>FR989927.1:11592379-14473393 GCA_905404155.3 Plebejus argus | reverse complement strand
ATTGGTAGCTTTTACTAATTAGTAATCAGTAATCACTATAGTCAGTGCGAGTAAAGACTAAAGTAGGTAGGTCTCTATGTCTCTACACTTACAGTATAGTTAGATCCTACCAAAAACATACCTGTTAAAATGGGGCCAAGTTCTTTAGATCAGCTAATTTTTGGCCTAAAAAAGCGTTGAAATTCTAAGTATTATGGATCAGGCTGTCGATGAAGATCATGACGATCGATGAAGTGCCAGCGCACTCCGTGCGCTTTGATATGTTACGCTCAAAGACCGAAAACGCTCAGTGAGCGAAAAAATGGCTCACAACGCGTTGTGGTCATTGATCTATTGTTTCAGTGGTTTCGTGGCATAATCTACATTTATTTTATCGGTATCAATGTATGTATTTTGAATAGTCACGGGTTTTAATTATGTGATCTTGAATTGCAAAAAGGAATCCTTCTGTCTCGCTGTATAATTAATAATTATATTGTCCTTGGTAAGCCAACTGAAGGATGCAACTTGGTCGATGTGATTTACATCAACCAAGGTCCAAGTTGCATTGTGATCCTGTTCTAACATATGGGGAAATTTGCCATGCAGTGCTTTACTCTTCCATTGTGCTATTTTATCAGAGTCTTTAATTATTTTATGTTTTGGATCAAATTGGCTATTATTCAGTTGCAGGGGTGTTCCAGAATGGGTCAGATTTACTAGGGCGTTGTGTAGATGACTGGTTCGAGAGTTGGTTTGGAAATATTATGTTCATAGGTTTTCTATTTGTCTGTGACATAAATTTTTGATGTCAATACAACCATGATCCCCTAGTTTTCTCTTTAATGTGAATCTTTCGACTGCAGAATGAATGTGATGGATCATGGATGTTATGTTTATAGCTAGCGCCTAGCGGACAGCGGTACGGCCGGTACGGTTGCAGCAGAGTTCTGTGTCTGTCCATTTAATAATTCCGAATGAATAAGTGAGTATTGGTATTGTGTGTGTTGATAGCTTTTATTTTATTTCGACCTGATAGTTGAGCATGTAATATTTTATTTAGTCTTTGTTTGTACTTAGTTTTTAAAATATTTTTTATGTCTTTATGATTAACTGTAGTGCTTTGTATGTATCCTAAATGTGTGTAATTGGCTTGCATGCTATCTATTGCGATTTGCGTCTTCTTGTAATTCTAGTTTATATGGATATGATCTAGTTGTTGTGTCTATCAGATGCATATATTTTTAAATCATCCATGTATACAGTATAGCAATTAGCAGATGCGTGAGCTTTATATATTATGTATTTTTTTATTTTTATTATTATTATGTAGACGTATTATAATGAGACATGAGTCAGTCAAAATGTGACGACGCGAGCCCTCACAAAGGTCGGCCTTTAGCTAGTTTTATTATGATTTTTTGCTGATTGTTGAAAATTTTGCGAATTGCGATATTAACAATAACAATATTAATAATATTATGTATGCTGTCTGCTGATTATTTAGGCCTAATGATGATTGTCATCATATTGTTAATTGTTATTAAACAATGTTATGAAATTGTTTATTTAATACATTAGTAGAGTCAGCAAGGCACACTAATATAATAATTGATATAATTAGTGTGCCTTGCTAAATGAGCTAAATGAACGTTGGACAATGGACATTATGGCAATATTATTATAGGCAGTAGAAACTTCTACAAGCATTAGGTATTGTTTCCTACTTGGCAGTTTAAAGTTTGATTCATATAATTTGAAAAATAATTGTGTTGTGGTGTACTTATTTGGTATTTAAATATAAAAAGACATTAAACGTACATAATTCTTAAAGGATAAGTCCAATTATATTTTCAAATAATTTAAAATAACTTCTTATTATTAATTAAACACATAGAATTATAGATGTTTGCTCTATATATTATATATAAGATCGGGTAATAAAGAGTTTGCTTGTATGATAATATTATGATTTATGAGATTACAATAAAATCAATTTTACAAATTTTTATAAACTTCATTCGTTTGGTATCTAATGGCTGGTTTACACGTATTAAGTTGATAAGTAGATAACTAAATTTTGAGTTAATTTTAAGCGCGGCTACATATTATTATTCTCTACAACTTTACACCATGTTTGCGGCGAAGCAATATCGAAGTTGGTTTAGACTTTAGACACCAGTTAATTCGAGGGAGAATTCCAATTTCCGCAAAAATGTGGTGTCCCCGGAGTCGTCGCCCCTGCAAAGAGGGGTGGGGCGCGGCGGGCGGGGCGGGGGTTGCTGCGTGTCGGGGTGGCGGCTGCGACTATGCCACGCGTGCGTCGCAGGCCGCAGCCCCCCAGACAACATGTGCGACGCCGGCAACCTCGCGCAACCCCCCACAACCCCTCACTACCCCGCACTACTCCGCGCCGTGCCCGGCCCTACCCCCGCGTCGAGGCGAAAACGGGATGGATCATTAGCCCGTCCATTCATACACTCGTTGTACCACGAATCACGATATTATGGTATAAGTATATATAATATTATACCACCGTTTCTCTCACTCATACCATTCGATTAATTCGAGAGAACTGAGTTCGAGAGACTGTAGTCGAATTTGTTTTTTTTTATTTGAAGTCTGCTGACTACTATGACTACTATGAATCCTCCTACTCAAGCTAGAAAAAAAATACAAACCGTTCGCAGAGCGCGCCGCAGGTGAAGTCGCCTCTTTGCTTCTAGAATTTTCCTTCTCCTTGCCGTTGTTACCTACGGAGAACAAAACATATTGTTAACATTGCCGTATAGAAACGGACGTGATATATATCACGTTTCGTGGAACATTATGAAAACATTTCATATTGCATACGATCTGATGAGTAACGCCTGATAAAACATCTTAGTATCAAAATACTTAAATGAATGTGATAACGAAATATCAAATCGATTTTATACAACGTTATTAGCTCATAATACGATATCTGCATAGTTCTTTAGAAATTACATTACATACGATATTTTCCATAGAGCTGTGGCGACGAGTGGAAAACGTTTCAAGGAAAGTCTTTTCAGCTAATACCGGCGTTGTCTCTTTGTTTTGTTCACGTAGTACGTTTCAGACATGGTGACTACATGGCTAAATACTCTAAATACTAAATTTTAACGTTTGTACCTACTCGAGTCTCTTCTTAGCTTTATCTTTATTAATTATTATATTACCACCCATACACCACTTTGTTGCCACTTGCCATACATAAAATAACCTTCAATCACTGATATATAAGTACTACAACTCTATGCCTTCATTCTATTATCATTTATCACAGTGCAGTGTAAAATTTACATTGTGCTATTATGTTTTGACTCAGTTGACTTTATCCACGACAATATAAATATTTTACTTTTGTCAATTCATAACAATTCACAATCATGTTCTCTACATGTGAAATATTTTGAACATAATAGTCTGCAAGGTAGCATAGTAGGTAGAAGGTTACTTAATACTTAGTTATTGAAATACCTAATAAAGAAAGAATAAAACAAATATTTTGATCTTGAATCCCCACGAATCACTATTTTAATGTTTAAAAAAATATAAATGAAATTTATTGCTGTAAGTTTTATAATATTTTATATTATGATGATCCGGCAAAATCCTCGTATTGGAACTGCACGAGGAAATATAAACAGGAAACCGCAGGTTAATAAATCCAGGATAATATCACATTATACCCTGTAGTCGGTATCATATTCGTAATACTGTGTTAATTGGGTGTGGTCTCGATTCGAATATTACACGAAGCTGTCGTTAGTACTGATTAATTTTATACCTACAATCATCCATACTATAAGTGCTATAATATTGTAAATACGAAAGTGTGTCTGTCTGTCTGTTACCTCTTTCCGCTTAAACCGCTGAACCGATTTTGATGTAATTTGATATGTCATATGAATATACTCGGTGTCCCGGGAAAGGTCATGGCATCGTTTTTATCCCGAAAAAATGTACGGTTCCCGCGTTTTTTAGGAATTTTGGTGCAGCATAGTTCCGGGCATCATCTAGTTGGTACCTAATACTTTGCACTTGTTGCAATCAATATGTTATATGACGAATTTTATCTTAACAGATAAGAAATATCGTTATCTTATTTCGCGTTACGTCTAACGTCCATTAAACTCTACCTAATAGGTGTTTTTACTTTGAGATAAGAATGGATATTTTGTCTATTTATATTTTGCAAAGGGTTTCTAAAATATGTTCGAATATTTTGGAGTTTCTATGAAATTAATGAAAACATTGAAGTTACCTAAACCATTTCAATAGCGTTAACCACTTTTACCAGTTTTAACAAAACTCAGCCACCAAAATTTTTTTGTGATTTGTATGGACAAGCGCCAAAGTGTCACGAGTTTTCTCATACAAAAGTGAAAAAAATGCTCTTTCAGCGCTGCTACTTTTACAAATTACAGTGAACTATATAATTTGTAAAAGTAGTAACGGGACTCATACACACCCTAAAGTATTATCACTTAGTTTTGTTACATCCTGTATACATAATAATTTTATGTAAATACATTAATCGTGTTTCTGGTTCTTCTCAAACCTAGATAAGGCTATGAAGATATATATGTATATCTCATTACCAGATTTGTAACATTTCTGAGGGCCCAATAGTATTATTTGAAAAAGGACGTTATTTTCAATATAGCGCCTTAACACCCAATATCCATACTCCATGTATTTACATGATCAAAATACGAGGCACAGAATTTCATTTTAAAAATTGTCATTATAATATTATGATAAGTTTCATTGTGCATCGATACGCCGTTTGGACTTAAGTTACGCCACCTTTAGCCATATAACTTTTAGGTGCTTGATTAGGTGTACCGCGTAATGTCTATAAAAATGCTCCATATAATTATAGTCTAGGGACAAATAATAATAGCTAGTGAATTAGTGTGATAAAGGCGGAAATATGAGGACAGTTGGAGGGAGACACGCGACGCATTCCCGGGAGAATCCTTGCGCCGCCGCCATTGCCGTTTGACCGGTTCGGCGTTCGTTCAACTCGCGCCTCGCGACCGCTCGCAAATTCACGATCGACTTGTTACAAATCATTTATCGTAATGTATCGACTCATTACTGTCTTAACATACGTATATATTTTATGACACCGAACACGTCTGTAAAATTCGAAAACACACGATGACCACTGAGGTAATAAGTACTACGTACTGCATAGTACTTATATGTCAGTGACGATGACGATAAATCCTGCGCATAGTATTGCCAAATTTTGTGACCACAGTTCTAAAATTTTTAGGCAAGGCAAGTACAGCAGTATTTCAATTTAACTCAAAAGGTTAGGCACTGAGAAAACTAATTATTATTAAGGGCTAAGGCTATAGTCAGCAGTTGGTAAGTTACCTACTTACAATTCGAGCCAAACTTTCAGTAGATAAACATTAAACAGTCAATAGCTGGATCAGAGCCATGGAAAGTTAAAAGCAGTTGCTCTGTTTGAAGAGCTTATTTGGCATAAAGTTTACTGAGATGTAGAGTATTCAAGAGAGTCTATTTCAAAGACATGACTGGATGTATTTAACATAGAGTTTTGGGATCTTAGGTTTATAATTACAATAAAAAATTCTCGCTACTTAAAAGCCAAAAGGCAAAAGCTTTTTACAAGGAATTTTTACAAACTAAATCGAGTTGGTTCCTAGAAGTCAGGTTTTCGGCAAAAAAACTGTAATCTACATTCCTTACAGAAATGAAATTTTTACAAGTAGTTGGAGAAACGACAAACTTTTTAAAACATTGTAATTAATATTTCTGTTGGGCCGGGCGTTATCTAGGGTAAACTCTTGTAATGATTTTGCCCTCGTGTTAATTTTGCAATAAAGTTGCAACAAGAGACCTTATTTACCCCAGTCAGATCGAAGTATTTGTACCCGGTAACCCCACGAGACTGGGCTTCGATCGATGCGCCATCAGCCATGTGCTCCGCTCCCGGACACGGCCATGTGCTCCGATGTAGAGACTTATTTCACTCCGATTTAGAGTCTTATTCTCACATTTAAAGTTAAAGAAAAAGTAAGATATTAAGCAATATTTTTTTTCTCATTAAACTTTGTAATATTTTCATCAAAAATATCAAGTTTATTTAAAAAAACATTTCTTCGCGTAAAACTTTTTTAAACGAAATAATTGTGTACATAACGTTTTTAACGGTCCGTCTAGCATACCTAGCAGGTTTTAATTAAAGCCGCTGTTCTATTTTGAATTAGTTACGGATAATAATAAGCAAGGATTTATTAATAAAAATCTGGCCAAGTAGAGCCAAGTGGAGCTGACCTTTTTTGATACGCTTTTCTAAAATTATGTCTCTACTGAGAATCATCATTATTGTTAAGTTTATTTCCGAATATTCTAGTTGTTGATACGTTACACCGATATTCCTTTGTTAGTTTGAGATTTGTTGCATCTATTAATTTATTACATGAGCTAATAGAAGGCGGACGGGTCGGCCTTGGCAGTGGCGTTGACTTGCGCGGCCTCAAATCGCAGCAGACCGCTCAGGGTTGCCAGATTCTAATAATATTTTAATCTTATACCTAACAAAAAAAACATACTTATAAGCATGATGAATCTATACATATAATAAAACTGTAGAAATGAAAATTCTGTACATTAAAGATATTCAAAAATAATAAGCAGGGGGTGTCACTACATCGCTATAGAAGCCAAAAATGTGGTTAGTTTTTTGTCTGTCTGTCTGTATGTTTGTTCCAGCATCACACGAAAACTACTGATCCGATTTGAATGCGGTTTTCGCAGATATATTGGTCTTCTTCCAACTTAACATCTGGTGTACAAAAATTTTTCCTCCCACCACTCTAAGGGGACCAAAGAGGGGGTAATATTTTGGATCAACTGATGAAGTAGAAATACTTTATATGGCAAAACAACGTTTGCCGGGACAGCTAGTAAACATTATAAAGATATTACTTATTAGATACTTAACAAATAACGATGTCTTTTGTCGTTGGTAAATTGATATTTCCACATAGTGCATACCAGTTACGCCAGACAAAACAGTATCTACACAGTACCTATAGATTTGTCTATAGTAAGGTGGTTAAAAGTTCAGACTATTACAACAATATGTACAAAATATGGATATTTCGGTATCAATGTTCTGGTGGACTAACAAATAAAGAATAGAAAGTAGAAACTGTCTTCAATTATGTAGAGTTATCGATATTATATTTTCTTCTTTGACTTGTTCAACTTCCCTAATAAGCGTTACATTATTACATAACATTGATTTTATTGCTACAATTATGATGCTTAAAATGCTTTGCGGATAATTTTGTGACTATTTTACAAGTCTTTAAATAACTAAGTGTTGGCTCATGGCTGCCCTGCGACCGCTCTCAGCCACACTCTACACATGGTTAGACTGCGCTTGATATGCTATAATGATAATATGTTCGGTTTAATATATCTTAAGCAAATATATGTCGCAGTCATCTAGTTCAATCTGCGGTTCGATTGAATGACTAGCGCATTCATTGAATGACTCCATTCAATTGAATGACTCGGCCGAACGTTGATTGAACAATCGTCACTCAACGTTCAACTAGTTAGCGATTTTTAACATAGCCCTTTGAAGAGAGCGGATATGAAATCAGTCAGGTAATTGAATGTATTTATTTTTAACGGAATAGGAAATTATAAGAATATAATTCTTAGGTAATTAATAGCAATGTGGGTATTACTCCGTCTGTCTAATACGATTGGATTTGGTTAGGTTAGATGGCAAGGCGGGAGCGTAGCGCAGCGAAGCTCCCGCCATTAGCCATCGTGGTTATTTTTTTGTAAACCACCCAGAAGTAGCCGTCGCCTCATAATTGAAGTCAGTTTCTAGATTAACCTATTATTACGCCACCAACAAATACTTAAAAAAAATCATAGCATTCCATTTAACAACTTGACTACTCATCATACTTTCACTATGATGACGTTTAGTCAAGACGTTAAACGTTACAGTCAGCGTCTTGACTAGTTGTCCTTCAGTCATTCAATCGAATCACAGATTGAACCAGATGACTGCGACATATACACTGTACAATGTACGGCATACACGTGAAGACCTACCTATACATAGTTTTAGGAGAATTACAACTTACACTTGAGGTAAAATATAGGTACCTAAATCAGTAATCAATAGTGCAATATTTTGAACATAACCCGCGTCTGAATCTATACATATAATAAAATCGTAGGAAAGTCAATTCTGTACATTGAATATTTTTGAAAAATAATACTTGGGACGTGATCTACAATCGATATGTAAGCCAAAAATATAGTTTTTAGAATTTTTGTCTGTTTGTCTGTTTGTCTGTTTATCTGTTTGTCTGTTTGTCTGTATGTATGTCCGGGATAAACTCAGAAAGTACTGAATGGATTTACTTCAAATTTTGCACGAATATTATATAGAGGTCGGGTCAACACATAGGCTATATATTATGACGATATCACCTAGGGCGGGGGGAGGGGCTCAAGTTTCAATATTTTTAGTTTTTTGCTCATATCGCTAAAACGGTGCGTTGTAGAGAGAAAATGTCCTGTACGTAATGAAAGCCCATAAAATTTCCTACAAATTTCTCCTTCACACTTTGTATCTATCTTCACTCCTTGCCATGCTATGAGCTTTTGTCTATCTTTTCTATACAAATTTCGAGTGTCGTTTGATTTACATGCTGGGAGCTTTGGCATCGGTCTTTTCTTGGGGGGGGGGGGGGCAAAGCCCCCCCCCCACCTCCCCAAATTTTGCTTCAAACAAAGCGGTGTTGCGGCGTTATACATCTTTTTTAAGAACAAAGTTAAAAACTAAACTACACATACGGTTTTCCAGTGTCGTTTGTTTTGGGGGGGCTGCGCCCCCCCAAACCCCCCCCCTTATTCCTCATGAAACTTTTGTTCATAATTAAAAGGTATCGTTGAGTTTGTATTGCGTCTTAATTATCCTTTGTAGGAACAAACTAAGTCATCTATACATATAATAAAATCGTAGGAAAGTCAATTCTGTACATTGAATATTTTTGAAAAATAATACTTGGGACGTGATCTACTATACTAACGCGGACGAAGTCGCGGGCAACAGCTAGTATTATTTAAATGTGTAAAACTGTACGAAATAAAAGGGTGTTAAATATACGGCAATTGAATAAATTATTCGAAAATGGAAAATAGGTAAATGAACAGTTGCTAAGATACCTACTCGTATCTGTTAATTCCGGCGCTCGCGCTGTAAGCGATATGCCGCGTGCCGGTACAAATTCGGAATCGAGTCCAAAAATGCAATTAATTTTAATTGTCTTCTCTTTATACTTGCTATGTTTAAGTTTTAACAGCCAATTACGGATGTAAGAAGCAACCACTAATAAAAAGTGTTACAATTCAGATTATTGAGATGTTTAATTCAAACTAATAAGTATTGTAACGATTTTCTGGGTTCGATGACAACGACATGAAAATAGGAATGACGCCATAAGCGACTTGTAACAATCGCTTATAAAAACACTTCATTAAAATTATGACGTATCGTGGGAGGTATTTAGGTCTGCATGAAATGTTCGAAGAAGTCGTATTTACTATCTTCAATCAGTATTTTTACTCGTACTCGGTACTAAGTAAAATTATGTACTTTCTTAGTATTGTACCCTGCAACGTTCAGAGTTAATTTACCTGTTAGTTATTAGTATAAGGGTCCAGCTGTCAGAGACTACTTTGACATTGACTTTGTGTACAATCAGGAAGACAATAAAATAACGATACAATATTATTATATTTTAAAGAATTTATTTTTTGTTTGAAATCGTCCTTTTTGCAGATCTCAGAGTTAAAACGGGCTGTAGCCTGTAACAGAAGTGAATGCACACACGTATCATATTTTAAATCTTCTGTTACATGTGGCTATTCAGAGCAAACAACAATATGTTATGTGGAAACTGGTTTATATTATGCTGTGATGTTAGTGACTTATAACGTAGAGTATTGTAGAGCTGGATACAAAGCTGGGTACCTATAATTGTACATAATGTTTCCTGTTTTGAACAACTTGAGGATATTAACTATGGGACTGTATTTTATAATAATTGCATTTAAATTTTTTTCTCCCCAAAGCGAAGTTTGTAAATCAAGAAACAGAGAGGGGGTAAAGTTTAAATCTCATTTGTGATTAAATTAAAATATCATGTATGGCAGAGGTTACACGATCAGTATTTCATCAATCTGATCCATCAATCTGATTGACGGAATACTGATGGTTTTAAAAAAGTTCATATTAAAAAAATGATTAATCCATCAATCCAGTAGGTTAGACGATCAGTATTTCATCAATCTGATCAGGATTGATGGATCAGATTGATGAAATACTGATCGTGTAACCTCTGCCTATGATCGCGACTTGTATCTTAATTAAAAAATTAAGAATATTTTAAAAAGTATTTAGCTCCACGTCTTGTCGGTCGCACAGAATACAATATATTAGTAACAAGTCGTGGACATAAAATTAAGATTCTAGGAGACACTTTCTTATTTTAATAGGCTGGAATGACGAGGTAGAGGGATGTCATAATATTATGAACGGTCTATAACTTTATTACAATTAACCTTAATCAAAGGAACATACTATTACATAATGTTAAACGTATATTTTATCGACGTTGTCGGTTGCGACGCTGCGCCGCTGGTGTAGTCGGTAGGTACTCCGTACTCGACGAGTATGCGTCATTGGGCGTGACTGTTCATAATAATTTAAGTAAAGTTATTTGTATTTCCCCATCTGTAGTAATCGTTAACCTCAAATAAGTTATAGAGCCATTATAATTATCTAACTCATAGGTGTTTGTACTAGTAGGCGGTTAGTATATTTTGCTTGCCATAATACGAGTGAGGATAATTGGCGCTAAAGGAGCGATCGCGCTGTGAAGCGTGTCGCTCAGACATATTGAATTACTACGAGGCCGTACTCGAGCGTGTGATATGAAAGGATACCCTAAGGTTAAACTACGTATGACTACGTACAGTCGCGCGCTACACGGTACACCTATAATAATGTAACTGTAATAATATTTGCGCGTCAACATGCTATAAATAAAATTGAAGGATAATAATATGCAATATCTAAAATTAAACATAGCTCAGTGTCATTTTAACGCAGTAGCTTCTGACCTTCTCTACTATAGGTACAGACAATCCTGATAACTGTAAAGTCATTTTATGACATTGAGATGTATTATGAATTATGATAAAAAATTCACGTGCCGTTGACACCTCATTTTACTTAAATAAATTAAAGTTGGAAAGCTTTAGAATTCAACATTAAATATTAAGTCTTTAATCGCACGAATTCAAAATACTATTTAAAGATGTAAACAAATAGAATATTATGACGCCTGTTTTGTCTAAAATCTAATCCCTACGTACAAGGAATATATTTTTATGCGTAAAAAGTAAGAGTGGAGAGATAAATATAAAATAAGTCATAAATAATTTTCGCTGCGCCTGTACGGCGCCATATGGCATGATGGTCGTCCACAAAGTCATGCCCATAAAAAGCTTTAGGTTGCTTATTCTATAAATGTTGTACATGCGTTTGTCTCTCGTTGTACATGTGTTTTTAGCAGTATTGAACCGTTGAAAACTAAAATGAGTGAGTCAGAGCTTATAAATAGTCCCATATTATGTTCAATAATATTGTGTGGAAAGGGTTCAGAGTTATCTTTTCTGATAGGTATAAAAATTATAAGAAAACTAAAATTGACAGTATCCAAAATATGTCTGTATAAAATAATCTTCTCAAATGATGATATTACTTGTTACTCTTACTGTCTATCGTAATTTCGATAATGGCATAAATCATAATATATAGTTTTTTTGGTTCGTGATGGTATCGTCCGGATATTATATTATATTTGGTCGCTGGCGGATGTGGAGAAATTTGCATTCGGCTCGGGTGCCGGCGACAACGCGTAGACGTCGCCACTGGAATAATGAGCGCTGGGAAGTCAGTTTTACGGAATATAATCAATACCTACTCTTTTACTTAAAACCTTCAGAAATAAAAATCCGAAGATTTTCACTGGTGATATTTATTTTTCAGTCTCTAACGCACACATAACTAAGCATCTTCGTGACCAGCTAAATGGTTGTTGAGAAAAAGGCGATTGCGTAGCTGCCTATGAGTACCCACTTGGCAACACTTGGCAACTATTTCAAGATTGAGGCAAAGGGGAGAAGTAGGTCTGTATTTCAAGGCGACTTTTCTCAAGTAAAACTATACATCGAGGATTGAAATATTTTTTCAATATATTTAAAACTGGGAATGACTATTTTAAAGCGAAATGAATACATATATTATATTAAATTAGATAAGAGAAGCACGAGTTTATAAAGAAACGAATCCAAATTGACCATGCAACAAGCAGTGGTGAAAGCTTAGAAGAGAAGATTAGCTTAAGCAAAGTAGTGAGTCATTACTTAGCATTATCTGTAAAGCGGTAAGTGGCCTTAAGTGCATTAGGGTATCGACTGTCGTTGAAGGGTATACAGGCTAATTATGTCTAATCTGGTAAGGTAAAGGTGTGCAGTTAAAAGAGAATTTTTATAGTGATTTGATTATTATTTAGTTTCTTAAATTTTGCAATTTCCTATTCAATATTTAACTTCATAGTTCTAGTAATGGTAAGATTAATTATTGTAGGCAAGGTAATAAAACAATAGGTAGGTACTTAGCAACGTACAATCGAAAACTACAATAATAATTTACTACTTTAATAACACCAATGCAGGATGATAAACTCAGCACAATACGCTTAGCGGAAAAGAATCGAAAGATAGAATACAGTCGCATCCGTTTTTAGACACATCCATAATCAAATATAGTTTCCCTTCTATAGCATTGTCAGTTTCCTGTGATAGTGTTTGCCTAATATTACACTAGTGGTGGAAGATAATATTGATTAGATGTTCATGATTATCCGAAGAGCACTATCGCGCATAAACGATATCAGTTTATCAGCGCTATCGGCCGAACAAAGGAAAGTTAAAATATAAAACTTGATACAATTCCCCGTTAAAAATTCCATTTAGCTAGTAGGCATGCCTGCAACGAGGCTTCTTATCGGTTTTTTTACGCCGAGATATGAGGTATCGACTATCGAACACTAATTAACGGCAGATACGGTTTATTTTTAAAAGAAAGTCACGCACATTAATATCGTTACGTTACATACGAAATATTTTGAAATTTCTCGAAATAAACAAGCACTGGCACCGGTCCAGGGTGTCGTGGTACATCGAAATACTATTTTGTTTTTCGTGATATTTCGAAGAGAAAAATGAATGTCCCATGTGTGAAAGATGTGAGATCGTCGCGTCGGAGGCGAGCCGTGGCCCGTGAGCAGTCGTAAGTAGGGCGCAGACGTCGCGCACGGCCTCAAAGCCTTACCGGTTGCCATCTTTGGCGGTGGCCGGTGACCGGTTTTGTCCGCACACTTATTTTGTTTAACAGTTAACCCCCTATTTACACAGCAGTTTTTGATCTACTAAAGCTGACATTGTGTCAGAAGATAGGCTTATTTAAATTTACATTCACTTGTTTGCTGATCCACTACAAATATTATGTAAAATATGCTATAGTGATCGTCCTACGAGCCTTAATTATGTTCGCTTAAAATATACGCCCCATTTAAATATTATAATGAAAGGATGCAAACATGCGTCAAGAATATGCTGATTAATAGAGGTCAATATTCCAAAGTTATCAGAATTCAACAGCAAAAATAGCCAAGGGGTTACTCTATCTCAGTAGCAGTTGAGTCAGATGACAGAGTAATCAGTGTCTTCATTAATCACGGAATATGGGTGTATTGGCATCCTCCCTCGCAACACGAACTGCTGAGTGAGTCACTCCGACGAGGGAGGGACTGCTCGCTGCCGACTTGCGTCTGATTCACTGCTCATATTATGCACATACTGATGGGCAGGTAACAGAATATCTATTGTATGCTGGATTCTATTGTGGGGCCGAACTTTGAGTCCCCTAACCGATTGTTAGCGCCTTATTGTGTTATTGTTCTTTGAGGCGAATGTGTAGGTTTATTTTTCAGATTAGAACAATGACAGCACCTATTTTAGGACACAGATGCTTTGATAACGATTGTTGAATGCTAATAATGCTGTATGTCAGGAGCATACCATAAAATTGAAGCAACTTTTAGGATTTACAAGTTGGAACGAGTTGAATGGCAGAAAAATCTAGATATTGTGTGTCACATGTATATGATTTACTATAATACTTGATAATATATTTTTTTATAAAATTAGGGGACAAAATAGCAAACGGGTCACTTGATAGAAAGCAACTACCGTCACCAATGGATACTGGTAACATCAAATTATTATTTTAGAGTTTAATCTGTAAAAAAACTTTATTTATTATTCCACTTCTCGAGTCTGTAATAATTTATACTATTACAATATTATATCTATATTATAACCTATACATTTTAGTTAGTTAACAATAATTAAAACTGAAGAAATTAAAGTTATTGTTATTGTTAGGTACCCGACCTAAATATTTTTGTTTGTTTAACTGATTTTAGAAAACAGTAAAATAATGACATCTTGACCTAAAATTAGTCATGAACACTATCGCTCTTAGATATCGAAGTCTTTAAAATTTAAATGGACATAAAATTATTATCGATACACAGACTGCTAGCGCCATCTATTACCGACTTTGTAAACTATATTAATAAAATATCTTGCTGTTGTTGACGACTGTACGCGATGGTCATAGCTGAGAGAAGATAAATAATAATATTATGATAATGTAAAATTACGACTAAATATTTTGTATTCATAAATAGGTGATTCATAATTATTGTTTTTAATAAAATAATACTTACCTCAGGATAACAAATTTTAGCAGATTAGGTACAATATTAAGAGAATTCAGATGCTCGACGAGAACCAATTTATTATCTATAGGTACAGTATAATTATTAATTAAATAAAGGGGAAAAGTTTGTTTGCTTGTATGTCAATATATTCAATTTTTAAACTGATTTTAAAAATTATTTCATCTACCAGCCGTAGTAGGTAGACAAGTGGCAAGCGATTATCGTAAACGCTAACGCTAACGCCACAAAATGTATGGGATTTGACTCTAGTATTCGCTAGCGAAGCGATGACTTATCTCAATCCCATACATTTTGTGGCGTTAGCGTTAGCGTTTACGATAATCGCTTGCCACTTGTCTACTAAGGCAGATATCGTGTGTTGGTATATTTTAATCTTTCGAGGTTATCACCTTAGCTTAGGTACGCTGGTCAGCTGGTGCTGCTGACTGCTGCTGCTGTGGTCATGGGTAC
Source organism: Plebejus argus (assembly GCA_905404155.3). Taxonomy (NCBI): domain Eukaryota; kingdom Metazoa; phylum Arthropoda; class Insecta; order Lepidoptera; family Lycaenidae; genus Plebejus; species Plebejus argus. Next base: position 14,457,980 of record FR989927.1, on the reverse strand, counting down.
TTCGTATTTTAAGACGAAAAATTTGTGACTTGGTTAGGTTAGGCACATTTTGTAAGTATTAACTACTTGAGGCAAAAATCATAACACACAGTCCATGTTTATACATAATATATGGTGGCACTGGTGACTGGACACATCACACAACAAAACATTCGCACCGTGGTGCCAACTGCCAAGGACTGAACCATTTCCCAGATGACTTACCACTAAGTACCTATATTTATTTACATTTTGTAACCAACTCGGAAATAAAACATAATTATTTCATTTCATTTTACACGCTGATTAAACGTTAACTACAATTTTTAGAATTAAACGTTTTTCTGAACTTCCCCTAAACAGCCTTAGGTACTTCTACCTACTATTACTAATATAATATTAATGTCTTACCTTTTCTAATCAATAAACTGGTAACTCTTCTTAGCGCTTCTCTTGGCGACTTTTGAAAGAACTTAGGCGTCAAGTTGGGAGGAAGAGTGAGCGGTTTCCGGCTGGCAGACCCCTCCCAACCTCCCGGGTGGTCACCCGCTATCTTGGACGTCGATATCCGGTCTAAATGTTCGATTGATGCGGGCCTGTCAAAGAAAAAAAAAAGAAATACATAAGCCCAAGTTTGATAGAGTGAAAATGCGTAGGAACCGCTCGAGCAGTTCTTGAGCGGTCGGTGCAAAATCTCAACGCGACCGCAGGTTGCAGTCGGTCCCGAGTCCCGACTGCAACCTGCAGTCCGTCTATGGCCAGTCTAAGTTATATTATACTGAAGATCAATTATCAAATTGTTGTCAAATGAGATCAACTAAGCGGGCCCCTAGACGAGCAATTTTATTGCGGAATATCACTCATTGCGTAATATTATATTATTGAATAATTGACCATCTAAGGTTGATATTGAACATCACGCGCCTTCAATCTAATTAGCTATATGTCCACATTGTGCCCTTTCACCTTCAATTTTCATAATCTGAAGATCAAATTTAAGATTTTTTAAGATTTTAGTTACCGAGAAATTGATTCATAGGCAGCGCAGATGGCGGACCTGCGTCATTTGGCCAGGTTATGTCAATAGGGATGTTTCCAAGAAGCTGCTGGTCTAAAGTGGAGCTGGGCAGGGCACGTCGCCCGCATGCACCCGGGCGCGTCTAGTTACGGAGTGGCTACCGAAAGTTCGGCGAAACAGGGGCAGACCCAAGAAAAGGTGGCACGATGAACTAGACACTGTTGATAAAAAGTGGCCAAACACAGCAAAGGATAGCGATACGTGTGGCAGGAAAGAGGGGAGGCCTTTGCCCAGCAGTGGGACACAAACGGCTAATAATAATAATAAATAATAACATTTCTATTTTTATTGCTATGACTTATGAGCCTTCAAAGTTAGATAATCAAGTCGATTTTTTTAAAATAAATTGCTTATTGTATTATACATAATAATATGCAACTTCAAAAAAAGTGTTACCTTTTGCAACAAACTTAGGGTGAAACCAAACGAGCGTAATGTGAGTGATCTTGACTCGCAGAATTTCGGTTGGGAGAAATTCTGCTGCGTTCAGTTTTATAGAAAATTCCTACTTCATTCACACGAGCGTAATTTTGTGAGTCATGAATTCATGGTTAGTACTATAAAAAATGCTTGCAGTGGGGCCAGTGACGGATTAAGACTACTTGATGCCCTAAGCAATCCATGCCTGTGTGCCCCCCCCCCCCCCCAACCCGTATGTCAACTACAATCGATCTTAAACTTTTAAGTTTTACCATTTAAAACATTACTTTTATCCTAGAAACTTTTTTGGTGTGGTTTTTGGTGACGTGAGAGTGAGATGTGATGCCCTAAAGATGGATGTTTTTTGTCCTTTTGTCCTTCTTCTGGTGCCCCCTCAGACGTGATGCCCTAGGCAATTGCTTAATTTGATTAAGGGTTAATCCGTCACTGAGTGGGGCTGCGACTCACGACTCACTTTAACTTTAAAGCAACTTCTGTTATGACTTATGACTTATGAAACACTTTCATAAACGCAAAGTTTTATACATAGTGTAACAAAACTAAGTTATAATATCTAGGGTGTTATCACTTACTTTTATTACAACTAATGCAAAGGTATCAAAGTACAAAACGGTGACGTCATATTTGAGTAACAGTTTGTATGGAGCATTTCGGAAAGGTCTATTTTAAAGATTTTTTAATTGTGATTTTGAAAGTTTTTAAGCTTACAGAATAATTCTTTCATCAATGTTTCTATTTTTTAAAGGTACTCTTTAATTACCAACAAGAGAATAAATAGTCATCATGCTTAGGTATTGATTACAATCAATATCAATTGTAATTTGTCGCTTGGGTTATAACCCAAGGCCCAAGCGACAAATTACAATTGAACACGACCAAATTACGTTGGTCTGACATCTTCTTATAAATCAACGTTCTGATAGTACAAGCCGATTGTGTGTACCTGTGCCGTTGTCGCGGGTACCAGCCCCTCGCGGGTCCGCCCATCCGCAGCAGGTCGGCGCCGGTGCACACGCCGGAGGTGCCCATCACCGAGCCCCGCCCGTACCCGCCGAGAGTCGCGCTGCTTCCTACGGGAACATGTTATTATGGACTAGTTGATGCTTCGCGTTGTATATGTGGCAAACTTAGGACTACTTATTTATTTATTAATTTTTTCACAATAATTTATTGCTAACGGCAGATATGTCGCAGTCATCTGGTTTAATCTGCGATTCGATCGAATTACTAGCGCATTCATTGAATGACACCATTCAATTGAATGACTAAAGGACAACTCGTCAAGACGTTGACTGTAACGTTTAACGTCTCGACTAAAAGTCATATAGCGAAGTCCCGTTTAAGGGATGCTATATATTTTTTAAATCCACGCTTTCATATTATTTTATTAGTTAATACAAAATGTAAAGCACATAATGTAAATGTAATCGATAAAATATCAACACAGTGCTATCAGCTGTGCGATATTATAATTAAAGACGTCAGTGGAAGAAGTAAGAGAAAAAATATTACCGTTTTTTGTATAATTGAGGCTTTAGAATAATAATTTGAAATAAATAAACTAGATGTTATGTGTTGCCAGATATATTTAGCCAGAAGAAGAAGTAGGTAAGTTATAAGGTTTGTTAAAACTATAAGAAATAAAACGAGTAATTATACTTATACGTTTAGCAATAATCATGCCTAATAACCATTTAAATCGGTATAATTATCGAGGCAATTAAATTTCCTGCGCAAGGTACTGCTTGTGATCAATAGCTACTAAAACCGAGTTCTATGACTTACTAGTTTCTAAATTCTACCCGCAGTTCCGCTGTGGGCAAAGCCTAGTTATTTATAAGCTTTGTCCACATTGTGCCTTTTTCTGTTCATCAAGGGCATGCCTTATAGCGCTGTCAATAGCGAACGTGAGGCATGCCCGTAACGCGCGTTGAAATCGTAGCGCGCGCTATGACACTTTTCTTTCAACGCGGGTGGATTTTGACGCGCGTCACGGGCATGCTACACCTTCGCTGTTGACTCCGCTATAACGCATGCCCTTGTTGAACAAAAAAAGGCACAATGTGGACAAAGCTATAGAGTATCACGCAGGAACACTGTACCAACTATTTCTAGATAAAAGCTAGCCTATCTATCTAGACACGCGATAACGTATCAAGCCATAGTATTTACTTTAGGCAGGCAATCGTTATGGTCCCCTTTTAAATTTTCATTTAAAAGGTGGAGTCATATGCCAAAAAATTTGAGTGTCGAAGGTTGGAGTTTAAAGTATGCAATGTGCTCAACATGCTCATAATCCAACCAACACAACGTACCATCGAAGAAATGGATTCATATTCAGTTGACTGACCTAAGATACGTCGTTTAGTCGAATCATGTTATTCGTGTTCTGTCGGCTGGGTTTGACAAAAGGCAACCAATTACAATATATAATAGGCCCTACATTCTGCCTATGAATCAACTTCTCTGATAGTAAAACTGTAAAATACTAACCAATAGTTTGGATAGAGTTCATGGTGTTGTTTCTGGGTGGGCCGGTGGAGTTCCTGGGCGGGGTGCGGGGGACGTCGCAGCCGCGGGCGAACACGGGCGTCTCGGGCAGGCTGGCCGACGTCTGCAGTTGCCCGCGCACCGACGTCTCCCGGTTCTGACGCTGCAGCGTGCGACGACGAGCCCCGTTCGTGCCGGTGGAGTCTGGAATTGATTTACATGATGTTGAATATTTTTACCAGATTAAGCTGATCGCACATTTGTCAGCATCGTACGCGTCGAACGCACCGCACAGTAAGTACACAAAATGCGGCGCGTACGGTGCGGACGAATGTGCGAGGTTTCACATCATTTCATACAACGAATTCTAAAATGCGGCGCTGCGCATGCACGCTGATAAGTGCGCGATCACCTTAGAGCGAAGACAAGGTGTCGTACTTTTTCTTGAGGGTTAAGTGACTTGGTTGTTTTATCGTAGCGCATTAAACTGATTTTTCTGATCAATTAATGAGGTGTCAATAGAGTCTTAATAGACACAGTGCTCCATAAAAGTTTGCGTCGCCGACTATTTCCATCCGAATTATAGATTTGAAGCCACACAAGTCATCGGACACACTTTTCGGTTTCTGAGTTTCTTTTTGACAGGAGCAACCTAACCAATCAAAACCACAATAATTAAGATATTATTCTTCTGTCAGAAAACCTCTTATTTGCAAAACAAAGAAACAGTGATAAAGTCTGTCTTCGCTACATGTATCAATAATTAATAAAATCGGACCCTGTTAGATATAATACATATGGATACATTAAAGACAGGTAAGTAGTTGTGATTAAATTATGTTACCTGTGGGTAATGTTCTTCTGTCTGTTGATCCAGACTTGAAGTTTCCACTGCTCCTTCTATTTTTGCTGTAGCTGGTTTCCATGGATCGCGTTTTCAGGCTATTCGTTGTGTCTCTGTGTGGCGGTACGGCTGGTGGCTCCGATGGCCTGAAGTGTCAAAATATGGGAATGAGAAACTAGACAAGATAGAGAAGCAATCGCCAACTGAGAGTTCCGTATGCGGTAAAAACATTAAGTTAAGAATCGAGTCTCGTGGTGTACCATGTACGTTAATAGGCTCTTAAAAAGGAGAAACGGGTAAATACTTTTAAGGATAGCAATAATATTTTAGCATTTATTTTAATAAGCTTTCATGTATAATTTCTACTGTGTACTTATTTTATTTACCTTCTTCTGATTTCCATGGTCGGTGTCGGCAACGTGTCGGCCTTTTTGGATTGCCTCCTCTCTGGAGGTTGCATTATTTCTGTGTACTCATCTTCCACCTCTTGTACAGGCGAAGGTGGCAGCGGGGGGAATTTCGGCGATTCCGGCGTTTGCGGCAGCGGTCCCCTGTCGTGAGACTTATTGGGCGAAGGCGGCAGCTGGTTGTGCTTATACGCGTGCTCGACTACTTGAACATTCAGAGGAAAATCTCCCCCACTCGATACTGCCGAGTCAGAGGAGGACGGCTGGCGCATCAAACTGACGGGCATTTCCTTAGCGCTAGTAGATTTGTGCATGCTGTTCGACCGTCGTCCGGACGACCGGTCCCTTCGGTCTATCGACCTCTGGCTTTGTATTTCATTGTGACTGGATGACTTTTGAATGTCGTGCCTTTTCTGCTTTTCCCTAGAGCTATACCGGAAATTGTTTTCTAAAATATCCTTCGATATTTCATCACAGTACTCATCCTTGTGGATGTTCCAGTCTTTTGGCATATAAGGTGTAAAATGTTTTTGGTCCCGACCTTGACTTAGTATAGCACTAATATTATTCTCTATCTTGCGAAGCGGGGAGGTTTCACCGCTGGAGCCGTGCTCGCCGCTCTCCTGGTCTTCCTCCTCCTCGACCGTCGTTATGAGCGCTTGGCGGCTCGCGCTGTTGCTGTCGCCCTCGGCTCCGAGGGCTGGCAGCGATATCACGCGCACCATATTTGGGGCAACGGTAGAAAGTTCACTGACAGTTTCATTGCATTCCGTTTGAGGAGCCTCCTCTACTTTACCCTCCTTTATTAACGATTGTATATTATCAAAGGTAGAAGAATACTTCTTAAAATCGGTAAATCTATTTTGGGGTGACAGTTTATTCTGAATCTGCATATTGCTCTTAGATCCCGGCATACACACTTTATCATTACTTTTCCTAGTTTTGGGGCTGTGACCGTAGTAATCGGGGTTTATGTATCTGTCTTGGCCGTTGTTAAGATCTAAACTTAATCTAGACTTAGGTGACGTCATTTCCTTACTTAACCTAGAATTCGGTGTACAAAGATCTATGCTATATCTAGAATTAGGCGTATTTAGTTCTCGACTTAGTCTTGAATTCAAATCGACACTGTATCGGGACTGCGGCAGGCTCAAATCTGAGCTCGGCCTAGAGTTGTATGAACCTACAGATCCTGACCCACTTAAAGAAATACTAGAACCATCTATGGACTTGTCGGTGCTTCTATTTAAGCTGTGACTATGTGAAAAATTGTTTGTATTTGATTGTGCCTTATTATTAGGACTTTTGTTAAAGCTCGGCAATTGTTTTCTACTTTTACCCTTTCTTATGATATATGTGCCCATATCTGGGGCTCGACGCTCATTATCTACGTCAGACGTGGGCGAAGCCTGCGATAACGGGGTCTCACACTGCGATAACGGGGGTGGCGGTGGCCAGTATTCTTCCCCCCAATCATCGTCTACTCTTTGTGGAATGGAACTTGTACTCGAGTGAGACTGATCCCCCGATTTTCTTCGTCGTCTACCTATTACCTGAAAAAATTGGTAAGGATTAGAAATTATGAATTAATCGAATTTCGAAGTATTTTTATCTTGATGTGCATTCTCAGAGGCTTAACAGTGGTAAAAATAAATAACGAATTTACCTTTGTGCTTCCCGGAGTAAGAAGAGGATCATCACCGTCGAGGGATACTTCCCAAGCGATTGAATTTCGTTTTGAAGGCGTGGTAACTGCGGGCGGTGGTGGCGGAAACGACTCCTCAAGGGAATCGTCAGAAAAATGCTCCTCGTCCTTGCTTTTGTTCATGGCTCGTGGCTTACATCTTTCAATAAGATCCTCTGCAGATCCTCTACACACTTCTCTATGTCTTTCCATAGAACTGGCGAGAGTTCGCGGTGGTATTTTAGTCTTCGGTGACAAAATTTCACCGTCTGATCTGCTGTCACGTTTGGTGCTGTTTATTTTCTTTTCAATAATTTTCGTATTGGATGGTGAAATTTTGTACGTCGGTGAGTGTGATTGTCTATTGTATTGTATGTTAGGCCCTGGATATATCGTTACAGGGTGTTCATTGTACGGTTTGTCGCTGAATTCGCTTGTGAAGCCCATAAATGGGAACACGGGTGGGCTATCGAAGCTGGGCGACCTCGTTTGATTGATTGGCGGCGCTGTGTGTCGGGGAGGCAGCCACGTGGGTGCGGTCTCGGGCTGCGGCGGCCTCGCGCCGTGCTGTAACGACGAAAACTTGTACGGAGGCACTTGCGGTTGCTGCAGGTGGAAGCCGTTCGTTTCGTTCTCTTTGTCCCACCCGTAGGGACGTTGGTGCCTCGTTTTTGGCTGAAAAATGAGTAAAGCAATCATCGAAATAAAGAAAAATTGTGTGATATACCATCGAAGAAATTGATTCATGGGCAGTTGACAGACCTACGTCATTTGGTCGGCTTATGTCAATTCAAGGTTAGCTGTGGCCTGTGAGCCATTAGTATTACAGCCTCTGATCGGTTAGATGGGTTTGACGTAACGCGACCAAATTACTTAGGTCGTCCATCTGCCTAGGAATCAACTTCTCTGATAGTAAGTACATGAATTATATATAATTGTCATGAATTATTGTGTAAACAGGCGAGGAATAATTCTGTTGCACTTTTTTTAGACTTCAGGGATCTGGCATGTAAAAAAACTTACAAAAGTGGTTTGTGTTTGTGTTGCTGTAGTGACACCGTTGATGCTGATTATAGAGTCCAACTTTTCCTCCGCCTCCCTACGTTCAATTGATATCGACCGCTTTGCAGAATTTGCAGGTGATACCCTGAAATTAGAGAAACAAATATTACTGTCAGATAACATAATATTATACTAAATTTTATTAGGAGTAACTACTGAAATTCCGAGATATTTGCGTAACTGTCTCAATAACTTATTTCTTTTTTAGTTTCTTTTGTTTAATTGTTTGAGTATTAATTTTTGTTTTACATAATTATTGTCAGTGATGTAGAAGTAGGTAAGCATAATATTTTGAGAGGAACTTACTTAGGCAATAGTGTGGAGATGATCCTCTCGGCCTCCTCAGGCGGCGGCGGGGAGTGGGGGGAGTGGGGCGAGTGCGGGGAGCGCGGGGACAGCGGGTCCGGTGGGGACGGCTCTTCCCGCTCCTCAGTCGGACGGAACCCCAGCGCGAACTTCGCTCTGAAATATTCAAGTAGGTATAATTGTGAATTAGTATATTAAAGTCATTATGTATAATGTGATATATTAATAAATAATTACTAATTAATAAGGGTTATTAAAGTCTGGTGCATGGAGTATCAGTACCGAAATGTTTTATAGTTACAATATTCGTAATGCTATCGAATTCGTCCCATATATTATATTCGCCATCATGGGACTAACATTATTTTTTACAAATCTATCTCGATAACTTTCTGAATAGCTGTTACTTGTTTTTGCTCGACCCACAGAACAACCCTTGGTAACGATGAACTGAGGTTTTGGAAGAAGTCAAATTGGTACCATGATAGCACCCACGTTTTATCATTCTAGACAATATAATATATAGTCATTTTAATTGTTCATACCATATAAACACAGTTCTATTGTCTCTATTGATTATCGTCTTCTATGTACTATTAACTATCACATAATTGGTCCCACTCTAAGTCGAGATGACTTTCACTGTAGTAAGGCACTAACTCAAAGCTAATCAACTGTGCCAATTTAGAAATTGGCACAAATCTTTTCTGTTTCCGCTGAGATATCTAGTAAATTGGCTGTAATAAAATTGCAATTATTATGTTTAACGATTTTGTTCTAGACTGTAGAGGCAGCATTGTTAATAAATATAATTATTTGATTGCACTGTAATTATAGTAAGATGTAAGTAGGTATTAACTTTCTTACTTGCGTATTTGTAATAGACTTTATCATCAATTGGTACTTTGGTATGATATTATATACAAAATTATTCCAAGTAGGTATTTCGTAACGATATCTTAGTATTCTTAGTATCGGCTACGCAACTGCCCAAAATTTTTGCAAAGCCCAAAAACTTTTATTCGTTGGCGTCGTAGCTATCCTTGGGTTTTTTTAAATCGATGACTGATTTCCTTATAATAATCTGTGAGATGGGTTCCGGACTTACTTTTAGTAAACAAAGACTAGTAAGTGGCTTATGTAGCAGTCATAAAATATTATATTGAAAGCTTTCATAGTAGCATGAGGTGAGATAGCAAAGAGTGGGATTATCAATACAAGGTTAATGCTATCATATCATGGTAATCAAGGCTAATGCTATCGATGATCTGCTTTTTGTGTACCTACATACAGACTACAGTCCACGTATCTGCTGTTCTACAGTCTATCTAGAGTCTAGACGCAGGAGATGGCAGCATTCCCATTAGTTAACTGAAGTGCTCCAAGGCTTTAAATGAACGTGGACGGGGCGCTGCTAGTAAAGGAGAACTGTCAAAATAACGTTTTTGTATGGCAGAGGTTAGACGATCAGAATTTCATCAATCTGATCCATCAATCTGATTGACGGAATACTGATGGTTATAAAAAAGTTCATCTTAAAAAAATGATCAATCCACTGATCAGGATTGATGGATCTTGGGGTGACGGTATGGGGATGCCGCCACCCATTACACCGAGTTCCCGAGAGGATTGCGATGCGCACTGCGTTCCTGCGCATCGCTATACCAAGAAGACGAACGGCTTAAGCAAGCCCCCCATGTGGAGACCCCACTGTTTGGCCTAGGGGGTCTTCAAAGAACCCCAACAGCGTGGGCCTGCTTTGGGTGAAAGCAGGTGAGCGCGGACGGAAGCCACGGAAGGCGTGTCATAGACTCTTGCGTCTCCGTCCAGCGCGGAAGTAGGAACACGGTCGGGTTTTAGTGGTAGAGCTGCGGCCACTTACCATCTCATCGGCCGTAGCGAGTCCCACATACCCTGGTAGTCTCTCCCCAACGCTGTCGGGGACGCAGAATGGCATTTCCCGACTTTAAAAAAAAGGATTGATGGATCAGATTGATAAAATACTGATCGTCTAACCTCTGCCTATGATAGAAGCGTTAGTTCCTATTCTCGCCACGTTCATTTAAAGCCTTGTCGAGCTGTAAAGTATCCTCACCGTCTGCCGTTCATGCTCATGTATCCATCGTCCTCGGACGTGTGTCCGGCGAGCGGCGAGTCGTCGTCTGTGCCGGGCGTGGCCGGAGTGGCCGGAGTGGCCGGAGTAGGCGGGACGACGGCAGTGGGCTCCAGCGAGCGCGGCTCCCCCTCGTCGTACTCGCTCAGCACCTGGTCCAGCAGCTCCAGCGAACGTTGCACGTCGTCGCACCCGCTGAAAATCATAGAAATAAAGATAAGTAAACCATTGATGTCTAAGATTACATATATCTAGTAGTTCAGTCAATAATGTAGTTGTAGAGTGCGTGAGCGGGAACCTAAGCGATTCCTGCAGGAACATATTCAAGGTGGTTAGGGACAAAACATACTAAAAGTCCTGACATCTAGGAGGTGCAGGAATCGCTTAGGTTCCCGCTCACACACTACCCCTCTTTGAGTCATTTCTTAACCGGACTATAGGGTCTTTATGGCTTTTAAGTATTGAGTAAAGAGAATGCTTCGATTAGCGCCGGTTTTTGAGGTGTACATTATTTCGGACATGATTACCTATAATTATTATTAATGATGGGGTTGGACAACAACTGCCAGCAATAATGCCTCAGGTTTTTACTTTTAAGTTAATAAGTAGGTTAGTCCAAAATTTATATTCCACATGTAAAAATAGCAAAAGCTATAATGTACAAGATCCAATTTAGATAAACGTATTGAAGATGCTATTGTTGATTGTTTCACCTATAATCGTATACGATAAAACATATGGAGATAACAAAGGAAACTGTTAATAGTCAATTGAACTTATTTCTAGCTCGCTGCACGGCAAAAGCTTCGCAATTTAAACTAGATTAGAAGAATACTCCTAACCTACTTGTACTGTTCGAGCTAGTCACTTAATATTGCCAGGAATCTATTACAGATCGAATCCATTTCAATCTTATTGTGATTCAGTATATTATATCCCGCGTATACTTTTATTGAACTCATCCAGCAGTAATATTGAAACTTATTTCTACGTAACTTTTACTGATTCCTCTATTACCTAAGACCTTTTGTAAGATCGTAGGTTATAGAGAGAAATAATTGCGTCATCTGAAAGCGTGAACGTTGTACCTAAAATTATTGTCGTTGTGTCTAATTACGTCCTTAAGTTTTAAAAGATAACATCGACAAATACCTATGTAAAACCCTGTCATTAAATTTAGGCTTTTCACTATTTAAACCGTTATACGTCTTAATCCCTATTCCCTATATCAGGGGTCACCAATTAGTTTCGCTCGGGGTCCGTTTTAAGAAATAAAATGACCTTCACGGTCCGCACACAAAAAAATCGGCCAAGTGCGAGTCGGACTCGCACTCGCACGAAGAGTACCGTTACCGTACCGTTATAGAGTGAAAATAGGCCAAAATTTGTGTTTTTTGTTTGGGAGCCCTTAAATTTTTATTTTATTATAATATTATTTATTATTAAAGTAAGTACACATCTAATTAAATAATTTGTAAAAATTTAAAGTGTCTGTCTGTTGCCATTATTGATACCGGAGCCCACCTTAAATATTAACTAATTTTATTTTCATTTTAGTGTATTTTATTGTTATAGCGGTATCAAAAACACACAATCTGTAAAAAATTCAGAAGTCTACCTATAGCGGTTCTTGAGCTATACAGGCTGGAGACAGACAGACAGACAGACAGACAAACAGACAGAGGGACAGACAACGAAGTCTTAGTAATAGGGTCCCGTTTCTGTCCTTTGGGTATGGAACCCTAATTAAACAATGTAATTACGGAAATTACAAAGGTATATTTTATTTACATATCAATGAGAAAATGACAATTTTTGTTGCTTGTTTGGTGTGAAATTGGTGCAAGCTATTGACATTAAAGGCCGTCACAGACTTAGCTATAATATCTATTAATATATTTATAGCTAGGCATATTAATATATATTTTCTATACAATTTTCGCGTGACCACACACTCAGCTATAATATATATTTCTGGTCTCAGTGTGTTTAGTACGGTATATTAATATATATTATAGCTAAGTCTGTGACGGCCTTAAATCCTAGAGACCAATAAGTCGAGACCTAAATTTATTTTTAACTAAGTTCATCTTCGAACATCCTTGGTCTGCAGGTCCACACACAATAGACCGCGGTCCGCCATTTGGTGACCCCAAAGTCAAAGGTTTTACAGATGACTTCCGTCCTATAAATTATAGTATTACATTAATTAATGCTCTTCACACACGACACGTACGTATTGATCTTTTCCATATAAAATAAATAAATATATAAGAAGAAATATACGTATTCTATGTATCGCCTTTTTCAGTTTTCTTTATGATAATTTTGTCATGTTACATAAATTATTATATTCGTATCCGGTATCCCCAGGGTACTTCTAAATTATTACACGCTTCAGCCTGTTATACTTAAAAAACAAAAGAAAAATATAAAACGAAGTGACCTTTTTCCTTACATGAGCTCTCGAATATGAAAGAAGGTGTGCCGATAAGTACGTATTATATGAGTGGAAGTGGGTCCCGATAGAGAGTTTCTTACATCACAGACGTGGAGGGCTTCATTAGTGTTCGCCTCTAATGATCTCTGGAGCCCGCTCTCGTTCCGCCTAAGTGTTATTTTTATAGTACATTGAAAATTGCGCCGTTTATTTAGAAGTTTTTTATCTGTCCAGCACAGTTCGTTGCAATTGCGTATCGTTATTAAAATAAAAATATTTATTTTGCTAGCAATTTCAAACATTATTTCGATAATGATATAAGTTTAACGCGCGTGTGGTTATGCTGCTGTATTTTTGGAGCATAGTGAAGTGGTCATCATTCGAAGGCTCCGATATTTTAATAGGAGCGTGAGTCGTGCTCGCTCCTGGCCTGGATAGGCGCGCGCTGTAGGTATGACGTCTCGCATTGTATCGCCCGGCCTGCCACAAAGCAGAGCACTCAGCATGAGTGCCGCGGCGGGCGCGTGCTCGCCTTTGTTTTATTTCACCCACACTCCTCCACTTTGGAAACTTTTAAGGGGGACTTAAATCGTGTTCCTCCTTTTTTAACTCGCCCGGTTTACGTTGATTAGTCAGAGCTTCGAGTTTTCTTACGCCGTTGTAGTTCTATCGGTGTACACGAGTTTTACAGGTAGCTACATTTTCCAGTTAATTTAGTTCGACATCCGAGCGGCGCGTCGGAATATAAATTATCGTGGCCGTGCGATCTGGAGGATATCTCGATAAGGCGAGGTAGGCGTAAGGCGCTGCTTATGCGGAAATGAGTGCGGCGAGGCGGAAGTGCAACCCCCGGCGCACCCCCGGGCGTCGACCCCAGCTGATGGCCGCGTACGTAGCACGCGCTACGCCGCCCGCTACGCCGCGCCGCCCGCTACGCCGCCCGCGACATAATATAGCGCGCACACAATGCAGACGCGCCGCGCGTAAGCTTTTCAAAGATCAATCAGCCCATCGTAAGTTGGACGGAATATTGTGCGGATTTCGAATTTAAGGAGTTCTCTGTTCCTGTATATCTTACAATCTTACGATTACATTCTTGTTATCCATTAATATTAGGCACGTATGATAGTTCTTTATAAGTAATTATATTAATGAATTACCTTTGATTATATTAATGAAAATTAATTTCTTCATCAACAAAACTGCAATGGAAAAAAATATAGAAGCGGTGACAATTCTCCAACTTTAGATTTACCAGCTACTACAGCTGCTCAATTTTAAAGGATCCGAATTGTTGAAGTTCACAACTTGCCCGGAATCCATTTAGTTTTTAAATTGAGCGAAACTTAGTCAATTAAGTACTCGCGGCTTGAACTTCTGTTAGTTGTAGTCGCCACTCGCCGGCGGACGACGAGCTGTAATTTAATTTCGACATTGATTTTAAGTTGTCGGTCACCACTCACCGATAAAATATGCTTAAGAAATATTTTATAAGTTCTGCTTGTGTTATTTATCGTCGGATTAATATGAAAAATGTAAAATAATCATATTATAAATATTTATCATATTAATGTGGTGATGGTAAAAAATCCAAAACAATAAATAATATATATAGACGTCGTCCCACCTAATTTAAATCCAAATTTAAGGATCCTTCTGCTCCCTACAATGTGAGGCCGTATAAAAAGCTTCATTTGCCAGCGCGTATCTTCAGCAATTATATATAATAAAATTTAATTTTACGACAGTTACGTCTTAAATGTTCATACATTTGTGAGAAATAAAATGTGGGGTCCTCTCGGGTTGGGCGCGGCGGGAAATGACGGCAATTTCCAGGGTCAAGTCTCGGCGCGGCAAACGCCCGGCGCCCGTAAAACATATTACCTGCTTATGACACACATTTACCTCAATTTATTTTATACTCACCTTTACACTTAAACTTTTCTTATTCTTAAAATACAACGAACTTTTGTTTTGTTGTTAATATTTTAGCGCATTTTGCTAGATTCGAGTTAAACGATTTTTGTCTTAAATATTGTGGTTCTGTAGGTATTTAGGTACGTATTGAATGATTACACTGCATCACAACTTTATAGGAACTATAATATAGTTCACGAAAAACTTTGAAGGAAAAAAATTACCGTAATAATATTATACAAATAGATGAAGATTAATCTTGTACTCATTCTCTACTCATTTCTTAGTTAATTCCTTTGAGTTAACCCATCGGGCCACTGAGTTTAGGAAATGCACTCAGCAATTAAGTCATTCCATTTCAAAGGGCAGCTCACCAAAGTCAAGGTCTGAGATTAATTGCCGGCTATTAGGAATGGATGTGATTACGAAAATAAATACACTTTAAACAGCGGAAGGAAACGTTGAGGAGGAGCCATAAATCGACGCGTCCGTAACTACACCCTGCCCTGACCACTATGACAGGCAATTTTGCACCTTGCACCCGCGATTTTGAGTTGAAATTCCATAAACAACCTCATCAGCTGCAGGACTTGAAGCAATTTGGAGAGTCAATATTGAACTTGCCAAGTCTAGGAAGCGATGTGTCCCTTCAAATGAATCAACTAGTGGATTATTTAACATTTCTTCGAGGATTACGGTTTGTTAAATCCGAGATTTTCTTATTATTTTAGTAGGATTAAATATTACTAGATAAATATAATTTACCTATTTCTCTAGTTATATTGATGTACACAGGTACTTATATCCGTGTTAATAGACACCAATACAATAAGTGTTATTTAATAACACTTAAAACGCATGCACGCACGCGTCTAAAATAACTATATTACTAGCAATACATACTATATTTTAATTAATCTGGTAATAAGCTTCCAAAGCTAATTGATAAACGCTGTTAGGTCGCTTCACATCGGTTACAGAAACTCCACATGTGCCTAAATATTCCATTTTGTCGGTAATTTCTGCTTGAATAATTTGTTAAGTTGGAGTGTGAATAGTTGGTGACGTTAGACGGGCTACGATTGTAGACGGTAATTAAGGACGCTATTACAAATATCAGCGGTTTTCCGGTACCCTATTTAAGAATTAGGAGTCAAACTGCGAGGATATTTTGGTTTCAAATGAAAGATAATATATTCATCTCCACGACTGTACCATAAAAATTCTACAGCCGCATACAAAATTTTCACATAAAATACGTTTTAACCATCATAATAATCGCAAAATATGAAAAAAATGGGGTCTGATTAGGTACCTTAATATCTAAATACACTGAACTGAGGAAAATAAATATACAAAAAAATTGTTGCTTATTTAGTCCTCTATAAAGTCCGCTAAAAATTATATATAAAAATAAACAAATTTTCCAGTTATAAGAAAAATAAGAAAATTTCTCAAATTTTTTCATACATTTTCGCCATATCAAGAACGCGGCGAGCATCGTAACCGCCACTGTACAAGGCGCGCTAATATGAATCTTATTTTAATGTCATTAACGTCGATATTCGTACTGACAGACATCCGACCTGCTAATTAAAAAGTTGGAGCATTCTTAAGCAATTAACTTAGATCTCGCTCGCGAGACGAAGGAAATGCAAGGAAACGAGCAGCTTTCTTCGGCAATGTTGATGAACCCTTTTTTAGAGCTTTTTAAATTGAATCTTGAATGCGTTAAAAATAGAAATAGCCAAGATTACATCGCTAGCTAAACTTTTAAGTGTACGTTATGATTTCCTAGATTTAAGGGAATATCGTCCATGGATATAGTTTAAATAATACTAATTAATAATAATAAATAAATATCTTTATTTCGCAGAAAACTTATACGCTAATCTTACACAAACTCTGGTCTCCACACTAGGATTCCCTGTATCGTGGAGACCAGTATTGTGGATTATGATACAGAAATTCATTTTTGTACTTAATAGTTTTTGTAGCATTTAATTACGTTGATCACCGAAATAGCAATTAAGACTATATAAAAAATAATTTAACTACAAGTTTTATGTTAGTCCCGTAGATCGGGAACTAATTTACTTACATGTAACCCTTCCATTAGTATGGTGTTTGATTCCCGCCACGTACCTGTGATTTGGTGTGCCCTGACAATATTTATGGTCACCGGCGCCTGGGGTTACACCCTAAATCATTAGCGCCGTCCCACTTTTATAGGCGAAGGGCTGATTTGTAGAACTTTACCATAGATACTACAATTAGAACCTCACCTAACCCTGTTTCATAAATTCGTAGATGTATTATCGATCGATAATAATAATGAAACAACTAGACGTTGCCCGCAACCAGGGCCCCCGCTACCATATGTGCAATGTGTGCGATGCACACGGGCGCCATCCTCTAGGGGCGCCAAATTGCCATCTTTAGGGGCACCAAAACCAAGGTCCAAAAAATTTGCCTTAGAAAGGGACGCCAAATCCTTTTTTGCACACAGGCGCCAGTAGCGCTTACGGAGGCCCTGCCCGCAACAACATTGAGCCGTTTGTACATAGCGCGAAAATCATAGATTTTTTCAGGACAACAATGTCAGCTCTTTCAGGACTCAAAGTATCTCTATATGAAATTTCATCAAAACTGGTTAAGCGATTTAAGCATGAAGAAGCAACAGATAGACACAATTTCGAATATTTATAATATTAGTTAGAAAATGCAGTGAATACTTACTATTACTTGGTTAGGTATCTACTGGGTTTTTTACAAATGCAAATGTTTTTTGGCTAGAATTTTTCATTTCTTGAAGGGTATTTTGATATCTTTATCGTGAGTGACATGTGATCACAACGTAAGTCGGGGTACAAGATCCAAATAACACCCGATCTGCACCGCCTGCTGGGGCGAGATAATAAATAATATTATAGAGACTTTAATATTTATCATTTACCGATAGAGGAAAATAAAAAAAAACTGTTTACGAGCGTAATCCGGTGGCTTATAAAGATTTGGTTTAGTTGTGAGTCGTGACGCATTTTGCCGACCGTCGTTTCGTTTAATGTGCGTACTTTTACGATTTCCTACTATTTATATTTTCTAAAGATACTTAAACGAAACGGTTTGGCGGTTTGGGATTAGATTCATAAAAGATAAGGCTGAAACATTATCTTTTATTTTCTTTTATAATGAACCTCATTAACTTGCTAAATCGACAAGTCCACTGAAAAAACTAAACATAACTGATTTTTGGGATGACACTGAAAAAACTAAATATAAAGTGTAGCTGACGCTTGTCACACTAATTATAATTGTTGTAGATGATTACTCTACTAAGTAGTGAATAGTTGCTTTATTACTGAGCATAGACGTATAATATAATAACTACTTTTTATGATTAAAATCCCAAAAATGACGAGTTTGTCGTTATCGCATTTATGGTAGGTAGGTTAGGTTAGATGTAAGTGGATTATAAAAAGGGAATTCCGAATTACCCACCTCCGACTAGATTTTTAACTTTACGGCGTTTTTATGGTAATTTTAACTTCGTGGAATGCATTTAATATTAATAGTCGGTGAGCTTGTTTGTGTGCTAATTAATGACTTATCCCACGCGTTAATGCCGTCATTAATATTTTGTTACCGTATAAAAAAGAAATTTATGTCGCTTCGAATAAAAAATAATCCCGCCAAATTTATGTCCTACGTAATCTAAATATTAATATTAACTATTATTATTTACTTTTTATTTTTTAACTAAATATTAACTACGTAACGTACCTAAATATTAACTTCATTGGACGAAATAGTGAATGTTGTGCTGCTTCAATTTCTGAGAAATTAGTTGCGTCCAAACTCTCACTCGAAATAGAAATCCGCTTAGACGAGCTATAAACCAAGAATGGCACGAGCCAAATATAGGAGGGCAAACATTGGAGGCTTCGGTTTTCAGAGCGTTTTCCGAATCGCACGCGGCACGGCGCGGCGGCAAGTGCCACCGCACTCGATTTACGCTCAGGATACAACCATGTTTTTCCACCTGCAATGCGGGCTTGTAGTTTGCTCGATGACTTTATGAAACTCACGCATGGACGACTTGGTGAAACGTTGAAGGAAATTTCTCAGTATTTAGGTTGGTAATATGTTGAGAGCGCATTACAGTTTTTCACGCGCACATATTTAAAATGTCTATTAAAGCGTACCTGGCACTAAAATTAACTATCACAAAACCTTCAGATATCCTCAGTCCAAATAAAAGATTAAATAAGCTCGTTGTCTAATTTAACGGATCGTTAAATACGTCTGCTGCTACAATAATTCAACCTAATCTCGAATGTCCACCAAAATTCTACTGAGCAGGTTCGAAGATTTTATTTCATTTCGCCAGTTAATGCTTAAAATTGTATACGTTAAATAAGATGAAGCGTTTTCAGGATTTAAACAGCGCAGGTGTTCCCTAATTTTTGCTCGATAAGCTGGTGTACACAATTTAAGGCATTGTGATATAAGCGTGAAGAGACTAGACACTCAACACAGCTCCTATTCGAAGGAGTTGCTAATAATAAAATGTTTTACGAGTTTCAGTTTTGGAGTGAACAAATGTATTGATCTCTATACCAGCCAGACGTCGGAGCGTCGCGTCGATGAAAAACTATACTTGCTCACCCGCGCCAACTTTATGTTGCCAGTGTTAATAGTCCAAAAGAGTTTATTAGCACTAAAATCAAGACGAAAATTAAGTTAAAGAATACCGATATTGATTCTGAGAAATTAACTCCACTGCTGCACTGCGTTTAGGTTGTAGAGCGTACCAAAACATAATATTATACATATTATATTATTACAGTAACACTTGAATTACATAACCCTTTTGTAAGTAGATATTTGTTAGAAAACCGAAAGATTGACTCGTGTATAACAAAAACTTTTGGGATAAATTTTTACATCACACAACATGATAACAAGATATTATTTGGTATATACAGTCACGGAAACCAAAACAAACGGTAAAGCCACTTACAAATCGTACCACAAACGATATTAAAATTACGTTCGAATTTCCATGGAACCAAACCAAGGAGCGTGAGTAGTCGTTTGAACTCCGCAACCCTCGACTCATGACACTTAGAATCTAATAAAATAATTTACAGTCGTGTTGTCATAACAAGATATTCGGTGAAGACGATTTGTTATGTGGAGGGGCTCAGCTCGTACGTAAATTACGTAATTACATACTAGATGCGGCGTCGTTACATTCGTCTTGATGGGTGACGTCGCCTTGCTATGCTGTAACTGCCTTGTTTTCTTCGGAATCTCGAAGCGACCCTCGCATAAAACCCATTACATATGACCGACAAGTCCGGTAAGTGGAGCCAAAATAGAACGTTACATAAACTCCGGATTACTTTCATATGCATGCAACCCACCCCATGTAGGCTTAGCTACTAGCTAGCGAAAGTATCGATGACTATCTGACGTATTTCAGCAGCGATTTAGCTCATGTACCACCTTTGAAGCTACAGGTAGAGTTAGGTGGTGAGGTTTTTGTGTAGGCCCTACACGGTAATTCAGACGTGAGACGTCAATATGGCTATTGTTGTTTCGGCGCGTGGAGGGTGTATTGTAATCGAAGCCGCTTCGAAAGCGCGCTCTGCAGTGGTTTTAGCAGGTTTTGCGATGTTTTTAAGACCGGCAACATTTCTGTCGGCCTAAAGTGGCCGTACGTCTCGAACAATAAAAGCTGTTATAATATTAATATAAAATCGCTCCCTCTGTCGCCAGGAGTGCGAGGGTAATAGGAGGGGTCCCGAGTAGCAAACATTAAGCAAATGTCGGCGCTCCTCTACAATGGGCGCCGAGACGCGGCGGATGCAGCAGCTTCACCCCGCTGATTTATACGTCTGGCTCCGTGTGTTGCGTTAATTCTGTAAATAATGAATTGTTCTCTATCACCGAGCTGATACCATTTATAAACATTGCGGCTGCTTTATATACGACTTCGCGCCTAGAATAGTAATCATCGTGCTGCGGAGTTAGACAATAGACGTCGAAGTTGCTTATGGAGAGTATGGTACTTCCGTTGTTAGTTTTAACTTCTACCTAATATCATCCAAATGCAAAACGCATTTTCTAAAACTTGCTTTAACGGATGTTGGCTGCAAATGAAATGTTTCATCGTCTGGTGTTACATCTCTTTACTTTTATTTCAATGTTGCCGAATCGAGTACATACCATTATCTAATCAAGTCACGGCACCGGGCACAATGGTACGAGTAATGATCATAAATCATAATATATTTAAAGCCTCAATAATTTTCTTGAATGTAGCAGTAACATTGGTCGATGGAACGTACCAAATGAGATATTCGATCCGCAACAATAATTATTCTCGCTTAGATTTCCATAATCCTCGCACCCCACTCACTCCGTAAGCCCGCTCCTGAATTTGAATGAGTAACTAATATTGTAAATCAAAAATTTTTCTTCAATGTGATTCTCAACTTATGTAACGGCCTAAAGATTTTGAACCAGATTTATGGTAAGCGAAGCATTTGAACTGTAACTTAAATTCTCATTAGGGCCAAATACCGGGTCTTTTTATTATTTAGTATTTATGTTTTTCAAAGTGCTAACATCTGTTGTGCACATACCGAGCTCCCAACAGAGAATAAAGAAATCTAAACCGGTTCATGCAAAAACAGCTAAATCACAAGTTAATTCGGGCAGGTAAATATTACTAAACATCGTGTAATTAGGAAAATCAATAGATGATTGACGGTGGCGCCCCCGCAAATTAGTTGAACCCTATCGTCTGATCCTTTGCCGCTCTTTAAAATTTTGCACAAATTCGAACCCCACGCCACGGCGTACCTACCTGCAGTTAATTATCTGGTAGGGGAGCCGAGGGGACGTCGCGAGCGCCAATCTCTCCCCCAGCGATCTGTGGATTTGTCTTATCTCACCGGAGCCCTTCAAATTAGTTTTAATTAAAATCGATGAACATCTGTGATTCAATGTTCAACTACCTTTGTCTTCGCCGATGAGAATGTTAAGCTTTCAATTCGAATGTCTACAAAGCGTTTACGTTCATTGACACATTTGCGGTTAAAGTTTAAAATAAGTCTAATTAGTAGTGAAGTAAATAATATTCAACATCAGCATTAGGAACCTACGAAAATTTACCTGAGAGTGTGCTAAGTGTTTTGTATTTCACAAACGGCGGTCCGGAAAGGGTTATGCTATTACGTACTAAGTGATGTAAGGCATTAAACTGAGTGGCGGCGAGAGGCATGTAACACGGCACTGAGCAGCTGAAAGAATACTCCGAGAGACCCTCACTCCAAGAGCCATCAGCTTCAAACGAACAAATTAGATTAATCACACCGCTTGGAAGACCAGGTGTTAATGGAAATATGTTGCGGCGTTAAACGCTCGCGAACTCCGCTGAGTTTATCGTCTCTGACTTGCGCTGTTAACCTTACAAGGATTGTAATAACTTTAGCTTGGAGTCATTAATTTTTGGATTTGCCTTACATTTGAAGAACAGTTTTTGTGTGTTGTGCGATCATCGTACAATTAGCTTAGATCAAGAAAGTATTTGCAAAATGCAGACAGACAAAGATAGGATTTAGAAACAGTTAAGGCGCTGAAAGTTTGCAGCCACTTGATTTACGGATTTTCATCTAACGAAACTTCCGCGAGGTCATAAAACTGGCCGAGCGCGACGCTTGCTATTTATTAAACCGTTTAATTAGATATAAATAACTGGCCATTAGCGGCCGCCGTGGTGATCAGGAACAATTAATTACCATCGAGTGCATCAAACACATCGATACGACGATCCATCTTGAGTTCGGCCATCGATCACGGAGTCAATTGCCTAAGTGAGCATCGGCATCGAATGTACAGAATATTTTTATAAAGCTCTCCTTATTTGAGCAGACTATAGTAAAACTCTTTGTAATTCATAAACAAAGGACGCCAGCGGGCGGAAGTCGAGAACGTAATTCCATAGTTTTAAATAACGCAAGCAAAATATTGCCTTGCACTCATCCAATAAAAACAAAGTTTTTTAAAGAAAAGCTAAAAGCCTTTTCCAAGCGCAGTTCAGCCGCCGAAAGGTCAACGACACTGAAATATTCTCGTGCCGGGATTGTTACGGGGAAATGACTCGCATGCAATCAGAATACTAACGCATGTGTTTCTTAAAACCTTAATTGGAAGTTCCAGGGGGAAGTACAAAGCGTTCCAACTACATGACATAAAGGATTTAATTAGTACGATCTTAGTTGTTTTAGACTTAACATATTTTATTTATATTATACTCGCTTGATTGATGAAACAAGCTTTTATATAAATATGCGAGTAATATTAATGTAAATCATATTTCTTGCTAGCGGCAAATTTTTCGCGTCCTGATAATATTTCGCCGATTAAAACCCGAACTCGGAAAATTTATTCAATCAGCTTAAGTCAAATTATTTTCAGCTCGAAAGCGCAGAAAATATCACCTCGAAATAAATACTTAAGAGAATCTACCGACGATTATTTCAGCTTTTCCAGACTATTCCAAATAACGTCTCGAATTATAGAAACGGGCTTACAAGGTTTGAATTTACCGGAGAGGGGTCCAAATTTAGGAACCGCGGCGCTTTTAGTACTGCCTTCGTAGAAAAGCTGCCACGACTTGTAACGGCGCGGGAATACTCGGTTGAAATGTCAGTCTTAGTTAGCAATAGTTTGTGCATAGATAAAGTTGCTTCGAAATAAATATTGAAGTGTATATTACCAAGAAGATAATGTGATTTAAATTAATGTTTATAAGGGGGCGTCCACAAATTACGTGAGGCGTTTTTCGACCCCCCCCCCCTGGTGAGATTTCGTGAGATTTTATTCAACCCCCCCTCCCCCCTAAAAATCTCACGTGAGATTTTTCAAAATGTGGGTTTCTTACGTAAACGTTTGGTTTGACAGTCAGTAGATTTTCTTTCGAACGAATTTGTGAATGATCTAATCGTACTATAACGATTACGGCATACGTACCTAGTACCTACAATCTGGATGAATTGGACCAAAATAGTACTATTATTTTGTTCAGAAAAAAATTACGTGAGATTTGCCGAGACCCCCCCTCTCCCCAACGTGAGATTAGATGAGATTTTACTCGACCCCCTCCCCCCCTAAACACCTCACGTAATTTGTGGACGCCCCCTAAAAATAATATCTATGGACGCTTCATACCACGTCAGTCTGGCCCCGTGGTAAGTACCTGAAGGACTTGTGTTACGGTTACCAGACAACGGAAATATATTTAATACTTTTTATACTAATACATAATATAATATTTAAGATTTTTATTATATGATACACATATTTAATACACATCCATGACCCAGGAACGTTGAAAACTGTTTTGTTCCGTCGGCGGGATTCGAACCCGCGACCCCCGGCTTGAGCTACCAAGATCCCTCCAACTGAGCCACAGAGGTCGTCAAATAAAACAGTAAGTAAAATGTAAACAGTTTTTTGAGAATTTTTACTAAGTTTTAATAATTAAGGCAATCTACTAATATTAGTTAGTAATACTAATTACTAATACCATAATACCAAAAAATAATTCGAGAAGACAAACATAGGTAATCACGATCGTGTAGAGGTGTATTGTACCTATATTGTCCATGATCAACTTAGATCGTTCCAAATGTGAGCTCCGCTCAATAATCGTTACGCATCATGATTCATGGCCCAACGCGAAGAGGGATTTTGTTCCAGTGACGTCATTGTCTGGTATTAGCGCGGCTCGCGATGTAAACAATACTCACAGATGTCACAATATAATCTAGTCTGCCGGATCCGCGTCGAGAGGCTTCACTCGAGTGCTAGCTCGTTAGGGCGGGCTCAAATTATCACAGAGCTCTATTACCACTCTCGTGTGCGTAACTTACTTAAAATACACGTTTTACCAGGTAGAGATGACGCCTTAATGTTATGTACCCTCGTGACATATGAATGCTTTTTCATAAAGGGAATTGTTACGGGTATGATAAATCGCGAGATATGTTTCATCTCACTTTTGCTTGTTCGAAAAGAAAGTCACATAATGGTTATTAAAAAAGCAATAGGTTTATTCTTAGATTGAATGATAAAAACACGGAATAAGTAGTTTCATAATTCATATTTCGCCACCAACCTGTAATAAGTATAGTAGCTCCACATACTTGAAATTAAAGCACTCTATATAAACATTGACGCGAGAGATCACAACACCTATTCCCGTCTGTTGTTCTAGTTAACAGTCTCGTTATAAGATAAACATTAAACTTCAGTAACATCGACAAGGACGTCGACGTATAAGGTGAAATATCGAACTTTCCCCGGTGTCTGCGGCGAAGTCTGGCGGAGTCTGTGCGAGTCTTTGTGAGTCTGTGTGAGTCTGTGTGAATCTGTGTGAGTCTGAGTGAGTCTGGGTGAGTCTGTCTGTTGGCTCCGTAGTAGCCGTGTAGGGTGGCTCGAACCTTCGCTTTCGTTCACGCACACACCCGCACTCGACCTTTTCAGTTTTAATATTTTCTTTAATCGATTGTTATTTACTGCTTCAAATCAAAACGGTTGTCCATTTTTATTTTGTTATGTCTAGGAATTTTAAAATAGATATTTTTTACTATACAAATAGACTGTTTTAATATTGTAACACCTTATAATGTATACTGTAATATGTTATCTATTACAATGGATACGTTATTTAATTACTTATCAGTTATCAGATAGATATAGCAGAAATGAGGGTTTAAAATGCGAGTCTTGTGAACAAGTGCGTAAACTTTATGTCAGTAAAGGTAAATCAAAAATGAATTTTTTAAGGCTAATAAATGACGTCAGAGCTAGTTTACCCCGGGGTTCTTGAACCCCCGTGTCAGCGATTTTTTAAGGGTTATCCAGGTTTATAATAGCAGGTGGTCAGCCAAGCCCGCGTTCCATTATGTAAATTGAAGTGTCAGGGTATGAGGTGTATGGATGGCCACTTACTATATTATCGATATTTTTTACCGGCTGCCTTCGGTTAAATATTAAGATTCATAGCTGATGTTCAACATAAAATGAGCTATGAAAATACTGCTAATTATTATTAACTAGAGATTACGCGCGATATTAGCGTAACTAATACTAGACACATTATTAGTTACGCTTTCTATTGATATTCTAGTGACAAAATATTGACTTTATTATTTTTTAGGGTTCCGTAGCCAAAATGGCAAAAAAGGAACCCTTATAGATTCGTCATGTCTGTCTGTCTGTCTGTCTGTCCGTCCGTATGTCACAGCCACTTTTCTCCGAAACTATTAAAGCTATACTATTGAAACTTGGTAAGTAGACGTAATCTGTGAACCGCATTAAGATTTTGATGCAAAAATGGAAAAATTATTAAAAATTTTAGGGGTCCCCATAGGTACAACTGAAACAAAAAATTTTTTTTTTCATCTAACCTATGTGTGTGGGGTATCTATGGATAAGTCTCCAAAAATCATCTTGAGGTTTCTCTTATCATTTTTTTCTAACCTGAATAGTTTGCGAGAGAGACTCTTCCAAAGTGGGAAAATGTGTGTCCCCCCCCCCTCTAATTTCTAAAGTAGGGGCATAATAATTCTAAAAAAATATATGATGTAGATTACTATAAAAACTACCAACGAAAATTGGTTTGAACGAGATCTAGCCAGTAGTTTTTTTATACGTCATAAATGGTAAACCTTAATCTGAATTTCATTAAATCGACTGAAATATAAAAATAAATAAAAAACCTTTTAATTTCATAAAAATAAACCTTATTGCTGCTGCGGAACCCTTCATGGGCGAGTCCAACTCACACTTGGCCGGTTTTTTGACATAATTCCTGCGACAGACTCAGATTAATAAATAGTATCTCAATGAATAAAGTCGAATGATGACAGACCGTGTAATAATTATTCTGTAAGAGTATCTACGATTCAATAAAAAAACTAAATCTATTTTCAATTTGACAACAGACCTTAACCATAAATGAAACAGTACAATAATTCGTGTGTATAGGCTTAATGTCAATCAAAATCTCCTATAATACCTATTTATGTGTTGTAGAGTGTGTAATGTTTTATTTGTAAAAAAATGTATGTATGATAAAAGCATAATTTCAAAATAATAATTGCTCCTTGCACTCCTTTACCATATTTTAAAGCTATAACTGTGCAAAATTTCAATCACCTACGTTTCCGCATTTTTCGTCAAAAGAGATCTAAAGTTTTTCGCTGGCGTATTAAAATATAGATATTACAATCCCATCCATTTGTTGTAATCGAAGCTTATCCATACGAAATAAAATCAAAATCAGTTCAGCAGCATAAGCGTAAACAGGCAATAAAACCAAAGCACAGGCACTTTTGAATTTATAATTCAATTATTTCATGTCTGTTGCTCTAAGTAATTGGCGTCACAAAAACACCTAAATGAACGGAAAAATCGAGCATTCATGTCACTCGCGCTAAATGTATGCAATTTACTGGCGCCTTACATGTACGTTAATGTAAATAACTTTATAGGTACATTTACATAATTGACAATATAGATTATAGACGCTGTCTTAAATGTGTCTATTAGCATTCACATGTTATGTAATCCATACCATACATGCCTTTCTACGTATTAGTAATATTTAAACGAGCATAATAAAATATATTAGGAGACAATTTAAATAACTTGTACAGAAATATATAAATCTTTTCTAATCATGCTTTATTTAGCGATCTACCAGATCTGGCTCACGATATTGACAAGAGATATGAACATTTTATAAATTAAGTCATTAACACAAATTGTATTAGGTACATAAACGCCTTTGGGTACGGAGCCCTAAAAACTGAAAAAAAACTAACGGCACGGCATCATTACAAGGAAATCTATTGACACCTCATTTGTTAAAATCGGACCAGTATTTTAGCCTCTACGAGGGCACTTATTTATATAGACTGCCAAATCATGACCCTTCCTTTTACCGTAGTCGGGTAAAAAACGCTTAAAATGCTTTACTATCTTTAAAGTGGTGTCAAATAAAGTATAAACAACATAGACTCTTCAGCAAACTTCTGTGAAGTGTGAGCAGATTTTCAGCTGACTACGGCGTAGCGCCGCGCCGCTACGAACTGCTACGTGACCGTAGAGCTGTTTATAAGATTTGGTGACACGTTTATACACTGTTTGTTTGAGAATTCCCGCACCTCAATAATTCTACTCCAATGTTTTATTATTTTATATCTAGCTTTATATTTTATTATCAAAGATAATATCATAGAAGTGTCTTTCACAATATTGTTAAACTTATTTTTATTTTCTGAGGAATTTTTCATCAGATACGAAACATTATAAATTGCATTTCAAAATATTCCAGGTAACTTTGAATGGTAAATTATTCGAAATTGCTAAGGGTTCGGGTAAAACATATTGAAAATTGTCATCAGAAATCGGAAATTACACGATACGAGATCGACGAAATTGGAAATGGCTGAAGATTTGAATTTGATGTCTATTCGGTTTGCGTTTTATTTCAATATCGTGCTATATTTACAAACCGAATGTTCCATGTTATATCTTACCTTTGTACTTTATAAATCATCAAATAACCACAGTAGACAGAATGAAATAGCGATATTATGGTAACATGCGCGTTTTAAAGCACATAATATTCTCATTTTCGCCAAAATGTCCCTTACCTTAATTGATATTTCCGGTAACATTTTAAACGTGGTCACGAGGGGACCCCTCGTGACCACAGCCGTCGAGAAAAAGTATGTACTCGTAGTAGCATTACTACTAGCATAAATCGCGTTAAGTCCCGATTAATAAGTTTTGATATTTCCGGTGTCGATATTTTATGATTTTTTTAGAACAATTTTTTTCTTTAACTCTCACTTGTACTGGTATAATAAATATAATTATTATCTCATAATAGGAAGTAACGCAAGTTTAGGTACAATAGAATTGGACCAAATATGGTACCGACCGTTGGACTCAGTTTAACGTTTATTACTCTGCTTACTTTTATAGCAAAAATGCATTTTATTCGATGTTATCTTAAAGAATAAGCTCTATCTATTAAATGAATTTACTCGTGACAAGTTAATGCACTTGTTTTATTACAATTGCTTTTAAAAGCGCAGAGATAAGACAGTTACGTTTAACGTCTTCTTTACTATTCTCGGACGGATCTGTATGAAACGGCAGCTATATTAAACGCTACTCGTGTAGCTTAGCTAATGGTCTATTCGAACATGGTGCAGTGAGCAGTAGAATTGCGAATAATACGGCCACAAACCTGCAGCTAGCGGGTGGTAAAGGGCCCAAACACTACATAATTATGCACCGCTCGGTTCAGCCGGCCCGACATAAAATTGTTCCAAAGCCGTCGCCGTTCACGTTTCATTCCGCCCCAAGCTCGTTTCGCAATTCATTATCACGGGGAATGCCAACTAAGCTTCAAATATTTTTAAACATTCTCGACGTGCGAATTTTAAATATTTTTGCGAGATCTAAAGTATTCTAAAGTAAGACGGCATATTTTATTCTTTTTAGGGTTCCGTAGCCAAAATGGCAAAAAAGGAACCCTTATAGATTCGTCATGTCTGTCTGTCTGTCTGTCTGTCTGTCTGTCTGTCCGTCCGTCCGTATGTCACAGCCACTTTTCTCCGAAACTATTAGAGCTATACTATTGAAACTTGGTAAGTAGATGTAGTCTGTGAACCGCATTAAGATTTTGATGCAAAAATGGAAAAAGTATTAAAAATTTTAGGGGTCCCCATAGGTACAACTGAAACAAAAAAAAATTTTTTTCATCTAACCTATGCGTGTGTGGTATCTATGGATAGGTCTCTAAAAATCATATTGAGGTTTCTCATATCATTTTTTTCTAACCTGAATAGTTTGCGAGAGAGACTCTTCCAAAGTGGAAAAATGTGTGTCCCCCCCCCTCTAATTTCTAAAGTAGAGGCATGATAATTCTAAAAAAAATATATGATGTATATTACTATAAAAACTACCAACGAAAATTGGTTTGAACGAGATCTAGCCAGTAGTTTTTTTTTATACGTCATAAATAGTAAAACTTAATGAAACAAAAAAAATTTTTTTTCATCTAACCTATGCGTGTGTGGTATCTATGGATAGGTCTCCAAAAATCATATTGAGGTTTCTCATATCATTTTTTTCTAAGCTGAATAGTTTGCGAGA
Source organism: Plebejus argus (assembly GCA_905404155.3). Taxonomy (NCBI): domain Eukaryota; kingdom Metazoa; phylum Arthropoda; class Insecta; order Lepidoptera; family Lycaenidae; genus Plebejus; species Plebejus argus. The sequence goes on along the minus strand of FR989927.1, from coordinate 14,427,967 downwards.
GAGACTCTTCCAAAGTGGAAAAATGTGTGTCCCCCCCCCTCTAATTTCTAAAGTAGAGGCATGATAATTCTAAAAAAAATATATGATGTATATTACTATAAAAACTACCAACGAAAATTGGTTTGAACGAGATCTAGCCAGTAGTTTTTTTTATACGTCATAAATAGTAAACCTTAATCTAAATTTCATTAAATCGACTGAAATATAAAAATAAATCAAAAATAATATAATTTCATAAAAATTAACCTTATTGCTGCTGCGGAACCCTCCATGGGCGAGTCCAACTCGCACTTGGCCGCTTTATTTGAATAAAATTTTTAAAAACATCTTTGTAAACGATAGATAACCTTTTAGTGATTAAGTTAATGCTTAATTAGGGTTCGTTTTATGACTGAAAAATTTGAAATTGAAATCGTGCTCTCAATCCGTGGTTTACAATGGCTCCCCATTGCGAATTTGGCCCATAAAGCGTCTACAACAAATTAAAGCCGCAACGAGGCTTTTTAAGAGTCCTCGCGGGTGGCATAAACCTTTGATCAAGTGGCGGCGGGCAGGATGGCCGGGATCATGTTCCCGTAAACTTTCACGGGACGCTGGACGACCGGCGCGCTGGCCGAGTGTGAAAAACGTTTAAGAAACCCACTAATACATAGGACCCGCTTATAAAGGCATGTGCACACACACTATTAGATTGTGTTTATATTTCGAACAATATTATTTGACATTTTTTTGTTCAAAAATAAAGAGTGAACTTTGGAGCATAATATATAACATTTTTTTACAGCAAACAGACAAACAAAAATAACGGAAAATAATTTTCTTGTAACATTTATTTTGGGTTCAATAAACACCGTTAAATATTTTCTGTTAAACTCCAGTTCAACACCATCCATTTACAGCTTGTTTGACTGACGAATATTTGTTTCATAAATTACCATAAAAAAGGTGTTGCTCCACTGTGTGCTGTGTACATATTTTGTTGTCAGCGGCGAGGGTTTGCGCTATAACGATTATGTAGCGAGCGTTTCGGGGCTCCTCTATAGACGTATGTCATGCATAATTTATGTGAAACTTACCTCCTGCATTGATACCCTATTTTGTATTGTTGCTTTCTGTCTCTCTTGTACATTGCGTATTGATCTTAACCTATCAAGCCCCATAAGGACACCGGTGACCGCGACAACAATAGAATAAAAATAGATTTCCAAGAATCCGCGATCGATGGATTTTTCCGAGAAAATCGTCCACTTTATTTTTTCTTGGAAAATGTTATTTTTTGCCGCGAATGTTGAATAGCAATTTCATTCAATTTATAGGTTGTTTTAACAGGATTAACTCTTCAGCGATACCATACATATACTATTTTTGTATTCGAATAAAGATTTTTTAAATTAAAATAGCTTTCAACTTTGAGCTTCGGGCAATTATATTATTGAAGCACTGTTGAATTGCAATACGCAAGGATCATATTATTATATAAAATACAATTATTTAGGTACACATTTTAAACTGCATACGCATACTGAGGTGCGTATTTTGAAGGCACAAAGTGAAATCAAGTTGCGGTCTTTAAGCAAACAATAACGATGTGATTTAGTGAGTGAAGACCTTGTAAGTAACTAAGAGGGCCAGTTTAAGTTACAAGCTATTTCCTTACGGCTAACAATGAGATGTAGTCCAACTGTAAACAATTGCTTGTTTCAACTTTTGTAAAGAATTGTAGAGTACAGACTGTATACTTTTATATTATAGCAACGTAATTCCTTTGCACGAATGAAAAACAGCAAAAAGAACGCAATGTACAACAAGGATTAGCTAGTTTATTACTTTCGCAGACTACGAATGTAACAAAATAGAAATTGTAGAACGAAAATGCTCCTCGTGTTCTGGTGATTTTTAATAACACCTCCATTTCGGTCGGTTATCTCGAGCCCCAGCGAAATGTATTTACACTTTATTAGAATATTTACACATACAATAACGTTTCCCGTGTACCGCCGGCGCGCTCCCCGCCTTCGTTTCGTATTAAAATATTTCCCTATCCCCCGAGGATTCCAACTATGATCTCCGGCCGTAACTGAGTTACAACTTTTTTCCGTATATTTTCGCACGCCATAAAACCTTCGAGATATCGGGGAAAATGTAAAACTTTACAAGTTATAATGAACGAATGGAACTCGCTTAAATGTGAACTAGAGTTGACAATTTAAAGTTGGTCGTAGTTTAAGAGGTGAGAAGCGTTAGGCGGGGCGGGGCGGGGCAGGGCGGGCGGCGGGCACTAGCATTGATAAAGTTGCAGTTCACGGGGAATAAGTGACTTAAACAAAAGTCGCGAGTTGGAATCGGTCCTTAACTACTACATGCAGCAGGCCCGGTGCGGTCGGCGCTGAGTGCGCGTGCGGACGGCGGAGGCACACTCAAGTTTATGGAAATCCGGCGGTGACGTTGTTTCCGCGCAGTTAATAATAAACACGCGCTCTCTTAATTGGAAAAGTTTCGGCTAAACCGGAGGAATAATACCTGCTGTGCTAACTGAATCGCTTTTGGTAAATGGAAACAAATAATAACACACTCCACACCCATGTGACACTATACTGGTTTCTACAATAATTTCGTTTATGAAATTGTGGATTGAGTAAAGGAAACATGGTGTTAGCATTTATTATGGTTAATCTTTGCATAATAATTTAATTTAAATAAAATTATGCAATATACTTAATGTAGTTTTATTTATACATTAAAAAATCTTAAGTAATTTATATTCATGTTCAAAGAAAGGGAAAGTAGAAGATAAACATCATAATATCCATGCCAACTATTTGTTATTTGTAATGCAAATATGCACTCCCTGGATGGAATTTATTTGCCTACTCGTTCGCGTTTCTCTGTTCTTAGGGTTAAACTCTTTAAAGATCTGGACATATTTATTAGGGTCGAAGTGACCGCGATGCTTTTGTTGGCTTATTTACATAACAAACGATCGGCGAGAGCCAACCGAACACTAACATTAAGCGGTTCCATTCCGACCCGTCTGGAAAGTTTATAGCGACAAGGCGCCGCGCCGGAACGCTCCGCGCGGTTGAAGCGAGAGCAATTGATACAGTTCACTTTAAAAGTTAAAATAGTTAACTGGATAAATGTTATTATAGCGGGTAAAATGTATGAGATTTTGTTGGAAAGTTGGCGGCGATTGTTGAAGAAAATTGGCCAGCGAATATTTTACTCCCACAGATCGAAGGAAAGGCGAGACCCTACTTTTAAAGCAGCAGACTTCTGACAGTATTCAAATGTATTTATTTTATATTATTATTAGTCACTATGTTGTTTAAAAATTGAGTAACTACTGCTTGGTCACATTTTTTTTTGTTATTACGAATTTTTCGTAGATCTTCCCTTGCAAAGCCAAAGTGGTTGAAGATTGTATCGGTACAACTTTATGGAGCAATATTTTTTCTGTATTTAAATCTTGGCATCTTTTCGTACAATGCACGGCGCACAGTCACCAACAAAGCACTCTCATAACTTTAATGGACACTGTGAAATTTAGTATCCTACTAACATTTTATGCTCGGTTAAAAGGTTTTGAACTGAAACAATGGTTACTTATTTCGTAAGATAAAAAAGTATACTATTATTATCATTCTTGTGCGAAGTCTAATCGATAAAAATTTCGTGGCATGGGATTATAGGTAGGTTCCTACCTATTACACTACTGGGTAATTCAAAATTTATACAATAAGGTTACCACTTCTCATTATAAATCCTCCTGCTTATTTCTATTTAGTTTCATCTATTCTACTTCTGAAGATAGAAGCAAGCATCAAGGGCAGGACAAAACTAATAAGCTCCGATCATTCTAGTCTGGTAGATACAATATCGTCCACAGACTTTTAACTTCTATTTAGACTTGCAAGTGAAAATTAAAAAGTTTCAAATTAAAACTCTTAAAATAAAACGAGCGATTTTCGAGTACTTTAACTGTTTAAGATAATAGATTTTATTATTAAAACATAATTTCATGGGACGCTGAGAAAAAAGCCAGCTGCCACTAGGGAGGCATTAAAAATATTAAAGTAATTGCCCTATCACGCCTGCACCTGACGCCGTGGACTTAGGCATCACCTCTTCGTTTTCTTTATCATTTTAAACTTATTGTTTCCATACTCAATATAAGGTGCTCAAACTGATATTAATCCACAGAAACTATTTACAATTATATAGTCTAAGAAAATTAGTTTCAAAATAATTGTCGATCAGACCGAATAATTCGTGTAGTTTTGAAAGTTGGTACAGTTATTCCTAAAGGTGTCCAGATGAATATACTAAAAGTCGCCGAAGGTGGGACAAGAGCCGGCGGTGGGGGAGGGGGGGATGTATATTTTTGCTTGTGACTCGAAAATTATATTATTACTAGATGACGCCCGCAACTCCGTTGCGAAAATTAGTTTATCGCGTGAGAACACAACATTTCCCGAGATAAAAAGTATCCTATGTCCTTTTCCGGGACACAAAGTGTCTGTATACCAAATTTCAGCTAAATCGGTTCAGCGGTTGGGCCGTGAAGAGGTAACAGGACATACAGACAGACTGACGGCCAGACAGACAGACATACACACTTTCGCATTTATAATATTAGTATGGATATCTCTTTAGTGACTTCTATATTAATTATCTACATTAAATTTCCTATAAATTACGTCTAAATATTTTTACTGTACGATCATTACTTTAGGAAATTATAGAGATCGAGTATACTGTTTTGCCATACAAACGTATTCCCCAATTTACTCCCTGGACAGTGCGTCTAGACAAATGATTTTTTTTATATAATGTTGGGATCTGTTAAAGCATGCCTCTACGTTAGACTTTTTCTAAAATTAAAAATATGACCCTAAAAAAATTGCAAAAAATGAACGCCCCGTACCCCGCCAATCGACCGACCATAAAACTTTGAATTTCATTTCATTTGTCTAGGCGCATTGTCCAGGGAGTAAATTGGGGAATACGTTTGTATGGCAAAACAGTGCTAGCGTAATTATTAATACTCTGTATTTCCTAAAGTAATGCTCGTACAGTAAAAATGTTGAGACGTAATTTATAGGAATTTAATGTAGATAATTAATGTAAAAGTCACTAAAGAGATATAACGAATAATTTTCGAGTTACAAGCAAAAACCTGGAAAAAGAGACATCCCCCCCCCCTCCCCCACCGCCGGCTCTTGTCCCAGCCCCGGGGACTTTTAGTATATTTATCTGGATACCTGCAGGACTATACCAACTTTCAAAACTACACGAATTATTCGGTCTGAATTCCTTAATTTTCCCAGGCTTATAAACAAAATTGAAGTACAAAAATATTAAACGCCTAACAATGATAATATTATGCTTTTAATTTACCTGAGCATTTTGAACAATGCAAAGTAATAAAAGTATTTAACATACATAAATTATTGTTTAAAATATTCAGTATTCGTAATATAATTGTAGCACGGGTGAAAAGTTATGAATTATGTAATTGTAGTTATGTAATTATTTAAAAACATTAACTGTCACTGAATTTTTTAGTAAATGATGTAAAATAATATGATCTTTGTAACACTTTTCATATAACAACGAAACAAACAGGAAAATAAGAACATAATATATTTAAACCTTTATATTCTGCTAACTTTATTATAATTATAGGGGTTATGGTTATACAATATACACTGACATATAAGTACCACGTAGTACATAATAACTCTATGGGGTTATATCGAAAATTAGAAAACATAATAAGCTCAAGTGCCTTCACATACTACAGTCAATGATGCTTCTTTAGCAGCGCCTGAAAGATGCGTAGTGATGAAAATAGATTGAAGTGTGTAGTAAAATAGGGGGGTAAGTAGTATGGAATACTTACTCAGCTCCATTCTTTCCCCTCTGAAGCATGCCCGCTCGCGCCATCATGCCCGAGCCCTGCAAAAAACAAGCGATCCATTAACGCGGCCCTTTTCCGTGTCTCTGAAAATACTATTAAGAGCTGCTTTATCTTATTAGAATTAGATGATATAATTTTCCCATAGGCGTGTCATATGACAAGATGATATAAGGCTAGGTATATTATTTTAATGTAACGAATCTGATGAGCTCTTAGTTTGCGTTAATTCATCATAACCAACTTTGGATACAAAATATTTTGTATCAGGGATTGACGTGAGCACGGAGCTAATACGTGAGTATCGCTTTATGTTGCTGATGTATAAAAATGCAATTTGGGCTTAGACTAGAGTATATAAGCAATAACTATGGAAATAGAATCCATAGTTATTGCTTCAATGACGTGTTTCATATTTTACGCAATAATTTCCACATTTACCAGGACAACAGCTGTAATGTAAAATGAATTATATGTGTTTGCAAATAACGTACCCGGAGTGCATAGATAAGATAAACGTGGCGCATTTCATACCGGGAGGATAACTTGATTCAACAATGGCGGCTAATTTATCGCAATCGGACTGCTCCTCTCCTCGATAAAGGTGGTAATTTAGCAGGCAAATGGCCAGAGATCCTCCAAGAGCCAGATAGATTGCTATTTGTGAATATTTCAAAGTCGAGAACTCGAAATGGCACCGTTCAATACAAACAGCTCAACCCGAGGATCAGCAGCTTAAATACTTGACGATACATTTGTATCACGAGCCCTGAATAATTCCAGATGGCGAGGATTGTTTCAAAACGTTAATCCCAATTGATATCATTTCATAGATTGGAGCAATTTATAACGATTCAATTAATCCTAAATAGATAAATTGAATTTAAATTTGCTTGAAACACGAAATAATGTACTTACACAATATTAAATTGTTTAAGTTTTTATAGATATTACAGAAAATGTAGAGTTCGTCTAAAGTTTTTAAATACTATGTTTATTGTTTATGTTACGCTCAAAGACCGAAAACGCTCAGTGAGCGAAAAAATGACTCACAACGTGTTGTGGTCATGGTGAAACGGCCACGACGCGTTCTGCTAATCACAGAAATACCACATAGCGAAATTCGTGTCGTGGCTGACGTGCTATTCGACCACGACGCGTTGTGGTAATCGAGAAAGCCATGACGCGTTCTGAGCATTTAAAAACAGCCACGACGCGAATCCGTGTTGTGGCCCTAATGAAAACAACCACGACGCATTCTGAAACCAGGCCAGTTACGCAGGCGGCAGAAGTAATTTTATAGCGCCCAAGTGTGTGCGCAATACACAAGAGCACTCTGGTTTCAATGAAACCAGGCCGTTTCACTATGAACGCACGTTTCACAACGCGTTGTAAGCCATTTTTTCGCTCACTGAGCGTTTTCGGTCTTTGAGCGTAACATTTACATAAGATAATTAATGTTACTAATGATAAAAAAATATGGTAAGTATGGTAAGCATAGTGTGCCCACAAGAATTAAGTTTTAAATATTAAAATGTATAACAAAAGTACCAACATCCTACATGAGCTTGTCAAGTATCGTATAAAAGAAATGGAATAACACAATCTGGTATGCATACGATTGTGTTTTAGCGATCTAATCAAATTGGATGTCTAAGCTATAGCGAATCCAATCTAGCGAACAAATGAGAAACATATTATTATTGTCGTGCGCTCCTTGTATGAATATCAAATTGTCGTAAAGATGGCTTTGCTTTTGTACAAAATACACAAACTAAAATATCAGCCATATCAAAAGTAAATATGATTCCATTGTGCTCCTCATTTAGAACCAATTTATTGCGAAGGCATTTACATTTTAAAAATTTAAATTCCAACTTAATTGAATTTCAACGCTCACTCTGAAAAATGGTTCCAGGTATTTTGGTCGCAGATTGTATGGGGATTGAACGAGTTGTTTCATAGATATTACCTAAATTTAGCCGGCAATTATGACATAAAAACATACGAACTATCGTTTTAAAATACACGAACTAAACTACAAATAATGTGAATGTCTACAAGTGTTCTTAAAGCCAAATGCGCTACCTCCTGCATTATTTTGCTTTGACTTCCCACAAAGTCAAACACTCGTTTTGATCCGCGCGGACGGAACTCGCAGCCCGCGGGCCCTCTGAAGTTTATCGTAAGAAGTGATTACACATCCTATAACGACACCCAAATCGCTTCAAGTTCTATTGAGCTCGATCGCAAACTCTCAACTTGTAAGGAGGATGAGTGACAGGTAATGTACACCCCTCTGGCTCGAACCTAGAGTCAATAAAGGAGGTGTGCTCAGGTGCTACAAAATGAGCGCTCCAAGGACAAACGACATAGTGAGAAAAGCTTTGATAACACTTATTGTTGTAACAACATAAATAATAAGATAGAAAGATAAGACAAGATATACGAGCTGATACTGCATTGTTGTTACTTCAAGTTATGTGAAATATGGCTAATTTTCGTCCGATTTAGGCGTTCTAGCTTGGTATTTGGTGTACGGGGTCCGGTGTAACAAAACTAAGTGGTAATAATATTTATATAATTTGCTCTTTCAGCGCCGCTGTTTTGATAGTGAACTCTATACAGGGGACTCATACACACCCTAAAATATTATCGCTTAGTTTTGTTACACCCTGTATGAAATTTATATTGTGTTTTTTTTTTTATCTTTATTTAGGACTTGGTTCACTTATATTGTGTTATTGTTTAGCCATTGAAGAAACGAGGTGATTAATTTTAATTTATCATCGTGTAATGTGGCGATAATTTAGCGGAACACGCCATATTACTATTATCACGGCGTTCGCAGCAGATGTCTCGCGGACGTGATGAATGCGAGTGTATGAGGAAAGAGACCGCTGGTTTATTGGGCTAATATTTTGCTAATGGCTTCCTGGCCACTATTGTATTATATAACATTTCGCAAAGGCATTCGTGTTCGAACACAAGGCTGACACGGTATTCTGTTTTGTATATTATGTAACTAAATTCCAACTTAAAATAAATATTACTGATAAGGTTTTCTTGATTTTATCGATAAAAAAAATTTATTTGTGTATTTGGGCCATTCGAGGGGTCAATAAAATTACCATAACAAGAAATATGGAATAATTCAAAAAAATACCTCGAGGGCTGGTCAGGAGCTGGTGGTCGGTATGGATAATTAATTTGGTTCATTCCAATATCTGAAACAAAGAAATGATTATTATTATACAATAATTAGATCTTCGAGAAACACAAGCAGTTGCTAATAGACTTTTTGATTATTACCTATTTTGTTATTGATGAATTATGAATGATGACACGTCAAAGGCCTACGCCGTAGACAGTAGCGTAGACTCTACGCTACGTTCACATCAATAGTCGTATTATTATAAAGTTTAGATGTGATTCATATTTTGTGATAGTGATGATGATTTGTATATTTTATTCCCGATAACTGGCAGCAGTAAACGCGATCTTACGAGCTTAACACGGCACTAGTTTAACGTTATGAGGCACGTAAAAGCTCCAATGTAACCATGCATGTGACCCAAATTCGCGCCAAATAAAAGTAGTTTTAACAACACCCGATGAAAAACATAAATTCTCGACGTAAAATGTATTTTCGATATTTTGTATGACACGAATGTGAATATTCCTTTTATGAAAGTTGAAAGATCAAAGATATCGTAGATTACGGGAATTTACCAGACTTTACCTACACAAGGTACTAATTCTTTGCTTAAAATGTTTGTATATTAATTACTTAGTTTGCAAATGAAATCTTTGAATCTTTGATCCTTGTGTCGAGCCAATGTAATTCTTTCATGGTATAAACACACATAATTATGAATTTTCTTTCATTTTGTAACCTAATGATTCGTAGGAAATATTTCACGAAGAAAACGGTTTTTCTTGAGCAAATATGGCGTGAACTCATTTATAAGGAATCAATTTGCCGATATTAAGAGCGGTTGGGCCGCGTCCCAGTAGCACTAATCTCCTGACCCATATGTGCGAATGACCGGTTTGTGCATCAACTCTTTTTGTTGCTAGCCGCACGATGCTAGCGCAGATAGAGTTACAGACCCATTCATTACAGGATAGAGAGTATAAAGCTAAAAATAAGCTATGTTTAACTTTATTGAGATAATAATTGTGTGCTTTTATAGCAAGCAAGGCAGCGAGCATCACATAGTATAGCATGTAATACATTCAGCGTTAGCTCGTAAATTATTTACGGTAAGTCTTTCAAAGGCTGGTGCAAATAAAAAGACACGATCAGCTTTGCCGCGGACTCCACGCACCTGCTATCGCAATAAAAATGTTTACGGCCTAAATACTACACGAGGACAATTTACGTTTCAGATTTCCTGAACCGCGAATCGTTTCAAGATTCACGTTAATGATCCTAGGTTTTATTTATATTTTCAAAACTAATTGAATCACTTATTTGTATACAATTTTAACTCCTTAATTCTAAATACATTAGTGTTTGGTTGGAGCTTTTTATAGGGCTGCGCTCTACCAAAGTTTTTTCTTAGCTTTAAAATAGAGTCACTCATGAGTGGGACAACTTTTATTTCCTCAGAAAATTATCAGAATCGAAGTTTAGTAAGCCACGTATAATTATTGTTCTTTATTTAACCAGAAAAATGATGTAAACACGATAAAATCATAGACGTTATATAATATTATATCCGACATTGTTTAATCCAAATGACGCTCTACAACTCCAGTGCCACGTAAATTAAGCCACTCCAAGCTCTAATTAAAACCTGTGTTATTTAGAAACCTAAAAGTGCACACCGCACACAATTGAGTCTCGTATTGTTTATGAAACGAGCGAGTTAGTTAGTGTTTAAATGTGTTACGTCCTATATCCCCGCGACTCGCGGCCCAGTTAGCCCACAATGGAGAGAGCTATTAAGCCCGCCCATGTGTTAACCAGTTAAGTCCCACTGACAGTTAAACGTATAGGCTACAAAGCAAAATAAAACAGAGAAATCGGGAAGCGGCACTTTGACTGGCGCAGGTCAGTGCGCGCGGTCGCCTCGCCCCGCTATCGCTCCCGACAATGACGCCGATTCTCAATTTAAACGAGCATTTATAATTAAATTTCGTTAAATTTCAATGCAAGCAATACTTCCGATATAGTCATTATCTCCCCAAATGCTTTGTTAATCTACTTTCAATTCCAGACATAAAATGAGAAAGAGGACCACGTCACTTCGATGCGAAAGATCCATAATTTTTCACCTCATTTGCAAATTGAATTGGCAACAAAATTCTCAGAGTGACTTTATGAGAGCTGAATAGAAAATAGGAATGTATTTTCTGACAGAGCGCGCTGCAATTTGTTATCGGCGCGAGCAGCTCGCCGCATCTGATCGCCGCCTCAGCTCGTCAACTGATGGAGGCTCACTTGAGCTAATAATGTCTAGTCCTTTAATAATAGCACTGCTATTCCTGAGTTATCATTAAAGTTGCGAAAGGTTTTTTTCTTCCGATTGGAAAGAAGGAAGCATGGAAGGATGGAATATTGAAATATACTTAGGTGGAACAGAATCTTTTTAACACCGACTAGGACCTAGGTTATCACAGAAAAGATAAATTTTCACTTTAGTTCCTTGAATTTACTACGAATCGTTCGTTGACTTTATTAGTACGCCACATGAAGAAGTTACACAATACTACAACGGGTATCTATTTACATATTCGTGTGTGTTGCAGTAATTTACTATTAAACTTCCCACCACCTATTGTCTGCTGCGAATCCGCATATTAGTGGCAATTTATCTGCCCACTAAGGAGGTTTATGTCTAGACTGCGGGACCATTAGTCTCGATTCTGTTGGCAAAATATTAACGCGGTTTTATCTTAGAACGTTAGCTTAAGATACTTTCACACAAGGAAGTTGTTATTATTACACGAGAAAATAAACCTTATAATGTTTGTTTTATATTTTTTAATTTCATTCAATGTTTTATATTCCAAAACCTTTTTTTGGATTTAAAACATTGAACATTTGATTAAAAATTACTTTGATGAAACTTGACTACCTAAACTTCTAAATGCGTGAATTGTATGTATTTATATAACTAGGCTATCTTTCTAAACTAAATAGTACAGACTCTATTGAACTACCGTTACCGTACCGCACGAATATTTTTTAATTTATTCCTTTAAATATGCAGTTAGCAGCGAATGTTCACTGATATTTTCTTCATATTTCTCCGTCCTAGAATCTTAACGAGTTTTATTTACATTTTGCGATATCACCATTGGCGCTGCAGTTTTTCCACAAAAATTAAATGCAATTTAAACAAGTTAGCGATTCTATCAGGCGACGTTGCGACGCGTCGGGCGGAGTTTTCTTGGAATATTTCGTTTGGCTTCTGAACAACTAGACTTTATTTATCATAATATTAATTTGATTCTACTGATTATTAAGTGATGAAAAAATTAAATTTTGATAAATATATTTAAAATTTAAAAATAGCCTTAAAGTTTATGTTGATGAACAACAACGTTGATAGCAGTGTCTCAATTTTAGCAATTTGGCGTTATTATTTACACAATTCGTGAGCGCCGTGCTCGTAAAACGGGATTTCATTTATGGTGGAGTCATTAAAGGAGAAAGTAAAAGTTTTTATGGTCCCATCGGCCCTCTAATGTTGGTAGACTTGGCTCCGGCCCGAAAGGGGGATGGTTGATGCATATTATGTAGTTTCACTACATGGGGTACTTTCTAATGTGTTGATAACTTGCGTCGTTGAGTTCTAAGTAATTTCATTTGAGTTTGCATATCATTAAATTATGTAAGGAGCTATATTACAATCTATATTGTAAGTTACCTATTAAAGGGCTAGTTATAAGAAACCATTATATCGCTTGCAAATTGAAATGCATGCAAAAAGCCCAAGAAACTATAAATGAAGAAACTATAATTTTATTACTACTAAAAACTCAAAATACATTTTTTTTCTATTTATCTACGGGGTGAAAAGATAAAATTGAAGCCAAAACAGGACAAAATACGGTGCAGCTTTTCACGAACAGGCTAATTTATATACACGAGCAAATGCTAGCTCCCTTGCGTATTTACCTAAGTAAGCCTATTTAAATTCCAATTTTATAGTCAAAGAAAGTTATTTTGGAAGGATGTGAAAGTAGTATTGTGCGAGGCAAACATCAAAAGGCGTGTATCAAAGACGAGTGTTGGCACTTGGGGTCTGCTCCCTTCAATATGAGCCGCCGGTAGCACCGACTAGTTCAAATTTTACACGAAGCCAATTCTCCCTAAAAGCTGAAATGTTTGTTTTGTTCCTGTATTCTATTTTGATTTCTATGAATGCGTCTTTTACGTTTAAACATTTACGCAAATGTTTTACGTAGTTCTGACCCTTAATGACATTTTATTGTTTGATTCATCAAAAATTACGATTTGAAGACATAAAACACTGCGTTTAAAATTCGACATTTAAGCCAAACTGGAGGAAAATAGTTTGTTGATTAGCGAAACCTTTTAAGGAAATTGGTACACTATGTTAGTGAAATTAGGGTGAAGGATTCAGCAGATACCTACTTCATAAATTATTGTCTCTAGACTTTGCTGTGTAATACTTCTAATAAACTAATAACACCAGTTTTAATTATTGTTTTTATACGTAAGTTACATTTTGGTTATGCATTAGGATAATCAAATTATCGCATAGTTACATTCGCAAATCAAACGGTAACGTGGTTTTAATGATCAAAATCCATTTATAGAGCTCCTGCATAAATAATGTGTTGAAATGTGCGATACGGTGACAACTGATAGATAATCAAGTTAAATTACAAGTCAAAGTGGGAGCCGAAATCGTCGGCTCCATATCCGCAAATCTCCGTCTCCAAAGAACCCTTTACGTCATCGTTAAACGCCGCCACTTTGATCCAGTACCTCAGCCGGAGCCGCCCATCTTGATTACACTAGTTATAAATGAATTTGCAATCGAGAACGTTCCGAAATTCACATTCCCTTACGTGGCATTTGCCACACAAATGCTTTGACACATGGATTGATTGGAAAAAGTTGCTCTATTCACTAACTTTGTGTTTGCGCGTGAAATTTTTTCAGTAACAAAGTTACGGCTGACTTTTGTGCTTCGTACCATCCATTATGTATTATTGTCTAACACAAATCATGTTGTTTTGTTATGTGTTCCAGTAAAAGTTGATGTTATTAATGTCGTTGTGTTTCGTATTTATTATTGTTCATCGTTTATTGTTCAGTGTTGACGTTCAATGTTTAACGTTTTAATTTAATCTTTCGAAGTCAATTAAGTAGCAAAGAAATACAATTTACTGTACAGTATTTAGTCGTCGGCGCCGTCATAAAATATCAGCTTCTATTTTCGTCGTGGCAAAAGCCGTTATAAAGAAGAAACAACGTTTTCAAATCCTAAATTAATAATATTATAATCATTATAGAATACGGCTATGTACGAAAATAATAAAAATAATCGTATACATCCCTGTGGAAGACGTTCAACATAATGTTGTGTTGTAAAGATAAATATTCATACCCCTTTTTCGTATATATCCATCCTAAAAGTAGGTTTCGTTATCTTGTATAAGTTGACTACGAACTGTGAAGATAATATTTTCTCCCTCATAGTGTGAACGTAGTAAGACGATACACAGAAAGCCTCGTCGTGGCTTTGTCCAATATGAGATTGTTGATAATATTTTAGATAATCAGAACTTTATTGAGTTTTTGCGACAAACTACTAGATATATATCTATAATATACTGTGAATAATATTATGTTTCTTTTATATTTTGATATACTATAGGTAACATAGAAAAATTATGATTGTGGATGTGATGATTATGTTATTTTATGTAGAAAAAAACTATCGAGAGTCGAAAGTAAACGTATTAAGATGTGCCTTTCTACGGGAAATTACTTTTGTATTAATATATATCTGCTCTTTTAAATGTAAATATTTCATTAACATTGAAAGTCAAACGATTAGCTGGTTCTTCACACCCGCATATATTTTGTGTGTCGACGTTGATTTTGTTTCATAAAGTTACAAAGAAATTTTAATTACACTTATGTTATATCCTGCCGTAGCAGAACCGGAAAATATACAGGGTTTCCGGTAGTAAGACATTTTAGTATTTTAATAGACTAATAATTATAACTCATTTACTACATTTTAGTATTATAATAGACTTATGACTCTAAGGAATCCTCTACAAAATAGAGCTACCTAACTCCTTAGTAGGTACTGTGTATTTTCTTCTACCTTCCAATTTCCATGCAGGACTGAGCAGCTGCACGTAAGCAGTTCAAAATTGCTGCTAATATTCACTCCCATCATCTTCTATTATCCTAAAATCTAAATGGAAACAAACCCTTATGCATTCTTCTGAGTTCTGACGCATTCTGGTAAAGTGTCTGCCATTTTCTGCCACATTGCAAATAACAAAGTAACATAAAATATGTCGGTATACCATAAAAATATAATACGATAACTTTGAAATAAAGTCTTACTGAATAAACAATGAGGGTATGAACTTCGTAGGGCGAAAAATTCTGAGGATAATTCATTGTAAATAATAAATAGAGTCCCCGCAGGTTTCGTTGGCGTTATTACGTCCTGTGCCTTCTGTGTCACTAGATACAATCTATTCGCACAAAGTTTATAATGATTAATGACTAATGAGCCATTAGTGCAAAAGTCATATTTTACTGATAAGACATTTTGAGATTTGCATTGCCGCCTGAGATTTGAGAACGTCATTATTCGTCCACTGCAGTATTCTACAACTCAGTAGATCATAATTATTATACAATAAATTTTTATACTTTTTACACTTCTCTATTTCACAAGTGATACATCGGCGGAGTCTCTATTTAAAAATATATGATTCAAAACTTAAATCGGGGATATTTATTAGAATTTTCAAAACAATAGCTGACCGTGATAGAGATCACACAAATGAAAGTTTTCTCCGGGAGAGTCTAAATAAATATTAGAGGGAACAATGCCGACATTGTTCGCCTGAGAAACGGACGCTATAACTTACCTTTAAATAGATCTTTATATTTATTAATACGCATAATTACATAGCTATTCATAGCTCACTTTGTGGTCACCTACCAATTTTTTTAAAGTAAGTTTATAATATGGTGAATTATTTATAACGAGTCTACTGAATAATAATATTAAAAACAACAATATAAAATGTTAAAATTTAAATTGACGTGCGAACAAATGTTTTAAAACGTATTTACGTAACTCTATATGTCGTAACTTTCTAATCAATTTGATTTTGATTGTGACGATTTAAAACTTTTTACATACGAATAACATTTTTGTTGTTATGCTAAATGCATAAAAAGTAAAGGTCTATTAATAAAAATACGCAGCAAAAATAATATGTAAAATGAATTTATTTTGACAAACCGCGAGTGCGACAATATTGTGTATTGTTAGCGGGACAATGGTCCACCTGTCCCGCGCCCGGCGCGGCGACCTACATCCACTATCGATGAACCGCCTGGAAGCCTGATAATGCTTTTAGACACAAATCGAACAGGACTATCAGCGCAATCAAACAAATGGATCAATCGGACATTTGTTCGCGTCAAAGGGAGGCATCGCCGGCTCGCAGCTTTAACGATTGTTTATCTGCGCTTTAATAAAAAATTAAAAACATTAAATTCGTTCAATCAACTGACCTACTCCCGAGGGCTCAATCGAGGCATCCGATTTCGAGAGCGTGTAAAAGACGTAATATAAATTTATCAATGTTTCGAAAGAGTGCAAAGACATCATAAATAGACCGATATTCGAGTGCAATAAACCAGTGCTCATAATTCGATAGAGTCGCAGCTTACGACTAGCACAGATTAAATGAAATACGATTACGAACAATTTAGAGCTATGGAGGGTATTTATTTTTATATTTTGTAACGGCAGCCATTAATTTCAATCAGGCCGTCGATTAACCCACAGACTTCCATTAGACTATCGTTGCTCCACAGCGCGCTGAGACAATCTGTTTACATAACGTTATTAACGCCTTTATTATATTATTTATTGGATAATTTTATTAATTTAGATTGATTACATGTGTTCTAACAGCGAGTGTTGAAAATTGTAATCATTTTTGCAAGGTTTTGCTTCATTTTTAGTGGCTCATTATGCGTACTAGGTAAATGTATAAGTTACCTCTTGTAGAGCAACTAGAGTCTAGAATGTAGAGATTGAGGCAATTTTATATTATTAGTTAATTGCGATATTGCTGTTTATTAGGGTCTTACAATTGCAAATATTAAGTTTAATACAGCTATAATATTTTATGTGTTTTTGTTTTAAATCAGGCAGGCTATTATGATACACTCGCAACGTATAAGTAAATCTCTTCGACCGTTTTGGTCATAAGCGATAAGCATATTAGCCGGCGTTGTATTTTATAGGTAGCAATTAACACTATAAATGTGTGTTTATTCGAGACGTTTATTGGTCTCATAAAAGGTACTAAAACTAATAAAGTCCGAACTGACGAGGGAAAGTATTTAGGGTTAATCTCCCGCGCCGGCCGCCGGGTGACAAGGGTTGGTACTTTTGTAGATATTCGTCCTTATCTAACCTGTTCGGTTGATTTAGTGGCTGACCATACCTGATACTCGATTTGTTTTCCAAGCAATTAATCTTCCAGCCACAGGAGTCGGGAGACGACTCGACCACTTCACAGTCTCGAACTTCAAAGAACTTCGAAAGTGTACGTCATTGACAATTCTCATTCCGAAAGACTAATTTATCTGAGCGGTTTAGGACAGTCGCCGACAGACCCTTTACGCATCTATAATGCAATGTAATAAAAAATTCAAAGAGAATCGCCACCGTGAAAGCGCCAAAATTAATATACCATGTGTGACCTTATATTATCACATTAATTTATTTATTCTTGTTCCTAAACATAATATGACAAAAATATTCTTACAATATTTTCGTACATATAGGTACGAAAATGTCCCTTGAGATGTCACCACTTTCTATACGAATTACGATGTGTAACACAGTTAGGAAGTTGTCTTGTAGGAAAATTCTGAACTTGACATTGTGTTTGATCTTTATTAGACGAATTAGACAAAAATACATCATTTTATACTATAAGTAGGAGTAAGTTAATGAAAAATTGGTTCTTTTAAAATGGAAAGTCCTTCCGATCTACAAAATATAACAAATATCTAAGGTATGCTTTGTTTAAATAGCTATTGGTTTATTATTTGTGTGGCGGTCCGGCCGGCCGGGCGGAACGCTCTATACAGAGCCGCAGAAGTTCTGTGAACAACACAACTTGTATTCGTACTTCAACATTCAAATTTCGAACACCTCGCTCGAGTGTTCTGCAGAAAATTATTTATTACACAACATTATTAGGTAGGAATGTTTTAAGAATGCTCCAACCGGAGAATTAGCAGGTCGGATGTCTGTCAGTACGAATATCGACGTTAATGACATTAAAATAAGATTCATACTAGCGCGCCTTGTACAGTGGCGGTTACGACGCTCGCCGCGTTCTTGATATGGCGAAAATGTATGGAAAAATTTGAGAAATTTTCTTATTTTTCTTATAACTGGAAAAGTTGTTTATTTTTAAATAAAATTTTTAGCGGACTTTATAGAGGACTAAATAAGCAACAATTTTTTTGTATATTTATTTTCCTCAGTTCAGTGTATTTAGATATTAAGGTACCTAATCAGACCCCATTTTTTTCATATTTTGCGATTATTGTGATGGTTAAAACGTATTTTATATGAAAATTTTGTATGCGGCTATAGAATTTTTATGGTACAGTCGTGGAGATGAATATATTATCTTTCATTTGAAACCAAAATATCCTCGCAGTTTGACTCCTAATTCTTTAATAGGGTACCGGAAAATCGCTGATATTTGTAATAGCGTCCTTAAGTTGAATAATATTTAAATATTATACTAGCTTTACATTTAAATAAACTTTAAATATTTTAAATTCTTGCTGACTAAAATGGTTTAAAATATATATAAACTACTATTCCTAATTCTTTAAAATGGTACCTGAAAATCGCTGATATTTGTGAAAAAATGTGATAGCGTCCTTAAGTGCCAGAAATCAAACACGAAAAAAGACGCAGAGAAAAACACTAATATCATTTCAGGATTTAGTGATTATAGCTAATATAAAAGCAGTAATAATAGAAAAAAACACCTTTTATAGTCCAAAATGTTACGTTATGGACTAGATTAGGTACTTTATAAGGCAATGAAAAAGAAATCGAGCTAAAGCTTTTAAGGCGATTAATGGGGCATACTTTAGTTTCTTTTACTACTAGTAATCTGTATATATAAAACTCAAAGGTGTCTGACTGACATGGTGATCTATCAACGCACAGCCCAAACCACTGGACGGATCGGGCTGAAATTTGGCATGCAGGTAGATGTTATGACGTAGGCATCCGCTAAGAAAGTATTTTGTTAAATTCCTACCCCAAGGGGTTCAAATAGGGGATGAAAGTTTGTATATAATAATACTTCTTTACGCTAGCAAAGCCGCGGGCAAAAGCTCGTAACTGTATAAGTGTAATTGTTATGAGGGGCAGCTGTTTTCGGCGATTTAGTTTCGAATCACGTCCCGTACATATCTATGCTATTTAAAAATGTCATTACGTAGGGGTTCACGTAGATAGCCCGAATGAAGCCATAAAAATATATTCGTGCGTCCTTTTGCTCATAAAAACTTGAACTATATTATGTCGAGCGATCGAATAGATAAGGAGCTTCAGATTTCTCTCTGATAAAATCATATAATTTTACTAAGTTACAGGCACAATATGAGTACCTACCTAAGTACAACTATATCAAAATGGAACAAAAAGATAAAAAATCTCAAAAACAACAGAAAATATGAATGAATACCGGTGGATATCTCTAAAGTTCCCGGTAAGTAAAATGGCGACTTTCCCGTTATAACAAGAATTTTGGTCCTACTAAAATTCGTCGTAGTAATTGCAAAAAGCCGTAAAGGTAAACGCTCCGCCCACGTGTAAAAGTGTGAGCGAGCTTTTAATAAAATGCTCTATATCGAATTTGCATACAAATAAGGCGAGTAGAATTTTGTTAAAAGGCACCTTTTGGCGCGGGCCTATATTGACTGCTCGGGGACGAATTAGCATTTCAGACACACGTGACAAAATACCTCCGCACTCCGTCGCCGTTGACTTAATGTACGAAGAACATTGTCATTAAACGGCTTCGGAGCTGTCTGCATAAAATACGGGTAAGTAGGGTTCCTCCCATACCCTGCCGGTGTACTGCTCAATATCAATACGTTACACGATTACAATATGATACCTCCCTCCCTCCTCCCTGTACACAACAGAGACAACATACAGAGAGAATTTATGTTGATTGTAGACCCTCGCAGAGACAAACATGGGCAAACACGGGGTCGATCATTTTGTTTTGCCTCTATTTGATTTGTATTGCAAAGTGAAAATTGGCAATGAGCATGTAAATTAGAATTTTATCTTATCCCTCCTCTATTATCTCTACTTCCACATTAAAATCTCTGTCGTAATTCGTAAGTCGTAGGCTACTCAATACTCATATTATATGATCAGTAGACGCGCGGGCACACGATCTGTACCTCGCCTACTCTATTATTTCGGCCCGGCTACCTCCAGACACATTTTTACATAATCGTCCAAATGACGAATTACCCGAGGCTGAATATAACGTTTCATTAACTGCGCTGACGCCTCCTGATGACACTCGAAGCGTTTAATTTACATTAAGTGTTGATGATCGTGTTATAATCCTGTTGCTGTGTCATTAATTTAAAGCGGGATTAAATTTTACGTTGAGAGGAGCAAATTTTTCGATATAATCTGTTTCGTGCGTATCTTGTTCATAATTACATTCGACGGGATATCATGTTTCTTCTACTAATAGTAGTAAGAGTGGTTGTTTTATTATTCATAGAATCACATTCGCTATTATGCACAATACATGCATGATGCACAATATGCCTCGGTTTTGTGATTAAAAAAATTACTATAGCTCAATCCACATTCGGAAATCGGGCATGATATTAAATAAGTATACTTTTTGCAAAAACCAAAATAAGTATTTACAAGGCAACGTTAACTGCCACCTTTCCTTCAATCCGCTCCAGCGAAATCCTAAAAGGCGCAATAAACGACCATTTGTCTAAAGGATTTCGGCGGTTTCTTCGAAAATCGATTTAATTGAAGTAGAAGCTCGTATGGGTCGTAGATAAAGCTCCGGTATCAAAATGTCCTGACTCCGCGCCAGGATTGTCTCCCGCCTGGCACTCGGCCAGCTTCGCCCAGATACATTTTAGGACGTCCCCGTGGAATGCCTTTAAATTTTATCAAATTAAAATCATCTGAATTATGTAGACCATGAGTATTATAAAGATATAAAGACGGTGGTCTTTTTATTGACGGGTAGTGTTTACGTTTTACTAGCAAGTTTAGGTAAGCTTCTATTACTAAGTTCATAAATAAGTAGAGACATTGTGCAACGAAGATTTTAGTTGATATTTTTTATATTTCAACATTCTTCAATCAAAATATATTAAACTTTCTTTAACTTTCGTAATAAGCTATGAGAATTTTTACTTTGTTATCTAGTTATATTATCATCTCTCAATCTTGATAATCGTTTAATTTCTTAATATGTCCGCTAACTGCTACCGCATTTTACTCACGTTTTCAGTTCGTTTCATAACGAGAACTTTCTCGGGTGGAATTTTTAATTTGTGATCTAGATTTCATATCAAAAGATGAAAGATGGTGTAAGATTGATATTTGTGGGATCCTCGAGTCTCCCGCGCTTGTCTTCGGCGTCTCGAGCATCCTCAATAACGCTACTGAGGGGCTGCTCGGGGCGGGAAACCGTCCCGAACCCGTCAATACAAACCGAGGTATTTCAAAGATGTTTAGTGACAAAGGTTTCTTTGTTAGCCGCAACAAAGCAATAACTTTTGCATCTTTATTCAAATGCCTATGAAGTTTAAGTGCATAATAGACGGAACGAATATTTTGTTTCTATAACTGTAACAGTTCTAGCTAGTGTCTGGAAGAATTCCTGTAAGCAGAAGACTTGTACAGATTCTATTGCCAAAAACAAAAGTATAGTTTATGATATTTTTAATAATGTGCTAATAAATATACCTATTACCTATACTCTATAGTTTTCAATTCTATGCTACGTACCTAATTTATGTTTTTTTTTACCTATAAATTCCTTAGCATTTATATGAAATACCTCACATCATTTCACAGTCCTCATAATACTTCCTTGTTTGAGAAGCCCACAATTCATTGTTCCATTTTCAACAGAATTAAATCGTAAGTGCCAATATTATCTTTTCTCTCGGATACGTGATGTGGAGGGTAATTTTTTGCGTAGCTACTACAGTGTACGTTATAAGTTATAACTTATAATATTACAACATATTATATTATTATAAACACTTTAAACTTTTGAGCACTTTTCAAATTTCCGACGTTTCGGATATTTTCCACTTGAATGTTTCTTTGAAACAGAAAAAACGAGCCGAAATGTGAATAAAGCTTAGGACTAATACTGCTAAGCGTAATTAACCCTAAGACACTGTTAATCGTTATACTTCGACGTAGAATAGCTTAATTGTTCGTTGGTATTTGTGTAAAATGTCAATAGAAACAGTGACCTTATCGTAATAACCAGGCCCTGGCCACTTTATATTGCAAGACCTATTGCACGGTGCGTTGACACAAAATAATATTTTCCGCGTAAAAAATAATTGTGCAAGTGTTTTTGTAATGTGCAGTAACGTTTCTTAATTCTAATATTTTGCAAAAACTATTTAGAAACGGTTATCTACACTTTTTCTTCCGCAGTGACCCCCGAGTACTTGTCAAAATACATTCGATAGTAATTTCAACAGCGAGGCAAGACAAAAAGTGTATGTAACTATGTACCATCGAGGAAATTGATTGCTAGGCAGTTGACAGACCAACGTCATTTGTTCGGATCATATCAGTTCAATGTTAATTGAGATCTGTCGCCTGGGTTCGACGTAACGCGACCAAATATCGTAGGTCCCCCATCTGCCTAGGAATCAACTTCTCTGATAGTACTTACTACATAATAACAGGTACCTACATGGGACGTAACAAATCAATCATGGCATGGCGCTAGCAAACTTCTAGTACTCTGGTCTTTTCTCCTTTTTTGTGTTAAAATATATTTAAATAAACGATATTTAAATATTCTAGATACATACAGCATGCATATTTTATTATTATTAGCCTCTCCCTTGACCCTAGTAAATGCAAGGGGGCCAATGGACGGATACGTCAATCTACATCATCACTAGTGTACTTAAATATAACAGCATATCAAGGTTGATCGATAGCAGTAACATTATGTTATATCAATTTTAAAAGTAGAACGTAGTAATCATTATTGATACTTAACCATTGCCATACCGAAAAAAAGGAAAAGGTGGAAAAATCCTTTTTGCTCATATACCTAACTATTATTGAATACCAGAGTACATACATAACAGCATTTATTCTGAGCCATATGGTGTAATAAACGGCCAAGTGCGAGTCGGACTCGCGCACGAAGGGTTCCGTACCATTATAGAGCAAAATTAGGCCATAAAATATGTTTTTTGTATGGGAGCCCCACTTAATTTTCTATTTAATTTTAATATTATTATTAAATATTAAAGCGCAAAATATAACTAAGGACTTTGACAAAAATTTAAGTACCTACCTTTTGCCATTATTGATATAGAGCAAAAATGTCAAAAAAATGACGTTTGTTGTATGGGAGCCCCCCTTAAATATTAATTTTATTTTGTTTTTAGTATTTTTGTTGTAGCGGCAACAGACATACATAATCTGTGAAAATTTCAACTCTCTAGCTATTACCGTTCTTGAGTTACAGCCTGGAGACAGACAGACGGACAGACGGACAGATATCGAAGTCTTAGTAATAGGGTCCCGTTTTTACCCTTTGGGTACGGAACCCTAAAAAATACTTCAATAAACCGGTGACCTTTATAATAATTATTATTAATGTCTACTTTCTTAGTATGTTAATAAGTAGATTGTTTTATTAATTAGGCTCAAAAATAAATGCAACGGTAGAAACCTAAAGACATTTAATAAGGTTCAAATGCATCAGCATGATACGAATCAACTTTGATGATTCTATATTTTAAGAGAAAGCTCTTGCGAAAGTTTAGAGTTTAGACTTTGAAAGTTCAGTTTCACACACAATTATTTACACTGATAAAATACCTATATATTTTGTGAGTAATGAGCTAAGTGATAATCATGTAGGTAATAGGTATTCAAGATAATATTATATTGTTACAAGTTTTAAAATTATGCTACGGAAGTATGGAGTAGGTATAGACGCTGTGGGAGGAGCTCCAGCGGGTCCGAAGATCAGGAGAGCAGTGGCTGCTGAGGAGGTGGGGTGAGGATCTGGCGCGAGGATCTGGCGCAGGCCCAGTACGGTCAACGTACTGCTCAGGCTCTGCGTCCAGTTCTTGCGGCGTGGATGCGCCGCGGAGCGGAACAGAGAGGATGACCCTTCCTCCGTACCGCTCCGCCGGCGTAGGACGGGAGTGCGGAGGCGTCGCTATGCGAACCTCCAATAACTTCCGTCCCACGGGGCTCCGGGTCAGGATGGGAACCTGCCCGGCTTAGCTAGTCCCGGCGCCGAGGGGAATGCTTTAGTTTGCCTAAGCGTTCCCTAACTTTGGTGGAAGTCCAGTCCCTATTGATGTAGACCGGCCGGTCGTGGAGGGAGTCCCGTGTTAGGTAGATCCGGGACATCCCTCCTTTATACGGCTGAAGGCGAACCGCAGGTGGTTTTAGTGAGTAGTAGTCTCACATACCCCCGGGGTGCTCACATACCCAACCCGGGGGACCCATGAGGGTTTCCCCTGCGCATCAAAAAAAAAAAAAGGTATAGACGCTGTACGTACGACGTATTACCTACAAAGTGATATCAAAGAAATTTATTCAGATGGCGAACCTACGTTATTTGGTCGGGTTATGTCAAGTCAAAGCTATGACGTTATTTGTCGTCTGTACTTGACCGTCCAAACTACGAAGGTCGTCCATCACCAATAAATAATTTTCTGTGATAGATAGCACATACACCTCTTCACAGTTTTCTATAGAAACGGTCTTTTGAATTGCAAACATAATTCATAGACGCTCCGTAGCATTTTTCTAGTCTAGACCATAAATATAGCTGGCATAAACAAAGCAGCGAGAGAACTGAAGTTGACTCCTCAGGTGAGGTATTGCCGCGATCGTCTGAACAAAACTCACTTTTGTGGAATAAATCGCTTTGCCGTGGCTCAGCTGTTGCTTACCTAAAATGAAAAAAAAAACTATTATTTAAGTAAAGATGTTTAGTAAAGTTCGTATTCTCGTATTATATTATTAATTTTTATCTATGTAATGAGCACTTCATTAGCCGCACTAGCTTTTCAATTTAAATATTTCAATCAACACGACTACAAAATGTTTAATATTATAGTAAGTTTTTATACGCTTTTTATTAGCTTCACCTGTATAATATTTGTTTGTAATGTTTGTAACCGACTTCTTTGGGCGCGATTTTGACCCACTTTAAACGGCCAGATTTCGTTCAAACTTTGTAGATTTATCGAGGACCGATGACAATATACTAATTTGATATAATTATTCCATTTTCAATTTGTATGTTTGTTTGTAACCGACTTTTTTGGGCGCGATTTTGACCCACTTTAAACGGCCAGTTTAGTTTGGTTGTATGTAAAAAAGCGTGTTTTTAGTTTTTTAAACTATTAATATTATTCATTAATGTATCATAATATATTATTAACATTTGCACGTCGAGAAAAACGACAGAATATGTGAGACACTATTAGATTAGCAACACCTCGACGACCTCTGTGGCTCAGTGGTGAGCGCGTCGGTAGCTCAAGCCGGGGGTCGCGGGTTCGAATCCCGCCGACGGAACAAAAATTTTCAATGTTCCCGGGTCTGGATGTGTATTAAATATGTGTATGATATAATAAAAATCTTAAATATATGTATAGTATAAAAGTATTAAATATGTTTCCGTTGTCTGGTACCTGTAACACAAGTCCTTTAGGTACTTAGCACGGGGCCAGACTGACGTGGTGTGAAGCGTCCATAGATATTATATTATATTATACCTTATTGTACCATATTTCATGCAAATAAAGATTATTACTATTATTATTATTATTCATTTCATAAATATAATTAAACACATTAAAACTTAGATATACATACTATGTAGGTAGAGGGGACGTGACGGGTAACGCAATCAAAAATGTATTTAATATTTATTGAAAATGGCTGTTTAGTTTTTTCTAAATAGAGTAGCTCCAGTGTTCTCTAATCTCATAAACACCCAATCCGAAACAAACACGGGGCATCCGCTAATATATCACAACTCACAGATACAACAAAATTAACCGCAACTAATAACCTTAGTAGCGCTCACTATTTTTATCGTTCCCTATAAACTATAGAGGAAATCCTGAATGGGAACAAAATAAACGTAGCAAGTTGATGACGCGGTCCGGACGCAGCTGGATCGCTGGGAAAGCACCGCCCATCGCCCGCGCCGCCTGCCGCTCCGGCGCGCGACATTGACGTCAATTACCGCTGACAGTTGTAAGCTCATAACTGATATTGCAAATTGTGGAACTAATGTCGTTAGCGAATAGTTAGTACCGTCATTTCAGTAATTGGAAGTGTTTGAACAAAAGAGAATAACGTAGAGTTAATAAAAGTGTCATGTAATATCGAAATCAAGCTTTGTGAAGTTGCGAATTATTTGACGGTGTTGTACCTAGATTACATAAACTACCATTACTACAGGAAGGCTTGTTGATTTAGGTATGTCTTCTTGTAATAAAAATATTTACTTCACGCTTATCCAATACTAATTAATAATCCATGGACTCATGATACATTGTCAAGTTACTTTTTCACCGTATCAAAAAAGAAGGCATAACAGAGTGGCATAAGTGAATGAAACACTTGGAGCAAATCTACTATACTGCATACATTGAAAGACGTTGGCACTTGGCCGTAAATAGGAGCTGGACATCATTATTTATCTCATGATCTAATTTCCTAAGTTTTTATAATGACGGCGCGGTGAGCACAAACCGCGAGTCGCGACAGCTAACGAGGCAGAGACACGAGGCACGCCGCGAACGTCGCGGTCGGTGAGTGATGAATTCTATTCAGGACTCCTCGGCACTCGTGTCGCGAGCTGTTCACTTGTTATGGAAAAATATTTCATTTAAACCCGACATTTCAAACTATTTTCCACTTTTTACATCGCAAAATGTCATAACTAAAGTTACACAGATAGAGGCATTTATGTTTTCAGCTTTTATTCCTTTGATTTAGAATATTGTTGACGTAAAGCGAACGTTGATTTGTGTACACAATGTCATAGAATTCTGTTCTATTAGTTTTATTGCCCTTTAGGAATGGTTGAAGATTTTTAAGAAGAAAAAGTCATTCATTGTGAACTTCGGTACGGGTACAACAAGAGGTGCATAAAGTATTATTTATTTTGAAAACCTACAAGGAAAAGGTTCAAAATTGATAGCTAAAATTAGATGTTTCTAAAGCGTTTACCTCCGCCACTCTAACCTACTTTACCCTGCTTCCTCTATGAATTTATAGTCAATATCGGCTTATTCTAAGCAAGTGCTCGTTCTCGGAAGCAACGCCGAAGTGCACTTTAGGTGTCAATAATGTTACATTGTATCCTCAGCCGCACTCGGCGCGGCGTGGTACTGCGCTGTCACTTTCTAGAGAATTTTAGCGCAAACCACAGGGTTTTCTACATCTTATCTCGAATTTGTCGGCGGACTGGTCGGGGGACGGGTGGAGTGCGTCGGGCGCGCGATGCAGCAGTCGGGGAACGAGTCTACCTCACCCGTCGCGTCTAGACGGCGCGGCGCGGATCTCTATCGTTCGCTACGAAATATCCTCAAAACTAGGTTTCCAAGTTATTGGTAATTTATATGCAAATAAATTTTTACCCGCTCCAGGTAGCAAAATAAATTTCTCGTTATATAACTTGATGCAATCACGACGCTTAAGCACTGATACCAGCTACGCCAAAGGATTTAAAATAGTCGTCTTATTCTAGGTATTAATATTTCCATGGTATTAGTTCTTAGTCCATACAGCTGTTATCCATTAGGTTTTACATGTTATACAGCCGAGGCCGAGGATATATCTTATTTCACGGAATCCATTGACTATCAAGGTGTTTGCCAAATGTAGGTCCGACAGACAACATTTCGTGAGAAAGAAGACCTTCCTTCATATTTGCCTTCATTTTGTAAAAACTGAGAGCGAAACAAGATAGAAACTTTAGAAAACGAAATACTGTACAAATCCGTAACATACGTCTAGGTAAAGAAAAAACGATTTCGTCAGTCGAACAATGGAGCTGATGATCTAAGAAACACAATTTGAGCGCGAAGATCTAGATCACGCAAACAATGCTCTCTTTACGAAACTCGTTAGTAATTGGGACTCTTTCTTCGCGGCGAGAGTGTTAAATGGCGAAACCGTGGTCTACAATGGGAGTCGGCTTTCGGCCGTGTGGTGCTGTGGGTCACTGCATGCGACCTTTCACTATCGCACTACCAGACGGGCAGACACCAGTCACCACACATGCGCTGTTATCAGACTTCAGTTTATTGAAAATTGTTTTGAAGAAAGTGGACTATCAGTCGTTTTTAAGGATTTTCATGTTCTTTGCCTTATCTAAGTTTTATTTGATTAATTTGAAACAGTACCGAATTATGTAGATGTAGAACAATTAAATATAAATCAAAGGTCACGCGGTTAGTAACATCAAAACGTATTGTAATTTGTAGTTGACAAATCAGCACAATCGCGATTGTGATATCGCGATGTCATTAGTTTATTAGTTAATATTAATTTATTACTATTTATTGCAAAAGCCACAATAATCATTTATTTTATGTAAAGGTTTAAAATAAATTAAAGGTAATGTTGACAATTAAACTACTGCATGTACCCTAATTTGTCAAAAATGTCATAGATGTACTCTTGAGTCTTGACTACTCTAGCTCTTGAGCCACTGCAGTCTCTCCAATATTGTGTTACAATATTATGCGACCATAAAATGTTTTAACTTTACGGCATTCTAACATTTTATTGTTTCTAAATTAAACTTTCTTATTAATTGGCACTGAAGTGTAAAATGTGTTTTCTTAATTCATTTCTTTTATTTTACGTTACGTTAATACAAGTACATTTGCTCAAATAAAATTATTAATTATTGAATAAACATGTGGTGTATATCTGTGGCATTCGTTGTTCATTGTATTGTAAGTACATTCAAGTGTTACTACTTATTTCGCAATTGGTACCTCTTCTTTCCATCTATATATTATATAAAAGTAAAACTCAAAGGTGACTGACTGACATGGTGATCTATCAACGCACAGCCCAAACCACTGGACGGATCGGGCTGAAATTTGGCATGCAGGTAGATGTTATGACGTAGGCATCCGCTAGATTTTATAGAAGAAATTTTATAAATTTCAACGCCAAGGGGTTAAAATAGGGGATAAAAGTTTTCATATAATAATACTTCTTAACGCGAGCGAAGCCTGAGAAGAATAGGTTCCTTTCCCCTCGATAAAATTCGGTAAGACGTGGAGCCCGAGTACCTTCGAGTGAGATTTAGTTTCATAATTATATTTCCCCTTTCCATTAAATGAAATTTTGTGAGGTTTTGCCTTACCTTCTTGCCTCCCTCTTAAGCCTACGTAATTAATGGTCGCCCTTTGCCGAGCAGCCCAGGAGGACTACTTACTGTGGAAATTATGTGTTTCCTTTAAAATGAAGATCGAGTCTCGATTGCGCAGACGCGCTTTTTAAAATATAGGGCATGTTTCACCACTTCCTGATATGCTATCCGCCATTTAACTTGACAGATAAAGTATGTAGGATCTGTCAAAAAAGTTGTGAATAGCCTATCCGGCACTTTATCAGGAAGTTACAAAAAGAGATTTTACAAAATGTGGGTTTCTACTTTCTTAAGTAAACGTTTGGTTTGACAGTAGATTTTCTTTCGAACGAATTTGTGAATGATCTTAATCGTGTAACGATTAATTAATCTTAAGCATACGTACAACCATAGAGGTACAACCTAGATGAAATGGACCAAAATTGTATTATTTTGTTGAGAAAAAAATTACGTGAGATTTGCCGAGCCCCCCCCCCCCCTCTCCCCAACGAGATTAGATGAGATTTGACTCGACCCCCTCCCCCCCTAAACACCTCACGTAATTTGTGGACGCCCCCTAACTTACCCGTGGAAATACCTCATTTTAACCGATTTACTTTCGTACTTCTTTTTTTACAATTAGACACTGCACAATGAGGCATTTTTGCACAACCCCTCCGGTGTAATCAAGTCGAGACGTGCGCGCTGACTAAATAAACGTTCAACGAATTTTGCCCACTTGTGCAAGTTTGAAACACGCGTACTCCACCCGCTTGGCCGTTCTATCTTGATTTATTTCTGTGGTACTACCTATATGTTTTAAATTATCTTTACAGCTGATCATACTATCATCTCAAGTTGTCACAACCACAAGTAAGTATTTCTTATTTTATAATCCTATCATTGCAAAATCTACATACTTTGCAGCTGGTCTTTAATACTA
Source organism: Plebejus argus (assembly GCA_905404155.3). Classification (NCBI taxonomy): domain Eukaryota; kingdom Metazoa; phylum Arthropoda; class Insecta; order Lepidoptera; family Lycaenidae; genus Plebejus; species Plebejus argus. The sequence continues at coordinate 14,397,185 of FR989927.1, read as the reverse complement.
CTGCAGTCTGCAGTAGATACCGCAGCGGCTGACCAACTAAATTAATGCTCTTAAATCTTATAGATAACGTCTTGCCTGCTCCAGAGTGTTAGCAACATTAACGCATTTATCAAAGTCATTGCACATTTTAAGAACTTTATATCAATAAAAATCAGAAAGTCTAAATTTAAGTTCTTTTTTAGTATGAATTATTTTTTACGATACGAAGATACACCATCTTTAATTCATTTCATCTCGTCTAATTTTTGTCGCATACGCACGCTGTACTTCACCTGTCATTAGAACTCATTTTATCTGTAAACAAAATTTTATGTACAAATTCAAATTGTCACAAATGCTGTTCTGTTCGTGAGTCTATGAAATAAAAATAAATACTTAAATAATAAAATATGTAGTTTCTACTCTTACACAAGTTCGTTTTTAGTGACGTTATTCCTAGCGAGTTACCCCTAGTTTTAAATAAATATAATTTGACTTCTAAGGGTGAATTGCACCAGAAGCGTAGTTAAAGTTAAGGTTAAGGTTATCGCCAAATATGGCGACTTTTGCTAGGGATTTGACAGTTTATTTCACATTTTGTTATGGTTAAAGTTAATGTTATAGTTAATTGTTAAAGTAAGCCGGTGCACCGTGCAACTCACTGTGAACATATTATTATTTAAGTATATGATTTTTACAGCTCTAGATGATTTTAAAAAGCTTACACCGGGTATGTGTATTTAATAAATGAATGTATTTAATTGGTCGCTTTTATGCATTCGTGTCCCAAACTACAAAAAAAATGTTGAATTTTCAATGCAGTCTTGTTTTAAATTATCTAAATTCTAAAGAATATAACTGCATTCATAAATCGATACGTTTTTTGTGGGTTAGTAGGTACTTAGTACACCGATGCTTAACAGCTTCCATTAAGTGAATTAATAAACACGTGGCATAATTATACGACTACTGGTGCTGTTGATTTGGTGAGCGAAGACTTTCATTCATTTCAGTTCATTAGCAACTGACAAAACGATCAATTGCAAATAAGAGGTTGCCCTTTAACTAGATATTATAATGTTTGTTAGGGCAGCCTCTCAATTGCAATGAGAGTTAGTATAAGTTAAAATGAGTCTTTCCTTCTTTAACTTTTAGGCGAAAGAATTTCAGCCGTCACCTTCATACCAATTGCAAGACGGTTACTTAACAAAGGTACTTACTTATTTAAATTCAGTTTATTATTATTTATTTCAGACTATCATATTATGAATATGGAGTTAACAATTTTGAAGTTAAGTAAAACAATTTTGAAGGCATTACGATTTGTTTTTTCAGTATAAACTGAAACAGATGTAAATGATGTAATATTGTTTTAAGTCATTGTAACATTACAAGTTCAATTAAAGGATGTACTTACAGGTACACCAATTTATGTTGAGTCAAATTAATATTTAATTTGTAACTTGCAGTTGAAGAACCGGGAAGTACGTATATAAAATATAATATTTTATACGAGAGTAAACGTAAAAAGCTCTATTTTAGTCGAAGTTTTATTTTCAGTCGGCAAAGGCTTTGTTAGTTCAACAAAGACGCCTAAAGAGTTGGCAGATAAACTATTTGAAGCCTTCTGTAAGTACTTCATTTATAAAAGTATTTTGTTTAAATGTTTGCTATTTTATTATTATTTTCTTGCAGTCTCGACGAAAGCGCGAGTCGTTGCTTTAAGAGGTAAGGGACAAAGTCAATACAGCAATTTAAATTATTGTATTTTTAACTTGGTAGGTTAGGTTAGGTTAGACAGGGAAGTCCGGTCCCTTTTAAGGTAGACCGGCCGGTCGTGGAGGGAGACCCGTGCTTGTTAGATCCGGGATATCCCTCCTTTACACGGCTGAAGGCGAGCCGCAGGTGGTTTTAGTGAGTAGGAGTCTCACATACCCCCGGGGTGCTGAGCACATACCCAACCCGGGGGACCCATGAGAGTTTCCACTGCGCATCAAAAAAAAAAAGGTTAGACAAACAAATAACAATTATTTAACTCTAGATATAGATGTAGAGTGTAATAATTCTTATAATATCATTATTGAAACAAATATTGTTAATAACATTAATTAACTTGTTTATAATAATTATTTTAGATGATGACATACCAGGAATTAGTGCTTTGCAATCTTTAGCCATGAATGGACCTGCAGGTAATGTTTTTCTTTTATTTTAAAGAGTGATTACAAAGCTCTGAAAGCTCTCACGCTAATCCTAATGGACTGTTAGCTTTGTTAATGCAGTATTACCCAGCTATTTAATGCAATATAGTCAGATAATCCTGAATATTAAAAGAACAGAAGAAAAGTTGTTACCAGAAGCGTATTTTTAAAATAAAATAACAATATCACTATTAAACAAAATAAGTGTAGATAATATTGTAGTAGACACCTAAATGTGCCTTAATATTTTTCAAGGTCTCCCATCGTCTGCACAAAAAAGCTGGCACATGGTAAACAAACGACGCAGTGGATTGAAACGAGAAGGAACTAAAAATGAATCAAAAGAACAAAAAGGTAGCGCAAGCTGAAGTAGGCGTCAAAATTGATTGAAGTAGAGAAAAAGTATTTGTAGACGAGCGGAGGCTAACGGTGCTAGCAAACGGTTACCACTTTACTACATTTATGATGTAACGAGCAAACAATCTGACGGATCGCATGATGTAAAGTGATTATCGTCGCCCGTTGAGACCAGCAAGTAAAATTTTTACTGGCTGAAAATTGTTCAACGCTCTGTGCACTGTGCGTGTAATATATTCTGTGTCCATTAATTTTGTTATGAACTTAAACAAAGCTTATTATGTACCGTATGTGCGGCTAAAATGTTATTCATTTATATATCCCATAATACGGAAACACTATTTCGTATAACAAAAATTCAATAATAAATACTCAGATCAAAATGAATTGAATTGAAGCAATCAGCTAGAGAACTAGCGGGCTTCTGACTGTTAAATTGGCAATATAGCCCCTGATAATGCTATCGTGGTAACCGAGAGCCTCAATACGCTGAGTCAGCGTTAGCCTTCACGTAAGTGGGGTTGCGGTTAACCACCACTGTGGCCGGAGGATAGCGTGGCTGCATTACCAGACACTGTGGTACACAATTTTTTAAACAGTTATGACCACTAATTATAGACCTCACACCTATACTAATATAAATACGAAATGCATCTGGCACACTTAAATTGCAGAACCGATTTTGACAAAATTTAAAAGTAGTTTTAAAAATATGTTTAAAATGCAGCATGCAGGTGGAGGTACGAATGTGTGGATCCCGAGGATCCCGACAGTTGTACGCTTCATATGCTCTGCAAAGATACAACTCTCGACAACGGTTAGTACACAAATTATATTATAACCTAGTTTAATTTATTATCTATGGTAAGTTTAATTATATTTTCTAGAAGAAGCCAAAAGCCAACGACGGGTATCCGCCCAGAAGATACGGGATGATCAGATAAGAAAGTGGTGTAAGTTTTATACGTTAACTATCTTGACTTACCTGGAGGCTGGACTAAATTGATTACACGAAAACATTTATTTTTCGAGATAATATGTAACAAGTAATTAACATAATATATATCACGAAAAAAAGTAAATATATAAAAATTTAGATTACCAAAGCTCAAAGGCATTAGTTTAGGCTTTGGTAATCCAAATTTTTATATATTAACTACATTTGCGCAAAGAAGTGACAAACATACACTGTTACAAACTTTCGAAATATAATATTAATGAAATTACTAACTAAAGTCTACTTCTGGTTGGTTACAGCTGATACTTCGGAATTAGGTGTTTGTACTATAAAAACTACACTGATATTAAAAATTAAGTAATTAAATATCTTAGATTTAAATATTCAACCATTTCTCCGGGTTATTTTAATAAATAATATCAGTTAATACACATAAAAGTTTCCATTTAACCGGCATTACGTCAGAGTTAACTGTGTAATTAGATTAAAATTAAATTGTTTCAATTTCACAATGAAAGCATGGCGAAATGATCACACAAACTGTTTTGGCCGCTTTTGTCTGGGTGTATTAACTCCGTAATATCGAGCTGGCTCTGAAAGGGGTCGGTGGTTTTTCCAGAAATGTCGGTGAAAACATTATCAACTGTTAATTAAAAGTTACACGGAAATATAGGAGAACAGTTTACTGAGTCGAGAGGTTGATTTATACCTACACAGATATTATTATTATTTATGGGCAGTGAAATACATATATAAAAAATGTTATCTTAGTAATGTTTGACACTTCGGCTTTTTTTTATTTCCTGGGTATCGTACCTACTAAATAAAATTTAAACTCATTTTTATCAATTTGTTTTTTTTTATTCATTGCAGTAGGTATAACAGAGATTGATGAAGAAGTGGAAAAAATATGTAAGTAAACTTTCTTTTTATGATTTACCACTATACTTTGACTAGTCCAGAGTCCATACCGCGACACAGCATAATATTATAATCCTATCTTTCCACAGTAGAAACACGGCATGCTGCTGATCACACTGATTGTAAGTCTACTTTTTAATTTGAATATTCTTGTTTTTCAATTTAAATTACAAATTGAAAATAAATAATATTAAAACAAACTTTTTGATAATAACTGACGTTTCAACTTTTCAATTTACAAACTTTTATTTCAGACGTCGTAGATGAAAAACTGAAAAAGTTAACGGACCGCTTTGAACATATTATGGACAGATATTCAGGTAATTTTTAAATTACTTTAGGCCTTTAGTAAGGACTTTCTTAAAGGTTAGATAAGCAAGATTTTTAAAGGTAGATTTAGCTTAAGCTAGATTTTTTTTATTTTGAGTTACTACAGAGTCCCACTTTTTCAAAAAAGAAATGGGACTAATAAAATGTACAATGTTGTTATAACTATTTAAGTAGTTTTGGCTTGAAGTAGTGAAAAACGTTCGCCTTAATATTAGCTGTGATATTAGTGTGATTATTTGAAACAAAACAATAAAAACTGTTCCACTATGTACGTTGATACGTAGTTTATTTTGAGTTCTAAAGCGGAAGTAGGCCAGAACATTTAGTATGCACAACCAATCTTCACAAGGAAACTCCAACATCTGTGACTCTCCTTCCAACATAGTGTACTCGAAAAAATTATAAGTGGACTTTGATTTCAGCCGATTATTTATTATTAACAAGTGTTTTTATTTCAGCAACTTCAACGGATAGTATGGGACTCCAGTAAAAATCCGACTGCGCGGCGTTTTATCATTTTTATTTGCAGCAAAAGGTAACCTTCATACTCTACTGCAAAAAACATTTTTTTTTATTTTCATTAAACACGGTTGCGTAATGAAATGACAATTATGTTTTTAAAGAGATTGCTTTAAATGTAGCTTAAAACAAATAGCAATATTTATTCCCATTGCCCACCTGAACCACCCACTCCCCGGGATAAAGGTAAAAGGTTACACGCGCGGCCGTCGATGGCAATATGTCGGGCAAGGACAGCGGCTACAGTTCTGGAACTTGTCGGAACTGACTGACACCACCACAATGCCTTTGTTCCACGTGCAACTGGAAATGTTGCACAAACCTGAAAATCATCTCGTTATACAGGGTTATTGTTTATTCGACGTAGGAGGTGATAGGGGTGATATTTGCAGTTATTGTGAACTCTGTGTATAAATGTATGTTGTAGAGATTATATTTCGGAATATTCATTCTTCTAGAATTGCGAACAATATGCGATCAGCATGTCATATTATATTTGCATTTTCCATACATTTACATACTTGATATTATGATGTAACTACGACGCACATAGATGATTTTTGTCATATTGTATAGGTACCTTATTTATGCCATAACATAGTTTCGTGTATGTTTTAATTAATTGTAGGTTGTAACTTGTAGCGCTAAATGGCACTACTGCACTCTGGGTCTCTGGGGGACGCTGACCTAAAATTGACAACATATCGAAACTGTACAATCGCCAATCTAATATTTCATACGTCGAGGATATTGTAACAAAAATTTTCAAGGTCTACACTATTCTAAAATAAAATGTTTAGAAACAAACATTACGGCCGTAAATAACAATCCTCGGTCGTGCAAAAATATGTGGATGGAGTTTCTATTTGATGGTAACGGCTAGGCTGACATTTCAATTAGACTTAGTTGCGCTCGAGTTGTAACGGTGGCGCAACAGCAGTTGTTGCTAGTTTTGATGGACGGCGGCATGGCACTAGCAGTCGCTACGTAGCTACATAGCAAGTTCTGATCGGCGGTGGCCCTATACTAGTATGATAGAAAGCGCGTCGCACGTGCGGCTGACAGCTAGTTAAGTCTGTTGATATTTGAAACTGCTTGGTTAGCTTTGTTTCTTAGTGACGTGCACCGTGTATACTGCATTGGTGAACTCCAATCAACGTTAGTAGAGTAGTAATATTATTATTATGACTCATTCACCAACCTTTAGTACCTTTTCTCTCTTCTCTTTTAGGATAATATTACAGCTTTTCTCGTCAAAAAGCTTGGATTAAGCAGTTAGTTGTTTATCAAATCATAGATAGGGTAAAGCTGCTTTGCTCTAACGGCACAGTCACTGAGACGCGTTTATCAGTCAGCTGTCAAATCTATTATAGTTTTATCAATCACCCATATCGTTTCAAAACTGATAAGCGAAGTCCAGCACATTGAAAGCGGTCGCTAGTATTAGTTGAGTCTTATTTTACACTAGCTGTCCCGGCAAACGTTGTTTTGCCATTTAAAGTATATTTTCTACATCATCAGTTGATACATGTTTTACCCCCTCTTTTGTCCCCTAAGAGGGTGTGGGGGGGAAGGTCATACACCAGATGTTAAGTTGAAAAACACAGTTAATACCTAATATGAAGTAAGTCCACTAAAGAAAAAAGTTGTATACAAAATCTGACCCCTCTTTGGTCCCCAGAGATGGTTGAGAGGGGAGGGGGGGAGGACTTTTATACACCAGATGTTGAGTTGGAAGAAGACAAACATAATATTATATCTGTGAAAACCGTATGGAAATCGGATCAGTAGTTTTCGTGTTAAAGAAAAAAGTTTGATACAAAATCTGACCCCCTCTTTTGTCCCCTTAGAGGGGTGGGGGAAAAAAATTTTATACACCAGATGTTAAGTTGGAAGAAGATAAATATATCTGCGAAAACCACATTCAAATCGGATCAGTATTTTTCGTGTGATGCTGGAACAAACATACAGACAGACAAAAAGAGTGACAGACAGACAGACAGACAAAAAACTAACCACATTTTTGGCTTCTCTAGCGATGTAGTGACAAAGGTGTAATTTCGGGTGTCATTTCATATTTTTTATGTACAGAATTTTCATTTCTACAACAGAATATTGTATTCCTCCCGCACGCGCTTTGGTGACGCCTACTATCGTAATATTTTAATTTCGCCATAATTTCAAAACCAAACGTCCAATTTTAATCATTCAAAGACCAAATATTATCTACATAAACTGTACTTAGTGATAAAATAATTTATTTTGATAAGGATTAATAGCGTGAGTAAAATATATCCGTTTCAATTTAGTCCAAAAAAAAATGAGGATTTTTAAATAAATAAATGGTTATTGTGCCTCACTCGACATAGATAGGTATAGTGTGTCGCGGACTTTTTTGTAGATATTTATAAGATCTACAATTACTTAGAACATTTTATGGTTCTATCTTTTATAGTTTAGGCAGCGTACGCAAAATAAGTAACTTTTCTAGCTGATTTTTTACACCTTACGTCCGAAAAACTCAAATATCTTACGGAACCCTAATTTTTTCCAAAATAAAATGTAGCCTATGTTCAGCAGAAATAATGTAAGATTCCAATAGCAAAAGAATTTTTCAAATCGGTCCAGTAGTTTCGGAGCCTATTCGACTCAAACAAACAAACAAACAAACAAACAAACAAACAAACAAAAAATCAAATCTTTCCTCTTTATAATAGTAGTATAGAAGACAGGGGCTTATAGAATATTTACCTTATAATCCTGTGGGCAGGTGTGTACACCCAATTACGTTTCGATCAGGGCTCGCCGGCATGGCGGTGTTTTAACTGGATTACCGGCCGGCAGCTACTCGCCCGTCATAGACTATGTTCAACACTTTTTATACCCACACTCTTAAGCGTTCCCTCGGTTGTAACATTGACGATTTAACGCCGTTAGGTAAGAATTTTATGTACTCGTAGCCTTCGAGTAAACAAAAACATAAAAAGGCAAAACAATCACAATTCGGCTTCAGGTATATTTTGGAAAACAGAAAAATACTTTTCATTTTCCCCGTCGCCAAGGTAGCAAATCGACTAATTTGTTTAATTATGTTTACTTTGCCGAACAGACGTTAAAAACTTTGTGAATCGCGGCAGTTATGTTTTTAGAAAAACAATGTTAATAGAATAAGTTTTTCTTGTTTCGTTTCGTACTAAATTACAAAGATAAATGACTTGTAAGAGTACAACACGAGCCCAATTTCCTCCAACGGTCCCCGGTGGATAAATGGATAAGTGTATCTATATATCGTTTCCTTATTGGCCTCGAATTTTTATGACCCCAGCTTCGGATCCTCCGCAATTTATTATGCCGATTTTTAAGTAATTTTATCATAACCTTCCCTTCTCTCCTCCATTACCGACCCTTAATTTTCGCCGCTTGGGTAGCATACAAATTTAGCTTTTTACTCTTCTAAATCCTTCAAACCGCTATGAATTCTTTTGTATTGTTGCTCTACCTTTTTCACCTTCAATTTCTATAAAGCACAAACTCGAGACTGTGATTGTTCTTCAATCGAGCGTCTTAATTGGAGGTTAGCGACTATCTAGCATTTATGTAGTCTGTGCGGGCTGAAGCCGTCGGCTCATAATTCGATACAGACTCATCAGCGACTGAACAAATTTGTGCCGGTACTCGTTACGTCATTACCGCAATTTAGAAGGAGGACCGGTATTAAGACGCTCGAGAAATCACTCAACCGTGAATTTGCATGCCTCAACATCAAATAAAACCTAACTCACTATATAGATACTCGAAACACCTCTGATCTGAAAAAGTTTATATGAAATATGTATACGTATTATCAGGGTTTTGAGTATGATGTACTATCAGAGAACTTGATTCACAGGCAGATGGCGGACCTACGTATTCTGGTCGAGGTCGCGTCATCTCAAACCCAGCCAACAGATCACGATAATATTAAATAGACATAATATACCAATTACCAACCAATGACGTAGTTCCGTCAACTAAATTTAAATCAATTTCTTCGATGGTATATAAACAAATTATAATATTTATATAAGGTAAAGTAAAGAGTTTATAGCTGTGATAGCAGCAAACGATTAGGAAAATCCGTCTGGACTAATCGTAGAGTGCAGATGATAAACAATCAGTTTCAGTTGCTACCTACGTTGAAATTATAACAAAACAATTTCAAATTCCAACAAATGACGAACATTTATTTCAAAAACTCTGGTTTACAGCAAAAACATTTGATATGAAAGGTAAATACAATACCGGATGGACCTGGCGTAAAAATTGAGTTACAAAGAAAGATATCACAGTTCCAAACGGTTCCAGTTGTGCTTTTTGTGAAAAACAACAAGAAGTACTGGCGTGGAACCACCGGGCTCGAAAAAAACTAAAATTCAATCGTTCCATATATTTACTTATCATCAATTTTTTTGTAAAAGATATTGTTAACTCATATTTGTATTTATTTTTATATCAACACTAAGGGGCTGTTTCACCGCTTCCTGATAAAGTTGTGGATAGCCTATGCAGCACTTTATCAGAAAGTGGTAAAACAGGCCCTAAATATAGATAAAATTGGAACTTTTAAAAACAAAACCATGAAAGATTAGTCGACCACGATAAAAATACTACCGTTAAAAGCCATAACTTATGTCATCTGTCGTTAAAATTTAACGACGTAATTTACTTAAAATAAAATGTAGGTCACTGCCATCGACACCGCTTATAATATTTAGGTCAACCCTTTTAAGTATTTGTAAGCGAATATTGTAAGCCTCTATTATGAGAATCCGATTTTAAAAAAAGACATCAAACTTTACGGCTCCTATTGATGGTAAAAAGGAGTATAGGAGTATTAGGAGGAGCCATCTAGTCAACTTTCGCCAATCTCTATAATATCATTTAACAAAGTCATGCATTATTTTACTAATATTTTAATAATATCAATCGCGATTCACTTGAAAAGACTAAAAAATTCGTACTATGCCATTTGAAAAGCGTGGAAAATAAAATGTCACCAAAATTGTTTTTATCCAAATAAAACATCACGAAAATGGGTCACGGGTGTCATGTTAATAAAAATTTAATAAAAGTACGTGAGAAATGCATTTTATACTGCAGGTAGCTGTTTCATTAGAGCGAAAAAATCTAGGGCACCGGGTAGATCCAATATTGGACTGAAACAATGTTAATTAAAATCCGAGTCGGACAAATGCAAACTCAATCGGTACGTGGATTTCAGTCCGGCGAGCTGGTTATTTAGGCAACCCATTTCAGATGTAAGGCAGCGCCATGGTGTCTACCGAGAGAGCTAATCGAATAGATGAATAGTCCCAAAGGATGATGAAGCTCAATTTCACGCCACGATATTATTCACGTTCCATTTTCAAAGACGGAGTTCTTGCGATGGCAATTTTTTACACTATTGATACGAATTTCGATATAAATTACGCAATACGTTTTCCTGTTTCAGTCTCTTACGTATACCGTACCAAACATGCTCAAAAGCTCCTTTTTTGTCTGAAAATTGACAGTGTTTTATAAATCTTAGTTCTTACGACCTTTTTTAGCATAACACGTGTAATTTGTCTAGATACTAGTTTTTTATCAGGTGGTTTTTGATACTAAACTAGCATATCACAAACCTGCAGAAAGGAAAACAGAATAAAAATTATTAAGAAAAAGGCTGAACCGTTAAGTTATCGGTGCTTAATTATTGTTAATATACAGATTACAGGGTGTAACAAAAATAAGTGATAATATACTTTACGGTGTGTACGTGTTCCTTGTAGAGAGTTCACTGTGAAAGTAGCAGCGCTGAAAGACCTTTTTTTTCACTTTTGTATGGGAAAACTCGTGACGCTCGGGCGCTTGCCGATAAAAATATTATAATTTATGGGGTTTCCCGACATGGTGTCTAACCATTATTGCTATGGATATCTAATATTAAAGGCTGTAATTTTAAGAGCGGCGTGCGTGCGTGTCGACCTTTCAGAACCCCTTAAATTGTGAAATGGCTTACGGTGTCCGGCCGTCGGCGGACAAAGTTCGAGCCGTAAATTCGTGGAAAATTGTGATAAATATTTCTCATAAAAAATTAAATGTAGACCCATTTGTCGACGCGGGGAATACGGCGGTAATATCGGAAGCCTCATTAAATATTTACTGGAACATTTTCGTTTTAGAGCAATAGGTAACACAGTACGCCGGTCCCCCGACCGCACGCTAGTAAGCCGACCGCGGAATGGCCTATAATACGCCTGCTTACTGTTACGTTAATATCCGATTATACCCCAGCCAATAAAGCCGGAACTAGCTTTCTAAGCGATAAACATTGAACCCATATTATGTTGTTTTTTAATCTATATTATAAACGTTATACCATTAATATATTACAGTATTTGCTAAAATTACGAGTCCTATTTAACAAAACCTGTCTTATTTAATATCTTTTGTTTTATCACTTGGTATTTTTCAAAACGTAACACCTAAGCAGTAATCAGTTAATAATATGTAATTATAAAATTAATAATGAAAAGTGTAAAAGTTAATTTTCCTCTCCATTAATATAAGTAGCCAAACAAAACAAAATTACCTATCTGGAAATGTTGACAGAATAAAAGCGAGCGAAAAATATAAATTAAGAAAGTTTTTGTCACAATTATTATGGAAATACACAATTCATGGGCGGTGTTTTATCTCGAGTCAATTGACAAATAGCCAATAGCTCGAAGTGGAGCGAAAAGCTTACTGAAGTTGGTCGGTAGAGTCGGCGCGGGCGACAACGGCGGCGCGCGACGAGTTATCGCAATATAACCCAGTTTAGCAACAGGAAGCTCCGCAGCGCGGTGCAGCACCAACTAATTCATAAACGGTCATTAAATGTATCACAAATAGCCTTTAAATAGGTTTATGGCTATTTAAAATGGACTTCAGGAATTCTAATTTGTAACGTAAAGGTCGTTTATGTAGAGTTTTTTGAACGAGTGACATACTCGATAAACAAAAGAACTCAAAAATTCAGCTTTACCTATTTTTTCTATTGCAAATAGAATACAAAAATGCAAACTGACAATCATTATAATATAGCCACATAATATTGTCTGTACGAACCTTTAGTACGAGGAAGACGAAACGGCTACCTGAAACAAAAATATTACGATTTAAAAATAGAATCGGAAATATTACGTTCCAGGATTGAAATTGTACAAAAATACTCTTCAAAGGCCTTTTCGAACAATTTGCCTCCAGTGGAGCTTTTGAACGAAGCCCGATATAATGTCTTCATATCTATTTCACAAAACTTATTACATCACAAACGTATTGTAAGCAATATAATTATTTAAGGTAGATGTAATAATTGTATAGTTTAACTTTGTGATTATTTTACCTTGTTATTACTTATTAAAGTTATTTTACCTTGTAGTTTCAACAAGGAAAATCGTCGTTGGGGTAGAAGTAATAATTATGAGGACGCGTAGTGAGGGATGGGCTACGCTACAGCCTACAGGGTAAAGGTTCTGTCAAAAGTAAAATAACACGGAAATACTTTATTATTTTGAAAATATAGTAGTCAGTAGACGACATAAAATGACAACATAATTTACATTGTTCCAACTTCCAATCCAGTGATCCAATCCAGCGTAGGATTAATAGTTAATACTGGAATGCAATTTTGCAAAAAAGCGTTGGATTGGATCAGTGAATTTGAATAATGTAAAGTCATAAATCCACATAATTATACTTATTAAGTTGTAGGTGAATTTGTATAGTAAGGATAGGCTTGTATCGACGTGCGCTAATAATGTAAACATCGGCATCGCTGACGACAATATAAGTAAGGAGCATATTAATTGAGTGCAGGGAGAGTCTTAATTAGTCGTACTCTCCTCGAGAGTATTGCTCCTGGGCCCTCAGTGACCTCACAATACACCCTCCAGCTTTCACTTTTTCGCAATGAAGTCACTTGAATGGGAAATATTTTGCACATTATACAAAGCAGGTTGTATACGTGTTCAAGTAGTCGTACTTGAGATGAATTACGAAACAGTGCGTATTTATGTCGTTATTTTGATCGGCTATGGATTCGTAACGACGACCCCTTATCAGTCATTATTGGACGTTATGTCACTTGATTCTGGCTAATAATAATTAAACTTGAGCTGGCTGACGTGGTTGTCCACTAGTCGTCTAGACTATTTCGAAGTGCATGTAATAATAAAAACTTAAACATAACTTAAACATTCATAGTGTACTGCGAACACGCCACTTTGATTGACGAGAATATGAGCAGCTTTATGTCGCCAATTATCTGCGGCGAAGGCGTATCCATCGCCCTGGCCACCAAAAGTCGTTAATTATAACCATCAATATCTGTCAACCTTCGGCCTCGGCCGTGCCGGACCAAGTAATTATTGAATTATCTGGCAGTGACACGCGGTGTTTTCAATTTTATGACGCGCCGCGATTCCCGACGCACACGACCCAGATCGGCGGGACTGTAAAGTAATCAATTATATATTGAAAACATCCGACTATCCCTAAAGTAATTTCTGGCAATTTTTTTTCATTATCCCCACTTTTTTGGGAACAAACTTTATTTGAAGTCTTTACTAATACATGTAATTACTGTCACATGAGCTCCTACGAGCCGTCAAATTTAATTAATATTATCAACGCACGATTTGACAGTAATTAATTCCGTCCTCGCAGCAATTTTTCGAGCGGGCCTTTCGGTGACAGTTACAATAATTCGCTATTGTATGTGAAATATTATGTTGGGGACCGCAGGAATAAAGAGCATTAGATGCAGTAATAATTCAGTCAGGATGATAGGCGTGCTTAATGCGAAATGTTCACATTACATTAGAGATCCTATTTTGGTCCAAAACACGAGTCTAGCCACAAAATTTCATACAAATGTTGACAACTAATATGAAGTAACTAATTTAGTTTAAATCGTAACCATAATGACCATCTGTATTCTATCAGTAACCAGTTACCAGAGTAGATAATTAAATGATGACATACCTAATATTATATTCAGTACAGAAAACTTACGCGTGTGATACCTATAAATTATAATGTGCTTGAAATTAAGGATATATTTAAACAATGTACTTAATCAATCTACACTACTATTATAAAGAGGAAAGATTTGATTTTTTGTTTGTTTGTTTGTTTGTCCTGAATAGGCTCCGAAACTACTGGACCGATTTGAAAGATTCTTTTACCACTGGAATCCTACATTATTTTTGCTGAACATAGGCTAAATTTTACTTTGAAAAAAAATAGGGTTCCGTAAGATATTTGAGTTTTTCGGACGCAAGGTGTAAAAAATCAACCAGAAAAGTTACTTATTTTGCGTACGCTGCCTAAACTATAAAAAATAGAACCATAAAATGTTCTAAGTAATTGTAGATCTTATAAATATCTACAAAAAAGTCTGCGACACACTAAACCAATCTATGTCAAGTGAGGCACAATAACCATTTTTTTACTACTGATCCGATTTGCATACGGTTTTTACAGATATATTTGTCTTCTTCCAACTCAACATCTGATGTAAAAAATCCCCCCCCCCCCTCTCTCTGGGGACCAAAGGGTCAGATTTTGTGATGTTTACTTCATATTATTAACTGTGTTTTCCAACTTAACACTCTGGTGTATAACATATTTTTCCCTCTCCCCTCTTAGGGACAAAAGAGGGGGTAAGATATGTATCAACAGATGAAGTAGAAATACTTTTAATGGCAAAACAACGTTTGCCGGGACAGCTAGTATTAAATAAGTATGTAGCGTGGTGGATGTGGGATCGATAACATTCCTGCTTTATTAATCAGTAATCAGATACGGTAGCATTAGTAGTAATATTATATTGTGCCAAAAAGGCTGAATAAGGTTAATCTAGTAAGCAGAGAATTAGAGCGATAGGATATTATGTGGGACGATAATTGGGTCGAGCAATTATGATCTTGTGGAAGCCACGGCCACAGTCAACCACTTACTGAATAACATCATCTCCGGGGCCATCAAACGTATTTAGGTAACTAAAGTAATATAAAGAAAGAGGCTATCAAAAGATTATTTCAGGGAGGAACAAAACTGTATTATAGTCTTAAGTAGTAAAGAGTACTGAATCTTTATAACCAAGTGATCCTGTGATATAATTTTATAAGACCCAACTATTAAAATATTTCTGAGTCAAAACTGTTATTCTCACACAAATGCACACAAGTTAAATACCCCCATTTAACGCCGCTAATATCGCTCGGTTTTCAAAGGAAAATGGCAACGTTCAATTGTAAGGAAATAAAAAATATAGCACTGGTGCTACAGGCGAGGCGTGAATAAATGTTTTAAATTAGGCTAAGCGAAGTCTCTTGACCTATATGAGTATAGAAAAGTGGGAAAACGAGAAGCCGGGTCAAAAGTATCGCTATTATGTTCCTCACCATCCTAAGGTGGCGTTGTTGCGCTCAATTTTTCCTTGTTTTTTCTCGTTATGTCTCGCGCTAAAACTCGAGTACAGAAAAATACTGTGAATATTATTATATTGTGAAGATTGTTTATGAGTTTGTAACTATTACATGACGTACTATTGCAATATAGGCGAAACTGCGTCTGTCTGTCTCTTGCCTCTTCTTAAGCCGCTTAACCAATAAGGATGTGGTATGAAGATACTTTCGTCAGATTGTTTGAAGAACAACCTAAAATAGAGTTGATAGAGCAAGATAATCAGAAAGAAACATTTGGTGGGCTAAAGTAATTAATACTTTAACTTGACCAACCCCTGAATTTTCTGTGCTTAACATTAGTTGCTACAGACATGCATTACATCATATTCTGTGAAAATTTCAACGTTTCTAGCCTTTGCGTATGACATTAATAAAACAATGCCGACTACCTAAAATTGAATCATATTGTTGCGCAGAGAAAGAAATATATTTTCACGTAGATATGTAAAATTTTAATTTAATGCCTGGGTAATCCTATTCGAGAAGCGTAAGCCTTTTCGGTTATGATAAGCGGAAAATATCATTTAGGAGTGTATGCGTATTATCCCGCTAGCTCCCTTGTTCCCATGTTCAATTTATAAGCATTTACTTACTTTACCGTAGAACGTAGAAACCTTCAAACAATTAAAGGCTTAATGTTTCTGTATTCCACCTGATAATGTACCAGTGGTACAGCTATAATGTAACATAGGTTTAATTTCAGCGGAAAATGGTGTGCAAATTATTATGACAAATAAAAATACTTGTAATGAATATTATACCTAAAATTATTTAATTTCCTAAATCCTGATATTAAATAATATTCTAATATCTTCCTCTAACGACATAATGTTTGTAAGTAGCAATAGTTTTATACGCAATTGACTGTGTTATGATACAAAATAATTCCGAATATTGGATTTGAATAATTAATATAAATGCGACATCAAATTGCGATCCGCCGTTTATCGAGTCGATTGACAATATTTAATTCAATAAGTTAATATTTGTATGAATCGCTATGTATCGCCATTTCGTCTCTATTATATCAACAAACTCAAACAATATCAGGACGAGTCAATATCATGAATTAATTATGAGCGCAGTACAGTCATTTACAAATAATTCATCACGCAATGGCTCAGCGCCAGCATGGATCAAAGATGCTGAGGGTAGGGTAGGCACATTCTTCAGTTTTGTTTATTGTATGTGTAGTAGGTAAATATTAATTACATACAAATTCTATCAAAATTGTGAGAGATTAATTGTCTCAAATTCATGGCATCCTTACATGATGGAGCTATACAGTCAGAAAAATTAAACTTTTGTAATGATATCACGAGTACTAAAGTACCTAAAGTACCTTTCAATACTCCTATATACGATTATTATATAATATACTATAGGAGTATTATATATATACTATTAAGGAGGAGTATAGTTATAAAATAACTCTATTTTATAAAAAACAGAGTTATTTTATCTGCTTTATCTTTCCTACATTACTTAGCTTAGGAACGTCGTGTTTTGTCACAATTCATAGTTGATTGTTCGTAATTCAGATGTTCC
This sequence comes from Plebejus argus, assembly GCA_905404155.3. Taxonomy (NCBI): domain Eukaryota; kingdom Metazoa; phylum Arthropoda; class Insecta; order Lepidoptera; family Lycaenidae; genus Plebejus; species Plebejus argus. Next base: position 14,379,837 of record FR989927.1, on the reverse strand, counting down.
GTGTGACGGGACGGGCGTGTCACAAGTCACAACTCACAGACGTCACAGGCAAAGAGAGCAGTTGATCATCGAGCTAATCTCGAATGATCTAGAGCCTGGAGGCGCTCATGTTTGTACTTTGTACTAGGATATAGTACGCCCTATAATCTATATTTATTGTCGAATTCTTCATATTGTAAACTCCTCAGTTTTCTTGTAAGCTCTAGTTAATTTATAATTCCAGCAACCCCCTTAAAAATAACAATATAAAGTTTTAATATTGAAAAAAATTTGTTGACTAGCATCTTAAGGTGTCGGTTGGCAGCGGGCGACATGAAGCAACTGCAGGGCGCAGACGACGTGTCGCAGCGACACTACTGGTCTGTATGTACATTTATTTCTATGAAATACCCTCCGCAGCTAGCGACACGAAGCTAGCGACACTTATTCATAGAAATACACAGAAACCAGTAGTATCGCGACGACACGTCGTCTGCTGCCGCTTCATATAGCGGGCTTCCAACTTGTATCTTAATTCTGAACCTTTTGTCATTATTGAAGTTTCGAATTACTCACAACTTTCCACTATTTATTTATTTATTATGGTAACTTATTGTTATTTACAAAATGTTTAAACACAATGTATAAACCCTGATAAAATCAAACTATAACCAAAACAGATGGCTATAATTATAGGTATTTCACCTTCCATATTCAGTTTATGAACTTCATATTATTATAATTAGGAAAGCAGTTCATCTACTAAAAATAAATTGCGGTAATTAGATTTTTGTGCTTTGAAAATTTATCCGGTACGAGGCAGACGAAACGAAATTTTTGGTATTGAGTTCACTAAAATAATTAATTATTATTAACCTTATCATTTAAAATCAATATAATTTTCCTCCATGGAAATGAAAAACAATAACTAAATAAACATCATATTTTTTATACCGCAGTATTATATGCATCTGATCAAATTGCTGCTAAGCTTTGGGCAAGAAATATTAAATATACAAAAGTATATTAACCCTGATATTAAATTAAATAAAGAAATATTGTCTATTGTAAAATATAATATAATATTATGTACAATATAATATAATATACTACCGCCGCCGAAGATAAGCACTCTACATTTCTACATCTACGCTCTGCATCTGAGATACGCTCCGGAACAGTATCAACTAGATACAGTATCAAGTTCCATTACTTGTAATTACTCGAAGCTGGAACACAAGCAGTAAATGGAATGGATTTGATAACCATCATGAACATAAAAGCACAAAGCTTTCACTTTGAAGTTTTACATTTTTGCAAACGGCTCCGGCGTGCGCAGACATTGCAGCATTCAACTTATAATCCCATAAAAGGCGGGTTTTGTCTATAAATAGAATATTACGTGCAGGAATAATGGCTAAAACTACATTATAGGTACAATATATTTGCTTAGGATTATAATGCGCAAACTTCATTAGCATTTATTAGCAAGAAAATAAGCTGTTTTCTTTATAATAATCATAATTTATTGGGAACGCTTGTTTGGCTAATTATCCAAATAAAAGCAATAAAATTTCCTAATTACTATAATAACGATTTTAATAAATAGGATAATAACTTTCCTAATTAAGTACATACGTCTGAAAAAGTCAATTAAAATTTCGAAGTTCGAAGTGAGACAGTTTCGTATTCTACAGGGTCGTCTTAATTTTTCGACACGAGATAATATCACGCCCACTCTATAGAGCACACGGTTAAATGAAAGTTTTCCAAGACCCAGGAGACTTATTACGCAAATTATGTAATCTTATTTGCTTAACTTCCATGTTCTATAATTGCAAAAAGACTATCATAATATTAATGTTATAAAGGCGAATGGGTGCTGTGTGTAATAAGAAGACGTGTGCTTGTTACTTTTTCATGCAAACATTCTGAACGGATTTTAATCTATGGCTTTGAATTATTACGCTACTCTTTATTCCGAAAAAGTATTGCGCCTTTTCCGTCTGGTGGAATACTATAAACTAGGTAGAAAGCTTGTCCAGCTTGTAAATAACTGTAAACTATTCTGCGTAGCTTAGCACCGCAAGCATTCTTCAGTATTACACTACTCAACTGCTAAAAGCGTACATGGTTTTTGCAAAAAGTGTTTTCAACTGTAATTTGTGTAAAACAAAACAACTAAATAATGCAGAATATTTCAAATTCAGCTAGGCTGGGTAAAGTATTGACGTCGAGGCTAAACTGATCCGAATTTCAACGGGTCAGTGTATGAACTGATCTGAATTGATGGCTGTATCAGGCTGCATCAGGGCGCAGTCATGTGTCGCTAACGCGTGCATGGGGCAATAAATACGGCAAACCCAAAACTGGGATTACGCTAGGTGAGCTATTCCACCCGCATTTATTTCGCGCAACTAGGTAACCAAATAAATTGGTTCCACACCATCTCATTTATGTTATGTTTTACAGTTATATTAGTGGTAATAGTTGCATGCAAATAAGTTAGCGCGGAAATTCGTGTTTTGCGCGGCATACGTAAGTCATTTTACAATTTAAACTATCCTATAGCTTTTCCCGGGACATGAGTTATAGCTCTATATTAATAACAGTGAAGTTCATAATATAAGAATCATCAATTTGATAAGAAACAGAAAGAGACATTCTGAGATATGTATTTATTGAAATATTTTTCCACTGTAGACTAGACGTACAATTCAATGTTTCGATAATAATATTATTACAATACAACTATTGCAGTTGAACGTACACGCCGGCAGCTCGCAACAGCCTACGAGTTAAAGTAACGGTTAATCCACTTCTCTTTAACCGTGTCACGCCGCCGGTGCATAGGATATTCGGTACAAAGAAGGTTTTTATTGGTGAACGATCAGATAAATTTCCTGATGGTACACAAAAGGAAATAAGGTAAGACAAAGTTGTCGAATGCAACTTCGACGTTGTAACTTGTAAGCGTATTAAAGATGTATGGGATTAATTGACATGACACGTCCCTAATAATATGGCGCTCACGAATCACGATACATTTAACTGCCAAATCTTATACCTAGTACCATCTACATTTCTTACTTCTAAGTCTCTGTCAGAATCTTCTCATCTCTGTCGAAATCGAATAGAAAATCGAATGCCAGTTGTCTCAGTAGGTACCTAGGTAGTGCCGCTGTAATCGGTGGGAATTTTTCCGTTGTAATCTTCGCGAAAAAGGATCTTTGTGGCTAACCAATTATAATCGAAAAACTAATGTTTCAAATCTTTTGATGCCCATAATCCTCCTTTTATATCCTGTCTATTAAACTAAGTTCATCAACAGAAAGAGAATATATTGTTTTAAATTGATATTATAAGGTTTAAACACTTACGGATTTTGTCGCGGGGCACTTTTGTTAGGGCGAAGCCAAACGAGCGTAATTTGTGAGTTGTGAGTCACAGAATTTCGGTTCGGCAGAATTCTGCTGCATTCAGTTTCATACTAAAGTCCCGTTTGATTCACACGAGCGTAATTTTTACTAACTACTTAACTTCCAAAAAGGAGGAAGTTATTATTTTCGGCTGTTCGGTTTTTGTGAGTCGTGATTTGTATGAAAAGATATATACGCGGCAGAAATTCTGCGACTCACAACTCACAAATTACGCTCGTTTGGCTTCAACCAGCGGCCGTGGTCACGAGTCACGACTCACGGGTGGACGTGGTCCACGGTCCACCCGTGACCACGTATTACGTAACCACCAACCACCAACCAACCTTATAATATCATGATTCATGACTCATAAGTGATACTCGCGTAAACTTAAGAAATCATTATTGTTTCAAATTGTTCATTTTTATCGATTTTCGTCCGAGTGTTTTATGTGAAATGCCCCTGGCCTTTACTTTCATTTTCTTCGAATTTCGCAATCCGAACGAACACTCAATTTCAAGACATTTTCCTACGAGAAAGATTTTCTTTGAATTGTAAAAGTTGACCTAAGAAGACCCACATTTCAAAAGAGGGTTTTTTATATTAAAAATAGGTAAGTAATTAAGTATCCGACCATTTTTATTCGACGCTCTTCAAATATTACTTTGTTCAGGTAAATGAAAATAGAATTATCATGTCATGTACTACTTTATGTACTACTTTATAAATAACAATAATACTATCTCTTTCAGAATTCTGAAAGTATATTTTAAATTTTGTTGTTGAACTTCGAAGGGCTACGACTGTACCGTAGTGAGCGGGTGTAGCGAGGGTAACGTAGTAAGGGTCGGTCATTGACCTGCAATTTCGACAAACCGTTAATCATTTTCATTTTTCGCGCTTAACTCAATAATGTGAACGTAAAGTATATATTTTTTATAAGTGTAGTAAGTCAAAAATATACTTTTTTTATAAACAGAACCATATTGGAAAGTTTTAAGTTTCTAAGTATTTAAAACGATCTAGTGTAAAACCTGTAAAAAATATTTACTTTTTATAGGTAAATAGTTTCCGATACCCACGTTACTGTCGCTTCAAATAAAATATCAAGACTTCGTTAATGAATTTTGTCTAGACGCATATTTTTTTCGAATTAACCGTTTTAAACTAAAATATTTAGGTTAGGCAGTTTGATATAATTGTAAACAAACATTTGTTTGTTTACAATGATTAAAGAGAGTAATGATTTAAAAATATTTTAACAACTAACGAACGGTACCTACTACCTATACATTTTTTTTTTAATTCAAGTAAGGATTGAAGTAAAAAACTGCTCTGAAATATTTTGAAAAAAAAAGTTTCAATTCACTTACTAAGGACATTGATGTGATAAAAATATAAAAATCAGCCAAGTGCGAGTCGGAATCGCGCACTAAGGGTTCCGTACCATTATAGAGCAAAATTAGGCCATAAATTGTGTTTTTTGTATGGGAGCCCCCCCTTATTTTTTTATTTTATTTTAATATTAATATTGAATATTAAAGAACACATATAACTAAGGATTTTGTGAAAAATTCAAGTACCTACCTGTTGCCATTTTTGATATAGAGCAAAAAAGGCCAAAAAAATCACGTTTGTTGTATGGGAGCCCCCTTAAATATTCATTTTATTTTATTTTTAGTATTTGTTGTTATAGCAGCAACAGATATACATAATCTGTGAAAATATCAAATCTCTAGCTATTACCGTTCTTGAGTTACAGCCTGGAGACAGCAAAAAAGGCCAAAAAAATCATGTTTGTTGTATGGGAGCCCCCCTTAATATTAATTTTATTTTATTTTTAGTATTTGTTGTTATAGCGGCAACAGATATACATAATCTGTGAAAATATCAAATCTCTAGCTATTACCGTTCTTGAGTTACAGCCTGGAGACAGAGAGACAGACGGACAGACAACGAAGTCTTAGTAATAGGGTCCCGTTTTTACCCTTTGGGTACGGAACCCTAAAAAATTATCATAATTAATTAGTAAATAAGAAAGGCGAACCTCGAAAAAGATGGCGCGATGAACTATTGCCATAGAATACAAGGCTGGCCGCTGGTTCACGGTGGCGTGGGGTCGGGATGAATGGAAGGACTTGGGGGAGGCCTTTGCCCAGCAGTGGGACAGCATAGGCTCTTTAAAAAAAAAGAAGAATAAGCAACTACTTATACGTTATAAATTGAGAGGTAGCACCTAGTTGCTATTATAGGTGCTTTCGAAACTCCTCACGTTCTCGCTTCATCTCAGAGAAATTCAAATACGGTCAGCCAGAACATTTGAGATCTGCAATACTATTTTTCACCTCATAAATAATATATCTACAGATTTCATCTTTGACATTTCTCTAAGATACCGTGTCCAGCGTTTTGTTTACAAACTTAATCTAGTTTGTCTATAAATAGCCATATCTATGTATGTTTAAAATTGCAGATTGCAATTTGATTGATTGATGCGGTACTACTAATATAATAATATATTCTGTGCTAATGCGCCATTAGAGAAATTGGTTCATGTGCAGATGGCGGACCTACGTTATATTTTGGTCGGGTTAAGTCCACTTAAATGTTAGTCGTGACCTGTCTGGCTGGGCTTGACATAACATGACCAAACTTTATGTCACTATATACACTGTACACCAAACTTGACTATAGTTTACAAGCATAAAACACAATATAGGTAATATTATACAAATACGCTACACAATATAATTTCACAACATTACCTTACATCTTCAAAGTCATTTTAAATAATATTATTATGATAACGATGTTATTTGGAAGTGATTACTTTGGTAACAATAGGCTACTTGACCTATATTCAATTTCATTGAACAAATGCATATTTCTAGTAGAACTTGGCCTAGGAAACCGTATTTCACCCTTATCATCAAATAAAAGCTTATGATTGATAAATAAAGTCGATTTGAAAATATGATTTTATGAAAATATGATTTGTACTGACTAAAACGCTTTTGCAGTACTTCCGATTTGGATGTGACGTCATCATGTTCGTAATTTAATATCTTTTATTTATCGCGCTCGTTATGTGTAAGTTTATTTGTACATAAATAATAAGAATAAGCCTAGAAAGATTTGCAAAATATATTTTCTTGAGTAATTCAAATAAAACACCAGTTTTATATATTATCTCCATTTATTGTAGACGGGAAATGAAATAGCCAAAACTTTTCTCCAAAAGTTTTCAACATTACAAATAATTTCTAATTTCTTATTTAATTCTTTTATAATTTTTGGGCACCTTAAGACTCGTACATTTAGCACATAAAAAAATGTTAAATAAAGAGACTCTAAAATACAAACAGTGTGACGTCACACTATGGCGGACAGTGTTTTTGGCGCCATTTATAAGGCGTATTTTTCAATCAACATTTTCATGGGTTTTTACTGTGTAAAATAATAAAATATTAGTTTATTTCGTGAAAATTAATGATTAAGAAGCGATTAGCATGAAGAAAAAAATTAGGTCAAGTAGCCTATTTGAGGCACAGTCAGTCACGTTCGCTGGAAACGATGTGCTGATATTACAAATAATCATTATTCATTACCCAACGTCTCACGTTGGACCTTCATCTTCCGGGATTATTTACTAAGTAAATTATTTTCTTGCATAACTTGCCTTTTTATTGTACTATGTTTTGCCGTATCTTTTTCTATTAACTTCGTCAAAAGGAACTCGCCATTATGTTGATTGAGTTGATGACATAACGTGATGGAGATGAGCTTAGATTACTTGCGATCCTTGATGTATAATGGCGTATTTAGGAATTAGGCTTACAGCTGAGAGGTACTAGATAATACTGCATCTATTTATATGGTACTTTTTAGAGAATGCATTACTCATCAGTTATAAACACTAGATTCAAAGCAAAGTTTAATAGGAATGACTAGAGTTTAACACTGTCCTTTATTAAGATAGAAATATAAATTGCAAAGAATATAAACACATGATAAAGACGTCGTGTTCTCCGAGTAGAGAATAATGGGCGTAGGGACGAAATCCGTTACAAAGCAAGTGTATAGTTAGCCGGCAGTCGGCACATAGCTCGCAAGTAGCGGGCGAAGCTGAAGACCGACAATTAGCATACGAGCCACAAAGTTTTCACCAACAACGGGTAGCAACTAGCAACAACGATTTTCCGACGACGATTGTGTGGAATTTATTATAGATATGAACATGATTTTTTAAGGCAGTACACACGCTGTAAAGGTTTTAGGTTGAAATCAGCAGAGAAATATTTACAATAAAAGATGAAAAGAATATAAATCAATTACGATAAGTTAAATAAAACAAAACTTCGAAGAAAAACAAAATTTCTATGCGCAACTCGTGCCAATTTATAAAGCGTAACTCGCCAAGTTTGTGTATAAAAAGCGGGAAGTGGACTTTTAAATTTGGGTACTCCTCGGACGGGCATTAATGACGCGGACCTCTGCTACAAAATTTTTTTCGAAGAAAAGTCTCGACTCGAAGGGGAAGTAATGCATTTTCCTTTATCACCGCGCAGACAGCTCGTGCACGTTCCGAAAAGGGATCCATCCATTTTTACGATTATTGTGCTGACGTTATGTAATGTATACGATAAAGTGCGTGCTTGGCGACGCGACAGTGACGTAACGATTTTAGATAGGCTCTCTGGCTGTTTGTAGGTATATTCAAGCTCGGCGACCCCCACGTTACAAGATTCATGGGTTGAAGGGATTGACCACGTAGTAAATCGCCTCCACGCATCGGATTCTTTGACTTGAGGAAACTTTCGCAGTTTTTTCACTAAAATTATTAAACTGTTTGTTATTTTTGGGTTGCATTCCTTATAAGTCATAATTTTAATACTGCGTTCAAATTATTTCCACCTCCCATTTCCTATAAATGTGTCCACGCTCCGCCTCGCAAAGTACCTTACGGCAAAATAATTTCGATGGGCTTACAGACAGAACTCGGGGAGGCCGGAGGCTCGCCTCCCTGTAACTTGCTAACTGTGTTACTGCCATTGCCAACTAACTCGCACTGCGATGCAATTACTGTAAGGTTCCTCCTCAATCTGCGCGAACGACTTTCATTTACTAACCGAGACGCTCCTGACGACACCTAATATAAGTACATAATACTAGCTCAATATGGAAAAATAATAATAAGGCACTACGCAATATGTACCTAACAGGTATGAAAAATAGGAGCCGGGCTATAAATTTATCTTGGAAATTGAAATTGCCGAGCATGATGCTCGGCGCCCGAGGAATTTATTATAAATGAATCTCTCCAACCTGAGGTAACCCCAGTCGTAACTTTTAACAAAACGTTAAATAGATCTTTACCGGTAACAATGTAATGTCGAAATACATTTATCAAGTCGACATTTCGAGAATAATGATGCAAGTCGGAGCGGTGAACTAAAAATGTCAGAATCGTGTGCACACTCGCCTTGGGAACGTGGCGATGGCGAATAACAGTGAACACAAACAAAACACGTGAAGCATAACGTCATTATAAGTGCACATGTTATATAGATAATTAATAGCCAGGGAAAGCGCAAGTGTTCCCATACTGCAAGTAAAAAGTGCATACTAGATAATTGCGAATTGATGTAACATACGTGCAGCGTGTTACTCGCTGTTGCGCCATGGGGGCATGACCTCTCATCGCGTGGCGTCTGCAAAACATGTGATGCGAGACTCGATCGCTCCTGTCATGAGAAATGTAAATAAAAATAAAATAAATAATAATAAAATACCCATGCCCATTTTAAAGACACAAAGTAGAGCATTCGACCCTTGCGCGAGGCTCGGATTTTACTGCGGTCTGTTTTGCTTTTGTGTGGTTCGGATTGATCGTGAAATAAAACATTTGTAATAAACGCGAGCCCGACGGGTTACCGTTTCCTTAAATGTATTCTCACCTTATACCTAGCTCTCGAGTCGCTCCACCGGGCTTGTACGTGTTTCGACAAAATAACAGGCCTGCTATTATGTATTAATGATAACGGTATTCACCTCATATTACATAATATTATACTTACATAAGTATCTCTACGTGGTCGAAGTTATACACAAACACAGTTCTACTACACAATAGCTTTATATGTAGAAGAACTGTTCCAACTGCTTATGACAGAACAAATTAATTTCTCCACAGAATATTCCATGAAATAATAAACACTGAAAGTCAAAAATTAACTAGAATGTCTCATGTAGAGCCCAGCTTCAAACGATCAGGTCTACATGCTCCGCTAACTTTACAAACAGGGAAATAGAGCTAAAACAATAAAAAGAGGAAAGATATTATAGTAAATTGGTTGTTTGTTTACTAAGCAATATATTTAGCTTTAACAAAAACATTACTGAATCGATTCAACAAACAAAAACGTAACTGATGAGTCGTTCGCTATTTATATATAATTACGCTGCTATTCGCTGAGCTAAGCTATTTCTTATTCAATGCATGATTTGAAATTGATCGAAATATGATCCATCATTGTCTCAGGAAGATCTTTTCTGTCTTTAGCAAGCTTTGGATTTACTCGCCGTTTGCAGATCGTTGTAATAAGGATCATATAATATATGGAGTAAGGTAGAGAATACTGTTATTTATTTGTATGCATAGAGCTTACTGGCAACAAATAAATGATAGGTATCGATTATTTAATGTTCGTACCGTAAATAAATTTTCATTTACACGGACACCAGAGTATTGTTTTTGCTAAAAGTTTGTTACCGGACAGTACCTACAACAAACTGGTAAATTCCTTACCTACAAAGCCTAGATTCAGAAGCTTAAGTTTTAATGTTTCAACTTTCAACCGAAATTGAAAATATGTTTCTTAAAATCTCAAGCACCAACTTTCTCATCTTTTGAGCCATGTTTGTTTTATATTTTTAGGAGAACGAAGCAGAAAAATTATGTGTATTATGTAAATAAACCTGTCTTCGGCGACGTAAACCAAATCCGTCTCAGACGGTGCGGTGTTGTTATGAACTCTTTCCGCGTTTGGAAACGTCAAGAGACCGTCGCGCCCGCGCCATGTCACCGTTTCCTGGGAATATTTTTAAAATCTGACACTGCAGTCACAAAATACGCTAAACGCCTTCATGTTTGAACATAAAGTCAAGTATTAACAAAATTAGACTACGTAAGGGTAATTTTCAGATACTTATCTTAAAACTGTTATTGCAAGGGAAATGTTAATATAAATAAGTATTTTTAACCGACTTCCAAAAACGAGGAGGTTATACGTTCGTCTGTGGATATATTTTTTTTTTATATGTATGTTCAACAATTACTCCGCCGTTTATGAACCGATTTCCAAAATTTTTCTTTTGTTATATTAGGTTCCACTCCAATTTGGTCCCATTTTGTCAAAAGTGGTGATCTGATGATGGGATCCATGAGTAATCGAGGGAACTCCTCAAAATTCAAATGGAAACATATGTTGTTTTTGGTTTCATATGAAGCATTCCAGGCATATGTTACCAAAAAGTAAGATTTTGCACCAGGATTTACCATGGTTCGAAGGTGGTGAACAGAACTCCTTACTCCTTATAGATACATGTTTGGGGGTTTCGGCGTTGTCTTAAGAACTGAAAGCATATACTACTATGCAAATTTAATTAATCATCATCATCATCACCACCATTCCACCATACATCCGTGAGTAATCGAGGGAACTCCTCCAAATTTATATGGAAACTTATAATGATTTCGATTTTATAAGAAGTATCCTAAGCACATGCTACCAAAAAGCAATGTTCAGAAAAGTGGTGACCTGATGATGGGATCCATGAGTAATCGAGGGAACTCCTCAAAATTCAAATGGAAACATATGTTTTTTTGGTTTCATATGAAGTATTTCAGGCATATGTTACCAAAAAGTAAGATTTTGCACCAGGATAAAGTAAGATTTTGCACCAGGTTCGAAGGTGGTGAACAGAACTCCTTACTCCTAATAGATACATGTTTGGGGGTTTCGGCGTTGTCTTAAGAACTGAAAGCATATACTACTATGCAAATTAAATTTATCATCATCATCATCACCACCACCATTCCACCATACATCCGTGAGTAATCGAGGGAACTCCTCCAAATTTATATGGAAACATAATATAATGATTTCGATTTTATGAGAAGTATCCTAAGTATGTGCTACCAAAAAGCAAGATTTTAAAATTAGTTATACCATGGTTCCGAAGGTGCTAAGAGAACTCCGGATTTCTTATATATACAAGTTTGGGGGTTTCGGAGTTGGTTTAAGAACTGAAAGCATAATATGCTACTATGCAAGTTACATTCATCATCATCATCACTACTACCGGTCACCACACCATGAGTTATCTAATTATAACCCTATTATTGTTACTTTTAATCGTCTTTAAGAACAAAGTCCGAATTTGTCGAACGATTTAAAAAATTATAATGTTATTTCAATGTAAATGACTCGACCTTGGTGTTTAGGTTACCGAGTTAGCAACTTGATCATAAGATCTATGAGGAAAGTTATTCTTAAAATTTATAAGGACGATTTTAGTTATATTTGAGCATCCATACAAATATTATAAATGCGAAAGTGTGTCTGTCTGTCTGTCTATCAGTCTGTCCGTTTGTTACCTCTTCACGCTCGAACAGCTGAACCGATTTTGCTGAAATTTGGCATGGAGATACTTTGAGTCCCTAGAAAGGACATAGGATAGAATATTTTTATCCCGGAAAAATTTTAAGTTTCCGCGCGATAAACGAATTTTGGCGCAACGAAGTTGCGGGCGTCATCTAGTAATGTTGAGTTGTTTTCATGAGTGTAATGATAGAAAGTCACTGAACAGAACTTTAGAGCCTTTAAAGACAGGCGTATAAACATTATTTTTTTATTGCTTGATTAACGCCAAGCATATACATTAGGTATACAGTGGTATATGCTTGGAGTTAAGTAAGCAATTCTGAAGTAGTGATATCAGACAATGAGTTCTCATAATATCATGAAAGTGTATCCTGGATCCAAAGTAACTAAGCATAACACATATTAGTCTGTGCAGAAAACTAGCTTAAAAATCACTTAAAAGAGTGAAATTATTATTTTTAACAAAAAATTTAAACCGACTTCCAGGGTAAAAACAATAATAATTTATAATGAACAAAAAAGTGTTAAATAATTCTTACTCTTTAAAGTGCCTTATGCATAATTCTCCTAAACCTCAACTATTTCTGTACACAATCTACATTATTTTGAAGTCGGTACCAGTCTTAAATATTAAAAATATTTTGTCATACAACTCAGCATTCTTATAGCTGGTACCGTCTTCAAAATAATGTAGATTGTGTACAGAAATAGTTGAGGTTTAGGAGAATAATTATGCATAAGGCACTTTAAAGAGTAAGAATTATTTAACACTTTTTTGTTCATTATAAATTATTATTGTTTTTACCCTGGAAGTCGGTTTTAATTTTTTGTTAAAAATAATAATTGCTATTTCAAATATTGGATAATTATTAGAAGTCGTGTTTTGGTCATCACAGAAAGTTCACGCTGAATCGTGGTCAAAGGCTGAAACGAGATCAGAAATGTTTGCGACACTTTCGAGTGTACCACGTGATTCACGGTATAAACGGGACCGGTGAAAGTGAAATGTCGTGACACCAGGGACGTGCGCTCAGCAGTCAACTGGAGTATCATCGCAAACGACATCGACACCTGTCCCGCCCCCCCACCTCCCCTAGCAAGTTAGCGTCAAATGACCACAACGAATGGACACTGAAGTCTGAAGCAAATTCATCACAATTGACACGTTCAACCGTATCTTGAAACGATACCTATGAAGTTTGGACTTTTTCTTTTTAACCCATTAACCCCCGAACGGCTCAAGTGGGCCACGATAACAATACATAAAATAAATAAATAAATAAAAATAAAATACGTTTATTTCAGGCAATAACCCATAGAAAAATTCTTAAACTAAAAGGAAATAATTAATTTAAATATTTGCCACCCTCTGGCACACCGGATACATGCACGTGTGCATGGACCCAGTGCTTCAGGAGCGGGCTGTCCAGTTTGTCACTGAGACAATGGATTTCCAAGAATCCGCATAATGGACGGATTAAATCGTTAAATAGTATGAATTATGGAAGAAACTAAGCGGAAACACTTCCCATTTCAATTGGACAAATGTTTATCGGGCACAAATAAAGGGCACTCGTCCGCCTCGTCAGCTTTCAATTCATAATTAACAAATTATAAATAGAAATAGAATTTTAAAAAGACATCCCAGTCTGATTGCTGTACATAAAAGAAAAAAATTATTCCGGTTTAATCGAAAACTAAACTAATAAAATACTGAGTGGATTAGTGGTTAAGAAATTGCATAGCTCTACTTTTACATGCGGTCACTGTCACTTTTAAGGGAAATGACAGGAACAGCATGTGAAGAGCTATGCGAACATTAAGAAAAAATTAATTAATTAGTATCGACTATCGAGTATTGACCATCACAAACTTTTCTCTAATTTATAAAAACAGAGAAATATAGCAAAATAACAAAAAATATTTTAGGCATTGAGAACGATTAGATTTGCTTATTAAGAGGAATTAACAATTAACAACAAATCGATAAACATTGTTAATTTGTAAAGCAATCACAGAAATCTTACACACTTTCTTTACAAATTACAAGTTAAAAATAGGTACATTCAAATCGTATTTAAATCCAATAAGTCTGGTCACACTGGTGACTGGTGAGAGTGGCAATATTCTGTAACACGAAATCAAAACGTACGATCATGGTCATGGTTATTATTAGCATGTAGCAACACTTAACAACATCGGCACAAGCGCACACTCACAACAATGTTTGTTTTTAAACAGATAGCTTTCTAGTTGCTACTTTCGTCCTTAATATTAGAACGCCTTAATTATATCTAGATATCGTATGGAGTAAGATGAAACAATGTCAGATCATCCCTTAAATAACTTACACTGCAATAAATTAAATAATTTATTTTGTTTGCTACATAGTTGGCAAGTTGCAACAATTTAAGATTTTCGGGTAAAAGTGAATTCGAGTTCCCGTGAGTTACAAAGCCAGTAGCTGTGGTTTTCTATTATTCGTGTCCCCGAAATAGTCCGTGTCGTACAAAATGTTCTCTGCACGGCCTATTTTTTCAGTTTGGAAACATTTTCCATCGCTCCGACGCATGGTAAACATTCCAAATCAAAAATAAACGAGAAACTGCTTCAGATATTCTGAATATTTAATTCTGTAAAAGTAACACCTAAATTTTACCTGAATACCTTATTATTATTATTAAAGCTGGTACCTAATTCCTGAGGCTTAAACGTTGTTTTTATCTAGTTTTAATTTCAAGCCATTAATTTCTACCCTGAGTAGATAGTACTGACTTAACTTTATTGCTCTTTATGCTCGGCTTAACCATAAAAGGTACGTTAATATATTATTAGCTTTCAAAGCCCGTTTAATTAATGACTCCTAAGAAATGTTGATTCTAAGAAAAAATAATAATGAATGTGCTAAAAAACAAGTAAAAAACCATAATATCTAAAAAACCATCTTAATCGTTTTGCGGCGTTAAAAGCTAAACTACTAAATAACCAACTACACCAATTTCATTACTAAAATAATGCATAACATGCCAACAAACTACAAAGTATAACTAAAGTACTAAAATCTAATCAGGACGGCCATTATTTTGATATTCATCTAGACATTTTTAAATTTGGTATCCAAATAGCTGTTACTGTCTTCTTTAGTTATGTGGATGCTGGAAGTATAAGTTAAGTATAATATTTACGATAAATACTATCGAGGCAATTTGTAATATACAATTATACAATTTGCAATTTTGAATGTAATGTTACCTGTTGCATATTGTGGACGCTGATCCCTACTGAAAGCAAGTCCAGCGGCTCGGACACCGAACCGCCACACAAGTGGAGCGAACGTGCTCTCCGCTGAGGCATCGCCGATCTCCTTAGTATTCAGACCAGCTTTGACTGCATCGTATAAGCAATTTCGTTCTATTCATTCATCTCACAGGAAAATAAATCCCCGAGGAAATAATAACAGTCATGTTTATTGAATACTTAATATGTTTGTCGGATTCTTTTGAAGATTAGGATCCCTTTTAGCTGATGTCGAGTTCTTGCGGACAGCGCGACACTCAAAGGTCTTTGATGGTGAAAGACCGGTCTTCTTCGGCGCCCTTTACAGGCAGATCTTTGGCACATTGCCAAATGCGGCGGATGGCTGGCTCAAACGTTTGAGTGGACATTGAATTTGGCCCACCGGAGTATTTTTCTGCGAAGTAAACAAAACTGGGCATAAATCCTTTTTTTTAGCTACCTTGATAATATTTTATTATAATAAAAAGATTTAAGTTACATTGTATCAAAAGTGAAATATCTATTTATGTGTGCAGTGTGGGGCAGATTGATTTATGTAGGACAGGCATCGGACAGGGCACGAGATGATTCGTTTCGGCTCTCACCGCAGCGCGCAGTGAGCCCGCCAGAGATGACGGCTGTTACACGCCCACTACAATAATAACCCCACTAAAATAAAAACAAATATATTGTTTCGTTTTAGCTTTTGTAAATCAAACAATATAATTTATTCACATTAATTTTTACGGAGTCAAATTAGTACCTAGTAAATTATGTTTTTGTGAGGCCATGTCGAGTTGCGAGTGTAGGTCATGGATTTTATAAAATAAGGAAAACGATATTTCATAATTTATTTTGCATAAGAAACAAATATTAACTTTGGAGAGATAATAATAGGCATTATGTAGAGTCATGTGGAGAACTATCTGCGTATGTTCTGGAAACTATAAGAACTTTAAATAAGGCTTTCAAAGTGGACTCCCTCTATTTTATGAGAATTTGCTTGTTCAGGTATTATTATAACTTTCACCTTATATCTCTAGATATTAGGTGAAAGCTGCGGAAACTCAGGACATTATCTGAAGGCATTGTTATGAATTTGTTAACGAACTTCTAGAGTTGGTAAACCTATTTTATTGTGTCCATACATAATCGTGAAAGTGGATGTGAAATAGGAAACGCAAAATTGTTTTGATGGCGGTCGTATTCAAAATCATGGAAAACAAAAATCCCATTTGGAATTTATATTCGCAATAACAAGAAATGCGCTGACAGTGGATATAAGCTCCGTACGTTGAAGGAAAATCGGGACGAAAACAGGACGATAGATGGCCGCGGGAGAGATAAATGATTGATAGCCGTGCGTTAGTAATCCTATATCTTATATGGATTTCCGCTGCAGGATTTCTCTAGCTGAGCTCTAATACTATATTTATTAGAAACTTAGCAGACGCTCCGGGAGATATTACTGGATCAACTTTGTGAGATATTTTTATATTACCGATGAGTATTTATAGAAGTGTTTTTATTTCTTTTCTTATACCTTGCAGCTGGACCTAAATTTTGTTTTATCTATGGCATAGTGTATCCTTATATATTCTACGTTTTATTTTTCTACGCGAGCTTAATCTGATCCTGGTATCGTTACGACCCTTCTAAGGTCATAGATATTCGGAATTGTTGGTCCCCTAATATTATTAAACGCATGTATCGTTCGCCGCTCCCAAATTTCTTTGATGTTTTCCTTTATACTGAGGGATTCCTGTTATACCGGCTTGGATTAACTTGGCTATAGGAACCTTTTTCTATACATACTAAGTGGGTAAGGAAAGGGTAACTAGATGACGATTCATTAAAAAACCTACCTGCTTTTAAGTACCCAGTGGCGAGTGTAGTGATCAAGCCTATAAGTATAAGTCTAAACATTCTAATAAGTAATTGTAATATTAAACTAGAGTACATAAAAGTCAGTTAGAATTGATTATAATTAAAATGTTATGTACAAACTCATCAAGTTTACTGTTATGGTAGCTGCGTAGGAGAATAATAATTATTGAGTTAGTGAATTATGTCAAATAGGTTCTAGGAAAACTTTTTAAAAGGTAAAGTATATTTTAATGGAGGTGCTACACATTTTACGAGTCACGACTCACGACCGAAGTCACATATTTTATTAAAAAAATCCAATTGAGGGTCGGAAAAGGTGAAAATGATTGATGAATATTTGTCGGGTTCAGCAGATGGAAATTCAGCTGTGGGCACGAACCAATTATTATTTATGTTGAAAATAAAATCGATGCTGTCAGTGCAGGTCAGAAAATTGTTCAGTTTTTACATTCGTCCTTGCAAAAAGTTCATGTGGCAGACTTTAAATCGATTTCCGCGCTTAGCCGCAGACTGGCTTGTTTTTATTTTGCAGCCTCCAGTTTCAAAGGCTTCGCCTCGAGCTATTTTTATGGTTTATTATTGTTTGCCGTTTTGAGTTCGGGATGCATTTAATTAATTAAAGAATACCTACTCCGTTTTTTACTGCGCCGATTGGGAAACAAGCTGCTATTTATATAGGCATTAAAACTGAAGTCCTAACCCGATAATACATTAAACGGACCATGGTTTTAAACAAGACGATCAACCTCAATTATTTGAATTATTTGCTGACCGAGTTTTAATGTTTTAAACGCAATCTTGTATCGCGTTTAAAACAACAGGGGGCTGTGCCAAAATGTCTTCGTTTTCGCCTCGTTATAGAAACGCCGATGAAAATGTATGGAATTGACATTTAAAGCGTTCGTTAATATGACGTTGACGTTTGACTCGTCTTATGTCAATTCCATACATTTTGATCGGCGATTCTATAACGAAGCGAAAACGAAGACATTTTGGCACACCCCCCGGGGCTCTCTGTACTCTCCTGTTAAAATGAAAAAATACAAAAATATATTACGTATGCATGTGTAAATGTTAAAATCTTTCAACGTATATAATAACATAACTGTTAAATAACAAAGTGGTCTATGTTGACCGACGGTGAATCAGGTTTGACAACTTGTGAACAGGAATATTAGTCTTCTGTAAACGATATAATATAATACCACCAATTCGTCTTGTAAGTTAACAATTATATAAGAACTCATCGTTAAAAATATTGAATACTTTAATAAAATGAAAATCTACTCTAGCTTATTATAAAAAAGTTAGAGTTATAAAAATCGCAAAATTATTTTAACGGTGAGTTATAATTTTTATACAGATTTAGTAGTCGATCTTCATAAGGAACCCTAAGCCACTGATTAACAGAAATGTCAAAGCTTAATTTTTCTAAATCCTTAATAATTGCCCAATCAATCAAGGCAAACATAATATCACTAGTGATATTAAAAACAGGCTACAGTGTCTATTTGTTAATATTTCCGGAGCTCGTATCTGCAATGCGTGTAGCGTGTGCAGCATCCTGATCGATTAATGGGTTAATTTCGTCCTGACTCCGCCGACCAACCGGACCGACCGGACGCTAGAGTGCGTTGGAGAGCCAATCGTCCGGACGAAATTTAGCAGATCGATTATACTCACACAGAATATCAATCTCATTTCTTATCAATTTTCATCAAAGAACCTTTAAAAAGAATCGTAAAAGACTCTACGAAGATACAAAATTGATAACCGTCCCAACTCACAATCTGATGAGTAGTTTCAGACAGATCTTAGATTTATAGCAAACTTCACAGATGCGAAAAGATAAAAAAAAATGTAACTTTCGTTCGAGAAATGGGAAAATACATCGTCTAAAAGCAAAAACAATATTTATGAATGTATTCAATGAAAAAAAATTGAAACATTATAATTGATTTTCCTTTGGAACCATCATGAAGTAACAAAGTGTAGTCCTGTGGGCAGGGAGCGTTAATCGCAGCTCGTCTGCCCGACTGGCGTAAACGGTCATTTGTCACTCATCCCGGCTCTAACGATATCGTTATCTTTACTTTTAAACTCCTTTACTTGATTTCCTTTTTGCCCCCATTCCTAAATAATGTCATGACTTATGACATAAACTTTTTATGTAAGTATGTCTTAAAAATTATACTCTACTACGAAACGTAAGCCATTGTTATTACAGGACACTTACTAAACAGTTAACATTTTTTTTGTCCTTAGAGAAGTATATAAACTGTAGCTTAAAATTTTAACATGTATACACTATACCTGTCCTTACCATGACAATTGTATAAAGACGGTGTTTTTAAACTACCTTACAAGTATAATTTATGATACTAAGGGCTCACCACTTCCTGATAAAGTGACGAATAGGCTATTCACAATTTTTTTGACAGATTCTCCATACTTGATCTGTCAAGTTAATTGGTGGATAGCCTATTCGGCACTTATCAGGAAGTGGTGAAACAGGCCCTTAATCTCTATAGATTAACTATCATAAATAGTTGTAACGTATAGTAGTTAATAGTATAAGCCCTTCTTTATCACCTGCTGCTTGCACTTGCTCGGTTCAATAAAAATGCCAATATTTCATCTGCAGCGAGTGAATTGGTAGATTTCGGAGCTTAACGTCACGTCTCGGGCTCCACACTCCACAGTACTCCGCTCTGGCTCTGCTGCCCCGCTCTCGAGATTTTGGGATTAAAAGCAGCGAACGAGCCGAAAGAATTGTGACAATTTTAACGAACAAAATTTTGTCCAAGAGCTGGCATACCATGTATGGCAAAAGCCCTTTATTTTTATAAAGATAAAAAATATATGTTTGATAAGAAAGCTTATCAAATTAATGTTGGACTCGGTAAAGTACCTGCAGTTGCCAGAATTTGAAGAATTTGAATTATTAGTTGCCACGAGTAGATGCTTACCTGAATTATTATTTTTAACAAAAAATTAAAACCGACTTCCAGGGTAAAAACAATAATAATTTGTAATAAACAAAAAAGTGTTAAATAATTCTTACTCTTTAAAGTGCCTTATGCTTATGCATAATTCTCCTAAGCCTCAACTATTTCTGTACACAATCTACATTACTTTGAAGACGGTACCAGATAAGAATGCTGAGTTCTACATGACAAAATATTTTTAATATTAATTAAGACTGGTACCGACTTCAAAATAATGTAGATTGTGTACAGAAATAGTTGAGGTTTAGGAGAATTATGCATAAGCATAAGGCACTATAGAGAGTAAGAATTATTTAACACTTTTTTGTTTATTACAAATTATTATTGTTTTTACCCTGGAAGTCGGTTTTAATTTTTTGTTAAAAATAATAATTTCACTCTTTTAAGTGATTTATAAGCTGGTTTTCTGCACAGACTAAGGTGTTATGCTTAGTGACTTTGGATCCAGGATACACTTTCATGATATTATGAGAACTCATTGTCTGATGTCACTACTTCAGAATTGCTTAAGCAACTCCAAGCATATACCACTGTATACCTACCTAATGTATATGCTTATTGCTTGGCGTTAATCAAGCAATGATAAAATTAATGTTCATACGCCTGTCTTTAAAGGCTCTAAAGTTCTGTTCAGTGACATTACTAGATAACGCCCGCAACTTCGTTGCGCCAAAATTCGTTTATCGCGCGGAAACTTTAAATTTTTCCGGGATAAAAACTATCCTATGTCCTTTCTCGGGACTCAAAGTATCTCCATGCCAAATTTCAGCAAAATCGGTTCAGCGGTTCGAGCGTGAAGAGGTAACAAACAGACAGACTGATAGACAAATAGACAGACACACTTTCGCATTGATAATATTAGTATGGATGCTCAAATAATATAACTAAAATCGTCCTTATAAATTTTAAGAATAACTTACCTCATAGATCTTATGATCAAATTGCTAACTTGGTAACCTAAACACCAAGGTTGAGTCATTTACATTGAAACAACATTATAATTTTTTAAATCGTTAGACAAATTCGGGGTTTGTTCGATAAACGATAGACGATTAAAAGTAACAATAATATGGTCATGATTAGATAATTCATGGTGTGGTGACCGGTAGTAGTGATGATGATGATGATGAATGTAACTTGCATAGTAGCATAATATGCTTTCAGTTCTTAAACCAACTCCGAAACCCCCATGCTTGCTTTTTGGTAGCACATGCTTAGGATACTTCTCATAAAATCGAAATCCATATAAATTTGGAGGAGTTCCCTCGATTACTCACGGATGTATGGTGGAATGGTGGTGATGATGATGATGATAAATTAAATTTGTATAGTAGTATATGCTTTCAGAGCTTAAGACAACGCCGAAACCCCCAAACATGTATCTATAAGGAGTAAGGAGTTCTGTTCACCAACTTCGAACCATGGTATATCCTGGTGCAAAATCTTACTTTTTAGTTTTGGTAACATATGCCTGGAATACTTCATATGAAACCAAAAAAACATAGGTTTCCATTTGAATTTTGAGGAGTTCCCTCGATTACTCATGGATCCCATCGTCAGGTCACCACTTTTCTGAACATTGCTTTTTAGTAGCATATGCTTAGGATACTTCTCATAAAATCGAAATCATTATAAGTTTCCATATAAATTTGGAGGAGTTCCCTCGATTACTCACGGATGTATGGTGGAATGGTGGTGATGATGATGATGATTAATTAAATTTGCATAGTAGTATATGTTTTCAGTTCTTAAGACAACGCCGAAACCCCCAAACATGTATCTATAAGGAGTACGGAGTTCTGTTCACCACCTTCGAACCATGGTAAATCCTGGTGCAAAATCTCACTTTTTGGTAACATATGCCTGGAATACTTCATATGAAACCAAAAAAAACATATGTTTCCATTTGAATTTTGAGGAGTTCCCTCGATTACTCATGGATCCCATCATCAGATCACCACTTTTGTCAAAATGGGACCAAATTGGAGTGAAACCTATTATAACAAAAGAAAAATTTTGAAAATCGGTTCATAAACGGCGGAGTAATCGTTGAACATACATAAAAAAAAAAAAATATATATCCACAGACGAACGTATAACCTCCTCGTTTTTGGAAGTCGGTTAAAGAGATAAAAAAATAGATTAATAAGTTCAAGCAAGTAAGTACCTACTACCTACTTATAATGACTTATGTTATGACACAACGTAACAAAGCACATGTAGCCAAATACCAATACTATGTATTAAAAACAATTTTATAATAGTTAACTAAGAAACCCCAAATCTAAATGTCTAAACACACTAGGCTGAATTACGCCGGCGGCGTAAATTCTGTGGCCGAAATTACGTTCCGTCGCATCCGTCTGATACGACACACTATAAATTACGCGAAGAGCCGGAATTACGCGGCGGAATTTTTGTTGCGGAACGCGCGCGTCAAGTGAGTATTTAAAATTCTCAGATGTAATGTGTGCGTTAATGCTTTGGAGTTAAGGTTGGATTTGCTCGGTTTTGATAATTCCGCCGCGTATAGTGTGTTGCTACTTGCTATATAAAACATTACCGCCGAATCGCTGCCGAACTGCTCGACTCGGCTCGACGGAAATTCTGCTCGCGACGGAATTTCGGCATAGTGTGTCGTCTGTCGCGTTCCATCCGTATTTTGTATGCGTTTGAAACGCGGCGTAAACGCGGCGAAATTTACGTCGGCGTAATTCAGCCTAGTGTGTTTAGACACTATGAATTCATTTTTAACTCAAGCGTACAAAATTCTGAAGTTTTAAAATACCACCATTAAAAACGCCATGAAAATCGTCCAACGTAATCCGATTTCCATATAACGAGGCAGCGGTAACCGCGGCCGAGACGTTTTTGTTTGTGTTACAATCTCCGTAATCGCCGGCTCCTGTTGATGGACTTTCACGTAACACGCTCGTGCCAACACAAATTATATTTAAAAATCGTTAGTCCATCGTCACATTATGAAGGAAGGAAAACGACGCTTTTAGTTTTTACGAGCCTCGAACGCTTACTTCCACGATTGATTATGTAGAGGTAATTTCCTGAACATAGGTATAATAATCATCTTAATATGTTTATGACTTCACCAATAATCAGTTATATGTATAAATAAACTAGCTGTTGCCCGCGACTTCGTCCGCGTTAACATAGTAAAATAACAAAGATGGATAGTTTTCCCTTTTTGTGGATCCTTATACAAATTTCATTTTTCTAACTCAAGAAATTACGGACTTTCATTCAAACTTTCAACCCCAAGTTCACCCCCCCGGGGGTAGAATTTCCAAAAACGCTGAAATGTTTATCTATTCATTTTTAATCAGTAGCCCAAAAATAAAGTTTCATGTTTCTAACTCAAGAAAAGACGGACTTTCATTCAAACTTTCAACCCCAATTTCACCCCCTTGGGGGTAGAATTTCCAAAAATGCTTAAATACGTGTATTCATTCATTTTTATTCAGTAGCCAAAATTCCTTCCTTAGTGGGTCTACTTTATAAAACAACCCTTCTCACCAAATTTCGTGTTTTTTGCTCAGCGATGACGAATCAGTCAGTCAGTCAAGACTTGTAATTTTATATACATATATATAGATTTTGTCAATAATAACTAATGAGAGCCGATTGAAGATTTCGTACATTTGTTTCACTTGCATTAATTTGTATATCATTGGTTGCGTTCAAAATTCAGATTACCTTGAAGAAATCGCGATCTCATCACTCAAAAATTGTATATGGTGATTGGTGACATAATATTATTAGGTCTACATTAGTCACTCGCAACTCGCAGTTATAGTCACCGGTCACCGGTCCACGACTATTATACCTTTGAAGTAAATAGCAAGAGACTGCAGTGATGCACTCGCTAACGCATGTATATTTCACATGTATATTTAACAGGAAACTAAGTTACTTATTTGTACTAATAAAAGTATTTGTCCATTACTAGTAAGTAATGCCGTATTGCACAAACGTGATAAACCAAATATGACTTCATTAATGTATCTTATCGTTGCGGTTACGTAACGCATGCGGCATTACACAATCATTTCCGTGATAATTTTTAAACGGTTTTGTTCTTATTTTGTTTGTATCTACGATGTTTCATATCATTAGTATTAGCTATACTAATTTAATATATTAATTAATACTAAAATAAAGTTTAAATATTCTCCACTGTTCGTTTTATCTAATCGGAGACGATAAGATGCGATTTCAGACTGTGAATGAAAAACTAGATTACAAATTATGAAGGTACCCGTATTGTGCCACAGATGCATCTTCAAGGCCGTATGAGAATGAACAAGATAAACTAGATTAAAGCTAATGGCTAATACTTAGCCGATTGTCGATCGCATGACCACGACCGAGTGACTTCACCGCGATAGTCACGACCTTGCCACATCCTGTATGTTTGAATGTCAACCGAGTGTCAAACGTCAACTGCGCATGCAAATATTGGTAATGCAAACACGATTGAAGGTAATATTAGTTTTACTGTACACTTGTTGTCGTTCTGTTTGGCTACTGTAAGCATTTAACGTTAAAGTTGAATGAAGGCTGGGTAGAATTGCCATGAATGTAACTCTACATTGGCTTTAGTTATTAGATCAAGCTAACATAACATGGAATTTCCTTTTCTGAAATTCTTTGTACGCAACCTATGTTTGGTGAAAGAAAAGGTAAATAAATTCTACGCGTCAAGCATACCTATTGAATCAAAAGACTACATGTAATTTCACGACATAATATAATTCAAAGGGCATTTTGTCACGTACGACTTACACTATTTTACTACCGAACAATTACACGAAACAGACACTATGCTGGGCGCTAAAACGGGAGAGCCGTCGCTAATAAGTTCCGGCTAAGTAACGTGGTGAGATAAACAAGATATTTTTTCGCCGTTACGCCTCTATACACATCGCCGAACCCTCGTCAGGCCGCAAACGACCCTTTGACACCCATAAAACTTCCTTATAATCCGCCGATACATTCTGTCCGGCGCCGCAACAGTCCGCAGCGCGTGTAATGGAACGGGAAGTACAGGAATGGTTCCAGTTTGTGGCTTCGTGTCCTTTATCATGTTAAAAGGTTACGCCCTCGTCCGACGATCATTGAGCCATTTTTGTCAGTGAAGTTCAACATAAACGGGAAATAACCACATAAATTACGTACAACATTTTTAATTTGATGGTTTAGAAAAGGAGAAACAAGGACCAAATAAACCTACGATTCCAATCCTTCTAAAATGTTACCTAATAGTGGGATGAAAAATATAAAATTGCTCATACGGAATACGGAGCACGAAAATCGATTCCAATTAATAGAAGCAAACAATAGTCGCATACTCGCATCAATCGAGCAGAGCCGACATAGGGATAAAAGAAATTGCCTCTACATGCGCCATATATACAGACCGATCGAGCGTCAGTTGCTCCACTGAAAATATATTCCGAGTATTCCTATAGACCTACAGATCCGGCTCTCTGCCAGCCAATAAATTTTAAATTACATATCTTTTCATTAAGTTGCTTGATTAAAATATGTCTGATTCATCTCTGTACCGATCCGGCGAGCTGTGCTACGGCAATTTACGGGGATATAAAGTTCTTTGTTTTTATTTTTGTATGTAGAGCACCAAACACATTTATCAATGGAAACAAACATTTTTATTGGTGTTCATTAATGCACCTTTTCAATTAATTGGTAATATCTTATGGCCTCAGCGGTAAAGTGGTACCAGATACAGCACCACCGAGCTTTGCGTTTAGTGATTTAAGCATATTTTATTCTCTCCTGAATTTATCCTCCCCTCTGTTTCAGACCATTCGAATGTAGAAGATCTTTGCTCCTATTTATTTGCGTTGCTAAACAGTTTGTGTCAGTAAACTAGAAGTCGTGTGCTGCTAATCGTCAAGCGAGCCGCGGGCTGTCCCAGTTAATCAATTAAAATTCCTATCGAGGAGCATATAAGGTAAAAAGGAATTAAAAAATCCACGCGAGTAATTATGATAATGTGGTCACTACTATTAATGATTGTAATTGAACGTTATACCAGTCGTTATACAATCAATTATTTTAACCGATGAAGCATATAAAATCATGCCGCACGACACGCACACACGATAAGCATACATTATATAAGCCGTTAGTTCAACGACCTATATTTTTAATGAACTATCGTGGAAACTGAAGAGGGGCCCACTAGCGAGCTACTATAACACGGAGCCTTAATAAATAAATAATTAGTTTGCAACTCTACGGTAACTGCTACAGGTAACTAAAATTACAGTGTCAGTGGCGAGCGACTGCTGGAAGTCTTAGATCCATGGATCTAGAAACTATAGTTGTGTAGTACATGGATATAGTAACTCAATACTTAGACCTACTTATTTGCATTCAACATCAATAATAATTAATAATTACAGCTTTCATTCAATATGGTTTTGATCCTGTCTTGGTCAAAATCCAAACCTAATAATATGATAATCTCCTGTGAGAGGAACTCTGGACTCGGCAATCGGCATTGATGTTAGATTAATACCGGAATCGGGGCACCGGCTCCGGTTTTGTCTAGTTTTTCCGTTACATTCACACCTGGCTAAGGTTCCATATTTTCCGTTGAGCGTAGATAATGGCGGAAAGTGAACGTCGCACATTTCCCACGACAGGACGCTGAACTAGTATTGCGGGTATTATTACCGCCTACCGGTGCCGGTGTGCGGCTGTGCCACATCGTTGAATTGCAAAAATAACGCGTATTCTATTTATCAGCAGCAGGGCTGTATTTAGGAAAGGACAAGGGTAGTTGTTGGGCCTCTACAAATAAGGGAAGGGAAAATTGAAAAAACTCCCTCTCAGAAAGTGTCAAGACTCGGAAAAATTGATTACCTGTGTAGGTGGGTTAGTTATTTTATTTTTACTTTAGCAAATGATTGCCAATAATGTTTACACAAAAGTTGTCGTAATCGCTTTTATAAATGTTACATTACAAATAATAAAATTGACTGTAACGGAACCAGGTTTTTCTAAAATTTTCATTCTCATCGGCAATCATTCCTTTTGAAAAAATAACAAAATTGAAAAAAAAAGATTTTATTTCAAAAATAAATTGAACCCGGATCTCAACTCCTTTTTTGTCCCGAAACCTCCACACCACTAAATACGGTCCTGATCAATACTTCTGATGTCATATTGCAAAATGAAACTCTACTTTCTCACAGTACCTTCGCTCACATTTCCCACGGCATATGATTAAACAATGGAAGATATAAATTCCAAATTCAACATTTAACAGATTTCCTGTAGAATATCGTTGAATTTTTTTTTGCTAGCGCTAAAGTAGTCCATTCATACACGTCTTCTTATCAAACGTAGAGTCCCCACCCTAAGCTTGATAAAGCTCTTATTGCCTGCTCTAAACGGTAGACAAATTAGATTTAGAAGTAAAACTTATATCACAAACAATTAATAACACTTCTAATTCGCTAATTACCCAGTAATTAGCCAAGGATTTAATAATGATTAATGAACCAGAGAGCTTAATAGTTAACACTGATACACATACATTATACAAGTACAAGTGATTTGTATTATGACAGAGCACCTACTGGCGTGACTCACCGAACATCTGGAGTTATGCAAACTACGGCACGTCTACCGCTACTTATGATTTTCTTTGTAATCCTAATGGTTCTAGAACGCCCTAATGGCAGTATAATGTCTTCAAAGCACATCTTACAATCCTACAGGGATTATTTGAGAGATGGCCGAATTTGAAAGTAACGCCGCCATTTTGTATAGTATCTTTTGAAAGAATGTCATCCAAGTATAATTTTTAAAATGATCAAAGTCGAATTGTAATTTATCAGCTGGTGTTATTTTAAGTGTCAGTTCACAGCTATGTCGCTTCCACGCCTCCATGAAAAAATCGTCCACGCGTCAACATCCTTGTCGATATGTGTTCTAGGCTGCTAGCATTGTATCAAACTTTTTATTACATCGTATCAAAATTAAATGAATCTTATTATGTACCTATGTGTAATGTGTGCATTTATAAAATGCACATGAATAAATTAGTTAATGAATTTATATTGAGTATAATTAAGTAGGAAATACTTTCTAACACACGTCACTCATTAGAATATTATTACAAACGAGGCATACACTAATTTCAGAAGCTAAAAATAATATCGATTAGTTTCTGTTATCGAGTTTCACTTCGTACTTTCACGATGGTCATGATATTAATAAATAACATTTTCTAGTACTCGCGTAGAAACTATCAGAACATGACGATAAATATTTAATAATGATCTAGCTAGATCTTGCAGTAGTGTATAGACTTATAGAGGTATAAATTCAAAACAAAATATATAGATTAAGTACTTCACAATGTGAACAAATTAACAGTTGTGACTTGTGACAAATAATTAGGCAATTTTCACGTACCTAACAATAATTATTTTTATTCTTCGACGTCGTCGTCGATGTAGAACATATTTACGAACCGTGATCTATTCAAGATGACGATATAGTATAATGATTATAAATGATCTCGTTAGTGATGACTAGATTAATAGTGTTGATATTTAATTTGGCGTCACGGTGGAGGCTTGCATCGGAATGTGGGGCGTAGTGATGACTGGATGTGCCACTTACGATCGATACTCTATACGCACTCCGCGCTCTGAATGTCGCCGGCTCAGATTTATTGTGATCTCGAAACGATTCCGCGATATTGGGTCCCTGTTGCGATTCATGTTTGCCATTTTAAATCAGAATAGTTTTTTAAAGGTGTCCATTTAACTACAACGCATGTTTGCTAGTCGTTTAAAGAAAATTCGGTATGTTTTGTGAAAATTAGGTACGTTATGTAAAATAATAATTAATGTTATGTTACAATTTGCCCCAATTGTTTGAATGAAATTTTTAATTAAATACAATTTAATTTAATTAAAGAAGTTTTGAAGCAAATAAATTACTGAATTTTCGAAATCTCTAACAATGATGCAGATGGGAATACTATGTTTTTATTGACCTACTTTTTACAAATTGCATAAACTAGTTCGGAGACATCACTCTGGCATCTTCCTGAAAATATTTGGTATGCATCAGACTTTCCAAATAATAAATATTGAGGTATCAGTTGCAGACATTTCAACGGCGCTTGTTACTTGTTAGTATTCCACATTCGGGACGAAGCTCGAGACGTCAGTTATAATAACGGTATACCTTTTACGGGCGAGGTCTTTATCGAGAGTGATTGAAGGATACGATGATTGATTACGCTTCCGGGTCGACATGACAATGGCCCAGCCCTATGGACAATCTGCATGCGGAATATTATGGCACGCACCTGGATGTCATACTAACTATATTGTCCTTTCTATTGTACGTACTAAGTCCTAAGTCCTAACCCAATCCCCATGTCTCTCCATTGGTTTAATAAAAAATGTTTGAATTTAAATAATACATAATATATATTATAGCTTTTGCCAACTTTATAAAACTAGAAACAAAAAGCTATTACAATAAATTTTATTCTTACAAAAACATGTTTCGTCATCGAACTGCAAAGAAAACAGACGCGTAATCTTATTATCTATCCCCAAAAATAATAATACAACTTTTAAAACAGTATTTTTGTAACATTATACTTTATATTTTATAAGTTATAACTATTTGGTATGCCATGGCCGTATGTTGTAAGCACGTACTTAGTTTGAAGTGTCAGGAAATGCAGTAAGTAAGGAATGTTATAATGTTCAGCCAATACGTCGGGCTACGTGATCATACGGCGAATGTTATACAGTAAGCAACGCCCGAATTTTATGTCGAGTCAGACCGCACATCAAGACGTGCATTCATTATAAAGTTACCGCCAAGAAATGGCCATCATTAGCATGATAAAATAAAAATCCTTCAGTATCCAAATAAGTGTCATTGAACATTACAATTTGCATTTAAATTGATGATAATTAATGCGAATTGTTTTGAAATGTTTCGACAGCATAAAGTAAAACGAAAGTTGCGAACTGTCTGATGGATGCAAGATACGTGCATAACACTACTGCTACAGTTCGAGTACAAACATAGAACTTCAAAAAGCATTAATTGTAATCCTTACCGTCGGTTATAAAGCCTTAGAAATTAGAATCTTCAATAGGTACGCTAATCGGTTACCTACACGAGTAGTTCCTCCTTCGTGCGCACGTAACGTTTTCCTCCTACGCGAGATCAGCAAAACAAAACACAAACAACAATCCTCGTTATAGCAAAGAAAGTGGATAAGCTGATAGAACACCTGATAAATTGATTTTGCGAATAATAAATGGCAAACGCCGCCCACAGGCATCGATATATCGAAAGGTTACTTTGAATGTGGGTAGGATTTCGTACAACTTTCTTCTATCCCCCGAAATGAAGGGTTAAAGGTTATATCAATATTTTACTTTCATAGCCATATTAGCTACTGAGTACCTTTTATGTCACGAGTACCTAGGACATCGAGCTCTGTTACAAAAATGCACGGTTTTAAGGGCTGGAATGTTTTTTTTAATACGAAATTTCTAACACAAATGAAAACTGGTAGTATCAGTATAAGGACAATGTTAAGGTTGTTAAGAAAATGGCATGTCTGGTTAACATTTCCTGGGAACAAGCTGGAGCCATACAAAAATATTTCGGCATTCATCGCGTAATATCCGTGATTAGAAACAATCTCGGGTTTTTTGTAAACGGCCCGGAGAAATCTGGCTGCAATCATAGCAGTCACGCAACTGTCATTCACAAGAAACTTTTGAACCTTTCCCACTTAATTTTAACAATTTGACTATAAGGTTTAACAGATTTCTTAAGGAACTTTGTAAAACTTTGAATTGGTTTCATATTATTTGAATTTTGAAGTGTTTTATGATCACTCATACACTTTCAAATAGCTTTACGTAGGGTAACATTGAGACTACAGCAATTTCTGCTCAAAACAGCAAATTGTTAAAGTACACAAAAATACTGTTTAATTTTGCTTTCGAGACCAGTTTTTTTGCCAATGATTATATAATCCAATCAACGCTGGATTTCTACAGGAATAGTATAGACTGGCCAGTATGCAGATGATTTATTAAATGATTAACTACCGATTTTTCACAGTAAATCATTACTTCAAAAAATCTTACGTGCACAACTCAACACAACGTACAAAAATTGCTTTACGAATGTTAGTTTTTTTTAGTTTAGATAATCTTTAGTTATGTTCAGATATTAATATTTATAATGAGAACATACTTAATAGCCAGTTTTTGCGTTAGCGTGATATTACGTAAGATTTTAGTCATCGACATTAAGATTTCACTTTTTTATGACATTTTTCTGGCTACATACGTACGAAAATATATACACGAACGAGTAAATTATTCGAGTCGTTAAAAACTACTGTTAGCTAAAACAAAATATTTTTCTACTTTAAAAAAACA
Source organism: Plebejus argus (assembly GCA_905404155.3). NCBI lineage: Eukaryota > Metazoa > Arthropoda > Insecta > Lepidoptera > Lycaenidae > Plebejus > Plebejus argus. The sequence goes on along the minus strand of FR989927.1, from coordinate 14,348,110 downwards.
AGTATCATAAGATAATATTGTATTACATAATTTCCAGAAAAAAACGCGTTGCGTTTCCAAGTAAAATACTAGCAACATTTTAAAATACTAAAATAATAAACACGTCTACTTACAAACATTCGGAATAAATGAATTTTGGTAGTTGCTCCCAGACCTTAGTGATGTTGTTTCTTAAATCTTTATCTTCATATTAAATTGAACTATTCAAGCTGAACAAAATGACAATGAATCTTTAAACAGCTATTATAACAACAAAATGGCTCTATTTTGTGGCGTCATGGTCGGTTTTCTGCAATATCTAGACAGTAAGCAGCTGCAGCAGCTAAGTCTGTTGCTGTGTTGGTCGCTTTCACATCTCAAACGTGAAAGGTTTCAATGATAGCAATAAATTGCAGTTTTATTGCCGTAAAATAGTACATTTATCGCTGCAGAGATCACATTTGTTATTGTTATTTGCTATTAACATTGTTACGGTAAATTATTGTTGTCCTCTGCTCTTTTATTTCTATGTGATCACCTTTATTTAATGTTTTTAGCAATTATTTCTTAAAAAAAAGAGAAAACAATGCTTATTTGAGGAACTTTTAGTCGACAAATCATTAAGTCGATGACATTAAAATGTACAAATGAAGAAGCCATAAAATAAGTGTTGCATGAAACGCCATGGGGCAGGGGGTTATGGCTATGAAGGAAACAGAGCAGGAGCAATTAGAATTACGTGAATATTAACAATGACCTTGACGGACGCTTGACTGCACCCAGTTCCGCTCTGATGCTCTGCCCCTATCTATATGATGTGATAATTTTTATTTTTTGCAACCGGCTTTTACCTAAAAGTTAAAACCGACAAGTATTTAAGGGATCCAACATTGCTGACACCTTATGGCTTATATTCCGTTTACATGATTGGTTGACAGTTGGCACAGCGTTAGTAGGGTTATGTTATATGTAATATCAACTATGTGGATTCGCTAAAAGTCATTCGCTACATATTTTGTTTTAAGGCTCTCCGTTCAGTGCTTCAAATTACTATAGCAAAGTAGCAAAAGAAAACAAATAAAATATTAGCTCATTCATCTGGAAAGTCAAGGCCAACGATGATGGTTATTGCGATTTAATTTGTCTGGTTTAATTTTGAATCATTAGTGTAGTTCGTAATAGATACGCACCATTAGCGTATATAGATTGGGTTGCGATATATAATATTATATATGCGGCTCCTTCGCGTAGGTCTCAAGTCATGCGTTAATGAAAGTAATCAGTCTCACCTCGACCTCGTTTGTGGAAACCCGATACGGAGAGGAGCGCTAACTTATTCATATCCACTACTTACAAACGCACTCATTTCTCCAATCTCTTATTTGAAATGGTCAAGATAAATCTGATTAACTAATTAGCTGCATGGTACTCTACATTGGCGGCGGCACGGCGTAGAGCTCTTGTAACTCCATTCCTACCGAATTCTCATATATATCTGACATTTCTAAAACTCACATACAAACCCCTGCTTTATAAACAGGCTAGGGCCTCCGAAGAAATCTTTTTCCAACCCAACAAAATTAAAGTATGCAAAAACCAAATTCACAATTTCTGACTTTAGTCACAGAATATATATTAGTACCTACTTAGTACCAACTTTAGTGAGTAAATCGGAATGTATCATGTTGTTCATTGATGTTTTTCTCATATAGCCCGGCCGCACATTGTCCGAATTCTGATCAGAAACATTTGAATTCCGCCGGAACGCCACCGCGCACATTATCCGAAATATTATATCCTTCCGACGAATTCGAGCTCACTCGGCTCAGTACAAAATGTAAGAGACAGCGCGGACGTTCAACTGTTACTGATCAGAAATGTCGTACAATGTGCGGCCGGGCTTAGAGATGTCAAGTAAATTCAACCATCCGATAGTGGAATATGTACAAGCGCATGCATTTCTGTGGAAGTTTTGCTTCGCGGTGTGGTTGATGCCTTACTCAGCAGCTACAATCTGCACGTAGACGTACAACTGGCTCCAACTTCTTACAACTTTTCCCGTCTCAACAACAAATACAAAGAACTTGTTTACTTCCACGTCAATCTTTTCAAGTCCATAAATCCTTCGGCTACTGAGACATTGCGTATTTTGTCACAGACATAATTAAGTATTTATTTTGTTTTTATAGGTAGATTGTTTGTTGTAACTTGTAATATAAAATACAACTAGTGGCTCTTTTTCTCGTCGTCAGCTCTTTTTAGGGTTCCGTATCCAAAGGGTAAAAACGGGACCCTATTACTAAGACTTCGTTGTCTGTCCGTCTGTCTGTCTGTCTGTCTCCAGGCTGTCTCTCAAGAACCGCTATAGCTAAAGATCTGAAATTTTCACAGATTGTGTATAACAACAAATACTGAATACAAAATAAAAATAATATTTAAGGGGGCTCCCATACAACAAATGTGATTTTTTGGCCTTTTTTGCTCGATATCAATAACGGCAACAGGCAGGCAGTTAAAATTTTCACAGAATCCTCAGTCATATATGTACTTTAATAAATAATTAATAATAAAATTAAAATAAAATGAAAATTTAAGGCGGGCTGCCATACAAAAACAAAATTTTTGGCCTATTTTTTCTCTATAACCGTACGGAGCCCTTCGTACACGAGTCCTACTCGCACTTGGCCGATTTTTTCCACTTATTGATCGGTTTGATATGAACTTATCCTTAGTCTACAAAGTACAATCTATATGAGAGTACCATCTCTACAATTGAGTATATATTCTCTATGTAGAGATATACCTGTAACGTATTATATTTTGTTATTCCGCGATAATATTTTTTAGTATGTCCACAAAGTCTTTTAGGAATACCTACGATCTTCATCATAAAACTCAGTACGAATAACTTGTTTAATTTTATAATGTACAATTAAATTATAAAATGCACTTAAGTTATGTGAAAGAATTTTAACAATGTAAGGCCCACTTGCGCCAATCTGGGTTAAAATTAACTCTGAGTTAAACATCATGTCATATATGTCACTCACCAAGTCAGTGATAGAGATGACATGATGTTTAACTCAGAGTTAACTTTAACCCAGATTGGCGCAAGTGGGCCTTAGTGTAATAACACTTGTTATATACTGCGTGACTGGTGAGACATGTTCAATACTTGAGGACGTGATATTTGGCTATTATATTAGTTGGAAAAAAATAATATAAAAAAATAATATCAATTGATCACTGAGTAAATGTAGCTTAAAGTTAAATAATTATTTACCCAACGCATGGACACCGTGAGCGGGAGGGATAGTTGTGTGGTGTTTCTTTGGTAGCGCAGGCCTCTGCACCGGCCGCATAGTATGCCTACTTGCCTAGCCGCGTAATTTACTTAGTATCCATGATTCATAAATTTTTGGGAAACTCAAAAAAAATTAAGAACCTAATTTTATTACATATTTATAATGAGAATCGAGTACTGAATACTCTCCTTAAATATCGGTATTGACTCACCAGTCATGCTGTATATTATATATTATAATAAACTAGAATCTAGATGATGCGCGCAACAACGTTGCGCCTTAATTCGTTATTCGGGCTGGAACCGTACATTTTTCGGGAATAAGAAGTATCCTAGATATCCTTTCCTGGGACTCGAAAGTATCTACATAAATACCAAATTTCAGCAAAATCGTCAGCGGTTTGAGCGTGAAGAGGTAACAGACAGACAGACAGAAACACTTTCGCATTTATAATATTAGTATGGTAGTATGGATTTCTAAGAATTATTAAGTATATCAGTAATTAGTAAAAAATGTTGTTTTTATGTTGTAGAAATTATTTCAATACATTGCTGACTAGTAGAATAATCATAGATCACTTCATGATCAAAATATCGATTAAAGAGTCTCCTCGTGTTTTAACTTTTAAGTATAATTATCCTCCGTAGAGGAGGACCAAACAACACAGGCATTGTTATAATTCGTTACGTGTACTAATTAATAATTAGACATCATAAAATTAATTGTACCTCGTTGACCTCGCTTTGTTGTCAGACAATATTCTGCGGCATGTAGAAAACATTGAAACAGTAGCTGTAACCGTGTTCACTTTCCCATTAAAATACTTACTCATTGAATGTTTTTAAATATTTACGAATAACGTCTATAGTTACGCATGTTCGCTTACGAAATCCGAAAATGTGGAGCGATGATAGTGTTACGTTATTAAAATACTTTCGCAATGTAAACTTGGGGCTCAAAAACAAAAAAAAAGTAGTAATCTAATTCTGCAAAGGGCAAGCGAGCTCTAAGTTTGTTTAGTGGTTACGTAATTAATTATATTAAAGCGGCCCTCGTCTACCACTCCTGACGCTTTATAAAGTTTGACGGGAACGCTTTTCTTTTTCCTCATTACACGTATGTGAAAATGTAGGGGGAAGGCATTGTTCTCCCCCGAGAGTGCTAGCGCACGAAGATAAGTAGGCCTTGCAGTCAACACATTAGGCATTAGCAGACCCACTAGGCGACTGGGATTGTTCAAACTTTGTGATAATATAACTATCATGTTATACTTATTAAGTCATTTAACAATACAGTATAAGGGGTAATAAAGATATTATATTCTATTAATATAACATGATTCATAATATTGGGTGGAGCTGGTCCACGAAGCTGCGTCGCATTAAAATAAAATTAACACAATATAATTAACAATAACATTATTCCAGAACGTACATTCAAAATAGCTGAAACATTCAGTAACGCTTAGGCAACCAAACTATAAGAATTATACGTCCTATAGGTATGCCTATACTATGTATTTTTCTATAGTTAAATATTGTACATTACAATATTTTGGGAGATAACATAATATTACAATTTTCGTTAACACTTGCGTTGCCAGTTGTCACCCAAAATAAAATATATTAGGTTATAAACATTAATAACGAAGCAATGTTCAAGATTGCCCACTTAAATGTCTAAAACCTGTGTCTATTGTTAATACCGTCATTCGCGACAGTACAATTAAATTATCCGATAATGAACAAACTTTCCCTCGCAGACCTCACTTGTATACAAATGCTCGTATCTTATACGACCAACAGCTGTCTCCTAATTCATTAGTATAATCCGATTTCTACACACTAGTTAGTATTCACACGTACCGCCTAAGTCTTGAAGGTACTATGTTACTTGTATATTGTATATTATTATGACGTGTTCAATATTCATAATTAGGTACGTTACATTTAATATTATGTTTTCAAATCATATTGAGGTTTCAATCATTTTTTTCTAACCTGAATAGTTTGCGAGAGAGACTCTTCCAAAGTGGTAAAATGTGTGCCCCCCCCCCCCCTCTAATTTCTAAAGTAGGGGCATAATAATTCTAAAAAAAATATATGATGTAGATTACTATAAAAACTACCAACGAAAATAGGTTTGAACGAGATCTAGCCAGTAGTTTTTTTTTATACGTCATAAATGGTAAACCTTAATCTAAATTTCATTAAATCGACTGAAATATAAAAATAAATCAAAAACCTTTTAATTTCATAAAAATAAACCTTATTGCTGCTGCAGAACCCTTCATGGGCGAGTCCAACTCGCACTTGGCCGCTTTATTTTACTGCTGTAATTTCTGGGAATATTGTTACTAACAAAAACTTATCAAAATACCATCAAGTATACTCAAAAACTTATGAGCGATTTAATTACTATATAAAAATAAAGTTGCATAATATATTTTATAAGTAACTCTTAATTTTTACCGGACTGCCAGGAGGGTTATGTTTTAGCGCGTATATTGTTACGATATTAAGCACTAAACCAAAATGAAGTCATCATCAACAATTAGGTAGAGACTACCGAATTAGTATTCTGTGTTCTGTGATGTGCTGATGGCGTCATACTGACTCACGCTTATTTCAACTCGTCTTGTATGTTTATATCGTGCGAAAAGTAAATAAATCCTATGTAAACGATATAATTATACCTACATAATATTATGAGCATTCGAGTACATTGTTTATCTTTTACAAAGTCAATAAGTTTAAGGTGTTACTTGTTTAATTTGGATATGATTATGAACTTTCCTTAAAAATTTAATCACTATATTATAAGACTTATTATGATCTTAAAGAAAAACAAACATTTGTCCTGACAGCTATAGCTAGATAAACAACAGAAGGTCGGGATTCAGAAACCTAGAGCAACAAGTGACACTAAAATATGTACGGCCCATTGTCCTGTATGGGGAGTGAGGACATCAAATGCATGAATTAGGTGTTTTTAATGTAGACTAGATGAAAACCCGGCTTCGCTCGGGTAAACTTGTAACTCAATACACATCTAGGTACAAAATGTAGGTAAATATTTGTGTAGTCATCTTTTCTCAAGAAATTTGAAAAGAAAGCAAGACTCGTAAAGATTCGTATAGCTTAGTTAATTATATTTAAAAATAGTAAGTAAAACTGCAAAAGTTTTACATACTTAAACATTTTTATTAGGGTTCCGTACCCACAGGGTAAAAACGGAACCCTATTACTGAGACTTCGATGTCTGTCCGTCTGTCTCCAGGCTGTAACTCAAGAACGGTTATAGCTATTAGCTAGAGAGTTGAAATTTTCACAGATTATGTATTTCTGTTGCCGCTAAAAAAAGACTATAAGGAAGAAACCTCCTAGCAAAATATTAATCTAACGAGCTATGCCTATCTACAAAGTTTTCTCGTTACGTCACTCCCAGGAACTGCGAGATTTACATGTTACATCAAATAGCGCGCCTATATCTTGTAGTCATCTGTAATTCACAGTAATTTCTCCGGGGAAATAAAACCGGTACAGTTTGTTTTTGTACAGTCTTTGAGGTATCATATTTTTATAATTCAAACTATGTCTAACGTAGCAACTTAATATATTGTATGCAATTAAATCGATGGAATTCATTTAAATAAGCGGGTTTAGAAATAGTCATTTCTGGATAACGTATTAATGGTTTGCGGGCCCAGGATCCACTTAATTTTAGGATTCGGGCGACGGATTGGGGAACCCGTCGCCCATTGCAGCGCCCAGTCCCAGCCCCAGTCTCTTGGGCAGCTCTCCCGGAGTAAGCGACAGCAGAATGTCGCGCGGAGAACCTGTGCTGGAAGCAGACGCCGCTGACTGGGCCGCTGCAGTTTTCGTCTCAGACGGGTTCAGCGGCCCAGCACAAAGCGGAGGAGAAAGCACGGACGGGTTTTATTTGGTAGAGCTGCGGGCAACTTACCATCTTCTCGGCCGCAGCGAGTCCTACATATCCTGGGTGGTCCTTCCCCAGTGCCGCGCATTTCCCGTCATAAAAAAAAACACTTAATTTTGACATATTTTCGTACCAAACCTTGTTTAAGCTAGATTGTACAATATTTTATGATACTTTGTACAATTAATATTTTAGTTACAAACGTCAATCAAATGAAACACCCAAGATGTCGATGTTAATTCATTACTTCTAGTTCCTAGAACTTTCGTATCTTGTAGGCCATGTATTGTTGTGGCCAAACCTAATGATAACCTTCACGAGTCAATGATAAGTGAATGTATCAATATATTGTGTAGGCACAGCTGTTATTGTAACCAAATGATATGGTCAATGGTCATTATTCCATAATATTAAGTAGTTTTCTATTTCATACGGCGCGGTGTACCTATCATGTAGCTAATTATTATTACCATTAACTCATTACATCAGTTTTCTTACCATGATATATTAAGTTGTGGACATTGCATTATTTTTAGAGCAGTTAATCGGCATTCAATTAGCTAAAGATGCACACACCCATAAAATATAACAAACCGATAACAAACAGTGTTAACCTGTGGCATATGAATAAAAAAAAAAGCTAATAGGGTAATTTAAGCTCATAAGCTCATACGGCACAAAATACATGCAGTTTTTAAGCAAAGTGTGCCCGTCCAACGACCCCGCGACGCCATTGTGGCTCGGAGCGGTGCTCATGAAATATGAATGCACCTCCTGAAAGACCGGCTGGTCCCTTACTTGCTCGTTTTAAATGCCCATAGATCCCTAATATTGACACAAAAGCGCCTCACTTACGATTGAGCGTGAATACCCGCTGACATTAATAATATGCTAAACCTTTTATTGTGGAACAACATTCCCATGCTAACCGGTTCCGCGTGAGACTTGACTCCTGACCCCTTTTGTTTGAAAACATAACTAAAAAAATAAAAATTGCGTAACTCGTTAAAAGAGATTTAAAATGAATAAAAGGAGTCGAAAAATAAGTAATTAAGATTGTTTATACTTATTTTAATTAGTGGTCACCTCCATATTGGCGTAATGAACAAAAATACACATCGGCTGCTTTATTACATAAACCTCCTTGATATACAACACTTAAATATTAAATGATTACTTAAGCTTTAAGTGGTTACTTAAAGTAATGATTTCGTTCATAACAACCTACCTTACACGTCCACAACTCACAACCTACAGAAAATCTAATTAAACTGATGAAAATATTTGGAGATACATAAAAGTTAAATACATATTATACATATTTAAAAGTATAATGTACAGTTTACTAAATGCATAATAAACAGTTCAACTAAATTAAAAACAAACGAACATTTGCGATAGCAAAAGTATTGTTGGTTTTTGAGAAAATTTATTTTTCTTTTTTTTTTGGAAAATCTTTAGGGGGAGACTTGGCACCATTCGTTCATGCAAGGACTCAGGAACTTCGTAACCCGTAGTCCATACTGAATACTCCATACCGCCAGAATTTCTGGTGAAGTTATTTAAATGTCATTAATTCATTAATATTGTTTTATATTTTTCTTCTATTATTTTAAAACATTCGTTTAACATTTTTTTCTATTGATATTAAGTACTTATTATTATAAAAGAAAAGATAAGTATCCCATATAAAAATATTTAAGTTAAATTTCATTTCATTATTAACTATTTAATATTTATACTTAATAACATTTTGTCAACTTTATAAAATTAATATATATTTCTTCTTAATAAATCAGTGACGACTTCAGTTATCATGTACTTTATTGCTAAAAGCGTTGAATTATTGAAAATTAAATATTTATACATAATATTATTATTTATTATGTACTTACATTTCTAGGTACATTTAGCAGGTAAAGCAAACTAGACATGTTAACAAAGAAGCAAAAAAAAATACTCTGGCCAAAAAAAAAGAATACAAAGCATGCAATGTCACAGACTCACCTTCAAGATCCCGGTTTGTTTTGAAAGTTGTCAATGGTGGCGTATCATCATCACGCTACGGGTAGAGTGCATATTCCCAAGGTAAACAAAGATTACGTAAACGCAATCCCACGCACACACGTCACCCGATCGATTTTCAAACTTTCGAATACGCCCACTAAAATTTACAGTGCAAGAATCCCGGGACAGCTTCTCCAACACTACATTCAAAACACAAGGTTCGAGCGCCGTGCCCTTGAAGTCGTATAGGTTATAATATTATCGATAAAGCACAACACGCGCACTAACAGTTCGCCCAAACAATCACAGGTCAAGTTCGAAGCCAGTCTCGGTGAGTTAGACAAAACAAAAAAAAAGTGCTACGGAATTTAAAAAAAATGCCCTCGTACGATACACGGCAAAGGGTCGCTATGTGTGTGTCGGGACAGCGATGCGGCCGGGTGAGATCGACCGCATAACCACGCTCATTCCCTCGTAGTTAAGCGCTGACTGAACTGTGAGGGCGCCGCCGAGCGTATGGCGGAACACAGCGAGGGACCCCGCGCCTCCTCACGCCGCCGCGCCGCCTGCCGCCTGCCGCATACCTCCTTGTGCGCGCGCCTCTACGCACAAACACAAACTTATCAGTCTATAAACTGAAATAATATTATCTTTTAAAATCAATGAGTAATAAGGATTCAATTATAAACAAAACACTAATAAAATTTTTAAATAGCCGTAAAAATAGCACTTGCGAAATTAGAACAATATAACATGTAAAAACATAAATAAACAAATAAAGTTCTTTATTCTTTATCGACCAGCAAATCCGTATCCGAGGTAATCACAATATTATGTAGAATGCAAATTAAAAAAATCTTCGTGATTTGATCACCTGTTTTAGTCATAGTACGAATTTGTATGGTGAAAGTTAAGTCATAATAATTAAGTAAAAGCTAGAGTTAGGAGTACTTAATTCGGTTTGGCGTGGGAGACGTTTTTGTAGATATATACATATAATACTAGCTGTCCCGGCAAACGTTGTTTTGCCATTTAAAGTATTTCCACTTCATCAGTTGATACATATCTTACCCCCTCTTTTGTCCCCTAAGAGGGGAGGGGGAAAATGTTATACACCAGATGTTAAGTTGGAAAATACAGTTAATAATATGAAGTAAGTCCACTAAAGAAAAAAGTTGGATACAAAATCTGATCCCCTCTTTGGTCCCCTTAGAGGGCTGGGGGGAAAAAATGTATACACCAGATGTTGAGTTAGAAGCAGACAAATATATCCGCGAAGACCGTATGCAAATCGGATCAGTAGTTTCCGTGTTAAAGAAAAAAGTTTGATATAAAATCTGACCCCCTCTTTTGTCCCCTTAGAGGGGTGGGGGGGAAAATGTTTATACACCAGATGTTAAGTTGGACGAAGACAAATATATCTGCGAAAACCGCATTCAAATCGGATCAGTAGTTTTCGTGTGATAGTGGAACAAACATACAGACAGACAGACAGACAGACAGACAAAAAACTAACCACAGTTTTGGCTTCTATAGCGATGTAGTGACACCCCCCGCTTATTATTTTTTGAATATCTTTAATGTACAGAATTCACATACAGTTTTATTATATTATGTATAGAAGAGATATTATATAGAGATAGTAACTAGATCCAAAGAATACCATTTTGTACACTACACTGTAAAAGCACTAAATAGTTGATAGTTGTAACACATCTTACTGTTAAGGTGTTTATGTTTTTCAATAATATAAGAAAAAAAAACTCTTTTTTTTGTAGAAAAAAAGAAAAGAGCATTAATAAAAATACGCCTACACTGTTTTGAAATTTCGTAAGTAGCATTTATTCGTAATAAATTTTATGCAAAGCATTGTACTGTATTGCTGTCACGGACAGGATCCCGTCCTTATCAAAAAGTAAAGAGAAATGTTTCGAGACCCGAGAGGGTGAAAATGGAACTCGTAAGTGTCACTCCTATTTCCCCTTATATTTTATCTTTCGACAGCTCCTTAAAATTACAAAATACATATAGGTAGTGTATTGTTATAGCGAAGTTACATATTTTATATTTTTATATTATTATAATATAACCGAATTTTGATAACTTTTCAAAGTTTGCATGGCATCGAAGTCCAGTAATTATTGTCAATGTTTGATAAAAAAATTGCTTTTTTTAATTTAAATTTTTTTGGTGAGAAAACACACCCTGTGTTAAAGTGTGCCCAGACTACCTTATCAAGTTAGCTCGTCTTATTTTAGGGTGAATCCAAACGAGCGTAATTTCTGCCGGGCAGAATTTCTTTTCATACAAATGGCAACTCACAAAATTACGCTCGTGTGAATCAAACAGGACTTTTGTATGAAACTGAATGCAGCAGAATTCTGCCCGGCAGAAATTCTGCGGCTCACGACTCACACATTACGCTCGTTTGGCTTCACCCTTATTGTTAATTAAATGAAAAAATATAAAAATTGTTTTTTTATTGACATTGTGAAAAGGAGTTAAGGTTTAATTTATAGTGATTATATTCTCTTTGGTTTAATTAAGTATACTTGCGAAATAAAGTTTTATAGTACTTAATATTTTTACCTGGTTAAAATATTGTGTAGCTGACATTTTGACCAGGAGGGATTGGAGATAAGACTCGAAATGTTTTGCGCTTCCATTACGACATACTCAACTTGATCAATCGTGTGAAACTCGCTATTGTACAGATTCATTAAGACCAACACGAAGAGGGAACTGCAAATACGTAACGAATTCTTCATTCCTGTTAAAAAAGTGATGTGTCAAGATGAGATTACTTTTTTGCAATGTTCTGTATTACGTATGTGGAAATTAATTACATTTAGATAAGCAGTTTTTCTTCTTTGTACCATTATGCAAACTTTTAGTACCAAGTAAACTTCGAAGATTTGGAAGCTAACTAACCGACTTCCAAAAAGGAAGAGGCTACGGAAGAGGTATATAATAAATATACTATAATTCGTCTGTTTATATATTTTTGGTGTTCAAACTCAATAGTAAACACTCCATAAGTAAATAAATACAACATGAGTTAGTAATCGGCACTAAGAAAGCAAACCCTGTAGGATTTAGGTATCCCAGGTCAATAAAATTGTAAGCTAATTACTATACGATGTGGCTGTATAGAGATTAGAGACTATAGCTTGGTATAGACCATTTCAGTATTTTTCTTGGAGCTCCTAGGACAGTAATCCTTATCAGTTATCAGTTATCACTTATCATCATTGGCAAAAAGGTCCCTTTAGAGGCAAAATGAAACTGAATAGACGATCATTTGGCTGGTGTATCGTTGTTACAGGTTACAGGTGACAGGTCATCTGCGAGCCATTTCCTGTGCAGACGGATTGCCGACACCCGCCAAACTCATTATATTGGTGTTTATTGGTTCATGGTTGCTCGTGAATTATAGACAATTTGATGCAGTTCGATAATGCGGAGTATTTTTTAAACACTTGCTTAAAGAAAATTGCTTTGATTGATATACTGACGTTATACTGAATAGTCTTGTCGCAGGACAGAGAAATCCTGCTTGTTTTCTGGACACAAAATATTGGTATAATTATATTTAAACACAGTTGTATCTCGTATAGATAATAAAATGGTCGTTCGCGTGTGAAAAACACAAGCAGCTGTGACAATATGGACTATTTTTTTATATAGACTATATTTTTATTATAATTTAATATCAAGCAACCGGACTTTAGTCATGTAACCAAACCAATAAACTTTTTAAATCTATTTATCGACTATACTTATGTAATACTAGTTGACCCGGCAAACATTGTTTTGCCATTTAAAGTATTTCTACTTCATCAGTTGATACAAAATCTTACCCCCTCTTTTGTCCCCTAAGAGGGGTGGGGAGGGGGGGGTTGGAATTTTATCAACAGATGGTTGGAAAACACAGTTAATAATATGAAGTAAGTCCAAGAAAAAAGTTTGATACAAAATCTGACCCCCCCTTTGGTCCCCTTAGAGGGGTGGGAGGGGGGATTTTTATACACCAGATGTTGAGTTAGAAGAAGACAAATATATCTGCGAAAACCGTATGCAAAAATCGGAAAAGTAGTTTTCGTGTTATATACAAAAGTTTGATACAAATTCTGACCCCTCTTTTGTCCCCTTAGAGGGGTGGGGGGAATTTTTTTTATACACCAGATGTTAAGTTGGAAGAAGACAAATATATCTGCGAAAACCGCATTCAAATCGGATCAGTAGTTTTCGTGTGATGCTGGAACAAACATACAGACAGACAGACAGACAGACAAAAAACTAACCACAGTTTTAGCTTCTATAGCGATGTAGTAACACCCCCTGCTTATTATTTTTTGAATATCTTTAATGTACAGAATTCACATTTCTATAGTTTTAGTTTTATTATATAAATGTATAGATATAAGTTGACAATAATCATGGAAAAAAGTCATTAAAGCTGTATAATTCAGCTGTTTGTGTTCACTGAACACTAAACAGAAGTAAGTAATTTCTAAACTGTTGCTGCATTGTGAGAGTACACGGTTTGCATTCATCTTAAACCTTTTCAGATGCGAGGATTAATTCACGCCGGCCCCGAGACGGTGCCCGTATTACAGCGGGGCCCATTGTGGTGCCCACACTGGGGCCCTACATTATGCCCCACTACACACAGGGCATTGACAAAAGTTACAAACATCAGGCACTGGCCTTCCCGTGGACCTTGTAATTCTAATTGGATAAACTCGTATTGACCGAAGTAGTTTATGAAATATCTTTACATGTAAATGCTGTGCACCCAATTCATTTTCTGTGCTATGAACATGTTTTGTAATTAAGAGCCTGCAGTCAAAAATATCAAAGCACGCTAGCCTCGCCTACACACCCCGCTATCCTCCAATCGTGATAATATTATGATTCCATGAATCGTGACCGCATGAATTATTGTACTTTGCGCTGCAGCTAGTGAACAATATTATGGGGTAACAACTGTTTCCGCACTATAGCACGAAAGTAAAGGTCGTAAGTCCCAAAACTGTTATTGATGATTACTTAAAATTAAATACAATACTAATATTTCCTTAAGCCATTATTTTATAAAGTGTGTGATTGTAGTAGTGCAAGTTATTTAATGATAGTAAATCAATAAATGTAACAGATATTTGTTGAAAAGCCCAGAATAATTCAAAATTTCGAAAAATATAACTATCGAGTCAAAATAAGTGAATCGTGTTTTCCGTTAGACAAATATCAGATAAATATTCATTATAAAATGATTAAATAAATCTCAATTTCATTTAGGTAAGTCAATCGTCATCCGGGATCGTAATACTTGTTAGAAAACACAGCATTGGCAGCTCGCTTTTAAGTATGAGCACATTACCCAAATCAACAAAATATTATGTCCATTACGTCACTTAAAAAACTTTATTTTTCCAAAAAAAATATACCAGTATTTATTTTGTACATTTAAAATGTCTTAAGTTGTACCAAATACCAATACCTGCGAAAATGCCGTTAGCTCTATATAAATTGAAAAAGGTATAAAATTAATTACACTACATGAAATAATAATTAGGAGTAAGATATATTATAATATATCATAATTAGACTCATACAATGAGGGTGTTGTGTATGCCATTGTCAAGCGTGCACGGCTATAAACACCATCCACGGTAATTTATGAACCTCTTGTCCTGGCGAGATTCTGGAGACCCTGTAAATATTCTAAACTTTACTAATCTCATTACAATTAATGCTTTGGCCAGTCTCGTTGTTCCGCTACTGGAAATGTTGATTTGATCAGAGACCAGACGTATTTTATACTTTCTCTATAATTTGATATAGAACATAAACGTCGAAAAAAATGCGGACGGAGTCTTACACAGCACTGTGTCTTCAGAGTCGGCCAGGCTGACTGCATGTACACCCGCACGCACACATTTTTACGCTAGTCCGGCCATTTGACAGGCGTAATCACAGAGGTATAAAATCAATCTGTTGTTCTCATAGAATTATAACCTTTAGAAGAGGCATTCCATACAATCGTCAGCGTGAAAATGTGTCATCCTCGAAATGAGTGAGCTCACTCATCTGAGAGCAGTGTGCCTTAGGACGCGGTGACAGTCGGACGTGTTTAATGCATTGATTACGTAAAATATGCATTGGAAGCTTAAAATGAGTGAAAGAGAAAGTAGTATATGCTATTACTGTAAGACAAAAAAGGACGACAATATTTTCTCGATACACATTTTGCATGCAAAAACATTGCTACAGTTTTGATGGCGTATGCCATATCCAAGTAAGTATTGACATCGTTGGTTGTTCTGATATCTATGGGCGTAATTGAATTTGTGCGTGGCCGACTCTAGAGACACAGTGCTATGTATAATAAGACTCCGTCCGCCTTTTTTCTATGTTCATGATATAGAAATTGTTAGTTGTTACATCTATGAGAAAATTACAATGGACAGAAAAGTATGGAGGATATAATCTGTCCCAAGTCTCCTCCGAACATTTTTTTTTCGAAAACATGAATAAGTAATTTGCACTTCATTATATGAACGGCTTCGTGGTCTGGTGGTTTAGAACTTGGACCTCGACTCGGAGTTGAAGCAACAAAGACGTAAAGTTTGGGTAAAGCATTAAGCAAAGCAGAATAGCTGATCCAAAAAGAAAATTTTTCAGCATAAACATTGAATATTGATAGCTGTTTATTAATTGTCTAGCTAAAACGATTGTAACATTCTTCTGTCAAGCCATCAACGATTATGAAAGGAACAAAAACGTTTCCGAACATGGAACATCTGTTATTGATAAACAGCATTGCGACTTTTTATAGGCCAATAAAACATGCACTAGAGAAAACTGTTACATCGCATGTTTCATGCATCGCGTATTTATTTCCGTGCAGTTTCAATAAACTTTTATTACTTGTTTATGCGCTGTTGTGGTGTAATGGGGTCATTTTTAAGATAACCATGGCACAAAATATAATCTGGTGTTAAAGTCAGTAAAATACATTTTTTGTGCGGCTTTTTAACTGATTATCTTATTCCCTTGTAGCTTTTTAGTCCTAGGCAGAAGGTGGGTTACTGATTTCCCTTCTCAATTATTATGGAATAAACGTTATAATATGTACCTAACCTTTTTAAACTTATTTCATTACAACGATTCGTCCTATGGCAATTTATAATTATTATCTACATTCTACACAATACACGTTATACTAATCTTTTCTCGAAGTGTTTCGCCGTTTTTTCGAGCCTACATAGAATTGGTTTCTGTTATAGCAGATAGTTCATATTTTCAGTATATGATGTCATCAATAGACTCATTAAGCATACAAAGTCTCAATTGAATAGGTCTTATACTTTAGATTTTATAGACATCTAAAATACGCCAATTTCGTCACTGACATACTGACACACTGATGATCATCAAAATGTTTGGCTACTTCTTGAAGTGCTAGAAAGCTGAAATTAATTGGTATGTATTGTTAGTGAAAAACATTTCATGTAAAATGTTACCTCGACGACCACAAAAGGTTTTCCCTGTGAAAAAGACAACAGATCTAATGTAGAGCCAAGCTTCTGAATCTACGCGGCCTAACTCTATCGACCCTAACTCCAACAAATTTTACATATCAGTATGTATGGCTTGGCTGTTTCGTTACTTAAACTTCAGATCAGAAACTACATATTCGCCTCATCCTCCACGACGGTAGCGAAACAGCGAAGCCTGAAACATACTTACTGACATGTAGAATTTGTTGGAGTTAGGGTCGATAGAGTTAGGCCGCGTAGATTCAGAAGCTTGGCTCTACATTAGATCTGTTATCTTTTTCACAGGGAAAACCTTTTGTGGTCTTCGAGGTAACATTTTACACGAAATGTTTTTGGTAGGATATCATTTTCTCCATCAATCTAATATTTCGCCTACGTCTTGTCTGGCGTCTGCTAGTTTTCAATCGTTATCAGAATATTCATAAATTATTCATGAATATAATAAGAAGTATTTTGTCTCAGCTGCCTGTAGTATGTAAACAACGGGCAGTGATTTAGGGGCCATTACTCATAGAGTCCTGCGAGAACTGCCAATAGTTTCCCTCCAACACCGCTATCAATCGCAGATTTTTTACAGCTTTTGATACTTTACCGATTTAATAGTTTAAGGTTAGTCCCATATTACTATGGAAGAATATTTACATTTACAACCATTACAATATTCCAACGCCTAAGTAAAAATGATATCAGATAGTATAGGTTTGACTTATACAGAACGTTACAATATTCATTACACTTTTTCTTATTTTATGAAGGTTAGAACCTTACAATTCACATTTCGTAACGATTTTCAAAGCAAAACTGAAAACCGAATTTAAAAATTCACAAGTGATGACGGATCGGTGCGCGTAAAAATAAAATTGTGGACATTTTCAGGAGAACTGAAACATCTGAAAGGGATTTTCCTAAATAATTAAAGAGGAGTCAAGAGGCCCTTAAAAAAGGACAAAATGGAGTACCTAGATAGGACCAAAGGTCGAAGGTCTGTCCAATGGCGGGCTCGAGGAATAATTATGCCAATTAAATACTTAACGAGATCGGCCGGACACTTACGGAAATAGAAACTCACGGACCACGGTTCTACGTCACAATTGAAAATTACCTGGAATTTCGTTTCCTTTTTTTCACCTTTGTTTTTATAGCTGGCCTATAATTGAGGGCGGACAAACGAAGTTTCAGTTTCAGGGATAAGTTAATTGTTACAACGAAGTTTTTTTTAATATTTATTCTTTATTTACATTATCAGTGACATGGAATTTGTAAATTGCTATATTCTATTTTAGTATCCGATTTCGCCATCGAAACTATTTCTAATATAATTAATTTGTTTGATTATAGAGTGTGTAACAAAAATAAGTGATAATACTTTAGGGTGTGTACGTGTTCCTTGTAGAGAGTTCACTGTGAAAGTTGCAGCGCTGAAAGACGAAATTTTTTTTTCACTTTTGTATGGGCAAGGGCCCGAGCGTCACGAGTTTCCCTGTACAACACTGAAAAATGTTTGGTCTTTCAGCGCTGCTACTTTCACAATGAAGTCTCTACTAGGAACACGTACACACCATAAAGTATTATCACTTATTTTTGTTACTCCCTGTACCGATACCCGGTTTACTTTGCCTTCATTACATAAGTATTATAAATATCGCCTCCGTGGTCCAGTGGTCTAGACTCTAGAGCATCGCTCTTGGCTCGGAGGTCGTGGGTTCGAATCCCACGTTGGAAACATGTTATTTCCAAGTTTGGTTAGGACAATGCAGGCTGGTCACCTGATTGTCTGACAAGTAAGATGATCCATGCGTCGGATGGGCATGTAAAAAGTCGGTCCTGCGCCTGATCTCTCGCCAGTCGTGTCGGTCTTCCGTCCCACTGGGTTATGAGAGTATTTAAAATATTATGTTCTCTTAATATAATAATAATAGGTTTGAATAGCCTATTATCCATGTAAGAAAATATTCTACGAAAATGATAAGTACTTACCATTACCAACAACCGACTCGTACGGCCGAAATATTTTATTGAAATAAGGAATCTTCTATTGTGAGCTTTCAATAACGCATCATTAGGCATCGTACTTTATTCCGTTTTCGCTTTGTCATATTTAGTAACGATAATTCATAATAGTGTATTTTGTGAGCGATAGACAGGAATGATTTTTTAACTAGTATTTAGGAAGTGCCTGTTTTCATTTCAAATTCAAATTCAAATTCTTTATTAATCATTCAATAATATACAATAGTATAAAAGCAAGGTAGCGTACATCACGTCGTCTAATCCCATACTAAGTAAAACTTGTATTATGGCAATCAGAAAACGGATGCACGCCGAACAATTTTATCCTAATATATATTATTCTCACATTCACACACACAAACACACTACACTTTATCACGTTAAAGTCTCTTTCGGCGACGTGATGCGCGCTTCGTTCGGGAGCCTCCCCCGAAACCTCCGGTAAACTACACCGGCGGGCCAGAACTCCTCCACCTCGAAGATGGATAAAACTTGAGTCGGCACTTTCACTACAAAGGAACTAAAATTCACTTTGTGGCGAGAGTGCAGACGCTCCACCCTCAAGGTGTAGGTGGTCTTCTCGCGGATGTAGTTTACGACGTCTTCGACCGTCATGGTCCAGTGCAGGCGCGACACATAGAGCGGTGTCGCGGGCACCTCGCTGCGCAGGCGCAGCTCGGGCACATAAGGTGCGGTGCCGCGGTGGTTGCGGACGGTGGGCTTCCTCTTCTTCCTCCTCTCCACCAGAACGAAGCCCTCCTCATCGCACCTCCTGCTCTCGTCCCTGCCGAGTCGAAGATGTTCAGCCTTGCGGCTCTCCTTTGCACCCCTCGCCTTTACCCGCGGGGGCGGTGCGGGGCAAGCAGCGACGCTTGCATAATTTTTCCGTTGAGTCGATGGCCTCAATTTCGTGTCGACGTCACGCGGTGACGGCGAGCTGACGGCGGCGGCTGTTGCTGACCCACTCGATTTCGCTGACGTGCAAAACGGCGAGCCGCGCTGAGCTCCGCGACGCATATTTATCGAGTCGATCGGATGCTCGGGTGACCTACATAGTGAATTATTACATTTTAATTGTAATAATTCACTACGCAAGTCACTGATGGTAGATTCCGAGGCATCCAATCTACCTCGCATCTCGTCCAGCTCTGCCCTCATGATGTTGAACTTCTGGAGCAGGCTGGAGACGTTGACGTGGTCCGTCGATACCGCCGGTAGTTTGTCGAGCTGCTTGGCCACAAACACCGGCACTTCCGCTGGACTAGTCTGCTTGATCAGGGAGATGATGTCCTGCAAGCTTCGTTCGCTTCCGTCTCTCCTCCGGGATATCATCTGCGCCGTTTTGCCGAGCGCTTCGTACAGCATCAGCCTACCCGCATTGTTTTCATTAACCGCATCCTAAAGCTTTATAGCTAAGGTCAAGTTATCCTGACCCCTATTGCTCTGTATGAATAAAAGTAATATTATTTTCTGGTTCTGATTTAAAAATAGTCATATTGTGTGCAATCATGGTGCTCACTGATTACGTAATAACTAATAGGTAGATAAGTACATAAATTACACGAGTTGTATACGACAGACCGTCTTTGATCCGAATGTACCAAATTCTTACAACATGATGTGATTGAGGCGTCGCTGTTGACACCACATAAAATGACACGCAATTTGCCGTTGACAAACCACATAGTTTGTCTCCTTACAACCTACAAAACATGTAAATAAGCAATGGTTCTACATTTACACATACAAGAAAACTTCTAGAAGTTTTATTGACTACGCTGACCGGGAGAATATTTTTGACGCCTATCTTGATCTTCTATAATTATTGTCTGGTGGCACATAAAACGCGTAGAAATCGCACATTTTTTCCGATATAATAACAGCTATCTTTGTCGTTTACCATATTATTTTGTCTAAATCATTCAATACTTTAAGCTCGAGATGAGTAACATACAGTTTTTGCATTTATAATTAGTACCTACAGATGAAATACTTGCCAGTTTGTCTCCAAACTTTAAAAATATAACTACAGGAAACCTTATGCATATTTGAACATCTAAATATAGTTCGTCCGCGTCAGTCACAAAACAAAATGCGCCTTCCATGAAGCAATCGGGGCACTTTGAAGTTGAAGTGTGCCGATAACTCGCCGGAAAACAGATGGCCGAGAGCCCATAAGGACCGCGTGCTCGCTAGTCGCTATCCCCGCTATTGGGACGTTGAGAAAGACATATTGATCGACCTTTTTAGGGTTATAGTGTTCGGGTATTTGATATTGAGAGAAATTAGGTTACGCATAAGTTTTTTGAGTACAATATTGCGTAGGCGCTCGTAAGTTCGTAGCGCAATGCGCGTAGCAAGGATATTTATTCCTACGTCGCGTGGCTGCAGCCTGCAGTTTTGAATCTTGCCTAGTAGCCAGTAGGTCTAAAATGGGCGCTTTCGTAATTATACTCGTTCCATTTTATTACTTGAAGATTTTAGAGTTCTGCAATAAGTATACAATTTCCAACATTCAATATAATTTGGTTATGTTTTCGAAATTCGATGTAATCTCTTTATGATTAAGCTACTCGTATAACAAAATAATAATAATGCGTCTACTATACTGACAAACGCATTCTAGGTAAGTATAATATGGTCAAAGACCTATTAAACCTATAACCCAGGTTTAACAAACCTCAAAATACTGACGTAAGTTTTGCTGTGAAAGGATCTGAAGGAAAAAAAAGCAGCTGTATATTTGTTTTACACTTGCTAAATAGTAACCAAAATATAGTCCTAATTAACGGCAATAGAATTTACAAAGTCAGCGGGTCTAAATTTAGCCGGATATATAACGTACTAACCGAAATAACTGCGTTAGCACATGCGTTAGCGAAGTATCAAACTAGTCTACTATAACTATACAATAACGATACTAATTTCACGCTATAATGTGACAAAGCTATAATAATATATTATGAAGCATCGACCGCGGCCGCAAATTGCTAAGTGCACGTAATCCTATTTACGCTGTTCAAACTACTTAGCGCTAAAGCTTCATTATTAATAATTATTGATTTTGGCGACTCTACTTAATAATTTTTTTTATTATCAGGGCGGCCGAGTCTCCCGTGTACGATTGTGCAGATAAATGAAATCGAAGAAGCCGCTGTTGACTCGGCACACACAAATATTTGCTTTGGATGTTTGTGTTGGATACAATTAACTTTGCTATGACACAAAATAATATATTCTATTATTTGTGTGCTAAGTAACGAATATTATTGTTAGCGGGTTGTTTTTATAGCGATATCGTATTGAGAGCTTTTTGAATGCTTTCGGAGCTTTTTTGTTTTTGGTACTACTTTTACCCGACTGCCAGGAGGGTTATTAGATATTACAGTTCAAAACACGGAGGTCAGTTGCGTAATGCGTTGCTCAAACAGGACTTGACAAATTTTAAATTATTATCTAAGAAATTGTATTTGAAAGTTTCAAAAGATACAAGTGCAAATTTTTCTATACATAAGTAGTAGGTACTTATATACTCACTAGGAAAAGAAAAACAATGCTAACACAAAGTGACGACAAGGCACATAATTTTCGGTCGTAGTGCACCCCATGGCATAAGACGCGAGTGTCCGAAAAGAAAATTTATACGTAGGGCGCGTAACGGGTCAGTGACCTCCGCGTCCCCGCTTCGGGCTACAAATCTTGCATCTCTTAACACGACCTGTGATTACTGTCAAGTGTCACATATTTACACACCTATAATTATTATCATGAACATAAATCGCCCGGAAATAATGATGGTAATTATAACAATCAGATTATATTTAAATGACGTATCATATACCTAGTACATACTACATAGACAATCGTGGAAAAACGAGACACAATAGCTTATCTATTGTTCTCGCGGTTGCATGCGACTGCTCGGGGCTTGATGATTTTAAAGGGTGAAGCCAAACGAGCGTAATTTGTGAGTTGTGAGTCGCAGAATTTCGCCGGGCAGAATTCTGCTGCATTCAGTTTCATACAAAAGTCCTGTTTGATTCACACGAGCGTAATTTTGTAAGTCGTGATTTGTATGAAAAGAAATTCTGCCCGGCAGAAATTCTGTGGCTCACGACTCACAAATTACGCTCGTTTGGCTTCGCCCTAAAGCAACTTTCATTTAGGAAGGCCTTATAGGGACTACGCAACAATACAACGAAAAACATTATCTATTAAATTATCTAAGTAAACAAAAATTCTAAAAACAGTAAGGTAAATCTACAAAATTATTATGTTTATGCAGGAACACAATAGCTATGTCCACATTGTGCCCTTTTATCTTCAATATTCATAATCTTTTGAATTCGAAATGTCAAAAGATTATGAAAATTGAAGATGAAAGGACACAATATGGACATAGCTAATTAGCTAGATAATGTTTGAATTTGATGCATGTTTCTCGCAGCTTTTTTAAAATGTTCAAACTCCTTAAAAGCGTTTCATATAGGTATATTCATTAATAGCTCAAAGCAATAAATAATAATTATTGTAGAAGATAATACAATTTTGAGCTCGTGTTATTTTCCCTCGCTGTGTGATCATGATAAATGATGAAACTAAGAGTTATAAGACACGGCACATTCAACAAATTAAATTTAACTTTACCCATAAACCAACAGTTAAAGAGAAGTTTAATAATTTGTCATTATTATCTTATTCTATTTACTGAGATAATTATTCCCGACTACGCTTTTACGCAATAACAATGAATAATATTAATAAGCTTGTAAGTAGTAAACTGTACATTATGTACGAATCGCTTTTATCCATGTTTTAAACGAGTAACGACACTTATAAATATAAATAGTCCAAAAATTCTAAATAATATAATGAGTAGATACAAAATATATCTAATAATATTATAAGCAACACACGATAAAAATGTGTTACAACCAATTTATCACAGTATTTTTAAATAAGTACTGTTTACATGATCTTAACCACATCAGTAATTATTATTGTCTTTGGCTGAAAAATAATAAACCTACGTGTTCTATTTTCAAACAGATCATTTTAAATTACAAGTTGAATGTTAATTACGAATTCTGAAGTGTCTAAGATTTGACGTTAATGTTTATCAAGAATTTGTTAAGTGTCAGCAAGATGACGCGCCTTGTATTCGTCTATTACGTGCTATCGCCATTCGCCTCCAATAAATGATCCGAAGACAGAAGCCATCTGTTAAGTGATAAAGCCGACAGCCTAGCGTTCAGCTGTTATAAATTTTATACATTAATTACAAAACTTATAATAGCCCCCCGCTACGGAAGTGCTGCGAATGGAGCAAGAATTGATCGTAAAAATATCGTTTGCTTTCCCCGTAACTGTAAACGATAGACAATATGAAAACGAAAGCTTATCTACTTATATGTTTCTAAAATTATAAAGTAACTCTAAACAACTTTCAAATTACAAGTTATATCCGAGATCTGAAAATCTTAGAAGAATTAGTTAAACATGTATTACACAATAGCACTATTATCTGTTAACGTTTCGATCGCATGTCCGTCTGTACGTAACCGCCCCCAGTGCACGCAAACGCACCGATACTTTTCAATGAAATGTTTCGGACTTTTCCCTATTGCGTGAAAGTGTTTATTTATATTGCTTTGATTGATTTCCGACTATTGACTAACTGCATTATGCAGCTCGGTATAATGTTATACGGCTAACATTGTTGCCGTCTGCCGATATAATACTGGGCCTTCTAATAACAATATTCTTTTTCTTCTTTGTCGTTTTCTACATTACTAAAGGTCGCGCCTGGAAAAGTTCTCATCTACTTTGGTTGTTAAGTTCTTCCATTTTGTTCGGTCTTCTCCTTCTTATATTATCTCTAAGGGCGGCTGTTATTTTCAGTCCAGTGAGTGTTATAATTTGGTCACACCATCGGATAGGACATAGCATAGCAGCTGTGATCGACCCCTGGGTCGCTTGCCTCCAATTTTACCCGTGACTATTAGCTTTTCCAGGTTGCCTGGTTAACAAAGAACAATCGATTTTATTTATTACGAGCTTTTGCCCGCGGCTTCGCTCGCGTTAAGAAGTATTATTATATACGAACTTTTATCCCCTATTTGAACCCCTTGGGGTTAGAATTTATCAAAATCCTTTCTTAGCGGATGCCTACGTCATAACATCTACCTGCATGCCAAATTTCAGCCCGATCCGTCCAGTGGCTTGGGCTGTGCGATGTTTTTCAAAATTAACGATTTAAAATAATTCACGACTTTCACGATGATTACATTATTTTGCCGGTGGGCGTGAATTTTAAAATGGTTTAACATCACGCGGGCCACAAAACAAAGTACCGGCGGGCCGCGGGTTGGGGATAGCTGGTCTACATAGAGAATCCTTACTTATATTCAAGTAGAAAAGATTGCAGATCTTTAAATCTGTTATGTTCAAAAAATTTTATAGATTCTACGGAGATACAAAATGTTCACATCCGTCCTTTCTTCATAAAATAATGTCGTTATATTAGCTGCATAAAGCTAAGCGAAATATTAAACAGACGGCTGTCGAATGTAATATTATCTTCTAGCTGCTAGCATATTACCTATCTAATATGAAGTGTCCCGTGATGAGATTACGCCGAACGCTGCCTCAATGCTTCAGCCACTTCTACATAGACGCAAAATTTAGTAAGTTGGTACTTCAAGCATACAGCAAACGTTGAGCATAATAATATTATGGTTAGAACTTAGAAGTTAGGAACTGTCAAAATTGACATAAAATAAATATCGGTAACATTACTAGAGTATAGACAACTCTGAATGAACTCTGATGAACTATGATAATAAGGACTCATGATTAGTGTTTAGTGATTACTGATTACTTTTAATTGGTGCAAATAACTTCGACACAGTGAGTTTGAACGTAGAGTTCGAATCGATACTTTTTAGAATCGAAAAGTTTTGTATAAATGTAAAGGCAATTTCGAAAATATGCAAAAAACTTTAAATTGAGTCCAAACAAAAATTTTACATGAAAATAAACCTTTCTTATAAAATCGTCATTGTAAGATAAGACAAAACCTAACTTTCGGATTCTTAATTATATTGTTGGAAGGCAATTGATGTCTGACCTAAATTTGCATTTCAATGCGGAGGGATCAGGCTTCGAATAAGTTTAGCACAATCGCAATTCCATCTTAATAATTTCAATCTCGCTGAATGTAAACAGAGCTGGAGGATTATAGCCGACACTCGACGAACTTCCAGCTGCTAGTCGCTAGATCCAGCGTTAGATAACGTCTAGACTCTAGCATTTCATCGCGTTAAATGCTAGAGTTATCGGAATATTGAGTTTGGCACAAAAGTGAGCAGTTTTTTGTTTCATCAAGACATATTTTGTGTAGGCGCTAGATTTTTTATAACTAAAAAACTTACAGTTTTTAACAGTTTACAAAAACTTAAAGCATCATTCATCTACTTCTAGGTATGTATATTTGTAAACTTAAAGCATCTACATATCGATGCGATGTTGTCATAGCTTCGCGAATATTGCTATTTCTCTACTCTAAGGCTTTTTATTTTCCACTATCGCTAAATGTGCAATGATATAATTAACTTCAAGTAGAGACATTATCGCGGCCAATAATACATACTGAACCAATCTATCTTATCCGATAAAAGTTCTCTAACTCGAAGCGAGAGCCGAGCGCCGAGCGAGCTGAGCCCGTGATTCGGAGACCACTAATCTGATAGATAATTAGCTATGATTGTTATCTGTTCTCTATGGAATTGATTTCTGATGTTCAGGCAAAATGGCAGATATTACTTCTAATAAATGTTGGCGGCTTACTGCTATTTTGTGTTTAGGACCCTTAGTTCCCTGACCATGTTAAGTACCACCTACTTACACAGATTTAGGTTTAGGTTAATACTGCGATAAAGGTTAATGTTATACCTCTTCCGTTCTTCTTATTCATAAAACAAATAACGTGATATTTAACCGAGGCCCTAGGGTAACCTCATTTACTTTAAAATTTATATTTATTTAATTCTTTCTATTATAATAACTAATAAGTAATAACCTTCATTTTACACGGCACGACATTGCAGCATTGTAACTTGTAAGTACTTTTTGGGCACGCGCAATTTTAACTTATTCTTACACTATAATTGAACTTTTAAAAGGTCCTATGACGTATGAGTCTTCATCAAAATATTAAAAAATAAGCCATAGCACACTTGTAATGGAAATAATACAAAACTACACAGCGAAGGCCAAATAATTATGAGATTGCGAAATTGTACAGCAAAAGCTCTGGCACTAAACATTCGTACTTCGTGTACAATTAAACTTTAACTAGGCAGAACTCGGTTCGTCGGCCTCAGCGACAACGAACTTTTCCTAATTTCAAATTATTTGTAAGTTTAAGATTGCTAAATATTCAAGAGTTAGTTACGAATTAGTTTCTGAAGTAAGGAAAAATATACTAACATATTTCGATAAAATATATTATTAAAGATACTATTAAATATCAACCAGTAGGATACATAATATAATATTATGAATTATGATATTTTAGGCATTGTTGGGGGTTCGCGGTTGTGTATTTCGCGTATCCCGTGGCTCTGCCTTAAGGGCCCGGGTTACCCTCAAAATGTTCATACATTCTTAATACCAAAATCATTTTCTCATATGAAAATATTTAACATGTTTGAGTTATTTTTCAGCTTAAGATAGTAATTACCTAGGGTCCTGAACAATTTTTTTTTACAAAATATTTAAATACTAAAAAAAAATTTTTTGTGTTTAAATATTTTTAAGTAAATTTACTACTAAATATTTAAACACCAAAAAATAGACAAAAACACTAAAAAATATATAAATAAATAGTAAATATACTACAAAATATTTAAATAATAAAAAATATTTTTTAAAGTTTAAATATTTTGTAGTTTTACTATTTATTTATATATTTTTTAGTGTTTTTGTCTATTTTTTGGTGTTTAAATAGTTAGTAGTAAATTTACTAAAAAATATTTAAACACAAAAATTTTTTTTTTAGTAAGTATTTAAATATTTTGTAAAAAAAAATTGTTCAGGACCCTAGGTAATTACTATCTTAAGCTGAAAAATAACTCAAACATGTTAAATATTTTCGCATGAGAAAATGATTTTGGTATTAAGAATGTATGAAAACTTCGAGGGTAACCCGGGCCCTTAAGCGGAAGAGCAGGAACACCGTTGGGGTTTTAGTGGGTATGCCCGGGTGCGGCCCCCCGCCCCCAGGGAGTCCCACATACCCCGGTAGCCCTCCCCAGACTGCCGGGGATGCGTAAACGCATTTCCCCAACACAAAAAAAGGCATTGTTGGGGCCGGGGGTCGAAGATTTCTATGGTTCCGTCCCGAAGTGTAAAACAACGAACAGACAACGAAGTCTTAGTAAGTAATAGGGTCCCTATTACTTCCTAAGACTTCGTTGTCTGTCCGTCTGTCTGTCTGTCCGTCTATCTGTCTCCATGTATCTCATGATCCGCTATAGCTAGACTTCTAATAATTTCACAGATTATATGTATTCTATTGCCGTTATAAAAATAAACACTACAAACAATATATTTAAAGAGGCATCCATACAATAAACGTGATTTTTCCCCTCTTTTGCTCGATATCAATAGGCACTTGAAAATTTCGCAAAAGTCGCAACTTGCACCTGCAAATTTTTCCAGTTTGTAATAATTGGTAATATTTTTTAGTCTAGGTTTTTATACTTTTTCCAACCGACTAGAATAATTATAGTGTAACGAGCATTCATTAATATTGCGACTTGCGTGCGACTGTACCATTATACGCACATAATTTTTAGCCCAGAGCCTTTACGACGGTGCTGTAACAACAACCATAACCAAACGACTATGGGGTATTTTATTTCCAAGGGATCGTTTCGGTCCTGATTACATTTCCTCTGACTTCACGTGACAACGTCTCTCTATTTACACAAACATGATAAAACTTTATATTCCGTATGAGTCCTTCCGAATCCTTAATCTTACCGGAAAAGAGCCTCCATGGATTTCCTGAACAGGAATATAAAAAGAGATTTCACATTAGGGATAATTACTATAATTATTGTGGTGAGTAATTGAATATTGAGTCATTAATCATTATAAATGATGAAAAATATTTATAGCAAAGAAATTTCGTCTCTCCAAAGCATACCCTGCCCGGTAAGACTAACAAGTAATGACTAATGACGGACACGTGCTTGAGGTAAAAAAGGTAAATTCAGATAGCTTGTCTATCTGCAAGTAAATATTACAACTTTTGCAACAAAAACTCTATTTAAACCAATGGATCTATGTTCCTGAAGAACGTTTTATTCGAAGCATCTAAAACAACAAGAAAGCTCCTCCAGTTCAAAACGCAAACACTTTTATTTATACAAAGAAACTCTTTTAAACGGACCACAGCGTAATGTCTGTTGACTGTTATCCTGAACGCCAACGCTAAATTACTGTCCGTTTCGGTTTATTTTACATCGGAGTTCAAGCTAAACAATTCCTTACCTCGTTGACAAAAGGACTCCGCGGCGGTAAAATATCACAGAATGTACATAAAATTGTGCGTTATCCAATTTCCTGATGTTGAATAACTGGAAAAGTGATCCATCACGGCTGACTAGTCTCTTATTTTAGTAGAGTCTTACTAATCGGAGTTTTTCTATTAAATTTTGATCTTTTGTCAGTTGTTGCACGGAAAACTCTTTTTTATTGAATTCAATTAAAGGCCGTCATAGACTTAGCTATAATATATATTAATATGTCTATAGCTAGGCATATTACTATATATTTTCTATACAATTTTCTCGTCACCACACACTCAGCTATAATATATATTTCTGAATTCTGGTCTCAGTGTGTTTAGTACGGTAAGTATATTATTATATATTATAGCTAAGTCTGTGACGACCTTAATAGATAAAGAGATGAACAATGAAATACATAAGTACTTATTATTTGGATTCAGTACAAATCCAAAACACAAAAACTGTTGTATATTGCCGTCTGTCGATACTTCAACAAAAAATATGTACCTACATACTCGATATTATGATTAGGCAAGACATTTTTGAACGCAATTTAATTATAGATATTAATTATTGCGTGGTTAGTACCGAGTACGTGACAATATTGATAGCACAGCCGTCCATTGTACTGAGGTCTGTTTGTCTTAATACGAAAATTGAAAGCGAACTTTTAAAAGCTATTTCGTCCATGTTAGTAAGTGTTAGCGGATGTCAATGGATAAGCTACATAATATTATATTTATTTTATTTAAATCTGTATATTATGTTAGTCACTATATATAAATTTAATTAGTGATATAATATTTTAAATAGTAATAAGTAAGGTACTTGATTTTCATAAATAGTTAGTTACACAACTTCCTCTTCTCATATTTAAGTAAATAATTATCTTAAATATGAGAAGTACATTAATTAATATTAAGAATTATGTACTCAACTAATTCTTAGCTATTCTTAATTTTTAATGTATTTTATATGATTTTACTATATTTGAATTGTCAACGGAAGTTCGTCTCTTTTGTCTTAAAATGGTATAAAAGCCAGCCATATTGCATTGATTGATACATTCTGTAATTAACTTTGAAACGTGTAAGGTGAAACTCTGCTCGAATAAATACCGCTCAATGTATAACTAGACTTTTCCTATACTCTCTAATATTTCAGAAGTGGTTTCGTCCCACTGCGTAGAAAGTGATTTTTTTTTTCTCTTCGAACATTATAGACAACAGTGATTGTGATAGTGAACCAGAGTGCCTAGTAATTACTCAAACTGATGCAGAAGTGATACCAAAGTTTGAACCAGAAGACGACGCTTATAATTTAGCTACATGGCTGCATAAAATCGACCAGCTTAGAGAGGTTTACGGATGGAACAGTGCCGATCGACAGTTCATCGTGCAATTTCGTTTACGTAGGTTCGCTAGACAATGACTGCATTGAAGCTATGATGGTTCGAACAAAGACTGAAAGCGCGACGATGACCAAATATTACAACGATAAAGTCTCTCTGCTTAAGAAATGCGAAATCCAGGACGAGCATGCAATATCTTGCGTCATAAAAGGGTTGCCGAATGAACTACAGTACAAGCCAAGCCAATGCGAAAGACTACTTGGATTGGAGGAAAGGTGCAGGTGATGGAAAATCGACAGCAGCTCCCCAGCCAGGAATAAACACCGCTACAAATGTCGAATAGTAGGCCATTGAAGCTTTTCAACGCCCCGGTCATACGACGGTCGACGGCTAACTGCTGGTTCGCAAATACAGCGAACAACTCGGCAACCGCAGAATTCAACACGAGTGAGTAACACTTTTTATAATTCTATTAATATCTTAGTGAATAATATTTACAAAAAAAAAACACAATTGTGGGTAGGAGCCAATGAACAAGAATAATGAAAATGAAATCTGAGACTGTTACATAACTACTGCCAAGTGACATAGACTTAATTATTGGACAATCAATAATTCACCAGCCTTTTATTAGTTACTACCAGTTGCTATAGCTAATTCTGCCGAGACTTATAATTTGTTTGACAGGTTACAAACAGCTGACAAATATAAGTGATAGATATAAGTAAAATGTTTTGCTGAAGTGCTGAAGCTTGATACAATTTTACCTAAAAATCGTTGCTGTAATATTGATGTATTTGTAGATATCGATTCAAATAGGAAAAATTCAATGGAACGGTTTATGTGCTATAATATTATGATTCTTGTATTTGTGTATTATATAATTCCTTAATTCCTGGAGGAGCTGTAAGTGTTGAGGGTCATTTATAAAAGTTATAAATATGTAGGTATTGGTGAAATTGAAATAACTCGGCCTGCACATACAATAATTGCCGGCTGAAATCTTATATAGAAAAATGGATTTTCAAATGTGTTAGTCGCGCTAAAACTCGAAAACGGCTTAACGGATTGGACTGATTTTAGTATTAAAGTATTCGTAGAAGTCCAGGAAAGGTTTTAAAGTGACACAAGTTCACCGGGACAGCTAGTTGTTAATATTATCGGATCGAATACCTCTACTGAAAATAATGACTTTATTAATAGAATCACAAATTAAATTGTATTGGAAATTAGAGGGTTTAAGTAAGGTAGATGTTGGTGAAAGTTTAGATAAAAAAGATGATGATATTAGATAGATATAAACATTTATTTTATTCACTAGGGATACAAAAGGTTTAGGGTACACGTATTTATTACAAATGAGAATAAAGACTACTTTATAAGCAGTAGTAGTCGTGCTTTGTAAGCCCTATTAGGATAGGTACGTCTTAAAAAAATGCAATAGTTGATGAAAAGGTTAACGATCTTTTGGAAGCCGGTATCATTCGTCACTGTCTGAATATAGTATAGTCAAGTGGTTTTAGATGCAATGAAGGGTAAAGATAACAGGCTGTACATTGATTACCGAAATTTAAATTCACACAAAGATTGGTATGCTTTGCTTCATAATGAGGACCAAGTGTCAAAATTATGTGGCTGTAATCCCCAGGTTAATTATTAGGATGCTAGTAAACTAGGTTTAGGGGAAATACAAATCAAAAAAACAGCAGGACGGCACATTTCAACCTATAGCCTATTTTGGTAGTCACATCCAAAGAAAGGTTTTACTACAGTTACGAGTTAAAAACATTAACCGTCGTGGAATCTTTAAAGCGTTCCCGTATTTATATAATAGGTGTCCATGTAAAAGTTGTAACGGATTGTGCACCGTTATGCAGAACCCATAGCAAAAAAAAAAAAAGGATCTTGTTCCTCATATTGCTCGATGGTCGCTTAGCATCCAAGATTATGACCTGCAAATTAAGTATCGTCCAGTTGTATTGTTAAGACTAAAATAGCAACACACACGTTTTTGTCGTTATTGATGCGTTCACAATTTGTTTTTGCTAAGCCCGTCAAAAGTCTAGTTCCATAAAAACCACAAAGTACTTAAGGACGCTATTACAAATATCAGCGATTTTCCGGTACCCTATTAAAGAATTAGGAGTCAAACTGCGAGGATATTTTGGTTTCAAATGAAAGATAATATATATATATATATATAAAATTCTATAGCCGCATACAAAATTTTCATATAAAATACGTTTCCATCACAATAATCGCAAAATATGAAAAATATGGAGTCTGATTAGGTACCTTAATATCTAAATACACTGAACTGAGGAAAATAAGTATACAAAAAAATTGTTGCTTATTTAGTCCTCTATAAAATCCGCTAAAAATTTTATATAAAAATAAACAACTTTTCCAGTTATAAGAAAAATAAGAAAATTTCTCAAATTTTTTCATACATTTTCGCCATATCAAGAACGCGGCGAGCGTCGTAACCACCACTGTACAAGGCGCGCTAATATGAATCTTATTTTAATGTCATTAACGTCGATATTCGTACTGACAGACATCCGACCTGCTAATTCTCCGGTTGGAGCATTCTTAAAAGATATTATTTCCCAGTTTAGAAACCTAGTCCGCATATTAACAGTAACCAAATTTACAGAAGACATGCAATTAAAAACATGTCCTTAATGCTATAGCTAATCCCAGATCAAATGGTCCAGTGGAATGTCTGAAAATGAAACTGTTACGAATGACAAATTAATAGATATAGTGTGGGGTATAAATAAACACCTTATTCTACTACTTCCTTCCCTTCATTTAAACTTATTTTTAGCCATGATAACTCTAAATTACCAGCTATTCCATTCAGTGCTAGTAATGGGAATTAATGTTATTTTCAATTAATTTTAACATGCTTAATTTTAATGTCAAAACAAGTATTATTGCTTTGCTATTTGCTAAAACGCGGCATCGTGAATTATCGGTTCGCATCGAGTGAAAAATAGCAATTAATTAATAGTTAGCAGCGCGGTGCGAAACAGCGGGGACGTGATTTTTATGATGATCGCAGACTATTGCTACGCACGATAATATTATCAATCGTATTTTTTTAGCAAGTACGACTAATTTAATTATTGCTAATGGGCATTTAACAATTAATTATTATTGCTAATGCTATTTTTACGGTTTTACCAACACTATCCAGCGGTCCTAGGTCATACTTCGCAACGACAGGCATTAACTGAATGAAGGGCAACAGCAAAACTACGAATAATTGATAAAAATTATGACTGTTATGAAAAATAGATTTATCAAAACTCACAAGAAATGTAGGATATATTCAGTGGGTGAAAAGTGACCCAAAAATTTAAAAGTAAGAAGTTTTCAATATTAATACAGTTTTCAGCTGTAGTAAGGGGTGAGGTATAAATCGGTAACTTCTGATACTAAGGCCAAGGTAGACACGAATGCAGATGATCTAATTGATTGAAAATTCTGATAGAAAGTTAATTTTATTATAATTTTTGTATATCTATAATATTATAACTAATACGATTAGAGATAATAATTTAATATATTGTATCATGTGTACAGAAACAAATTTTGATAATAAATTTTAATTTTGCAATGGTATTACAAAATCGAATAGGTATAATATACAAATTTAATAACTATTTTATTATAATCACGCTTTAGCTTTTCTGCTTCTACAATCTTCACAATTGATATTATTGATAAGAAACTGGTTCCGAAGCTGCACCTAAAAGAAAAAAAATAAATTACTACTTAGCATGATTCAAGTCTGAAATTAAAAAGATGTAAACGTGACTGATGTCTATGTCTACGAGACTGATGTCTATGTCTACGAGACTGATGTCTATGTCTACGAGACTGATGTCTATGTCTACGAGACTGATGTCTATGTCTACGAGACTGATGTCTATGTCTACGAGACTGATGTCTATGTCTACGCGACTGATGTCTATGTCTACGTAACTGATGTCTATTTGACCTGATATAGTAGTCTGTGGCCTGCATCTTACAAGATAATATCATAAGATTTTACTACAAAAAAATTTACTACAAAAATGAACGAGGGTTATATTATAGTCGTCTGTGTGACCAAAGTCTGTGTGATCGAAATCTGTGTGACCTATATTCGCGTGGTCATGACATCACGCCTGAACTGCTGGATCGATTTCACTATTTCTTATTTTGATGTGTTTGTTATTACCCGGAGATCAATGTTATAACAGAGAACTTTGAAAATTGAGCGGAAAATTAGAAAATTTAAAAATTCTTATTTCTACTCCAACTTTAGCGCTTTGACATATAATTGACAGAATGCATTTGTGCGATGCGACGGGATAGTGATGGACGATGCCATGGTGCCATACTTATTTAGTCACTTCAATAAAATATGGGCGAAATCGGAATTTATACTTTATATGGCAAAACAACATTTGCCGGGACAGCTAGTTAACAATAAGTATATAATTATAGTGACTATACCTGACCGGTGTCTATGTGACCGGCGTCTGTGTGACCGGCGGCGTCTATGTGACCGGCGTATATGTGAAGTTGTCTGCGTGACAAAATATTATGTTACTGATAACAATACAACAAAAATTAAAATGCATAAATTACCTTTAGGCTTCAGAAATGCCATGTTGGCTGGAGATGTGTGATACTAAAATTTTTACAAAATACTGTTTCGATGTCTTTCTCTGTTTCAGACCACTGACAGTTCTGGCACTGGTACAGCACAGGGGAGCAAACCATGGGAACGTCGTGAGGACACGCCTAATGCAGGATGGCCGAGTGTTAGCGGATGTCAATGGATAAGCTACATAATATTATATTTATTTTATTTAAATCTGTATATTATGTTAGTCACTATATATAAATTTAATTAGTGATATAATATTTTAAATAGTAATAAGTAAGGTACTTGATTTTCATAAATAGTTAGTTACACAACTTCCTCTTCTCATATTTAAGTAAATAATTATCTTAAATATGAGAAGTACATTAATTAATATTAAGAATTATGTACTCAACTAATTCTTAGCTATTCTTAATTTTTAATGTATTTTATATGATTTTACTATATTTGAATTGTCAACGGAAGTTCGTCTCTTTTTGTCTTAAAATGGTATAAAAGCCAGCCATATTGCATTGATTGATACATTCTGTAATTAACTTTGAAACGTGTAAGGTGAAACTCTGCTCGAATAAATACCGCTCAATGTATAACTAGACTTTTCCTATACTCTCTAATATAAGGTAGCGCCACAGAATAGATAATGGTAGCGCCTAAATTGAATCCTTATGTCTACATACTTATTCATTCTCTTTTCGAATCGGGCCAATTATGTGTTACTCGATAGACAGTTATTACGAGACGATAGCTAGAGAGTAGGTAGAGACTGAACTTATCGAAACTTTGCAGGAACGTGTAAGCGACTGCCTACTCTAAGTAACTCAGCGGAGTGGAAGAGGCGCAATACATTATGCACAATAGGATTCTATTTGAAGACACGACCTACTTGGGAATATAATACGTACGTGAACTCCTTATTTACGCCACTACAAAGTTGCAGGATAACAATTAGTATGCAGCTCCCAAGAGAAAAATCCTGAGTTTTAAATAATTATCGAAGAACGTAGGTACCTACTAGGTATGTACTATGTAGTTTCTGTTGGGCTTATACTTGGCTACAGGACCACCATGTGGTAGTGCGGTGTGTATGTACACAACTACACACAGAGGCATTTCCATTTTTAACCGACTTCCAAAAACGAGGAGGTTATACGTTCGTCTGTGGATATTTTTTTTTTTTTATGTATGTTCAACGATTACTCCGCCGTTTATGAACCGATTTTCAAAATTTTTCTTTTGTTATAATAGGTTTCACTCCAATTTGGTCCCATTTTGACAAAAGTGGTGATCTAATGATGGGATCCATGAGTAATCGAGGGAACTCCTCAAAATTCAAATGGAAACATATGTTTTTTTTGGTTTCATATGAAGTATTCCAGGCATATGTTACCAAAAAGTGAGATTTTGCACCAGGATTTACCATGGTTCGAAGGTGGTGAACAGAACTCCGTACTCCTTATAGATACATGTTTGGGGGTTTCGGCGTTGTCTTAAGAACTGAAAGCATATACTACTATGCAAATTTAATTAATCATCATCATCATCACCACCATTCCACCATACATCCGTGATTAGGTAATCGAGGGAACTCCTCCAAATTTATATGGAAACTTATAATGATTTCGATTTTATGAGAAGTATCCTAAGCATATGCTACTAAAAAGCAATGTTCAGAAAAGTGGTGACCTGATGATGGGATCCATGAGTAATCGAGGGAACTCCTCAAAATTCAAATGGAAACCTATGTTTTTTTGGTTTCATATGAAGTATTCCAGGCATATGTTACCAAAACTAAAAAGTAAGATTTTGCACCAGGATATACCATGGTTCGAAGTTGGTGAACAGAACTCCTTACTCCTTATAGATACATGTTTGGGGGTTTCGGCGTTGTCTTAAGCTCTGAAAGCATATACTACTATACAAATTTAATTTATCATCATCATCATCACCACCATTCCACCATACATCCGTGAGTAATCGAGGGAACTCCTCCAAATTTATATGGATTTCGATTTTATGAGAAGTATCTTAAGCATGTGCTACCAAAAAGCAAGCATGGGGGTTTCGGAGTTGGTTTAAGAACTGAAAGCATATTATGCTACTATGCAAGTTACATTCATCATCATCATCATCACTACTACCGGTCACCACACCATGAATTATCTAATCATGACCCTATTATTGTTACTTTTAATCGTCTATCGTTTATCGAACAAACTCCGAATTTGTCTAACGATTTAAAAAATTATAATGTTGTTTCAATGTAAATGACTCAACCTTGGTGTTTAGGTTACCAAGTTAGCAATTTGATCATAAGATCTATGAGGTAAGTTATTCTTAAAATTTATAAGGACGATTTTAGTTATATTATTTGAGCATCCATACTAATATTATAAATGCGAAAGTGTGTCTGTCTGTCTGTCTATCAGTCTGTCTGTTTGTTACCTCTTCACGCTCGAACCGCTGAACCGATTTTGCTGAAATTTGGCATGGAGATACTTTGAGTCCCGAGAAAGGACATAGGATAGTTTTTATCCCGGAAAAATTTAAAGTTTCCGCGCGATAAACGAATTTTGGCGCAACGAAGTTGCGGGCGTTATCTAGTAATGTTGAGTTGTTTTCATGAGTGATGAGTGTAATGACTAATGATAGAAAGAAAGTCACTGAACAGAACTTTAGAGCCTTTAAAGACAGGCGTATGAACATTAATTTTATCATTGCTTGATTAACGCCAAGCAATAAGCAGTAGGTATACAGTGGTATATGCTTGGAGTTGCTTAAGCAATTCTGAAGTAGTGACATCAGACAATGAGTTCTCATAATATCATGAAAGTGTATCCTGGATCCAAAGTCACTAAGCATAACACCTTAGTCTGTGCAGAAAACCAGCTTATAAATCACTTAAAAGAGTGAAATTATTATTTTTAACAAAAAATTAAAACTGACTTCCAGGGTAAAAACAATAATAATTTGTAATAAACAAAAAAGTGTTAAATAATTCTTACTCTTTAAAGTGCCTTATGCTTATGCATAATTCTCCTAAACCTCAACTATTTCTGTACACAATCTACATTATTTTGAAGTCGGTACCAGTCTTAATTAATATTAAAAATATTTTGTCATATAGAACTCAGCATTCTTATCTGGTACCGTCTTCAAAGTAATGTAGATTGTGTACAGAAATAGTTGAGGTTTAGGAGAATTATGCATATTGCATAAGCATAAGGCACTTTAAAGAGTAAGAATTATTTAACACTTTTTTGTTTATTACAAATTATTATTGTTTTTACCCTGGAAGTCGGTTTTAATTTTTTGTTAAAAATAATAATTCGTAGTAATAATTAATGATAAAACGAACTTACCTGTACGTGAAGTTCTATCATAATTATGCGAGCTGCTCAATTCGAAGCGATTAATATTTAACTTGTAGTACTGTCTTCATTTACCGGCCTTAAGGCTTGTACATGCGCTAACAACCTTGAAGATATGGGCGGAGTTTCAAACCTCTCCCCCTGCACCTACTTTTTCCCCGCAATATATTTACGTAAAAGTGGCCATCTGCCGACAACCGTCGGTACTAGGATTAGCACTGTGAGGTCAATGACCTAATTACGCCATCTCTCAATCTATAGTTGTACTACGAGTAATCGTGAATCAGTATAGCCTAAGAGATAGTGTTATTTATAGTTACGTACGATTTGACATACAAAAAAATTATCAACATTTCAACTCAGTAGTTCTTGTACAGTAATAATAATACAATATCTATGGACGCTTCACACCACGTCAGTCCAGCCCCGTGCTAAGTACCTGAAGGACTTGTGTAACGGGTACCATACCAGACAACTATACAGACAACAGCAAATATATTTAATACTTTTATATACTACATATACATAATATTTAACACATTCAGTGCCACTAACACGCCTAGCGTGTCCACACTAATCTTTATCTCCATGCCGCGAGCTCGCCGGGCGTGCTCTCCGTTTTTCATCAATATCTCAAAGATAAGACAGTGTTTTTCACCGAAACGCTCAGAGCATAAACTTTTTGCCGTAAGCTAATGAATTCTTAAGTGGTTCCATGATCTTATTTTTTTTTATATTATCGAAAATAATTTATTATGTAATGCGGTAATGCCGCGAACATGCCAGGCGTGTTCATCTATACGAGTTCTCAACCTTTTATATTGTTTGGTCCAATTACTAAATTTATAATGCGAATAATAAAATATATATAGTGTATTTTTTATAATTTGAACAAAAAATATATATTAAACTACATAAAACAGCACAACACTGGGTACGTTATCATGCCTGCCGTGATGCTTTAAAAAGCTGAAATATGTAAATATTGACAATACAATGTGCTATCTATAAGGTATATCATAAAGTAGGTACCAATAGGTACCGAATGATTTACAATCCATCACTAATCCACCATGTCATAATTGCCAAAATTGAACCTTCAAAACCACAAACACTGCTAAAAACAAAATATCTCTGCAGTAACTCAAGGACTATTTTTTAACTATTTTTAACTAAGAAAAAAGGCTTTTTATGATTTTACCACACTTTTTTTACTCTACAGTGCCAGTGAACACGCCTAGCGTGCTACGTAATTTCATCCTGCAGTGCCGAGAGCACACCTAGCATGTTTGCGTTTTTTATAGGGCGGCATCGCTGGGAACTTGGTAGCTCAAGCTGGGGGTCGCAGGTTCGAATCCCGTCGACGGAACAAAAAAAGTTTTCAATGCTCCTGGGTCTTGGATGTGTATTAAATATAATATATGTATCATATAACATAATATCTTAACTAGAAAATCGTGGTGGCATTGAATGTGTTAAGATATTTATTATATTATACATATATTTAATACACATCCGAGACCCAGGAACATTGAAAACTTTTTTTTCCGTCGTCGGGATTAGAACCCGCGACCCTCAGCTTGAGCTACCAAGTCGCCCACCAACTGAGCTACAGAGGTTGTCACTGGTTTGTATTGTAAATTCATTATTTCAATATTTATCAGGCTATTTACACCCTCTACGATGAAATCTATTTTGAGAACAATGTACATTCAGCGATAACTCAAAGGCAGATAAAATGAAAAATAAAAGTCAAGTAGGTACCTAATCTATATTAAAAAAAAAACATTTATTTTATAACAAACTAGCTGTCCCGGCAAACGTTGTTTTGCCATATAAAGTATATTTTCTACATCATCAGTTGATACATGTTTTACCCCCTATTTTGTCCCCTAAGAGGGTGGGGGGTAAAACACAGTTAATACCTAATATGAAGTAAGTCCACTAAAGAAAAAAGTTGTATACAAAATCTGACCCCTCTTTGGTCCCCAGAGAGGGTTGAGAGGGGAGGGGGGGGAGGATTTTTATACACCAGATGTTAAGTTGGAAGAAGACAAATATAATATATCTGTGAAAACCGTATGCAAATCGGATCAGTAGTTTTCGTGTTAAAGAAAAAAGTTTGATACAAAATCTGACCCCCTCTTTTGTCCCCTTAGAGGGGTGGGGGGAAAAAATTTTATGCACCAGATGTTAAGCTGGAAGAAGATAAATATATCTGCGAAAACCACATTCAAATCGGATCAGTATTTTTCGTGTGATGCTGGAACAAACATACAGACAGACAGAAAGAGTGACAGACAGACAGACAGACAAAAAACTAACCACATTTTTGGCTTCTATCGCGATGTAGTGACAAAGGTGTAATTTCGGGTGTCATTTCATATCTTTTATGTACAGAATTTTCATTTCTACAACAGAATATTGTCTTCCTTCCGCACGCGCTTTGGTGACGCCCACTATCGTAATATTTTAATTTCGCCATAATTTCAAAACCAAACGTCCAATTTTAATCATTCAAAGACTAAATATTATCTACATAAACTGTACTTAGTGATAAAATAATTTATTTTGATAAGGATTAATAGCGTGAGTAAAATATATCCGTTTAAATGTAGTCCAAAAAAAATTCAGGATTTTTAAATAAATAAATGGTTATTGTGCCTCACTCGACATAGATAGGTATAGTGTGTCGCGGACTTTTTTGTAGATATTTATAAGATCTACAATTACTTAGAACATTTTATGGTTCTATCTTTTATAGTTTAGGCAGCGTACGCAAAATAAGTAACTTTTCTAGCTGATTTTTTACACCTTGCGTCCGAAAAACTCAAATATCTTACGGAACCCTACTTTTTTCCAAAATAAAATGTAGCCTATGTTCAGCAGAAATAATGTAAGATTCCAATAGCAAAAGAATTTTTCAAATCGGTCCAGTAGTTTCGGAGCCTATTCGACTCAAACAAACAAACAAACAAACAAACAAACAAACAAAAAATCAAATCTTTCCTCTTTATAATAGTAGTGTAGATAAACTATCAATTAATAATATAAATTATATCCACACATTTTAAATTACAATTGAAAGGACCATGAGTAGTTATGTCTTGAAGTTTTTCGTACACTTTCATCAGGTTGATAATTCTTCGTCCTTCGAAGGCAGGTGGGCTTTCAGGTTGTTCTTTTATAATTTCAACCTGAAATCAAAATGTTTATCTTTATAAGCTGACAATTATTTACACAAAAATAAAATGTATTGATTTATTGCACTAACATTTTATTATTTTTTAAATTTGTAAAGAGTTTTTTAACACATTCAATGCCCACCACAATTTTCTAGTAGTTCCCAGCGATGCCGCCATACAAAAAACGCAAACATGCTAGGTGTGCTCTCGGCTCTCATGGAACCACTTAAGAATTTATTAGCTTACGGCACAAAGTTTATGCTCTGAGCATTTCGGTGAAAAACACTGTCTTATCTTTGAGATATTGATGGAAAACGGAGAGCACG
This sequence comes from Plebejus argus, assembly GCA_905404155.3. NCBI lineage: Eukaryota > Metazoa > Arthropoda > Insecta > Lepidoptera > Lycaenidae > Plebejus > Plebejus argus. Next base: position 14,305,832 of record FR989927.1, on the reverse strand, counting down.
CCCGGCGTGCTCCCGGCATAGAGATAGAGATTAGTGTGGAGATGCTAGGCGTGTTAAAGGCACTGAATGTGTTAAACATTTTACAATGTTAGTCCTCTAAACTGTACAAAGATGAAAAAACACTCACAAAAATTTCGTCGCGGGCGGGATTCGAACCCGCGATCTTTGCTGTTAGTACCAGCAATGTCCTTTCCATCGACAAAATTTTTGTGAGTGTTTTTTTATCTTTGTACAACATTTTTATTCTGTAGTCACCGCTAGTGGGCTGATTTCCTACTTACACAATATAATTTACTAGGAATAGTAAATAAATACAAAATACCAAATAAAAATTGAATTATAAGTATAAGTTAATGCTATTTAAGAAATCTGCTTCATAAATTTCTTGGTAAAGACTTTCCAGTCATACACTGTCTAATGTACTTGACTGCGACTACTTACCTGTAAAGATGTCGAAAATTCAACATCTTTGGAATTTATTTCAACTGTACTACTTGTATCTTCTGTAAAAATGTTTTTATCCCCCGATCTATAACAATAGAACACAAATACAATATTACAATGCATTTTAATAAAATAGGAATATTATTTATCATTTTATTAAAATCATTTTAAAAGGTTAGTCAGACTGGTCACTTGTCTGACTATCAACAGTATAAAAATAAGAAGACTTCGAAAAGTAGACATCACATCATGTAACGCAGTTTCTGCTTTTCAAAAAGTATGACGAAGTGTGTGTGTGTTTCGGTTTGACCACGAGCTGCACTATACAATAAAAACAAATATAACAATAAGATCGCGTCGATGAAATATTTTGTCAGAAATGTGCGTGGTCTCTTAGTCTATATTACTTACATTGTGACGGGCAAATGTTGAGTTTGATACTGATTGGACTCGTCGGTATTTACTTGATTTTTATGACAAGTCCACCTTCTTTGGATTCTGAAAATAGAATAGAAAACATAAATATATACCTAATATTAAAATTTCCGAAGCTTACCGATCCATACCTACTACTTACAACACGGTCAAATTAGCTTGACGCATCGAAATAAGTAAATAATCGAAAGTATATATATTATATAACATGCGAGCTCCATAATGACGTCATCAAACCGTGCGTCTAGTTAATTTGACCGTATCGTACTTCAAATTACTAATAAAAATATTATGGTACTTACAAGATGTCTCTTCTTTTTTCAATTGATTCTCTTAGATATCGCTTTCTTTTCGAAACTTTAGGCATTTTTACAATAAAATACACTGTCCAGACTCCAGAAGTATCGACAATTTTAAAGGTATTCGTCTATATATAATAACATTTATAAAGCTACCAAAATATTATCTTTTCACAACGTTTAAAAAAGCGTCCTTCCGCTGTTTTTCTCACTTGAGTCCTTTTTATAATTTTAGCCACTGTAATACTGATTTTTAAACAACACCACTTCAATTGTCAAAACACGCGAGCAGAGCGGAGCGATCGACAACAAACGAACACAGGTTCCCCGTCCGAAGGCTGGCGACCGACTGTCGCCCGTCGCCCGCGCAGATCCCCGCGTTTTACAAAATTCTACGTGACAGAAATTTTACATTTAAAAAAATACTAATTAGTCAACCAAAAAATCCTCTTGTGGAACTGTTGTGTATCTGATAATTTATTGAATATAAAATTTTCAGTGCTCTAAGTCAGCAGGTTACGAAGTTAATAGAGTATTTGCAGAAAAATCGATGACCATGGTATATTTTTTTTCTAAAAATATATTAACTTCAGAAAAAAGTCCTCGCGAGCAATTAAAGATCAAAGACCAGTCTACAATATATATTTTTTTCGGTATTGTGCTTTAAGTTCTATCAGACTTTATACAGGTTGAACTTAGTCGAAATTGCCTGGTAGCGCCTTAACACGAAGAGTTTAAATCATATTTCAAATCTGCAACTAAAAATAAGTCAAAAAACAAGTCATTTACAGTTTAGTTTCATACCACTCCCACATTTCCCTCTCTACAAACAGTTGGAGTAGGGGAGTGGGGAGAGTAGTGGTGGTTCTCTCAGTGGCATTCGGACTTCATTAGTTTAAAGATAAAGAAAAAATCTAAAATACAGACTTCAAGTAGGGTGGGAAATTTCGTGGAGGGAATACAATATTAATCGCTTCGAATTGAGCAGCTCGCATAATTATGATAGAACTTCACGTACAGGTAAGTTCGTTTTATCATTAATTATGCTTCGCTGCTCAATTCTCGCGATTAATATTTAACTTGTAGATGTTTAAAGATATTTGAAGTCTGTATCCCTTGAATGAAAGGAGATTACCAAAAGATCAATCAATTTTATTATCATACATACAATATGAATAATAATTTACAAGTATGCATACAACTAACTTGTATGCGAATCAAGAATAGATCTAGCAAAAGAATATTTTCTATAAGTAAAATTCTCTATTATAAAACCTTGCTAAGACTGACGACGACGTGCTCCAACCAGCAGTTTTCCTTATAACGTCTACGCTTACTCTCAAAGATTTAAGCATAGAAGTAGAGGCGTCGCGAGTACTGTGAGAATTGAATATGCTAACCTCGACACCACTCTTTTGGAACACGTCTCTTATATCCAATGACTCAAGTTTTTTTTTTTTTTTTTTTGTGTAGCTTTCTGTAACTTATGAATAAATTATCACAAGAGTTTCGAATTAACTCAGTTTTAGATCAATAGCTAGATAATTTCAATAGAAATCATAATATTTGGTTTTGAAGTTTTAATAATTATATTAGGAATTTTGATAATGATTTTGATCGTTTTTAAACAACAGGTTACTTAATTTAATGTTTGAAATGGTTTGAATTCTATGCCCAGTGACAAGAGCTAGCAAGGTGATAACCTTTTTCGACAAGATTTCCAAATTTAAACCATTATTAGAATAAAGAGTCGAGAGATAATGTAGGACAATAGAGGTATCCCTTAGTAAATTCATATTTCGGCTTTGGGGTCTGGATCGAAAAAGAAAATCTTTTTATAAACCTTAAAATTCGGTCGTCGTTCATTATGTTAGAAAATAAAAAGGATAAACCAAATTTACAACAATTTAGGTTACCGTAGCTATAGCCGGCATTATACAACTTAAACTTAAAGTGAGAACTATTGTACTGCTTCTGAGTATTAGGAGCCAAAGAAATCATCATTATATCGATAGGAGAAGGTGGTTCACTTCTTAACGTTTCCCTGATAATTATATTCCTGTAACCAGGGTAAGGTTTCGGAGTAGACTGTGACCTGGAATATTCACATAGTAACAGTAACAGGTTACTATTTGGCTTAAAATAAATAATTTGTAATATTATTAAGCGTTTAAAAAACAGGAAGCCAGGGCTGTGTAGGCTAATAGGGCTCCACAACAATCCCAGTAAGGTCAGCAATGATTTTATTAAGTATTTTTAAAATTAAAGCAAACGGAGAAAAGCGTAGAAAAAATATTTACTCCAGTGTATAGTAAAAGCGTCAATGCAAAAAGCGACCGGGTCTGGCTTCCACGATACATATTTAAGTATAACACTTTGTATTTGAACGGCTGGCAAGTAAGACTATTTGCGGTGTACCAAGATTTTTGACTATATGCGAAAAAGCAAACTCGGCGAGTTCCCACTCGGTATCCGATTTTATTCTACATGATTCAAAATCGTCAATGTACAGTTTTCAGTAGATTTTATATATGAAGCGAAAATAAATAATTATGATCTACATAATTGCCTTTTTTCACAAAATTTCCAAATTTCTTTCTAAATATTATGCCAAATGTGGAAAATGGACACCCATTCGATTAATGCATGCGACAGCTGCAGTTGTATTATCTATACGAAATACGAAATAATATTTGACGGTTGCAAATATCTTTTAATTGCAAATATTTCTAACGCAAAGAAAGCTGCCAATAGTTCTAAAACATTAATGTGATAATGTTTTTCTACACTCGTCCAGAAACCATTAGGTCTAACACTATTAAATGATACATTTGCCCCATCCAGGATGCATTGTATCCATTGGATGCATCAGAAAATATGACTTAATCATAATGACTTTTCCTAATATGACTCACAGAACGATTCTTACTCCACCATTTTAAGTATTCACTAATAAGTGATTTCTTCAATTGTATTATATAGTCATAGTTATTATGTATTTTTAAATGTAAATATTTCTGCCTTTCAAAGATTTTTGTGTGTAACCATCCATATTCTATGTCAGGACAAACAGATATTAGTAAACTAGTAAACTTAGCAAAGTCTCTCAGACTACATTCTCAGACACATCAATTAACCCGGCTTCATGAGCTTAGTAATAATAAGAGGTGCTGCATTTAGGCCAAATGGTAAACAATAGGCTACTTGACCTATATTCAATTTCATTGAACAAATGCATATTTCTAGTAGAACTTGGCCTAGGAAACCGTATTTCACCCTTATCATCAAATAAAAGCTTATGATTGATAAATAAAGTCGATTTGAAAATATGATTTTATGAAAATATGATTTGTACTGACTAAAACGCTTTTGCAGTACTTCCGATTTGGATGTGACGTCATCATGTTCGTAATTTAATATCTTTTATTTATCGCGCTCGTTATGTGTAAGTTTATTTGTACATAAATAATAAGAATAAGCCTAGAAAGATTTGCAAAATATATTTTCTTGAGTAATTCAAATAAAACACCAGTTTTATATATTATCTCCATTTATTGTAGACGGGAAATGAAATGGCCAAAACTTTTCTCCAAAAGTTTTCAACATTACAAATGATTTCTAATTTCTTATTTAATTCTTTTATAATTTTTGGGCACCTTAAGACTCGTACATTTAGCACATAAAAAAATGTTAAATAAAGAGACTCTAAAATACAAACAGTGTGACGTCACACTATGGCGGACAGTGTTTTTGGCGCCATTTATAAGGCGTATTTTTCAATCAACATTTTTATGGGTTTTTACTGTGTAAAATAATAAAATATTAGTTTATTTCGTGAAAATTAATGATTAAGAAGCGATTAGCATGAAGAAAAAAATTAGGTCAAGTAGCCTATTAAATTCATAAGTTAATTTTTGAAGATCAAATCTTAACCGATTCAATGTGGCACATATTTCTTATACAGCGGATGTATAGGAATTAAAAAATAAATAAGCGTCTGATTTATTACCTTAATGGCAATTCTTAAGTCCTCCATTTTAAAATGGGGCGGTTTTATAAAAAGATTGTGTTTCTTTAAATTTAAAATTAGCCTGTGCTCGCCATTTGGCTTAGGTATCAGAAAAATTTAAGATAGAAAATCACCTTTGGACCTAACACAAGGTGAAATAGCACCTTTATATAAGAGTTTCTTCATTTCAATTTGGATATTTTGTATGTTTTCCAATTGATTAAAATTATTTGTTGGATAGCTTGTTTGAAATGGAGCACTTGTAAAAAACCTTATATGATAATATTACAGGACTTTGTAAGCTTGCACCAAACTGTTATAGAAAAATATCTAAGTCTACCAGATAAAATGGTTACCTGTGACGTTAAGACGTCCTGCTTTTGTAAGGGGCATTGCCCCGACAGACATGCCTCGAATTGTGTCTGTGTGAAAGGGTGGTGCTGCTGGCCGCGAGGCCAAAGCGCGTGCTACCGTTGTCTGGACACCGGCCACCTGGCATCGAGCTGCCAGTTCCCGGTAGACCGTAGCGGGAAGTTTCCGTTGCGGGAAGCCGGGGCACAAAGCCGCCGACTGCGCGGAGGAGCCCAGCTGTTTCCACTGCGCAGAGCTCGGCAGAGAGAGCAACCACGTGCTGGGGACTAACGGCTGTATTATTATTTCACAGCAGCCAACAAGCCTCCCGGCACGAGGAAGAAGCGCAAGGCCCTCCAAGGCTCGGCCGCGTTAACGGCCTGGAGCCGATAAAGCCGGGGCGACTGAAGTCGCCTCCGCTATGGAGGTGGAAGCCTAGGCCTGGGGACTGATCGGGGGGTCATCGCCCACAATATAGGCCCGAGAAGATAGGCTACCCTGGTGCCCGGGGAGCTTCTCCGTGAAGGCAGGCGGCGGCAAGAGCTGCCGCAGCGTATTGTGGTGCCGGAAGCGGCAAGCGCTGCGAAGGACGCGGCTGAATGCGTCGCGATCCCGCTTCTTTCGCGTGTAGCGTTGATGAGGGCATGGGCCGGAGGGAGTCCGACATATAACTGCCCCTTCCCCCGAGGGGGCGGGGGATGCGTAAAAAATAGTTATTGGAAAATCTTTTTAAAGTTTTTGTTTACCTTCCACCAACCAAAAACCATAATAATATTCTGAAATCTAGTAGCTATATTTCCATGTATGTATTATCTTTGCCTAAAGGAGATTCATCTTTCGGAGAATCGCCTAAGAAAGCCAAAATATTTTCATCGAAGCTTATTTCCGGTTCCAATACATTATTTCACTACTTCCACTAACACTACTAACGTAGTCTAAGAAAAATTGTTACTATCTTAATAACTATAATACTTATGGACGTATTGTCCGAAATAAATGATTATTATTATTATTATTTTTGTCAGTTGGAACCGGAGCTGACTCCACATCCTGAGGAGTAGTTGGCACAATAGGATCCTCCATTTCATCTGATTCGTTACCGAATATTTCAGTTTTTCCGGAATAAATTCTTTTTCAGAGTCCAGGAAGAAATAAAATACTTTTTGTTACGAATAACATGACTGTGCAAATAAAATATCAAACTTACCTTAATTATTATTAAAGGTGAAGTTGTTTGTTGAAGGCAATGGTCCCAAAAACCATTCGCATCAATTATCCGTGAAGGCAACAGTCCCAATTATTAAACCAATAACGTACTGTTCGCATCACTTATATTAATTTGGTCCCGAATAAATTTGTTTACTGAAGGTAATGGTCCCGAAAACCATTCGCATCAATTATCCGTGAAGGCAACAGTCCCAATTATTAAACCAATAACGTACTGTTCGCATCACTTACATTTTGGTCCCGCATCAATTTGTTTACTGAAGGTAATGGTCCCGAAAACCATTCGCATCAATTATCCGTGAAGGCAACAGTCCCAATTATTAAACCAATAACGTACTGTTCGCATCACTTTTTACGAGCCTTATGCTTGAATCACTCGAGCAACGTCAAATTTTCTTAAGTAAATATGCTTCCGTATCACGACTTCTTTTCCTTTTTCCCATCTTCAAAGCTTTTAAATTCACTCACTGCACTATTTCACTATTTTCCGTAATTTACGTGTTGCGGCCGCTGCACGAAAACAGATAATGAAGTCCGAATGCCACTGAGAGAACCACCACTACTCTCCCCACTCCCCTACTCCAACTGTTTGTAGAGAGGGAAATGTGGGAGTGGTATGAAACTAAACTGTAAATGACTTGTTTTTTGACTTATTTTTAGTTGCAGATTTGAAATATGATTTAAACTCTTCGTGTTAAGGCCGGTAAATGAAGACAGTACTACAAGTTAAATATTAATCGCGAGAATTGAGCAGCGAAGCATAATTTATTAGGGGTAGGCAGTAGCTCCTTTAGATTTTGACACAAAGTTTCCTAAAACTCTTTCATTACTTATGGCCTAGGATCCCACCATAGAAGGACCTTCACAGAGCTGGTTTATGGATGAAAAGTATTTTATACTAGATGATCTATCTACTAGACGCCAAAACTCGTTTATCGCGCGGGAACCGTACATTTTTCCGGGACAAAATTCCTATGTCCTTTCCCGGGACTCAAAGTATCTCCATGCCAAATTTCAGCAAAATCAGTTCAGCGGTTTGGGCGTGAAGAGGTAACAGACAGACAGACACACTTCCGCATTTATAATATTAGTATAGATTCAGTCACGTATGTCAACAATTTATTGCAAGTTTTCAATTTCCTAAAAAATGCCAGTCCAGAATATTATGCTGTTCATTCTTACCTCTGTAAAGGTCACAAACAGGTAAACTTTCAACTTTCCTAAACTAAGGAAGGTCTGGCCGTCGCAGGCTCTTGGTCTATAAGTAAATCAATAAAATATATTCTATTTAATGAGTGCGGCCACACTCAATCCTCAAGCGGGAAGCGGCACCCGGCTGTCGCATAACAATTAAAAAACATCTATTATGTCTGCGACCCCTCACTTCCACGATCGAGGTAGTAACTAGTACGAGTAGGTAATTTTTAATATTATTATTTTTCTAATCTAACTAATTAATAATAATAATTATATTAAACCTTAGTCCTTACCTATCTATGTAAGTATGCATACTTAGGCATTCTTTAATATTTAGGTAACTAACGTACAATATAATATTTTTATTGATCGGAATTCGGAGGGCCTAAAAACTGACGTCAGTAATAATATTTTTAGGGTTGCGTACCCAAAGGGTAACAACGGGACCCTATTACTAAGACTTCGATGTCTGTCTGTCCGTCTGTCTGTCTCCAGGCTGTATCTCACGACCCGCTATATAGCTAGATTTCTGAAATTTTTACAGATTGTGCATATCTGTTGCCGCTATAACAACAAATACTAAAAACAAAATAAATTAAATGGACGCTATTACAAATATCAGCGATTTTCCGGTACCCTATTAAAGAATTAGGAGTCAAACTGCGAGGATATTTTGGTTTCAAATGAAAGATAATATATTCATCTCCACGACTATACCATAAAAATTCTATAGCCGCATACAAAATTTTCACATAAAATACGTTTTAACCGTCACAATAATCGCAAAATATGAAAAAAATGGGGTCTGATTAGGTACCTTAATATCTAAATACACTGAACTGAGGAAAATAAATATACAAAAAAATTGTTGCTTATTTAGTCCTCTATAAAGTCCGTTAAAAATTTTATATAAAAATAAACAACTTTTCCAGTTATAAGAAAAATAAGAAAATTTCTCAAATTTTTTCATACATTTTCGCCACATCAAAAACGCGGCGAGCGTCGTAACCGCCACTGTACAAGGCGCGCTAATATGAATCTTATTTTAATGTCATTTTCATAAAAAAACTTGGCCGATTTTTTCATGTTAAAAAGTTTGTTGAACCTTCCACATTACAACTGAAAAAAGTAAAAACGTAAAACTAAGTAAGTAAATAGATTTTATTATTCGTAGGTAAAAACTAAAAACTCTTGATGTCGGCGGTTTCTACTTCACTCCACCCTACCTAGTTAGTTCATATTCTGTGCGAGTTTCCATAACAGAATCGAGCCTAATCATAATTGAATCTGATAGCGGTTCCTTATTTTCTGCTTCATCAGCTTATATTGCAAGGTTTGCAAGGAATTGTATGTCTTAAATTTTATGTAAAAACTGGAATATCTAAATTAGTTTCAGCACATATGTACATAGTACTTACAAGTAGGTAAGTACTATCAGAGAAGTTGATTCCTAGGCAGATGGCCGACCTGTAATTTGGTCGCGTTGTCAAACTCATCCGTGATCACTGCTTACCCATCGATTTATATATATAAGTCTATGTGCTTACCACAGAAGTAAATGACTGCTAACATTGAATTGACATAAGCCGAGCAAACGACGTACAGTTCGACAAGGCTTTAAAGAGTGAGCACACTGAGACGGGCCGTGCCGAGGCTCAGCGTGCTGGGGGCCGGGGCGCATCGCATAAATCCGCCTCCATACAATTTGTATGGAGGCGGATGCGCGTATCGCTCAATGTGCCGGGGCGCATCGGCGCGGATTTTTGCTCGGCGGATATCCGTCAATGCGACACGGGCCGACACGGCCCGACAAGACCCGCTGCGCCCCGGCAAGCGACTCGCGGATTGCGATGCGATGCGGCACGGCAAGCCTCGGCCCTCAACTCAAAATCCGCCAATGCGTTGCGCGCCGACCCGCCCCGGCACGTCCCGGCATGCTCCGCCTCAGTGAACGTTAAAATCCGTCAATGCGATGCGACTCGGCCCGGCAATAGTGTGCAAGCGCATTTTGCGCTGCGCTGCGCCCCGACCCGCTCTGGCCAGCCCCGGCTCGTGCCGACAAAGTTCGCGCGAACCCTTATATGGACGTGGCGAGAAAAGGAACTAAACGCTTCTATCATACAAAAACGTCATTTTTAACATGTGTTTGACAGTTGTCCTTTACCAGCAGCGCTCCCGTCAATGTCACCCACGTAACACGTTCATTTAAACTTTAAAGCCTTGTCGAGTTGTAGGCACAATTATTTAGCCATCTGACGTGTGGTTAAAGTTAAGGTTATCGTCAAATATGGCATCCATTATGGACTTTTACTAGGGATTTGACAGTTCATATTTTGACATTTTGTTATAGTAAGTTGGTGCAACCCACCGCAATCAATTTCCTCGGGACAGGTACTATACAATAAGATATTAGATAAGACATTTATTTTATCGCTTGGTACTACTTTCAGGACTGCAGACTGCAGACGTCATCAGAGTCTGTAGGTGCCAGGTGGTCTTCAAGACTGAACCAGACAGATTTTATTATAAATTAGCTGTTGCCCGCGAGTCGCGACTTCGTCCGCGTTAGCATAGTAGATCACGTCCCAAGCAAGTATTATTTTTCAAAAATATTCAATGTACAGAATTGACTTTCCTACGATTTTATTATGTGTATAAAATAAATCTTAATATATTATTTTAAATTTTTAACACGTTGAAGATGCAGAAAACTAAAGTAACATTATTTTTTGAAATGCTTTAAACGTATGAATGTAAGTAGTTAAAGTATAAATGAAAAATCGGCCAAGTGCGAGTCGAACTCGCGCATGAAGGGTTCCGTACCGTTATAGAGCAAAATAGGCCAAAAATTTAAGACCTTTGTGAAAATTTCAAAAGCCTACCTGTTGCCATTGTTGATATCGTGAAAAAAGGCCGAAAAAATCACGTTTGTTGTATGGCAGCCCCCCTTAAATATATTATTTTGTTTTTAGTATTTGTTGCTAAAGCGGCAACAAATATAATTACACAATCTGTGAAAATTTCTGAAGTCTAGCTATAGCGGTTCTTGAGATACAGCCTGGCGACAGACAGACAGACGGACAGACAACGAAGTCTTTAAGTAATAGGGTCCCGTTTTTTACCATTTGGGTACGGAACCCTAATAAAAAAGAGTAAAGTAAATGAAAGGACTGTGAATTGTGATATCATTACCTCTCGGAGCAACCATGGTCACTCGATTAAAGTGTTCATCAAATTACGCGATTGCCGGTTCACAGGGAGCTCCGAAATCCCTGCGAACATTTTGACTGCCATCCTTCGTAAGGGAATTAAAAATTCAGCACAAAAAGTATAAAACAGAAATTTTGCAGACTTTGTAAAAGTCGGTAAACTAAGTTAGAGAGGAATTAGTTCGTGAACTAAGTAAAGTAGGTGCGTAGGTAGTAGGTACGTGTACCCACTATAAAAGTTTTCCTTTCAAAGATTTTTTAAATAAAGAAAACTAGTGTTATGTCTCCTTTTCAGGCGTTGCTAAATTACCTACGCACGTCAAAGAAAACCGCTCCTCGACAAACAAGGCATTATACGGACAATAGTTGAGGAGGTTCTTTTCAAAACTTGACTATTCCACTTTTTGGATCTTTGTATAATTTAACGAAATATAATTTTAAGAACACGGTTACGTGTTTAACATAAAATGTTGGTGAATTATAATATACAACAAGAATAGTGATTATTTCGTATGAGTTTCAAAATTTTAGCATTATTATAATATTGAATAAATCCAGAATCTTAAAATGGAATAATCAAGTTTTGACGAGGCAGATTGGAATAATCAAGTTTTGTTAATGTGTTCTATAGGAATAATCTAGTTTTGATTCTTTTGGATTTGGATTTTAAACGTTTTACGGCTCTGGGTTCTTGCCCTTTCGAGCCTGACATCAACCGTTCAAAAACTTGGCAGATTACCAATGAGAACATAAAAACTTTAAGCTACCTGAAAAATATGAGGAAAAAACATGTTTTGTTACAATTTCTAGTAATAAAAAAAATATCTTCTGGATTAATCATGTTTTGTTGCAATTTTAAAATCCTTATTCTGAACATTGTTAATTCGAAGAGGAATAATCTACTTTTGTCGAAATCATGCGTTTTGGAATATGTTTTTCTAGTGGATTGATCACGTTTTGTCAGGATTTTGTTTTCGATGCATATAGATTTCTATGTTACCAACTTAAAAAAAATAAAAAATCCACTTTGGTCGCAAGTGGAATAGTCAAGTTTTGAAAAGAACCTCCTCAGTTACACGTCTGGTGTAGAGCTTGAATTTGAAGCTCGGTACTAACAGGGCTGACAATTAGTGCACTGCGCAGGCCCTCAGACGGCCCTTCACCGACTGACTTCACTAAAAGTTGAGAATAAACGTGACAATCGCCGTACGCCCATATTGACTCAAAAACGTTATTACTCAGACTTTCGTAATTAAATGTTCTTCGAAACGCTTCAGCTGTCCCTTGTATTGTATTCTGTACCGCAACTATAAATATTACCTACTATGCTTTACGCATTAAAAAAAATCATTTTGTAACTAACACTTAGGTAATAATTGTACATTCATATTTGTGTACCTAAGTACCTATTTAGTAATAGACTATTATAATATATTCTGTGGTAATAGCGTTACATACCTACCTACTGGATAATAAATAAGTAGGTAATTACTAATTAGTATTAGACATACTAGTGTGCTATTTAAGATAGGATAAAAGTGAAAACAGTTTTTGACCGTTTAAATTAACAAAATTCAATAATAGCATTTTGAAAAGATAAAACCGACCTCAAAATAATTGTCCGTAATTGAGAATTTGAAGCTCGGTCACAGAATAGATAAGTAACTGTGAACCAATGAGCGAGCTATGTCCATTTGCAGTCGCACGGCGGACTGCCGTGAATGGGCCCTTTTAGGCTGGTTATATGGCCTGGTACAAATGGTTGGATTGTTTTACCTAAATATTATTTAAATTAATGTATTCGCGTCGGTATGGCGGGCTGCTAGTCACACCCGAGAAGTATGGCATTACGCTACCGCCTACTTCTTTTTTTTCGACTAAGTATCTGAAAATACAAGCATTTTTAACCGACTTCCAAAAACGAGGAGGTTATATGTTCGGCTGTATGTATCTTTTTTTTTTTTAGATCTTATAAATATCTACAAAAAAAGCGGCCAAGTGCGAGTTGGACTCGCCCATGAAGGGTTCCGCAGCAGTAACCGTCCTTTCGCAGAAAGAGGCCGCGGAGCGGAACAGAGAGGATGACCCATCCTCCGTACCGCTCCGCCGCGCCGGCGTAGGACGGGAGTGCGGAGGCGTCGTTACGCGAACCTCCAAACTCCCGTCTAATCCGGGGCTCCGGGCAGGGAACCTGTTCGGCTTAGCTAGTCCCGGCGCCGAGGGGAACACTTTAGTTTGCCTAAGCGTTCCCTAACTTTGGTGGAAGTCCGGTCCCCTATTGAGGTAGACCGGCCGGTCGTGGAGAGAGTCCTGTGTTAGGTAGATCCAGGACATACCTCCGTATACGGCTGAAGGCGAACCGCAGGTGGTTTTAGTGGGTAGGAGTCCCACATATCCCCGGGGTGCTTCAGCTTAACTGAGGCACATCCCCGACCCGGGGAACCCATGACGGGTTTCCCCTGCGCATCAAAAAAAAAAAGGGTGGCAATAGTTCCTTCGTTTAAATTTTACTGTTAATACAAAAAAATATCTCTAGTCTATAGTTCGTGAGTCCTCTTATGACGACTCACGAACTATGTATAGCTTTCACAGATCCCAATAATGTATAAAAAAATTATTTGTCTAGACGCATCATCCAGGGAAGAAATTGGGAAATACGTGGTTTAATAACTTAATTTGTGTAGTCCTAACCTAATGCTTTAAATTATTAAATGCGGAACATGCTCTCTCAGTTCTGCATGATCAAAAGGAAACAATCTCACTTGCCACCGCAAACTCTTTGAAATCGGAATACCTAACATTCAAAAGCGATGAACGAAACGTGTTTATGATATTTGAACTATATTATTATCATTACAATGGTTTCGTGGTTGCTGGTTACGACAGTTTCATTAAACTCTTAGGCCGCGTCCCCAACAGAAACGGCGCGGCGCCGTCACCGTGTACGGCACGACGCCGCCACCGTGATACGGTACGGTGCCGCACCGTGGCACGGTGCCGCGTACGGTGCGCCGACCCGTGTCCCTATTCAGTCGATGTTTGCGCTCGAACGAATGTGCTTGTCTGGATATTAATCGCGAAAGAATTATTCTCTTGTTGTTACTTAGACGAAGATTGAAAAAGAAACAGAAACAGAAGAAATTTTTCTCTATAATAATGGTACAGAAGTAACCCTTCGTGCGCGAGCCTAACACGTACTTGGCCGATTTTTATCTGTTCCAAATAAGTGCCTCCTGCCTCGTTTAAGTTTGGACACAATTTTTGTTCGGAAGTTTCGTCCAGAATAGGGGCGCGCGGCGCACCGTACGCGGCACCGTGTCACGGTGCGGCACCGTACCGTATCACGGTGGCGGCGCCGTGCCGTGTCTGATGGGGACGCGGCCTCAGATGTTTCATGTTCTTCTTTGTTGTTTTAATTGAATCTCGCTTTTACAGTCGTAAGTTACCAGCCGGCAGCCGTCCCTGCTAATAACGACTATTATAGAACTGATACCTATCATATTATAACATTAATAAACATTGACCTATCATACCTATAAGTAATAACATAACTAGCTGTCCCGGCAAACGTTGTTTTGCCATTTAAAATATTTCTACTTCATCAGTTGATACAAAATCTGACCCCCTCTTAGGTCCCCTTAGAGGGGTGAGAGGGGGGGATTTTTATATACCAGAGGGGTTAGTGCGCGTTTTATTCGATCATACGTATCGAGCACGTTAACGCGAATTTGTGTGGGATCAAAGCAGCGCCATCTACTGGCTAACGTGGATACCGCTTTGATCCCATACAAATTCGCGTTAACGTGCTCGATGAGTATTATCGAATAAAACTCGCACTAACCCCTCTGATGTTGAGTTGAAAGAAGACAAATATAATATCTGTGAAAACCGTATGCAAATCGGATAAAATTGAAAGATAATGTAACAATTCGGCTGTTTACTCACCAGCAGGATGGACACAATTAGTCATGAGAATGGCTAGGACAAATCCTCGTCCATTTAGTGTAACCGTGTTGTCTCATGAGGAGTTTTTCTCCAAGACTGAAGAAGACGACGAGGCTAAAATCGCATCTAATTGACGCTATCGACGCAATAAGTCAATTAGATGCCATGGCCCATGATGCGATGACTATCGTAAAACCCATCCCGAATCCATATTCAGAGTGGGTTTTAATTTAGGGATAAAAATTGTTACGGACAATAAGAGCTGTAGGTATTACCTCGGTACCTACAGCTGCTGCATTACCTACTTGTCATTTTAACCTATAACCGCGCAAATTGCATGTTTTTAGTTACCGACCGAACATTTTTAGCCGAAACTATGTTCAGACTGAGACTCATAAGGGCATTTTCATTTAAAATGGCACATGTTTGTTATAACTGCCCTCAAAAACTAAAAATGGAATTTATACTTTTTCAGGACGTAATATAACGGGAAATATTATGAATTTTATCATTTAGGGAAAAAATCCATAAAATAATGTATATTTATTTAGAAATCAGCTTTAAAATCAGGAGACTGGTCATTTTTTTGTCTTGATAGTAACAAACTTCGAAATCCAATAAAAAATTAAGACTACAGCAAAATAAAATTAAACAGTCTGGGATTGCTTTCAAAGTGTCTATGTATTCAAAATAATAGGGTTTCCTTGGCTATTCATTAATCTAATATTATTAAAATTCAATAAATAGGTCTGTTGCGTAACAAAATGTCTTAGATCAGGTTTTATTTTTCGTCTATTTTTTTCAACTGATATAATTTTGATAAAGTTTGAATAGAAATTGAATTCCTATATGTTACTCTTTTTGAGGATATGATCAAGTACTAGTAATTCAAATTTATCAATTTATTATTAATTAAGTTTGTGAAAAATAAATCGAGACTGTTACTAAACTGACTCGCGTCGTTACACAATGGACTTTTTAGGGATAATGTTCACTATCACCAGTCTCGAAAATAATGACACAGGAACTGAAGAAAATATATTTATTTATATTTGTATAGAATCATTTATATTTAACGAACATAATAATATTATGTTTGTGACAGATTTCTTTTTTTCTTCTTCCTCGGTTATTTCAGATACCTTTTTTCTTTTAGCTTTTAACCAAGCCAATAGTTATGTCTTACTTCTTCTGCCTTTTCTGGGTTGTTCTTTAGTTTATTTCGGTACCTCTGAGCTCTGTCAGCAGATGTAAACGGCATTGTTACCTGTCAAATAATAATATTAATCAAATTTAAACGTTTTCCCATTAATTTAAATTGAAGCTACATAGCAAAGAGAAAAGTACTCACAATTCCCTACTCAGAATTTGCAGATTTACGCATATTATGATAGGTATGTTCGAAAAACCAGGCGTAGGTTCGAGATAGGGGTAGAGGCAGGGGTAGGCGTGGGGATAGAGACAGGAACAGGTGTAGGGGTAGATGTAGGTAGGCGTAAAGTAGGATAGGGGTATTGTTAGGTTTGATAGTGAACACCTAGCTTTACTTGTCCGTTGCGTAACGTTTTTGTCCGCACCATTATAACGGTGACTAAACGGACGTGACGCCAGTGGTTCATTTCCGAAACAAAGTTAAATTATCCGAAGAATATAACAAGATATCTTAAAACTAATACAAATATGTTTACATTATACATGAAAGCACATATTGCACAGTAACAAAACACGACCAAGATAATAAATTTAAAGTAAATCGTGCTACTTACCAGACAAAATTTCGTAGTTCGATTTTCGGCTCAACAAACGTGCGCTCGCTATCCTTCACTTGTCGCAACTGAAGTCAAAATAGCTGTTCAGTCAACGACATTTCTACATTAGGGTTGCCATAATAACAATACTTCCCAAATAAATAGGCGATATCGTAAAAAAAATAGCGTTACTATCCCAGACTGTCCGTAAAGTTCAAATGTTAGGGACAAGCTTCTATTTGATTTATTTAATAATTTTACTATAAAACAAGTATTAAGTATAGTCTTTTACGTAATAACCGTCTATTTTGCAACCAAATTCAACCGTCTGCACCGTTAACAGTTGTTTTAATACAAGCAATAAAACGATTCAAAGTTAGGCAAACCGTATCGGGACAGCATAAAAATTGTACTTTCTGAATCTTTAAATGGCAATAAAATAATCAATTTTTATACAAATTGTATACTTTGAATCTAATTCATAATTACATTCTACATACTTTTGGGGAAATTCGTTGTATACTAAAGAATATGCAGTTAAATACTTATTTAGGTGCTTTATTTCTTCGGGACAAGCGAAAAACAGCACGCGCCACTTAAAGTGAAAATGCCCATAAATAAGTTTAACTATATTGTGCTGTACTGATTATTGTGATAAATTGATAATAAGTGGTAAATAAAAAATAATAAACATTTCCAACAATAACTATTTATATATTTTAAAATATTGTGAACACGTATTATACCTAAAGGACTCTTGAACTGAAAGTTAGTTTAGTTTTTCAACTTCCAAGAGTAGTCTTGTACCTATATCATGTCATAAAAATATACCTATGTGTTACGTACCTATGTTAATGATTGTTTTATTTTTAATACACCCTAACTCTCTGTTTAAACCATAAACCTATACGTCAGTATATTATAAGTCTATGGTTTAAACTATATATTATAATGTATAATACTTGGAGCACTACTACAATGTGTTAATAAATGAAAAAAAATGAAAAAATCATTAAAATAATCGAAATTTTTAAATGTTTCCTTAAGTTTCGGTTTCGGTTTCAGCCGAAACTAGGAGTAAGGCCGAAAGTTCGGTTTCGGTTTCAGCTGCAAAATCAGTTTCGGTCGGACACAAATTTTTTTAAAAGCCTATTTGCCATCCCACTGCTGGGCAAAGGCCTCCCCCAAGTCCTTCCATTCATCCCGAGAGTTCCCGACCCAACGCCACTGTCGGCCAGCCTGGCTTGTATATTGTGTCAAGTACTCTCAGGTTGTTATTAAAAAAAACATCCATTTTTCAAAAATTTTACCCCCAAAAATATCCCCAAAATATTTTACCCTCTAAAAAACCCACTACATTTTTTTTCCCACTAAATTTAGTGGGAAGTCCCCATGGTTGGCAACACCGGGCTTAATGGGTATGTTGCCTGTTGGCTTTACGTTGTTATTATTAAAAAAAGATACGGTACTGACAGTTTGTTTGACATAAACAAAAGTTGACATTGGAATTTGACAGGAGTGCTGTGTGTTTCAGTGTGTTTGTCGTAAAATTGTTTCTTTTGTTGCTTCTACTGCTAGAAACATTCTGTTAACTTTAATATTGCTTTCTTTTTACATCCTAGAATGTTAAAAATACCATTATTGTAATAGCATGTAACGATGAACAAGGTATGTAACTCATTGTTTCTGAATGTGTATTGCATAGTAGACTGTATACATTGCTGCGAGTTGCGACTGATACCCTCTCGACCTGTGTACTTTTACTCAACGTACACTGTGTTTTTCGACATTAATGTTGATAAATATAGGCAAACATGAAGTACTTAAAGGCAAACAGTGTTCCTACATCGTTATGTAAATCCTTTGTTTTCTAAGAGGAACCTAATGTTATTATAGTATGTAGGTTTAAATCAACATCTCAATTACTTATCTAGAAATAACCTTAGCAACACTGTGTTTTGTAGGTAGAACTTAGAAGGTACCTTATGAGGTCAATAGCTCTATTATAATAACAAGTGTTACAAATATTATTCAACTATATTGTTATCTTTTCAGCTCAATATTATTTCTAAAGAAGGTTTATATAACCTATACAAAAATATTGCATCCAAATTTAAGCTGCTGTAGTGCACTGAATTTAACACTGAAATTTAATAATTCAGGATTTGTCCAAAATGCCACAGTAATGCCACACCCCTCACAAGGGGTTTTCATAGTTTGGCATGACCCTGCACATTTCTCAGCCCTGGTTTCGAGCATCTGCTAGAGTATAAGAACTTGTACAATTTTAGTGTAGACAAGAAAAAAAACAGATTAAAATAAGTAATATTTAAATAGCCATGAGGCCAATAAAATTTTACTTACAAAAAATTTGTATATAATATGTAAGACATTACACATTTTCACATTACAATTGGACCGCGTTATGTAATAACAGATTAAGTGACAGAAAATTCGAGAAAATAAGCTTCAAAAATTTTAAACTTCAAATTGTCGCTGTGAGCTCATTATTTATGTTACGTGTTTAATTTTTTCAATGTAAATTAAGATGTATATAAAGTTTAGATTAATATAGAATATATTACTGTGTAGAATGTATTTTAAAAGATATAGCCATTTTTCCGCTTGATTCGTTAATGTTTTATAGCTATATATGCAGATAAATTAAATTTGTCAATAACATATTATACGACATTATTGTCGTTTGATTCTTTAATACGATTAATTTTGGGTAAATTAAAGTGCAATATAAGATTAAATCCCAATATTTTAATGCAAATTTCTCAAATTTAATAAAAATTATAGAGTTTTTCTAAAATGATGTTGTATGTCATTAACGATTACGAAAAAACACATAAATTTGAATGGTTTTTACGGTCAAATATCACAAAATAACATAATTATTTGCTTGTCTTGCTATTCTTTATGAAACTGATATAAATGCGAAAGTGTGTCAGTGTGTCTATTTGTTACCTCTTCACGCCCAAACCGCTGAACCGATTTTTCTGAAATTTGGTATTGAGATTCTTTGAGTCTTGGAAAAGGACGTAGACAATTTTTCATTTGTCTAATCGTCATTTTCTATATCAAAATATGCTGTCACTTTAGGCGGTTAATTCGTTATTGCGTTTTTAATTAATAAATTGAAACGGATTATCTACAACTTTTGTGGATATAATTTGTTTATGCATTTTAAATTCCTTACGGGTTAAAAATGCGAAAGTATCTCTGTCTGTCAGTCTGTCTAGCTTTCATACCAAAACTACTGAACCGATTGTAATGAAATTTTGTACGTACATAAAGTCTAGAGCCTGAGAAAGGACTTATACTTTTTAACTGAAAAAAAGGGTTGTAAGGGGGTGTCGTGGAAATTTTGCAGCAATGTAGCCTACATGGCAAACAGGAACCACCGCGTGATGATCCTATGAGCTGAAGTCCACGCGGACACAGTCGCGGGCAACAGCTAGTAATGTAATAAAAAGTTTTGTATTAATTGTAAATACTTAATTCACAAATTCAGAGTTATTGATAAAAATGTGTAAGAGGAGTGTTAGTATTTTCTATTCATAGGTGGTCCTTTAACCCATAGTTATTTGGAGCATCCATTCAGGATTTGGAAGTAATTAAAATTGAATACAAAAGTTGCCACAGATCAGTTATTTATTAAAACAATATCTATTGAGTACAGCTATACCTGTGAAATGATTTTTCAGATTCTGCTGATGTTGATTTCAAAAGATTAAAAGGTAACATGGCTTACAAAGTTAAATATTTTTCTGAAATAAATTTTACATTGTAAGTTCTTTCCTTTGTATGTAAATTTTACATACAAAGGAAAGAACAAAAAATTTTACACAACATAATTTTAAAATTGTGTTAATTATTTTTGTAGGGTAATGGATCCTGTGATTGATTCTGAATGGCTCGGTTTCAAAAATGATCCAATAGACGAACCCCAAACCTTAGGCAATGTCGCTCGAAGCTGGCAATGGAGGGAGAGAGGGATTGATCCCCCCAACTCCTCCACAAACAAAATGGTTCTCGAAAATATTGCTGAAGACATTCTTGTCAAGAAACCTCTGAAAATAAGGGTATTTATTCTCTTCTTATATGCTATTATTGTATATCATAATAGATATTTCTTTAGTCTTGAACCTAAATTGGTTCGAGAGTAAAGTGGTATGTAACACATAACGTCCCAGAAAAGAGTAATAATAGTTTTCATTGAAGAATAATGTACCAAGTAGAGTTGATACACAAATAGCTGTGCAGTGAAGTTGCAGACAAAATTTAATAAAAATAAAGAACATTTAAAGCTATTGTTAACATAATGAACTGTCAGTTGTAAAGTAACATTTAATTTTACAGTGTTGTGATCTACCCGGTTATCCAAGATCTACTTTTCTTATGGTGTTTAGTCCTGATGGGTATGTTACTTATTGTAGTATTACATTTGTATATTTTAAAATATTGTTTGTTCTCCTACCACCACCAGAGAAATTATTCATATGCATGGTTGTCTAATGTCTGGTGATGTCAAAGCCAGCCAGATTCACGACTTACTAACATAAGTCTAACATGTGACATTACCGAACCAATTGATATTACAACAAAATCATAGGAAATATAATAAAAAAAGAAATCATTAATTATTTGCTAAAATAAGGTGCAATATCCTTTCTACCGCAGACATCTTGGAACTTCGATGACGTCAACTGCAAAGCACCCCCCCCCCCCCCCCCCCGCTTTAATGGTCATTTAATGGCCATTGACGACTCCGGTTACAAAAACAGGGATAAGTGGGCACCCACTTGGCCTGTGTGCATGTAATTTAAGTCGTTGTGTTCCTCAAAACACAAGCTAGCTTGTTGTTATCATAATATAAACATGTGCGCCTTTGTAATTTCAACAATGTTTTGCTCAAATTGCCGGTTCTACTTAAGTTCCGCATGTTTCCATTTAAACCCTAAGATATAGTAAATAAAACGCTTTTATGAAGAAGTAGTTGGTTATTTTACGTAAAGAAACATTATTCTTTTGTATTTAATTAAAAGTATTAAGTCTTCATACATTTTTTTTACAAGAAGAGCATCTGAACATATAGGCTGATACCGGCGTCGCCAGCGCCCGGCAAAAAGATAGGGGTATAGATTCTAAGAAAAAGTATAATGGCGGCCGTGGGCCGGTCCGCTGGCGCCAAATATGGCGCCGTCCTTGTTTATCTTACTGTGTTCCGTTTCATTCTTACACGCGTTCACAGATAATGTAATTTAAAGCAGAAAGCTGAGCGAACTTAACATGTCTGCTGCAGTTGGCAACTTTTTGCCAGTAGTCATAATATGTCTGCGCTGCAGTAGAACGGTAATATTATGATGTTACAGTTGGGTTGGGTGATCAAGGTCTCTTATTTTGTTTTCAAAATATGTTATTACTAGTATTACTTACATTATTGGAAGATGGCTGACTTATAAAAATTATAGGCAGATGGCGATTTTTTAATTGAAACTGGGAAACATTTATGAAAGTAATTATTGTTTCAGGACCAAAGTAGCATCTTCACATGCTAATCACGATGTGTATGTGTCGGACCTCGCCACCGGCAAACACGTGAGGATATTGAAGGGTCATCCTCGCACGCCCTGGTGCATCGCCTTCCATCCCTCTCACCCACAACTTATCGGATCAGGGTGTCTCGGAGGTCAAGTCAGAGTATGGGACATCTTAAGTGTAAGTATCATTCATAGCGGGTTTGCGGTACGATATCGGATTTGCGGATATCGCGGGCAATAAAAGTATTTGTGTTTTATTATTAAACATAATATACTAATACCTTTATCATTTTCTGGGCAATATTTGACCTCTTATGTCGCCTACGTCTATTATACATATTTATAAACGCTTACCTTTATGACAATAGATGTTCTATATCTCAAAAAAGAATTATAATTAAAAAAAAATGTTTCAGGGTGGCAGCGAAGTTTGGAATGTTCGTAATGAGACTGTGATATCTTCCATTGCGTTTCATCCCAGCAAGCAATTGCTAGTGATAGCTACGTACAATGAACTTTATTTCTGGGATTGGAGTCAGCCCGCACCATTCACTAAAGTCACTACAAATTCTGTCAACGAAAAAGTCAGGTAAACTGTTCATCAACTAAAGTATGGACGAGGAACATAAAGAAATTAGTGTATTGATATAATATAGCTACTGGTATCTTTCACGTTAGCACAAATATATATTCCTTCAACGTTTCCATAATATTTATGTGTTGAAACTGGACTGGATTAGAATATTTTACTTTTAAATCCTCATATTTCGAGTTACATCTATGCTCTCATGTTTTCAGATATGTGGCTTTCGACTCTCTGGGTTACAAACTAATAACTGGCATATCGTTGAATGCCTCCGCTTACAATCCAATCAATATGACCATCCACCAAAGTAACCCTGTTGCCAACAATGACCAAAACAATACAAGGAGGGACGAGCCAGACGAAAACGGTGGGAACGGGAGGAACCAGGACAGCAATGGTTCAGCACAAGATCTCATAGTGAACTCCTATCAGAACCTAGTGCAGCGTTACGACAACCTAGTGAGGAATTATCAGAGGCTGTTCATGGTTCGACACCGGCTGTCCGCTACTCCTTCGCCTCCCAGCACAGTAAGTATTTATAACTAGATGTGGCTTTGCATTTATGTTGAACCGAAATTCGTTTGTAGCAGAAACATATTATGTTCTTGGGGTAATTATTCTATGTCCTTTTCTGGAACTGAAAATATCGTAATATCAAATTTCTTCTCAATCGTTTTTAATCGTGAACAGGGAGTAGACAGAAAGAGAGACACTTCGCGTTTATAACATTCGATCGATTCGATCCGACCAAATCACGTTGGTCTGTCAATTGCCTAGGAATCAATTTCCTCGATGGTACTACAGAAGTATAAATTTTAAAACAACTTTTAACGATGTCCCTTAGACATTTAACCTAATGTACGAATATATAACATCGAAAAATAATATTAATCAATATTTCAAAACAACTTTGATTAAGTATGTAACTTTCAACCATGACAATTTTTAGACTGACCGCGGGACTGACCCGATGGAAACAGACCCGTCGCCCGAAACGAACAGCTACACGCGAGTGGCTCGAACGTTCGCAGTTCCGCCTCGTGAGGACGATGGTAATATATTGGCATTGAAGTGGTGTCATGCCCTAATAATATTGTTTGTAGAAAAAAGGTTGCTTTCCAGAAAATTCTACAACGCGGGAAGATACCGACCCCCTCGCCGGCGGCGACGGGGAGGCCGGTAGCAGCAGAATTTTCAATCTCGACGCTCTGTCTTTCGATACTTTGTCCGCGAGGTATGATAAACGGCTTAAAGTTTCCGGTTGGCAATTTAGATCACATAAATAGTAGTCGTAAATACAAAACATCACCTATCATTTTCAGGGAGCCGGGTACATCGCGAGACCGATCGACGTTCGGCTCACGACAATCTGCATTCCAACCTTTGAACGATGGCGGCAGGCGCACGTTCCGCACCGTCGACCAGAGAGAGCGGACCTCGAGACTTCTACCTAACCCGTTCTCGTCCACGAACGCGACACCCCGACCCAGTAGGTTCACGTTCACGAGCGGCTCGCTGGACCCGCCCACCGACAACTCCGAGTCGTCGCGGACCCGCGTCTTCCTCTGCCCCACCTACCGCTCCGTCACGCCGCCCGAGGTGCTGGACCTGTCCTCGCAGAGATCTGCCGAGAGCCAGCAGGCGACGCTCTCCGCCTTGAACGACAATCTGACCGACGAAGTCGAAATGACCGCCCCCCGTGACGCGCCCTCGACCTCCGCCGCCGCCGCCCGGCGAGAGACCCCTTCTGCGAGCGCCTCCACCCCGATGTCGGGCCCCGTCGACGCCCAAACTATCAACGAAAGCTTGGACCTGATTCGCGATATACTGCGCGATTCGGGGACGAGATTATTGAACCTAATAACGAACATGTCGCTGTCGACGCTGGCCAACGTCGAGCGCCGGGAGCGGAGCCTGCCGCGCCGGCGGACCAACTCCCGCGCGCAGTCCCACGAGAACGACGTCGGCGACCGCGCGCGGACGACGCGCCCGCGCGTGCGCCTCTTCAGCTCGAGCCTCCGCCAGGAGTTCCTCTCCTCCAGCTCCGAATCCGACGGCGACCGATCACCGGAGGTCAACATATTCCGAACTCGAAACTCCACGTTCCGGGAGGATGACCCGAGGCGGCCGGCCCGCGCCGCCGAGGTGCCCTACAGGCTGATGCGGCCCACCGATAGGTTGGTGATCGAGCTGGGAGAGCCCGAGTCGACCGCGGCCGACCGGCCGGAGGGCGTCCGCGTCACCGCTAACGGGAGCCGCTTCCGAGTGCGCTCCCAGAGCGACGGGCCCGGCGCGGAGTCCGGGGCGGCGACGCGCGACGGCTCGGTCGACGCGCAGCGAAGAAACGAGAGCAACCCCGAGATCGATCCCGCCCGGCCCTCGACGAGTAGGGACAATTTGTGGGTCGGCGGCGTGGTGTTTCCGCCGGACGAGGCCTACAGAAAGGTGAGGGAGGGGGTGAACGCATTACAGAAGCATACCACGCAGCTGACGAATTTATGGCTTCGCGGTAGCAGGATCACCATGCGCGAGCTCCGCAACATGTGGGAGAACTTGCGGCGACGCATACTGATGCTCCACAGGGAGCCCGGGCGGCGGGACGTCCCGACCTATTTCACTAGATCCCTCCTGGAGCGGTGCATGATGCTGTCCGACATGACCGATCAAATATCGCGCGGCTCCAGCAGAACCTCGAGAATAAACTCGAGAAATCGAGATGCCGCTCGGGACACCGAAAACGGTTCCGATGTCAACATGAGCTCCCGAAGCGACGGCGCCGTAGACGACAGCGAGCCCGGTCCGTCCACGGGAGGCGTCAACGAAACGTCCCGAGAGAGGCCCACGACGCAGAGGTCGCCGCAGGCGAGACTCTCCGCCGTACTTCGGACCACTCTCGCTCAGAGACGACGACAATCCAGCTTCAGATCGAGACTGGAGGAGGAGTTCAGGCGAAGGTCGCGCAACTCCGTCGCGACCAGACTGTCTCAGAGGTACTCGACGAGACCGAGAAGAGACTTCGTTCGAGCGGTGGAAATTACCGCCACGCGACACGAAATCCGCATGCGTGCCATGCAGGTACTGTCGGTGATGTTCAATATGATGATGATGTGCTTGGAGGAGAGGGGATTGAGTCAGCTTATAATAAATATGCTGCGTATTTTGAAGAAGGCGCTGGCCCTCACGTGCTTGATGTTGATGACCAATAGGAGCGGACGAGCCGGCGACGCCTCCTCGCCGCAGCGAGTGGACCCGGCGAACGTCATTCGCCTCGAAAACATAGACAACTCGGAGCCGATCAACGTGGACGGCCCCGACGAACCTCCCCAAAATCTTATTCTTAACGAAACCGAGGACGGGCGCTCGCAAAGAGATGCGGACAAAGCGAAACATTTAAAGCGCGATTCGCCGGCCGACGCGAAACCCTCGACGTCCAACGCCGCCGGCTCCACGGAGCCGACGCCGAGCACCTCGAGCGCTCCTACCGCCAAGAGGTGGAGTAATCGCTTGGCCGTGCAAATAGCGGCCGCTAACAGAAACAACTCTGCGACCGCGAGGAGTAGGAGGGAGTTGTACATGGAGAGCAAACGACTGAAGGCGCTACATAGAACGAATCCCGCGGCTCATCCGCTGGCGAAGCGGAAGGTTCTACCGCCGGTGTCCACCTACAGAATTCCGGCTCTGCGTTGGGCGTCAAAAAAGGCAGTCCATATGGCACAGTCTTCTCCGAGAGCACGGCCGAATCCCGACGAGCCCGTGGCCGGCCCCTCGGGCGCCAACTCCGCCGACTGCCCCGGGAGACCATACCACGACGTGATGCACAACTTTGAGTACAGAATAAATTTAATAAGAATGGCGCATATGCAGGCCGTGAGATTACGGAACGCGGCCAGAAACAGGTTTCGACGCCTGCAGACGATACGCTTGTATACGCCCTCGTCCGTGCGGGAGATGTTCACTCTCCAACCCAACGGGGACGACCAGCAGGAGAATCGGTCCAACCTCCAGAACGGCCCGGAGACGAGCAACCGAAGGTCTCTGTTCTACGAGTACACTACCACGTCCCACATACTGTCGAGAGACCGCGTGTTCCATCGAGCCTCGACAAGGAACGCCGAGGGTTCCGGTCAGTTCCAAGCGGTCATCGGCAGTGCTAGCGCGCCGCTACTGCCAGGCGAGATACCGACGGCCAACTCCGAGAATCGAGCGACTCAGCCTCCCAGGCGGCCGCGTATTCACGATTACCTCCAGCCGATCATACTCGCGCAGGTGAGCTAATTTAAATCCTTAAAAACTGCGTCTAAATTATCCTACGTAAAAAATGCATTATGTTTAAAAAATAAAATTGTATGTTCTTTTTACATTATAGTCGTTAAACAATGAGATATAATATTATATTTGCTTCTTCCCTATTGACTACAAAATGCCACATGTTTTAGAACGCTATGGTGGTGGAGGAGGAGGGCGGTGCGGAGGGTAGCGGGGCGGGCGGCGGCGGGAGTGGCGGAGGGGGGGGCGCGGCGCGGCGGCTCGGCGGCATGGCGGGGCTGCTCGACGCCGGCATCATCTCCGAGGCCCTCCCGCCTCTGTCGCACCGGATACAGGCCTGGGACTTCACACCCGGCCTCCCACCTGATATTTCTGACAGTTTGTATAGATTTCATTATTACCTCTATTATATTACCTCTATACGTGCGTGGGAATCACAGACACAATAGATATTTAATTGTTATGCGGCACCCGGGTGCCGCTTGGGAGTATCAGGGTTAAGGTGCTCCCTCACCGGGAGTGTATGTTACAAGTTGTATCAAGATATTACACATTGTATCATTACAAGGTGCGCATCGTAATGCTCGACTCTGTACCGTACATTACAAGCGAATGCTTCCGGTGAGGGAGCACCTTTAGACAAAAGATGTGGGACTATACGTTCCGCGCAGCTTCGCCCGCTTAAAGATATTTCAGAGACAAATTGGTCCACAAAAAATAGCCTATGATCCTTCACGTGGTCTACTTCTCATCTGTGCCAAATAACATAAAAATTGCTCCAGTAGTTTGTGAGATAAGCCCATTCAAATAATATCCCCCGTTTTTACCACATTCTCCTCTATTTCTTCGCTCCTATTAGTCTTAGCGTGATAAAATATAGCCTATAGCCTTCCTCGATAAATGGGCTATGTATCACTAAATTTTTTTTTTTCAAATCGGACCTGGTGGTTCCTGAGATTAGCGCATTTAAACAAACTCTTCCGCTTCATAATATTAATATAGAAGTTCTGAAGACTTCACTGATCATGCTGCCATTGTAACTCTATTCTTTTACGACGATAATGCAGAATATTTGGTCTGATATTAGAGGAAATGTTAGTGGATAATTTAGACTAAACTACGGAACCCGCTATTGATGCTCTTGCGTTCATTTATTTACAATATTAATAACATGATGATGATATTATGTATGTACTATCAAAGAAGTTGATGCCTAGGCAGATAATAATAATAATATCTATGGACGCTTCACACCACGTCAGTCTGGCTCTGTGGACTGTGGTAAGTACCTGATGGACTTGTGTTACAGGTACCAGACAACGGAAATATATTTAATACTTTTATACTATACATATATTTAAGATTTTTATTACATTATAGGTATGTCACATATTTAATACACATCCATGACCCAGGAACTTTTTGTTCCGTCGGCGGGATTCGAACCCGCGACCCCCGGCTTGAGCTACCAACAGCCCACCAACTGAGCCACAGAGGTCGTCAAACCTAAGTAATTACTAATTACTTACGGCCGTTCCCAATATTCAATCTATCTCTGGTTTGACGTACGACCGATCGCAGCTGACATTGAATTGACATAAAATATATGTCTCTAATGTATAATTAGAGCTATTCCTATCTCAAGTAGGGCAAAACCAGAGATAGATCAAATATTGGGAACGGCCGTTAGGTTATAGGTCTGATGGCGGACCTAACAGTGGGTTGCACCGGCTTACTTTAACTTTAACCATAACAAAATGTGAAATGAACTGTCAAATCCCTAGCAAAAGTCGCCATATTATTTATTTTGACGATAACCTTAACCTTAACTTTAACTAAGCTTCTGGTGCAATTCATCCTTAGTAATATTTTGGTCGCGTTAAGTCAAACCCATCCGACCGATCACATTTACAGCCAACATTGAATTCACATGAGCCCGCCAAATGACGTATACGGCATACCTAGGTCCGTCAACTGCCCAGGAATCGATTTCCTCGATGGTACTAATTTAACACTTTACTTTTCACAATTTGCTTTAAAATATATCCCTAAATCAAATCATATTATAGCATAAAGTTAATAAATAATATACCTAGCGGAATAGAGCAACAATGTCGAGCTGTCAAACGAAACCGAAATTGGTTTTCATATGTGTGTAAAAATATGTCATGTACGTATACACTTACACAACCACAAGCATGATTGAACATGAATTCTATGAGATGAAATTGTCAACGTGCCGATACGTGCCGACTGGACGTCAAAAAAAGAGTTCTGCTGTCATGGTATCACACATCTCTTTTTACCACGCAGTGTTACTGATAATGACATCTCGCTTTGTTTCTCTATTCCGCTAGGTATATTAACTTTATGATTTGTACATTCCATTTCAATTTAATTTCTTTTCGGAATGGAATAAAAACCTTTTTTATTTTCTTTGTCTTCTTATTTAGGTACAAAGAATATAGTGGTCCAGAAATGCAGAATACACAATGATGCTAGCATTGACATATCGAAAGACGGCAGATTGCTTGTGGCCCTACTACCGGTACCGAGACTTAGAAATACCAATCATTGGTTAGGTATGTTTGACGATTAATAGAAATTTTAGAATACTGATGATAAAAGTTATTTTTTTAGGGTTCCGTACCCAAAGGGTAAAAACGGGACCCTATTACTGAGACTTCGATGTCTGTCCGTCTGTCCGTCTGTCTCCAGGCTGTAACTCAAGAACAGTAATAGCTAGAGAGTTGAAATTTTCACAGATTTTATATTTCTGTTGCCGCTATAACAACAAATACTAAAAACAAAATAAAAATATTTAAGGGGGGCTCCCCTTATACAACAAACATGATTTTTCAAAAATTTTTTGCTCGGTGTCAATAATGACAAATTGACAACATATAGGCGCTTGGAATGTACACAAACTACTCAGCTGTATTTATACTTTAATAATTAATAATAAAATTTAAATAAAATAAATAATTAATAATCCCATACAAAAAAACACAATTTTTTACTATTTAGTATTTTTGCTCTATAATGGTACGGAACCCTTCGTGCGCGAGTCCAACTGGCACTTGGCCGATTACTTACAATGCTACTATGATCAGGGTGCAAGGAAAGAAAGTTATAATGCTTTAGAGTTTTGGGTATGTCCCTTATGAGCAGCTTTCACTGTGAAAGTATGTACCAGCGCTAAGAGAGTAACTTCTTAAAATTATTGTATGGGCCAATTCATAAATATTATTGAACAATTTATTTGACAATAAATAAGATTGAAAGCCAGGCGCGTTCAATATAAGCCGTAGACGGTCAATAATATTGCAAAATACGTGATATTACACAATCCAATTGATCGTCTAGGGGCCCGCTTAGAGCATTTCTCATTGAAGTCAAAAGTAACTTCAATGCTGATGTCTTTACAGTGAACTCTTTATAAGGGCTACATATCCTAAAGCAGGGGTGGCCAACTTGACTAGACCTAAGATCTACTGTTTACTAACGAAACCCTGTGCGATCTACCAAGTATTACATACTTATTGAAATCTTAAATGAAACAGCATCGTGTAGCTTATTGGTCATTGCGCAGTCTGGTCTAATTATGTATTTATATTTTTTGCCTGGCCGCGATCGACTGGACTAACAGTCGCGATCGACCGGTTGGCCATCCCTGCCCTAAAGCATTATCACTTTGTTTTGTTGCACCCTGTATATTTCGTCATAGTCTTCGTTCCAAGCAATCGTTAATGCCCATCATTAATTCAGGTGTTTACTCCCTGGAGTGGTCACGGCTGGGTCAGTGCCTGCACACGGCGGCGTTCGAGCACAGCGCCGTGTCGGTGGCGCTGTCGCCGACCGCCCGACATCTTGCCGTGGGGCTCGGCGCGCGACGGTTCACCTCCGCGCCTGCTAGGACCAACCTCTTCGCACTCCTGTACCGCCTGGACCCACTGGGTATTTAAAAAATTACTGTCACAAAAAAGAGCGTATGTGTCGAGCACACGTGTGACGTGTCAGAAGTGAAACTTAGTCAAAATCGTCGCCTACTCTAACTACTACACTACCACAGAATAGATAATAGTACAAGTAACACTACTCTCAACGCGCCTAAAGAAGTTTCACTTCAAAAAAGGCCTTATATATTCACACTATTTTTGATAAAAAGGTGCAAAAAACTGTCGGAAAAAGAAACTCACTTTGCACCCACCGTTGCCACTAAACAGTGTTAGTACCTAACTATTTATTTACTTCCAATTGATAAAAATGTTTGCACCATGTCACGCAACTCTTGATTCATGAGCGTGACTCATACCCATTGTGTAAATATTTTTATTAATAAAAGATTTTGTGTATATTTTCTGTTACATTTAGACTGCATGTGCAATTTTAAACTTTCAGAGAGTTCGAGTCGCACAGGCTTGTCGCCGATCAAGGAGTTGGAGCAGACTTGGGAGCACGGCTTCACCAGCCTCAACTGCCTGCGCTGGGCGCCGCAGCCGGGCCAGGGGCTCGTGTACGCCGACAACACGGGACAACTCATCATCATGAGCTAAATGACGACTGATTCACTTGAGATACACTCGAAGTGTGACTACTCGACGCGCGCAGAAACTCGCCGATTGACCTCTTGTTGCTCGGGTCTTTCACTCACGTGCAAATATTTAGTTATAACGTTTCTACAGGTATGCTATAGAGGCGTAATAACCATATTTTTAGTGTGAATAAAAGATGTAATAGTGGGTCGATGGCCGAGTTATACGTGTTCGGTGACCAGGTTATAGTATATATGTATATGGCAGATGGCTCCATACGAATTAACTGCAAACCTTCCACTATGAAGTCACTTTAACGATACCAGAAAGCCACATTCCATTAAGGCCCTGCCGCCAGTCTGGGTTAAAGTTTATCGTGCATTGTCTTCATCGTATCTCCTTGTAAGTGACAAAATAGGAGGCATGATATTTTGACAGAGTAAATTCACGCTGGCGCTAGTGGGCCTAAGGTGAACAGTTAAATCGTACGTTTTATGCGTATCGATCATGAGAATACGTCTTAAATGAGTTTCGTGCCGTATGTGTAAATGAAAATGGCACTTTTGGTCACGTGCTTAGCTTTTTATAAAAATGTTTTAATTTTACGGATACGACGCCGACTTCAGTCTATGAGAAGGCCGATATAAGAGATGATGCATTTAAAACCCGACGATTTTTATCAGCTTCCTTTAAACGTAGGCACGTTTCGGACGCCTGAAAAAGTGCATACAATTTAAAACTTCGCCTTTACACACGTCGCATACAAAATGAGCGCAGAGTGTGACCTTATCTCGACATCTAGAGTTTGTCTCGTGAAGTGCTAACGTCGGATTTTAAACAGCCTATAAAAGTTCTTGTAAATTAAGACTTTGTTATTAAGTGGGTACTTATACTTAAGTGACCAGTTCTGCCCGACTTATTATTATCTGAAGCGTGTATATAAAATGTTATGTATATAAATTACTTTCTCCCCTAGAAAGTGAAACATTATAGGATTCCTTTGTGAATACTGAATTATCAGTTTTCAAGTTTTTTGTTCCTCTTTCATTTTTATACATAATAAATGGGCCTAACGTTTATAAATATTTATTTTAGTTGAATAGTTTTGAAATTATAAAACATCAATTATGGAAAGTAGGATAAAGTCCTGTATTTTTAAACGAAACTATCGATTCGCTTCTAAATTTTGTGTATTACTAGTAAAAGTTAATGAGAATTATGTTTTGTTTGGAGGTGTTAATCCAATGTCGGGAAATGTGTTTATTAGAGGCGAATGTTTAAAAAATTTGTAACTTAATGTTTTTGTGATGCTCGTAATTAGGTATTTATTATCACATCATATTTTGATCTCGTATCATTTCAAAAGACATGCCTTTTTCTGTCATCGTAAACCAATTAATACCGATTTTAAGCATACGAAAGACAAAACAGCATTTTTGTTTTATATCTAAAATCGTAAAGTATTTTATGTACAGCTACAGTGCTCCCAAAGTGATAATGCGCATAGAAATTTTCGTCATTTTCGGCAACGATGTTTTTCCCAAGCGTCGGAAGAAAACCTGTTATTGCGCATGTCCAAATCATGTCATGCCATGGCAACGCCAAGTGTCTAAGCAACTTGTTGGTGGCGTTGCCATGGTATGACATGATTTGGACATGCGTAATAAAAGGTTTTGTGGCGCATGCGCCAAAAATAGAGACAATTAATATTATGGCAGAGGTTACACGATCAATTTTACTTCAATCTGATCCATCAATCTGATTGACGAAATATTGATGGTTATGAAAAACCATATAACTTTTGGGGCTCTTACGTTTCATAAATTCGGGTGCTTCCGTGATTACGACAATTAGCGAAGATTTGCATGCGCATTATTAATAATTTGGAAGTACTGTACTTTCATCCCAAAACACTTTTAGTTCTTCCAGTAGGTATGTTGCATCTATTACGATCCAATGAGTATGACTTACGAAACATTTTGTTACTGATTGTATGCATTACACCCAAATAAATGAATGTATAATAATATGTTGTGTCATTTTATCAATAGGTACATATATACCAAATAACGACTAATATTATTATAAATATCGCATCGATCTTCCCATTTTTAGGGTTCCGTAGTCAACAAGGAACCCTTATATTATAGTTTTGGTCTGTCCATTTGTCTGTCCGTCTGTCTGTACGCGGTTTTGCCATGTTTTGCTCAGAGACTATATTATGGTACAATATGAAATCTTTAAAAAAATGTATGGTATCTCCGGCTCCCCCACACATCAAGCGGGGATGAATAATTTTTATTCGCGTCCACCGTGTGGACAGATCCGCGTGGTCACAACTAATAGTTACTAAATTAGAAAAAGTGGAATCAGAAGCTACTAATTATTCTCCTTTTTAGGATCCTAATTACCAATTAGGACGTCTAAATTTAGTCAAATGGAATAAACACACAAAAACAAATATCAGAGCATTAAATACTCCGATAAATAATAATATGGTAGTCCGTAGTCATTATATTATGTATTTATTCCCAATAATTGGAAGATTGTCATCATTTATCAATGGGTACTTTGTGGGTTAGTCATCACTCATCATCAGTCATCACTCATCTTATACGAGGGAAGGTCCAAAAGTTCGCGGAATGGAAGGGTATCTACTACTTTTCTTACTATTTTTCTTTTTTAATAATATAGTCCTTACTCCTTGAGCTAAATACAGTTTTTACTTATTGATATTATTTTTTTCTATCGAAAAAAAAATATTTTTCTTTAGGTACCCTTAAAGTTTAGTACTTTAAAGTTAAATTGTGCTAGAAAAAACATTGCTGATGACCAGACCTAGACTGTAGTCTGTACCTATCACAGAAATAAATCAAGATAGAACGGCTAAGCGGGTGGAGTACGCGTGTTTCAAACTTGCACAAGTGGGCAAAATTCGTTGAACGTTTATTCAGTCAGCGCGCACGTCTCGACTTGATTACACCGGAGGGGTTGTGCAAAAATGCCTCATTGTGAAGTGTCTAATTGTAAAAACAGAAGTACGAAAGTAAATCGGTTAAAAGGAGGTATTTCTTTCCACGGGTAAGTTATTTGTTCTAACTAAAAGCAAAGCAAAAATTGACACGCGCGATTCCTTAGCAACGGACGCGTATGGCCGTTCTATTTTGATTTATTTCTGTAGTACCTATGGTCACAGTCCACAGACTAGATAATAGTAAAACTTGTACAGAAGTCTCACTGCTTTGATCTTCACAAATGCCGCCTGTTTATGTGCCTACATTATTATTATTATTAACAAACGGACCTCACGCGAGCAGCCGACTTTGAGCTCTCTGCCGCTGCGCGAAGGTCGACATTACTCCACACCTTGACACTTTGCTATCCGATATTCCGAAATAAGGGTTGTCAATACTTCAATTAAATATCTATTGTACTATCAGATTCATGCTGTTTATAATATTTACTTAGCGGTTGCACTTTTATTTATATACGGCGCGGGTAAAATATTATGTAAGAATAAGCTAAAATAAAAAAAAAGTATAAGTTGCTAACTTTTATATAAGTATTTTTTTATTTGTTTTTTTTCCATCTTTAAATTGACGATTATTATATTTAATCGTTGCAAACATGCGAAATCTACAAAACAATTACAAATATTCGGCGCGTGCGCCACGGGTCAGTGCGCGGCAACCATTCAATCGCACCAACGTTGAGTCTCGGCATGTACTTGTCGCTCGGCGGCGGAATCGCGTAGTGAAACCCCCCTGCTATGGTGGGTGGACAAGAGACTCGAACCCACACTTGTTTAGGGCATCCATTGCAACTTTGCTCATATGTGACCGTACTAACTACTAGCGAGCGAGTCGAGCGGCGCGACGCGGCGTGAGCGTGATCTAGCACTGAGTTTTGTCATATCAAGATGGTCATGTAGAACCTTCAAAATGGTGATATCTGATACTGAAACTAATGCAGATCTGTTTCTTTTTTACACGAGCCTCTTCTAAACAAACTCAACAAAGTATTCCACTTTTCCAACGTGGTGACCTCAGGGGGCTCAGACGGCCAAAAAGGGACATGGCTCGTCTTTAATGGATGTTTTACCTAGTTCAAAAAGTCAAGGCCATTTATAAGCCTTCGTTTTATAAGGACAATGAGCACCATAAACAGTATGACATTTCGTTTCAAAGATTTGAACTGTTTTTAGCCGACTTTTCCGTGCTCGGTTAGGAACTTAAGGACGCTATTACAAATATCAGCGATTTTCCGGTACCCTATTAAAGAATTAGGAGTCAAACTGCGAGGATATTTTGGTTTCAAATGAAAGATAATATATTCATCTCCACGACTGTACCATAAAAATTCTATTGCCGCATACAAAATTTTCACATAAAATACGTTTTAAACATCACAATAATCGCAAAATATGAAAAAAATGGGGTCTGATTAGGTACCTTAATATCTAAATACACTGAACTGAGGAAAATAAATATACAAAAAAATTGTTGCTTATTTAGTCCTCTATAAAGTCCGCTAAAAATTTTATATAAAATAAACAACTTTTCCAGTTATAAGAAAAATAAGAAAATTTTTCAAATTTTTTCATACATTTTCGCCATATCAAGAACGCGGCGAGCGTCGTAACCGCCACTGTACAAGGCGCGCTAATATGAATCTTATTTTAATGTCATTAACGTCGATATTCGTACTGACAGACATCCGACCTGCTAATTAAAAAGTTGGAGCATTCTTAATCGCAGGACGAATTTAAATTAGCCCCATAATAATGAAGCAATTTTATTTCTACCGAACTAAAACGTAAGTCGGGTACCAAATTGCTCTTGGAATTGACTACCCGATTTACTTTTTATATAGTTCGGCGTTATTTAAAGTAATACCGGAGTTCACCTACACGAGGGTATTAAAAATTGTTTCTAAAGTGATTGCTTCACTGCTTTTCCGCCGACTTTTGGACCTCTCCAGTCTCCTCGTATACATATTTATAGCTGATAGTCATCTGCTTCTTAATCACATACGGAGTTGCGTTAACAATAAAAATTATTAAAGAAAAAAACATTATTTTTTAATATTATAATATAATTGCATTCATGACGGTGAGAAAAAAAATATGTGACATACAAAATTTTGAAAATCTATACATACAATACAAAATATTTGTAAAACCATTACCTACTCGTTAGGTTTTATTGCAAATAACAATGATGCGGTAAAATGGACAATATTACTATTGCGTAATAAATAACCAATACTGACGATATTATATAAAATATACTTCCATTAAGTTTAACAATCTATACTCCTGCAAAAGACGTGAAGTTACCATGAACAAAAACGACGATATATTTACAAAATAAAAGAAGCGATTTTGTGATATTCGTCTCATTTAGTCTAATCAACAATGGCCGATAAACAAATAGTTAAGTTATTAAATCCTAATCAAATAATTGTGACTTAGGAACTGTCACTAAACACGTCATAAAACTAAAAATGGTTTTTAACAACTTACAAAAGACATAAGTGAAACCATTAAAATAACACTAGTTCCTACAAATCTGTATTAAAAATGTTTTCTTGCTTTTAGCATAATATTATACTGCCATCCCTGACTCATCACAGACCGAATGTAAATCCGTAAGAAATCAAATAGCTGATAATAAGGAGCCCTAGTGTTTTGGCGCGTACGACACCCTCTGGTGACTTAGAAGCATAAATATAATAGCATCTATAACTAACTTCTTTTTGAGGAGGAAGTGTCGATCTCATAAAATGCAATAAATGTTAGTGTTCTAAGGGTTTTAACTCTTTGATTTGTTTTATAAGGTAAGCTTTTTCGTCGTTGAATTGCTCGTCTTCTGAGCGATCTGTATGAAACTTGGTGAGGAAATCTACCAGCTTATCCTGATTCCTTAGGAGTATGTCAAGTATAGGTTTTGGTTTGTTGGGGTTAGCTACAAATACCTGAAACAAAAATTATTGCTTTTGAGCTTTTTACGTCATGCTACCACTCAAATAAAGCTAAGCTGTCTTGCTAACCGATTCGTTGCGATGTCTAATTTTGCAAACTTCTAACTGTGGCATTGAACAAAAATAACGTGACACTATTCAGTGCTCAGCACCAAACTATTAGATGACTCGCATCTGTGTCTTCAGGTATGAGGAAAAGAAAACAGTATTTTGTAAATTTTTTACATGTTCAAAGCTTCAATACTTTTTTTTTACATTTGAAATCTGACGTGAACCCAATCCCAGAATCAACATTCTGGGCAAAAAATTCTTAAGCTTTGAAGGAGTTATCATTGATTTCAAAATGACACACATCCATGCCTAATGCCACATACAAAAAAGTGATGGCACTGAAATGTGCCATCCGCAACAAATCGGTTAATCTATGACATGAATTCAAATTCTTTCTTCTCAATAGAAGCATGATGTGCAATATACCTTGAAAACATGGAAAGCTTCAAATTGTATGTTCCGTGACTTCTCTTTCAGCATATTCATCATAAGCTTAAGGTTATCAGGATTTGTGATGTATCTTGTCATAATAGAGAAATTATGTCGGTCCAAGAGTAGTTCGCCAAGTAGTTTTAGGCTTTGCCGTCTAGTTACATAGTTTTCAGAATTCAATAAACGTTGGTAATGATTGAAAACTTTATCATAGTTAGCTTCTAAAAACTCAGCACACAACATTTTATGTCTTGTTAACAATTCCTGAAATGTTGAATAAGTACATAATATTTATTCATCTGAAACAGTACTTACCTAAATACAAATTATTATTTTTTTATTCATAATTCATTAATATTAATGGAACTAGGCCTGCGCACTTCCGAGCGCTTTGATAAATATATGGTCTTTACATGTCACAGAGGTGGCAGGAAATATACAACTTGTCAATCATATTGTTACAACAATAACATTTTTAACTGCTATGTTGGCCCTTTGCATAATATTATTAATATTTAATTTACTAATCAATAGTTTCTGACCTCTCTTGACAATAATTTATTATTATTACTTAAGCTGGTGCTTCTGATTAGCTGACATATAAAAATATGAAACAAACCTTAAATGTAGAAAAGGCATCAGAGGCAATGTCAAAAGTAGAAACCTCTACATAACGGAAGAAATTATAAAAATCATCTGAA
Source organism: Plebejus argus (assembly GCA_905404155.3). Lineage (NCBI taxonomy): Eukaryota > Metazoa > Arthropoda > Insecta > Lepidoptera > Lycaenidae > Plebejus > Plebejus argus. The sequence goes on along the minus strand of FR989927.1, from coordinate 14,266,866 downwards.
TATAACATTATCTTAGCTAAAGCCTCATATCTAGCACACTCTCTTAACATTGTTCCACAGTTGGATGCTATTTCCTGATGTTCGTATCTAAAATTGATAAATCATTAGTTTTTTAAATAATTAACTAAGTAAATACAGACAATGTCTCAAAGCAGTAATAGAGATATATTTAATGCTTGTATAACATTAATTTAGTAAGATTTTGTTAAAAAATGTATGGATTTTATGTCAAAATCTTTGTTAAATTTTCATTAGATCTCTGTAGCCACATTGGCAGCATTATAAAACATGTAATTTTGTAAACTGTTAAATACTATTAACTTACCCAGACATCAATGTAAATAAAATCTCTGGTTTAGTACAAATATATTCCACAGTTGGTGACCGAGTTCCAATTTGACGTCTCAAAACATTATTAAAGACTTGTGCCACATCTTTCTTCCCTTCAAAGTCGATACGGTTTAGATTCTATATTAAAGAAAAAGATTTATAAAATTATATAAAAAATTACAATAAATTTTTTGTGAAAAAAAAATGGAATTACTTGAATTAGGAGAAGAAGCAGATTTGTGTTGTATAACTCCTGGGCTAGTTGGGCCACAATAATGTCAGTTTGAGGTTCAGCGTCAGATGTGCCATATAGCATATTCTTAATCAACACCTATAAAAAGAAGACATTATGCATTAACAATGTATAGTTTCAAACAATAATGTAGTAGGTACTCTGATCAATGAATCTAAATCATGCACTTACCAAATTTTTACTAACATCTTCCTGGGCCTTTTCAGCTTTCTTGTCACCCCTCTCTAAAGCGGTAACAGCATCTTTTAGTGATCTAACTAGCTCCGCAGGGCTTTTTTGAGACTTACCAAAAAGAGGCATATTATTGATGCAATGTTAGCAAATTAGCTTCGTCTTCATACGATTGTACCTGCAACGAAACGCTGATTGTAGCAACACAAACAAATACGAAATGATCACAGTACTGAATACTTGCACGTCTTAAATTCAAAAGAATGCAAGATATAAAATTTGGTTCAAGTAAGAGAACGTAATCCAACCTGGCACGATGTCACTAAATGTTAAATAAATGTTTACGTTACTTATAGTTAGATATCTCGTGATGAACGCTAATAAAATGGAAAATCACTCACTTTCTGATTATTACAATAAAATTATTGTATTCAGCAAGACAGACCACAACCAGGCAAAACGAACAGCTGTGATGTCAATACAATTGTTGCCAGTTTAAATCACAGAAATTAGGGTATAGGGTGAACATGACTTGATTGGACAAAGCACAAAAACACTATATTTATTGAGGTTGCTTTAAAAACTACCTGTTTTTCTCTAAAATTAGGCGTTCTTTTACTTTAAAAACAGGCAGTTTTAAAAGCAACATAAATAATATAGTGTTTTTGTGCTTTGTCCAATGACTGGTACTGTCCAATCTATTAGTCATTTACCATACATTGATGTTTCTTGAGGTTTTTTATCGTATTAAAGTCTGTCAAAAACACGTGAAGAAATTAAAAAGTGGCAACATCGCGGTAGTGTCATCCCTTTTTGCCGCGGCCGCCTATGGCGTCTCCCAGACAGACGCGGGCAGCGGTGGCGGTGGCAGCGGTTGTTTGTAGTTTGTACTGCCACCGCCGCGCCCCCGCGTGTGTCTGTGTCGTTCCTAGGACCTAGACCTCTCAAGTCTCAAGTCATCCAACCGACCGCCGCCGCCACCGCCACCGCTGCCCGCGTCTGTCTGGGAGACGCCTTTAATGCTTCACGCAACGTTATTTACGTCGTATAAAAACCACAAACTTTTATTTTGACGATCAAAGTATAAAGTGTCCCAAATACTGAATAATTCGAATGACTGGTATTTTACCCTAGTTAAAGAGTCAAGGAATCAAGGCTCTAAATATAACATGAACGTGGCGAGAAAAGGAACTAAACGCTTCTATCATACAAAAACGTCATTTTTGACATGACGTGTTTGACCCTGTTTGACCGCTGATCTCTATATTTTGTATAGATCATAGATAGAGATCCTGTGTAGAGATCAGTGTGTGGATCATTGAGGTAATAATACTATAGGAGTCCGCCTTATATTTTGACAGCTGATAATGTTACTCTTTCTAACTAACGATGTAGTAATTTGGGTGAAAGAGAAAGCTCATATCGGTGTGTAAACGTCAAAAGCCTGTAATGTTATGTCCCACTTAGTAGAACATAACAAACGAGTAGGTCTGCATATTTCATGTATAAAAAGTGGTAATAAAAGTGTTTAGTGAACGTTCAATGCAATATATTATTGCATTTTGTGATTCCGCTATATAATAAACCATAAAAACGGCCAAGGAATGCCTCAAACACGTGGATTTAACATAACATACGTAAGTTTTCAACAACGTTGTTTGGGCTTATCAATCGGTATTTTTGTAAGCTAAAAAAGAAAATTTATAAGTATAATATTCCATTAATCATGCTATATAAGGCATTAGTGATAAAAATGTCACATCAAGTAATAATTTGGCTATAAATATTGCATAGTTTTTTACGTGTATTTTAGGGATGCGCCTTACTTGAACTATAGTTTATCGATAAAAATAATGTCATGGACTAAATGATTTTTTTTTCAGGTTGAAAATGCTTCAAAATAGACGACAAACAGATACATATTTTAGACGCAAGTTTCATGCAAGTTTTTAATCCTTACTTCCTTATGAAGGCATCACAATATTGGAATTTGGAATTATCATTTCAAACGTAAGTTTGAAACAATGATTTTATTGAAATAAAGAAAGTTCTAACGGAGAGTAAAATAATTGCATGATCAACAGCTCTCACACCTCCCCCCTGTAAGTACTCAATTCGTTACTTAAAGATACTTCTTGAAATTTTATTCTGGCATTAGGTACTCTTTTTTAATAAGTAAAATGTAAAATTTTATTAAGGCTAAAGTCATAATCATTTAATAAAATAAATTTAATACCTCAATCGTCGAATTCCAGACACAATATATATTTAGTTGTTATGCGGCACCTGGGTTCCGCTTGGGGCTGGATGGGTTAAGGATGGAAAACTTACATAAAGCATATTGCCCCGTATACAATATTATGAATTATGTGTATAATATTTTATAGTATGTAGTAGTATAGTACATTTATTAACACTAAACCATTTATTTTTTTCAGGTTATTGGAATGCTCTTAAAGAAGAGTTCAATATTATGGTGGTGACGGAGAGACCTATAATGAAGATAATAATTATTTTCATCTATTAATTTGATAATAAGATTGAAAGTGAAGAATAATATATTATGGTTTAGTGCTCTATGATTTTGATTGCACACACCGTGATATTGCACCATAAAATTGATCGTCTAGACTCTAGAGTCCTACTTAGGTTATTAATTATTATTATTATAATATCATTATTCAGGGGGCGTCGAAGTATCTATTTTAAGTCTTTTTCTGTATAAATATTATTACATAATTATATTTTAATAGGTAAAGAAATGCACCTAAGCGTTTTTGGAATTACTTTAAATAAGTAGGACTGAGATTCATTCTTATATTTCTTTGATAATAATAATTGTTATTCTACAAAATAGTTGCTTAATAGTAAATAGTAATTAAGTTTAATAAAGTATAATATATTTTGTTCTTCTGTTGTGTTATATAAAAACTGTTGATTTTATTGATATTAGCTATTACACTCCGGACAAGCTTTCGTGGCTTATGGAGTATACATATTATGTATATTTTTAACTATTCGTGTAATTATATACTTAAATATTTTGTTTATACAGGGTGCAATTAAACCATCCTGCCAAATTTTTTCCAGGGCTTAGGTATCATTAGGAGAAGTCATTTAGCAAAAAAAATTGGGTGTTATTTTTTTAATGACATATTTTATCTCATTTAAAATCGATGCAGAACGGTTACTCGTGGCGGTGGGAATGAGCGGGGGTGACGTGGGGGGGAGGCGCGCGCGCGCTCACCCGCCGGCGACGCGTAGTGTCCATTTTAATTGTAGTGTTTTTAGGATAACTTTCGGAAGCTATTTCTCAACATTTTAGTACTGAGTGACTATATTAAAAGAAAAATACGTGTATTTTTATTTTGAACAAGGATCAATATATCAAAATTTGGCAGGAAGGTTTAATTGCACCCTGTATTTAAGTATTTTCATACACTTAATAAACAGATAAAAAATACCTTTTCATCAAATTGAAAGCGACTTCTAATTTAATGAGCATAATATATCCTAAATTAAACATGCAGGTCGAATTGATAACCTCCTTTTTTGATGTCGTTTAATAAAAATATTCTGTAACATAAAATTATGGTCGACTTGGTCGATAGCTGTAGTCTAATTTTATATTTTTATCGATATACGCCATCCCTACACGCACACTACAGCAATTGCACACAAGCATAAAATGGCCACGCGCTGGCGAGCTAAGAATCCATCTATGTATACTTAATCTGTGGTGTGGATCAGTGCGATAAAATGTCAATTTGAGTGATTTGACGTGGATTTGACATAGTGATGGGCCAACTCGGAATAAACAGAACTCGATTTAACCCGAGTTAAAATTCACGTAACTCGGGTTAAATCGAGTTCTGTTTGAATGTGAGGTAAAAATTAAAAACAAAATATGAGCGAGTGAACTGGGATTTAAGGCCGTCACAGACTTAGCTATAATATATATTAATATATCTATAGCTAGGCGTATTACTATATATTTTCTATACAATTTCCGCGTGACCACACACTCAGCTATAATATATATTTCTGGTCTCAGTGTGTTTAATACGGTATATTAATATATATTACTAGCTGTCCCGGCAAACGTTGTTTTGCCATTTAAAGTATATTTTATCATCAGTTGATACATGTTTTACCCCCTCTTTTGTCCCCTAAGAGGGTGTGGGGGGGGGGGAAGGTCATACACCAGATGTTAAGTTGAAAAACACAGTTAATACCTAATAATATGAAGTAAGTCCACTAAAGAAAAAAGTTGTATACAAAATCTGACCCCTCTTTGGTCCCCAGAGAGGGTTGAGAGGGGAGGGGGGGGAGGATTTTTATACACCAGATGTTGAGTTGGAAGAAGACAAATATAATATATCTGTGAAAACCGTATGCAAATCTGTGAAAACCGTATGCAAATCGGATCAGTAGTTTTCGTGTTAAAGAAAAAAGATTGATACAAAATCTGACCCCCTCTTTTGTCCCCTTAGAGGGGTGGGGGGAAAAAATTTTATACACCAGATGTTAAGTTGGAAGAAGATAAATATATCTGCGAAAACCACATTCAAATCGGATCAGTATTTTTCCTGTGATGCTGGAACAAACATACAGACAGACAGAAAGAGTGACAGACAGACAGACAGACAAAAAACTAACCACATTTTTGGCTTCTATAGCGATGTAGTGACAAAGGCGTAATTTCGGGTGTCATTTCATATCTTTTATGTACAGAATTTTCATTTCTACAACAGAATATTGTCTTCCTCCCGCACGCGCTTTGGTGACGCCCACTATCGTAATATTTTAATTTCGCCATAATTTCAAAACCAAACGTCCAATTTTAATCATTCAGAGACCAAATATTATCTACATAAACTGTACTTAGTGATAAAATAATTTATTTTGATAAGGATTAATAGCGTGAGTAAAATATATCCGTTTAAATTTAGTCCAAAAAAAATTCAGGATTTTTAAATAAATAAATGGTTATTGTGCCTCACTCGACATAGATAGGTATAGTGTGTCGCGGACTTTTTTGTAGATATTTATAAGATCTACAATTACTTAGAACATTTTATGGTTCTATCTTTTATAGTTTAGGCAGCGTACGCAAAATAAGTAACTTTTCTAGCTGATTTTTTACACCTTGCGTCCGAAAATCTCAAATATCTTACGGAACCCTACTTTTTTCCAAAATAAAATGTAGCCTATGTTCAGCAGAAATAATGTGAGATTCCAATAGCAAAAGAATTTTTCAAATCGGTCCAGTAGTTTCGGAGCCTATTCGACTCAAACAAACAAACAAACAAACAAACAAACAAACAAACAAAAAATCAAATCTTTCCTCTTTATAATAGTAGTGTAGATAGCTAAGTCTGTGACGGCCTTTAATGCCTCCCCTCTCACCGCGCAACTCTCTCCGCTCCACGTTTAGGTATGAAACTCGTGAGCATTAGGTTAAATAGCTATTTATAATAGAGCAGAGTCAAAGCGCAGAGAAGCTGAACACAGAAAATTCAACCTTAACTCCAGAACGTAACGCACACATTACTTCTGCGAGATCAATCAGCGTTGGTTGGGGCCCGGGGGCATGCGCGCGAATTCGTGCAGATACAGCAGACGCGCGCGCACGTTTTAAAATTCTCAGATGTAATGTGTGCGTTAACGCTTTGGAGTTAAGGCTGGATTTGCTATGTTCAGTTTTGATACTTCGTTTCGATGCGCTTCGACTCTGCGCTAATATTAAATTGACCCTTAGCGACCGATCGCTCTTGTAGGGGGGGGGGGGGGGGGGGCAGCTGCCCCCCCTGCCCGTACCTCGCTACGCCCATGAGAAAATATATTTTGTAACAAATCTTTCTAGGCTTATTTTATTACTTATTATTTATGTACAAATAAACTTACCTACATATAACGAGCGCGTTAAATAATTAAGACATTAAAACACCGAATACACGGTCGTCAACGGCGGTCGTCAACAGCAAAAAATTGTATGCGCGTTGCCAGCCACACGGTTGTCAACCTGCAGTTGTCAACCAGTTTTTCATATAGATTTTGCGTCCGCCGTTGACGACCGTGTATTTCTTGCTTAAATTACTAGTGTGATGACCTCACATCCAAATCGGAAGTACCGTAAAAGCATTTTCGTCAATAGAAATCTAAAAATATAAAATCATATTTTCAAATCGACTTTATATTTTATCAATCATGAGCTTTTCTTTGATGATAAGGATGAAATACGTTTTCCTAGGCCAAGTTCTACTAGAAATATGCATTTGTTCAATGAAATTGAATATTAGGTATAGGTCAAGTAGCCTATTCTTTCATTTTTTATATTAAATAAAATTGGAGTGTCTGTTTGTAATATTGAAAGAACCGTTTGTTAATACGTCATGCATCTGGCTACTTTTTAACCGACTTCCAAAAAGAAGGAGGATAATTATTTTACTTTGACGCGGGCGAAGTCGCGGGCAACAGCTAGTTTATAATAAGGTAAGTAAAAAAGAAAATTATTGTTTGAAATAGAATATTTTTTTATATAATATATTATTTTTGGCGGTTTACGAACTCGAGTCAGAGGGAATTCAACTCGAGTAAAACGTAGTGATTATAGATTATATTCTCTTTGAACTCGAGTTAACTCGAGTTAGTTACTCGAGTTGACATTACTAATTTAATTTTGACAGCCAGAAACCTAGTTTTTTGGAACGTGAGCTAATAATTGTAGGTTATCTTAATTTTATTTATTACCTATTGTGATATCAAAAAGCTTAATCATATAACAGTAGTAAATTAGTAATACGTTAGTTTTATGATGGCGGAAACATCGAATGAAAAAATTTCTAAGAAGTGAGTATCGTTCAGAAAGTTGATCAAGATGATTTTATCCCGGACTTCAACAGTGGTTTCCTCATTATTTGGGCAAAGAATTATAAATTGTCCAATAACTTTCGCAAAGTTCTCATCAGCAGTGCATTCACGGTTGGTTTATCTTCATACGGTCGAAAAATGTATATAGTTCTATAATTACTTAATTTGTTTCAATTACAGTGAATTAAAACGTCGGCTTAAAGCTGAACAGAAATTAAAGGAGAAGGCAGAAAAGGCTAACCAACAGCCGGTTGCCAGTGAGAAAAAAAGTTGCAAACCTGATGAAGAAATAAGTCCTAACGAGTATTACAAGTTACGAACTGGAGCAGTTGCAGCTCTTAAAAATGGCAAAAAAGAGGATCATCCATACCCACATAAATTCACAGTTACAATATCCTTGGAGGATTTTATTCAAAAGTACAACAATCTTAAAGATGGAGAAGTTCTAGAAAATGTAACATTGTCTGTCGCTGGTAGAATACACTCTATTAGAGAATCAGGAGCTAAGCTTATTTTTTATGATCTAAGAGGGGAAGGTGTTAAGTTGCAGGTAAGATTTTATTACATTAAGTATATATAATTAAAGTTATTATATAATAATTATGTAAATAGTTAATATTAATCCCTCGATCATGGAAAACCGAGACACAATAGATTTCTATTGTTATCGCAGTAGCCAGTGACCTCTTGGGGCTTGAAGCATTAAAGTCATTAAATAGGTTAAGAAAATGTTTAGCACTTATGCCTTTGTCTTACCAAAGAGCAATATAAAAAAATTTGAGTGTGAAACGAACTTTAGTGTAGTTATTTTATTGTATAACTTAAATATTAGACATTAAAAGTAACTATTTTTGCAGGTGATGGCCAATGCTAAGTTATATGAATCTGAAGAGAAGTTTGTGTCTGACACGGAAAAGTTGAGGCGAGGTGATATCATTGGATGTGTGGGACATCCTGGAAAAACTAAGAAGGGAGAGCTGTCAATAATACCCCAGACCGTGAAACTATTGTCACCGTGTCTGCACATGTTGCCACATCTGCATTTCGGGCTCAAAGATAAAGAAACTAGATTTAGAAAGAGATATTTGGATCTCATTTTGAATGATAAAGTAAGTTTTTATTAGTTTTTAACTTAGTGTTTGATTATTATTAATTAATTTTTATGGTTAAATACTTTTAATTTTAAGGTTTATTATAATAATTTAAAATAATAAAAATTTAAAAGGTAAAAGTTGCGCCCTAAATAATAAGACAAACCTAATTGTCTTTCTGTCAATAGCTGAGCAGTTAAAATTTTCACCAATATTTTTTAGATAAAAGTAAATGTTTAAGTTGTTCTCACATGTAACAAACAATTGCTCATTATAATAGTGGTGTAGAGTATACATAATATAATATTATTTGAAAAAAAAAAACTTATTTCATTATTTTAAGGTGCGTCAAACCTTTTACACAAGAGCGAAAATTATTTCCTACATCAGGAGGTTTTTGGATAATATGGGTTTCTTAGAAATAGAGACACCGATGATGAACATGATTGCCGGTGGTGCCACCGCTAAGCCTTTTATCACTCATCACAATGAACTTGACATGGATCTCTACATGAGGATTGCACCAGAGTTATATCACAAAATGCTTGTAGTAGGAGGATTGGACAGAGTGTATGAAATTGGACGACAATTTAGAAATGAAGGCATTGATTTAACACACAATCCGGAATTCACAACTTGTGAGTTTTATATGGCTTATGCGGATTATAATGATTTGATATCTATCACTGAAACAATGCTCTCTGGAATGGTTAAAAGCATTCATGGAACTTACAAGGTAAAAGAAAACATCTTAAAGAGTTGCTTTTAATGTTTTAATATTGATATTTAGTTAAGAAATGGCTTTTTTTTTTTTTACATGGGGAAATGCTTTACGCATCCCCGGCGGATTGGGGACATCGGCCGGGGTATGTGGGACTCTCCGAGGAGCTACCCACTAAAACCCCATGGTGCTCCACTCCCCGCTAGGCAAAGTTACGGGCACGATCAACCCACCGCAACTTTGCCAACGGTTGTCTGTGTCAGACTCGTCAAAACATGCAGGCTTTTCTAGGTCGCCACGCGAGGTGGCCTAGAAAAGCCCACACGGGTGCCGCGATGTGCAGAAGCACCATGCACATCACAGCTCTCTCTGGAACTCGGTGCAATGGGCAGCAGTGTCCCCACACTGCCACCCCGAGTATCCCGGCTAAAGCAAGGCGCTGCGGCCACTCCGTGGTGCGCGTCTTCTCCTTGGCCGTCTCAAGGGGTCGAACGCCTCCCGTTCTCTCCTGCGCTCGGCCTCCTCCTTTGCAGTGATGACATTCTGGGCAAAGTCATTCACCGCCTGCCACGCAATCTCACTGCTCAGCATTGCCCGGATTATTGCTGGCAGGGAGAGGTCCACTCCAATGGCAGCCGTAAGGGCCGCGCGTTGTTCCGTCCAAGATGGACAGGTCGATAATGTGTGTTCGGCCGTGTCCATTTCGTCGAGGCAGTGGTGACACCTTGTGTCACTCTCTCTCCTCGCGATCTGGCACAGGTACCGACCAAAGCAGCCGTGCCCAGTCAGCACCTGTGTCAGATGGAAGGAGAGTGCTCCGTGTCTCCGTTTTACCCACTCTTTAAAGAGTGGGCGGATTGCTTCTATCAGGGCGGCGCTTACCAGCGGTTCCTGCAAACGCTCCGCCCAAAGGTCTAACGACCTCTCCCTCGCCTCAGCCCTCCACCGACGCACGGCGTCCGGAAGGGGGTTGAGTTAAGAAATGGCCTAGCTAGCATATTCTTGAATTTGAAATATTATTACATTTTTATTGTTTTATTTTTTAAATATTTTGAGAAAAATAACAAATTTGAGATTAAGTTGAATTATAGTTACATAAAATTAACTTTTCTGCAGGTTAAATATCATCCTGATGGTCCTGACGGTGAGGAAGTTGAGATTGACTTCACACCACCATTTGCGAGAGTACCCATGATTGCTACGCTGGAGAAAGTTCTCAATGTGAAGTTGCCCCCTGCTGATCAGCTGCACACTCCTGAAGCCAATGCTTTATTATGCCAGCTTTGTGAAAAACATGAGGTGATTTGATTCACATAATGCCAAAGATATTTTAGTAGTTCGTAGGCAAAACTTACCTCCTCCTAATAATTAAATACTACTAAAAATGTAGCACTATGTTAACAAAAATCCTTGTCCATCATGTAACAACTTAAAGAAAATTATATTATTTTTCAGATTGAATGTCCCCCTCCAAAAACAACTGCAAGACTCTTAGACAAATTAGTTGGAGAGTTCTTGGAAGAAAAATGTATAAATCCAACATTTATATTGGATCATCCCCAAATTATGAGCCCCCTCTCTAAATATCACAGGGATATTCCAGGCTTAACAGAAAGGTGTGTTATTTTGAACATTAAATATTAATTATTATTATATTTATTCATAGAGTTCTTTTCAATTAATGTAAAATTTTCTGTTCAGGTTTGAACTCTTTGTAATGAAAAAGGAAATCTGTAACGCATACACCGAGCTGAATGATCCAGCTACTCAGCGTGAACGTTTCGAGCAACAAGCGAAGGATCGTGCGGCTGGTGATGATGAAACTCCGCCAACTGATGAAGCATTCTGTACTGCTCTTGAATATGGTCTGCCACCAACGGCAGGATGGGGTGTTGGTGTTGATCGACTCACAATGTTTTTAACCGACTCAAACAATATTAAGGTGGGTAGATAAAAATATATATCATTCACTATACCCTGAGTTCCATTTCATGTTAAAAACGCTCAATTGCCTCCTATTTTGAGCGTTTTGATCGTTTTTAACATCAAATGGAATGTGGGGATAATTTAACATTATTATTTTGCAGTTGATTTTGAGTCAAGCTTTTAGAATAAGATTGATGTTATTTCTGTACTTCGTCAATATCTCAAAATATGTTTTTGTATTCAAAGTAACTGTGAAAACTAAATTCTAATTTTGTTTTCAGGAAGTATTGTTGTTCCCAGCAATGAAACCAGACGATCCCAACAAACATAACACTGAAGGGGAACCTTCTAAAGAAAATATAAATGGTGCCCAGTAAAGCCAGTAATGCACCTAAAAACATTTTTTTATGGACAATCCTTTTGTGTTGATGTAAAGATAACACAGTCCTTGTGACTGAACAATTTCTTTATCTAAGATTGATTGTTGAGAAAATGCTTTTGTTTGAAAATACAAATTATTTACTAGAAACTCCTTTTTTCTAAACCCTCTAACATTTAAATTATTAATATAGGAGAAAAGAAACATTGTAGTCTAAAAATTATTTATTGTAAGTACAATATTAGCAAAATGACTAAAATTACACTGAATTTCATAAATCCATTTATACAAAATTTTTAAATAATACATATTTCTAAAAAGACTTAAATGAGGGTGATTTAGCTCTAGTTGGCAGTTCACATTTACAATGTATGTAAATAATATTTATACAAAAAAAAACTTTATACTTCATTGTGTCTAAAAAGATTGTGCCTGAACTTCTTCAGTTGTTAAAGTTTGAGTAGAATTGTAATGTTCACCCAAGCTGTACATATGACGGTGGTAGGTTATAAATAAGGGAGGGCCAGTAAACTCAGTCCCCTGCTCAATAGTTTCTGGCCCTGTTGCTTGAATTATACTTATAGGACATTTCAAGTAGTTTGACAAAGCTCGGATCTCTACCTGCCCTCCCCATACATTTGTATTTCTAATTTTCTCGCAGTACTCTTCAAATTCTGCATCTGTTAACATTTCAAATGTGTCTGGATTACTGAGAAATGGTAGGAAATCATCTTTATTTTCCATTATGTATGATGCTGCATTGTTTCGTAAGTCCTGAACATTAAGTTTTTTATTGTGTTGAACTTCCAATTGATGCGCAATTGCTTTATATAAACAGTCTCCATCGGAGGGAATAAGAAAAATAGACAAATTTCTTGTTTTTAACCTGGTATGTATTGCTTGCATTTCTAAATTTCGAGAGCCATTTTTATTTTCTTGTTCCTGCAATTTTATTTGTTCATTCCTTTCCCTTTCCAGTAAAATTTTTTTGTCTCTACGTTTTTGAGCCTTTGATAATTTTGTTTTCGATGCCTCCTTTACTTTGAGCTCTTCTGGTTCCAACTGTAATTCAATATTTTGGTTTGCATTCTGTACAGATTCTAGTTCCTTTTTGTGTTTTTCATCTAACTCTGTTTCCAGCCTAGTGATTTCCAAAGTAAGTTCTTTCTTCTTTGTCTTATCATTTTTTGCAGCCTTTTTAAGAGCCTGAATTTGAGCTTGAAGTTCCTTTTTTTCTTTTTTATGTTTTTGTTCTAAAATTTTCATTTCATTTTCGTCAGAATTATCATCCATTGTGCTGTGAAGCCGCCTATGATTAAAATCCGAACGAGTCTGCAGAGAGTTATAGAGAGTGTTAACTTACAAGTTACTATACAATAAAAATACAAAAATACAATATTGTCCATTAAGAAATGTAGCGTAGAAATTGCACAAATCCTATGTGATACCGGAAATTTAAAATGTTCCAAATTACCTAGCAAGCACTAACTAGCAAGTAATATAATAATCATTTATATTGTTCCGAGTCGTTTATCATAAAAATGAAAAATCTGCTAAGTTTAGGCATGGACCAATCATACATAGACAATCAAGTCCCATACAAAATTGCGTGTACGAAAAAAGCAGGCTAAATCTAGATGGCGCTATCATCGATTCTGGCTATATCTGAAAATGATATATTACAACAAAACGAGCCCATCAAATCAAAAGGGGTAACCTTAAAACACAAAAGAACATTTTTCTGCATTTTTACAACATCATTAAAACACTCGTAGGATCATAATTATGATTTTCTAAAAATACTTCCCAATCAATGTTTATTGTTAGTATTTAAGCAACAATTGTTAGATGGCGCCGCGGCCGATAGCTAACACGCTTACTAAGTAGCTTGCTATTTGAACACTAGATGGCGCAAAACATAATTATTTAATTATAATATCTATGTACAATATACTTTGAATAACTACAAATTTTAATGAAATAGTGTTTTGTTTTGTGTGTTACAAAAAGTGAATGTGGGTACGGCATTATCAATGCAATTATTAATCGATAAAACGCCGTCAGCGCGACAATACTACTCAAAAATTTCGCTAAGATTGCTTAAGAATTCGTAGCCCAGCGGTTTCGTGATCAAGCACTACGTAGGGGCATATAGGGGTATCGAGTTCAAACCTTTCATGTGCTTAAGATTTTTTAAAAGTTTTTACAAGGAAATGTTATGGAAATCGACTCAAGATTATAATAGAAACTAGATGTTCCGTGCGGCTTCGCCCGGGTAATTTAGGAATTTCCCGGAAACCGTACATTTTCGTACAACGTCGCGAAGAGTAACAAACATCTATTCTATACATACCGGTAAAACATGCCAACTTTGCCACATAGGATAACTTTGCCCTAAGATCCATTGGCAAATCTTTGATGTACAGAGGTATTTTAATATTATGGCAACATTTGTTTAATTTGGCAGAAAATAGGTTATATGACTGATAATGTTGATAATACTCCGTAGTGCTAACTTTATTCAGTAACTTGTTGCAACTTCTGAAAAACGGACAACGGTACGTATTTTTGCGGGCAAATTGTGGTGCAGATTTATGAGTGAATAGTGCGTGGTGGCGAATTCTTTTACTGGATTTTGATGCCACCTGTGCAAAGTTCATATTTGCGTGAAAAATCAAGGTGGGCAATGTTAGCTGCAAGTCCAGGTAACTTTACCCGGCATGAAAATCAATCATAAATTGAATTAAATGAACAGTAGTAATGTTTTTGACATTCCTACACCTGCGCATGTAGCCTTGTAGTTGCAGAGGGCAAAAAAAACTTACACTTCTATACAATTTTTTTACAAGAATTAAAATTATTCGAAAAAAGCTGGCAAAGTTGGCATGTTTTACGGTATTATATTTAAGTACAAACTTTCGCCATTATAATATTAGTAGGAAATTAACTAGAATAGCTGTAGGATTATAATATATTACAAAATATGTGTTTTATTTATTGTACATTAAGTGAAATCATAGACTAGGGAAATACTTAAATAATAATATTAGCCTCAAGTAGATGGCAATAAATTTCTCATTACACAATTTTCCATAAAATCAATTTATCCATCCACATAAATTATAATTTATAACAGTTTATAACAATAAAAGCGGGCGAAAGAATAGCTAAAATAGTACAGCATAATTATACTGAGGAGTAAGGAGGCATGGCATGGCGCATGCCCCGCGCCCGCCGATCGCACGCGCGGTGCGCCGTGTAGGGCACTGCGCGCGTAGTGTATATTTTCTTTGACTGCGGGGCCTCCGCAAACAACCGCGGCGGCAGACCAGCCGGGCCGACCGCGGCCGCAGGCGGCAGCATAGGGCATCCGGCATTGTGCAAAGTAGATGCATCTACATGACCATGCAGAATATTCGGCGCTTTCCAGACGACGGGGCGGGGCGGGCTTTTTGTCCGCGGACATGCTGCGCCGCCACGTGCCGTGTGCGTTGGTAATAATAATAATATGATTCCCTTTGTGCTATAGTTCGCGGCGAAATTAACAGGCCCGCCCAGCCCCGTCGCGTCGTCTGCAAAAAATCTCGCTTACTCTCGCTAGGCTTTTTATCCTATCGTCATCACGATCACGTGGCGATGGCGGCAAATTCAAAAAATCGATCTATAGCAACCCTGTCTATAGCCGGAATTATAGTTTTGATCTTCGAACTATAGGAATAATTATTATTTTAATAATTTAATAATTATTAACTTTATTATAAAGTTCCTTAGTTTTTATTATTTATTAGGGAGTAGGAAAGTCTTGAATTATACATTGAGCGGTATTTATTCGAGCAGAGTTTCACCTTACACGTTTCAAAGTTAATTATAATAATAATGCTCCCACACCGGTTTCGGTGACGGTGGGCGGTTTCATTGAAACCAGGCCAGCTACGCAGGAGTAATTTTATAGTGCCCAAGTGTGTGCGCAGTACACAAGAGCACTCTCTATTCCTTTACTCTCATAACCCAGTGGGACGGCAGACCGACACGACCGGCGAGAGATAAGGCGCAGGACCGACTTTTTACATGCCCATCCGACGCATGGATCATCTTACTTGTCAGACAATCAGGTGATCAGCCTGCATTGTCCTAACCAAACTTGGAAATAACATGTTTCCGACGCGGGAATCGAACCCACGACCTCCGAGTCAAGAGCCGCGCTCTGTACCACTAGACCACGGAGGCGTTCAAAGTTAATTACAGAATGAATCAATCAATGCAATATGGCTGGCTTTTATACCATTTTACACAAAATGGAACGAACTTCCGTTGACAATTCGAATATAGTAAAATCATATAAAATACATTAGAAATTAAGAATGGCTAAGAATAAGTTAAGTACATAATTCTAAATATTAATTAATGTACTAAGATCTGGGGGCATGGGAGTGCCCCCGCCAAGATGAGCCAAGCGAAGCGCGCACGGGCACTACCTACCTTTTCTCGAAACGTTTCGTCGTATTTTTGCACCATCGTAACTTTGGTTTGGATAATGCCAGATAGTTGAAATTTTCAAGATATTATGACATGAGTATAATAATTAAATGCGCAAAGTTTAAATATTTTTGCTTTAGATTTTATAGGGGTCCAAAAACCCCACAATAATGGACTGACTCACCGATCATCAAAATTGTTAGGGTACTTCCTGAAGTCATAGAAAGCTGAAATTTGCTATGTGACATACTATTAGTACAGAAACAACAAAAAAAATATCAAACCCAACCTAACCTATCCCCATCCCCTTGATATAGAGAGGGGATGTTAGTATGAGATACCCCCGTTTCTTGTGCTAGATACAAAATTAAAAATAGAGTATAAAATAATTCTTGTGCCAAAAAAAATACGTATTAGACATGAGAGACCATAGAATCACAGAAAACCGGCGTGAAACAGCGCTTGCCCTGTGTTTCGCTTAGTGAGTGAGTTAAGCGGAGGCCCAACTGCACCCTAAACCTTATTCCCTATCCCTGTTCTCTTCTGCTGATTCCCTTAGCCTATTCCTATGAAGGAATACAAAGACCCAAAACGCACTTGCAACACTTCTGATGTTAGTGTCTATAGACGACGGTAGAACTTACTTTCCATCAGGTGACCTGTTTGCTCATTTGTCTCCTAATCTTATATAACAGATCCCCTCTTAAAAGCTGGCAAAGCACTTGCAACTTTTCTAATATTGCGAGTGCACATCCTCGTTAATTGCCCCTTAATTTCATAAAAACGTAATAATTTATGTGGTAATTTTTCCATCATCCAAAGAATCATCCCGTACCTCCTTTTAAATAATATTATATCTATACTAATATTATAAATGCGAATTGTAAGGGGGTGAAAATGCGTAAATTTGTTCAAATAAAGTTAGTTTCAAAAATTCATAATAGATGGCGCCGTGCGTCTTCTACATCGCACCACCGCTTACCCAAACGTGTTTCTATAAGAGGTGGTAAGGATGAACAAACTTTTTCGATTAATTTGATGTTATACAATATAATATTTGAAATATATTGTAATAAGATTAAGAAGAGTTGATGTTCGACTTCGACCCCACCCCACTCCCCTGCTGTTAATAACCCCCTATGCCCCTATGCAAAAATCTATTATCTATACATATAATAAAACTGTAGAAATGAAAATTCTGTACAATAAAGATATTAAAAAATAATAAGCGGGGGGTGTCACTACATCGCTATAGAAGCCAAAAATGTGGTTAGTTTTTTTGTCTGTCTGTCTGTATGTTTGTTCCACTATCACACGAAAACTACTGCTCGGATTTGAATGCGGTTTTCGCAGATGTATTTGTCTTCTTCCAACTTAACATCTGGTGATAAAAAAAAATCCCCCCACCCCTCAAAGGGGACGAAAAAGGGGGTCAGATTTTGTATCAAACTTTTTTCTTTAACACGAAAACTACTGATCCGATTTGCATACAGTTTTTGCAGATATATTTGTCTTCTTCCAACTCAACATCTGGTGTATAAAAATCCCCCTCTCCCACCCTTCTAAGGGGACCAAAGAGGGGGTCAGATTTTGTATCAAACTTTTTTCTTGGACTTACTTCATAATATTATTAACTTTGTTTTCTAACTTAACATCTGTTGATAAAAACTTTCCCACCACACCTCTTAGGAGACAAAAGAGGGGATAATATTTTATATCAACTGATGAAGTAGAAATACTTTAAATGGGAAAACAACGATTGCCGGGACAGCTAGTTTAAAATATTATGTAAGAAATATTTTCTGTCTGTCTGTAAACATTGAAGTTTGAAGTAAGCTTCCCTCGGAAGCACCTCTAGTCTGTCGTGCAAATGCAATTTGCAGTAATGTAGCAACGAGAACTACTTACCATATTATATTATTATAATAATATAATATAAGTTACTTTATGACGGGTACTACCGCGAGCTATTTAAAGCTGAAGTCCACGCGGACGGAGGACTAACTATTTAATTACTCTATGGTTTAGGTTATATTTTGCTTTTTTATTTTTTAGACAGGCAAAAGCACAGAACACTCCTAGCGGAGGGCAAAAGGCTATACATATTACATTACAATTTACATACTCTATCACAGAACAGATCACAGAGATTTACTCCTAGCGGAGATACTCCTAATCTGTGCTCTATACTACAGACCACTGATCTCTATACAAGTACGCTGGATTGCTGAGAACTAAATCTGACGTAAAAATGACGTTTAAAAGCCGCCATATTGGCGCAATAAAAAAAATAAAAGTCACTATGACAGATCAATTATTCGATTGACGTTTGATCATATAATTTTGCTTTTTTAGGATTTCTACAAAAAAATAAAAATACGAAATAAAATATATTATTGCAAATAAACTAATAAACAAGGTCTTGTGAAAATATGAATCCATGCTCTGTTGCTGCCCCACAACCAGATATTGAAGGCGATGGAAGATGGAATAGCATTGTAATGTTTTTTAACTTTCTGAAATAATATAATCATTTTACGGGCGACGTGGTTATCTTGTAAATTCAAAAAATATTTTCTAATTTTTTATAGAAACAAACTGATATTGTATGTTGTAAATTAACTGTTTAATTTTATTATAGCACAACAGATTCCTGTCAGACGCCAAAGGAAAAGATGCGGATGTAATATTTATCGGTGATTCTGTTCTTCAAGCTTTGGAGCACACTGAAGTTTGGAATCAATGGTTTGCGCCGCTCCATTGCCTTAATTTTAGTATTCACAGAGACCAGACTCAAAATGTGCTTTGGCGTATTAAAAATGGAGAGCTTGATCATGTCGATCCCAGAGTAAGTATTTTTAAACCTTTCTTCATGATAACACTATAATTCAGATATCATATTTTATTAATATTTAATTTTTCACCAGGTAATTGTCCTACATGTAGGAACAAACAATATTGAACATACTCCAGAACAAATTTGTGAAGGTATCTTAGAAATAATTCACACAGTTAGAGAGAAGCACCCAAGTGTCTATATTGTATTACCTGTAAGTATTGTACAGGTTTGTTTCTATTTAATAATCATTTTAAACATTACTGTATATGCTTATCACATTTGTTTCAGAGTTTACTACCTAGAGGACAGTATCCTAATAAACTAAGGGAAAAGAACAATAAAATCAATGAATTATTACGAGAAAAGGTGGCTAGTATGAAAAAAGTTGAGATGGTAACTATTGATAAAGGTTTTATTCAAAATGATGGGACAATTAGCCATCACGACATGCATGACTATCTTGTCCCAACTAATGCGGCTTGTCGAAAAGCCTTTGAGCCAGTTTATGATCTCCTACAACAGATACTCACAGAAGGTGAATCAGAAAAAGACTTGACACCCTCTGAATGAGAAGTATGTGCTGTATTTTATAAAAAGCTTTTACTGCGTAGCTAGAATTGTGATGAAGTACTTAAATTTAAGCTTCTTATTATAGTATTAAGAGTCATATTTAATTACAGTCTAGATTATTTGATATTTATTCATACATTCCAAATTTAGTAACTCACTTGGCTGTGGTAAGGTTAGAGTAATTCTCAACAAATTGTGCAACATCTTATTGTGCCCCGAGTGTCACAGAATTTGTATACTTTTACACATGCATGATAATAATAAGAAATCTCACCAGTGTGTCCATGTGTTAAGGCAAAGTATATTTTTATTCAAAAAAGTTTTTATAATCTTATGAATAATTACAACTGCCATGTGTATGTAAAATTTAATGGGAAACTTATAAGCCTTTTTTTTCAACTGCTCATGCCTCTATTTATTGTTTATAAAATAAACTTTAGTCATAGATATGTCGCAGTCATCTGGTTTAATCTGCGATTCGATCGAATGACTAGCGCATTCATTGAATGACACCATTCAATTGAATGACTAAAGGACAACTCGTCAAGACGTTGACTGTAACGTTTAACGTCTTGACTAAAAGTCATATTATAGCGAAGTCAGATTGAACCAGATGACTGCGACAGATATATATTATTTTACACAATTTATATGTGAAAATTTATGTTTTCACACAAATGTAAGTTTTTATTGCTTTGCATAATAACTGTACTTAAACTACAACATTTAGGGCCAACCAACACATACCACAACCACACCATGTTGCAACAACAAAATACCGTCAAGCAGTGGTTACATGTGAATGGTGTCGCTTCAGCTTTTTGTAGTTGCATTGTGGTACCGACAAAATGTCGACGTTGTTGTGTTGTCGCCAGTAGGTGCGATGTGATTACGTACGAAAGTCAATGAAACGGAGGGGGGGAAGAGCGCAGCGTTGTGGTTGCGGTGTGGTCAGCCACTAGTTCGCTTGTGGTTGTGAATTGTGATGTGGTCAGTATCACATAAGTGGTCGACAACGACTGCAAATTGTGATACGTGTGAATAGTCATTCATTTACAGTTCGAAATATACGCCCGACAACGTGGTGTGGTTGTGGTTGTCGTGTTGTTGTGGTATGTGTGGGTTGGTCCTATTATCTGTCAAATTCTTCATTAAATTGAAGGTTAATCATAATTAAATAGTACGGCGATTGTTTATTATTTTTGTACAAGTAGCCAACAAGTAGCTATGTCTATCTAACTTCACGGCAGTCCGCCGTGCAGGACTGCAAATGGACATAGCTCACTCATTGGCTTACACATTGAGGTATTATCTCACACTTGGTGTTGCCGGCCGGAGTTTTTTTTTAATAATTACAGATAAGTAATCAATATTCGTCCGAGAGCGTAGGAATACTTGATATTATATTTAGTATTTACTTAAAGCTTTTATAATTTTTCATAAAATGCTTCATTTTTTCCTAATTTAATAACATTTGCATATTATTAAAAACTTCAATAATTATTAATTGTGATTAAATGCATTTACTTTTTTTAACTTTATATTATTCCATAATTATTAAAAAAAAAACATTTGTTTTTACCTGTCGTATTCAACCTATGTTTTTACCTGTTGTATTCAGTATTACCTGAGCTACAATATAAATGCCTATGGAATTCTTATTAGTTATTAATATGAGTATTTTATAACTGTAACAGAAGCATTATGAAACATTTCTATTTCATCCTAAATATAATATACAAATTATATACTGAATAAAACATAACCAAAGACTTTTTAAACAAAATTACCAAAGTTAATCATTTTTTCTTACATGTACTTATTTTCCTCTTTATAATCAAATAGTGGCTAATGTAGGTAATATTGTATCAGAAAATTTTCATAATTTTATGTGTCAGTAAAATAAAAAAATGTTGCTTGGTAAGATTTATTGTAGTTCTTTAATACTATGTATTTCTAATTTCTATATTATTATGTACTACTCAAGTTGCCAAACAGTGCTTGAATCTCAAGATTGTGGTTATTTATTTGCATGACTGTTCTTGAAGTAAACAGTGCAATTATTACTTTTCATACTGTTTTATTTTGTACCCTACTTATAATTAGTAAGTTAACAACATTAAAAATTATTTATTACTCTATTGCAATATAAGCTCAGAGGCAATATAACACTGCTATTATGAAGGGACTTGTCAAAAATGTTGAAATTTGTTTTCTGTAATTTTTTTAAATAATAACTAACTGTGACTGCTGGTAAAAATACTTGCTTAGTAGTTTTTGGCACTTCAATACTCCTTGCCTGAAATTAAAAACAAAAAAGTTAGTGCCACTGAAAAGTAGTTACCAAACATTAAATAAATTAAGTTGCTAGAGTTGCCTTTTACCTTTTCTAAATGGCTATTGGCGCGAGATGCTATTTCAAAGACAACATCTCTCATACTAGCATTATCTAAACACCTCAGAACGGATTCTTGACTGACATTATGTTTCATGAGAATATCCAGTGGCAAGTATACACTTTTGTGGTGACTAGCAATTTGTACAGATCTAAAAATAAATATGATAAAACAGTAAAATGAAAGCAGGAAAAAAGGCTAAGATACCATTTTTCTTAAAAGGTAATGTTGGCAAAGAACCCACCGTAAAATATTTGTTATCCCTTGAGCTTTGCCGAGATGTGATGCAGTATGATCAGCGTGAACATTAGACACTCCAAAGATACACAGAAGTAAATAATATATTGAAGATACAGAATTTTCTACATAGTTTTCTAGTTCTTCCAAGGTGTTATAATATTTTTTTGTTAGCATATGCCTCCTTGATACCACCAGTCTTTCTAAATATCTTTTTGGCAGATTGTAATGTACACACACCTAAAATTTATACAAATATATTGTATCTTTCCGAAAAACATAAGTACCTACAATGAAGATTTATAGATATATCTGATACCAAGAGATTTTGTAATTTTAGAAGGCACCTTAAACATTTCTTTTGCAACAGGATTGGCGGGAATTTTGGAGATATGTTGTTCACTTTTGTACATAGAAGTGAGTGTATCTTGCCAGAACTGATGCCTCATTGCAGCTATCTGAGGATCAGAGGCTTGATCCTGGATACGAGATACTTCTGCATTAAAAGCTCTTATAACAAATGCTGGTGACCTTACAGGTTTAGTCATAAGAAGTGTTGCCAAATAGTTTTCATAATCATACTGTCTATCTGTAAAAAAAATACAAAGTACCCAGAAACATTTATAAGGTCAGCAAAGAATGATGTAAAAAATACCTTAGTCACAAT
Source organism: Plebejus argus (assembly GCA_905404155.3). Classification (NCBI taxonomy): domain Eukaryota; kingdom Metazoa; phylum Arthropoda; class Insecta; order Lepidoptera; family Lycaenidae; genus Plebejus; species Plebejus argus. Next base: position 14,243,937 of record FR989927.1, on the reverse strand, counting down.
AATTATTGACAATACAATAATAATTTTGCTGCATAGTACATAAATAAAATTATCAATACCTGACAATATTTGCACAGTATTGTAATGTATCTCCAGTCGTTGAGGTGTCCTTACCTAAAGACCTTTTTAATAAAAGGTTAGGCTTATAAAGTTTACATAAATACCGCATCATTCTGTAAAATTTACTTTTTCGTTTGATTAAAACTATTATTTCATGTTCCCTTTTGGTAAAATGTAATAAACTCTTCAACTACTTTCTGTAATTTCTTCTTTCTTTTACTTTTTCTTAAATTCTAATTTCCATTGCTAATCAATTTTTTTTTACTTTTGAGAAAACTTGAAAATGAAGTGAAAATCAAAACAAAAACCGAAGGGTTTTCTTGTTCAAAACTCATAACAGCATTCTGGAAAGTGTGACAGTGATATCATATTTTGATTCGCTATCGATTATGGTTAGACCACAGATTAAAGTATATTGGTTGAACACACTGTTTATTTAGGAACACACCAATAAACTGTATTATCCTGTGGTATTATCCATAGAGTTATAATAACTGTCGTAAACACAGATTAAGTATACATAGATGGATTCTTAGCTCGCCAGCGCGTGGCCATTTTATGCTTGTGTGCAATTGCTGTAGTGTGCGTGTAGGGATGGCGTATATCGATAAAAATATAAAATTAGACTACAGCTATCGACCAAGCCGACCATAATTTTATGTTAAGTATAGATTTTTATTAAACGACATCAAAAAAGGAGGTTATCAATTCGACCTGCATGTTCAATTTAGGATATATTATGCTCATTAAATTAGAAGTCGCTTTCAATTTGGTGAAAAGGTATTTTTTATCTATTTATTAAGTGTATGAAAATACTTGAATACAGGGTGCAATTAAACCTTCCTGCCAAATTTTGATATATTATTGATCCTTGTTCAAAATAAAAATACACGTATTTTTCTTTTAATATAGTCACTCAGTACTAAAATGTTGAGAAATAGCTTCCGAAAGTTATCCTAAAAAACACTATAATTAAAATGGACACTACGCGTCGCCGGCGGGTGAGCGCGCGCGCGCCTCCCCCTCACGTCACCCCCGCTCATTCTCACCGCCACGAGTAACCGTTCTGCATCGATTTTAAATGGGATAAAATATGTCATTAAAAAAATAACACCCAATTTTTTTTGCTAAATGACCTCTCCTAATGATACCTAAGCCCTGGAAAAAATTTGGCAGGATGGTTTAATTGCACCCTGTATAAACAAAATATTTAAGTATATATAATTACACAAATAGTTAAAAATATACATAATATTATGTATATTGTATACTCCATAAGCCACGAAAGCTTGTCCGGAGTGTAATAGCTAATATCAATAAAATCAACAGTTTTTATAAAACACAACAGAAGAACAAAATATATTATACTTTATTAAACTTAATTACTATTTACTATTAAACAACTATTTTGTAGAATAACAATTATTATTATCAAAGAAATATAAGAATGAATCTCAGTCCTACTTATTTAAAGTAATTCCAAAAACGCTTAGGTGCATTTCTTTACCTATTAAAATATAATGTAATAATATTTATACAGAAAAAGACTTAAAATAGATACTTCGACGCCCCCTGAATAATGATATTATAATAATAATAATTAATAACCTAAGTGGGACTCTAGAGTCTAGACGATCAATTTTATTGTGCAATATCACGGTGTGTGCAATCAAAATCATAGAGCACTAAACCAAATATTATTCTTCACTTTCAATCTTATTATCAAATTAATAATTGAAAATAATTATTATCTTCATTATAGGTCTCTCCGTCACCACCATAATATTGAACTCTTCTTTAAGAGCATTCCAATAACCTGAAAAAAATAAATGGTTTGGTGTCAATAAATGTACTATACTACTACATACTATAAAATATACACATAATTCATAATATGGTATACGGGGCAATATGCTTTATGTAAGTTTTCCATGCTTAACCCATCCAGCCCCAAGCGGAACCCAGGTGCCGCATAACAACTAAATATATATTGTGTCTGGAATTCGACGATTGAGGTATTAAATTTATTTTATTAAATGATTATGACTTTAGCCTTATTAAAATTTTACATTTTACTTATTAAAAAAGAGTACCTAATGCCAGGATAAAATTTCAAGAAGTATATATATTGAGTACTTACAGGGGGAGGTGTGAGAGCTGTTGATCATGCAATTATTTTACTCTCCGTTAGAACTTTCTTTATTTCAATAAAATCATTGTTTCAAACTTACGTTTGAAATGATAATTCCAAATTCCAATATTGTGATGCCTTCATAAGGGAGTAAGGATTAAAAACTTGCATGAAACTTGCGTCTAAAATATATATCTGTTTGTCGTCTATTTTGAAGCATTTTCAACCTGAAAAAAAAAATCATTTAGTCCATGACATTATTTTTATCGATAAACTATAGTTCAAGTAAGGCGCATCCCTAAAATACACGTAAAAAACTATGCAATATTTATAGCCAAATTATTACTTGATGTGACATTTTTATCACTAATGCCTTATATAGCATGATTAATGGATTACTATACTTATAAATTTTCTTTTTTAGCTTACAAAAATACCGATTGATAAGCCCAAACAACGTTGTTGAAAACTTACGTATGTTATGTTAAATCCACGTGTTTGAGGCATTCCTTGGCCGTTTTTATGGTTTATTATATAGCGGAACAACAAAACGCAATAATATATTGCATTGAACGTTCACCAAACACTTTTATTACCACTTTTTAAACATGAAATATGCAGACCTACTCCTTTGTTATGTTCTACTAAGTGGGACATAACATTACAGGCTTTTGACGTTTACACACCGATATGAGCTTTCTCTTTCACCCAAATTACTACATCGTTAGTTAGAAAGAGTAACACTATCAGCTGTCAAAATATAAGGCGGACTCCTAGTATATTATATCTCAATGGTCGTAAAGACCACCTGACAACCCGAAAATGCGTGACGATTTTCGATCTGTCAATGTGTGCGTGTACTAGTGATGTATCTTTTACTATCGATAGTATAGTCCGTTCGAGTTATTTTACCTGAGTTTCTATGAGAAATAATTAATAAATAATATGCAACTTTGGCAGATTTTGTATTTCAAATTAGGTATCATATTATATTTTATTTGGCAGAAAAAAGGTGACGATCGAAAAGTATAGATACACATTTTCGTTTGGGGTGATTTTTCAATCGTCGGATATGTTATGATATGAGGTTCTTATAAGGGTAAATAATATACACATTATAAAGTTACTTATTTATTACTCAGGTAAAAGCTATCTGAAAAATCAGCCCTTACATTATTAGAAATGCAAATATAATGTTGAAAGTAAACAACACACATAGTATATTATTTATTCTTAAATTAAATACATATCATAATACTCTTACACACCCATTACATTTTTAGATTGGTTTTATGTTATTGTTAAATACCGATAAGTATATCGATAAATTTGATTCAAGCACTAGCGTATATGTAAAAAATTTTCATGAAAAATTTTTCATCAAAAATTGTGTAATTTAAGAACAATAGTATCTTTAGTTACGTAAAATATGAAAGTAAAAGGGAGGATTGATATTATTTTATTTGAAATACAGAACTAAAGACAGAATATAGCAAAAATAAACACATCGTAGCAATTAGGACATGAAGATTAATTACCCGTGAAATGTATATTTTTCAGTATTATTCCTATGACTTACACTGCAATCACTCACAGAACAAGTTATCATTGTTATATATAATAGTATTTGTTCAAAATAACAAACGATTAAACAATAAATTGCAAATACCGAAAGGGCACAAAAACGCGTGTCGACTTGTGACGACCTGTCATATAAAAGTGGTTACAGTTCACATTAGACTGCCTCTCTCTTTTCATCTTGTTATAATTCCATAAAGGATTTTCTTCTCTCTCGCACTCTTTGTTGGTCTATGTATTATAGGTTTATGGTATTATCTATGGAAGACACTAAAAACGTTCATAAACTTATAATGCATAGCACAGTATAGCAATATAGGGATATTAAATTGCTATACTGTGATGCATAGACATAGGCATAGACCAACAAAGAGTGCGAGAGAGAAGAAAATCCTTTATGGAATTATAACAAGATGAAAAGAGAGAGGCAGTCTAATGTGAACTGTAACCACTTTTATTTGACAGGTCGTCACAAGTCGACACGCGTTTTTGTGCCCTTTCGGTATTTGCAATTTATCGTTTAATTCGTTTGTTATTTTGAACAAATACTATTATATTATATAACAATGATAACTTGTTCTGTGAGTGATTGCAGTGTAAATCATAGGAATAATCCTGAAAAATACACATTTCACAGGTAATTAATCTTCATGTCCTAATTGCTACGATGTGTTTATTTCTGCTATATTCTGTCTTTAGTTCTGTATTTCAAATAAAATAATATCAATCCTCCCTTTTACTTTCATATTTTGCGTAACTAAAGGTGCTATTGTTCCTAAATTACACAATTTTTGAAGAAACATTTTTCATAAAAAAATTTTACATGTACGCTAGTGCTTGAATCAAATTTATCGATATACTTATCGGTATTTAACTATAACATAAAACAAATCTAAAAATGTAATGGGTGTGTAAGAGTATTATGATATGTATTTAATTTAAGAATAAATAATATACTATGTGTGTTGTTTACTTTCAACATTATATTTGCATTTCTAATAATGTAAGGGCTGATTTTTCAGATAGCTTTTACCTGAGTAATAAATAAGTAACTTTATAATGTGTATATTATTTACCCTTATAAGAACCTCATATCTTAACATATCCGACGATTAAAAAATCACCCCAAACGAAAATGTGCATCTATACTTTTCAATCGTCACCTTTTTTCTGTCAAATAAAATAAATACCTAATTTGAAATACAAAATCTGCCAAAGTTGCATATTATTTATTTCTTAAAGAAACTCAGGTAAAATAACTCGAACGGACTATACTATCGATAGTAAAAGATACATCACTAGCACACGCACACATTGACAGATCGAAAATCGTCACGCATTTTCGGGTTGTCAGGTGGTCTTTACGACAGTATAGGGACCGTGCAGAAACTATAGAGGGCGTCGTAATTCGACAGCAGCGACACGATGCGAGCAAAAGACGTAACTTGTGAGTGACTGGCTTCGCATTCTCCTTGAGTCTTGACCCTGGCTAGTTTTTAAGTCTTTTTTTATGTTTTACACTATAAAATGATTTAATACTTACACTCCCAAGTGGCCACATGCGGCCGCGAGAATAACGACAGATTTCCAAGAATCCGCGATCGAAGTAATAAAGTTAAAGACTAGATGACGCCCGCAACTCCGTTGCGCCAAAAATCATTTATCGCGCGAGAACCGTACATTTTCCCGGGATAAAAAGTATCCTATGTCCTTTCCCGGGGCTCAAAGTAAATCTATACCAAATTTCAGCAAAATTGGTTTAGCGGTTTGGGCGTGAAGTGCTAACAGACAGACACACTTTCGCATTTATAATATTAAGTATATTTTTATAATATTAAGTATAATATTAAGGGTTTCTACTTTCTACCCGTAAACAAAGAACGAAAGAGTGAATAAAAATGTATAAAGCTTATCTAATTAACTAAGAAAATATCTGAAATAGTAATTAATAGCATCCGTCAGCATAGAAAGTAAAAACTTGATAAATATTGCAATAAAATAATGAAGCTATGCAAAAATACTTATAATCTTACTGAAAATGCATGTGGATTAATAAAATAAAACAAGTTCACTAAAATAAATGCTTTTATTTCATCAACCTTCTGCGATTCGATCGATACCATCTTCACAACTTTTGTCTGTCACTATTTTTAACTAATTTCAGTCTGGACCTCATCAGTGCAAACACCATTAAAATTATGTATCCTTTAAATAACACACAAAGACTGCACTACTCACAGATTAGAGTATTATGGCACTACTAATCTTTTTCCTACTTGAAGAATCATCCTTTTGAGAACCAACACTGACAAGATGGTTCAAGTTCAATACTGTCCTCAGTGTTGAATTCCTGGCAGGACTTCTCCAAATTATCCTTACTTTTGATGCAACTTTATGCCGGTGCCTATCAATGTATATCAATTTAGATTGAAGATAGTTTGGATGTTTACTGAAAGAAGCAACGGTTATAGGTTATGTTCATAAAAATGAATTTTCGGTTATAATCTACAAAATTCAGTGTTTTTACTAGTCTACACATAACATTCATGGAACTTTTTAAATACTTACGTATGTTTTTACCGCCTTTTATCCATTTCTTTCGTTTTTCAATAAACCAAGGCACGTGAATACTTTGGCAGAAAAATAGTAAAATTTTACATCGTTCGATTTGCCTTTATATTTCTTGTATGTATTAGAACATCCGGGAATACAACAATGCATTTCAATTCTTGAAAATAATCAAATTTTTCAAGAAACCTTATAATTTTCCGTAGCTTGACTAGAGCTTGACAGCAAAATTTTCGTAAAAGTTTCGGCTATTCGTGGCAGTGTCGTCGCTCTGCACGGTCCCTATATATAGGGACTTTTGCTGTCAAGCTACAGCTAAGCCGTCACACACCTAGCTCTAATATATATTAATATATTTATAGCTAGGCATATTAATATATATTTTCTATACAATTTTCGCGTGACCACACACTCAGCTATAATATAATATATTTCTGGTCTCAGTGTGTTTAGTACGGTATATTAATATATATTATAGCTAAGTCTGTGACGGCCTTAAGTCTGTGACGGCCTTCATGCACGTAGTGATGATAATGATAAATGTAATTTGCATATTAGCATGTCCGACGCCCCCAAGCAATAACCCAGTAATTGCAAAACTCATTTTTTACAGGAGAGCATCCTATGTGTTTTTTAGCTATATCTTTTCAGTAAATTATTATTATGACATCTTAAATACCTCAGATGAAAGGTATTTTTTGATAGAACGTACAATTTTCGCGTGACCACACACTCAGCTATAATATAATATATTTCTGGTCTCAGTGTGTTTAGTACGGTATATTAATATATATTATAGCTAAGTCTGTGACGGCCTTAAGTCTGTGACGGCCTTCATGCACGTAGTGATGATAATGATAAATGTAATTTGCATATTAGCATGTCCGACGCCCCCAAGCAATAACCCAGTAATTGCAAAACTCATTTTTTACAGGAGAGCATCCTATGTGTTTTTTAGCTATATCTTTTCAGTAAATTATTATTATGACATGTTAAATACCTCAGATGAAAGGTATTTTTTGATAGAACGACCTTGTAGTATTGGGATTACATTATATATACAAATATCTTTATAATAAATAAAAATATATATTACGTAAAATATTTTACATCATTATATCAATAATTATATATTACGGTATAGAATTATAAAAATGCATTCAGCAATGTCAACTTACTATATTACTTATTGCGGTATTTTTTTAAACACTAATATGCAGTAATCCACAGAACTAAAACGTTAGAAAAGGCATTCCATACAATCGTCAGCGCGAAAATGTGTCACTCTCGAGATGAGTGAGCTCACTCATCTGTGACCAGTGAGCCTTAGGACGCGGTGACAGTCAGACGTGCTCAATTAATTGTTTACTGCGTTGTTTTTCACCACATTTCGCTTCAGATTGCCGTCGTGTGCCTTCCGAAATTGCAATAATAACACCAGGAACACAAATAAAGCCAAAGGTGTAACATTTCACACGTTAGTACTATGATTTAATTAATTATTTAATTTATTGTCGTCCATTTTAAGAGAAAAATTTTAGCAAAGCGTAAAATGAACGAAAGAGAAAGTAGTATATGCTATTACTGTAAGTCAAAAAAGGACGACAATATTTTCTCGATACACATTTTGCTTTAACGTTCAATGGGCTATGACCAATATCTTGTGATCCCCGGTTGTATCAACGCTCATACTAATAGGGATCATTTTATAGTGGACATCAAAACGGGTAAACTTAGGTACCGTCAGCATACTCGAAAGTTATTTCAGCATGCAACCGAATACCGTTACGTTACGAGTAGTGATTTTTGTAACGATTTTATTTACGTATTTATGTAAAGTTTTAAGTTACCGTATTCGTTAAATTTCTTGAAAATCACGTAATAATACGTAATAAATATACAACAAAACTAAGTGTAACAAAACTAAGTGATAATACTTTAGGATGTGTACGTGTTTGTGTGTGAGTGTTTGTTTGTAAAGAGTTCGCTGTGAAAGTAGCAGCGCTGAAAGACCAATTTTTTTTTCACTTTTCACAAGAGTACTTTTTTTGAAATGTTACGAATCCGATTACTTAAGAGTCCGTATACGAAATTTTGCCGATGAATATGAAATTGCAAAGGTTTTTTTTTTCTTTTTTATCGAATTGGATAGAATTTTATCTATAGATTATTTCTGTCGTTTTCTTTTTATGAATTACAGCTCTAAGTTGCCGAAATTAACAGCAATTTTTTACCCATTTTCTCTATAATTTTGCCGAGTTACATATTTTTTTACTCAACTATTTCATATTAAAGTGGTAAAAAGTAATTCCAACGTTGTATAGACGACTTTCTCAACAGTACATTGTATGTTTTTCATACCGTTAAGACGTCAATACAATCAATAAACAGGTGATATCCTGAACCTTTTACAGCAATAATTATAAAACTGTCGCGGGTTTGAGTTGGATTATTTAAAAATACTTAAAAAAAATCTAGCTCCAATATTAGATTATAATTGAAATGATCTTACATGTTGTGCATTAAAACTTATAGAAATACTGTATTTTAACTGTTAAATCACGTCTGTAAAATCAGCGAAATCGGCAAATTTCGTATACTGACTCTTAAAACTGGATCACTCGTTTGTTGCTCGATTTTCAAAATTCTTTTTTTGTTCTATAGTGCTTAACTCGAATTTGGTACCACGTTCATTAAAGTTGTGACCATGATGGGATCTATGTAATCGAGGGAAATTTTCAAAATTTATATGGAAATACAATATGGTGATTTTTTTTTTTTTACAGCGGTACTCGGACTATCATCTATGTACTGTAATCTTTATTTATTTTAAAACAAATCTATAAATATAATTAATAATATAATGCTATAAACTAATACAATAATTACTAAACTACAATAAAAACTAGTTGTATAAAAATTTGTTAGTTTAAATATAAAAAAGGTTGTCATCCAGACTGCTGCCCTTAGGGAGAGTGCCCAAAATGCTGGCGACATTGCCCCGCTGTAAAGCGAGGCTCAACCGCTGGCCGAAGTACGACCCAGCCCTCTGGTCACCTGTGCGTTCTATGAGGCGGGATGATATTAAATTGAAAACCTTTTTCATATCATCCCCCCATGGGCCTAAAGTTTCAAACGCAAGCGGCAAAAATATGTAGTCTCGGCTTAAAGATACATACTTTCGCCGCTTACGCGTTTGCGCTTCGGACGCCGCCGCACCAGCTGTTTGATTTTGATTTTATGAATTTTTTAAATTTTTTAAATATTGTTTCACATATATATATATATATATATATATATATATATATATATATATATATATATATATATATATATATATATATATATATATATATATATATATATATATATATATATATATATATAACAGGAACAGAAACAGTAAGAGAGGAGAAACAATATTTGAAATTTATATATAATTGGATTTTCAGTATATAGGGGGTTTAGCCAAAGCCAAGTACAGGGCCTATTAAGCCAAAATGTTTTCGTTTTCGCTTCGTAATAGAATCGCCGATGAAAATGTATGGAATTGACATAAGCGTTCGTTAATATGACGTTGACGTTCGACTCGTCTATTCTATAACGAAGCAAAAACGAAAACATTTTGGCTCACCCCCCTGTACTGGTTGCTCGCTCCCATATTATCGATATTTGTACCGATAATCAATATCGGTATAAAAAATAATATACCGGCATTACAGTCCCTGGTAACTAGTGACGTGAAATAACGACCACCCTTTTTTGCTGACCGTACCACGCACACACACATTAGTGTGGCGCGCGTCGGTAAAACATTGCTACAGTTTTGACGGCACACGTCGTATCTAAGTATTTAGATATCGTTGCAGTAATCATTATTTATTTGGTGGTTTAAGAGAGTTTTTTAATAAAGTGTGTAACAGTAAAGATCTTTTACTAGCTTATTGGCGTGAAATTTAAACCGTCTTTATACAGTAAATACCTAGTACTATACTTGTATGTATTTTAATTGTAATAATTGTATACTGATATTTCATAAAATATGTTTTTAATAGGATTATGAAAGAAAACTACACATTATACCAAGAAAACAAAACTTTTATTACCAAAAAATAAACAACAAAATAAACAGTCTTATACTCTATACTATATCAGTATTCATACAATGAAAAAGAGTTAAATTTATGAAATTAAAAATAATAATCAGTCATCATCTGAGGTTTCTTCATTGACTGTGCTAGTATCAATAATGTTGTCCTGAGAATACGTCAGTGATTCGTAAAAACTATGATAATATCTTGGAATTGCTCCGGTATTGCACAGGAATAGTAAATCTGTGTGAAGTGCCTTGCTTATTGGGATAGGATGATGATAAGCTGGCTCTAGAGTGATATTATCTTCGGACGCTGAGTCCGGCTTAGATTTTCATCCCCGTCGTCTAATTTGGGTTGAGTGTAAGGTGTCTAACTCCAAATATTGTCCATCAAAATCGTATTTAAAATAAAGCCTCCCTGGTTGTGATGGAGTTACGTGAACATCCATGACGTCGGACCAACGGATGACATTCCCGTTTGTATCCCGACGCCAATACGCAGGATTTACTAATTTCTTAATGTCTAAAATATCAGATCCCTCTATTTCTGTTAAGCTGTACTTTTCTCCGGTCACTTTAGAATTTAAAATTACGTTATAAATTTGTTCTGGTGTATAGATAACTTTATTCTTCATATTGCGTTCTATGCAGGCGTGCATTGAGTCACCTTCATTTTGGCTGTGTCCTGTTTCAAAAAATCGGTGGGTAATGGATAGTTGTAGGGTTTTTGCAGCATAAACGTATAATGCAAAAATGTATCTATTTTTGTTTTGCCCATAGCACCCATCAGAGTAAAATGATATTGTATTTATACCCCTTTCACGTTCACATTTTAAGAACTTTAACAAACAACTACCAATTTCTATACAGCCTCTTTTGGCCACATGGTAATGCCACACATAGCAATAACCTTTTTTACGTAATGCGTCATATATGGTAAAATTGTAAACAGGGTATTTCCGTTTATAATGAAAAATCCCTACATTAGATTGCGGAATGTTCAAGACCTTTTGAAGATCAAATACTGCTACTGTACTACTATTTTTGTCAAACGTATCTTTTTCCTCGTTTTTAATTTGCCTGATCCTTTCTTTTCTATATATTAATATAGGTACTTACTAGAAATAATAATTTATATTACCGATCCCATTCTAGATATTATATAAGAATCGTGCTTCGGCATAAATGTGCCCGTTGATGTTAGGATGGGTGGATGAACACACCAGTTGAACTGACGTGAAAACGCTGAACAGAGAGCATACCGGAGGCCCAATCCTCAATTTCGCCACCTCAGTTACTTGTCCCTCTACATACCGTCTACTCCCAATCACCTCTCCCTATGACGCAAATGATAGCATAATATTCTCTCCGTATTCTAAACAGCCAACGCACTGGCAGGTCCTCTAATATTGCGGATACCCATGGGCGACGAATCGCTTTCAATCAGGTGACTTGTTTGCTCGTGTGCCCCCGTATTTCATAAAAAATCTTTAATATTCTTCTAATAAGTAGGTAAGTACATAGGTACAGAAGGAAAACAAATATTATAAGCACCTAATAATATTTAGGTACCTACTATACCTACTACCTATAATAATATTATTAAAATTATACTAATACAGGAACACACGACCTACCTATCTGTTATAAAACTAAAGCTACAAACCTAATAATAGATAAGGTAAGTATCTATTAGAATTATTATCATAATATAAAACCATTAACAAACAGATGGGTATAATTACTTAATAATAATAATGAATAAAAATACTGTTACTAGCCTTTACCGAAAACACTCGCCTAATATTTCACAGCAATAATCTTGTAATGGCAGTAACCAAAACTCGATGTCAATTATTTTACAGTATTACTACAATACCGATTATGAGTCGTAAAATTGAAAAAGTAACAGTTTGATATTTAATTTTTGTCGTATAAAAATCAAACTGAGGTTCCATGCAATAAAACTTTCCTTCGTCATAGTTTTATAAATAACCGTAGGAAAAATCTGCAAAAAATTACATACATAGATAATGGTCCACGGAATCTAAATTTGCAATAAAAAAAAAAATCCAGTAATGTGCTATTACTGGGTTATTGCTTGGGGGCGTCGGTGCTTTCCGTTCTTAAAACAACGCCGAAACCGCCAAACTTGTATCTATTAGGAGAGAGCCATGGTATGGCTCGGAAGGTGCTGAGAGAACTCGTTACGTTGAACAAAAATCTTACTTTTTGGCGCCATAATATGTTTAGAATACTTCTTATGAAACCTAAATCACCATTTTATGTTTCCATAATATTATAAATTTGAGGAGAAAGTTGAGGAGTTCCATCGATTACCCATGGATCCCTTCATCAGGTCACCGTTTTTGTGAACATAGTACTAAATTGGGATGATACCCTAAACATTAAAAGAAACATTTTGAAAAACGATTCAAACACGGTGAAGTAATCATTTAGGTAGCTTACAAAATAAAATAAAATATTTAAAGAAGACGGGGCATTTTTGTATGGAACCCGTACCCAAGCTGTAGCACGTCCAGACCTATATCAAACTAGCTGTTGCCCGCGACTTCGTCCGCGTTAGCATAGTATAATAACGGAGATAGATAATTTTCTCCTTTTTAAGGTCCCTTACTCAAAGGGTAAAAACGGGACCCTGTCACAAAGATAATATCAGCCTGTCCGTCTGTCCATATCCAGATTCTAGGCTGTACCTCAAGAACCGCGCTTGACAGTTGAAATTTTCACAAATTATGTATTTCTGTTGACGCTATAGCGTGTGTACGACTAATATATATTAATAACTTTATATAAAAAACTTTGCTCCAAAAAATGAGATTTAAAAGTCAACACTAACGACGCGACACCTGTAAAAAAATAACCATAAAATATAAATAATTTTGCAAATCAGACCACAAACGGCTGAGTAATCGTTGAATAAACATTAAAAAAAGATACATACAGCCGAACGTATAACCTCCTCGTTTTTGGAAGTCGGTTAAAAAAAGATACATACAGCCATAGAGTAATAAATATATATGTTAATTTGCTCCGCGAGCTACAAAAAGAGACCCGAATAATAGCTAGTTAATTATGAGAATAAATTATGTTGATGTGAGATTTTGCTGGTGTTGGCGTTATATTATTATATTTATGAAATAATTCGGTGGCCATATTAAGGACGCTATTACAAATATCAGCGATTTTCCGGTACCATATTAAAGAATTAGGAGTCAAACTGCGAAGATATTTTGGTTTCAAATGAAAGATAATATATTCATCTCCACGACTGTACCATAAAAATTCTATAGCCGCATACAAAATTTTCACATAAAATACGTTTTAACCATCACAATAATCGCAAAATATGAAAAAAATGGGGTCTGATTAGGTACCTTAATATCTAAATACACTGAACTGAGGATAATAAATATACAAAAAAATTGTTGCTTATTTAGTCCTCTATAAAGTCCACTAAAAATTTTATATAAAAATAAACAACTTTTCCAGTTATAAGAAAAATAAGAAAATTTCTCAAATTTTTTCATGGAAGAAACCAATTCGTTTTTCCGTATTTTTGCCAATATCGATTATACAGTGTAAATTTTAATTATAAGTGTAAATTTAAGTAAAGGGTATAATGGGATTGACATATCTTCGGATAAAAATCCCTAAATAAATATAGATTAAAAAAAAAAAAAAAAAATTTCATACATTTTCGCCATATCAAGAACGCGGCGAGCGTCGTAACCGCCACTGTACAAGGCGCGCTAATATAAATCTTATTTTAATGTCATTAACGTCGATATTCGTACTGACAGACATCCGACCTGCTAATTAAAAAGTTGGAGCATTCTTAATCACCAATTGAAAATGTTTAAGAAAGTGTAAGTTTTTATGCAATATCCTAAAACTAACACTGTACACGTAAAATACGTGACAAATAAAGCCACTTTCATTGAGGGGAAACCTCTGAAAATGTAATTTAGCATATTTTTACAGGAAAACATTTTGGGTCCTCTCGGGCGCCACACGCCATACAAAAAAGATACCCATGGAGCCTCTGCGGCGCCATCCGCACGGAATCGGTTAACATGCACTTTGTTTGTTTCAGTACTGTGTTATTGCTTATTATTGTGTAGATTTATTGTGTTGTAGATGATATTGAATAATAATTTGTAGTTGTTTGTTATTGATCAATTTCGCAGTAACCAAGGGTAGAAATAGTGGAGTGTTTATGAACAGGCTCCACTGTCGTCATCTCATATACATTTTAAACCAGTTCTGCGACTCGGATTAGTGGTCGATAAATGTAAGCATCCTACAAAACAGAGGTGTATTGGAAAACGTGCTTTATTCTCGATTCAAGTGTCGCCGTAGCGTTCTATTTTACTAAAAGTTTTGTGCCCATGTCTCGAGGGACCCGAAGTGTCAAGGACTGGGAGGTGCGCGCTTCAACTTTAGCCCGCAAAACCAGCAATCCGATCCGACGTATTGTTGAGAACCTTAACGTAGAGCCTAACCCTGACAAGGAGTTCATTGCGTTGTCCATCGGTAAGTTTCGTTACTGCGTACAAGCAAGTAGCAACCCCTGACCGCTGACGTCATTGACCACACTGCACACAAGCCTCAAGGGAGTAAAACACAGTTTGAAAACGAAAATATTCTAACGCTATCCTGTTGGTCCATAAAACAGATTTTGCAGAATTAAATTAGAATGCGGAATTAAAAATTCACAAGTAGAAAGTGTGTTGCAACTCCAATAAATAACAGGTGTAGCTAAAGCAGAATGCTCTAGCAGCACTTAATCATAAGTCATAACCATTGAAAGCTCTACCTATGTATGTTTCAGTTGTTTGTTTGATTCTCTCAGACTAGAACTAGACTCTATCCCAGTGGCGTAACTATAGTGTGGCAGGGCTGGTTAAAATGCCTCGGGCCCCCGACCCAAGAGACCGTGAGGTCAGAATTTTTTATACTTACTTACATTAAGTATATTATACATACATACTTACATTATTTTATTATTAACGTGATGATTTTTAAGTGGTCACAATACTCGGCGCGGCGAACCTTGGTCCCTATGACACTGACAGTAACATTGTAGTGGCGTCACCATTCAATTAGGATCATATTATAGGCGTCTAAAAATGCCATTTATAAATTTTACGTAGCTTTATGCCATTACAATGATATTCCGTTGGAATTTTTACCAATTCTTAACATTTACAAGAAATTATCTCAATCTGAATTTACGTTTACGTCCTGCAAAACTTGCGTCGTCGCGAAATGTCATACGACGTAAGTTTTGCAGGACGTTTTGCCGGACGTTTTTGAGGCATTTTGCCGTTTAGATGGTAAATGGTGGTACCGGGCTTGTTCGAATCATTAAGGACTTCCAGGGAAATGAGGAACCAGTACCACCGATGGGTACGACAGCAACCCCTATATTTCGTTTTCTGTGCGTTTTACATTTTTTTGTATTGATAGGAAAGTTGTAGAGAATTAATTTCTCTACAACTTTTACGTACGTACGTGGATTTCATTTCGTTATAATTGGGCGAAAAATTATTAAAACATTAACGTATCTGCGTAATTAGATCACTATTATATTGAACTTCAATATAATAATTACAAAATACGTGGAGTTTAGTCAAAAATGTGAAAATTTCGAGCTCAAAGACATGAAGATACTCAAAAGTCCAATTCTGGGTCTTGCCACAGACAAGTCTTATCCATACTATTTAGCCTTTAGATTTATGTTCATTTTTCACTATGTTTAATAACATGGTTTTTGATATTTTTCTTCCAAACACGTATTCTTCTTTATTGTAATAAATACCTACTTCTATGTAAATCTTGAATAATTAATAATATTATTATTATAAGTATATAATCTGCAAAATGTTAGTCTTTGTAAGACCATGTATTTCGTACCAATTATGAGTCTCATTTTTCTGTTCTCGCGAGAACGAGATTGCATTCCCTAATTTCCGGCAACATTAGGTAAATAATTTTAAGACAAACTGTTAGTATTTTTGGAATAATGGTAATGGTGACGTTGACGCAGATGCATACGCCTAGATAATGAAATACAACGTTTGATTTATTCTATTATTATTATAAGCCTAAACTGTCCCACTGCTGGGCAAAGGCCTCCCCCAAAGAATTCCATTTGTCTCTCTCCTGCGCCACCGCTGGCCAGCCTGGCTGGTATGCCTCCAGCTCATCACGCCATCTTTTTCTAGGCCGGCCTCGGCGGCGGCGTCCTAATTAATATCATAAATCATAATATTTGGCTAGCCCTATTTTTGCCGCTTATTAAGAAATAAAAAATGGCCAGTTTTCGTTTCTTGTAGAACACATAAATTTAATAGGTCAAGGATAACCAGATTGAAATTTCGCAATATTTGTTCAACATTTCGTGTCTTTAATTATAATAATACATGAATGATTAGATTTCTTATAGACTACAGGCCCATGTCGAAAATGGATGGGTCAAATGAACCACCTGGTGACGTATATAGGACGATATTAGAGCATAAAATAATAAGATTTAGCACTATGCCGTCACTTGTAAGTTGTCCAACTGAGTGCTGGTGAGAATTCAAAAGTGCATGTAGGGTGAGTACATTTTGGTCATATGTTTCTGTACGGCATTTTTACCATCGATAGATGCATCATCACTACTCATCATCACTACATAGTATAAAACAAAGTCGCTTTCTCTGTCCCTATGTCCCTTTGTATGCTTAAATCTTTGAAACTACGCAACGGATTTTGATGCGGTTTTTTTTAATAGATAGAGTGATTCAAGAGGAAGGTTTATATGTATAATAACATCCATTAAATAGTGGAGAAGTACTGTTATTTTTGAGGTTTCTAATGTGATGTCGTAAATAATTACATTTTTTCCGCTTACATTGCAAACGCAGGCTGAACCCTAGGAGTTTTATCAAAATAATGTACTAAGTATTGTACACATTGAAAAGGTCTACAGAAAAGTCCGTGATGGTATATGTCTATCTCTTATGGATAACCCACAATAACTTTTTTTGTCATTTACTTTTTACGACTAATAATGGCTAATTTTCGAAGCAATTTTAACCAATACAGCATTAATCCTTAACCAATTCAATACCTTGAATACATTGTTCATTTAATATAGATCACCGTACACCGTATGACACCGTATTTACACCGTATGATTTAAGTGAATATTTTCGAAGATATTACAGATTTAAAAATTGCGGGACGTAGTGTTTGCGGCGGTACCGGCCGGCCCGGCCGCCCGGTGCGGCAAGAGCGTGCCTATAAATAGCGCGTCTGAGGCCGCGGTTTTCCCTATAGC
This sequence comes from Plebejus argus, assembly GCA_905404155.3. NCBI lineage: Eukaryota > Metazoa > Arthropoda > Insecta > Lepidoptera > Lycaenidae > Plebejus > Plebejus argus. The sequence continues at coordinate 14,226,153 of FR989927.1, read as the reverse complement.
ACTTTGAATTTAGCAGCGATCGGACGAGTTTATTATAAAAACGTGCTTTTCAGCGCGACAACGTATCAGTAATTATAAGTAACTTACGATAAATAATTGTATGATAGTAGTTTTAAAATATAAATTATATTCTATTCTAACGTTAATTTTTAAATCGCACTTATAGTAATTATAAGTACCTACATAAGGTGAGATAAGATTAGATTAAATAAAACCATAATTTATGGATTGCAATTTATCAAAACTACTGAATCGATTTTAATCACGTAGGCTATAATATATTTTATACCCGTGCGAAACCGGAGCGGGCCGCTATGTTTTTATATACAACGTTCACAGTTTTTCTGTAGTGTATTTACTAGTATCAGCATTGCACCCGTGCGAAGCCGGGGCGGGTCGCTAGTGAAAAATAATAAGAAAGCCCGCAGTGCCATACAAAAATGATGCGCCACTAAGTCGGAATTTTTATTTAATTTTCTGACATTTCCATGGTAAATTTGGTCATTTAATTCTATACGGCATACGTTTCATACTGTTTCAATACAGCTTCGAATCAATTATTCCGCAACGCCGTACAAAAATAATGCGACAATGGAAAAAAATCGAGGATTACAACCCCCTCTTTTTCAGTGGTCCGGGGGGTGATTTGAAACAGTACGGCTTTGGTTCCCACATTATTTTAGCACTCAAAAGTACTATTAAAAATAATGCCGTCAACATTTTTTTGTTCATTTGAATGATTATCTTAATTTAATAGTAATACTTGATTTTTTAAGCTGTAAAATTATTTCATTCTGTACGGTAGTCGGTAACTTTATTTCTAATAGGATATTATGGTAAAATACATTGTCATATAGCATTGCCGTTCAAAAGAAACTGTTCTAAAAAAATTAAAGAGGAATACAAAAACTGAAATTTTAAATATTCATAGATTAATAAAATAAAGCAATTTTCTACATTTTTCCCTTATATATATTTATTATATTTAAGAATATTATTAAGATATATAAATCATGAAAAAATTATGCCGTACCTTTCAATGCAGAGTAAGTAAAGTTCCGTACCATTATAGAGCAAAAAATGTGTTTTTTGTATGGGAGCCTCCCTTAATTATTATTATTTTTAAATGTTATTATCAATTTTTAAATTAAAAATGACATTGAGTATTTTGTGAACATTTCAGGTGTCTACCTGTTGTCATTGATATCGAGCATAAAATTGCAAAAAAATCACGTTTGTTGTATGGGAGCCCCCCTTAAATATTTATTTTATTTTGTTTTTAGTATTTGCTGTTATAGCGGCAACAGAAATACATCATCTGTGAAAATTTCAAATCAATGGCTATTACCGTTCTTGAGTTACAGCCTGGAGACAGAAGATTCAGCTATATCTGGTACCGACTTCAAAATGATGAAGATTGAGTACAGAAATAGTTGAGTTTCAGCCGAATTCAGAAAAAGGCACTACTAGATAGAAAAAATTATTTAATACTTTTTAGTTCATATTATAAGGATATTATTATTGTTTTTACCTTGGAAGTCGGTTTAAATTTTTTGTTTAAAAATAATAATTTACCTACTTTGGATATCCTTAAGAATAGGTCAAAAAATGTACATTGATTGTTTTGTTTGACCATTAATTTAAAAATTACATAATAATTAATAGGATAATATTAAGAAAAGACACGGACTAAAAGCTCATGCGGCACTTAAAGCAAAAGATTTAAAGGAGAAGATTAAGTAAGAATTACCAACCAATTAATGAGAAATTCGTGTTTTTGATTGCAAATTTTTTGTGTAGGTGATCCTACAACTTTTGGAAACCTAAACCCACCAGAGCAAGTAATACAAGCTGTACGGGAAGCCGTTGAGTTACAAGCTAGTCGCGGCTATGGACCATCCAAAGGCCATTTAGAGGCAAGAGAAGCAGTGGCAAAGTATAGCGCGCATCAAGGAGAAATTACACCAGAGGATGTCATTCTTTCCAGTGGTTGTTCCCATGCGATAGAACTAGTGATAACCGCAATCGCTGATGCTGGACAGAATATTCTTGTTCCTAGACCAGGATTTATGATATATAAAACTCTAGCTGAAGGTCTAGGGATAACAATAAAATATTACAATTTACTAGTAAGTATTTTTGAACTCTAATTTATTAATTGGTGAGTTTATAGGTGCTGTTCGTTAACTTGAGAGCAGTAGTCCCCCATTGGGTAAATGCCGTGCTTACCTACAATATTTTCTACGGCCACCACAAGTGTTAATTCTAAATTTCTGAGCTGCTAATTAGTTTGTCGTGTATACAATGAAGTCGGTGGATTGCGAATTTTAAATAAGTAGCATTTTCGATGTTCGGGGCACTATTCATAATAAAATAGTTAAACAAGTTTCGAGAAGCAGAACTTGTTTAAATAATATAAAACAATTTGCATACTGCTCGTGAGACAAGAATAATATAGTTTATTATAATTATGTTATTTTATTGAATTTATCGAATGTTACAATTTTTATTCTGGTATCTATTTCAGCCTCACGAACAATGGAAAGTGGACTTGGTGGATTTGGAAAGCCAAATCGATGATGACACTGCAGCTATAGTCGTTATAAATCCATCCAATCCTTGTGGTTCTGTGTACGATAAGACACATTTGACAGAAATATTAGAAGTAGCCGCAAGAAACTATGTTCCTATAATAGCAGACGAGATATACGAACATTTCGTATTCTCCGATCAAACTTTTACTGCGATATCGTCTATATCTAAAGATGTTCCGGTACTGACGTGTGGTGGACTCACAAAGAGATTTTTAGTTCCGGGTTGGCGGATGGGATGGGTAATAATACACGATAGAAACAATGTGTTAGGCAAAGAACTGAGAGATGGCTTAGCCAGGCTATCGACGAGGATTTTAGGGCCCAGCACCCTCATACAGAGAGCTCTTCCGTCTATACTCGAAAACACACCTCAAAGCTTCTTTGATGAAGTAATTTTGTTTATCGAGGTAAGCGGAAAGTTCTGGAATGAATGTTTGTTTATTTAATCCTTTCAATTAACATAAATGCAAATACTACATAATGCTGTTATACTAGTTTACGGACGCGGTTATTTGTTATTACTTTGCAATTAAGTAAGTACTAAAATATGGATAAAGTTTTTCTAATTTAATTATTTCTGACTAACTAATGTAAAATACAGTCATATTAGGCTAGCTGACACTTAATCCGAAATCTATATCTAATAATGTATCGAAAAATCCGAAAATATTAAGTACTTACTGAAATTTTTGATACCTTAATCGCGTCTAGTAACTAAGTATGCAAATTAATTAGTTATCCCACCAAAAACATACCTGTTAAAAATGGGGCCAAGTTCCTATTGGCTAATTAATCGCCTTAAAAAAGAGTTGAAATCCAATCCAATGCCAAGTTTAGATGCACTTCAAAATCGATCATAATCATCATCATCAACAGCCTGTTCCTTAATACTTCTAATTTCAACTTGGCAGGTTTATTTGATCACATAAATACCAAATACTTAAATTTAATTATGCAATTAATCAAGTGCTACGTATATCATGAAAACCTGCCAAGTTCAAATTTAGAAGTATTAAGGATCAGGCTGTTGATCATGATGATTATGATCGATTTTGAAATGCATCTAAACTTGGCATTGGATTGGATTTCAACTCTTTTTTAAGGCGAATAATTAGCCAATAGGAACTTGGCCCCATTTTTAACAGGTATGTTTTTGGTGGGATTTCAATACTTTCTTTTCGAGAAATCGTACGGTCTATTTTTATTGTGCCACGCCCAGAGACATGCTACTTAAGTAGCATGTCTCTGGCCACGCCTGCACCTATTGTTAATCTAAGTCATTCTGCGTTTCAGAGTAACTTTGCTAGCGCCATCTATTGAAAGTATTTTATCTGCACTACTATTATAAAGAGGAAAGATTAGATTGTTTGTTTGTTTGTCCTGAATAGGCTCCGAAACTACTGGACCGATTTGAAAAATTCTTTTACCATTGGAATCCTACATTATTTCTGCTGAACACAGGCTAAATTTTACTTTGGAAAAAAATAGGGTTCTGTAAGATATTTGGGTTTTTCTGACGCAAGGTGTAAAAATCGACCAGAAAATTTACTTATTTTGCGTACGCTGCCTAAACTATAAAAGATAGGACCATAAAATGTTCTAAGTAATTGTAGATCTTATAAACATCTACAAAAAAGTCCGCGACACACTATACCTATCTATGTCGAGTGAGGCACAATAACCATTTTTTTATTTAAAAATCTTGAATTTTTTTTTGGACTACATATAAATCCGTTTTTTTTACTTATGCTATAAATCCTTATCAAAATTAATTATTTCATCACTAATTACAGTTTATGTAGATAATATTTGACCTTTGAATGATTAAAATTGGACGTTTGCTTTTGAAATTATGGCGAAATTAAAATATTACGATAGTGGGCGTCACCAAGGGTGGTTTTGTCTTTAACACGAAAACTACTGATCCGATTTGCATACGGTTTTCACAGATATTATAATTGTCTTCTTCTAACTCAACATCTGGTGCATAAAAATCCCCCCCCCTCCCCCAACCCTCTCTGGGGACCAAATAGGGGGTCTGATTTTGTATCAAACTTTTTTCTTTAGTGGACTTACTTCATATTATTAACTGTGTTTTTCAACTTAACATCTGGTGTATAACATTTTCCCCCTCCCCTCTAAGAGGACAAAAGAGGGGGTAAGATATGTATCAACTGATGAAGTAGAAATACTTTAAATGGCAAAACAACGTTTGCCGGGACAGCTAGTTAACAATATTTTCGATAGATGGCGCTAGTAGTATTTGTTAACCTATCAATAGAAGCCAAATTTTTAAGGTAGCAGTATTTACTTATAAGCCATACAGTGTGCATTATATATGACAATATTTTATAACCCCTCTCTCCTCCTCCCACATGTATTCACTGTTACATAAGAAATTTTTCCTAAAATTCATAGATGAGCCGACTCACGCTTGACCGATTTCTTAAATTTCTCAATTTTTTGTTAATCTACATATAACACCCAACCTGTGTGCCAAATTTCATAACGCTAGGACAATTATTGGAAGTGGCCTAGAGGTTTTGATTACCGGTCAGTGAGTCAGTGCCAAAATTAGCTATTTTTACAAGGACATATTTCGGGATCTAACAAAGCTATATCTATGAAATTTTGTATATTGCGTAAGTACTAGTGTATAATTACGTACGTATAATTTTATCTTTGCACTTGCAATAGTCACTGAGCTACAGGGGGGTCAAAAGTGCGTCGAAACGGTTCGTGTAAATAGTGCACGGCATGCGCGCGGCCTGCTGGAACTTGGCCGCGCACTCCGTGCGCTTTGATAATTTTTATATGTTATTTGAAATAATAATTATTGTATTGTGTACATATTGTATTATATACAGTATGAAATTTTAATGGTTTTCCCGCTGTAAAATGATTCTATCTTAGTAGTACAATAGATTTGTAAAGTTTTTTTTGTTCAAATCAAAAAAAAAATTCGATCGGGTCCATAGTAACTCGCGCCTATCGGCATAAAGTTTCCATATCATAGTACGTCATAAAAAATATTTTGTATTTTCAAAAAATAACATGCATGGTTCGATAGTACTACCATAGGTAAATCGTTCTGCTGCGGGAAAACAACCACTAAAATTTCACGTTGTATATTTTAGAACCAAGCAAAGATGGCGTATAAGGAACTACTACAAGCTCCTGGCCTCAATCCGATTATGCCTCAAGGAGCAATGTACATGATGATTGGAATTAAAATGACAAGTTTTCCAGGAATCGCCAATGAATGTCAGTTCTTGGAGCGCTTAGTCGCTGAACAGTCTGTTTTCAGTCTGCCAGGAGAGGTAATTTTTGATACGCGAATCATTATCTTGTCTATAATTTATAACTTATACCTATTGGTGTAGTCAATAAATTCTATTTTTATTTTTTTCAGTGTTTTGACTATCCAAACTACATGAGGATTGTTTTAACGGTACCAAAAGAAAAATTGCTGGAAGCTTGTCAAAGGATTGTTATCTTCTGCAAAACTCATGCTGTAACAAAGGAAAGACGAAAGTTCGTAGATATTACTGAAGTCGTTTCTGGAGAAATAGAAGTCATGTGCGAATATTAGATTTCTTCGGATCACGACGTCTTCGACTCTTCGCAGATTTTTGTGAATAATCATGAAAAACATGTCAGTGTTTCTATAAGTTTTAATTTTAATTAACTTTTAAGTTTACGTATTCCGTCCTGCGTAAAGCTCTAGTTTCCTCCAAAAGCGGAGCCATCATGTAGCGGCCATAATACAGCGGTGAATGACGTCACTACTCTTACTAGAACGTTGTCAATGTAAGCAATATGGCGCGGTTAACGGTTACCTAGAGAACGGTAATTGACACCGTAATATCAGAAAGCGGTGCCGCCATTTGCATGATGGCCGTCATGTCAGTGTCGAATGCTGGTCTGTAAACGTTTTTTCGTAACGGTGAAGCCATTTTCAAGGACATTGCACGTATAGTCTGTCAAAAAAGTGATGAAATTAAAAAGTGGCAACATCACAGTGTCATCCCTTTCAAATCAATTTAAGAAAAAAGGGATGACACTACGATGTTGCCACTTTTTAATTTCTTCACTTTTTTGACAGACTATATTATTATTCAAAATGAGCTTCGTTACCTGGACCAGCGAGGATGATGAAATTTTAATTGATTTTGTGCGGGTTCATGAGATACTATTTATAACGTAACGCATACTTTGTGATCTGTTCACCGTAAAAATATGACCGTTGAACTCTCGAACATATTTTCAAGTGTCTGTGGCCGTCTTTTTGCGGCCATCATAATATTGTGTCTGTTTAGTGTTTAAAAATGGCACCGCCTTTGGAGGAAACCAGAGCTTTATACGATTAATATAGTAGGCTCACAGTTTTGTGGAAAATATAATATGAAGTAATTTATAATAAGTGCCAATAAATTACATTATGTTAAATGATTATGGTTTTATTTATTGTTTGTGTTAACTTACCATGTAAAATAATATGCTTTGGCTTAAATGTGCCGACACGACCAAACAATGTAATATTATATCCACTACGGCGCGGCGGACGGTACTTGTTAAGCTCTGGTTTCCTCCAAGAGCGGTGCCATCGTGTGGCCAGTGGCGGCCGTGATGCAGCGGTGAATGACATCTAGTGTTGTCTATGTGGGCGGTATGGCGCGGTTTCCTAGAGAACGGTGCCAACTGCCAATTACCGTTCTCTAGAAAACAACTCTATATTGCTTACATGGACAACGTTCTAGTGACGTTAATCACCGCTATATTGCGGCTGCTACATGATGGCGCCGCTTTTGTGAAAACCAGAGCTTTACTCTATAGCTGTACTCACTACTTACGCGTTTTTCTAAGTGTCTCATAACGGCCGTTCCCAATATTTGATCTATCTCTGGTTTTGCCCTACTAGAGATAGGAATAGCTCAAATTAGACATTATAGACATATATTTTATGTCAATTTAATGTCAGCTGCGATCGGTCGTATGTCAAACCAGAGATAGATTGAATACTGGGAACGGCCGTTAGTCAAAAAATAACATTTTTAAGGTGCTGCCCCTACGGAGATGCCGTAATTTACCGCTTTTTAGAGCCTTATCTATACTAATCTATACTAATGTTATAATTCTGAAGAGTTTGTTTGTTTGTTTGAACGCGCTAATCTCAAGAACTACTGGTCCGATTTGAAAAATTCTTTCATTGTTAAATAGCCCATTTATCGAGAAAGGCTATAGGGCACGTTGTGACATTTAGGAAAACAGAGGAAAATGTGTAAGAAAGCGGGTAAAATTATTCATCTCCCGTTGCATGCGCTGCAAAAACGGTCCAAGATACCCAAAAAATATGTACTATGGCAGAATTATTCCTCTTTAAATGATCTACAAAAATGTCCGTGATAATACATATTGGTCTATCTTTTAAGATTAGCCCACAATAATCGGTATTATATGGTCTAGGATCAAGTTTGGTCGAAATAGATGCAAGGTAATAGCTATCTAGACTACCCTTGAGTAATGAGTTGCACCAGAGGCTTGGTTAAGGTGACCATGTTAAAGTAAAAAACCGTGTTGAATGTGTTTTAGATTGCTTGTTTTCTATGCGAGGCTGGCCTGGCCTCTCATAGAAAACAAGCAATGGAACAGCAAAAAATGGAAAGGGCGTAGTGACAAAACGGTTTTGTCGCGTAATTTAAAAACCATAAATACATTTCATATAAGCTATGGACAAATTAAAGTGTATACTAGAACCAATTTATGTACAAATTTTGGAAGCTTATATCACTCTCCTCTGTTAGCAAAATAGGAATCCCTTTTTTTACAGAGGTCTTTTTGATTGATTATTCTGTGTTATAAAAGTTGACCAATCGTGTTATGCTATGGGTAATTCAAAGACAAAGACATGATAAATACTGACAGTGAACTTTAATTTCTTAGCTTTAGTCATTGCTGAGAAAAATGGACATCGCTACAGCCAAATTATCAAGGCGTCACCTTAAAGTTAAAGTTATCGTCAAATATGGCGTCCATTAGAGTGATTGCACCAACTTACTTTAACTATAACTTATAATAACTTTAACCATAACAAAAAGTCAAATGAACTGTCAAATCCCTAGAAAAAGTCCATTATGGAAAGTAAGTTGGTGCAACCCACGTAGTGAGTTACGCCATATTTGAAGATAACATATTTAACTTTAACTACGCCTCTGGTGCAATCTACCCTAATATTGCAAAAGTATCTCTGTCTGCAGTCTGTCTGTCTCGCTTTTATGTTACGCCAAAACTACTGAACCGGTTGTAATGAAATTTTCTACACAGAAAGTCTCTCTAGTCTAAGTCTAAGTCTGCAAAGAAAGGACATAATATGCTACTTTTAACTGGAAAAAAAAGGTTGTAAGGGGGTGTTTATGCGTAATGTTCGTCGATCAAATATTTCTGTAGATGCACAGTTCCATACAAAATTAAACAAAATAATGTTCCCAAGTCTATATACATACTTATGTACTTTGTTCAAATATTTCTGTAGATGCACAGTTACCGTCTAAAAAGTGGCACCCCGCACCAGCAATAAAGGCTTAGAGCGACCGCAGACTTACAATTTCAAGTTGGCCAACTACAGTCAACTACAATTTTTAATTGAAAAAAATAATATGAGAACTTTATTAATTAATTCGAGATAAAAATGTGCAAGGTGACAATATATAAAATGTAATAAGCGTTCTCTGTAAAAATACAAAGAAAACAATACACCTTTTAAGCGTGATTACGTTTAGAAAATTTTCCCGCCTGTCATGATTTTCTTGACAGACTTTGTACAACTTGAAATTGTAAGTCTGCGGTCGCTCTTACGCCTTATTTCTTAGTCTATACCTATAGTGAGCTTTATCTAGTTTGGTAAAGTTCTATTTTTCAATGCACGTTTGTCAGTCAAACATCTACATAATATTCTTCGATCAAATATTTCTGTAGATGCACAGTTCCATAAAAAATTAAACACACGCGTGGTAAGGCGCCTTAAGGACGCTATTACAAATATCAGCGATTTTCCGGTACCCTATTAAAGAATTAGGAGTCAAACTAGGAGGATATTTTGGTTTCAAATGAAAGATAATATATTCATCTCCACGACTGTATCATAAAAATTCTATAGCCGCATACAATATTTTCACATAAAATACGCGTTAACCATCTTAATAATCGCAAAATATGAAAAAAATGGGGTCTGATTAACCTTAATATCTAAATACACTGAACTGAGGAAAATAAATATACAAAAAAATTGTTGCTTATTTAGTCCTCTATAAAGTCCACAAAAAATTTTATATAAAAATAAACAAGTTTTCCAGTTATAAGAAAAATAAGAAAATTTCTCAAATTTTTTCATACATTTTCGCTATATCAAGAGCGCGGCGAGCGTCGTAACCGCCACTGTACAAGGCGCGCTAATATGAATCTTATTTTAATGTTATTAACGTCGATATTCGTACTGACAGACATCCGACCAGCTATTTTTTTTTTGTTATAGCGTCCTTAATGATCGCGGACGCCAAGTGGAACGGCGGAAGGGGCATTTTCAGCGTTTTGATCATTTTGTATTGGCAAGTGGCAACTCACAACTGTAACTAGTAAGCCCCCATAATATTATAAACTGGTGAGGTTAATATGCTAGGGCCTAGGAGCACACTAAGGAATAACTTCTTATCTTGTTAGAGTTACAAATAAAGAAGTTCAAGAATCAGGGCCCCCGTAAGGGCTACTGGCGCCTGTGTGCAAAAAAGGATTTTGGCGCCCCTTTCTATGGCAAATTTTTGGGACCTTGGTTTTGGCGCCCCTAGAGGATGGCGCCCGTGTGCATTGCACACATTGCACATATGGTAGCGGGGGCCCTGTCAAGAATGACCATTATAATATTACATCTATACATATAATAAAACTGTAGAAATGTGAATTCTGTACATTAAAGATATTCAAAAAATAATAAGCGGGGGGTGTCACCAGATCGCTATAGAAGCCCAAACTGTGGTTAGTTTTTTGTCTGTCTGTCTGTCTGTATGTTTGTTCCACTATCACACGAAAACTACTGATCCGATTTGAATGCGGTTTTCGCAGATATATTTGTCTTCTTCCAACTTAACATCTGGTGTATAAAAATTTTCCCCTCCACCCCTCTAAGGGGACGAAAGAGGGGTTCAGATTTTGTATCAAACTTTTTTCTTTAACACGAAAACTACTGATCCGATTTGGATACGGTTTTCGCTGATATATTTGCCTTCTTCCGACTCAACATAATATATGGTGTATAAAAATCCTCACCCCCACCCTCTAAGGGGGACCAAAGAGGTCAGATTTTGTATGAAACTTTTTTCATTAATGGACTTACTTCATATTATTAACTGTGTTTTCCAACTTAACATCTGGTGTATAAAACTTTTCCCCCCACCCCTCTCAGGGGACAAAAGAGGGGGTAAGATTTTGTATCAACTGATGTAGAAATACTTTAAATGGCAAAACAACATTTGCCGGGACAGCTAGTAAATGACTATGTAACTTTTTAAGACTTCCGTTTATCAGGTGAAGGTATTAATAATACTGATCGTTTATATTAAAAGAATCATGGCCAAAGGGCATTTTTCTTGTTCCCAAAAAGTTAAGTCGTTGTCAATGTCATTCTTGATATTCTTCACTAATCTGTGTTCTTCACCCTTGTCACGTAACTAATATGATCTGTGCTTGTCACTTGTCAGTGTCAAATTATAGTAATCTTTAGTCAATAATCATAATTCCAATAATTTTCCGAATCTTTACGTTTACAATTTTATTATAAAAAGAAACATGTCGCATCAGAAAACAATTAAAAAATTTAAATGGTCCATGGACTTCAACTCGTCCAAGTAAGTTTTCGTACGCACTAGTTGTTGAAACATGATTTCAGATTTGCTTAGCGTAGTCACATTGAGATTTGAATTGTATTATTTTCAGACCTAAATCTATAACTATGGATGTACCTTCACCGCCCGGATATAGCCAGTCAGCAAATACAAACTATACTGAAGCATCTAAAGATACAGACAATCTTCTATTGATAAAAAAATTATGGGATGTCGCCCTTGGACCCTTGAAACAAGTTCCTATGAATCTGTTCATTATGTACATGGCTGGAAATTCTATTTCGATTTTCCCAATAATGATGGTTGGAATGTTGATCGTGAGACCAGTCAAGGCATTGTTCTCTACACAAAGCACATTCAAAATGGTAGAAGGAACACAAGCGGCAACTCAGATGATGGTGTACATAATAGGGAATATGGTGAACATTGGTCTCGCTTTATATAAATGTCAGAGTATGGGCTTGCTACCTACACATGCAAGTGATTGGCTGGCATTTGAAGAGCCTTTGAGAAGAGATGAATATTTAGGGGGAGGGTTATCATTACTATAAAAAAATGTACCACATTGCAGTTCATTATTATTTATTTAAATCATTGTAATTTCCTACAGTGTTGTATTTACATTAAAATAAATAGAGTATGCACAATCATTTGTCTTTCTTGGAATCGTCATTTACTTCAGATAACTTTGATTTTAAAAATGCCTGAGCCTTTTCGAACAAAACTTTGGGATCTTCAACTTTTTCTATCTAAAATCAAAACATTTTCTATTAAAGTTAAAAAGTTAAATATTATTATTTATTTATGTAAGTAATTATTATTAGTAATATATGTATAATTTTTTTTTTTATATTAATTAATTTAGATTAAGTTAGTATAAGGCTTATGATTATTTGATTCCTTTTGTTTTTTTTTTTTCTGTCTTTTTGTGTGTCATGCCCCCTCTATTACAATACATCCACAAAATTATAAGGTTTGCTGGAAGAGATCTCTTTTAAGAGATAAGTACGCCGATGCATTATTACAAACTTTTAAATGTGTATTTGTAACTGTGTGCATGAAGAATAAAAAATAAAATAAATAAAGCCTTTTCTAAGTAAGACCTTCCAGGTTCAAAATTTTTATCATCTTACAAATTTTACATTTAAATCTTATAGTTGTCCTACTTGTTTTTGTGCTTTTGCAGTGCAAATGCAATGTCAGTCAATAACCACATACAATACTATTAAAATATTATGATTTAAGTGTTTTTGTACAGCAGATTTGTTTATATATTATGCTGCTATTAGATATATCGAATATTATTATTATTAAAGCTTTTTGGTATGAAATCCTATAATAGTGAAGAAGTTTGTCTTTTTTGCACTCTGCTTTCGTTTTTAATAAGAGTTAATCGGCTAGTTTTTATGGTCAGTAATACTGAGGTCTGAGACTATTTTCATTCATTAACTCTACCCAACGCTCGGTCTGTCACTACTCACGCTATACTTGAGGAACTATGATAGCTAAACTATAAAGTTAATATACCTAGCGGCTAGGTATATTAACTTTATGAGCTAAACACTTAATATTATGTTTGTGAATTTTGTATTACTGTTGCAATATAACAATAACAATTAATACTAAAAAGTTAATTAAAAAATCAAACCTCATAGTTTTGTGCTAAGTAAACTCCTGCATATACTCCTGTGCCAAAGATAATCTGCAAAAAGACAACCATTATAAAATTACTGCTTAGCTTTAATTTATTTTTTAAAATTTAACCTTTTACTTGCTATGGAAGGTAAATGACAAAATATTGCTTTATTATACTTACATTATATTTTACAAGAGATAAAATACAATGTAGTGATTTCATTTTATATGAATATTGAATAAATTTTAAACAAGTTACAAAATCATATTGTTAAGAATATTTTAACTGTTTTGTTTTAACAATATTTTATTAGGAACATAGATAAAATGTGCGATTATAGGAGCAAAAAAACAAAAACCATTGCATAAACAATGATTATTTGACATTTTTATTTATTTTTTACCTTTCATTGTTTAGCATAGATTATTTACATTTATTCTGTAGTAAGTTCATAAAAATTCAATAGGTACATAATTCCAACGATATCTAAGTTCTATGCATAATTCACTGACAATTTTGTCTTCTACATTTTTGAAAATATTACTTTAATAATATTATTATGTATTGTGATCTATTCTCTGTAGGTATTTTATAGGTATCTTGAATGAAACAGTCTACAAAACAGTGGAATTATCTAATGTAATACACTCACAGATGTTTTATTATCTTAAAGTGCTTTTATTTATGAAAAATACCAAAAAAAATAACAGTGTACCTCAACCAAATAAAAACCAGTGTACTTACCAAACCCTTAAACATTGCTCCTAACATAAAAATATGACTTATCTCCTAAAATACAGATTCCTTTGTTCGAAGTGTCTAATTTTTAACAAAAGACTTAGATCACAACAATGTTATTTCTGAATTATTTTTATAATAGTCATAACTCATAAGTCATAACCTTGATCGCGAACAGCTGATTAAAATGCCACTGACAATAATTGTCACTGTCATGTTGACAATAAATTTTTTTCTTATTTGCCCTACGGCTATTGAACCATAGCCAGTGTCGAGTATACAGGGTGCAATTAAACCTTCCTGCCTTTTGACATATTGATCCTTGTGAAAAATAAAAATACACGTATTTTTTCTTATAAAATCACTCAGTACTAAAATGTTTAGGGAGGATTTTACCAAAGAAACGGAACGCGTTCAAAGCACTCTGAACCGGTTCATGACGTATAAACGCGATTATAACATCGAAATGCATTTCACCAGCATAAACTGAAGTCTGAACGCGTTCACAGCAAATGCGAGTTTTATCTTCTGAACGCCCAAAGTCCGAAGTTTAACGTCATAAAACCCGTTCAAGCCCTGTCATGGCGGAACGAAAAACATAGACAAAAGAAATGTCAAGATGACAGTTTTGACACATGCGTTTGTTTGCTTAATAAGTATTGTTCTTTCAGTCTGTCTGTCCGTCCGTATGTTGTCACGTGTCAGCCACTTTTCTCCGAAACTATAAGAGCTATACTATTGAAACTTGGTAAGTAGATGATTTGATACAAAAATGGAAATTATTAAAAATTTTAGGGGTCCCCATAGGTACAGTACAACTGAAACAAAAAAAAAGATGGGTTGCACTCCGGGAGTGTCGGCAGAAGTGAAAACTTGATTAATAACCCTATGAAAATAGATAAAAAAAAATCGTTGTTTTTAATTAATCGAAACCCTTACAATCGATTAAAAAATATCGAAAATCGAAAAAAACAATCGATTGTTCGATTAATCGATTTCGATGTTACAACCGTCTTACGGTTTTTCGATCAGCACACGTGACCTGACGCGAGTTTCACAGTTTTTACCCATCCCACAAAAGTGCTCAACGCCGCTAAAGAAGTTTTCACTTCAATTTCTTTTTTTCATTTAACCTATGCGTAGGATAGGATGGATAGGTCTTCAAAAAATATGAGGGTTTTAATATCATTTTTAGGGTTCCGTACCCAAAGGGTAACGGGACCCTATTACTAAGACTTCGATGTCTGTCCGTCTGTCCGTCTGTCCGTCTGTCTGTGTGTCTCCAGGCTGTAACCGCTATAGCTAGACTTCTGAAATTTTCACAGATTGTGTATATCTGTTGCCGCTATAACAGCAAATACTAAAAACAAAGAAATTAAATATTTAAGGGGGGCTCCCATACAAAAAACACAACTTTTTGTCTACTTTCGCTCTATACCGGTACGGAACCCTTCGTGCGCGAATCCGACTCGCACTTGGCCGATTATTCTAACCTGAATAGTTTGCGAGAGAGACTCTTCCAAAGTGGTAAAATTTGTGTCCCCCTCTAATTTTTAAAGTAATATATATCTACATGATAAGTCTAGAAAAAACATAATAATATGAATTACATTGCTATAAAAACTACCAACGAAAATTGGTTTGAACGAGATCTAACAAGTAGTTTTTTTATACGTCATAAAATATGGTAAACCTTAATTTATCTTTCAATATTATATCAACTGAAATGTAAAAATAAATGAAAAATCTTTTAATTTCATGAAAATAAACCTTATTGCTGCTGCGGAACTCTTCATGGGCGAGTCCAACTCGCACTTGGCTGGTTTTTCAAATTTGAATATTCCGATAGGTATTCATATTTTAAAAAATAATAATAAAAATCATAAAAAATACTATATACATTTCACCGCGCCCCTGGGACGAAGTAAGTACTAACTACGAAGTATGAACGCATCGCAGGACCTACTCTACCTATAACGGTGCAGTATGCCTACGGACACGCTCCAAAGTATAGATAATAATAAATAATTATTATAATATTTTTACTGTGAATAGAAAAAAATACATGTAGGTACCTCCTCGCCGATTAAAATCGGTGCGTAATGCGTTTACATAATATTATTATTATAATTAATTATCGTCGATTGGACACTTGTAAGATGGATAGTAGGTAATGGGGGGGTTCGGACCCCCAGGACCCCCTCCTTATATACGCCCATGGACACTGGACATAGCTAATCACCCACTTGCAACCTTTCGATAAATTTTGTGATGGGCAAAGTGTTGCAGCAGAGCAATCTTAATTTGGGATGAGTGCACGATGGCACTCAAAAATATTAATTAAACACTTTATTTATAGTACTAATTCGAATTAAATAATCATCGTTAAGACAGGACAACGTCTGTCAGCAGCAGGTCAGCAGTAATAAAATATTTTTTTGCGCCAAGCGTACAGCGGCCATTGCGGGTACTCTAATCTAGAAATAAAATGACTTTTTACTTTTTATTTCATTTATTATTATCTATATTATAAGAAATTGAATAAAGCTCTAAAACGTATATTTACATTGCCTTATTTAGCAGCTTAAAATATATTTTTTAGTTTAACTAAATCATCGTAACTCTTAAAATTATTACTACGTCTTTATCTTGAGCTTATACTAGACATTAAAATATACATATACAATTTTATTTTACCATAGTTCCGCGTTAAGGGCCCGGGTTACCCTCGAAATTTTCATACATTCTTAATACCAAAATCATTTTCTCATGCGAAAATATTTAACATGTTTGAGTTATTTTTCAGCTTAAGATAGTAATTACCTAGGGTCCTGAACAAATTTTTTTTACAAAATATTTAAATACTAAAAAAAATATTTTTGTGTTTAAATATTTCTTAGTAAATTTACTACTAAATATTTAAACACCAAAAAATAGACAAAAACACTAAAAATATATAAATAAATAGTAAATTTACTACAAAATATTTAAACTTTAAAAAATATTTTTTATTATTTAAATATTTTGTAGTAAATTTACTATTTATTGATATATTTTTTAGTGTTTTTGTCTATTTTTTGGTGTTTAAATATTTAGTAGTAAATTTACTAAAAAATATTTAAACCCAAAAATTTTTTTTTAGTAAGTATTTAAATATTTTGTAAAAAAAATTTGTTCAGGACCCTAGGTAATTACTATCTTAAGCTGAAAAATAACTCAAACATGTTAAATATTTTCGTATGAGAAAATGATTTTGGTATTAAGAATGTATGAAAATTTCGAGGGTAACTACTTCCTCCATGGACCATGCCGGACCATTGATAAATTAAAATTATTCTAAAATAATTTCTTTGTGTTGACGAGTTGCGCGGTCTTACATTATTAAATTATATACAATGTGTCCCGACACCGGTGTCTGACCCTTTAAGGTCATAATCACGGAATATATATTCCGTGGTCATAATATAGGGCACATTTTATCGACAAATTTGCTGTAAATTTTTTTCTATCTCCCTCTGTTGTGAAATGGCAGCCATTTTAATTTTTTAGTATCAAAGACCCGGGCTTTCGTACTAATTTGACCAGTACTTCTTAAGATAATGTCCTATGAACATAAAAAAGATCTCATTTGATAGCTGAAATTATAGACTACAATTACATAAATATTATGTTTTAATTTTCGTGGAATGAAACATGGTATAACATAGGTAAAGTGAAAAAGTTTAGATTTTTTTCGTGTCTTTTTATTTATTTGCTTTTTGTGAAAAATCTAGCAGTGTAAACTGGTTATTTTTTATTTTAAAAAGATAGAAGAGGCTATTATCTAACACACATTCCTGAACATCTTAGCTCTAGGTCAGATAAGTTAGGAATTATAACAATTTGAATAGGACCATTTTCCTTGCATATCAACCAGGGCAGTAGAAAAAAATGCATTACAAATTTTAAGGTTAATTTATGACAACAATTTATTATTAAATACTTTATTGAGACATTATTTGTAGATTTTCGAAACATTTCGTTGTTTCCCCCTACTTTTGAATTTTTTTTCCTACTGCCCCGGTTGATATGCAAGGAAAAGGTTCCTATTGAAATTGTTGTAATTCCTAACCTATGTAACCTAGAGCTAAGATATTCAGGAATTATGTTAGCTAGTCACCTCCTCTATCTTTTTAAAATAAAACATAATCAGTTTAATCTGCTAGATTTTTCACAAAAAGCAAATAAATAAAAAAGACACGAAAAAAATCCAAACTTTTTTCACTTTACCTATGTTTTCTATGTTATATTCCACGAAAATTAAAACATAATGTTTGTGTAATTGTAGTCTATAATTTCAGCTATCAAAGAGATCTTTTTATGTTCATAGGACATTTTCTTAAGAAGTACTGGTAAAATTAATACGAGAGCCCGGGGCTCTCGTATTAATTTTACCAGTACCTACTTCTTTGATACTGAAAAATTAAAATGGCTGCCATTTCACAAGTCACAACAGAGTGAGATAGAAAAAAATTGACAGCAAATTTGTCGATAAAATGTGCCCTATATTATGACCTTAAAGGATCGGACACCGGTGTCGGGACACATTGTATATTATATTAGTTACGAAAACTTTATCCGGAAACATAATTTTTATAATAATAATTCTTACTCATACACTTTTGAGTAGAAACCAAACTTGCCATCTCAGCATGCATTTATTTACCCAACGCATGGACACCGCGAGCTGGAGGGGTAGTTGTGTGGTGTTTGATGTTTCTTTGGTAGCGCAGCCTCTGCACCGGCCGCATAGTATGCCTACTTGCCTAGCCGCGTAATTTACTTAGTATCCATGATTCATTTATTTTTGGGAAATTCGGAAAAAATTATGAACCCAATTTTATTACATAATAATTATAATGAGAATCGAGTACAGAGTACTCTCCATAAGTATCGGTAATGTCTCACCAGTCATGTTGTATAGTATACACAGTATGTACGAGGAGCAATGAGCATGTTTCATTGTATTTTGTAAATTGTAGACCCATAGATGAAGCCACAGAGTACTATAATACTGGCGTAAGCTGAAGCTATCATTCTGGTATTATGTGGACTACGGTGATCAAAACAAATTATCTCAGATTATTTGGTCGGTCACAAAAAAAAAACAATTTTTAAGTGACTGTATAACGTTGCGTGCAAAAAATTATACGGTTAATTCGCCTATGAAAAACAAATTTTAATAATAATATATCTACCCTGCAATATTATCCTAAATTTTTAATGTGCCTAACTAGATATACCTATCACCTATAAAATATAGTCTAATTTACAAATTAATAAAACAACCTTGAGTGGCTTTTTATATCACAATATAATAAATAGCTTCTGCCTATCTAAAATATCATTGTTCGGCATTTCTAAATAAATATTGTATGGAATCTTCATGTAAGGCAATCATTAACATAATAATTCCTCCACTCAAAATTCCCAGAACTGCTAATACTAGATGAACACTTTTACCTTTATTATTTTCATTTATTTCGGGCACTAAATCGGCTAGAGCTATGTACAAGAACGTACCGGCCGTGGCCGCATAGATCCACTGCGATGCCGACTCGTGATCTTCGGCCAGCCATATTCCACCCGCCATTCCCATAAAACTGAGTATGGAGGAGAGCAAATTGTAGTACATGGCCCGTCTTATGCTCATTCCGGATCGCAGCAGAACTGCGAAATCGCCCAGCTCGTGGGGTAGCTCGTGGCAGAATACGGCTAGTGCTGTCGCGAATCCCGTGACTGGATCGCCACTGAAGGCCGCGCCGATGGCCAGGCCGTCCGTCAAGTTGTGAAGCCCATCGCCGACTATGACCATCAGCGCCGTCGACGTCATCGGGCGCTCCACTGGCGGCGGCGGTGATCCGGGCATTATCGCTCCTAGTTCCACCGAGTCCACTTGTTTCGGTGACTTAGCGTCTCCACTGGGAGCATCGTGGGAATGCGCGTGCCCCCCATTCAAAATTTGCATGATCGCTTCCACTGCATAAAACAGCAGTATGGTCAAAAATGTTACGCTGCATTTAAGTATAACTTCCGTTTCCTCTTGAGGTTCGCTTGGCACCCCGTGGGATTTGATCGCATGCGGCAGCAGATGCAGCAGCGCGTCTCCACATAGAGTTCCCACAGCGATGGCTACCAAAAAGTGGATGACATGACTGAATATAGCAGACTTCAGCATGGGAACTATTGCAACTCCTAGAAGACCGGTGGCACTTATAATCAGGATACTCAAACTAGCGTAGATCCATGCTGAAAGGGAAAAAAACGTATATAAAAATGGGAAGACCTCTTGTCTAAGTCGGTAACTACCTATTGTTAAAAAAATGATCTTAGGATATTATTTTTTCTAGTTTTTGTTCTCTCTATAGAAAACTATCGACAGCGAATATTATGTAGTCATAAATAATATTATTATTATTCTTACTCCAATGCCTTTCCAGTTTGGGTGTTGGGGCTTCAGTTTTGTAGCATGAGCGTTGGTCCAACTGGTAGACGAGTGCTGGACACATTTTCAGGAATGTTTTTGGGTTGATGGAAATGACGCCCGGTTCGTTCTCCATTCCGTAGACCTCTAGGATCTCCTTCGGTGACAGACATGATTTGTTCAATATTGGCAGTGCTGGAAACAAATGGAGACAAATGCTGTTAATTATTATGTTTGTATTAAATTCATCAGTTGTAACCTTATATTAATTAAGTTTGTACCTAACAACTATGGCGACCTCATCAACTCCATCAACTCTTTACTAAAAGATTGAGTTGACACTTGACGGTCCCTTTGCAGTTTGTGAACGTATCAAAAGGTCACAATTTCCTTCGTAGGTATGTCTCTTAAATATTCGTCATTGTAAGCGATTGCTACCCAGCACCAAGCAGTTCCTTAATTTTATTTCACGGCTGTAATGTAAGGATGTTGCTCTTTTGAAACTAGGAGGGAAGTACAAATCATCTCGGCCGCAAGGGTCACCGTATTCATGGTCGTAACTCGTACATGCTCGTACCTAATAGGATAATCGCGTTCTCATATAAATGACAAGCGCTGGACAGTGGACTCTTCACTTCATTTTGTACTTTTACTTCCCGACTGGCAATCAGTACTTGTAAGTTAGGAATTAAGTAGTAGCCTAGAATACTAAGTTTTCACTTTTCCTTTCGGTAATTTTCAACCGACCATAATCTGATCTTCGCTTCTATTTGGAAGACTATAATTATAAAAAAATAAAAAAGTACCTACCTATATTCTACAGTTTTGAGATGTAACAAGCTTTTAGAGGCTAATGAAGAAAGTTTTCAACTTTGCTGGGTGTAAGATTATGAGTTACTCAAAAAAGCTCCGGAAGACATTCCGCGGATTGTTACTGTCTTTCGGTACCTACTACTAATCTAGTTTGTGAGCTATGTTTTTATTTTTCCTAATCACAAAAGCGAGTAGAGCTTGTCTAACTTAATCCGTCGATCGCGGATTCTTGGAAATCTTTTGTTATATTGTATTGTTATCGCGGCCCACTTGGGCCGTTCGGGGGTTGATAGGTTGATGCTGCGCTCCTCCCTCGTATTCACAGTTCACAATTTTTCATTTATATAATAATAAATATCAAACAGTAAAGTGGTGGGGCGCGTCATTTTAAATTAGACATACTCTACCAAACTATTTAAAATTTATGTTATGAAACTCTACAAACGGGTTCCATGCAGACGTTATAGTTTTACTCAGTTCCTGTTCACCGGACCTCTCCATACCGTGCAAACCTGTCTATTGCCTGTTAAGCAACTCTTATGCAGCTTTCTTCGACTCATTACTCAGTAGCAGGATTTATCAATTGACCGTTATGCAATCAGTGTGTCAAAAGCTATAGTAGTTTCCTAGCATAAGAAATCTCTACAAAACCTTTTATAGTATTCAAGATTTCGAAACAAAAGAACTAGAAAATTTTCCGCTCTAACTTTATGTTACTCGTATTCTACGCGTTTGTAGTTAGCAAGATACTTACCTACATTAAAATGAAAATTGTAAAAATCGGCCAAGTGCGAGTTGGACTCGCGCACGAAGGATTCCGTACCAAAATAGAGCAAAAATAGGCTGAAAATTGTGTTTAATGTATGGGAGCCCCCCTTAAATATTTAATTTATTTTGTTTTTAGTATTTGTTGTTATAGCGGCAACAGATATACTTACACAACCTGTGAAAATTTCAGAAGTATAGCTATAGCGGTTCTTGAGTTACAGCCTGGAGACACCGAGACAGACGGACAGACGGACAGACATCGAAGTCTTAGTAATAGGGTCCCGTTTTTACCCTTTGGTTACGGAACCCTAAAAACGATTTAAGAATAATTAAGATATTATATCTAATACCTATATTTTATTATTTATATCATTAGACATCATAAGCCAAAGGATGGCGTTCCGCGTTACAAAAGTGAAAGATTAAGTTAATTACCTAACCGTCTCATCAGCTATGTCACACAGCTCACAGGCTTATTAAATTGTGTATTTATAAAACCATGTAAATTGCAATTACTCCTTTACAAAGATTTGTGATTTGTGAGTATCATTCAACGTATGCGGTAGCCGGTAGGTCGTGACCAATACACAGTGAACCAAAGTGCCACGAAGGTCGGCAAAGTGTACCCAAACCGACATCACTATCTAATTCAAGGGCACCAATAGAATCGGCAACGTATTTTACAATGTGACTGAATTTCCGTCTTTCACTAAACACATTTTGTTATCAAGGATAAAGTTGACTAAGGGGAAATAATTATAGGAAAAAAAAACAATTTTAAGTTCACGATTTAAAATATATTATGCGGTGTATTGAGATTAGGCGTTAATTTCTTTGGCCTTGTATGTAAAATTGTGGACATGGAGAAAATGATTTTCCGTGCGCTGAGCATGGCCATCAAAAGGGTTTCTCTCTAGTCTCTATGTAATTAATAATTATGTAAGAATGGACAAAGTAACCGATTTTGAAGTAAATCTGCAATTTTTGCTCTTTCAACTGTCACTATACTACTTTCTGATGACTTTCTGGCTTTATTTATACACCTCAACCTCAGGGCATGTGATTGTCATCTACACTATAAGTACTTATAATTATATTATACAGCACGACTGGTGAGACATGTTCAATACTCGAGGACGTGATATTTTGCTATTATCTAATATAATGTAAAAAAAATGAAAGAAAATAATATAAAAAAATTATATCAATTGATCACTGAGTAAATGTAGCTTGAATTTTGATGATGATTATTCACCCCTCTAAGGCCAAGGGGACCAAAGAGAGTGTCAGATTTTGTATCAAACTTTTTTCTTTATTTCCAACTTAAGATCTGGTGTAAAAAAAATTCATTTTCAGGACAAAAGAGGGGGTAAGATTTTGTATCAACTGATGAAATAGAAAGACTTTAAAATGCAAAACAACGTTGGCCGGGACAGCTAGTATTTTAAATAATAGTTTAAAATATCTAGACTCTACATGGACTCTACTAGACATTTTTAAACTCATGGTTTCGACCCTAGCGGCTGAACTGTCATTTTATGAAATCATACTTTACAGCTCGGAGGTAGGTTCTTATGAATGGTCCTGAAACCGTCTAAAACGGTCGTGCTGCAGCAAATTATATTTTTTAAGCTGTGATCTTGAAGTCGAGACATCTATAATATTATTGTCATGAATTAACGTATTAATGCGGCCACTTCGGTCTTCTACTTACTGGTAGATGGCGACCTCTTGTGGCGATGCTGTGTGTCGTGGAGCTGGCGGAAGGTGCCGTTGACGCGGTGCAGCGCCAGGTCGTGCGGCGACGTGAACACGCGCCCGCCCAGACCCAGGCTGTCCAGCAGGTGCTCGAAGCCCTGGGAATATTAAACATCCTTTAATTTTTCTGCGAAATGGGCCTTTTTAGGGTTCCGTACCCAAAGGGTAAAAACGGGACCATATTACTAAGACTTCGATGTCTGTCCGTCCTATTTCATCCAATCGAGCAACGATTAGATGGATCCCTAGGAACAGGGCCGAATTAATATTTTTTATGAGTAATGGCCACTTTAATTTTGCCGCTGGACGCTGCCTCATAGGGCGCCATAGAACGCTGCCGCCCATAGACCATAGCCTGCAGTATTGTGTATATGTTACAGTCATAGTGATTAAATAGATATTATACATAAATCCAGAGCTGCCTAGGAAACAAATACCGCCGCGCGCCGCAGAGGACGTGGAAAAGTCAAAAGAATACGGCGCGGGACACAACCGTTGTTATTTTCTGTCGGCTCTGAGTGAGACCGTGATTAATTGAGAGGGATGAAAAGGAAGGTAATAGTATATACTATAGGTACTTGGTACGAGGTGTAAGTAGCTGTAACTAGGTAAGCAGAAGTCGGTTCAGAGTAATGTTTAGATTTTAGAAATATAACTTTAAAATCCATGTTGAAGTTATCTTATTACTTATTACGTTGACTCTATCATTAAAAGTAGAGTGTTGAAACTGTCATTATTACACCTGTAGGCTTAGCATAGTCACCATAGAAGCAGTTTCTTTCTACAGAAGAATAGACAAAGTGACTGTTAAACAAAGGAAATCTGCCATTTTATCAATAAAATCTGTCAGTATGTACATTGTTATTCTAAGCTGTTGGTGAAATTCAAATATTTCTTTTATGATATAGTTTTCCGTCGTGCAGTCTCGTGAAAGCACGTTTTACGGGTCAAAATATCAATGGAATTTCCTCAAAGCTTTCCGATTTACAGCCTGCTCGGATGTGTTATTCAACAAACATGTTTGCAAATGCCGGGTTATGATGCAAATGTCTTTTATAACATTTGGATAAAATAAGTTTTGAACCGGAAGGAGAAACAAACGTCAAACTCTGTTTAATTAAGAAAGATAATAAAGTGGATTAATAAAACGATTGCGTAAACTGATCTCCATAAGACATGGACGTAGCAATTGCTACGTGACGTCTAGTTTGGAAGGAGGTTATCCAAAAAATTCTGTAGCAGCTGCAGGCGTAGCATGGTCACCATAGAAATGGTTTCTTTCTACGGAAGAAGAGAGAAAGTGACAGTTAGACGGGACAAAGTGATAAGTAGACAACGGAAATCCGCCATTTTGTTGATTTATGGCCGTTCCCTATATTCAATCTATCTCTAGTTTGACATACAACCGATCGCAGCTGACATAGAATTGACATAAAATATATGGAGCTAATGTCTAATGTGAGCTATTCCTATCTCAAGTAAGAGATAGATCAAATATTGGGAACGGCCGAAAATCAGTCAATATGACGATTCTTTTCCATGTCTACTCATGTGCTAGCCCTGCAAGGTGGATTGTGGAAAGAAGAACAAGTATAGGAACTATCTGTTTCGACATTTTCGTGAAATATCCGTCGTAAACCTGTCCACTGACCTATTATATGTACGTAACTTATGATAATATTTGATAACTGTAATCTCATATCGACGTAAACATTATCCCCTAAATTCGATAAACTTCTAAACAAACTCGAGTTAGGAGAATCTTATTTTGATTTTAAACTAAAATGATATTATTGCATAATATCCACCAACCATAATATTATGTATTAACATGGACCGGGAGATGGTGACACAAAATTATTGTTGGTCATTTGTACCAGGCTGGCGGTTCTACAGGCGTTTAATTACGTAAAGGCATAGTGTATTTATTCTTTGGTAAAGGCAAAAAGGAAAATGATGGTCATAGCGCTTGCACTGGCGACCCAAACGCGTGGGCGTTAATCGAACGCTTCGGATAATTCGAACGATTTGTTCCACAAAAATTCTTGTATTTTCAGATAGTAGAAAAAAAATTTAAGTAGGCGGTAGCGTAATGCCGTACTTCTCGGGTGTGGTTTACAGCCCGCCATACCGATACGAATACATTAATTTTTAATAAAACAATTGAACCATTTGTACCAGGCTAATTTTTGCATAGCTAATCATCGTCGAGTATATCATTTTCCTTTTTGCCTTTACGTAATTAGACCCCTATAAAACCGCCAGCCTGGCACAAATGACCAAAATTTTGTGTCACCATCTCCCGGCCGATAGGTAAAAAACTAAAAACTCAAAACACAAATTATTATTTGAGTAACTGATAAGTACCTAACTAACGTATTAATGTTTGCCATTGTGTTCGCAGTTGAATGTTTGTACGAATTTCATTCACAGGTGTTGAAAATCCTTTGTTTTTCTAGTTACTGAAAACTGATAATGGTTAGAAAAGCACGAACATTTTAAAGTTATGTAATAAATAATATTATTTAATTCTTATGGAAGGAAACATTAATTAATTATTATTAATTTATTATCTTTAGTCTCTACTATATAATATTTATATAGTAATAGTATATACCATAAACTTCAGGCACGTTTTCTGTATAATGTGAGTAACAAGGATAACGATAATTTGAATATAAAATCGGCCAAGTGCAAGTCGGACTCGCGCACGAAGGGTTCCGTACCGTTATAGAGCAAAAATAGGCTAAAAATTGTGTTTTTGTATGGGAACCCCTCTTAAATTTTTATTTTATTATTATTCTTAAATATTGATGTAGACATTATTATAATTACGGCCTTTGTGAAAATATCAAGTGTCTACCTGTTGCTATTATTGATATAGAGCAAAAAAGGCCAAAAAATCAATTTATTTGTATGGGAGCCCCCTTTTTAAAATATTAATTTTAATTTGTTTTTAGTATTTGTTGTTATAGCGACAACCAAATATGCACACAATCTGTGAAAATTTTAGAACTCTAGCTATAGCGGTTCTTGAGATACAGCCTGGAGACAGACGGACAGACAACGAAGTCTCATGAATAGGGTCCCGTTTTCACCCTTTGGGTACGGAACCCTAAAAACTAAAAACTCGACATGTCGACTGCATTTTGATATACCCAGTTTCGCTCTCACAGCCTCACAGTACGAATCTAACGACAACTCTCAACGGGCGGAAAACTCTACGTCAAGAACTTGGTGTGTATTTACTAGGTATAAGGTCTTTAGCAAATTTAAATGGCATAGAATTGAAAATCGCGGAAATGGAACTCACGAGTCACGTTCACAAATCACATCATCCGGGTTAGTTGTCGAACAAAGCTCCAAACGATTTAAAGATCTCTAAAGTCGATACTTATAGTGACCTATCAAGGTGTACGCGAACTCCTAGTAGGTACACCTTGATATTTAAAAAAGTATGCAAACATGAAAGATATTTTTTGGAAGTTTAGGAAGCTGTAGGTATGTGACTCGTAAAAATCTCAGGATTCTACTACAAAGACGTAGCCTATGATAAAAATAGAATTAAACACTGGGTCTTACCACAAAAGATTTAAACACCCGTTGAACAGTTGTTTAGAGAAAAATTCAGTACAAAAATGTCACAAAACAACTGTTCAACAGGTGTTTAAATCTTTTGTGGTAAGACCGTATATTTTTCAAAATAAAAACCCGGCCAAATGCGTATCGGACCACGCGCAATATGTATAGGGTTCCGTAGTACTTAACAATTTATAACGTGTTTTACACTACTACAATAATTATAACAACATCATCTCAATTACGTTCAAACTTCAAAGGAAAGGAAATGTTCCTTTATCATCATCATCATCATCATATCAGCCTATGTTCGTCCACTGCTGGACATAGGCCTCTCTCAATGAACGCCAAGATGACCGATCTCCTGCTACTCGCATCCAACATGGACCCGCGACTAAACGGAGATCGTCGTCCCACCTAGTTGGAGGTCGACCTACACCCCGTTTTCCCAGCCTTGGTCTCCATTCCAGAGTAAGTTCCTTTATACTTCTTCGAATATATTTTTTTAGTTGATCAACTATTACTCAATAACTTATTAAGTCTTCTTAGCCGTGATAGTTTTCCTTTTAAATTCAGCATAATATTTCCTACTCCTTCCTATATTTTGTCGGCATCATTAATATGTGCATTCATGCCTTGTACGAGGGCTGCTATTTATGTATCCGGAATTAAAAAAAGAAACAAACATATATCATTTAATATGGTTTTATTGCTTTTCAAAATATTCGCCGCGATGATCGACACACTTTTGCATACGCTGGAACCAATTTTCATAGCACTTTTTCCATTCTGATTGAGGTATCTCCAAAACGTGCATTTTGAACGCATCAGCAGCCTCTTCGCGGCTCGAAAAACGTTGACCACGTAATTTGTTCTTCGCGTATGGAAATAAAAAGAAATCGTTAGGTGCCAAATCAGGGCTGTACGGCGGATGACCAGTCAATTCGATCTTTTGACCCTCCAAAAACTGAGTTGTTTCAGCTGAGTTGTGACAGCTAGCATTGTCGTGATGTAATATGATTCTGCGTTGTCGGTTGTCCTTTCTTATTTCTTCAAAGACTTCTGGTAAACAAATGGTCGTATACCATTCAGAATTAACCGTTTTACGATTCTCTAATGGCACTGTAGCCACATGTCCATTAATTCCAAAAAAACAGGCGACCATTTGCTTCAAAGTACTTTTTGCACGAGTAACTTTTGTTGGTTTCGGCTCATCTTGGAACACCCACACCGTTGACTGTTGTTTAGTTTCGGGGTCATATGCATAGATCCAAGATTCATCACCTGTGTAGATATTATAAACGGCTTTTGACGTACCACGGTTGTATTTTTTTATCATTTTTTTGCACCAATCGACACGAGCCCGTTTTTGATCGATTGTCAAGTTGTGCGGAATCCAACGCGAACATATTTTTTTTACAGCCAAATGTTCGTGTAATATCTGATGTATGCTCGTCATACTTATGCCTAAGGACGCCTCTATCTCGCGATATGTAACATGACGATCACGCATTATTAGTTCCCGCACAGCATCTATATTTTGTGGGACAACAGCTGTTTTTGGGCGACCTTCTTTATTTTCATCCGTGAGCATAGACCGCCCACGATTAAACTCACTGTACCAGTGATAAACAGTGGTTTTTGATGGTGCTTCATCTCCAAAAGTTGCGGTGAGTTGAATAAAGCACTGTTGTTGATTTAGCCCACGCCGAAAATCGTAGTAAATCATTGCACGAAAATGTTCACGCGTTAAATCCATGGCAAATGAAGACACGCAATTTTCAAAATGACGCCACAATGGAAAAATAATTGACAGTCACATGAAACAAAATGTATTCTTCAACCAAAGAGTTATATTTTCAAATGTTGTAATTACTTTTTAAATATTGTTCTTGTAAGTGGCCAGTTCCGGATACATAAATAGCAGCCTATGTAGGCCTTATACTCTATAGTCTCTGAGCAAAACCGCGGGCAGACATACATACAGACGGACAGACCGAAACTATAAGGGTTCTTGTTGACTACGGAACCCTAAAAAAGGATACTATGTGTCAAGTACATCTTATTAACTTTTAAAGCACTTTTTGCGTACAACTTTTGAAGTACAAGCGCAAACAAGCAAACACATAAACTTTCGCCTGTGCAAAAATAGTTTAGTGTTTCTTAAGGCGATATAATGGTAAAAACTGTCCTTTTTGACGTAATACTATAGGACCCTCAGAAATGTTACAAATCTGGTAATGAGATATACATATCTTCATAGCTTTATCTAGGTTTGATCAGACCTAGAAACACGATTAATGTATTTTGCCTCGATACATTTAATTTTCGAAATTACCTCTTAAAAATACGAAATTTGAAGATTACTTTTAAACGAAAATAGATGTATTGTTGGAAATTAGTCTAATTAATAGACAACTTTGCAACTCAAATTCGTACAAAAGCAGTTTTGCTTAAATGCTCCTAGTTATTTTATTATAGATCATTTACGTTTTGTCGCTTACGTCGAAATTTCCGAGCGAGCCGATAGCTTCTGGCCGCAGCGTAATCACGACTCTATAGTCATACAAATTAAGTTTAATTGCGAAGCCGCTCTCTTGCAGACTCAGTGCTAATACAGCTTTCATCGAGGATAGACCTATGTCAGTTTTAGCCAGGCGTTACCGCGATAATTTGTATGTTATAGTTGTAAATAATAATACTTTTAATGAGTGTGTATAGTTAATTAATTATTTTAAGTTAATCATAAATAGTGCATTATTACTAATTAGTAGTTAGTATTAGAGTGAAGGCTTTTTATTATCATTTTAACCGACTTCCAAAAACGAGGAGGTTACTTAAATACGTTCAGCTGTATGGTTTTTTTTTTTGATCATGGGGAAAAAGAAAACACCAGTATTATCTAAACTGGAAAAGAAAGAACGCTATGAAGAGTTAGTTCGTGATTAGTCTGATGTGCCGTCGTGTGTACTTACCTACCATTTTTTTTTTTTTTCCGGAGGGGGAAATGCATTACGCATACCACCCAGGCGCAGGGGGCGACCCGAGCGGTGATGTGGGACTCCCGTAGCTGATGAGACCACGGTATACCCACTAAACCCCCCCCCCCATCTTTCGCCACGCCGCCTTTTGACGGGGCCACGGGAACGATACGCACATCCGCGACCCCGCCAGCGGTCCGAAGACTCCACGATGGGCGCACGACACGTGCGCCCTCCTCCTCGGCCCCCACCAGGGCTGTAGCAGACGCCCCCCGAGTCTGCTACTTGGAGGCCATGTGGCAGATCAGGTCTGTGGCTCTGCCACCGACCACACCTCGGCCGCAGAGGATAGGGCAAGCGGCGCACCGCAATACCTACTTGCCTCTTCCTCTGCGGCTCCACCAATGCCGTTCAAACGGAACGGCCAGCTCGCAGGGGGGGTAGGGAAAGCGGCAACCTACCACAATGCCTCTCCCCCCCGCGATCCGTCCTCGGCCGCAGAGGATAGGGCAAGCGGCGCACCGTAATACCTACTTGCCTCTTCCTCTGCGGCCCCACCTCGGTGCGCATCCGCAGCGGACTCCTTCAGTCCGCTGGGAGCGCCCTCCTCGGGCCAGGCGGCGACACCGGCCGGCCCTGGTTGCCTCTTCGCTTCACCGCGGTTGTCCAAGCCGCGGTTACTGAGCCCCACCGCCACGACAAGGCGAGCAACCTTCGGGGGGCGTGTGTACTTACCTATTCTATTGATTGATAATTTGATTTTTGATTGATTGAAATATTGATTGTAAAATGGCTTTATTATGATTATTTTATTATTTTTGTGGAAAATATAAATTTACTACTGACCACACATCCAAAGAACAGAGACCTGTGGAGTCGCTACTTGACTTAGATCTGGATAATTCTATAGTAGTATTATATAGATCATGCGGACACGTGAGAACCTATCTATTATTATTATCATTATACAATCTACGTTACTTTGTGTTCTACTAATGCAATGAATGTGAATATAAGATATATATTCAATATTCATACACATATTGATATTTATTTTATCGCTTTTATAAGATAAAACATAAATCTACGACTGTCGCCGACATAATATCCAAGGAACCACCACCATAATATCCAAGGGACCACCAGTGGAGTCGGTATTTGACTTGGATCTTGATAATAATATTTCTTTAGGTGTTGCGGACACGTAAGAATTTTTATTCTCATATTTTTATTCTCAGAAATTATTATTCTCATAATACAATCTACGCTACATTGTTTCCTACTAATGCAAATGCAATAAATGTGAATATCAAAGCGCACGGCCGTGCGCGGCCAAGTTCCAGCAGGCCGCACGCTTGCCGTGCACTATTTACACGAACCGTTTCGACGCACTTTTGACCCCCTTGTAGCTCAGTGCCTATTGCGAGTGTAAAGATAAAATTATACCTACGTAATTATATACAGGCACATAAGCAGTATACCAAATGTCATAGATATAGCTTCGGTAGATCCTGAGATATCTGCCTGTAAAAATAGCTAATTTTGGCACTGACTCACTCACTCACTCACTCATTCACTCACTCACTCACTCACTCACTGACCGGTAATCAAAACCTCTAGGCCACTTCCAACTGTCCTAGCGTTATGAAATTTGGCACACAGGTCGGGTGTTATATTTAGATTACCAAAATATTCAGAAATTTTAGAAATTTAAGAAATTGGTCAAGCGTGAGTCGGTTCATCTACGAAATTAAAAGGCCACTTTCAATTGTCCTAGCGTTATGAAATTTGGCACACAGGTCGTGTGTTATAAGTAGTTTAACAAAAATTAAGAAATTTAAGAAATCGGTGAAGCGTGAGTCGGCTCATCTACGAACTATAGAAGAAACTTCCAATTGTCCTAGCGTTATGAAATTTGGCCCGCAGGTCGAGTATTATGTGTGGATTAACAAAAAATTGCGAAATTTAAGAAATTGGTCAAGCGTGAGTCGATTCATCTACAAACTTAAGATGCCACTTCCAATTGTCCTTATCCTAGCGTTATGAAATTTGGCACACAGGTCGTGTGGTATATGTAGATTTAAAAAAAAATTTAAAAATTTAAGAAATCGGTCAAGCGGGAGTCGGCTCATCTACGAATTATAGATAAAAATTCTTATGTACTAGTGATACAATGAGAATACGATGAGGAGGGTGGGAGGAGGAGAGGGGGGGGGTATAAAATATTGTCATGTGTAATGCACACCGTATAGCTTATTAAATAAATACTGTTTACATAAGAATTGTAAAATTAAACACAACCATCAAATCAAAATGCTGTTATTTTCAATGTCGAGTCGTTGATTGATTTCTCAAATCTATACATATAAAATTACAAGTCCTGACTGACTGACTGATTGACTGATTCATCATCGCAGAGCAAAAACTGTTAAAGTTACAGCCACGAAATTTGATGAGCAGGGTTGTGCTAATTAGTAGACACCCACTAAGGAAGGAATTTAGGAAATTTTAACCCGAAGGGGGTGAAATAGGAGTTGAAAGTTTGTATGAAAGTCCGTTATTTCTGAAGTTAGAAACATGAAACTTTATTTTTGGGTTACTGAATAAAAACGAATGAATTCGTATTTAAGCGTTTTTGGAAATTCTACCCCCAAGGGGGTGAAATTGGGGTTGAAAGTCCGTCATTTCTTGAGTTAGAAACATGAAACTTTATTTTTGGGTTACTAATTAAAATTGAATGGATATATATTTAGGCGTCTTTGGAAATTCTACCCCCAAGAGGGTGAAATTGGGGTTGACAGTTTGTATGAAACTTTCTCAATTTTAAACCGATCGGGCTGAGACTGTGTATGCATAAAGATACTATGACGTAGGCATCCCCTCAGAAAGGAATTTAATAAATTCTACCCCTAAGGGGATGAAATACGGGATGAAATTTTTTAGAAATTTTCTTAGATTTTCGACTGATTGAACTCAAATTATTAAAGATTTGAGCTTCTATGATGAAGGTGTTCGCTTTAATAGGATTTGGGTTACTGAATAAAATCGTAGGAAAGTAAATTCTGTTAATATTTTTGAAAAATAATATTTGGGACGTGATCTAACTATTCTAACGCGGACGAAGTCGCGGGCAACAGCTAGTTTTTAGATATATATTATATCACGTCTATACATTTTACATTAATAACACTAACGTCTATACATTATAAAATCTAAACCAATTCCAAAACCTTCACTATGATGACGTTTAGTCAAGACGTTAAACGTTACAGTCAGCGTCTTGACTAGTTGTCCTTCAGTCATTCAATAGAACGGTGTCATTCAATGAATACGCTAGTCATTCAATCGAATCACAGATTGAACCAGATGACTGCGACATATATTATAACACACGACCTGTGTGCCAAATTTCATAACGTTAGGATATTTGGAAGTAGCCTCTAAAGTTCGTAGATGAACCGACTCACGCTTGACCGATTTCTAAAATTTCCTAATTTTTTGTTAATCTACATATTATAACACACGACCTGTGTGCCAAATTTCATAACGGAAGTGGCCTAGAGGTTTCGATTACCGGTCAGTGAAGTCGCGGGCAACAGCTAGTTTTTAGATATATATTATATCACGTCTATACATTTTACATTAGTATATTATAACGTCTATACATTATCCCTCTTACTAATAAAAAGTTACACAGCGTGTATAGAGGGTGCATAAGATTTTTTCTACTAATAATCATTTTTTGACATAAGGCCTGTATAACGATGCTGTCATTTCCATACAAATTTCTCTGTATAGACCATGTATAGACTCTGTGTAACGTGTGTATAACTTAAAAACTCCTGTTTAACTATTCACACGTTGAACGCATGTTTAAGAAGTTTTTATTAGTAAGAGGGTATAAATCTAAACCAATGCCCAGTTCAGATGCACTTCATCGATCATAATCATCTTCATCAACAGTCTGATCCATAATACTTCTAATTTGAACTTGGCAGGTTAATTAAATTTTATAAATATTATCTAATTACATAATTAATCAAGTGTTACCTTCAGTGTTACGTCTATCACAAAAACCTGCCAAGTTCAAATTTAGAAGTATTATGGATCAGGCTGTTGATGAAGTGCATCTGAACTGGGCATTGGTTTAGATTTCAACTCTTTTTTTAGACCAAAAGTTAGCCTATAGGAACTAGGCCCTATTTTAACAGGTATGTTTTTGGTGGGATTTCAATACTTTTTTTCAAGAAATCATACCTATGTTTTCTTTTTGTGCTACGCCCGATATAAACAATACTTTCGATAGATGCCACTAGTGGTATTTGTTAAACTATCAATAGAAGACAAATTTTTAAGTAAAGAGTAAAGTTCGTAGACGAGCCGACTCACGCTTAACTGATTTCTTAAATTTCTTAATATTATACATATAACACACGACCTGTGTGCCAAATTTCATAACGCTAAGGCATATTTTGCAAGTAGCCTCTAAAGTTCGTTGATAAGCCGACTCACGCTTGACCGATTTCTTAAATTTCTTAATTTTTTTGTTACTCTATATATTATAACACACGACCTGTGTGCCAAATTTCATAACTCTAGGACAATTGGAAGTGGCCTCTAAAGTTCGTATATGAGCCGACTCACGCTTGACAGATTTTTAAAATTTCTTAATATTTTGTTAATCTACATGACATATAAGACATGACCTGTGTGCCAAATTTCGTAACTCTAGGACAATTGGAAGTGGCCTCTAAAGTTCATAGATGAGCCGACTCACGCTTGACAGATTTTTAAAATTTCTTAATATTTTGTTAATCTACATGACATATAAGACATGACCTGTGTGCCAAATTTCGTAACTTTAGGACAATTGGAAGTGGCCTCTAAAGTTCATAGATGAGCCGACTCACGCTTGACAGATTTTTAAAATTCATATAAGACATGACCTGTGTGCCAAATTTCATAACTCTAGGACAATAATTGGAAGTGGCCTCTAAAGTTCGTAGAGGTGCCGACTCACGCTTGACCGATTTCTAAAATTTATTATTTTTTTGTTTTAAATCTACATTATATAGGACCCAAAGTAGAAACTAATCTGATCATGTAATATGGTATGAAATAAATGAATTTGAATTTGACCTGTGTGCCAAATTTCATAACGCTAGGATATTTGGAAGTAGCCTCTAAAGTTCATAGATGAACCAACTCACGCTTGACCGATTTCTAAAATTTCCTAATTTTTTGTTAATCTACATATAACACACGACCTGTGTGCCAAATTTCATAACGGAAGTGGCCTAGAGGTTTTGATTACCGGTCAGTGAGTGAGTGAGTGAGAGAGTGAGTGAGAGAGTGAGTGAGTGAGTGAGTGAGTGAGTGAGTGAGTGAATGAGTGAGTGCCAAAATTAGCTATTTTTACAGAGACATATTTCTAGATCTACTGAACCTATTTCGATGAAATTTGGTATACTGCTTAAGTACTAGTATATAATTACGTAGGTATAATTTTATCTTTGCACTCGCAATAGGCACTGAGCTACAAGGGGGTCAAAAGTGCGTCGAAGCGGTTCGTGTAAATAGTGCACGGCGAGCGCGCGGCCTGCTGGAACTTGGCCGCGCACGGCCGTGGCCCGTGCGCTTTGATTTAATTATATTACATTTTTTGGTGTTTTACTCAATTTTTTAGTGTTTAAATATTTTGTAGTAAATTTTTGTGCAGGAACCTGTAATTACTATTTTAAGCTGAAAAATAAATCAAATACTTATGTTAAATATTTTCGTATGAGAAAATGATTTTGCTATTACGTATGTATGAGAATTTCGATGGCACCCGGCCTCTTAGGGAGTTTTATGGTTTTCTTCATCACTCAACAGCCTGGCAAGCAACAAGACCAGCGGGGCTAAAATGGTCACATTTAGCAATTCCTCTCAATCAATTCAGCAAATGAATTGTAAAAACTGTTAAACTGACAAATGTCAAATCAGTACAAAAATACAGAAATTAATAATTCATAAGCAACTCTGCCTGCAATAATTGCAGACAGACTTGCATATTATGCGATTTTTAAAAAAATGAATCATATTAATATGATTCATATCATGATTCAACAAAGCGACCATTTTAGCCCCGCAGACCAAAATACCGCCTGCAATTCCATACACACTCTTCCAACGGTCAAAAGTTGATATTAGGAGCTGAGTAAAACAATTATGTAGAAAACTTAGAATACGTATGCTAATAAATTAACTACGTCAATCATATTCTACAATTATAGTAATTCCTTATATAAAATAATTACTAATAATTATTAATAAAACTGTGACTCCATAGGTCAATGACCCTTGTTCTAAAAATGAAAATTACGGTCGCGCTAGCTGCAAGCGCGCGATGTTTTTGCGCGGGGGTGCTCTCCGCCCTACGAGCATAGGCCCCGCCCCTTGCGTTATAATTTATTTTCATTATATCGCCTTAAACTTTGTCTTGTTGTCTATTATCTATCTTATGGGTCACTCAAATACTCAATAAACGTCATCTGTCCATCCTGATAGGATTAAAACCGCGACTTCCCTTTCCGCAATCTAGCCGCTCTGGCACCGATCAGCGACCACCGCCCCATCGCGTAATAGGAGTGTCTATCCGCGCAGAATATTAAACAAACATACTTCTTTTGTTTGATAATAATATTACGCACATCCAATACATTATTTACTTTGCCAAATGAAGAGCACAATTACAATATTATGTTTTTACAGAGTCAGAAACATCATCGCAAAGTGGTCCACCCTCTACAATGTAGTAGAGTAATAGAGTTAAGTGTTTAAGGTAAGGCTGTCCCGAAAATTAGCAGGTCGATGTCTGTCAGTACGAATATCAACGTTAAGAACATTAAAATAACATTCATATCAGCGCGCCTTGTACAGTGGCGGTTACGACGCTCGCCGCGTTCTTGATAGGGCGAAATTATACATTTTCTTTAATTTTTTTTAATGAC
Source organism: Plebejus argus (assembly GCA_905404155.3). NCBI lineage: Eukaryota > Metazoa > Arthropoda > Insecta > Lepidoptera > Lycaenidae > Plebejus > Plebejus argus. Next base: position 14,188,937 of record FR989927.1, on the reverse strand, counting down.
CGAATCATTTATCTTCTTTTTTGTAAAAAAATCATATCATTGTCATTGAAAATTACGAGATGTTCGAATTTTAAGTGTATTTTTATGGTGATATTCAAGATTTTTTTACAGAATTAAGGTAGGGTCGCCTAAGATCGGACGCTTTTTTGTCGAGTTCGGACCGTGTTAAAAAACATTGCTTTTATCATTTCCTATAACTATTTCACAAATGGACTGCTAGAGGAAGTTATTAGCAACAAAACAAATAATCTGGTCACTTTTCGTTTAATTCGATACACGCTGTAGATTATGTGAGACACGCCTTCAAAGTGACACAATAGTTTTCTTGACTACTTTTCAAAAAAACCTGGCAGAGCCAAAGTTCGGACTACTGCTTAATTTCGCCCTTGAAGCTGTGGCATTAGAGTGCACAAAAGGAAAATATCCGGTCTTAAATTGAAAAAAACATACCACAAAATCGTCCTGTAAATTTGCGTGGTGTGGCAAAGACAGGTAATTTTATTTTTTTTGTCATTTTTTAGTCCGATCTTCCCTCCCAAGGCTAATGTGAGCAAAATTGAGTTTCTCAAACTTCATTCAGTCAGCCTCGGGTAGCAATGTAGCATTCGGAAGATAGAAATTTAAGACCGGACGTATAGTTACTTATGTGCTGAAATAGGGCTGAAGTGAACTAAACTCATAGATAAATTACACTACCTATATATACCTAATTTAGAACCCATGCTTAAAAATGATGGAAGTAAAAATGGCTGCCTGACAGGTATAGTATTCCAGTGCTATTCTTTACCTGCGTGGGTTATTGCTAGGTAGTAGGTACTTAATTAAAATTTGTCACAAACCATACTATAAAAAATGAAATAAAAAGTGAAGGTTTTATTGAATAAACTTTTATTATTCTTCTAACTTTTTGCACAGCTTCTCGTAAATCATGTTCGGTATAGGCGGTCGCTCGTGTGCTCCTCTGATATTTTGCAGGCCTAATTTTAATCTGTAAGCAAAAATTAACCTAATATTCTTAATCTCACTTCATTCTTATAAAATATGGTAGCGAATAAAGTAACCAGGATAAGTTTATCTTTTATTATGGATAGATATTAAAATTGGCCTCAAGTGAACTGCGTTAGTAACAAAAACATACAATAGCTGAATAAAAAAATTATTGTCCTTTTAAGAAGTTTTATACTTAATAGGTGTTAAGAAAAGAAGATACTATGCGTTGGTAAATAAGTTTTTGCTGTACTTACCAAAAACGACAATTTAAAAACAATTTGTTATAATGAATCGACTTAATTTTAATAAACTGGATAATAATTTAAATTAATTGTATATTTGAAAATTTTGAGAACCACTGCATTTTTATTTAGTGCTTTAAGATCGGACTATCTAGTCCGTACTTTGGCAATGGGAGGAAAGACCGGATCTTTGCTTACAGACGTCCTAGGCGTAAACCAAGTAAACAATCCTGGAGAGCACTTGCTAATTCTACACAGGATTCTACTTAAAAAGCAATGAAATGATAAATACTCACCATAATTTTGCAAAAAACTTTTGGATTGAAGACCGGATCGCCAAAAATTTACGAAAAATGGCATATTTTTTTGTAAGCTCCGTTGCACGCGTCCTGTCTGTAACAACGCCGTTCGCGGTATGAAGGGAGGGGCAGAACAAAATGGAGAACAAAACTATGTTGCCAGCCGTGAAAAATGTCGCTTATTTCGTGCAAAATTTAATGTATCCGGTCTTGTGGCACATCCGCTCTTAGGCGACCCTACCTTACCATGCCATTTTTCAATATTCTGTTCGGTTATTTCTTTACTTTGTTCCTTTCTGAGTCTACATCAATTTTGGTGTAAGAGAATTCCAAATAATTTCTTCAGTCTGGAAGCTTAAAAATCAGTCTTTTCGAACTGGCCTCGCCTTAATGTTTATGCAATGTAAGATCTAGTGTGTGATACTAGACAATAATTATTGCATAATGTGAAACTTATGGGCTATGGCGCACGTGTGAATTATGTGAAGAGTATGCAACATAGACGTACATTGTCTTGATGGTGGACTGGTAGTGGTAGAGTCTGTAACTTTTTTTTTATGAAAAAAGGGGACAAACGAGCAAACGATGAACCTGATGGAAAGCAACTTCCGTCGCCCATGAACACTCGCAGCGCCAGAAGAGCTGCAGGTGCGTTGCCGGCCTTTTACGAGGGAATAGGGTAGGGGAGAGTAGGGAAGGGAATAGGGGAGGGTAGAGAAGGAAATAAGGGAGGGTAGGGAAGGGAAAAGGGTAGGGGATTGGGCCTCTCTGTAGATACTATAGATATTTGATAATAACAAGTATTACAAATAACATTTGATTTATAGAAATCTAATTTTTATAGGTAAGTTGTTTGATAGAGGGTAAGCAAACATTAAACTTTAATAATCTGAAAAAGAAAACGAACGAAACCGCTTGCTCTTACTTTTTTGGGAGAAGTAATGAACTAGAAACCTATTTATTATTATTATTTTTAACAAAAAATCAAAACCGACTTCCAGGGTAAAAATAATAATAATTTGTAATGAACAAAAAAGTGTTAAATAATTCTTACTCTTTAAAGTGCCTTATGCATAATTCTCCTAAACCTCAACTATTTCTGTACACAATCTTCATTATTTTGAAGACGGTACCAGATAAGAAGGCTGAGTTCTATGACAAAATATTTTTAATATTTTTAAGACTGGTACCGACTTCAAAATAATGTAGATTGTGTACAGAAATAGTTGAGGTTTAGGAGAATTATGCATAAGGCACTTTAAAGAGTAAGAATTATTTAACACTTTTTTGTTCATTACAAATTATTATTATTTTTACCCTGGAAGTCGGTTTTAATTTTTTGTTAAAAATAATAATTTCACTCTTTAAAGTGATTTATAAGCTGGTTTTCTGCACAGACTAATGTGTTATGCTTAGTGACTTTGGATCCAGGATACACTTTCATGATATTATGAGAACTCATTGTCTGATATCACTACTTCAGAATTGCTTAAGCAACTCTAAGCATATACCACTGTATACCAGCTAATGTATATGCTTGGCGTTAATCAAGCAATGATAAAATTAATGCTCATACGCCTGTCTTTAAAGGCTCTAAAGTTCTGTTCAGTGACTTTCATTCTATCAACATTACTAGATGACGCCCGCAACTTCGTTGCGCCAAAATTCGTTTATCGCGCGGAAACATTAAATTTTTCCGGGATAAAAACTATCCTATGTCCTTTCTCGGGACTCAAAGTATCTCCATGCCAAATTTCAGCAAAATCGGTTTAGCGGTTCGAGCGTGAAGAGGTAACAAACAGACAGACTGATAGACAGACAGACACACTTTCGCATTTACAATATTAGTATGGATGCTCAAATAATATAACTAAAATCGTCCTTATAAATTTTAAGAATAACTTAACACCAAACTGAACCCAAAAAAAAACTTGAAACAAAAAAAAAACATATTATGTTTAGGATACTTCTTATAAAATCGAAATCATTGTAAGTTTCCATATAAATTTGGAGAAGTTCCCTCGATTGCTCACGGATGTATGGTGGAATGGTGGTGATGATGATGATGATTAATTAAATTTGCATAGTAGTATATGCTTTCAGTTCTTGAGACAACGCTGAAACCCCCAAACATGTATCTATAAGGAGTAAGGAGTTCTGTTCACCACCTTCGACCCATGGTAAATCCTGGGGCAAAATCTTACTTTTTGGTAACATATGCCTGGAATACTTCATATGAAACCAAAAAAAAAACATATGTTTCCATTTAAATTTTGAGGAGTTCCCTCGATTACTCATGGATCCCATCATCAGATCACCACTTTTGTCAAAATGGGACCAAATTGGAGTGAAACCTAATATAACAAAAGAAAAATTTTGAAAATCGGTTCATAAACGGCGGAGTAATGTGCACAGTGAAATAGCCACGACGCGAAATTCGCGTTGTGGCCCTAATGAAAACGGCCACGACGTTCTGGTAATCACAGAAATACCACATAGCGAAATTCGTGTCGTGGCTGACATTCTATTGCGACCACAACGCGTTGTGGAAATCGAGAAAAGCCATGACGCGCTCTGAGCATTTATAAACAGCCACGACGCGAAATTCGTGTTGTGGCCCTAATGAAAACGGCCACGACGCGTTCAGTGAAACCAGGCTAGTTACGCAAGAGTAATTTTATAGTGCCCATGTGTGTGCGCAAACACAAGAGCACTCTGGTTTCAATGAAACCAGGCCAGTTAAGCAGGAGTAATTTCATAGTGCCCAAGTGTGTGCGCAATACACAGGAGCACTATACCAATGAAACTAGGCCAGTTAAGCAGGAGTAATTTCATAGTGCCCAAGTGTGTGCGCAATACACAAAAGCACCTTGGTTTCAATGAAACCAGGCCAGTTACGCAGGAGTAATTTTATAGTGCCCATGTGTGTGCGCAATACACAAAAGCACCTTGGTTTTAATGAAACCAGGCCAGTTAGAGTATTATTATATATTCTGTGACTGTGCGGACAACGCGTTGTGAGCTATTTTTTTGCTCACTGAGCGTTTTCGGTCTTTGAGCGTAACACATACATAAAAAAAACATATCCACAGACGAACGTATAACCTCCTCGTTTTTGGAAGTTGGTTAAAAATATGAAGGCGTTTAAGCAACCCATTATTTACTAGAAAATGAAAATAAAAATATCAACAAGACTCATTTATTTCATAATATTTAAAATTTAAATGCTTCTTGAAGTTTAGGGCTAGATGACTACATTTCATATAGAATTTTGATTGAGATTTAGGGTAGGAAGTATAGGTACTGCTCTTAATTGATTTCCTAATATTACAAAATAAGATGCTGTGTTTAAACTATTAGCTTCAACTTAATCACTCATTCTTATTACCTTATCATTTACTACAAGAGTTCATGAATGATTCGACGATGCAATCAAATTGTAAATAGATAATACGACTGTCGACAGGCGGTTCGTTTGTAAGCATGGTATTTACATTTTACTACAGGTAATATTATGTACTAATTTGCATTTAAACAATTGCTATCTTAATATATAGTTAAATAGATACACAGCGAATAATCATTCCAATGTAAAATGCAAAATTGAATTTTTAAAACGCTCCTAACTACATTCACAAAATGTTTGGTATTTATGGAGAATAAATACACGGTATTTATTCTTCATAGTTCATAGGCTGTAGATAGATCTCACTAAGTATGTTTGTTTGCTTCGGTTAAATTTAAACTAAACATTGATAACTGATTTTGATAGTGATACCCACGATAGATACTACGATTGACAGGTTCGATGAACTTCCGTTTACGAAATAGGGAAAGGCGATTTAACTATTGCAATAGTTTTTGTAAATTTTCCGCTGGGCTCGAGTAGAGAGTCGAGATTTCTCTCGTCTCCGCGACATCGGATAGAAATGAATAAGTTTATAACTGAGTCTCTCACATGGCCGCGGGCTTGCAATTGGATTGTAATAAAGCGCTATATAATATGAGGCTCACGTACCTCGAAAGTGATGGTTCCGTTGTCGCCGTACTTGTCGAATATTTTGTTGATGAAGTACTGTTGAACGGGTAGCGTGGTGTTGGGCGGCGCGGGGTCCGCGCACGCGGCCGCCGCCAGCAGCACGATGACGCTCGCTGTCCACATGGCTGCGACTGATGGCGATGCGCCGGCGATCTGCGCTCTATCAGCGGTGTCACTTATCCGAACCGATAGGACCTGCGCTCGCGCATACTATTTGTTTACGCGATAATCTTGGAATTCGCGATTCGTAGACACGTCTCGGTGGGACGGAGCTCGGTGTGCGTCTGATACTTTCACCCGACGCTCGCCGGCGTCTGAGGCTGGTCCGCTGATAAAGAAGTGTTTACGTGGTGGCCATCAAAACCGTTCCGTCGCGGCTTGCGGCACCGCGGCTGTAGAAAAGGTCACAGATGTTAGAAACTCATTGAAAGTGTTCATTTCGTTCCTCTCTCTTTCGCTACTGAGCCGATTGTTTATTCTCGCTGATAACTCAGCGTTGTTATTTAATGTTTATTCTAACATTCGATACCAGAATCTTCAATCTAGGCAGATAAAGAACGTAGAATTGTGTGGAAAGGAGAGTCGTTATAAATTTTTGATTTAATTATTACGTTCTCTAGTCTCTACCTTTTAATATAAACGACGTCATCTTTGTGAAGAATGTTTCTTGTTAGTTGTTAAATGTAAATAGCGTAGTATTGTTTGCAATCTACAGATACCAGTGTGTACTTCCTCGTTAATGTTTATTGTGATGATATTTATGTTTAATGTCTGTAGAAATATGTCAATAGAATACGAAGGAAATATTTTCTTGGGAACTTTCTTTTCCTACGTCGACTTTTTCTTTTCCGAACCTGATAGTATGACACCATTCTTACCTTCTCTGCATTAATTTTCATAACGCAATGTAGACAGCACTCAGCAGTTAGACGGCCTCTAATTTAAATACCATACCTACTGAACAGATAAAGTGGCATATCAATTACATGTACATATATAATATAAGAAGGTATTTAGAATGTTGATACTTGATCCCATATAATATTTTGAATAGAAGTATAAGAGTTCAGACAAAACTCCTACCTAAAATCCATACTCTACCTCCAAAGACCCAGTCCCTCTCCTTACTCCTAATCTTTAAAGTTCTTAACATCTTACCTACCTAGGAAGTTAGACTCTACGTCGTCTGTATGTACAAAGGCGGTGGAGTACTGAGGAATTGAGGTAGTATTCTAGGTAGAATATCGTAAGGTTACAAAAAAAATATACAGACGAACATATAACCTCCTCCTTTTTGGAAGTCGGTTAAAAAGAAAGAAAACTATGCCGAATTTCCGCGGCGGAAGTTTGGCATGATACCGCCTGCAATGTATTTTAAATAACCGATGAGTGATGAGTGATGATACACCATGCCGAAATTCCGTCGCGTTATACATATTGTATTGCGTTTGATATTGCTGACGTAATCATGCCGAACTTCTGCCGCGGAAATTCGGCATAGTGTTTAGAGACTACACTAAGGCTGGTTTTAGTGTCACGCGGGCCGTCGGTACGGATCGCTCCGTATACCGATTTGTATGAAGTTTTCAGGAGTAATGCGGACGACTCCGTACGGACCCTTCCGCATTACTCTAAAACGCTCCTTATAGCGTAATGCATATTGCTTATTTATTTATTTATTTTTATTCATCATCACACAAAGTATCATTACAGGATTTACCTAATGCGATAGTAGTGTACATAAAATTATATTACAATTTCGTTAAGTTCATCAGTATCCACAATTAAAACAATAAAATTAATAACAATAAATTATAAAACCGTAATATATACGGATTATATACGGAGCGATCCGTACCGACGGTCCGCGTGACACTAAAACCAGCCTAAATCCTATTGTTTCAAATCTATCGTATAGTACACGTATTATATACGATAGACGTGTATCAATGTTCCCAAGAACGTTTTCTTTTTACTTTCCGAGCCTAATCTTACGTTAGAAGTAATAAGTAATTAATATTATAATAACATACAGCTCTATCTACCTAAATTACCTATGAATTATGATGTTTTATCTGAAACCACGTGTTATTAGTCATTACGTCATTACGTCTCGAAATTAGTTAATACAATAACACAATAATTATGCACAAGTTAGTGGATAATTAAAATAAAGTTAATAGTTATAAATAATAATCCCACCAAAAACATTTCATGTAAAATGTTACCTCGACGACCACAAAAGGTTCGCCTTGTCACTTGTGAAAAAGACATGATCTAATGTAGAGGCAAGCTTCTGAATCTACGCGGCCTAACTCTATCGATCCTAACTCTAACAAATTCTACATTTATTATTATCAGTAAGTATTTATGTCTTGGCTGTTTCGCTACCGTCGTGGATGTGAAGCGAATATTTAGTTTCTGATCTGCCTGCCTAGCATACGCCAATGAGATATCTCACTCTCGAGATAATTAAAAACTACTCGTCTCATAATGTCAAAATCTCGACATTATCTCGACAAAACTCTATAAAAATGTGTTATTTCAATGATAGATCTACGCGAGAAAAAATATTTGTCATTCTAGGGTCAATAGAGATGAAGATACAAACTATCAAACATCGATAAACATGTAGAGTGAGATATCTCGTTGGCGTATGCTAGGCAGGCATAAGTAAGTAACGAAACAGCCAAGCCATAAATTATTACTGATATGTAGAATTTGTTGGAGTTAGGGCCGATAGAGTTAGGCCGCGTAGATTCAGAAGCTTATTGGCTCTACATTAGATCTGATGTCTTATTCACAAGGCAAATTTACCTTTTGTGGTCGTCGAGGTAACATTTTACATGAAATGTTTTTGGTGGGATTTCAGACCTTTTTGTAAGTTGCTACTTGCTAGCCTTTTAGTGTTTTTTTATATTAAGAGGTTTTTAGTTATTATCCATCCCGTATAAACTTTCATGTCTTAATTCATAAAATTGGTGAAAGTCTCATATTTAAACTTTCATAACTAAAGCTAAAAAAAAAACATTAAACTTATTTTACGGCGTATAACCAAATTTCGGCGTACCTATTTTAGATAATATCAGTAAAATCTAAAATATTGAACCTATTCAATTGAATCTTTGTGTGTTTAATAAGTCTATTATTATTGGCATCATAATATCCTGAGACTATAAACTATCTGGTACATCGGAAACCAACTCTGTAAGGGTAAACATCCACCTCTCCCATTTCAGGGGGTGAAAATTACTAGTTTATGATTTTTTTGTTGATTGTATAACTTGGAAGTATACAAAACTTAGATTACATACCAAATTTAAGCTCTCTAGCACTTCAGGAAGCAGCCAAACATTTTGATGATCATCAGTGTGTCAGTGGCGAAATCGGCGTATTTTAGATATCTATAAAATCTAAAGTATAATGGACTGTTCAATAAGTCTTATGCTTAATAAGTCTGTTGATAAGATCATATCCTGAAAAAATGAACTGTCTGCTGCAAAGTAAACCAATTCTATGAAGCCTGAAGGTTCAAAAAAACGGCGAAACACTTCGAGAAAAGGTAGGTATAGTGGCCCTTGCGCTTCGTTTGGCTCGTCTCGGCGGGGACACAGTAGTGTCCCCAGATCATTAAGTCACAACAAACTAATTATTACTAACTTGACCGCTGTAAAGTCGACCCTCGTAGCATACTCGTAGCATACATTTTCGTAATAAATACTTTGTTGTGACTTAAAAGTAAGCAATTATTATTAAAAGTCCATACTTCCATAATAATATTATAAACTTGTACTGTATATGTATTCTGTGCTAGTATGTACAAGAATCCAGCCTTAAAAGTTAGATTTCTCATATGAGGTTTAAAGGGTGCAGTGTTGGTTTGGTGCCTACTTAAGTTCCATTAATTCTTCTATTGAGCAGAGGAACCGAGTTATTTTATTTTCGTGTAAAATTTAAATAAATATTGTATTTTCGTAGTAAGTATTAAAAATAAATGTGTAAATATCACTTACAAATTATTGTATTCACTTTTTAGTAATTCACCTGAAGCAAGAGTTTGTTGGAATATTTTATATAATTAAAAATATTATTTTTAACTTCAGCGGCGGATCTAAGTTCGGCTGTTTATAGTTTACTTTGCTGTTTGTTACTACTAGGAGGTCTACCAGTTTTTGAACGAGATATCCCGTATCCGAATAGCTTATCTTCGCTTTGAGTAACAAACAATGCAAGATTAAGATTATGTCGGTATTATTCCTGACTGTAACGAAATTGATAAAGTGCAAGGTCAGTGTTAAATAATTATTGTTAGAATAATCTAAAGTCTAAACGATAAGAATATTCTAGGCCTAGGGATTAGTTGAGTTTGTTGGGTGTTTCTATTTCTAATTTTAATAAACGATAACAAACTAAGTACTTACTTTTTACTTCAACAACAATATTTTTTTATTCATTTTAAAAGAAGCATTTTCTTTTATTTAACCGACTTCCAAAAACGAGGAGGTTATACGTTCGTCTGTGGATATTTTTTTTTTTTTTTTTTATGTATGTTCAACAATTACTCCGCCGTTTATGAACCGATTTTCAAAATTTTTCTTTTGTTATATTAGGTTCCACTCCAATTTGGTCCCATTTTTTTATTTACACAGGTCTATCGACACTGCTCTTTCTACCGTATCTCTACTTTAGAATAAAATATAATATTATGATCTGTCTAGTTAGCATTTATAGTACTTAATTTTTTTTCATAACTTATAAAGGAATTATAGCTCTACAATGCTGTTTTGGTGAGTGTCCAAACTAGAACTTCTACCTCTAACTTGTATCTGTCTTCAGTGAAGGCTGCTCAGCATCCACGCCCCCGGCCCCATGACAATGTCATCCAAGAGCCACAAATCCTTGCACGACTGTATTTCTGTTAAACATGTACTTAGTTCAAAATGGCCATATCACTCATATAATATTATGATAATTTAGCTTGTGGTATTGAAAAATTATAATATTTTTATGCTCCAGAGGAAACACAGGAGCTTTTGACCGTCCTGAGTCCTGACCAGAGGACAGATAATTTGCCTGAAGTTTACACAATTCGTTTATCACAAATATTTACAAATAAAATCGCTCCATGTAAACACGTAACGTTGCAATCCTTGATAAGAATGTAAGTAGATACTACTTATGTCGTATTTACTAGATATATTGTCGCTGATTATCATCACGGTAGCTCTGTATCATCCAAGTTCCATCAGCTTCCCCTGTTCTCCTGGCTCCAGAGCATCTTTAGTATCCATTAACTACCTCTGCCGTATGGCCTATTCCAAGCCAAACTCTTTCTCCTCCTCTTCGTAGGCATACTTATAGTATCTAGACATTCCAAAAGGGTTACCTTGTAACCTGTTGTTTTAATCCATACTAATAAGTAATAAATAATAAAGTGGGTGTGTCTGTCTGTTACCTCTTCACGCCCAAACCGCAGAACCAATTTTGCTGAAATTTGGTATGGAGATACTTTGAGTAACGGGAAGGACATAGGATATACTTTTTATCTCGGAAACATGTACGGTTCCCGCGCGACAAACAAAATTTGGCGCAATGGAGTTGCAGGCGTCATCTAGTCTGTACTAATTATAAAGAGTAAATAGGTTCGTTTGTATTTTTGTGTTGAATAGACTCAATAATCGGCCAAGTGCGAGTCGGAATCGCGCACGAAGGGTTCCGTATCATTATAGAGCAAAATTAGGTCATAAATTGTGTTTTTTGTATGGGAGCCCCCCGTATTTTTTTATTTTATTTTAATATTATTAGTAAAAATTAAAGTACACATATAACTAAGGATTTTGTGAAAAATTCAAGTACCTACCTGTTGCCATTTTTGATATAGAGCAAAAAAGGCCAAAAAAATCACGTTTGTTGTATGGGAATTGGGAGCCCCCCTTAAATATTTATTTTATTTTATTTTTAGTATTTATTGTTATAGCGACAACAGATATACATAATCTGTGAAAATATCAAATCTCTAGCTATTACCGTTCTTGAGTTACAGCCTGGAGACAGCAAAAAAGGCCAAAAAATCACGTTTGTTGTATGGGAGCCCCCCTTAAATATTCATTTTATTTTATTTTTAGTATTTGTTGTTATAGCGGCAACAGATATACATAATCTGTGAAAATATAAAATCTCTAGCTATTACCGTTCTTGAGTTACAGCCTGGAGACAGACAGACAGACAGACAGACAGACAGACAGACAGACAGACAGACAGACAGACAGATAGACAGACAGACAGACAGACAGACAGACAGACGGACAGACGGACAGACAACGAAGTCTTAGTAATAGGGTCCCGTTTTTACCCTTTGGGTACGGAACCCTAAAAACTACTGAACTGATTTTAAAATTTTTTTCACCTACGGAAAGCTACATCCATTGAGAATTGTGATGAACATACTAAACAAAGATTCTATTCTATCTAGTGGCAAAAAGTCGATGTTGATTTCTTTATCGCAGCCAGTAAGTACCTAATGGCAAAAATTCGCACTCTGGACATTACCTAATGGGGTTGGAAACTCCCTCAATCTATGCATATAGTATTATAATATATTATTATATTTTGCTGAAGGAAAAGATTTTCATATTTCATTAGATCTTCCAAGTCTAATTTTTTGCGAATGAGATAATATGTAGAGATGAGAAGAAATGAGAGAGTAGAGATGTGGAGATTTTTATTTTCCACATTCATACTCTAGAACAGGGGTTCCCAAACTTATTTTGTCTATAATTTATGTTTTAGCGCCCCCCATTGCCTCAATTTAAAATTCATCCAAATGAAATAAATCACCCCCCAGCCTTTCCTATTCTATCTACACAACGCCCCCATTTTTCTGGGTCTCACACCGCCCCCCTTTAGATCCTCAGCGCCCACAAGGGGGCGTTATCGCCCACTTTGGAAAAGGCTGCTCTAGAACCTAGTAGGTATACATAATATACCTACTAGGTTTTAGAGCAGCCTTCTCTCTCTAGAACCTCTGGAGATTTTTATTTTCTACATACATAATATTATGTAGAAAATAAAAATCTCCGAAGGTTCTAACCTCTTACTGGCCGTCAACGTTGGAGAGGAATATTCAATAGAAATCACTAGGAAGTCCTAGGGCTCTTAGGCGGTGACGAGTCTGCAAAATGTGAACGATCGTTGGTAAAGTTGCGGTAGGTTCTATCGTAATTCGTACCCGCATGTCTATTGTCTATGCCTCCAGCGAGGAGTGGAGCACCATGGGGTGAGTGGGTAGACTACGCAGGGAGCCGATATCCCCAATTCGCCGGGGATGCGTAAAGCATTTCCCCATGTAAAAATGGCTTTCAGGCGACTATTTATTTACTGCTTTTTGGTTGGTCAAACCTATCAATGATTTTAAAATGTCGCAAATTTTTAAGAGGGCCTACAAGTTACATGCAGTGAGCGCATGTCTGATAAGGATAACCAATTTTATAAATTACGAGAAGTCTGAGGCATTAAAAAGAATCGTTATCATTTTATTTGTTAAGTAAATGTTATGATGTTTTTCTAAGAGCAAAATATGTTGTAAGTATTTGTACAGTTTACCTACTTTTAATAATAATAATGTCTAAATATGTAGTTACGTTGCTGTTTTATACATAGGCAACTCAGGTTTTATTTAATAAAAAAGGGGGCAAACGAGCAAACGGGTCACCCGATGGAAAGCAACTTCCGTCGCCCATTGACACTCGCAGCATCAGAAGAGCTGCAGGTGCGTTGCCGGCCTTTTACGAGGTAATAGGGTAGGGGAGGGTAGGGAAGGGAATAGGGGAGGGTTGGGAAGGAAGCGCAAGCGCTGTTTCACGCCGGTTTTCTGTGAGCCCGTGGCATTTCTCCGGTCGAGCCGGCCCATTTGTGCCGAAGCATGGCTCTCCCACGGTAAGATGCAAAAATGTATGAAATAAGAGGGCAAACGAGCAAACGGGTCCCCTGATGGAAAGCAACTTCCGTCGCCCATGGACACTCTTCACTTTTCAGAAGAGCTTCAGAGTTCAGGTGCGTTGCCGGCCTTTTAAGAGGGAATAGGGTAATAGGGCAAGGGAGGGTAGGGAAGTGAATAGGATAGGGAATTGGGCCTCCGGTAAACTCACTCACCCGGCGAAACTCCGGTATTTCTCCGGTCGAGCCGGCATATTCGTGCCGAAGCATGACTCTTCCATAAAGTACTATCAGAAAAGTTAATTCCTAGGCAGATGGGAGACCTTCCTAGGGGACCTTCGTAGTTTGGTCGCGTTACGTCAACTCAACCCACAGATCACAATAATTATTAACATTGACATGACATGATCCGACCAAATGTCGTTGGTCTGTCAACACTCAACTGCCTAGGAATCAATTTCCTCGACGCGATGGGCGATGGCACATATCACCATCTACATAATATTATGATGTTAGCTAGTAGATATATCAAGCAGTCAAATTAAATTCTTGGATCTACTTTCAGCACTAATGTTTGCTTTTGTTGCTCAGACGCACACTCAGACGTCCCTAGAGTGAAATAATAAAATAAGCAAATGAGCCATCTGATAAGCTTACCAAAATTATGTTACCGGTATAATTTATTATTCTAAAATATAAACAAGAAAATCTGTATAAAATACGAAATTTATTATGTCTCAAAATATTCTTGAAGCAATAAGCTACATCACAAATGCTTACGTCTATATAATTTAACAGATCTTTGCTCTCTTGCACTCACAACTTAAAAGTAGTTAAAAGCATAAAACTTACTAGGCTAGTGGAATAGAGGTTTGTCAAACAACGATCATAAGTCCTTGGAGTCCTCGGGCAGGGACAGGAACAGCTTAGAGCAAAACAAATTGAAGTTATTACTCGCGTTTTGTAACCACATGGGTTTGTTCTTCCAATACACGAATACGCCAAAAACTGGTACGCCTATCACGATAAACGCTACACCGATTCCCACCTCGAACGGGGTCCGGAAACACGAGCAAATTACTAGGAATATGCAAATGATGGAGAACACTATAGGCACGACGATATTGACTTTGATCGGTCGCGTTAGGTTGGGCTTGGTGTACCGCATCCAGATCAGGCCGCACACCGAGCACAGGATGAACAGGGCTTCCACCGCCGACACCACCACGATCAGAGACGCGATGTTGTTGGACGCCAGTAGCAGCAGTGACATCAGACACTGTAACAAATAACGTTCAACATTCATAGATACCTTATCCACATTAGCGAACCGAACTTGCCATGACCAATTGCCACTTTTTCACGGTAGGCGCTTTTGAAAAGGATCAGCCCTCCTAGACAAGTGTTAAGACGCTAACGCTAACGCTAACTTTGTAACGTTAACGTTACAAAATGTATGGGATTTGACATATTCGCTAGCGAAGCGATGACTTATGTCAAATCGCATACATTTTGTAACGTTAGAGTTAGCGTTAGCGTTTTGCCACTTGTCTAGGGGGGCTGATATATTTTAATGAGCGCGATATATTTAGATGTCTTATGGCTTGTAAGTTATATCTCAGCCACTCTTCAGAACGGCTTACTGTCTATGGCACTGCATGGTCTATGGCAGTGTTTTCAAACATTTTTATGATGTGACTCCTCCAGCTCCGGTAGCAAAAGATATTTTGCGACCGGGGCGGTCTTCATCCTCTCGACCTCTGGCGACCCCTACAGCCGCGACACACATGTTAAGAAACACTGTTATATGGAATGATATCTAAAATGTAATTAATTCTTTACACAAAAATTTAACCTCAGACATGCTTACCATAAATATAAGCGACGGCACAGGCGTCAACCGCTTTATGTCAATAAGAGAAATCGCCACAGGCAGGTGTCCATTCCTCGCGCCCACGAAGAATAACCTCGAAGACGCGTACATAGCTCCATTGAGCGACCCGAAGGTACACAGGGCTACGAACAGCGGCATGATCCACGACATCACACCCAGGATCTTCTCACTGAATGTGACCGCTACCGCTTCTGATACGAGCATTTCTGGCCCCGTTAGCACAGCGAAGAATGCGATGTTCGTTAACGCGTATACCAGGGTGACCACTGGCATAGATATGCAGATGGCCCGCGGGAGATTCCTGAAAATTGTGAGAAGGAAACTTTAGCTACATTGTAATGTATCTACATCTACACTACTATTATAAAGAGGAAAGATTTGATTTTTTTTGTTTGTTTGTTTGTACCGAATAGGCTCCGAAACTACTGGACCGATTTGAAAAATTTATCATCGGAATCCTACATTATTTCTGCTGAACATAGGCAAAATTTTACTTTGGAAAAAAATAGGGTTCCGTAAGATATTTTCGGACGCAATGTGTAAAAAATCAACCAGAAAAGTTACTTATTTTGCGTACGCTGCCTAAACTATAAAAGATAGAACCACAAAATGTTCTAAGTAATTGTAGATCTTATAAATATCTACAAAAAAGTCTGCGACACACTATACCTATCTATGTCGAGTGAGGCACAATAACCATTTTTTTATTTAAAAATCTTGAATTTTTTTTGGACTCCTTTACCGGCAGCGCGCCGTCCACGTTAATTTAAACTTTAAAGCCTTGGAGCACTTTACTTACTTGTAGGGCTCCTGCAGCTCTTCGGTCACAAAGTTCAGGTAGTTCCATCCTGAATAAGAGAACAGGCCCGAGTAGAAAGCGACAGCAATACTGCCGGCGTCAGTCACCGTGCCGTCCATCATGTTTTGCAGATTCTCCGTATGCCCACTGAATAGGTAGACCAAACTGGCAATGAATGTGATCACCAAGGCCAGAATCTTGGCAGCCGTGAAGGAGTCCTGGACACGGGTCACCCATTTCACGTTGATGCAGTTCAACGCCGTTAAAAATACTGTGAAGAGACAAGTTAACAAAAATTAATTAAAGAAATATAATTTGTACTAAATGACGCCCACAACAGACAACTGCGTGCGCCAAAGATCACATATTATTGCGCGGGAACCGTATATTTTTCCGGGATAAAAACTATCCTATGTCCCTTTCCCGGGACTCAAAGTTCATACCAAATTTCAGCAAAATCGTAACAGACGTAACAGACATACCTACAGACACACTTTCGCATTTATAATATTAGTAAGGTATGGATTTTATCTCCATCTACAGAAGTAAAAAGGTAATCATAATAATATTACGTTTAGATAAGCCCAAAAAGAATCTACACTACTATTATAAAGAGGAAAGATTTGGTTTTTTGTTTGTTTGTTTGTTGAAACTACTGGACCGATTTGAAAAATTCTTTTACCATTGGAATCGTACATTATTTTTGCTGAACATAGGCTACATTTTACTTTGGAAAATAGGGTTCCGTAAGATATTTGGGTTTTTCGGACGCAAGGTGTAAAAAATTTACAAGAAAAGTTACTTATTTTGCGTACGCTGTCTAAACTATAAAAGATAGAACCATAAAATGTTCTAAGTAATTGTAGATCAGAAAATATCTACAAAAAAGTCCGCGACACACTATACCTATCTATGTCGAGTGAGGCACAATAACCATTTTTTTATTTAAAAATCTTGAATTTTTTGGACTACATTTAAACCCGTTTATTTTAATCTTTATCAAAATAAATTATTTTATCACTAAGTACAGTTCATGTAGATAATATTTGGTCGTTGAATGATTAAAATTGGACGTTTGGTTTTGAAATCATGGCAAAATTAAAATATTACGATAGTGGGCGCCACCAAGGCGGGGTGGATTTTTCTTTAACACGAAAACTACTGATCCGATTTGCATACGGTTTTCACAGATATATTTGTCTTCTTTCAACTCAACATCTGGTGCATAAAAATCCCCCTCCCCCTCCCCAACCCTCTCTAGAGAGTAGAGACCAAAGAGGGGGTCAGACTTTGTATCCAACTTTTTTCTTTAGTGGACTTACTTCATATTAAGTATTAACTGTGTTTTCCAACTCAACATCTGGTGTATAACATTTCCCCCCCTCCCCTCTTAGGGGACAAAAGAGGGGGTAAGATATATTGTATCAACTGATGAAGTAGAAATACTATAAATGGCAAAACAACATTTGCCGGGACAGCTAGTATTATATATAGAAAGTAAATTAAATAAGAATATAATAAGTAAATTGTTTTAGTGAATCTGCTGGCATTAATGCACCTATAAGATAACGATATTGTTTTACATGAGAAAGCAAACGTAATTGGCAGGTTTGTGCACAGTTTAGTTATGTAAAAGTCACGACTCGATACAAAATCTTCGCTGCAATGATCTTCGCTGCCGGTGATAAACTCGTACTACAAACAAAAGTTTTAATGTTAAATTATTTTTCTAGTTTACAAGTTCCTCGCGAGAACTGAAAGCACGAGACCAGATAAACGTGGTCGAAAGCGTTCTAGGTGAGTAAGTGTTACAGTGTCCAACTGGTTTCCTCTCCGGTGTAATTGCGTTCAAGTTTTCTAATTCATGCGACATAACGGTACATAACGGACTATTATAGTAAGTGCTACATTAAATCCATATAAACATCATTAGGAAACAAACATTGATTTGACCCTCAGGCTTCCGCCAATAATTTTGCCATTAATGATTTACCAAACTCGCAGAACAAATATTGGTGAACCATTAACCAAAAGCTAGCGATAAATAAACAAAGTTGCGAAGTATGAACAAGGTAAAATAGTAAAATCAACAACGTAAAATGGTAAAGAAGTAACTGGATCTTCTTCCAAATGCAAATTAGAGTAACATACCTATTAAATATAATTATTATATTGTGTTGTTTAGAAAAAAATAGGTATCTCCTAAAATAAGTTCTTCCTCCTTTGTTCTTAAAACTCGCCCAGAAACTCTCATAAGATGACGATGATCGATGGAGCATAGCAAAATAGAATCGAAAATTGCAGAAGCACATGCGACTAATAGACGGTCATCCTTTGTTAATTTTTCGAAGACCATTGTTAATTTTTCGAAGACCTTTGTTCATTAAGAGCCCTTCTTGTAGGTGTATGATCGACGGGATAATTCGGGCAGGAGTACGTGTCAGAGCGAAGCGGGAGGAAGCAGCCATTATCCTGTCAAGCACAATCAGCATCGCGCGTCGCCACATGAATATAAAGACACGTTCGGAGGATCCATTCATTCGTTTCATTGTTAAGGAGGACCTTACAAAGAGGCTATCAATAGACCTTCTTAAAGTCGGGTACCTAGTCATCTACTAAAATATATTCAAGGATAAACGTGGGTTTTAGGGACTGGGTTATGACATTCCGTACAATGTTTA
The DNA here is from genome assembly GCA_905404155.3 of Plebejus argus. Classification (NCBI taxonomy): domain Eukaryota; kingdom Metazoa; phylum Arthropoda; class Insecta; order Lepidoptera; family Lycaenidae; genus Plebejus; species Plebejus argus. The sequence continues at coordinate 14,170,058 of FR989927.1, read as the reverse complement.
CGAACACCTGGCTTATGTTATGAAGGACAATAATTAGTGGTCAAGAAACCACGGCGTCATTTTAATAGGAAACTAAATGAACATAACTATGTGACCTGTGCCATGTGTGAGTGCACATAAAATATTTTTTTATCTCTCGACTTTTTAACAACATTACGAATAACACAATATGTGCATAAAATATCTGACAATGCAGACGAAGATAAACTCTGTACCTAAAAGGTCCAACACGAGACTAGGCGCATACAAAAATCGTAATTTGCATACAAACAAGTCTAAGATTATGTTATGAGAAAAAGAAAACATTCCCAGAAAAACTTGTAAAAAAATGATTGATGCAAAATGCATACCTACTGCAGAGCCCGCTCCTTTATATTTAAAAGGGTCAAGTACCCAAAAGTAACGACAAAACGAGTTGTGCCAATTCGGAGAACGAGGTGTTTCGTAATTTTGATGCATGTTTGAAAAAAGATACTGGGCTTGTTTCTTGTAAATAAATTGCAGAACGGACAAGTTACCGAGCAGTTCTTATAAATTAAAAAATACTAAAAAACTTACTTAGTTCAGAAACAAGACTTCTTTGACGTACCTATGAGTATATTAGTATACATATATACGCATTATATAGTATATATATACGCATCGATGTTACAATGTTACATTATGGGTAAATTAAAGCGCATACCCAATTAAGCTAAGGGATGCAGAAACAATAAGGCAGTTGAGAAACTAAAATTTATTCCTTATCGCTACCGACCGCTGTACAAACCTATTTAGGGTTTATCTATGAAATGCAAAGAATTTCAAGAAGTTAAAGGGCAGATAAAGGGTTCAAATGTTATCATATTATTATGTTAATGAGCTTCTGGGTTAGTTTAAGAGATAAACGACCAACACTTACAGGTAACAACAGCGGCTATGAGTGATGTAGCGCTGTCCGGCGGGTCGCACGCTGGCCAAAACGGTTTGAGGATGTTCTGGGCAAACGTGAGGGCAGTTATGGCGTTGCCTGTAGGCACTATTATGAAAAGGGCCACCCACAGGTAGAGAAATGCTGGTAGATCTCCGAAAGCTTCTCCGATGTACGCGTAATCTCCTCCCGACTTGGGAATCATTGTTCCTGGAATGAAAAATGGTAGTCGGTTATTATATTTACGTTCTTCGGCTGCTTATATTTCGTTTTTGGTGAAAAACAGGTGGTAGTGGTAGAGCACCCGCTAGGACAACTCAATATTACTTCAACAAAAGTTAGTGAAATGATTTCGTATTTGTTTCGTTTTTGTACTTTTGTGTATTTAGCTATTTACCAAAAGGCCGTCCGCGTCATTGGCTTCATTTCAATTTGCAGTCTTTAGCGTGATTTAAAAAAAAACTTAAATGAATAATGCCCTTCAGTCCCACCACACACACAGCATCACCTTGTTGCAAGCTAACCCGGGATTCGCCACAGTCTGTGAAGCCTGACCGGCCTTTGACCACTATCTTTTTCGCACGTTCTTGTCGTACGTGATCCACTTTTCATCACCAGTTATCAGCTTCTTCAAAAATGGTTCGGTTTCATTACGTCGTAATAAAGAATCACAAATGAGTACACGGTTCATTAGGTTTCTTTCAGTGAGCTCATGAGGCACCCAAATATCGAGCTTTTTTGTGTACCCAGCTTTTTAGGGTTCCGTAGCCAAAATGGCAAAAAACGGAACCCTTATAGATTCGTCATGTCTGTCTGTCTGTCTGTCCGTCCGTATGTCACAGCCACTTTTCTCCGAAACTATTAGAGCTGTACTATTGAAACTTGGTAAGTAGATGTGACTACTTACCAAGTTTCAATAGTGTGTGTGTGTGAACCGCATTAAGATTTTGATGCAAAAATGGAAAAATTATTAAAAATTTTAGGGGTCCCCATAGGTACAACTGAAACAAAATATTTTTTTTTCATCTAACCTATGCGTGTGGGGTATCTGTGGATAAGTCTCCAAAAATCATATTGAGGTTTCTCATATCATTTTTTTCTAACCTGAATAGTTTGCAAAAGACTCTTCCAAAGTGGTAAATGTGTGTCCCCCCCCCCCTCTAATTTCTAAAGTAGGGCCATGATAATTCTAAAAAAAATATATGATGTAGATTACTATAAAAACTACCAACGAAAATTGATTTGAACGAGATCTAGCCAGTAGTTAGGTAATCCTTAATCTAAATTTCATTAAATCGACTGATATTATAAAAATAAATCAAAAACCTTTTAATTTCATAAAAATAAACCTTATTGCTGCTGTGGAGCCCTTCATGGGCGAGTCCAACTCGCACTTGGCCGCTTTTTTTCAATTATATATACTTTTAAATAATTATAAAATAGCGTAGATCCATTACTAATATTTAATTTGGTACTTTAATAATTAATAATAAAATTAAAATAAAATAAAGATTGAAGGGGGGCTCCAATACAAAAAACACATTTTTTGTCTACTTTCGCCTATGCTTTTGCTCTATACCGGTACGGAACCCTTCGTGCGCGAGTCCGACTCGCACTTGGCCGATTATTATGTATAATTCAGAACCCTAAAAAGCACAATATAATAATTGAAAATAATTTTGTCATATTATTGTAATTAGAATAATCAAGAACAATGCTAATTTGATGTCATAGTTCAAACTCCAACATTTCTGGATATCGTTGGCTTCTGAGATATGCCCTTCACATTCTCTTTATTCTGATAACAAATTTTTAAAGTAAAAAAATATCCAGGGCCGATCATAATAATTCATAATATGACCTCCACCGTTTTGGAAGTCGGTTAAAAATCTAGATCATATTTCAAGGGAAACGTAAAGCAACAGACACTAATTCAGTGTCAGGTTTGAATATCAAGGCTTATAATAGCATTTACTACATTTTGACGATCTAATCCGATCTTGCGGATCAGGACAGTATAAAGAAAATAATCTATGTAACTAATACTATAATTCTGAAGAGTTTGTTTGTTTGAATGCGCGAATCTCAGGAACTACTGGTCCGGTTGAAAATTTGAATAAAAGTTCGTTATTTCTTAAGTTAGAAACATGAAACTTTATTTTTGGGCTACTGATTAAAAATTAATGGATATGTGTTTAAGCTTTTTGGAAATTCTGCCCCCAGGGGGCTGAAATTGGGGTTGAAAGTTTGATGAAAATCCGTCATTTCTTGAGTTAGAAACACGAAACTTTATTTTTGGGCTACTGATTAAAAATGAATGGATACGTATTTAAGCGTTTCTGGAAATTCTACCCCTAAGGGGGTGAAATTGGGGTAGAAAGTTTCAATGAAAATCCGTCATTTCTTGAGTTAGAAACACGAAGCTTTATTTTTGGGCTACTGTTAAAAACAAAAAGATACCTATTTAAACATTTCTGGAAAACCTACCTCTAAAGGGGTGGAATAGGAGTTGAAAGTTTGAATGACCGTTATTTCTTGAGTTAGAAACATGAAACTTTATTTTTGGGTTACTGTTTAAAAATGAATGGATACGTATTTAAGCGTTTCTGTAACATTCTATCCCCAAGGGGTGTAATTAGGGATGAAAGTCTTTCATATTTTCTTAAAGGCCTGATAGACGCACGATCTTAAAAGTTAAAGTACGCGGGTTTTATGTTCTATTTTTTTTTGTTATTAAACTATATTAACGCGGACGAAGTCGCGGGCAACAGCTAGTGTTTAAACTTTAAAATAATTTAGAACCTAAACTCCTCCGTGCGCGAGCTTCGAGGATTTGTCAAAATGTTTGGGTAATGAGTAATGACTAATGAGGGCAGGGCATAATATTATTATTTAATTCACAGACCATTGCATAGTAAATAAGCCCTTTTGTTAGCTTTCACCCCTTCTGAGTAGTTCTCACTTTTCAGCCAAAGCTCGCGGTGAGTATAGGCACCTAAATCCTATTTTATGACAATAGAAAATTCTTTGGAAATTAATTAGAACTTACCTAATTCCGCGTAACATAGCGCTCCAATCATCGAAAGTAATCCGGACAGTATCCATACAATAAGGGACATGCCCTTGGATCCAGCGTTTTTCAGAACATAGTGAGGGGATACGAAAACACCGGAACCGACAATCACTCCCACGATGATGGCTACTCCATTCATCAAGCTCAATTCTTTTTTCAAATGCACTCCTTCGCTAGACTGTTCCTCGTTTGTGTTATCATCCCCTGCTTCCATCGATTTTGGCGCCAAACCTTCTACAGCTGATACTTTTGCCATTTTCCTTTTTTTTAATAAACTTACGAAGTAAATCACTAGCAGATCACAGAATATTTTTGTAAAGGCGTCGTGTTAAAAATAATAATTATAATTATTCAATTGCAAATTTTCGCATACGGAGACTTGCGGAATGATACTTCCTCGTACAAACATTGCATCACACTGCGGCTTGCGGCTTGCGCTGAGCTTCTGAGGGGTTCACCAGTTCACCACATGTATCGAAACACCATAACTTGCCTTGAACCGATAATGTCAGCTTAGTTTTCCGTAAACTGCCTCTGATATCGGTTAAATTAACACAGTTATTATCGTACCGACATAATATGTGAGTTTCGTTGCGGAAAGGTTAAAATGTTCGACATAAATTATAATATTTAACCTCAATACGCGTGTTCTATGAGTAACCGATTATTTCGAGCGCGAAAATATTTTATTGTCAATTTTATTAATAAGAAAAATCTTATAAACTTCTTGGCAACGCTCGAAAATATATTTATACACGCGAAACGGGTACACGTTCTACTCTCGGCGTTTCCAGTTTACTATTAATTTAAAATGCAAGTTAACCACGAGCCCGACAGTCTACCGCCACGCCGTGAATCAGAATTTGAAAGCAGTAACGCGAAACGAGCGCGAAGCATACTAGGACTCTATGGCTCAAAGATTAAAGGCTCGTTTTGAATGCAAAAATTATTGAGTAATTCATTGCCAAGTTTGAACAACTCGTTTTAGTTGTCTCGCTCTTGCGTCTGTAACCACGTGTGCTGCGGCTTCCGTCCCCTCACCATATGGTCCATATAGTATATCAGTGATACGATAATTAAAAAACTATAACCTGATAACAGCGATGACTGATAAGCGGCACCGCGCTCAAATATAGGTAAAGATAAAACACATAAAGAGGCCATTAAAGTAGCGACTAGTTATAAAATACTAAACCATAAGTAAATAGTTTCTAGTTACACCACTTTACACTTACGCAGCGCATCTCCATATCTTAGGTCTTTTAAATAATATTATATTTTCCAGATATCGAAAACGAGCAAACAGACTGCCTGATGTTAAGCGAGCGTTGCCCATTAGGTACATACAGAAAACTAGAGTTCTTGTAAGAGCGTTGTCGCCCTTCTTAGTATTAGTAGTATCACAGTGTAGTATTAAGTATATAGGCAGTTAGTTCAGTTACAACTTTACAAGTTACAACTTACATATTTTCATTACGTACCTATCATCTAGGTATACCCGAGGAAATTGATTCCTAGCCAGTTGACAGACCTACGTTGTTTGGTCGGCCTATGTCAATAATCAATTCAATGTTAGATGCGACCAAAATCCAAATTACTTCGGTCCGCCATCTGCCTAGGAATCAACTTCTCTGATAGTATACAATGTTAATTATTGTGGCATGATGAGTAACTAGCTAACTCCGTACAGGGGCGAATAAATTCGTGAGGTTCCGTTATACCAACACAATCCGTGGTACGTCGTACGACCGTGACAAAAAACTATATCAATGATAACATGATTAGGTACAATCGTATACAGGACATTTACCCTTACTTCCCATCTTCCTGCTCAATTTCAAATTTGATGGGTTCAATGGCTTGCTATCTGTGGAAATAGCCTACTAATACTATCCATATAAACACACGCGGCTTTATTTAATAAATATTCTTGCAGAATCAATGTGGCCGTCATTGTCCGCCAAATAGCTTAACGTATAAGACAGTAACATGGAAGTTACCCCTGATTACTGATACCTGTCTTATGTCTAATTATTTGTTAATTAATAAAGCAGACAGGACTCATCATTTTTTTTATAAAATGAGGGCTTATAAGTACTAGTTCCAGAGATGAATCGCGCCGGAACCGTACTTTTTGGCATAACAAAAACCATCACATATCCGTGTGCGGGATTCGAAGTATCGCAATGATTATCTATACATATAATAAAACCGTAGAAATGTGAATTCTGTTCATTAAAGATATTCAAAAAATAATAAGCGGGGCGTGTCACTAGATCGCTATAGAAGCCAAGTGTGGTTAGATTTTTGGCTGTCTGTCTGTATGTTTGTTCCACTATCACACGAAAACTACTGATCCGATTTGAAAGCGGTTTTGGCAGATATATTTGTCTTCTTCCAACTTAACATGTGGTGTATAAAAAAATTTTCCCCCACCCCTCTAAGGGGACAAAAGAGGGGTCAGATTTTGTATCAAACTTTTGTCTTTAACACGAAAACTACTGATCCGATTTGCATACGGTTTTCGCAGTTATATTTGTCTTCTTCCAACTCAATATCTGGTGTATAAACCAAAAAAGAAAACTGTTAAATGGTTTATGAGAAGAGGCAACAGACAGACAAAGACATTTACGTATTTATTATATAGATTACATATACTATATAGGGTATGGAAGAAATTCAATAGGACAGTAATACTTACTCAAAAATTTACAAAATATAACAGTTCACACAACAAAAATAGTGGAACTCGAACTAGTGGCAAATGGGAATTCCTAGGATGTATTGATTATTTTTACAGTATGTCCATTTACCGGACTTCTATGAAAATAGCACGTATGTCATTAGAAATTGGAATTAAAATTCTTTGTAGAGTCACCTTACTAATTTTTTTATAATTATACAAAAAGTTATAATTTTTGATCTAAGCACGACTGTTACAGCATTTGATGAATGCTAGGATAAAAACATTGCTTTTATTTTAAAGGCACACATTTTGAATCCTACAAAAATAGGATTAAGAATATACAATATTATGTGAAGAGATTTAACTCGACCGGAACTCCGAGAGGGGGTTTCACAAGGGACATGATTTTCCCCAAAATCGTATTATTTACATACACAATAATTTTTTAATAATTTGCCTTTAAATTATATTGACATGGGTATTGTATAGCAGTTATTGTATAGATGACGACCGCAGTTTATTTTACCGAGGGGCAAGTCGTTAAGAAGAAATGGTGATGTATGTTAATAAGACGTAATAACAATACACATGTAATATTATGTATTGTGATTTGCCATTTGTTCAGTAAATGCAGGGGAGCGACACATGAGTCAACAAGAGTCTGACATGCTCAAATGGTAAAATAAAGTACTTGCTTGAAACTTAAAAAAATACACAAGTATTTTGTTAATTTACTGTCTACATATTTTCTACAAAATTTTATTATAATAAAGATATTGTCTTAAGTCATATTATTTATGGACGATAATAATAATAATAATAATAATAATCATTTATTGCAGGCAATAAACCCATATAAAATATATAAAATTAAATTAAAATTAAAATTAAAAGGAAGGAAGATAAGGTGAAACTAGATAATAGATTGTGGATGTGTACTAATTGCTAGTACTACCAAAATTCAAAATACTTAAATGAAATATAATTCAATAAATACAATATATTTGATTGAATGTTATAATATTGTAAAACAGATAACCACATACAAACTATGTACATCAATATAATACCAGACATAATATTATACTAACATTAAATTAATCCTTATCATCCACCTTTCCAAATTTAAATATCCTTGCTGTTTTATCATCTGACGCTGTCAGTAGGATATTCTCTTTCTCATTGTAAATAAGATCCAGAATCTCTGACCAGTGTCCTGTTAGGCCGAAACTCTTTTCCCCAGACCTTCCGTTGTAAACTCTCACGGAACCATTGAGGCATCCTGTGACTAGTTGGTCTTTGACCCACAGCATTTTGGTGACACCTCCAGTTTTGTCCTCCTCCACTTTGGAACAATGGTGTCTCAACATCTGCCTTGAAGTATCCCATATTGAAACAGATCCAGTCAATGTGGCTGGAAAAAGTCATGTCATTAATGCAAGACATTGTTGCGCCTGCCAAATCCTGTATGTGTTTTTAGTAAAATTTTCAGGGGTAGACGATAAACTATTTTATTGAATGATTGATGGATTTAACAATAAATTAATGGTCATAGTTCATACATTTTAAGATTTACCACCATACTGCATTTTTAATTTATTGATAAGTCCAACCATCATTAATCCGTCAATCGCGGATTCTTGGAAATGTAATCGCGGCCCACTTGGGGTGTTCGAGAGTTGATCGGTTAAATAAAATAGTTTATTGTTTACCCCTGAAAATTTGACTAAACCACATACAGGATTTGGCAGGCGCAATTACGACAAACAGTGTTTTATGTATATCTAATCTATATATCATTGTTTATTTACATCTTGACACTTTGTTAACTTATGTGGCGACAAACATTAATAATACTTTATTCATGTTTTTACCTAAAGCAAGTAAGCCTAATTGTGGGTCGGGACAGAAAGCAACAGTTTCTAATTCCTTTTCGGCTTCAAACTGTGCAACAATTTTTCCATTTGTAGATGTAGATAGGACTACTGTACCTGCAAGATTTAAATGTACTGGTTAGTAATTAGTATAATTATTTTCAATGGTTTGTAACCAAATAATAAAGAATTAAAAAAATTTTTTACACATTTTAATATAATTTTATTAGTAAAGTTTTAACTTATTCTTAATTCAAGTTTTGTATTAAATTTTAATTACCATCAGCAGATATCGATGCCATCAAATTGTTGTCTGGATGTGTATCAACTGCAGTAATACGACTTTGATGTATGGAAGATGAAATTGTTTGTAGAGCTGTATTATTTCTTAAATCCCAAACTTTCACTGAACCATCTTCATAACCAACTGCTAATCTTTTACCATCCTTAAATAACTGAAAAAAAACATGATTAGGATAAAAAAAATTTAACACCAATATTTAGTATAAAACATCCACGTCAGTTTCTTACACTTTTTTTACCTTTCCGCATTCAGCTGCTACAGTGTGTCCTTGTAGGACTTTTGTCTCCCCCGATGGTATTTTAATAACATAGATATCCCCAGATTCCCCTCCACAAATGAGAACTCTGGCTCCAAAGTGCCAAAGTCCCCAACTAGTCTCATCTGCTTCATATTCAAAAGCCAATGGCCAGGGTCCTTGCTGATTCTCTTCCAGCTGGCACTTCCACACCTTAATGACACCGGTCATATCAATGGTTGCCAAATATGCACCATCAAAACTAAATCCTGTGAATATTACTGAGTCTTTATGCTTGGGACAATCCATTACAATCTCGCCATTTTCGACTGACCACACGTACGCTTTATCGTCTTCACCCCCTGACACTGCGAGCTTTCCATTAGGATGTAAGTCACAACAGAAGACCGACCCTGTATGTTTTTCAAATACAAGTAAAGCCTGATCTTCGGGCTTCTCCATTTCAATATCTTCAGCCTCCTGATCCACAATTTCTTCCATATCCTCTTCATCGAATTGTATTTCCTCTATTTCGTCAAAATATATCACCCCATCCTCGTCTTCCATGTTTCCAATTTCGTCACCGTTTATGGAGGATGGAGGAGTATCTGCTTTTATGTCCTTCATCTCAGATTATTTGACGTAATTATTCACTTTTTATTGTAATATTATGTTTCATGAAGTTATAACCTCAAACAATGCTTTGTTGTCTTCAATGTTCTAGATTAAAAACTTGAAGATAACGTGAAATAGAATCGAAATAATATAAATTTTGGATAGAAAAGATCTTTATCTCACTTTTAACTCTTCTTTTCCTGAACATGTAAATCGTTGGTCAATCGCGATTCGCGAATTTATTGATTTAGAAAGGGCGCGTTCCACTTGGCGTTGAAAACGATCAAAACGCTAAAAATAGGAGGCATTTTCAGCGTTTTGATCGTTTTTGACGCCAGGTGGAACGCGGGGAAAATGTGACGTTGAGTGTTGTTGACACTTGACATTTGAGTTTTGACGTTTCAAGGACTGGACTTTGACTGGACTGGACCGCGCGCGTAGTGTCAATGTCTAATTATTTTTATTCTTCTTCTTCATCTTTTTTTTTTTTTTTTCTTATTATGGCACTACGGCTATTGAACCATGGCCAGTGTCGTGTATATATAAATGGCGGGAAAACTATATTCTTCTTGTCACAATTTTCACAGCATCGTTTTTCTTCATCGTCATTCGTCACGTCCAAAGTCTAGTCAGAGTTTAAATAAAAGTCAATGCAGTCAATGAGTCAAGTCGGTTGATTCAGTAAAAGTGGTAGACGCTTTACTGAAACTTTCGGTGGAGTTTTGGCGGCAACACAAAATAGCACGTTTCTGAATATTGCATCACTTTCCTACACTTGTGCACAATAACGAATATCTAATGGTTAATATCCTACCAATATTACACATTAAAAACCCAGATAACACAATTTTAGGAAAATAATACAAAAACACAACATCACTCTCTCACATTCCCGACAAAACTCTCTTCTTCATCTGGAATCAAATAAAACAAAGTAAAGGCCGTCACAGACTTAGCTATAATATAATATATTAATATACCGTACTAAACACACTGAGACCAGAAATAATATAATATTATAGCTGAGTGTGTGGTCACGTGAAAATTGTATAGAAAATATATAGTAATACGCCTAGCTATAAACATATTAATATATATTATAGCTAACTGCTAAGTCTGTGACGGCCTTCATACTAGAATCGTGATTATATTGACGGTGTAATACGAGCCCAGCATAATGCGACTCAGTGGCGCACAATCTACTTTTCTGTCACAGTTGGTATGGACCAAGTATGGACCATTGCACGCATCAAGCGAAAGATAGACTGTATCAAAGACCAAAGTCGTAATAAATTATAAGTCTTAGGACATCTTATTAAATTATAAAATTAAATCATGTTTACTATAATCACAGCTACAATTATAATATTTACCTTGTGAAATTAACGTCAGCAATTAGGTAATTTTTGTAAATTGTAATAGGAGACAATGGCATGAATTACACCATCAATATTATCACGATTCCGTGATAATATTGATGGTGTAAGCGGCCGAATCGCAGAATCATGATTTTATCACAGAGATTCTTGAAATCCACGCGATACTGGGGAGCGTGGGGACGTGGCGTGCAACTGTGTACTGACGGTGATAATAATTTAATATTGACCGTATAATTATAGGGCGCTTCAATACTGTGATTCGTGTAATACTAGAATCATGATAATATTGATAAGTACTACGTGTAATTCGTACCTACACTGATCTGCGCCTTTATATTCTGTGGATCTGCGCCCCCATTATTCGGGTAGATAGAGTGAGAGTATTTGGAACTAATACTAGTGATGACATAGTGATGACAACAGCTGTTGTTATTGGTTGTGGTTACGTCAAATTTAGTTCTCTACCCGAATAATGGGGGCGCTGATTCCGCTTCAAATAGGCACAAAAAGCAGGTCTGTATAGTGTATCAGCAGTCCAGCGTACTTGTATAATATAGATCTCACATCACTGAATTCGTACCTATAACGAGGCAAAATATCCTTGTTAAATACAAATCAAAAGTAAAAGAGGAAGACAAAGGAAAATATGTTTATTTTTCATGTTGTTTTTAGATAAAATAAATTCTATATCTTTTGCTATAGTTTCCTAGAAATAAATACATATTGAATTAGTGATAAAAAATTAGGTTTACATTGGGATAATATGTGTTAGTCACTATTCACTACAGTCAGATTAATTTCAGACAAAAACATAACCTAAAAACAGATTAGCACCAACAAGAAAATATAGCCATGGCAAATTTAAATAAAGGTAAAATAATTTTAATTAGCAGCTGTATTTAACCTTAGACAATTAACACTTAGACAAATAACACTATTTTGATTATACAAAATTTTAATTTTAGCCTTTTTACAAACTTCAACTCCATTTCTTATCGCTAAGCGATTCCGAGGAAAGATTAATATTCAGAAGCCACGAAAGCCTCATTTTGAAAAACAATTACTATTAGATTTATCTAAACCCTTTTTCGGTCCTCGAAAATATACATTACCCGAAATATCGCTGTGCGAAAAGGGTAAAAAGGAATGGGTCAAAAGAGAGATTGACAATCCTTTCGAAAGGATTTTGGCCAGGGAATGTCTGGAGTGGTTCAATACTTCCAAGATGGTTGTATTTCTTCATGTGAACTCTATAAGCATGGAAGAGAAGACACCTGTGTATGCTGCATTGAAAATGAACAATATGCATTTAAGGACGTATGGGAAAAAAATTGTGAAAATGGCTACGACTGGAACTCGCTATGAAGTTGTGAATAATCTTTTTACATCACATCAGAACATTATTTTTGGACAGCCAGAAAATTCAGCAAAAATGTTTAACATTCTCAAAAAGGCACCTCAGTTGATTGTAATGGGTAGGTATTCAATACAATATATTCCTTACAAGTAGGTATTTATTGATAACTAGACATCGGATCAGTGTGACCACTTTTTTATCACACGATCTACCAGAAATATCTGTGAATTCTACCAAAATCTACCAAACCCTGTTCTAAATTCTACTTAAAATCTACTCAATTACAAATAACATTTTCTAAGTGGTTGATATGCAATATAAAACATAATTTTTACAAAATTTAGCAAATTTTATATTATATTCTCATGATGATGAGAACAACTTTTTTAACATTTTTATACAATTTTTTACCATTTTTCATAATTTGTGACATGGAGGCTTCCCGTTTAAAACGTGTACAATTCTCATCACTATTTATACCTTCTTTATAGTCTCTATTTATACCTTCTTTATCGTCTAAGATTGCACGTACCTACATTTTTATTACAAAATCTGTTACAATATATTTTAGTCTTGACTCTTGATTAATAATAATTAATACCTGAAAAAAATCCATTCATATTTTGCGTTAAGCGTTTTCACACAAACTACCTTCCTGTATCGAACGCAAATTTTGCGTTCGATACTTGGAACCGAAGCCGTACTGTTTCAAATCACCCCCCTGACCACGGAAAAAGAGGGGGTTGTAATCCTCAATTTTTTTCCATTGTTGCATTATTTTTGTACGGCGTTGCGAAATAATTGATTCGAAGCTGTATTTAAACAGTATGAAACTTATGCCGTATAGAATCAAATGACCAAATTCACCATGGAAATTGTCAGAAAAAAAATAAAAATACTGACTTAGTGGCGCATCATTTTTGTACGGCACTGCGGGCTTTCTTATTATTTTTCATGTGTCTATCGATGGTAAAAATGCAGTACAGAAACATATGACCAAAATGTACTCACCCTACATGCACTTTTCAATTCTCACCAGCAGTCAGTTGGATAGCTTACAAGTGACGGCATAGTGCTAAATCTTATTATTTTATGCTCTAATATCGTCCTATATACGTCACCAGGTGGTTCATTTGACCCATCCATTTTCGACATGGGCCTGTAGTCTATAAGAATAATTTTATATACCAACATTTTTCGATTGCAATCTCGATACCCATGGATGTTTATTAAATTGTCACCTACTGTATAATTTTTTTTTACTAATGTTGCCAACTGCAAAGAAAAATTTTGTATCTAGAAAGATACTGTATCTATCGGGTGTATTTCATTCTTTAAATAGGGATGGAGCCACATATTTGAAGTGTTTTGATTCATCATACCTCTGTTTTGGGGCCTCGGTGTGTATCATGATTGCTAGTTTGGAGACTATGAGAGCATAAAACTACCGAAATATGCACTATCAACGAACAATTGCCAAAATATGCACTATCGCCTAAAAAGTGCCATTATATATGCAAATATGCAAATGCATATAATCCGCTGTCTATTGATAACTAAGTAATATGGTCAGAGTCATGTCTTATTATTATGTAGGTAGTAGGTCCATCATCATTCATCTGCCTGTGAATACGTTTTGTTCATGGTAGGTACATTATTGTACCCCTTTACTTCTGCCCTCTTACTAATAAAAACTTCTTAAACATGCGTTCAACGTGTGAATAGTTAAACAGGAGTTTTTAAGTTACACACACGCTATACAGAGTCTATACAGAGATATTTGTATGGAAATGACAGCATCGTTATACAGGCCTTATGTCAAAAAATGATTATTAGTAGAAAAAATCTTATGCACCCTCTATACACGGTGTGTAACTTTTTGTTAGTAAGAGGGCTAATATCCAATCACTCAAATCAATCAATATCAAAAGTCATTATCAAATTTTTGTATTATTTTTTTGCAGGCGGTATAATCCAAGATAAGCTTTTGTCAAAGAATGAGCTGGTTGAGTTTAGTAAGTTGCCTAATCTTGAAGTAGCGAGAAGCCAACTGTGCTCGATACTCCAAAGTGCTGGGTCCAGTATTGTAGGACAACTTAATCAGAGTCAGCAGATGCTTGTTGGCCATCTTGAAAAACATGTGGAAATACAGAACAGTTCAAAAGCTGATAGCTCTCCTAGCCAAGATACAACAGAAGATCCCGCAAGCTGAAGTAGAAGGTTATAGATTAGTTTTGTACCACATAAATACCAATGGTTAGTTTATTGTTATAATATATTATTAAAAAAATTTTTTTTTATTCATAAGCTTACGAAAAATTTGCTGGAACTTGTAATGAATATTGGAACCCATGGCTTCACCTAAACTAGTGTCAAGTCAGACGAGACGGCATTATAATTCTATGATAAAGTTGTTTCTTTTCTAGATAAAAAAAGTCAGACACACAATCTCAAGACTGAGTTTTCTATGACTTGTAAGTTGTAAACTATTGTTCGCATTTAGATGAGATATAGAAAACCATCTAGATTATACAATTTCGTTTTGTCTTGGATTAGAAAACTTATTAGCTCAGGGATGGACAAATATTATTTAAAATAAAACTATAATATTAATTATGCAAAGAAGGCAGATGATTAAATATACATTTATTATTATTTACCTGCATATCCTAACTATAATCACTAAAGGTGATTATTATTTATGTATCTTTTTGTATTATCTAGGTAGAGCTCTAGGGCGCCATGACAAAATTGTGACATGTAACTGCGCCACAGGCTGAAAAAAATTGGGTCCCCTGTATTAGCTATTAGTGCCTTTTTCCTTTTATGCGTAGTATAGCCCTTGTGCAGATCTGTACCGCGTGCAAGATGCCCGAATCCTATTATTTCATAGATGTTGTGAAAACATGTCTTCACCCGCATGCGGACTAGATCCACGCGATAATAATAATAATTTTAATACTCCCCACACCGGTTTCGGTGACGGTGGCCGGTTTCATTGAAACCAGGCCAGCTACGCAAGAGTAATTTTATAGTGCCCAGGTGTGTGCGCAGTACCTACACAAGAGCACTCTCTATTCCTTTACTCTCATAAGTCATGACCCAATGGGACGGCAGATCGACACGACCGGCGAGAGATCATGCGCAGGACCGACTTTTTACATGCCCATCCGACGCATGGATCATCTTACTTGTCAGACAATCAGGTGATCAGCCTGCATTGTCCTAACCAAACTTGGAACTAACATGTTTCCAACGCGGGAATCGAACCCACGACCTCCGAGTCAAGAGCGACGCTTTAGAGTTTAGACCACTGGACCACGGAGGGGTTATATATTAGGGATCACGCGATAATATGCATGACAAAAAAAGAGCAATTGTTTAGTGAATGAAGTTATGCAGAATCTTACTATGCTGTAATTATTGGTTCATGCCATAAGCCCAGTTAGTTTACGAAATCGAATCGAATGGGGATGGGAATACCCAGATTAAGAGGCGGCGTAGGGCGTGGGCCACCGCGCGCACCGCCTGCGCCCGCGCAATCGCGTTCCATGGGGCCTCACGCGGCGTTTAGGGTTCCGTACCCAAAGGGTAAAAACGGAACCCTATAACCTATTACTAAGACTTCGAGGTCTGCCCGTCTGTTCGTCTGTATGTCTCCAGGCTGTAACTCAAGAACGGTAATTATAGGCAGCGAGTTTTTCACAGGTTATGTATTTAAGGGGGGGCACCCATACAACAAACGTGATTTTTCAAACATTTTTTGCTTGGTATAAATGATGACAACAGATTAGCACCTGAAATGTTCACTAATTAATTAAAGGGGAAAATTGTAATTTTTGTATGGGAGCCCCATTCACTATTTTTGCTTTATAATGGTACGGAACCCTTCGCATGCGAGTTCAACTCGACTAGGCCGATTTTTTATAATTATAATACTTATAAAAAATCGGCCTAGTGCGAGTAAACTTTTATGATTTTCGCCTAAACTATTACATCTATTTTGATGAAATTTGGTATGGAGATACTTTGAGTCTCGGGAAAGGACAAGGGATACTTTTTGTTCCGAAAAATGTACGGTTCCCGCACAATTAACTTTTATGATTTTCGCCACCAAAACTATTTAATATATTTTAATGAAATGACATGGAGATACTTACTAATTTTAATCTATTTTTTTCTTAATTATACCAATTCGAATTAAATAATCATCGTTAAGACAGGATAACGTCTGTCGGGTCAGCTAGTTACATATTAATATCTGAAGATGTCGTGATGTGCCATTCCACATTTTATTGAAGTAAGTAAAGAAAACAAGTCCTTTTTTTTTAATTTTATTTAAAACCAATCTTTGGTTAAATATAATTATATTTAAGTAAATTTAAGAGATCATAACATTGGCATATTCCTAATTAGTACGGATTGAGCAAACCCATTGTAAAATTAAACAATACAAGACAAGGGACAGAAAGAAGGTATAAAGATTAAAGACACGAATGTAGAAACAAATTACAAACGTAAATACAAGAGTACCTAGTCGTCTATGTAAACCTATAGGAAGTTAAATCTGTCGTTGTTAAAATAAACTGAACTAAAAACATGATAAAAAGTGTACATAAGTAAATTTTTATACTACAGTCATGTTGTTAGGCTTCCCTTGGAGTTTGGATAAACCACGGATAAACATGTTCAAGCTTATCGCTTTAATCGTCGTCGAAAAGTAGCCCAATTTTTGATCATCCGTCATTGAACTATTGGGATTCTTCAACGACAAGTGACCACGAGTAACCTTAAAATATACCTAAATCTATAGATGATGTGAATTACGAGGCGGTGAGGCCGTGCGTGGCTGATGCCAGAGCTGTTAGGGCGACCGCGGCCTCCACTTCGTCTCTGTCGTGTCTGACCGTGTTTGCGATGACTCGGTGAACTTTCATATCCTGCTTCTTGGATTTCGTCTCCTCAGCCCAACAAGAGTAGTTTTTCTCGCTGGGCTGAAATCGTGCTGCGCTCTCCAGCCATTTGCTCAAAAGTATAGGGCTGTTTATGGTTTTGGTCTCGCAGCTGTCTTTGTCGCATCGCTCTATTTCGTTGTAGTTGTTATTGAAGCTTTGGAACGTTTCAAGTGAGCTGGAGGAGCTGTCTGTGTCGTAGGAGTCTTTTGGGGCTTTAAAGTCGTCGTCCAGTCTGTCGTCTATATTTGTGCCCACCACCTGGTTTTGTGAGAATTCTGGCTCGCTCCAGATGCTGTCGTCTGAGCAGATGCTGAACTGCTCGACGTTGCCTTGCGCGCGATCGTTATAGGTGCGTATGAGATGTCCCCAGGTGAGTTGGTTGCGATCTGAGTTAGCGTTCTTTAGTTTTCTCCGCCAGTTTGCGAACCAGTTGCAAATCTGGAAAAAAAATTATGTGATCGTTAGTAAAGACAAGTCCTATCTACAAAAATCTTTAAAGGAGAATACCAAATACAAACGTTTTCAAGCTCAGGAGGTCGTTAGTACAAAACAACAACGCTGAGCGGGTGCTGGTAAACTAATTATACAGCGCCGAGTAAGATTCGAATCATAATACAATTGTCAAGTAAAGCAAATTGTGTTTGATGTATTCTGAGACGAAAATAGTGCCTATTTATGTACAAATAGCGAGTCCTGGCAATAATCCAATTAGGTTGTTTGTGGACACGGATCATGTTAAAGGAGCAACTTTTAATATTGGAGTAATTACTAAAAACATACCTACCTGTATATAAGTGAGTCCGGTTTCTCGTGATAGTTGTTTTTTTTCCTCGCGGTTGGGGTAGGGATTTTCTCGTCGCCGCACGAGCCAATCTTTTAAATATCTTTTTATTTCGGGCGTAAACAACCTCTTCTGCGGCCGCTGACCGGCAATTAAACATCTTCTGCAAATTAACAGTTTAATTTTGATGAGCATTTTTAGTAAACTTAGAAACTCTTTAGCTCAAAACTCGAGTTACACAAGTGTTAACAATATCACCAATTTATTTAATTTTAAATTATTGTATTAAAACAACGAGTTTAGAAATAGGAAACTTAAATACAGTTGTTTTCATTGTTCCGGAAATGTAATGTTGGAATTACCAATCTTAAGTACACAAAAGTGCTCTCTATAAAATATATGATATTGTTCTAAAAGCTCCCAAATATCATTAAGTGTATTTTACCTTTTATTTTTAATTTAAACTTGTGTTATTATTTCGTCGAAAACGTCACACAAAGGAAATTTTGTGCGAAATATGGAAATAGTGAGTCATGTTTACTTACCTCGTGTGCCGCTTATTCCTGACGGGCCTCGAAGATTTCCCACTGTCCTCCCTCGGCCCGTCCATCCTCTGCGCATTTCCCTCTTGAACCCTCTGGATGAGTGTCATTTGATATTCGTCGCACTGGTATATTCAGTCGAAGGATTAAGATGTGTCAGTTTAGAGCTGCGTGCACGTGCGCTGGGCGACGGCGCTTCGACCCCACGACTCGTGTTTTGTGAGCTCGGAGCGCAGCGGGGGATGCTGGTGATCTATAAAAAAATAAGGACATGATGACACAAATAGATTCTCACATACACATAGCAAGGTGTATGCACCACCGAAACATGCAGCGAACGCATTGTTACTCCGCGTTGATGTAACTAACATGACGGCCACATTCCAGAGATCGGTTACATGTATTTCACTCGCGACGATCGTTCGACTACGCCACTAATTACATCGATACAATTATGAAATGGACGCTAAATCCACTTTCTTTTGACCTCGTCGAATCGTGCTTTTGTATTCAGCAAACGTCGTATAAAACAAAAAACATGTTAATTATTACGTGTTCACTCGAGGTCATTCTTTTCTGACTTGAATAAAAGGTGAGTTGTAAGAGCTTGTAACAGAGATTTGTTTAAAATGTTTCTAAAAAGATGTACGTTAAATGATTTAGAATTGATTTGTAAATTGTAATTAAAAAATGTGGTGTTAAATTATGTACGAACCTGGTTGCGGAAAAGCTTAGAGACGGTGTAAAAATGGCGTTGGACTTGCGGGCGACCGCAGCGCCGCGGAGCGGGCGGCGCACGCGCAATTTCATGTTATTTCAGGACGGCTCCCGCGATGTCTGATATGAGTTGAGTTGACGATGAGTTGGTAGTAGTTAGTGGATGCACGTCAAAGAATTGTTATTGTTTTTGTGTTTGTTGTTCACGCGTAGTATAGTATCTGTTGACGTGTAAGTTTTGGAGTTGTTTTGAATCCGTGTGTAATGTGTAAGTAAGTATACTTAAATAATAAATTAAAATGTTGATTGTAGTTAAATCACAGAGTTAAATAATAAATAAGTATTAGAATCATTTTAGATCTTCGTAAAAATAAAAGTCTGAATACTAAGTAGGTACTTTTAAATTAATTTTGATGTACCTAAGCGAGAATTTATAACTCTACCAAAATATTGTGATGCTTTCTATAATATAAAATGTTGATGGTATAATACTTGAATCGTGAGTTCATAGTTAGAGAGCATTTATAATTTCATAAACTTTATGCAGGTTTGTTTGTAAAATCAAAAGTGATTAAAACGAAGTCTGCATGCTAAATATTTACTTGTTTGTAGAGTTTCGTAGAGTGCGGTAGAAAAAAGCTTCACTAATTCGCTTCGTCGTTCGATTTTTGAGTAAATAGATAACTTTTGTAGCAATATGTAAGAAATTTAATGTAAGTAGGTACTCGTATTATTCATAAAATTTGGAGTTACGGGGGCCCAAAATTCAAGTAGTGCACCGGATTAGTCGGCGGCTGTTTTTAGGGCCTGATTATATCTGCAAAAAAGTTGAAGTGAAGACAAAAAATCGGCCAAGTGCGAGTCGGACTCGCGCATGAAGGGTTCGCGTACCGGTATAGAGCGAAAGTAGACAAAAAATTGTATGGGAGCCCCTCTTAAATATTTACTTTATTTTAATTTTATTATTAACTAGCTTTCCGCCCGCGACTTCGTCCGCGTTTTGGTTATATCGCGCTTGGCACAATTTTTCAAAACATGAATCCCCTTTTAGTGTCCCGGTTAGATCGATTAAAATGAAGCCTATGCCCCTAGCCCCGGGTATCAAGCTACCTACGTTCCAAATTTCTTCAGTGGTTTAGGCGTCAAAACGCCGTTGCCGTTGCCTTGCTTTCCATCAGGTGACCCGTTTGCTCGTTTGCCCCCTTTTTTCATAAAAATAAATAAATCACTCTTCTTGTCATATTATGCCGCTCCCTACGAACAACTGTTATTATATTCTGTATTGAAAGCATTTAATTTCAATTTTAATGATATTTTTCTGGGTCCCACACTGCCCTCTAGACCTTTAGCACCCACAAGGGCGTTATCGCCCACTTTGGGAAAAACTGCAGTTTACCCGTGGTTTAGCGTGAAAGCAAGAATCACAGACAGACAGAGTTTCTTTCATTTATAACTTTGGCACTTTAGACAATCTTTTGTGTTTATACGTAGATCTCAATAAAAAAAATATATTAACTTAAATCTCAATTTTAAAACAAAACTTTTCTTATTTGTTCGAAGTCCCGATTCCCGGGAAGTAATTTTACATACTCTTTGGTTTTTAGGGTTCCGTAGCCAAAATGGCAAAAAAGGAACCCTTATAGATTCGTCATGTCTGTCTGTCTGTCTGTCTGTCTGTCTGTCCGTCCGTCCGTATGTCACAGCCACTTTTCTCCGAAACTATTAGAGCTATACTATTGAAACTTGGTAAGCAGATGTAGTCTGTAAACCGCATTAAGATTTTGATGCAAAAATGGAAAAAATATTAAAAAATTTAGGGGTCCCCATAGGTACAACTGAAACAAAAAATATTTTTTTTCATCTAACCTATGCGTGTGGGGTATCTATGGATAGGTCTCCAAAAATCATATTGAGGTTTCTCATATCATTTTTTTCTAACCTGAATAGTTTGCGAGAGAGACTCTTCCAAAGTGGAAAAATGTGTGTCCCCCCCCCCTCTAATTTCTAAAGTAGAGGCATGATAATTCTAAAAAAAATATATATAATGTAGATTACTATAAAAACTACCAACGAAAATTGGTTTGAACGAGATCTAGCCAGTAGTTTTTTTTATACGTCATAAATAGTAAAGTATAACTGAAACAAAAAATTTTTTTTTCATCTAACCTATGCGTGTGGGGTATCTATGGATAGGTCTCCAAAAATCATATTGAGATTTCTCATATCATTTTTTTCTAACCTGAATAGTTTGCGAGAGAGACTCTTCCAAAGTGGAAAAATGTGTGTCCCCCCCCCTCTAATTTCTAAAGTAGAGGCATGATAATTCTAAAAAAAATATATATGATGTAGATTACTATAAAAACTACCAACGAAAATTGGTTTGAACGAGATCTAGCTAGTAGTTTTTTTTATACGTCATAAATAGTAAACCTTAATCTAAATTTCATTAAATCGACTGAAATATAAAAATAAATCAAAAATATTTTAATTTCATAAAAATAAAACTTATTGCTGCTGCGGAACCCTCCATGGGCGAGTCCAACTCGCACTTGGCCGCTTTTTTAATCAAATTAAGAGCTCTTGTTACCGTGGCAAAAACAGAGGAGTAGACAGATTATGACGTCTATTGTGGTAAAAAGCATTGTTTGGCGTCTCTAACTCTCTACGTCGCTGCAAGCGCTGCTAAACCCTGTGAAGCGCTGTAGAACTGTTCATGCTTTTTAACGAATTTTAAAGATAAATTTCAACAAACTATGAATTACATCTTCCATAAAATACATCAAATAATAATGATGCAAATTTTCGAGCAGATCGGACTACCGACTAAGGAATCGAGTTGTCCCATACTAACTTCAACCCCCCTTTTCACACCCTTAGGAGAGGAATTTCTAAAAACCTCTTCTTATCGCACGCCTACGTCATACGAATAACACTCCCTCCAAATTTCAGGTATGATCGTAGGATCAGTGGTTTAGGCCGTAGCGTGATTTCATTTTCATGTCATTCAGGACAAAGCCTTTTATATAATGATATAGATTACTAAAGTACAAAATATATAATTAAGGATTTTGTGAAAATTTTAAGTGCCTGCCTGTTACCATTATTGATTACGAGCAAAAAAGGCCAAAAAAATCACATTTCTTGTATGGGAGCACCCCTTAAATATTAACTTTATTTTATTTTCATTTATTTGTTGTTATAGCGGCAACAGATATTATACACAATCTGTGAAAATTTCAGAAGTCTAGCTATCGCGGTTCTTGAGTTACAGCCTGGAGACAGACAGACAGACAGACGGACGGACAGACGGACAGACAACGAAGTCTTAGTAATAGGGTCCCGTTTTTACCCTTTGGGTACGGAACCCTAAAAATGAGTTCTACCCATCTTCTACCTAGTGCTCTATCTTGCTGTCCCTACCAAACATGTTTTAGTATCTACTTGTTTATATTTAAATAACTCTACAAATAATATTATGTAAGTATCTATAATTTTAATGATTACATTATAATGCCATAGTACTAAATTTCAAGTGAAATCAAGGCGTGGAGAGTGGAGACGAAGGGGACACGTTTTTGCTCTGTTTTCCGACTCTACAATATAACTTCTGGGAAGATGATGCAACCGGTACAGAATTCGCAACATTGGTTAATGGTATTTGGTAATTCCGAAGCTAGGTTGCAGTTACTATGTTATTTAGGACAGAATATTGTAAGTTAACTTTATTACATTGAAATCAGGTAACTTTAGCTATTAATTTCTACCAGACGTATCTAAGATAGTCTAGGTAGAGTATTGCATAAATATATTAGAATTTAGACTCTCGCAACACCAAAGAGTAAAATATTATGTAAGTAAGTCAAATATTAAGTATGTACTTAGGGCCTGTTTCACCACTTCCTGATAAGTGCCGAATAGGCTATCCACCAATTAACTTGACAGATGAAGTATGGAGAATCTGTCAAAAAAGTTGTGAATAGCCTATTCGACACTTTATCAGAAAGTGGAGAAACAGGCCCTTAGTGTTATAGTGCTTGAAGTATAAGTAGTGAGTATATTGGTAGTAGCGATACATCTATGACTTATGAGCTATCTTCTTTTAGTTAAATCGCGATCGCCAAAATTTGGGAAATATGTTATTGATACTGAAGCTAATAGCCTATTACATTATAGCCTGGCGACGCGGGTGTAGGTAAGAGTTTTCAAACCTACCGGAAATTGGTTCACCAAAATTTCATTGAAATCGGGTAATACCTCGGTCGTAAGAATCACAGACATAATATTATGTGATATTATATTATAGTCAATTGTTTTGCGGCACCCGGGTGCCGCTTGGGAGTTGATGGACCATGTTAGCCGAGTACACAGGTAAAAACTTATAAATCTCAGTCTAGTCTGGAAGCATTGCTAAAAGAAGTTTTGCCGCTTGAATATCGAAGCCCTATTGTGCGCTAATTCGCAGTGTAGCTAAGCAAGTTTCAAACATAAAACATGAGGGTTTCGAAAAGGGACAGACTCTCGGTGTAATCGCGTTTCGCGTGGGGCGACTGGCGCGGTCCCCTCTATTCACAACCACAACATTCACGAGTCCTCAGTCCTCACACATGCGCCGAGACGCCCGCTCGCGTACGCGTGGTCTGACGTCACTCCGCTCCTCGATAGTTTGGCCGTAAAAATGATAGCAGAAAGTGATTCAGACGTTTAATATACACGACGCGAAACAACGGCCGTCGTGGTGACAGTAAATTGGTCAGTGCCGGCCCGAGTGTGACTTCTCTACCGGTAATTGTGATTGATTTTGCGGCATGGGTGAAGAAAACCAAGCCGGCGACGGAAAAGTTACGCTCAAACGAAAAATAACACTATTTAACGGTGTCGGAATCATTATCGGCACTATTATTGGCTCCGGAATTTTTGTTTCGCCGACCGGAGTCTTTATTAACACACAGTAAGTGATGAACACTTTTGTTATTATACTTCAGGTTAGAAAATAACCTAGAAATGCAATGCTGAATTTCACAACAATCTTTGAAAACATCATGTTGTGGAGCAACTTCATACGCGTTTTTAAATACAAATTTTCCTACTGATTTTCTTGTTTTTCAAAGTACCTTGTCTTGTTTTTAGGGTTCCGTAGCCAAAATGGCAAAAAACGGAACCCTTAATAGATTCGTCATGTCTGTCTGTCTGTCCGTCCGTATGTATGTCACAGCCACTTTTCTCCGAAACTATTAGAGCTATACTATTGAAACTTGGTAAGTAGATGTAGTCTGTGAACCGCATTAAGATTTTGATGCAAAAATGGAAAAATTATTAAAAATTTTAGGGGTCCCCATAGGTACAAGGTACAACTGAAACAAATTTTGTTTTTTCATCTTACCGATGCGTGTATATGAATAAGTCTCCAAAAATCATATTGAGGTTTCTCATATCATTTTTTTCTAACCTGAATAGTTTGCGAGAGAGAATCTTCCAAAGTGGTAAAATGTGTGTCCCCCCCTCTAATTTCTAAAATAGGGGCATGATAATTCTAAAAAAAATATATTCAGATATAGATTACTATAAAAACTACCAACGAAAATTGGTTTGAACGAGATCTAGCCAGTAGTTTTTTTTATACGTCATAATTAATGGTAAACCTTAATCAAAATTTCATTAAATCTACTGAAATATAAAAATAAATCGATAACATGTCGACAACATTTTAATTTCATAAAAATAAACCTTATTGCTGCTGCCGCACTTGGCCGCTTTTTTATATAATATTAATTATATCGACACTCGATTTTGAAATATTTATAGGTAGGTGTAATAAGAAAATTTCGTGCTGATAATTACCTTTCTCACCAAAAGTTTTTTGAAAATATAATAAGACTCTTATACATATCATATTCACAATACACACCTAATCTTGCTACTACATAATATTATGCATTCAATGAATTAACAATATTAAGGACGCTATTACAAATATCAGCGATTTTCTGGTACCCTATTAAAGAATTAGGAGTCAAACTGCGAGGATATTTTGGTTTCAAATGAAAGATAATATATTCATCTCTACGACTGTACCATAAAAATTCTATAGCCGCATACAAAATTTTCACATAAATACGTTTTAACATCACAATAATCGCAAAATATGAAAAAAAATGGGGTCTGATTAGGTACCTTAATATCTAAATACACTGAACTGAGGAAAATAAATAGGTATACAAAAAAATTGTTGCTTATTTTTAGTCCTCTATAAAGTCCGCTAAAAATTTTATATAAAAATAAACAACTTTTCCAGTTATAAGAAAAATAAGAAAATATCTCAAATTTTTTCCTACATTTTCGCCATATCAAGAACGCGGCGAGCATCGTAACCGCCACTGGACAAGGCGCGCTAATATGAATCTTATTTTAATGTCATTAACGTCGATATTCGTACTGACAGACATCCGACCTGCTAATTCTCCGGTTGGAGCATTCTTAAATTACAAACGTATAAAGAAGAAGATTATATTTCATCACATTTAATAAAATGTAATATGAATCCTGCCTAATAATATGTATATCACAAAATAAGTTGTCTGTGAGAATTGACGGACGTGTTTATTGCTTACTCTGAAATTGCTCCTACGCAGCTAGGTTACTAATATGAGTGAAATTCGGTAAATAGGTTATTTTTCATCATCATCAGCCTTTTGCCACCGCTGAACGTAGGCCTTTTTTTTTAGGAGGGGAAATGCATTACGCATCCCCCGCCCCCTGGGGGGGGGGGGGGCGTTTTGACTCGCCCCTGCCTGAACGTAGGCCTCCTCTAATGAGCGCCAACCGCCAAGTGCCAACCATCCCGATCCAACTATCGATTAATATTTTAGTAGATTTCCTAAGTTTTCTCTAGTAATCTACTTTTATCCTCGTCAAATCTAAACAAAAGTCCTTTCGTTACGAATATCAGAAAATAGTTTTTTTATGCGTTCCGCACGAGCAGACGGATCACTCGATGAGTAGCCTGTAGCGTCCAGAGACACCTGCAACACCAGAGAAGTAAGTGCGCTGGCCTGATAGTTACATCTTTACTTGCTACCTAATTATCGTGGGTATATAATGACTGATGAGTGATGGGATACCATCTATACAGGGGTCAGGGTGTAACAAAACTAAGTGATAATACTTTAGGGTTTGTATTTGTAAGTGTCTCGAATTAGGGTGTGTATTGAGTTCACTGTGAAAGAGTAACTTTTTTAAACTTTTGTATGGGAAAATCCCTGACGCTCGGCGCGCTTGCCCATACAAATCATAAAAAATGATCTTTCAGCGCTACTACTTTCACAGCGAACTTAATATAAGTAAACTTACACACCCTAAAGTATTATCACTTCGTTTTGTTACACCCTGTATATTGCATTACTCAAATAACAATCAAGATTATATTAAGACAACACTAATAATAAATCTTAGAAGTATGTGCTAATCACTAGCGCATTGTAAGTCAGTAGCAGATTAATCTATAATTAATCATCTAAGGAGACACGACAGCCTGGAACCTTGGCCGTGTTGTGATTTAGACCGTTTTGTGAGTTCCAGCCACCGATACTTGGCGGTGCTATCGCCTATCGGTTACAATTTACAACAGCTCACAACTTAATACACAGCCTGGCGTCGCGTCCGGCGTCGCCTGCTTAATCACCGTAGCCTGCTCAGTCCTCCGTCCTCCTAGCCTAAAAAAAACATCGAGGTATGTGGGACTCCCCTGTGCGGACGTAAGATCCGCACCCTGGACTACCCACTAAAACCCCAACGGTGTTCCTGCTCCTGAAGGTGGAACTACGGGAAACGCGTGATACACGACCGCAGCGGTCCTCCTAGCCTAGATATTTACCATTTTTATGCCGCGGCCGCATATTATGCGTGGTGCTTCGCGCTAAAGCCCGTCTCATTGCACGAAGCTTCGGACGATAGACGCAGATGCGGCCGGGACGTTAGAATAAATAAATGAATTGAATTGAATCGTTTCCCACCTAAGATCCCCTGAGCTGGGGACCCCTAAAAGAAAGGCCCTTAGGGCTTAGACAATAGACATGCCGCTATTTAATTTGACTTTGCGATGCTGCTCTATCCCGCTCTACTAAGTAAAATGGAATCACAGAGTTAGCGATTCAAAAGCTTCATTTGCTTGAGTCTTGACTCTTGACTACTGAATGAACCTTAGTCCTTATGTCATTATTTTAATAATTTGAATTCTATTTTTAAGTAAGTACTAATGATGTACTAAATTACTAATGCAATAAAAATATTTATTTTTCTACCTCATTATTATTATCTGAAAATAAAATATTATTTATAAATAAATACCTATGCATAATTTTATATATTTTGCAATAAGTACCTACTCTTTATTTTTTCAAAATTGAATTAAAGGCAAGTAATTAAAAAAAATTAAAGGAAACAATGTCGTTTTAAAATCAAGGTAGGTGTGTAGTTTATTACGCTTAAAAATCGTAATAAGTAAATCTTATATATTAGTGATGCGCCGAATAGTGATTTGACCGAATAACCGAATACCGAATATTATTCGGTTTTGCCTTTACCGAACCGAATATTCGGCCGAATTATTCGGTTTACCATTATTTTATTTTGCCGCGTAAACAGGTTCTATCGTGTACTCTACGTGCCGCTGCTGGCTAGCTCGGAGCGAGCCTTCTCTCGCGAGCGCAATGCAACCGCAATTATTGCGCAATAATTGCTCCAAAATCGCAGTTTCGTATCACATAACAGCCAAAAAATACGATAGCAATCGAGCGACAGTACTCCCTCAGCCGAATAATCAAGGAACTATTATATTTGCATTTAAATCGCTAAATCTCCATACTTAGACCGATAGCGCTAGGTTTTTTGGTTTCAAAAATTCTAAAGTTTCTGATTTTTTTGCGTATAGGTTTGGGACCACTAGGTAAATCTAAAAAATGATTTAGTGTCATTTTGGTCGACAGCTTCCAGAGATATTTAGGTATTTTGCTTTTTGGTCGCTATAGGCCGAAAAAGGAAACGGCGAAGGCATATTTAAACGTTCTCATTCCAGACGACGAGCCCTCCTTGGATGATGAACACCACCGCGACATTAGGAGTAGAATGTTAGACCTCATTCATACGCCGGCCTCAGATTTACCAACTTCTGAGGAGTTTACTAAAATAGTGAACCTATTGCCTACTAAAAAATCTGCCCTGCGAGGATAAAATATCGAATATTATGATAAAGCAAGCGTGTTTAGCAGCCAATTCATCGATTCTATATGTTTTCAATAGATGTATTGCAGAAGGTATATTTCCAAAAATCTGGCGTACCGGCTGCTTAAAATTAATACCTAAAGCGGGAAACAAACCCCCCGACGACCCAAAATCTTACCGTCCGATAACGTTACTGCCGTGCTTAGGTAAACTACTAGAACGCCTTATTGTGCCTCGCCTGCTACCCGGTGGTACTAAATTTCATAGTCAACAGTACGGTTTCACCGCCGGGAAATCGACTGTTGACGCGGCGTTAGAAGTAAGAAAAATAGTTAATTTATCGGAAACTAAATACGTGGTTGCCATTTCATTAGACATATCCGGGGCCTTCGACCATGCTTGGTGGCTGATGGTACTATTAAAACTAAAGAATCGAGGGTGTTACTGTAATATTTATTCCATAATACATTCTTACTTTTCTAACGGTCAAACTAAGCTCCGTCTTGGACATTGTACACACGCCAAAGATTTAACGTGCGGCTGCCCTCAAGGATCGATAATCTCGCCTAAATTATGGAACATCGGATTCGACGATTTGTTAAGTCTTCCACTTCCACTGCTTTGTACACTAGTTGGTTACGCCGATGACGGTTTTCTTATCGTTCAAGCAAACTCGCGTTCCGAAATTGAGTCTAAAGTCAACAGTTGTCTTAATTTAATATCTGACTGGGGTAAGCGTAATCGTCTGAATTTCGCCGCGCATAAAACTTACCAAATTCTTTTAAAAGGTTCCCTTATTTCTTCCTCTAGCATTAAACTGGACAATATAAACGTTAAACGTAAACAGTCACTATGTTACCTTGGTTTTCATTTGGATAATAAATTTACATTTTTGGAACATATAATTCAAACCGGTGAGAAAGCCAAACGTAATTTTTACTCGTTTACTAGAATATCTACTTCGACATGGGGCCTCTCATTTAAAACTCTTAAATTGATTTATACCGCGACTTACCTAGGCAGCATTTGCTACGGAGCCCCCGTGTGGGCCGACAGAGCAATTATCCGCGCGGCTCGTCGCAAGCTACTGCAAAGCCAACGGCTGGCACTCATATTCTTATGCAAAGCTTACAGGACCACAAGCACTGAAGCCTTGCCCGTGTTAGCCGGAGTTTTACCCGTTGACCTTGAGATACAGCGCCGTGCGACTATATATTATCATAATAAAAACATTGACAACCCGTTCTTTTTAAGCGCTCGCGATAAAATTAAAATAGCAAGATTGTTTGAACCTTTAGATGACTCTGTGCAGAACCTCATCTCCGAATGGCAGACGCGATGGGGCTGTTCCACCAAAGGGCCACATCTATATAACTTTTCCCTAATATTCGAGACCGGCTATCCAAACATTGGATGGATATTGACCACTGCGTTTCTCAATTCCTGACCGGTCATGGAAATTTTAAGGCTAAACTTTATGGATTTAAACTAGTAGCATCACCTATGTGCGAGTGCTCGACCGAAGGCAACATGTTTGAACAAACCGCTCATTATGTTCTCTGGGAGTATGGTCTCTGGCAGGACGAAAGAACTACAATGCTAAACAACCTACTCTGTACATCTGGAGTATTCTGGAGTCGCATACTGCGGTGATCTCGTGGACAGCGCTAGGAACTTCGGTGCCTTCAAGCGTTTTTGCCACAATTATTATTGGCAACAATCTAACACAACAAAATCCAATATTAATTTAGCTATAGCGTAGTAGTCAAATTATTCACTTTTATTCCCGTGGTGCTTCTCCTTCAGTTCTTTTACTTTCGGTCATTGTAACTTTGTGCTGTCTCGCGCTTTGTATGGGGAGGGAATCTGGAATTCTTCCTACTCCTCCTATTCTTCTTCTGATTAATTTCGTTGCGGGTCCCAAGACAGCTTTAGCATGTCCTTCGGGCTTCCTGAGATCATATCAAAGGGTTTTCGTGGTTGCATACCGCTGTCGATCCTGGCGACACACGAGATACAGTGGTGGGAGTGTGTGGTGGGCCAAAGCCCATTAAAAAAATATAGGCCGAAAAAAATATTAAAGTTTAAAATTTGGCTTTTATGATATTAGCAATATCACAAAAGCTAAATTTTAAACTCTCGGGCAGTAACTAATGTGCAGACACGTTTTGTGTCAGATTCATCTACGGGTTTCCCAGTAATTTAGCAAATATTAGAAACGTCGCCTAATTGCGTCGAAAAAATATTAGAGTTTTTAAAAATGGTGTAATATGGTTTATTTTATTGATGTCTGCTACTGTAAAATTTTTGTATTCATATTCATCCATGGGTTTTGAAGAAATTTTTATTTTTGCTATCACTATTTGCTATACTGTTGCATTTATTTCGTATCACCTAAGCTTTTGACAGCAATGCGATGGCAATCGGCGAGCAATTTGAACTGATAAATAGCGATCACAACAAAAGTAATTTTTTCCGATCGCTTGTTTATCGCTGAGTGGTTAGTGGTGTTTTACGTAAAATTTTAAACTATAAAACGTATTTTTATAACATTGGTGCACACAGTGCTCGTATTAGAAGCCATTCCTGAAGAAGAAACAAGAGATGCAGCCAGAAATACAGCTAAATAAGACCTCGCAATCGCAACCGAGCCCAGGCACTGGAACTGTCTGACTCTGAATTTAAAACCCATTACAAGGGTTGAATAAGAAGCTGTTTGTAGATATCTGTGACGAGTTTAACACATTGACAAGAAAAACAACAATTAACACCTGTGCAGTGTTGCGAAACATTTGCAACAACCATCGCCTGCCAGTAACGACGATTTCCAAGTGCTTCTAAACTTGTTTAGAATCACATTTTAGCCATTTCAGGATGTCAGTTTCTTTGAAAAAGTGAGAACCAGGTTTTAGTGAGTGGCAGACCGCAAAGAACTTGCAGAGATTGTGATCTTTATTGTCGTTTTAAATAAAACTAAGTTTTGTAAATATAACAGAGCGCAGTTTATTCCGAGAGATTTTTACAAATAGAAGACTCAAGAAAATATGGAGTCCGGATAAGGAAATTGACTTGTCTGTAGTCATAGACTAAAAATGTTTCTTTGTTATGTGAAAAAGCAATAAGCTAAGGTTCAAATTTCTATTACAAAATTTTATGAAGTGAAAAATAAAGCAGTAAAACAGTGTTATTTGTTTCATTTGCATGTAGATTACTATTAAGTTATTGTTATATTTTGTCTTCATGTAAGTAGAATTGAATGGAATACATACCTTTAATACTAAAATACATAAGAAACAAGGTTTATTTTAAGTAGTAAAACATTTTCAATATAATGAACTGTGCAACAATAAATAAAAGATTTCATGTTTTATTTAATAATAACAGAAATATATTAAAACCAATGTTAAAAAGATTTATTAAAATCATACTGCTTAAAACCCATCAATCCTCCAGCGGCAGCCGGCTGCCGCATAACAATCGAAAATTTATTGTGTGTGGCGTCTGCGACACCCACAATGGAGATGCTCAAACCTCTTGTGCATAATATTAATTTCTTTATTAGTTTTTCATCGCGATGTTTTAAATATCAATATTGTAAATATTAAAATGTATATTCATCAATATTATTGGACTTTAATTTTGCTGCCTAGTGCCTAATGTTGTGTTACATGATACTAAGGAGCTGAGTCCTGAGTGACATAGGCTATGTATGTCCTACGGGCGAAGCCGGGGCGGGTCTAGTTTTTAATATTTTGAAAAAAATAAAACCGAATATATTCGGTAACTGAGCCGAATAATTCGGCCGAATACGAATAGTGAAAAACATGCCGAATACGCCGAATACCGAATACGAAACGAATATTCGGCGCATCTCTATTATATATTATATATATATAATATATCGATAGTCTTTATAATAATAATAATAATTGTTTAACTATATTACGTCCTTTTTTACACAAAAACCTAAATTAAGAAATAAAATTTAAAACAATATGTAAGTACCTACATAATAATAATTATAATTGTGAGATCTTCTCCACGGGTTTCCTGTTTACTTGAAACAATCTCAGCCTGCAGTTGAGGAAAACCGATAGTGTTAGCGGGTTATGATGTAAATTGCGATAAGTTTAGCGCTAAGTGCATATCAAAACAGGTTTTAACTTTTAATATAAATAACCTGTAAACACTTCGCAAGTATACCGGTCTTAAGAGCATACGCTAACACTTTTTTTTCCATACAAACGTATTTCCAAATTTCCTCCCTGTATAATGCGCCTAGACAAATGAATTTTTTATACACTATTGGGATCTGTGAAAGCTATGCCTCTACGTTCGATTTTTTTAAATGTACCTACTAATAAATAAAAAAATATGACCCTTCAAAAATCGCAAAAAACTAATGTTTCGTACTCCGCCAATCAACCGACCATAAAACAAATTTGAAAGATTTTTAAGGTAAAATAAAAACGTAGAGGCATAGACTCACCCTTTCTGAAGATATTTAAAAAAAAATAATAAGATGGAATACGATACCTCGATTTACTGTGTCTGTCTCTATCACAATACACGTGCCAGCGCAGGGTGAAGCGTGATGGCAATAGTTTCTTCGTTCAAATTTTACTGTACCCGCGTTCCCTCTTAATGAACTCAGTAAATTGTGATACCTAATTGTGATTGCTCTGTAACCTTGTAGTGGACCGAGCATTGCCAAACTCGGTGCAAAATCAGCAGAAATGGCAAGAAGTTAATCACAGCAAGAAAACTTTACCTGAGTTTTACCAGCTCATAGTACTCTAATGGCTTCTACACATGGAGAAACCCGGTCCATGCTGAAGTTGGTTTTCGCAAAACGTGATACCTGCCTCGTGTTCAGGTTGTACAAATTTGACAGTTTTGATGGTTCCTCGTCCACTACACACGGTCCATTCAAACCGGAATGACATTTGTAAAATTGTTTTCAGAGTTTAAGCTCTATGCAGTTGCAATAAAGTTCACAATTCAAATAACCTCCTTTTTCTTTAAATGTTACCAATTCTGAAAGAAATATTTTCCACACACTGTATTTGCAATTTAAATTTGCATAGCTGGGTTGGTTACAAAATATCTGTAAGACGTGAGTAGTCTGTGAATCTGTGTTTGACTTTAATAATTATTATATTATTATCAGTTGAATGTACCTATATCTCGAAGCAGTTTTTTAGGAAAATATTCTTAGTTAGCAATTATGCTTGCATAAGAGCCGGACCTGAAATAATAATAATAATAATAGCTCCCACACCGGTTTCGGTGACGGTGGCCAGTTTCATTGAAACCAGGCCAGCTACGCAGGAGTATTTTATAGTGCCCAAGTGTGTGCGCAGTACACAAGAGCACTCTCTATTCCTTTACTCTCAAAACCCAGTGGGACGGCAGACCGACACGACCGGCGAGAGATCAGGCGCAGGACCGACTTTTTACATGCCCATCCGACGCATGGATCATCTTACTTGTCAGACAATCAGGTGATCAGCCTGCATTGTCCTAACCAAACTTGGAAATAACATGTTTCCAACGCGGGAATCGAACCCACGACCTCCGAGTCAAGAGCCGCGCTCTGTACCACTAGACCACGGAGGCGTCAATAATATGAAGACACTATGAACTATTCAAGTAAAATTTCGAAAAATATCCAAGGGAAAAAATCACAAAATCGTATGTGGTGACATGGACCAATCATAAGTGGTGACAAGAGCTGCGTTTTTATTTTGCATGTAAATTATACTTTGCATGTATTTTGCAAATTGTAAGACCGCTTTTATTTATCATTTTTCTTCATATTGTAGTTTAGTTTTTGTACAAATAAAAGAAAACTGTTATAATCTAAAGACCCAATTATTTTAAAAGAAAAGACAGGAGTCGTAACTCGCAAGCAATGTTTTGCGTTAAATTTAATACAGTAAATATTTCCTTAATTACATGCAGATATTTGTTTATTTGGCAACACTTAACCCACGTGTCAAATTTGATGGTTTCAGGTGGACCATCAAAACTGTCAAAAGTGTACATAGTTAACACAGCTACGCACCAATTTGACAGCTGTCAATGTCATCTGCGCCTACCAATGCCTAACTTCTGCATGGCCCGGGTTCCTCCGTCTGTAGAAGCCTTTATGCCGCGGCCGCATATGCGTGGTGCTTCGCGCTAAAACCACAGAGTACTTTATTATGGCTAAAACCGACACCTACGATTGGACGATCTGCGTGTATCGTCCAATATTAGGTAGGTATCGTCTCGTAGCACGAAGCTTCGGACGATAGACGCAGATGCGGCCGGGAGTCGGGACGTTAGCATAATAATATTATGGTCTCTACGCTTACAAAATATAAATGGAAAATACTGCCGTATTTTTTTTGGAAGGCGTTTAAAAAGATAATAATCGGTCATCACAATTTACGCATTTAAGACTACGTAGGACTGGTAGGAATACCTGCAGTATTTAGTGACGATTTAGTAATAACTAATAAGTACATAATATTATGTGGTAGAAGTAATTATTTACTACGATTGACGTAGGTATTAAGCTTCCTATTTTTTATGAATTAAAAGAAGTTCACGTGGAACAATCTCTTCTAGCAGAAGTCGCAGGAAAAACTTGATAATTTATAAAAACTTCCCGAACCCCATAGATAAACTAGATGATTAAAGGTTAGAGTTCTATGTATATCAGCATGTGAGTTGTTAACCCGAAATTAGAACTTTATCTTAACCATTAAAATAACACAATCGCATCACAACGGGAATTATTTTCAGCTAACCTTGTATTTCTGTGATTGTAGGTCAAGAATCAAGAAACGTTCGAATTAGATACTATTATGTGAGATTTTTTGTAGCGTGACAAGAAATCTATAGATAGTCAAAATTTTGTTTTGATTACTTTTAGTCCTGAATGAGCGATGATGAATTAAAGCTGAAAACACTCATTCTCTCTTGAGTCTTGAATTCTTGATCGCTCAGCTTTACGAAAAAAAACTCATTCAAAATGCGTTAATCCTTTTAGGTGCTACGATGTTCGTAGGTCTAATATCCTAAAGAATTAATTTATTATCTGTTGTTTCAGATCCGTGGGGGCTTCACTACTGATATGGCTCCTCTGTGGTCTGCTGTCGACGCTGGGCGCGCTGTGCTACGCCGAGTTGGGCACCTCCATCTCGCGCTCAGGGGGGGACTACGCGTACATCTACACGGCGTTCGGACCCCTGCCAGCCTTCCTCAGAATGTGGATAGCGCTGCTCATCATCAGGCCCACGACGCAGGCGATAGTCGCGCTGACGTTCGGCCAATATGTGGTCAAACCTTTCTTCCCTGACTGTGAGCCGCCACAAGACGCAGTGAAGCTTTTGGCTGCTGTTTGTTTATGTGAGTGTTTATTATGTATTTATTAGCCGACTTCCAAAAAAGGATGATCATCTATGTTCGGAAGTGGATTTATTATTTTACATTTACTTATATTTTTTTATTTATATAGATACTAGATAGTAGATACTAATTACTAGCAATACATACCTTTGTAGGTGGTACAACATTTTCATTTGAAGACAATGAACTGAAATAATTCTTTTGAATTATTTATACCCTTGAAAATAGAATGTATTAGTCAGTAGAAATAGCAGGCTTGTTGCTTTGTTAGGTATAAAAGTACGATGCAATAGACAAGCTAAGGCCAATTCAGGCATTCACAAAATGTCACGCTCTTTGAACAATATGTAGACTGTAGAGTTGATCTGACTGTCGGTCTGGACTCTGGACTCCAGATCGGACTCTAGGTCCACTTGTATTTGGCCTGTTTATTGCTAACTATCAGCATGATAGTTTCCCTCTCTTTAATACATACGAAGAATCAGAAAGAGTAACATGGGATTATATCAAGATACAAGCATTAGTTTTAACCTAGAGTCTAGGCGGCGTAGCTAACAAATCAATCTAGTTGAAAGTATGATCAGATAGTAAAAGTGTTTATTGTGGTTACTGGCACATAACTTTTCCGCAACGCTTGTTTTCGTTTCTTTCAACAAAATTCGACAAAACAAACGATACATTAAAACCACGTATAATGTAGAGCACAAAGCAATACTTTCAATAAATCACCAGAAGTAGCAATAATAAACACGTAACTTGTGTCTGAAATGCATTTGTGCTAACAATTTTATCTATCTCAGCGGCATACTTTCCCAATTCATTATTTTAAAATATTATTTATGTAATATAACATTCACCTTGATCTAAATCTTTAATATCACGCTACACTCGACAGTATTGAACGTTTAAAGCTAACTAAATTTACATTTTAGGCCCACTTGCACCTTGCACAAATCTGTATTAAAGTTAACCTTTGCCAAAGATGTTAGCTCTCTCATTTTTGTATTGTATTTATCATGGTTTGACTGTCGTGCAAGTGGGACGTAACTGTTGCACATAGAGACGAATATTAATTACTTATCTAAAATTAAATGAAGATTTTGATATAATATAAGTTTAAAAACCACTTTTTGCTGGTTGGGTATCGTGTACAAATTCCTAAAATATCATTACCATACCAGTGTAATCATATTTGAGCTATATTTGAAAACAATAGTTAAATCGTACCACGTAATATTCTGTCATAGTGTCATTTGTTTTTGTGATAAGTTCCAATTTTAAGTTTGAATAGTAATGCAGTGACTATAGTGAGTCATGTGGCGCCAGAGGCTAGACAAAACGTTACGCAGCTATAGTTAAAATGGGCAAAGTCATTATCTCCTTTGCGTACGGTTCTTGAAAGGAACTAAGTGATAATACTTTAGGGTGTGTATGAGTTCCGTGTATGGTAACTTCACTGTAAAAATAGCAGCGCTGAAAACGGAAGTTTTTTTCACTTTTGTTTGGGAAAACTCCGTGACGCTGCCGCGCTGGGGCGCTTGCCCATACAAATCACAAACATTTTTTTGGTCTTTCAGCGCTGCTGCTTTCAAAGTGAACTCTCTACAGGGAACACATACACACCCTAAAGTATCATCATCATGGTCTGTATAAATAGTCAGTACTTAAAATGCGACCCGGTCTCAAGACGCGGTTCGGCTCTGTGATTGGTCCAAATTTTGACAGCTAACCAATCACAGAGCCTAAACCGTGTCTTGAGACCGAGATGCATCTTGAGTACTGACTATTTATACCGGACCTAGTTTTATTACATCCTGTATACATTTGGCCTTATACGGTATACCTAATATCCCATAATAACCTCGTGGTACCAGCTGTTGAAATATCTTTTGTTTTAAATCTGTACCACCCTGTACCACCCTGTAAACACCCTGTAAAGCGTCACGTATATATACGTGACGCTTCAATCTACTGTCTCGTGTATTAATTAGTTGTTCGATAACTTTTACGAGGCAGTTATCACCGTTATCAGTATGTTCATAAAACGCGTAAGCCGCCGTAGGTCGAGCGATTTTTGTCACACATATAGATAAGATTATTTCTAGATGCTGTCAAATCTAGTATTATCTAGGAATAACATTTTCTAGGTAACATAATATTTCCATGGATTAAATACAGCTAATACTAATACGCACTGTTGACTGTTGATGTTGTTCACTGTTGATTGTTTGTAGAGCCAAACTTGTGAAGTCCATGTTCAGGATATTATGTATGATAGAAATTTGGCTGTTTTGAGTTTTTGACTAATTCTGAGTAGTAATATAACTTCAAAAACTTTAGGTACTATGGGGTGGCATATAATATACTATACCACCTATTTCGTTACTTAGTAAGTTTCCACCCTAGTTCTGGCAGTGACAAGCATATCGTAGTTATATTGAGCGGTGATCGATGCACTATTAGCAATTTATCCATTGCGGGCCGATACCGGATGGTCTGATTGGGGGTAATTGCTCGGCTGAGTGGTATCTAACTACTCACTATATTACACTAATGTACTTTCGCTGTTTCTTTTCAATAAGGGCCAATTTCCCTTGTTATATTCGTTCTTGTTTTCGCTGAATACTGAGAAAAACATCCGTTTCATGAGTGAGGCTTGTTGAATTGAAGACGTGAGTGGATGAAGTGAATTTAATTAACATTTTAACCATTACCTACTTTGTCATCTGGATGAAATTTCTGGCTATAGCTAGGGTTCCCAACCCTCCCGGATTGCCCGGGAGACTCCGGTAATAATGCTTAACCTCCCGTCCTCCCGGAGAACGATAATTTTCTCCGGTTTTTTCAAAAAGTGATAATTATTGCCTAACAGGATTCTCCCGGGTAGGCCCTTTCGAGAGTTGGCAACCCTAGCTATAGCTATTGTACTAATATTATATTGTATTCTGTGCTGTAGCTACTAATTACCATCGAGGAAATTGATTCCTAGGCAGTTGACAGACCAGCGTTATTTGGTCGGATCATATCAAATTTGTGATCTGTCTGGCTGGGTTTGACGTAACTCGACCAAATTACTTAGGTCCACCATCTGCCTAGGAATCAACTTCTCTGATAGTAAGTAAATAAAATCCATATTTTTTTTATTACAAATCATTTTACCAGCCCTAAAGCTTCTAGTCAGGGTGCCCTAGAACAAATTTTTTGTGATTACTAACAAGCTAATTTTTTGTGAGTAGGTACATTTTGATAAGACGAACAACATTTTTATTTTCGAAAAATCTCGAAAGTGGTAGCTAACAGAGATAGAAAGGATTTCATACTTTGACTTGATGGTCCTAAAATATGGATTGTTTTATTTGTAGAACAAGGTTACTCTTAAATAATATACTATTAACCTACCAATATACAAAAAATCAGCTGGTTAGGGTTCCGTTTTAGGCAGGGCCGTTCCGACCCCCCTCGGCGCCTGTGTGCGAAACCTATGAAGCGCCCCTTTTTTCCTTGAATTTTTTTTATGAAACAAGGGGGGCAAACGAGAAAACGGGTCACCTGATGGAAAGCAACTTCCGTCGCTCATGGACACTCGCAGCATCAGAAGAGCAGCTGCAGGTGCGTTGCGGGCCTTTTAAGAGGTAATAGGGTACTAGGGGAGGGTAGGTATGGGAAGGGAAGGTTTACGGGAGGGTAGGGAAGGAAACAGTGTAGGGAGCCTCCGGTAAACTCACTCACTCGGCGAAACACAGCGCAAGCGCTGTTTCACGCCGGTTTTCTGTGAGAACGTGGTATTTCTCAGGTCGAGCCGGCCCATTCGTGCCGAAGCATGGCTCTCCCACGTATATGTCTTGGCTACTTGCTCTAGATACAACGTTTTTACTCTTTATTGGAAGGTGCTAATAATGTATGATGTTGCAGGTATTCTGACTGCGATCAACTGCATCAGCGTGAGATGGACGATGCGCATCCAGGACGTGTTCACGTCGGCCAAGCTGCTCGCCCTTGTTATCATCATCATCTCCGGCGTATGCTACATCATCATGGGTAAGTGCATCAAAATTTCTGAGCAGCTCTGGATTTATGTATAGGCAAGCCATGGCCTATGAGCGGCAGCGTTTATGGCGTTTTAAGGGGGGCGGCAGCGTCCTAGGATGGCGGCAAAGTTCGTACATATATAGGGGCAACAAAAGTAAAGTGACATAATATGACATATTTTTATAATATACTCATAAAAATTGCATAAAAATATAAATCCAGCCAGGTTTCTAAGAAGAAATGAGAAATGGATAGTGTGTATTTTGACAGAGTAACTGGAGTAACCTTGTAATTATGCTGCCTGCTTTATCAAAAGGAACGAAAAATATGTTCAATAGTTCTTTATGTTTTTTGGAAAGCGCTTAGTGAAGAAGAGAGGATTGCTCTGTATAAATTCTATGCCTTCTTTTATTAGATACTTAATCCTATACACCTATTGCTATTTATTATTTAAATGCAAAAAATCTGGGTCCATATAGCGCCTGGAAAGTTCGAGATCTATTAATAACCGCTATTAAAATAACCCACGATAAAATTGTAAAGTTCGTGGGTTATCACATCACTGTCTAGTCTGTTGAGTGCTCTTATTGTTTGTTACCAACCACCAGTGACCGTAGCGGAAGCTGCGAGTTGTAAACAAACCTACTTATGTAGTAGGTAGTAGGTGCCTAGGACTTTTCCTTTAGTGATGTTATAATGAACACGTGGATAACATTTTATGAAAATCCTGACGTGACGAGATGTTTTAAATTTTAATAGTTAATAAGGTGAGGTGACACAATACAATATTTATTAATTTCTATGGCTGCCATACACGCTACGGTCTACCGGAGAGGTCCACCTGTGCAGGTATGCCTGCGCAGGTAGACCGGAAGACCGGAAGGCGGAATGTGTGTGGGAACTGGGAATAGACCTGCAGTTTTTTGGACCTGCGCAGGCGACCGGAGCAAAATCGAAAATCAATTCTTTTGACTGACACGCAGGCATAGCTGCAGGTGACATCTCCGTTAGACAGTAGCGTGTATGCAGGCTTACATACTCGTAAGTTTTTACTTGGGCGGATTGTAGTTTAATTACTTGGGCGGATTCATGGGCGGTATTCGTTGACAATATTTTAGTTTTGTGTAATGACATGTATTTGCTTAGGATAGATATAATATTATTAATTATGTAATAACTATTGATATCTTACGTAACTAACTAACTAGAGCATGACTTGTTGTATAAGCTAACTAAGAAACAAGCGGTCAAGTATTTTCTGTGACCCTATTAACAATGGATGTAGGGTACGTTTAGTGCAACGTAAGATAACAGGTCTGCTGCTTCATTAGTTTACGTCAAAAACTATCATTAGAAGATTTATAACTTAGTA
Source organism: Plebejus argus (assembly GCA_905404155.3). Lineage (NCBI taxonomy): Eukaryota > Metazoa > Arthropoda > Insecta > Lepidoptera > Lycaenidae > Plebejus > Plebejus argus. The sequence continues at coordinate 14,128,615 of FR989927.1, read as the reverse complement.
AACATGTACCATAACTTAGAAAATACATTGAATCAATCAATGTTAAAAGTTTTTGTCCATCTTATTTTATATATAAAAGAACAACTTATAGCCTTTTGTGTAAAATGATGCCAAGACGAGATTATATTATGATCTTTTGTGATCTCGTCGGGATTGTCAAAAGCTATCATATTTTTAACCGCGACTTCCAAAAATAGGAGGTCACTAAGCCAAGCTTCCCATATTGCGTGCCGAGTTTTTATTATTTTAGAGCTCTACAATTTTACTGCAATTTAATAAAAGTTCTATGCGTGGTTGTTCTGCTACCCCGTCATGATAAAAATGATTTCATAGAGAATAACAGCTATGAAAGGGTGCTTTAAATCTCTGTTCTACGTCTGGCATATTCGAACCATCATAATATGACCGACAAAGACAGCAGAATTTTAATAGTTATTACATAGTAAAAGGGATAATATCTCAAATTATTATTAAGTAGGTACTTTATAAATTAAACACACATCTTTTATAAATAAGTAGGTATGCCGTCAATATGCAATCGTCTGATGAGTTCATTCACTGGATTCATATTGAGGTAATGAGCCTCATCATGATATCGCTAATGTTCGGTGAAGAACTTATTTAATGAGTTGACTCATACATTTTGAAGAATCCTGCTAGCTGTGTCCTATGATTAATATTATTATAATTAACTAAGTAGGTACCTATATTAACCTATCAAGTATCTGGTTACTAACATACTACTAAAATATTATTTAGTTCCGTGAACAGTAGGCACAGACGTAGTGACATACGAATTAATATATTTTCTTCTCTGGGTCATAATAATATTATGTATATCCTGCATCTTTTTAATCAAAAGAAGATTTTAAACGTTTTTTACTCCTGACAAGGCCTTTGTCCCCGCAATACAAAGGATTCCTATACAATATCCGAGATAATATAATTTAGGATGAGCTGTATAAACTATAAATGTGTATGGTATATTCAAGGTCACACGGAGAACCTTCAGCGGCCGTTCGAAGGTCAGTACAGCGCCGGCACCGTGGCGCTCGCCTTCTACAACGGCCTCTTCGCGTTCGGCGGCTGGAACTACCTCAACTTCGTCACTGAGGAGCTGCAGGATCCTTACAAGCAAGTTGTTGTAACTTGGCCAGGGCCCTGAATCACAATGTGCAATTCGACTCGGATTCGGAAACTTCATCGAGCGACATCCAATAAACGCTCGCCGCGCTAGGCATTGACCAATGACCGCACGGTAAATTTTCCGAATCCGTGTCGAACGAGAATCGTGAATCGCCCTGCAGGTCGCAAGGATACTTCCTTGAGAGCTTCGTCTTGCAATTTTAATTTTAAACTAACCGAAATCTAATATTATAGTCTATAGAGAAGTTTCTAGAGCCTATATTTCATTTCCTATTCCCTACTACATCTAGATTCAAGAATATTATATCCATGATATGAATACAAACAGAAGATGAGACTCTCGAGGCTCCCAAGCTCTATGCAAACGCTAAATGTTAAAACTGCTTTTACCAAAGATAATACTAATAATTAATATCACATAGTTACAAGAATTATCTCCAATAAGATCAATCGAATTGTATCACGAACTAAACATTGCAAACTTCCACGACGTGATTCTGTCGTAACGAAATCAATTTGCTGCAGAATTGTCACGCTCGTAATCATTAAGTGGGTTCATTATTAGCAAAAACTATGAGTACTTTATCAATAATAATAATAATAATAATCGTTACCCTCAAGACCGAGCTTTTCTAGATGGAATTACAAAAAGTAGAGCTATATTTTTTCTGTGTTCTTAATACACCTATATTATACCTTAAAAGTTAAAACATATAAATTAAGTTGAAAGAATACATTGGAATGAACAATGTAATAAAAAAGAAAAGTGATAAAAGCTTTCCAATCGTTGGGATCGATCTCCCTGAAGAGTTTTCCAAACAGACTCGCATTGCCCACTCGATAGAAAATGGGTTTGTCTTTCAGATCAAAGGGAAATCAATCTTTAAAAGAATAAAGCCGACCTAGATTACACGCAAATACAATAACGAACAATAAAATATTACTCTATTAAAATGTAAATTGAAAATATTTTATATTCACTGTCCCAATTTTTTAAATATTATGTATTTTATTAACATTCAGTGAGTTTTCAATCCAATTACGAATATTTTTTCAAAGTGTGGAAAGAATATTCATCAGCTGCAGTAGATGATGTGACTAGAAATTAGAATTGCAAGTAAAACACAAGTACGGAGTACTATTATACTATATTCTGTGACACAAGATTAAAGCGTTTCGTTTAATACTCACTCCATTCATTGCATCCATTATTCATGAAAGCCTTATCAATTCTCGTGGGATGGTTCCGTGCCGTGCAAATGAAATTAGGGGTCTCTACAATTTTCGTATGACTTCTACTATTGTCCGTTTATGTGTCTTATCTCTAACATAATATTGTTATTATATTTTAACCGTTTAAGGGGCACTTGCGTAGATCTGGGTTAAAGTTAACTCTAAGTTAAACATCATGTCATATCTGTCACTCATTTTAAAGAGTGATAGAGATGACATGATGTTTAACTTAGAGTGGGTTGCATCAACTTACTTTAACTATAACTTTAACCATAACAAAAAGTCAATTAATGAACTGTCAAATCCCTAGTAAAAGTCTATTATGGATGCCATATTTGACGATAACCTTAACTTTAACTTTAACTACGCTTCTGGTGCAACTCGCCCTTAGAGTTAACTTTAACCCAAATCTACGCAAGTGCCCCTTAGGGCTATTAATAATGTAAACTAAAGTCAGTGAATCCGACTAAAATTCGACCTTAATCACAGTTTAATTTTTAACTGTTAAGAACAAGTTTTGAAGTGTCAATAATAACTGCGAGTTGCGACGTATCCTCAAACAAAACACACACACAAGCTCATTTTTACGACACAATAAATGTGTGGAATTTAATAAAGGCGCGTTGGAATGTTCCAGGAATCTGCCCCGGGCGATTTGGATCGCTATGCCGATGGTGACGACGATCTACGTGATGGCCAACCTCGCATACTTCGCCGTCGTCACCAAAGTCGAGATGAACAACACGGCCATCGCCGCGGTGAGTTATTACAAGACTTATTAGTTATTATACATTCTGAGAAGTTCATTCAGAGATGACCTACGTATTTTGGTCATGTACTGTCGAACCAAACCCAGCCGACCGATGACGGCATTAAATAATTGACATAATCCGACCAAATGACGAAGGTTTGTCAACTTCCTATGAATCATATTCAATATTCATGTATGTGTGCGTGTTCGAACTGTCCACGTACACAAAATTATAACTCACACATTAATGGCAATTAATGGCAAGGCATGCGGGAGATCGCCGCATGACTTGGTCCGCGCCGTTAGAATTTAAACTTTAACTTTTAAGTACTTGCAAATTGGTGCTATTATATAAATATAAGCGTTTTTAGTGTACTATTTTTTTACTATTTTGTGTACTTACTTTGAAGAGCATGCCATTATTATCGTTGCTGGTAAAGTTAGTTCCATCCAAGATTTGCAACTTTGCAACTTGTATGCTCAAATCTCGGCCTTGATTCTAGAGATTAAAAAGGTTTGATTACTAGTATTTAGTCCTAGGTTATTATATCTAGTATTAGCCCTGGGTATTTGTCCTATTGACACTTAATAATATCTAAAGTTATTTTTGTCTTCTATAGCCTTTATTAAATTCTAGGCAAGGCATGGAATGTAACAATGCATTATTGTTCTGAATATCTTTAATGTATAATACAGATAAGTACCTTAATCCTTAATTCATTTACGACCTTCTATCACATAGGTATAATACGACAATTGATATTGTGTGGGCTTCATGAGATAAATAAAGCAAGGTCGAGGCTACAAAAAGCGCTCATTGCTGACCTTAGCTAGCTTACCTGCATCACATTACCATTAGCTATCACCTTGATTCGAATAATAGCAATACACAATTCATTATCTATTAGTTCCAAAGTGCCTACTTTAAAAAAATATATTGAGTATTTCGGTGCTTTTGTAATTTGTCTCAGGTTGATTCACAATTTTCAGGGCCTGTTTCACCACTTCCTGATAAGTTCCGGATAGGCTATCCACCTCTTACATTGATAGATAAAGTATGGAGAATCTGTCAAATAGTTGTGGATAGCCTATCTGGTACTTTATCAGGAAGTGGTGAAACAGGCCCTTAATCGTTTTGACGTTTGCGCTATATAAAATTTCCAAGTCCCCGAGTGTCGATACTCTACAAAGCGAAGCGCAGTCCTGGTATTCACAATTAAGAAATAATTATTGTGCTCATATAAAATCATATTAAGCATTTCTTGCGGTCGCGTAAGATAAGTAACGTATCTTCAGTTACTTCCTATGCTATATCATAAGCTCTAGGATTGCGCAATTTAGTTCCGATTGGCGAAACTGGCGGTATCTTCCATTAACGTGTCAACGTGTGATCGCGATCTAGCAGCTATGATTTGTTCCACCTGTTACTTTAAATGGGACCGCGCTTAAAATAGTCTCGAAATTTAAGTACCTGGGACATATCATACATGAGGACCTCAGAGACGATGATGATATAGAGAGGGCAAGAAGAGCGTTAGCCGTGCGCTGCAATATGCTAGCCCGACGGTTTGCGCGGTATACGGTGGAGGTCAAAATTGCACTTTTTAAAGCTTTTTGTCAACCACTGTACACATAATCATGCGCCCTGTGGGTGGCAAATACGAGGCGGGCGTTTGACGCTCTTCGTGTCCAATACAATAACGCTTTCAGGGTGCTGCTGGCGCTCCCGCGATACTGCAGTGCATCTGGCATGTTCGCTGACGCTAAAACTGACGACTTTCCGTCGGTTTTACGCAAGCGTACCGCGTCACTGATGTACAGGGTTCGCGGGAGTGACAACATCATACTGAAGGCGATATGTGGGCAAGCCGACGGCGCGATAGCGGCGCACTGTGAGCACGTCCATGTCCATGTCGCCAGTGCACCCGGTACCGTGGCGCAAATACGGCAAATAGAGGAATTATCATATTATGTACTTAATTACTTTTTATTATAATTACTAACATAGGAATAAGATTATTGTTAATACTAACCGCTATGGGCTGTGATAGTCTGTAATAAACGTATTTTTTAATTTTTTTATTTATTTGTGCCTATCAAATAGCGAAACATAGTGCGTGCGCGCCCGCTCCCCTGACTTCTCAAGTTCTCATCCCACCAAAGCTGAAAATACCTTAAACCTAAAAATGGAACAATATGCCTAGCAAAAACGGCCAAGCGATCGTAGAGTTCAGATCGTAGACGTCTCTTTTGGATTGATACAGCTGAGTCATAGTATTATGCCCAATTTCACCAACGTCTTTTAGTGTTAAAAGCTTTTTTAAATGTCATGTCTTCTCTTTCATTCATATATGAAAAACGAAAGAGGTGATGTGATACTAAATCGAGTATTAACTTTAACAGTCGTTGGTGAAATTGAGCCTTAACCTTCACTTGTAGATATTCGGTGATCGGCTCTTCGGGACATGGAGCTGGGTGATCCCGGTGTTCGTGGCGCTGTCGACGTTCGGCGGCGTTAACGGCGTGCTGTTCACGTCGGCGCGGCTATTCGCGACGGGCGCGCAGGAGGGCCACATGCCCGCCTTCTTCACGCTCTTCCACGTCACCAAGCAGACGCCGATACCCTCGCTCATATTCACGGTAAGGTTCACATCTGGAAAAATATTATAATTAGTAAAAAGGAGGCCATTAAGCTGCGCGTCCACCGGGTCGGAATCGGAGCGTACGGTGTGGACGGAGCATCGTCATTTATCGTCATTTATAATTTGTCAGGCACAGAAATGACGTTCCAGTGCACGCAGTACCTTAGAAATCAATACAAAGCAACAAATCCGTCCGCTGCCGCTGCGTACGCTCCGATTCTTATCCGGTGGATTTAATAAATAAAAGCTTTTTGGAAACACCTATCCCAAAGTACATAAAAATCGTGCTATCGTCCAGGGATTTCACATAATTAATACGGCTGATAGGCATGTATGTGCTCGATGTTAGTTAAAACTTTTATTGCGAATATTAATTGGCCGGTTGTTATTCAGTCAGGTGTTGACGAACAGTAATAATTGCAGATCACCTACTTGACAGATATAGAAGATCTGAATAATAAAATACTAGATATAATTACCTATAGGTATTTTATTCGTGATCATTATCATAGTCATTTATAAACGAATGATTTTTAGGCTCCGACAGTTTTTCTTTTCCAACAGTTGCTAAGAGTACCTACATAATAGAAAAAGCTGTAGGAGGAATTTGTACAAACACCGCCTGCCTACTAAATAAAAAAGTAAAGATCTAACTTTCACTAAAACGTTATGGTCCGATAGGTTTATTTTGTAACTTAAGTTTTATTGTCGCACGTAAGTCGCAACAAGACACAGAGGTGAGAGGAAAAATAAAATATATTTTGCTCGTTAAAAAAAAACTGGACAGTGGACAGGAAACTTTTGGTCTTTTGGTAGGACATTGAATACTGATGTATAATAATTATGTACTACAGTGAAGGACATAGATCGTATAGACATGACCTACTATGAAAATATTAATATGTTCTCGTGTATTTTGTTTATAAGTAACTACGAACATCTAACATTGATTAAAGAACCTCTTTTGGTTTTTTAAGCCTGTTACTTGTTGTTAGCAAAAAAAGTGTTTTCTTAATTTCCAGTGCTTCTTCTCGCTGCTGATGTGCACAACGAGCAACGTGTTCGACCTCATCAACTACTTCTCGCAGATCCTGTGGTTGTCAGTGGGGGCTTCCGTGGTCGGTATGCTTTGGCTGCGGCGGACGAGACCCAACATGCCTCGCCCTATCAAGGTGAACATCATTATTCCCTTCGTGTTCCTCATTGCCATCGGCTGTCTGGTCATCATACCGGCCATCACCAAGCCCCTGGATACGGCTATCGGCCTGGCCATACTTTTATCGGGCATTCCAGTGTACTACGCTTGTGTGAAGTGGGAAAGCAAGCCGGAGTGTTACAACGCTCTCTCGGGATGTATACTGAGGTTTTTCCAAAAGCTGTGCTCGTGTAACTATGTCGAGTCGTCGGAAAAGATGTCTGGGTAGGCTGTATTTATTGGCGCTTCGACGTAAATGTTTGTAGATACTAATTGTTATGACAAAATAAGTTATATTGAATTGTATATTCTTATACGTCTATTTATTGAATGGGATTGGACATTCAGGTCTACATGCATAGATTTGTGTTAAATAATAATAATATCATCTTAAAATATACGAAGTATGAGAAAGACAACCCAGATCTATGCGAGTGGGCCCTAGAAAGTTGAAGTACCTATATAATATACTTATTATTTAAACGTGTATCTGATGTATACCTAGTTCTACTTTTATCCAAGGTTTACCTATGTACACAGTAAAATGTATTCGTTTTACAACCTTTTGACAGTTTACAATGTCGCAAGTTATTATAATACGTATATACAATTTTATGGTAAAATATTCTTGTTCATATACAATTTCAATTTTGGAGTAACCTAGTGTATGAAGAACTGATAGAACTACGTATTTCGACTGAACTTCAAATCTCTAAACCGATTTACTTAAAATTTGGTATGGGGTCACAATTTAGAATACCGGTTAAGGTCATTTTCTGTACTTACTTATAAAAAACCGTTCAGGGTTTCCAGACAGATTGACAGACGTACTTTTTCTCGAAAAAAGTTTTGGTCGCAAAAAAAAATACCTACTTACCTGCATGGAAGGTAGGACAACATAGGATATATAGGTAGGCTACAACTTGTCTTGTAGTTTCTAGAAAAAACTATTATTCTCTGGAGCATTAAATATATTATGTGTCTTATCTTGCCCCACCATCCTCTGCTAACATAACTTAGTTCCGAAAAAAAAAAATGTTTTAAATATTCCCGTATGTCCAATGCGATAACTGTTGTAGATATAAAAATGTATGTGAATAGTGAATACCTATGTGCAGCTTAAATATTTAAAAGATCACTTTTTATAATTTATTAAATTAATGTAAGTATATATTCAGTGACGGATTAAGACTACTTCTTGATGCCCTAAGCAATCCATGCCTGTGGTGCCCCCCCCCCCCATCCGTATGTCAACTAGAATCTGTCTTTAAACTTTCAAGTTTTACCACCTAAAACATTACTTTTATCCTAGAAACTTTTTGGTGTGGTTTTTGGTGACGTGAGAGTGAGACGTGATGCCCTAAGGACGGATGTTTTTTGTCCTTTTGTCCTTCTTCTCGTGCCCCCTCAGACGTGATGCCCTAGGCGATTGCTTAATTTGATTAAGGGTTAATCCGTCACTGTATATATTTTATTAAATGTAAGAGTGGGAACAAGTTTTGTAAAATATTATATTGTCTGAGATATAAGTTGATACGTCATCAGTATTTTATCTACACTACTATTATAAAGAGGAAAGATTTGATTTTTTGTTTGTTTGTTTGTTTGTTTGAGTCGAATAGGCTCCGAAACTACTGGACCGATTTGAAAAATTCTTTTGCTATTGGAATCTTACATTATTTCTGCTGAACATAGGCTACATTTTATTTTGGAAAAAAGTAGGGTTCCGTAAGATATTTGAGTTTTTCGGACGAAAGGTGTAACAAATCAGCTAGAAAAGTTACTTATTTTGCGTACGCTGCCTAAACTATAAAAGATAGAACCATAAAATGTTCTAAGTAATTGTATATCTTATAAATATCTACAAAAAAGTCCGCGACACACTATACCTATCTATGTCGAGTGAGGCACAATAACCATTTATTTATTTAAAAATCCTGAATTTTTTTGGACTACATTAAAACGGATATATTTTACTCACGCTATTAATCCTTATCAAAATAAATTCTTTTATCACTAAGTACAGTTTATGTAGATAATATTTGGTCTTTGAATGATTAAAATTGGACGTTTGGTTTTGAAATTATGGCGAAATTAAAATATTACGATAGTGGGCGTCACCAAAGCGCGTGCGGGGAAGACAATATTCTGTTGTAGAAATGAAAATTCTGTAGGTACTTAGAAGATATGAAATGACACCCGAAATTACACCTTTGTCACTACATCGCTATAGAAGCCAAAAATGTGGTTAGTTTTTTGTCTGTCTGTCTGTCACTCTTTCTGTCTGTCTGTCTGTATGTTTGTTCCAGCATCACACGAAAAATATTGATCCGATTTGAATGTGGTTTTCGCAGATATATTTATCTTCTTCCAACTTAACATATGGTGTGTAAAATTTTTTCCCCCCGCCCCTCTAAGGGGACAAAAGAGGGGGTCAGATTTTGTATCAAACTTTTTTCTCGAAAACTACTTATCCGATTTGCATACGGTTTTCACAGATATATTATATTTGTCTTCTTCCAACTCAACATCTGGTGTATAAAAATCCTCCCCCCCCTCCCCTCTCAACCCTCTCTGGGGACCAAAGAGGGGTCAGATTTTGTATACAACTTTTTTCTTTAGTGGACTTACTTCATATTAGGTATTAACTGTGTTTTTCAACTTAACATCTGGTGTATGACCTTCCCCCCACACCCTCTTAAGGGACAAAAGAGGGGGTAAAACATGTATCAACTGATGATGTAGAAAATATACTTTAAATGGCAAAACAACGTTTGCCGGGACAGCTAGTATCAAAGCGCACGGAGTGCGCGGCCAAGTTCCAGCAGGCCGCGCGCATGCCGTGCACTATTTACACGAACGGTTTCGACGCACTTTTGACCCCCTTGTATCTCAGTGCCTATTGCGAGAGCAAAGATAAAATTTTACCTACCTAATTATATACTAGTACTTACGCAATATACCAAATTTCATAGATATAGATTTGTTAGATCCTGAAATATTTCCTTGTAAAAATAACTAATTTTGGCACTGACTCACTGACCGGTAATCAAAATCTCTGGGCCACTTCCAGTTGTCGTAGCGTTATGAAATTTGGCACACAGGTTGTTTGTTATATGTAGATTAACAAAAAATTAAGAAATTTGAGAAATTGGTCAAGCGTGAGTCGGCTCATCTATGAATTTGAGATAAAAATCGGTAATCAAAACCTCTAGGCCACTTCCAGTTGTCGTAGCGTTATGAAATTTGGCACACAGGTTGTTTGTTATATGTAGATTAACAAAAAATTAAGAAATTTGAGAAATTGGTCAAGCGTGAGTCGGCTTCAAAACCTCTAGGCCACTTCCAGTTGTCGTAGCGTTATGAAATTTGGCACACAGGTTGTTTGTTATATGTAGATTAACAAAAAATTAAGAAATTCGAGAAATTGGTCAAGCGTGAGGCGGCTCATCTATGAATTTGAGATAAAAATCGGTAATCAAAACCTCTAGGCCACTTCCAGTTGTCGTAGCGTTATGAAATTTGGCACACAGGTTGTTTGTTATATGTAGATTAACAAAAAATTAAGAAATTTGAGAAATTGGTCAAGCGTGAGTCGGCTTCAAAACCTCTAGGCCACTTCCAGTTGTCGTAGCGTTATGAAATTTGGCACACAGGTTGTTTGTTATATGTAGATTAACAAAAAATTAAGAAATTCGAGAAATTGGTCAAGCGTGAGGCGGCTCATCTATGTTTTTGAGATAAAAATCGGTAATCAAAACCTCTAGGCCACTTCCAGTTGTCGTAGCGTTATGAAATTTGGCACACAGGTTGTTTGTTATATGTAGATTAACAAAAAATTAAGAAATTTGAGAAATTGGTCAAGCGTGAGTCGGCTTCAAAACCTCTAGGCCACTTCCAGTTGTCGTAGCGTTTTGAAATTTGGCACACAGGTTGTTTGTTATATGTAGATTAACAAAAACTTAAGAAATTCGAGAAATTGGTCAAGCGTGAGGCGGCTCATCTATGAATTTGAGATAAAAATCGGTAATCAAAACCTCTAGGCCACTTCCAGTTGTCGTAGCGTTATGAAATTTGGCACACAGGTTGTTTGTTATATGTAGATTAACAAAAAATTAAGAAATTTGAGAAATTGGTCAAGCGTGAGTCGGCTCATCTATGAATTTGAGATAAAAATTAATATGTACAAGTAAATACACTGAAATAAGATGAGGAGGAAAGAAACAAATTGGTATGATTCCTTAAAAAAAGTATTGAAATCTCACCAAAAACATACCTGTTAAAACGGGGCCAAGTTCCTATTCACTAATTGTTCGCCTTAAAAAAGAGTTGAAATCCAATTCAATGCCAAGTTTAGATGCACTTCCAAATCGATCATAATCATCTTCATCAACAGCCTGATCCTAAATACTTCTAAATTTGAACTTGGCAGGTTTTCATGCTAGTAGCACTTGATAATTATTGTATAATTTTTAAATTTAAATATAAGATATCTATGTGATTAAATTAACCTGCCAAGTTCAAATTTAGAAGTATTTAATGATCGATTTGGAAGTGCATCTAAACTTGGCATTGAATTGGATTTCAACTCTTTTTTAAGGCGAACAATTAGTGAATAGGAACTTGGCCCCGTTTTAACAGGTATGTTTTTGGTGAGATTTAAATATAGTGCGTCAAGAAAGTCAAGAAATTAAAAAGTGGCAACATCGTAGTGTCATCCCTTTCAAATCAATCAAAGAAAAAAGGGATGACACTACGATGTTGCCACTTTTTAATTTCTTTACTTTCTTGACTCACATTACCTACCTATTTAAATCTTTATGAAGCCTTTATTGTATTACGAGCATTCTTTTATATTACGTGTAGGTATGCTTCAAATGTCTTTAAAATTGAACGTGCTAACAATAAACTTCAATTTATTTGCGTGTAACAAAAATCACTGCCTTATTGACCTTATTCTGATGTTTTGTTTAGGTTTTTAACATATTCAGCCATTCGGCTGATGCATTATAATGGTGACTAAAGTGTGTACAGAACCAAGATCAATAATAACCATTAATAATAATCTGGGATAGTCGTATTAAGTTACTACTACTTACTGTGAATACTGAATATATCGTTTGTGCTTAAAATGTTATGGATAAATTAGTTAAGTGAATAAATATGAAGCTCGCTCTCTCTAAGTCTTGGTTTATGTAGCGTTAAAGATGAAAGAATATTAGCCCTAAAAAATGTCTTGTAGAGTAAGAGCCAGTAGACCTTCGTCATCTTATAAAAGTTATTTATTTTGTATAATATTTTTGTTTATACTGCGTGACTGGTGAGACATGTTCAATACTTGAGGACGTGATATTTGGCTATTATATTAGTTGGAAAAAAATAATATAAAAAATAATATCAATTGATCACTGAGTAAATGTAGCTTAAAGTTAAATAATTATTTACCCAACGCATGGACACCGCGAGCGGGAGGGGTAGTTGTGTGGTGTTTCTTTGGTAGCGCACGCCTCTGCACCGGCCGCATAGTATGCCTACTTGCCTAGCCGCGTAATTTATTTAGTATCCATGATTCATTATTTTTTGGGAAATTCAAAAAAAAATTAAGAACCTAATTTTATTACATATTTATAATGAGAATCGAGTACTGAATACTCTCCTTAAATATCGGTATTGACTCACCAGTCATGCTGTAGATATCTTTGTTTAAGTTACCTAATGAGTAATGTATCAAGTTATATATATACTTATTATTTAACTTCATTGATCAGCTCACTACTCTAAATGCAGATCTTCTATTTAGTTATTTTACTATACAGTAATTAAGTGTTTAGCAATAGATACTTAACGTATACATATTATAACATATTATAGTTTATTTTCGTTAACGAAAGTCGACACGGGTAGAGCAAAAAGGTAGAGATGACTATAATATTATAGATTATGATATCAGCGCTTTATTATTTACAATTAAGGGCACCACTAGCTAGCTAGATCTGAAACATTCCGTATTGATATAAGAAAAGAAAAATTAGTTAGTATTCTTCTATATATAAGACTCGAATGCGACAGCTCCAAACCTAAATTTTGCCTTTCAACAATAGTATTTGGTAATAATTACTAATTTTGCAACCTTTCATTACAAAACTGCTTACTTACAACTAACTACCGAGGTAGAGTATTACCTGCAGTGTACCAATTTATCATTGGATGCTATCAAATTTTTGATTTTCATCCATTGGTTAGAATTTTTTTGGTTAGGTACAATAAAATATATAGACAATAAAATATATTCTAATCGGTAGTAAGTACTACTTACTAGGTTGGTAAAACATAATAATTTGTGTTCCTTTGACTCGTATCTAATAAATAAAACACATACAAGAGCAGCTGCAGATGCGTAGCTTATAATAATATTAAACACGCTCTATTTATATAGAGTGATCATTGACCGTCGATTTCCCAAGGAAGAATGGGAGATTTTATAGGTCAAGAACTTCTATGATGTTGAAGGTAACCATGGGTGATGGGCGGCGAAATCGACTATAGTTTCTTGGTTCCCTCAATTTAGACAAAAATGTGCTATTTACATGATAATGTTTAGTAGTCGACGCCGCCGACTCTATCAATATTGATCTGTACTTTTTATATTATATTCTGTGAGTAGTAACGAATCTGCACGAAAAATGGGCGAGCCGATTACTGAAATTTAACTATTGTGAAAAGATGGAGTTTAAGATGGCCCAATGTTTACCTACTATAATAGTTTTGCCTATAGTTACCGAACACGCAGCAATTCGGTCATTGACCTAGCTAATAATCATAGAGATAAGTCTCTTTCATTCATATGCGAAATTATCGCAATAGGTACAGCTGTAGATGATATTTTATACGAGTTGGCTGGAAAATGACATTAAGTAGAGCTCTAGGTCAAAGGCTGAAGTTCTACCTACGTGTCCGGTGACTGAACTAATAATAAGTTAAATTAAGTTTTGATACTACTTATTTTACTAAGCAATAATTAAGTTAGATAATTTTATTACGTAAGTATTTATTATTGAGTTACCTAGTACCTACTCAATAGATACATTTTGTGAAAACGATAACGATCATAGAAGAGGCTGTCTTATCAGCAGGTTGTTACTCATGATAACGTTGACAGTAGGTAGATAATTACTGGAATAAAACGAGCTTTGACTAATATGTAACTATGTTAGAAACACGTCATTGTTTAAAATTCAATTGAAACTGCTTAATTAAACAACTAGAGTGAGCTCATCATTTTAACCCTTTCGCTTTATTAATGGCCGTGTGAAAACTGAAAATGACTGTATTACAGTAATCTATAGGTACCTATTTTGTTTTATAATTGGAATATTTTTAGATATTCAGTATCTATTGTATACTCAGATTGTAAAATTTAGCTATATTAATATCAATATACGTGGAGCATCCAAATTCTAGTTTTCTTTATTCTCCCTCGCATTTTAAAGCAACTGTAGAGGTTCTCCCTGTAACCTGTTGCTGGGTGATTGGTGGACAACACCAATTGACTTAAAAAAGTCTGTTACAGGTATAAGTTTACAAGTACTACTACTACTTACTTAAACCCAATGTTTCCTTATCCATTGCTTAAAAGTTAAACCTCATTAGTCACTCTGCACTCATTACATTGCTCATTACAGAAAGCCTCTTGAGTCTTGACATTATATTGTTTTTTTTGCCTGTAATATTAAGTCAAATAATAATGTCAAGAAAATAACGGAGAAAATCAATGGAAAATATTTTCCATTCATTTTAATTTAAAGCTATTTGAGAGACGGGTACAAAACATGTTTATAAGGTGTGTTCATACGCTAAGTAAATATCATATTGTGTACCGCTTCTTTCGCGCTAGCGCACCAGTCCGCATGGTGCATAGGTGGTATCCGGATAAAGAATTTATAAGTCAGTACGCTGGAGTCGCATACCAAACTTCTGAAGAAATAGAAAAATACTTCAAAGTAACATACTCTGGTAGAGTCAGGCCGGTGGAAAGAACGGTGAAAAACATGATAATAAACTTCGGCCCCCAACACCCGGCTGCTCACGGCGTACTTCGGCTCATATTGGAGCTTGACGGAGAGACGGTCGTTCGAGCTGATCCTCACATTGGTTTTTTGCACAGGGCTACCGAGAAGCTCATGGAGAACAAGCATTACCTTCAGAGCCTGCCCTTTATGGATCGTCTCGATTACGTGTCTCCTCTTGCGAATGAGCAGGCGTTTGTAATTGCAGTGGAGAAGCTACTGAACATTCGAGTTCCCCCGCGAGCCCAAGCCATACGCGTTCTCTGTGCTGAACTTTGCCGAATAGCAAATCACCTTTTAAACATCTCTGGAACCATCCTCGACGCGGGAGGCATAACGCCGTTCTTTTGGATGTGCGAGGAACGAGAAAAAATCTATGAGCTGTGCGAAAGAATGAGCGGTGCACGGATACATAGCGCGTACATAAGACCGGGTGGGGTTTCCCAGGATTTACCCATAGGTTTTCTCGATGACCTGCACGAGTTTTGTTCGAAATTAGCCGAAAGATGTGATGAAACCGAGGACTTAGCAACTGAAAATAGATTGTATTATCAGCGAACAGCGGGCATCGGTGCTGTGACCGCCCATGAGGCCATAAACAGAGGGTTCTCCGGGCCGATGCTACGGTGCACGGGTGTAAAATGGGATTTACGTATCGCTCACCCGTACGATGGCTACGACATGTACGATTTTGACGTGCCAGTGGGCACATTCGGAGATAGCTACGATCGCCATCTTCTCCGACTCATGGAATTACGTCAGTCACTAAGAATCATCAACCAAGTAATAGACACCATCCCGGAAGGTGAAATTAAGACTGACGATGCTAAAATATCGATGCCTCCGCGATCCGAAATGAAGACATCCATGGAAGCTTTGATTCATCATTTTAAGTTGTGTTCTGAAGGCTTTGTGGTGCCTCCTGGTGCGACGTATACGGCAGTGGAGTGCCCGAAAGGCGAACTGGGTATTTACATGGTGTCCGATGGTACATCCAAACCGTATCGCGTCCATCTTCGACCATGTTCCTACAACCACTTACAAGGATTAGCATTTTTGGGACCACAGCTTATGTTAGCTGACATATCAATACTTATTGCAACTATAGATGTAGTGTTTGGTGATGTTGACCGTTAAATAAATGATATTATGTACTTAAAACATAATATTATATACGTTTTTAGCGATTTTATTGCACATGATTTCATTACGCGATTTAAAGCTGTTCCTGTGAATAAAGACCTTATTAACAATATTAAATAATAACAATATGGAATAATAACTAAAATCTTTTTTATTATTATATTTTGTACGGTCTAGTCTTGACTGGTTTCCTAAATTTCAGTATGAGACACAGGCTACTAAGGGATACTACGTATGTATGAGAACCCCTGCTTGAGTTCGTTATTTTAGTGCTGCGGTTCCCGCTGTGTCTGAACACAGCGGGAAGTGTACCTATGGGCATCTATGGGGAACCCTAAAATTTTTGATAATTTTTCCATTTTTGCATCAAAATCGGTTGCGGTAATGCGGTTCACAGACTACATCTACTTACCAAGTTTCAATAGTATAGCTCTGATAGTTTCGGAGATAAGTGGCTGTGACATACGGACGGACAGACAGACAGACAGACGGAAAGACAGACAGACAGGCAGACAGACATGACGAGTCTATAAGGGTTCCGTTTTTGCCATTTTGGCTACGGAACCCTAAAAAGATATGAACGTTCAAAAACCCAAAAAAATGGCCAGATATTCCCCTGTCATGTTCAAACATCTAGAATACAAAAAAATAAAAGCGTTAGTTTCTTGTCTCGCCACATTAATTTAAAGCCTTGTCGAGCTGTAACCGCTTGGTTATTGCACGGAACTGCGCAGTTCCTGCTGTGTCTGAACTCTGAACAAGCACTTATCTTTGCTAATAATACTAAATGTGAAAAAAGTTTCTGTCAATGTCATAGCTAAACTGTCAAACTCATATTGCCAAAGTCATTGTCATTAAAATGTGTCAAAAGTCAAAACAAATTCTACATTTTCTACAATTTTCTTTGTTTTGTAACATTTAATCGTGCCTTGATAGACCAGTTTTTTGTTGTTATTATTTTCTTGGCTGTTATCACTTACAGTTCTGTTGATCGTGTCTTAAAACAAATCAGTGCTTTCTCGAAAATGTTAAAGTTTGAAATTGTATCTTCACGAACAGTGGAGGGCGTCGATAACGAAAAAAAATACGTCGCTTACATGCTACAAGTGAGACAAGATTCTACTGGATCTAGTCTTTTTGACCCCGATCCTGCAAATGTAGAAAGGAGATACACTCATTTTTTAGATTTGTATAATGGCCTTAAAAAAGAATGTCCCACTTTGATTGGCAGCCTCTCGTTTCCACGTAAGGTATGACGCATTCTTATTCAAACAGTCCTTGTTTGTAGTTCTAATAATATGCTAAATAGATTAGTTTCAGCTGACATTGTCTTTGTTTATTAAAACTATACTATAATTTGCAAATTCAATGCTTTCCAGATCATGGTCGGGAACTTTGAACCAAACTTGATATCTACAAGGGGAGCTGCCTTCCAATCGTTGTTAGATCTGATAGCCTCTGAGTCACGCTTACGGGATACATCCGCAGCAATAGCCTTTTTCCAAGACATTGAACTTAAAGAGGCAAGAAAGTTGATTGATGAAGGGAAATTTGACCAAGCTTTGTCTATTCTAGAAACAAGTTTCAAATTACTAAATAAGGTATGTATATTGTATACTGTCACTTAATGTAACCTTTATATTATGTTTTTAGAACTAAATTTGTAATGTTGCCACTATGATTTTCAAATATACTTGTAGTTGTCTTAATAATATTTGAGCTAAAGTATTCATGATTGCTTTATTCACTTTGTTTATTGTTGGGCCAATATTTCCAGGTATACACAGACAGATCGCGAGTAGTTCTATGTGCATTGTGTCGGATTGTAGCCTGTGCGGGTTCAAGTGGTGGGGCACTAGCGGGTCCCGTTGAGAAATGGGCTCAGCTCGCTCTCAGACGCTACCAAGCTGTTAGTGATTCTGATTTGTTACTCATCTATGTGCCACTACTACATACCTGTATATCTATTTGGTAAGTATTAGTTTACCTTGATTTTTATTTATGGAATATTAATATTAAACCTATGTATGATGTGGTTCTTATCTTTTAATCAGCCTATTATGTTTTTATCGTGCCTATGTTGCTGATAAACGAGAATCATAACATAAAGTTTATGATTATTGATCTCATTTTCAGGGAAACACTAGGGAGGAATAAATCGGAACTAGTACAAGAACTCAATGGTTTGCGGAAGAAAGGTATGAAAGTAGACTCAGTGCCCAGTCTGATGGACGCAGTGGACGATTTGAATATGACATTTTAACACAAGCACATTAAATACCACCACAGCTGAAAACATGAGCCATTAAGAAATAGTCTGTAAGTGTTTAATGTATATTGCTTTATTAGTCAATTACATATTATAGCCATTTATCTCAAAATGTAACTTATGGAGTGCTTGCTCATTCTTGCACTCTAATGCTAAGTACTCACATATGGTTTTACTCAATCGAGCAATCACGTAGAGTAAAACCCACAGCTTGGGCTTTCGTCCACACATTCAGCATTACTCTATCGAGTGACCGCTCAAGCTGGCTCGATGGAATTAAATAAATCTAATTTCCATTAAAGTTACTCAACGCGAGCCGCCAAGCTTTACTCAAGTGTATGTATGAATTGTGAGACTTGCTAAATGCAGCCACCGTCTCCATAGTTTTTTTTAAATCTTTATTTAAATATAGGGCTTTTGCCATATAATATGACATGTAACTTATAATTACTATTATTAACAATTAATTAAATATTCTAAACAAATACATTGCCGCATCACTTGCAGGTGAGGATATTATGTTTACATACCAACATAAATCAGTAATATTAGTCTCCATAGTTGAACAGTCTGAACGGCGCGCGTCTCTCGATAGATTAATGCTGAATGTTTGGAGGAAAACGCAAGCCGTGGGTTTTACTCTACGTGTTTGCTCAATTGAGTAAAACCATATTTGAGTGCTTAGCATAAGGTCAGTTTCAGTATATTTTGATCTTAATGTAAATAATGCTCAGTAAGGGCAGTTATAATGGCATTAATTTTTAAATGTCATGTATTCACATTCAAGAACTACAATTTTTGTTTACATTCAGATCAAAATAAGACTGAATATTGGGCACACACATTCTTTGTTGCCTCAATTCAGCACTTAGTGATGAGTCACACGTAATAATATGTATGACAAAGACTCATCATAACAACATGAAAGCAATAACAGAGATAAAATAGATAATTCAATAGTTTACATTTCCTACAAATAGTATACTTAAAGTATAACTTAGAAGTAGTTAGTATTTTATAGCAATTTAAACATAATTATTAATTCATCAAGCCCCAAGCGGTCGCATGCAACCGTGAGAACAATAGATAAGCTATTGTGTCTCGTTTTTCCACGATCGACAGGTTAAATAAATCATGTTGCATCTTTAGGAATATCAAATATTATGTATTCTACTTTCTAAATTTTTTTATTATTTTAAGCATGCAAGGAAATCAAAATCATAACACTTAATTTTACTAGTATTTTTGTTTTTGTATAAAAGTCAGTATTTTAATGTATTCTGTTAGATTTTAGAGAATTATGTACACTGATTAGGCTAGCATGTTAGAGCTATTTCTATTGTTTCTTTTTAGGGTTCCGTACCCAAAGGGTAAAAACGGGACCCTATTACTAAGACTTCGTTGTCTGTCCGTCTGGCTCCGTCTGTCCGTCTGTCCGTCTGTCTGTCTGCCTGTCTGTCTGTCTGTATGTCTGTCTGTCTGTCTGTCTCCAGGCTGTAACTCAAGAACGGTAATAGCTAGAGATTTGATATTTTTACAGATCATGTATATCTGTTGCCGCTATAACAACAAATACTAAAAATATAATATTTAAGGAGGGCTCCCATACAACAAACATGATTTTTTTGGGCTTTTTTGCTCTACTGCGTGACTGGTGAGACATGTTCAATACTTGAGGACGTGATATTTGGCTATTATATTAGTTAGAAAAAAATAACATAAAAAAAATAATATCAATTGATCACTGAGTAAATGTAGCTTAAAGTTAAATAATTATTTACCCAACGCATGGACACCGCGAGCGTGGGTGTGGTGTTTCTTTGGTAGCGCACGCCTCTGCACCGGCCGCATAGTATGCCTACTTCCCTAGCCGCGTAATTTACTTAGTATCCATGATTCATAAATTTTTGGGAAATTCATAAAAAAAATTAAGAACCTAATTTTATTACATATTATAAATGAGAATCGAGTACTGAATACTCTCCTTAAATATCGGTATTGACTCACCAGTCATGCTGTATATCAAAAATGTCAACAGGTAGGTACTTGAATTTCTCACAAGATCCTTAGTTATATGTGTTCTTTAATATTTAATAATAATATTAAAATAAAATAAAAAAATAAGGGGGCTCCCATACAAAAAACACAATTTATGGCCTAATTTTGCTCTATAATGGTACGGAACCCTTCGTGCGCGATTCCGACTCGCACTTGGCCGATTATTAATTATTTAATTGGTACTTCATGATTATTATTATTCCTATAATATTATGTGAAATTGAAAGCTTGTTTTTTGCCTGTAACATTAGAATCACTGCATCTAAACTAAAATTTTATAATTCATAATATTATATGAAATAGTATAGTATAGCTTACTAACATAATACACAGTGAGATGAATGTATCTAATTTAAGTATTAGGTACCTGGTATTACATTGTAAGGAGTACACCATGGCTTCCACATGTTAATAATTATAATTAGTGAATGTCAATATAATAAGTAAGTGAAACAATACCTTTTAGAATGACTCAATAGAGTGAAAAAAGAACAATCAGAATAACTAACTGATAAAATTTTTTGACAATTGGAAAGTAACTAAAGATAAATTAAAATTTGTTGAAAATTATTTTTGGAGTGGTTCTACACAAGCGCCATATTATGATATGGCGCTTGTGTAGAACCATATTTGGGTATGGCCATATATGGCGTGTCTATTTTTATTTTAAATGAAATTGAAACAACTAACAGCTTTTTGTCGTAGGTGGACCTATCTATACCATCTTTTTATACGCTTTTTATTAGCTTCACCTGTATATTTGTTTGTAACATGTTTGTAACCGACTTCTGTGGGCGCGATTTTGACCCACTTTAAACGGCCAGATTTCGCTCAAACTTTGTAGATTTATCGAGGACCGATGACAATACACTAATTTGATATAATTATTCCATTTTTCAATTTGTATGTTTGTATGTTTGTTTGTAACCCTTTATATAAAAAGCGTGTTTTTAGTTTTTTAAACTATTACTTATCAATTCTGTTAATAATTAAAGACGTGAGTGCATGAATGAGGTATGTAACACATTTCGAATTTCGAGTAAATCGCGTTTAAAGTTTTGAAAAAACTTTTTATGATTTTTCATCACAAATCAAGTAATGGCTTTTGTTAATTGTATCAGGAGGTGTAAATATCTTCCGTTTTTATTGTTATGTTAAAAATTATATAAAAAAATCTCCATTCTAGGATAAATAAGGAAAAATGTGAAGTTACTCGGTTCTTCACTTTTAAATGCAACAAAATCTGTAAAGACTGTCAATGCATGAAGTACACATAAATCACTTTTTTTTATTGAGATGAAACAAGACTCAATTTAAAAGACAATAAATTCACGGCCAAACAGATTTAAACAAAAATGGATTATACTTTTGAAAGACGGGAAAGATTATAAGGGAATTCCGCATTAGAAAACTAAATGTAAACAAAACTGAGTTGTAGGCGTCATCTAGTAGGAATTAAGTAGAGAAAACGAGATGATGAAAGTAATAATCTCCAAAGCAAATTTCGTCGAAATCAGTTCAGCCGTTTAAGTGTTAAGAAACATTTAAGATCATACAAACACGATTTCCCAATTTATAGTTTACTAGTAAGATCAATTAATTTTTTAAAATATTTTGGGTTTCTCAAAGTTGATATAATATTATAGATTGTTTAAAATGAACCCTTACTTAATAAATAAATTTAAGTATATTAATAATAATAACTTAAATTATGCACTATTCAAATGTTACAATTAAAAGAACAATATACTAATTCAAGTTTTTATTGTGTTTTATTATACTTACTTTTAACTGCGTTTTCACGACTATGGCTTGTACGTCATAATACCTAGTAAAAAAAAACAGTCAAGTACTTACAATAAAAAATTCTTTGTCGAGCATAGCTAGTTCGATTTTCAAATTTGGCCCGCTCGCTCATTTGAATTTGGAATGAAGTATCGACGCGACCAAAGAATAAATACCACATAAATACACTAGGTACGCGACCACAGATTAAGGATATTATATAGGTAGATGTAGTTTTAGCCCGTCATAGCGTGGCCATTTTGTGCTTATTTTCATACAAGTAGTGTGCGTTTATTTTCTTGAATATTTCTATTTGGCGATCATTTCGAAGCACGTTAAAATCCAGAAAAGAAAGTCATTTAGTTCATGATATTGATAAACTGTAGTTCAAGTACTGAGAATCCTTAAACACACGTAAAAAGCTATGCAACTTTTGTAGTCAAATTATTAATTAATGTGACATTTTTAGCACTAATGCCTTACATAGCACGAATAAGGGATTATTAAACTTAAATATTATCCTTTTTAGCTTACAAAAATACCGATTGAAAAGCCAAAAAAACGTTGTTCAAAACTTACGTATTTAATGTTAAATCCACGTGTTTGAGGCATTTTTTGGCCATTCTTATGGTTTATAATTTAGCGGAACCATAGAAATCAACAATATCTAGCATAAAATGTTCAATTAAACCTTTATTAACACTTTTATTACATGAAATATGCAAACCGACTCCTTTGTTATGTCCTAGTAAGTAGGACATAACATTACACGCTTTTGACGCTTATACACTGATATAAGGCTCTCTCCTACTATAGTATCTCAATGTACGCGACGCGACGCTATAAAGTATTAGCACAGGATAAATGCAAACAGCCAAACTGATGCCTAAATATTTTTTTATATTTCCAACAATTTAATATTATAATAAAAACAAAAACAAAATATTTTATACGTAGGTACCATTTAAGTTACGATAGGTTTTTCCAAAATTTTAATTTGTTTGGAAACAACGAAAAGCGCCTAGTCTTTAATAAAATAACTATCGTAGTAGGTATAAAAGAGTATGGATGTGTATGAAATATGCTTTGATTATTATATGTATAAATATGTATTGTGTATGATATAATAAAAATCTTAAATATACAACGTTGTCTGGTACCTGTAACACAAGTCCTTCAGGTACTTAGCACGGTGCCAGACTAACGTGATGTGAAGCGTCCATAGATATTATTATTATTATCTTAATAATGTGTCATTATTAATATACCTACTAGAGTTTTGCCTAGAATGTGAAAGAGTACCGTTGTATTTTTTTTGTATTATTTTCCTTAAATTATTTTGTTAACTGTGTTTTATTTTAATGTGTAAAATTGGCAGAATATTAACCATTATTACATATTCGTTATCATGCACGTGCTGCAACTTCCAAGAACGTGCTTTTTGTGTCCCTCCAAAACTCCGTCAAAAGTTTCAGTATAGAGTATCAACCGACTTGACTCCTTGACTGCTTGACTTGACTTTTACTTAGACTAGACTTTAGATATGATCATAAATGACGATAATAAAGTAAAAACAAAAACGTTGATGAAAATTATTATTATGAAGAAGACTGACTATACCTTTGTATGTGGCAAAGTACACCCCCGGTGTCAGAGCCAAACGCTAACAAAAAAAAATATATACTAAATTATCTATGCCTTTGAATAATAGAACAATAAAAAAGTCGACATAATATTCCTTATTTAAAAACGCATATGGGATTTGTATGGGATGTAATTACCCGCTTCTTGCATAATCATTTGGACGAACCTTGTAACTTACCTGCTTCATCATCTGGCTAACTTTGTAAGTATACGTAAAATTCTAAATTTTTTGATTGCAAATCATTTTCCAAGTCCTAAAAGCTACATTTATGCAATAAAACGTAAATTTTCAAAAATGTTACTTACCTCATTCATGCACTCATGTCTTCATTATTTAACAACTTATATTTCATGAAATACAATGTTACTCCTCAAGACACCGCTAGTGAAAGATTGATAGCAATAATTAATGATTATTATGTACGCATAAATAATAATAAAACGAAATATAATTTGAAGTCTAGTAAAAATTGTGCCTATAATGTAGACTAGAGCCAAATAATTGTGATATGCAGCTTACTGCTTAAGGATCTCAATTTGTGATTTGGTTTGCATCTTTTGTAGCTTAAAATAGTTCATAAAATACAGATCACAAGAGCACCATAATTAGTGGTAAATCTATATTAATCTCAAAGTGAACTCCTGTTCGTAATACAAGAGACTTCCCTAACAGCTATTATAAGCATAATATTTAATATTGAAAGGTGCATTGTAAAACCTGTACTTATATTGAATAAACTATGTTAATATAATATATTTGGTTGGTAAGCTCTCATTCTTATGATTTATAATGGTAACGTAATTAGAATAATTTTTTAGAACTTAATAAGTAAAATAATTTTTTTAATTGCTGCTGTAAATGGACTGAAGATAAAAAACTCATAAAAATTTACTGAGTTATTGATATTATTTGAATCAAATATTATAGTCTAAGAAAATTAGCTTCAAAATCGTCGATCAGACCGAATAATTCGTGTAGTTTTGAAATTTGGCACAGTTGTTCCTAAAGGTGTCCAGATGAATATACTAAAAGTCCCCGAGTGTGGGACAAGAGCCGGCGGTGGGGGAGGGGGGGAAAGGTCTCTTTTTCAAGGTTTTTGCTTGTAACTCGAAAAGTATTTATAATATCTCATTAGTGATTTCTACATTAATTATCTACATTAAATTTCCTATAAATTACGTCTACACATTTTTACTGTACGATCATTACTTTAGGAAATACAGAATATACGTTTAATAAAAAATACGTTTTGCCATACAAACGTATTCCCCAATTTTTCCCTGGACAATGCGTCTAGACAAAATATTTTTTTATACAATATTGGGATCTGAAAGCATGCCTTTACATTCGTTTTTTTTTCTAAACTTAAAAATATGACCCTAAAAATTGCAAAAAATGGATGCCCCGTACTCCCGCCAATCGATCGACCATAAAACAAAGAAAGATCTTTAAGATAAAATAAAAACGTAGAGGCAATAGACTTAAGAGTAAGTCTATTGCCTCTACGTTTTTATTTTATCCTAAAGATCTTTCAAATTCGTTTTATGGTCGGTCGATTGGCGGAAGTACGAGGCATTCATTTTTTGCATTTTTTTAGGGTCATATTTTTAATTTTAGGAAAAAATCTAATGTAGAGGCATGCTATGACAGATCCCAATATTGTATAAAAAAGTCATTTGTCTAGCCGCATTGTCCAGGGAGTAAATTGGAGAATACATTTGTATGGCAAAACAGTGCTAGCGTACCCTATTAATACTCTGTATTTCCTAAAGTAATGATCGTACACAGTAAAAATGTGTAGACGTAATTTATAGGAAATTTAATGTAAATAATGTAGAAGTCACTAACGAGATATCATAATTACTTTTCGAGTTACAAGCAAAAACCTTGAAAAAGAGACCTTTTCATTCAGATCGAATAATTCGTGTAGTTTTGAAAATTCATGTCCTTAATTTTCCCAGGCTATTATTGCCAAAGAGCTTCTTGTGTCATAAATGATGCACAAAATATGTGAATAATGCTGTATCTCAAATTGCAACTACACAGTACCTATGTTCTTAAATTTTATAGTTATAATATTATATAATATTAAAACTTTTATGTTAAGTATGTAGGTACTTGAAATATTTTTATTTTTCTGTTGAAAAATGTTATAGATATTCTAAATATACAAGTAAATCAGCGTTCCAAAGCTTATTTAATGTAATAATTAATAATTGTTATAAAAGTCTCACCATTTGTGATAATTTGATAAATTATAGATAATTATTTCTTATTTATTCGAAAATATATTCTACATTATTTATATTTTACAAAGAAATGTATTAAGTACCTTAAGTTAGAAATAATTTAACTAAATAATTAAACAACTCTTTTGTATTTTCAGTTGTATTGATATTTTAATTCATCATTCAAAACGAAATAGCTTTTACTGACTAATTTCACTGAGCAAACAGTGACTTAATCAGACAAAGTCTTTAAGTAGTATTTGAAATCAAATTTTGTAATTGCGATCATGTTATAGATCTAGGAATTTTAGTGTTTATAGGTTTTTTTTATCTCCACTATCAATTTTCACCTTGAGTTTCGAACACTGAAAATGCGCTTAGTTTAAGGTATTAAAATAATTACCCATGTATTATATCTGTACAAGCATTTTTATATTTTGTTAATAGGTTTAGAAGTTTCAAGTTATTTGTTTATTTGTATATTACGCAAAACATTCTCATTAAGTATAATCAGCTGCAAATAGCTTTGAAATTAAGTTATTGTTTCTATTTATATTAATAATAATTTAAAGTTGCTTATTTAAAACAGGCTCCAAATTTTATTATTCAGACAGCTAAAAAATGAGATATGCACTTGCAACAATATTCAAAGTTAGCTGAATAATGAAAATATTTTTTTACCCTATGTAGGTATTATAATACTGCCCTAATTAATTAATGATACTTAAGGTGATATATTGAAAACAACTGTCCTTTTTGACGTAACACTATAGGACCCTCAGAAATGTTACAAATCTGGTAATGAGATATACATATCTTCATAGCCTTATCTAGGTTTGAGAAGAACTAGAAACACGATTAATGTATTTTGCCTCGATACATTTAATTTTCGAAATGACCTCTTAAAAATACGAAATTTGAAGATAATTTTTAACGAAAATAGATGTATTGTAGGAAATTAGTCTAATTAATAGACATTACACACCTTTGCAACTCAAAATCGTATAGAAGCATTTTGCTTAAATGCTCCTAGTTATTTTTTAATAATTATTTACGTTTTGTTGCATGTTTTCCGAGCGAGCCGATACCTTCTGGCCGCAGCGTATTCACGACTTTATAGTCATACAAATTAAGTATAAAATTTGCGTAGCGTAATAAGCGCTTATAATTTATTTTCGATATATCGCCTTAATAAGAATATACTGTGTTTAATAAAAATCGGATCTTGAATCTTGATAGTAATTAGAATTTAGATACTCGTATTTACCAACTAGTTTATAAGCAATTTATCTTAACGTTATATTATAAGATGACTGATATTTTATATATTTGTAGTCGCTATAATAAAGTTATTAATCGGTATGACCGTTTTTTATTTGTTTTTCTGAATCCTGTAGCTATTGTACTCCAATAGGGGTGTAGACAATTTTTAGGAAATATGTTTATTTTACAGATGTACATTTGTTACACCTAAAAATATAATATATAAAAAATAAATACACTCTTATTTAAATTAAAAAAGCCACTTATTAAATTTCGTTTCTTTTCCCGCTAAAAGGCTAAAGTCACATGGCGTCGCTATGACGTCACGGTCCTCCAAACAACATCTTTGTATGGGTTTGACATCGAAATGTCACTGTCACACACAATGTTTTGGAGATCTTGACGTCACATCATGTGATGGCTGTTTGCGATCACGTGATATGACGGATTAAAATTTAAATAAGTATTTACATACTTAAAATAAAAATATTATAAAGTTAATGAGTAACAATATTATGTTATTTTCGGTAATTCTATAATATTACAAACTCTCAAAAAAACAATAATAATATTTTATGTGTTATATTTCGTTTCCTGTCTACAACTCTACACCCCTATTCTACCTATTTAATTCTATTCGATTGTTGAATTTCAAGAATATTATGTACATGTACAGGGTATAACAAAACTAAGTGATAATACTTTAGGGTGTGTAAGGGTCCCCAATATAGAGTTCGCTATGAAAGTAGCAGCTCTGAAAGAGTAACTTTTTTCACCTTTGTATGGAAAAATTAAAGACGCGCGGGCGCTTGCCCATACAAATCACAGAAATTTTTTTGTTCTTTCAGCGCTGCACTTTCACGGTGAACTCTACAATGTGTCCCGACACCGGTGGGTGTCCGATCCTATAAGGTCACAATAATTATAGGGCACATTTTATCGACAAATTTGCTGTCAAATTTTTTCTATCTCTCTATAATAATTGTGAAATGGCAGCTATTTTAATTTTTAGTATCAAAGACCCGGGCCCTCGTACTAATTTGACCAGTACCTACTTCTTATCATCTTATCACCTATGTACCTAAATGTTCTATGAACATAAAAAAGATCTCATTTGATAACTGAAATTAGGTATGTACCTATTAGATTACAATTACACAAACATTATGTGTTAATTTTCGTGGAATAAAACATAGAAAAAGATACTGTAGGTAAGTCTGTAAAGTGAAAAAAGTATGGATTTTTTCGTGTCCTTTATATTTATTTGCTTTCTGTGAAAAATCTAGCACATTAAACTGGTTACTTTTTATTTTGTAAAGGTAGAGGAGGTTATTAGCTCCCATTTCACAATAGAGAGAGATAGAAAATATTTGACAGCATATTTGTCGATAAAATATGCCCTATATTACGACCTTAAAGGATCGGACATCGGTGTCGGGACACAATTATTAGGTACTATATTATGGAACACATCCAGATCCTAAAGTATTACCTTTAAGTTATAACTTAGGTATAATAGTTTTGTTACACATTGTATAATAATAATAGCTCCCACACCGGTTTCGGTGACGGTGGCCGGTTTCATTGAAACCAGGCCAGCTGAACGCAGGAGTAATTTTATAGTGCCCAAGTGTGTGCGCAGTACACAAGAGCTCTCTATTCCTTTACTCTCATAAGTCATTAACCCAGTGGGACGGTATGGGCAGACCGACACGACTGGCGAGAGATCAGGCGCAGGACCGACTTTTTACATGCCCATCCGATGCATAGATCATCTTACTTGTCAGACAATCAGATGATCAGTCTGCATTGTCCTAACCAAACTTGAAAATAACATGTTTCCAACGCGGAAATCGAACCCACGACCTCCGAGTCAAGAGCCGCGCTCTATACCACTAGACCACGGAGGCGTTAACACATTGTATAATAATAATACATACCCATACACACTCTAAAGTACTATCAGTTATCAGTTACTTAGTTTCATTACACCCAGTATTTTGCTCGAGGTAACTAGGTACTTATGTGAAAAGTGAAAACATAATATTAGGTATGCAGAAGTGTAAAATACCTCCCAGTCTGTGGATTATGATGATTATTATTTTGAACGCGCTAATCTTATGAACTACTGGACCGATTTTCATGTCATTAGAGTCCATAAAAGCAACGCCATAGGATAATTTTTTCCGCATGGAAACTCTATTAGGCCCACTTGCGCAGATCTGGGTTAAAGTTAACTCTGAGTTAAACATCATGTCATAACTGTCACTCACTTTAAAGAGTGATAGAAATGACATGATGAATCAGAGTTAACATTAACCCAGATCTACGCAAGATGCAAGTGCCCCTAAGTAGTTATTACTTAGGTATTGACCCCCCGTTTGAGCTAGCCCATTCGTGCCGAAGGATAGTTCTCCAACTGTTGTCTGTTGGAGATTTGTTGCTGTTGAGAATAGTAGAAATCTGAAATGTAACATTTCTCCCAAATAAATGAACTACTCTTATTTACTTAATATTAAGGAAATAATATTATTCTTCCAAAATATTGCATTCTTCTATTGTTAATATACCTACTTATAATAATAATAGTATCTAGATATATTTACATAATTTCCAATACAATTAATTGACATTTTAATAATAATTAACTTATTGAGGTCACATAATGACGAGCTACGGGTTTATTATGAAACATATCGTAAATCGACGTATTAACTAAATTGATAAGGGGTTGTCTGTTGGTGGTTAATTTACCCTCCGTATTTAGTAAAATAACTACGTTGAAGGGAAGCTCTTGTATGATTACCTACGCACTCGGAATATTTTCTAATTAAGTATTTAAAATATTGTATGTAAAAATTACAAATTATTACTTTGTAATATAATATATTATTTCTTCTTAGTTACTCGACATAACTTGATACGGAACCACTAGGTATAACTTTGTTAGTAAGAAGTTTGGTACCTAACTTGTACCTAGGTACTTGGGTACTCGACTATTACCTACATTGCATTTTAGGCCTACCTTGTCCTTTCAGTAGTTTCCCAAAATAATGTAATATTCTGTTGAGGTTGTAGTCTCTAAACCCTGGACTCTGGTCTACTCTTGAAAATCATAATCTTGGAGGTTTTTTTGCCAACTTACATACGTTCTAGTTACTACCTCATAGAGATGGCATGTTAATTTCTTGAGAAAAGTACGGTCCGCTATTTTTGTAAGACTAGGTAGGATCTTTTATTTATTTAATAAAATGTGCCCCGCAACTCCGCAAGTGAGCTATCAAAATTGAGTTTAAAGCACGGCCGGTAACAGCTATAAATCGGCGATCGAGATTTACGAGGGACCTCCGCAAATCGGTTTATATTTTCGATAAATAAAATTGGCGCAGGTTTTGCGAGGTAAGCAGAGGCCGTTAGAGCGCGCCGCCGCCCGCCGTCGTCAGCTGCGCCAGCCTCACATAAACCGAACCCTCGTGTTTTCTTGCTGACAATTTTTTCCTGGCTCGGTCATTACGCAGCTGGGTCCGAGACAAAACGGCGAATCGCTTAAGCCCCGGAGACCGTCCAATTTTATTGTATGGACCCGCTACAAATTGATATTCCGCCCGAGTGTAGTGTCACATGTCAAGAAATCTTGCTAATCTTACAGCTTTCAGTGAAGGGCTATGGAAGGGTTGAATCGCTTTTAGTTTTGGTCTTCATTTGAAAATCAATGGAAAATGTTTGAGCCCATCTATGGGGAAGGTACCTACTTACGAGTTCGGTTCAGTAGTTTTGGAGATAGGAAGTTTTAATTCTCAATTACGTACAATTTTTAAGTTGGTTTTTTTTTATAAATAAAATACAGTTATATCTCGAAATAGTATCTTGGTACTGTCGTTTATTAACTGTATACCCATGGCAGAGCCGCTTACTTAATATAATTTGTAATTATTATCCTGATTCATGATCAATTATTATTATATTTTGTTGTACACAGACCACAGTACTGTTAACAGTGGCCAGTTGGCCACCGTGCTGTCCCTCTCCTTTTGTCTCTGAGATCAATCAATATTTGATTTAAGTCAAGTTTGGCAAGTGCCATATAAAATTTTTCAAAATCTACAAAAAATCCCAATGCGACTATCGAAGAACTATGCCTAACCAAATTGATAAATATGATCTACCGACACTGGTTCTGGCACTCCTTTCTTTCTGTCTGCCGCTTACGTTGCTGATTCCAGGTTTTTCTATTTGGGACATCGTGCCCAAGACCCGTGTGACCAGATACTTTATGTTCCGCCAGGAAGTGAGCTGGTCACAGCTGAACGCTATCACTATAGCTGTGCTTCTGACATTGTTCTGTCTTTACTTGGAAATTAAGAGACGCAAGTAAGAAATATGATTATTGCATTTTAATTATAATATAGAATATAATAATTTAACCTAAGATTTTTAATTTTTGTTGTGGTATTTAGATTATATTAAGTATTATTATTATTATTTGTTAATTTCGTCTGTTTTTATTGATATTTGCACTCTATTTATTGTAATTCGGTAAGAATTCCCCCATAGCACAGGCTACGCCTAGTTTGGGGGACTGCCACTTGTTTAAAATATTGTCAATCAATTTATGGAAATAAAGATTTGTATTTGTATTTGTATTAATTTATCTTAAATAAAGTGAAAATATTATAATTAATAGCATATTAATAGCTCGTTTCTCACAAATCGAGAATTTAAACTTGCTGGCTATTTAGCTTATCCTATCTACTTAAGATGCCTACAGTACCTAGTTACCTACACAATGTTCATTTGATGTTTAGACTTATTAGCAGAATAACACTTAAGTAATAATTTAAATAAATCACGATAAAATGTTTACTTACATAAGTATCTGTTATAATATTTAGTTGTGACTTACTTTCTATCAACATTTTTCAGATTCGATGAAATGGTGGAAGACGTTTTAAGAGTGAGCGAGCAAGCAGATAAAGTTATGGAAATAGAGAAGGAGAGACAGGTAGCGGCTATAAAGGAGACCATACACTTGCTAGATGTGTCGAGTACCCAGTACGAAAACCTCATGCTGCTGAGCGATGATCTCCGTAAGGGAGCCCTTCAACGCCCACCCGCCATAGAAACTAGCTCAGCTTTATCGTGATTCGTTTTTCGATTGTGTCTGAACAGCCAGTTGGATGAAATTAAAATTTAAAACAGTAATTTTATTTTTTTACCCATACCTATACATATAGTTAGACCATCTTTGTTTTTCTATGGAAATGAAAGACGTTGCATAAAAACCGTTGTTTGCCTTTAAATAATCGGCTCAGTGCGAGTCGGACTCGCGCACGAAGGGTTCCGTACCGATATAGGTAGAGCAAAAGTAGACAAAAAATGTGTTTTTTGTATGGGAGCCCCTTAATTATTTACTTTATTTTAATTTTATTATTATTATTTTATTAAAGTACAAATATAATTAAGGATTTCGTGAAAATTCCATGTACCTAGCTGTTATCATTATGGATCACGATTCACGAGCAAAAAAAGCCAAAAAAAAAACACGTTTCTCGTATGGGAACCACCCTTAAAAATTAACTTTATTTTATTTTTAGTATTTGTTGTTATAACAGATATACACAATCTGTGAAAATTTCAGAAGTCTAGCTATAGCGGTTCTTGAGATACAGCCTGGAGACAGACAGACGGACAGACAGACGGCCAGACGGACAGAAAAAGCGGGATGGTCTAACTGTACACCTAACATCTTTAAATCAAATGTGAGCTTGAAGGTTTTAAAGCTTGCTCATGTTACCAGCAGATTTTTTTCAGTCAAGTTTTTACAGTAAAATACTAGTTCAAAAATGTACTCACCTTAAAAAGGTTCGTGCTATACCTAGTACCTACCTACTTAAGTACTTACACTATACTACTGAAACATTGTGAAAAATTCAGTCTAGTGCAGTCTGCAAGTCGCTGATGTGCCCAGCTCTTAATTACGAAGAGATATTATAACAGTTAATTGTTATAAGTAGGTCCAGTTACTTTTATTTAACCTTACACTCAGATGGCTATTACAGTTAACGTCGTCTTAATTACTTCTCTGGGGACGATGTTGACACGAAAAAAACAATCTCCACTAGCAATTACTCCGATTGGTCTAATTAAACCGTTACTTGGCTCACGAAAATATCCTTTTCATGATAATTTTCTTTCTCTAGATTCAGAACGAAGCCTGTTGAAATTATGGAATCAAAAATGTATCTTTTTCTCATTATGTCTATGCTTTTTCTACTTTGTACCAAATACTCACTTTTACAGGTAAGTAGGGAAATCCTTTTGCTTTTTAGTATCATAATAATTCATAATATATAATATTATTAAAATATTATGTTGTAATGTTGACTGTATGAAGACATCAGACATGTTTGTAGACAATGTTTGTAGCCATTGCCACAGAATAGAGTACAAGTACCATTGCGCAGTACAAACGGCCCGGTTCCCGGTGTCCTTACGGGGATTGAGGAGTTAAGGAAGTTACCATTACCATGAACTTTAGGCACGTAATAAATAGCTAGTTATAATTAACTTATGAAGTTATGACTATCAACGCCTGAAAGAATAAAGATTAATGCTGTGTAGTGGCCCAACGTTTTCAGATAAAATATAAATAATACAGCAAAAGGCTTTCAGTACACGTATCCGTTGGCATCCTTTCAAATTGATAAAATATCAAACAATTTCGTACGTAGGTACTCCGCGTCGCAAAAGATAAACGTTTGATAAATTCGTATGTAACACGCCACATATTGCGCGGTACGCCCCTCTATTTTCATTTAGACAAGATCCGCCGGGAGCGGATCAAGCGCTCGCAAAAATAAATAAAACTGTTATTGAGATAAGCATCTGCGGCGCGGCTTTCGCTAAGTCCCGCGGCCCGCCGTGTCGCGCAGCGCGCTGAGCAATGTACTGAGATATGTCCGGATTACGGCGCCCGCTCCGCTCAATTCCGCTTGCCAACTTTCACAGCTGAAACCGCTTAACATGAGCAGCTTGACAATCTTTAAATATCTGCAATTATGCTCGTTCGTTTCAGACTGAAATGAAATCTTAAGCCCCCCCAGTTTGTAGTGTCGGGGTATTTACTTGAGAAATCTAATCGCTCCACGCGCTTAAGTGGATAGAGCTGTCGGGCTTTCATATCAGTTCTTTTCTGATATGAGAAGAAGAAACAAAATTTAAATACATGCAAGCTTCATCTAATGCATTTAAAAATTCATGACAAGAGAAAATAAACGCATGGATATTACAGAGTAAGCAGTGCAGTGCAGCGGAGCCGGCACCTGCTACCGCTGGATTATTTTCTCATCACCGACTCGCCCCGAAATAATGAGCCCCGAGAAAAATGCCACTAAGCCTTCAAAATGTCTCTTTCCTTGATTAATAAACTTGTACACATTTTTAGGAGCGCTCCTTATATTAATAACGTCTTAGGAGTTTTCATTTGTTTTTTATTTATTTTGTCATTAATCTAATAGGGTACCTAATTAAACAACTTAAACCATTATACTAGGTATTAGGGAAGACATACATATAATTAGAATCGTAAAAACGGTACATAGCCTAATTTAAAAATTATTTCGTTCAGTGGTTCGGTCATAATGGCCTCGAAGTCCACCGAAATATAATACATTAAATAATAATGTAATCTTCAGAAAATGTAGAATAAACGGTGACATCGCGACCGCAATGTCACGAAGGCGACATGCGATACTTTCGCGACCGCAACATGGCCGCGAGCATCTGTCGCCGCGGTCCTCACTCCTCTTTCCGCCTTCACTAACTGTATACGAACCAATGACTGTTGTAAGTGTAGATATGCTTTAAACATATAGAGCAACTGCAACAGGACAAGTTTAGGGTTTAAAAAGTCCGAGTCTGAGATTTGTCACGGTATTTCCTACGTCAAGAAAGTAATGACGACTCGGTTTCTCACGTTGGCCCACGATGGACATTACAAGGGATTGAGAACGATTACAGGGTTATGTTCGACCTGAATAACTCTTACAAATAACGTGGCATTCTATTGGTAAAATAATTTTTAAAATCGTTTTAATAGATCCAAAGAATACCTACAACGTCACAAACGATGAAAGCTGAAACTCAAAATAATATTCTTAAATTTTTTCTTTGCTGTATAATTATTTCCCAGTGGCACAGATATAATTAAGATATGCCATAATATTGTGCCACAGGGAAATCTTCATGAGACTATCGGTTATAATAATCGCGTGTCGTATCTACTTTTTTGTATCTTTGTGACTTCGATACATCATACAATTATTGCTGAGCGTCATTACAGCTGTGGTTTGGCTTCTTTCACGCGAACACTTTCGCTGCCGAATTCGCTCCAGGATATGTAAATTGGTGAATAAGCGTCAAGCGACTTATTGCTCGAATAGTTTACATTATTTTTGTTTTACGTTTAAAGTCAGTTTTTAACCTTTTTACTATGCTTACTGAGTCAGGTAGACTGTAGTAATTTTTTGTAACGGACTATAAGCATGAAAGTATGCATTACATGCTGATAATATTTTAAATATAGTCTACAATGACCTTAAAAGTGCTATAAGATTTACAAAGCATATTTTAGAAGATTTGAAGATCTTTATATCTTCAGTCTTGACATCAATCAATCTAGTACCTACCTAATATTCCCAATAGGTACAGTTCCAACGGATGTCCCACAGCCGCTTCAGGGGGTAATCGACAATCTCATCTAACGACTAAGTAACCGCTTATCTTCATAAATTCTGTTTGGGGCCTTCACTCAGAATTATTTATTACTATTTATTGTATTAACATAAATTGGGCATGAGTTATTTTATTGTCCGAATGCGCCGAGAATGCGCTGGATAAAGGTTGGATTTGTCATAGATCGTAAAAGTGACGTTTGTTTATTATACTATACAAATATTAAACTACGATTTACAGTGTATACTGGAATATAAATAACTGTATCGAATTCGTTGAAAAAATTTGAGAGTAACCTTTTATTACATAATGTAACGTAAGATGCAATATCGTATGGGTGAGCACTCGGGCACCACACTATGGATTTCAGTAAAGGGTGCAAGTTGTAAATATTTGTATATTACATACATATTAAATATACCTATTAATACATATATTATAATCTGAAAGTAGATTTCAATCAATCAATTCAAATAGAAAGATCAATTTTTATCTAAACATTTTCCTTGGAAAAACTCACAAGAATATCAATATGAAGAAGCTAGAGATCAGTATCAGCCTATAGATTTAAATCTAAATCAATTGTAATTCATTAGAATCAGTTCTGTAACGGTCATAAATTAATTGTGTGCGTCAGTACTCAGTAGCCCCCACTCCCGCATGGAGTCCATGTTGTGACACGTGTGACGTCACCACTGTCCACCCGGTCCACCCGGCATGGAACTAATATATACTACGTACCACCCGGTCACAGATACCGGTCAACCATATTGTTTAAACTCTGGTTTAAACATTCGTTTCGTTTTCTACTGGACCAATTCTGTAACATAGTACGACTGCAAACTTTAATGCTTGACGCTTGCGTTCTAATATTATATGTAATAGGTAAACATATTTCTTATGTGTAATGCGCGTTGATGTCTATTGCTTATCAAAACCTATTTAATGTTAAATATAATATTATAATAATTCGGTCTTTGTTTTTTAATTTAAATAACTATTTGTAGTATGACATTTAAAAAAATCAGCCAAGTGCGAGTCGGACTCGCGCACGAAGGGTTCCGTACCGTTATAGAGCAAAAATTGGCCAAAAATTGTGTTTTTTGTATGGGAGCCCCCCTTTAATTTTTATTTTATTTAAATATTATTATTAGTTATTAAAGTATACATATATTTAAGGCCTCTGTGAAAATTTCAATTGCCTACCTGTTGCCATTATTGATATCGAGCAAAAAAGACCGAAAGAATTACGTTTGTTGTATGGCAGCCCCCCTTAAATATTAACTTTATTTTATTTTCAGTATTTGTTGTTATAGCGGCAACAGATATACACAATCTGTGAAAATTTCAGAAGTCTAGCTACAGCGGTTCTTGAGATGCAGCCTGGCCGACAGACAGACAGACGGACAGACGGACAGACAACGAAGTCTTAGTAATAGGGTCCCGTTTTTTACCCTTTGGGTACGGAACTCTCGTGAATGGGAACAAATTAATTAATTTTATAATACTATTTGTATCTATCTCTAAAACTGCATCTCTACAAATTTTGTAAAGCACTATTCCCTTTTTAAAGAAAACTCGATGTGGACGATTATAATGCAACCTATTTAAATATCACAACTTGCAATTTCACAACGCAATAAAATAATATAGTGGCGCATGTATTTTAAACGAGTTTTAATTTAGGCCAAAATATTTTTTTAAAACCTATGTTAAAGTATCAAGAGCGTGTCTGTCGAACTCTCAATCTGTACAACATTGAGGCAGTGGGCGCAGCGGCAGGGGGTCAGACTCAGCGCCTTGTGATTTAATTTAATAATCACATTTAACACACAAAAGATCAGCCGGGGCTCCCTAAACAAACGAATTTATTATAAATAACAATACTTTAAACTTAATAGCTTTGCTTAAGGTTATTTATGTAGGTCATTGGTAGGCATAAACTTTGCATATTAAAATTTTATGTCGAAAGTGGTGTAAGCAGTAGGACTCTTCTCATACATACCTACTAGCCAGTAGCTACTCGTAGCTACAAGAGTTTTAGACAATTTCAGCAGGACGACTTGCGAAAACTAATGGTGCTTGTAAAGTCAAGGCTCAAGTATAATACTGGTCAATGTGATGTTGGCAAACTATAACTCATAGATCTATTACAAGTTAAAACGATTCAAAATTAAAAGTGATCAATAAATATCTCAACAAAATGTTAAGGCCGCCATAAAAAGGCGACATCGTAATTTACATTTTATTATTGTACATTCGTTATTAAAACAATAATCGTGACCAGGGGGTAGGGAATAAAATTTTATAAATCGTATTTAGTCCGAACATCTGATGTAATAAATAACTTGAGGAGCCCCCATTCCGTTTGAAATGTTAATGACGCACGATACTCGGTCAGCGAAGCCTTTTCATCTGTCAACTTTAACGGTTTTGGAATTGGGTTATAATTTACGATTTTATCTCGTATAGGGGCTGCGGTCAAGTACAATGCTGGTCAGTGTGCCCGCCCCCTTATGTCGCCGACGCGAGCGAGGGATGAAGCCATAATTCGTCGTTTTTCAAGTTTACTGCAAACTCCGCCATGTTTGACATTAACATGAGGGCATTCAATTCACGATAAAGACTTTTGTGACTTTATGCGTATGATTGTAGTGCCTCTTTTGTATCTAATAATGTTATAAATACACAACAGTTCAATATATTGGCTGAGTTGTAAAGATAGATGTACGAAATCAGTTAAGCCAAGTGTGAAGTGACTGGTTCCTCGGAACTTAATTTTTAGATACTAATTGTCAAATTTACCTCTAGGTACATTATGTTTGGCGTAGCTCAATTAATATATTTCCTCACCGCACCTATAATGTGCACAAATCTCGAATCGAATCTGGTTTCATGTGTTCTGGCACCTCCCAGTAAACATTACAATAAGCTCATTAGTCGTATTTTGCGTAGCTTATGGGTGCGGTGAGTCAATACTGAGCTAACTCCAGATTGATACAGTCTCAAGCCGCAGCGCCTGACAAATGGTTAGTCCGCAGGCGTCGCCCGGCGTCTTACCATAAATAAGGATTAAACCTGACCACGCAGTCTTGCGCCGGACGTGGGACAGCTCCCGTGACGTCACAGCCTCTTAGTACTTTGCTCTACAATCACGATGATAAAGCTGGATTCTGTGCACCAGTTAAGTACTTTAATGACTGTTTATTGCTGTGTAAAAGCGTCTTTGGACTGTGTATGGTGTAGAGTCGAAGACTAAAGCTGGTCATATACGAGCTCGGAGCTGTCCACTTGGAATGGCTTTGAATACTCGGCATTACTCATATTTTGCGAATTTGGATCGATGGACGACTGGTGTCCATCTTAAGCAATGTGAAGTTATAATAACTTGTAGTGTTCATTCAAGAAACAATATAATATGAACGACTCGCGTTATAATATAGGCATTTCGTAAACATTTGACAATACATTACTAATAATTCCAGTAGCTCCCATCACAGTTCATCTCAATTCGTTTCTTATCGAGCAGAAAGCGAGTCGTGAATTTGCGTTATTTCAGCGCCTAAATCTCGAATTACAAGTTAGAAAACGGATATCGAGTTTGAAGCGTGGCAAGATCCGGCGCTAAGCCACGCTGTTTTAGGCTCAGTGGCAGTTCCAATTGCGAGCGCAGGATTACCGGATCACGGCGGGAGACGCGACGAAACTCGCATTAGATCCCTTTTCACTTATCTTCATATAATTACACCGATACACACGATCCAGTAGTTTGATCTTCCTTGCAAGTTGCAACTATTAGGAGCAGCGATGTAGTTATCGTTTAGCTATGCCGATTTAAAGCAGACAACAGCTTATAGAGTGATCTGAGTAGAACCTCTCTCAAGTAATTAAAAAATGTATAGATAACTCATTGTATTACTCCGAGGCACGTAATGTGTGGAGTGGTAGACACTAGACAGGTATATTATATCATTTACTTAAGAATGCTCCAACCGGAGAATTAGCAGGTCGGATGTCTGTCAGTACGAATATCGACGTTAATAACATTAAAATAAGATTCATATTCATTAGCGCACCTTGTACAGTGGCGGTTACGACGCTCGCCGCGTTCTTGATATGGCGAAAATGTATGAACAAATTTGAGAAATTTTCTTATAACAGGAAAAGTTGTTTATTTTTATATAAAATTTTTAGCGGACTTTATAGAGGACTAAATAAGCAACAATTTTTTTGTATATTTATTTTCCTCAGTTCAGTTTATTTAGATATTAAAGTACCTAATCAGACCCCATTTTTTCATATTTTGCGATTATTGTGATGGTTAAAACGTATTTTATGTGAAAATTTTGGATGCGGCTATAGAATTTTTATGGTACAGTCGTGGAGATGAATATATTATCTTTCATTTGAAACCAAAATATCCTCGCAGTTTGACTCCTAATTCTTTAATAGGGTACCGAAATATCGCTGATATTTGTAATAGTATCCTTAACCCTTTCGCGTTTTAGGTAAGTACTGAGCCAACTTCACAGTCCTAGATAAGATTCAGAGGAAAACTTGTCCAGATATTTGGCAAAGACAGTGTAATCCGATGTAACACATCACAAGTTCCCAACAAGTGACGTTGAGACTTAAGTTGGCGGAGACCTTCGCGGAGACCTATAACCGTTAGCCCGCCAGTGTTAAGGAGGCTGTAAATTCACGCGCCCCCTGATCTCTATGGCCTGAGTTCGGATTGAGACTTCGCTAATCTCCCATAACATTGATGGTTATTTGGCGTTGTGAGACTAATTAAATGATTATGGTTTATTTGTTTAAAGCAAGTTTGAGGAGAGCTTGGAATCGAGGGATATGGCGAGAATAACTAAGTATGCGTGAAGCTGTGCGCGGCAGTTTTTCCAGAAAACTCTTAAACGATTAATTATTTATTAAGAAATGTGTGTTACAAGATTTTTTTATGAAAAATTAGAAATTATAACAGTTGCAGCATGTTCAGAAAGTAAAAATAAACTCTAATCTCAAACAAATATTTCAGACACTGATTTAGACTTTAGTTTTTGACATCTAATTTTGAGTAAAGCTGTTACAAAATGTTATTATTTTTTTCATAAAATTCCAAACGTGGTCTGATTGGTAAAAACTCTAATACGTTTAGTATATAATATGAGATTGCCACGTTATTTTATAGGATTGTATGAATGTTGGATTATAATACTAGAATCTGGCCACCGTTGTTTACTAGCGTTGTTTTGCCGGCGTCTTCTGCGCGAGGGTAGTTTAATGAGAGGTCATGGTGTTATCTCGTGAAATCTCCAATTATAGAGGGATGCCGAGGTCCGAGGATTAGACCATGGTTAGTCTTCTCACGTCGTGGCGGATTCAATTACACCCACCCGACCCGCCCCGACCCGACACGACGTGTTATTGGTTTATCGCCGAACAACATATAATTACTTTTATATTAAATGCCGCTGTGATTACTACTTATTGCACACGTAGTTTCGGAGAACTGAATAATACATTAAACGAGTATATGAAATCTTGAGACGGTTTACTTAGGGATGAGTAACAAAGTAGTTTTGTTATTATACTGAGTGTACTATGTATTATAGCGTAGAGAGGAGCTACGCGGCTCTACGATTGTCTACGCCGGCCGCTACGACAAACAAAATATATTTATAATATCCTATTTTAATTTTTATATTTTATTCAGTTACGATTTATGTTTACGTTTCGCCCTTTCCTAATATTAGTGGCTAAAAATATATTATGTATGAGAAAGAAAATTTATACAATCACAAAATTAACAACAAAAAGGACGACATGTCAAGTAGCAATTATTATTCTCATCAAAGGAAAAACTTTATCAGTGTAAAACATCGACCTCATTTAAATGAATGCATCAAAATATCAAAAGAGTTAATACGTCCAAATATAGTGAATATGTTACTTTTTTAAACATTTTAATCGCAGATCTACATAATAATGCGGGGCTCGGCGGCCGAC
Organism: Plebejus argus; assembly: GCA_905404155.3. NCBI lineage: Eukaryota > Metazoa > Arthropoda > Insecta > Lepidoptera > Lycaenidae > Plebejus > Plebejus argus. The sequence goes on along the minus strand of FR989927.1, from coordinate 14,086,452 downwards.
AACTTGATTGATGTACCTAGATTTATACACCCGAAAAGTAACACGACACACGTCCGCGAAACCTCCTAACCCTCGCATTTTTATTTTCAAATGTACGCTCGTAATTAGCGTAATAAATTATAAAATGATAATTCTGGTGGGATCTTGCGGAGCGCCTGATGCCGGGTCGGGGCCCGCGGCGACCGCATGTCAATCACGCTGTACAATTCTTATTTTGAAAAAGTGTAAAAAAATTGGTATCACTTTTATTCGCCGTCCCGTTTCGCCCTTATCACGCCGTCGATCGAGCGAACGAGATAAAACACGCGATCGGTCTTCTGGCAACATCTGTGCTTCATAATAGACGCTTACGTAGGCTTCTTTTCAGGGATCGAGCCCGGTGGGATCGCTTTAACATGATTGATCTGTTTATTTTACATTTTAAAGGAGCATTTTTACGGTTGCTTGTCAACTTAATAACGAAGTGTTTTATTTCGGAACACGTTAAATTCAGTTTTATTGATAGGTTCTTTTAACTTATATATTCCTTGAGATGGGTCGCGATGGGATAAAATAAAAATGAATCAGTAATGACTTAGCCGAGAATGATTGGCGTTTTGATGTGCGGCGTGTAGCGATGTTTATTGTACGGGAGTATTAACGTGCGACGTGTTATACGTGTTACATACTTATCATCGACGGAACTTTATAAGGGGTCCAAATAAAAGCTCATCAAATTATTGAATTATTTAGAAAATTGCTTGTTTTACAAAAATAAAGAAGTTTGACTTTAAGAAGTTTGTTAGGTTTTACAAGGTTAAAAATTACGTCAAAAGTTAAAAGGTATCTTGGTAAGTTCAAAATACATCTCGTCTGCTGCATTTGTTTATAACTAGTTTCGTAGCAGCCCTAGTTTTACAATAGATGTTTGTTTATTTTATCCTTTATTCTGCCTTCACACCATAACGTACTGTTGTTTGTAAAAGTAACGTTGATCGCAATTATTAAATGAATGATCACAAATTAAGGCAAACAGCTGATTTACATAGAGGTAATACAAGCGATATTCCGACATATCTTGTAAATCCAGTAACATTATACTGTTCTACGTGTATTCGTCAGCGACGCAGAGCACTTACCATTGCAGGAGCTTGGCGGTTCCACAAAAATCGATCGATACGTCTAATTGCTCACAAGTGGTCCTCTAAAAGGTGTTCTGCGGCGCCTGAAAATTAAGCCGGTACGTTTTTATCGTCAGAGTAAGCCAGAAGTAGCTGTTAACTCTCGCTACTAACACAGTATCTGGCATGCGCCGGCGAGAGCACTCCACCAGCTCTTCACCGCTGGCGCCACCGAAAATCAACTCGAAAGAATTATTTTTAGACGCATCATAAACACAGTTTAATGACTGTATACGTGTATAGTATATTGGTTTAAAATGTGTACGGGCAGTTTTATTAACAGTTTGAAAAGGTTTTGTTGCGATAAAATGTACCTACCAGATTTTGATTGAATGTCTATCATAAATGTCTTTGGAAGGCAGGCATCTAGAAACTTTAATGGAATGGTAGAGCTTCTACCTATTTGAAGTTTTCTGAAGTAATTTAATATACTTTTATTAAGAAATTGATTTTAGCTATTACCTACTCTAGAATTCAGATAAAGTTTTGGTAAACTTGTTTTTACAGTTTTTTTTATTTACAGCTTATTCTCAGTGTATCGTTTACGATGCATGATGTACGTTAGTGTAATCGTTAAAGATCAATCCAAAAAAGCGAGAGCGCTCCCGCGCAGCGTCTTATCGGAAGCAATTACACGTTACTTTATTAATTTTCATAAAGCTACCCTCAGACTTCAAAGCGAGCCGTCTGGAGCGATGACTGAGCGTGTGGTTCAAGTGAAAAGGCTTGGCTTTTACAGGCGTCACCAATCTTAACTCAGTTATAGGGTACGTGTATTGAAATATCTATATTCGATAGTTTAGTGTCCTTTTAATTCCCCGACGACAACCGAGTTGTACGTGTCGGTTTGTATATTCGTGGTATCGTACAATTCGATTTTAATCTAGTTTTTTGTTTTCTCGCCCGTTTTAGTTTAGATTAAGTTCAGTTTAAATATTTTTTGCGTGCGTGCCTCCAATTTTGTTAGTAAGCCTAGGGACATAGTCAACAGTCAGCATGAATAAAGAAATTTCAGAATTCCTGTTCGTATCTTATTTTAATTATTGTAAAATTTATGGACAACAATTTTTATGCGTACAATGTTATACAGATCGCTCAAGCTTACAACTAACGGCACGATCTCTGCTACTGTTTACTGTGCAGGTCCTTGAATACATTTTAACAACACTCCTGCACCGGGTACTTCGGCCGCGCTGCTTTGATCTTTGACGACACTTTAAAATTCTATCTCTAAGCCGCCACTGTAGTGCAGCTATTTACTTTCAATAACTACTGCATACGAGTAAGAAATGTAAGTAACAAGCTTAGTAACAAGCAAAACTATTTGTGGCTGATAGACAAATAACAACAAAACGAAATAACAACAAAAGGAAACTACATTAATAATGAACAAAACAAAGAGAAGTCAACGCAATAAATATTACGAAGGAAATAACCCACATTTACATGCGTCACGAGATTCGAACACTGGAACCCAAGACATATCTCGCCAAAACGATTCCCACATAAATAAAGCTCATCGGATATGAAACTGCATTTACATAAGAAAAATATAAGAAGGCCTAAAAGATAGGTCTGTGAGGGTATCGACTGAGCGGCGAGCGGCGGCGATGGGCGCACTTGAGACCCGGAGCACGTCTGCGGGGACTCTAATAACAATACAAAATATCAGTTCGTTCCTCCGATCGCAAATCTACGTCAATAACATATCCAATAGTAGCGCTCAATTCATTTCGACATAATCTAATATGGCGGGGCACGTTTCCCGCCTAAATCTCCCGCCACATGTCGCCAAGATGGCCGTTCGACCGAAACGCGAAACTAAAGAAAAAGGAGATCACGAATCGGTAATATCTTTCGAGTCCATAAACTTAAATGTTTATTTGCAGTGATATTTTGTCCTTTTGCGGATATTGTTTTATTAAGTCCGCCCGCTTTTGTTTATCTATATCTATACGGAATAAAGTTTGTTTTGTTCTCCAAAATTGTGGTTGCCATTCCATATATCGGAAAATTACAGGTCCTAAAGAAAGTTAGAGTTGACATGTCCTGAATCACAAAATTAAATTATAATAGTTAGTAGTATTTCGAAAAGTAAATGGAAGTGGACACTAGAAAGTATAAAAAATACTTCTCTTTCGTAATTTTTATGCCAAACTATGTTTCATATTTAGTATTTCATTAGAACAGCATAAAACACGTGGATACTTCGTATTGCTTCCGAATTTCTTCATCCGTGCTTCATATTGCTTAATGACATTCTTCAATTCCCAAATGTGTCATAATTACAGGGTAACAGTGGTTTAAGTCACGGAATCAATAAAAAGACATCGTCGGGGGCGTAGTTCAGGGGTCATCAGCGGAACCAATTAGTGCAATTACCCGCAGTGCCGCTGAATTGCCGACATTAAGTCCGCATTTCTAATACATTGATCATCGGACAGGAGTGCTGCTTTGTCTGCGTTATACGCGAACGTGTTCACTCTACATTATGAATTGTTCAAAGATCAGGTTGTGTACAGATGTTTTGTAAACGTTACGATTCTGAAAATGGCTCTTAAAGTTTGTAAAATGTTACATTTATGCTTCGATTGTTTCGGTATCTATATTATTAGTTTGTACTTTGTGTTATCTGTTTATACAAAAATATAACAATGTCAAGGTAATTGCGGACTTTGGTAAAAGCATTACTTACTCGATAAAAGCATTTTGTTTGCAGGTTTATTTTTCATTGAGTTACAGCTAACTTTGTCTATTGTGTATAGATACCTAAGTGTTTTTCTTCGTATCGTTTCAATGCGTCGCTCTATAACCAATAGCTACTCTTTGGATATAATCGCAGGCGATTTCGATTGATACCGTCATTGTGTCGGAGCGTGGTGATTGCACAGGAATTCGTCGGACTCCCGTGGAAAGATTCGCTTAATGCGGACTTACTGGCAATCTCAATCGAATCGATACTCTGGATTTATTTCGAAATTGATCGATATTATTAATAATGCATCTAGAGCTGATTTTGTTTGCTTTTCTGAATTAAAAATAAATATATTATTGTCATAGAATAAAAATGTCCTTAATTCAAATTATCAGCATAACTACATTGCATATGGGATAAGGGAAAAAGTTTCTTAAACATTAAAGTCAAATTTTCATTTCATGAAATTGTTATGAAAGTAAAATTTAACTTTGAGGTGTAAGATACTTTTTCAAAAAGCAAGATCAAGGTCTATCAAATGCTTTTTTCTGATTCTAAGCCCTATGTTTTTGTAGAAAGAAGGAAGTTAATTTTAAGCTTTAGCAACGCTAGAAGGTCGCGCATTTTTTCCTACTTAACTGTCTTAGATCAGCTCGTAGTGACGGTGATAGTGATGGTGAGTGGAGGTCACGTGCGGTGATCGCTATTGATTTCCATTTAATTCGGCGCGTGCTCCGCCCAGCGGCCGGCGGCCAGCGCCTACCGGCGAGTGCCGACAAAGTGCCCACCGCCTTCATTACGACTGATTGAAGGCTGCGGACCGCGGACCATTCCATTTGATTGTTTGATTATTTCGGTGCGTTGCCATCACAATTTTTGGCAAATTTTAGCTTGATTTGATGACAGGATCCTGTTTGCTCCCAGCACAGGTGTTTGCGTGTTTTGAAACTAATATGACATGTAGTCGTTGAAGTCTTTTATATTAAAATCTCTTATAAATAGTATTTTCTAAGAATAATAAAAACTAAGGAAACGTAACTCCCAGACTATTAATACCGTTTTAAATTTGGTTCCTTTCGAAATTACATGTAACGTTAGCCTCTCAGTCAGCCTGATACCGCTCAAGGCCACCTAAATATTGCAAACGTATTCAAATTGTACCTAACATTTTTGACAAGTATTGTTGAACATGTTTTAGACGGACCTACTTTTCCTATTATTCGTAGAGTATTTTACTCTTTATTTATAAATATTCATTGTCATTTTAGCTGCAATATTTTTTCCAGGAAAATTGGTACGTCGTAGTCGTTAAATTTAGAGATAGCTTACGCCGTCCGAAAATTAATTGATCGAATCTCGTTTCCGAGAGGAAACAGCGCGGAAGAGTTTTAATTAGCGAGAAAAAAAGGCACCACAAAAGTTTCGACGTAAAAAAGCGGGAGACAAGGGTGGGCGCGGCGTAGCGAAGAATAAAATCTCCCGCTCGTAATGCGGGCAACATTTGTGTGAGGAAGTCTCTCGGTAATGGAAGACAAATTTCAATATAATTTGCAATACATAAGCGTGTTACTTTAATAGCCCAGAACCACCCTTCAAATTAAACGGGGCTTAAGTTTTATTTTATTTTTTCCTCCTCGGCTCGGGCGAGCAAGGGGGGCGCGAGCGGGGGCGGCGCTCGGGGATAGCGCGACGCTCGCAGGCGTCTGGAAAAATATAATCCGACCAAATTAATTGCCCCACTCGCAGTAGTGGCGCGGCCGCGATCTCGCCGAATCAAATTAAGGACTCGCTATAAAAACCAAATTAGTACTCGCTTTAACCGTGAGGGGGTATTTAGTTACAAGACGTTAGTTCAAATCCCGCCATTTTCATTAACAATAAATATCCCCTCGCAGCCGCACAGAATCCTTATTGTTTTACTTTTTACACCCTTGTGTCTCGGGAGGGGCATCTCGCGGACGGCGTCTCGCGGACTCTGGATAATTTGCTCTTTTTGTTTACTTATCGGACGTGGGCAATAAAAAATTGCGTTGCGCGAATTAAGACTTAAAATTTTATGTAACCCCCTCCAGTACTTCGAATAAGTTTAGCATTTAATTGGCGAAGATTTTAGGTTTTGCGAAGCGCTTCTGTTCGCCTTCTTAAATTAATTGGACGGCCGTAACAAACTTTTTATTTTGATTGTTCGCCAAATCGAATTGAAGAGATGTGTCTATTTAGCTTTGAGGTCCTTAATGTTTATGGCATTTATTTTATGCTCCATGTAAATATATCTCTGATAAACTTATGTTTTGCATTGTACGCTCTTCGTTTTACAATTTTTTCATTAATTTTAATTCTGTTTAAATTTCATAATATTAAAGTGGTTTTTGATAACGTATACGAAATATTTGGGTCGTCTTCAAAAATGTTAATAGGCTGGATAAAGCATAATATTTTGTCTACACACAGAGGGGCTTATAACTGTTATTTTAAATCTCATATATCCTAGATGCGAAGGGGTGAGTTCGTGTTTTTTCCGTTGGGTCGTAATGACGGTCGATGCAGCAAATTAAAGGGCGGACGATTTAAAACAATAAGCTGACGCTGTCATTAGCGGCCCGCTCTGTATTACAGACCTCAGAGCACTAATGTGACAATATTATATTATAATTAACTTAATATTTATTATTTTTGATAAATTACCAAGATATGTGGCGATTATTTGTACGTATGGAACATAAGTATAATTTGGAAATAATTGCAAAAACATAAGTTTTGGTCCGGCCGAAGTCCGAACATTGTAGTTGGAGGCATGGACGTAAAAAAATCGTAGCTTTGCTACGTTACCCGCGCTACGAGAAAGATAAATATTTTTATGTGAGTTTTGACTTAACACAACAAAATAATACTAGGTAAAGTAGTAAGTATAAATAAAAATAGATTTAGTATGTAGTAATTTATCCTATATTATAGTACCTACAAGTGTTGAACATTTTAGTCATTAACAATTTTTCACGTTACAAGCGTAAAGAGCAAACCATATGCTGTTTTCTGGCAACAAAGTTTGTAATGACTATAATAAATTAACATTTCTAAGCAGGATCCTGACCGTATCTGATAAATGTGTGATAAATATGAATGGGAAGCTCGGCTAATTAATGGGAACCCTTAATTGATATGGGGAATGAGTTTTCAAGATTGCTTTGCGCATTTCAACCTGTAAATTAGAAAGGACGGGATACAATTTATAGGTTCAAAGTGTTCATTCAAAAATGTTACTTCAATTTTTTTAGAAAAAACAAAAAATATTTTGCTCTTATTTTTCAAGATCGATTTCTACCCTCTACTATTATATAGCTGCTACTAAATAATTATTATAGTATTCTGAATTCAATTAAGTTTAATCACGTGTTTGTCGGAGGTGTTTTGTGAGCTGTCATTATGACAATGTCGCCGCGAAATGTCAATTATATTATTAAAATAACAACATTGATTACAGGAAACGTGTAATTTGGCGGCGATACGATCTTATCTAGCGATCCTAATTCCCGACGTGTGGATATTACCCGACTGCCGAAATATAACGGATATGTTTCGGATATCCCTCGTATGTCCGATATTGTCATTTGTCATAAGTTTATACAGGGTGCTCGAGATTGAGGAAATGCGTAGTACCTATGCACCTACTATCAGAGAAGTTGATTCATAGGCAGATGGGGGACCTACGTAATTTTTTTGCTTTATATTAACAACCCCAGCCGACAAATCTCGACTAACAAGCCGACCATATGACGTAGGTAGGTCCGCCATTTGCCTATGAATCAATTTCTTCGATGGTACGTATGTAAGTTGAAGATCATCGATATTGAAGATGTAGGACAGCTGTAAGCGACCAGAGTCAGGCTTGCGACGATACATCAATCATCAAGAGATAGGCAAACCATGCAGATTTATAATTTTATATATCGAAACCTAAATACAATATTATTATATCCCAATTTTTTGTCATTTCGTGAAATTTTACTTGCGACACTGCGACTTTCGATATGTGTAGGTATACTTTGCGTTTTAAAACCAAGAGGTTACAAACAAACAGCGCGGCCGGATCATAACGATTTGTCATCGTGACAGCGCTCGCCACTCGCGAAAGGAACATCCACTATAAGGCATTATTATCGGGACAAAGCGCTCCGTTTGTCTATCACGATAATCTGTGGACTGTTCCAATTCCGTGTTGTGTAAACGCCCTAATGGACGCCGGTAATGTGACACGCTTGACGATTTTACTCACAAATTGTTGTACGAAACTCTATTACGATCTAATGACAGCTCCCGTCTAATTGCGAGGTTATTACGTTCGTTGTGTACGCGGCCTAATGGTGGAGCGATTACCGGCGAAGCCTTGAAGATGTCCCGGTGCAGTCGCCGATGAAGCGACTCCGGATGCGACGTGCAATTAAATTCCCTTCCAGCTCCCAACCGACATAATTTGCTATACTTACTGTACATTATTATACAAAGTTGAGAAATTCTGTATGCTAATTAACTTCAATAATTATTATCTGAGAATAATTTAATCGATTCTTATGAGATCTACTTTTCCTGGAATGTACTAGCTAAAAGCCGAGCTTTGTGGAGGCTCGCGTCGTTTTTCTGCGTGGTAATAATCTTTAAGATTTTAGGGTTCCGTACCCAAAGGGTGAAAATGGGACCCTATTCATGAGACTTCTATGTCTGTCTGTCCGTCTGTCTGTATGTCCGTCTGTCTGTCTCCAGGCTGTGAAACGCTATAGCTAGAGTTTTGAAATTTTCACAGATAATGTACTTATATTTATTGCCGCTATAACAACAATTACTAAAAACAAAATAAAATTAATATTTAAAGGAAGCTCCCATACAACAAACGTGATTTTTTTTTGCCTTTTTTGCTCGATATCAATAATGGCAACAGGTAGGCACTTGATATTTTCACAAATATTATTATAATATTACGTCAACTTCAATAATTAAGAATAATATTAAAATAAAATAAAAAATTAAGGGGGGCTCCCATACAAAAACACAATTTTTGGTCTATGTTTGCTTTTTACAGTGGAAGAGCCATGCTTTGGCACGAATGGGCCGGCTCGACCGGAGAAATATCACGGGCTCACAGAAAACCGGCGTGAAAATCGCCTGCGCTTTGTTTCGCCGAGTGAGTGAGTTTACCGGAGGCCCAATCCCCTACCCTTTTCCCTTCCCTACCCTCCCCTCTTCCCTACCCTATTCCCTCGTAAAGGCCGGCAACGCACCTGCAGCTCTTCTGATGCTGCGAGTGTCCATGGGCGACGGAAGCTGCTTTCTATCAGGTGACCCGTTTGCTCGTTGCCCCCTTTTTTCATAAAAAAATAACAGTACAGAACCCTTCGTGCGCGAGTCCGACTCGCACTTGGCCGATTTTTTTATATTTTAATTGCAACCAAGTCTTGACTGACCGATGATAAGTGATAACACATCTACATAATATAAATAAAAATGACACAAATCAATAGGCGTGACTGTGTACCACAAAAGTGCTCAGGTTTGTGGGGTAGCTGTATACCTTATATACCAGTGCTCGCTTCGCTCGCTTTGATAAGATCCACTATAAAATTCGTGTAGTAAAAGTTAAAAATCATGAACGCATAATGTGATACGATCTTAATAAGTGAAAAGCCGAAATTTTCCAGATAATTATCAGTGGCTCCCAACAATACACAAAAGACAATTTGGTAGTTCGGTGGCATCATTACGGTGTAATACCGTCACGACTGTCATCAGGTTTCACCATGGAATATGGAATCGCGTGTAATTCCCCGTATCGCATGATCTCCATGAAGATCTGGAGCGCCGAATCAATTTTGTGAATAATTTAACACACAATGGGCTGATAAATACTTTCCTTTTCCATTAACATGTTATTTGTCCGTAACGACTTATCATAAAACATAATAATATTTTGGGAATGGTCATAATACGGTTTCGTGATCTATTGTATGTTTTAGAATTGTCGACTTATATGAGTACAATCGATTTCTATCCTATGTATCGCTATTCGCTAGTAGTATACGATTTTTAATTAACTTTTCCTAACATTTTTATTGTGTTAATTTAAAGTTCAAAAATATTATTACAACAGCCTGTTTTCGATTAAGGTAAATTCTAGAAAAACTGTGCACTTAAAATTGAATCTTGAAATTTCTAAAATATATTTGCTCGCTGTAAGCTAGGCGGTTGGGCGGTCGGGCGGGCGGCAAGTGGGTATCGTTAGAGCGTGTATTGTGTAAGCGGATTTTCGGGGGCGAGCTGAGGCGAAGTATTTTTGCCGCGTCGTCTCAGCCGGACCCGGATTGATTTACGGACGAAGTGCGATACTGAGCCGACCCTCGGCTTAAACCTAACTAGAGCTTATCCCGGAATTACGCAAAACACGCCGACCTCCGTGACGTTTGCTGGAGATACCTAAATACACTGTATTTTAAGGAGATTTATTTTGAACTTGTTTTTCAGGACTTTTAGCACGTTGCGATACGTGCGTTTGTGTGTAGATGAAAGAGTAGTTTAATAAATGGTCGTAATGACTATATTATATACCTAACTCAAATAACTTCGATTGAATTTCTCCGTGCTAAACTCCTCTCTATTTGTTCTTAGACGGGGATAAGAAAATATTAATTCTTCGGCTGAAGTTTTTATAAGTTATTGCACCTATTAAGCGCGAGTGGGAAGACACGTTCGGCCATTAAACCGATCTCGGCAGGAGAGGCTGAGGGATATTATCGCACCGCTTGTTGCCCGCGTAAAATAATAATGGCCGAACTTCCGGCGGCATCGCGGGAAACTGGCAAAAAAGCGGGAACCGCCCCCGGTAACCGCTCAACTTTGTTAACTGCTTAGTGACGTCACTTAATTTATTAACACGTTGCCTCGAGTGAGGCAATTTCGAGGTGAGTTACCTGGCCGTTTAGCCTAATCGTCGATTAGTGTTTTGTTACAGCCTGGCTTAATGCTTTTGATTGTAGCGTGATAGAGTCCTTAATTGGGTACATCATTACGAATATTGTAAATTATTGTTTATGATACTTTAAAGTTTAAGGTATACAATATGATTTTTAGGAATTGTTAATGACTTGACAAAATTTACACCTGCTGCTATTCCGGAAAAACGTAGTGATTTCTTCCTTTTGGATTTCAATAATTAAGGGCTCTTACTCTTGATAATTTTCACGAAGTCGAAGTCTGAGCTAAACGCTAGTGCACTGTAACTTCAACTGTTACATTCTCTTCTCTCGATAAGAGGACATAAAGCTATCTACTTGAAAACTTGTGTTAGGACTTAAGTTAGTTTAAACGGCTATTTCATGTTTTGTTAACTTGATACATATAAGGCTGATAAGAACACTAAATGGTTTTTAAGAAATCATAATTTTGTGAACTATGAAAGACTTCCCATGTTGAATGATTTTTAGTGTTTCATTTTTTGATACATCGCGGGATTGTAACTTAACACAAAAATATTACTAAAAACAATTGTGTCAAAATAAACAAACCACGCTGAACCATTTTTCATGTAGTGTCCGGACATTAGCGGCAGCGGAGTGGAAGTAGCGACTAGCGATAGATCATGTGACGTGCCCTGTCCGACACCGACAGGTAAAACTTAAAACTGCGACACACAGGAAAATCAATAAGCGACCGCATCCGCTGGCAAATAAATACGGCCCGACTATCCCATAAAACAACGGAACGGTTCACAATTAAAGCTTTAAATCTGCAATAGGTGTTGGTATAAATCGGCGAGGAAACAATCACCGGCGGCTATTAGCGCGGTGCGGCTCGATAAATTTGCATTAATGCTCTCGAAAAATCCGTGCGCCCATAATTTTCACGTGCCCCGCGTAATATAGTGCATGTGTATCTCGCCTATATTTAGCGCCATTAGACGGATGATCGTTTAGGGGCACTTACGTGTTTGGTGATTGATCGTATCGAGTCCTGAAAATATGGCCGGCGGAGGGCAGAGATACAAATTGTTATTAATTCAGGTATGGACTAGATATCAAATGATTCATGTGAGATGATTAATGCTAAGAAGGTCCCTAAGATCACTTGCCAGTTTTGAAATAGCTCTGTGAGGATTTCAGTTTACACTTCCCTTTATGTATTTCAGGATTCAACAATCTTCCTCTGCAGATGTCTACAATGTAGACATTTCTCTATACATTTTGAAGACCGACGCTTCTCTTCATTTAATTTCTCTACATAATATTATTATTTATTATTATTACGTATTGCTTGTTAGAATCCCGTCATTTGATAACGCATGATTGACCCAATATCAGTGACCATTTAGACGCAGTGGTCCATATTTCAGCGCTGCCGATTTACGGTCCGGGTGAGTCCGGACGAGTCCCGGAGAGTCCGGGAGAGCCGGGAGAGTCCGGGTGAGTTACGGAGCGGCCCCGCCTGGCTGCACTTTACACTTTTACAGTTCCGCGCGTACCAAAGCCTATTAATTGATATTTGCTGCGACATCAACGCATTTTACGCCTCTGAATTTTTATAAGCTCCGTCCTGAAATATATTTATTGGTATATTTTATTTGAACATTCCTTTTCTTTCATATGTGTGGGCATTTGTCGTTGCCTTATTTGCAGTCGTTTTTAATTACATCCACTCATAGGTTGTTTAATTAGCGCTGTTGATTGTTGCCTGTTGGCAAAGTGTGTTAAATGATTAGAACACCTAATTTAGTACCTAAATGTTACTACATTATTAAATTACATACAATACATTATTAAATGTTACCAACAAGATAGCAGTCAGTTAAAAGGCTAAAATCTAAATAGCTTGATAATTATGTACTATCAGAGAAGTTGATTCCATAGTTGATAGTTGATAGGCAGATGGGGGATCTATGTAGTTTGGTCGCGTTACGTCAAACCCAGCCGACGGGTCACAACTCACAAATAACCTGAAATTGACATGATACGACCAAATGACGTTGGTCTATCAACTGCCTAGGAATCAATTTCCTCGATGGTACATAAAACGAAGGGAAACTGTTGTCTAGGCAGAACGTTACAATATTATTAATTAATAATTATTATCTAAATTAATACAATAATTTTAGATGTGTTTTAATAAAATCGTATTATTTATCTTTAATTGTGCTCGCACGGCACACCCATAGTGTCCTCACAAGTATTTGAAGAAAATACACTTTACGTGTCACATATTTCTTTGACGCCGTTTGATTTTATTGGAAGGACAACTGCAGCGACGACGAAAAAGGCGTCATTCAAAAATCGTGGAGACGTTAACGGCGATATTAAATAACATCTCTATTCACATAAAATGCAACATAAAATGTTAGGCGAAGGCCGGAGCGGACATCGAGCGACCAGCGCGCCGGAAGACGCCGCGGGGACGCCCCGTAGGTGCCTAATATATGAAAATATTCAATTTTATAACATTTAAGATAGCATCGCTGCTCGTCGATTTGATATTTTCGGCGGTAAGGTAATGTTATATCGTCGTGAATGGAGGCTGCGCCCGCTGCGCGCAATACGACACCTCTAACTTAGCACTTAATCATATTCTCGGACACTTTATATGCACCTACGAGCTCCGGGCCTGGCGTTACAACTTACATGTCGGATGTAAACATCGTGTCATCGTTGTCGATACATATTTTAAATTTGAATGTTAGATGCTGAGGAAGGTGTATGAACTGGTTTAAAGAATTACAAAAATTCCAAGATAGCGTTGCATTATGACAACGTTGCATTAGAACAACAGCTGGGTTTCATAACCCAGCTGTTGTTCTAACTGTGAAAATATTATGCATTTATAAAACAATACTTGTATATAACTAACAAATTGCTAACTACGCGTTAAAATGAAATAAAATATTTACTACCTACTTATGATATATCATAAGTAGGTAGTAAATATTTTATTCATATATGAGTAATAACTCATAAGATACAAGTCATATAATTATTGTTCCTAAATGTTATCTTTAGCTAAATGGAAATTACTTACAAAATAGAAAGTAACAACTTACTGTAAGCCACCAGTCCAATTCATCAATAATAAAACAAAGGAAATCTCGCACACATGATAGAAACGAAAATTTAAAAAGCTCACATTACTTTAGCTAGCCAATCTCAAAGTATTATTTACTATATGCACAAATAACACTTAATATAAATAAGCGAGTATTGAGTTAAGAATAAAAGGACAAGAACACGATTGTCATAAGTCAGCAAGGTGTCCGGTCGGGCTATAAATTAGGCGTTGTTTTGCCACCGTGTAGCCGGCGGTGGGCCGGTGGCCGCTAGCCGTCGCGGTCGCGGCCTGCGTGGGCTGAGCCTCAGGTAGAGTTACAGTTTTCTAACACGTGTACTTAGCATATTGTACATGTTTTAGTGGATTGTTTTTTAAATTATGTGCATTTTTAGAAGTTGGTTTTAAACATGTTATACCCATATTGTACAGCTTATTGAACTTTTATCACTATATCTGTCTGCAATCTAGGTCGCTGACTGAATGATTATTATTTATTATAAGCGCGACGCGTAGATATGCATTTCTAGTACTGAATTTCGTGAGCGTGAGACGTCTTGCAAATCTGTCAAATCCGTACAAATTTATAAATGCCTCTACGTGTCGCGTTGCGGTCTGAATAGACCCTAATAGTTTCTATGTTAAATTCTTAAATTATAGTTGACTTAGTTGATTGATAAAGAAATAAATGTACTTTATTTCTATATTTTATTAGCAATGGACGGTGACTCTACATAGAGTATCTATGACATTTAATCGAAACATATTGTAAACTAAGCCAAACATTACAATTTCGTCTCCCTCGAGAGCAAAAATGATGCAGAGCTATAAACAACAGCGTTCGATACTTTCAATAAGTCAATGTTATTAAGTGGCAATGCTCCTGCGACTGTGGGTTTAGCCTCACATTTTATAGCGCGGACCAAATTATTACTTTCGCAACAAAAGGCTTATTAGTCAACGGGCGAGTGGCGAGACTGGCGACCTACCAAGGCGGGCTATAACGCAGTTCATTATTTATATTAACAGTTTAGCAGTCAGTGGCCAGCGTCCTGATCCGGACTTATGGCCGCGTGAATGTGCGTGGGTATTATACGTACCCTTGTTAAGCGCTGAGGATATTATAAAAATGATTCCTTTATCCGAGCTGTGACACTCGCTGGAAATTGGTCGGTTAATTTATGGTCATCATAAAAAAGGAGCCGAGCGCGTGCAGGTTGGAATTTCATTCACGAGAAAGCAGAGGCGTGCGGCTGTTTATGGGCGAATGTTTTCATTAATTTAACTCGCTTTGGGAGACGTGAGGTGTCGGGTGTTCGGGGACAGTAGCCGTCGAGTGTCGTGTCATGTGCCCAGACGAGAGACGAGTCGTATAATGTTCACACTTACACATTTAGGTAATTCAAAAATTACCAATATTTGGAATCAGGATCAGCGTCCCCAGCCACATCACCATCGATTGGCAGAAAGTAACGAGCAGCTAAAAATTGTATGCTAATATGACGTTTGAACGGAAATTATTGAAATTCCTAACAACTCGGGGTTCCCGGGCAGTGCAATTTATTTATTGCAGACGATTAATGAATTAGTTATGGTATTCACGTATTCAATCAAACGTCACTCTCTCGAAGTCGATGGCACGACTTAAGTTATTACCATAATAAGTAAGAATATTTCGGAGACGTTTAGGAGGAGAGGTCATTAGTCATTGGGTCGCCGGTGCCGATGGCGAGGTCACGGCGGGAGCCCGCCGGCTCCGGCACCGGCGCAGGCGCATCATCAGATAAGCGACAATAAGTCGATACGCCCCAAATAAGCCTGGAAGCACATTAGTCACCGCGCGGCCGGGCCGGCGCGGCGCACCGTAAAGACGATTCGCCTAATCCACTCAAAACATACTGAGACATTTGTCGGCCCGTCAGGGATCGGGTGATCGATAGCGCGACTCGCTCCAAAACGATAGATAAAACCTGATAAGTCAGAAGAAATATGACGCGAACAAAATCGGGAGATACTCGTAATAAGATAAAAGTCAAACAATGATTCGACCGCGGATTCGCCGCGGCATAATTTATGTGACAACGCGTGATGGACGAGCGGCGACTTTCGGTAAACTATTTACATATGGCGACTGTCGGGTCGGGTCGGAGGGTGGGGTTTATACCGAAAACAAATGTCACCGTTATTTATTGGGTCACACTCCTATTAGGGCCTAAGACACGAACGGTAGCCGGGGCGGGCAGGTATAAAACAAAAAAGGTATTAATGTGGGTGGCGGGGATTCTAATTCGGGTGTGACTCGCGAGAGATCGCAATCTGAGACCTGAGTGTAGTGAAATCGAGTGACAGGCGTCAGATAGCGGCAGGGCCCGCAGAGATCGCTCTAATTGAATCAGGAAAAGCGGTCCCCGTTCTCAGCTCTCGGCCGCGCTGGCCAATTCCCTTCGCTGCACGTCGACTTAAATTGCTTCCTACAACTTCCTGATGTCTCCTCAAAATACTTCAGACGTTGTTCACTTTTGATTCACTTTAAGTTATGAACATAATATTTTTCCGCTGTAACTTAATTTGACAAGTTTATTTGTAAGTTAGGAAAGCTGTTTTGAATATAACCGCACTACTTTTGAATTCATAGGAACGTAGTAATACATCACATCTATCTAGATTCTAGGCTCAAAAAGGTAAACGTCTCGTAGCCTGTAGCCTTAAGGGCCCGGGGTACCCTCGAAATTTTCATACATTCTTAATACCAAAATCATTTTCTCATATACGAAAATATTTAACATGTTTGAGTTATTTTTCAGCTTAAGATAGTAATTACCTAGGGTGCTGAACAAATTTTTTTTACAAAATATTTAAATAAGTACTAAAAAAAAATGTTTGTGTTTAAATATTTTTTAGTAAATTTACTACTAAATATTTAAACACCAAAAAATAGACAAAAACACTAAAAAATATATAAATAAATAGTAAATTTACTACAAAATATTTAAATAAGTAATAAAAAATATTTTTCAAAGTTTAAATATTTTGTAGTAAATTTACTATTTATTTATATATTTTTTAGTGTTTTTGTCTATTTTTTGGTGTTTAAATATTTAGTAGTAAATTTACTAAAAAATATTTAAACACAATTTTTTTTAGTATTTAAATATTTTGTAAAAAAAAATTGTTCAGGACCCTAGGTAATTACTATCTTAAGCTAAAAAATAACTCAAATATGTTAAATATTTTCGTGTGAGAAAATGATTTTCGTATTAAGAATGTATGAAAATTTCGAGGGTACCCCGGCCTCTTAAGTTTTATAATCTTTCTAAAACGGCAAACGTAGAAGAAAAACAAAAATGTAGAGTATGTACAGCGAGATGTAACCCTGTTCTCTACATCGATGCGCTTAAAATACTTCTTCTTTTTCTTTGTTTCGAATAGACTTAAACAGATGCTGGGGTAATGTACAAATAATGCACACGGAGCTCGGAGGTCGGTAGGTGAAAACGTTAGGAGAGCGACAATCCCGGCGGAGACAGCAGCAGGCAACTTTGCTTTTTATTCTCCGCCGCGCGCGCTCGACCGTGTAATTGGATGAGAACGACGATCCCAATAGCGCGCCCTTATCTGTTCGCGGCGAATCTATACCCCCTGCCTCCCCGCACCCCCCCGCCACCACCAGCCGCCCCCGCGTATCTCGGCAATAAGTTTTTAGTGAGTAATTCGAGATAACCCCTTGATGTTGTTCATTTTCACACTTCCTTTCCCGAGAACAGATCTTTATTGCGTAATATGTATCTGTCTCGTCGCCGACGCGGGTCCCCCGGGCGCGTAGACAAACTTCGCCCCTTTATGACGTTAATGCGATCGCCCTACACCCTAACCCGGATAATGATAATTGCTTTTCCGAAAATTATTATTTGATGTTGTCGTTTAATGCTGTCCCGGACGAACTTTCCAATTTGGAACATTAACAGATGTCTTGCGAGCCTGATGTAGAAGTTGAAACAGTTTTATGACGTCATTATATTAATTACTACTTTATTAACCCTTTTCTTGAACTTTATATTGTTATGTTGTAAAGTTGTCTGTTACTACATTTTTTGTTGAGGGTTTTTGTGTTTAGCAAGGTGCGAGGTACCTGCAATTAAGATCCGAAATAACGTTGAATGTGCTCAGCGGAAGATTATTATTATTTATTGTGCTACTAAAATGGATCACAAAATGGAGGAAAGTGCAAAATGCATTCTTTATTCAGGTAGCGGGGAGGTTGCGAATTGTCGTCGTATTAGTTGTTATCTGATGGGCACCGGGCGCGGTATGCTATCTGCCCCCTCCCCCCCACTCCCCCCTCCCCTCAAGTCCATCTGTTCCTGTCCCGTATTTGCATTTGAATTTCCACTAAACATTCGCATGTTACATTTCTGTATACAGCTTAGAATCTGTAATCTTGGATGCGCTCTACTTTGTGTAACGTTAAGTATACACTATACAACAGTATGAAAATTCGGTTTTCCCATCGATATAAATATTATTATGGTTCTAGTATGGGATTTGATAGAATTTAAAATAGAAGTACATAATATATAAAATTATTCCACAATGTTCGCATAAAAATTTACAATATAGGCTATAGCCTGTGGTATACCACATAAGCATTTTTATCTCAAAATGGCATGCTATTACAAATAATGCGACTTTCGTTGACGAAAGCTTATGAAGAGTAATTCCATATTACGGAATACCCAAATGTAGCGTCTTAAGGTTTCGGCACAGAATAGTATATTAGTTTAACAAGTTTCGGTAAGACATTTAACATAATTTACTTTTGATCGAAAGTAGATTCAGATTGAAATTACACTTCTATGCGAAAGTCTGAGGGCAAGCGCTACCTCAGACTTTTGCACTGACATAATAATATTATGAATATCGATCGAAGGCCATCTTTTAAAATGCGTCCAAAAAAGTGATTTTTGTTGTCCATTACGTGAAATTGCGAGAGCATTAGCGTGAGTATAGGGTCGGACGCCGCGGCCTGTAATCAGCTGTGCCGATACGCGCCCGCGCCGCCCCGCGCGTCCCCCCGCGCTCGCCCGCACCCCCGCCGGCCGATGCCTATTAGCGAATTAATTTGTTAGCGATACTTTGTTACAAATTGAACGTTTACAACAATTTTAGACATCTCTCTAAATTCCTTATTGTTATGAGCTTTATTGTTTCGCCCTTTTGGAGCTTTTTAAAGGTCATGCAAGGTCAGTACGGTATTCAATTATTACACTTTTAGTCATAATATCCATTTTAAACCAGCGAAATGCAGACCCAATCCCGCTTAAGAAAGCAAATCCACATGACTCTATAAAACTCGCTGCAGATCTTTCATATGGAGATATTACTCATGAAATTCTAAGCAAATTACCTATCGATTCGTAAATTATCATTAAAGTACAGAAACAGGTAATTAAACTACATAATATTATGTACCTTATGTACCTAATATATTGTACTAGACGTTCCGCGCAGCTTCGCCCGCGTAAATTTGATATTTCAGACAAATAATTAGTCCACAAAAAATAGCCTCTGTTCCTGAAGGATACGTAAACGTGGTATATTTCTTATCTGTAGGGTTGTCGTGGTCATCTGGGTGAAAACCCCCGATTTTGGAGTCCGAAACCCGGACATATCAACAAGATCTTTTAAACATATTATTCAATGTAATAAAAAATAGTTGAAAAAGTCATAAATCACTTTTTTATTCTGAATTCATTATTTTAACAAAACAGAATCATATTATTACAATTTGTTACAAATTGTTTATATAATCAGCTTTTTAAATTCTTGAAATAAGAACCTTATTAAAATATTAAACAAAAACATAATTATATTTAATGAATTAAAATCTTAAAAGTACCTACTTAGACCATTCTAGTATTCAGTCTTACAATTTTCGAGGTAACTCTTTTCTCGTGGTGTGCAAGCATAGTGCGTGTCTCGCGGGCAGCCCAATTTTTTTTTAACTTGGTCTACAAATGAAACCTTCCCCGGACGCTCCCCGGATGCCCTCTTAACTAAGACAAATCCGGGGAAACCTGGACAGATGGCAACCCTACTTATCTGTGCCAAATAACAGAAAAATTGCTCCCGTAGTTCGTGAGATAAGCCCTTTCAAATAATTTTCCCCGTTTTTTCCACATTTTCCTCTATTTCTTCGCTACTATTAGTCTTAACCTAATAAAATATAGCCTTCCTCGATAAATGGGCTATCTAACACTGAAATAATTTTTCAAATCGGACCAGTAGCTCCTGAGATTAGCGCGTTCAAACAAACAAACAAACTCTTTAGATTATAATATTAGTATAGATAAGGCACAGACAATTTGAGTTGAGTGCTTCGTTTTTCCTAATACAGTGATTATGTAGTTAGCATGGTTGCTACGCCACTCGTAGCAAGTGCATCGCGTTCTGCCAGGTTCAATTGAAATTACTATTGCATACGCGAACGGAACGAAAAACTAAGCGCCCTGGTACTAAGTAGACAAACTGACAGAACAAACAACATTTTCAGTTTACTAAGTTCATCAAAGCTATCTGAAGGATCATTAAAGCGTTAGTCAACGTGTCCAAAGACGATCAAAAAGCACATCACTTTAGTTATTGGGACTTCTAGAAGACAAAAAACTAAAAAGTTATAACAGAATACAACGTATTTATTTTTATTGCACACAAAAACAATCAACAAGTTCTATATAAGAAGAAAATAACACGACCTAATCATACATTCTATATTTAAATCGGAATCCGAGGAAGATTGAATCAAACGCAATTAGAAATGTTGTCAGGTAGACGAAAGGATTACAGGTTCCGTGTCTCATCCGTAGTTTTACTTGGGTGGCAATAATTGCTACGCTAGCACTTTATTATGGTCTAAATAATGAGTATAAGTGGGTGAGAGTGGTGGTGGCGTGTCTCCGGTCTGTAATCTCGCGCCGGCCCCCAATCACGCACTTCTCACCCGGCCGCGTTGAAAAAATAATACCTCTGAGATTCGTCTATAATTTGCCGCGCCGCCGCCCGCCGCCCGCCGCCGGCCGCGGCTGCACAATCGTCGAATAACTGTTCTCTGTTTAGACAGTAGCCGTCCATACTAATTTAGGTAATGTGATATACAAATTACTGGAACTATTGTTTTATTGATAGAATTTTGTTGGTCAATTATTAGAGCAACTGTTTTTATGTGGTTCGGCAGTAACAGTACTTTACCTTTTTTCTTTTAACGACTTAATTTTTGTGGAAGTTCTTCATTAATACATTTATTGCGACTGTACATATTTTAATTTTTTTTGTAATCGTCGGCCTACCCACCATAATATTATGTATAAAGTAACAAAATCGATAGTTTGCTAGTAAACTTTTTCATATTGCCCTAAACATAAAAGCTACACGGAATGTTTGTAAAAAGTCGGTTTTGTGGATAATGTGCTGTATTGTGTACATGTCCTGTATTTTGACGACACGAATAAGTTACGGCAAATTATGCGAAAAATTGGTGAATGTTGTTTTGACGTTGACTGACATAAACTTTCTATAGGAAATTGTTCGACAATGAATCGCGATACGCGTATTTTGACACGTCCATTGTTGTGCGAAAGCTAAAAGCACAATAGTTTTTTGTGCGGGACATAATCTGTGCATTTAGAAACCGTAATCCTCACTTATAACGCTTTTTTTGCTATTTTATTTAGATTAGTTTGTGAAAGTTAAGGCTTTTTTCAGATAATTATTACGATGAAATAAATAAAATATTAAAAAAAAAAACAAGTCACACTATGGGAGTGCCGACTGAATTGAAATTTGAAAACTTAAAGTATTTTATTTATTTACGGATTTTCGATTAGATCCTAGGATTTGGAAAAAAAGAAAACTTACTATGTGAGTTCAAAAACATAATAAAGCGTTAAGCGATGAAAAACACATTTTCCTATTTTCAATAGCACCGTTGTCTATATTTACTTATCACACGTTTTATCAATCTCAACAGTGAACTTCTCAAATATTCGTTCGTGAATGCATATTAAAATAGAGGTGGTCTGGTACAATCCCTTTGTAAGGGTGTCACGCGGCCGCACGACCCGTGAGTCCCGTGACACGTCGCCCGGTGACGGATTACTGGCACTGTATACCGTGTAGTTGACTAGTTGTATACACTATGGACCAAGAGCCTTAGACAGCCTTTCGTCATTTTATAAAAGCGGAAAGTTTACCTTTTTGTTACCTCTACAGAGGTAAGAACGACCAACAACTATGGAGTTTCAGTCGTAGTTACTTTACGAGGTATCCAGTTCTGAAGGGCTACCTGATCTTCGTGAAAGAGTAAAGCTCAATTTCATAACTTATATTCTTCGCGGTAAGTGGAGGAATCTCGTCTTCCAGTGCCAGACATTTTTGACAGTTGCTTCCCACTGCCAGACACCTTCAAAGTCTAATACTTTAAGAAAGTTTTCAGAACTGGATATATCCTAAAGTAACCGTGATCGAAACTCCATATAGTTGCCGGTCGTTATTATAGCAGTAAAGGTTACAAACAGGTAAAATTTCAACTTATATAAAATGAGGAAAGTCGGGCCGTAGCTGGCTCTTGCTCTACTACACATGTCTTTGTACCTCGCCCTTTTACACGCCGACCATCCACCCATACTAATATTATAAATGTGAAAGTATCTCTGTCTGTCTGTCTCGCTTTCACGCCAAAACTACTGAATCGATTGTAATTCAATTTTGCATACAGATAGTCTAACTCTAAGGCCTGAGGAAGGACCATAAGCTACTTTTTAACTGGAAAAACCGGCCAAGTACGTATCGGACCACGCGCAATGTAGGGTTCTGTAGTAGGTACCGCTAGATTTTGAAAATTTTTGTATGGTCAATGAATGTACATTTATATTGTATTCGAGTCTACCGCCAACAGCGTAAGCGACTGGTCGGATTGTACGCGCGGAGTGATATAAACTATGTTAAAATGTCTAATCTAGTGAAATGTTCTACGTGCAACATAGTGATTAACGAAGTGCTTGCTTTTATTTGCAATAAAATTGACATAATGGATGAAGAAAGCATTAGTCGTATTTGTGTAACTGCCTTTTCGGAAAGTGACATTAGCAATGCAAAACGACTGCTGTATGAGTCGTTGTCGAAAAATATGAAATCTCGTAGGCGCGATGGAAAAAAGAGTCGCGAAATTGATGATGTCATTTCTACTTTAAAAGAATACGATCCTGAGAACCTGCCGATATTTGTTGCGAGAGATTTACAAAAACTCCCACCCGTCTTGTTCGACCATGTGGATGTTACGCAGATACTCAAAAATCAGGTATTGATGCGAGAGGAGATAAATAGATTTGCTGATATCTATGCAACAAAAAAGGAGTTGGAATTGCTTCAAAACGATCTTAAGAACATAATGGAATCATCTTTAGTAAATAACAATTTTACTGGATATATTAACTCAAAGAGAGGGGCCAGTAAATTTGACGATTTAGAATGTAATAGTGGTCCTATGGGTTTGCCGCCTGTGAATAATTACAGGGATATAGAAACTATGTCAAGTAGCTATTATTCACCAAAGATGCAAAAAGATGATAATATCGGGAATCAACAAAAAGTGTTATTACTCGAGGGTAGTGCGAAAAATAAATCAGGTGTAGCCCCGACCTTGGAAACGGCCGTGAATGTATCGACCGCACAGCTGATAACGTCCGAACCGGTTAGCGCCTGCCATATGATTTCCGATGGCAACCTGCCTGAGTATTTACCCAATCACACGACAAGCGAAGCGCCCGCGCCGGTGCCCGCGACTTTACAAAACCGTAATGAATGTAATAAAAATATTATGGTAAAGTCGTATGCAGACACTTTAAAGGATCAAAATTGGACTTTGGTACAAAGAAAGAAACAAAAAAATCGTTTTATCGGTACTAAGGGCAAAGCTTTAGTGGAAGCAAATGTAAATTTCAAGGCCTCGGACACTATGATACCTTTATATATTTATCACATTGCCAAGGATGTAACCGAAGATGATGTTCATAGTTACATACTAAAAAAATCCGAAATGGATGTTAGGTTGGAGAAAATGAATATGAAGGTTGAAAAGGAATATAATGCCTATAAAGTATTCGTACCCAGAAGCAAGTTATCTTTGTTTATGAAAAGTGATTTTTGGCCGGAAGGAATTTCTTTTCGCCGCTTCATAGATTTTAATCGAAGACTCGGAGACAAGAAAATCAATAATTAGAATTTATGGATATGACCACTACCACAATAATTAGTTTTAATTGTAAAAATGTGAGTCGCTCAATGGACTGTGTGAGGGGCCTATGCGTTGAAGCTGATATTTTGGCGCTACAAGAAACATGGCTATTGCCGCAAGATATACCTCTTCTGGGGAATATACATCATGACTTTGCATTTCATGGGAAATCAGCTGTGGATACCTCCAGTGGAGTGCTACGGGGAAGACCACACGGAGGTGTGGCACTGCTGTGGAGAAAGTCGGCGTTCCCCGATGTTTCCATAGTTGATTGTCATAGTGTTCGTCTTTGTGCTATTAAAATACATCTCAGCAACAACAGTTCAGTGTTAGTGATATCTGTATATATGCCTACGGACGACATTGACAACCTCCCTTTGTTTGCGGAATGCTTAGGTGAGATAAGTGCTCTGATCGACACGTGCAACAGCGAATACGTGTTTGTTCTTGGAGACTTTAATGCCCACCCCGGTGAGTTGTTTTCGCATGAACTTTATAACTTCTGTTCAGAACAACTGTGGACTTGCGTTGACTTGGATATGTTACCTAGTGACACCTATACATTCGTGAGCGAAGCTCACGGATGCAGGCGATGGCTCGATCACTGTATTGTAACTAGTGCCGCTAGACATGCAATTGTTGATATTTCTGTATTGTATAATGTTTTTTGGTCTGATCACTTCCCGCTGAAATTAGTGTGTAATATAAACAAATTTGTTACCAAAATTGAGGCACCCTCGTTTACTAATAATAAAGTAATATGGGGTGAGAGAGACAGTGATCAAATAAAAAAGTATAATAATTTATGTAATGATAGGTTAAGACTAATTGATTTTCCTTCTGAATTGTCTATGTGTGCCGATAAAATATGTACAAATGTTGAACACAGATTAATATTAGATAGTTTGTACAGTAGTATTGTATGTACCTTAAGCAAGTCTGCTGAGAATTGTTATAGTGGGAAAAAACTTAGGAAACTGAATTATGTAACGGGGTGGAATAGACATGTAAGTAGTGCGCATAAGGAGGCTCGTCTATGGTTTCAATTCTGGGTTTCCCTGGGCAAACCTAGACATGGTTTTGTTTATAAAAATATGTGCGAATCCAGAAAATATTTTAAGGCTAAATTAAAATATTGTCAAGATAATGCATTACAAATTAAAATGGACATAATAGCTAAAAATCATTCTGAAAAAAAATTTTCAAAATTTTGGAAAAATACAAGTAAGTTGAATCCTAAGCCGAGCCTTCCAATGACTGTGGCTGGTATTAGTGATCCTGCTGGAATAGCGAGTGCTTTCCAAAAGTACTTCAAGATATCCTCCCTACTTCCTCGGCAGAATGGAGTGCTATGGGGCCCAAGTGCTGCTGAGGAAGTAAAGGTTAGTTTCAGTGCTAAGGAGGTTGCCTCTATTATTAAAAAAATGCGTCGAGGCAAGTCTCCAGGACACGATAGTCTCAGTGTCGAGCACTTGAAATATGCTGGGGTGCACTTGCCGCGAATACTTGCTATGCTTTTTAATTTGTGTGTGAGTCATCAATATCTGCCGCAGGCGTTGATGTCTACAGTTGTTGTGCCTATTATAAAAAATAAGACGGGGGATGCCTCCGACCTGTCCAACTACAGGCCGATATCACTGGCTACTGTGACTGCCAAGGTACTGGACAGTCTGCTTGACAAAAGGCTGGAACTGCATACAGATATAAACGATTCTCAATTTGGGCCTGTCCACTGAAAGTGCCATTTATTGTCTTAAGCAGACTGTACAGTACTACACATCCAGGAAAACGCCGGTGTACGCTTGCTTCCTGGACCTGTCGAAGGCATTCGACTTAATGTCATATGACAAATTGTGGCAAAAACTTGGCAACGAAACCACTCTGCCCAATGAACTGATTGGACTCTTTCAGTACTGGTACGGTCATCAGAAAAATAGTGTAAAATGGGCTGGAGTATTTTCGGAGGTATACGGTTTGGAGTGTGGGACGAGACAGGGGGGGTTGAGCTCGCCCCGCCTCTTTAACCTGTACATGAATCGGCTGATAGGTGAGCTCAACAGCACCTACATAGGATGTCACGTTGACGGCGTCTGTATTAATAATATAAGTTATGCTGACGATATGGTGCTGTTGAGCCCATCGATCAGTGCGTTACGCAGGCTTCTCCTTATCTGTGAAGAGTATGCGGTGGAACATGGGCTCAGATATAATGCTAATAAAAGTGAATTCATGGTTTTTAGTGCAGGCGCCGACAGGAGTCGCAGAAGTGTACCTCCTGTGACTCTTGGCGGTGTGCAGCTGAGAAGAGTCGACCGATTTAAATATCTGGGTCACTGGGTCACTGCCTCTCTGTCAGATACGGAGGACATAGAGAGGGAGCGTAGAGCGCTGTGTGTGCGCGGTAATATGCTGGCACGTAGGTTCGCACGATGTAGCAGGGACGCAAAAATAACGCTCTTTAATGCATATTGTCAGTCGTTCTACACGTGTAGCCTATGGGTCAGGTATACGCAGCGCTCATATAGCACGCTCAAAGTCCAGTACAACAACATATTCAGGATGCTGTTTGGTCTGTCGCGTTACTGTAGCGCCTCATCTATGTTCGCTGAGGCACATACAGACTGTTTTCAGGCTATTATTAGAAAGAGATGTGCCTCGCTCTGGTCGCGTGTGCAAAACAGTCCAAACAGACTCCTGAATGTGTTGGGTAGCAGGTGGGATTCCGTATTGTTGAAGCATTGGGTGCAGCTCCATGCTCCGATAGCCCGGTTCCCATACATTTAAGAATTTAATGATTAATTTTATATTTTTACTAACACTAGAATAAGGACCTATTGTTGAAACTAACACTATGGATGAAAATCTAAAATAAATTAATTGAATTGAATTGAATTGAATATAACATGTTTTACACTACTAACCACATCATTTCAGTTACTTTCAAAGGAATTTGAACGAAAAGTTCCTTTATACTTCGCCGAATAAATTCTTTTTAGTTGATCGACTATTACTCAATAACTTATGAAGTATTCTTAGCCGTGATAGTTTTCCTTTTCAGTATATTTCCTACTCCCGTGAATTTTTTCACATTTCCAAAAGCAACCGTTTAGCTGGTAGAAGGGGGGACACTGGACTCTAACGATTTTTTCCACTTTAAAACTTAACATTTATTTCACAAATGGATCCCTAAATCGGAAAATCATCTATGAATACTCATAATATTTTTTAAAAACCTATCCAACGACACCCCACACGATGGGGTGGGCGCGAAAAAAAAATTCAACCCCGCTTGATGTGTAGGGGAGGTACCATAAAAAATATTTTTGAAATATTTTATGTACCATTTTGTTGGCATTATTAATATGTGTATTCAGGCCAAATTACAGCTTTGTAGGTACTATAGTCTCTGAGCAAAACCGCGGACGGACAGACAGACAGACCGACGGACGGACAGACCGAAACTATAAGGGTTCCTTGTTGACTTCGGAACCCTAAAAAGGGGTTGTAAGGGGGTGTTTATGGGTAAGTAGGGTATTTTCAATCTACCATAAATCAGCTTCACATTTAGATGCGGCTTTGACAAAGTCCAGTACGGACCTCTTCGGTGTATAATAAATAAACCCACAAAATGGTATCCTGTTTGATCAAAGCTCCTAAAATCAGTCGTTCAAAAAAATCACGAGGAAATATAACATTATTCCTGTATTCTTGTTTTACAGATTCGGTTTGATCAAAGGTGACTAATTCTGTGGGGTAATAATTTATCAGAGCAGAATATAGGGTTACTGATAAGTCCTAAGTTTTTTTTTATGATACGTAGCGAAGCTAGATTTTATCTATTCCTACAATTCTTCTACAAACAATATTTTCCAGTAATTATTGTCATTATAAACAGTCTTCTCCGACACTCAGACTCCGCTCACACAGTCGGACGTAAAGCGGCCGGTAATTGCAATTTGCATCTGCACAGTTCATCCATAAACATAACGCGGGACTTACAACAAAATAATTACGATATTGTACGAATGACGCTAAGTACTTAACATACAGACTACAGTTAAACATACGGTTTAATTCGAAAGTTTTACTCCAAATCGAGTAAAAATTACCGTGTGGACCGCAACACTCACAGCTCGAAGGCTCGCATCGAGCCGGCTCGATGGAAATTATTTTCTTCAAACTGACTCGACGCGAGCCGTCGAGCTTTATTTGGAGCAAAATTATCGAGTAAAGCTGAATGTGTGAACTGTGAACGAAAGCCCAAGCCGTGGATTTTACTCTACGTGATTGCGTGATCGAGTAAAACCGTATGTGAGTACTTAGCATAATTCAAAACTTTCTGTTTGTATTGCAAAAAAGTAACAGAAATTAGCACAATAATAGGATTTTACCAATGTTTTAACCAGTACCATATTTTTATTTTGGTACTGAATAATTATTAATTATGGATGTGTCGGGCAGGAGTCATGAGTGTTTCGAGAGTTGAATCTCCAACGAAGTTTCACGATACAATAATTAATACACAGTAGAACACCTTACATCATAATTCATACACCACAAAAACAAGGCGAACGCATACATTGATATTGTGATTTTAATATAACTTTAAACAAGATATAGACATTAGGTTTCATGGAAACGACTAAGTTAATCTTTAGAATTTTTAACCGATGAATCTTCTTAACTCGTAGCATTCTTCGGCCAATAAGTTTGACTCTAAAGTTTATTATAGTCAAACAGCAATGTACGCTACCCACTACCCAGTACCGACAGTTTCTCGATAGTGAATATTTGTTCAGTGATTAGGTCACTACCGTGCCAGTCATCTAAGCTCGGCGGCGATCACAAATTACAAACAAAAAGCTAGGAGCGTTGTAATCTGACAACGGATCAGGTCCGACCCCTGATCATGATTTACGAATGTTTCGGTGATGGGTGATCTCACCTCACTATTAAGATTGTGGATGTTCTGAATTTTTGAATCACAATAAGAGAAACAGACAGGTAGTGTTTATTATATAGCTAATACCTTTTGTAGTTATAAGTTCTGCATTTGGCTATAGAGCGAGATTTAAAGCTACAGGTTTGGTTAAAACTACATATTTATTTCTCGATTTGCAAAAAGTAAAAAATCTAAAAATTAATAACTTAAAAGAGAACAATATTATATAGTATGTATATAGTAGGATTTTCACATACCCATAACATACTTAAAAACTTCAGCAAAAGTACTAGATAAAAGCTTAGCAAATCTCAACTAGGTAGGTACTTGCAAGTGGCAATACCAAACAATGAATGAAACAAAAAAATAATTATTCTCTTATTTTATATAGACTGAAATGCAGTGACGTAATACCATTACACAGTGAGTTCGGTTCGGCACAACACTTTTCTATTGTATCCAGGTTTCGAGACGAAGGGCCCACGTCAGCTCATCTGTCCGATTAGCATCACCCACTTTTACGGGTCACGGTGTTCTTACCGCACAACAAATTGAAATCCGTTTCGTTATGCCGCGTCGGGCTCGGTGCCCCGATGCATCCACCAATCCCAACACCATCGCCCGGTGAATCATCCGTAACGAGCGACGAAATAGGGACCTCGCGTGTTTTGAGAATCAATCAACTTGATAGTCTGCACTCAACGATATCAAATCCTCATTATCGTCCAATATAAATAGACAAACGGTTCAATCGGCGGCGAGGGCAGCACCTAGAGGGAACGGGAGCGTGCTTCCTGAATATGTTAATCTAAATTAAAAGCCGAGCTACCGAGCGCTGGGCATTAAGTGCGGCCCTAGAGACTCCATTACCGGCAATAAAATGCCTATTATTATCGAGGGCCGAAAAGTCAATGCACGCGATGCAATTACTTGATTGGCGGTGTTCTGGCAAGCTGTGATTGATGTCGAACATAATTAGAAAACACTTCAGCGTGTGTCTTCATCGGCGCTATCTTAATTGTGGGTAGCACTTACCCCGTGACTCAACGCACGTGCCCGCCGCCCGCGCTGCCCGCTGCCCGCGATGGCTCCCGACTCCCGACACTCACGATATAAACATTGGAATGATCTCCTTCATTATCTTTTGACACGTGCAATTATTTATACTTCATAAGGAATCAATAAATTGCCCAGCGGTGCAGTGGTTGGAAGCACGCATCTTCGTAATTGCAGACAGCGAAACAAATGAAAACAAAGAATTGGTTCGAATCTAATGTGTACTTTGGGAAAAAATATAATGAATTACGAAGAGTCTACTGTCATGAAGGATAAGCCTTGCCACATGAATCATGATGTACTATCATAAGAGAAGAAGATTCCTATGTCATCTATGTCGTCTATGTCACCTACGTAGGTGACCTACTTAGTTCGGACTTCGGTTGCGTTACGTCAAACCCAGCTCGTGATCTGCCACAAAACATAATTGACATGATCCAACCAAATGGCGTTGGTCTGTCAACTGCATAGGAATCAATTTCCTCGATGGTACAAAAATAATCAAGAGATTAAGTACTAAAGAAATATTAAAGCTAACCAATAATTATCGTTCGTGTTCCTAAATACGAGTAGCCAGCTATATTTCTTTCAATTACACCTCCAGTTTTATACCCTCTTGAGAGCCAGCTCAGTACTTTAATACTTGGTGTGTTGCTTTGCAAATGATCCAGAGCATGGAGGAGCGATAACAGCTGACACCTCGCAGATTTATGCGCAGCAGATACGGCTATTTCGGACATTGATATCCGACTTCAATGCACCTATCAACTTCAATGTTAAAGTACTCCGCGTGTGCAATAAACGAAATGGATAGCCATCAATCTTTTCAATGGGATGCATTTAATATTTTTGTTTTGGTAATGAACGCTACGCAGCACTGTAGTCGGCGCAACTTATGTCTATGTAAATATAGGTTTATTGCGTTTGTATTAGGCAAAAGTTTTTATATCCTCGAATAAGAATATCCTCGAATTAAGCATAAGCACGAATAAACAAAACTGCATAGCCTTCACAAACGAGACAACTAAATCTAACAGACAGAGCTTAGTGTTTTTAATTCTTAGAGATTTGCATTGAGGCAATATTTGCAGGAGGTGGCACTTTCGTCCGTCTTACCCCCTCCCCCCACCGGGCCGCAAGCACCCGCAAGTAATCAACCTATTAATAAGGGGATCTAGTGTAATGCGACCAATTAAACGGCGACTCTCGTCTTAAGACGCCCGCAGTTTTTGGGATCGTTCCAGGATTAGGATTACTCCGGCGACACTATTGTATTAAGTGAAATCTGAAAGCAATTTTAAATTATACTAGGGACTTAATCGGTAAAGGCTGGTAAATTCCTTCTAAGAAAATAATTTACAGTTGTGTTCAGAAATCAAACAAAGATTAATAAGTTAACTATATTATTATGTTATCTACATTTACGCTCTACAAGTTACATAAAGTAATATGATGTAACGTTTAGCAAGTTATATTGGTAGGAATATCACGTGTTAAATTTCTTGTTAAAGTAAGAAAAAACTTGTTAAAATAACAATAATTTGTTAAATAATAAAAAGTTCTTGTAAAATCCTCATCAAGCTTGCATGGCGGTGGAGTTTGTACAGCACCAGTAGCTTTTATTATACCTAAGTAATAATTGTTTACTCCATCGTATCTGGTAGTGCAGCAGACGGCAGCGGCGGCGCGGGCGGCGTTGACAGCGCGGCGCGATTGTCGGCGTCTTTGAAGGCGGCGCCGGCACTCGAGTGGCAGTTTACGAGCTCCGTTGTTTTACGGCTGCTCGGTGCTCGGCTCTGCCAACTTCAATGGCCCCCGGCCAATAGCTGACATCAACGTATCGCATCCCTTTGATTTCTACATTACGGTAATCATAATATTTTAATGTGATTGCCTCTTTAGATGTGCCACGAAAACTGCATGATTTATTTTGTGTACGCTAATTGTAGTATTGGCTCCGTGAATTATGTGCTTCTAAGCTGCTATAGTTCTACTATAGCAGCTTATAAGCTACGAAGTCACAAAACTTCAATCAATATCAAACTTTCAATACCTCGCCTAGTTGTTTAAACGTGAAAAAACGCGTTACTCGTAATTTTTATCTTGAGAACTTACAGCCCTTATTGTAAAGCTCACGGGTGCAGCTCGTCCCGTAAGCTTATCTCTTTAATATGTCATTAAAGAAAAATTGCCAACATGAAAGTTGATTGCGGGCCATGTTCAATATGGCGCGCGCAATATATTTAGCGTCATTAGGGAGATGTTACGAATACGCGATGATAGATCGAGAGCTGACTGCAAAAAAGCTCTTATGCTATTTTGTGTTTATAAAAAGCGTGAGAGAACCGTATGACGTGGAGGAATCTTAATGTGAACACTGAATAAATATAATAAAATACTACTGTCTTGTTTGTGAAATAATAGTAACATTCAATTTTAAGAAAACACCTGCCAAACAAGTTAAAAAAGTAATGAAAAAATCGATCAAACGACTGTAAGTCAGCCGGCCGGCCTTTCATAAACCAGATAAACCCAGATTTTCCAGCACTGAGCAGGTTGATGATGATGAATTATAGCTAAGAACACTCTCGATCAAGTCAGCATTCAAACAAAAAAATTGGATCAAAATCGGTCCACCCATTTGGATACTACGATGCCACAGACAGACAGACACACACACACACACACACACACACACACACATACAGACAGACAGACAGACACGTTAAACTTATAACACCCCATTTTTTTGTCGCGGATTAAAAAGTACATTTGAATGGACAATTCTATACTTCCATACTATTGAATTAAATTATAATATGCAAAATTTGCATTTATCTGTCTGTTAGTAAGGAGATGATAACACATTTATAGAAATTTGAGGTTTTTATCTCGATTTTCACAAATCACAATTAGACGAATTTGGGCGAAACGCCCAAAGGTTTATAGTAGGTAATCTGTGGCAACATCTAGAACTTTAAACTATATTTTTTTAATATCTGGCGAATATTATTTTACAGTAGCGTAAAAGTGTTATTTCATCAACACTAACCTGCAGCAACGACGACGCGGTAATTAGTTTCGATCGAGTAGGGAGGGCGTTATGCAAGAGACATAAGCGAAACATTCATTTTTGTGAATAAAGACAAATTAGTTCATTATTATGATAACATGTAACTTGAGAAAGTTATAAGTTAGGACTTAGATGCATATATAAATTTTGCTAGCTTTATTGGAATAAATTTGAGTATAACCTGAAATAATTAGTAGATAAGTATTATATCAACAAACTAAATAATATTATAATGTACTAGATTATGCCCGCGA
The DNA here is from genome assembly GCA_905404155.3 of Plebejus argus. Lineage (NCBI taxonomy): Eukaryota > Metazoa > Arthropoda > Insecta > Lepidoptera > Lycaenidae > Plebejus > Plebejus argus. Next base: position 14,052,913 of record FR989927.1, on the reverse strand, counting down.
CTCCGTCGCGCCAAAATTAGTTATTGCGCAGAAACCGTACATTTTCCGGGATAAAAGTAGCCTATGTCCTTTCCCGGGACTCAAGGTATCTCCATACCAAATTTCAGCAAAGTCGATTCAGCGGTTTAGGCGAGAAGATTAAGTTAGATTTAGGTAACAGACAGACAGACAGACACTTTTGCATTTATAATATTAGTATGGATGATGGTATATTGAAAGGCCATGTTACGGACTTTATTGGTTACCTATACGACGTCGACTTATAGAAATTTGCAGTTTATGTGCATGGCGAGTTAATGACTCTATATTATATCAAGAACGATTTTTTTTTATAAAGGTCCTATAAATAAAATAGCATAAAAAAAGAACGAATTTTAAAATCGCAGTTTTTTTCTTGGTTCCATCTGGATGCTAGTAGTGATAAAATAATATCGTTATGGCTTAAGGTTCACTGTAATAGGGAGACCAATCGAACCGAATTTGCAAAAAACTTCGTTTAAGCCTTATACTACATTAAAGTAGCGTCAGAAGAAAAGTTTTTAAAGAGTTAAAATATTATGCACTCACACATAATTTTGCATAATGCGTAACATGCCACCAGTACCGCCAAATACATAGTACCAATTTGAATATAATATTTTTAATCTATTTACAGACTGTACTGAAACATATACATATTAATATATTGTAACTGTAACATATTTGACAAAAAAGGTAGAGAGTTCATTATAGTCTTAACGTAGTTTGTAAAGTATAAAATATTATTATTATATTATATTAAAATAAAGAAATAAAACATTAAATACGTACGTATCTACGCGTCGCGTTGCGGTCTGAATCAACCCTAAAAAGTTTGTGAAAAATGACATTTTGATGTTGCCGACGGTACCCTGTGTGACGGTACACAAGAAGCAGGTTAACAGCCACAGCCGCTTAAGTCGGGATCCGACGGAGTTCGTTTATACACTACACCGTCCACGGCCAATCGCTTAAAAAACTTTTATTTTTTACCACAATTACCATTTACGAAGATTTTGCATTTCTCTGTTAAGTAGATATATAGGCGTATTATTATTGTATAAACCATGTAGTGTAGATTGGACAACGTGTTCATAATAATATTGTGTCCTCATTCCTCACATTATTAAATATCTAATCGTACTTGGATACTGTATGGCGTATGCTTTAACTACTCCAGAGGGATTATGTTTTGATACAACTATCTAATATTATTGAAATGAAGAAAATATTCTTTAGCAGTAAATGTTCATCTACACTAAATATTATAAATCTGAAGTTTGTTTGTTTGTTTGAAGGGCTATAATTATATTATTAAGCTAAGATCAATAAAAAAAAACGCGGTAGAAGCCGCGTGGAACATCTAGTTTTAAAATTTTAATAATTTTCTGATAAGGCAATATGTGTTTCTTTATGAACACTTCACTGTTTATTGTAATTCCATGGTATTGTAGGCGCCAAAACGTCAATATAGACAGCTCATTCATAAAGCAAAGATGTTTCAATTTTGTAAGCATTTCACTTCTCACTAGAAACATTATAAATCAACTCGCGAGACACATGCTACGGAAACATCTCTCTCCGGCCAAACGGCTGATGATCGCTATTGTCACCAATTAAGTCGGCCGCAAAAAATGGGCTAATAGTTAAAAAAATTGGACCACCGGTATGAAAAAATGGACCACCAGCACGTACAGCTCGACTAATGTGCGAGCTGACACCGGTTAGAAACTCACCGCAGGGTGCAGCCGTTAATGATGGGTGACATGTCCAAACAGACCTACAGCATCATGCCACGTGGCAACCCTACACACAATTAAATAGAGCTTACCTAAGGGCTCCTCAAAGTTACGTTGAGTGATGTAGGTGAAATGGCAGACGCTGAAGAGCAGTATGTGATGGTTTGGTTTTAAATAGATGAGAAGATCAACATAATTGAGCCCTTTGACATTTCCATTATCGATATTGCAAGGATCCAATTTAATTGTCTTTTCTTACTTGATGCATATAAAGTTAAGTCTATTTCAGGTAAAATAAAATAGGTTAAGTCTATTTATTTTACAATATGGCTTAATTCGCAGTCTAACTAGTATTTTGATAACAATTTCAAAGTTTCAATATTTTTAGATATCCAAAATCTAAATCCGAACCCTCAGTATAATTTCGCCTCTGGGGAACGAACGGTATTCACTTAAGTGTATAACCAACTGTAGTCTGATGGCGCGGTAGGAAGTCGAGGCGATTTATTGGAATATAATGGCACTCGTGACTCAATCAGAAGTGCGGTCAATGGCTATTGTGGAGTGAAATACTGTGGGCGTACCCCGGTATACAAACTCACCATCAAATAATAAATTGCCTTCGAAACGGCAGCTGGATAATGATTGTATTAGATCAGAAGCAGGGATAATTTCGATGAGTATATTCTTATGAAATCAGACGAACAACGTTAGAGGGACAACGTTGGTTCCCAAACAATCTACGTACTATTAAGTCTTCAAGTGTCGAAGAAAATACTAACTCTACTATAATATATATTTTTTATTGTAGGTAGGTATAGAAGAACAACGGACAAAATATGAGTAATGTTGTTTTAACTAATATTAACAAGCCAACCTATTAATTAGGAAGTACAAAATATATTATTCTTATACAATGTATCAAAAGTATTCCATTTCATAAATTGTTGTGCATACATACATTTATGATAAATTTTTATTACTCCAACTTGATTTTGCACTAGTCAAGGACCTCCAACGAACAAAGGATGAACGATTACTTTTAAACAGTTTCGAATACCTTTACACCAAAAAACACAAATCAATCTTGTTTGGATTGAGCCACCAAATGTGTCACAACACAAACAACAAAAGCACAACAAACACCTATTGTGAGTTTGGCAATACATTTTTTGCACGTAACCACTTTAACAGGGAATAATCTGTATTAAATAGTCATTGAGTCGATCCAGGTGTTTTATGTAAGATCTTATGGGAGTTTAATGGCGTACTTTTATGTTCTTACTTTTGAATACGTAGCAGTTATAACAGTATGAGAAGTCCTAATTCCTATGTTATAATATTATTCATTTATATTAAATACAATATACATTACTGACTCCACAAATCCTGTCTTATAATCAACTCACACTATAAATTTTGTTATTAATTGTACTTTAAAAATCATACATTTTGGAGAAAATACTTATCAGTATTTCTTAAATTATCTAATTTCTTAAGCTCTATATAATATACATAGTAAACTTATTAACACTATCTAGGGACATAAGAAAATATGAAAACCTTAATAAGTGTTTTTCCAGATTTTTGCTCATTTCACATTCGAAATTGTTTGCATATAACATGAGAATGGCATATATTCATTTGTGGCATGCGAAGCACTGAGCATTTGTTGTTAGCGCGAGGAATGCGAGTCGTGTGTAGCGGCTAGCGGGCAGCGCGCGGCTCGGCTAGATATGTCTTCGTCACAATTTACATAAATGATATATTCGAACCGCCTAATGCTGTACACTGGTCATTTATTACGTGCAGTTGCGTATGCGCATAGTGCGCGTGCCGTACAGGCGCCGACAGCGCCGGCGACGCAGGACCACACCGCTCCGTCCTCGGTACCCGACCCGTGAGAACGCAACAACCGATGACGTATTGTAGATCGTTATCGACAAATATTTGTGTGTGTCATATACTGAAGCAATAAGGAGTCGTGAGATGTCAGGCATTTATCGAAAGTTCTAAATGTAAGCTTTGCAACAGTATTACGAATCGAAAGCTCGATTATTTGTAAGGTCCACTCGACCAAAATAAATCTTGATAAGGCATTTAATGATACTATCTATTCGGGTAACAATATCGTCCTGCAAAAAGTTGGAGTGTCCATCTGTGGCGCACGCCTCGACGCGCCGGGCGGCCGGCGCGGGTGGTCCTCGCCTCCGTTGTAGGCGGAGGCTTCACACCTTTCTAACAATTCTAACCACCATAGTACAAAAAATAAGCCAAACTCATTCGTAGGAACTCGGGTTAAAGAACGAGAGAAGCGCAATACTTCGAGCGCGTTGATTTGAGTTCGGACTCGAGACGATATCCGTTAGCTCGCTACCGCCAGGGCATATGGGTGCTAGCTGTTAATTACTCGCTATCTTCGGTTTAGTATTTTTTGTCCGTAATGTCGATTAAAGTTCCGGGTTTTTGTTGGATAATAATCGACCCGTAATGACCGGTTCGGTGGCCATGTGAGGTGCTTCAATGGAAGGAAATTATTATGTTTAGATCGTCGCCGGTAGTTTTCATGATTGTGAGACTCAAATGAAGACATTAGGCCGATCTTTATGAGCCGTTGCGTGATTCGCCGCTGGTAATTTGGGATGCAATCAAAAATCTCACGACGTTGCAATTTATGAGTAACTATAGTTTTTAAACGCTGTAAAATGTTCACAGCACTGGGAGTAATTAGGTTTAAACGTAGTCTTACATGACTCGATGTGCCGAGTGATCACGACACGGTCACTATTATGAGAAGCTTACAAATTATTTCTGACGATTTCAATTCACAATGAAAACCTTGAAAAATTAAAATTATCCAGCAGGTAAACTCGCTAATGTTACATTGACACGAGATTAGCTTAAGATGTACGGTACCAGCATGTAAATAATTTTAATAACTTTGAAAATGTTCCAGACAACAGCTCATCATAATTCAACCGTGTCTTCCGGGTACAAAAAGTAAATTAACGATTCTTCACGTTTTTCAAAACAATTTGTAGTGGTTTATGACGTGTATAAATCACAGAGGTCCTCGTCTCGGGCCACGTCGCCCAAATATTTGAAATGATATCTGTCAGCCGCTGTTTTTTGCCCTCCTAGTTTCGGCAACAGCTATTAATGTTGACACTAATTACGACACGTCAGGATCTTCTATCGTAGAAAAACGGAAATTTAAGTTTTTGCGACTTTGTATATTGTAATTAAAATAAACTTTTGGTAACTTTACTTACGTCTTTAGTGGTAGAAGGTACGCTAGTAATATCTTTATATAATTATTATGATTTATGATACATCTAATAGCAAGTATGATAATGTAAGTAATTATTTGAAATTATAATATGTCTTTGTTAGTCCTAATTATTTACCAAAATGCCCCGTGCATGTAACAATAAGTAGTAAGTATAATATGTTTAACATATACCCACTACTTGTATACTACATAATAATATATGGCTTATTAACTTTAAAATCATTTTAAATAACAAGAGAGCTACTCAACGTCGAAGGCACAAAAACTCTCTTTAAGACAAGCTTTCAATCACACTCGAGAGAAAAAAATAAACAATGTTTTATAAAACAAAAATACTTGCGTAATAACCGCGTCTTAAACTTAATAAGTTAACAGAGGTCCCAACCTCGCTGTCCGCCCACGCTCAAACTATTTCGTAACCAAAAAGTGACAATGTGAATGAGAAAATTCCGCGCCGTATCCTCGGTTTTTCCATGACGAGATTCGCCCCGCATATAAAAATAAGATCCGAACAAAAACAAGGGAATCATCTTGTAAATAAATTTCGATACGGCTACCGGATCCGACAGATGCTATCGCAAAACCCACTATTTCCATGCGGATCAGCCATATTTTTGTCAATTTTTCGTCTGACATATCCCATTTCCCGTTCCGAAAAACACGGAGTAGACACGAAGTTGGAAAACAAGGGAAGGGAAAAAAAGGCCGTCCGGTCGGCGGATAATCGTGTTACCGCGGCCTCGTACCGGATGCACCGGCGGCGGCGGCGACTCCGGGCCCAATGAGATTGCGGTATTTCCCCGGCGCCTCCGCGGAGACAAACAAGGGATGCAAATTCGTGTTGACACCGCGATCCATCTTGTTCGCCTCTCCGGAGACCCGAACCGAACAAATAGAGCCGTGATTGAGTTTCTCCGACCTTTATTTGTTGTTTACCTACGACTACGATAGCACTGTTTACGTGCTCCCGTTTCTGCTAAGTAATCGGATACTGTTCAATAAATATTTAATTAGCCAGTGTCTTGCTTTTTACAGCTTTGCACCAACGAAGGCGAAAAATAGTATATTTATTTATGATTTTTGAAGTATGCTGTTTATTATCCTCACAAGTCACAATATACAAACATCAAATTCACTTACACTCACATTATACTAGTAATGAAATATTGTTATTGAGATATTGTACCTATCTATAACTGTAATTCGAATATGGATATTAGATAGTATGAAAACTAACAAAAGAATAATAAAATATATCGTAAATAAGACACATGATAGCAGGGACAGAGTGCAGGTTCCGGTCATAGTATATGGCATATTTTAGTATATTATAATATACTACTTTGTATATTACTATACTATAGTATACTTAGTACTCATATTAGTACTCATCCCGAGTCATCTGTGGCTCAAAAAACTTAGGGTCGATTCAGACCGCAACGCGACGCGTAGATGCATTTCTAAATTAGTATGGATTTGACAGATTCGCAAGACGTCTCACGCTGACGACATCTATCAAATCCATACAAACTTAGGTCGCGTCGCGTCGCGCCTCGCCTCGTCGCGTTGCGGTCTGAATTGACCCTTAGAGCCAGTAAGTACCACGGCTGCTGCTACCACAACTAATATAATATTATATTCTGTGCTGCTACTCAAAACATTTTTATAGCTTCAATTTCGATTCTATCAAACAACAAAATTGTATTTTGCTGAGAACGACTAAACACTAACCTTGAAGTTTTGGGTTTTAACCAATCAAAAATTTAACTGACTAGACTAATTTGTGATTGTTTTAATTAAAAACATCATCATTATTACATAAAAATTCTGCTGATTCATAAAATAATAATAATAATAATAAGGAATGCAGCGCGTAGCAGTGCTACGAACTTATTGAGTACGCGTAGCCCTGCTACGAAACCGAAGTTAAAGCTACCGAAAAGCTCGAAAGTTCCAAATAAAGCTTCTAAATCAAGAAGAGCACAAATCATGGGGCGTGTAGATACGGGGCAGTTTTCTGTGCGGCACGTAAGTGCAGCGAATAGATCATGCGGCGGATCGCGCCTCTGTCCAATAAATATATTGTTTCGCGCAGAGCCAGCGCAGATAAAGCAAGCTCGCGCCTCGCTCTGCCCCGGTGCCTCCGGGGTGGTTTCTTTTACAGCGGATATTTGAAAATTCCTATAAATGTATGGCTTATTTTGAGTGGAAATGAGTATTTAGCGATCCTAGAGAGAACTGCAGTGTTATTTTGAATTTCCTAATGTTTAGCAACTCTTTACACTTTTGGCGATACCATAGGATCAGTTGTGCCACAGTCTCGCACTTATGGCATAACCTATTTATTATATTGTCATAATAAAAATATATCGTAATTTTATTACAAAATTTCTTGTAATAACGTCATTATTGCTAATTAGTTATTTTTAATTATAAAATGAAGGTTGTTAAATAATTAAGTAACTAAGCAATTGAAATTGAACACAATTACACGTCTTTAATTTGTCGCTGGCAGTGAGACGCTACCCTGTTCTAAGGAGGCACAGGGCACGGTGTCAGCCAAACGCAGAGAGCCCGGCGTTTGCACATTATGACCGCGGCTCTTGTGAACAATTATTCCTTGGATAACAATTCATGTTTTTTTTTCTTTAAAATTACATTTTTGTTCTGAATAACTTACATTCAGTAAATTTTCGTTCTAAATGTGCCAAAGTTATCAAAATTTTAACAATAAAATTTTAATAAGTAACCGTACATTTTATTACAACCGTATAACTTTATGCTTTATAAATTGTTGCAATAAAATAATTAAAGTATCTGTAATAAAGTACATATTATCAGTAAAAAACTTCTAAAAATGTAGCTGTACAAAATCTACAAATCAAACAGGAGTAGGTACCTAATTGTCAACTTAGGTTTATTTTTTGAGAAAATAAAAAAGGCAGACGTATTTTGCAACTTAAATAGACTTTTCACCTCAGGAGAGATGTATTTGTTGTCGGAGAGAAAAAGCCACACAAAAAGATGGAGATACGTTCGCCGCCGCGCCGGTCCCGGGGGAGAGCTTCGTCTGTCTCGCGCGGACCGCATTGTCACCCTACACGGTATTTTCACAAAAACCGGATGCGTCTAAACATGCTTAAATTGAGCCGGTTTATTTTGAAGCTGGTAGATTAATAGTACGTTCGATGGTGAATTAAAACCATTCAGTCCGTTGCCAATCAAACAACAAAATATTTATGAAAATGTGTCAATGTGGTTGCGCATTGACATTTCAAGAAAAAAAGCGGCCAAGTGCGACTTGGACTCGCCCATGAAGGGTTCCGCAGCAGCAATAAGGTTTACTTTTATGAAATTAAAAGGTTTTTGATTTATTTTTATATTTCAGTCGATTTAATGAAATTTAGATTAAGGTTTATCATTTATGACGTATAAAAAAAACTACTGGCTAGATCTCGTTCAAACTAATTTTCGTTGGTAGTTTTTATAGTAATCTACATCATATATTTTTTTTAGAATTATCATGCCCCTACTGTAGAAATTAGAGGGGGGGGACACACATTTTACCACTTTGGAAGAGTCTCTCTCGCAAACTATTCAGGTTAGAAAAAAATGATATGAGAAACCTCAATATGATTTTTAGAGACTTTTCCATAGATACCCCACACGCATAGGTTAGATGAAATATTTTTTTTTGTTTCAGTTGTACCTATGGGGACCCCTAAAATTTTTAATAATTTTTCCATTTTTGCATCAAAATCTTAATGCGGTTCACAGACTACATCTACTTACCAAGTTTCAATAGTATATCTCTATTAGTTTCGGAGAAAAGTGGCTGTGACATACGGACGGACGGACAGACAGACAGACAGATAGACAGACAGACAGACATAACGAATCTATAAGGGTTCCTTTTTTGCCATTTTGGCTACGGAACCCTAAAAACCAATTTCGATTGGAAGTAGACAGAATCGAAGAAGGAAAGAAGCTCGATTAAAACAGGAGAATAGTTGAAGAGGCCTGTACATTTTTTCATTTACTATGTCAAAAGGCACTGTAGACTTCTTTAATAATTTGATAATTCCTTCAATTTGAACTATTCCAAGTAAAGGAGCATATCAGAGTCACGTCCGGCGCGTTTGCTACCAACTGTGAGATAATTAACGGTCAACGAAAACTTCCGCCATTACTTCACTTTATGGATAGAGTTGGGTGAACACTTCAATTGGAATATGAAATCTTTCACAATTAAAAATTTTCCTAAAATATTATAAAACTATGCGAAGGTCTCTTTGTTATTTCTGGTATATCATTTTAACATAATATAGAAAAGGTTACTTAGAATTTGATCAAATTGATTGGCAATTATCATAACAATATTAAATACACTGTTGAACAGATAAACTCCTGTCCTGCGCTAACAAAGTGGCTAAGATTTAGTTAGGTAGTTATTGTTTATTTATTATTATTGTAGCAGTAAAAGATATTTCATGCTATTTTTATATATTCTTTCATTATAATATAATGTGATAGAAAACTGCAAATGGCTCGAAGTTGTATAATTATGTATTTATTCTAGATTATGTGGCCAAAAAATACACAATCTCCACACCGATGGTTTGGGCTAACCAAAACAATCTAGATATTCTGATGAATTTCAATTACTTGGTTAAAATAATTTTACAAAAGTCTTAAAGAGACAGTATTTTTTATTAATTTTTTTAAGATATTAAAAGCTAATGACAAAAATGTCTATTTTTCTATTTAGTCTTTAGACGACACAAACTTGTCTTAGAAAAAAACTACATACCACCTCAATATAAGATGTTCAGCTTAGCTTCAAGTAATACCTATATTATACGATCTAATATCTGATATTATAAGTAAACAGAGGCTGCATTATTCCAGGCGGGTACAGTGCACGTGCGTAGATAGTTAATATCGAACAATATTGGATGGCTTATGGAAGGATGTGGAACTTCAATCCGATATGCTCGCTCAATATAACATACTAAAATTTCATTGCCCAAGTGATTCAATGCCTTTGTTTTGGGGAGGATATTAAAAAAGCGGCCAAGTGCGAGTTGGACTCGCCCAGGAAGGGTTCCGCAGCAGCAATAAGGTTTATTTTTAAGAAATTAAAAGGGTTTTGATTTATTTTTATATTTCAGTCGATTTAATGAAATTTTTATTAAGGTTTACCATTTATGACGTATAAAAAAAACTACTGGCTAGATCTCGTTCAAACCAATTTTCGTTGGTAGTTTTTATAGTAATCATATATTTTTTTTAGAATTATCATGCCCCCACTTTAGAAATTAGAGGGGGGGGGGACACACATTTTACCTTTTTGGAAGAGTCTCTCTCGTCTCAATATGATTTTTGGAGACCTATCCATAGATACCCCACACGCATAGGATAGATGAAATTTTTTTTTTGTTTTAGTTATACCTATGGGGACCCCTAAAATTTTTAATAATTTTTCCATTTTTGCATCAAAATCTTAATGCGGTTCACAAATTACATCTATTTACCAAGTTTCAGTAGTATAGCTCTAATAGTTTCGGAGAAAAGTGGCTGTGACATACGGACGGACGGACAGACAGACAAACAGACAGACAGACATGACGAATCTATAAGGGTTCCTTTTTTGCCATTTTGGCTACGGAACCCTAAAAATGTGCACTATAGGTGTACACTCCCTAGCCAAAAACTGGCCATAAAGCCCTGCTTTAAGTTTATTATAAGTATAGGTATAGTAAGCGGTTGAGACTTAGGTATTACAAGTATATAGTATTATTATAAGTATCTAGTAAGCGGTTGGGACTAAGGATTTAGGTAGGACATGGTAAATTAGTAGAATTAGGTAGTAAATTTTAATTATCGACCTACCTACCTACTGTACCTAATAGGCAATAGTTAAGTTGACCTAAATGTTATTTATAAATATTAAAGTTGTACTTAAGTTGTAATGTAACATGTTTTATGTGACTGTAAAAGAATTAAAAGAGGGAAAGCTCGGTTGTAATGATTTAACAACAAGCGTATTAGACACCTCAATCTGCATTATGAGGACCCCATTTCCTCGGGGAGCCGTAATCAAAGCGAATGTTTGTAAGGAAAAACCTTAAATACTTATCCACTTGAATCCTTATTACACTACTTATCGGGGGCCCTCACTCAAGTTGCATTCGTTGCATCGGGTCTCGACTCGGGATTCTAGACTCTACGCCCTGCAGTTAGAGTTCGTTTCGTGTCAGCAGACCCCGACCCGCCTCCAAGGGGCGTCTCCCCTCTACGACAGCGTCACATGGAGTCGCTCCACTCTGTTACTTTAAATTTTTTATCATATCGCCCGTTGATTTGTACTAAAGTGAATTGGACGCGGCCGGTAACGAGTACCATTTGGTGTCGGTGCACGGCCGTTTATACAAAACACTGCTTTCGTGCGCTGCGTCGCCATGTCAGATATTATGTCACTCTTTTAAAAAGCCGTTTATCGTATTCTGTTAAATCTTTTGAAGCATAGTCGTTGATAACTAATATTATTTCGAATTAAAAATGTTATGTCCAGAGGCATCCTTTGTAATGCAAATTCGTAGTTTTCATTTAAATTAATATTTCTGATATTTATCTACTTTAACGTAATAAACGAGAATTCATGAGTTGTGTTTCCAGTAATAAATTAGTGGCGACCATAAAAGACATAGAAAAGGGCTGTAACGTGAATAAAACAACTTATTTTATTTGTCGCTCCAAGTAAAATAAATATAACAAATGTTAATTAATTTTATTGCTCATAATTAGACGGTAAGTAATTAAATTAATTACTTATACGGAGTCCCATTAATAAATTACAATAACCGAATATACCTAACAGCCCACCTTATTGATACATAAATTAATTATTTAAACAATTTCATGTAATTTCCATTCCTATTATGTATTTCCGAAGCATTAATAACAAATGACATAAGTAATAAGTGTTTTGTAAAATTATAGGTAGTTTTATAGTGTGTACTGTGTTGTTTCAGCCGCTGCTAAGTTGGAATTTAAATAGTAACTAATCTAAGTAATTTACATCATTTTTAAAAGCTATTATTTTTGATAGTTTAATACAGAAGGGTTAAATAACAATGATAATAAACACATGTAGCTACAAAGACTCTATACTCTATATCGGCTCTCAGCTCTGTACAGCTCTTTTTCTATTAGTTATTTCTAATTTATAGGCAATTTTAATAGACTTCAATCGTTGCTTAAAAGATAAATTATTATGGAAGCAATGACTTTTCTTTCAAGGCTTTCAGAATAATTATCATCATACCCTTAATCTCATTAAAGTTTTGAGCTAAGGAAAAGTATAGGATACAAATGCTCCTATAATAATATAAGGAATTGTCTAAATTGTTGGCTTCTGAGCTTCTCAAATGTTTGTCTTTCTTAACAAGTTTTCACACAGCATTTTCAATGAACCCCTTATCTAGTATCCTGATTTTTTTAAACAACTTTAATACAGCTTTGATAAAGCTTCGATGGATTCGCGGTATAATAAATGCCGAAGTGTCAATGGCAAATCAAACGAATATAATAAATAGGCTTCAACCGAGTTCTATTTTATGTAGGGTAAATATGACTAGTACTTGGACAGTACTATAGTCATTGGACAGAGCCCAAAAACACAATATTTATTAAGGTTGCTTTAAAAACTACCTGTTTTTTAAATCGGGCGTTCTATTACTTTAAAAAATGCAGTTTTTAAAGCATTAATTTCTGTGCTTTGTCCAATGATAGGTACCTGTCCAATCACTAGTCGAAACTGATGTGAATTTGTTTGTATAATAAAGGAAGAACCAGCGACATCCAGACTTTCATCATTTTATAAAAGCTTACCGTGTGTAAGAAAACAAAGTAATTATTCCTTATTTTATTTATATAGAGTTTTCCCTGAAAGTAGCAGCGCTGAAAGAGCATTTTTTTATTTGTAGGGGCAATCGCCTCATCGTCATGGATTTGCCCATACAAAAGTTAAGAAAAAGTTACTCTTTTAGCGATGATTTTTCACAGTGAACTCTATACAGGGGGCTTATACACACCCTAAACCTAAAGTATTATCACTTTGTTTTGTGACAGCCTGTAAGTCAGACTTTTAGGTGTCGGTGGGAAGCAACTGTCAAAAATTTTTGGCAGTGGAAGACGAAATTCCTACATCCCAAATTAACCGGGACCGAAACTCCATAGTTGCTGGACGTTCTGTACGTTAATAATAATTATGAGTAGGGCATAAGCCTCACAATTATTAACAAGGCAAATCAAAGGCAAGGCATAGGTAAGCCCTAACTCATATACAAAATGTAAAACAGCTGAAGCTTCGAATTAGTAAATCTATGCCTATAAGATGTTACTGTTAACAAATTTTCTGGTCAATCGCTAGCCGCAAACATCGTTATGACTTCTCAAACAAGCGCAAAGTACATGGCGCGGTAATCACAACTTTTACGACAATTCAAATTTCCGTAAAATTGGACTTATTATTGGTGTAGCTTGTTTATTAGTGGGGGCCTGAAACTAACCATGTCGCGTCGCAGTAAACCTGTTATCGGAAAACTTTATGGTAACTTTGTTATAACTAATAAGCAATTGCTTGCGCTAACTTTCCCATATTATTCAGCTGTACTCTGTAGGAGGTTTAGGTCTAAAAAGTAAAAATTTTAGGATTATGGAAAAATTATCAGAAAATTTAAAAGTATAGATAATTTCATCGGTTGTCTGATAGATAATTAGTCTCGTTTGAGCAATCCCTTATTATAATATTTTAAATACTTGTTGGTATATGGTATAATAAATATATATTAGTAATAATAAATATAAGTAATAGTGCCTGTTTCACCACTTTCTGATGAAGTGCCGAATAGGCTATTCACAACTTTTTTGACAGATTCTCCATACTTTATCTGTCAAGTTAATTGGTGGATAGCCTTATCAGAGAGTGGTGAAACAGGCCTATAGTCTAATTGTTGACTACATAATTATACCTATAATTGTAATCATAGTTTACTGTTGTGATTTTGCAACACTTTCGAAAAGCTTAGCTTATCCTTGATAAGGAATAGACACTAGAGAGTTTGCTGGTATTTTTTTTCTGCAGTTTAATTTCTACTGCTCTAAGTATCTACTTAACTAAATGTAGGTACATAATATTAGTAATTTTAAAACATTTTTGTACTATCGTTTATTGTGTTCATTAAGAAAATAAAAATATTTAACTTTCTTTTCTTATTTTAAATGAAGTTGGTTATTCTATGAGTCGAAGTTAGTATATAATAATTTAATCTATTTTAATAATATTTAATTATTGTCTTTTTATTTAACAGAGAATTCATGAGATTTTGTTTGTTGCCTGTCCATATAAATATATTTAAAAAAAACTTTGAGAAAACTATGTAATAATTAAAATATTCCAAAGTTCAGTGTCCCAGCCTACCTACCTACTAGATTGATTGTAACAAATTCTTTCTACTTACAAGTTATTTTTTGTTGTATAACATAAAAATAATATTAAGTATATTAGATACCAAATTGTACCAAAACAAACATTTTAACTCCTCAATATTATAAATCATTAAATAGATACTGATATCGCGCTTAGTACAATTAAATTAGATTTAAAGGCCACAATCGGAGCTAAATCATTAATCAAGATCATAAAAACGTTTAAATTATTCATTAAAGCTAATAAATGTAAGTACACCACTTACATCGCGAACGCATTTAATTCATTAATAGTGATGCGAAACAAGTTACGCAAATAAATACTTCGATAGAAACGGCTTACCGTTTAACAAGAGCCTTTTCAGTGCCGCGGTGAGCAATTTTGCGAATTTCAATAGTTATCGCACGGAGAAAAACTCGGCGGGCGAGAGGGACGCCGGGCGGACGGCGACGCGAGTGCGAGAGGGACGGGCGTCGTAAGAAAGAAGTAATAAAAAAGCGGTTGTGTGCGTGGTCGGAGTGTGGTGGCGTAGGGCGGTGCAGGCCCCTCCCTGCGGCTCGTCGCCGCCTCGCCGCCGCCTCAGTCGACTCTACATCGCGTCAACTCGCACCGGTCCGCTCCTCAGTTTCCTTTCCGCGCGTAAAAAGTTTATCCGCTATTCGTAAACTTTCGAGCTCGGTGACGGCCCGCCCGATTTACTTTTCCTAGTAGATTAGGCGTTATCGTAGGATCCAAGCTGACTTTCTCGTGTCCAGTGTGTTGAGCGGTGACTCTGTAACTTTCGAACGCTAGTTTGGTCGTGCGCGCAAATATTTTTCCCCTGTCGCTGGAAAGACTATGTTCTGTCCCACCGATGGGATGTGCAGTCGGTGACGTGTGGGGCCGCGGTCGGTTCGGGGACTCGATGCTGCTGCAGGGCGAGGGCCGAGAGCGGCCGGCCATGGAGGAGGAGTGCTCGGCGCGGCCCTGCGCCACGGACTTCTCCATCGCCGCCATCATGGCCAGGGACAGGCAGGAGCGCCGCGAGCGCAGGAGGCTCAGGGACCCCAGGGAGGACACGCTCACTCCACTAGGTTAGTTTACTCCTAACTTAAAACCAAATTTCACTAACGACTGTTAAAAATAATGCTCGACTTAGTGTCACCTGACCTCTTACATTTTTCATATGAATGCAAGAGAAGACATGACATGTTATCAAGCTGTTAACACTAAAAGACGTTGGTGCTATTGAGCCTTAGGCTTAGAGATTTCTGCTTCATAGTTCATACGAATGTCTTTATTGAAAAAAGTTAGCTAGATAGGTATGTAAACACATACCTACAGACGAAAACAGGAATACTTAACTAGAAACGTACCATAGTTTACTATGTGTTTATTGTTTATCTTCACCAACAAATATTTTAATGACTTTTACACACCCCTAATCTCCTACTCTACCTGCATGTTTGGTAAAACTAAGTTTTAGTACCTAAAGTACCTAAGTAAATAATTAAGTCTAGGAACTATTGCTTTAAGTTTTTCTACAAGAAAAACGTTTTGGAACTACTTTTAGACCTCTTGTATAAACTCTACCTTACTTTTAACTTTTTAAATTGTGTGGTAAAACCAAATGTCATTAATCATTATTAAACACATGAAAATCACTTTAATGTTCTTGTAAAATTATTATCAAAGTGTATCAAAAGCTAAAAGGTAAGTCGAGACCTTTTATTTTCTATTGAATAGTATGCCTATCTAGGCACAATATTTAGTACCACAAATATACAAACTAATGTAAAGAAGAAAAGATACAGACTTACTTGACACCGGTGGTAGGCGCCATGTAGGACTTTCTGAAAACATTTATTTTAAATTTATTCAGAAATAAAACGATTTTGATTTGATTTTGATTTAACTAATTAGTAACTACTATTTAAAAAGATCTTTAATTAAAATATAGTAATAGGTATTTGAAAAAGATTGTTTATGGCGTCAAAAATGAAAATGTTTAAAAAAAAAAACATTATCACAAAGTGGCTTCTAGCATTAGATTACCGGGAAATTGAACAAATTTTGAAAATTCATTAACTAGAATCAATACACATTCACCCACGCCTACACAAACACACACACACACACACACACACACACACACACACACACACACACACGCACGCACGCACGCACACGCACACGCACACGCACACACGCACACACACACACACACACACACACACACACGCACGCACGCACGCACACACACACACACACAACACTGATACGGCGCACGTAAGCTTTCATTTGTTTTGTAACTCCTTTGTGAATTAATTCATGTAACCATTATTGGGGACCTGCAAGTCAGGCTACGCCTAGTGTAGGACCCAAGGTAGAAACTAATCAGCTCATGTAATATGGTATGAAATAAATGAATTTGAATTTGAATTTGAATTTGAATATGTACGAAATGTAGAGTCCAGGGGGGCTATTATGAGCTCTTATATCCAGCCAGTTTACAGGCCAGTTTACAGGCCATTGCATAGACACGGCTTGTAAACTGGCTGGAAACTGGCTGGATATAAGAGGTCGTAATAGCCCCCCTGCACTGTCTAGTAAAAGTCATAGTTTAACAGATTTATCAAAACAAGGTTTAAGTATTCCAGTAACCAGTGTCCAGTACGTGCCAGTCAAAGTATAGACCTTGACTCAAATTCTACTTACAAAATATTCATTTTATTCTACTTACAAAAGTCATGTGTCGTATGAGACAAAATATGCCTATGCATATTTATTTAGGGTCTATAATACTCTACCATACAATTTTCTGAAAAATTTCGCTTGTACCCATTGCTGAAGAATACTAAGAAAAAATTTATTTACAGCTGATAGCTATAAATTGTGAAGTTATTGTCTTAAAGCCATTGAAGAAATAAATTAACTCTAGACATTGATACTCTGTACCTGTTGGTACTCTCTACCTGTCTCTACCGTTGGTAGTTGGTACACATTTTTATTGGGCATACCCAATTATTTTTAGTTTTATAACATTTGGCATGTTGAAACCGTCATACTCTTATACTACTCAAAACATTCTTTAGGCGGGCAGATTATAATATCTGTGCCTGTAGACAAGTGGCGAAACGCTAACGCTAACGCTAACTCTAGCGTTACAAAATGTATGCGATTTGACATAAGTCATCGCTTCGCTAGCGAATACTAATGTCAAATCCCATACATTTTGTAACATTAGCGTTAGCGTTAGCGTTTTGCCACTTGTCTACAGGCACTGATACGTTAAAAAGTCCCTTGGCAGGATAAAACACGGTATACTTTTGACGACCTCTGTGGCTCAGTTGCTGCTGTTGGTAGCTCAAGCCGGGGGTCGCGGGTTCGAATCCCGCTGACGGAACAAAAAGATTTCAAAGTTCCTGTGGGTCATGGATGTGTATTAAATTTGTGTATCATTAAAAATCTTAAATATAAGTATATATTATATTTCCGTTGTCTGGTACCCGTAACACAAGTCCTTACCACGGGGCCAGACTGACGTGGTGTGAAGCGTCCATAGATATTAGTATATTATAATATTATTATACTTTACATCTGTATAGCGTGTGTATATATCTTCTTATATTTTGTAAGGGAACTTTGAATTACACTTACCTGTAACATGTATATCTGCTAAAAATACCAACGAATGTTTATATCTAAATTTTTATGGCCGTTTTGAATAATGAAAATTTATGTTTAATTCGCGCGTGGGAGGACTAAGCTTTCATGAGGACAGGACATTTATAAATCAATTGCCCTTTTATACCTTTAGCGATGGAGACTCGTTCACATACCTAAGTAATAAACAGAATTCTTCTTCAGACCCAAAATAAAAAAAATATTAAGTCGTAATAATATATTTTAATGTCTTTATACCTGCAAATTGATAATACCATTTCAAAATATGTGCAATGTAGGCCTAACATGGCCACCAGTAGAAATGCGAAAGTATAGACATTAGACAAACTGTGGACATAAACTTAAGGTGCTGTTGCGATCTTTACCGCGGCTAATCGCAACCAACAAAAATTCAATTAAAATTCCACTTTATGACAGACTATACCTAGTATATGTGATAAAGTAGGATATTATTTGAATTTTTAGGACTATAGTCTGTCATAAAGTGGCATTTTAATTGAATTTTTTGGAACGAAAATAGATCGCAACGGCACCTTAAGTTTATCTCCACAGTTTGTGTACACCTACTTTCGCATTTCTGCTGGTGGGCATGCTAGGGCTAAAGGAGTCAATTTTATTTCAATTAAACTTTTTTAATTATTTTATTCTAACCACAATTGCCAATTTAATATTTCAATATAATAGCTGTTTATGTGATGATTCATTTTGCTGAAATATTGTCATAATCATATTATATAAATAATTTTTAAAGCACAATGATTTATTGTTGTAAAAGTTTCTATAAATTTACTTTATGTTATTACTTTTCTAAGTTTTTTGTTTTATGCCACGATACAAAAGATGTACACGTAAAAGTGTAGGCAATGTTATGCAGATGTCGTATTAATTCAAAAATATGCATAAAATTAGTGTAAAAATTTCTCGTTCAAACACTTTAGATGACGTTTATAGCGGTAACCTGTTTTAGATTTATATCGCGCTGCGCTACACCGACTCTATTAAATTAATTTTATTAATATTAAAACAATAATGAATAGTTTATAATATTGTCGATGAATAAACGATGAAAATATACATAATTGTAATAAAACATACAACATATATTAAATAAATATTAATTAGATGAAAACACATGTCACTAACAGGTTCACGAATGTTCCACCGAACTCTACGATGAGTCGTATTTACGACGAGACGATTTTCATAAATTGATTGATTTTACTACTTCTATGCTCTCGTAAAATAGCCAATTAATTATTTATGTCAATAAGTGAAACATTTTTGAAAGAAAACAGCGAAATAAAAAAGTAGATTTATACAAGTCATTAAAAATGTAGAGACACAACGTAGCTGAAGAATTTCTATTTGATATCGACTCGTTTTGGTACTAAATATGAACATAGATTTTAGCATTGTTGTTTATTATGTACTTTTTTATGACTAGCGCCTATTTAGCTTTTACTTATTTAAAAACATAATGGTAGTTTTTTAATTATACTTAAAAAAATTAACTTTCGAGGAAATTGATTCCTAGACAGTTGACGCACCTCATTTGGTCGGCATGTCAATTCAATGTGATCAGTCGGATGCTCAGAACAGGAAAATAAGGTCGGATGGGTTTGACCAAATTACTTAGGTGCGCCGTCTGCTTAGGCAGACGGCGGACCTAGGAATCAATTTCTTAGGAATCAATTTTATTTTTTCTGATAATACTTACACAAAAATATTAAGCACCTTTAATCTTTACTGCATACAGCAATAATTATTGTCATTGGCCTTTTTTTACAGAGAAGTTTGTGGATGCCACCGCGTCCGCGTCGGGGTCTCCGTCGCCCCCGCTGGCGGAGTTCGAGCGGGACTCCCCCGTGGACGTGTCGTCGACGTCCGAGGCGGGATCCGCGGGGCACCCCGGCGGCTCCCGGGCCCTGTCGCCCCCGCCGCGGAACCCCCAGCTCGCCGAGCGCTGGTCCAGCGAGGAGATGAGGCACATCCAGTGCCATCTCGAGACCAAGGAGCTCTGGGACAAGTTCAATGAGCTGGGCACCGAAATGATCATCACTAAAACTGGAAGGTACAGTCAATTGTAGATTAGTTTGTCAATGTAAGATGGTGCTGCAGTATTCTTAATACCTACCTCGATCGTGAGAATTGCAGATACAATAGATATTCAATAATTGTTACACGACAGCCGGGTGCCGCTTGGGGATTGATTAAACGTCAAACAAATTATTAGGCAGTAAGTACATCATAAAAACACAAATACCTACGTGGTCGTGAATTCGATAACTGTTCTTAATAAATCCTAGGACTGAAACATAATTTATTATAATGTGATTCATTTATTTTTTCAAAACTTTAAAACTACGGAAAATTGGATCTCAAGCAATAATGTTTTTGTGAGATTTCAAATCTCCCAGATTTTAAGTGTTTTATGATTATTATTTTTGCAACGTCCTAAATTGCAAAAGTACCTAACATTCTTGCCAAAATACAAATGAAAAAAGTAAGGTAAAGAAAGGAGATCACAATGAGTTTTCATTTTCAAATTGATATTTTATTAATTAAAATACCAAAAAAACTATTTTACTACGCGGTGTATCAAAATATGATATTATAGAATCAAAAATAAAATTGAAGACGTGAGTGAAAGAATCGAAAAAGTAACATTTCGTAATTATTTTAATAAAACTTGTAACTTATCTACTTCATAACCTAGCTAACGTATATCTGGCTACACACATAATCCATAGTTTTTCTATTTCAAATAATTTTTCCGGCCCTAAACCCTCCATTTAAGCAAAAAACGGGAAGTTTTTCATGTTACTTACCTTATTCTTCCACTCACGTCTTGAAATATGAGTAGGTATTATCCTAATAACAATACATTGTGTATTTTGTCGCCCAAAATTGGAAATATTTTCTTTGTGAATATTTTCCCACGATCAAGGGATTATTGTAGAAAAATCGCACTGTGGGAATTGAAGACATACTTACTGTAATTTATTGATTTTAATGTTTCATCATTCATTTAATGAAGAATGTAAGTTTCCACAATAAAAAAAGTGTTAAAGTTTCGTACATAATAAAATTTTTATATTATTTCTAAATTCTAACAAAGTGAATAAATTACTACTTATAGTCACTTTATGTCACAAATAATATTTTAATTAATGCTTTAAAATTAATTATAAATCAGTGTTACTTTGAAAATATTCTTAATTAATCTTGAAATAAAAAAATATATTAATGTTTTATGCAAAATTATTATAATAATTTTAATATTAAATCTTAAAATGGTGTCTTAATGGCTTACAATAATATAATCTTTAGGTTTAAATTCCTGAGTTTCTACACTAACAAAATGTAGGTAAGTCGCGAGTGTGGACTAGGTAGGTACCAAAAGGATGGGAACATTTTAATTTTCTACTTACCTACTCTACTCTTTTTACTTTTCCCAGTGAATTCTTAGATATACGTCTAAGTATACAGGGTGTAACAAAAATAAGTGATAATACTTTAGGGTGTGTACGTGTTCCTTGTAGAGAGTTCACTGTGAAAGTAGCAGCACTGAAAGACCAATTTTTTTCACTTTTGTATGGGGAAACTCGTGACGCTCGGGCCCTTGCTCATACAAAAGTGAAAAAAAAATTGGTCTTTAAGTGCTGCTACTTTCACAGTGAGCTCTCTACAAGGAACACGTACACCTCCTAATGTATTATCACTTATTTTTGTTACACACTGTATAAGGGATACATACTCACCCTAAAGTACCTATTATATGTATACATATGCCGCTGACTTCGCCAGCATCAGCTGAACAGCGAGCATTCACGGTGGTACGGGGAGCAGCTGTTGCGAGCTGTTAAGCGATACCGGCATTGTTAGTGGTTGTCGATAAGCAGTCGCGGGCGAGGCGTGTCGGTCGCGCCGAGGAACAATGGGTAATATCGCAACCACCCACAGCACCGATTCGAACAATACTTCACACTAATTGGATACATTGGGTACATTTCAGAACCTCAATAAAACAGCTCCTATGATTTTATGACCGCACCGCAGCACAATATAAACAATAAACATCTTACACCATCTTCATACTGGACCGTTCCCTACACCACCACCACTCATTTCAGATAACTTATAGTAGCAAGTTATAAAATATTCACGGTATTCACGGGTACGTTTGTTATTCGATTGACTATCTAGTATCTATAGACCAGCCTTTGAAATTCAGTTGTGCCAAAACCCGAAGAAGTAGCTAAAAGTATTAATTACAATTTACATTAATTACATGGTATAATATAAGATAGTCATGTGTAAGGTGAAAATTTATAATATGTAATATGGTATGGATGAAAGAAATCCTTCTTTAATTGGTGATTAAACATTAGCTTAAGAAACTAAAATGCTGAGTATTCGGATATACAGTTCAGTCATAAGTCTGACTTTGCTCGTCTTGATCTTTCCTCTGTGGGCGATCAATCAGTCAGCGTTTCAAACTAGACGACTGACACATAGGTGTGATGTTCAACGCGCGGGGAACACTACTACAAGCTGACACGCTGTTTCTAGCCACTAACCATACCTATATATTGTATAATATATACGCCCAACTAATGTAACTAAGTACAAGCCATAGCGGCTAAACTCAACCCTACGATATCCACAGATCGTTTCACTCTATGTCCTCGTACGTTGTCTAGCCAATAACGGCTAATAATTAGCGGTTAGCCATTTATGTCATTAGGATTGACTGCGCTCACATGTTTATGGAGAGCCATTACACTCGCTGTAAATTACTAATGCCTTCATACGCCGACTTAATGTGATTTTCGCACATTATGCGAACTATCTCGTATCTTGAACACATCCTGCAATTCCCGAGTTTTAAAGGAAAATACTATAAATTACATATAAGATATTGTGTATGAAAGTTTATGTAATATGTCGCTTAAACTGCTAAACTGACTATGATAAAATTTTGTATGGAGGCACCATACCAAATACCAATCGACCTGCACCAAATTTCAACAAAGTCTCGGAATACACATACTGTAAAGGATAAATTTTATCCCGGAAAATGTATGGTTCCTGCGCGAAATTGCGGGCAACATAATATATATTATATAAAATGCAGGATCGTTGAAAAAACTATTGGTATGCAAAATGTGTAAGTGGCAACATCAGCAATAGTCACACCAGCGCGCTTATCAGCGTGACTATATATCAAGGTGACAGCCAGCCAACGGAACAAATCCACCATCGTGATAACGCCTTGTTTACTTCATTAGAAAAAATATTGAGAGCCAAACATAAGAAAACTCCTCCGTGAAAGTCGGTGAAAAAGTACTGAACAACTTTTTGCTATAAGTTTTCTTTTACTTATAGGAGAATACTTTTTATAAACAAAATGTAATAGTATCATGAACACTGATCAGTTTTAAGTCTATACAGTTTACATAATAGACTTTGAAATTAAATCGACTAAACTAATATTGTTCGAAAAAAACCCGGAAAACCCATTAAACTTTCTTTTCCTTCGAACCCTCTTTATTACGCTACAGAAAAAGCGCCTAATTAAAGGTTTAATATAAAGCTAACTGAACCGGTAATAATGTAGTAAAATTGTTTAGGGGTCTCGAACAATGCGTAGTTTCATAAGTTTTGAGCCGAGTGAACCAAACAATGTGAGCTCTTTCACGGGCTATAAAATCATATTAATACCTTATTTATTCCTTATAATGTTCTCGAGTTAACGACGCTGGGCATTCGGTTTTTCTGCTGTGCGCCGTAAAACACGTTATTCGGAGTACCGCGGCTATATTTATTCCGAAACTTAGCAGCGCAGAACAATTTCAATACCCAACGCCTGTTTTATGTTGTGTTGATTTCAAATAACACTCGTATGTGGAATGCGCGATGGTCGAAGCCTTCTTTTTCGAATTTGACTTACCTAGTATATTTTGTAAGTGGCTGTGAAAAAACTTCGGAAGTAACTGATTAGGTCTCTTACTTACTTAACCAGTGGCGCGACTTTTCATTAATCTAATATGCACCAATATAGGCTAGGGCTTCCTCTGAAAAACCACCAGCCATCGCCTGTTATACTTTATACCTAAAAGTTATTATTACTATTTCCACATGTAGAATACTTTCCGGTGTTTGAAGTTACAAAGCGTTCTATCGTTAAATTTCATCTTTCGAATACCACCCTAGGGCCTAGACACACTCGTGCTATTAAAAAGTCAATTATATCTAATTCGAAATGAGCTCAAAAGATTAAGCGCATAAAGGGCTGCATAGAGCGGCACCGGGAGACAATTTGCCACACGCCGTCACGGACTTAGCCGAATCGGCCTCAACGATTAGCATAAATCTTGCCAACTAGCCGTCGCGAATGAGGCCGGGGCGTCGGGTCGGGAGTGTGTGTCGCCGAGCAAACAGTGCGATAGCGACACGTCGCGTCGGAGACGGAGCGCGACGAATCGCGGCCGACGCTCGGACAAATAAATCAGCATTATCTCGCGAGATAGCCGGTGGCCCTCCCCCCCGCACCCTCCCCCCGTATCGCGCGGACCCCGTGTCGTTCGAAAAAATTAATGACTCGGAAAAACGATTCGCTTATGAGGGATCTTTCAATGTAATTGAATTGCTCGGCGGATCTACGGAATCGCGGATGCCGAATCAGGTGCATCTGGCGAATTTGTGCGATGACAAAGTAAGAATATAAGAAAATGTTTTATTTCCGAAAGAATCTTTTAACAGTATTTTCGGAATCTCATAGAGAAATGCTCGGTGCTCACTGCTCACCGAATGCTACAGCTCAAATCCAAGAGTTATTGTACCTTAATTGAAAGTAGTTTACCGTGGGAGAGCCACGCTTCGGCATGAATGGGCAGGCTCGACCGGAGAAATACTACGGGCTCACAGAAAACCGGCGTGAAACAGCGCTTGCGAGTGTGAGTGAGTGAGCTTACCGGGATAGCAAATAATAAGATGTTAGCTTTATATATAAAACTAATATCAAATAATAAGATATTAGCTTTATATATAAAGCTAATATCTTATTATTTGCTATGATATATTAAAAAAATAACATTAAATATCGCTACAGTCAAACCTGTACCACAGTTGACTCAAAGCTCATTATGCACGGAGCTTTTAGTAAGCCGTTTAAAAACCTGCCCTATTCGTTCATTGTTTGGGCGGCGGACTATCCATCATCAGCGATCCCCTTCTGCAAATATTTTGAAACCGCGGTGTCACATTTGTAGAATAAATTATAAATATGTCGTTCAAATTATGCTACAATATTTGTCTTAAATAAATAAAACTTCTACTACAGTATTTGCTGTCAGAAAAAAAGTTATTCAATAACTTGTATCTGCAGAGTTTTTCTCATCACTTGATTTTCAGGTACTTAATTCAGTTTACTACATTTTCCTATTTCGGGTATATTGAGTACTTAAAAATGCTTATTATATGCATAGACATACTTTATTTTTGGTTTTAGTATAAATTACACGCTACTACAATATACTTACAACATTGACGACTGGCTAGATCGATTGTTTATTACTTAATAGCTTTTCAATTAAAGAAATAGTATCATCGGCTCGTTTACTGCCTGAAAATGCACGGTTTGCTAAAACTTTTAATTTGATTTCGTTCACAATTTATTTCTTGTTCGGCACAATACTTTATAGTTGTTGTGATGTCTTTCTAATCGCTATATCAAATGCTCAGTGAAGACGTTCCACGTTTGAATGTTGGCAGCACGTTATAATCTGGAGCTGGCAGTTGGCACACCGCGCCTAGCCTTTGATTTACTTCTCACCAGTTCTTTCATCTAAATTACAGATTCGCCGTACCGTGTCGTGATTTTTATTTGATTGTGAACATTTATCATTTTGCGTATTTTTTGCCTTGTCAAAGTATTTTTTTCTGTGCATTATTGAAATCGTATTCGTGTCCTAGGTTGCGTTAGGTAAACGATTAATGTTTTACGAGCCAAAAATAATAATGCAGCGACAACGCGAATGCAAATATTATAAGCATTGCTGTAGTGGCAAGTGTGTGCTTTTAGTTTTGCTCCCCTAAATCCAGAAAGATCAACTGTATCATATTTAAATACATATAATGAGATATTATACATTTTTATTATACGATATTAAAATTCGCAAATGTAGAATATTTTAAGTTAGCTATAGCTTAATGCTTCATCGTGTGAATCACAGACACAATAGATATTCAATTGTTATGCGGCATCCGGGTGCCGCTTGAGAGTTGATGGGATAAGGCCGTGAAAAGACTCAGAAAACCTACTTTCCGATATTGTTAATTTATTTTAAGACAATATTCAACAACAACAAAGAAGTGGGAAAAATTATGATATCGTTTTGTCCGGTGATAATAAATTATTTGCAATTATGATCATTTTATAAAAGTCTTATGTTGATCACAGGAAAACAATAGTAGCTCGTGCTTTGATCTACTATAAATTATTTCGGCGACATCGCGGATATAAATTGAGATGTCATCGTAAAATGTTAGATAAAACGACGACACAACTTTCAAGACAATACAGTCATTATGAAGACACCGCGCTATTTTGAAACCCGTAAACCATTTCACAGAAAAAAAAATTAATTCAAAAAGTATAGGTCTACCAGAATCTGATTGCAATTTTTGACTTTTACAGATTCTGGTAGACCTATAGTTAATGTTATAGGTCTACCAGAATCTGATGGCAAAAAGTGCGATAGTAAATTGACTCTAGCAATACCAGGAATAATTGGAATAAAACATTTTGATCCTTTTAGGGTTCCGTACCCAAAGGGTAAAAACGGGACCCTATTACTAAGACTTTGTAGTCTGTCCGTCTGTCTGTCTGTCTGTCGCCAGGCTGTATCTCAAGAACCGCTGTAGCTAGAAATATTCACAGATTGTGTATATCTGTTGCCGCTATAACAACAAATACTAAAAACAAAATAATATTAATATTTAAGGGGGCTGCCATACAACAAACGTGATTTTTTCGGCCTTTTTTGCTTGATATCAATAATGGCAACAGATAGGCACTTGAAATTTTCACAGAAGCCTGACATATATGTGTGCTTTAATAATTAATAATAATATTTGGATAAAATAAAAATTTAAGGGGGGCTCCCATACAAAAACACAATTTTTGGCCAATTTTTGCTCTATAACGGTACGGAACCCTTCGTGCGCGAGTCCGACTCGCACTTGGCCGATTTTATTTATCCTATTATTAGTGGCTGATTCTGTGTGTGAAACAGGCAAATATAAAAATTTATCCAATGATCAAGGATATTTTTTGAAAATCTGCTGTCAAAATTTGCCATCAAATTCTGGTAGACCTATTACGTTTGAAACTGCACAGACTATGTACAAACATAAACATTTTTTTTTCTGTGGCAGCTTTTAAACCAAAAATACGTTTTGTCAATAAGTAAGTTGCCCTGTATAATATAATACTCGCTCTACTAAATGAAATTTGCTATATAGATATGGACTATTGTATTATAGTATTATTACTGTAATATGTAGATAATAATTATTTGTTACACTTAAATCCATGATGATAAAAATCAATAATTTACAATACAGGACCGACATGTAATTTTTATAAAGGTCTTTTAAATAAAGTAGAATAAAAAAAAATTACAATCGTCCTGCGTCACATTAAAACATATGAAGTAAAAACAAAAGAAAAATTATTTATTTGTATATTTGAATAATATTATGAGAAAATATTAATTATTGTTTAAGTCCGCGATCCTAAGTAAGATATCAATGATCTCATCATGTCATAATCATAATTTATGAACAGTAGAAAATATGTTTTAATTTAATAACAATGATAAATGAAGTCTTGTATTTCGTGAATTCTGTGCAAAGTATCATGTAACATGAAAATAAATAATGACATTTGTGGGCTAAAATGGTAGGGGCACCCTGGTGGTGCACAGGTTGGGGCCGAGCGTCGAGCGTGCTGCTGGGCCCCGGTGCTGGGCCCCGGGCGAGGCCCCGCGCTTACACGTCCGCTCGCCGCCATTTGTCGCGCTCGCACGATAATTGTTGATATACGATCGCGATCCAGCACGGTAATTGTCAACGCTTAATCTTCTAATTGGCTCGCATTTGCCACTGCCAGTTGTTCCATCTATTCGCGATAGTTCAAAAAATAGTTGACCATTCGCTGCAATCGTTGATATTATCGCGCGTGTGTAAAGCCGTCCCAAAGCTCGTTAAATTCACCTGAAAGTTGCGCGGAGCTTACGTGCCAGTTGATGTCTGTTATCATCTCAAAGTTTACGTCCTATTAACTCCTATGCTTTCATGCGGGAAAACGTGAAATTAAACTTAAATTAATTACTGTAATTATGAGTACTGTATGTGTATATATGTACCTAATTATGTAGTTTTGATTTGGATAGATACAACTATTTTAACCAAATAAACTCGACTTCGCATAACCCAAAGCCAATAAAGTAGTCGATGTGAAATGTAAATTACACATTCATAATTAAAAATTCCCAATGGTTTATAAATAAAGTAAACACAAGTGGGACGACGGCAAGAATTTGCAAAAAACACAAATTTTGTGAACAATAAGCGAGATTCACAAGTGCAAGTTGAAACGGCGTTTAAGAGCGAAGGCGGGCGGCGCCCACCGCGCGGCGTGGCGCGGCAAGGCGGCAGGGCGGCAGGGGTGTGAAACAATTTGGTGTTTTATCGCGCCGAGGTGGTGTCGGTGGTGGTGACCGCGTTACGGCTGATTTATGGCCGCATTAACCGACCCAGGCAAACGTGCAAAATGCATACGCGACCCGCGCCCCTTTGAACTAATCTTCTATACTTACCTGCCGTTGCCACCGTTGTTTTTATGCTGTACTCATACCAGTGGTAAAGATTTAATTATGCCGAAACTCGAAAGTGATAAATATCTGAAACATAATATTACCTACTGTTAAGTATATAAATTCATGCAGTCGAAAACCACAAGGCACAAAGCTTTGAACGATAGAGCAAAAAGTAATAAGCCCGACTTCGACGCCGAATATCCTTGCGGGCGTTCGAATGTCGAATTTGGGAGTAATTTCACTAAAACCTTAAATGAATCGAGCGGGTCGAGGATCGCACGTTATTTAACTTGGCCCAAGTTTAAATTGAAAACGGTCCCGAACTCTTTACGGAGCCCGTGGCAAATTTTGAACTTTGCTCCATCGGAAATTTCTATATAAATATCTTATAAAGCTTAAATTCAGTCGGTGTCACGCTGCCGACACTAATTTTATTCGTGAGAGATGGCGGCGGGAGGGGGAGGGGTCGGGGGGCTCGCCCGCGGTGGTGTAAACGGGAAACGCGATATTTGACAGAGCTGAAAACGACAAAAGAATTAAGGATACAGATGACACAATAGATAGTAAATAAACAGTATCATAGGTTACATACAAAATTTGGAACTTTTTATCTACTTGAATAGAAATGGCTTTTTGTTCTAAGTGTTTTGTACCTAAGAATACTATGTCATAGGAACTTTGTGAGTTCAGAATCATCAAAGTTGTGATCTCGACTACTGTTTCAGCGCTCTGCGTTTGACATTCGCCTCTCGTTGTCAATTAAGAGATTAGCTGTCACTCCGACTGTTTACTCTGATGCTCTTTTATTTAAGTTACCGTTTGCCTTGTCTTCAATTTCGTTGCTGACAATTATTTTACCAGTATTCAAGGTAATGTTTTCAAAGCGGTCGGCATAACGACGTTTCATTTTTTATTAGGACTAATAACCTTTTTAATTACACAATAATTTATGAAACCTAATATCACAAACAAAAAATATTTAATTGGAGGTATCTATATGATGACGGGGTGCGCTCAACTATAGGTTAATGTGTCAATTAAAATCGAATAAAGTGGGCGCTCAACCCTATCTCATATCTGTCGTTTTAGGCTATGCGAAGAGAGCACATGCGGCGTATTGTAGCGCAGCGTGTAATAGATGCGTGATTCATGTAAATGTACCCTTAGCGAGTGTATCGCGGCCATCTCGCCCCCCGCACCCCCGCCCGCCCCCGCCCGCCCTCGCCGCGGGGCAGGGTGGCGCGGAGAAAACGTGTAAACTAATTATGTACATTTTCGTAGCCACTTATTTACATAACCACTGCCCGAACCCCGCTTTCACCGTGAATATTTTATTCGTAATCTTTACGAGGAGGGTTTAATATGACAGCTGTTGGTTTGTTCGGTGGAAACTTTTAATTTTCGTGGTCGGGCCGGGGCGCCGCCCTTTGTGCGTCTGCGGACGCCTCGGCGACGGTAACAACACGCGATTGTCACACGAGCCTCCTTAGCCGGCAGACATCTGGGGAAATTTCTTGCGGTTAAATTTAAAAATTTCGTAACATATTGTCGGTTGCCGGCGAGGGTGCTTATTATTTTAACAATTGTTGTGTCTATTAAATGACACCTTTTGCCCCGGTGTTTATGTCACGGGGGTTACGAAATTGTTTTGTTCGGTAAATTGTATGTTATTCAGAGTCCCGCCGCGGAAGAGATTTTTTGAATTTCCCGCAATTATACTGAATAGTTCCTCGCAGCAGCGTGCCGCGTGCGTCCCCGTGCGTTTCTTCTATTTAAACCGCGACTTAAGTAGAACTAATTTATGGAAGTAAGTACGCGGAAAATGTTTATGTACGCCGGTCCCTCCTATGTTGACATCCGGCGGCCGGGGCCCATGTGCCCGCCGCCCGCGTTATATACCGCAACGTAAATGTTACATCCATTATTGTCCATCAATTTAACAGGGACACGCAAATGGCAGAACGAGGAATTTTTTATGCACCAGCGAATTGACGTGATTCAAGATTTAATTTCAGCGAAAACAGGAATGTAAAGTGATACCCATAACCCACGCCTAGCGTGATATTATTTATATTTAGGGCTCTATATTTTAGAGCATACGTCACTTGATGTAGAATATTTCATATTTACTTCAAGTATTATTATTATTTCGAGTATTTTAATTATGTTCATTATCATGTTATAATAAACTTATTTACTATCTCCTCATAACAATATTAACTCGTTCTGCGAAAAATGTATGTTGTCTCGCGAGGACCGCCACGTGCGCTACTGACAGAAATCGCTTTGATCTCTCACTTCGAAGAAAGATTTGACGATTGACGCTCCTGTTGTTAGTTTATTAGTATTTAGTCGTTAGCAGATTTAGATCCTAACGAGTGTGGAAATTACCCTGGTAATCATACTACAGTGGTATGCAGTATGGTCGTATTAAAAACTATGAAATGTATAATATATAACATATTATCTGTTACTCCTGTAACCTGTTTCACTTCAGTTCATAATTATTATAAAATATATAAAAGATAGGAAAATATGTATTGTTATTACATATAATATGTGTATATATTATATTCTATTCTAGTATTTAATTTATATTTTATAATTTTTATATACTATATATTTATATATTATATATAAAAAAGGTCTATGGCGTGATGGACAACAATCACAATATATTGTAAATAATAAATTATCCTTGGTGCGAATAAACTAAATAAAGATGGCAAAAAAAGGATATGGGCTGTTAGCCCATAGATGGCCCCAAATTGTAAATAAAAAAATAAAAATAAAAAAACCTGTTTCACTTTTTTAATCCAACGTTTTAATGCGGTCCACCTCCAATCAACGTGGTCCACGTCCAATCAACAAAATGGTATCTCAATATTTATCAAAACCATCAATGACAAACATTGCATAAAGTATGGTCGTATGGACTATGGAGGTAGTAGGTACGTTACCTGTATGATAGATCAAATTTCTATAATATGGCAAAAGTACCGCGCCTCGTCTGTTTGAACTCTCTGTACCACAAAATAGTTTAATTTGCCAAGGTTTAAATATATTTTGTGTCTATTTTATATGCATTAGGTTAATTCCCCAATCCCCGTATGAATTACGGAGGTCATGACACTATCAACAGACCTCCTCGGTTGAGACGCTCCACCCCCGTTGACATGTCGCGTTTTAACAGTCTGTACGTGCACCCCCCCACTCCCACCCCACAGGGGGGTGGCTGCCCCCTTCCCCGAGCTGACGACATTAGCAGCCGCAGACATAGGGCACGTAGACACCAGACGTTCGCGTATACAACCGCCTTCTTAGTATCTCAGTTCATATTTGCTAATTGAAACGATGAAACAGAGATGTAATTTTGATACAATTAATGTTTATGGAAATAAAACGGATTAGCGACTAGATGACTATTTATTGTTCATAGATGGTCATGGTACTGGTAGGTTGTAGTCAGCTAATCACATGTATTATGTATGTTGTTATAAGTTATATTGTAAAAATATCCTTTTTTCAAGAAATACGGTCGCTTTGATGGCTTTTGCACAAAATTCATCGTTAGAAATTGTAGTAAAATAAAAAAACTAGATCAAAATCGGTCCCCTTGTTTGGATGCTACGATGCCACAGACAGACAGACAGACACGTCAAACTTATAACACCCCTCTTTTTTGTTGGGGGTTAACTAAAAGACTTCAAACAAAATAAATTATGTCATATTCCTAATCCATGTACCTAATAGATTTTGTTTGTTTGCCACATGCGACTCAATCGAGCCGAGCTCACGTTGCGTGATGAAAAGCTAAACTTAGCTTGAAAAATTTATAAACACTCCAGGGTGAACACGTAGGTTTAGATCTCATATATAATGACAATATTATACCAAGAAGTACAAGAGGAAGAAGATAATTTTATAAAAAGTTACTATTTAAAATATTTTAAATTATAACAAAACTAGCTCACTTCGCTGTTTAAAAATCTGTAAAAGTTACATAAAAATTAAAGGTTAAGAATTCCTGCCTGCTAATTTACGTACAATGTACATACTTAATAATTTTATACAACTTAGTCCACCTAGCGAATAATATGATAGAGCCTTTGTCTCGGAATACATTAAGGTTCATAAATATGATATAGCATTTTATGTTCCTTTTAATGACCCTATAAAATACACGCAAAGATATATAAACGGGCTGAAAAATATACGCGTACTATGTGATACAATGGAATATGACAATAATAATATTATGATAAGTTACCCCCGCTGTATAAAAGTTTACGAACCTTCGCATCACACACCGTTTGCTACGAGAAGCAGGCATTAGCAGTCGTAAAAACTCAGTTTTCGCGAAAACGGGAAGCCCCCTCACTTTATCTTCGTCTTTACGATTACAATTATTATTAAGTTCAACTTTATATTTTCTATACCTTTTTAACAGGAGAAGTTACTAAGTATACAAGTTTTTTTTGAGTTCCCAGCATTGTTCTTGTAAAAAAAGTTGTTCACAGAAATTCAGGGTCCATACCAAATTTAATCTAAATTGGCTTCGCTTTGGAAATTGGATGAGAAGAGATAACAAGACATGCGGACAAACATATTAAGTGTTTGGGGGTGTAAAATTTTCTCTATCTAACAAATACGTACCTAGGAAACTGTCTACAAAATGTCTTAAAACTTATTTAGAAACACAGCCACGCTATTTAAAAAAAAAAACTAAGTAGCGACTAGTAGATAAGTTAGTGAGTTAGTAACAATATATTGTAAGCATTTTAAAGCTAGTGCAGTGTGTCATTACTCATTACACCGAATCGCAATTAAAATTGTACGCTTAAGTAATATTTGTTTAAAATCGCTAATTATGTGGCCGCTAATAAATACTTACACGCACCATCTGCTACAGTGTACTGTGTAGTGTGTAATGTATTGTGGAAACGCTCTACGTGCCCTTCGTACCTAGTAATTTCGTGTTCGTGTGAACACAGCCTTTTCATGAGCGCAACGATTATATTGACTTTTCTATCTATCGATGTTTCGTATTACTTTGATGCATTTTAATGGTTATTGAGTATTGTGTTCTGTATTTCTTACCTATAGCTAAAAATAACTGCATCAATTTCAGTAATTGCAATACCGTTGTATGTATTGATTGTGTAGTTAAGATACGATAATGGTACAAAATGTAGAGAATAGCATGGCGACAAAAATTTCTCATTGTACCAGCTGCAATAGATTTGATTATACATGTCTTTATTTTTTCATGTACATTTTTGAAAGCTATGAAACTAACTAACGTGGGAGAGCTGTGTCGCTCGTTTGCCTCCTTTTTTCATAAAAAAAAACTTTTAATTATATAATATTTTTTTAATTCCCACATAGTATATTCTGTAGGTGGAACTCCAAAAGCCGAACCGTGACAGTGCAGTAAGTAAATACTAAATATAAATCCAGGCGAGCAGCCTTGCGTCACCTGCTGTAATTTTATTACTTTTTTTCTAAATAATTACTACATTAATACGTAAATTAGGAAAATTAATTATTATAATCACAAATTTGTTAGCCACTGTAAAATTTATTTTTGTTAGGTGGCAGGTAGGAAGGAGGTTGAAGTTTTTTGTTCCTAAAATTTATTATAAAGCATAATATTTTAATATGAAATAGGGAGACTCGAGACATCAGAACGATAGCCTTTTATAGAACATAAAGAATCAAGTACTACTATTGGAAAGAAAATTCGCTACCGAGAACTACAAATCATTGATCAGTCCCATTTAAATGGCCATGGAATATTCGCGAGTAATGGTCCTTGTTGATTTTGTGACATATTATATGAATTAATGGCACGACAGGATTGTGGGATTGTTGCTCTACCGACTACACGGACCTCCCAAGTGGAGCAATATTTCACTGGATGCGCCATCCGCCCTACCACGCCCAACCACCTCATTAACTCACTAATACACATTCATCTTCACACATTCCGCCGCACAAAAACACTGGATGAGAAATTTCGGAATGAGAAAAACTCGAAAGTAAAAAGTTATGAAGTCACTTTCCCAAACTACTGTGAAATAAGATTATTGATTTAGGCGGGATTTAATTAAGGCTTCTGATACTTTGTATAAAAATGATCTCACAAAATGGAAGCGCAGTGCTTATTTTCATCTTATGGGCTATAATATTTAAATGTGGGAGAAGTCAATAAAGATTTTATTTTTAATTTGACATAATTATTATTACGTAAGTACAAAATCATACTTGAAATTCACATTGCTTAAAACGAAACCTTCCCTTGATAATTCTTGCAATAGGTACTCGTTGGCATGCAAAGATGACGTGATTAAAGAAGTCAATCAGATTTTTCATAAATTATTGCTGTAGTTGTTGAAAAATGAGTTGGTGTTTAGTGGTGTAAGTCTATTAATTCGGTGTACAATGTACAGGCGCGAAATGACTCGCGGTCATTTGTCATTGCGTCAGTCACGTCAACGCCTTCGCCACGCCCACTCACGTAATTACATTCTCAAAACTAAAATAATGCGATCCTCGTCATTATTGTTAAATTTTATTAACAGCCACAAAATGACTCTGACTGGTATAAAAATGACTTAAAAATAAACAAATGAGCCGCTACATATTTGCAGTAGGCATAAATTCGAAATTCGATTGTAGGGGTCACAATTTTGTCTATAGGACATTTCAAAAACTTCATGAAACTTGCGCATCCAAACATTTACCAAATTAGAGATCATAACAAGTAAGTAATTTTGTAATAATTTAATTAGCTCAAACTATCCGTGTAGTGCTTGGAAGTGGGTTTTGTATTTCAAACGGCCTGATGAAGGCGTCAAGTCGTGAGCGTGTGACACGTCGCTCCTCGTTGGTGTCACGCCGTCAGCTCCGTGACCGACGAGGATGACACAGAAATATGACTCATTAAATGATACCTCCTATCCGGTAGCAGAAATTCTGACACAAGTTTTATTGTTTTCTTCAATGAGCTTTACAATATAGTCATCAACATAAACATTGGTCTATGCACACTATATTATGGTATTTTCTTTCGTTTCATAAAACTACAGATTCAAAAGTGGTCGTTGATAGTTATAGTTTAATTGTAAAATTTTACAATAATTTAATAAATTTAATTAATTTAATATATGAAATCTATCATAACATAGATATTATCTACCATGCAAAATTCTAGACGTTTTGAAGCATTTTCATATAATGTGTATGAACAATATTTAAGTATATCTGTATCAGTAAGCTATTAATATCTAGGTACGCGAATACGCGTATCTACCTACACCAGTAATTGGTATTAGGTACTGGTGTAATGACGGCCGCAGAGCCGCAGTGGCCGTAAAATTAGCCGTAAGTGGAACCATTACTGGGTATGAAATATTCATCTGCCACCAGATCGAATTGTTGTCACTTGAATTATGCGACAGAAATCACGCCACCATTACCTCTAATACCAGGTAACGGATAATTGAATTTTTGTTGCAAATCTACGGCTAGTTAGTTCAGAATGCAGTTAGAAATTACGTAAAATGACTTTTCGATGCGTAGAATGATAATTTTGATGTATAGAGGTAAAGTTGTATGACCATAGATTATTATATTTTATTGTACCACAAACAAATTCTCATGAGGGAAGAAGACTGATTACTTGTTGACTACGCACATAAAGCAGGTATACGATAAGTAGGACTTTTTAATACCATGCTATAAGTTATAACCTAAATAATTTTTCTCGTTCTAAATACTATTAGTTCCGCGCGACCCAGTTTGAGAACTCCTGTTTATATGGTAATATCTGTTGTAGAATCGTTGTAAAATCACTACTCTACATATTTCCCGATCGCGTGATGTCTTCACAATGTAGAGCAGACATTAAATACAATGTAAAGTTAGCGTTACAAGACCTTTTTATAAATGGGCACGTCATTAATTACGAAGCGTTTACCTCAGGAGCGTTAATAAGCAGCATGGATCTGCAATTTCGCGCCATCTGTCTCTATTCGAGTTAATTAAATCGCGGCAACATGGCGGCCGGTTATTGCTAATAATAACCGCCCCGTGTAATGAGACGCGATCGGCCCTCCCGACCCTAATCACGACCTGATAAGTGATAATATTCAGCTAATAGTGCTCCACTATTTCGTATGCGATATAGAGCCATTAGATAGGTAGTTTATTTTGATACGACAGCGAAAAACTCCCAGAGATATAATGGTCAGTGGAACATAGATAATTATAGGTGAAAATAAAAATTTCAAGGAGAATGTTCCAACTTCTAATTCAGGGGATGCAAATATTATGGGCAGAGAGATTTTCTCGATTTTTATAGCTCATGAAAGATGACAAGGATTCATGGTCGAGGTGCGGGCAACAGTGCGTCGTGCTGTACGTCGGGCGCGGGGAACAATGATTAACGAGTTTACACCTCGCCGTCCCTCTAATTAAGACGATATGCGCCCGCGCACCGCTGCAACTTGCGACTCTACGTCCGCGAAATATCTCCTACTCTATTTTTATTAACCGTCTTGTATTTCTTCGCTGCAAATATTGTTGCTTCTTCTGATTTTTGTAAAGCATCAGAAACAAAAATTACCTAACCTTGCCAATTGAAATGCAATGTAGAAGCAATAGCCAATATGGTAAACGGTTCAATAAACTTTACTTGCCTTGAGTGAATCACACGGGCTAAGCATTTAATGAATATGATATATTGCTTATTAGAACTTTATGAAGTCAAGTTTTACGACTCGAGATCCAAATGAGTGTGTTTCCTTATTTTCAATTGCTATCGTAGAGACGGTCCGCGGACTCCGCAGCGATGCATTAATTTATGACATGTCTCGATTTCAAACTCGGAATCTACTTTAACAATGTCATAACAATAACGAGGTGCCGTAAAACGGTCGCCCTTATTTCTGTCTTCGGTGTCTGCTCATTAAAACTGGTGTACGTCCGACTCCTTTTGCTCGTGCGGTATTCCGTTAACTTTCGGGTGGTAGAATGATGGACGACGTCGGTGGCCATATATCATTGAGGCAATATATATCAGTGCGCGGAGTGTCGCCATTAACGCATGCGTGCGATCGCCCCTGCTCGCCCGCTGTAAGGAGCGTTCGCAAATCGGCGCGCGATCGCGGCTAAACTCGCATAAATCTTATTAATGGTACTCTTATTTTCGCCGCAACCGATCTAGTAAAATCTCCGACGCTAATGACGAGCCGCCTTGGTCGCTCGTTCGCCCACCGGACGCGAGTCGGGACATAAATTTCCAGTAGAAATCGTATCAATCATAATCGTACTGCACAATGTCGATCTCGGTTGTCGGACGTCATCGTCATGGATACGTTTCGTTTTGTTCGGATCGTAAACTACCAGTCGTAAAACACGATCGAAAGACAAATTTTGTAACAAAAACTTCGCGGTGGTACGGTGTCGGGTAACGAACGCAGCTTTCGGTCTCTGTTCTAATCGTCACAATGACTACCACTTTATACCGATTCGGAGATAGCGTTACACGCCCGCTACTGACGTCGACTTTTTGTGTCACCTTTATCTAACAACGAGTTTATTATCTTCGATTGCTCGAGACTTCTATTTACGAGTTCTGTTTCTCGTTAGTAACCTAAACTCCCCTAGTCGGGTGTGTAAAATCATTACGTTCCCTTTAAAAAATGACGGCAGGAAACCGCAGCGGGGAAGAACGTAATAGGAGCGATTGTTCCGACCAACCGCAATCGCTTCCAGTAGTACAAACACACACCTCCAAACGAGGGCCCATCCGTCTTTGTGCAACGAGAGACATTAAAGAATGTCTCGTGAAGGGGAAAGGAGTGGTACCGTATAAAAAAGACGAATGAAAGTATTTTTCCCCTCTTATGTTATGCATTTTGTATTCAAACGCATAAATATATCTAGTTAGACAACTTTATTTTTTGTATTATTTCAAGACGCCATTTTGGAATATTAAAGCTGACTATAGAATATATACATAATTGTACAATAAACGATTATGTGATAAGATTGCCTATTATGGACTCCAGGATCTTAATGTTACATCCAAATCAGTCTTCCAATTCGCACATTGTCTGAATTGCGAAGGTTTTCATTCAACTAAATGTTCATGCTTACCAAGCGTAAACTTTTTTTAGCTGTAAAGCAATAATTATTAATTTTTATTGCACTGTATGGGAGCATGTGCTTTGCAATTTTCTAGAATTATTCGGTCCTTATAATGAGTGCGATTGGATTTGTCACAGCGAACGGCGACCATTTCGACGGAGGCGAGTAATTATCGAGTAATTGCGTTAATGTGAAAATTTACGCTTTAGCACAACAATACAATAAGAAAGAGGACATAAAAATACTTCTCGCATATATATTTTTACCGACGCAAATTATTCCGGTGTTAAATTCTCGCAGAATATTTTATGTGCTGCGACTTGTGTACATAAATATGCAAAATTGTGACGCCATTTTGGTTAGTTTTGATTTTTATTCACTTCGGTTGAAATAAATTTGCAAAATAGGTAGGAGGGTTATAAAATGGAAGAGTTTATAACTCTCTGAGATCGTTTATTTTTGGTTATATAAACTTTCTTTCGGTTATGTTTATAGGTTATAAGTATATTATTTTTATTACTTACTTGACTTAATTTAATTACTGAAACTACACACACTGGCAAAATTAGCGGAACATAGTTAAAAAGGGGCACAACTTGAACTCAAGTGGGTCGGGCTGTCTGAAATCCTTTTATATAGTTTCTAAGCTCATTTAAGTACTAAAACATTGAACAAAACTGGCAATTTGAGAGATTTTCATTGCAATTATGCCATAATAAATGTTTTTCGATGATTGACGTTGTAAGTGTTTCTGATAAGAATGGCGTTTTTAGCGGGGTTCAAGGTATGCCAGCTCATTTGATTGTTTGGTTCTTGGAAGAACACATTGCTTAGATATAAAATTAGTGATTTCCCAGCATCTACGACAGCTAGAGCTGTAACCACGATAGAGAAAGGTCACACCTACCGTTCGGTCAGTCAGGCCTTAGGTGGGTCAGCTTCCGTGGTCCATCGTAACTTTCAACGCTACAGAGAGACTGGATCTTACGTCTGGAGACGAGAACAAGGCAGATATCGGGTGACACTGGTTCAGGATGACCGTTTTGTTAGGGTACAAGCCTTAAGAAATCGACCTCAAACTGCATTGCATACACGAAACCTGTCGGAACAGATCCGAGATGTACGTGTGAGCGATTGTACAGTAAGAAGAAGACTCAAAGAAGTTAAATTAAACTCAAAAGTGCCAGCAAGGGCACCAGAACTTGAGACAGGACACCAAAGAGACAGGATAAGATATGCGCGTGAACATCAAAATTTGACAAGTGTATGAAATCGTATGCTGTACAGTGATGGGAGCAAATTCTGTGTAAATTTTGTTAACAGGCGATAAAGAATGTGGATAAATCGTAAGGAACGCTATAGACCATCAAACTTAACGGAAACAGTGGCCTATCATGCAGGCTTCGAAATGGTTTGGGGTGGCATATGATTTGGAGCCCGCACGGAGCTGATGATTGTTAATGATGGTACTTTCACAGTACACGGCTAAAGCACAGATGTCCTAGAACTGCATGTTGTGCGTTTTACACAATTTTACGCAGTAGCTTCAATTTTATGCGCGTCCATAGAGTAAAAAAATCGGGCATTATTACCTAAATTATGCTGGCGTAGCCTAGGTGGAGAGGCCAGCACGGTCTACGGATATGGATCCGATTGAGGACGTGTGGCACATCAATGGGTGAACGGTACGAGTTAAACCTCCAGCTCCAAAATCTGTTCAGGAGCTCGAGTTGGCGCTACTGGAGGAGTAGGAGAATATCCCACAGGAAATGATTGACAATCAAAATGCAAGCATGGAATGGCGTATCCAGGCCCTCTTGAGATCCATAGAAGGCATTAAACGCTTTTAACATGGCATTTCTTAAGTAAAAATGGAGAATTTAACTTAAAAAATTACTACTGAAATTTCAAAGATTTTCTTAATTTTTGATTTTTGCTGATTTTTTTCTTTTTACACGATTTCATGCCCTAAATTTATATAAGTTTTATTTTTTAATCATCAATTATTGAATTAATATGGAAATATATAAAAAAACAGCGAATAATTTTCAAAAAAATGAAAATTTTGTTGTGTTCCGCTAATTTTGCCGGTGTGTATATAATTTAATTACAAAATAAAGCATCGAACATTTTGTTGCGCAGGCGCATGTTCCCGACGGTGCGCGTGTCGTTCTCGGGGTGTCGGTCGGAGGCGCGGTACGGCGTGCTGCTGGACGTCGTGCCGGTGGACGGCAAACGCTACCGCTACGCCTACCACCGTTCGTCGTGGCTCGTCGCCGGCAAGGCGGACCCGCCCGCCCCCGCGCGCCTTTACCCGCACCCCGACTCGCCCTTCTCCGGCGACCAGCTGCGCAAGCAGGTCGTCTCCTTCGAGAAGGTCAAGCTCACCAACAATGAGATGGATAAAAATGGACAGGTATGCAGATTATATGTATATCCACTTCTGTATTGGCTTCTACATCGGTTTACTAATTAAAATTTGTTAGTTACCTATACGTATCTTTGTTTAAGTAACACATTATAGTCATCAATTATCCTTTTATTTGTAGTTGGTGTTGAACTCAATGCACAAGTACCAGCCCCGAATCCACCTGGTACTACGGCGGGAGGGGGCGATCAACGCGCCCATCACGGACCTCGAACAGGAGGAGTTCAAGACGTTCATCTTCCCCGAGTGCGTTTTCACCGCGGTCACAGCCTATCAGAATCAACTCGTAAGTGTCTAGCTTCTAATACAATATTACACTTGGATCTAGAGATGGAACCATGGTGACTGCAGTAGCTTTATTTAAGCGTAACATTTCAGTTACCTCAATGCAATTAACGGCTCGCAATCACACCTATATGTGGACGACATAAATAATTGGATCTTTTATTTGGCTCTAGAATCGTTCGATATCCGAAATAGATCTGAGGACGAAACGTTTGAAATCGCGGCGCGTTGTCGACTATCGATGCTATTTATACCACGTTAATTGCATCTCGCTGAAAGGTATGTCCAGTCGAACAAAGGGAGATTTTTGTGCAGCTCTCGGCCACACGCGGCCGCGCTGATGACGGACGCGTCACGGTGACGCGGCGACGACGAAACTTTTCAGCCAAGCTAAATATACATTTGCTGACTTTAAAAGTCACTCGAAGTTTCATACTGCTTTGGCTTATTTGAACTTGTTCAAGTAAGGAACCAAGCTACTTTGCTTCTAAGTAGATCTTCTGCAGTTTCGCATCCTAATTCTGAAGTTCTGAAATCTAGTAATCTCCTGCAGTAGCCACTTAACTCCTAAAAATCAATTACAAACAAATTACGAATGCGATACCAGCTGTTTCAATAGTGGCTGCTCTGCTCCGAACGCGCCCGCCGCCGCACATGTCGCCACGAGCAATTAATTCCCTGTCACAAGAGCGTTTGGGCGTCTCACAGCGCGTCGTTTTGTTCCGCGTGCGGTAATTAGGACGTTTTGAGGTTCATAAAGGAAACGTTACTTTATATCGACAACGCGCCACATAAATCTTCATTCGTACGTTAATTAGTTACGTTTCGTGTGTTTAAAAATTTCTATTGTTTGTTTGTGATTCTTTTGATTTATGTCTGATATCAATTCACAACAATCTTAAATATATTTCACAGACAAAATATATAAGTAACCTTATTTTTTCCTATCCGAATTG
Organism: Plebejus argus; assembly: GCA_905404155.3. Classification (NCBI taxonomy): domain Eukaryota; kingdom Metazoa; phylum Arthropoda; class Insecta; order Lepidoptera; family Lycaenidae; genus Plebejus; species Plebejus argus. Next base: position 14,009,995 of record FR989927.1, on the reverse strand, counting down.
TGCGTGAAACATTACATGCATTTTAAATATTAGGAAACTAGAGTAACAGAACAGCAAGTAATGAAAACTTTACAAAGTCGACATACAGCATAGTTCTCTCTCTGATTTAAAAATATACCTATATCTCCTTGTTTTCTCATGAATCTGATCTACACTATTTTGAATTTTCCAACTGACGGTACCTGCACGGCGATAAAGTTCCCTACGAAATGGCTCCCTGGAGTCGTGTTATTGATATCGATTGATTCTAACGCACTCCTAGATTTATGGGTGACGCCTAAACATCCGCTGAGCTAGATAAATCTTATAACTAGTTTATTAAATAATTTCAATGACTTGCATATTTTATACTAGTTGACCCGGCAAACGTTGTTTTGCCATTTAAAGTATTTCTACATCATCAGTAATTGATACAAAATCTTCCCCCCCCCCCCCCCCCCCCTTTTGTCCCCTAAGAGGGGTGGGGGGAAAACTGTGACGTAAGACCATTGGGTGGGGGGGAAAGTTTATACACCAGATGTTGAGTTGGAAGAAGGCAAATATATCTGCGAAAACCGTATGCAAATCGGATCAGTAGTTTTCGTGTTAAAGCAAAAGTTTGATACAAAATCTAACCCCCTCTTTCATCCCCTTAGAGGGGTGGGGGGGAAAATTTTTATGCACCAGATGTTAAGTTGGAAGAAGACAAATATTATATTTGCGAAAACCGCATTCAAATCGGATCAGTAGTTTTTGTGTGATAGTGGAACAAACATACAGACAGACAGACAGACAGACAAAAAACTAACCACAGTTTTGGCTTCTATAGCGATGTAGTAACACTGCTTATTATTTTTTGAATATCTTTAATGTACAGAATTCACATTTCTACAGTTTTATTATATGTATAGATGCAGAAATATCAGACTTTACTATTTGTTTAAACTTGAAAAGAATGTAAAGGCGCAAAAGAATCAGTACAGTTTATGTTAGCAGTTCATTTTCTATGTATGTATCTCAAAAGGAAGTAGGTATTCCGCTGAGAATGATTCCACTAATTCAAACAAAAAAAAATCTAAAATTAGCCGAAAGAACTCCAAAAAACGCCGGAGTCAAACGATTTGTAAACGTTATCACTTATCAGGACGTGCTCACAAAGGTGTTACTTTTAATCCCAACACCCACGACCGATCGGGCCTCGATCGAGATCGAGAATCGGCTGACGTCACACTTCTGACAAGTGAAACATTTGTCGAACGGAGATAGTGTCACTGATAACCCCGCCTCTTAACAATAGGAACACACTTAGCGTATTTGCACCTGCGTTGGGCAATATGTCTTGTCCGTACCGTTTGGTGGTCGACGGCATTCCGACATTCCGTTAGACTTTTATTGATGTTGTGTAACATTATTAGCTTATGTCTAGTTAAAAGTGGAGTAAAATTAGTACAGCGAATACTTACTTGCTAAAACATTTAATATGTCATAAGCACGGTTGATCGGCTTTCACTTAAATGTTTCGGCTGAAATAGTTTTGCTATGCAAATTAAAAATTAGGGATCAATAATAATGATTTTATACTTAATAATTTTGCGCCGTCCACCGATTGCGCTTAAAAATGAAGGTGTTATTGGAATTGTGAAAAAACATGTCACCACATTAATACTCGATGTAACCTAAATTGATTCGGAATGGAACATCATTATTGGTGCTTTATCAAACTGCTCCGAGACTGCGATAGGATCTGGAACAAAAAATAAAGTTGGTTTTTGTGGATCGCCGTGTGAGACTCGACGTCGCCGGGCGCGCCGCGGGGTGGTTTCCCTGAAACCCGCCGACCGGTATCAATATTAACATTTACACCCACCTCTTGTTGCTTCGATCCTTTGTCCGGAATTTACATCGAGGTGACAATGTTTGTAAAGTTTACGCGTACACAATGTGTTTTTTAATAGCCGATGACTTGTGAATTTGTTTTGATCGATCGCTCTTTTGAGGATCGAAAGGATGTGGACAACCTGCTATGACGGATAGAATTTTACAATCTCAGTACCGTGTCTATCATTCATACGATTATCCTGATAGCTGAGATTTTTATACTTGATAAGCTGCAGTGTCATCCTAATCATTATAAAGCAAAAGTTCAAGTCAATTCTTCATATACTTTTCCCATATTTTTCCTGTATAATTTGTATAATATTACATTGAACAAAAAGTAGAAACCTTTGGACACAAAAATTAAGTCAATGAGAGAGAGAAGTTTAATATGAAGGACAAGTTCTACCAATAACTTGTCCTTAGTAAACACAATAACCTTCTGTTCGACATTCTGCAAGAAAATGAAAAAAAGATTTTATCTCTCGTACGTAAATTCAGATCCAAATACAATTACTATGCTAAGTTACGTAGAGCCTTCAAATAAAATACAATTGCCTCATTGTAGTGACTGGCCTCTAGAAAAAGTTCAGAATGAGATACAATATAGCGATTAGAGGTATCACGTCAGTTAGTTAGTGACGCCTTCACTATTATGCGACTAGAGGAGATAATCACGAAAGTAACTGCGTACGTCGCGTGCGTGCGCGTTAACGCTCAATAGCTACTTAATTGAAATTTATTTCTCATTTCTCAGTATCGACAATCAATATTCTAATTCCAATCCGAAGCTATTCTCACATTGAGCATCCACAACGAGCCCGGCTCGAACATAATCGAACAATAAAGGAGTAAAAGCAAACACGATTTCAATAACAAAAGGCAGCCACGACAAATAAACATATTTCACGGGCCAAAATGGCTGGGTCAGGTGTCAGTTGTCCCTCCCTGTGCGTCTTACTTTTTATTTCCGATAACCGATTCACTTCTAGCTGATCGACTCCATTTAGCTTTATTGTTGGTATTATAATTTAACATTTATAAGTCAATCACTGTTCCTCGACTTTTTATCTCATTATCGGAATAAGTATTTTTGGAGGTAGTATTCAAATTTTAAAATTGAATAGGTACTCGTGTCTGCGTCTCATCGTTTAGAGCAGGGGTGGCCAACTTGACTAGACCTAAGATCTACTGTTTACTAACGAAACCCTGTGCGATCTGCCAAGGTCTTATTGAAATCTTAAATGAAACAGCATAGTGTAGGTTTTTGGTCATTGCACAGTCTTGTCTAATTGTTTATATTTTTTTGCCTGGCCGCGATAGACTGGACTAACAGTCGCGATCGACCAGTTGGCCGCCCCTGGTTTAGAGGCTGTTGGTACCTGGTAATGATATTTGATTGAGTATTAATTTTAAATGTCTGTTATTAGTTTTACGCTTTTCAAAGTAAGTATGGAAGTCGTTTTATAAAATTGTTTGTATTATGTAAGAAATTTACAGGAACAGCAAAAGTGTTGTGCTATGCATCACTTTGAAAAGTGACGTCATAGTACATAATAATTATAAATCCAGACTAATATTATAATATTATGTTAACGTTGTTATAATGATATGTTAAGACGGATTCTTTTAATTCCTCGTTACACATTATAATACAAGCAGTTCCTTGTGCAGTTCTGACGAGATTCGAACGATAACGAGGGAAAATATTTTCATGCGAACGTCAGCAAACGCGTTTATTTTCGCATTTTTATTTTTAACTGACTTCCAAAAAGGAGGAAGTTATATGTTCGGCTGTGGATATTTTTTTTGTATGTTCAACGATTACTCCGCCGTTTGTGAACCGATTTTCAAAATATTTATTTTGTTATATTAGGTTTCACTCCAATTTGGTACCATGTTCACAAAAGTGGTGATCTGATGATGGAATCCATGAGTAATCGAGGGAACTCCTCAAAATTTATATGGTAACATAACAATCTGACGCGTGAGAAGCTACAAGAATTCCTTCAGTAATAAAACTGCGAAAACCTTAACACAATAATATATGTAGACATTTTCTTGCGACGGATAAAAATACAAAAATTAACATGCCTTGAGAAAAATTAAGAATATCAAGTATATGAAACATATATTATTTATAAGGTTATATCGTTCCTCACATAGCGGGGTGGTAGAGCCGGGAGCGGGTCTCCTGGCCATCGATCAGGGCTGTGACGTCACGGGCTACGTGTGCGGCCGCCGGAATTTATTGCGCCCGCGCAGCCACCTCGGGACCGCGTTTTAACTGCAAAATACAACTATATCTTGAATTAAATAATCCTCGCTGCGATAAATTTTATATTAACGAGGTATTTTTTTAGCTTTCGTTCGTCGCGAAGCTACTGTAAATTAATCTTGTGTTGCCTGTTAATAGCTGTCTTCTTGAAAAGTTTTATTAAAATCATAGGAAATTGTATAACATATTTGTACGCGATAAATCTTTATCTATTAATTTATTAAAGCTGCTTACAATAATGTTTTTTTCTCTTTACCTTGCGTGCTACGCTACCTAAAATGGTGAAACAACTTTTGACTTATCTGTACGGGCTAATCTGTAAATTACTGACAACGTCACTTAAAAATGTGACGTCCAAATTGACACGCGTCAAAATAATTCCGAGACGTTCATGGTTGAAATGAGCGCAATAAACGAAATTGTGGTCAGAAATGTGGCAGATCGCTTACTCCATCATTCTTAGCATATTCAGCCGAACTGCTGGCCATGAATTCAAAGTCGATTTCATAGTATCAGTTGGCCCTCTGAAGGAACTCTTCGATGCTCTGAAGGAACCAGCGCGAAATGCAACTTAAGAAAATAATTGTTACCAAAAGACTAGCAAAATGCAGAAAGCAGAAAATGAACAAATTCTGGTATCTTTTTGGTATACCATAAAATAATCAGCAAAATGTGGATAGCAAGGTTTTTGATTAAAATAATCGTAAAAATTGCAGATGACATATTTAACCTGCACTTCATTTCTTTGATTCTATCTATTGGCTCTGTTCGCGATAACTTACAACTTTTGGAACTTTTAGAGGAAGAAGATGGATTCATGTAAATATTATACTTACAAGCTTTTCAGCCTCAATAAAAATTCTTATTAAAATCTTAAATCTATTATTTTTATTTTAGCTTACAAAACAATACATTCCTGGTTTTCATGGTTTTCATTTACCTTCCAGAAAGATTGTACCTATTGCCCATAAAGCTTGAAAAAATAGACAATTTTTCTCTTTAATATTTAAATATCACTCTCTTTCTCCTTATTCATAAATATTTTAAAACAAGTACCTAGCGTTCAGAGCTAGCTTGAAGTACAAAAAGTTATTAACATAACATAAAATCAGTGCATTCCCCGAACATGTTATATTGGTGTTTAACTGGTTTCGAATACTCATCGGCGTCGCCCATAATTTTGGTACACTTGCGAAATAATATAGCACCGGCATTCTGGAAAGCTCGTTTACGGCCGCGGCAGCTGTTGGTCGTAATAGATTTATTGTCTTTGCCGCGAACTCCGCCATCAACGGTTATGAGTACAACGGTTTTTTATCTAATAACTCCCTTTTTATAGATCTTAGGATTATTCTTTAGAAATTGCCTACGTTTATAGGAGCATTATTAATAATATTTTTCCTATCAGTGTGTCTGGTTCATCTTGTAAAGTCCGATCTTAAAATGTCTGATACTATCCTTATGTTTTTTTCCTAGAAAATTTATTAAAATAATTTCGACTGCATCAAAATTGACTCTTGCTTTTGGTGTCACGATCTATTTTGTTCTGCGGATGTCGACCGACTCCTGATTAATTAATTCTATTTTTAAAATAACCGATTGAAGATATCACTAGATGTATCTCCCCAAAACTGATACCTTAATTACACATAATTTATAGTAGTGCTCATAATCCGGATCATGCCCGCGGCCCATGCATCTATCAGTGCTGCGGCAACGTGCAGCCGCGTTAACGTGACATTTATTTATTCTTTGGAATGTTCCTGTCATGTTCCTTTCTTTGCCTCAACATGTTTACATGTTATTTTTTATTTTGGTGCACTTCGAGTCACTCTTTATTTATGCCTTAATAACAATTTAAAATTCTATTATGAATATTTTGCTTTAAAATATTGAAGATTCTGAGACAAAGTGTGGGTTCTTCGTGTGTGTTTCGCTTTTTCAAGTTTGTTTTTTTAATATCAATTATCTTTTTTATTGAAAAACATAATATATTTATTTTCAATTTTATTCTTGTTGCCTCGAGTTCATTATACTTAGTGGTCAAAATGATGTAGAATTTGTTGAATATTATGTTCCTTTTATCCATTCCTCTCACAAATTTTTGGAGTCAATTACGTCTCATAAATCTAGTGTTAAAATACATGCGTTCTCGACTTCTTCTGTTTGACGGTTTTTTGTGGGACTTTTTTTCCCGCCAGGGAATAATGTCATTAAGGCGCCTTTAATGTTGTAAGTAAGCGGGAGCGCCGCCGCCGCCCAAGGCGAACGTTTGTTGATACTTAAATTAGATTGTTTTGACACGCCTCGTCCTTATGTTTGTACTAAATCTAATAAATGTCTGTTAAATGAAAGCGATACACTAATTAAAAATATATTCCTTTTGTGGGATCGTCTTGATTAATTTGTAATAAGAAACTCTATTTAATGTTTGAAAAGATTACCACTATCTACAGCGATCCTCGTTGAGTTGTTTATGAATTGTAAAATAATTTCCACAAAATAATTTATTATTACGACACCATGCCAAATCCATCTCGCGGCTCGCCTAGACTACCTACCACATCGTATGAAATTAGCAGTACGATCATAACGTTAAACATACTTGCAACGTTATATCAACGAGAGCCAACAGTTTGGGAAAGATTTGTAGACCGGCTAGCGAAACAATGTGCCACAAATAAAATGAATGTACCATTGGACGTAATGGACGGGAGACAATTAGTAATCATAACAGGCACATAAATTATGCATACGTCAATACACCAGCTACTATTCGCTGGCAAGCAAACTCATTATGTCAAGTGAATGGGACAGGGGGGCCATTGTAGTCAATCGCTCGCCAGGTGGGTGTGCAAGTCGGAGTAGCTATGTGACCCCCGACACTCGTTCTACTCCCGGGGGCGAGTCGACTGACGCGTGACGTAACGATGTTAGCGGAGACCTCATTGTGTCTCAAATCACGCGTCAAGATGACAGCGCGATTCGAAGGAAACCTCCTCCTACTACCTCGATATTACGGAAATCTACTTTTGTTGGAAGCGTTATAGAAGCGCATTATCGCTAGACACAAAAACATGACTAATAAGTACCAAATTATAGTAAAACTTGAATTTCAAACAAAATTTTAAATTACACATCTCCCAATGCGATAGTAGAATGTCCCATCGGTGTATAAATAAGACGCAGTGACACATAAGCATCAATAACTCACCATACGTTTTGATCCAAAACAATGAATAGCGTTTATGTAGTTGTATAATAAATTATTGTAGCACCAACAAAAACATCAAAGAAACGTATAAAGTGAACATAATTATAGACTATTTTGTTTTCCCTTTTCACGGTAAAGACATTGAGTTCAATAAAGTTATTTATTCTTTAATAAGTAGTTGAAATATCAGACACTTAAGTAAATCGATAATAGTTAGTAAATAATATCAAAAAAAACATGAAAAGCGCTGAAATAAATAATGTTGGTCGTGACACCGACGTAGGTGGTATCGGAAACGCTAATATTCGTCAAGTGAACGTATTAACACAAGCGGATCTATAATTAGCGTAATTATCTGCAACGTTCACGGCTGTAAGAATAGTCGAAAAGTTTGGCATAGTCCGGGATCACTCGGCAGGTAATTACGGCTCGTCGGCGGCGGTGCGCGCTGCTGAAAGATTGACACGTACGCGACGGCTTCCCGATGATTCGTTTATTGCGAATACTGCTGAATTCACGCTTCGTCACTGCTCACGATCCCGGACTATAATTAACCGAACATCTAATGCATAGGTTTATTAGGCTGGGTACACTTCAAAAGCGACCTTTTCAAATTTTCAGTTGTAATATAGCTTTATAAGTTTATATGTACATTGTACAATTTGTCAATGAGTTGCCGGTTTAATTGTTAGTAGACGCTATGACGCTGAACTTTTGATCTTATTTCAATATAAACAACATTCAGTAACCTTTAATCAATACAAACGTTGTTCCTCATAACTTATTTAGATTTAAATATTCTCAGATGAAAATTACTAAATTTGGATCGTGTTAACACTGTTAAAGTCGAGTCTATTGAATTTAAATTTAATATTGTCTACTGATGCATAATGAATGCGGTAATATTTATATGTCAGAACTCTTTATATTCGTCGATCAACTATCGTTTGAACGGGGTTTGCTGGTTCCTCGTAAATATCGTCCACAAATTGTGTGACGCCGCGCCGCAGCGGGAGCGTCGCACAGCGAGGGGGCGATTTCTCATCACACTGCTGGCCTCTGCCAAACGCATTTTTAACACCTCACCTCGGACCTAAATCAGCAATGTATTTTATGGGTGCATCGACTCAGTACCAGTTTGTTATATTACTGCAGTCTGCACTACACCTAAACACACTTGCTCAAGTTATGGTAATAACTTTTGACTCTCCTTTCGCAAGTTGCACACTTGCACGGTGCAAGTGTGCAACTTGCACCTCCATTTTTATATGCTTTTTATTAGCTTCACCTGTATATTTGTTTGTAACCGACTTCTTTGGGTGCGATTTTGACCCACTTGAATTGGCCAGATTTCGTTCAAACTTTGTAGATTTATCGAGGACCGATGACAATACACTAATTTGATATATTTTTCAATTTGTATGTTTGCTTGTAACCAACACTTTATATTACAAAAAGCGTGTTTTTAGTTTTATTAACTATTACTTATTAGATTTATCACTGACTTTTGTGTTAACAGGCTTTATTTTAATTTAAATATACTTTGTTGGCAGTACAATGTCCGTAAAATTTAGTTTAAATCGTTACGAGTCCGAAAATTCATTAAGCTCTATTGCCACTACTATTCGGTCGTATGTTTATGACATAAATATATATTGTTAGGTTCAATTAAATCCAGTTTGCGGTGAACGCTACAGCTTCATAGTATTTGTATGGGCTCATAATACTTTACACTGAGTACAGCGAAATCTATCGAATTTTGTTGAACGTTGTATAACCAATAATCTCTTTGTTTCAGATTACAAAACTCAAAATAGACAGTAATCCCTTCGCTAAAGGATTCCGCGACTCTTCTCGTCTTACTGAATTTGAGAGGTAAGAATCTTATTTTTTTCTCTTAACGGGGTAGTACGCGTACGGACTACGGAGTACCGTAGTACCTATTCGTCCATTCTTGCTTTGTAGCTGATATTTTTAGACATTCTGTCAGTGATCATTAAAGTTGGGAAATTTAATGTTTTAGTGTCAAAAATATGGATTCACAAATCACAACTACATTAATTAACAGTCTCCGATTTGCCTTCATATTATAGCATGTTATTATCAGAGTATGCGTAGGCTTTACAATTAACGTCGCATAAGTACCTAAGCCAATATAATTACTAATCGAGTATTGGACACGCTTTTAAAATAAACGTTCCGATCTATTGATTGACGCTTTGTTCAGTCAATTAGACTACCACGGATCAGATAAATAATTGGTAGCCTGCTTGTATTCATAATAATAAACTTGCTTTTATTTCCTATGACGTTGAAACTTGCAATCCCGTTGTTCTGCAGTTTCCTCCATTGAATATTTTATTAGTGTAATGCAATACTTTATTTTGATTTTTTTTTCCTTTTTGAGATTCTATATCACGGGGGAGCACGATCGAACACCAGTCTTCCCCGAAGACATGCGCTTCAGCGCCGCTAACTCTAGGTATAATATATTAACGCTCATTAATTCACACACCTGCCACCTGGCGCAATCTTGGCCGCATACTGAACGACCGTCTCGTCATTTCAGGGAGACGATGGAGTCGATGCTCGCGGAGCAGCACTACCTGCGGTCGCCGCTGCGGCCGTTCGAGCTGGACCAGCACAACAACAACTTGACACTAGAGGAGAAGGCGATCCTGGCCGCGCGGTCCCAGCTGTTCCTGCGGGCGGCGTACCCGCTGTACGGCGTGCCGGCGGCGGCGCTGTGGGGGCAGTGGGCGTGCCTGGCGCCGCAGCTGCTGGCGCAGCAGCACCTCGCGTCGGGGTCGGGGCTGCAGCTGCCGCGGCCGGTGTACCCGGGCGGCGTGCCGTCGGCGCTGTCGCAGCACCGCTTCTCGCCGTACCCTCCGCGCCGCGCCTCGCCCGGCTCCTCGCCCGACTCGCTGCGGGACGCGAGCCCGCTGCCGCCGCCGCCGCACCCCCCGCACACCCCACACACCCCCCATCCCCCGCACAGCCCCACTTAGTGCTGAGCCCCCCACTCAGCCCCCACATAAGTTGTATGAAATAGTCAAACGAGTCAGTTTGGTCGCTACTTATTTTCTATCCTTCAGTTTTATGTACCTACTCTCGTAAGACGGCTGTAAAGTATAAACGGACAGTATTTTAATTTTAAAATATTGATTTCTCATAAATTAATTTGTATCATATTGTAAAAATATTTAAATCTATTTTAAGACTGTAATTACTGATATTTTAGTGTAATTTTATTATGTTCCTAATTCCTCTGTGTGTTGCTGTACCTATAGAAAATGCGTAAAGATAAGGTTGCATTGACAGTTTTTCGATACATGTAAAAATGTACATTCGGTGTAATGAAATAAAAGTGTATTATTTTAAAATTTCTGTTATTAGGTGATATGTGCAATAAATTGAAAATAATTGGTAGTAGAAGTAATATGTAGTAAGACATACCTAATATAAAATGTAGATAGTATTTTATTAGTTGTGTTTAAGACTTGGAGGAAGGTATCGATGCCGAACGCAGACACATAGGTCGATGTATCTATGTATACTTTAGTTAAATTAAAGCTATTATAAATAATATATTATTAATTAATGAAAAATTAAATGTTTGTTAACATATTAGTTGTTTTCTTTTACATTTTTAATATTAACAATTTATTCGTGTAACCCCTTTAAAGTACATTGGCAATCAATGTTATAAAGCAGAGGCAGCATCTCCAGTAGCAAGCCACTGATCACAGCTACCTCCTACAAACTACAATACCACTGGAAGTACTTATTAATGATAATAATAATAATATCATCCGCCTATTCTGACAAAATCACAAAAACTTCCAAAAAATTTTTGAAAATTAATTCTAGAACAACAATGTACTTATCTTAAATTTGTTTCTATGTATAGCACATAGAAACAAATTTAAGATACATTTTTTGAACAGAAAAAATGGAAATTCACTTAGCCAGCTTTTTAAAAAATTTTAAATTCACATTAGCCAGCTCACTAGCTAGGTCTGCTTATTGTTTAAAAATATAGAACAAGGCTATTACAGCTTTCACAAGCACTTCCTTTAGTAGAATCTATTCGATTATACCCAGAGCTGCAGAGTTTTTTAACATCTACATCTACACTACTATTATAAAGAGGAAAGATTTGATTTTTTGTTTGTTTGTTTGTTTGTTTGTTTGTTTGTTTGTTTGTTTGTTTGAGTCGAATAGGCTCCGAAACTACTGGACCGATTTGAAAAATTCTTTTGCTATTGGAATCTTACATTATTTCTGCTGAACATAGGCTACATTTTATTTTGGAAAAAAGTAGGGTTCCGTAAGATATTTGAGTTTTTCGGACGCAAGGTGTAAAAAATCAGCTAGAAAAGTTACTTATTTTGCGTACGCTGCCTAAACTATAAAAGATAGAACCATAAAATGTTCTAAGTAATTGTAGAACTTATAAATATCTACAAAAAAGTCCGCGACACACTATACCTATCTATGTCGAGTGAGGCACAATAACCATTTATTTATTTAAAAATCCTGATTTTTTTTCGGACTATATTTAAACGCATATATTTTACTCACGCTATTAATCCTTATCAAAATAAATTATTTTATCACTAAGTACAGTTTATGTAGATAATATTTGGTCTTTGAATGATTAAAATTGGACGTTTGGTTTTGAAATTATGGCGAAATTAAAATATTACGATAGTGGGCGTCACCAAAGCGCATGCGGGAGGAAGACAATATTCTGTTGTAGAGATGAAAATTCTGTACATAAAAGATATGAAATGACACCCGAAATTACACCTTTGTCACTACATCGCTATAGAAGCCAAAAATGTGGTTAGTTTTTTGTCTGTCTGTCTGTTTGTCACTCTTTCTGTCTGTCTGTATGTTTGTTCCAGCATCACACGAAAAATACTAATCCGATTTGAATGTGGTTTTCGCAGATATATTTCTCTTCTTCCAACTTAACATCTGGTGTATAAAATTTTTTCCCCTCAGCCCTCTAAGGGGACAAAAGGGGGGGTCAGATTTTGTATCAAACTTTTTTATTTAACACGAAAACTACTGATCCGATTTGCATACGGTTTTCACAGATTTGCATACGGTTTTCACAGATATATTATATTTGTCTTCTTCCAACTCAACATCTGGTGCATAAAAATCCTCCCCCCCCCCTCCCCTCTCAACCCTCTCTGGGGACCAAAGTACAACTTTTTTTTAGTGGACTTACTTCATATTAGGTATTAACTATGTTTTTCAACTTAACATCTGGTGTATGACCTTCCCCCCCCCACACCCTACAAAAGAGGGGGTAAAACATGTATCAACTGATGATGTAGAAAATATATTTTAAATGGCAAAACAACGTTTGCCGGGACAGCTAGTAAATTATATTTTTTCAACCCTACGGTTTAAAAATATATTTTTAGCCTCCATATTAGTTACTAAGTTTTGTTATTGATTATAGGGCACTTCATTCAGCTTTTACTGATTTCCATGCTTGGTTTCATTAAAATATCTAACTTTTTTTTTGGGCCCCCTTGACACGTACATCACCCTAGAGAGACAGGTCCTCTGGTTGAGAATCCTAAGCCGCGTACGCTATCTCGCCTAATGAAAAAGTTACCTAAGTAGCGTATAACTTTTCAAGGTCCGTTAACTTTAGCTTCATGTATAACGTTTTCAATATAGGTACCAGTTAAATTAAAGTTGATCTTGCATAGTTATTCGCTGCATAATTTTTTTTTACTAAGACGCCAGATTTGTATAGCGTTGTTCGCGACATTTTTTGTGTACAAGTTACAACGCTAAAATCGTTGAGAATAATTATTAGTATATTTCGCAATTCAATTATTATTACACGTTCGATTTCTGAAATTCAATTCTTTTAACTTAGAACATCGTTTTGTCATTAGAACGTTAATCAAAAGTAGGTAAATCGCCTTGATAATATGTATTGTCTTGATAGTTCCTACTTTTCTTTGAGTACCTGTGTAGTGAGTAGGTAGTCCTTTCCGTTTTATTTCGTAGTGTAGTAGGTAGTCCTTTCTTTCGTACCTACTTGGGAGATTATAATGACAGTAGTGTTACTGTCACTAAAATCTCCCTAGTAGGTACCTACTTAGACATCAGTCAAGAATTGAAAAGAAAGGAAAGTAACAAATTAACAATCGCGTACAAATTAGAACTAACACTATTATACTTATATAATATTATGCAAGTAGGCAGTTTAATATAATTCGATTCGAAATAAAACATCTACAACTGTGGAGATTTCGACATTAACCTTTTTGTACCATTACAGTTCTGATGCTATTTGAATACCATTAAATGCTATTTCATCTTTATTCAATGCACTCCCCGCGGTGACTTTTTCCATTCAAATATAAAACACCATAATAATTTTTGTGATAATTAAAAAAATATTCAATGATACTTAATGGCTGTTTATTCTTTTTATTAGCGATAAAATAAAGTTAGTATTGTATTTTAATGAATTGGTTTTTGAATTTTAATTTGTATTAGTTTCTGTAGTGTTAAACTATCATTAAAAATATGCTGTAGAGTGTAGACTGAGGACTGTGGAGTACCTATCAGTCGTGACTCGTGTCACGTGTCTCGTATAATATAAAATTAAAGTTATAATAATATAAAGTACGTGTGACGACCTCTGTGGCTCAGTGGATAGCACGTTGGTAGCTTAAGCCGGGGGTCGCGGGTTCGATTCCCGCCGACGGAACAAAAAGTTTCAAAGTTCCTGGGTCATTGATGTGTATTAAATATATTTATCATTTAATAAAAATCTTAAATATATGTATAGTATAAAAGTATTAAATATATTTCCGTCGCCTGGTACCCGTAACACAAGTCCTTCAGGTACTTAACACGGGGCCAGATTGACGTGGTGTGAAGCGTCCATAGAAAAAAAAATTAATATCCTATTCAGCATAAACAATTTTACTTTTACTGCACAATTATTAGTATAGTACCTAAGTAAAAACTAGCTATACTCAATAGAGCTGCTTCATGCACCTTTTCTTAGGTCAGCTGCAGCTCTGCTCTGCAAACACGGCCGAGGAACCGGTCTCCTTTGTACAGCAACTTGCTACTAGATGGCGTTACATGTAGCGTTTTCAGTGGCAAGCTCAAATTGTTCGGTCGCCGTCCGCCGAGCTCTACCACAGCTCTATGTTTATATTGCATAAAAGGTGACTTACTTTTTACAATAATATTATAGTAATAAGTTCTGACAGTCACAGTTCAATACGTAAAATATTATGAATAATCGATTCAAAAATAAGTTTTTAAAAGTAGAGACTGTTCCAATTTTAAACGATTTACAAAATAAGGGGGTGTTCTATGTTCGGTTGTGGATATTTTTTTATCAACATAAGCATTGGTTTTAAAGGTAAAAGGACTAAAATATGTCAACAATAGTTATTACTTATTAAACAAAAATCAGTTGTCTACATAAACTCTATCTACCAGCTAATTAATCGTTTATTGCCCGTGATTCAGTTATCAATAACAGCTAACACGGCGTGACAGATTGCGAAGCAGTCGCGACACGCAATTATGCAAAGCGCAAAGTTATCTAGGAAAACAACGCACCCCAACTATTCAATTATAACGAAACAGTGGCGAGGCGACATTCGAGTCACATAGAAGGGTCGAGGCATCGAATTAGTCCGGCGCGTGGCCACATTACGGGGACAAATTCCTCGTCCCCGGGGCCCCGGCCTGTGGGGATGCAACGCTAATCTAATCTGGATTGTAGCTAATAAATGTTGTACCACCCTGCAAGAATTTATCGCTTGTAAAACTGTTTCCAATCGTAGAAATTGTTCGGATGACGCCGTACTTTCGACATGGTCTGATTGAATTTGCCATTTCGCTGCTCTCACATTCATTTTAATGATTTGATTTCTGAACGTTCAATTTCAATTATTTATCAGGCCAGAATATGATTTTAGTGGTGATTTTCTATTAGAAGAATTCACAAATATCTATCTAATATGGAACCTCTTTAACAATGTTAAAGCATGTACAACATGTATGTACAAACGTACGGTGTTGAGGCATTATATTATGCATATTTCTAAATTAAACAAGTAGCCCCATATTTTCAGCTTAAATAAATCCGTTTGTACATTGCATTGGCCAAAACAAAGGCAAAGCGATGGATTATCGACGTGGCTCCTTAAAGCGGGCGTATGGTGTTATTGGCCAGTCCGCTCATAATCCCCTTTTAACTGCGCCGCCGGGGTCGAGGGACGTGCTTCGAATGGGAATAACCCGGTTTTTCTGTTCGCGAACATTCGCACTCCTTACCTTTAATGTTGAACGTCGTCGGTGCTCGGGTGATCCGGATAAATTGGCGCCATTCTGTACATACGAACGCGCCATTTTGTTTTTAAAGTTGGGCTGCTAAAAACAAAAATAAGTGTGACTGTTAAAACAAGTGAAGAAAAAAACTAGAGATATAATAAGTATTTAAAACTGAGGAACAACTCTATGCCAATTAATTCTAAGAGGAATGTAAAATTAAACATTATAACAAACGTGATGTTTTAATATTTTGAAGAAAAGAAACATTGTAATATTTTATGTTACTAATTATGATTTAAATAAAATATATTATTCCATGTGACACTTGACAAATTTTAATGCATAAATTATTCTTTAGAGGTAAGTATTCATTAATTTTAATTTCGTGAGCAAAAGCAAGCTATATTTTTTTTGGAAGTCAGAAGTGTGTTCTATCTCAACAAAGAGTGATACTAGTATCACTTTTTCTAAACATGGAGATAGGATTCTAAAGTAAAATCAAATAAGTTAACCTAAACTTCTATAGCACTATGAATTATGATAATTGATATTATGACCGCTGCGTAGTGCGGGGTCTACACTCTAGTCTCTACTAGTTGCTACGCGCTACGTGTAAGTAAAGATGGAATACTTGCTTGTTTTAGCATTCAGTTTGTTTAAACTTCGAGACGTTATTTTTCGAAATACTATGTTATGTTACAGCTTACACATAATATAATAGAATAACCTGACACAGTTAGAAAGGTATAAAATATAACTGAGGTAATTTTATCGCAAAAATTGTAAGGCGCAACATCGTAAAACAGTTTATCGTCGTTATAAGTCGCGGAGATGGTTTTTATACATTGCTACATACTAAACGTGCGAATAAACTTTTATTATGTTTAACATAGGTGTCTATGCCACGCAGCCGATTCTTAAGAAGCCTGTACAATACACGATCAATTCGCTCATTGGATTATGGGACTAAAACAAGATTACCTACTCAACACATATTGCGCGTATAATACTTACGCGAAGTAGAACTGTCTAAGGTAGAGGACAATTTTTATTCTTTTATGAACTTGACACATAAAAATAGACGCTCAAACTGAACTGATCCATACTAATATTATAAATGCGAAAGTGTCTGTCTGTCTGTCTTTTACCTCTTCATGCCCAAAACGCTCAATGAGTCCCGGGACAGGACATAAGATAATTTTTATCCCGAAAAATGTACGGTTCCCGCGCGATAAACGAATTTTGGCGCAACGGAGTTGCGGGCGTCATCCAGTGTAATAGTAGTAATATTAGGAACAACATCTTAAATGTATGTAATCTATACTCAAATGTGACTGACTGACATGGTGATCTATCAACGCACAGCCCAAACCACTGGACGGATCGGGCTGAAATTTGGCATGCAGGTAGATGTTATGACGCAGGTATCCGCTAAGAAAGGATTTTGATCAATTCCACCCCCAAGGGGTTAAAATAGGGAATGAAAGTTTGTATAAAATAATACTTCTTAACGCGAGCGAAGCCGCGGGCAATAGCTCGTCTATAAATAAAACCATTTTGTGATACGAAAAAAATATGGCGAAATTTCATTACTAAGTATGCTAAAATTCAAGTTGAAGATAAAAAAATCCAAGATGCCATTTAGGTCCGTTTTTTTAAATAATAGATATTATAAAGGTGTCTTTACACACGAGCCGAGCTAATGTCGCTGTGGCCGCATCTCCGCTTTTCGGGAAACTGTAACGTTGTAAATTCACGTTTATTACCGCAAACACAGGTCCTTGACAGCCACCGGAGTGCGTCGCGCATACTCCGTACAGAATCATTTTACCTCCGAGTTTCTATAAAGATGGCTCTTATTTTGTTGCCATAAAGGTGGTGGTTAAGTAAAATAACCCTGAACGCACTGTACGTACAGGCGAAACGTTCACGTAACGTAGATACGCCGTGGCCCCGTGCCAAACGTTGCTAGGATTGGACCATTAACAAAAAATACTAAAATCTTACACGTACGAATGTGGAACAAGGATTTGCTCTCTTTGCTCGTTCGTTTTCCAGGCTTTAAATCTGTTTTGGTAGGTGTTCCATTTTGGTATGTCGCCTTGGAACTTAAAACTCTTTACCTAAATTTTGTAACTATTATCACCCCTAACGACTATGTACACCTGCATATATCTAATTCTCTACATTCTAAGCCGTACTTATTAGTAGAAAAGCATTTTATTATCTACTAGTAAGTAATGAAACAGTCATTAAGTCATTGAGTTTCCATAGAAACTAAGTACAAAAAACAATTAGGTTGTTAAATACATACTACCTTAAGTTTTTGTACATACAAACACTTCTGTTTTCGTCGTGTACATGGCTATCACGTCGAATATTGCAACTCGATAAAAGTTATTTGCGTTCAATAAGGCGAATGATCCGACTTTTCCCATTTTTCCTTCACAAATGGCTTCGTTTCACCCTTACACCACGCCTCCCACCCCCCTTGCCCCCTTGCGGTGCAAAGTTGAGGGCATTAGCGTGTTATCGGTGTGAAGAGAGCGCCCACCTGAGCCCGCACCACCGAGCCTGCCAGGTTCGCCATATTGACGACACTAAACCGCATCGCTGTTACAATGCTGCTGTTGTTCTGCTACTGAAGCTTCACGAATAAAATACACAAGCAATGGACATCAAGTGATGCGATACAGTAAACTTCTAGAGCTAAATAGGTGTAACAGATAGTATCTATAAGCGTTGAGATGTGGAAATAGGTGGGAAGCGTGAACGTGTTTTGCAAACCAGCCGGGAAAATAAGGTGTCCCCAAATTTTACTTTGGCGACCGGCGCTAATAACAAGCAATATACAATCCAGGACCTCGCCCGATAAAAAGATAACTTTATTTTGTTATTCTGAGCGTTCTTCTTTGCTCAAATTCGTTTTGTTTATGCTTTCGTAACAAAAACGTCTATGCCAGCTGCTCACCTACTCGTAAGTTGCAGCACTTGCAGCACAGTAATTTATACTCTACATTCTACAATCAATATCTTAAATATAATAATATTAATAATAATAATTTATTGTGAACAACAATACATACATCTGCAATCATAAATATAAGTTATGATGTTAATCAAATAGAAGAAAGTTTATTTATCTATGAGAGCAATCGAAAGTAGCAATCAATTCTCAATAGCCCTTATTGTTATCGGTTTACAACTTGATTCACACGCACTTAATAGTTTTTAATCAAATCAGTGCGACTGCGGTCACAGACGCCGAGGAGCAGTTCCCCGAGGAGCGAGAGCTCATTGACAGGTTATTGATACAAATAGCCCATATTCCCCCTACACCCCCGCCCCTGCCCGCCGCCCTCCGCCTCACCCCCGCCCCCGCCCGCCCCGCCTCGATAACACCAATAAAACCTGATTGATATTGTGTAAGTGCGCCCGGAAAACGCGGGAACTCGATTGATGTAACAGCCAAATTCGATTGCAGGAAAATTGAAAAGAATTCCAGTTTTGTGCGATACGCGACTCTATGTTATGGTGATACGGGCTATTGTTTTTCATTTCGCAAATGTTGCTTTTGGGTACCAAGATATTAGCTGGAGGCGTGAATAGTGCTGTTCAATGGTGTACACGTGCTACTTACGTGTATTTGTATAAGTGTTTATATGTACCACGATAGTACTTTGAAAATAAGTGGTATCGGAAAATTTCAATTATTTCGATTATTACGATTTTGGAAAACTAGTGTCTTAATAATTTAACTCTACCATAATATTTTCGTATAAGCCATGAAAATTCGTAATTTTGAACGTAAAATTCGCAGCTCATAATTATTTACAAGCACTATTTTTCAAACTCCAATAAAAATAACATCAAACTAAAAAGCTTGTTTAATCAAGCTGGTCACTGGTAGAGCTATAACACTCACCCTTGGTGTTAAATAATGGCAAGTGAACAATAACTGAGCGGATAATTTCGCCTCGTCAGCCCCCCGGGGGATCGAATTATTCGATTCCGATCACTCCTCCGTTACAACGCTCCTGAGGATCACCCCGTTGTGGGAAAATGTCTATTTAATATTTATGGCGGTCCCACTAAGTGTTACATTAGCCATTAGGATTATGAATTCGATCGACTCTACTTTGCACAGTTATTTTTATTGCTGAAAGTATTGTTTAAATGGCTTACTAACGTTTGGTGTTATTTTTCGTAGACTCACATTGTTAATTAAAAAATGCGAAGCAAAACGATTTAAGAGGTGTTATTGCTATTAAATAAAAATAAAAATCGACCAAGTGCGAGTCGGACTCGCGCGCGAAGGATTCCACACTGTGTTAGAGCGAAAGTAGGCAACAAATTGTGTTTTTTGTATGAGAGCCCCCTTTAGTACTTACTTTTTTAATTATATTAATAAATGTTAAAGTACAAACATAATTAGGGATTTTGTGAAAATGTCAAGTGCCGAGCTGTTACCATTATTGATTACGAGCAAAAAAGGCCAAAAATCACGTTTCTATATTGTATGGGAGCCCCCCATAAAATAATATAATATATCAACTTTATTTTATTTTTAGAATTTGTTGTTAACAACGGCATCAGACATACACAATTATTTTAAACTTAATGGTCTTACAAACTTTTTGTGTTTTTTAATGGTGCCTTCTTGAAGTACCTAGGTATATTTTAAAACGTACCCTAGCAATTTTTTATTAACCCTCTTCCTTCTTTTCCAAAAAAAGCACAAGCATTCATCAAGCCCTACTCGTACATAGTGCACATTCTTGTATGGAGTATGATAAATAATAGGTCAATAAAGAAACGAGGCGAGACGCCATGAGACGAGGCACTTTGTAGACGTCGGCACCCGGATCCCTCCGTCATAGTAGGTACATGCCGAGTTCCCTGGCCTATCATATTTCACCAGGACTATTTTTGCAAAAAGCACTTCAAAGAAACATCAGACACAATCAACTTAGATGTCTATGTGCTAGATTGAACATAATATTTTGAGACATCCAAGCCATATCAGTCACTTCGTGTTTGCTTGGGTCAAATCAAAATTCCTCTGTAGAATTTCTTAGTGTGTCAAAATTCAAATATTATGCAAAACAGAACACAGAATTTACTTTATTTAAAGTTTCATATCCAGTGACAATGTGTTGCCAATGCACAGGCATCTAAGGGTCAATTCAGACCGCAACGTGACGAGGCAAGGCGCGACGCGACGCGACCTAAATTTGTATGAATTTGACAGATGTCCTCAGCGTGAGACGTCTTGCGAATCTGTCAAATCCATACTAATTTACGCGTTGCGGTCTGAATTGACCCTAATACGAAGTACCTACCTACGCGCTACGTCGGTATACCGTAAAGAAGTACCATCGAGGAAATTGATTCCTAAGCAGTTGATGGAACTACGTCATTTGGTCGGCTTTAAATGTCAATTGAATGGCTGTGATCGGTCGGATGGGTTTGACTTAACGCGACCAAAGGTTAGGTCCGCCATCTGCCTAGGAATCAACTTCTCTGATAGTACATTATTATTGTGGGTCGAGAGTAGATTTTAATATTAAGAATCTGCTTTGTTTTATACTCTTAGATAATCTATAATATATAATATGTTTTTTTTTCTTTTGTAAGGACTATGTCGTTGACATAATATCTAATTTTAAAATAGTTTCTAACAGCATAATAATGAATGAATGAATGAATTATTCTTTATTGAATATCATGATATTATGTTTAACGATTTTATACAGTTTAAAAAGGCACTGCAGTCTGCAACATCAGTTGAACAATAACCTACTGAGGTTAAAAAATGTTGTTTAATGAAACGAAAATGTATTTTTTTAGATCCTATATTATAAAATAATTCGCTCCATTTTAGAGGTACTTTCATATAAATTATATAGAATAATTTAACCATTTAGATTTGACGCGATATTCATGGCCTTTAGATACTTATAAAACAGTTAAAATAATTAATTTTAAATTTTGGCCTTAACAACATTCCTTTAAATTATTATAATAATTTAACTTTTAATTTACATGCAGCTGGTATTTTCTTTAATTCAACATTTATTAAAGTATGTAGTAATTCAATAAGACGGTTACCTATGTCCTGTAGTCTATACTAATATTATAATGGAGTAATGTTTGTTTGTTTGCATCATTTTCGTCTGACGGAATTTCGTACTTCGGACAGATTTTGATGGTTGGTTCTGACTTCTGACTTGGTTGGTGCTGTTCTAGATGCGGGGTAATGAAGAATGTATTCGTAGGTAAGTATCTTTAATATATTATTTCCACATAAGCAGTTTTTTTTAGAACTACTTACTTCTCCCATGGGACGAACGTATGGCGATAGTGTAGGAATTAAAAGCTGAAAAATAACATTTGATTGAAAATAATAAAAGTCTTTTGCACTGGATATCATTTAAGAATACCTACTTATACTGAAAAAGTTAGGTTTAGCAGGTGCATCTTTTGGTTTTCCTTAAAATTTAAATAGTTTTTTTAATCGAATTTATTATGATCGCATATTAATTAATTAAATTAATTAAGTTTATTGTTTAATTTATTCCATTTGACCTTATTATGAACGTGGGTGTTTAAGTCCATCTGTTCATTTAGCTTTTAGAATTTCCGTGTATATATCTGAAATTGTTATCGTAGTTTTACGATCCTTACATAATATTTATGTTTCTGTCACTTTTCATTAATTCAATGTTTTTTCGTTTTAAAAGCAAAATATTTGGTAACCTTGAAAAATTAAAATATCACGTTGTTTCCATTATTTTAATTACTTAAATAAATTATATAAGTAATCAGTAGTTACAAGGTACTTAATTAACAAAAACAAAGTGTAGGAGTTTTCCAATATTAATATTAACCATATTGTATACGGTAGATGTTTTAAAAATTTGCTTTGTTACAAGTGTAAGGTTCCCTACAGTAAATTGTATTTTTTTAAAAGGACTGTATCCGATTGTCATACTTTGACATAACCTTTGATCGCAGGCTGTATCAATCGCACACTCTTCAATCTTTAAAGAAATACTTCGTATAGTAAGTACTGTTCCAATCATTAGGATTGGAGCAGTAGGTACTAAACGCTATGAGAATCTAACCCCAGCCACCTCCAATTATATAGCCTTTTTCGCCAGTAGTATTTCCGGACAACATTAAAACCTTCAAGACAGCAAGGCTAGCAACGCACTTGCAATTCTTCTGATATTGCGAGTGTCAATGGGCTTTTAGTTTTAGTTTAATTGCTTTTCATCACGTGCTTGCTCATTTGCCCCCTAATCTTATATATAAAATTCTCGTGTCACAATGTTAGGCCGCGTACTCCTCCGAAACGGCTTTACTGATTTTAACCAAATTTTATATGCATATTCAGTGGGTTTGAGAATCGGCTACTGGGTACTTTTTATATTGATAAGTGCATTTGTTGAATAAATAATTATTATTACAACTCGAGGCTGACGGCGACCATTGTTTGTGCGACGGGATAGCGATGGACGTTGCCATGGTGACAATATACTTATTTAGTCACTTCAATAAAATGATATGGGCGAAATACTTTATATAGCAAAACAACGTTTGCCGGGACAGCTAGTTTTATCTAAAACTAGCTTAGGCCGAGCTTTATGAGGGTTTTGACACCTTGACTGAATGATGATGACACATATAAATAAAAATCAAAAGCACAAAATACATCGATAGGCGTGATAGTTTTTCCGATTTCCGAGTGTACCACAAAATGTATAGGTTGTGGGATATCTTTTCAGATCATCTTTTCAGACCTGTAAGTCTGTCTACACTAAGTAAGTCTACACTCAACTACACGAACTGACTACGCTTATATCCACATGCTTTTTATAATAATTATTATTTGTTAATAAAATAACACTCAGTCAAATTGTTGTGTTGCAGGAATAAGGTTTTTTCTGCAGCGGCGTTTTTGATGGCTTAACCTGTGTGATGGATTGGGTCTTAGCCTTCGGGCACACACAATGGAGGGCTTTACATAGATATCGGCCGAGATAACTTTCGGCAAAGGTGCGAAGTCACCTTAGCGATAAAATCTCCACTTATGCTGGTATTTTCGATCGTAAATTATGGACATCAGCGTAACAGATCTAAATATATGATGTTAAAACTAGTCGATTATTATGCTAAACTTAGCTACGAAAGCTTTATGAGTCATCATTTTACAAATCATGATATGATGGCATATAATATTTGAACAATATATATTTATTTATGGACCAAATACAGTTTTGTATCAATAAAAACATAAATTCATGATTAATAAAATTACAGCTAGATACAATAACTAGTTACATTCGGCCTCAACATGCATTAAACAATGATCAATATATTGAACTAAATTAAATCAAATTATTAAAACTTAAAAATACAGTTAATAAATAAGAAATAATCAAACTATTATATCTCTGCTATCTTATAAATTATTATAAGAATGAACGATCGACGAACAACAGACGATCGCTGGAGTAAACTTACTCTGGAATGGAGACCAAGGCTGGGAAAACGGGGTGTAGATCGACCTCCAACTAGGTGGGACGACGATCTCCGTTTAGTCGCGGGTCCATGTTGGATGCGAGTAGCAGGAGATCGGTCATCTTGGCGTTCATTGAGAGAGGCCTATGTCCAGCAGTGGACGAACATAGGCTGATATGATGATGATGATGATGAACGATGGACTAAATTGTTTACAAAATATCAATAATTATTGTCACTTAATGAGAGCTTTAATTGCTAATTCTGACTTTGATTAGCTCTCCAAAAACCGGGTTATCCCTGGTTTTAGTATTTGAAACTCTTTCAAAGAACTATAACAAAACTGCATCTTAGTATAACAATAAAACAATCTAGAATATTCATTTATATTTGTGGCATAAATTTGGAGTCGTGTAGCGAGGGCGGGCGATCGCGCGATCGGCGTCGCGGCCCGCAGGTGCAGCTGATTTATCTCCGTAAACGCTCACCAAATTACCGCTTAACGTCGTAAATACCTTATTACCATAGCCGTATGATGTATTATCCCGTGACGCGCGCTCTGTCCGCAGGGCAGCGGGCATCCGCGCGGTATCACGGATCACTCCTTCCTGCGGGATGAGATATGACATCCTGAGCGCTATCTATTACGCTCTATGTCATATTTATTGTAATTACGTCCGCGTAATGTTCTCCTAATTTACGATGCTGACCGGTGGTTAAGCTAAAAACTGATCAAATGCATTGCGTTGCCAAATTGATCACGAATCACGATTGATGTATTGACGATTGATAGTAGCATATACAGGAGTATATTTCTTATTTGCTCTTATCAAACACTAAGCTGTCACAAGTCTCAAAACTTAAGGCAGCCGTTACGTCCAGCTACCTATCCAGCTTGCTTTAAAACTAATTGAAGTTAACACACTTATTGGCACCTTAATTCACCACAGCTTTGTGCTATAACAAGAAATAGTTAAAATAAATTAGCTCATTATATTACAAGTCGAACGTTTATAACTGAAATACTCCACCTCACAGGCACTCAGACTACAGTGCGAGAGAACAGATATCCGAACAGAGATGTCACCTCATCAACTTATAATGGTACCTAACATGATTGTTTTAGTAGCAGAAAGTATAAGTATAATATTGGTAACCTTTTTTAGAATGCACTTACTAGTTGGATTATAATAATAATAATGCCTTAAGGTAATATTTTTTATTACTAATACTTTATACTAGTACACTTGTCATTTACAGGCTCTACAAAAGTGCGTAGCCTACACTATACTGACTGCATGGGTACAGAGCAGCACGTAGAACAGAGGGTGAAGTGCGAGTTTTATTCGATCATACGCATCGAACACGTTAACGCGAATTTGTATGGGATCAAAGCAGCGCCATCTACTTGGCTAACGTGGATACCGCTTTGATCCCATACAAATTCGCGCTAACGTGCTCGATGCGTATGATCGAATAAAACTCGCACTACACCCTCTGGTGACAGTGCAGTTAGGTACAAGTTGTTATGGACAGTGTCACCTCTACGCAACCCGCTCAGATACAGCTCACCGTGCAATAAAACATAATTATGCAAATCAAACAAGATTCAAGTGCAATCGATCGAGTCGCATACTTATACATCGCTCCGTTATTACACTAAAGACACCTTTACATAAAGAACTGCTTATAATTACTAACACCTTTGCAGTGCCCTTTGACAGACTATAGTTTATTGTTATGGGCGAGCATTTAATACTAATCACCCAAATTAGAGCTTTGTTCCACATGATGAACGGCTGGTATGATGGACGTCGTGCGCTGGTGATCATGAAATTGTGATATCGATCTTTTATTACGGCTAAAATGGTATTTTTTATACGAATAGGAAAATTAGGTGAGTGTTTTTTCATGACAGTTTTTCTTTTTCTAAATGTATGATTAAGACTAAAATGAAGATGTAGGTTTAAAAAATCTAACAATTCTTTTAGAATAATATTATTGTTGTCCTATTTGGTGCGTATGTTATATATTATGACGTGTTGGTAGGTATGTATAATATAGAGGTACATTATACGTACCTTAAACATACATACGCATACCGGATTGTTTCCCATACCTTAGATATAAAAGTATTGTATAGCTGTAACAATCCGATGAAAAAAAATTGACTAAGTTTGCTGGCTTAATACTGGCTTTTAGCAATCGGATGGAAAATCGTACTCAATAATCACCGAACGCTTGACGTAGAGTTACCGTTCCACTCATCAAGATATAATACTCTTTGAAGTGAGTAGTGACTCAATACTTAAGGGACTTATCTTCATTATAATATGTCGCATCACCAAAACATTTGCCGGGTCGCAGCTGCGCTACCTAAAAGTATGCTAATGTAAACTCCAGAATTCGACCTTTGGCACTTCTGCGATCTAAACATATTGCTTCCCTTTTGTCTCGCAAATTAATAAGGCTATTGGTATTCTCATCACTTCCGTCTCTGACCTTGACCTTTCCGAGACCTTAGAATTTGACAGGTGCACCAGACGCGACGCCAGCTTTGCACCCGCGCTATACATCACTAGGTATTCAAATAATACTTAATTAAATTAATAGTTAAATTAAATAAAAGTTATGTCCGTATCGATAGCGGCAGGTGAGGGCTTTCAGGAGCCCCGATTAAGCTATTATTTAACTACTTACTTATATTTTATTACTTATTTAGTTACCTACTATATTATTCGTCATTATAATAGCAAGAATATAATTCAAGACGTGAGTGGAAGAATAAGGTAAGTAACATGAAAAAACTTCCCGTTTCTTTGCTTAAATGGAGGCTTTAGGGCCGGAAAAGTTATTTGAAATAGAAAAACTATGGATTGTATGTGTAGCCAGATATATTAGCTAGGTTATGAAGTAGATAACTTACAAGTTTTATTGAAATAATTAGGGAAAAAATGAGTTATTGTCCGTATGTTACGAAATGTTACTTATTCGATTCTTCCACTCACGTCTTCAATTATTATTAGTATTCATTATTCATTGTTTTTAAGTTTATGTCTTCATAAACAAGACATGATAATATAATTTTATTGCA
This sequence comes from Plebejus argus, assembly GCA_905404155.3. Classification (NCBI taxonomy): domain Eukaryota; kingdom Metazoa; phylum Arthropoda; class Insecta; order Lepidoptera; family Lycaenidae; genus Plebejus; species Plebejus argus. The sequence goes on along the minus strand of FR989927.1, from coordinate 13,982,689 downwards.
CAAAGAAATATCTACATAATTTTATAGCTATACGCTTGTTTCGTGTATTGTTATAGGCAGCTGATAGATCTATGCAGACATTCTTTTACATTGTATCCATACTTATATCCATATATATCCATAATAATATTATGTACTTATCCATACTTCCATACTAATATTATAAATGCAAAAGTGTGTCTGACTGTCTGTCAGTCTATCTGTCTGTCTGTCTGTCTGTTACCTCTTCACACTCAAACCGCTGAACCGATTTTGCTGAAATTTGGTATGGAGATACTTGGAGTCCCGAGAAAGGACATAGGATAGTTTTTAATTTTTATCCCAAAAAATGCACGGTTCCCGCGCGATAAACAAATTTTGGCGCAACGAAATTGCGGGCGTCATCTAGTAATAATATAAATACGAAAGTGTGTCTGTCTGCATGTCGTTGGTCGATTAAAAAATTTTAATCTCTGGATGCTTTTCATCCCGGAAAAATTTTCATTGCATACATTTTTCCGGGATGAAAAATTTCTGCACAAAGAGTCTATTATTCTTTAATTATAGGTCTAGGCTATAGCTTACTATGCAGTTTAAAACTTGTTGAGTTATCGCGTGATGATTCTAGCAAAAAATGTAGAGCTACGTATATACCATGAACATTGAATAGCTATAAAAATACTACTAATTACTGGTAAAACTATAAAGTGCATCCGATTATAGGTTTTAGGGATCCATATTAACTCAAAGATTCTAATGCTCTATAATAATATGAGAGTGTCGCTACGGCATGGCAGGACAGCTCTACGAGTTACGACTTATGTAGAGTTGCAAAGTAAGAATATTTTATAATTATTTTCAAAAATATATCAAGTAACTATTTAGTAATATGCTAATCACTAATCAGTGCTAAATTATAATAATTAAAGACGTGAGTGGAAGAACCAGATAACTAACATTTTGTAGCATTGAATGACAATTAATAATTATTTCAACAAACCTTGTAACTTACATACTTCATCATCTGGCTATTAATATATCTGGCTACATACACGTACAATCCACATATTTTTGATTTTAAATCATTTTCCCGACCCTAAAGCCTCCATTTGTGCAAAAACGGCAATTTTTTAACTGTCACTTACGTCTGCTTCTTCCACTCAATCTTGTCTTTGTCTTCAATTGTTCATTTAAAATACAAACACGTGTAACATAAAATTGAAGACAGGATATTCTCTGTGAAAGGCTGATTCTACTAAGGCTTCGTGTTAGAACGTTTCCAACGCGTTTGACGTTCCAACGTTTTGGACAAAAAAAATGTCTGATATCGCACAGACGGGTATATTATAATATATTATTACGTTTCGGACTTAACACATCTTACTGCCGCACTCAGAGTAGAATATTAATTACTTAAATGTAATTAATTCAAAACTTTCAATTTTCACATAAGCCCCATACATTATCTGTAATGGTCGCCATTTACCATCCTTCCTATCGTCCAATCGGCATGACGCTACCGATTGGATCAGTTAGAACTGACCGTATATGGGAGTAGATTGGCATGAGAAATAGTTATATTTGATGACATGACAGTTATGTCATGCCAATCCACTCCCATACCTACACGGTCAGTTCTAACTGATCCAATCGGTAGCGTCATGCCGATTGGACGATAGGAAGGAGTGTGTATGGCGACCATTATACACTTCATTAAATGGAAGGTTAATCATAATTAAATGTCTAGTACGGCGGTCAGTCCTTTTTTACCATAATGCGTTTTAGCGGTGCGATATTAGATATCCTACCCCGTGATGTGAAAATCCGCTACATACGGAGCTCTACATTTTTAATGCGACTCACACCTTGCGAGTTTCATGGAAACACCTAATATAAGGTTATAGTATCGAATTAAACCATTGTCGTACATCATTAAAGAAATTATAAACCTCGCTTCAGTGGTCTCAACGGGCGATTGGCACATTGTTGCTAATAAAATTACATTGTAGATTCCCTACCCTAGTGTAGAGTTATTTTACTCTGATCCTTACGGCAATGATTTAAGAGTTACGTTTAGAATCTCAGGGGTAAAGTAACTATGAACAGGAACGGAGTCATGAGAGCTATTTTTAAAATTAGCGCAATAGAAATAATATACAGTAGACTATCTTCACACTAGGCTGACTAATCCAACACACACATAGGGCCAGGCTGCAACACTGCGTTGCAGCGTTGCATCGTATAAATCTACGACGCCGTAGACGGCAGAATGAATCGTGGAAATTTCCGATGTGACAGTGACATTTTCGGTAAATATTTTTCGTTGCGGCATCGCATTGCATATATCTGTGCGATGCGATATTTTTGCGATCCAGATATATTGAAGCAGCAAAATGTAGTGTCACGATTCACGTCGCACGGGCATAGCTCTTCGTGTTCAGCGAGATTAACTTCAAGGACTGATCAGAGATACACTACTGTATAAACGTATATTGTGCAATTAGGCTGGCTCAATTTCTCTTCACGGTTCGTAAATCTGCTCAACAACATTGTCGAGTGATGCAATATATCGATGGAAAAATTTTAATTCCGTAATTAACGAGTTAACTACACGAATCTCTTTATCTTGATCCACAAAATTAAATACGACACGTAATTGTTACGTCGCTCTGGGAATGTTAACGTAAAATATTATCGCTTACCTACAAGTTTTAACTGACTTTGATAGATTGAATTAAAGAGAAAAGAACTAAGCGTACGTATTTTAATACGTCTTATTAATTTCATATTTCATTCATCTATTAATTTCATTTACTCTACAACGTGAAATTTTAGTGGTTGTTTTCCCGCAGCAGAACGATTCACCTGTACTATCGAACCATGCATGTTTTGAAAATAAAAAATATTTTGTATGAAGTAGTTACTATGGAAACTTTATACCGATAGGCGCGAGTTACTATAATGGACCCGAACGTTTTTTTTTATTTGAACAAAAAAAACTTTACAAATCTATAATTATTGTGCTACTAAGAATATAGAATCATTTTACTGCAAGAAAACAACCATTAAAATTTCACACTGTATGTTATGAATTACATGCTTACCTTATTAAAATATAAAAACTCAGTATAATTTAAATGACAATTACAATAATCTATTTTCGCAAAATAAACCGACTCTCTCACACTCAGAGGGTAATTTTGTATAGTTCCTTTAGGAATAACTAAATAGTAGCATTAAGGCGAGCTAAGGCGTAAATTATAGTTATTTTTAATAGTACAAGTCAGCAATATAAAGCAGTAACGATATGATCGTAACGAGCCTTTATTGCGGCAACATTAACACGACTACAGCTATTTAAAAATACAGTTGTAAAACTCTTGGCTCTTAGCTAACCACTTTAGTAGCACGCGAAAATGCGGTGATTATAAAAAAGAAAATTTTTGCAGTGACAATGCATACTAGTTCTAAGAAGGTTGTAAAGCCCATATTTTTAACAAATTACTACCTAGTAATAAAACCGTGACAGCTCATAAAAATTGTGTTAATTATTGGGTACATTGTAAGCAAAATTGCGTTAAGTATAATAATGACTCCGTAGTTACATCACCAATAGTAATGTTGATCTTTTAATTACATGCCACCTGACTAACCAACTTAATTATCTAAGAAAGGTGCACTTTGAAGGACCGGGCCGCGGGCACCAGTATGCGAGATTGATATAATTCAGTACCCTTGAAAACCCAAATGTCAAGGAAATTCTGATCTAGGATCAGGATTCAGAGCGAGGTTCCATTTTAGACTCTACTTTCAATAAATAAAATCGATTTTCGCTTATCAATTAAACTCAGTTTCACTTTTCTAATTGTATTCGAGTTTTTATTACACAGATGTTCAGGGTAACCTCCAATGCCTAATTTGATAAAACATCTAATCTACTGCACATGTTTTTAATTACGGCTTCGGGTCGATGTATATTCTTTAATTAAACATATTTACATAAAAGTTTGGAATAGTATGAGAGTGTTAATAGATTTTTATAGTTAATTGAAAGTTTTAGTTAATATCCCGGACCGGGCGCTGGCGAGGCGTGGTCGCGCGATCTTATCGCACCCATTAGCGGACACCGCGCCCAGCCGCTATCTGCCGCATCTCCGACCCTTTCATCCCGCAGAACCACATAAATCCCCTTCAAAATTAACGATTATTATCCCTATCATAGAAACATAAAGTCCATATTTCCATCGCGAGGACCTCGTTCCTGTCGCTGGCAAAGAAGTTAGAAGTCGGAATTTTCGTTTTGTAATATCTCCTAATAATGTGTTTTTTGTATGTCAGAATGTTCAGTGTCCTATCTCGGCTTGTATCGTGTAATTTGCGTGATGCGGCCGTTTCGATGATAGGCTTCATCGTCAGATGCCTCGGTCGGACGTTGTCGTTCTCTCGTTAGAAAGCAATTCGAGGAATTTTTCACCCACGCTCCGACGTTTCACATTTTACTATTCAATGCTATCAGATCTTCTGTAAATAATAATAAATGTTGGATGAAATGCGATCGATTTGAGTGATTTCAATAAACGTCTGAGCTGTACGATTTATTTCGATTCTATTGTTCCGTTTGTTGAAAAATATGAAGTGTGGTGAGACTTGGAAGTTTGCTATAAATAGTCTTTGTATTGTAATATGTATTTACTATAAAGCTTCTTTTCCTTCCTAGTTGTATCCTCATGGCTGAGGGACGTGACCACCAAAATTTGCTTTCTGGGATAGGGCTCTCCACTTGTCTCTGTATTTGGCCTGATGAAATGCCTCCTGGAACGTGCAGTCAGCAGCCTTGACAATCGCGTCTGTCCATCGTGTAGCCACTCCGCCTCTGCCTCTTTTCCCCTCTAATTGCCCAGCTTCTTTTACGAATTTGAAATTCGTAATACACATTTATGCAAATTTTTAGAAAAAAGTATACTTAATATTGTTCCTTCGCTATTCTAATTAATATAAAATACCTATAATAAATAATTGAAAATGGCCATCTAAACATAATTGGTAAAATTTATTCTTGCCTTGTTGTCTTTTGACGGAAAGCAGGTAAACGGTTCAACCATGATATTCCTGTGTCTACTACAGCTTCCTCCAACTACCCAGGTCCCTTGAGAAACCACCACAAAGCATAAATCGATGCGTATTTATGTAAGCAATTATTGTTCATAACTATTGCATCGTTAGATCGATATCTGTAGGTGCGAGTACGTCAAATGGCGGTATTTATGGAGTCGTGACCGGCAGAGCGGCAGAGACCGGCAGACCGGGAGAGAGCGGCGAGGACAAAGGCGCACTCAAACGCACCGCGCCTGCTAATAAGCAATAAACAAGGGGGAGGAGTCGGGGAGGCGCACCTGAGGGATCATATCGCAACCTCCGGAACCCCAGAGATCCTGAGAAGATGCTGGCGAACACGAAAATTCCACGCAAACCTACGGATAAAACGTCATAGTCATCCTCAAATCTAGCGGGCTACGAATGATTCCTGCGGTCTTCTTCTTGAGAAAATGCTGCATGATTTGAACCACTAAAATGCCTACACTTTCGGAAGATATTTTGAAGAAAAAGATGTCAATGTGTCCAATAGGCGGTAAGGGTCAATTCAGACCGCAAAGTGACAAGGACGTGAGGCGCGGCATAAATTTGTATGGATTTGACAGATTTCAAATTGCGCGAGGCGACAAGCCAATCTGTCAATTCAGTACAAATTTAAAATGCATAGCTACGCGTCGCGTTGCGGTCTGAATCAACCTTAATATTATGAAGATTACCTCTATATTCCTTGGTCTTGTTTTTGACTTATCAAACTGTACAGTTAGCTTATTTAATGACTGTTTATTTGCATAATAATAGGAAATACTTTTATTTATTTATAGATTAATAATACTGTGAATAAAAGCGTTTTTATTATTAATAAATTACTTTTTCCGAGTAACACACGCAGTCACAGTCCAATTGTCCCCGCAGCGGAGCGTGGCCCGGCCTTTCAGTGCAATTAAAAACCAATAAATGTTTTAAATAAGCTCAGCACTTAAATTATTGATTATATTTTATAGCAAAATTAAAAAGCGTTGTATCCGTTGTTTTACTTCTATTTTTTGATTTAATTTTGTTGCGGTCATTTGTGGTAAAATAGATTTTAAGTTTGCGAAGGTTTTCCTGAAAATTATTCTTATTTGCTAACTCCCAAAATGCTTAGCGGATAAAATAGTATTAATATTTCTTATATTAGGGGGCGTCCACAAATTACGTGAGGTGTTTAGGGGGGGAGGGGGTCGAGTCAAATCTCATCTAATCTCACGTTGGGGAGAGGAGGGGTCTCGGCAAATCTCACGTAATTTTTTTCTCAACAAAATTATACTAACTATTTTGGTCAATTTCATCCAGATTGTACGTATGCTTAAGATTTAATCGTCAGGGTCAATCGTAATCGTTATACGATTAAGATCATTCACAAATTCGTTCGAAAGAAATACATACTTACTGTCAAACCAAACGTATACGTAAGAAACCCACATTTTGAAAAATCTCACGTGAGATTTGGAGGGGGGGGGTTGAATAGAATCTCACGAAATATTCTCACCAGGGGGGAGGGGGGGTCAAAAAAATAAAAAAAACATCTCACGTAATTTATGGACGCCCCCTTAATAAATATTTTCAAAATCCTTCAGAACTCTACCATAAGGTGAATAACAGAGTAGTGAGCTTAAATAAACAGTCTTTAAATAATGATTGTATCTATTATTATCTATCTTGTCTGACTTTTTTTAAATTAACTAAATAGAATAGACTTTTAAAGTACATAGCTTATTTAAAATGTAAAGTTATGTATTTGGATTTTGTGAGAATAGGCAGCTTTTCACGCCGCGGTTTTGTGACGAGCCTGATAAATTGTGGTCCACGCTACACAGCTGAGGCGATGAAAACGAAGCTTTACTTTTGAACTGAAGCCATCAATATAGGCTGTTTATCAGTAGTATGTTTCAATATCCCGAAAGATATTTTTGCAAAATTTATCTTTTATTGGGGAGACATATATTATGACCTGTATTAAACCAGGTAAAGATTTTATATTGCTTGAACTCCACGAACTCTATAAAAAGTATTGTTCGAAATTCACACTTACTAATCTAGTTAACTTAACTTTCGCCTTATTTTGTTATTTATATGCTACACTCGTGGCGTTAAGTCGTTTCAATGGTTTATAATTTTCGCTATCGGCATGCGAAGACCACCAGGTGGAAACGAGGTAATGACGCGGTTTACTACTAGGAAATTGTAATTGCGGCAGATTCGTGTGCGAGACGTTAAGATTAGCGCTCAAGGATGTGTCCGCATGTCTACAAGTGCTGTAATTGTATGTGGTTAGCCGGTGAGTGACAGAGTGGTCTGTCGTGACCGAGGCGCTGTCGTTACATGTTATAAATACGTTTATCCTAGTTAAACGGTCTATAAATAGGTATCTACAATGTGCCGCTTGACTGATTTAGTTCTAATGTCTGGTTTATTGCATTCCGATTTCTAGTCGCTAGATGGAGACAATTAACAATCGAATTATATACAGCTGAGGTATTCGAAATTAAGCGCTTGAAGAGCGTTATACGAAAATTTATTAGCTGCACTTCAAACAACGAAGAAACCCTTATAATCCAGAATTCAAATAAGAGCTCTAGGCGGATCAAACATTATACCCATCGAGATCATTAGCATCGCTAAATTGTTTAGAGCTAACCTAGCACAGGAAAGTTTCACAAGCTCCGGCCCATCAGTTCGCAGTTCGCACATCTATCAGCGAACAAAGCGATAGGCGGCGTGACGGAATAATTCGTCGTTTCCCTTGGCTTCGACGATTAGCCTCTCTATTTACTTGTCTATCTGGAGCTGGCAGCTGACGCCGGACGTGTCCGACAGACGGACACCGTTACAATTGCACATTGACTTAGAAAAACGTTTGTACGACCGACTTGTCCGTGCCGATTCGACAGGACATCTCACGGAGCGACGGTATCCAATTGTTGCAATCAAAATCTAACCATGCCGTTTCCAATTGCACTATTTTGTGCTTGTATACATTTTGTTTACTAGATAACTAGATTGTTTGTGTCTGAGTGTTGCATTTTAAAAGGAATAAGATTGTGTATTATGTCTTTTTAATTAGGTAGGTACCTTCATAATAAATAGATAGTATGTTTCAAAATACGATAAGACAAAACTTTTTTAGTACCGCACTACAGCTTAAGACTGCTCTACGCGGGTACAGTAAAATTTTAACGAAGAAACTATTGCCATCACGCTTCACCCTGCGCTGGCACGTGTGTTGTGATAGAGACAGATACAGTAAATCGAGGTTACGTATTCCTCTGATTCCTCCTTCAAAATAGAGCCTATCTAATTATTTTTTTTAATATCTTCAGAAAGAATGAGTCTATGCCTCTACGTTTTTATTTTACCTAAAAGATCTTTCAAATTCGTTTTATGGTCGGTTGATTGGCGGGGTACGGAACATTCATTTTTTGCGATTTTTGAAGGGTCATATTTTTTATTTATTAGTAAATTAAAAAAAAATCGGACGTAGAGGCATAGCTTTCACAGATCCCAATAATGTAGAAAAAAATCATTTGTCTAGACGCATTATCCAGGGAGGAAATTGAGGAATACGTTTGTATGGAAAAAAAGTGTTAGCGTATGCTCTTAATAACCATGTTCGCAATAAAACACAATGATAGTATTGAGACGTATAAACGTAGGGCAATGAACCATAAAAGTTTTTATGGTTCCCGGTTCCCACAGGAGAAATAATGCAGATCTCAATCTCCGGGCACGGGCATGGCGCGATCGCACCGCGCACGTGAAGCCAGACCCGGGGTATCTCCTGCTCTTAATCACTGATTATCTGCAATAAGTCGGAACAATATTGCTACGAGATACAATAAATTATCGTAATTAATACCAACACATCCGAGAGATAACCATAACACCGACCATTAGATGTGAACTCGATTATGCCTGATATTCTCCGGGCATGAAAAGGATGAGAAAACAAAGGGGATGCTGAAAATGATTTTATTTTGAAATTCTTATAGGCAAGTCAACAATAAAAGTTACGTACGCGTCGGCCTTTCCGCGAACTAGTGTTTCCTTCGAAAACTAATCAACGTCGGCCATTAAGCGATCACGCTCTCCGCCAATACGTCTCTCGCCCACCGCTCGGGCGAGGAGAGCTCGTCGGGAGAGGAATTAACTCCGACAACGCTACAATAGACCATAATTATGAAATGTGTTGTGATTCCAAAAGGATACGCAATTTTTCTCTCGCGCCGAACAATGCGGGGCAGTAATGAAAGGAGTCAATCAGGGGACGTCTGCGAAACGCGTCCGCGCTAATTTATGCCGCTCCGCGAGTGCCGGCCTCCTTTAATGCGCTCCTCGCCGGACAAAGGACAATGCAATCGCACTCCAGGTAATGAATGTTTAATAAACATGCGTTTTTAGAGCGTCCTCGGCGGTGTCGTCGGCGGGCGCAGATGGGTGCGTGACGCGCCCGGCCCGACGCTTAGACGCGCAAGTCCTCCTATGAATTTATAGCGAGCGCCGTATTATTTACTAGCATTATACGCACAATTTGCGAGGCTGTCGCGAGGGTCGGCTATAATTTCCCGATGGCAGCAGATCCATCAATACGCGCCCGGGGCCCCGCGCCGGCCGCTTTCAATTTGTCCGCCGCGCCGTCGAGTGCCGGCGATTACCGGACGGAAGGCCATCATCGATGTACGGCGCTTAATAACGCCTAATGACACTTAATAAAGATGGAATATAAAAGTGTGACGATTATTTACAATGCACGCTTACCGATAATGGTGGGTTTGGATTGAGCTGTACGACACCTCAGTAGGTAATTTTAGTTAATAAACAAATTTTGTTTAAGGTACCCAATACCAATTTATAAATTGAAAGTGTATTTAATTTAAGTTGTTGCCGGCGACTTCACACAGAAATTCCTTTGTCACATGAGAACTCACCGACCACACAGTGTGAGAACTCTACATTTTGAAGTGATAAAAATTATCCTGTCTTTTGCTGGGAGTTGGGACATGCACTGTGCAGCCAGCAGCATCTCAGTATTATTTCATTATAAATCTATTATTATTCCGTTTAATGGTTTGAGCACTAAGAGGTAACAAAAAGGCAGACGTATGATCTACAAAAAGACAGACTTATAGACACGACACTTTTGTAGGTATGCATTTAAATATAAATTTATATTGGTAAATAATCTAATTATGTTATGAAAAGTAGGTACTCATAACCAGTACCTACAACGTAAGTCGTAACCTATTGATTATAAAAATAGCAACTAGATGGCGCTAACAACGTTGAAGTAGACCATAGACCGTATAAGTTATAACTACCTAATATTAGAGCCAAAAGTACCTTATTCTTACTAGAAGTTATTTTTAAGCTATTCCGCCTACGAATAAAAACTTTATTCAGCATTCAATTTAAGTGTCTTTAAGTTTCAGTAGCAAATCGAACACAGTAAAGACCACGTCATTCGAGATTCCAATAAGGACTCAAAATATTAAGAGTTTTTTTGTTGTGAAAAAAACGAGAGACAAATAATGCAAAAATCGATCCTAAACCATTTCCAGCTTTTTTTCAATTTTTTTGAATAAAAAAGATCCGTCGTTATAATTATTTTAAGTTAACCCATAACTCAAGTTTAAAATATATTGAACGTACAACATACGTCCAATAAATAGAATAGACGCTGAACGGCTGAACACAATTTTGAAATCTAGTGATTAAGTATCAAAACCTTATTAAATGGGGGTAAAAATGTGTCATTCGGTGATAATATTTAAAGTGTGTAAGCGTCCTCTCATGTTTGTGGAAATACAAAGAGAAAAAACATCCTTTTGAGCGTGATTAGGTTTAGAAAATTTTGATCAACGTCTACCTACTCTTTCTTGACAAGACTGTAATATTATGTTTTAACTATAGTATAAGTACTAGTCCTTGTTTTTGTATATTGTTTGAAATGACCTAAAATACTTTTTATTATTTATATACTTAACAAATTCTGCACCTTGTAATAAAAGGTATTGCACGTAATATGTGGAAAGGCACAGAGAACATTGATTGCTCACATAGTATAGTATAGATTCACACTTGGGGTGGTAAAAAGGGCCACCCCTTTTACTAGCTGCAATTATGTTTTGCAGTGGGAGTTTACCTGCTTACTATTTATGTTTTTATTTCGTAGGATCTTAGGAGTGATACGTAATATTTTAGTAGGTAATCCTACTAAAAATAAAATAAAACAACAATAAATATCACTTGTTTTAATTTATTAACACGTAGGGCGGAGCCCTGATATGTGTCACTACTAACAACTGCTCACATTATATTTTATCATCCATTCTTATTGCAATAAACAATGAATGTAAAATAGATATCCATACAAAAAGAAATCCAAAGCAATAATAATAATCAATGTCGGGTTTATAATACACTGATACAATTAATTTTTGGGTTTTTATTAATTATGAAAACTTAACTCAATCACTTTGTCACACTTATACCTTAAAATAGATATAGAAAATATATAGGGTTAGATCACAATGTAGCATGAACATGAAACATCGATGCAATGCAGGGAGGGCATTTTAAATTGCTCTTCAAAACTGAACTAATTAATACTTTATGTAAGAAGACACATATTAAGTTAATAAACACTACTGTGTCGTGCTGTCTGTTTCCAATTTAAAAAATAAAAATACATTGAAACGTTGCAATGCGAATTGACTCCTAGTTTTAGGTATCTTTAAAATATAATTTTACACAAAATTGTATAAAAAAGTATTTTTATCTAGATGTCATACATCAATGGCGATGCAGCGTGAACAACACGTCTAATTATAGCCCGCGGGCGTCCGCGCTCTGCGGAATATTGGGTGGTACACTTTTTGCCTAGATTCGTCTTACTTGATCAGCGTGTAACATCAAATTACAAGTCTTTTCTTGTTTGAGATTAATATTTAATACACGGCTAGATTTCAAAAATAAGATTTATGAGGTATATTGTAACACAAATTTGTTAAAATATTAATACATAGTACATACACTTTCGATTCTGAAACTAAACAAACAAGATCTCTACATTTATAATAATTATGAATACTTTACATAATATTATGGATTGATTGTTGATTCTACTATTAGTTATATTAGAGGCAGACAAGTGTGAGCAGTCACTTAAAATATTTTTCTACAATTTGAAAATATCTTATCCGATACAAACATCTAGATTGCGTATATACAGTGCTTAATCTACAAAAATAATTTAGTCGGCTACTTTACAATATACAGATATCTTACAGGGATTGAAACATAAATTAATTCTATTTTACAACCGTACAGATCATGTATCACCCGGACCACCTATACCACAAACAAAACAACTACTACTTTATTACGTACGCGGTACGAGTCGAATATATAAAATCAAAACATATTGATTTCGTGCCTTTAATTTTGCACCTTTTTAAAAGCTAATTTAAAAATGATTTCGCAGTGACAATAAACAATATAAGATACTGAAGGTGTGCATTACAGATGCGTGAGTATATCTGCACAGTTTGGATTTTATTTAGGTAGGTACCTACTAACAAAAGAGGTTAAATGAAAATAACTTACAAAGTTAACTAAACCTCTGTATTTTACTGGAATGTATGTAACTCCTACGACCAAAAGAAATGTCAGTGACAAAGTATTTTACTACAACTTCTGCTACGATCTTTGGTTATAATACTACTCGATACAATCATAATTCGGACAGACAACTCTATAAAACCATTTTGCGTGAAACTGAAACGAAACGGGGTAACTGTAATTCGTCTAACTATACATTCTCGGGTAGGAACCTTTCGTTATGAATTAAATATATTACTTTACAGCACAACACTAACCGTATTACTTACAATCACTTCTAGTAATATTTAGGTACATAATTAATCATATAAGCCTTATGCACTCAGCCGGGGGGTTTCACAGCACAATACTAGTTCAGCGGCTTGGACCGTTCACATGGGGTGGCGGGGCGAGGGCGCGTGGTCTGGTCGGGGCGGCGCGGGGTGGTGCGCGGGGGAGGGGTACGGGCAGTAGCGCAGCGTGCTCGGCGGCTTCTGCATCCACAAGTCGGGGGGCAGCGCCAGCGGCTGCGGCCAGGCGGAGGGCCAGGCGCGGCCGCCCAACGCGAGCAGCTGCAGCGCCGGCGGGGTCCGCGCCCACGCCGCCCGCTTCTCCGCCTCGTCCTCCCCCTGCCCCCCGCCCGAGTACAGCCGCAGCGGCGACCGCAACAGCTGCTGCTCCATCAGCATCAGCTCCATCGGGTCCCTGGAAGCACCGACACGTTTCTATTAAATACGCGTTTACCTTAATGTTATTGTAATTTAATGTACCTATTTTACTATTTTAATACATTACGAGTTCATAAACTACGACCGACATCTGGCAAATTGGTCAGATGTTCAATTAATTCGATGCTTGATTCTTCGATGAAATGATTAATTAGTTATTGTATTATTTGTATCCGATCCTTCCTCGTATTTATCGTATTGACCATTAATGATTAATATTTTACGTTTTATGACCCACTCATTTTGTGTCGATACGATTTATAACCTACCTACGTTTAAAATAACAATAGCGTGAAGTGTTAACAGTTTCAAAGAAGACATTTAAGGTGCAGGAAGTATTGTAGATAGAAATGCTATTTCGGTGGCTGCGGGATGGTGGGAGTTCCGCGAAGGGAGCGATTCGCGAGCGTTAGCTTTCACCAGGCCATACACTATAAAACATACTTCTGCGAACGGCGGCCACCGGAGTACGGCCTACGTACTCATAAACAGTCAATACTTCACTAAGCTGCTATAACTTACGAGGTGATAGCTCCTGATTAGGATTAAGTAGTTGATCATAAAAACTTCAATGTTTCGAAGCTCTATGTAGGTAACATTGATGCGCAGCAGCTATTCTCCTATACTCTACTTTTGTATCTTCACATTGCTATAAGTGCTGTGTTGTAATTTGTAAGTCCTAAAATAGCCACTATCACTAAAACAAAGAGCGTAAATTCGCTTGCATAATTCGAGGTAAAACATTAATAAGAGTTCCCGTTCGATATTTTGGTTGAAATTTTACGAGCCGGAGTTACGATGTTAGCACATTCCTGGTTTATTACGAACCAATCCGTGATGCCTTTATTGGTTCTCGGAGGTTGTCGTGACCACTACGCGAACTCGTCGTTAATATGAGCATTTCCGTTTATTGTTGACAAAAGTTATTTTTAAACTATTTCGTACACATTTAAATTAATTTCCGCCATACGGATTTGGAGATTTGGAGAGTTTTATGTAGAGACCTGCACTTACACTTACACTTTTAATTTGCAATGGTCATGAATAAGTAATACTGTATATTGTGTGAAGACAAGCAATAATTCCAATATGAGTTCGACTTGCAACGTGCATGCGCCGCGGTAAGCGACCGTGACGAGCGAGACGAGCTCGTAATTGGCGTGACATCACGAGATGCCGTGACGAATTTAATCTATCACCGCAGCGGCCGCAGGCGCCGCCGAATATCTGAAGAGAGATGGAGATACGCCTTCCCGACCCACGCATATTCCATTTCACTTCTGCACTAATGACGCGTCGGCCGTAATCAATCTCTACAGGTAGTGTTCTTTAATTCCTATGAAAACCGTAAGTCAATTTCATTGAGGCTATTAGTAATTCCCTCGATTCAAAAGCTCCGGCAGTTGGGCCTTTTACGATCCCTAAAAATATAGAACGGTACGTTAGAAAACAAGTTCAAAACTTCAGTTCCATATAATTTGGAATGAAGTCAGTCGTCGAGTTGTCTGAGGTTGTCTGAGGTTGTCCGAGGCCGTATGATGTTGTATCGGGTGGCACGGGGGCGTTAATGGCGTCTTTATTATGATCTCGGTATCGCCGTAATGGCCGCCACTCGCCGCCAAATTACAGGGCGGCTGTTCTCAAGGCGCGCGTAGGGATGCGCGAGAATCTGTCGATAAAAATGTGCTCATTTAAAATTGCACTTCTTTTGGTGTTCTTTTTTAGGGTTCCGTACCCAAAGGGTAAAAACGGGACCCTATAACTAAGACTTTTTTGTCTGTCCATCTGTCCGTATGTCTGTCTGTCTGTCTGTCTGTCTATCTGTCTGTCTCCAGGCTGTAACTCAAGAACGGTAATAGCTAGAGAGTTGAAATTTTCACAGATTATTTATATTTATTTGTTGCCGCTATAACAACAAATACTAAAAACAAAATAAAATTAATTTTTAAGAGGAGGGCAAACAACAAACGTGATATTTTTGGCCTTTATTGGTCTATACTCTATATCAATAACGGCAACAGGTAGACACTTCAAATTTTCAAAAAATCCTCATTTATGTGTGTACATTAATATTTAAAAATAATATTAAAATAAAATAAAAAATTAAGGGGGGCTCCCATAATAAAAAACACAATTTTTGGCCTAATTTTGCTCTATAATGGTACGGAACCCTTCGTGCGCGAGTCCGACTCGCACTTGGCCGATTATTTAAAGAAATACTTTCGTATGCTTATATTATGTTACTTAACTTTCAATGTATATAAATATATATAATATAATATAATATAATATGTAAGTTATAAGTATTTGATTTTAAGTCGAGATTCCTATTTAAAAAAACTCTTTGTGAGAGACAAAGAAGCTTGCCAAATTGAATAAAATATAATCAAACCCATTTCTTTTGTTTTTTTTTTTAATCGTCTACAACTTTATCATATTTTGTCACAAACACAAATTAATCACGTGGAAGAAGGCTTGGCATCAATAAATCTATCGATTGTCGACATTATTATATACTTTACTAGTCACAACCCTTGAGAAACACGTCTATCAGACGTGATATAGGAACAATTTAGTCATAGAGTGATTGTTGAGCATTTCATCATTTCCGAGAAAAACATTTCATATTATGGAGTTTACATAATCGATGTTGATACGTCATAATAATATTATAATATTATTATGTTTCTCTAATGGCCAATTTCATTTAAATTTTAAAAAGATATAGAAAACTAAATTTAGAATGCAGTTTCTTTAGTTTTCTCCTAAATGTACGTGAGCCTTTAAAACATAATTATAATTAAATATAGTGTACACCTGAACGTTAAAATATTAAATATCATCCCGTTAGTTAAAACCTTTTACGGTTGCTCTGATTTTATGAGGTGACAGAATCGAAAGCGGCAATTTGCTGAGAGATAAAATCATGAAACGCGTCCCACTAAATAAGAGGTACAGATCAATACAGAAGCGTCCTGTTTTATTACCTACAACTTTAATTATTACTTATTATTGTAGGTAAAATATTTAAGCATTTACGAGTTAGTACAAGAATAACGTCAAACAAACTATGTAATTATTTGTTTTGAGCCATAAAAATAACAAGTACATATTTATTATAAGATTAACAGGAAACTCACTAACTAGCCGACACTTTTATCATAATAATAATCTACACAGTGCACGTGCGTCATAAACTTAATAACTTGATAAAATATTTAACTCGCGAAACAAAAATAGCTAACAAAAGCCGAAGAAACAAAATTTGTATATAAAACAGACAGATTTACGACGATTTATTTCTAACACATACGAAGTTATTATGTATGTAATTATTGTACGATTGTAAATCATTCGTAACAACACACATAATATAACCATCTCGACATCATAATCGTAAAGTGACTTGCGCTCGGCGAATTAATTACTTTTATATTTAAACTTCAATCACGCTACAAATTAACGTCATCGAAACGGTTTAACATGTTAATAAGAACGAATTCCATTCGATAAAAAGCTGAGCACTTTCACAATCTGTATCGGTAGCGACGGGTGAAGGAAGCGCGGTAATTGCATCGATAACATCTCGAATTAGCCGTCCATCACTAGCGAGCGGCGGACTATCAACGCTCGTCGCTGTATCAATTAGTCCAAATCGGTAGCCACACACTGACGCCTAAGATTACATTATTAATAGGTTCAATGAGCCACTGATTTTGTCCGTGACTCGCGATTAGATGAATTACGATAAGCGATAAACCTAGCTTTCAGCTGCGACTATAATAATACTTATATCTATCTAGTATCTACATAGATCTATCGAAATGTAAAGTTACTCTATGTGTGAAATTATTTCAAAAGTACAATTTATTTCTTTTTTAATATTAGCATAAATATAAACTTACTAGCTTTCAGACCCAGAATTATGCTCTTCGGCTCTTCTTGGTAAAAATGAAATGTACAATTTTGTTTATTCATATCCAGGTATTTAACATATTCACACCTATTGGCAAAACAACCGAAGCTTCTTGTTCGTTAAATTTACGGGCGATTCGTGGCATCCCGCCAGAATAAATGTCCTGGTAACGGATAAATGTGACGGATTTTATAAACGCTATTAGGCATGTCTTTCACAGCGACGTCTGATTCTACGCTGTAAAAGTCGTAGTAAAGAATTAAAATAGCGGTAATAAACCATCATTATTAATAGGGCTCAATCACATTAATCCTAGGCGGAAAATTTTATTAACTTTTCACATGAACCGTAACTAACACAAAATAGAGGAAGAGAAACATTGGAGTGATATAATTGGACTCATTCTCTCTATAGTTGTACGATACGAGTTGAAAACAGATTTCGAAAACTTCATTCGGGCGAGCTCAACACCTGAAATATATAATTAACTGGTTTACTTGTCGAGTGCAATTTTTGTAAAGTTATAAAGACTTTTTGCGGCGTTCCGACATTTTCAACACACGACGTGGCGAGAACCGGTACCGCGCGTCGGCTCGACGGTCAGATAATAGAAATACGTTTTAATTTGTCGTTTAGGGCATAATGAGAGCGCGGCCTGTAATTACGCGGCGCCGCGGGCTCGCTCGCTCGCTCTTGACGCGCTGTTTCCACAGACCCTACCACGAGATCTCGCTAAAACATTGCTGGATACTCGCAAGATGTGAGTGTTCGTTTAGTAACAAAATGTTCGAACAGATTTACACTACAACAAGATAGATTTCGATTTAGAAATTAAATAGTACTCAGACATTTAAATTAGCTACATTGAAAAGTCTGAGTACTATGATGAATATAGTTTATGAGCTAGATAGAGACGTAGAGCAGTGGTGAACCCTAATTGGTCTTATAAGAAAAAAATCGAGACTTTGTAATTTGCATATAAGCCATAATATTATGTTTACTAACATACAATGCTTAAAAGCAGAGATGCACGGAATAACTGCATCAAATTTTCAATTCTTCTATCAAAATTTTGTGAACCTTTGGTAGTGGACGGAGGAGGTGAAATCAAAAACAGCCGCACTCGATTATAGCCGAAGGCTCTCGTCTCACAGGGCGGCGCGGGCGCAGTTTTAACATAATAAGTGTGAGTCTAAATTACACAGTCCGTTTCGAGAGCCCATAGCCCACATATGTAGGTGTTAATTTTGTCATTATAAGTAATTTATGGTTCCAATAAACACGGGCTAAAATGGATGTGTCAAATTAAACGTGGCATATAAATCTCTCAGATAGCTATCACGTTAAGCGATCGCGATTTGTGATGTGTGATATATATTATGCTATTACTAAATAGAAAATATATAGATACCTACATACATATTATTCATAACGAAAATTATTTGTAATGAATTAAAATATCACTTTGAAATGGCTGTAAGCACCGATAAATACCTGATTACTCTTTTATTTCAGCAAAAACAAAGAAAGAAGAGAGATGTAAATGAGCGGGTAATCGGCTTAAAAGTTTGCAGATCGAATATTTATTCGGCTTCGTCGGATTTTTGAGGCGATTACGGCGATAGAGCATCGCATCCCTGAATCGACGGTTCGATCAGCGCTCGTCGTATCGGCCGCAATCAGAGGAGGCGTTTTTAATCTTTTATTCATGCGAGAGCCGCACGCCGCACAAATTGCAGGGCGGCCGACCTAATGCCTTTCAACTGCTGCTAATAACCTGCCAATTTATCAAACTCGCCTGCAGCGCCACCGCGCGCCGGACAACACGTGCCCGTCGCCTCCCAAACGCCTGAACGCCGAATCCATCGATATTTCATTATCTCACACGCTTAGAGCCCATTTGGACCTCAATTTGCGAATGTTTATCGCTGATTAGACGTTCCGAGGTGTTTCTAATCGCGGCCGAAAAGATTCCGCTCAAACGTCGTATACTTACTTCATGGGAGCCTAGCAGGTATTTTTGTTCAAATTAACATAATATAACTGTTGGTTTCGATTGCTATCTCGTCGAATTAATTTTTATGTGTAATACCGGCGCCACACATAGCACAAATGTTTGAACACAGACTTTGTCACACATTTGAACACTTGTATGTTGAACCTGCCAGACATGTTTCACAGAGTTTCACATACATTTTCACTTCACAGTTGTTGCAAGAACGTCAAACAAGACGGACGACTGATTTGACGTGACAACTGACCACAGACAAGAATTTTTTTTTTTCTTATTATGGCACTTCGGCTTTAGCCATGGCCAGTGTCGAGCATAATATATGGCAGGAAAACAATATTTTTTATTACAATAATTTTCAGCATCCCTAAAAAGTCACTGACTTGATTCTTTGACTGTATCAAAGAATCAAGTCAGTCGATTCAGTAAAGTGGTAGATGCTTTACTGTTTTGATGGAGTTTTAGAGAGAACACAAAATAGCACGTTTCTGGATATTGCATCACTTTCCTACACTTGTGCACGATAAGGAATATTGGTTAATACTCTACTGCCGCGGCCGCATATAAGCGTAGTGCTTCGCGCTAAAACCGATTCTATTGGACGATCTGCGTATATCGTCCAATAGTATCATCTCATAGCACGAAGCTTCGGACGATAGACGCAGGTGCGGCCGGGCCGTACCAATATTACACAATAAAACCCAACTAACACAATTTTAGGAAAATAATTATACAAAAACACAACATCACTCTTTTACATTCCCGGCAAAACTCCAAATAATACTTATTACTTCGATCAACCACAGACTACATGTATATATTGTATTATCTATGGACTACACAGAAGTGTCAAGTGAACTTTGCGCATATGTGTAGCAGGTAAGCAAACATTTGAACATAGATCTTTGAGCTCTTTGATGTGCGCCAAAAAACCGACATCGAAGGGCAAAGTGCAAATGTTTGTACAAAGCTGTGAACAAAGTCTCAAAGTCCCGTGCTACACATGTGTACAAACAAGTGTTCAAATATGTGTTCAAATGTTTGTGCTATGTGTGGCGCCGGCCTAAGAACAAAGGAACGAGCCGGACTTACAAAATTAAAACAATTACCTGAATAATTAAGTTATAGTTTACGATTACGTAACTATTTTGTGTATTCATTACAATTACAATTTAGTAGTCATCAACACAAATCTCGCAAATTTAATCTGCATCAGCTGCAAGTGCACACTTTGATAAAATATAGCCACATCAAGGATGTGGAGTATTCCTCACCTGTCAAAATCAGTGAGCCTTGACGAATCCCGGAACCCCTTCGCAAACGGATTAGAGTCAATCTTGAGTTTGGTGATGAGCTGGTTCTGGTAAGCGGTGACCGCCGTGAACACGGTCTCGGGGAAGATGAAGGTCCTATGCTGCTCCCGGGACAGATCCGTGATGGGACCACCTCCTTCACGAATCTTCACCAGGTGTATTCTAGGCTGGTAGCGATGCATGGAGTTGAGCACGATCTGAAAACAATAAATGAACATTAATTGGGTAAAAATAATTAATAATTATGCGTGTTATTTACCCAACTCTGCCAAAAGGATGATAATGTGTTTAGAGTTAATGTGTATCATGTATGCATGCAAATTCCTTTGGCAAACGGTACTTACAGCAAAGAGGATTGTCATGAGATTTGTTGTAAAAGATACTAGGTTGTTGACCTGATGCGTACAACAAAACAAAAGTAATTATTTATTGTTGTTATTTTAACCTACCTACGTTTAAAGTACGCTGCGCAATTTGTTTCTGTCAAGAAGTTACAAATTCAACAACAATTAAGATACGAAAAGCTCATTTTTGGGTACACGGACAGCAGAATCCATTATACTATAATATACCATAATATACAATTTAACATCTTAATATAGATAATACTATTTAATTACAAACGTGATAATTACTTTGAAATAATCAGCGTATTATTTAAGACGAGAATTGCTTTACGCATAACGCATTGTTTTAAATATAAAGAATTATGATAACTTCTACGAATCTAACGAGTTGGCGGGTACTCCAATAAGCAGTAACGGTAGCTTAATTCAGAGCCTTGTTAATTAAAATGTAAGTACGTTATCTATTTTAATGATAGAGCCGGTGATTTCTCATCGGGGAGATACAGATAGCAAAAAAGTTTTTTTAATTTCAGTGTCTCAAACAGAAGAGATGTGCGATATCTTTAAAATGCTGGTTCTATATTTTATAATGTTAGAATCGCATTCTTGCAATCATAAAAGAAGTTTTCCTTGATTGAGTTCAAAAATTCCTTCTATCAACTTTTTTGTCTTCCTCCTAAAGACACCTTCCATTTTCAGCCATAGTATCTAAAACGCATGTGATACTCAACTACGAGCTTTTCAGAGGGTTTTGCTGACTCTACATGTGGTAATTAATACTAGGGTCCGTCGAGCGATGTGACGCGCCGATAGCCAGCCCGGCAAAACGCCGCGCTGTCCGTCTGACAATAATACCATTAACGTTACAATTATTAATTAACTAGAATGCCTATTGTCTCCTATCACAATTTCGATTATAAACAACGGCTAACGTCAAATAAGTACTGAAAAAGGACATGTAATAGCACCTGCTACGTAATATAGAGACTTTAGATTATTGACACTATCCAACAGTTATTAGAGGAAAGGTGACATTATCCTAGAGTTAAAAGCCTAGGTTTATTTTAGAGCTGTGTATGTTTAAATATATGAAATTATTCGGTTTAGGTACAATTTGAAATCTGACATGGCATAGTAGGTATGTAGGTAGAGTAGGACTACGGTGTTCTGAAAATCATGCCATAAAAATCTTACGGCCTAACAGATTATATTCGTACCTGAAAGTTATGTACAAAATGTGCAGAGACGTATCAAATATTATATTACATGATCTTTCTCTGAAGTCTTAGGGTAGAGTCTGGAGCTAAAGTATGAAGTAGAGTTGCTATAGTACTTTTTAAGACTTGGAGGAATTTTCAAAATTAGCTCTTGAAATGTACAAAACTTACGACCTGGATGATTTATTCGTACATCATTAAAGTTATTGAAAACGTGAGCCGTGTCAAATGTGAGAACCGGCGGTCGTGGGCGAAATCAAAGCGGGCGGGGCGTGGTCGGTGTCATTACTGGGCCTCTAATTTCCTCACCTGCGCCTAATGAAATATCGCCTCACTTATTTATTATCCTCAAGTGGTGATCACGATTAATACCCAGTAGATTACAGCCTGATGAGATGGGATCTAATTACTGTATTCGCCGATTTTCGATATCTGATGATATTATCGGGATTATTATATGTACCTATATATTCTGTTGATAGCTGTAGCCTGTTAGAGTACATATAGTGACAAAATATACTATAAATATACTATTATGTAGTATAAGCACAGAGTATATAATATTAGTTTAACAAGTATAAGGTAAAATAAAATTAGTCATAGTCAGATACGCGGTACCTCCTACCTCCTACCTCCTACCTCCTACCTCCTACCTCAACAATAATTACTCTACATTGTCTACACTCTACAAGCATATCCTTTTGTAGCAAAATGAGACCAGAAAATTTTAAAATTTATTGTTTTTACATGAGAAATATAATATCAATCGACGACGACAATATGAAATTTATATTATTAATTATTATACTAACATTCATTCGTAGTTCGTAGCCGTGCGCGCGGGAGCTTTTTACTGCGCACTCTTGGATGTCAGTATTTCTGCACTATAATTTCAATTTCAGTTTATTAAAAGTGTCAATCGTTTCTGGTAAGCGGTCCAAGTTCTAGGTATTCTATCCACCTCATACCTATAATCGATTATGATAGCGAGCGACGGTACGCCTTAATAGAGAAATATAATGGTATCACGTACGCGGCGAGGCGACGACATGGGTCGTTCTGCAGGGCTGTACTGCCCACTCCCTCCCGCCGGGCGGCAGGCGATATTAATCTTTAATATAAAGCGGTAAGATAATATATTCCTTGGCCGCGGGGGGAGCGCCGTCATTGCGGTAGGGTGTGAGGGACGTAGGGAGGAGCGGCATGGCCGCCGGAGGGGACACTTCGCTCCCGACCGCGGAGCGGTGAACATATCTCCTGTTACCCTCATGGAGGGTCTTTACTCTTTACACTACAAGGTTTGTTTGTTTGAACCATTAGCTTTGGTTTCAATATACATACAAACTTCATTGTTGCGACTTGCGACACACAAAACTTAGGAACGCGCAATGCCAACTGCCAACAACAAAGCTTTTCTATGTCGTTGGCAGTTGGCATTACGCGTTCTGTGAATATCACATACTATCATTATTATTGATTTTGTATTTATTTGGGCCTTTAACTTATATAACAAAATAATTTTCCGAATTATATGTAGGTACATTTATTGTTTCCTTTGTTTAATTTTTTGTTGCTAGTCCTAATTGAGCAATTATTTCAACACGAAAATTATTTCAATGATGAAAATTAATTATCGTTGTTGTAAAGCGGTAATTTGAACATGTTATAATTTCATCAGCAGTAAACAGCATACCTACTAATTATGAAGTATCTACAATTAACCAATGACAGGTCAAGAATTTCCTAATGACCTCTAGAACATCTATAGTCTATGCCTACATCTATACATAATATAATAAAACTGTAGAAATGTGAATTCTGTACATTAAAGATATTCAAAAAATAATAAGCGTGGGGTGTCACTAGATCGCTATAGAAGCCAAAAATGTGGTTAGTTTTTTGTCTTTGTTCTTTCAACTTAACATCTGGTGTATAAAAAAAATTCCCCCCACCCCTCTAAGGAGACAAAAAAGGGGGTCAGAAATTGTATCAAACTTTTTTCTTTATCACGAAAACTACTTATCCGATTTGCATACGGTTTTCGCAGATCTGGGGGCACGGGAGTGCCCCCGCCAAGATGAGCCAAGCGAAGCGCGCACGGGCACTACCTACCTTTTCTCGAAACGTTTCGCCGTATTTTTGCACCCTCGTAACTTTGGTTTGAATAATGCCAGATAGTTGAAATTTTCAAGATATTATGACATGAGTATAATAATTAAATGCGCAAAGTTTGAATATTGTTACTATTATACTTTAGATTTTATAGGGGTCCAAAAACCCCACAATAATGGACTGACTCACCGATCATCAAAATTGTTAGGGTACTTCCTGAAGTCATAGAAAGCTGAAATTTGGTATGTGACATACTATTAGTACAGAAACAACAAAAAAATTATCAAACCCAACCTAACCTATCCCATCCCCTTGATATAGAGAGGGGATGTTAGTATGAGATACCCCCGTTTCTTGTGCTAGATACAAAATTAAAAATAGAGTATAAAATAATTCTTGTGCCAAAAAAAATACGTATTAGACATGAGAGACCATAGACTCACAGAAAACCGGCGGGAAACAGCGCTCTCACAGAAAACCGGTGTGAAACAGCGCTTGCCCTGTGTTTCGCTTAGTGAGTGAGTTAAGCGGAGGCCCAACTGTACCCTAAGCTTTATTCCCTATCACTGTTCTCTTCTGCTGATTCCCTTAGCCTATTCCTTCATAAAGAGACCGAAAACGCACTTGCAACACTTCTGATGTTAGTGTCTATAGACGACGGTAGAACTTACTTTCCATCAGGTGACCTGTTTGCTCATTTGCCTCCTAATTTTATATAACAGATCCCCTCTTAAAGGCTGGCAAAGCACTTGCAACTTTTCTAATATTGCGAGTGCACATCCTCGTTAATTGCTCCTTAATTTCATAAAAACGTAATAATTTATGTGGTAATTTTTCCATCATTCAAAGAATCATTCCGTACCTCCTTTTAAATAATATTACATCTATACTAATATTATAAATGCGAATTGTAAGGGGGTGAAAATGCGTAAATTTGTTCAAATAAAGTTAGTTCCAAAAATTCATAATAGATGGCGCCGCGCCGCCGCCGCGCGTCTTCTACATCGCACTATCGCTTACCCAAACGTGTTTCTATAAGAGGTGGTAAGGATGAACATACTGTTTTCGATTAATTTGATGTTTCACAAAATATTTGAAATATATTGTATTAAGAAGAGTTGATATTCGACTTCGACCCCACTCCCCAGCTGTTAATAACCCCTATGCAAAAATCTATAATACGTATTAGACAAGAGAGACCATAGACTCACAGAAAACCGGCGGGAAACAGCGCTCTCACAGAAAACCGGTGTGAAACAGCGCTTGCCCTGTGTTTCGCTTAGTGAGTGAGTTAAGCGGAGGCCCAACTGTACCCTAAGCTTTATTCCCTATCCCTGTTCTCTTCTGCTGATTCCCTTAGCCTATTCCTTCATAAAAAGACCGAAAACGCACTTGCAACACTTCTGATGTTAGTGTCTATAGACGACGGTAGAACTTACTTTCCATCAGGTGACCTGTTTGCTCATTTGTCTCCTAATTTTATATAACAGATCCCCTCTTAAAGGCTGGCAAAGCACTTGCAACTTTTCTAATATTGCGAGTGCACATCCTCGTTAATTGCTCCTTAATTTCATAAAAACGTAATAATTTATGTGGTAATTTTTCCATCATTCAAAGAATCATTCCGTACCTCCTTTTAAATAATATTACATCTATACCTACTAATTTTATAAATGCGAATTGTAAGGGGGTGAAAATGCGTAAAGTTCAAATAAAGTTAGTTCCAAAAATTCATAATAGATGGCGCCGCGCCGCCGCCGCGCGTCTTCTACATCGCACTATCGCTTACCCAAACGTGTTTCTATAAGAGGTGGTAAGGATGAATATACTGTTTTCGATTAATTTGATGTTTCACATAATATTTGAAATATATTGTATTTAAGAGTTGATGTTCGACTTCGACCCCACTCCCCAGCTGTTAATAACCCCCTATGCAAAAATCTATATCTATACATATAATAAAACTGTAGTAATGAAAATTCTGTACAATAAAGATAACATTAAAAAAATAATAAGCGGGGGGTGTCACTACAATATCGCTATAGAAGCCAAAAATGTGGTTAGTTTTTTTGTCCGTCTGTCTGTCTGTATGTTTGTTCCACTATCACACGAAAACTACTGATCCGATTTGAATGCGGTTTTCACAGATGTATTTGTCTTCTTCCAACTTCACATCTGGTGATAAAAAAAATCCTCCCCACCCCTCAAAGGGGACGAAAAAGGGAGTCAGATTTTGTATCAAACTTTTTTCTACTGATCCGATTTGCATACAGTTTTCGCAGATATATTTGTCTTCTTCCAACTCAACATCTGGTGTATAAAAATCCCACCCTGACCCTCCCACCCTTCTAAGGGGACCAAAGAGGGGGTCAGATTTTGTATCAAACTTTTTTCTTGGACTTACTTCATAATATTATTAACTGTGTTTTCTAACTTAACATCTGTTGATAAAAAATTTCCCCCACACCTCTTAGGGGACAAAAGAGGGGGTAATATTTTATATCAACTGATGAAGTAGAAATACTTTAAATGGGAAAACAACGTTTGCCGGGACAGCTAGTTGAAAATATGTAAGAAATGTTTTCTGTCTGTCTGTAAATATTGAAGTTTGAAGTAAGCGTCCCCCGGAAGCACCTGTAGTCTGTCGTATGTCTGTCGTGCAAATCCAATTTGCAGTAATGTAGCAACGAGAACTACTTACCATAATATAATATTATTATATTATAATTTATAATAGAAGTTGCTTTATGACGGGTACTACCGCGCGCTATTTAAAGCTGAAGTCCACGCGGACGGAGTCGCGGGCTCGCGGGCAACAGCTTGTATATATATATATTATAATTGTATGTTCCTTATTAATAACTTTACTTTGCAGACTCTAGACCTTAAATCATTTTAAAAATATGTAAGTTCAAAGTATAGTCGTAGTCTCAGCATTTCTTTGCAAATATTTAATTGTAGGATGTAAACAACATCAGTTAGTTCAAAGAAAAAACCTGTGCCTAAAAGTTAAACGGCTAAAACATAATCACGTCAAACAATAGTGCGATGTAGATACCTAACAGTGAAATCTCTTATTGACTAGAGTACATTTACAAGTATTATGCGATGTAGACGACCAGCAGCGACATCTATTATTTATTAATTATTATCAAATATCAATAGGAAAAAATAAAACCACGTTTGTTGTATGAGAGCCCCGCAAAATATTAAATTTATTTTGTTGAAATACATGATCGATGAAAATTTCAACTCTCCAGCTACTACCGTTCTTGAGATACTTCCAAGAGACAGATAGACAGACAGACAGACGGGCAGCTGACAGACACTGAAGTCTAGGAATAGGGTTCCATTTTTACCCTCTGGGTACTGAAACCTAAAAGAAATACACCAAAAAAAAGAAAGAAAAAATGAACTAAAAAAAAACAACGTAAGCCAACTTACAAAAAGAAATGAAATCCCACAAAAAACATTTTCATGTAAAAATGTTGCCAAGATGAGAACATAATATTATTATAGTTCGTGGTGTCAAAAAGTAGTGAAATCTCATGTAGAGCCAAGTTTCTAACCTTACATACTTAGCCCTAAATCTAAAAACCTTAATTTTACACCAAAGCGCGGCAAAATATTTGATAATAATATAATGTGTCAGCCGAACGAGAAGAATCTAAAAACTCTACACATTAGTCAAAATCGGTGGCTTGGCCATTTTGTTATTCGGCAGGGCTTTGAACTTAATATACCCTAACTAAAGAAAATGGCCAGGCTATCGATTTTGACTAATGTGTAGAGTTTTTAGATTCTTCTCGTTCGGCTGACACATTATATTATTATCAAATATTTTGCCGCGCTTTGGTGTAAAATTAAGGTTTTTAGATTTAGGGCTAAGTATGTAAGGTTAGAAACTTGGCTCTACATGAGATTTCACTACTTTTTGACACCACGAACTATAATAATATTATGTTCTCATCTTGGCAACATTTTTACATGAAAATGTTTTTTGTGGGATATATTTGTCTTCTTCCAACTCAACATCTGGTGTATAAAAATTCCCTTCCCCCCACCCCTCTAAGTGGACCAAAGAGGGGGTCAGATTTTGTATCAAACTTTTTTCTTTAATGGACTTACTTCATATTATTACCTAACTGTGTTTTCCAACTTAATAGCATCTGGTGTATAAAATTTTTCCCCCACCCCTCTTAGGGAACAGAAGAGGGGTTAAAATTGTGTATCAACTGATATAGTAGAAATACTTTAAATGGCAGAACGTTTGCCGGGACAGCTAGTTATTAAATAATTCTTATGCACAAGATAGATCTTTTTATTATTAAGGTTTAGAACATTTCATTAATATATTATTTAATTTTCATAACATTGCATTGGTCAATTATACAAAACTAAAGACACGAAAAAATGTCAGTCAAGTTATTTCTTTTTTAATCAGAAGACATCTATATTCTGAGTGACTCCTCTAAACACAATAATTATTGAGTTTTACATCACCCATGAGTATAAAACTAAAAAGTCGAGGAAAATGAAACGGTGTTCAATTAATTTCTAATGGCGAGTGGCGTGTATAAAACGAGTTGGCCGTCAATATAATCTGCGCCGATATTTCGATTAGCGCGGGCTCGGGCGGATTACGGCGGATTTTCGCCTGCCGCCGACAAATTGGCCCATTTGTACCGCGCACCGGTGCCTTGCCCGTGTGCCACATAACACAGTATACCTAATTTTACCGACATCCCCAAATATTTACATACATTTCTCCGTTCCCCAGCATAAATTGTGCTCGTTATGAGAATGAAACTGATTACTAACCAGGTTTTCATCCAAAATATTGGCTGGCGAGAAGCGACAAAAAGCATATTATCCACGTCAAAAGTGCCATGTTTGTGTGCCACATAGCACCTATAAGTACCTACATTTTAAATTTCCCCGTTCCCGAGCTAAAATTGTGCTTGTTAAAGAGAGTGAAATGTGGGATAGCTGGTGAGGAGTGGCAAAAAGCGATGGCCGGACAAAACAGAGAGTAGGTACTTGGCAAGACGCACAAGCAATACAATTGAAATATCAAATAGCATGACGTCACGTCTTGATGTTTTACAATAGTTTTATATCGCTGTTTTAAACCGACAATAGCTATGTCCACTATATTAAACTTTCGTTTGGCGTTTCCATTTTGAATGCGTTAACGAACGCAACACCAACATTGTCATTTTTGTTCAGTTGCAGCACAGTATATGGAACTTTATTACGCTGTGGTTGCAGTGTCAGCTTTGTAACATGTGCGACGAGAACATTTTACTGGGCATATGTGCGGCTTATTTGGTCATAAGTCATAACTCATAAGAAATTCAAGAAAAAAAAGAACAAAGTTAAAGTTTTTGATACGGTCAGCGCGCATGCGTCGCGACTCGCGGGCATGCCTCTCGTGTGCTGTTGAATGCGCTAATACGCATGCCCTTGATGAACAAAAAAAGGCACAGTGTGGACATAGCTATTGAGGCTGATAAAGTGATAACGCACTACTCCTTTGCGAAGAAATCGAAAGCAAAATAAATGCTATATGTATTATAATAATATTTTATAACTAAAAGACCTTTAAGACGTGACAGCATACGAGTACCTTCTTGTTAAGTTTAAATGATAGTACTGTGTAGTTGTGGTTAGAGTTACGATAAGGTAATAATTTGTTCCTCATTTTGCAAGTTTGAATAAGCATTAACCTCAATAGTAATTACTTAAATATAAACGTATGCTAAATACACTGTAGCAACAAGTAACAACGATGTTCTGAGAACCGAGAGCCAACAGAGGAAGTGGCCGACCTGTATTAAGTAATTCAACTCTATTAACATGTAGTTTAAATGTTATTATTTAATATTAATATCATAATTATTATGGTTGGTTATTATAGTTATTTTCGAGCAGTTTTCAAAGTAGATTAATATACTTTGACTTATGAGTTATGACTATATAATGTTACGTTGAACTTATTTTGCATTCTTGAATATTTAAAAATTGGCTAAGTGCCAGTAGGACTCGCTTGAGTTTTTTTGTATGTGGGCCCCCTTTATTCATTATTTTATTTTAATTTTATTAATAATTATTCAAGTAGGTACATATATTATAATGGAGGATTTTGTGAAAATTTTAAGTGCCTACCTGTTGCCATTATTGATGTCGTTTCATTCGGATCATGTTTGATGTATTTTTTTTTTCAGTATTTGTTGTTATAGCGGCAACACCGCAACAGATATAGCGGTCTAAGTCTAGCTATAGCGGTCCTTGAGCCGCTGGCCTGGAGACAGACAGACATACAGTTCAGAAATAGGGTTCCGTGTTTACCCTTTGGGTACGGAACCCTAAACATGGAACATGGACAAAAAAAATTTATTCATTGTTTTAAAAAATAATTTTAACACATTACGTCTTAGTATTATAGTCTTAACCGTGATTAGTCATTAACTCATTACTCATTAGTCACATTTAGTTATTACATACTACATAGCCAATATTAACCACTAAATTAAGTAACTAATAGTCGAAACTAAAATAAATGAACCATGCATATTACGCATATTGGACAAAGTGACAGACAAACATTTCAAAATAATAAATGTATTTATTTATGCAAACACTGTCAGCCCATTTAGTATGTCAACGGTTTCTCTACCTACTGTACGTAGGCGCATACAGGCAAACGCACAAGTTCTTGCAGTAGCAAAACAAACTTTTGAATTTCATAACGACTAACTGCACTCAGAGACGAATAATATACCTTTTACTGTAATTATTAAATGAAGAGTTTGACGGACAATGTATAGGGCTTAGGTATGTCAAAATCTGAATTTAATTACAGTTAGTAATTATTAATATTCCTACTGAGCTGTAGCAGTATATATGTCGCAGTCATCTGGTTCAATCTGTGATTCGATTGAATGACTAGCGTATTCATTGAATGACACCGTTTTATTGAATGACTGAAGGACAACTAGTCAAGATGTTGACTGTAACGTTTGACGTCTTGACTAAACGTCATCATAGTGAAGTCGTTAAATGGAATGCTATGATTTTTTCAAAGTATTTGTTGGTGGCGTAATAATAAGTTAATCTAGAAACTGACTTCAATTATGAGGCGATGTCTACTTCTGGGTGGTTTACAAAAAAATAACCACGATGGCTAAGGCGGGAGCTTCGCTGAGCTACGCTCCCGCCTTAGCCATCTAACCTAACCAAATCAAGTCGTATTGGGCCAACACGGAGTAATACATTGCTATTAATTACCTAAAAATTATATACTGTTCTTATACATTTCCTATTCCGTTAAAAATAAATGCATTCAATTACCTGACTGATTTCATGTCCGCTCTCTTCAAAGGGCTATGTTACAAATCGCTAACTAGTTGGACGTTGAGTGACGATTGTTCAATCAAGTTCGGCCGAGTCATTCAATTGAATGGTGTCATTCAACGAATGCGCTAGTCATTCAATCGAACCGAAGATTGAACTACATGACTGCGACATATATTATATTCTTTGGCTGTAGGCCAGTTAAACTTTTATATTCCAATTTTTTAAATTAAGATTTGACATCCTTTAAATATACTTAGAAAATTCGATCACACGTATGACGTAGACCGTACTGTTTCCGCTGCAGCGGTTATTAAATCATATTACATAATTAATAACGGTCGTAAAATCTACGGCAAAAATAAATAGTATAATAATCTAATGTAAATTTCTAAAGACAATAATAAAAAATGCCTACGTTGGCTTTTTATGGGCATATTTATCAAGTTTTATAATTATAATAATGCTTGAAATGTGAATAAATTATTCTCATTTCAAGCATTCATGACAAAAATATTTTTATTAAAACTATAATATTATATCTAATATATTATTTTAATGAAAAATTTACATGTACTTACTGAGGTATTAATAATTATTAATAATTTATTATTATAGTAAGTAAATGATGTGTTTGTCAAACTTATATTACCCCAAACGTCTGTTTTTGTCAGAAGTTAAAAATCTATAATAATGTTAAACCTACTGTGCGCGAATGTACGATAGTATCTAAGGACAGACAATATAGAGGTGGTAAGCGATGAAAAATGATTTTTGAGGTAGAAGATATCAGGTTCCCCGTTTCATAATGGACCCTACTCATTGGCAAGAAAAAGAGCATCATTCTTTCGACATTAAAATCGTATTTTATGAAAATAATATGAAAATATGCCACGAAAAATAAAATAGGCACTCAAGCTGAATATAAAATTAATTCGTATAAATTAAGACAATGCACAATGAGCTTAAATGAGTTAAATAAGTACAGTAGTCATTATAATATCGTGTTGAAAAAAGTTAAGTAAGAGTTCTGCATGACATTATCTAAATCCTTTGCAAAGATATAATCGACGAACATGACAAATACATTTTACCGAATTACGCCTTAAGAACCTTAGTAGGAAAAATGCTACTGCCTTGACAATTTTATCATACTGAATATCAGCTTTAATTTATTCAAGCATACATGATTGATCGCGTAAGGCTGCGTTCACAATGACGGTCAAGCGTTTTTGTTCTCTACCTAATACCTATCGGCATGTCGACCAAGAACAGTGTAAGCTGTTGGTGATTGCGAGTATTACTATCACGAGAATCAAAGATGCAAAAGCGTGATTGAGTTGGTTTAAAATGAAAAAGAATATTTTTGTAACAAGTGTGTACACTTCCTAAGATAAACATTTAAAACCTGTCATTAAAATACTTAATGCCAGCATATATACGTTCATCATATTAATATCAATAAAATATGAAATAAAATACAAGCTCGTAAAGAAAGTGACATGGGCAGCCGAGTGAAAAAACAGGTAAATTGTCGTTTATCTAGAGACCCGTGCGTCGCGACCGTCACCCAGGGAGCGACGATAAACGTCATCTCGGAATGAAAAAAAGAAAAAGAAGCACTAAAAATATATCGCTCACCGGCTCGTTAGGGCGCGTTATACTGGCAGCTTTATTAAATACGTATCTAACATAAATATTTGGCCATAAAAAAGCTATGAAACGCTATCTAAATAAATTGGCAATTACAACGAGCGTTTGACATAAATTGCAGTGACTCTATTAAGCTATCGCACTTACTTGAATATTTATATTAGCCACATAATATTATAATAACACGACATTATATTAATTGATAGCAATGAAATTATATTGAAGCGGTCACCACTCACCAGTCAGTGCTAGCCGCTAACCTAGTTCAGTTAGGCTAATTGCCTACCAAGGAATACTATATTGAATTGAAGACGTGAGTGGAAGAATCGAACAAGTAAAATTTCGTAACATACGGACAATAACTCATTTTTTTTCCTAATTATTTCAATAAAACTTGTAACTTATCTACTTCATAACCTAGCTAATATATCTGGCTACACATACAATCCATAATTTTTCTATTTCAAATAACTTTTTCGGCCCTAAAGCCTCCATTTAAGCAAAAAAACGGGAAGTTTTTTTAATGTTACTTACCTTATTCTTCCACTCACGTCTTGAATTATATTATTATATCAGGTAGGTACAGATTTTTTCATGTTACAGCACTTATTATACACTTATTTATAACAATGTCCTTTCCAATGAAGTATGCATAATATGATGCATATTTCGTTAAAAACCGTATGTGTCATAAAAACATGAGTGTTTACCCATAGTACCTAGTCTCATTAAACAACGAAGGGTTCTAATTTCTAGTCTGAACTCTGAGGTCAGTAAAATGAATGTTTTAAACTCCTAAGCGCGATATAAATTTAAACTATGTAACTTGAGAGGGCGATATGTCGCGGCGGACCCCCGCCTGGAGCCGCGAGCCCAGCATCATTACACTTGATTAATACGATTTGTCCTATCATTGGCATCGCGTCATAACACCAGACGCGGCCCATAACTCTGTTAAACGAGCACACATCTTTACAGTAAAACCGATAATGTATTTGCATACAATGAACTCGAAAACTACCGGTCGTTCCCTTCCGAGGGTCGCATTCCGAACGAGACAAATTTTGGGCGAGTGAAAGGAGATCTCAAGTTTAGGGGCTAGAAATGATATTATATTATAAATACGGTAGTGTTCCTGACCTCTTTACGATTTACCCTCCGATTAAGATTTTGAGGAAAATTATACGGAACCCGTGCAAAACGAATACAACCAGTACAACGATATTACGCGTAACAACTAATTATAGAAGAGCAATTTTTTATTTTATTTAGAATTATAATACAATCTACATAATATTATGATTTTTGAAGATCAGTAATTAGAGGCTGCCACCTTTTATTACTTCGGGTGTCGACTATTGTAATGTTTACGAATAAACAAATTGTAGCATGTAAAGATGGAATACTGTTTTCGAAAACTACAAATTCTACTGGTGTCATGTAATTATTTATACCTACCTTCGATCACTTATATACAGTGATCGAAGATACCTACTAAAGAAATGATAGTTTGTAGTTTCGCACCTATAATGAGTGTGTATTCCAGGTCGGTCGTATAAACCGGTACATTTAACGAGGCAGTTTTGACGACTCGGGTGACAACGGGCATTCCCATAAATACTTAAACGCGTGCAAAACAAATGGTTGTAATTTTAATACACAAAGCGAACGTGTTTATATTTTAAAACCAACGAAAAATATTAGTGACGACCCACATAAATAACGCTTCATTATACAGTATTAATTTCAAGAAATCCGTTTGTCAGGTATCTATAAATTGATGATAATTAATTTGTGTCAGCCATTTGTCAGCAAAGCAGTGTGTCAGCTACTTTATTGGAGCTTCGCGGCTTTCATTATGTCGTAGTATGTAGTATGTAAAATTGTTTAAAAGCATCTATATTTACTTAAAATGTAAAGTGCATTCATTTTATACCTATGCCATATATATTTTATACCAACGCCTGATACGTAGTGGCTTGTCCAAAGACCAAGTATCAAGCCATTTCTCGCTCTAATACGAAGAGTGAAGGAATAACAACATTGGACCATTAATTCCAACAAGCCTTGGTGAAATTGGCACTCAAAATTTAAAATATCGTCCGACGTTTAAGTACATCAGTAATTTCCATAACAGATTTGAAAACCGCGTCCGCTCACCAATATTATTACGAACGTATCAGTAACTCTAAGGAGCCAATATAAACTCGAAAGCGGTTCTTTCTGACAATGTAGAGCCTCAGTGAGTATTCCTAAAGTTCTTTATTATAACTAACAAAGGCTATTTAACTTGATGGCTAGCCATATTCATGCGGCGACTAGATCCCAGGCAGCCGCGTTTAGCATTATCATAAAAAGAATTATTGCAAATTGGCATGTGTATGATCCACCTCTCTGTTATTATACACCATCTGGTTTCTCGATCGTTCTCCGCGAAGGAACACGCTAATGATAGTAGCGAAATGGTTAAGCATTTCGACATATTATATATTTGAAGTCAAATCTGTTGAAACTATTGATAATAATATACACCGAGTACTACTTTTAGAAGACCGCCGCGTTTTAACTTTTATCGTAAATTGGACGACAGTTGGAAGGCTAAGAGGAAAACCGTTCTTAATGTTTCTTTATTATTCCGTTGCGTTGTTTTACAAGCATAATATTATTTTATGATATTATATTATGCGATTTGCCACCCTGGTGCGTTGCCAGTTGCATCGTTGTATTCGTAGTTTTAACGGAACGACGATGGGCAAGGAGATGAGGAGGGAGAATGAACGACGCGTTACGTTACTAACGTATATTTAGGATACTTATATTACATTAATTGTTAAAAAACCTACAATAATAATGAATAAGTAGGTACTTTTAAAATTAAAAAGCATTACAATTCCCGAAATTGAATTGACTGACACCTCCATTATTTTATTATAGAATTAAAAAAGCTAGTGTTTTGAATATCATAACTACAAAAAATATTATAGTCGTTAGCTAAATTTGCATAAAGTTGATATTGTGAATAACAAAATATGTAATGTGCACACCCGAGACACTTCCGTCGATAACCCTCACATAGCCTCACATAGCCCTCACAAATATTCACAGGACTTATTATGACATAAAAATATTTATGATATTTCTGCCGAATAAAGTCTATTGATGCCTATTTCATTAAATATATTTAACAAATATTATGACGGACAGCTCTTTCGTAATCTTCAGAAGTTATATTCTATTACACAATTCATATACTTTTATTGATTTAAAATCATACTTTACAGTAGTTTTTTTTTACTGTTAGTGAACGAGTTCATCCACTCACGTCTTCAATTGTCAGTCTACTGATTCATGATAAGTGAAATAAGTTCTGGAATCGCAATATTAAAAGTTATAAAGTTGACTTTACAACTTTTATTTTGATCCAGTCTAGGGCTTGAGCTCCGGAATTCCGGAATTGGCATAATTCCGGAATTCCGAAGAAATCCAATATCGTTTCCAATTCCGGAATTGGCGAGATCAATATCGAAATTTCGATATTGAAAAAAATAAAATATTATTCGGCTTGAGGCGCGGCGCATCCATATTTTATTACGAATTTTATTACGAAGAATCCATGGCCATACTCAAAGAGCTACACGAGAGTCTCAATGTCATCAAAATAACCGTGGAGTCTCTGTGCACCAGGGAGGCTAATCTAATGACTGCTGACACAGCCCTAAAGTTTATGTTAAAATCATTAGATAGCCTGAATGGTAGTATCAGCAATAAGTTGGCACAAAGCCTAAGAAAGAGAATAAAGGAAAGACGGCTTCCACTGGCATCTGTGCTGACTTATCTCTACGACTCTGAAGACTACCACGAAGACAACTTTGACCTTGGGACCTTCAGCAAACCAACGGGTGAAGAAATGTTCACGGAAATAATTAAAATAATTAAAAGATTAGAGAAGGAGGAAAGAATCCCAGGAGAAGAGGAAGAAAATAGTGATTGTATTGAAATAGTAACAAATACAGAAAATGAAAAAAAAAGACATTAAAAAAGAATTACAACAAACCATACAAAACAAATTAACAGTAAAAAGTAGAAGGAAGACGAACGTTTTAGATTTAGAAAGTTTAATAAGAGTAGAGATGGCAGTTTATGAAAACGGTGGCGTTAGAGGACAGTACCTACAAAAATGTTTCCAATATTTGAAAACAATACCGCCAACGAGCGTAGAAGCGGAAAGAGCTTTTTCGGTGGTCACCAATATATGTAATCGCGTACGAAGCTCACTCAATGACGACAGTTTGAACGCGCTTACCTTCTTAAAATTTCATTTCATTTCACGACCTCTGTGGCTCAGTGGATAGCACGTTGGTAGCTTAAGCCGGGGGTCGCGGGTTCGATTCCCGCCGACGGAACAAAAAGTTTTCAAAGTTCCTGGGTCATGGATGTGTATTAAATATATTTATCATATAATAAAAATCTTAAATATATGTATAGTATAAAAATATTAAATATATTTCCGTTGTCTGGTACCCGTAACACAAGTCCTTCAGGTACTTACCACGGGGCCAGATTGACGTGGTGTGAAGCGTCCATAGATATTATTATTATTATTATAAACAAAAATGTACTTAGATTATAAATCATCAACAGCTGTCGCACGTTTCCGTTAGTGTAGTGAGCTTCGTATGCGATTTCATTGACTTTAATTACTTACTACAAATGAATAATTTCTGTTTTTTCTTATAAGTATATAAAACTCAAGTACTTTTCATTTCAATTGTTTTATTTGATCATATTTCTAATACACACTAAGAAAGTAAATCCATAAAATTAATGGTATTTGATAGAAAACATACATTTAAATAATAAAATAATAATATTAGGTATGACATTTTTGCAATCTTTTTACACTTAGATAGATAGAGTCAATATACCTAAACTTTTTTATATTTTGTGTTCTGCACTCACAGTGCTAGTTGGTTAGAGCAGTGGCTGGCACGGATCGCCAGGCTCGTGGGTTCAAATCCCACTCGCGTTGATCTTTTGGTTTCAATATTTTCAATTTAAACTTTTTTTCACAAAAAAGACACTTTTGAGTTCCGGAATTCCGGAATTCCGGAATTGAAATACTGAATATCGAAACCCAATTCCGGAATTGAAAAACCATCCGATATTCAAGCCCTAATCCAGTCTCCAGATTTCAAATCCAGAATTTCGCCAAGCAAGCACTACGCTACATTTTTTGCAAGAATAATATTATCAATTCTTAATTGTGAGTTGTGAGTTAATGTGACTTGTGAGGCAGTCGGCCTCGGGAGTCGAGATGCAAGCGCATTACGGCAGTTACATAAAACAATGCCGTAAAAGTGCGTCGTAAATGGATTACAGTATTACTGTTACTTACAAACGATATCTCTTAATACTACAATTACTCGTGCCTCTTGGGAGAAACTGGTGAGGGCCGGCGCAATCATTATTTTCTTTCATACTTTGTATGGACTGTATGACTAAATTGTAAGGGTGCGTCCAGAATAGCCTCACGTAACTGACCGGGCACACAGCTCAGCTCATGTCAGTCAGCTATATCAGTATTCACTATACCAACTTCTGAAATGTCACGGATGTAGTGAACACAACTACCACGTCTACTCTGGTCTCTGTACCAGGTACCTACACAACTTTAGTTACAGTCTACGGAAACAAATAAATTAAAATAATTAGAAAAATTAACGATCTAAGAAAATTCTATTTCAACTTCATAGCACATATAATATTTTGTTGTAGATGTAATATTGAGCATGTTAATATTACAAAGTTAAATCATATTATTACAACAATCAAGTAAAATACTAAAAGATTGTCAAAATTCACTTCATGATATTTTAGTGATTAATAAATATTAGTAGCCGTATAGATTGTTATTTAAGATTAAAGTTGTAACAAATTGAGGTTTACGAAAGAGTCTTGGATGATGATAAAATCGCATTTTCTAAATGGACACATATTTTATCTTGATAATATTATAACGAAAAAAAATGTTTAAGTCTAAGATAATATTTACACCTGCTTTTGCAGGTTTTACAGCTTACACGTCTAATCATAATAATTATTATTATAAAGACAGACACACAGGTACTAAATTCAAGAAGATTTACTACCTAAGAAATTGTAGAGAATAACACACGAGGGGGAAAATATTAAATGTTAATTCTATAGATTTTCGTGTTGCAATGAGTAGGTATATTGTATGTATAATACTAAGGGCCTGTTTCACCACTTTCTGATAAAGTGTCGAATAGACTATTCACAACTTTTTTGACAGATTCTCCAATCTGTCAAGTTAAGTGGTGGATAGCCTATTCGGCACTTATCAGAAAATGGTGAAACAGGCCCTTATTGTAACAAAGATGCAATTAATATTAAAAACGAAAATATGAAACAAAAATTAGACTAATTATTTTTACGACCTAAAGTGAAAATTATTCTAATGAATACGAATGATAAAAATAATTAATGACATGTTTATGTATGTAATAATTGTCATGTTACGTACTATAATTGCAGAGGAAATTTAAACACGAAAGTTAAAAATATAATGAGTTCTCATTTTACGTTTGTTCCTTTTATTACACTACCTAAGATATAATTACTATGAGAGTATACTACAATGCATATTGTTAAATGTAGTCACCTACTTACATAACAACATAACCTTAAGATGGTGAAGACGGTTCACCCGACTGAATGTTCATTTACTATAAAATGTTTCATCTACTAAGGCCCACTTGCGCCAATCTGGGTTAAAGTTAACTCTGAGTTAAACATCATGTCATCTCTATCACTGACTTGGTGAGTGACAGATATGACATGATGTTTAACTCAGAGTTAACTTTAACCCAGATTGGCGCAAGTGGGCGTATGATAACAAACGAGTAAGGGAAAGTAACAAAATAGGAACTGTCATATTATATCCATAATATTCTCAAATCCATTATCTGTAAAACTTTATTATCAATGGAATAACAAACGGCAAAATCGTATTGTTTATGATTTAAACAATATTATGTTAGCTCTTATTGTTCTAATTAGGTACTTAGGTATAATAATATTTATTCCATTTACTTTTTATTACCGATTTATTGTTATTGCAACAAAAAATGTAGATACATACATCTATAAAGGTAGATGCATGTGCTTAGTTCTTAATTTAAAAATATTTGCAACAACAACATGGCAACAGTGGCAACAGTGGCAGTGGCATCGCTAGATTTAAGTTTCTGAACACTGACGTACCTACGCAAATATTATGTGTCATAATATACCCACCAAAA
Organism: Plebejus argus; assembly: GCA_905404155.3. Classification (NCBI taxonomy): domain Eukaryota; kingdom Metazoa; phylum Arthropoda; class Insecta; order Lepidoptera; family Lycaenidae; genus Plebejus; species Plebejus argus. Next base: position 13,942,006 of record FR989927.1, on the reverse strand, counting down.
ACATAAAATATGTAAAGAAGAGCCAAGTTCAATACAAACTAATTATTAATATATAATATAAACTAATTATTAATATACAAAATAATTATAAAGCATAATTGCTTGTCTATGGACTTCGCCGTAAAAAGAATGGAGATCTAAATGAGTGCCAAGTTCTATGGAAAATTTAAATATGTATTTATAGGAACCAAATAACATTATGAACAAACAATAAAGTATATTTCTTTGCTTTATTGAATATCTATAACAATTGCTGTTATTTAAATAATGTGAGATCTTAAAGTAGATTAGATTTAACTTGGCCAGTTTTCATTACATCAGTCATTTCATAAAGTTATTGAACTTATTATATTTACTTCCATAATTTATAATTAAATTAAAATAAAATAAATATTTAAGGGGGGCTCTCATACAAAAAACACAGTTTTCGCTCTGTCCGACTCACACTTGGCCGATTTTTTTTATTTTTGGATTTTTCCCTGAGTTTTCACACAATTACCGAGGTGGATTCCAAATTTCAACCTTCTAGGTCATCTGGAAGTGGGTTAGAATTTTGATCTATAGGTCAGTCAGTCAGTCAGTGATAAAAATTACGATTCTCGGACGTGATTATCTAAATAACGGTTTGAGATTTGTTTATGAAATTCAGAGCATATAATTACTTCGCAAGTCTCATTATATGAGCCAAATTTGAAGCGTTTATGTTAAATAGTTTTTGAATTATGAGGGGGTCAAAAGTGGCTCAAAATGGTTCGTGTAATATTACACACGGTGCTGCTCGCCAGTTCTGTTTTATTTGAACTTGACTTGACACGCTACCGCGTGTCTAGATTCCTCAAATATAGAGTTCGGTTTCACTTGAACCAGTTTTCAGGAAGTTCCACTAGTGCGATAGATTTAATTTCCACGTTTGGTACATTCCGGCCTCTGCGGGGTGCCATCGTCATAATATTACGTAAGTACTTACCTATGAATAATTTATTATTACGATCAGTAACTCGGCTTTACTTACAGTTACGAAATAAGGTTTTAATGAGAATCAATAATTAACAGATTTTTTTATTTTTAAGGTTACTTAAATATTATTTTGCATTTTTATTAATTATAATATTTTAGAGAACATTTTTCGACGTTTTAAACTGATACTATGCAAAAACACCAAACACGTGACAAAGATCTCTTATACCTGTATAATCTAAAAGCACACGAACAATACAATATAATAGTTGCAAAATATTTTGAACAAGTACCATAATATTTAAATTATATTATAATTTAAAACATTGAAAATGAAATAACAGTTGAAGTACAACAAGATGAGAACATTTATATGGCAGCGCCTCACCTGTCGGTTTTATAACTCATATTTTGTTATCATTAACGATGTGAAAATGTTAATTATAATTTAAAATGCAAACCAATACAGATATTGATTGAGATCATTATTTGTTAAAACAAACAAGCTGTTTTATTGTATTTCATTATAGACTCACCGGCATGTTGACTAGATCTATTTCTTACGAGTTACGACTCTACATTATAATATCCGACATTTAAGGACGCTATTACAAATATCAGCGATTTTCCGGTACCCTATTAAAGAATTAGGAGTCAAACTGCGAGGATATTTTGATTTCAAATGAAAGATAATATATTCATCTCCACGACTGTACCATAAAAAATCTATAGCCGCATACAACATTTTCACATAAAATACGTTTTAACCATCACAATAATCGCAAAATATGAAAAAAATGGGGCCTGATTAGGTACCTTAATATCTAAATACACTGAACTGAGGACTAAAAATGTTATATAAAAATAAACAACTTTTCCAGTTATAAGAAAAATAAGAAAAATTCTCAAATTTTTTCATACATTTTCGCCATATCAAGAACGCGGCGAGCGTCGTAACCGCCACTGTACAAGGCGCGCTAATATGAATCTTATTTTAATGTCATTAACGTCGATATTCGTACTGACAGACATCCGACCTGCTAATTAAAAAGTTGGAGCATTCTTAACTTGCCAAAAATGATAACAACATTGTTTAAAACAATATTATGATGTATCCGTGATTTAATAAATCAATATTTATTTACAATATATGTATATTTACCTATAGTTTGTACTCGTGTAACGTGTTTATGGTTTAAGCAAGGCTAGTCTCAAAATTTCATACAAATTCAGCCATCAATGACCGTGAAGTTTTGTTTGACCATAGATAGTACTTGTGGCGGTACCCACATTCGCCTAACATTCCTGCATCGCGCTATCGAAGTTTTCTGAGCGCGTTAGTATATATACGACAGCTGAAATGTATCACGTGGGCCTGACCGGGCATAACACCTCGCTCGGTCGGAAGATCTTCTTCAGGGCCTCCACGCTTATCCCACATACTTTTTATAACATATACGGTCTTACAACAAAAGATTTAAACACCTGTTGAACAGTTGTTTTGTGATCATTTTGTACTGAATTTTTCTCTAATCAACTGTTCAACAGGTGTTTAAATCTTTTGTGGTAAGACCGTTAAAGTTTGTTACAGTTGTTATATTTTATTATAAGCCCGGGCCACATAAAATTCCATAAATTACATGACATTAGATTCGAGATTCGATGCACGCTCAAATTATGTCGTTAGGCCATCATCAGGTTTATTTTATTCAACGTGGGCCTCAAGAGGGCAATTATATTACACTTAACATGTGTACATAACGTTGCTAATCGCCGCCTCTCCCCGATTATTCCGTTTACGAGCTCATTCCGTGTCTCCAGCTTACACAAACATGAGAAATGCCGAGTTCACGTCGTATTTACAAGAAAATTATCGAATGTAGGAACCGAATGATATAAAAGAAACTAAAAAACTTAAGCTACGGTAGGACGAATTAAACAATCAGAATATTCATCAACAAGTATTTAAATTATCATAAATTAATTAAAGAGCACGTTGATTGTCCAGTTGCGGTCACAGACGCCGCACATAAATCATCGCCGCCATCATTAATACCTGTTACCTTCACTATTTACATATTTTCATTAATTCTACCTTTAATACTAGATTACGCGTGCCCCGCGGTCTCCAAAATAAATAATGCTTAGGAAAACACTTTTCTAATCATTTAACCACTTAATAAGACGTAACAAAGTATTGACCGATAACTGAATTGAAATCGCATACATTTTCAATACTTAGGTCAAAATTTAAGAAAACAGAATTGATATAATAATTTGCTACTTAGAAGAGGATAATCAAAATCAGCACACATTACTAGTAAGAGAAGACACTTAAATACATTTATTTTGCACAAAACATAAGTCCATGTAGCTTTTACAATATTTTTAGTATTAGGTCAGTACACTATTAACATAATGGAGGTTAAACAGCTCCTGTCGACTATTTTCGCCTCGTAAAGTTTTGCCGCATTACACTGCAATATGCACTTTCGTTATAAAACCACATTACCTACTAACGAAATTGTAGCAAAAACGAGTGAGGCTAGAACCTAGGGAAAGTCATCAACAGGCCCATGTTGAATACTAAACTGAATATAATGTTGTTTGATGTCTATCACAATAAAAAAACATAAGAAATTAGTTCAGCAAAAGTTTGTAAGGGATTTCATCTTACCTTAACGGAAGATTCAATGTTATATTATATAATACAAGAAGAAAGCTTAAAAAAATGAACGTGTTTTATTACTTTTTCTTGGTTAATTTAAACTGAAAACAAAAATTAAACTCGCGTGATAGTTAATCTGTAACGGTCACCGAACATAATATGCACAGTAAATTATGTTAAGTTACTTTCACATTCATTGAGAAAAGTAAGTTTATGCACTCTGTCTAGAATACGAGTCATAGACAATCGCGCATTTACATAAAAACCTATTTCCCATAGAAATCATATTAAAATCATATTTATTACGGTTTCTAATTATAGCTTAATAGAACATCACGTATCTGGTGATGAGTTGTGTTACAAAGTGAAAAAGTTACGGTAAAAGATTCCTAGTAAAACCCTATACGAAAGGAAGAAGAGGAGTGTTAATATTAAAGAACAAAACCAAAATGTAATCAACAGTTCCAACTCAACTGCAGTTAAGTCATTGATAACTAAATAAACCAAGCTGCCGATAAATCTATCGTCAGAAACGAAACGAGTAATTGATACGAAAGATGTGGTGAGGAACCGAAGCATAATGCATTTTATTACAGAAGGGTTACAATTGTAAATAATTAAAGATAGATCAAGCAAATTAATAATAGGAATTCACTCACGCTCTGCAAGGAATGACGAATGAGAGGGCAGCGAAATGGAACAGACAGGGCGTGGTTTCGTGATGGATGGAGCGGTCCCGACGAAAAACGCACCTAGCACTAATTGGCTTTCCCATAAAGCAAAGACTGATAACTATCACATTCGTCATTTTGAAATAACCTTACACAACGAATTTGTTGGCCACATTTTTGAACGTAATTATGGAAAAAAGGACAGAGGTGAGACTTTCGAGGTAGACCGTAGAAATAACGCTATTATTAATTATTGATTTATAATAACAAGTCTATCGCGTACATAGTCCTAACGGGGACATCACATTATCAAAATAATTTCATGGAATTACTGATTGATCATCTATAAAATTCGTACGTTACATCCTCATAAAGCCATAAACATGTTTCATTATGCTCAAGCGCAATAAACCAAAACCATGTGAATATGTTATCAGATGAAAACACGATATAAATCTTGAACGGGATTTAATCAGTCCTTCAAACACAAGCAGGTGGTGCCAATTGCACAAGCGCGGATCAAACGGACCGTCTGCCGAGCGGTTATGTTAAAGTCACGGACGAACGTCCAACGCGCTCTTAATTTTGTTATTTATGAACGAATAGGTGCACTGGAATAGAATAATTTTAATAAACTTAATTTCCTAGCAGTCATTAACGAGAAAACGACTAAAGTTGATGAACTGTGACTAATAGCGGTCGTAGTTTTGACCCCCAACACGACAAACAGTCTCGCCTGCTACGTGATATTACCGACGGTTGCTTTCCATTCCTTCCACTCTTTAAAATAGACTCATCAATTTATGTCGTAATCGTTTCTTTTATCGTTTTCACTGCAGAAACTGTGAAATTATTTTCTATCCGCATGAGACAACATTATTAGAGATCCAATTACAAAATGATCGATTACGCCGGTGTCACAAGAACTATTACGACAAAAAAGAAAATAGGATGGCGAAGAATAGTCGCGAGATGAAAGCACGAGTTCAATTGCCGGTACGCGAGCGAGACCAGCTTACGTTTTCCGCTGCGCATCGGAACCTCGCGGACGGAGAGGTCTAGGTGAGCTGGCGCGAGTGACATTTACATCGGCACCTGCGAGGCTGATGGTAGCGAGCCGGCTGTCGCGGCAACATGTGCGACTAATTTGTTGGCAACACACTCATTATGTCCCGCCGCCCGAGGTGTCGCCGACACTGCCAATTTCACTCATAATTCTATAAAATTGCCACACGCATCAGGAAGTTGCTATCTCAATAATGTGACACCGCGTCTTTGTTGAACGTTTTGCATTTCAAACTTTGTAAATGTTGACATAACTTTTGAGAACGATTTACATACTCGTAACCAAAAATAGAGATCGGAATGATAACTTTACTTTTAGCCTTTGTGTTAATCGCCTGTTCTTTTTAACAATTTGTTAAAAAAAATTAAAATGCTGACCTGCCCATTTTTGTCCATCTCGTTGTTGGTGAGCTTGACCTTCTCGAAGGAGACAACCTGCTTGCGCAGCTGGTCGCCGGAGAAAGGCGAGTCGGGGTGCGGGTAAAGGCGCGCTGGGGCGGGCGGGTCCGCCTTGCCGGCGACGAGCCACGACGAGCGGTGGTAGGCATAGCGGTAGCGCTTGCCGTCCACCGGCACGACGTCCAGCAGCACGCCGTACCGCGCCTCCGACCGACACCCCGAGAACGACACGCGCACCGTCGGAAACATCCGCCTGAAATTAACAAAAATTTGATTGTTATAAAATATAGAGAAATAGGGTATAATCAGTAATGTGCTTAGCAAAATTTCGGCCATAGAAAAATAATGAAAAATACAGGCGGTAAGTTTATGGCAATAACTGCTAGTAACTGCCATAATTTAAGGACTTTTATCAAGAAGCGGTTGCATTCGTAAAAACAAACAATTTCAATAAAACCACACACCGGAGGCTAGAACATGTTCCCAAAAATGATTAATCTATTAAACATAATAACCGGCAGTGACCCAGCCGGTGACTCGTATAATTACAGGGTAAACGCGAAGTAGGAAATCAAACAAATATGATGTATTCGATTTTAATGCACCCCTAAATGGGACGACGCGCTTCCGCCTCGGCGCGGGCGATACGATCTCCTCGGCAGTGCGGCCGTACTCCCGAGTTTTTACAGCCCTAAACGCTAACTCCACGTCGAAGGCTAAACGAGTTATTAGATAAGATAACCCTCAATTTGTTCATTGCCTACGTCACGACCGTTTTGGACCGTCCAGACGAACGAGCGCCCGATTGAAACGTCGGTCGATAGATCGTTATAAAACGGGAGTGAAAGAATGAGTAACTGGTATCAATAAAACGACCGGTGTCAACTTTGTTTTTGAGCATAAATCGTGATCTATAAAACCTCGGAGGCGATAGTCGGGTGCGACGATAGAGGGCCGGGTCGCGGGCGGGGGCCATAAATAAACGGTATTAAGATGAAGTGGTAGGGCCAGAAGCGTATAATATCGCGATCTAGGGTATCTTTGAACCTGTTTTTAGATATCAACCGCTAAAATTCATACAATGTTATTCATACCGGCGTAAGGGTGAAGATATGCCTAATAACGTTATATTCTTCGAAACACGATTAAAGTAATTTGCCTCGATAGAAAAAAATCGTGAAAATCATCATAAATTGCCATTTTATTGCAATTTTTCGATTTTACGGCGAATTTAGATAGAATTCTAGTAAAAAATTTATGTTTTCATAAACCTTTCATCAAATCCCATAAGGTAGTATTTATGGTTTTCACTAAAATGATGGTTAGTCATTCAAAATAAAATAATAACCTATAACGCTCGCACTGTATGAGGGCGGCGGGGATGCGGGGTGGCGATTCAGTCGGCCGCGGAGCCTCGTCGCAAGCAGACACGTACTACTCGTCGGCCCGCTCTTTACGAGAATTTGATGTGAAAATGGGAAATAAAAACTGCAGAGGAAAAAAATATCCCTTTTGCGGAAAAGAATAATTAAAAAAAAAAGAAGAGTTTAGGGACCGTACACTTGACTGAGTATCGGTATTATCTTTTTTTTGACGTTATTTTTTTCCTCAGTAGGCATTAGAATAAGGGTCACCGCATATTTGACCGGGTACCGATATGGGTATTGGGTATCTTGTTTTGACTATTTTTTTCCTCTGTAGGCATGAATTAGTAGAAATAAGAATAAGCGTCACCGCACACTTGATCTGGTATCGGTATCGGTATTATCTTGTTTTAATTTTTTTTTTCCTCAGTAGGTATGAATGAGTAGAAATAAGGGTCACCGTACACGTGACTGGGTATCGATACTTATAATATTTTTTTGACACAATTGTTTCCTTAGTAGGTATGAATGAGTAGAAATGAGAATAAGGGTATTGTCCAGTATCAATAACAATATTGAACGCCGGGTGAGTAGCCGGCACGTTGACGGAGACAAGGGCCCTGCGGATAACGTCGTTCAAGGAGGCATGGCGGGACTGGCGGCCGGCGCTGCGTCGACAAGATAGACCGTGGTGACCCTGGCGGTCTACTGCGGCGCCGCAGGGGCAGCGGTGGGGTTCGGTGATATTGGCTCCTAGTCGCAAACTGAGTGAAAGATTGAATGTGTGGTTATCTAAAAGTGTTCCGGTATTGGATGATGGGTTAGCCTGGAGCCAGTAGCCTGATTCCGGCTCGGCGGACGCTAGAAGACGCGCCCGATCTGTGGTGGACGAGGAATTTAGAATTTCTGATTGTGCCAAATTGATTAGTGGTTCATCCCAACTTCAAACAAACACGTTTCCAAGCGTTGATCGCCTCAGCTAGTGACTCAATGCCTACGTTTCCAGAAGAATTGGTGATGATTTTGATGAAAAGAGGATGAATGCTGTGAGCTGAAGAAAGGAAGGCAGGAAGGGACACACTGGACACGCTTCTAAGACCCAAGCTACCGAAACGAATGGGGAGAGTAGCTTGGGCCCAAGAGGTGTCAGAGATTTGGCAGTTGAAAATATTCATTATTGTGTCTTTTAAAATTGTGTCTAAATGGGAAAGAAGGTTGGGGTACTCCCATAGAGGGCAGCACCTCAGGACATATGTGAATTGGGGCACAAACAAACAAAAACGAATTATTTGGTAAGCCATATGGGATTTTATTGCGACGAGTTTGCCAGAAGATACTACGAATTTTTGTTTTTGTTCCGAAACGTAAGGCTCAAAACCGTCGTTGAATATAGGGGCACCTAGAAGGCGGAGGGATTCTTTACTGAGAATTTTGATACTAGGGGCCAAATTGTTAAATTTAGACATTATTACGTCATGCGGCTGTGCGATTGGGCCGCTAAAAAAAAGTTCACATTTGGAGAAATTTAAATCCAAATCTATTGCTTTAAATTTTCAGTTGTACCTATGGGGACCCCTAAAATTTTTAATATTTTTTCCATTTTTGCATCAAAATCTTAATGCGGTTCACAGACTACATCTACTTACCAAGTTTCAATAGTATAGCTCTAATAGTTTTGGAGAAAAGTGGCTGTGACATAAGGACGGACGGACAGACAGACAGACAGACAGACATGACGAATCTATAAGGGTTCCTTTTTGCCATTTTGGCTACGGAACCCTAAAAATTAATAAATATATTTTTATAAATAAATTGACTATTGTATACTCTGACATAATAACCTAATAAATATGACATATTATCTCATAACGTATGTCAAGTAGGCTTGTACTTTGAATATCATTCATTCATTTATTTATGTTTGTTTGTTTGTAAAAAGAATCTGCCTGAAGTTAGCCAGGGATTAGTTTACTCACGTTCAATGCGCGGCCTATACATACTAGCATAGACTTTGAGTCGGGAATTAGGGATAGGTATGGGCTACAGCTACGGGTCTGGGCCCAGCACTAAAGAGCATCTGTGAGCGTACGGAAGCATTCGAGACAATTTGGAATCGGTAACTAATGAGGTAAGTATCGGTATTCTCTTGTACAATCAACCGATAAGTGTGTACATCAAGTGTACGGTAAACCTTATTCTCATTTTTACTCATTCATACGGCATACCTACTGAGGTTAAAAAGTGTTTCAAACAAGATAATACCGATACCGATACCCGGTCAAGTGTACGGTGACCCTTATTTCTATTCATACAATACCAACTAAGAAAAAAAATTTTCAAAAACAATATAATACCAATTATAACTATACCCGGTCAAGTGTGCGGCGACCCTTATTCTCATTTATGCCTACTAAGGAAAAAATTTGTCTAAAAGAAGATAATAAGAGGGTAAAATATTGAACTCGCATGCCCGGTCGCCGCTGCCGCACGCACTGTCTACGCTACGCACCTACTAGCAGGCGTGCGCGGGGCGGAAGATGGTTGCCCCGCGCATGCTCCCGCCACGCTTCATACCTCACCCCCTCAGAAACGCGATGCGCACCCTACCACTTCATCTTAAGGTGCGTCTGGAGCTGGTATCGGAGGCGCGGATCTCGGCCGGACAATAAGTCGCCGTCGGCCGTTTATGAGCGGCCGGTGTCGCGATCGCGAGCGCCGAGAGCCACCGCCACCCAGCGCGCGGTAACGAGGGGCATACGTCACACACCAACACGCTGCCGTAAATTTCTGTAAGCCAAGAAATATGTAAAAAGGCATAGAAATGGGAACTCAACGTGAGTAAGAAGAGACCTTTGAGGCTCAGTTCGATTGCAGCTCCCAAACGATTTCAATGTAAATCCCAATTTCACCGAAGTGAGAGTCGTTTATCTGAATTTACAAATTTCATTATCTTATTATAATATGAAGAATACCGTGGTAGATATTATTAAATTACTTGATTACAATAGTCGTTGCCCGTTGGTGAAATTGGAACAAAAGCTAATAGATGACAACTCCAACATTAAATTGAAATACAGTGATGATCAAGAAGCTAATTATGAACAAAATTAAGTATTAAGAAAGCGGAGTTATAAATAGGCATTTGTCTGATGAAACGTAATTGCGCACGGTTCCCATTGCTTATAGAGCCCTTTGACGGGTTTTTAAAATAATTATTTCGCAATTAATTTGTGTGAACGTTTAGCGGGACTTTGCAGAGTGGAAACGGCAATCGGACATAATTTCACGAGCGATAAACTTGATGGAATCGTTAGCGACAAACACTTGCCACAAAAAGTAATTACTTCGTAAAATACCACCATATACAGATAAAATATGCGAATTACCGCGGTGCAATTAAAAATATAATAAATCTTACCTATCGCCGGGGCAGAATGCGGGTCGAGTTTTTCTACGGAACGAGGCAAAAGTCGTAACTCGTAAGTGTGTAATTGCATCGAATTTTTAAAGAGCAAGTTTGCTTCACATTGACACTGATACATTTAATGTTATTTCATAAAAATTAATAATCGGCCAAGTGCGAGTCAAACTCGCGCACGAAGGGTTCCGTACCATTAGAGAGCAAAATTAGGCCATAAATTGTGTTTTTTGTATGGGATGCCCCCCTTATTTTTTATTTTATTTTAATATTATTATTAAATATTAAAGTACACATAATATAACTAAGGATTTTGTGAAAAATTCAAGTACCTATCTGTTGCCATTTTTGATATAGAGCAAAAAAGGCCAAAAAATTCACGTTTGTTGTATGGGGGCCCCCCTTAAATATTCATTTTATTTTATTTTTAGTATTTGTTGTTATAGCGGCAACAGATATACATAATCTGTGAAAATATCAAATCTCTAGCTATTACCGTTCTTGAGTTATAGCCTGGAGACAACAAAAAAGGCCAAAAAATCACGTTTGTTGTATGGGAGCCCCCCTTAAATGTTCATTTTATTTTATTTTTAGTATTTGTTGTTATAGCGGCAACAGATATACATAATATGTGAAAATATCAAATCTCTAGCTATTACCGTTCTTGAGTTACAGGCTGGAGACAGACAGACAGACGGACAGACAACGAAGTCTTAGTAATAGGGTCCCGTTTTTACCCTTTAGGTACGGAACCCTAAAAAGGCCAAAAAAAATGACGTTTGTTGTATGAGATATGAATTTTATTTTGTTTTTAGTATTTATTGTAATAGCGACAACAGACATACATAATCTGTGAAAATTTTAACTCTCTAGCTACTACCGTTCTTGAGTTACAGCCTGGAGACAGACAGACAGACAGACAGACGGACTGACAACGAAGTCTTAGTAATAGGGTTCCGTATTTACCCTTTGGGTACGGAACCCTAAAAATGATGAAATCACAAAATATATTGAAATTTTAATAAGTGAAAATATTAAAGCGTCTAAGATCATATTAAGTATGCTAAAATCTTACGCTGCAAATCATATTTCATCGTATGCATATCTGATAGTACTTTACACGCGTGTTAATATTATGAGCATTGAGCACAGCAAAAAGTTTAATTGTTTTCATTTTCAGCTAAAATTAATTCAATATGGCCGCTCTCGTTAACTTAGATATAAATCTTTTGAGCGGTGGTCGACAAAAACTCTACATTCGCGGTGCTACCTATATAAACATAATATAACAATTATTTTTTTGATTTGATTAAGCTCATAATTAATTCAGATTTCGAATGTTACATCGAAGTTGAAGGATGTACTGACAAAGAAAGACAAAGTTCGGTTTTGCGGGACAATTATGGCGTACCACTTCCGAGCCTGAGGCGCGAAGTGTACTGAGGGGTCGATGTTTACACAATACTTTGTCCACCAGCTGACTCACTTGTCACAACTCGACTCAATACTTCAATAGTTTTGAATACACGGCAAAAATAACAAGAAATCATTTGCGCGTGGAGACTAAAATATGTATCTACATTTTCCGCGAACATTAATTTTATGCCACAGAAATGTATCAAGGTAGAACGGCGATGCGCGTGTCAACTTTGTAACTAAGGAATCGCTCGTGTCAACTTTGTACATTTCTGTGTTTTATGCTCTCTATACAGTACAGTTTCAATTCATTTTAGTCTACATGTGAAGGATACTCAGTGTGCGGCTATTAAATCTTGGCAATTTGAATGTACAATAGCACATTAATTTGACGTAATTTCATGTTTTTGTTTACGTTTAATTTAAAAGATTTAATTTTGAATCTTGAGTATAGAAATAGCTTAACTTAGACCATATTGTAACCTTTAGTGTCAATATTTAACCAAACGTACGTAATAGGAACTAGCATCAATAATAAAATATTATTATCCAGAGGGAGTAAGTACGTTATAACGTTATTGTTATTGTGTAATAACGAGGTGTTATTATGGCAAATAATTACATACATTTTCCGCTACTCGCAGTTGATCGTATTAAGATTAATGTGTATCTTATGTGTACATCCGACCTTTACGTACTGTAAATATAAAATGCATTGAGTTTTTATACCTCATAAACTTACAGTCGTTAATTGGCATCAGTGTTTTTTCTCCTCTATAATTGCCCAATGAGTGATGATGCATGCACCTTCAATAGTTGAATAATAACATGTTTATGTAAAACGGCAATATAAAGGTACAAAGTCGCGAAAATTATTTAGCTATTTCCATTTTTCTGTGAATTTAGGTTTCGAATGGGTCCTCAAAATTATTATTACAAAATTGTAAAAGCTTGTTGAAAGACCTGATTTTAGATTTAAAAAATAAAACTAAGCTTAGTAAGGATTTTATCAGCGAAGTCCGCAGATGACCGACTTATGTGTTATGTAGCTTGGTTGAATTATATGTCAAACCCAGCGGCCAACCGACAGTCACAACGTACATTGAATTAACATAATTCAACCATATAACATAATATTATAATATTCGTCAACTGCCTATGAATCCATTTCTTCGCTGGTACGTTATCCACTATTTTGATTATTATACTTTTTCAATGATTCAAAGCATCAATAAACATTAAAATTAAGAGTTGTATGAAAATGAAGGACGGTCTCTTCCGCTTCCAAACCTGTCACCGCAGGGTGTGCAGTCCGCACGCAACGCAGCATCGAGTTTTGCGAGTTACGACCTCTCACTTTACACCCAATAATAACACCACCGATGACCTTTATCGATTTATTGCCGGCTTGATCGTTCGCGACTGTGTACCGCAAATAAATTAGATTGGTGTAAATGTTAGCGCTTCTAAGAATGTAGAGACCTGAGCGATGAGCCTATAATATTATAGGTTATAGCGAGATACGAACAATAAGAATAATGTTTTTTCCTATTTTCAATTATTTAAGTATCATGATTCGATGTAAGCGCAATAAATTGCGAGATTTTAATCTTAATAAGACAGTTATAAAAATCACAATTACCCCTTATGACTTCCCAATTCCAATGTTTGTAAAAAAAATAAAGATTGTCAATAGTCCTCACATGTATGATGTAATGGAGCCTCACTCAAAATACAGTAAATGCTCCTGTTGATGTATATCTAGTAATGTAACTGAGCCGACACAAATTGGGAATAACTGTCAGAGCGCGCGTGCGGCGCGTCACGCAGCTGTCGGCTGTCGCTCCGGCGTCGCGTTACTTCAACGACACGTGACTTAGCCTTCGTTTGTTAGCCTAATAGTCAGGGTGCCCTAGAACAAATTTTTTTGTGATTACTAACAAGCTAATTTTTTGTGAGTAGGTAAATTTTGATAAGACGAACAACATTTTTATTTTCGAAAATCTTGAAAGTGGTAGCTAACAGAGATAGAAAGGATTTCATACTTTGACTTGATGGTCCTAAAATATGGATTTTTTTATTTGTAGGACAAGGTTAATCTTAAATAATATAACTATTAACCTACCAATATACAAAAAATCAGCTGGTTAGGGTTCCGTTTTAGGGTTCTGTAATCAACAAAACTTGGTTGATTACTGTACCCTAAAACGGACTATACTATACTCTATAGCACTATAGAGCTAATTGTTAAAAGTAACGTAATTATGGCGTTGTACAAGCAACAAAACAGTACTCACTTCGAGGCAGATCCGTTTAAGGTGAAAATGAAAATAACTTTAAGATTGCATTTTCATCGATTCGCAGTATTTCTCTCAGTCTGCTGACAAAACAATGCTAAAAAATCAAATATAAAACATGTTAGAATTTCGCCAAAATAGCAACCTCAAGTACCTACTTTTGATACTTGTTTTTTATTTTACAGCAAAACTACAAATCGTACCTTTGGTAAGACAAAGGTATAAGCGCTAAATATTTACAAAATCATTTTTCCCTTGTCTTACCGAAACAAGGTACAAAATGTAAAATCGTAAACGACCTAATAATAGCTTGCTTTGAAATACTGGTACAGTTGTCAGTAAATGAATACAACAACCCCGAGAGGGAACATCTCGACAAAATATCATCTGTCAAGTTAATTTTAATTCTCGCGTAAAATTATGCGAATTGACAGTTGACATGTTTTGTCGTCTCTCCGGTAATCGAGCGAAAAGGAATCCACACTTTATTACGTCGGTTAGAAGTTTCGATGTTCCTTATTATGCTCATATTTTTAATATCTCTGTGAGAAACACTTCTTTGCATCTAGTCCTTTTTAACTTTAAAACATTTTTGCATTTTAACCAGTTGTTAAATGTTGTCACAAAACAATTAATATTAACAGCAAGTTATAATAACTTAATACTTTTAACTTATAAGCCTCATCAGTAGTTATTTCATTTTCGTTACGTAATAAATAGCGTTAATAATATAAATAATGTGAAATGCGACGTTTATTAACGATTTGGAATAACGTGTGGAAAGTAGCCACGCCGCGGGGCGCCGCGCCGGACTCAACTAACGCTTTTGCTAATTAAAAACTAACCAAATGCATGTAGAGCGACCATAGCTTTGGTTCTGTATAAGAAATGTACATCGTTCAAAGATAGTTTAAATAACATCTCAGTTTTTATTAAATTATCCTTGTCGGAAATATTATGGACCAATGACCACACAAACCTAAAATAAGATTAGTATTATCTATAAGGACTATAATATAATATTGACGATTTCTTATAGTTTAAATCTTCTCTCGTTGTTATTTGCAGTTATCTATACTAATATTATATTATGGAAAAGTGTGAGCCTTTATTTTTGTCTGTCTGTGTGCCTTACGGTTTTTATGAAAATTGGCGCCTGCTGCCTGCCAAAGTTATAGAAAAACAATATACTGCTCACGAGTCACGCTGCTACGGAACCCTGAAACTTCGCATAATATCCCATAGATCGTATCGTTATTCATTGCAAATATATTATATATTATGTATATTGTATAACTATCGTTAATGTAATTGCGGACAACTACAACCTGCCTTCAACACCTCATGTGAGTTACAACTTAAAATTATAATTAGTTTTGCCCGCGCTTTATTGTCCCTAGATTTATACGATATTGCTGTTGTAGCCGGAAACCAGATAATTGCACTGTCAAAGCATTAATAATTTAATATTATCTTAAATTTTAATGACGTCCATCAACTTAGTTTGAAGTTTTCATCGGAAATTGAATAATAAACAGTACTATAATATTACTAATTAAATATTATTAACATTATACACACATCAAACTAAATACTCCGTTTAACTAAGCAAAAAATTATGTTAAGTTATGACTTATTACTTACTTACCTAAAAATTCGTCCACAAAGGTCTATCAATTTTTTTTAATTTTTAACACCTTTTCTCTGATAATATAGCACGTATAACTCTTTAACCTAGTGACTTTGCCTTGTCACAAATTATAATTACTTTATTACGCACTCAGCAATTGAGGGCACGGAATACATAAAAGTGACGTGGTACAATAAATTTTAGCGTATAATTTGCTCGAAACGCGGATGAAGAAAAACAGAATTAAAGCCCAAATAACTAATTTCCGGTTACAATATTTGAGCATGTTAATTTACTTAATTAATTTTTTAAATTGATCCCAAAACTTAATTGTGGTTTTCCGTAAATCGTTATGGCAAAGAGCCTAGTAGTAGTAAGCGGCCTAAGACAGTAACAGGCGAATTGCCTGATATAGAGAATTAATAATATATTATTTTTATAATATCGTAAGCGAGAATTGTCATAATAAGTATTATATAATATTTATCCAGTCGAGCCGACCCATTCGTAAATTGGCTTGTCCACAAACTTCTCTCCCGCTACTTAAAAATAGGCGACGAGAATAGGTACAATGTATAAGTAGGCTCTTTTATAAAACATGTAATTATTTTGATTTATATAATCAATAATGTTAAATGTAATAATTTAAATTTACTCATGTCAAACAATATGGCCGCGACAACGCTTTTAATTAAGAATTTCGCATGTAATCATAAAGTTTTAATTACACCATAAAAAGTTATTGTGATTGAGTTCGTTATCCAACATTTTAATATCATTATGCGTTGTAAATTAATAAAGATATAGATATTTGGCTAAATATGAAACAGGCGCCATAAAAGCCGAAAATTAACAAGGTGGTGTTTTATATTATCGGCCGGGCCAGCGTCGGCTTCGCGTTTATACTTCGTTCGGAGTTGATTTACTTTTGAGAGAGTCTTTATGTCGTGGACTTAAGGCTCTCTTTTATATTATGAAGTCCGGGGGTAAGATAAGCGTGAACGGGCTGTGTTTACTATTTACGGCGAGGGCGCGCGGCGTTTCCGGGCGGAGTGCGGACCCCCATTCGCCATAAACCTTTGCCCCGCCATTGTTATTCAACATATCTGCCTAAATTATGACGGTTATATTCAAATTTGACCGTCCACAGTAATGAAGCCATCTGAATATCTTAATCGATTACATCACTAGATTATTTAAAGTGCAGCATGTTTTATAGTGTGTAAGATCGTGTGATACAGGCTATAGATTAATAAGCTCTACTTTTAACAGTTTTCGGAATTTATTCATGATACTGTTAGTAATTTTACGAAATTAATGCCTAAGTATAATATGTATTTGGTAATTTCTCAATCTTTTATTTATTCCAAAAGTTCCAAAACGAAAAACTAATCAGACGCGACCTAAAACCTAAAATATAGAGTCTATGCATTAAGTCTTAATGTTTTCTTGTTTGTTTTTTAGCATTTACAAATTTTTTTTATTCACTCATGAAATAAAACATGAAAACACGAATTATAATACAATTAATATCAATTTGTCAGGACGATTTGAATGAAAATTATGTCCAATTAAATATGCAAGACAATAAAAGGCGAGCTTGTTAGCGTTTACATAATCGCAAAAAGTAAAGGTTTGTTAGTTCATTATATTAAACGATTTTGCTCAGCTGTATAATGAGGATGATATTACGATGCCGAAGTAAATTGCATATTAAATGTCAACGGATAATTCAATAATTCCCATGCACTGTGCACAGGGCGGTGAGTGGTGACCAGTGAGCTACGTGCATACGTGTACCTATCCATGTATTTTTACTGCTACTGCACTATTTAAAATTGACGTGTCATTTTATTTTCATCAATAATTGGCAATAGCGTAGATAAATGATGGTAACTACCGTCTGATATACCATTAAGAGCATACGCTAACACTTTTTTTCCATACAAATGTATTCCTCAATTTCCTCCCTGGATAATGCGTCTAGACAAATGATTTTTTGATACAATATTGGGATCTGTAAATTAAGCTATGCCTCTACGTTCGATATTTTTTTAATTTACTAATAATTAAAAAAAATATGACCCTTCAAAAATCGCAAAAAATGAATGTTCCGTACCCCGCCAATCAACCGACCATAAAACAAATTTAAAAGATCTTTAAGATAAAATAAAAACGTAGAGGCTCATGATCATTTCTGAAGATATTTAAAAGGAAAATTATTAGATAGGCTCTATTTTGAAGGAGGAATCAGAGGAATACGTTACCTCAATTTACTGTATCTGTCTCTATCACAATACACGTGCCAGCGCAGGGTGAAGCGTGATGGCAATAGTTTCTTCGTTCAAATTTTGCCGTACCCGCGTTCCCTATACTAATCTACACTACTATTATAAAGAGGAAAGATTTGATTTTTTGTTTGTTTGTTTGTTTGTTTGTTTGTTTGTTTGTTTGAGTCGAATAGGCTCCGAAACTACTGGACCGATTTGAAAAATTCTTTTGCTATTGGAATCTTACATTATTTCTGCTGAACATAGGCTACATTTTATTTTGGAAAAAAGTAGGGTTCCGTAAGATATTTGAGTTTTTCGGACGCAAGGTGTAAAAAATCAGCTAGAAAAGTTACTTATTTTGCGTACGCTGCCTAAACTATAAAAGATAGAACCATGAAATGTTCTAAGTAATTGTAGATCTTATAAATATCTACAAAAAAGTCCGCGACACACTATACCTATCTATGTCGAGTGAGGCACAATAACCATTTATTTATTTAAAAATTCTGAATTTTTTTTGGACTACATTAAAACGAATATATTTTACTCACGCTATTAATCCTTATCAAAATAAATTCTTTTGTCACTAAGTACAGTTTATGTAGATAATATTTGGTCTTTGAATGATTAAAATTGAACGTTTGGTTTTGAAATTATGGCGAAATTAAAATATTACGATAGTGGGCGTCACCAAAGCGCGTGCGGGGAAGACAATATTCTGTTGTAGAAATGAAAATTCTGTACTTATGTAGAAGATATGAAATGACACCCGAAATTACACCTTTGTCACTACATCGCTATAGAAGCCAAAAATGTGGTTAGTTTTTTGTCTGTCTGTCTGTCTGTCACTCTTTCTGTCTGTCTGTATGTTTGTTCCAGCATCACACGAAAAATACTGATCCGATTTGAATGTGGTTTTCGCAGATATATTTATCTTCTTCCAACTAAACATATTATGGTGTATAAAATTTTTTCTCCCCACCCCTCTAAGGGGACAAAAGAGGGGGTCAGATTTTGTATCAAACTTTTTTCTTTAACACGAAAACTACTGATCCGATTTGCATACGGTTTTCACAGATATATTATATTTGTCTTCTTCCAACTCAACATCTGGTATATAAAAATCCCCCCCCCTCCCCTCTCAACCCTCTCTGGGGACCAAAGAGGAGTCAGATTTTGTATACAACTTTTTTCTTTAGTCTACTTACTTCATATTAGGTATTAACTGTGTTTTTCAACTTAACATCTGGTGTATGACCTTCCCCCCCACACCCTCTTAGGGGACAAAAGAGGGGGTAAAACATGTATCAACTGATGACGTAGAAAATATACTTTAAATGGCAAAACAACGTTTGCCGGGACAGCTAGTATTACTTATAAAGCAGTAGAGTTTGTTTGTTTGAACGCACTAATCTCAGGAACTACTGGTCCGATTTGAAAAATTCTTTCAGTGTTAGATTATTTATCGAGAATATCGGCTATAGGCTATATTTTATCACGCTAAGGGCCTGTTTCACCACTTCCTGATAGGTTAGGTGCCGAATAGGCTATCCACCAATCAATTTGACAGATCGAGTATAGAGAATCTGTCAACAAATTTGTGAATAGCCTATTCGGCACTTTATCAGGAAGTGGTGAAACAAGCCCTAAACTAATAGGAGCAAAGAAACAGATGAAAATGTGAAAAAAAACGGGGATATCAGGAAATAATTGATGATGGACGACGCCGCCGTGGGCGACCTCGAAAAAGATGGCGCGATGAACTTGACACATACAAGCCAGGCTGGCCGACGGTGGCGTTGGATCGGGATGAATGGAAGGACTTGGGGGAGGCCTTTGCCCAGCAGTGGGACAGCATAGGCTCTTAAAAAAAAAGATATTTTAGATTTGATATCTTCACGGACTTCGTGTAAACATACACTAACATTAATGTTTTAATTTAAATTTTATCGTACTATTATTGAGATATCGGAGCGGCCGTGATAGATCACCTGCAGATCCCAGTGACTCGTGTCCTCCGAACGCAGATGCCGTGTTTCGTAATGAATTTAAATTCATCTCCATAAAGCAAATTATAGTAAGACACGGTGTAAGTAAGATTAAAAAAAACTGTTAAAATTAAACGCTATTAAGAACGAGTAAATTTAATTTTGATTACTGTATGAATATTAATGGAGGAAAACATTACGAAGCTAATAACATATAATTATTGTGCGTAACAATAGCACCTGTATACCGCACAGAAGTAGCGAGCTTTTTGTCAAAATATTACAAGTTTTATGACGTAATAATTACAGTAGTTTTTTTACGTTTTGCGTCGTCGTAATGATCGCCCCTGTAGGTAAAGCTAGCCGTAGCCGAGAGACGAGCGTCATTAACAGGATGAAGTCATTAGGAGTGCGTAAAACAGTTAATTACAAAGCAATCTACGGCCGAGATGGCGCTACGCGGAGGAAACTTCATCGATTTATTTGTTGGAGATATTTCTCCTTAGTCCTTTGGTGTAGATGAAACTTGCAAATAGGATTAGGGTCCAATAAAATTGTTACTGTAGGAGCAAATGCAGACAATTTTATAAGTGAAACATAATTTTAGTCTGGGAGTAGCAGCCTTCTCACGGACGGACCAGCGAGTTTGCAATTAAAAAAGGCATTACAGTAATCACATACTTTATAGTGGCGCTCGAACACTGGAATAGAAACGTTACAATTCGCGGCGTGAGGCAAATTGAGCTGTGAATGCGAATTGATTAAGAACGCAAAAAGTTCAAAGTTATTATCTGTTTCATTATCTTCGCGATTGTTTATCTTGCGTGTTCGAGTTCCATCGCAATTCGCAATAAAACTGTATTCTTGCTTCATGATCGTATACGTTATTTGTGCACAGATGTAGGTAGTAATTTTACTATCTAGCAAGTCATTTTGCTACCGTAGACGGGTACTACTACTTTTCTAGGAATGCAAGTATTAATCGTCTAAGATCCCGTTTTTACTTTCATATAGGAAATACTAGATGACGCTGGATAACTTTATGTCGTGCTAGTTTCTTTGTACTCACAATTATTAAGATAGATTTTAACTCAATAATCAGTAAAGAGCTGGTGTTACCGAAAGATTTGGTCTACCTTCTTCAATAAGGTCTTTGCTCCTTTTAAAGTAAACGACTATTCAAATGTTATGACACATACAATACGTATTTTGAGTGCGACGTCGTGGGTGAAATATTGTCAATACGGTGATGAATCGTGGACGTGCGAGATGAAGTGAGCGGGCGAGTGACGGGTGACGGCGCGGGTCGTTAGTGTGACCGCAGCGTTACCGATGATGGATCACCGGCGCCGCCGCCGGCCACCCGACTCATTTCATTCAGGGCGTCTGTCTGGCTCTCGCATTATACGGACGAACGTGGAAGTCGTATAGTTCGGAAGTAGCAAAAGTAAATTAACTGACTCCTTAAACTGGTAACGTACCATGTAGCATATTTTAGTTCTTTACGAGTGTCAATTGTCAAATCATTTTTTTTTTTTGCAAAAAAAAATTATTTGAAATCTAATCTAAATTAAACAATACACTTTCTAAAGGTCATTGAATGAAACCTAACGAAGCTTACTCAAATTAACTAAACGAAGAAAACTCGTAACTCATTACAAAAGTTACGAAACCGAAATGTTAATTAGTCCCGTGGTTACATGAACATCAAATAAAATTTACACGTTGAATGAAGAATGTTTAATGAACTAATTTGTCATTAGTTTAGGTTTCGTTCCTAAACAATCGGCCCGAGATTACACTTTGAATTTATAATTAGCCTGAAGTATTAGAAACGCTACCATCGCATTTTTACGTAAATCGTAATAATAATATTACGAACACCGTCTCGAAAACTTCCTCGGCGCGTAATTAAAGTCGGTTTTATGGGCGCAACGAGATAATTAGATACCGGAATAATTATAATTTTATGTCACTTCTGACATGCCATAAAACAAAAAATTACAACATTCTTTTTGATTGTAAAATAATTAAATTCCAACGTAATAAATATACCTATTAAATAATTTAAAGTCGAACAATGAGTTTAATTTAAGTCGTCAATTACATAAAAGCACGTAATAAGTACTTACGGTTTTAACGAGGCGAAGTAACGTTAACGGTCGCTCGCGAGTCGCGACTGGCGACTAGTTACTGCGAGGACCGCGGGCGCTGCGCGCTGGTAGTGACTATCAGCTACTGGTAGCGAAAGAAGACGTGTTAAATAGACTACTAAATCTTTTATTTATTTCTGCTTTCGTCATTCAACACCATGAAACGTTAACACGTTTACAGTATTCATTAATTCAAAAGATTTTATAGAGCTTTCAATTTGTAATAATATTATGTAAGTTAATTTGAAGGTACTCAGAAGACTTAATGACACTCAAAATCTAAAAACTATCACAATTTACAATACGTTATACAAACTCATCTGAGATCCTACAAAACCCGTTAAATTTTCACGAACTCTACATAATACGTAGAGAATGCATAAAAACTTTCTCCTACAGTGGATGTTCTGAAGTGGCGGTAGACAGGTGGGTAGTATATGACGGGAGGTGGGTGGTAAATGCAGTCGGTCGGGGCGATAACGGGCGCGGCACAGGGCTCCCAATCGTCGGTGCTTGCTCGTGCAGACACGTCTTTGTTCGAGAAAAAATAGCTCAGCGGTTGGCAGCCCTGGTGCGAGGGGCTACGAGTAGAAGGGGGAGGCGGGGGTGCCAGGGGGTGCTGGGGGGTCCGGGCGGTAGACGTCGTCGAGAAGCGGAGGCTGCGATCGATGAAGCGCGGACACGCCTCGCGCACCGACCGCGAGCCGCGCTCATTGTTGATTCCCTCCTAACGGTGTTACCTTACTTTGTATGCTTTTACACCGAGTGAGAAAGATACGCCGAGAATTTAAAATAGCTGTCACAAAGAAGGGTACTTTTTAAGTTAGCCTTTGTAATACTGATTTACCGAAACTCCATTTTTCTCAGCAACTTTATTCTTGATGATGAAATACATTGTGCATTTCATCATCAGTTAAATATTATATTTTTCAACTCAAGCAATACCACCTATGATAGTGTTCCCCCTTCTAACAAAAATGAAGCTCAATCTATGACATCTTTAGGCACCTCTAAATAAATGATACCTTATAAGGAATTCTGTTACGAGATGGAATGCTTACAATTTCATAGCTGTCAAGCGAAGATCCGTGCGTTGAGCGTAAACGGGGGTATTGTCAGGCGGTGCCTTTGGCCTGACACCGCTCCGACATCGCTCTGACACAACTCTGACACCGTCTAGGAAGCTCACACGCCGACACCAAATCCGACAACTATTAACAATTCAACAAGTTACATTGTAATCCGCTTAAATTAAAACATATTTTCAGATGTTCCCTTGATGCAGATAAAAGATTTTGTACTTCTAAAAAACTTCGGTAATTTTTTGATTGCAGAAAGTGACTATAATATCGAAATGAATAATGCAAAACTTTAGTTTTTATATTTAAACAGTAGTTCACTGTACACTCGTGTCTTTCTTCATCTCTATCAATTTATACCAATGAGAAATACTGAAGCTTGAGAAATCGTAAATCGTAGATCAAAATATTAGGTATCTACGTTTCGCTCGGGAGAGCTTTTAATCAAACAGTTTTACCAATAAACGACAAAACAAGATAAAAATCTTTATCGCTATATCTAATATCTTGTCAGAGCGGTTAGCTGAGAGGGATTAGGAGACAGCGACAAAACGACGAGTGGAGCGCTGCCGCCCAAACTGCCGCCGAAACATGTACGACATCTCATTTTAAACTCTGCGCCACATACACTTAGGATAGAAATTCGATTGACGAAAAGTTCGAACGGCATAATTATATTCTAATGTCAAGGAATTCGGAATTATTTTATAGGATAGTGATCTGTCACCGATAACGCGGCGCGTCTGGTGACAAGTGAGGCTCTCGCGTATAATCTGTGTTATTATTTTTTATCAAGCCCACTGATCTATTTCTAACTAAATTATTTATTTATGACGTGTCTATTGAGTATTGCGTGAAAAGGGACGCGCGAATCGTATCCCGTATAAACAAAACCGTTCTGCCACGATAATAAAACTAATCAATGCAATGTTAAAATAAATTAATATTTAATTATGCAAATCAGTAATTATAATCTGTATTAATATGTAGAGTCAAGCATTTTCGTTAGTAATAACAGTTCGGCGCAATAACGAGGAAATATGGGGCAGGTTTAATGAGGCGATAGCACAAATCACCACCCGTGAAACATTATTAACGATTATCATGAAATGTCTAACGTAATGGTGCCGACTGCCGACTGCCGAGAACACTGCCTGCCACCCAGGGGCGTAGCTACCGCCGTATATGGCGTATCAATTAAACGGGGGCCCTGGGCCACGAGGGCCCCCGACGTGCGTTAGCAAAAATTAATAGAAAAAATTAAATTCCATTTTTTTTTTAATTCACAAAATATTATGAGAAAAGTGATTAAATGGCAACCTTTCTTAAGGGCCCCCAAACAAATTTTGTATGGGGCCCCACTAAGGCACGCTACGCTTCTGCTGCCACCGATACTTTTTCAATTTTCATGTCCTTGCTTTGTAAACAATTAAATATGGAGCTTAATTGCACATAATATTGTTAGAACTCTATTTAAAAGCTAGGTGGATCAGTCTTGTGTAGGTGTAATATTATCTAATATTTCACACTGGCTATTTGAGATAGCGCTTTTTATTGTTATTTTAATTCATATTTTAACGCCGGATATGTTTTCTTATCAGGAATAAATTTGGATATATTTCAATCACACCAAACGCACCGCCATATGAAGCAATAATTCAATTTACCAATTAAACTTACTTACTAAGATAATATAATGTATATATGTATGTTTAAAATTTAAAGTTAGAGTCAACTTGACTTAAAAATAAAAGTAGAATCATCGAGACAAAATTATTTATTGTGAAGATAGCGTTAAGGAAAAATAGTGAAAATACCTACTCACACTTCACAGTCATGTAAGTTTAACAAAAAGGCTTACCTAACTTTACTATCGTAATTACAGCTACTTGTACAAATCACAAACAGCACCCTTTCAAAATGCCAAGGCCTTTAGTTATTGAATTTCGTCGCTTGATTAAAGCTTTTATTGCATCTCAAACTAATCATGTTAAAACCGTTTTTAGAAATTAGACAAGGTTATACTTAAATTAGGTCAAAGTGTCGCACGTCACGCGACCTTTAAGGAGCTTCTACATGTCGCCGATCTGCAGGAATCATTAAAAGGAGCCCTCATAAAAACTCTTGATTTTGAGCATGCAAGTTCAAAAAACAAAGTGCAATTTTTCTTCGATTGCTTGAATTTAATACGGCAAGCCAACTGGCTAGCGTAATAATTCGGCAAGGCAGATGCGTGAAATTGCGGCTTAAGAGCCTTATCACTTACCTATCAGCGCGTTCGCGTTGTGGACTTAATTAGGGTTGTACTAATTGTTGTTTATAGTTGTAGTATAAGAGGTAGCCACGACGAGTCAGGCCGACACGAAAACGTCGAAATGACCCTCATCATTGGCCCTATTAGCATTTCACATACTACGCATTAGTGATTATTACGGTGGTTAACTTTTACAACTATTAAAAGGCAGTGACTAGGTAAGATGTTATAGATAGCAATCACAATCCAAGGCTACGTCGACCATAAATAAGAGGTGCCGCTACTAAAGTTCGTATACCTACCATGTTGGGGTTATTCGTTAACCGTTTGTGTTATCCGGATATTTGATCGAAACTCGAACCGTTTATATTTCTACTGAATTAGGTAATGGTAATTTGAAGAAATGCATCATGGGGAATACTCTAGGTTTATCTTTTAAAAAATTTTAACCGACTTCCAAAAACGAGGAGGTTATACGTTCGTCTGTGGATATGTTTTTTTTTTTATGTATGTTCAACGATTACTCCGCCGTTTATGAACCTATTTTCAAAATTTTTCTTTTGTTATATTAGGTTTCACTCCAATTTGGTCCCATTTTGACAAAAGTGGTGATCTGATGATGGGATCCATGAGTAATCGAGAGAACTCCTCAAAATTCAAATGGAAACATATGTTTTTTTTTGGTTTCATATGAAGTATTCCAGGCATATGTTACCAAAAAGTAAGATTTTGCACCAGGATTTACCATGGTTCGAAGGTGGTGAACAGAACTCCTTACTCCTTATAGATACATGCTTGGGGGTTTCGGCGTTGTCTTAAGAACTGAAAGCATATACTACTATGCAAATTTAATTTATCATCATCATCATCACCACCATTCCACCATACATCCGTGATTAATCGAGGGAACTCCTCCAAATTTATATGGATTTCGATTTTATATGAGAAGTATCCTAAGCATATGCTACCAAAAAGCAATGTTCAGAAAAGTGGTGACCTGATGATGGGATCCATGAGTAATCGAGGGAACTCCTCAAAATTCAAATGGAAACATATGTTTTTTTTGGTTTCATATGAAGTATTCCAGGCATATGTTACCAAAACTAAAAAGTAAGATTTTGCACCAGGATATACCATGGTTCGAAGTTGGTGAAGAGAACTCCTTACTCCTTATAGATACATGTTTGGGGGTTTCGGCGTTGTCTTAAGAACTGAAAGCATATTATACTACTATGCAAGTTACATTCATCATCATCATCACTACTATAACCGGTCACCACACCATGAATTATCTAATTATGACCCTATTATTGTTACTTTTAATCGTCTTTAAGAACAAAGCCCGAATTTGTCGAACGATTTAAAAAATTATAATGTTATTTCAATGTAAATGACTCGACCTTGGTGTTTAGGTTACCAAGTTAGCAATTTGATCATAAGATCTATGAGGTAAGTTATTCTTAAAATTTATAAGGACGATTTTAGTTATATTATTTGAGCATCCATACTAATATTATAAATGCGAAAGTGTGTGTGTCTGTCCGTCTGTCTATCAGTCTGTCTGTTTGTTACCTCTTCACGCTCGAACCGCTAAACCGATTTTGCTGAAATTTAGCATAGAGATACTTTGAGTCCCGAGAAAGGACATAGGATTGTTTTTATCCCGGAAAAATTTAAAGTTTCCGCGCGATAAACGAATTTTGTCGTCATCTAGTAATGTTGAGTTGTTTTCATGAGTGTAATGATAGAAAGAAAGTCACTGAACAGAACTTTAGAGCCTTTAAAGACAGGCGTATGAACATTAATTTTATCATTGCTTGATTAACGCCAGGCATATACATTAGGTATACATTGGTATAAGCTTGGAGTTGCTTAAGCAATTCTGAAGTAGTAATATCAGACAATGAGTTCTCATAATATCATGAAAGTGTATCATCATGATGGATCCAAAGTCACTAAGCATAACACATTAGTCAGTGCAGAAAACCAGCTTATAAATCACTTAAAAGAGTGAAATTATTATTTTTAACTAAAAATTAAAACCGACTTCCAGGGTAAAAATAATAATAATTTGTAGTGAACAAAAAAGTGTTAAATAATTCTTACTCTTTAAAGTGCCTTATGCATAATTCTCCTAAACCTCAACTATTTCTGTACACAATCTACATTATTTTGAAGTCGGTAGCAGTCTTAAATATAAAAAATATTTTGTCATAGAACTCAGCATTCTTATCTGGTACCGTCTTCAAAATAATGAAGATTGTGTACAGAAATAGCTGAGGTTTAGGAGAATTATGCATAAGGCACTTTAAAGAGTAAGAATTATTATTATTTTTACCCTGGAAGTCGGTTTTAATTTTTAGTTAAAAATAATAATTGGCATATAAAGTATACTTGAGATTACTATCGAAAGTGATCTGTAATCTTCCACATGACATCCTAAAAGCAATATATATTCGCTTTATTATGTCTCTAGCCTACATAACTTTTACAATATGTTACGCATGCTACTCAAAAGTTACATAAAAATTCCTACCAAAAGACCACCCAATTAAGATATGACTTATAGTGACTACGCATACTTTGAGTCAAAAAAAGGAACTGCAGAAGACATTTAGTGGCTACTTAGCAATAGGATTACAAGCGCGATAACGTCACGTCATGACGAGCAGATGGGACTGACGGATGAGTTGGCGATCCAACACGGCCGAATACTAATGAGGTAACTCGACTCTCCACCTGTCCCGAGAACTCCCCTCCTGGAATTATCAGCGCCATCGAATATTATGTTTCTATGAATCAAGTCGGTCAGTTTATGCAAATCACCAAAGATTTCTGGGAATTCGCAAACTTAGCTTACTCAGTATTATCTCCAAAATATATGCACCTCAACATTATATTGTGGGTATCATTGTGGGTTGTATTTTTACGTCGTTAAGCCGTGATTTAGTGTAAACGCGGCGAGACATCATCAGGTGTCCGGCGCGGGGGGCGGGCGGCGCGGGCGCAGCGGGGTCATCAATCATCGTACATCGCTCGCGACGTCCCGTGACCGATTCCAACTCAAACACAATTGTGCCCATGCCACCCACGAGTTCTTGCGAAACGTGTCAAATAAATGTTTCGCCTTTGTCCTCTTTGTCCAAACACAGGAACACTGGTTTTTTCGAGGTGACACGTTTGACGTTACTAATGTCGAGTGTTATAATTTGCTTTTCATTCACGGACTTATGACGTCATTTCGGTCAATATATTATGTATTCGTAAAATATAAAAAAATTGCGATAGGTAATCGTATAAAAGTGTTAACCCCAAGTTAAGTAACGAGTCATTTAAAAATAATTCTTCACGGGGTTTTGACATAAATTACCTCAAGTTTTAATTGAACACTTCTATTATTCATTGCGGAGCTTCATTTCCTCGAAGAGTATCCAAAATCCAAAATGTCCACAAATAAAGTTTAACAGCTTTTATTCGAAAATTATTCATACTTCTTTTCAACAAGAACAGTTTTTTGTGTGTAATAATTTATGAACACAAACAAACATTTACAATGGTTCTCCTACCAACTCCCCGCTGAGATTGGCCAACGTAAACGTTCTAAAACTGTTAATAGGGGCCGTATTAAGTTTTTTCTAATATTTTATAGCAGTTCGTTTTTAATTTTAATAATTTTATAACTGACGCCGAGATGGATATCTGTTTGCTTAACACATTTTGCCCGTTAACGTTTTTTCTTTGCATAACATTATAGATAATGATAAAATGAACATATATCCGCCTGTGACACTGAATGGTACTGCGGTTGCACAGGTTTAAAGCTTTAAATATCTGGGGCACTGGGTCGGTGAAACGCTCAAAGATGATGAGGATATGGAACGGGAGCGCAGGGCTCTGTGTATTAGAGCTAATATGTTGTCCCGTAGGTTTGCCCGATGTTCCATACGAGTGAAAATAACGCTTTTTAAAGCTTGTTGTCATTCTCTGTACACGGCCAGCCTGTGGGTCAATTATAGTCAAACGTATAGAGCCGTGCGCACCCAGTATAATAACGCCTTCAGGGCGCTGCTGGGGCTGCCCCGACACTGCAGTGCTTCGGGGATGCTAGCTTCAGCTGAAGTAGATAGCTTCTCAGCTATCATAAGGAAATGTGTAGCATCCCTGATACAGCAGGTTCGAGACAGCGCCAACAGCCTCCTGAGGACAGTAGCGGAGAGACTGGATGTGGACAGTGCTATGATGCAGCACTGGACTCGCATCCATCTAGTTAAGGACACCAATATCACGTATAATAGTTATATTATACGTGATATTGTGCTTGTCCCATAATATATTTAAATTATTTGTAACCTGTATTCTTACTAACATAGTTTTTTAAGTAAAATATTTTTACTAACACTACCTATATGGTCCACAGATCGAAATAAAAACGTTTTATTTTATTTTACTTTTTTATTTTTATTAATTGATAATGATTTGTTTATTTTATTACAGGTAGATGATAGGACTATTATTTTGCAAAAATAAAAGACGTGCTAAGGTAATGTGAATTGTGAGGTAACAAAGGCCAGCCAAAGTAATAATTAATCTCGTGCGTCTAGTTTATGCGCGAGTCGCAATCGGAGGAAATTAACGACGACTGTAATTAAAACGGATCGCCTTACCGAATCAATAAAGTCACGATAAGCGAATTAATTGTTCTAGGACCCTGCGCCATGTTGATTCATAGGTTCACGAGGCTGCGGCATCGGTAATAGAGCTCCTATTACCGAATAATTGAAATATGTACATAATATTATAAATCCAATATCCGTTATCTCTCTCTACGTAATTACTAGTAGATTCGAACTGTGCCCAAGATATCGTGTATAATGATTAACGTCATCTTAGGAATATAAAACATTACAAAAACAAGCTTACTCAAAGGCAACAATTCAAATTCAAATAACAGAACGAAATCGTCACAATGAGAGCAATCAAGATATTATGATCGGATCAAAGTGATGTTTTCTTCAATAAAGTTATTAATAATCACGACCTCGTTAACCGCTGAGGGCGCAGCGAGTGTAAGTATAGACTCATTCATAATAAAGATATTATGTTGCCGGCGGCGAACTCTCCCGAGGGTAACGAATCGGTCGACCGATTAACTCTTAAACGACAAAAAGAGGAACTCCCTGCCCGCAGCCCTCTCGTTCGGGGGAAAACTAAGCCACGACTTCCGCTAATTATTCTGGAGAGTCGTTCCGCAAACATCGCCGTCCCTCTCGTACCCACTACCCCGCAATCCGATGCACATCTCTGCAAAAACTGTCTGAAAACCGAAATTTTCCTTACCCGACGGGCGGCCATATTTCTTCCCTCTCGCTCCCATTAAACACACCGTAAACGCTTTCCTTTTTTCACGCCCTCACTCTAATAGAAAGGCAAATTACGAGCTTACAGGCGCGGACGGGTGGCGATGTACGAAACCGCCGCGCCGTGTGTCCCGCTCTCGCACGTCGCCGGCCATAACTCCGCGCCGTTTCAGTGTAGGGGTTGACTACGTGAACTTTCACGTCATATTATGTTTATGTTCGTGCTTCATACGTGCGAGCTACCTTAAAACGGAATACGTACGAGAATATTTTGCAACGTGAAAATACTTCTAGTTATGAGAACAAAGAGAAACAACATTTCTAGCTTTATCACGATAATGTTTATGACTCATCATGTAATGCCAAAAGTCGTATAATATTCGATCGAACTAAAGAACGAACATAATAGGCTTCAGTAATCCAACACGGGTTATCATAATTTGTAATAAATGACACAGATTGTCCCCGCAGTCCCCGAGTGAGCGGTATCCGTGGCGTGTGGTAATGACCACCAGCGCCGACAGTTGATGAGCGCCTCGCGTGACGTCACTAACTATTATGCCTGTCATTTCCCTATATTATTTTCATATACGTCGCACTAAATATAGCGCGGTGATATTAAATGATTGTCACCGACTTCCACGCTCTAACAAGTGGTATAAAATGTAGACATTTGTCAAAATAAATGAACTATAGGTGTGTTTTGATCGTAACATACCATGAACTTTTTTCCACTAACTTGATCAATACCTACCGCTTGAATTTAGAAAACACAAAGATGTAGATTGTAGAGTTCGTATTCTCTACCTTACTCGTAGTCACTCTTGTTATAAACAACTGAAAACAAAAATAATATTATGACGTAATACCTTCAGAAACTCATCATTACACGTTGATTACACGATAATTAAGCGATAAAGTGGTAGTTTTGGTAGACCAACTAATTACAATGAAAAGTAACGTTTCGTTATCCGCCCGAATGTACAGAATTACAGATAGATACAACATACAAAAGAGTTGTAATAAAGAGTCCGTTTACTGACTTACACCGTTGACAGTACCTAGTGGTGAGAGGTGACTTAATCTGAATAAATAACGAGCAAATACTATTACCCCAATCATATGGCAGTTGATATGAATGACCGTCATTTTCGAGTTATCGACTTAACGCCACGCCGCGGAAATGGAAAATAATGACTTCATTGCCGTTCCTGGGTGTTGGGTGGTGCTGCTAACAAACGTAATTTGGTCACATTAAGCGTCATTTCGAAAAAACTGACTGCCGTGCGTGTACAAACCTCTTTAGTTATTGAAGCTAACAGAGGATTGCCGAGCCTAACGACCTAGCGTTGCCTGCGTTGCACAGTTGCTATGAATTTTTGTATAAGTATTTAAGGTTTTTATATTAGTAAAATAGCACATTGTACAAACATATAAGTTGAAATACAGACAAAACAATAATTTAAATAGTAATAATGAGTAAGGTTGCATTTGTACAAAATGATGCTTCCTAATCTGCAGTAAATAAAAACATTTCAAAGTCTAAAGGTGTTAAGGTAATAAACAAAAACAAATCACGAGCTAATCAGTAGAAAGTGAACAGTTCTGTAACATCTGCTAATCATGTCGTTCTTTAATCACCGCTGCCGCAAGCTCCTCAGTTCCGACCGCGCGGTTTTTGTCCCGAATCCTTATCGACCACCGGAGTTGACATATTTCATTTTTTGGGGTAGCTGTGAAAATGTAATGCCGGGCTTAAAAATGCACCATACGGCAGCTCGTATGCCTGTCCCTGTCTTCGCCGTACGGGGGAAACGAGACGGCCACACTACGGTAACCATTTTAGCGCCTGCGGCTAGGATCATTTCAGAAAGTTCACGGTGCAACTGCTTCCGCTTATTTTAAAAATTTATGGATACAAATAAATTAAGCTTTATTTCGAAGCTATTTTCAACGTTGTACGTGTTCAAACTCCATTATTTACAATGACAGTTCTAGCAAGATAGACGACTTTATACAGTGTAAAAGCAACTGTAATTTTGTGAAGCGAAAATTAGATTTTTTTTGTCAGTTTTAAAGAAAATCGTGTGTTTGAAAGTTTGCTAATACCTATAACAATTCTATTACTTGTAATCTAGAGACGGTCAAAAACAACTCCAAAAGTAACATTCCCAGATGTCAACTATTAACAAGATTCAGAATAAGGTCAGGCACGAGCGGTAACGAGCGGGCCGGCCACAATGGCTCGTTTGGCCAACAATGCCGCCTCCTCGCGGCCCACTTCATTACGCACGTATTGTGCTCCTGAACTATGACTCTCCGCCGGTGGCCCACCTTTGTCTAAGATAATCTCGATTGAGCTTTTAACGCCTTATTACACTCGTACAATAGCGCGATCTATCGCTCGATCGCCCGCTCGATAAACACTAGATAACGATTGATTAGAGCCGTAATCGATTAATCATCGTTTTCGTCGGAATCTGTGATACAACAAACCGTTCGATTTACTAAGTTTATAATAATTATATTTTCGTTACACAATCTTACCTTGTAACGATAATTGCAGTAGGTACTATTCGAATGATAAACTGGCTAAGAGAGAATCCTATTTGCGCATGTAGAGTCCCGTATCAAAAGATAAAAATCGGCCAAGTGCGAGTCGGAATCGCGCACGAAGGGTTCCGTACCATTATAGAGCAAAATTAGGCCATAAATTGTGTTTTTTGTATGGGAGCCCACCTTATCTTTTTATTTTATTTTAATATTATTATTAAATATTAAAGTACACATATAACTAAGGATTTTGTGAAAAATTCAAGTACCTACCTGTTGCCATTTTTGATATAGAGCAAAAAAGGCCAAAAAAATCACGTTTGTTGTATGGGAGCCCCTCTTAAATATTTATTTTATTTTATTTTTAATATTTGCTTTTTTATCAAAATGTATGCGATTTGACATAAGTCATCGCTAAATGACATTTCGCTTGCGAAGACTAGTGTCAAATCCCATACATTTTGATAACGAATTTCGTCATCGCTTTTAACGAAAGGGACTTTGTCTACGGCCTCTGATATACATAATCTGTGAATTCTTCCTGAAACTTCCTAATAAGTGCCGGAGAGGCTATCCACCATTTAACTTGATAGGTAGAGTATGGAGAATCTGTCAAATAAGTTGTGTATAGCCCATCCGACACTTAATTATAATTCCTTTATGTTTTCAAATAAAAATTTATTGAATGAAAATAATGAAATGAAAATAAATGTGGAATCAGGAAGTGGTGAAACAGGCTCTTAGCCAGTTGTTTAGCTTTATAAATTTTGTTGTAACTTGTGGTATACATAATATGTAAATATAAATTTGTAAATTGAAATATCTGCGTAATTTATGCAGAGGCGTAGTCACAGTATAGGCGTAGGAGGGCACCCCCGCACTTTTCGCATACTGTTGCCACTTGCCAGTTGCCATACAATACCCAACTAATTGTACGTCGACAGACCACTGCCACTATCTCGCTTCCAAGTTCCACGTAAAATATTAAATTACAAAACGAATAGGCATAATGATACAATGGAGGTAAATCATCTTTGTTAAAACGCCTTTCTGTAACCAATTTGTTGAGTTCATACTTAGTTAATCATACAGGACGATCGAAATTACCAAATAAATTATTCAATAAGTTATGCAAGTGTACATTTTAGTTTAATATAATATATTAAATTTAAAATTTAATGAAGTTAAAAACTGTTAACAACAAACGAGAACTCTTCAAAAACCTTAATAATTTCGAGACTCCTTTTAGTCTCTTTCTCGTTTACGTAAGATTTTGCGTGTAATTTGCCGTGATTGAGCATTATCTTGTAAATTAGGTATCATAAAAGTCATAACGAGAGTTGTTACGCGAGGTTATCAGATTCAGATGATTACGTCATCAATCTCCGTCAGCTTTCAACGGGAGCGCCGGAGAGTCGGACATAATATTGTGAGGTCACTAATAACGGAATACGGATAGCCGTTAAACGGCTTAATGATTTAAATCATTGTAATTATCACATCAATGATTCAAATAAACTAGTAGCAATAACTTTACAGAGGTCATAATATTAACAAGATAGATTTAATTTTTACAAAGCTGTGATTAGTATTTATCCAGTTTGTTATTAGCTCTACATTCCAGTTTCCACTATCATAACATAAACGCATGTAAAATATAATTTTATTTCCGTTTAGTTCCAACAAAACGCAGTCAACATGAATCATTCAACATTCCCAACGGGTTAATATTGTGACAGGTTATTTAGATTAATATAAGATTAATGTTGTACCGAATGTGAGATCCGTACAGGCAAACGAACAGTAGCTGACAGTTCGCGGCGCAGCGAATCGCGGGCGTGGGTGACGCTTTGTGCAGGTATCACTTCATTTTCTCTTATTAAATTCCTCCAGTATCAGGGCCGGGTAAGCGTATAGCACTTGTAGCATTTGCTACGGGCCTCACGTGTCGCGATCCGCGACTGTAATTTTTATTAACACAGTAAAAGCAGTAGCTACTTAAGTTAACAATGTCAAAAACTAAAAAATACGCGTCTGTTAGGCCTTTAACGCAAGAAACTAAAGTGAACCAGGATGAGGGCTCTGCACCACGGAAAACTGCTATGGGCCCCCGAGCTTACTGAATGCGGCACTGCCAGTAGCTCTTACATTAATCACGAATTCACGACGCCTTTTATAATTCTCTGACGTGGAGTCATAGCTCATTTCTCAATACCTACGCATCGATGTTTGTTTTGATATTATGTCTACAACAATACTATTGAAGCTTTTCAATTAATTGAAAGTTGAAACTAATGACTATTCTTACATTATACAGAATTACTACTTAAATAATAATATGGCTGAGTAGAGTAGAGATTGATTAGGCAATAGGTATGGTCTTTTTGTAATTGTGATTTGTGAACTGCAGCTTTGCTCCATTCACTTTGTTCTCTTGTATCTACTCTATAGACCTACTCTTACTTTTGGATTTAACAGTAGACTAAAATGCGTTTATTTTCAAGTCAGTAGGTGGGTAAACTGTAGAGATTCAATTTAATATTACACAGATGTTAAATAAACTCGAACTTTTTTTATACGTCAGCCATGTCATCACTAAACAACATTTTTTGCTAATTAAGTACTAAACATCATAATGATGTATTTCATATCATTACCACGTCGTCAAATAGTCCAATTATTAATGATAATCATTAACAATAAAATAAATTATATAATCTATAATGATAGTTTCCTATCATTAGCATCACAGCACAGGTAGCGAGCGGTTCTAAAATATTTATTTATATTATAAATCGTTCGTGGTTCATTTACCTTGTATTTGCCGGCTGTATTGCCAATTAAGGTGAAATAACAGTAAAACTGGGACCATTATTATATCGATTGGCCATATAAAGTGTAGTGATTACAAGGTTTTAACTGGTCCACATTATTTGCTCTTTTCTGTTCCATTCAATTCAATTTTAAACACATTAGTAATTATACCTTATAACCTTACCGGAATAACCGAAAACTGGGCTTTATTATCTTAGGAATTAAATATTTTGCTTAATTTTCAATTAAACTGTCTAACTTATTATAGAACCTTTAAAAATGTTAGTCATTTTGACACTTAAATTTAATTAACCCTTTGATAGGTAAAACCAAACTCGAATAATATATCCCACCAAAAACATTTCTTGTAAATTGTTGCCAAGACAACCATATTGTGTGAAAAAGATATGAGATCTGACGTAAAGCCAAGCTTCTGAAAATTTAGTTCGTTATTATTTTTAGCAATATTCCGCGAAATAAACCTCAACCTTTAAGTAAATGAGTGAGTGTACGCATAGGCATGCGTACAGCACATCCCTCATCTCCCACACTGCCTATGCGTGCACTCGCATGCAAGAACCTGCAAACAGCACCACCAATCAAGCAATAATGTTGGCAAATCCGTGCAAGGCCCCTCACCACCATGCAGGTTGAAAACCTCGACGTACGTTTCGCCCCAACACCGGAGAATCCTCAGGATGTGGACTCTACGAACGACGTTCGTCAAGTGCCGCCACCGGCCAAATCTACACGACCTAACTCTAGTGACCCTAACTTAAACAAATTCTAAATATCAGTTAATATGTATGGCTTTGCCGTTTCGCTAGCGTCGCAGAGGTGATGCGAATATTTAGTTTCTGATCTGAAGTTAGTACCAAAACAGCCGAGCCATACATATTTACTGATAATTATGTAGAATTTGTTTCAGTTAGGATCAGTAGAGTTAGGCCGTGTTGATTCAGTAGCATGGCTCTACATGAGATCGCATATCTTTTTCACAGGGTAAACACACAATGAGGTCGTCTCGGCAACATTTTACAAGAAATGTTTTTGGTGGGATTTCAGTTCTTTTTGTAAGTTGGTTCTTGTAAGTACTTATTTAAAGATTTTTTAGTTACTGTCTACATAGTACCGTGTAAACTCTTATGTCCTAATTCATAACATTGGTAAAGGCTCATATTTAAACCTCCACCCCCCCCCCCACCCCATTTTAAGGGGATGGGGGGCGAAAGTTATAAGTTTATAAATAAGTACTAAATTTAGATTACATACCAAATTTTAGATTTTGAGATTTTGTATATTTAATTAAGGTTCAAAGAGTGAGCTATATGTGGGTAGAACCTTATGTGAGTGAGCTCAAAGCAATGACAGAAAAATTACACATTTTTAGCCATAATACTTGGGCATTAGTAGACAGACCAATACATACTTAATTGTGAAATGGCAAAGTAAGCTAATTTTTATGACGCCAAAATTATTGAAATTCATTATATTCATAAAAAGATATAATGACTAGATGTTGCCCGCAACTTAATCTATTACTTACTAAGTAAATACCTTTACATACCATCGAAAATACGAATGTTCAATACTATACTTTGTAGACAGTAGACACTACTCACAAGGTTTAGGGAAATCATATTTCATTAAACCGATGTGTTTCTGAAGCAAGGTGCAGCTGACGCAGCATGGGTCCAGATCGTGGTTAACTCAAACTCATTCGTTCGAAGACCCAAGACAGGCGATAGTGAGAAATAATGATGTTCGATATCAAATGTTTTGATAGCATTTCTATCGGTGGAATTCCATAAAATGATAGCCGAATTTTATCTGCCTAACTTTATAGAAAACAGAAAACTTGTTTAATGTTTTTCTTCGATTACTATAAGTTATAACACTTAAACACATCGATGCAACGATGTGATAACTTTATTCTATAGACATAAATTACAAAATCATTAGATAGTTTGTGCTTAAATTCCAGCTGTAGTGCTGATTGGTATTGCCTAAGATTTAGGGCCTGTTTCACCACTTCCTGATAAATGCCGGATAGGCTATCCACCACTAACTTGACAGATGAAGTATGGAGAATCTGTCAAAAAAGTTGTGAATAGCATATTCGGCACTTTATCAGAAAATGGTGAAACTGTCCCTTATTAGTCTTATATTTTTATTAGCTGATTGCCTTAGATATATTCAACAGATTCTTTAGGACAATATTATATTATGTATTATCAATAACTAACGATCGCAATCAAAATCTTCACATAATATATGAAAATGCGTGCAAAACTCGCGTTACTCATTCGATTAACTTTAATCAAACCACCTGTTGTATTTAAAACGTTTAATAACCATTGGAACCGTCAGCGGCCATTGTAGAACCAGTGAGCGGTAATAACAAATACAGTTTATAATGTTCAACACCTTGCCCGAACCAGCTGCGATTCATAACTCGTGTATTTTTGACTCGATATATTCAATCAAACTACCGGATGAGACTCGTAATTTAATCGTGTTGATATTGGCCTTTAGTCGATATGCATTCGATTATTTCAACATCGCATTTAGAAATTAATAAATAGCGTACGTCTATGGGATTTTACATAGCGGATCCCAACGCTGTCACTAAGCGATGCATTATGTAAAATTACTAAGTAGTTATTTTTGTGTGCTAGTTGTTTGTATTACTAGTTATTATTGTGATGTCACTCCTTCCTTGGTCCCAGCAGAAAATCAGTGCAGGCTGCTAATGCTGGCTGGGGTCCATTTTTGGCATCACTCAATATAATGTTATATAAATTGTTTTGTGTCCTTGTTTTTTCGTCCTTTGTAAATATTGTGTTGTGTGATGTGCAAAATAAACTTTTCTTATTCTTATTTTGATTTCTTACTTCACTGTTGAAATTAGGTACTAATTAATATTTAAAAAAAATATGTAGGTCTTGTTTATGAATCATGCGAAAAATATTATGCTATAATTATTATAAGCCGCATTTGATCATTTTTAAATATACTTAAAAAATTATAATATACTTGTCTAATTGTTAGTAGGTACACTCCTACTTTTCGAGTTATAATAAAAATTCTAATTTACAATACAAGTAGTCAGGTACTTTTTGCAGAGTAACAAATTTTCCTCGATACGGCCACACGGCTGGTACTTTTTACACCTGGGATAAATCATAAAAATATCGTAACAATGTACGAAGCTGACGACCTTTAATTGTATTTTCCTACTTAACATGTTTATTGGCGATCACACCGCCGTTAAAGTGGCGTCACTCGTTCGTTGATACATTGTATGTACTTCTGTGGAAATCGTGTTTACAATCGCATATTAACAAGTTATAAGGCCGCTATAAAATTATATTACCCGGTACCTAGATACCGATGTTAGTGGGAAACTGCCGGCGACTAGTAATGTATGATTTAACGAGAATCACAACTTGTAGGGGCTTAACGTAGCTACATCGTTGGTTAAAGAATAACCGTCTATGTACAATATTTGTACTTAGAGATACTATATTGTATTGTTAATGTGAATGTGTGTCTGCCCTAGACAAGTGTCAAAACGCTAACGCTAACGCTAACTCTAACGTTACAAAATGTATGCGATTTGACATAAGTCATCGCTTCGCTAGCGAATACTAATGTCAAATCCCGTACATTTTGTAACGTTAGAGTGAGCGTTAGCGTTAGCGTTTTGACACTTTTCTACAGGCCCTGTTACCTCTTAACCCTTAACCTTTGAACCAATTTTAACAAAATCAGGTATTCAGACACTTTTAGTCTCGGAAAAGGTCTTAAGATAGTTTTTTATCACGGAAAACAAAATCTGGTACTCAGCTGTACTTTGAATAACGGAGAATATCTTAAAAGATTAGAAAATTAGAACGGTTTCCGCACGATTATCTAATTTTGGCGCAACGACGTTGCTGCAAACATACACAACTTTTATTATAGTCGTCTTGTAAGCTGCATCTACCTAATATACCTATACAGCAACCGACAGACGCCTCCGTGGTCCAGTGGTTTAGAGCGTAGCTCTTGACTCGGTCGTGGGTTCGATTCCCGCGTTGGAAACATGTTATTTCCAAGTTTGGTTATGGTTTGGGAATGGTTTATGAGAGTAAAAGGAATAGAGAGTGCTCTCGTGTACTGCGCACATACTTGAGCACTATAAAATTACTCCTGCGTAACTGGCCTGGTTGCAATGAAGCCGGCCACCGTCACCGAAACCGGTGTGGAAGTTATTATACCTATACAGCTGTAGTCCAAATATTATGGAGTGTGACACTGAAGGTCAACATCACATAAATCGTCCACCAGTTACGTCTTAACAAAGTCGGGCGCGAGGTGGCCGCCAGTAAATCAAAACGACGCCCAAAAAATACAAAACACGACCTGGGAGCTGGGAGCTGGGACAGACTGACGGCTCCCGCGAGCGGTAGTGATGTGCCGTCAAACAGAATACGTCGATATTCGCCAC
This sequence comes from Plebejus argus, assembly GCA_905404155.3. Taxonomy (NCBI): domain Eukaryota; kingdom Metazoa; phylum Arthropoda; class Insecta; order Lepidoptera; family Lycaenidae; genus Plebejus; species Plebejus argus. The sequence continues at coordinate 13,901,158 of FR989927.1, read as the reverse complement.
GACGACTCCGTTAAAATGATGTTTTATTTCATAAAAACAATGCTTATGGGTCAGCTCAGACCGTAAAGTGACGCGCAGATGCCGCGGTGATATGGATTTCTAAATTTGTATTAAAATAGATGACTCCCCAAACTTTGATAAACTCCGTTGCGTCTAAATACGCTTACCACGTAGGAACCGTGCATTTTTCCAGGATAAAAAGTATCATATGTAAAATAGGAATATTTCCCGGAACTCGAAGTATCCTCATAGCGAGAGCGGTTCAGCGGCTTGGGCGTGAAGAGGTAACAGGCAGACAAACACACTTTCGCATTTATATATTATGGATATATATGTCTAACGTGTTCAGAAAAGCTATTTTGTAGCTTGTGATTTTTTCTGCATTTCTGAAAAAGCGGCTAAGAATATTATCTCATACCCTCTTACTAATAAAAAGTTATACACCGTGTATAGAGGGTGCTTAAGATTTTTACTACTAATAATCATTTTTTACATTAAGGCCTGTATGACGATACTGTTATTTCTGTACTAATTTCTCTGTATAGACTCTGTGTAACGTGTGTGTAACTTAAAAACTCTACCGTTGCCAAAGCCTAGACACCGGCCAGTAGACTGGCTGTATAGGTCGTAATAGCCCACCTGTTTAACTATTCACACGTTGAACGCTTGTTTAAGAAGTTTTTATTAGTAAGAGGCATAATGTATTTAATATTATGTATTTTATTCACATATCGACATTATCGAGATATATAATATGTAACACAGTACATCTCTGATAACATGAAAAGGGTTGTTGTCCGCAATAAAAAAGATAAAGCGTATTACGGGATGTCCGAAGACAAGGACAGCGTGAGCATTTCCATAAGGCTGTCATAAAAATATTATGCTCACAGTGACACTTCCCACTTTAGCAATACATACATACCAGCTTTGGCAGCTTCCTTGATATTCGCTTAAATGTCACAAGAAATACATACAATTCAGTTAATTTCTGTTATTATTTTTGGACGATATAGTAATACTTACCTAATCCGTATATTTTTAATTTTTTCTTTCGAACTTTTATTTTGTGAGAATAATTCCCTCTAAAGTTTAAACAAAAATTTGTATTTACGTCATGAAATTATTAATTAATATTCTAGAATTTTTTCATTAGCCGTCGTTACATGCTCGAGCCGCATTACACGGTAGTCGAGACTAAATTAATTCATGTAATACACCTACTAATTACTATAGATGTACAAGTCTACACGAAAATATTAAAATATATTTTATTTTCATTACAATATTTTAATTATGTACCACTTTTTACTCATACAAATTGTTGAGGTTTCTTTCCATAACATAATGTTCATAGTAATAATTGTGAAATGTAGAGTCAGATAACCGGCTCTTTCTCTTTTAAATATTGTATTGGTACCCGCAAATCCGTTTCTCCAAAATTCGTTTACCGTACGGGAACCGTACATTTTCCCAGGAATCAAAGTATCTCTAAGTAAAGAGGTAACAGATAGGCACATTTATAATATTATTAGTTCCAAATTAGTTCGACATAATATTATATCCCTATAATTACATGCATTGCAACAGTCTCGCAGGAATTCAAAATTAATTGATAACATTGTAAGCAATTTAAAAACACGCTTCAGCACCCTCCCCGGCTAAATTTGTCTCTGATATCCCATTTTGATTAGATGTCTCGATTTATCCCTTGTTTACAATTTTATACCACGCGTGAACTGCATTGATACTTGAATAATATCCGCAATTTTAAAGAGATTAGTAGTAGAGATTAATATGAGATATACTTAAGGCCTACGTTTCATACTTATGAGATCGGTTATAAAGCTTGGTGTTATTTAACATTACACAAGCCTTCATGGTATTAAAAATTGACATCTGAAATACTTTAATTTAAATAATCTATTCTAATATAATAATTATTATTTGCTTTCAGATCAGAATTTTCTTTTATAAATAAAAAAGGTTATTACGTCTTATTAACTTTCCTAAATACTCCAACCACGTAACTACTGAGTATTGCAGTTAATATGAAACATTTTAGAAGTATTCGCAGTTAACTGAGCTCTAATGTCAAAATATGAAAAGTATCAAAACTGTTCACTGGTGGCTGTTGTCGACTGTCGAGCAATGAGTGTAACAATGGAGCGTCCCCTGGGATGGAAGCTCGCGGCAGTGATTTAGGCTAACTACACTTGTTGCAACGCGCCGCACAACACTATATACATTCAATTTTATTTTAACTTTAAAGTGGTCCAAACGAATTATTTTGCTATTATAACGCGATCTCGTAGTTCGTACACAGTACAGTCCCTAATCGTAAGGTAAGGAGAATCTAATACTGTAAGGAGAATCTATACTCTATAGCCCTCTGGAGTTGGGACTAGTCGACGGACATTTGTGGTTTAGTGGTCTTTGACCACTACATGATACATCTCTATCGATACGTCTTGTAGAAATGACGTTATATGAATTTGCACTTTGATTCAAGTTACTTGAAGTCAAAGTAAGAAAAAACGTACAAATTCTCCCAACAAATAAAAAGTTGAAACGTAAGCAAATATAACAAAGGCTTCACAAACTGATTTATGGTATTAAAAGTCAGGGGATCCCCTAAAAGACTTGTTCCCGTCAAAACTAGACGGGGGCTCCCGATGGCAATTTTCCGCTCACCGCCCGCGCCGGCACGCAATTATTTAGATAAACTCTCGGCGTGACTATAAAAACATCTTCCCCCGCCGTTGTCTCCCGGACAATTTATGTCGGGGCATTACGCCGGTTACGATAAAAATGTACTTTTAATTTATCTCGTTAAAGGGTTGAAGGACGATGGGGTTCGCGGAGTAATTGCTCCAAAATTAGCCACTCCGTCTAATGAATCCATTATGTACCCCATTCCCTTGATTATGCGGAATCGAACTTAAATTTTGTTACTTTTCCTGCTTTAATTTTACCTAAAACCAGTCTGGTACTTCAGCTATCCGCTATCAACTTATGTGGGTACTTATTAAAGCAAGCGTATGGTTGCAATTATACAGCTGCGTACCCATTGGGGCAGCCTTGGGCCGAGCAGCCTCGACTTGAAGCAAACCGAGGCTTGGTTGCTTGGCATGGCGCGGCGTGCCTCAGGTTGAGGCAGAGCTGTCTCCACTTGTGCGGCCTCGGGTCGATCGGCTGCCTCGCCCTGAGTCTGCCTCAAATGGATAAGCAGCTCAAGGCAATTTATACAGGATGTAACAAAACTATATAATAATACTTTAAAGAACACATAATATCTTCACCGTGTTCCTGACATTGTTCACTGTGAAAGTAGCAGCACTGAAAGAGCAAATTTTTTTTGCTGATTTTATGGCCAAATGCCCCAGCGTCATGCATTCCCATACAAAAATTAAAACCGACGGACAGACAACGAAGTCTTTGTAATATGGTCCCGTTTTTACCCTTTGGATGCGGAACCCTAAAAATACTCCTTTAGCACTGATACTTTGACAGTAAACTCTACTATGTCAAGAACACGTACATCCCCTAAAGTATTATCACATATTTTGGTTACATTTTGTATATAACTTGACCAAATCTGAGTGTCTATAATTATTTGCAGATTTGGTGCGCGGACATTCTGATCCGGTGACAAAGTCTGTTGTAGCTCATGAACTCACCGTCCGGTCTTCGTGATGATCATCTCTGTGCCGAGGTCGTGGAACTTGTCCCACAGCTCCTTGGTCTCCAGCTGGCAGTCCACGGTGAGCAGCTCCTCGCAGTTGCATGACGTCACCGGAGGGGGCAGCGGCCGAGCGGGGGAGGGGGTGTCACGCTCGCCTAGATCTGAAGAAGAGTTTTTAATATTAGTAATAAGTTATAACTTATGAGGTAAAATACCCAAATTTCAATTGCCAATAGCGGCATAATAAGATTTAATACTAGAGGGAAAGTCCTGCTTACGCCTTACGTAGTAAATATTTAGTAATCTGTGGTTCTGCTACGGCATTCATAGTATCTTAAAACAAAACTCTAAGGTGCCATATAGGATGACGACCAACGCTGGTTTAGTTTCTGTAATAGCAAAGACGATAGAAATGGAGTCGTAGAGAGTAGAGACTGGTCACTACCGGCGCCGTGCTTTTAAAAAGTCATAAGCGCCATTTATTGTTGAAAATAATATAATATTCTACATTTATTGTGTGTGAGTAATAAGTTAGGTAGGTATTTTTAAAATATCCCCTAAGGAAAATAGCAAAGTTAATAATGTAGTTATATACCTATGTACATTCGTCAACATAGCTCATTCAAAGTATGAGGTAATGTCTTGTGTAAGCTAATCGACAAAACCTCAATCAGAAAGACAGTAAACAATGAATGAGAGTAATATAATCATGTAATTGACTTGTGCTAATATGTTTTCTGCAGCTATTCTAGTTAATTGCATTCATATTATGTATGTGTGAAAATGTTGGGTTTATGTGAACTGTTTATAGCAAAGAGTATCGCTTACTGGAAGAGACATTAACGGATGGCGTGTCACTTAACACTTTAGGACTTTAGGTACCTACTCAACGATGTTTTACATGAATAATATTGTATTACATTTAACTTACATAGCTATTCTTTAAACTAAATACCTAGGCGGTTGGCACTAATTATTTATTATTACTAGTTAAATAATATACAAAATCAGCATCTTATAAATATTTTATGTAATTAATATCTCTAATAATACATAATTAGAAGAATAATTATAATTAATACAAAAAATGCCTTTGTAACAATTTTCTGCGGCCGCTAAAATATGATCCATAGAGACCATAAGGCATCTAGAGTATAATTATTATAGACCATACGTTAAACCAGAAGACGCTATCTTATTCTTAACTTAATAATATTACAGACGTACATACATAAGAGTAGTCATAATAATTAGGTTTGGTTTATTAATTAGCGCAACGGCCTAACTCCAATTTTTGTAAACTTCGAGTTTAAGGTGAACAAATTACGAAAACTCATATACCTACGTCCTACCTATAGTTCTTATCAAAAATATTTCCATGTCTATTCTAATACTTAGATAGCTACGTATTTTATTTTATTTATAGTAATAAAGCTTGAATCGAGTACAATTTAGTTTTTAAGTTGAGTGGGTACGAGGTATTGTGTGTCAAAAGTGTAATTACTACGTTCATAATATTATTATATGCGACTTACACTCACATATTTTATGATAACGGAACATTCGTATTAACTTGAAGATTTTAATTTAAAGATAACATAATGTTAGTTCCGCTGTTTTACAAACATTGAAGAACGGGTGTAGCTTGATATCGTTAAGATATGAAATTAAAAGGTATCGATTGAGTTTTAGGTAATGAGTAATGACAATAATTTAAATAATTATTAAGGTGACCGCGACGCCTTGATAATAAAGGCTGTAGCCTGTAGCGATGTCGATTTTTCTCAGCAATGACAAAAGCTAAGAAATTAAACTTCATGGTCAGTTTTCATCATGTCTTTGTCTTTGAATTACCCATAGCATAACACGATTGGTCAACTTTTATAACACAGAATAATCAATCAAAAAGACCTCTGCAAATAAAGGTATTCTAATTTTGCCAACAGAGGAGAGTGATTTAAGCTTCCAAAATTTGTACATAGATTGGCTTAAGCATACACTTTAATTTGCCCATAGCTTATATAAAATATATTTATGTATTTAAATTACGCGATAAGTAAAAACCATTTTGTCGCTTACGCCCTTTCCATTTCTTGCTGTTCCATTTCTCGTTTTCTATGAGAGGCCGGGCCGGACTCTCATAGAAAACGCGCAATCTAAAACATATCCAACACGGTTTTTTACGCGGCGTTACCTTAAGCGCCAGGGTAAAGGCCCTGCATTCACTTTGATTAGAGCGATTGCATGTGCAATTTTATTAGCTCTCTTATTTTGGAAACATACCTACCTACCTATATTTGAATTATAGTAACGTGCCATACTATAAAGTTTTTTTTACAAAAGACGATGGTTATTTGTTACTTTTTAATTTTTATATCAAATTAAGAATAACATAATATTATATTAATAGGATTTCATGATGATTGATAAACGTTTCTTTTAGTTAAGCCCCTATATCAAAATTGTAGAGCACTCAAATATTATGGTACCTTATACCTACCAACGCTTTGTCTTGGTTTGTACCTAATTTCAATTCCAACATAATGGAAGTAAATTGTTACTAGTCATTGAGTAGTAGTAGTAGTACATATTATCTTTGGTTAAAATAAGTCATCTTATCACACAGTATGTAGCAGAAATTAGCAGCACGCGACATGCTAAAAATTGCAGATTATACAGTAAATAAAATCGGCCAAGTGCGAGTCGGACTCGTGCACGAATGATTCCGTATACCGTTATAGAGCAAAAATGGGCCAAAAATTATGTTTTCTGTATGGTAGCCCCCCGTAAATTTTTATTTTATTTAAATATTATTATTAATTGTTAAAGTACACATATTTATATTTAAGGCATTTGTGGAAATTTCAAGTGCCTACCTGTTGCCATTATTGATATCGAGCAAAAAAGGCTGAAAAAATCACGTTTATTGTATGGCAGCCCCCCTTAAATTTTAATATTATTTTGTTTTTAGTATTTGTTGTTAAAGCGGCAACAGATAATACATAATATTATACACAATCTGTGAAAATTTCAGAAATCCTAGCTATAGCGGTTCTTGAGATACAGCCTGGCGACACACTATTATACACAGACAGACAGACAGACGGACAGACAAAGAAGTCTTAGTAATAGGGTCCTGTTTTTACCCTTTGGGTACGGAACCCTAAAAAAGACAACAATTTTTTGTTTCCAGTGTTGAATATAACGAAATTTATCAGGAGAATAGAATATAATATTATATAGTAGGAGTAAGAAGAATATAGGAGCAGTAGGAAGAATAAACTAGGAGGTGTAGGGAGAATAAACTAGGAGGTGTAGGGAGAATAAACTAGGAGGTATAGGGAGAATAAACTAGGAGGTGTAGGGAGAAATAAAAACTTGAGAGGTGTCAAGGGAGGAACGAAGTTATGAAAAAAAAACCCGGCCAAGTGCGTATCGGGCCACGCGCAATATAGGGTTCCGTAGCACCGCTAGTTTTTGAAAATTTTTGTATGGTCAATGAATGTACATTTATAACATATTTTACACTACTAACAACATCATCTCAAAGGAATTTGAACGAAAAGTTCCTTTATACTTCGCTGAATATATTTGTTTTAGTTGATCGACTATTACTGAATAACTTATGAAGTCTTCTTAGCCGTGATAGTTTTCCTTTTAAATTCAGCATATTTCCTACTCCCGTGAATTTTTTCACATTTCCAGAAGCAACCGCTTAGCTGGTAGAAGGGGGGGACACTGGACTCCAACGATTTTTTCCACTTTAAAACTTAATATTTCACAAATAGATCCCTAAATCGGAAAATGATCTATGAATACTCATAATATTTTTAAAAAACCTATCCAACGACCCTCCACACGATGGGATGGGCGCGAAAAAAAAATTCAATCCCGCTTGATGTGTAGGGGAGGTACCATAAAAAAAATATTTTTTAAATATTTTATGTACCATTGTGTCGGCATTATTAATATGTATATTCATGCCAAATTACAGCTTTGTAGGTCCTAGAGTCTCTGAGCAAAACCGCGGACGGACAGATGGACAGACGGACAGACAGACCGAAACTATAAGGGATCCTTGTTGACTACGGAACCCTAAAAACACAAATAACTGGCTTGCTTTCTATGAGAGAGAAAGACAGACAGAGAAACACGCGCACGCCCCACGGCTTACAACTATAGCAATAACCCTCCTGGCAGTCGGGTAAAAAGCACAGACAGTCAGACATAGATCCAGATAGATACCGCATGTCCCGCGAAGTACATACACATGCGGTATGTATCTTGATCTATGTATGTGGCAAAAAGTGTCGTTACAACTTTTTACGTTACCTGAGGAAGGCGTCGGCGAGGGCACGTGGTCGGAGGCGTCCCGCTCGCCGTCGGAGCACTGCTCCACGTCCACCTCCACGTCCTCGTCCGGCCCCGGACTACGGCAGCTGGACGCCGCCGAGCTCACCGACGCCGGCGAACTCTGCCGGGACCCCGGACCTGAGAAAAAAAATAGTTAAAAAAACACGCTTTAAAAAAAAATGAAAATTTTAACATTTGCATTGTCATTTGCTCATAATATACGCAAAAGTTTCGAATTAATTATTATACCTATTACTGGCGATAGGTAAAAATCGTGTTCCAAGATTCCGTTACATACATACATGATACCATAATGATGATTGACGATCTAAAGATCATTCTTTGGATGCTGTTTTAGTTTATAGATCATTCCTTTAACTACTGCGTGACTGGTGAGACATGTTCAATACTCGAGGACGTGATATTTGGCTATTATATTAGTTGGAAAAAAAAAATAATATAAAAAAATAATATCAATTGATCACTGAGTAAATGTAGCTTAAAGTTAAATAATTATTTACCCAACGCATGGACACCGCGAGCGGGAGGGGTAGTTGTGTGGTGTTTCTTTGGTAGCGCACGCCTCTGCACCGGCCGCATAGTATGCCTACTTGCCTAGCCGCGTAATTTACTTAGTATCCATGATTCATTTATTTTTGGGAAATTCGGAAAAAAATTAAGAACCTAATTTTGTTACATAATTATAATGAGAATCGAGTACTGAATACTCTCCTTAATTATCGGTATTGTCTCACCAGTCATGTTGTATATGGGAGTTGGGACCTTATGTTATCCATAGTTCCATACTTCCATACTAATATTATAAATGCGCATGTGTCTGTGTCTGTCTGTCTGTTACCTCTTCACGCCCAAACCGCTGAGCCGATTTTGGTGAAATTTGGTAAGTATGAAGATACTTTGAGTCCCGGGAAAGGTTATAGCCTAAAGGATACTTTTTATCCCGGAAAAATGTACGGTACCCGTGCGATATATGAATTTTGGCGCACCGAAATTGCGGGCGTCATCTAGTAATAAATAATTTGCAAACAATGAGATTATTTTTCACAAGGGATCTCACTTGATTATCTTGGAATGCAGCAGCTGTTTAGTTGATAAAGCGTACCTTTAAGGCACTTTGCAGACAACGGGGCGGGGCGGACCGGTCGATTTCGCCGCGAACGATACCACAAAGGGAATCCTATATTACTAACGCACACGGTGGGAAAAAACACCGCGCCGCAGGTGCCCGGCGGGCACTGGCGGCGCATGTCCGCGGCTGCCGGCTGCCCGCCGTGGATCACACAAACAAGTTTGTATGCAGTAACGCAGACGGTGTGTGCTTTGTGTACGCGGCGCGGTCAGCCGCAGACATCGACGGACGTACGCGGCGAAATTGACCGGTCCGGTCCGCCCCGTCGTCTGCAAAGCGCCTAACATTATGGGACCTTACACAGGGTCCCTTGTAGAAACTGTAGAATTCACTGTGAAAGTAGCAGCGCCGAAAGAGTAACTTTTAGCGCTATAAAATATAATAAAATGCAACAAAGTGAGCAAATCTACGATGTGGGTACAACATGTTCATCACATTCATGTAATAAATACTAATCTATTCCAAAAAATAACGTACCGGCTCTGAATAAAATTCACAATATTTTAGTCTTTATAGGGTCTGATGTGGTCAAAAATACAAGTTTAGGAATCTGATCGCGCTGACAGGCGTAACCCGAGCCCGACAGAACAGCAGCAACACGGGATCGTCTCGCTCGCTTCCTAGAACCCGCTCCGAGGAGGTTCCTCAAGCGAAGCAGAAGTTATTTGTTTGAATACCTGATTAATATAGCGTTTAGATATATTATAGATATATCGCTTTAGATGCATGTAAGCCGCAACAATTTTTTTTTACAAAAGAAAAGGGCAAACGAGCAAACGGGTCACCTGATGGTAAGCAACTACCGTCGCCCATGGACACTCGCAACATCAAAAGAGCTGCAGGTGCGTTCCGGCTTTTTAAGGTTTGCAGATCGTATAGGTCCAGAAATACTGCTGGTGATAATTCGTTCCAGAGTTTACTTTAGTAACAAATTACAAAATAAGAAAAAATTGGAGATCGTTTATTTCGTATAGTATTTTGCGTGAAATAATCGTGATATTTGAAGTTTTTTCCCTAATGGTGAACCAAGGCTCTCCACAAAAGTTTGAGTCTGTGTGTGTGTCACAAAAATTTTAGACATAAAGTTTTAAGCGTCCTGACTTTTCCGCATCGGCTTATTAGGCGGATTTAGGCCTCATTGATGTTTGAAACTTGAAGTGTGAAACACTAGGTCCGCGGACATGTGGCTAATAATATTTATTTGTTCAAACGCGAGGCGATCCGTTGTAATAGTGCACGGGCGTTGGGCGGACGGAGTCGTTCGGTTCCGCGCAATTAATCCTAAATAACGAAGTGACCCGCAATACTACGCGCCTGCGCCTGCGCCTGCGCCTGCGCCTGCGCCGCGCAAAGGAAACCACTCCAATTACTCACACCCGCAGTTTTGTTACCATCATATTTTACGGGGAATCTTATTTTAACCCTGGCCGAGCTATGATTTGAATACTTATATCAAACAATCCGTATGATATCGTTAGTAAAATATATTTATACTAGTTTTCCCCTTTTGTGGTTCCTTGCCTATTTAAGCAAACGTCAATTTCTTGTTTCTAACATAAGAAATGACGGACTTTCATTTAAACTTTCAACCCCTATTTCACCCCCTTCGGTGTAAACAGCTTTTGCTCAGCGATGATGAATCAGTCAGTCAGGACGTGTATTTTATAATTAATATAGAATATAGATAGATAAAAACGATTATTGTGAGTAAATCTTAAAAGATAGACATGTACTATCACGGACATTTTTAGATCATTAAAGAAAAATAATTCTTTCATGTATGAAAGAAAACGCTGCAAAAACGGTCCAAGATACCCAAAAAATATGTATATTTTTTGGGTATCTTGGACCGTATTTTTTGGGTACCTTGGACCGTTTTTGCAGCGCACGCAACGGAAGCTCTCAAAGATGAATTTCAAATCCAGTAGTTTCTGAGATTAGCGCGTTAAGTATAGATTGGTAAGGCGGACTTGCGTAGATCTGTATTAAAGATAATTCTGAGTTAAACATCATGTCATCTGTATGTGAGTGATACAGATAGATAGCTAGTTAGATACAGATAGTATATACTTTGTTAACGCGGACGAAGTCGCGGGCAACAGCTAGTTAAGTAATATGAAAACAGCTGCTTAAATAGAATTCAATACTTGTTCGAGTTTCAACGCAAGTGGGGGCTATTACGACCCCTTATATCCAGCCAGTTTCCAGCCAGTATACAAGCCGTGTCTATGCAATGGCCTGTAAGCTGGCCTGTAAACTGGCTGGATGTAAGAGCTCATAATAGCCCCCCAGTTGTCTGAATAAAATATTTAGATCAGTTCTTCACAATAATAATAATTATTATTACGTCAGTACTTTAAATGCTAGTGCTTTTCAAAAAAAAAGCGGCCAAGTGCGAGTTGGACTCACCCATGAAGGGTTCCGTAGCAGGAATAAGGTTTATTTTTATGAAATTAAAAGGTTTTTGATTTATTTTTATATTTCAGTGGATTAATGAAATTTAGATTAAGGTTTACCATTTATGACGTATAAAAAAACTACTGGCTAGATCTCGTTCAAACCAATTTTCGTTGGTAGTTTTTATAGTAATCTACATCATGTATTTTTTTTAGAATTATCATGCCCCTACTTTAGAAATTAGAGGGGGGGGACACATATTTTACCACTTTGGAAGAGTCTCTCTCGCAAACTATTCAGGTTAGAAAAATATGATATGAGAAACCTCAATATGATTTTTGAAGACTTATCCATAGATACCCCACACGCGTAGGTTAGATGAAAAAAAAGTTTTTTGTTTCAGTTGTACCTATGGGGACCCCTAAATTTTTTAATAATTTTTCCATTTTTGCATCAAAATCTTAATGCGGTTCACAGACTACATCTACTTACCAAATTTCAATAGTATAGCTCTAATAGTTTCGGAGAAAAGTGGCTGTGACATACGGACGGACAGACAGACAGACAGACAGACAGACATGACGAACCTATAAGGGTTCTTTTTTTGCCATTTTGGCTACGGAACCCTAAAAATTGCGACATTCTAAGGAATTGTTCTTCCTAAAATCTACTATTTAGTAGTCATACAACATTTGTGAGTAGTAATTCAACATTACCACGAAAAAACCAGAAACAGTAACCCGCTGAGAAGCAAGGCTAACAACTTGAAAATATTATTTACATATTTTTACTTCGTTCTTAATTTTAATTTTACCATACATTTTTAATAATTTAAAGAAAGTGTTTAGTATTAATATAAGAATGAAGGTAAATATTTTCTTTTTTTTTGTGATTGAATCGTTGATTCTATCGTGATTTGTGATCGAAGAATGGCGGTTGTTTCCCAAATATTTTATAACTTTGATGTAGGTAGGTACTCTATGTTTTATATATGGTTTCAGGGTTGCATTACTTGTAATATTATGTATTCTGTGGTTGCATTTAGCAGTTACTAGAAGATGTAAATATTCATTATGATAATTATAAGATTATGTAGTACGGTTAGTACCTAATATTTTATTTTTACCCGACTGCACCAGAAAGGGGCGATATACCTGTACCAATTTGCAAGGAACATAATATTTTGCTCTTCATAGAGTACCCACAATCGACATACTGGTAGGCACATAGGTACTTTTTATATCATTTCCATCTTCGCTGGAACCTAATCCTCTTTTATCTTTTCAGAATTATCTTGTAAATTATATTGAATAGCTGATGTCTGCAGTCTGACATCTTAAAAGGTGCACGCCGCTCATGAAATGCTGGTTGACGACCACTGGCCTATAACTGACAGCTAGGGCATGTTTATACTCTATACTGTATCTATCAGATAAATTGTGGATAGCCTATCCGGCAATTATTGGTAAGTGGTAAAATATGGAATATTCGGCAACTATTCGGTATTCGGCCTATTCGGCTTCTTTTTTTGCTATTCGGTATTTGGCCGAATAGTACGTACTATTCGGCCGAATACCGAATATCAAATCATGTAAAAAACACCTTATAATACTCAAAATTATGTATTTATTTCCAAATTACTATTTAGTAAGTGGCAAGTTGTGATGGATAAAAAACAAGCCTTTCAACATTTTTTGGTACCAAACGATTACGCTTTTCATCGTAAATGTTACCAGCCTCAGAAAATAACCTCTCACTATACACGCTACTTTCTGGAGATAAACTTTGGCAAATTTCGAAAGGTTTTGGTATTGTTTTTAGTTTGCTAACCACCACTTATAAGGATCGGCCTTCCGATCTAGGTGAACTGTTTTCAAATAAAAATCCAACTCGTTTGACGCAAATGACTCGTTTGAAAACGCAACGAGGAAAACAGGTTGCAAACAGGTGTATTAATACAGCTACCGCGCCCCCGAAAAGTATGTATTTGCTTCGGCCGACAGCGTTGCCGAATATTCGGTATTCGGCCAATTCACTATTAGTGGCATCCCTAGAAACAGGCCCCTAATGTTCTTAAAAAAAATTATTTGAATGTAGGTTTGTTTAAAACGCTTTCACGCAAAAACTACTTCGCCGATCATCATGAATATGTTACATCAAAGCATGAAGCTATATAATACATTATAATATTATATTTTGAGGTATAAATTATAAAAGTAACGTCTAAAATAGAATAGACAAATAAAATACACATAGACCTAACAAAAATATTTAAAAATTACAAAGACGTCTAAAAATATTATTAACATCTTGCTACTTCAAACTATAGTCAGGACAATTTAAGGTGGCACCAGCGGTTATTGACCTTTCTAGTCTAGGAGCTATATAAAATGTTTTTATAAAATAAAACATAAGTACCTGTCTGTAATGACAATACAAAAGCTGTTTTCTAATGTCTAATGGTGGATTGCACCAAAGGCGTAGTTAAAGTTAAAGTTAACTACGCGCCCTCTGGTGCAACCCACCCTAAATATACAAGGTGGCTTTTGTTATAACTTATAGGGTAACCAATAATTAGCATAGGCTGCTTTTTACTATCATCATCATCATCAATTTCAAGATGATCAAAGCATCACATGACCAAAGTAATGACATCATTACTTTGGTCATGTGATGCAGCTGATCCGATTTTATTAAGGATCTTACTGGCAGATGGTTTATGTTAGGAAGTTATTCTGGCTAGTTTTCATCGTCATCATCATTTTTGGAACAGCTTTTAAATATAATAATTAATTATTAAATCAGTTTAAAATGAACAGAACACTTTATCCACTTACGTCTTTAATAATTTATTATTATTCTACTAACTGATTTCCAAAAAATATAGGTAGAGCAAACTGCTAATATCAAAACACTTAGGACAGTAGTTTCTATAATGGTTTTTATTATACATAATCGATTGATTATTATCATTTATCAATATTAGGTCAGAGTAAAGTCTCATTTGCATCGAACATTGCTTCAAGTATCTATATATATCATTAATAATATTATTATAAAAAATAATTAATTGTAAGTATATGAACATTTCAAACTTCTTCAACAACGTATTTTAAATAATAATATTGTGATGGAACTCCTTAAAATTAACAGAAAACATGGAAATTGGTAGTGTATTCTGACATTTTTAGGTATTACAATATAAAACTGATTTTTACGTTGATTGCTACTAAATTCTAATACATTAACCTTGTAGTTTCTAATCTAAATCTGTTACGCTACGCTTTTACAATAAATATAATGGAATGTAATGTAATAAAAATTGTTTAGTCCTAAAAATTAAAATGTAGAGTCAGCACCGCGCGTTGCGACTTGCGACGGGAAAACAATACGCTGCCTCCATATGTGTACCTAAGTGTTTTATTGTTTATATTGTTGGTTTGCAGCTATAATTAAATATACTGTGAACTTAAATATAATATTGTGTGTAGTGAGTAGTCCATTTATATTATAATACTTTAAAACTATACGCACTAACTTAAAATCAGGGTGGAACTAGAAACAACATCACATTTTATTGACTCTACATTAATATTTGTCGCACACGTCATTTTGTATAATTTATGCTCTGCATTATTTTCAGACAACGTACATCCTTTGGTTAAATTATTATGTCAAACTGCCACCTATTATTCATTTTATAACCTTCTATCTTCTCACAATAGGTTAAAAATAAGTTTATTTTATAATATAATATATTTGGCATTAGCGACTCCTCCCGCAGCAGGATTTGAACAATATTTTTGAGTTTTTTGCTGTATATTATACCGTCAAAGTGCAGTAGTAAAAATTTCATACTATTTTACTAGCACAGTTCCTATTTTCTCTCTTAAACATAAATATTGTGACTTACCGAGAAAGGGCGGGGACCTGGCGACGGGACTACGCGGCTGTTCCACGCTCCTGGCCATTATAGCCGCTATCGAGAAGTCCGTGGCCTTCGTCTTTCCCTCTTCCGCCACCATCCTCGACCACCCGTCCACATCCATCAACACAAATACAGTCCGAACGCTAGCACATCACCAGACCGTCCGACACATTGTTCATATCGTTCACAATATCACTAAACCGAGCACATATTCTGCGTGGAGATTCCGATACAGCGCGTTCCGCCCCTCGCTATACAGTATGAATATGCAGTGCGGCGGTCGGGCGCGGACTGACGCGAGCGCGCGCGGCGCGGGGCGGGGCGGGGCGGCCGGCGGGCGGCGCGCGCGGCGCGGGCAGGGAGGGCGGGGGGCGGGCACGCCTCCCCAGCTCTACCACTGGCCGCTCTACCCGCTGTCGCCGGGGGCCGTCACCCCTACTCATAACAATATCACATTATTATTTAATTTGTATTCCATATCACTTGCTGACTCTTGTCATAACTCATTGTTAGCGTTCAATATAATTTGTACGATCCGTTAGTAGCTGCCATCGACTAAATCATCTTCGTAATGTTATTGAATATCTTTTTCAAAATTCGATAAGATCGGCATGATAATAAGACTATAAATTAGTTTTGTGGGCTTTAAAATAATTATAAGTACGAAAATTTAAATAATCGTAATATTATGTAGTTCTATTAGAAATTAGAATGTAGAGTTGAAAGCGCCGCGCGCCGCGTACGCAACTCTACCGCCCGCCCATTACAACACGATATGACTAGATAAGAGCGAGACGGCGCATATCATAAACGCAATCGAGAGCGTGTTAGAGAGAGTAGTTTATACTTTTCGAGTTTACGCCGCTGGATGTATTTATAAATGAGTTTCTGTTTTATGTTAATCCTGTTACTTGCGTGGTCGACAATTATTTACCTAATTATCTAGTAATTACACGGATTTTCTTGACTAATTATCACATAAAACTAAATTTCTTTTAATTATCATACAAATATTTTTATTCACTACACGAAATTCAGACACGTCATGTAACATTAAAATGTACAACACTAGCTTTTACTTGCGGCTCCACTTGTTTAAATAGAGTAGGTACCTATGGCATAAAAAATTTCTCCAATATATAATATATTATATAATATACCTCGACTATGTTCATTTCCGTGGTATATTTTATCACAATAAAATATTATTAAAATTTATTATGATAATGTTAGTTGCGGCCAGACTACCTTTACTCCATAAGAATCTACCTAATGTTCGTGTCATATAGCCTATTTCATGTAAACAAATAGGTATAACAATATTTACCATTTTTATAATGCTAACTGTGCCTATACGTACCCTACAAGGTTTTTTTTTAATAAAGGTACTAGGTAATTGAAAACTTAACGAGATCCATACCATACACACCTACTACTGTCTTATATATATACGCTATACGTAGAGACTTCATAGCCAATGTTGTCAGTACTAGATCATGATTCATGGTAGAGTCAGCATGTCAAACGCTTAATTATTTATTAGATCCCTTTTTGCGGAATAGATCAAAGTTTCGGTGAGTGTGTGCGGGTCTGAAATATTACCGCCTGCAGCTCTGCATGACTGCCAACTTGCTAACTCCCGCGGTAGGTACGTGCTTTCAAGATAATAATTTATAGGGAACAGTTGAGGTAAGTTCTTACGGTCAGTAACTTACTCGTATTTAGGTAGATGTGAGAAGGTATATATAACAAAAATTTTACACAAGTACCTACCTAGGAAGTTGCCAATAATCCCTTAAGCTTCTTCAATACAATGCCTACTCCACGTACAAAATGGAATTAAACAACCGGAACAAAATAAGAACGCCATGAAATATTGCCGAAGTACCTAAACAGGGTATAATCCTTACTCTCTCACAATGGAGGCCGGAGTTAAGTCCCAAAAGTGGGCAAAACACGGCGCTTAGAGATCTATTCGGCGTCAAAACGTCAATGAGGCATTGAAACGGCCTGGGCCACGTGGTGCGCCCACCCATGATGCAATTGCCCATATTGCACAATAAAGGATTTCACACGCATTGTTGCATTCCTCTTCAAAAAAAAATGGCAAACCATTAAACTATAAAACGCAAATTGCTTTTTCTTTACGAAGTATGAAGATTTAAAATTAAGTGTTTAAAAATCTAAAATACTATGGTACTTACCGTAGGTATAGTTAGTATAGATTCTAGAAGGATAATACATTATACATAATAATATACATATACCTACTATAGAAGAAGTCGGCCTTCTTAATTATGTAAATTAAAAATAGTATTTGGTGGTTAGGTCAAAAATAACTTTCAAATAAACTTTCTGATAGTTTTGATTGTTCAGAGTTTGGTTTTACTACTTTTATAAAGACAACAAGTAACAACCCAATCTGAAATTGTAACTTTACAATAAATTACATTCTCAGTAGGTAGAGTCTGAAAGTTGATAAGTTAATTCATAAAATGTATGACTTCAAATAAGTGTTTACTAATAATATAAATGTGCTAGTATTTGTGAAGTTTTTTATACAGTTAATACAAGTGAAGGCAATGAAATCGACACAGCGACCGTGAAATGAGTGCCGCCCCCCGCTCGAATCAATTCTGAACAACTGTATACTCTGATAATAACGTGATTCGCAATGGTTTGCCTTTCATTACATAGTTAAATTATATCAGCAGTCAACTAACAAACTGTTTGTGTAATAAAAACTTTTGTGCTAGGTACGTTACATCCAATATCGTAAACTTGCTAGAATTAAAGAAAATACACGTATATCTTGAGTATCGAGTTAAAATGTAGAGCTATGAAAATAATTCACTATAACACATTAACTGATTTTTACTTTATCGAGGGACTTTTATGATTATACTTACTTTCTCTTGCCAATCAAACAGTTCTAAATTCTATATCAACTTAGAGCACATTTTACAGTGAAATGGGTAGATAAATCACGACGCAACCAAACTCAAATGAGTAAAGTAAAATCACAAACAGTAAACAATATAAGTTACGGACGTTACAAATATTTGAATAAAGAATAAGTGAAACATAAAAAGGACAGCGAATTGAAGCAACAAATCGCGCGCATTATACATGACAAATGTACGTAGTGTCGGGTTGCGGCCACCCGCGCGCCGGATTAGTTTCAGCTTACTTTCCGCTGCGAGCTCCCCAAACACGGGCCCTCTGCCCTTGACGTTTGCCACTCCACTACTCGAAATAACTCTTAAAACGATCTATTTATACTTACGGGGTAATAGATATGCCATTAATTTAACTTTCCGGAGCTAAGGGATGTATTAGTTAGTACTTAGTAGTTAGTATTAACCTATCAACTCCTAAGCGGTCGAATTCGACCGCGTAAACAATATATTTCCAAGAATCCGCGATCGAAGGATATCCTTAGCGTAGTAGTTGCCTTAGATCCGAGGATTAAGAAGAAGATCGAAATATTGTAACTGGTTCCCAACTTCCCATGGAATATGGATAGATGCGTCTGATGCTAAAACCAGAAATATCATCAACTTTATTGATTTATAAGCAGCACTTATAAAGCTCCAGCTGGTTCCAGCTTCCAACATAGTTTAATCGCCGTAACAGTAATTATTTTTGGGGCTATCTTTATTCATAACTTTAACGGAAATAATTTTATATCTACGTCTGTATCGCTAATCAACACGGTCTCGGGGAAGCTCATTTAAAACGAACCTCTATTAAATTCGAGATTTATACTTCTCTCAGCGACTCCCCACCGATTCGCTGACTAAAATTAATAAATTTTATGCCTAAAATTACCGGAGTGTGGTATCAAGTTTTAATTGCCTCCAGCTCGTATCAAACACTCAATATATTTAACACCCGAACATCTCCGATACAAGCTTGTTAAACAATAATCAAAGAGTGATCTGTGGCCAATTAATTGCATATTGATATGGTTGCAGTGAACGTTAGTCTCATAAAACATTTAAAAATTAATTTTATAAACTTTTCAAGTACTTAATTAAAATAATATCTATGGACGCTTCACACCAAGTTTTTTCGGTATTCAAATTGGGTATTAAATAATTTTGTTCAGTTAAAAACTTTTTGAAAAGAAGCGAAATAGGAAAAATTGAGCATTGAGTAAAATTTTAATTACAAAGTACTTCATTAAAATGTAGACGATTATTCTAATAGACCTAAAGCGGCAGTTGTCAATATGTTAGGTATTAATAACGTCACATTAAGTTACAACGCTAACTGAAAATTACTTAAATAAGCCTCACAATAAACTTTGAATCCTACGTACCAAATAAATTTTCCTTTGTGTACACAAGATTCGATCGATAACAGCGTAAGCACTTCGATCAATCTGAGGAATGGTCGATAATCCCTCATTACCGTAGGCCCGTGGCCTCCACCACGCCCAGGGCTGCCGACTGATGTACTAACAGTAGCTACAAATAGACTGGTATGTACGGGGAATATAGTAACGCTGACAACCCTACCCGCACCATTGTCGGATAAGCTCATTATTTATGCACCTATTACACGATCCAAAGTTTAACCATTCACATTTAGGTACGAACGCCCACGCTTACGCCATCACGAATTCCATTTTAGCCATTATAATGAAGTGCGTTTGTGTCGATACAGACAGTATTATTTTAATCCCATTTTGTGCAGTGTTTACTTAAGTTTAGTTATAACTTAACCCTATTTAAGACTGTTCAAGGTAATCTGATTTCTGATAAGTGATGACGCTTTCAGCTCCGGATACAATATAATATTATTACCTTTTCTTTCTTGTAGATTCTAGAGCAGGTTGAAAGGTAAATAATTGAATAATAACTTACGTATTGAAAGTTATTTCTTTAAATGTGTCTCATAACCAGACGAAACATCAAAAATGATAATAAACTATATATGCGATAATTTGAAATACCCAATGTAAAGTTTGGGGACCATGAAAAGGCTTGAACTTAGCCGGTTTAACGTTCGTCGTCATTGATAGTAAGTCGCATTCAAACACATTCACATACGAACAATTATTCCGGTAAGTATTTAAGCTTTTATCGAGGAGGGCCATAAATATGTGCGCAGACGCATAATCCCCCCCGCGCCCCGCCGCCAGCTATAAACAGAAGTCAACGTGTCGGCCCAATAAATCCTGCTCTTAACTATTGTATCTCACGCCACAATAATGAAGTTAGCTCGTTCGGAAAGAATTATGTACCACGTGGGTGGGCGACGTCGCCGAGCGAATACGGTCGCGCTTCGGTCGCCGGTCGCGGAGTTTTTGTGGCTGTTGACACCCGAGGTCGCGCAGCCGGTGAGAGGTTGCCTCTGAAAAAACAAACGACCTTTACCATAATAATTTGGAGGTTTCGAATTGCAAACGCAGACTTTTTGTGGATTAACAAAATTCATTTGACAGCATCAGATTTTCGGCTAGGTTTACACTTTACGGTTGTAACGTAAAGAGAGTTTTAACCTTGTAAGCTTTAACCTACAAGGTTAAAACTGTCTACAGAAATTGGCCAAGTACGAATCGTCCTCACACAAAGAAAAAAACATTTAGTTGTTACTACAATATACAACATACTTACATATTTATTTTATTTAGAATTTTCTTTAAGGGACCTACCTATAGGATATAATATTCTAACCTATGGGATACACTGAAAAAAGCCTTAGTAAAAACCAGGTACAACCCCTAAAAATATCTTGGTAAGTACATACCTACATAAAGATTACAGTTTACGTTAGCCTGGTCCTAAGGACCTAAAGTTTCAGATGTAGGTATTTGTGAGTGTTCTTGTTATTGTGAGTTCGCTGATTCACATTTACAATACTAAATTCACATTTCATATTTATCTAAAACTTTTATGTATTTGTTTTTTGGCAAGTAGGAGCTACGAGACTAAAAACTTGTGAACATCCACTATCCAGTAACAAAGCATGACATTAAACCTAGATACTTTTTACTTCGTTCGTTAATGTTTATTTATATCTTACAAACTTTATTAACACTTAAGTATTAACATTCTGGTCGTGGACTTAAAGAACGGTGTTGACCTCCATTCTCAATAGGATCGCTCATATAAACAACAAAATCTAATAAATTTTGGAGTCATAAAACATCAAGTTACTTTTAGTGTTTAGTTTTGTTTATGTGATCGTAAATCAGCCGTGATTTGCTCAGTGATAGGTTTGTTACGAGATATTGCGAGACAAACATACATCAGGTTGTCATAGCATTTGCATTGACTATAATCATCAACCCACTTTGTTTTAGAAGGTCTAGGTCCTAGAAAACAAGCTACTCTACATAATATTTTTATCGTGATTAATTGCTATAATTGCCTATTGTCGTATTAAAATGCGTACAACGCTCGCTGTACTTCACCTATCATTAAAACTCATTTTATCTGTTAAAGCATTTCATGTACAATTTAATAATGTAATTATAATTAATTTTGTTCTATTGGTGAGTCTATAAAATTAAAATTGAGTAACCTATAACGCTTTTTAAGTCTCGACTCACGCAGTTTTTCATGCTTACAGATTATACATTTTTAAGAGAAAGATCTAGTCATCAATCATATGGCTCATATTTATCACATGTAACAATAATCTTCAGCTGCTGTAATTAAACTGCACATCTCGTGATAGCTCCGGAATAGCGTGATCATAATTCATAATCGTTCATCATTTTAATTGGAACACCTAAGGTTTTCCATGAACGCGTTAAAAGCTTATTCAAATACGATATTGAAGTAGATTGAAACTAAATATTATGACAAAAAACTTAATTGCACAATAAATACAAAATATATTATAGACAATTAAACGGCTTAAGGTCTGAGCCACGAAATAGAGTTAAGTGCTGGGCGGTGATTAACTCGAGTTATTGCCCATATCTGGATCCCAGGATAGTAAAAAACTGTTATAATTCAACAAACTTTTATATCCTACTTAAAATATTACACTTTCCTTAGCACCTTTTGTATGTTTAGAGCGCTGTCCCCATTTTTATGGGTGCGGTGGTTCGTAAATCATTGTAGTGGCCGAGGTGTAGTATCGTAAAGTACACGGTTCCCGCAGGGAGAGGTAGGTGGCTAGGTGCTGGCGATTAAACTATCTCATTTCCGAGATGAGTATTTTCAATTTCACTTATAAACGAGGATTTTTATTTGTAACAAAAAATCACTTACCATAAAAGTCGTAAATGGAAGCACTGGAGGGATGAAAACGATTCGTTACTTATTGCTTTTTGATTTAAAAGTAGTTTTTGCTCGCGACTTTGTCTGTGAAACGACGGACTAAATTTTTTGTTCGTTTTTTGTGATTCTAAAATGTTTGTGCGACATGCGTAGATCTGTCGTCATATAGCTGGTGCCTAGGCCCTACGCGGATTAACCGATTTGGTGTAATGTTGTATATATTTTTAAGCTATTGTGATCTTAATTATTTGTGCTCTATTTTCGAATTAGTAGCACCCTTACTGCTTGTTTGTGTGTGTGGTTAAATAATTCCTGACATTTCTGCATTAGAGGCACAGAGTTAGAAATAGGTACTTTATATTAAAGGCATCTGAACCACTGATCTCTATTATACAAGTACGCTGGATAGCTGATAATGATCCTTTGAAATGACAGCTATTTCTTGTGCCTATTTGAAGCGGAATCAGCGCCTCCATTATTCGGGTAGAGAACTAAATCTGACGTAATAAAAATGACGTTTGAAAGCCGCCATATTGGCGCTGATAGCAGTAGTGAGAGTACTTGGAACTAATACCAGTGATGACAACTGTTATTATTGGTTGTGGGTACGTCAAATTTAGTTCTCTACCCGAATAATGGGGGCGCTGATTCCGCTTCAAATAGGCACAAAAAGCTGGTGTGTATCAGCTATCCAGCGTACTTGTGTAATAGAGAATAGAGATCAGTGATCTGAACACACTGCAGATTGCTTTTAGGAAGGAGTTACGACTACAAACCCAAACCAACTAATATATATTCTGTGCCCAAACGGAGCTAGTAAAATAACATGAGGTCGACTTTAAAAAATAAAATTCCCGATAGAGGCTAAGCCGCGACCCGTCTGCTGTAAATTAAACTTAATACCATTTTTAATGGCTACTCAGAATGGTGTTTTGATTGCGGCGCACTGGAGGCGTCGACAACTCGACAAGGTGATAAGGCAGCGACGGTTCTCGTGACATGGGAGAACATTTTATAGCCAAAAAAGCGACGAACGACATACGCCCAGACGCGAAACGAAGGCGCGTTTAATGTGAATTCCGTGACACTCGAATTTTACGATGCTCATTAAAGACTTTCGACTCTTAGGAGTTAGGCCATATTCAATAAGTATCCCACTGTTTCTGTAATTTTATAGGTCTCGGCGCGGCGATAACGACGCAACGGGAGAGTGATGATTTGTTTAAATTTTAACAAACAATCCATTTAACGGTTATTAACGTCGAAATTCACGAGGAACCATGAAACGAGACCACAAAATGAGCTAAAGAGTATCGAGTGATAACAAAAAGGGCCATTAATCTCTCATTGTGATGCCGGCGAAACGTTCCGTTGTGTTTGCGGAGTCGGCGGGCCGAGGGCGCTCGCCGCCGCTGCCATTGTGTCTAAACTATCGGGTGTGATGCGCACAAAGAGTGCTACAAATGGGGCGAAAATAACTAACAATTCATTATACTTATGTACACAAACTATAAATAACGGTACAGCTGTAAAACAAGTATTGGGAGACTCGCGACTTTAAAGTTTAAGCTCACACATATCGCTCGCACATGCTTATGATAAAAATATTTACAGATTTAAATTTTCGTCATTTCCGTCATTAGTCATTACATCTTGACCTGAAAAATTTTCCTTGTGTTTTGTAAAATTTGAGAGATGATAAAATGTTTCTCGATTTTGGGGCTTCAGTTTCGCCGAGAGTGACGATATATGTAATGTAAATTCGCTGTTTAAAATTGCAAAATCTTTTCCGTTCCAAATCTTAGACTGTAAGAAAGGAGAGCAAAATTGTTTTTGTCTTTTATGTGAATAATTTTGATTCAGAGTAATTTGTTTACAAAACGTTGTACGCGTGTGTTGTTGAACGTGTGCCTACCACCGGTTCGGGAACTAGCCCGGCGAGAAGAACCGGCGTAAGAAACTCGCACGGGACCATCTTTTACTTAAAAAGATGGAAAATTACAATAAAAAAAAATATAACAATATTATGAGAGCTACTTACTTTATTAGGAAATATAAAAAATATTCTAGTAGCATGTAAGAACCACTCTATTCACAAGGTGTGTTGTTGTCGATGAAATCATTGATTTTATAATAAGCTTTAGCACACAAACGTTCTTTTAATACTTTCTTATATTAATAATTGATAGAGAGATTTTGAACGTTTTCTGGGATCATATTGTACAGGGTTTTTAACGATTTTCTGACTTTGCTAAGTCTGATCACTGGTGTTTCTAATTTGTTCTTATATTAAGTACTAGTGTTAAAACAATGATTGTCGCTTTTCTTATTGAAATTATTTAAGTTCTTTCTTACATACAACTGATACCTATAATCCAAGACGTATTGAGATGCGATACTCAGATGAACTCAGAATACAGTATACTTTTCTTTTTTCACATGATGACATTTTTACAAAGTTACAAAAGTTATAAATAAAACGTACCTATCCGCTCGCTTCTGCAGCACAATTATTGCAGATTGTCGGCTGCATTTCTCCATAGAAGGATCCCATAGGACATAATGCTGTGGAAGTATCAAGTAACTAATAAACAAGTCGCGCTGTTTCTACATCAGTTATTTCTCTGATTTTTAACAGCATAATATGCTGCAGAACTGAGCCTATCCGCCAGATTTGCAATATGCGGACTCCACTGTAATTTACTGTCTAAAGTTATACCTAGAAATACAGTGGTGTCCACTAATTTCATTTTCTCGTCATTTAATAGTAGGTACATTGGTTTGTAGTTGCCTAACATTTGGCAAACTGAACTTTTTAACATTTCGATTTATTAGAATAATATTAGCATTAAACCTTCTTCTTCTTTTTTTGAGAAAGCACTATATACCTCACCGTAATTCATTGTTGTCGCTTCACATTAAAAATTAGTGAAGTGTCATCAGCAAAAAGTACTCTCTCATGCTTATCTAACTAGATAAGGTAGGTCATTTATGTAGATGAGAAAAAGAAAGGAACCTAAAATAGATCCTTGTGGAACACCTAGCATTATTTTACTACCATTAGACCTTTCAGAATTAACTTAGCTACTCTTTGCGTTCTATTTGTAAGGTTAGAACTTAACAGTTTTAGGGCCGTGTTCCATAGACTATAATGATACACTTTTCTGATTAATGTAGCATGTTCAACACAATCAAATGCTTTGGATAGATCGCAGAAGATACCAAATACATCTTGCGACCCCTCCCAAGCTTCAATTAATACGTGTGTAACAAAAATAAGTGATAATACTTTAGGATGTATACGTGTTCCTTGTAGAGAATTCATTGTGAAAGTAGCAGCGCTGAAAGACGATTTTTTTTTTTTTACTTTTGTATGGACAAGGGCCCGAGCGTCACGAGTTTCCCCATACAAAAGTGAAAAAAATGTTTGGTCTTTCAGCGCTGCTTCTTTCACAGTGAACTCTCTACAAGGAGCACGTACACACCCTAAAGTATTATCACTTATTTTTGTTACACCCTGTATACTACATAGAAGACTGATGCATGCAGGCTGCATCTGATGTGGACCTACCTTTAGTAAATTGATTGCCAAATTGATTGTATATAACAAATTATAAAAGTTAAAGTGAAATAGTAATTGATTTAGAATATATTTTTTTTATATTTTACTAAAAGTTGGCAAAATAGATATTGGTCTATAGTTGGCTATTACATTACTTTTTACAAGAAAACCTTTCACCTAATAAGTTGGCATGTCACTAATTAGTAATTAGTTATTCGTTTATATAATGGTAACGTCGACTTTGAAATATAATTATATTATGCCTACTGATTTTTTTCAATTTACTTTACCCTGTTACTGTCATGTAAAAACAAAGAAAGTGAGGTGCTTATTTATCATACTGATGAAAATTATTCAATCATAATAAAATGTCACGTAATTTGAGGCTTCTATTATTATTTTCTATGACTACAAGTAGTCGTGAAAACTAAGTCGTAGAAGTAGCAGCTACTATCTACTACGTAGGAAGTAGATATAAGATTACGTTAAAAATGAAAGTTGATATTAAATTATTAATTTACTACACTCATGACTCAATCAATATACCGTCATAATTAAGTGTAAATTATATTTTTATGTGCCTTATTATATAGTAATATTATTTTGAAATATTGTTTCCATCAGACGCAATATAGTGATTACGAATGAAATTTTAACATTTTTACATAATATTATGATCCTACAAGTAATTAACAGTCGTGGGTATTTTACTTGGTCTTTTAATCACTTTCTGACATAATTTTAAATTAATTAAGTAATATAAAACGGTTAAAACATGCACTATAACATAAGGTTACCTGCACAATTAGCGTCGTAGCTTTATGTTGGTTATATTGAAACCAAGCCACGCAGGACTCATTTTTACAGTGGCCAAGCATGTGCCCTACATAGCTGCATAGGTACAAGAACCTGTTTCTGTATTTTACATAAACGACGGAATAGAAGAATTGACACGAGATTTACGTGATACAATCACCAACCAAAGAAAACAGAATTTTAGTTATTATATTAATACGGAATTTGAACGCACGACTTTAAGTCAGAAGCCAGGGCGACTCAACCTTAGAAGCCCCGTCACCCGTCGGTCATCACAACCTAGAAGACGACGCGTCACGCGACGGAGGCACATAAAAGATAAAAGCTAATACGAATTATATTTTCTTAGAATACACCAAAATGATGGTGACGTAGCAATTAGTAACAAACGGATTCCAAAATATTTAGCTTCGCCGGGAGACCGATCGCTCATCAGCTCAATAACAAGATATTTGTGAGTTTAAATACTGGCATTGTTAGCGACGTCGATGCCGGCCGGGGGAGCCCGGGGGAGCCCGCTTCTCATGCTCCGGGATTGACAGCTCCGACGTGTGACGACCATTGTCACGCTGACATGTTGACACTGTCAAACTTGACTTCTGTCCGGATTCTGCATGTAAATACGGAAACATTACCCTCGGTGCCGGCGCACAATGTACCGACAAATTAAATAATAGAATAATAAACTGCCGATTCCGCATGACACATCTGTCGCTTGGAAAAATTCGCCACTTGCAACGGCTCAGCTGAGCCTTCATTAAAACAGCTTTAAACCAGAACAAAATTTATTTTCTCAAGATAAAGTTAACTCGGTACTCGGTATGCTCAATGTTGGTAATTGAAAATAACATAATAGTGTAGGTATGTATTTAAAAACTTAAATGTTTTTAAGTAAATGTTATAGCTAATTTCTACAAATTCGTGACAAGTTGAATAATCGTGTTGTGTAAACTTGGGTGGTCTCGTAGCTACTGGTTTTAAAAGCTATTCTTTAAAAACAATAAATCTTGAAAGTGTAGCAATTACTTCCTTTGTATTTGCATCTTGCACTCATAAAAAATCGGTGACATCAGCGCAGAGAACGACTCAGTGCGGACTGCGGACCGTATTCGTACAACGTAGGTAATATTACGACGCTTCACATATTTTCTCTACTGAGCTTTTTAGACCTCGGCAACAATTTTAATACATATATGTACATTGTACTTACCTATAGTATTTTTAACTTTTCTGAAAGTTAGACCAATAAAGATAGCACGATTTCTAGACAATGAAGAGTTAAAATAATAGGACACTTGTTCAAATAGTACGTGCGAAAAAATAGAGGAACCCTGGAGCGGACCCCCGCAAGCCTCCTCCCCGCCGCGCGTCCCACAACGGCGACAATACGACAATTGGGAGATTCAACTCTAATGTTGTTTGGAACTGTCGAATGGACAAACAATTCGCTTTATATCGTGCCACAATGCTCTCCGCTTGTCTTCCAAATGTACCATTTCCGCACGCAGCGGTCCGGTCCTTGATAATATTGTGTATTCAAAATGCACGTGACATTTTAGAAAATACGATGAGAGCTTTAGTACGCATAGATCGAGTCGATTGGAAGAATACCGTAGGATCACAAAGGAATGGCGTATGTTAATACTTTAGTCGCTTACACCAATCCATTCGCAAATCGCAATACTTCAAAAAGTTTTCATAATTTAAGGTCTTTACCTATTTGTAATTTTAGTTACAACTTACAACCTAAGATTTATATTATGGCTCTCTTTTCGTCATCCTATCTTCTTTAATATTCCGGTTCCGTCTTGTAATCCGTATAAATCAAACACGTAAGGAACATAATGGCGCCCGCCCCATCTATTAGCCGCACTCTATCTTCCCCCGTCTTTGTCCGCTAATCCGCTGGGGAAGTGACTAAATATCTTGTGCAAATAAACATTCGGCTTATTGTCAGGGGAGTAGCCGTTGCGGATCGGCTTATGCGGCGTGCGGTGTATCACTGCGCCTAATTATGAGAGAGATTTATGGCATCGTCCGGAACTAACTTGTACATTATCATTTTAATATTTTGTTTAAGCAAATTTGGCTTTAAATTAAAGTTAATATGGATCATCGTAGTACACTGTACGTTGCATTATGCATACGAATATCTCTAATCCTGTTTTAGGTTAGATTACTTATTAACGTGGCCAATTCTTGAAATGCATTTCACCGCGACTCAGCATTAAAATGGACATGAACAGAATTTAAAAGAACGTTATTAAGTAGGTATTAGATACTTTAATGAAAAACGTTGAATAATTACTCGCATGATGAAGTCAGCGAAACGCGGGCAATGCAAATCGCGTGATCACCGACTGCCTACTCAAGTAAATAAACCCTAACGGCTTAATTAATAAACATAGACAAGCGTAAACTACGATTAAATTAATACTCAAGTTACAACTATTCCTGGCTGATAAAGTCATAATTATTAATTACCAATGTGCTTATAAGCTTACATACAAAGCCGCAACTTTCATGTAAATTTAAAAAAATACTTTTTATAATAATTTTGCATTAAAACAGAAACAGTTCATATTAATAATTTATTAAAAGATAAGCAACCGTAAAAACTTAATTTCTAATGATTTCTGTTAAGTACATGATGTGATAAACTGAAAACATTGTTCATGCAATGCTATGACACTCACTGGCCTGATGCCTCTCACAAGTCACAACAAATACATTCCCAGAAAGAACGTTTCATATTTAGACGAGACAGAAAAGATATTATAACAGCAAAGTTCTCTTAATATTATATTGTAAAGTCATCACATTCCCAACAAACAAATGCAGTTAGTGAGGTCGTTTGGATCAATTTACATGAGCGAACAATAATAAGCAGGCATTGTCCGCGACTCCGCCCAGGCAGACCCGCGCTTACCGTCCTCAATGTAAATAGATCATAGATCAGATACTCAACAACTGGTTATTTATGAGCCCTAAATGATAAACACACGCATATTTTAAGCATAAACTGATATTTCTCCGTCGTTTTAGAAGACTTTGGATGGTTTTTTAAAGATTTTTATTTTCCGGACCTAAACACATACAATAATATATTATCTACGTCTGGAAATTGGAACTGTCGAATGGACAAACAATCGCTTCATATTTCGACAGTTTAATTTAGAAAATTTTATGCACTTTCTTGGTGGATACTGAAAACTTTTGTTCGAGTAGTAAAAGCTTGACGGGTGAATTGCACCAGAAGCGGGTTATCTTCAAATATGGCGACTTTTGCTAGGGATTTGACAGTTCATTTCACATTTTGTTATGGTTAAAGTTAAAGTTATAGTTAAAGTAAGCCGGTGCAACCCACTTTAAGCTAACTTACGAGTTACGCTTTAACAACTTTAAGCTGTAAGTTGTAACACATGTGGTATTTGCATAAAATAAAGTCAGCCCGAATCTGGTGACGTCAGATGAATGTGCACATAGAGGGCGATGCTTATGCATGAGGCGACGGCTGCTCCTAGCGAGCTTCTCCCCCCGCATTTGAATAAATACAATTATCTTGTTTGTTTTAGCTTCGGTCACGCCCCGTCGGACGGCCTTCCGGTGACACATAATTCCTTTTTCATTCCACGATCGTCTTATACCATGTAGCTTTAAACAAAGGTGGATCGCGCTCGTGCGATCTATCAACAGGTTTTCTATACTTATATGAAATATAAGGTTCGCAACTTTTTTTTCAATTGTAATAACTACTACTACGATTTAAATTTAAAATTCATTTCTCTCAACCTTAGCAGCGTTTGTTGTTCTAATGGCAAACATTTTAACTATTATACAGAAAACAGCAGATAAATTTGATGCCAAATGATGGCATCATCTCGTGAATCCGAGTTTTTGTTGAGGACTAAATTCAATATTGTTTGGTCGAATTTGCATTCAAGATTTTGCTATGCAACAGCGGTGGCTTTGAAGTCGGGAATCGACTGCGGCATCCTGCACTGTTATTATCTCAACACCATCGCACTCTAACCTAACTCATTTCTTTTTTAACTGCACCTCCATCTCTGTCGCTCCTTCTCCGGCTGAGAGGGACTGCGGGTCATTTATACTAAGCTCGGATCGAAGGCGTTCCCTCGACGATTTATCATTTAGCGTAGCCTACAGACATTATTTGAAACGCATTAAAATCGCGGCTGTGTAAAATTTGTCGGCAACTAAATTAGTACTTCTCCCAGAGCGCATAATTTATCGCTAAAACCGCATCCGGCTTGTGGCCTGTGATGTTTTGATTCAATACTCATTGATGTCGAACATTGAATGCTTTGATAAGACAATTTTTGCAACATCTTATTTGGTACAACTTTTTAGCCAAGAATTAACTACTTACTTACTTCTTTTTAGTTTTTAGAATCTGTTCTAAAATGTCTAGTCTTTGGGAAGTAAGGCCTGGTAAGACTAATTTCTACGATAAAGTAGTTATGTTTTTTCTTTAAGTACAAGTTATAAGTACGTTGCTTAAAAAATTCTGGATCAAATTACCACAACTTAAATGGTTCATAACCATGAAGTGTAAATCCACGACACGACGAGGAGTAATACATCAGTTTTATGTGACGTGTGACTTAAATTGTCGTCGTAATTGGTTCGTACCGCCGCCCGTTTTGGTCTTCGGTCAGTGCACGTAGGTATCCACCGTATCGGCTGTAGTGCAATCATCGATTCGATTCGCCGTCCTATGTATTAGGGGAGGTTCATTCTCACGTAAATAATTATCGGCGACTCGTCACAAATTACAAGGCACCGCGCCTGCCGATATGTGGTCGTCACGTAACACGCGCGTGACCACCGCGCGGACCGCTCGTCTCCAATTTATTCCTTAAGTTAATTTGTTACCTAAGTTAAAAGCGCACGCTGATATTACTGGCACTGCATCGACATAGCGAGACATAGAGAACTCTCCTGAATAAAGCAGCTAGAGAACTCGACCTAGAGTCGTTTACAAACTCATTATTCCTTCCACCGATTCTTTATTTTTCTCGGTGGGTACTATAGACTTGCATATTTAAGGTGTTTTACATTTCGAAACAAATCGGCACACATATATATGATTGACGTCGGTAATAGCCGCATCCATCACATATATTTAGCATTACGAATACATCCTTTATGCTTAAAGTAAATTTCGCGCATAAATCATTTCTCATTATCGAGATAATTTAGCGCGAATGAAAAATAAACGGCGGGAAGAAACAGATTTATTTTGTGTAAAAAAAGACTTCGGCGAGTGATGACGGTTGTTTTGACTGGTAGTGACGGTTCGCGTGTGGAACAGCAGACTGACCGCGTGGGACTTGATGACCCTGTCTCAACAGGTAAGGAATTAATATCGGTAGATATCGTGTCTGGGGCTCTAAATATGTAACAAAGTTTTATTTTTCAAATAGGTCGTTAGGTACTAAGCGGATTAAATTTCGAAGATCCCGGAACAGCATATGGGGTTTCTGAATTAGTAAATAGAGATGAATCACAAAATGGACTAGCTATAATAGTTGTCTGTAGTAGGTAACAAAAAAGTGACAGATTTAGGACAGCTGTACTTTCTGATAAAGTGCCGAATAGGCTATTCCACGGCTATTCACAGATTTTTTGACACGTTCTCCATACTTGATCTGTCAAGTTAAGTGGTGGAGAGCCTATTCGGCACTTACCTATCAAAGTGGTGAAACTGGCCCTTAGCTGATAATAATTAATAGACTATCACAGAGAAAAAGCTTATTGTAGGTAAATTGTATAGAATTAACAAAAAGGTCAAAAAGGTAGAGTTTAATAGAAGTTGATCATATGTCTCCTGAAAGCGTTGTAGGTACTTACAGGTCTACCAGAATCTGATGGCAATTTTCGATAGCAGATTTTTAAAAAATATCTTTGATCATTGGATTAATTTTATATTTGCATTTTTAAAACACACAGAATCAGCCGCTATTGAGGAAAAAAAGATCAAAATATTTTATTCCAATTACCCCGGTAATGGTATAAGCTTGAGTCAATGTAATTTCTCACTTTTTGCCATCAGATTCTGGTAGACCTATAATCATTTCTGTTATTTTTCCTTACTTACTGGTATGATACATCATACAGCTCTACATTTACGTGTGTACACTACTTTAAATCCTTCTTATTTTATCTCCTTCAAATTCAGCCAATGCTAAATTGCCGAATTTGAAGGATTTTATAACAAATTGATTCAAACAAAATAGTCCTAACAGCTATATCCAGCGGTGCAACAATTTAAAACTATATCCGTATCGCCATCTATCGGACACTATCAACACTAAAGACAACGATATTAGAAGGCCCAAGGAGGCCACGCGCGTTTAGAAATTAGCTATCAAAATGTTAATATTGATGTTACACTATAAATTATACCCTATAAATTCAATACACATCATAACTGAGTGTTTGTTTGAACAATGAAACATCAAAATAAATGCTTTCAATAAGTGGGCAACGTCGAATCTAAATTCTATCGAATAACTGGGTAGAATTTAAATTCGGCCGTTCTGGTTAGCGGCAGTTTATTTATACCTTATTATGCTGTATTAGATATTAATTTGGCTCAACCTGACTGTAGAGTAGAAATAAACTTAAACTTATGAGAGTATTGGGATCGCGGGGCGGCGAGACTTCCCGCTGAGTCAGGCCCCTAAAACACACAGACCGCGGGGCGCCGCACTTTACCCGAGCTTTTTACTAATAACACCGTCTTTCCCTGTCATGCCTTATTTCATTCGAACGTCTCTCGTTTTTTCCACGTCCTCGTTTTTTTTCTCGACCACGAACAGTAACAATAAAACGACTCTCTGATGATAGTAATCCTTCATCTTCATTGTCTTTTGGCAGTTTCGTGGAATAAAATATGTCGAGCTCCCGCGACTCGATATCCGAACGCCTTATTATAAATGGCGTCGCTTAAAATATTTTAATACCCTCTACATCACGGCGATATTAATTCGGTACGCTCGAGTTGAGCGGGCCGGGTGCCACTGCTGGAATGTTAAATGACGAATTACCGACCACCGAGATTGTGAGATATACGTTTCAGATCTTATTGACTCTATTATTTTTGTGTGTATAACTATAGTAAATGCAGCGGCGTCGATAAATTATCGATAGAATGGAGTAGACTTTTTTGTTACTCATGAGATCATGCTGGAAGGATTTCATTGTTATTGACACTGGAATCACCAGAGTATAATTGATTACACTACATAACTGTTATTTAACAATACATGACAATACCTAGGTATCTTGATGTTATTTATAATAAATAATTATAAAATTTCACATCTCTAAGCTGTAGTAGGCTACAGTATAATCACATCAGTGTCATTAAAACAAAATATTATAATCTACCTAGTAGTTGGTACCTATAAATATGTAATATACCTGACAATAAAATACAAATTAACTTGGTATAAGTAATAAGGTTTTATAAAATATATGCGTTATCTTACTTTAATTTTATTGAAAGTAGTATAGGCAAACGTATCGAAAGAAAGTGGTATTTTTTTATCTAGGTATGAAGTTTGTAACTTCACTTCAATTCTTCACTTGTATTTATCATACTTTTTATTGAAAGTAGTATAGGCAAACGTATCGAAAGAACGTGGTATTTTTTAATTTTTATCCATGAAGTTTGTAACTTCACTTCAATGCTTCACAGTTTGTATGATGTATCTGTGCGTTTGTCAATATCGCCTTGGTAACCGTAAACAAAGCGAATGTTTGCAATGTTTGTGTGATAGTAATTTCTCATTTAAAACATTCAAAATGGTAAAGATCAGTGTGGAGTTGGTACGTAAAAAGGCGGAACATCACGATTGCTTACTAGCACCATTAGAAGAGATAGCACTACATCAAGAGAATATTGAAAAGATCGAGTACATTCAAGATTGGTGCCCCAAACTTAAAATATTACTCATGCAAAGTAATCTAATTTCTAAGATAGAGAACCTGAACAAATTAAAAAATCTCACTTACTTAAATTTGGCACTCAATAACATTGAAGTTATAGAAAATTTGGAAAGGTGTGAATCTTTGAATAAGCTAGATCTCACGCTAAACTTTATTGGGAAAATAATAAGTGTGGAATCGCTAGCTCGGAACTACAATTTGCAAAGTCTATTTCTAACAGGCAACCCTTGCACTGATTATGATAATTATCGTTGTTTTGTTATTGGCACCCTTCCTCAATTATCTTCACTCGATGGAAAAGATATAAAAATATCTGAAAGAATTACGTGCCTCCAGAACCTTCCAATGATAAGGTCAGATGTACTATTCGAGCAAGAGAATTATAAATACAAACGCCAGTCACAAAAAACGCGGTTAGAGAAAAATATACAAAGTAAGTGGGAAAATGAGTACAAGGATATGGATCCAGATGAAAGGAACAAAAAGTTTTGGGCAGAAAAGTGTGAACATGCTCCAGAAGTGAGACAAGAAATAGAACGCATGCGACAGCTAAAGATTAAATCCGAACAGGAAGAGAAAGAAAAGGAACCTAAAAGACAGTACAAATTATTTAATGAAGACGGAAGGCCTTTCAATATTAATCAGCCGAGAATAGATTTTCTTTTTAATGATGCGGAGCCAGATAAATTCATTTTAGACTTATCTATATACAAATATATGGATACGAGCTTAATCGATGTTGATGTGCAACCCAACTACGTGAGGGTCCTGATAAAAGGCAAAATATTTCAATTGCATTTGCCTGAAGATGTAAACTTGTCAAATTCAACAGTTACGAGATCTCAAACTACCGGACACTTGGTTATAACGATGCCAAAGGCTAACTTCGTATTAGAAAAAGGACCAAAGAAATCCACATATTCTGATCTTGAATCAAGAAGCTTTAATTCTACAATATTTTGTGAAAGTCAATCTAATTCAAAACGTGAATTTCTGGAAATAGGACCTCCAGTTGATGTTCTCGATTTTACAAAAATGACTAATTCTAACACGACAAAGTATAGCAAGCCTAAACTGAATATGAAACCTAAGCCACCGTCAGATGGTTTTGTTGATAATCCAGAGGTACCAGATCTTATATGAGCAAATATTATCAAGGTGTGTATTTTAAGTAAGTAACGAATGTCTGAGTATGTAATAGGATTTTTTAAATGTTAGTATATTAAAGATGTTTTAAAAAGAAACAAAAGTATTAAAAGTATCATGTAATAATATAATAATTAGATGCCCAGTAAAATATTTACAGTTCTAGTTAAAGCTGATAACATAAAATTTGGACAGTTGATAAAATTATTACAGTGATTAAATACACATTTTTTCTGCCATTACAATAAACAACATATAATAACAATATTATGTTTCAATCTATCACATTGGTGATTATTATAAGAGCAGCATTTTTTACTCATTTAATAAATTAAGAAAAAATACAATTTGTATAAAAGTTAAATATTAAATACGCAATTTCATCTTACAACTAAAGTCACGTAGTACAAACACTTTGTAGTGCATTCAGCATACTGCTTAGCGAATAAATACGTAATAATTATGTTTCTTTAACATAATGATGTGACGTTAGTACGGGAACCCTAGAACAAATTTTTTTGTAATTACTAACAAGCTAATTTTTTGTGAGTAGCTATATTTTGATAAGACGAACAACATTTTTATTTTCGAAAAATCTCGAAAGCTAGCAAATAGAGATAGAAAGGATTTCATATTTTGAATGGATGGTCCTAAAATATGAATTGTTTTATTTGTAGGACAAGATTACTCTTAAATTATATAACTCACAAAAAATTTGCTTGTTAGTAATCACAAAAAAAAATTGTTCTAGGGCTCCCCCTCACATGTAAGTCAAACAATAGTATCGATAAGTAGGAATTTTAAAATGTTTTGGAAACATATTATTTCGCACACTCATACCATTAATACCAACATCACACTTATGATTTATAACAAACACGATAATACAAATTACACTCATTCTAAATCTGTCGAGTTTCGTTGGCGTCGATCAAGGGAATTCCATTTGTTTCTGCAGAAGTCACAATGAAGGATAGGAAACCATCAACGTCGTGCATCTCTTTGGATGTGAACTTGGCTGAGATCTGGTGACGTCCACCCCAAGGGGGCGTCAGCTTGAACTCTGCAGTGGCTACAGCGCCAGGAGCTACGTTCTGGAATTACAATAAAAAACTGAGTTTTTTTTTATAATTTAGCTTTTAGTAATAAGTATATAAATTCAGTTATTAACATTTAAAATTATCACTGTGATGAATTAATTTAAATTGATAAATTCTCATTTGGTGATGACTGAATGACTATTAGAGTGGGTTGCATCAACCTACTACTTTAACCATAACAAAATGTGAAATTAACTGTCAAATCCCTAACAAAAGTCGCCATATTTGACGATAACCTTAACCTTAACTTTAACTACGCTTCTGGTGCAATTCACCCTTAGATTTTTTTAGTTTTAGTTTAGATACTTACCTCTTTTAGCTCAATTTTCAACTGTTTATCTAATCCAGCTCCTTGGATATAGAACTTTCCATTTCTCAGTGGAATTGGCAGTGGATTCTCAACTTTGACAGTCACAGTGAACTCTTGCCTAGCTACCGGCTTGCCTTCGTATGTAATTTTGATATCTGGATTGCGAACTCTGAAATCATCTTGGGCGAAGTAGTCGAAATTCCTATCAACGATTGTTGCTATACATGCAATATTGAATGAAGCCTGTAAAACAATAATTATGAATTTACTTTATTATTATTATGCACCAAGAAGGAATCAATACCAGCATACTGCATAGTAATACGTGGTACTGTATACCTGAAATATAAATGCGCCTGTGATTTTTTAGAGCAAATCGTCAAAACTGCGATGGCTGGAATATAGTACTAAATTAGTTATAAACATACCTGATCAACTAATTTCTTGTAATAGTCATCAAAGGTTACAAGAAGCGCTATGTTATCTTTGCCTTCAGGTTGTATGACCTTGTCGAATTCTTCCCTTTTCACGCCATCACCAGTAACACCGGTGTATGTTACTGTGTCAACTCTTATTACACCTTTTACGTTATGCGAATTAATAGTTGAACGGTTTTTGATATGTAATACCTGAAATAAGTAAATTTTAACGATTTCATTCTATGTGGCACTATAAACCTTGCCTGTCATTTTATTTATACAAAATATTTTGAGGATCGAATATGTAGATCAACTGCTAATTTATTATTAAAGAAATAGTCAACAGCATTTTTAATAATAAAAGTGAATGATGTATTTTAAACATCAAAAGTAGCGACTTAAATTTTATGGATGCTCACCACATTAAAGTCTTGTCCTATCTTGATATCATCTCTCAACTCAAAGTCGAATTCAATATCATTAAATGCATCATTGAGATAGTATCTTGCGAATATACTTTCAGATTTTCTGAGTGCTTTTTCCATTGTGTCACGTTCTTCTCGAGTTCGTTCGGGATATTTGTATAAATGTGTTATATCCTGAAAAATATTTGAATATCAATATCGCTTAGTTCCATCATGATAAATTAGTGCTTTGTGAAATTGAGTTATAAGTAGTACGTAGTACTTATAACTTAATGGTTTGTGATAAATTGTTAAGATCTATACAGACGGACCGCATTTCAACTGCAATCCAACCGCAAATTGCAGTTCAAGTGTATAGACGATAAGTGATAAAGTGGATAGAGATAGTCCGTCTGTATAGACCCTTAAAAATTACTCATTTATTGCGCCTACAATTTTGGTTTTAGCAAAATCACTGATATAAAAGTTATAGGCGTTGTATTAAAAGTTTTGAATGTACTTATAATATATGACATAAAATATATTGCTATTTGCTTGTATATTATGATATTTTTGTTTGCTGTTTGTTTATTGTTATTTAGTTGTATACCAGTGAAAACTTGTAATTGGCCTTATCGTTCTATCTTACTCATTATGTCCATGTTATCTAGCTGTAAGTTTTCCATTAAATAAATAAAAAAAAAAAAAAAATTACAATTTTAGTACCGTTCGGCTGTATTACTGATTACTGTCACCAATTTGTATCTTGTACTGTTGTACACTTACCTCTCGCTCCATTTTTCCTATCGCCTTAGTTGAAATGTTCTGGCCTATTGATGTCGTATCACGCGCCAGCAGCTTCAGCGGCTGTATTTCTCCAGAATATTTCCATAAAACCTGAAATTACGAAGCGAAAGGGTTTTAAATTCCAATACAAAGCCTTTGTTTATTAGGTAAGTATATCAGAAGTAATAATTCCGCGTCTTTATACAAAACTAGAATAACCAGTTCTTCTATGACGCAAGTGTCAATTTTAACTATGTTTGGATGTTTATTTTGCAATACAGTAACATAGTTCGTGACATAAACATAGTATCAAGATTCAAGACGTATTTGGCTTGATTTACTACGTTAGGTATTATAATGATCAATTTCATAAATATTTTTGTTTTTCCTACCTTGTCTGCGTTAACCTGTGCGAATACATATCCGGTATCATACGGTCTCTGTAGTTCACCGTCCCGAACAGCACGTAATGAAGCTGGTCCACACCGGAATACATCCTCTGAGGTTTCCTGTGGAGTGGAGTCGATGGCCTGCCACCCACTGTACTCCGAGCCTAGGTCAGGTCGATCGAGCCAGACCTGCAATTATTCACATCATTGGACTTAAAATATATAATCGACAGTTTTTTCCTTTATGAATCAAGCTTCTTCCCAAAGCCACAGTTCAGCTATTAGGCATCTGCTGATGTTTCTTATGAAAATGAAATACAACGTTCAACGTTGTGATTGAGATCATGCTGAGATGAGATGCACTTTGATAGGTAGTTTATGTGTTAAAATAATGTTATTTTTAGCTATAAGTTGATTAAGATTTATTTAAAATTCATTTAATTTAATACTTTAGACAAAATGTTCTACTAAATGTCCGTCACTGCCTTTGATTACTTATAAGTTATACTGGTACAACCTTTGCAGTGTTAGTTGTATACAAAAGTTTCGCTTAGTAAAAGCGCTGCAGCGTCAAACGAAAGCAATATTGTAGCAAGTATTTGTATTCCTACATTTAATATGCTTGAAATACGCTTTATGGTTACTAAATATGTCAACGCCTTCACAGATTAAATCATTAATTATTGGGATTTATTTAAAACTACTGACCTCATTCCAAACGTGATAGTTCCACACTGAATCTCTGGTGAACTCTTCTAGTGTGTTCCCATTTTCGTCTTTTATGATGTCTATCGTCAGGCTGCCTTGGCTGTCGTGTGCTGCATCATAACCGGTCACCGGCCTGCAGGGTATACCGAGTGCTCTGCAAACTGGAAACGAGATTTTCAGTTATATCTTTCTAGAAAATATTTTATCTCGTCATAAAAAATCTCGAATGGAAAGAACGTATTTGCATATTTTTCACATAAAACGAAAGAATTATCTCACTAAGCCTCCAATTTACTGTAGTTGTGGAATGTAGATCCAATTAAAAACAGCTTACTTGTCGTAAGAACACCTGCGTACACCCAGCATTGCGCGTATTTCACGGGCTTTTTCTTCTCGTAATACTGTTGCAGTATAGCCAGGGAGCCCACCCACTTGAGAGGGTGCGAGCCGCCGCTATAGTCGCTGAGTTCCTT
The DNA here is from genome assembly GCA_905404155.3 of Plebejus argus. Classification (NCBI taxonomy): domain Eukaryota; kingdom Metazoa; phylum Arthropoda; class Insecta; order Lepidoptera; family Lycaenidae; genus Plebejus; species Plebejus argus. The sequence continues at coordinate 13,860,314 of FR989927.1, read as the reverse complement.
GCCCCAGTTGCCGAACAGCACGCCATTGTCGTCCTGCACGTTCACCGCCGCCGACAGAGCCCGCACTATCCTAATGGGGTCAGCTCTCGCTCGACCTTTCACCTGGAAACATCATTTCCTTTAATTATGCGCAAATATTGGATCCATTATGGAACGTATTTAGAGTGGAAGATACAATGTCTTTCAGCACCGCATTCAATGGATGTTTTATTGTCAAAATATTCTTAACTCCATACATTTTCTGTAACTCTTTGTTTTATTATATTTTAAAGTAAGTATGCGGCCTTTAGAGTAAAACATATAAATTCGTTGATTTTAGGTTGTGGTCACATTTACTCAGTAGGCACAAAATTAGGAGTCGGGAATTAGAATCTTAGTCATTTCGTACGAGCTCGAAGAATTACGAATTAGTCTTACCTTTCCAATTTCTTTGACTAAATATAGAGTGCACTCCAATATGTCCTTCTCGTACTGCGCGTAGTTCCAAGGAGTGGGTTTGATTCTATTGTACACTCCTCTGAACATGAGGCCAGCGTCTTCTTGAACATATTCTTCCCTGTGACTATGACCTGAAGAGTAAGTAAAACGGGTGTATTGATAAAATTAATTAATTTTGTAAGGCTTTTTTCTATTAAACAAAGTAGCGCTACAAGGATGCGGATATGTCATCATTGATTCGTCATGTAAGAATAACTAATGTGATATTTTTTATTAACCGCTAGTAGTAGCTAAGTTACAATTGGCTATAAATTGATATTGGCACGGCAGTAACTATTACATGTCAAGTCAATAGGTACTATCACGTCTAAAGGATTAACAAGTTTGTCATCGGAATTGATTACGATTCCGATGACTCGTCAACTTTATGTACAACCTCTAATTTAGTTGAGAATAGTAGTAAGCTTAATTTTAAAGAAAATTTTCAGCAGCTATACTTACCAGGCATATAAACGCTGTCATTCAAACACCAAGGATTGAAAAGAACATAAATTGGCAGGGGATGTGTATAGCTGAGCGAACTTCCGCTGGACATTTTGGTGTCGATGTCCATGCGCCAGGCGGCCACGATACAGTCCGCGGCAGGAGTCACGGCCACCATCAGATGGGAGTCCATCTGGCCCTCGTAAACCGCATTCCACGCTCCGAGTGTTTCGGAGCCCTTCTCCAAAAGGGGGACCGCCGCAGACGTTTCGTCGGACGGCCCACGCTTCTGTACATCTGGTACAATAAACATTTAAGTATTTTAACCCAGCTAAAAATAGGCGATGATGCAAAGTGAGCGAAACAAATTTCGAACCTGCAACGTAGAATATGAACGAAACGGCATCCCTTCTGGTGTCGAATGGCCTGTTTAGCAGGATGTCCAATTTGAAGGACTGGCCTCTTCTGATCACGAGACACTTGTCGGTCTCTCTCGTCATGAGATGGAATTTGTTCGTATGATGGTTCTCTCCGTTGGTATCGACGCAGAAGTCGACGCCTTGAACTGCCAACACGCCTTGTCTCGTGCCGTCGACGACATCTGCATGAACAAACAGAATCGGCCTTAACACCTTAAACGCTTTCGATTATATTATCCTACACAATTTGAATAATGCATCCACCTACATACAAGTGCTCTATGCAAATTGCAAATTTACTGGTAATGTATAGATAAACTTCAAATTGGAAGTGTCGAATGATGATTCATGTTCTTTACAAATATTAATTAAGTACTTAATACAATAAATGCTGGTATATTAATTTTATAAATTATAAATTACTATGCAATCAAAATTCACCTATGTAATAATAAAAGACAAACTAGAGCAAAAATCGAAAGTAAATCCAATGCAACAAAAGTTTTTCATATTATTATGCTTTCGTTAAAACTTTTATAGGTAAGCAATAGGTAGTTAAAAGCTAATGCACACAACGCAAAGGCAAAAAGGTTGCTAAAGCCTAAAATATATTCCATGGTCGAAATACCCGCGTACTCCTAGACTGCTAATTGGCTGTGAAATTCTTACTGGTCGCGCATTTACTAAATCAATAAAACCAAATACGTGAACCGCCTTTATTTGCATAGCTGACTTTTTTGATTACTGATTGATGATGTACTATTATGTATTTCCGTAAAATAGACTAATATAATCTCTCTTATTGATACCTATATATTAGCAGACGTAGGTCTCAGACTTTAAAGCAGATATCAAAATTTTGTCACCGACCTACTTCAATTTTAATTTTCGTAATAAAAACGCTAATTAGGTCTAATAAGCTATCATATTACGCCTAATAATACATTTCTCTTTTATATTACTTACTTACTGTATTTGCTACAATAATTTCAGAGAATTATTCACACATTATATTATCTGAGAGAGCCCAAAAATTGGCGGGAAGCCAATTCAATTAGCCACCAGTATCGGATTATAGCTCTTCATCGACAGGAAACTTTCGTCAACAAAAAAATATATATTGTTTGCTAATATTAAATTGCTAAATTACATTTTATTTGTTTCTATATCCAACATTGAAATTTCAATTAACCTACCCGGTTGGAAGGGCACTATAATATACTTCTGCCGCCTCCCGAAGTAGTGTTGCCATAAATTTTTGATGTACTCCATTATAATCAATCCAATTTTCGGTCACAGTGATCACATAGTCTTCAGTTGGATAATCGAGTTCTATCGTGCTCCTTCACGACTCACAAGGCTCTAATTGTTCGAGCTGACGTGCCGATGCTCTAGAATGCCGTCATACACTGTCGACTCCCGCTGGGCAGCCTCCTCTAATACTCCGAGATGATGTCATGATGTAAATACAATGCCGCAAAACTGTTCAGATCTTTGACAGTTCCTAGATATGCTTATTCATTTCCACAGACTTTTTACACGTATTGAATCATCGTCATCGTGTCCACTGGACCGACGTATTACATCACAATCTGATTCTGTATCAGGAAGCTTTTTGATAACCGTTAGCATAATCAATTGTACTCGATGACTAGAAAAAGTATTGAATTGAAGAAAACTCGAATTTCAGTTCATTCTTCATCACTCGTGTTTTAGTGATTGGCATTTTTCTAGATATTTATTAAAATATTAATTCATAAATAATATCTGTATCGTCCTGAGTATGAACGAGGTCCGTACAATCGCGTCAATAAATTACCAGGACCCACATCTCGAGATGACTGTATCCTGACCCCTGGTATCGCGGCCCCCGGGTCAACCGTCACACCCATTTTAATTGCAATCAAATTATGAACAACGTTACAGATTGGAACAATCATTTCTTGACTGTTTGCTTCGATGTTAGGTTGGTACATTAGTATTTAAATGTCGCGTTCACCTGCATCTTTGTTATTTACAGTGAAACCCGGTAACGAAGTTGCTTCATAATCAACAGCTAACCCACTTCTATTTCAGCACAAGAATGTACTGAAATGCCAATTTACGAATATTACAGAAATATACCTCAACGAAATTTCGATAATTTCGAAGTTCTCTACAGGATTATTTCGTTTCAAATAATATATTTACAGTTAATTATTACATCTAGATACGTCTGCAACGAAACATTAATGAAATTATATCCATTTGAAGTGAAGTCTGTGGGTGAGGAAAGCCAAGTACGGTAAAGCACACATCCTCAATCTCCGCTGATTAGTTTTCCCACGCGCGCGTAGGATCAACAGAGTTAACTCAGATAGCTATTTTAAGTTATTATCATAGCTTTTAAAATCTTATATTATGTAGTTCTCTTTTCAATATCTAGTAGAAAGTGAACTTTTCTCGAAAATAGCAACATCTGATGACATAATATATCTTAATATTCCGAATGTTCAATAATTTTAAATTTAACTTTGCCTAAATCACTGAAATAGAATTTAGGAATAATTAATGTAGTCTATCTACTAACTAAGCCACTACAAAAACAATATCATACGATTTACTGTTGTCACTTCTCAGTCAAACCTACGTCTCATTTATATTCCACGCGCTCGCCTTGTAAGCTAACGATATCTAAATCTAGATAATGAAATGACACTTGATGTCCGCTAATGGTTCCGAATCCCTTATAGAGAATTTTAAAATCTCTTATAAGATTGTTTCTGCTAAGTTTTGTTAATAATTATTATTAAATACATTTTAAAGGTACAGCTGGGCCCCCGTAAGGGCTACTGGCGCCTGTGTGCAAAAAAAGGATTTTGGCGCCCCTTTAGGCAAATTTTTTGGGTCCTTGGTTTTGGCGCCCCTAAAGATGGCGATTTGGCGCCCCTGAGGATGGCGCCTATGTGCATTGCACACATTGCACATATGGTAGCGGGGGCCCTGTAAAGGTACAATAAATCGTATTTAATTAATTATAATTGATAACTTAGCAATACCTTAATAACTAAAAAAACCTCATCATAATATTATTATTATCATTGTGTAAAGAAAAGTTGTCCATTTAAATATTATAGGGAGTAAGAGTATGCACACATAGAGTACCACAGTACACCTGATAATGTTGTTGTACATCCTAATTAGTAATTAAATATTATTAACTAATTATTAAATAACTCAATTAGGTCTGTATTCTATGGACTAAGGTGAACGTCTTTATGGTGTCACCAACTCATCTTCATCCTTAAAAGGTCGAATCCGCAAAGGGCAAAAAGTTGTCAGAAAGTTACGTCAAGTCAAAGACTGGGTCAAGGCCTTCTGTGTCATGTAGCTTTTGAGTCTCCGATTGACGCTAATATTTGACTCACGGTAAATAAACAATCTATTACTATTTCCAAGAAAAAACAAGTTTGCAATTTTACTATACCTAATCATAATAATAACTGTATTTTAAAAAGATAAAACCGACTTAAAAATTGTACGTACCTAATTAAGAATTAAAACTCCCTATCTCCAAAACTACTGAACCGATTTTGATGAAACTTGCACTATTCCCTAAGTTGAACAATACCTAGTACAATAAAAAAGAATCACTTAAATCGGACTTGTAGTTTTAGAGATATGCGCGAACAAACATAAAAACATATATACATACATACATACACTTTTGAAATTTGGCACATTTGTTCAGAAGCTGTTATAGATTAACATATACAAAAACTGGGCAGTTCTGGAAATATTACATACATACGCGTCGAATTAATAACCTCCTTTTTTTGAAGTCGGTTAAAAATAACCAGGCCCACAAGTTTTGTGCCAGATTCGGTGTTTGGGCTCAAACGCCTTAAGTTAATCATTTGTGTAAAATACAGCTCTTTCGTCAATCCAAGAGCTGTTAAAATTAAAAAGTCGGTTAACTTGCACTTCACAAGAACGGTGCATTTATCTAAATTCTTAACCATCATTTCTTTTAAGTTATAACATTCTTATACAATAATAGAGGTGGCAGCTACTACGTAGGTGCGTGCAGTGGATCACCTTGAGCCGCGGCGTGCCATGCTTTTTGCTGGCTTTTTGTTTATAGACACAGGACATGTCATTCGTCTAATAACTCTATATACAGTATACAGGTGTTATTTCAGGAATTTAAAAGTACTGTCAAAAATTATTTTTCTTTTATTACGTACCCCTTTAATCTTAATTGAGGGTATCTTCAACTTTAACTTATTTTAAAATAAGTAAATAAATTGTTACGAATATTGTTTAATTACTTCTGCAGAAAAATTCTATTCATCCATCTAATTTATTGTAAAAAAAAATCAAGCGTTCTTATGTAGCTCTCTGCTCTACATTTCTCACGCAGAGTAAGTTCATAACTAAGTAGTTAACGCACTTCTAATAATAACTTGTAATATAACTGTGTTCTGACTTCTGTTTATCAAACGCACACGGCTGCTACTTGCAAACTTTGAATGTTATTTTTACCATGGACATGTTTCTTGTATAAAAGTTAGTTCGCTAATTCCAATTATATATATATTATAATTATATCATAACTTCCTTGTTGTCACACTTTACTGCGATTCTCTACGACTAGAATCTAGATATTATATTTATATTAGTTATCCGTATCTGATTGCTTAATAATACTTGTTATCTATTAGTATCATTCAACTGCAATATTCGTAGTCTGGACGGGGAACTCTAATGTAAACACCTAATGACCTAATAAGGATGTATAATTTGCAAATCAGTAAAATTGTAATATTGTACCTATATGAAAATATTTTGATTTTATTTTATTAATAATTTTTATTATAATTTAGGGGTTGAGGAGCGAGGTACAGATCGCGTTCGATGATGAAAAATTTACCGGCATAATCCCCTCAGCATCCCTCAAATTCCTTGAAGCTCATTAAAATGTACCATCGAAAACAGGCTAATTTTACTACTTTTATTGGTGCTGCCTACACTAGATCTGTATCTAATTCTAAATATAATAATATAATATGCTTATTTACTCAATTTATTTCACTTATAATTAATTGTACAAATTTCATAAAAAGTAAACACATGCAAGTTTAGTTCAAGTTATTAAAAGCTACATTGTAAAAAACGTACCATTCGATGTGTCTAATCGGGGGGGTCGAGGTAAGTCTTTAAGGTCGTAGGATTCACTCTTTCTGAACGGACAACAGCATCTTGATGGATGATAATTCGCCAGCTTGCTCTTAACAGCTCCCATTTTCGAGATAATCACTTAATCACCAATTATCAATTTGAGATTAGATCACCTCTAAAACACTTGAATTTATTCAAACCAGACTGTGTAAACAATGGTCTAAATTTGATCCATCACTAATCGCTAGCTCAAGATTATCGGCAATAATATTATTTTCCAATAACTGAACACGGTAAACGCGTGCGCACACTGGTCCGATTGTGATCCATCTGCGAAGCTGCGGTGCATGGTTATTAGTGGTTACGCCACCTTATGTGAACTCTTATCAGTGCTGCGAAAAATCGGGATGTCCCATTAGATACTTGAATTTCATTGTGAATGAATTAATTTTAGAACTGAATCATGTCACCCTTAGTCATTAACTCATGACTACAGAGACTTACTACGAGCGTCAAAGGTCAGCAATGAGTGGACAGCTGTCTAAAAGTTAATATAGATTTAAAGTAACCATTGGGATTGACGTTTCCAAGAAATGTAATGAATGAAAGGGTTGCTTTCCCGGTACATTACCTATATCACGTATAGAAAAAAATGTATGATCTTGTAATTTTATGTCGTTCCACCAATATTCTACATATTGTTCAGAAGCCAGGAGAGAATATAAGCTGATATAAGCACTGCACATCAAGTTCCAATTTCACCAACGATTGTTAGTTTTAATGACTAGTTACAAACCTTGCCTTCTTTTTCATTATTACGATAAACGGAACTTATAATGGTAATCAAGATTTAACTTTAATATTCTATGTAAGTGGCATTTGCATTAAGGATGTTATCTACATGGTAGAGAACAACCAGTATACGATGCGCAAGATTGTTTGTTGATCGTAAATTTGATAGACTAGTCAACTGATTTACTCGGTTTATGCTAATATACTACGTATGACATCATCCCACAAACGGCGGACTGATATGATGTCAATGGCAACACGAAGGTTAAAACATTTACTTAAGACCACATGAATGAAATTCCAAGCCCCGATCGGATGATGAATTTTCCTAAGAAGAATCGAAGCCCTATTTAGTATAAGTGATGACTGATGACTGATGACACATATTTGACTATACCATTAACCAAAGGAGAGTCATTTATATGGAAAGCCCTGACAGAAAATGCAGACACTGTGATGCAATTTTTAGTGAGGGAAATACTTATACATTAGCCTATCTAATTCTCTGCCCTACAAAACCAGAGTTTTCCACGTTTTAACTTTACACCCCTATGAAATGTGTATTGATTGCTTCCTTAGAACCTTGGTAGAGACTGCGACAAGCTGTGTGCCTGTGTTTTATTTAATTAAGTACCTCGAGGTACACCGTACATGTAATTTAAAATTGATGAATTATAACAGTTACTTTGATAAATGAATAATTATTAATGAATACCTTATAAAATCAAGGTCTAGCTAGCAAGTCTAACTAATTATAGTAATCCATAACAGTTGCAACATTAGCCAGTGCTAACCTTACATTAAGCACGTACCCGACGTTATTTTAGGTTCTTCATGGGTAATTCCAAAACATTTAACTAGTAGGAATAGTTATTATGGTTAATAATAAGCGTTTAATGTTTTTAATCACTATTTTAGTCTTGAATCAAAAACATTAAACTTAAAATTAAATATATTTTGAGCATAATGACTGACATTCATATCGAATACTTACTTATAAACAAAAGGCTCAAAAATGTATACGAAAAGTCATATTATAATTATTACGATCGAAAATAACAACGATCTTGTCCTTAACAACAACAAAAAAACTACTTAAATTTTAGTTCCATTTTTTATTTTTGAGATCCCAAAAACACAAAACACGGTGCAAACCATTACAATAAATTATCTTAATCGATATATAATTCTTAGTACAGACATAACAAATACTTATCATACGATACTAGTATAATATTAAGCGTTAGGCCTTAGACTAAAACTTTTGTACAATTATCTGGAATGGCACTCAAAGCAACGGTTTTGTAACGATTAAGTAGTAAAAAAAAATTACGCAAGTGCATTGGTGATTTTTTTTTTTTTTTTTTATTATAAGGTGAAATTATTGTCCTTCAAGCTTCGATCAAGTCCGTGTTCACAGCGTTAGGTCTGCGTTAGTTATAGTCTATAGATCCGTAAATGTCTTAGCACTTATAAGTAGACCACTCACTATCACCGTAATCAACCCAAAGTAATCAGTTAACTTAAAGTTGTCAAAGTTCAATAGTAATATAAGTTGGCAGGAATTTAATTGGAAAAAAGCTACATTAGCCTTCAGCTCCAATTGAACCAACGTCTGTTAGTGTTAACAGCTTGTTAACATGGCATGTATTTTCTTTCACTCATAAGAAAAACGAAAGACGTAACGTGATACTAATTCTAGCGTTAATTTTAACAGTCGTTGGTGAAATTTGGAGCATATAAAAACGTAAAAGGCGTTAAAAGAAATCCGTAAATTACGAAGCCGATTTCATTATTACTATTTCCTCCTCTTGCAAGTAGTAGTGACATTCGGGCGCCACGAACGCCATGAGATGCGCTTCGTAGCAGTGGTCGTAGTGTATGGTCTGGGAAGGGCGCGGGGGCTGGTCTTCCCTAGGCCCCGAGGACTCTCGGGACCTAGGGCTTAGCTAGCCCCGCACACTGACGGCCGCGCTGCCCACCACCTCGTCGATCTGTCGCGACGAGAACGTCACGACGACGTGGCAGTCGCCGATTCTTGTCGGAACGAACCTATCCTGATGGTTCACGAGCTCGTTGGGTTTGACATCACGGAACTTTATCTGAAAAAGAAAAACAAATGTCAGAGTTTTTTTTTATTATAGGTAAGTATGGGTAGACCATTGACATAAGAATTGGGGTATACGTTGAATATTTTTTACCTGTCGCGGTCTCTGTACGCCCGGGCCCTCAAATGTAAAGTAGCAGTCGGTCAGGTGAACACTCAAGGGATTCTGGAAACTGAATGCGATTCCATTCTCTTGGCCCACCGTGGGATGATTTCTGACCTACAAAAATTATTGTTAGTTGGAAATAACAAAGAATTTTTTTCAACATGGTTGAAGACTTATAAAAATTAAATCCAGGTAAGTACCTGCACTTGCATCTTGGGTTTATTCAAGCAGAATTCGTCTTCATCGGACCACGCCTGAGATGTTTGCTTGACATAAGCCATGGCGTGTATCTTCACCATGGAATGGTCCACCAGCTTGTCCATGTACTCCTGCGGTGTGACGTGTAATTTTAAGACTTCCTTCTGACCGGCGCGCACTATGAATTCGCCGTGAGCTCTCCGCAATCGGGACGCTATTGCACCAGTGTAATAACACGATGACGCTGTCAGTACACACCAAATGGTACGGTCCTCGTTCGATTTGTTCTGGGGATTAAAAAATACTTGAAGTTAGTACGAAGGCTAAGGGCACGTAGAGCAAAACATTTTACCTCTGTCTTTAAGCATAATTACTAATTAATTTACCTGTATATTCATTGTGCAGTCAAAAGGTTGCCCATAATGAATGACCTCCATGTCCATAAGATCGAATGCTACATCTTCACCGCTACGGTCTGGATTCTCGTAGTACTGCTGCAGGCGCTGCGAGCCCCGGCAGGCAGCGATAGCAGACTGTCTCTCCGCAGCAGTGCTCTCTGACAGTTTGTATTCACTAGTGATGTCCAGCAAATCCGTCTCGCCTTCGTCGTCCTCTTTGCCCGGTGCCTTTGTTATTATTTTGCGTCCTACTCTATAGATAAAAAGTAATATATCCATTATTTCATAATAGCGACACGTGTCAAATTGAAAGATTTAATAATATACTTAATACTCACTGGTTCTGATTGGAAGGAACTTTAACGAAGCCCCAATCCGACGAGTCGTCTTCTTGGAAGTGACAGAGTTCGGAATTTATTTGAGAGTACATGAAAGGTGTATCGTATTGAAAGCCGACATCACCACGTCGAACCGCCTCTACGCTAGCCGGGCCGCATTGAAACACAGAATCTGAGTCCTCTTGCGGAGTAGAATCTATTATCTGCCAACCGCCGTAACCTGAAATTGTGATATATACAGTGTGAAATTTTAATGGTTGTTTTCCCGCAGTAAAATGATTCTATCTTAGTAGTACATTAGATTTGTAAAGTTGTTTTTGTTCAAATCAAAAAAAATAAATCAGTCGGGTCCATAGTAACTCACGCCTATCGGCATAAAGTTTCCATAGTACGTCATACAAAATATTTTGTATTTTCAAAAAATAACATGCATGGTTCGATTGTACTACTATAGGTAAATCGTTCTGCTGCGGGAAAACAACCACTGAAATTTCACGTTGTATATAATAAAATTTATTACAGTTATTTCAGCTGCAATTAACAAGAAAATATAACAACCATAAAGTAAAATATTTTACCGTAACGAATAACGATGTCTTGCTTACCTTGAGGTAAATCTGGTCTCTGCATCCAAACATCATTCCAGACGTGAAAGCTCCAGCAAGAATCAAAGCAGTCTTCATCAGGTCCGTTGGGGACTTCATTGCCGTCTTTATCAAAAAACTTATCTATTGTGAATGTCCTATTCGTGTCATGAGCAGAGACGTAGTTAGTAACGGATCTACAAGGAATACCTGGAAGAAGAATTGGGTTTGAAATAAAGTTTCTTGGGATACCCCTACCGTTTTATTTAATCCAATATCTTACCTAGAGCTCTACATATCGTGACTACGAGGCCCGAGTATACCCAGCACTGTCCGTATTCCACAGGCTTTCCTCCGTTTGTGAGATACCGCTCCAGAATAGCGACTGATCCTGTCCAAGCGTGCGGAGCTATACCATCTTTGTATTCCCCATCATAACGACCGACCATGAGACCGTTCCAACCGTTTGTATTGATCTAAAAATTTAAAATTTCAAAATCACTTACGATAACATCTTACTTATTACACAATTAACGTATCAAGACTTACCATAGATGAAATAGCTCTTGAGACGCGTATTGGATTACTACGTTCAGAATGCTCCAAGCCACTTTGCTCCAGCAAATACATGCAAGCGGGTAGTACTATGTCATCGAATTGGCCATAAATCCATTTCCTCCCTTTTGGCTGTCGCCAGGTACCACACCAAATTTTACCTTGCTCGTTTTGGATGTATTCTTTTCGTGAGGTGTCATTTTCTAGATACACAGAGTCTTCTTTGCACCAAGGATTGAACAATATGTAAATTTCTTCATCACACTTGTAGTCGTTGCGATTGTCGCGCTGTCCCACCCGGTTAGTTTGTACCCAGCAGTTCCACACTCCTACTGGAGCTGTGACAGGAATTCTAACTTGAAAAGTGACAGTATTGCCATCCTGTCGAAGAATACTCAAGTCCCATTTGTCCGATTCGGGAGCTATCGCTGCTAAATTTTGTATGGAACCTTGTTGAGATCCCACGCTCTTTGTAAAAGAGTGTTGAGTTGTCCCGAACCTTTCAACTACCGGCCGTTCTTGCGGGGCGGGTGGGCTGAGAGGGCTGTTCACAGTCACCGTCTCATTACTAATCGAAGTCCTCCGAATTCCGTATGCAGCTGTTTCTCGAACGGTACTTATTGGACTTACTGAACTTATTGGCATGGAGACAGCCGGTGTGACGCTGGCGCTCGTTTCATGAACTTGCACTCGCGACATTCCTATACCCTGACCGATGACGTCTCGGGGATGTGGAATTGCGTTTGGTTGAGGCGTATCAAATTTAACGGGTAAAACTACACGTGTTCCTTTCGTTACGCTTGGTTTTGGTCCTGTAAGAAACGTAAGATAATCTACGTTAAAATTTGTTAGTCTCACTGATGAAACTCTATAACGGATGAAATCAATAAATCATAATTTTATGAAGTAAACACAAAATACTTACCAAAACAAAACACAACACGAACGATGTCTTGTTGCTTATCATGGGCTCTATCAAAACGAACAGCGAAGTAGAAATTTTGACCTCTCCGTAAAACTGGATTCGCCAGTAAAGTGGCGTTCACTAGATCATATTGATCAGTGTGGTGGTCTTTTGCATTATCTCTGGAGTAGAATTCTGTCAACTCCACCTTTAGGGGTGTTTGAGAATAATAGGTAAGTGAAATCATTTCCATCGCGTCCTGGCGACGCCGGCGTTCGTTCTGATCTGCCAGTTTGGAAATAAGATTGTGTGCGTATATATTGTTACGACTATATCTTGATCCTTGTTGAGCAGTTGGTCCAGATTTCTGAACTGGCAGACGTTGCGTCTGTCCCGGACGTTGGCAGAAGCTCGAAATGTTGTAATTCGATGATATTCCGGGCACGTAATTGCTGGGCATTCCGCCGATGGTGATTTGTGGTTCCTTCGAGCAAGTCAGAATATTCAGTGTAGCCGTGAGTCCAGTTATACCGCCGAGTCCCATGCCCGTCACGCTGGACGTCATGCTGGATGACATCTTCTCCGTACAATCTTGGACCATGGATGTGGTGAGTTCGTGCTTAAGGGTGAAGTGCACCCTGGGACTGACCAGAGCAAATAGTATTTTTTAGCCATTAGAATCCCTTTATATACAGTTCCTAGCGAGGATCGTTCACCGCTAAGGTATCGCATGTCGTATGCGCCAGCCAGCTAGTTTTTCTGTTCTATTGTGTGTACTCGCTGACTTATAACACTTCCGGAAACGCTTTTTAATGGAATCATGTATCCTTTAAAGTACTTTAAACTGTGATCAGTTGGGTGTATAAAATCAAGTACCAGTTTGGTTCGCGGGCTATAAAGATATGTACCACTCTTTAGTCTTATTTTAGTTAACTTACTTTAGTCATAGTATTATAGTAGATACGTCTAAATATTATACCTTTGTAAAAGTAGTACGGTACTATCTTAGATATGGCACATACGGCGTACCACAGATTACTATTGTTACTACGTAACTCATACTAAGTGATTGAATCTATCTTCTATGATGTGCGTTTAATAGTACGGGAGCCCTAGAACAATTTTTTTTTATTACTATCAAGCTAATTTTTTGTGAGTAGCTTCATTTTGATAAGACGAACAACATTTTTGTTTGCGAAAAATCTCGAAAGTGGTAGCTACGATAGAAAGGACTTTGAATTGATGGTCCTAAAATATGGACTGTTTTATTTGTAGGACAATGTTACTCATAAATTATATATAACTAATAACTTATTAATATACAAAAAATCAGCTCGATAGGGTTCCATTATAGGGTTCTGTAATCAACAAAACTTGGTTGACTACTGAATCCTAAAACGGAACCCTAATAAGCTGATTTTTTGAATATTGATAGGTTAATAGTTAAATAATACTAAAAACAGTCCTACAAAAAGATTAATCCATACTTTAGGACCATCAAATCAATAAGTATGAAATCCTTTCTATTTCTGTTAGCTACCACTTTCAAGATTTTTCGTAGATAAAAATGTTGTTCGTCTTATCAAAATGAAGCTACTCACACAAAATTAGCTTGATAGTAATAAAAAAAAAGTTGTTCTAGTGTTCCCGTACCTACTATATATTATTATATGTATAACCACATAATATTAATTCTTATAATATTAATCTGTACCGAAGATATTATAGGTGTGTAAATTGTAATTAATATAAATTATGTATAAGCAATTCATTTTCGCTGTACCGAACGCTAATTAGAATGTTAATAAAATTGGCCAAGTGCGCGTCGCACTTGCGCACGACGGGTTCCATACCGCTATAGCGATACATAATATGGGCTATATATAGCGAAAGTAGGCAAAAATTGTATATTTGGTTTGAGAAATGAGAGCCCCCTTAAATATTCATTCAATTTTATTATTAATTAATAAAGTACAAAATATAATATTATTAAGGATTTTGTAAATATTTCAAGTGCGTAGGTCTGTTGCCATTATTGATTACGAGCAAAAAAGGCCAAAAAAATCACGTTTTTTATGGGATTTACTTATTTATTTTATTTTATTTGTAGTATATTTTGTTGTTAGGTATCTACTACTTACAGCCGCAAAAGAAATACACAATCTGTGGAAATTTCAGGAGTCTAGCTATAGCGGTTTTTGAGATACAGAATGGACACAGACAGATAGACAGACGGACAGACGGAACCCTAAAATCAGACCGTTGTTTGAACTAGTTCTATTCTTTTATAAAATAAAGCGGGGTTTTCTTACAGAAATGGACACCACTTTGCAAATAAAAGAGCACGCCAGTGGACACACTCCAATCTGTTGTTGCTCTCTCTGTACGGGTAGATCACACACACGTTCGATGGTGAAAGCATAGCTTTACGACATGTTTAAGAATTATACACTATACAAAGTGTAACAAAACTAAGTGATATTAATACTTTAGGGTATGTATGCAGTATGGTTATACCATAAAGTTAATATCTAGGTATATTAACTTTATGGGTTATACGTAGAGTTCACTGACGTGAAAGTAGCAGCGCTGAAAGAGCAATTTTTTTGTGATTTGTATGGGCCAGCGTCATGCACTTTTCCATACAAAAGTAAAAAAAAGAAGTTACTCTTTGAGCTATGCTCCTTTCACATCGAACTCTATAACATAGGGGACACTTAAGCACCCCAAAGTATTATCACGTCTTAGTTGTGTTACACCCTGTATAAAAATAATAATTTTGCGCTATACTATACCTACTACCTACATATAAAATAATATTTTTATGCTAGCTATGCGCTACCGAAACAATTTTAACTTTTTCCACAATTTAATTCGTTTTAATTAAATAAAACCGGCCAAGTGCGTGTCGGGCCACGCGCAATGTAGGGTTCCGTAGTACCGCTAGATTTTGAAAATTTTTGTATGGTCAATGAATGTACATACATATTTTATAACATGTTTTACACTACTAACAACATCATCTCAGTTACTTTCAAAGGAATTTGAACGAAAAGTTCCTTTATACTTCGCCGAATACATTTTTTTTAGTTGATCGACTATTACTCAATAACTTATGAAGTATTCTTAGCCGTGATAGTTTTCCTTTTAAATTCAGCATATTTCCTACTCCCGTGAATTTTTTCACATTTGGAAAAGCAACCGTTTAGCTGGTAAAAGGGGGACACTGGACTCGACTTTTTTCCACTTATAAACTTAATATTTCACAAATGTATCCCTAAATCGGAAAATGATCTATGAATACTCATAACATTTTTTAAAAACCTATCCAACGACACTCCACACGAGTGTCGTTGGATAGGAGGTACCATAAAAAAAAAATTGTAATATTTTATGTACCATTTTGTTGGCATTATTAATATGTGTATTCATGCCAAATTACAGCTTTGTAGGTCCTATAGTCTCTGAGCAAAACCGCGGACGGACAGACAGACAGACGGACAGACGGACGGACAGACCGAAACTATAAGGGTTCCTTGTTGACTACGGAACCCTAAAAAAGAACATTACTGAATTTAAAACATTTAGCAAGGAAAACAAGACAGAGCGTTGCGAACAACAAAGTGAAGCCGATCGAAAGTACGCCAGCTGTGTATACAGTACACGCTTACGCCGACATACGCAAAACGAAAGTACTTACGCCAGTTTTCGTCGTATATATCGCGACTCGTGATTTTAGAAAATAATTTGTAAACACTTTAAAATGCCGAGCTGTGTCGTGAAAGGGTGTAAATATTATATTACATTAAATTTTATTTCATTGATTTTAGGGTAAGTAATTTGAATAACATTGCAAGTTGCAATACTAGCCCGCGCAGTGCGCGGCGTGCACACATGCTTAAAAAACCGGCCAAGTGCGTGTCGGGCCACGCGCAATGTAGGGTTCCGTAGCACCGCTAGTTTTTGAAAATTTCTGTATGGTCAATGAATGTACATTTATAACATGTTTTACACTACTAACAACATCATCTCAAAGGAATTTGAACAAAAAGTTCCTTTATGCTTCGCCGAATACATTTTTTGTTAGTTGATCGACTATTACTCAATAACTTATGAAGTCAACTTAGCCGTGATAGATTTCCTTTTAAATTCAGCATATTTCCTACTCCCGTGAATTTTTTCACATTTCCAGAAGCAACCGTTTAGCTGGTAGAAGGGGGGAACACTGGAGTCTAACTATTTTTTCCACTTATAAACTTAATATTTCACAAATGGATCCCTAAACCGGAAAATGATCTATAAATACTCATAATATTTTAAAAAAACCTATCCAACGACACCCCACACGATGGGATGGGCGCGAAAAAAAAATTCAACCGGAGGTACCATAAAAAAAATATTTTTTAATATTTTATTTACCATTTTGTCGGCATTATTAATATGTATATTCATGCCAAATTACAGCTTTGTAGGTCTCTGAGCAAAACCGCGGACGGACAGACGGACAGACGGACGGACAGACCGAAACTATAAGGGTTCCTTGTTGACTACGGAACCCTAAAAACCTGCTTCACTCGCGTTGTTCGCAGCGCACTGTCTTGAGTTTTCATTTGGTCCGAGGGAAAAGCAAAATATTTACTTACCATGAAACTTTGTGATTTTTAATTTTACCAAGTGTTGGGTAATGACTAATGGGTTCCATTCATAAAGATTATATTCCGTTAGGTAAATTAACTTTATGGTTCCATGAAAGGTTCCATGTTATCTTTTTGACAACTTTGGCCGTTGCTAAGGATTATTTGATAATGAATGCTTGGTCGCTTAGCAACGTTTGGTAGCCAAACACAAATTTTATAACCTATCCCAAACCTATCCTGCCGTAAAGTGCCGTATGTAGAGTGTAAAAATATTTAAAATAAATGCTCGTTCTTACATTTAAAGCTTAACAAGATGGCTTTGTATAAACTATTTGGAAACAAAATTGAAATTCAATACAAAAGTTACTTGATGTCTAAGGCCACGTTGTTTATTATTGTGACAAGTTTACTGAACATCATTCTTCCATTTATAATCGCTTACAGAAGCAGAGGTAAGTTACGTAGCTGGTTTTGTGAACCAAAGTAAAAAAAAGATTTGTAGGTAAGCTAATAGTAAGTAGGTATGTTCTTTATAGTTGCGATTCGGGTTCTTGTCGCTTCCCTTAGGCTTTCCAATTAGAAAAGACTCACTTCCAAGTTCCACTTCCACAGCCAAACACAACAAGCTTTGTTTTACACTAGTTTTCTGGAATTCCGTGGTATTGCTTCGGCCAACCTCTTCAAATATTCAAATATTTATTTAGGAAACCCCTTTAAATCGTAAGTTTTGTATTTTAGGCTTTTGGTTGAAGTCGCATTACTTCTACGAGCAACCAACCGTAAGAGCGACGTATGAATATTTACTGATAGCAGAGACTGACGACCCCAGCGTGACCGTAGTGTGCGGGGATCATAAAGACTTACCACTAGACAAGGAGGCTGAAGAAAACTGTTCGGAAGTACAAGTAGGATTCTTCTTCATCATTTGAATGTGTTATTCTTGTAAATAGAGATCTGAGAAATAGATAAAATAAGTGCGTCTTTAGGAACAATTAATTGGTCCTGGGGCCACCAAACATACCCACCACTGCAAATAATAGCCAGTCCATACTCCATAGTCCCCGCTATACGGGGTCGATAACCGACCAAGAAAACCCTTGATCTCAGGGGTGTCCAACAGTGCCGAATTTATATTTTTTACGAGTGTAGGCGATTTTATTTCCGCCGCTTTATGAACGAAATCTGCCGGTTCCTTATGGACGCTGCCGCCTCCCTAGGACGCTGCTGCCCCTAGGCCGCGGCCTATATACGACCTATTTACAAATCCGGGGCTAGACACCCAAGTGCTATGAACAAGATTTTTTGTCATTCTAATTTAAATAATTAATTGTTACTATATTTCAGATACAAGAATGGGATGCTAATGATGATGGCAAAAATGACAAAATTGAATTTAAATTTAAATTAAACCTGATGCCCGAAAGATATGTTGTCTCCGTGAATTTATTTATAGGCCTTGATTTCCAGATAATGGTAAGTTTTGTCTTAACGGTTAACTCATAGCATAACTGTTTGCATTTAGAAAATGATTGATTCATTTGAGATTGATATGACCACTATATTATATCTTCGTTCTATACAGGGTGTAACAAAACTAAGTGATAATACTTTAGGGTTTGTATGGTTTCCCATAATAATATATTATTATAGTTTACTGTGAAAGTAGCCGCGCCGAAAGGGCTTTTTGTGATTTGTATGGACAAGCGCCGGAGCGTCGTGAATTTTTCCATACAAAAGTAAAAAAAGGTTACTCTTTTAGTGTTGCTACTTTCACAGTGAACTGTTAATAAGGAACCCATTCACACCTTAAAGTATTATCACTTTAGTTTTGTTACACCCGGTATACTAATTATATATATTTTCTAATGTTATGTAAAATTTTTGCAGTCAACATGTCCTCTTCAAATGCAGTCTTTAGGTATAGTCAATAAGGAGTTTGTAGTGCCCGCAAATGAAGTCAATATGTATGGAGATCTTCAGTTTTATCAATCCACACATTTATTGTGCTTGCATAATGTTATCAACACTAAGTACAACATGTCACTTTTTGAGCATCAAACTCCGGCGAATAATCAGAATACTATACATAATATTTATGAAGATTATGGACGCAGAGAAGGTAAGATCACACAGTGTTCACAGTTCATACCTATTACCTACTTTAGGTATCCTATAAATTAACATTCCCATGTAAGCCAATATACATTATTTAGGCCTTAGGGTGAATTGCACCAGAGGCGTAGTTAAAGTTAAGGTTATTGTCAAATATGGCGTCCATAATGGACTTTTACTATGGATTTGAGTTTTGACAGTTCATTTGACTTTTTGTTATAGTTAAAGTAGGTTGATGCAACTCACTCTTATATTAATTATTTGCTTCAAAAGACAGGTTATTATGAAATTCAAAAATTACAATCTCATAATCTTTGCAGCTAATACGAAAATTGGCAACACTTTTATGAAGACTGAAAATGGTCACACTGGTCACCTGGACATCAATGTTAAGCTAAGATTAGCAGAGATGAAGTTCAGATACCAGCCGAGCATACTGCAGGAGCTGAAGTGGGCCTGGCCGCAGTATTTCTCAATAGCGGTGATATTCTACTGGATACTGAATAGATTTAAAGTTTTTGTCTTCAAGAACCGACTGTTGATGGCATGGGAGATAGAACCATATACTAAAAAATAGTTTATAGGGTACCAAACTAATTTTACTAAGTACATATTATACTACTAATAATAATAACTACTTATTGAGACTTTAATTATTATTCTTTAACAACTGTTTACTTACATTAATAAATTACTAGGGAATAATTGTACAAACAGTAATAATAATAAACAAATTTATTTACAATAAAGTAAATTTCTTTTAGCTATTCTATAAAGTAATATTATACATTATAAAACTTCCATACCACAATATTCACTGAGTGAGTGTTAGCGTGGGCAACTGTGATCCAAAATCAGGTTTGGACTTGTCTAACTCGGCTCTATTGTCTTCGATAATAAAAGTTTTGCCGCTGTAGTCATCCAACTGCACCAACAGATACCGACACTGATAGTTTCCATATTCATTCTGAAAAAGTAACGTAAAACTATTACATACAATGCAATATGAATAAGTAAATATTAAAAACACAACTAAACTGAAGCCCAGTTGCACGGAGCTAGGATCATGATAATATCTCTTTCTTTGTTTACATAATATAATAATTGAGAAAGAAATTATTTCCTAGCCAGGGTTATCCTTAATCCAGAGTTTCCAAATGTGTCTAAGTCAATATTAAAATATTTTATCCACACTTAAGGTGATGCATGGCAAATAAGCAGTTTTGGGTAAGGCATTTGCTGGCCAGCCACAATATTATGAATTAGCTTGCATGGAATATTTTTATTATTTATGATAAAACACTTTATTATGGTATTTCACACACCTGCTTCATGTCTAGCTCCACAACAGCTTTGTTCCTTATACCTTTGATGTAAAACCTCATCCTCATGTGTTTAACACCATCCTTTTCATAAACTGCGTGACTGACATGTGTGCGCCTCCTTCTGGATGTTTCTTCGCCATATGCCTTGATAGGAGCACCCAGTGCATCTTCTACTCTAGGATCCTGGAATATGTAAAAAAATCAAATAAAGCTACAATAATTAGGGAATGCACATAAGTAATTTACATTGTAAAAGACAATGTAATTGTGGAGTGTAAAACTTATGAATTACACAAAAAAATCCAGTAACTTAATAAGGTTCTAGACTTCTAGTCAGTGATTTTGCCATGGGGTCTTAAAGTAAGTCAGGAAATAAGAATACTATGAGCTTTAATACATACCAATAAAAAATAAAGTTTTGCAAAGCTGAAATTGTTGTAAAAGTAGCTATTAATTAATTCTACTCACATTTTTACATTTATCGAATGCTACTGAGTAAATACTGTTGGGGCTATTACTTGAAAACAATTCCCGTAGTACATAGTAGAAAATGATGCCAGTAACACCAATGCCAACAACTATGATTCCGGTGTACGAAACAGTTTTAGTAGTTTCCCTTATCTTCTCTCCAATAGGACGCACATCTGTAGATACGTCTGCTCTTTCTTGACTTTGGGTTAACCTCTTTTCTTTCTCGGTCGAATAGTGACGATGTATTCTAAATTTCGATACTCCTAAAATTGCCGGTAACAAGTCAGTTGTTTTAATCGGCCGTAAAACCGGCAACAACTTAGGGATTAAATTGTACATTATAATTAAAGAAACTAAGAGTACTATGTAAATGTTTTGTTTGATTGAAATTGTAATTTTCCGGTGTTTATTTTTGATAAAAATAGAAAGGAGAATTTGACAATTAACATTTTGGCAATCAGCTGATTTATTTTATAATTAATCTGTCACAAATCTGTAAAAATTATCAGCTGTCAATGTTATTCAAGTGTCAACTGGGAGTTTTGCCGGGAATGTGAAAGAGTGATGTTGTGTTTTTGTGTTATTTTCCTAAAATTGTGTTAATTAGATTTTTAATGTATAATATTGGTAGGATATTATCCATTAGATATTAGTTATCGTGCACAAGTGTAGGAAAGTGATGCAATATCCAGAAACGTGCTATTTTGTGTTCCCTCCAAAACTCCATCGAAAGTTTCAGTAAAGCGTCTACCACGTCTTTACTGAATTACTGCATTGACTTTTATTTAGACTCTGACTAGACTTTGGACTTGACGTGAAGAAAAACGATGCTGTGAAAATAATTGTGACAACACTGATCTCTATACAAGTTTATTAGAGATGAGTGTGTGACAAGAAGAATATACTGGCCACCACGGTTCAATAGCCGTAGTGCACTGATCTCTATACAAGTACGCTGGATTGCTGATAGCCTTTGAAATGATAGCTATTTTTTGTGCCTATAGGGACCGTGCAGAAACTATAGAGGGCGTCGCAATTCGACAGCAGCGCCACGATGCGAGTAAAAGACGTAACTTGTGAGTGACTTTGACTTCGCATTCTCCTTGACCCTGGCTAGTTTATGAGTGTTTTTTTATGTTTTACACTATAAAATGATATAATACTTACACTCCCAAGTGGTCACATGCGGCCGCGAGAACAACGACAGATTTCCAAGAATCCGCGATCGAAATATTAAAGTTAAAGACTAGATGACGCCCGCAACTCCGTTGCGCCAAAAATCATTTATCGCGCGAGAACCGTACATTTTCCCGGGATAAAAAGTATCCTATGTCCTTTCCCAGGGTTCAAAGTAAATCCATACCAAATTTCAGCAAAATTGGTTCAGCGGTTTGGGCGTGAAGTGCTAACAGACAGACAGACTTTCGCATTTATAATATTAAGTATATTTTTATAATATTAAATATAATATTAAGGGTTTCTACTTTCTACCCGTAAACAAAGAATGGAAGAGTGAATAAAAATGTATAAAGCTTATCTAGTTAACTAAGAAAATATCTGAAAAAGTAATTAATAGCATCCATCAGCATAGAAAGTAAAAACTTGATAAATATTGCAATAAAATAATGAAGCTATGCAAAAATACTTATATTAATTACTGAAAATGCTTGTGGATTAATAAAATAAAACAAGTTCACTAAAATAAATGCTTTTATTTCAACCTTCTGCGATTCGATCGATACCATCTTCACAACTTTTGTCTGTCACTATTTTTAACTAATTTCAGTCTGGATCTCATAAGTGTAAACACCATTTAGGTATGTATTCTTTAAATAACACACAAAGACTGCACTACTAATCTTTTTCTTACTTGAAGAATCATCCTTTTGAGAACCAACACTTTGACAAGATGGTTCAAGTTCAATACTATCCTCAGTGTTGAATTCCTGGCAGGACTTCTCCAAATTATCCTTACTTTTAATGCAACTTTATGCCTTAAATGAGCGGTGCCTATGTATGATGGAAGCCAGTTTGGATGTTTACTGAAAGAAAGCAATGGTTATAGGTTATGTTCATATTGTGTTCATAAAAAATGAATTTACGGTTATAATCTACAAAATTTAGTGTTTTTACTAGCCTACACATAACACTCATGGAACTTTTTAAATACTTATGTATATTTTTACCGCCTTTTATCCATTTCTTTCATTTTTCAATAAGCAAAGCCATGTGAATATTTTGACAGAAAAATAGTAAAATTTTACATCGTTCGATTTGCCTTTATATTTCTTGAATAAATTATAACATCCGGGAATACAACAATACATTTCAATTCTTGAAAATACTCAGAATTTGTTATGAAATCTTCTAATTTTCCGTAGCTTCACTAGAGCTTGACAGTAAAATTTTCGTAAAAGTTTCGGCTATTCGCCACTTGTGGCAGTGTCGTCGCTCTGCACGGTCCCTATT
Source organism: Plebejus argus (assembly GCA_905404155.3). NCBI lineage: Eukaryota > Metazoa > Arthropoda > Insecta > Lepidoptera > Lycaenidae > Plebejus > Plebejus argus. The sequence continues at coordinate 13,836,818 of FR989927.1, read as the reverse complement.
TGAAGCGGAATCAGCGCCCCTATAACCACAGATTAAGGATATATAGGTAGATGTAGTCTTAGCCCGTCATCGCGTGGCCCTTTTGTGCTTATTTTCATACAAGTAGTGTGCGTTTATTTTCTTGAATATTTCTATTTGTCGATCATTTCGAAGCACATTTAAATCCAGAAAAGAAAGTCATTTAGTTCATGATATCGATAAACTATAGTTCAAGTAATGAGAATCCCTAAACACACGTAAAAAGCTATGCAACTTTTGTAGTCAAATTAGTAATTATTGTGACATTTTTAGCACCTTACATAGCATATTAGCACCATATTAGCACCTTACATACCTTACATAGCACGAATAAGGGATTATTAAACTTAAATACTATCTTTTTTAGCTTACAAAAATACCAATTGAAAAGTCCAAAAAACGTTGTTCAAAACTTACGTATTTAATGTTAAATCCACGTGTTTGAGGCATTCTTTGGCCATTCTTATGGTTTATAATTTAGCAGAACCATAGAACTCAACAATATCTAGCATAAAATGTTCAATAAAAACCTTTATTATCACTTTTATTAGGTACATGAAATATGCATACCGACTCCTTGTTATGTCCTAGTAAGTAGGACATAACATTACACGCTTTTGACGCTTGTACACTGATATAAGGCTCTCTCCTGAGTCCTGCTATAGTATCTCAATGCCTATATCCTATTATTCGGGTAGAGACATTGAGGTAATAATACTTAGGAGTCCGCCTTATATTTTGACAGCTGATAATGTTACTCTTTCTAACTAACGATGTAGTAATTTGGGTGAAAGAAAAAGCTCATATCGGTGTGTAAACGTCAAAAGCCTGTAATGTTATGTCCCACTTAGTAGAACATAACAATGGAGTAGGTCTGCATATTTCATGTTTAAAAAGTGGTAATAAAAGTGTTTAGTGAACGTTCAATGCAATATATAATTGTGTTTTATGGTTCCGCTATATAATAAACCATAAAAACGGCCAAGGAATGCCTCAAACACGTGGATTTAACATAACATACGTAAGTTTTCAACAACGTTGTTTGGGCTTATCAATCGGTATTTTTGTAAGCTAAAAAAGAAAATTTATAAGTATAATAATCCATTAATCATGCTATATAAGGCATTAGTGATAAAAATGTCACATCAAGTAATAATTTGGCTATAAATATTGCATAGTTTTTTACGTGTATTTTAGGGATGCGCCTTACTTGAACTATAGTTTATCGATAAAAATAATGTCATGGACTAAATGATTTTTTTTCAGGTTGAAAATGCTTCAAAATAGACGACAAACAGATATATATTTTAGACGCAAGTTTCATGCAAGTTTTTAATCCTTACGAAGGCATCACAATATTGGAATTTGGAATTATCATTTCAAACGTAAGTTTGAAACAATGATTTTATTGAAATAAAGAAAGTTCTAACGGAGAGTAAAATAATTGCATGATCAACAGCTCTCACACCTCCCCCTGTAAGTACTCAATTCGTTACTTAAAGATACTTCTTTAAATTTTATCCTGGCATTAGGTACTCTTTTTTAATAAGTAAAATGTAAAATTTTAATAAGGCTAAAGTCATAATCATTTAATAAAATAAATTTAATACCTCAATCGTCGAATTCCAGACACAATATATATTTAGTTGTTATACGGCACCTGGGTTCCGCTTGGGGCTGGATGGGTTAAGCATGGAAAACTTACATAAAGCATATTGCCCCGTATACAATATTATGAATTATGTGTATATTTTATAGTATGTAGTAGTACATTTATTGACACTAAACCATTTATTTTTTTCAGGTTATTGGAATGCTCTTAAAGAAGAGTTCAATATTATGGTGGTGACGGAGAGACCTATAATGAAGATAATAATTATTTTCAATTATTAATTAATTAATTTGATAATAAGATTGAAAGTGAAGAATAATATTTGGTTTAGTGCTCTATGATTTTGATTGCACACACCGTGATATTGCACAATAAAATTGATCGTCTAGACTCTAGAGTCCCACTTAGGTTATTAATTATTATTATTATAATATCATTATTCAGGGGGCGTCGAAGTATCTATTTTAAGTCTTTTTCTGTATAAATATTATTATATAATTATATTTTAATAGGTAAAGAAATGCACCTACGCGTTTTTGGAATTACTTTAAATAAGTAGGACTGAGATTCATTCTTATATTTCTTTGATAGGGACCGTGCAGAAACTATAGAGGGCGTCGTAATTCGACAGCAGCGCCGCGATGCGAGTAAAAGACGTAACTTGTGAGTGACTTTGGCTTCGCATTCTCCTTGACCCTGGCTAGTTTTTAAGTGTTTTTTTTTATGTTTTACACTATAAAATGATTTTATACTTACACTCCCAAGTGGCCACATGCGGCCGCGAGAACAACGACAGATTTCCAAGAATCTGCGATCGAAGTATTAAAGTTAAAGACTAGATGACGCCCGCAACTCCGTTGCGCCAAAAATCATTTATCGCGCGAGAACCGTACATTTTCCCGGGATAAAAAGTATCCTATGTCCTTTCCCGGGGCTCAAAGTAAATCCGTACAGAATTTCAGCAAAATTGGTTTAGCGGTTTGGGCGTGAAGTGCTAACAGACAGACACACTTTCGCATTTATAATATTAAGTATATTTTTAAAATATTAAGTATAATATTAAGGGTTTCTACTTTCTACCCGTAAACAAGGAACGGAAGAGTGAATAAAAATGTATAAAGCTTATCTAGTTAACTAAGAAAATATCTGAAAAAGTAATTAATAGCATCCATCAGCATAGAAAGTAAAAACTTGATAAATATTGCAATAAAATAATGAAGCTATGCAAAAATACTTATAATCTTACTGAAAATGCTTGTGGATTAATAAAATAAAACAAGTTCACTAAAATAAATGCTTTTATTTCATCAACCTTCTGCGATTCGATCAATACCATCTTCACAAATTTTGTCTGTCACTATTTCTAACAAATTTCAGTCTGGACCTCATCAGTGCAAACACCATTTATGTATTCTTAAATAACACACAAAGACTGCACTACTAATCGATGCAGAGCGGGGGGGGGGGGGGGGGGGTCAGGTCGAATTGATGACCTCCTTTTTTGATGTCGTTTAATAAAAATCTATACCATAAAATTATGGTCGACTTGGTCGATAGCTGTAGTCTAATTTTATATTTTTATCGATATACGCCATCCCTACACGCACACTACAGCAATTGCACACAAGCATAAAATGGCCACGCGCTGGCGAGCTAAGAATCCATCTATGTATACTTAATCTGTGGGTAGAGAACTAAATGTGACGTAAAAATGACGTTTGAAAGCCGCCATATTGGCGCTGATAGCAGTAGTGAGAGTATTTGGAACTAATACTGGTGATGACAACAGCTGTTGTTATTGGTTGTGGTTACGTCAAATTTAGTTCTCTACCCGAATAATGGGGGCGCTGATTCCGCTTCAAATAGGCACAAAAAGCACCTCTGTATAAGCAATCCAGCGTACTTGTATAATAGAGATCAGTGCCGTAGTGCCATAATAAGAAAATAAATGTCAACTGTCAATCCATATTTCCGAATTCCGATTTCTTAAACGTCAATCGTAATTTGGATTTTGCAATGAGGGATTTTGGAGTTTTGCACAAGAAATAGATCGTGTCGTTTGATTTGGATTATTTGAGAATTAGTAAAATCTGCATCAAAAACGTGTCAATAAAAATAGGGATAAGTTGCTAGTAAATATAAAAATATACAAGAACAATGTGCTACAGATCCAGTGATCATACCGAGTTGTAATAGAATTTATTCTTAATTGTGGAATCTTTTGTTAAAAAAGTCAGAGAAACAATGGATTGGATAATTTCCGACGAGTTGGGGCTCACAGTCGGCCATGTAGTCGGTTGGACCGCGGCTGGTGCTATGATTATTGGAGGAGTAGCACCCTACATCCCTCAATACAGGCATATTCGTAAAACACAGGATGCAGAAGGATTTTCACTTTATGTCTGCTTAACACTTTTAATAGCCAACACTTTACGTATACTTTTCTGGTATGTTTTATTTTTTGCTATGTATAGGTATCTAAAAATAGACTTTTTTCTTTTGTCTTCCCCACTTTTGGCTTTTATTGAAACATATTATTATTATTAGCCTTTATTCAGAAAACAATACATATTTTATTTGACATACATTGCAAAATATTCAAACTAATTATTATACGGTAGCGCGGTCTCTGTTTCTGTGTGCCTCTTGGCAAAGGCCTCCCCCAACAGCTTCCACTCACTTCTCTGACATGCCACTCTTGTCCACATTTTGCCAGCCATTTGTACTATTTCATCCTCCCATCGTTTTAGAGGTCTGCCCTTTTTTCTTTTAGCCCCTCTGGGATACCAAGATATTATTTTTGTCCATTTGTCTGGCCCTCTCAATACATGTCCGGCCCACTTCCATTTCAATTTTTCAGTTTTGTTAATTTTTCTCAACTCCTTGTTTTCTATTTTGTCTATCCTTTTCTTTCCAATCATACTCCTTTCCATAGCCCTCTGCCCAACTTCCAGCATACTTGTATGAACTTTTGTTAGTGCCCAAGTTTGGCACCCATATGTTAGAATGGGCAGAATGCATGTATTAAATAGTTTTCTTTTGGTGCCTATGTTTATATTTTTGCATTTTACTATTTCCTTAAAGGACCAGAATCTTTTCCAGGCATTGCCAATTCTTTTTTGTATTTCTTTGGTTGTTGTATCATATATTGAGATGAGTTGTCCTAGGTATACATATTCTGTAACATATTCGATTACGTTGTTATCTATAGTTATTATGTTTGTTGTACTTCCATTGGTCATAACTTTTGTTTTTTGGAGGTTCATTGACAGTCCGACTTCTTTACTTACTTTGTTGAGTTCTTCAAGCATGCGTTGCATTTGACTATGAGATGTGGAAAAGATTACAATGTCATCTGCAAACCTTAGATGTGTCAGTTTTTTGCCGTTAATATTGAGGCCCAGGTCATTCCAGTCGAGTTTTCGGAACGCTTCTTCGAGCACAGCCAAGAACAATTTAGGCGATAGTAGGTCTCCTTGCCTCACTCCTCTCTGTATTTTTATTTCTTTTCCTTCTTTTTCTAGTTTTATTTTTGCCGTAGTTCCTGTATATATATTCTTAATCAGTCTAATATATTTATGTTCTACACCTAAGTTTTTTAATGCCTCCCAGATTTTTGTATGATCTATAGAGTCGAACGCTTTGCAATAATCCACAAAACAGAAGTAGTAGGTCATGTTATATTCCTTGCATCTTTCTGCTACCTGATTGACCACATGTATATGATCTATCGTTGAAAACGTACTTCTAAAGCCTGCCTGTTCTCTAGGTTGATTTTCATCTAAAGTTCTGATGATTCTTCCTAATATAATTCTAGAAAATAATTTATATATGCTGGACATCAAACTGATGGGCCTGTAGTTTCCAATATTATCTCTATTGCCTTTTTTGTGTAGCAGTGTTATTGTTGAAACTTTCCATTGGAGTGGTATTTTTTCTGGCCTTACTATTTCATTAAAAACTTTGGTTAGTACTGGTACGACAAGATCTTTATTTTCTTTTAGTACTTCATTGCGTATAGCGTCTGGACCAGGGGCTTTGTCTTTTTTTGAGTGGTTATTGCTTTCTCTACTTCCCGTTGGATGATGCAGGGCACGTCACTTGTGTCCAGTAGTTCGACGTCCACATGTGGTGTTTGTTTAGAGTACAGGCTCCTGTAGTATTCTGTGGCTATGCGGATTATGTCCGGTCTTTTTGTTTTTGTTTGTCCTCTCCTATCTGTGAGCTTGGGTATCCACTCTTCTTTTTCCTGTAATAGTTTTATTGCCTTTTTAGTACCTCCTGTTTTCTCGATGAGAGTTTCTAGGGTTTGCAGTCTGTGATGTTGTCTATCTTTTCCTATATTTGTCCTTATTAATTTACTTAGTACGGCTATTTCCTTTCTTAGTTGTGTTGTTTTCGGTTTAACTTTTATTTTTAGCCGTCTCCTGTTAATTATCTCTTTTGTTTCCTCCGATAATATTATCCTCTCAGTTTTTTATCTATTTTGACTTCTTTGGCATTTATTTATTACCTTTTTTTTCCGGAGGGGGAAATGCATTACGCATACCACCCAGGCGCAGGGGGCGACCCGAGCGGTGATGTGGGACTCCCGTAGCTGATGAGACCACGGTATACCCACTAAAACCCCCCCCCATCTTCCGCCACGCCGCCTTTTGACGGGGCCACGGGAACGATACACACATCCGCGACCCCGCCAGCGGTCCGAAGACTCCACGATGGGCGCACGACACGTGCGCCCTCCTCCTCGGCCCCCATCAGGGCTGTAGCAGACGCCCCCCGAGTCTGCTACTTGGAGGCCATGTGGCAGATCAGGTCTGCGGCTCTGCCACCGACCACACCCCGGCCGCAGAGGATAGGGCAAGCGGCGCACCGCAACACCCACTTGCCCCTTCCTCCGCGGCCCCACCAATGCCGCTCAAACGGAACGGCCAGCTCGCAGGGGGGGCAGGGAAAGCGGCAACCCACCACAATGCCTCTCCCCCCCCGCGATCCGTCCTCGGCCGCAGAGGACAGGGCAAGCGGCGCACCGTAACACCCACCTGCCTCCTCCTCCGCGGCCCCACCCCGGCGCGCATCCGCAGCGGACTCCTCCAGTCCGCTGGGAGCGCCCTCCTCGGGCCAGGCGGCAACACCGGCCGGCCCTGGCCGCCTCCTCGCCTCACCGCGGCTGTCCAAGCCGGGTTACTAGAGCCCCACCGCCACGACAAGGCGAGCAACCTTCGGGGGGATTTATTTATTACCTCTGTTAGTCTATCGTAGCTATCTTGTAGGTGCTTATTTGCGTGGTCTTCCATGAAGTTCTTTAATTCAATTTGCAGTTGGTCTTTGGTTATTTGCTCTTTATTTTTGCCTGACTCTCTTTCCTGACCTCTAAAGAGGTTTCTCCTAGGTTTTATTCCGTTTGTTTTAAGTTTGGCTCTAACCATTCGATGATTTGTGTTAAAATTTAGTTACATTGAAACATATAATATTGAAACATATTATGTTTTCAAAATTTTAGAGCTTATCAAGTAAATGAGACTTGGTGAATATTTTTCTGTACCGTAACAACTGTGTAAACATCGTATATATTTTGTAGTCTATAAACAAAAACATTTAAACTACTGATTACTCCTTACATTATCTTACATTTAAATTAAACTAACATATTAACCCATCTAACCCCAAGAGGCCCCAGCACCCGGGGCATAACAATTGATTATTGTGTCTACGATTGCCACGATCAAGGAATTAAGCAAAAGAGTAATGTTATATTGTATGTAATTTCAGGTTTGGGAAAAGATACGAGCTACCCCTACTGATTCAAAGCATCGTAATGAATATTACAATGTTTGTGATGATACATCTTTGTGTTACAGTTAGAAAAAAGAACCAAATAATAAGGGCAAGAGAAAGAATTTTCACAGGTTAGTATTGCTCTTTAAATAACCAAATGACAACAGCTATATTCTATGCATAATAGTAATTTCTACTTCTTGGTTTCTTAGAATAACACAGTTTTTTAATTTATTGTTAATAGCGTGCATAAAACTTTTATATCTCATAAGATGGTTATCTTTTTTTGCTATTTTAAGCCAAATTAACAATTTATATTGAATTTTACATGCAAATTAATTTTCATATACTTTTTTCGTTTAAGTGAAACTTTAACTTAATATATCTCTGCTTTTCTTCTTATTTTCTTTTTTACATAATTATCCAAATTTTTCTAAAAAGAGCAAACCATTTTTTTAAATAAATACTGTTTGTTTATGAAATATTGTATCTTAAAGACTATCCTACCAAAAATAAGTAGTTTCTCTAGAATAGAAACACACTAGAATCTAGATCATTTTTGTCACAAAACCTGAATACTAAAATTAATAATAATTGCAACCATTTCAAAGAAATTTTTAATGTATATTGTATACCAATGGTTTCGCTTAAGTAGTTATTCCATTACACTAAATTTAGAAGTTCTAAATAGGATTCTAAAAAGAAGACAAATTAGAAGCTTCTTATTCCACTTGTCCTAATTTAGTAACTAAATCAGTTGCACAGATTAAAAATCAGTTGTGACGACGCGGCGATTTTGGCCAGACGTCTTCATAATGGCTCCAGTTCTGTCAAACCGACAAAAAATTGGTCTTCTCATAGGCTTAGCTGTTGGCTCAATGAAAATCAAAATAAATAAAAGGTGAAAAAGATGGTTGAAAGAATTTTTGCTCCACGAAAAATTATGAATCATGAACTTTCTGAACTACTTGGAACCAGCAGACTTTAGAAATTAATTATTATGAATGGATTCCAGATCGTATAACATAAAATATATTGACTTTAATACAATAAAAGGTTGAAACCATCTGGCAACACTGATTTAGTCAGTTAGAAGCCACATTTTTGCCGATTTAGTACACTAATTAGGATCCTAGCTTTCTAAATTTTATTCCACTTTTACTAAATTTAGTGACTAAATCATTTAGATTTCTAAATTTAGTGTAATGGAATAACTACTTTAAAGTATAACCATTAAAATATAGGAGTAACCAAAATCAAAATAAAACATAACAATATTTTAACTTTGTGACTTTTTATAAGAGGCTTTTCAGCCAATACTAGGTCAATATGACTCTCAATGTTAACCTTGTGTTGTGAAAAGCAATCTATTGCTTAATTATTGTAAATTTTTTTTTTCTTCAAAATTATTATTAAGTATATTTATTGTAATATTTTTGCTTCTTTTTATTATTTGCTAACATTTTATGTTTTATTTGGTGGTCGGTGCTATTGGTGATATTAGGTGCAATATTCATGTTATATATACTGTTGTGTTGTATAAATGGGTCAGCCCAGCCAGATGAGACGGCCGGCTGGTTAGGACAGCAGAGCGGCATCACTGGCAGTGAGAAGCCGCACCGCTTCTATGGTGAGTCGTTTGTGACGTCACAATAAAGTATAAACATTCAGTATTTCATGTTACATTCCCATTATTGTTCTGTTGCAGCTACCATAGATGCTCGTGCTTCTCACTTTGGGTATACCATATACACCACATTTTTAGGGTTCCGTAGCCAAAATGGCAAAAAAAATAATCCTTATAGATTCGTCATGTCTGTCTGTCTGTCTGTCTGTCCGTCCGTCCGTATGTCACAGCCACTTTTCTCCGAAACTATTAGAGCTATACTATTGAAACTTGGTAAGTAGATGTAGTCTGTGAACCGCATTAAGATTTTGATGCAAAAATGGAAAAATTATTAAAAATTTTAGGTGTCCCCATAGGTACAACTGAAACAAAAATTTTTTTTTTTTCATCTAACCTATGTGTGTGGGGTATCTTTAGATAGGTCTCCAAAAATCATATTGAGGTTTCTTACATCATTTTTTTCTAACCTGAATAGTTTGCGAGAGAGACTCTTCCAAAGTGGTAAAATGTGTCCCCCCCCCCTCTAATTTCTAAAGTAGGGGCATGATAATTCTAAAAAAAATATATTATGATGTAGATTACTATAAAAACTACCAACGAAAATTGGTTTGAACGAGATCTAGCCAGTAGTTTTTTCATACGTCATAAATGGTAAACCTTAATCTAAATTTCATTAAATCGACTGAAATATAAAAATAAATCAAAAACCTTTTAATTTCATAAAAATAAACCTTATTGCTGCTGCGGAACCCTTCATGGGCGAGTCCAACTCGCACTTGGCCGCTTTTTGGTTATATTGTGTTGCATTTAAGCTGAAATGAAATCTTGCTTTGAAACTAAATTTTATTTTTTAATCCTAATTTTATGGTCAGGAAATATACAAAAATAAAATATATCACAATGAATATTTTATTATGTTATGTACTTAAATTTAAAAATTAAAATATACTCAAATAGACTTTATCATGTCTATCATTCATTTCAACCTAAGTGACAATGGATTTATTTATAAAGCACGTCTATCAGTGTAACATAAGCATGAGTTGTAAGTTAGTTTACTATTATATTATCTCATTTCTGGTTAGAGCATTGACCCACACTGTCGCATGTTTGTGTAATTTAATCTCTATGTTATAGTTTGCATGCTTCTTCCTTATTGACGTCAATGTTTTTTTTTTACTAAATTAGACCTATAACTTGTGTACTGATAAAAGTAAATGAGCTTAAATAGAGAAGTAAAATAACAGTATTGCGTTTGAGTAAACATGTTTATTGTTATAGGTCTAATAAACAATCATAGTAATTAGCAAATGTTTGTGATTAAGAAAACAATGCTATTTTACGTAAATGTAGAGTAAATCAGCTTGCAGATAATGTATTGTTTTTACCCGACTGCCAGGAGGGTTATGTTACTTAAAGTGATCTGAAATCACATTAATGTGTGTGCGAACCTATTCTAGTATAAAGAATATAGATGAAATGTTTTGCTACTTAAAGTGTTCTGAAATCATATTAATGTGTGCGTGCGCCCAGTCTAGTATAATAATATTGATGGTCTTAATTCATATATGTATCTAACGTGACTTTACTGCTGAAGTTCCCAAGTGTGACGTGGGGCTAAAACGTTACTAAAAGTTAAATCGTGTGCTTAATTATGACTATCTCTTAATTTCCAGATATGGATAGGAAATATTTCTGGGCGTGGACCGACTTCCAGAGCTACGTGGACTGCATGCTAGTGTTCTCAGTACTCGGTGCTGCTGCCACATACCTGCTCATCGAGTTCTCTCCCTTTGTCGAACTGATTGGCTTCCTCGCTGTGTTTACGGAAGCCATGTTGGGTGCTCCTCAAATTGCCAAAAATCTACAAAACAAGAGCACCGAAGGCATGAGGTGTGCAGATTGATTTTCAGTGAAATTCTATAATTTCTATATTAAAAATTGTGCACTTATCCAAGATCGGTGCCATCGTTTCTATCGCTGTTTTTAGTTTCCTCAACAGTTAATAGTTAATCATAATAATTAATCATAAGCTTATTAAGTAATTTTGAAAAACTATAACAATTATATTATTTTTACCAATATTTACTAATAATTTAAATATACTCATGCTTGTCTGTTTTAATTTCAGTGTAAGCATGGTTATCATGTGGACCTGTGGGGATGTGTTCAAAACAGCATATTTTGTGATCAGAGAAGCTCCAACACAGTTCTGGTTGTGCGGAAGTCTTCAAGTCACCTTAGATATTGTGATCTTGTTCCAGGTAATTGATTTATAGACTTTACTTTTTTTCATAGCCGTGACTCGTGACACAAACATGTATCTTTCAATTGATTCAAGAATATCAAAAAGTAATATCCTAGTAACTTCATGAGTTTCAGTCACTACCATAACCCACAGTTTCGCCATTATTAAATTCATAATAATATGACTTAACTAAACATGATCTATTACATCTGGATTAGCTTTTTTAACCGACTTAAATAAAAAAAGGAGGTTATCAATTCGACGCGTATGTATGTAATATTTCCAGAACTGCCCAGTTTTTGTATATGTTAGTCTATATCAGCGTCTGAACAAATGTGCCAAATTTCAAAAGTGTATGTATGTAAGTATGTATGTATGTTTTTATGTTTGTGTTCGCATATCTCTGGACCAACCATTCCGATTTCAGTAATTCTTTTTTTGTTGTACTAGGTATTGTTCAACTTAGGGAACAGTGCAAGTTTAATCAAAATCGGTTCAGTAGGTTTGGAGATTGGGAGTTTTAATTCTCAATTACGTACAATTTTGAAGTCGGTTTTATCTTTTTAAAATACAGTTATCCTTCTATAACATTGTTATGTTTTTAACACATAAACATAACAAAAACCATTTTCAGGTATGGATATACCGGCATAACACGTCGGCGGCGCGGCGACTGCGACGCGGGGACTAGCAGTGGACGGAGAGTGAGTTATAGCGCCCGCCGCCCGCGCGCCGCCGCCCCTCCCCCGGCCACGGCCCCGGCCCCGGCCCCGCCCCCGCGCGCGCTCGATCACACGCATTATATGTGATTCACCTTGTTGTACGTTTGTAGCTTTGCAATGTGCTGTACAACCAATCTAGGACTTATATTGTACCTCGAAATATAAAGGCGCAAAAAATTGCGTCCGAACCAGCTTTAGAATCAAAGGTACGAATACCCCTGATGTTATTTACTACAATTATGGGACTGTTATTGTAGAAAATAGTAGTCAACGCATGATATGCGTATATTGTGATTGGCGAGGTGAATTACGGATTTGGATTGCACCAAGACCGAAAGTTCAAAACTGCTCTAAAAGAGCCGCACATTGTAGACTTATCTGCGTACCGATAACGAATCGGTTTGTACAGTCATTCATGGTTGTTAGCCTTTTTACTAACATATAAGTGGAAAGTGTACATGGGATGATGCCAAACGTTTTAATAGTAAAACTCATATAAAACAAGAGAGTTAGAAAGAGCTTACATAAACTTTGATACTTATATCAAACACTATGAGTGTTACTTCATTAATTCTAGACCAATATTTTACTGTGTAAAAGTTTTTTACTTTGTATTTATTATGTTTCTTAGGGCCTGTTTCACCACTTCCTGATAAAGTGCCGTATATCCTATAGGCTATACATCTTTTTTGACAGATTCTCCATACTCTATCTGTCAAGTTAAGTTGTGGATAGCCTATCCGGCACTTATCAGGAAGTGGTGAAACAGCTCCTTAGTCTCAGGTACTTTCCATTTTCTGTAAGCTCGCAAGCAACTTTTAAATTGATGCCATAAAGGATGCTAAATTATTATTGGTATCCTGCAATAATAATTATTATTTTTATTCTTATTTTATAATGTTAGTATTCTACGCAAGAGACGTAACGTATTAGTGACATAGGTGCTAGAAATTGTGAGCCAAAGAGGCATCTTTCAATTTGAAATACCGTTTTATACTAGTCGAAGTGATGATAATGTTATTTATATTATGAACGCGAACAAAATATAAACAAAAATACTGTATAACCGTGCAGGTTTTATATTTGTCAATGTTTTATATTTTATTGTTTAGGTTTGTAAGAACTACTTTTAAACACCGATACAAGTGCTGTAACTAACGCCCTAAATGTAAGCGCGTGGTAAGCGTATTATACCAACAATGATTGTAAAGAAACCAACACAACACGTCTCTCCACAGAAATAATATCAAGATAGAACGGCTAAGCGGGTTGAGTACGCGTGTTTCAAATTTGCACAAGTAGGCAAGTATCGTTGAACGTTCATTCGGTCAGCGCGCACGTCTCGACTTGATTACACCGGAGCGGTTGTGCAAAAATGCCTCATTGTGCAGTGTCTAATAGTAAAAACAGAAGACGAAAGTGAATCGGTCAAAAGGAGGTATTTCTTTCCACGGGTAAGTTATTTGTTCTAACTAAAAGCAAAGCAAAAATTCACACGCGCGACTCCTTAGCAACACACGCGCATCGCCGTTCTATCTTGATTTATTTCTGTGCGTCTCTCCGTTCTTGTCTACATGTATAATATAATACATAATGTTGTAAATTTTACATCGTGCAAAAACGATTATTGTGATAATACCACTTTTTAGTACAATTATTGATTGCGTTGTGTGGTTCGGCGTTTTTAGGTAATGAATTATTGTTATTTATAATATTATAGGTGATGTAATAGATACTAGATTCAAAGGTAGAAAATATTCCATAGGCTAAGTTAGTATTGCCGAGTCGGTTTACGGCAAGTGATAAGCGCTGGTTTCGCTTTGAATTTGAAGATGTAGAAAACCATTTGATCAATGATAGTCAAAGAAAGTAGATAAGAATTAAGATACTCATACTAACAGTATCTCAGATTATATCAGTAGGTGCTCCATAGTGTCATTATCAATAAAACGCCATGCTGCTGTCTTTATCTTTCAATGGGCTTTTCCAACGCATCAGAAAAGGACAGCAACATGGGATAAAGCTTTTATTAATAAGACGCGTTAATTTTATATCCATTAGTAATTCTTATTCGTTTAATAGAAATTATCATCAATTTCTGTCAGATTTTAGCATAATTATGACACTGACACTAATTTTTAATTAAAAACGAAAGGAACACGACACTACTCTTTTTCGGATACAAACTGTATCATTAAGGAATTTCTAAATAAATCAAGCAGTTCCACAAGTAGTGAAGTTACAACAGTAGAAGTAGTATTTTGATGCATTCCGAAGTGCAATTTTGCTTACATTTTGAAAGAATGCGCGGGCGCATTTCTTTCCATGTAAATAAAATCATTTGAAGCAATATCAAAAGTAGCACAAAATCTATAGCTGTAGTTGACTGTATATCAAACGGTGCTTCGTTATCGTCTTCTACTAACATTGGTTTTAACTTTTAATAGCTAGCTAGTTATCCTGTGTAAATTTTTTGCAATATGAAACAATATAGTTGCAAAGTTATAGCTGTACTAATTCGTACATTGATCTATCGTTACCTATCTTTTTCCCTCGAGCACGAATATTATATTGCGAATAAAGCACGAATATCGGAGATAGCAATATAGCGAGTGTTAATCGAGCGAATAAGAAGCAATACATAAACAACAACACACGCTTTTCGATCAGACTTTAAAGAAAAAAATCATGCCTGCTGTCTCATGTTGAATAATATTGCAAAAACTAATCTAAATTTTTTTCTCTGCGAAGATAAGTAGATAAGAGATAAGTAGATATAGATAGATATTGGATTAAAGTAGTAGAAATCTAGAACTTATTGTCTTAAATCAATAATTTTTATTTCGTATTGTAGGACCAGAAAATACCTTTGTATATAGATAGGGTATGAATTAATATACATATACTAAACATAATATGGGATATATTATATTATATACAAATTGATACAAAAGAAAATTAAAATGATGGCGACGCGACTATAATTATTTTGATGATGAAACTTTGGTCAATGCAAGGTGTCCGATGTTTTTTGACAGGAGTTCCGTATTCGATTTTCGAATTCGTTTTTCCGTGTTCGGAATTCCGTGAGTAAAGTTCGTTTTTATCGCGCGCGATCGAGCCGGTTTGCACTTGAAACGTACGTACGAAATTCGTTTCGTTCGGAAAAAACCGAAGTGTGCGCCAGTTCATGTATTTTCTACTGATTCTAATCATTCGGATTTCCGAATATGGAAAACGAATTCGGAAATCATATGCGGTAAATGTGTGTATGTGGCCAGCCTAAGGGTGCATTTCCACTGACGCGGAGCGGAGCGGAGAGGAGCTTAGCGGTGCCCGAATTGACCAATCGTGCTGTTCCATTGAAGCGGACTGCGGAGCGAAGATTTCGAGCAGCATGCTCGATTGGTCAATTCGGCACCGCTAAGCTCCTCTCCGCCCCGCTCCGCGTCAGTGGAAACGCACCCTAAAACAGCGTTTTTGATTAGCCAATAGCCAAATACAATAAGTACGTTAAAAAATCGAGGACACTATTGAATACATAAACTCTTGACAATTACCATAGAAAGCGGCCATGAGTTGCCTTTAAAATGAATTATTAGATATGATTAATTGTTTATTTTTCTTAACGTCGCGTCGTCAAAAGTGAAATCGTGTTTACTTTGTAAAATGTGGTAAACCGTAAAGTTACTTTGTAACTTAAATTTAATTGGTGTTTTTTGTTAATTATTATTTAAGGTTATGTTTTATTCTAACTCGCAGTCTTCCTATTTTGGTAACGATGTACGTTTTGTGAAAATTAATGCGCTCAAGCGATTCGAAGGCGCTGAGTTTAGTAATTACATTAGGTACAGGCGAGGAAAATAATAATATTTAGATAAAAAAATGCTAATTGATAATTTACTATTGTTGAATACTATATAGTAGGTATTTCCTTATTTTACTTCTTAAATCGGTTTGGATTATACAGATACCAACTTTTTAAGTGAAAATCTTTTAGGGTGTGCGGTTAAAGACATATTAGTGGATGTTAAAACTAAAATTTTGGAAAATCTTAGTTTTTTGCATAATTCGAGGCTAGACCGGGAAATTGATTTGAATCAGAAAAATGTGGATTGTATGTATTACAAAGATAGCCAGATGATGAAGTAACTAGGTTAGTTAAGTAGTTCGTTCAAATTTTATAAGGTAGCAATAAGTACCTGCCCTTATGTTACAAAATGCTAGTTCATCCACTTACGTCTTCAATGACATTTTATGAATGAACTCCTCCAGTAACAAGTCACAGAAGTACTGTGGTCGTGTAAGTCATGATGTTACCTTTTCAATCGTCACCGTGATGCTACATATCATATTAACACATTTTATACTAGGTAGGTACCTGTTTTATCAGCACCAACTTGAACGATATGACCATTATAAGACTTTCGACGTCAAACTTTGATATCTATCTTTAACTTTTATTTACCTTTGTATAATATAATGATATAGACTTCATTGAATAACTAGAACAATTTAAACTATTATGGGTTTTTCACCATAGGATATTCGTCGGTCGACAAACCGAGAAGTCAAGAAAGTTTTATTATATCTTTCAATTTAGAAATAACTTAATTTTGTAAATTCTATTATATTATTGCTATGTTTTATTATTAAGGAATTGAATATGTACCGACTCGTAACAAATGATATATTATGGTATTAACTAATGAGTAATGACTAATGACCCAATACAAACAATTTTGTAGGTTCAAGCTTTTACGGGCAGTGTCTGCTTCTAGTCGAGTTTATCTAAATCAAAACAACTGCATTTAAAGATGAAGAACCATTATGTGAAACGTTTTGTAGATAAATAATTGACGATCGGTCAATTAAATTTTATATTGTATAGAGAAAGAGATGAGAACGCAAAAATTGTTGTGATTAATTGAGCTATTATTGACATTTATTGAATATAAACTTGTTTGTTTTATCGTCGTTTCTGTTCCCCCGCGTCTAACCTATCATTTTATTAATGAACGTGTAATGTAGGAGTCGACGAGGTACTCGTACTACACAGTATTATGCGGTATCGGAGAACCGAGCTTTGTATATACCTAATCAGTGTAGCGTCGCTCCACGCGTTTTACGTCAGCACAGAAAGCTCGGAATAGTACAGGAATACGAGCCTTATATCTCCCCCGATAGAGGCTAGTATCGCATCAGGGGTGGTGAGGGTGGATCGATGGTCGGAGGTTGGTGTGACTTGTGAGGCAAGCCAGCGGGAGGGGAGGCAGTGTGCCGGGGTCGCTGGCGCGGCGAGGCCGTGGTGTGCTCGTCCCAGGAGTTACATCGTTACAAATTACAATTTTCTTCAATGACTTACATGAGGTAAGTTGTTTTTATGTCTGAATATAATTTTTTTTTTAGTTCAAAGATAGGCTTTGTATATTGGTGTCTGTTGGAATGTAGGAGTTACGTAAATTTTCTGTACTACAAAGCTACCATGTCCCTCGACGCGACGTCGCAGATTATTTTCGACGGAACCCTATCATTTTCTACCGTTAGTGTGTGATAAGTGATTACGATGATTATTATATACTTAGTCTATACAAATTGTTTTCAATTATATAATATATAAAATATAACAAAGCTGCTGATAATACGGTAAACGTTTTTCTTAGGATAGCATAAATACTAGATAAATGTTTTCTTGCCGTGCGTATGATAAAGTCCACCATAACTACCTACATAATATTATGCTGACCAACATAATATTATCTATTATCACCAAGTTACCAAAGCATAATATTTCATTCTTTCGTTGAAAAGATTTTTTCGTGCATAAGCCTCAAATAGGCGTACCATGTGCAGCGTCCTTACGTCATCAAAGTTTATTTGTATTGATATTTGAACGAAGGATCTCTAGACTCCAACAGCCGCCCCCAGACACTATCGTTTACTCATTATTTACGTCGTTACTCACTACGACTACGTGCTCAAACTTATGAGCGCTTAAGCTCATTAATTCAGAAAGTTTTTGCCTTGTCCGCCTGAGAAAAATATGATATTGTTGTGTAACATTTCTTTGTGCTTACCAAAGTAAAACTAACAACCTAAAAACAATTAAGTACCTATTAGAGTTTTAATTCAACAATTCGAAAAATACTCCAAACCATAAAGTTAATATAATAATACTCCCCACACCGGTTTCGGTGACGGTGGCCGGTTTCATTGAAACCAGGCCAGGTACGCAGGAGTAATTTTATAGTGCCCAAGTGTGTGCGCAGTACACAAGAGCACTCTCAATTCCTTTACTCTCATAACCCAGTGGGACGGCAGACCGACACGACCGGCGAGAGATTAGGCGCAGGACCGACTTTTTACATGCCCATCCGACGCATGGATCATCTTACTTGTCAGACAATCAGGTGATCAGCCTGCATTGTCCTAACCAAACTTGGAAATAACATGTTTCCAACGCGGGAATCGAACCCGTGACCTCCGAGTCAAGAGCGACGCTCTAGAGCACTGGACCACGGAGGCGTTAGAAAGTTAATATACCTATAACCTAGCGGACTATTAACTGCTCCAAACCTAGTGGATGAAAACGGCGTCTTTTTTGACAGTAGGTAGATTCTAAATAGGTTTTTGCGATTATACTATTACGCTAGTCAATATAAATATGAAATCTAGGTGACGAGGGCTTGATAAAGGACCTAAAGTCGAAAATGCCTCTTATGTTCCTAATTAGGTAGATACGTAGTGTGTGGTTGACCTATTAAAGCCTATAGGAGCCTGTTAAGTGTTAACGATTAAACGGGGGTTGTCACGCTGTTAATACTTAATAGAGCTGCTGTTACACGCCACACGGTAAAAAACCGGCCAAGTGCGTGTCGGGCCACGCGCAATGTAGGGTTCCGTAGCACCGCTAGTTTTTGAAAATTTCTGTATGGTCAATGAATGTACATTTATAACATGTTTTACACTACTAACAACATCATCTCAAAGGAATTTGAACGAAAAGTTCCCTTATACTTCGCCGAATACATTTTTTTTAGTTGATCGACTATTACTCAATAACTTATGAAGTCAACTTAGCCGTGATAGTTTTCCTTTTAAATTCAGCATATTTCCTACTCTCGTGAATTTTTTCACATTTCCAGAAGCAACCGTTTAGCTGGTAGAAGGGGTGGACACTGGACTCGGAACGATTTTTTCCACTTTAAAACTTAATATTTCACAAATGGATCCCTAAACCGGAAAATGATCTATGAATACTCATAATATTTTTAAAAAACCTATCCAACGACACCCCACACGATGGAGTGGGCGCGAAAAAAAAATTCAACCCCGCTTGATGTGTAGGGGAGGTACCATAAAAAAAATATTTTTTAAATATTTTATGTACTATTTTGTCGATATTATTAATGTATATTCATTATTCATGTCAAATTACAGCTTTGTAGGTCCTATAGTCTCTGAGCAAAGCCGCGGACGGACAGACGGACGGGCAGACCGAAATTATAAGGGTTCCTTGTTGACTACGGAACCCTAAAAACGGAGGCTATTTTTTATCAAGATTTTATTTTATTACGAACATTACTATAGGTAGGTATATAACATTTTTATAGTACTTCTAAAATTGTAAACTATTAACAACTTGTTTCCTAATTCCGCAAGCAGTCATATTATATTCCCAATACAATTGGATATTTGAAATGCAATTAACTGAAATCAAACTAGTGTATCGGAACTCAGAACCAGCTCCTATTTAGCTGTCAATTTCAATCGTCAGACAAGCCTTGGCTCACCTTGAACATATAGGTGAGAGCTACTCTTCACTATACGATCGACTATTATTTGACGTATGTATGAGTAAATACTGTACTACGGAGGTCTACAAAATTTTATCTTGACTTAAACCCGCTTGGCTTCATTAGGAAGTGGACTCTCAAATCTATGGAATCTATGGTAGAGCTTGTGTTATTTGAAATTACGCGCCCCACCACTTCAAATTTGATATAAATGAAAAATTTTGAGAGGGACGCCGGACGCGTCATTTTAAGTTAGTGATTAAGCTCTAACTGGGTATAAATTAAATAGAAACTAGTTGACGTTATGTGTACCAATAATACGTGTTTAAAAATAAATATTATGATAATTAAAAAAACTATAGAACAGTAATCTAGGTATAATAATTATTAGATAGGTCGCGTAGACGGGAACTACGCGTAGGCCGGCCTACGCCGTAGCTACTACGTCGTAGCACAGTCAAGGGCGGATCCAGTATTGGCGCCAGGGGGGGGGGGGTCACATAGTCGTGGTCAAGAGTAGACTCAAGACACAAGAACTTATAATTTAATTTTGATTATATAATAGATACAAGTATATTTAAATAACAAAATCAATTTTTCTTTTACGTCTTCTCTCGAAACGCGTTATCACTTCATCTAAGTACTTCAATGGGTACGTTTTTATGGACGCGGAGAATGGTTCACCTAGGACCCCAGGGGGGGGGGGGGGGTCATGACCCCCATGACCCCCCCCCCTGGATCCGCCCTTGAGCACAGTTATTATTTTTTCTTATAATAATGTAAAATGTTTATGAGGGTTTCACACACAGAACAGATAATGTAAAGATGTATATTATAGCACAATTATGCATCTCGATACACCTTTCTATAGAAATCGCCAGAAGACCACACACATCAGCTATAATGTATATTTTTACATCTTCGTATCTTAAGATACAGAGCTATATGAAAATATACATTTATATTTTGATACATCTAAATACATCTCAATACATTTCCGTGTAAAATATCTCTTCTCTTCATAGGATGTTCAAAAATTTCTGTCATCTGTGATTATTTTATGTATGATAGACAGAGACACAGCGTTACCACCTCAGCACAGTACTTCACAGCAGGCACTGCAGGCAGTGTGTTCCACAGAGTCTAAATTTTTAATCAAATATCTTAAATCCACATCGTTCTGTTTTTTGCACAATATGTAACAATTGCGCGCATCAAAATCACAATCCGAATCATCTTCTGATGAAATATCTAGAAAATCTAATAGCAAGTAACTCAAAGGGTTCATAGTATTACGACATTAAAAATAAGAACAGCCTGTATAACACCTTAGCAGCTGAAAAGTGCGTCAAGCGAGGCGTATAGGTACCATTGAAATGGGAAAGATACATTACTTTACCTGTCGTGTGTGTACTGTGTGATACATTTAGATAATTTAAAGCTATACATCCCGGGATGTAATGTATTAATAATATACATTACCATTTACCAGTTACCTGCTCTGTGTGTGACACCCTTAACTATGATCTTTGTAAATTTTAGGTATAGCTGACTAAATGAAAATATCCCTACAGTTGGGCATCTGATAACATCCTTTGACCTATCAATAACTACGGTCAACTTTAACTAATATTTGCTTATCAGTATCTGACTGGTCGTTTAACTTATCTCCCGTTATCACTGTTAACGCGCGGCCATATGTTTTCTCTGCACGATTTATGTGCTCTCTTGACACAAATCGAGGGCAAAGGACGCGTCAAAGCCGGTGCCCCAGATTATGTACCATCAACGGTTAAATAATGCTCGCGGTAATTTAAACTAAAATTGTAATTTTAGTGATATTTTAGCTTGTTGGGGCTTAAGGTTGTTATTATATATTATAGTTATTACCTACCTTAATTAATTTGGTCGCTTATATTATATTCTTGCATGTTTGTAGGTACCTTATCTATGTAGGTAACTCAAGGGAAATATTTCAGCCTCGTTTTAATATTCAACCGTTAAGGACACATTTACCAACGTTTTAGAATGTTAACGATTGAAATCGATACTACAAATCGTTTGGTAATATAATTTAAATTTTAACATAACTAAGTTATATTACCAGGTCTATAATTATAGAAAAATGGTTGGTTTATTTAATAGGTACATTATGTGATCGATAATAATAGTATTTGATTTTTGATTCAGATCATTGTTTCATCCAGTACTACAGTAGGGTTAGATTTTTGTTTAAATTAATTATAGTCAGAAATTTTTTGCACCACCAGTGTTTAGAGGGTGTCACAAATAGCTTAAATTCAAAAACTCGACCAAATCCGACGTGTGCGTTAGCCGCCATATTGGTTTGAAGGTCCAATCTTGTTTTAGCTATATCTCCTTTATTTTTAATTTTTATTAAAATGATAAGGATCTAATTTGTCGCAAATTTGATTCTCTACAACTTTAGTCCTTATAAATTTTATTGTAAAATCAATGTTTACGGAAATAACTGCAAAAAACAAGTCAAAGTATAATTTCAACCTGTTCAACCTGTATCGCGATTATTGTCAAATACAGAAAAAAAGTACAGAAATAAACTTGTAGCTCATTAAACTAACCACAATTAAAATTAAGACTTCGCTGTCTGTCCGTCTGTCTGTCTCCAGGCTTCAAGAACGGTGATAGGTAGAGACTTGAAATTTTCAGATATTATGTATTTTGTTTCCCTCTATAACAACAAATACTAAAAACATTATTATATTTAATATTTCATGGGGCTCCCATAGGACAAACAGGATTTTAGTGGGCTTTTTTGCTCTTTATCAAAAATAGCAGCACTATGACAGTTTAAATATGCATAAAATATTTAATTGTGTTTGTACTTTAATAATTAATTATAAAATCAAAGTAAAATAAATGTTGGCTATGTTCGCCTTATAATGGTACGGAACCCTTCATGAACGAGTCCGACTCGCACTTGGGCAATTTTTTTTTATGATTTAGGTGTAGGTTGTGCCGTAATTGTTATATTATGGTCTTATTAATGATCAGAAATATTCAGTTTTATCCAGTTGCTTGGGTCCCCGTACATTTACCATAGGTGTAGGAGCTTAAATATTGATTTCTAAAAAAAGTCATAAGAATCAAATTTGTAGAAAATTTAATGTTCTATCACGTACAACTTTGTTTCTATAATTATTTTCGCTAAATTCGACAATAATTGACATACAAGCGAAATTATACTTTGACTTGTTTTTTGCATTTATCTCCGTAAATATTGATTTTACAATAAAAATTATGAGAACTCAAAATGTAGAAAATTTAATTTACAACAAATTTAGTTCTTATCATTTTCATAAAAAAAAAAAATAAAGGAGATATGTCTAAAAAAAGATTTGATCTTCAAACCAATATGGCGGCCAACGCACACGTCAGATTTGGTCGAGTTTTTGAATTTAAGCTATTTGTGACATCCTCTAAACACTGGTGCAAAAAAATTTCTGACTATAATTAATTTCAGATTCCCATACAAAGTGACACAAGGCTGAACTAACCCGACTGAGCTACAGTGACTTCTAACGAAGAATCGAAGAGGTTCTAATTAAGAAGAGGTTCTAATTAAATGTTTCCTAATAACTTTGTTCGTTTAGTGGTTACTAGTTAGTAGTTAGCCTTGCCGCTGAGAGTAAACAAAATATGACTCAACAAAATATATGCGTACAAGATACAAACGTGTAGGAGGTTCGTTAGACAAAGAAAATCGAGAAATACCTACCCTTTATTACTGCGTTTGATTTTGCTTTGAGTTTGTCGGCCTTGATGTTTTGCGGAAATCCGCTGCAAAATTTGATTACAAAGAACGAACAGTTTATAAAATTTAACTGAGTTTAAATTAAAGACGGAGTGGTCTAGTTAATGGTGCCACAAGATCTCGTCTTAGTAAGAGTTATCAGGTGTCACTTTTTAACAGTTGTTATCATTACTACATACCTGATACCTAGGTAGACTACAAGCATTAGGTAGGTACCGCCTACCGACCTGAGACTAGCTTTTAAGACAATAAGACTGATGAACACCAATAAAAATGTCACAAAGACTGCAATAACATGAGTAGAATTTTAATTCCAAATGCTTTCAACATCGCACAATGCACTCCATAAAAAGTGGATTTTATTGGAAGCTTGTACAATGTACCTACATGTAGACTGTAGTGTATTTGTATCGCGTAAATGGTTGAATGTATACAGGGTGTAACAAAACAAAGTGATAATACTTTAGAGTTTAGGATATGTATGATTCCCCTGTATCGAGTTGAAAGTAGCGGTGCTGAAGCCTGAAAGAGTAACTTTTAACATTAATTATTGTCTGTACGAATTCATGACGCTGCAGAGGCGCTTGCCCATACGAATTACAAAAAATGCCCTTTCAGCGCTGCACTTTTACATATACCCTAAAATTTTGCTACACCCTGTATAAGAACAGGGTCTGTCTAGTGACGTCACAGGGTGCACGATGCAGACGGGAGGATGATTTTACACTCTACATAAACCCCATCGCTACTTCAATTTGAATACGCGATTAATTTTATTTGTTTGTGTCTCCAGTCTACTGTCTGACGTATAGAACTATTATTTTTATGCACGTTGTTATAATACAGTCTTAGATATTATTTTAAGATTTATTCTCTACCACTCCACACTTCTTATCTAGTAGTACCTACTATAGGTGTACCAGGATCTGATGGCAAAAAGTGAGAAAAGAAATTGTAGAGCAATAGCGGGGTAGTTGGAATAAAACATTTTGATCCTTTATTTTTCTTATAGTGGCTGATTCTGTGTTAGAAACATGCAATACCTAATTGTACAAAAAATTCATTGATCAAGGATATTTTTAGGGTTCCGTACCCAAAGGGTAAAAACGGGACCCTATTACCACAGTGTAAATAACTATGTATTTACACTGTGCTATTACTAAGACTTCGTTGTCTGTCCGTCTCACGTCTGTCCGTCTTTCTGTCTGACTGTCGCCAGGCTATAGCTAGACTTTTGAAATTTTCACAGATTGTGTATAATATAATATGTTGCCGCTATAACAACAAATACGAAAAACAAAATAATATAAATATATTTTATGGGTGGCTGCCATACAGCAAACGTGATTTTTTTGGCCACTTTTGCTCGATATCAATAACGGCAACAGGTAGGCACTTGAAATTTTCACAGAGGCCTTAAATATATCTGTACTTTAATAATTAATAATAATAATTAAATAAAATAAAAATTTAAGGGGCTCCCATACCGAAAACGCAATTTTTGCCCTATTTTTGCTCTATAGCGGTACGGAACACTTCGTGCGCGAGTCCGACTCGCACTTGGCCGATTATTTTTTTGAAAATCTGCCATCCTCTGCAATCAGATCCTGGAAGACCTATACCTGCCACTACTCTACTCGGCCTTGGCTAATGGCTTAAACTAACGGAAAGTCTTGCTAACATGTTTGAATTGTAGAGGTGCATAATTGCCGTCTTAAAATCCTTGCTTGTTTGATACTTGCAATACACCTATTAAAACATAATTGTCGGGCCACGCGCAACGTAGGGTTCCGTAGCACCGCTAGTTTTTGAAAATTTTTGTATGGTCAATGAATGTACATTTATAACATGTTTTACACTACTAACAACATCATCTCAAAGGAATTTGAACGAAAAGTTCCTTTATACTTCGCCGAATACATTTTTTTTAGTTGATCGACTATTACTCAATAACTTATGAAGTCAACTTAGCCGTGATAGTTTTCCTTTTAAATTCAGTATATTTCTTACTCCCGTGAATTTTTTCACATTTCCAGAAGCAACCGTTTAGCTGGTAGAAGGGGGGGACACTGGACTCTAACGATTTTTTCCACTTTAAAACTTAATATTTCACAAATGGATCCCTAAACCGGAAAATGATCTATGAATACTCATAATATTTTTAAAAAACCTATCTAACAACACCCCACACGATGGGGTGGGCGCGAAAAAAAAATTCAACCCCGCTTGATGTGTAGGGGAGGTACCATAAAATTTTTTTTTTTTAATATTTTATGTACTATTTTGTCGGCATTATTAATATGTATATTCATGCCAAATTACAGCTCTGTAGGTCCTTTAGTCTCTGAGCAAAACCGCGGACGGACAGACGGACAGACGGACAGACGGACGGACAGACCGAAACTATAAGGGTTCCTTGTTGACTACGGAACCCTAAAAATTGTATAACTTGGAAAATAATATAATGTTTAGGTAGATGTTTTGACTCAAAATTTCTAGAGCTCTGCTTCTTGTTATTATTGCTTTAGATCATTTTAAGTTATTTCAAAGACCATTAAATTCTATCGCATCTGCAGATTCTAGACGTATGATTGAAAAGTGTTTGTTTACTTCGAAATTGCGATTAGGCTATTCACCTTTAACCGCGATTACAACACATTGTAAGTGATATTTGACTCGTTTTCTAAATAAACACCAGCGTGCAAACCTCTCTTACGTAATTTGTTCTTCGGGCAATTTGCCAATGTGCGTAGGCTCCGATGAATGTCTTTTATCCCTCGTCCTTAAGGTCAAACCAAGGGCGTAGCTCACATAAATAGAGTATAGACCCAGGGAAAGTTAATCAGATGCCTTCAATCTTGAACATAATAATTACGTTAAGTATATTTAATATTACTAAAACTGAACGGACGACGATACATCATACAAAGTGTAACAAAACATGGTGATAATACTTTATGGTTTTTATAATAATATGTTACTCTTTCAGCGCTACTACTTTCACAGCGAACTTTATACAGGGGACACATACACACTCTAAAGTATTATCACTTAGTTTTATTACATTCTGTATAATTAAATTGGTAGAGCAGGAGAGCTCAATTAGTAATGTACGACAATTCATTATGAAATCGGGAAGCGCACCGTGAGACTTTCTCTGCAGATATGACAAGAAGAAAGTGTTTTAATGTAGGACGGTGGCAAAAAATTACATGTTCTAAAATTTTTACTCTAAAGTCGAAAACATTCCACATAGCATAGGCAAAGTTGGGTCGGCATTGTTTAGAGACTCTACAAACATACGCCAAAATTTTATTTTTTGTTACAAATTATTCCAAAAATTAATTATAACACAAGCAATAATTGCGCAATGACTTTAATTTGACGGTCAAAATCATTGCCACTGTATTGACCCAAATCCTCAAGAAATTCATTGACGCTCGTTTCCTTTGTTTCAGGGCTAGGCCGCTCGTTTGATTCACGCAACCTGCGCGGCTCGTAGATCCGGATCGAAAATACAATATTCCGAGATAGTTCATTCACACGAGAGCCGCAACGGTCGCCTCCTGATATGCGCCTCCGCGTCGTCTCGCGTCTGGACGAGTGTCTCCCTCGAGTTGCACTGCCGATAGCGGACGCGGTGTGCTAGTTTTCGCTTTCATCGACGCACTCACCGTGTAAGTAGTCGCACGTGCGTCGGCGCACGTCGCGAGACTTATGGTGAATTAAAGAAAATAGTATTAAAAAAAACTACGCAACTTTTTCTAAAGAATATAGAGGAGTTCAAGTGTAAAAGTGAATCGAGTGAAGCGAGTCCGATATGACGTCGCGATCCAAGGAGAAGGTAGCTGCCGCATTCCGGAAATTGTTTCGCTCTCCGGAGAAGCTCGACAAAGACGGAGCCGGACCCAGTGGATCACCGGCCAAGCGCGGCCTGTTTCGGCGCCACAGGTTCGTTTCTATTAATTATATTCTACCTTATAACTTAACTTTTTAACTTAAGAGGGTGACTAACCCAAACAATCAAACGTCGTCCTTCTCTCTTCACACTCACGCCAGTCTTTCATATGCCAGGTGAAAAAGGACGACACGGATTCATCGCCAAATTAGGAATTCATTGCCAAGTTAATTACAATTATTAATTTTTCTCAATAACTATACAACAAACACATAAATTTACAACATTTTAAAAATCCGCTAGGTCGGAATTCGGATTCTCAATGATAAGAGTTTTTAAATATTATAATGTGTTAAAATATTAACTTAGTTCAATGCACGGTTATGGCAATATATTATGAAAAATTCATGAAAATTAGATGCGTCTTTGTATTTTTTTTTCTATCGAGAAAATTGTAAGATATCGTGTTTTTGCTCAGATCGAATTCTTGGAAATATAATGTAGAATCTAATTTAGACAATTAAACAATTCGGGGTTTATTTTCAAGTATAAAAATGAATTATGAAATCGAAAATTTTGGGTAAGTCGCCCCCTTAACGTTTTCCCGCGCGTTACGCGTATTCCTGTTTCACAATTTTTTTATGCAGCCTGCCTTGAGAGTATCTAGATTTTTTAAAACTTTATGCCTATCCTGAGTTCAATGCAGCCTATGCGTTGATTTATCAGTTAATGATCTTTCCCTTTTATGTCTTTGGTGCTATTAGTTCCACTTATTAAAAGAACGGGACTATATCTTGCTGAGATAAGTGATAAAGACAACATGATCGCTTAACATTAAAGGAAAAATTTAAGTAACTAGCAAGTTTAAGTAACTTGCATAGTGGCTACGTAGGTACTTCATATTATCGCTGCAAGTTATTTACATTGCAGCATGCACAGTATTAAGCTACGAATTATAAAATATAATCCAATGTAGATTTTCTGCAAGTACCTACGAAATCTTTATTCCGAATGTACAGTATTATCCATGAGAATGATTATTCTACTTGTAAATTTTCCATTCAGCATTTTGTTTTTAGCCTTATTTAGATGTCGCTTAGGCTTACTAACAAAATTATCCAGGTGCTTTACAAACGTGCTAGCTCTACATTTTTTTTGGTCTACAAAATATTATTGTCCAGGATTATTCTGGAACACATAACATGGTTATAGTTTCAAATATGGTTTTTATATTTATGTTACAAGTTGAGTAAGTAATTAACATTATAATCAAATGACTTTAGCACACCAAAGTTTTTGATAGAGTAGATCCAACAATCGAAACTTCTATTCAGTTCCGAGTGGCGGAGCAATCAAAGACTCAAAATATGGTTCTTTAGAAGTGTTTAAAACTTTAGACAGCAATTTGAATATCGAAGTAATTGAAGGCTTGGTGCATAAAGTTCTAACCCGTTCCGACGCTGGCTGGTGCAATGCGCTACTGGTATGCGACAGGTGGCTAGCGGCCTGCCTGCCTAGCATACGCCAACCAGATATCTCACTCTCAAGATAATTAAAAACAACTCGTCTCATAATGTCAAAATATCAACATTATCTCGGCAAAACTCTATAAAAATGTGTTATTTCGATGATAGATCTACGCGAGAAAAAATGTTTGTCATGCTAGGGTCAATAGAGATAAAGATACAAACTATCAAACATCGAGAAACATGTAGATTGAGATATCTCGTTGGCGTATGCTAGGCAGGCTGGGGTCAAAACACTAGCCTCAACTCAGATGTTAACGCTTCCAGTCATGATTACTAAACCACATTTTCACACGAGGAATCCTTATTATGATTCAAAGCAACTTTTTAAACTTTTGTGCCTTTTTTTAGCTAGGATAGGGGCTAAGTTCGTGTTAGGGTGTTCCTGTCTAGATCGAATATAAGCAGATTGCAGACATTTCCTAGTTCTAAATATTATTATGGTTACTTATCTAAAATATTTCGTAGAAGCGCAACCCACGTAGCAACGTATGATCTACTATCTAGTTACTTAAAAAGTTAGGTTTAACTCGTATAATATAGATACACTAGATGACGCTCACAACTCCGTTGTGCGGAAGTTTATCGAGCGCGAACCGTTCATTTTTCCATATATCCTTTTTCGGGAATCAAAGTATCTCCATACCAAGTTTCAGCAAAACGGTTCAGCGGTTTGGACGTGAAGATGTAACAAACAGACAGACAGACAGGCAGGCGAACAGACAGACAGACAGACCTTCGCATATTAGTATGGGTAGTATGTTGTAACTTGTACAGTTACAAGGAACAACTCGACACATGTTTACCTCCCGCGCGCTCACATGTTTTGCATAGTTAATCAAACTTGGTTCATAATTCATAAATTATAATTATTGTAATGCAACACAAACATACAGCTGTTAGTTTACTAGTTAGTATTCACTACTAAGTAGTATGTACTAACCTTATAAGTTTAAGGGCCTGTTTCACCACTTCCTGATAAAGTGCCGAATAGGCTATTCACAACTTTTTTGACAGATTCTCCATACTTCTTCTGACGCTTGTCAGATGTTGTTAATTGGTGGATACTGGATAGCCTATTATCAGTAAATCAGCGGCACTTATCAGTAAATGGTGAAACAGGCCCTAAAACGAATAACATTAATTTATTGTGTTACTTACAGCATTGTTGTTGTGTTGATATATTTGCTAGAGTCTAAGACACGAATAACTTTGTTTTAAATCGTCCTTGGAATGAAAAGATTAGAATTTGTTTCATAATTAAACCCTCAACTCTATGGATTGATAACATATATAAAAGATTCTCAAATCCATATTATTTAAAAAAAAATAGGTATTTGTTAGGGATTGTATGGTGAGTGGCAAATGGCAATGACCCAAAACCTTAATGGCACCAAACCACCTTTTAGTGCTCTGCCGACTCTACATGTTATAGCTCACCTAATTGGCACTTAATAAACTCTCCGCAAGTGCGGTTTTATACGGATGGGACATTTTGATTAACGAAGTAGGTGTAAGTACATTCAATTAGTCAGGGTTCCCTAGAACATTTTTTTTTTTTATAATATCAAGCTAATTTTTCGTGAATAGCTTCATTTTGATAAGACGGACAACAATTTCCTCTGTGAAAATTCTCGAAAGTGGTAGCTAACAGAAATAAAGGATTTAACATTTTGATTTGATGGTCCTAAAATATGGATTGTTCTATTCTATTTGTAGGACAATTTTACTCTTAAATTATATAACTATTAAGTATTAACCTACCAATATACAAAAAATCTGCTCGTTAGGGTTCCGTTTTAGGGTTCTGTAATCAACAAAACTTGATTGATTACAGAACCCTAAAACGGAACCCTAAAGAGCTCATTTTAGTGTTATATGTACGTACTCTCAGAGAAATTGATTCATAAGCAGATGGCGGACCTACCTAATTTGGTCGGTTTTAGTAACTCCTAACTCCTAAGTCCTAACTAAGATCACGGCTAACATAGAATTGACATAACCCAACCAAATGACGTAGATCTACCATCTGACTATGAATCAATTTTTAGGGTTCCGTACCCAAAGGGTAAAAACGGGACCCTATTACTAAGACTTCGATGTCTGTCCGTCTGTCTGTCTCCAGGCTGTAACTCAAGAACGGTAAAAGCTAGAGAGTTGAAATTTTCACAGATTGTGTATATCTGTTGCCGCTATAACAACAAATACTAATAACTGTATTTTAAAAAGATAAAACCGACTTCAAAATTGTACCTACGTAATTGAGAATGAAAACTTCCTATCTCCAAAACTACTGAAGCGATTTTGATGAAACTTGCACTATTCCCTAAGTTGAATAATACCTTGTACAATAAAAAAAGAATCACTTAAATCGGACTTGTAGTTCCGGAGATATGCGTGAACAAACATAAAAACATACATACATACATATATACATACATACATACATACATACATACATACACTTTTGAAATTTGGCACATTTGTTCAGAAGCTGTTATAGATTAACATACGCAAAAACTGGGCAGTTCTGAAAATATAACATACCTACATACGCGTCGAATTGATAACCTCCTTTTTTTGAAATCGGTTAAAAACAAAATAAAATTTATATTTAAGGGGGTCTCCCATACAACAAACGTCATTTTTTTTATTTTTTGCTCTATATCAATAATGGCAAAAGGTAGGTACTTAAATTTTTCTCAAAGTCCTTAGTTATATGTGTACTTTAATATTTAATAATACCTAATATTAAAATTTTTGGCCTAATTTTGCTCTATAATGGTACGGAACCCTTCGTGCGCGAGTCCGACTCGCACTTGGCCGATTATTTCGATGGTACCTACGAATTCATCTCAAATCGAGCACAGGGAACTTCGAGTCCGACAATAATTATATATTTACGATAACGGAGACATTTACTTGGCAAAGTGGGACACAGATGATTCATAAACAGATTTCTGTAAAACATATTTTCGAAAGCGGTTCAACCTAATTCTTTATTGATGTAATACTCGAAGCTTTAGCTAAACATTTTATTCATGAAAAATTCGACCAAGTGCGATCGGAAACACCGAACACGTCACGAGTTCAGTAGAAGGCAAAGAATCCTGTAGCATTAGGTTTATGAGTTTGAAATGGTTCTATCCTTGCATACGGAACTCTAAAAGAAGAATCACCTTCAGGAAATTAGTTACATGCAATTAACCTACTAATAACCAAAAACACGTCAGTTTAATTGACGATTTGCGCGGTTATTAATCGCGTATTGGTCATTGCGTCATGTAATACGGAACAAAATACTACCAGTGACGTTGAAATTAAACGTTAGTTTCCCTTACATGATGCATATAAGGACTTTCTTGCAGTCACAACAAAGAGACAATAAACATACGCATTAAGGTCATCGTTCAATTGTGATAAAGTTACAATTGGACAATGGACGCGGACGATACTGGTGATCAAAATATCCCGCGGACGCGTCACAAACAGCAAACATCCAAGCCCATAACATTTCACATGGCAAAGTTCTGTCAGAGCTAGAGCGATAAAGACCAAAATATAAAGATAAATTTTGAACAAGACCTAACTAAAGCTATTGATCTCGTACAATAACAGCAAGCTCACGATCTATATTGGTGCGTGAGTGAAAGAACTTAGCAGGTACAATAGTACAAGTCTCTAGAGAGAATATATAATATAGTGGAGATCAGATACATGTTTGATGCCTGTAAGTTTTATGGTGTAAGTTATTTCAAAATTTCTCCCTATTCGGCTGCTAGACTTTAGTAACTTAGACAATATTCAGTCTACACTAGAGTGTCCCAAACTAATTTTGTGTACTGCCCTCTTTGTGAACAAATTGTTTTAGCACCCCCATTGTTTCAATTTAAAATGCATCCAGGTGAAATAAATCACCCCACCAGGCTTCTACACGCCTCCATTTTTTTCTGGGTGCCACACCGCCTCCTCTAGACCTTCAGCGCCCACAAGGGGGCGTTATCGCCCACTTTGGGAAAGGCTGGTCTACACTCTACATTTTGTATTATTGGGTTAAATCATGCTTTAAAATTGCGATATTACCTACAAGCAATCTTATTTATTTATTAAGGCTTAGTAGTTCACAATTACTATGTACAGTTTACCTACGTCAGTTCAAACATAGACCCTGTGTATTATGTGGAATTCGACCCACACCAAATAGAAACTGAATTTAGGGAAGACAGTTTGAAATACCAAAGTGAGCACGCGGAATTTCATTAAGCCGCGACCGTCCATGTTTATACATATGTATGAAACCCTATTCAGACCATAAAGTTAATATACCCAGCGGAATAGAGAAACAAAGGCCTGAGCAAGCGAGCTGCGAGATGTCACTATCAGTAACACTAGTCTCGGAACAATAACTAAACACTACGTGGTAAAAAGAGACGTGTGATACATGACAGCAGAACTCTTTTTTTGACGTCCAGTATGCACGTATCGGCACGTTGACAATAATTTAATCTCATAGAATTCATGTTCAATCATGATTGTGTAAGACGTGTATACGAACACATTTTTACACACGGATGAAAACCAATTTCGGTTTCGTTTGACAGCTCGAGATCATAGTATAAGGAGGTTGTTACTCTATCTATTCCGCTAGGTATATTAACTTTATGATTCAGACCTATTTTATACAGGAGTTTAAGAGGATACACCAAAGGCTAGTGAAATGAAAAAAAGTACTTGTAATATCTATTGCTGTCTCCCTTACCTCAAGAATATACCGCAGAGCGCGATAGAGACAACTGTAGAAAATCAACGATTCGTTGTCCCCTGATTTTTTCTCCAAAACTTAACCGATCTAAGTACTTTTTTCATTTAAAAACTAAAGCAAGGCTTGAGCTGTGTTCCTGTTTTTTTTTATAATCTAGCCAAATTTGTTTTCTGGATGTTTGAACCACTTGTGAAAAGAAAACATAAGGACATTGTATTAGTGGCCATAGATATGCAGGAAAAAAAATATAACTCTACCGGCATTATCCAGGGAGGAAACAGTGCAGGGGACAACGTTTGTATGGAAAAACGGCTATAGGCGTCTTAAGGACGGAGAGACGCGCATGTCCTGTCGCCATATTATAACTGTTTAATAAATGTATACTTACCTTAGATAAGCTAACATGGATGAGATAACATTTTACTACTATACGAGCTTTGATTTTCAATATTAGGTATAGGCAATGATATTCTACTTAAATACAGATATGTTACGTTCATACTATTTTCCGGCTTATCTCTTCCGAACAATTATTATTTTCAAATTCAAAATTGCAAACATTGACAAATTTGACAGATAATTGAAACAAAAGATACGAAATGCCATTTACATAAAAGAGACAGTTCTATTTTTAAACGTCGAATCATATCGCTGTCTCTTTCTTCGCCTGAGCTATGACGAAAATTCGATTTTTTCCAGATTGTTCGAAAAATAATTGAAAATGTAAATAATCTAGGTACTTATTGCAATCAAGACGTGACGTGGTAAGAGATTCTATGTGTTTTGTTTACTTTTGATTTGAGTCATAATTGGTAAGTACATTTTCGAAACACACACGACATCATTTTCAATTTATTTAGGTAAGACAAGACGCAGCACGTTCGTGACTGCGCTCGATGCAGACTAAATAACAGACGACCCAATTGGGCGGTATTTGAATCTTCACAACGCGCGCGGTAGTAACATAATATAATATCTTGCTTTGAGTTTTTCATCATTGGGTATAGGTGTCGAAATATAAATCGAATTTTTAGTAACAACTAACAAGTAGGGTAAGTTAAAGCGATAGGAAAGTCACGAGTCACGACCAATAACAAGATATTTGTTGATATTTGAGTAAAGAGAACGAATTATAGGTAGTAAAGATGCTCATTAGCTATGTCCACATTGTGCCCTTTCATCTTCAATTTTCATAATCTTTAACATTCGAAATGTCAAAAGATTATGAAAATTGAAGATGAAAGGGCACAATGTGGACATAGCTATTGCAAGATTGCTCACAAACGTTATTGTGCGAAAACCTCAAGCTTACAGACGAACGGCACAGCATGTCGACTTGTTGACAGTTGACGCCAGCCGTTAATAACTGTCGACGGCCGTTGTAGTGGTGCCGTATGTCGTCTGTTAGAAGTACCATTCGGTATATATATGTTTATAATATTTCTCTGTAAAAGCCTTACGTCTAAACTCTAACCTAACCTAACCTCTGTGACCATATAATTATATAATTATATTATTGTTGTGGCGTCTCAGTCGCACCTGTTAGCTTAATGTTAATTAATACTATTAATGCTTGTTAATTTTAATTATCAAATTTATTATACCTAGGTATATTAACTTTATGGATATTACGGAGAAAATTCAGAATATCCTTGTGGACCTGAAGATGTGGTAGTTTCATTTCCAAATTACTATCTGCCTTCCAAATCAACGAACTCCAAAATGTAATATTTCACTTACAGGGACGGCGTGACCCCAGCCGAAGCGGCGGTCAGTCTGCCAGCGAGCCCGGCGTCCTCCGCCCTCGGCAAGAAGAAGTCAGCCGGGGCCGATGTTCGGGAGCGGGCGGCGGCGGTGCGGACCAGGCGACTCATGAAGGAGCTCAAGGAGATACAGAGGTTGCAGGAGAACAGAACCGACACTGTATTTACGGTAACTTCTGGAATTAGAGTTAGGCTGCGTTTCCACCAGAGATGTGTTGCGAGGAATGTTTTTTGAGGACCAATAGAATCGCTTCATTGACGTGAGCTAGTCGTGACACATTCATTGCAAAATTTTAGATAAGAGAGACAATGGATTTTATAAATCTTGCCAAAATGATCTCATCAAACTATTTGTTTTATGAGCTAAGTACCTATCATAGATAATAATAAATATACTTACATATACGAGTAAATATATACGAAGCAAGATTTTATAAAGTAAGAATTCGAACAATATCTACTTACAATATTATAATTTTACCAATGTTACCGTTTAGCAAAACTTTTTGCTGCCTAAAAGCAGTTTTACCATAAAATTCACATGCTCGAGAACGCATTAACTACCTCCTAAAAGTTAACATCAGAAGTTAGAACTTTAGCAATTGGCTTCACTTAGATCCTATTACGAAAGTTGTAAGAATGTATTTCGATTCCCAAATAGCTAACGATTACAAGGGGCCTAATCTTTCTAATACCGAATTTCAGTTAATCTTTATTCGTTAAGACTTGACACAAGACGAAAATAGAACTTCAAACGTACGAGATGAAACATACAACCGCTTTATCCGCATTAAATATTAATATTGTCCGTAGGTGGAGCTCGTAAACGACAATTTATTCGAGTGGCACGTGCGACTTCACAAAATTGATCCCGAGAGCGATTTAGCGGCGGATCTGCGTGAGCTGAACATCCCCAACATCCTGTTACATCTCATATTCCCGGAGAACTTCCCCTTCGCGCCGCCTTTCATGCGAGTCATCGAACCGAGAATAGAAAAAGGTTTCGTAATGGAAGGTTAGTATAATATTAACGTTATGGCCCACGCATTTTCTTATTAGCTACGTTATTATGATAAAATGATTGTACGAAATGAAACCTCTGTGCCGGGTACTGTCGCCGACAGATTCGCCCTACCCTTCCTTGTAGGCTCGATTAAGCTTTTTAACAATTTGAATTTAGAATCATAAGGTACCTTAGATACATTTACAGATAGGTACCTACTCATTACTCAAGTTTTAAGCTAGTAACTTTCTCCGAGTTCTAAAAAAACAAATATCACAATTGCAGGTGGCGCGATATGCATGGAGCTACTGACGCCGAGGGGTTGGGCTTCGGCGTACACAGTGGAAGCCGTGGTGATGCAGTTCGCGGCGTCAGTGGTGAAGGGTCAGGGGCGGGTAGCGCGCGCCCCACCGCGCTCCTCCCGGGAGTTCTCCAGGCGACGGGCGGAGGAGGCGTTCAGATCGCTCGTCAAGACGCACGACAAGTACGGCTGGGTCACGCCCGCGCTCTCTGATGGTTGAAGATTTGATGGTAATTGAAGAGTTATAATAGCGTAATATTTAAGGTGCACACAGTTTGTGTTGTATGTGTCACCGTAATATTGTAAATATCATTAGATTATAATCTATCTCGCGAGTTTGTGAACGGTCGAAAGATTGTGAACCGCAACATAATGCTTACAATTTAACATATTATTATTCGGTAGATTGTAATCTATCAAAGTGAAACCGTCAAATTGTGAAACGGAACCCACCTCGGGCGCTGATTGGTTGAACGGTATATGCTCCGTGCCGCCTTATTCGTTTGTTGTTAAATGTCCAATGACTTTCCCATTAAATAACCAATCAGGGACAGCCTTCGGACAGTTGACAATTTGACAATTTTAAGATTGTGATTTGACGGTTTCACTTCGATAGATTACAATCTACCGAATAATAATACGTTAAATTGTAAACAGTATGTTGCGGTTCACAATTTTTCGTCCGTTCACAATGGTGACATAAGCAGCACCGCACGCGCCGTTACACAGCATTAGTATTATTTACAATGAGAAGTCTATCCAACTTCGCACCGATGAATTGTCCACTGTCCAGTCTACCTTCGTCATTTTTGATTGTCCTCCTTGTACTAAATGACAAACGTAACAAAGAATCTACACAATTTTGCTTGCAATCTTGTCTGTTTTCAAAGCTCGTTTAAACCAAAAATATACACTTTCGGTTTAATGTTTTATTTATTTTTTCAGATGAAACAAATCGCAGCAACACACCATGGATCTCTTATAGTTAATTAAACCTTAACTCAATTAATTTTAGTCCTGATAAGTGAGATTTAATAGTCTGTAAAAAATTACTTTTTGAGCACATTACCTAACTTAATAAAACTTTTATAAAATTTAAAGTTTTAAGTAATTGTACTTACTCGAAATTTAAATGAAGACGTGATAAAAGAAAAAAATGTAGCATGAAATGTGGACAAGTTTATCTTTAAAAGTATGTTAATTATGATTAATTACTAGTATTAGTATGTGTCAATGTAAACATGTCGTGCCAAACATCAAGCTATTTAGAGCTCAATCATAAAATTTTAAGGTTTTAAGAATTCTTGTATAACTATTCTCTACAGTCTACAGATTTAAACTTTTGAAAGCAGTACAAATTTTCGTATGAAATGAAGGTAATTCTTGAAACATTAATTTTACATTTTGCTAATAATAATAATTGTGATATAATAATTATTATAATATCTACAAATGTTCTACACACTATTTTTTCTGAACATACAATATGATACAACTTTTATCAAAAAAGTTGTATCATGTATGTTCAGAAAAAATATCATAGAAATCAATCTTTTAGCAACTTTCCAATACTCATAATTTCTGAATTTTCCCAACAAAATCTTTATAAAAAAATTGTTTGGAATGATTAACATCAAATTAATTGTGTCCTCGACATGATTCTTCACCACCTTTATATTTTTATTAGAAAGAACTCCGTCCCAAATATTCAACATTTATCAAAATTGAACCAAAGGATAGTTACAAAACGAAAGGATTGCATTGTAAAACACAAGTTTTAACCACTGTAATGTGTCAATTTTTTGGACGCATAGAATATAGTCATGAAAAATGTTGTGTTCAAAAATATATTTATATATTATAAATATTATAATTAGCAGTTTAAATTGCATAAAAGAATGACATTCTACTATGATATAAACTTATAAAGCTCAAAATTATAACGCTATTTCATATGTGTAACATTGATTAGCTTTATAATATCCATTGCTTGATATTAAAATAGATGTATTTCTAGTATTGTATTATAATACTTTTGTTGTAGATATAAAGTTGTTTAGATATTATTGATGTTGAGTTTGTTTGGTAAACCAAAGATATTTTTGTGCAAATAAATTTTTGTAATGTGTGAATACCTGATGTAAATGTAATATTATGGGTGTAATAAATTTTTTGCTCAAATATTTTTATTACAATATCCCACTTTCCTTCTGTTGGTGAAGCAAGTTTGAGAAAAATCAAAATTTTAAAAATAGGTACCCTACAAGTCATGAGAAAGTTAATGATATCTATTATTTATTTATTATGATCACTACAGTAGTGATTTTAGTAGTGGCAGTAACTGCCTTGTTAATTTCTAATGAATAACTTGTTTATTCAATAAATAATCTTATGACCAAATATCTCGCGGCAATGATCGCGGCCAGGCAAAAAATGTAAATAATTAGACCAGGCTGCGCAATGACCAATAAAAAAAAAAGCTATGCTGTCTCATTTAAGATTTCAATAAGACCTTGGCAGATCGCACAGGGTTTCGTTAGTAAACAGTAGATCTTAGGTCTAGTCAAGTTGGCCACCCCTGTGCTATATTATCATAATCCCCATGATAAAATAGGTTTTATGATATTAAATTCCCTATTCCTATACCTACTGCTAGTAAATAATAACTATTAAGTATGTTTAAGGTTATAATTTATACATAATGAAAAATAAAATTAGTATTACAAAATATGAGATAAGTAAAATCACAAAAGATCACTCGCCACCTCTCAAGGCTAACACCAGATGAAGTACGGATCCACCTTGTACTTTGTAGTCTTGAGCTGTCTTTTCATCATTCCTGAAATATATTATATTAAATTAGTAAAATATTTAAATAACACCTTCAGTTACTACTAAGCAATTTAGGATTATTGATAAATCATGAACAAAGAATCAAATTAATTTGTAGTCTTATACTCTGAAATCTTGACAATCATTATTTTGTTTTATTATATACTATCTTGGGTTACCTACAAAGGATGATTTCACATAGTCTCACTCATTATTATCAATAATATATAAAAATAACATAAACACTACAACAACAACAACACTAAAAAGCTCACTAGCATGATGCAATATAATTGTTTATTTTTAACTAGCTTTGACCACTGATTTTTGTACCTACCTAGATACAAACTAAATCAAAACTCATTTACTGCTTTTTTCAGATTCTTAGGTGCATATAGATTATAGACAGACATGAGACAGATTAAGGATTAATACTAAACTTTAAATTTTACAGTTAATAATTAAGATACACTTGGTATTATTGTAAAAACACAGGACACTCACATTTGTTTTCCAGAAAAGATTAACCGCTGTTGTTGTGGCGGAATACCTTCTTTTTCTTCAACCCTTTCTTTTATACGTTCGACTTTGTCAGTAGGCTCTATATCTATTTCGATTTCCTTTCCCGTTAAAGTCTGAAATAAGAGGTTATTATTAGTAATCTAATAAGTCTATGTTCTACCTGCGAATACAAGGAAGTTAGGGGTTAAGTTATTTACACTGTATGTTTCTTAAGTACTCACCTTAACTTTGATCAACATTTTGAAACTTTATGCAGTAAATAAAAGAATATAGGTTTTGTATTTAATTAATCTTGGGAATTATGTTTCTTAGCGGTTCTTTTTTGATGATAGCGTAAAATTATTGTTCGAAACGTTATTTTTGCTGCCAGTTTGACAATCATTTTTAATTGTCAGTTGTCAAAGTGACATAATTTTTTTAAAATAAACTGCAAATACATACTACTCTCAGCCAGTGTTCTCAGGTCTCAGCCCTCAGGGTCTTTGCAAATAATAATTTATATAATTGAGCTACTTCTCAAAGTGTTAAGTGAACCGATTTTCATCATGGGTTCGAAAATAATTCATCTGAAAATTAGAATATGACTAGCAAATTGTAAAGGGCCCCCGAGACGGTCAAACGGTTTGATTCAAACCTTACGTGTTTGATGCAACCGTTTGATGTCGGTTTGAACGGTTTGTCAAACGACACTGCGCAGTTTGGTTCAGTACGCGATGTGGAGTACACGTCTTGTGACGAATAAATATTATTTTATAAAAGGTAAAACAGCCGGCCGGTTCTGGAAATAGTACATACATACGCGTCGAATTGATAACCTCCTCTTTTTAGTCGGTTAGAAATAATGTACTCCAAAGAATCATACAAAGTTTGTTCAAACGCATCGGAACACGATCAAACGGCGCGTCAAACACAACAAAAATATGAAATTTCATCAAACGAGCTTCAAACACGTAAATGTTTGACAAACCGTTCAAACTAGCTTTGTAAACGATCAAAATGGTTTGAGTCAAACCAAAATTTACGTGTTTGAGTCAAACCGTTTGACCGTCTCGGGGGCCCCTAACCATTGAGGTAATAATACTTAGGAGTCCGCCTTATATTTTGACAGCTGTTAATGTTACTCTTTCTAATTAACGATGTAGTAATTTGGGTGAAAAAGAAAGCTCATATCGGTGTGTAAACGTCAAAAGCCTGTAATGTTATGTCCCACTTAGTAGAAACTAGAACATAACAAAGGAGTAGGTCTGCATATTTCATGTTTAAAAAGTGGTAATAAAAGTGTTTAGTGAACGTTCAATGCAATTTAATATTGCGTTTTGTGGTTCCGTTACATAATAAACCATAAAAACGGCCAAGGAATGCCTCAAACACGTGGATTTAACATAACATACGTAAGTTTTCAACAACATTGTTTGGGCTTATCAATCGGTATTTTTGTAAGCTAAAAAAGAAAATTGATAAGTATAATAATCCATTAATCATGCTATATAAGGCATTAGTGATAAAAATGTCACATCAAGTAATAATTTGGCTATAAATATTGCATAGTTTTTTACGTGTATTTTAGGGATGCGCCTTACTTGAACTATAGTTTATCGATAAAAATAATGTCATGGACTAAATGATTTTTTTTTTCAGGTTGAAAATGCTTCAAAATAGACGACAAACAGATATATATTTTAGACGCAAGTTTCATGCAAGTTTTTAATCCTTACTCCCTTATGAAGGCATCACAATATTGGAATTTGGAATTATCATTTCAAACGTAAGTTTGAAACAATGATTTTATTGAAATAAAGAAAGTTCTAACGGAGAGTAAAATAATTGCATGATCAACAGCTCTCACACCTCCCCCCTGTAAGTACTCAATTCGTTACTTAAAGATACTTCTTGAAATTTTATCCTGGCATTAGGTACTCTTTTTTAATAAGTAAAATGTAAAATTTTAATAAGGCTAAGGTCATAATCATTTAATAAAATAAATTTAATACCTCAACCAGACACAATATATATTTAGTTGTTAATTGTTATGCGGCACCTGGGTTCCGCTTGGGGCTGGATGGGTTAAGCATGGAAAACTTACATAAAGCATATTGCCCCGTATACAATATTATGAATTATGTGTATATTTTATAGTATGTAGTAGTGTAGTACATTTATTGACTCTAAACCATATATTTTTTTCAGGTTATTGGAATGCTCTTAAAGAAGAGTTCAATATTATGGTGGTGACGGAGAGACCTATAATGAAGATAATAATTATTTTCAATTATTAATTTGATAATAAGATTGAAAGTGAAGAATAATATTTGGTTTAGTGCTCTATGATTTTGATTGCACACACCGTGATATTGCACAATAAAATTGATCGTCTAGACTCTAGAGTCCCACTTAGGTTATTAATTATTATTATTATAATATCATTATTCAGGGGGCGTCGAAGTATCTATTTTAAGTCTTTTTCTGTATAAATATTATTACATAATTATATTTTAATAGGTAAAGAAATGCACCTAAGCGTTTTTGGAATTACTTTAAATAAGTAGGACTGAGATTCATTCTTATATTTCTTTGATAATTATAATAATTGTTATTCTACAAAATAGTTGCTTAATAGTAAATAGTAATTAAGTTTAATAAAGTATAATATATTTTGTTCTTCTGTTGTGTTTTATAAAAACTGGTGATTTTATTGATATTAGCTATTACACTCCGGACAAGCTTTCGTGGCTTATGGAGTATACATATTATGTATATTTTTAACTATTTGTGTAATTATATACTTAAATATTTTGTTTATACAAGGTGCAATTAAACCATCCTGCCAAATTTTTTCCAGGGCTTAGGTATCATTAGGAGAGGTCATTTAGCAAAAAAAACTGGGTGTTATTTTTTTAATGACATATTTTATCCCATTTAAAATCGATGCAGAACGGTTACTCGTGGCGGTGGGAATGAGCGGGGGTGACGTGGGGGGGAGGCGCGCGCGCACTCACCCGCCGGCGACGCGTAGTGTCCATTTTAATTGTGTTTTTTAGGATAACTTTCGGAAGCTATTTCTCAACATTTTAGTACTGAGTGACTATATTAAAAGAAAAATACGTGTATTTTTATTTTGAACAAGGATCAATATATCAAAATTTGGCAGGAAGGTTTAATTGCACCCTGTATTTAAGTATTTTCATACACTTAATAAATAGATAAAAAATAC
The DNA here is from genome assembly GCA_905404155.3 of Plebejus argus. Taxonomy (NCBI): domain Eukaryota; kingdom Metazoa; phylum Arthropoda; class Insecta; order Lepidoptera; family Lycaenidae; genus Plebejus; species Plebejus argus. The sequence continues at coordinate 13,793,406 of FR989927.1, read as the reverse complement.
CTTTTCACCAAATTGAAAGCGACTTCTAATATAATGAGCATAATATATCCTAAATTGAACATGCAGGTCGAATTGATAACCTCCTTTTTTGATGTCGTTTAATAAAAATCTATAACATAAAATTATGGTCGACTTGGTCGATAGCTGTAGTCTAATTTTATATTTTTATCGATATACGCCATCCCTACACGCACACTACAGCAATTGCACACAAGCATAAAATGGCCACGCGCTGGCGAGCTAAGAATCCATCTATGTATACTTAATCTGTGACTGCAACAGTATGGAGATTTAGCGATTTATAATGCAAATATAGTTCCTTGATTGTTCGGCAGAGGGAGTACTGTCGCTCGATTGCAATCGTATTGTTTTGCGTGATCACGTGGTACGAAATAGCGATTTTGCAGCAATTATCGCGCAATAATTGCTATCGCATTGCTCTCGCAAGATACGTAATACCAGGACAAGCTTTCGTGGCTTATGGAGTATACATATTATGTATATTTTTAACTATTTGTGTAATTATATACTTAAATATTTTGTTTATACAGGGTGCAATTAAACCATCCTGCCAAATTTTTTCCAGGGCTTAGGTATCATTAGGAGAGGTCATTTAGCAAAAAAAATTGGGTGTTATTTTTTTAATGACATAAAATATGTCATTAAAAAAATAACACCCAATCCCATTCCCATCCCCCCCAATCCCATTTAAAATCGATGCAGAACGGTTACTCGTGGCGGTGGGAATGAGCGGGGGTGACGTGGGGCGCCTCCCGCGAGCTCATCCGCCGGCGACGTGTAGTGTCCATTTTAATTGTAGTGTTTTTTAGGATAACATTCGGAAGCTATTTCTCAACATTTTAGTACTGAGTGACTATATTAAAAGAAAAATACGTGTATTTTTATTTTGAACAAGGATCAATATATCAAAATTTGGCAGGAAGGTTTAATTGCACCCTGTATTTAAGTATTTTCATACGCTTAATAAATAGATAAAAAATACCTTTTCACCAAATTGAAAGCGACTTCTAATTTAATGAGCATAATATATCCTAAATTGAACATGCAGGTCGAATTGATAACCTCCTTTTTTGATGTCGTTTAATAAAAATCTATAAGTTTTTGCCGGGAATGTGAAAGAGTGATGTTGTGATTTTGTATTATTTTCCTAAAATTGTGTTAAGTTGGGTTTTTAATGTGTAATATTGGTAGAATATTAACCATTAGATATTCGTTATCGTGCACAAGTGTAGGAAAGTGATGCATTATCCAGAAACGTGCGATTTTGTGTTCCCTCTAAAACTCCATTGAAAGTTTCAGTAAAGCATCTACCACTTTATTGAAACGACCGACTTGACTGATGACTCCTTGACTGTATTGACTTTTACTTAGACTTTGACTAGACTAACGACGATGAAAACGTTGCTGAAAATAATTATTATAGGAGGAATACGGTTTTCTCGCCATATTCCTTACCTTTTTATCTTGTCTGTGGCACAACATACACATACTTTGTGTCAAGTTGCCAAAAACGAAGAGAAAGAAAGAAAAATCTATAACATAAAATTATGGTCGACTTGGTCGATAGCTGTAGTCTAATTTTATATTTTTATCGATATACGCCATCCCTACACGCACACTACAGCAATTGCACACAAGCATAAAATGGCCACGCGCTGGCGAGCTAAGAATCCATCTATGTATACTTAATCTGTGCCCCTAACCTACCATTAGGAATAAAACAAATAGAACTTAAAAGTGATTTGTCAATAAAATCGTTGAAAATCCACTCCAGTCAGGTCAGCTGCAGACTACACTTCCTCAGTCAGTTTTATTTCTGAAAAAAAAAATTAGGCAATGAGGTATCCTTATGTCGGCTGTACACTCTCGCCGAGAGCTCTCGGGCGAGAGTCTCGTGCGAGAGCCCCTTGCCCGAGTGCGACCATGTACATTCTCGCTTAGTTCAATCGCAGTTATGAACTCAGAGAAGATGGACCATTATTTTTCTCTATGAGATGGACGAAAACACTTCTCTTGCAGCTGCCGTAGCTCTCTATGCTATGAGCTATTTTAAATAATTAGTAAATAATTATTATCAAATATTTACACAATAAAAATACAAAAATAAAAAAAATGGCGAAAACGTATCTACGATCAATGATCACCATTCACCAATCACCATGCATCGAAAGATATCATTGTAAATTTTGTAATCCAAAGACCTATAATCATAATATTTAATTTTATTTCTCACAGATAATGACTGATAATGACGTTTATTATTGTTATTTTTCTGTTCTGCATTGTCTAGCGGCGCGACTAGTTGTGAAAATCGCGAGAGTGTACAGCTGTAATGCGCTCGCTTTCCTCGCGAGACCCTTTGACTCGGGCGCAAAATACCGACACCGGACCGAGAGGGTCCGAGACAGGCGAGACGAGGCGAGCGCACCCATTTACACTCTCGCTCTCGGGCCGCCTCGCTGTGTCTCGGCGAGAATGTACAGCCGACATTACATAATACCCTAATCTGTGTATCCCTATCACAGATCAGATATTAGTGATCCCTATCTGTGGGAGAGTGGAGAACATTGAGGTATGGTATGTATCACGTATGTATACTTAATCTGTGGTGGAGAATAATTGGTGAAGGATTTTTGTTTTGTTTTTTACTTTTTACTATGGTTTTACAGCAGTGTATTTATCATTTTACATAACATTCAAGGAAAAATCCAAGTTAAAATGAGTGATATAAGAATTTTATTTACAAACTTGGAAAAACTTTTAAAGACAGGTATTTCTAGTGTTTTCTATTAACTTCTAAGTTCTTTAAATATTACAGTTTATGAGTTTACCTTTGATCTTGCAGATGATAACACCGGATCTATTTTTTCTATCCTCAAGAATGAGCAAGATAACCTAAAAACCTTTACCCAATTGTCTGATTTTTTGGATAAAATAATCAATGAAATCGATCAATTAGCAAGTGAAATAAAAAGAAATGACAATATTCTCGTTAGTGTTAAGGACCAAAAGTTGTTAAGGACCTATTTTCAAGTTGTAATTTCATTAGGAGTTTGTCCTTGCTTGATACGAGGATTGGGAGTGAGCTTAAACAAAAGATGTGCCACAGCAGGTTATTTGCCAACCCTCAACTTGGATGAAGAAAAAAAGTACGAAATTCTCAAAAGGTGTACAAATTTCATTTATAGGAGCTATGACATTCCGGTGCTTAAAAATATAATACTGACATTTCATTTATCCGACTATTTAGCTGCACTTATACAATTAGCATTTGCACCGCTGAAAAAGCCCGGTACCTACCCAAATTATGTTATGACTGAAGAAATGTATAATAAATTTATAGAAGAAAAACAGGACTACAAAAGTAAATATGAATTTTTGGTCAAAAACTGTTTTCAACCAATGCTAATGAAAGAGTTACTAGTGCTCCAAAATGTAACTGATGTACAACCACCAGTATTTGCAAAAAGAGTAATCGCTAAAGAGATGAGTCAAAGGCTTACTGCTCCAGGAGGCTTACTCAGTCTTATAAGATGTTTTCTGGAATGTCATAACTTAGATACTGGACTAGAATGGAAGAAAATTGATATGATATGTAGAATTGTCTCCACAAAGCATGGTAATCTGAATGAAAATGATTACATTGCTAACATTTGTGGCCAACTAAAACAGATACTCAGTTTGAACAATGCTCAATATCTAACTACTGCCACTTCCTGCCTTTTATGTTTATACGAAAAATATAGTGACAATGACCTCGTTAAGGACCTAACTGTGGCTACATTCAAACCATTTAATAATGACTTGCTCCTCAACAGGTGCAACCTACCAGGGACTGTTATACTCTCACCTCAAGATATTGAGCATAATGTGCAACTTTTACATTCCACTATTAACATTTGCAAGTCTGATTCATATTTGAAACTACTGTCAAGTAACCTATACATTCTATATTTCTTAAGCTTGAAATGTAACAAAGAGGAGATACAAGTTAAAATAAAGGAAATAATTATAAAGAGTCTCGAAAGCTTAGATCAAAAAGAGATTAAAGATATCATCATTCAAGTTCTTTTTGGACTTGGAAAGGAAGGTTCTACCAATATTTTTGTTGAAGCATATGAAGCAGGACTGGCAATAAAGCTTGTGTCAGATGATACGGAATATCCAACAGACAAAGCTGTACAGATGTTTATAGAACTTTTTAATATAATAAATAATGATGCAGTAGTTTCTAATTTGTTCCAAGCTACACTTCATATATTTATGAATCTAAGTGACAAAAAGAAGATTGCAAGTGATAGAGAAACATTAATGTCTATGGAAGATGTACCTGTATTGGTAAACAGTGTTGATGAGCAGTATATGAATATTTTACACATTTTGTCAGAAATATCTTCCTCAAAAAAAGTTTTGAGCACACTGAAAACGAACCCACTGATTGTTGTTGAGTTTGTAGAAAATTTAATTCTCAAAAATGCTTTTTCAAGCCACAATGAATGTGTTACTGTAGCCTTAGTGCTTTTGAACACAATTTTAGCTAATACAGACAAAACAAGCAATATAAAAGATAAACTGCATACCTTGCTTCCATTGTTGAGAAAAATGGCTGATGATCAATCAAATTTACTGAGTATATTGTGTAAGGAGACAGTGTCGTTGATTTTATCTGAATATCCAAAACCGATGGAATCTGCATATCAGAAAGCACTAGAGAATGTTTACGATAACCTGCTTCCTGTGAGAGCTCATGGTGTCATGGTACTAACTAAATTAATAGACGCCAATGATCCAGAAACAATATCCAAAAGGCATTTTGTATTTTGTCTTTTTCAGGTAAAATGAATTAAGTTTATTTTTCTGCATTACTAGCGATCCGCCCCGGCGTCGCACGGGTATAAAATATAATATAGCCACTGAAAAAATGATTAAAATCGATAGCCTATGATCCTTCACTTGGTCTACTTCTTATCTGTGCCAAATAACTGCTCCTGTTATTGCTCCTGCAGTTCGCAAGATAAGCCCTTTAAAATAATTTCCCCCATTTTTTCCACATTCTCCCATTAGTCTTAGCGTGATAAAATATGGCCTATAGCCTTCCTCAATAAATGGACTACCTAACACTGAAAGAATTTTTAAAATCGTCAAGTAAGCCCTTTCAAATAATTTTCTCCGTTTTCCCACATTTTCCTCTATTTCTTCGCTCCTATTAGTCTTAGCGTGATAAAATATAGCCTACAGCCTTCCTCGATAAATGGGCTATGTAATACTGAAAGAATCATCAAAATCCGTTGCGTAGTTTTAAAGATGAAAGGGGACAAAGGGACATGAGGAAAAAAAGCGACTTTGTTTTATAATATGTAGATATAGAAATAATATGAACAAAGCAATTTTCTAATTTTCTTTGAGATAATTCTCTGATTACAGAGAAGATTGAGTTTTGTTGTAATAAATGTTACAAGTTTTCTTCACTTTTTATTTATTTTAGGAACAACTGAAAGATACTGATTCATATTTGTATTTATCTGCAATCAATGGAATATCATCTCTGGCTACGCACTGTACTGAAGATGTTATAGGGGTGTTGTGCAAGGAGTTTTGTGGGATGACCATAATTGAAGACAACATGAAAACAATGGATCAAGAAAATAAGATTGCAGAGTTAAGGATGAAGATTGGAGATATCATTGTAAAAGTGACGAGACGCTTTGGTTAGCGTCTTAATTCTTAATCTTATATTGGTGACAGTTGACGCTTTAAATCAGTTCATTTGTTTGCTCATTTGATCGACCATTAAATTATGTAAAGAAAATTCTAATCCTAAATAATGAAAAGGCCAATGTCCGGTTTCTGAGGATTTTTTATTGCAGCTTATCACTTCAACAGACTTGTTAATAATAATTGGTTTAATAATGAAAACCAACGTCAATCGAAATCTCTAGTGCAAGGCTTCCCAAACTTATTTGTACTGTGTATACTTCCCAATTTTAGAACCAGCCTACATAGGTTATCATGAAAGTACACTATTATTTTATATTTTTTTTTAGAAAATAATGACCACATCAAAAAAAGCATAAAAATTAAAAGAGATAACTATGAAAGATGTTAAAGCAATGGCTAAAGTCAAGACTGAAGATCCATGCGCTTGCTTTTCTGAGCATAGCTTCTGAAACCGGGGATCGACTGTCCGGGATGTATAAATGACATAATATGCGCGCGGCTCTTACTAGATTTTGTTGTGTTGTCATGCGACGCCCCTGGGACAATGTGCGACGCCCCAGGGCGTCGCGACGCACAGTTTGGGAAGCCCTGCTCTAGTGTGTGAAATCATTTAAACATTGGGCTTTACCACCTTGTAATATCACATACAATAAGCGTCATTGTATTAGAGTAGTCAGTAGTACAGTACTATCAAAGTTGATTCATGGGCAGATGGTGGACCTACGTAATTTGGTCGCGTTATAATATCATATCCAGCGGACAGATCACGATTCATAATTGACATAATCTGACCTAAGGGTCTGTCAACTGACTAGGAATCAATTTCTTCGATGGTACTATCAGAGAAGTTGATTCCTAGGCAGTGGGGGGGCCTACGTAGTTTGGTCATGTTACGTCAAACCTAGCCGACAGATCACAATTAACATTGAATTGACATGATCGGACCAAATGACGATGGTCTGTCAACTGCCTATGTATCAATTTCTTCGATGGTACATAATGTAAGCATTATTTTTTTTCAGGTGAAATGGCGATTGTACATAAAAATATCCTGTTGAACACGATGCTATGTGGATGCAGAGACCAAGACCCTCTCATCAGAGCTTCGGCGTTATCGAACTTAGCTGAAATTGCTTTGGTGCTACACTATAGAATTGGAACTATAATATACGAGGTATTTATAAGTATCTAAAACATTATCTTAGAAAAGATTCCAGGATGACCTAATATCTGGATATCGAAATTATTTTAGTATGATTGGCATGCTTGTGATACTTTGCTATTTCACTTCGTAGGAACTAGGAGGTTCAGTCGTCTGGATGTCTTACAGTTAATTCATAAATTAAAAAAAATAGTATTGAAATTCATTAAATCTCCTAAATTCGGTCGCAGAGAATGCAGATTTTAAACATATTATATCCATGATCCGTTGTTTCTTTCGTCTCGCACGAATTGATATTATATACAAATAGCTATGGGCATTATGCGTGCTATAAGAGCGCACAATACATTGCGTGCGTGTAAGGAGACAATGTGATAAATCAATATACCATCGAGGAAATTGATTCCTAGGCAGTTGACAGACTAACGCCACTGTCGGATCATGTCAATTCAATGTTAATTGTGATCTGTTGGCTGCGTTTGACGTCCCCCCATCTGCCTAGTAATTAACTTCTCTGATAGTACAAGTAATGTCTTTTTGGACCGCACCTAAAATTAAATAGCTACCACCCATAACAGTTACCATTTTTACAGATTCTACTCTGCGTTTGGAGTATCATAGAGTCGGACCCGGCGGTCGAATGTCGGCGGGCAGCGGTGATGATTATTACAAGTTTGTTGAAAGGTCTAGGTAAGGATGCGTTGATTGAACTGAAGGAAAACATACTTCCCATATACAGAACACTCAACAAACTGTATAAAGACGAAAATGAGGATTCCGTTCTTCGGTTGCACGCGCAGCTAGCCCTCGAAGAAATAAACGATATTGTTAAACAGTTTATCAGTAGTGAACTACAAATGGAAAAGCAGTTCTCTTTGTCAAATGAAAGTGAGATAAAGTTTAAATAAAACTATGACTAATTTTATACTTTTCTTATAACACTCACTAGTTGTCTTAAATTAAGCCTTAAATACTAATGTTTACATTTGGTTCGCCTGTACGAACGATGTATGTAGAATACCCACGCAGATATTGTTGTACCATCGCAGAAACTTTTTTTATCTGATAGAACAACAATATTTTTTTGTCTGGGGAATCGGGATCCATTGTTTCTATATGAAACAATAAATATAATACCAAGGGCCTGTTTCACCACTTACTGTTAAGTGCCAGATAGGCTATCCACAACTTATCTAACAGATGATAGAGTATGGAAAGAGGACCTGTTTCACCACTTCATGATAAAGTGCCGTATAGGCTATCCACAACTTTTTTGACAGATTCTCCATACTTCATCTGGCAAGTAAGTGGTGGATAGCCTATTCGGCACTTATTAGGAAGTGGTGAAACAGGCCCTAACTGTCCGATAAGTTGTGGATAGCCAATCCGGCACTTATCAAGAAGTGGTGAGGCAGCCCCTAATTGTTTTACCTATATTAAATGACATTTCATTCAAAGTCAGTCTTAATCAGGAATAATTATTGGCCTGCAAAGTGCAAGCTGCACAGCAATAGGATCTGTAGGTGCCTCCTAAAAATTGACATTCAATAAATTCGAAGTAAAATCCATGTAAAACGAGGCTAATAACTGCAGTAGCCATTGCAGCAATATAAAAGTGTGACCCTACATCAGGCTTAAACATGCATAAACGCAATGTAGGGTCACCCTTCTAGAAATTGTTCTCTGTTCTCAATTTGGTCGGAATCAAAAATATTCATATTTTGTAAAACTCTGTGAAACCGGCACACATGTGATAAACAATCCAAATTGGACGTGCATCTTCAAATAACAATCGTGACGACCTTAATCTATTTTAGATTTGCACACTTTACGCCTCCGAAGTGTTGTCGCTGTCACTTTTCTTAAGTGTATCATCATTCTTCTCAGATAGGGTTATCGAGTATACGGAACTCCGGTTGGAGAATCTGTCCCTGTTCCGCCTGCTGAATATGCTATTGTTAGACAGGGATGACGACGTCACAATCGACACGTCGTCCGCGTCTTGTGGCACCATTTTCCAGATGAGAAATGCGACTCCGCCGAAGGCTGCGACCACCAGGAATATCACTAATGTCACTTCCCCGAGCATACCTGAAAATTTATACGCAGATGTTATAGCTACCTACTTACTACAGCGAGAAAAAAACGTACAGCCTAAAAAAACCGGCGTGAAACAACGCTTGCGCTGTGTTTCGCCGAGTTTTACCGGAGGCCCAATCCTCTACCCTTTTCCCTTCCCTAAATCCCTACCCTCCCCTATTCCGTTCCCTACCCTCCCCTACCCTATTACCCTATTCCCTCGTAAAAGGCCGGCAACGCACCTGCAGCTCTTCTGATGCTGCGAGTGTCCATAGGCGACGGAAGTTGCTTTCCATCAGGTGACCCGTTTGCTCGTTTGCTCCCTTTTTTCATAAAAAAAACAGCGTCACATGACAAAATAGAATAGATAATGTAAGTAGACTAACATAGGTAGTCGTATTATGTATGTTGATGTTGTTGATGCGTGAAAAGTGAAAACCCACTCTCATAATGTAGTGTAGAACCACTTAAGTAGAGGTGTTACTAGATATCGTTAACTTTAAAATTACTCAAATTAGATTCAAAAACGTACTTTGTTCCGATTCATCCTTTCTCGATTCTAACCGGGCCGGTTGCAGTTGATTAGTCTCTAAGTCCTCATCAAATGTGTCCACGACGTCCGCTGATCCTGACAACACGTCGCCGGGACTCGCTTTGGGCAGGTTTATCCCAGCTCGCACTGTCAGCGTCTCGGGTTTGTATGTGCATAGGACCAAAAATCTAGAAAAAATTAAATAATTTAAAAATAGAATAAAGGTAGAGTTTGGATTGTACCTAATTATATAGCAGCTGAATATGTTTATATTATGTTTGGTTAATTTATTATATGTTTAATGCGGCCACTTCACGTTGTTCGCAAAGTGTAAAGGGGAATTCGAGTATGGTTAACGTCGATTGCGCAATGAGCATGCTTCGTGACGGTTGTTATCCATTATGGTCTTACGTGGAAAGCGACTTTAACACTTACCGACGCGTGCTATGCGTTAGTATTGGCAGATTTTCTTGCACGATGACGTATGTGGCTACTGTCGTATCGTTAACATCGGAACCGCACTCCTCGTGGTCTATCCTCAGTATGTAGGCGTCTTGGGCGCTATTTGGGTTGCCCTGCAAAGAGCACCGCTCGGGACCGCCATCTGCAGCCTCTACAGCTATCCGACCTCCGAAATACGGGCCTGTCGACACTTCCACCTCGCTGGCATGAGGTAAACACTGTGTAGCACGGGCAGAAACTGTAATGATGTAGAAGGATTTTGAAGATCAATTTGTTTTTTTCTAGCGTAGTAATCGTTGTGTCTCTTAAGCCTTTGTGGTTGCTTTTGAGTAATTAGAGTATTGAGCAGAATACCTAATGGTCACAACTGCTTATTATATTCGATATACTTTAGATACTTACAGCCCTTAGTAGGAACGATGATAATTTTGGAGCCGATTGACTGAGGATCAGCCAAGTCCCTCGCGTCTCTCCGAACTGGTCTAACTTCAAACGAGTAGGTCGTGGCCATCCGCAGGCCGGAGATGTAGGTGGCGTATGTGCGGCTGTGTCTGACTCCGGCCACAATCTTCACCGTCTCATTACCATCTTCTGATCTCCCAGACCTTTCTTCTTCAAATGTATCAACAACCTGCAATATAAAGATCGGTTTAGAACAATTTCGATTTTATCTAGACACGCGCGGTAGCATGTCAAGCCAAGTTCAAGTAAAACAGAACGGTGAGCAGCACCGTGTGTAGGTAATATTACATCATTTTCTCCTAATTCGAAGATTTGTGTGCCAATGCCCAACTGCCTTTAACTTTACTCATTTTGACCAACGTCTCTGAGTTCATTGGTACATTAGTGAATGAAGTTATATTATTTAATGAACTTAAATGACAACAATTTAAAGACATGGCAGCAATGAAGAGTAATATTTCAGCTCGGCATATTATTCAACGCAAAAGGCAGGTGACAGAAAATGGATGAGGACATTAACGGAGTCGGTCTCGTGTCACGCGTGCAACCGCAGCGCTGATATTCCGCGACCCACTTACACCAGAGAAAATAAGTAAGTACCTTAACAAAAATATAGGTTTTAAATATTTGTACTTAGATATTCCGGTATACGGATCCTACTCAGTAAAATGGTAAAACTCTGGATTTATTGGCTAGTTTAATGTTACTTGTTAGTATGGCGTATAGGCGCTAGGTTGTAAGGGATCAATCACTCTGGTCATGCTAACAAATCAGTGCTGAAGCAATTCCCACAGTTAAACTATACAACGTGGAATACTAATTGCTGCATTTCGCCTCTATAAATCAGAAGGTACTACACTATACCTTCTACAGTTTATACAGTAGGCCCTTTACGCATTGACTTTCAGGGAGCTGATTCCACGGCGTAAAAAAATTTAATGAAAGAAACAACACCTCTACATCTTTTAATTACTAATATATAATAATACTCCCCACACCGGTTTCGGTGACGGTGGCCGGTTTCATTGAAACCAGGCCAGGTACGCAGGAGTAATTTTATAGTGCCCAGGTGTGTGCGCAGTACACAAGAGCACTCTCTATTCCTTTACTCTCATAACCCAGTGGGACGGCAGACCGACACGACTGGCGAGAGATCAGGCGCAGGACCGACTTTTTACATGCCCATCCGACGCATGGATCATCTTACTTGTCAGACAATCAGGTGATCAGCCTGCATTGTCCTAACCAAACTTGGAAATAACATGTTTCCAACGCGGGAATCGAACCCACGACCTCCGAGTCAAGAGCGACGCTAGACCACTGGACCACGGAGGCGTTAATTACTAATATATAAAATTCTCGTGTCACAGTGTTTGTGCACGAACTCTTCCAAAAATGCTCCACCGATTTTAACGAAAATTTGTAAGTATGTAGGTATGTAGTATGTACGCATTCGTTAGGCCTGAGAAAGTATTTTACAGTAGCTCCTTTGGATTTATGTATAGGCAGTGTAGCCGCAGGGGCGCCGACTCCGTGGGTTCTCGGGTGCTCCAGCACCCACGAGAGGTAAGTTAGTGAGTGCGGAGTTATCTAATTTTCTTTCTCATCTTTTGACTATAGGTACCTAAATAATATACGTAATACGCGCGCCTAAAAACAAACCAAGTCGCTCTCACGCACGCCGGATATTGAGATACAGCCTGGAGACAGACAGACAGACGGACATCAGACATCGAAGTCTTTGTAATAGGGTCCCGAACTCGGCGCCCCTGAGTATAGGCCGTGGCCTATGGGCGGTAGCGTCCTGTGGGGTCCTAGGGTGGCAGAAGGTTTGTATACCCAAGGAAATTGATTCCTACTTCCTAGACAGTTGACAGACCTACGTCGTTTGGTCGGCTTATGTCAATTCAATGTTAGCTGTGATCAGTCCGATGAATCCCATCTGTCTAGGAATCAATTTCTCAGCTGATAGTACATAGGGGCGGCAAAATTAAAATGGCTTATACTCATAAAAAATATAAATCCGGCCCTGCATAGTAGTGGTACCTTAGTTCGACATCTGTACTGCCCCCATGCCTGGAGCTCACAGTAGTGAACTTGGAACGCGAGTACTTTTTGCGGATCCTCCCCCTCACTCTTCCCGTACTCCCATCTCAGACGAACGTCTCTAAAGTCTGGCTCTCCGATGAGGTGTAGCACTTCTGAAAACAAGTTATCGCAAAATTAAAACATGACATTTTAATACAGAACACGAAATGTAGAGTTCTGCATTATGTAACTATTGTAGAGATCACGGAGGCCCTTAACGGGTTGCTAAAATCATTTTTCAATTATTGTGTAAAATTATGAAACTTCTACGACAAACACCGTTACGCTCTTAGTTTGTATTGTAAAACTAATTCTACGATGGTTTCTAGCCCTCGATATGCGCTCTGATGGGTCGGTAAGGCAGCGATCCGAGTGTACCATTAACCCAATGACTTGCTCACCGGTCCATTCAGGTATAATATGGCCTCCACGTAATGGGATAGCCATCTCGACACTCATTACACGGCGTATACGCGGTATGGTAATACTATATTAGAGTATCGGCCACAATAAATTTAGATCGTGCATTTTCTTTCCTTATTAGAAAAGCAAATTACAATTTTCTCTTTTCAATCATCTCACTGTAGGCTTATCGTCGTAATGCGTTAGAAACCTATAGAAATTATTTCCTCATCCACTACCCATCGGCGGTAAATGATCTCGCGATTGTAAATGCTATACTTCTTTATAACTTTTAATCGTGACGTAGTAGGGAGGAAATAATATAATTTTATTGTACACGAGCTGTTGCTTGCAGCTTCGCTCGCCTTAAAAAGTATTATAATATACAAATTTTCCGTATTTTAACCCCTTGGGGATAGAATTGATCAAAATCCTTTCTTAGCGGATGCCTACGTCCTAACGTCTACCTGCATGCCAAATTTCAGCCCGATCCGTCCAGTGGTTTGAGCTGTGCGTTGATAGATCACCATGTCAGTCACTAGTCAGTCACCTTTGAGTTTTATGTATAAAAATATAGACTTCCTCCATACTACGTCACGATTAAAAAGTTTTCATATGTAATAGCTGCTTTTAGTGCAGTATTTTGTACTAGTCTTTTCAAGTATTTAGGATTGTCATTTGTCTGTTAAAATGAAATGGAAATTTGGAGACTATAAAGTTTAAAGCTTTAAGCCTAGCTTAAAAAGGAGACCTATATCATTATAATCACCATAAATTTTTGCAACATTTATGATTTAGGTACCATGTATTTACACGTAGCCTTTAGATTATCTTTCCGAGATCCAAAGTCCTAACCCATCTCAAAAATGGTACAAAATATAAGTAGGGAAATTGATTATGTATCTAATGGAAAAATTAATTAATTCATTAGTACCTAATTCCTACGTTATTAGGTCGAATTATATCACGCTTAGTCTAAGCCAAACGACCAAATAACATACTTATTAATATTATGTTCGCACTCAACATATTATATGAATCAATTTCTCTGAAAAAATTAAAATATTAGATAATGTTAAGTCATCTGAAAAAATGCTAAACCTAACCACATACCATGCATGGTACATAATCACATTTTCCTTTGGTACATGAGTATAGGTATGTACTGTATAGTGTATTGTGTGTTATATAACCAAGCCGGTTTACCAGCTTTAAATAAATAAGAAAAGGAACAAAATGAAATTCCTGATCGAATGTAGCGACAATGTGACTCCAGTCGATACAAAAGTCGCTGAGGTCAAATAGGTACGTTTGTTCTCGCTCACATGAAACCGAGCCCCCAGTCACGACGTGCAACTAACAGTGTTTATTTTGTTTGGATTTAAAAATCTATTTTGTCTATAAAAAATTGTACTTTCAATAGTAAAAATCTTTAATACCTTTTATTTCATATATTTTAAAGACATAAAAAATAAAAATACTTAAACATAAAAAGCTGACAGTTAAGTTTTAGTGCAAAATGTTATGTTATTTCGCGTAACGATAACGACATCATAAAAAAAACTTTTGGTAGTAGTTACAGTGTTTCATTGGAAGAGAAAAAGGAGTCAGATAATATCAGGCAATATTCCTTTTAACATGCTGCTTGCAGCTTTTATAACGTAGCTTAGGTTACAATTTCTTAAGTTACCCGTTTGTGCGTAATATGTGGCGATGTGATTTTGTTCTAATTAATAAATAATGTATGATTGCGACCGGCGCAGGCGCACGGGCGCATTGTGCCGGGTGAGTGGTGCGAGACGAATTATGTTGACTGCCCAAACAATAAAAGAGCTTCACGCGTTCTGCTCTTCCTGTGTATATGAGGTCATTTGATTTCATAGTGTCGCGGTCGTTTCATCGCGAACTGTTCATCGCATCACGCATGTGTTTTAATCGCATCTTTTAACTAACTGATGCGAAAGCTTTTTGGTGTTTAAACTTTTCGCACATCATCTTGCGACATATCATAAATAATAGATAATTCATATGACTTCAGCGAAACTATAATATCTAAGTAAAAGACATTAATGCAAATGTAATAGACTTTATATTATGGCTTTATATTTTGTGAAAATAAGTATGAAAGGGTCTCATCTATTATTATTTAATTTGTGTAATTTAACTGTTTTTGTACTTTTTATAATGACAATGTTACCATTAATTATTTTAAGTTAAGATAGTGTTCAGTTGTAGTTAATTATTGTAATTGGGGTAACCCGTTTTAATTAACTTTAAATAAATAAATAAATAAAAATAAATGGCAATCCACGGTTCCACGAATGTGTAATATTATACATAGGTATACCAGGCTGGGGCGTGGAATAAAATATTTTGTAAACTAATCGTATCGCGTATTGTATTGTAATAATTTATTAATTTCTACCTACCACCTTATAAAATTAAATACCAATGTAATTATATCAATGTAATTGCTAACTCAATTTGTTTTATACTCATCTTTATTCTTTATGCGTCCATTGAAGTTCTACTGACTCTCAGAACAGGAAAATAAATGACTACTCTACTTAAATATCGTGGGAAAGAGCATGAAATGAAGATGGATTCTTTGAAGATAAGTCATAATGCAGCTAAAGACGATGTAAATCCGAACGCATTGTTCAGTTAGTCGTGCGTGTATAATCACTGTTTTTGCTGAATTCAATTAAAACTTGACCCACTGCCGTTTCTAACAAAACAAAATAAGCTTTTGTGTTGTCCAAAGTACCTACAGACTAAAGGCTAAAGGTTCGAGGAAAAAACGTCAACTTAATTTATCTGTTATGACTTATGAGTTATGATTTATGAACGATCTGTTGAAAAAAATGGTTTGGACCTTTGTTTGGACTAACTGTTTGTTGGTGACGTTTTTTATCTTCTAATCGGGGTTTGTAGACCTATTTTTCATTTAATTTTCCTTTTAGCCCCAGGACCGGCTTGCCGCTAGAGCGCCCAGGCCCCAGGGCTCAGGCAATAAAATGGCTCATATAACGGCGTATTCCCGAGTATCTTAGCAATCATCGCCGGGGTCTATGGGAATTATACTCGTGTTTCGTCCTCGAGATTAGTATAATTAGAATATTATGAACACCTTGTAGTTGCGCCAGTGACTCCACTCCAAAGCACTATGTTTAGAGATTTTGACTCTAAAAAATATAAATAAAAAACTTACAGTTGCTCTCTGGTATATACTCTATGGTCCGCGAGTCCGCGACATCCTGTTCCGGTATCTTACCTCGTCTAACCGTCATGATTCGACTTCATTAAGCGTTTAGTGTTCGGCCACTCAAAGTGATTTCGCGTTCGTACACAAAACTATTGCCTAAAAATAAATTAAATGCCAAAAAGGTGAAATCAAGAAAAATTGGAGTTAATAATCAGAAGTTACGTAAGTTGGAAATACAATATAATAATCGCATATGGCGGATCGCCATTATGGGAAACAAGATTCTTCTAGCTTCAGTTATAGCTTCTAGCCCAGTTTTTCTGAGTCTGCGATGGATGAACCACAAAAGCATCGGATGGTATGCATTTATATGTAATTTTAATAAGCCTAACGTCCTTTGGGACATAATTTTTTCCAGCATCCACGTGTTGCTTTGACAGGTGGAAATATTTTTAGCATACTAATTATATTGGATATATTTTTACGAAAGAACCGTTTTCTCGCGTCACAACAGTCACTTGGCCTGTACAGACGTGGTGATTTATAACGGATTCTTGCAATGCAGCGCTTTTCAATCGCATGAAATTTAATGGAGCACGTGGTCGGCCTTTCCGACAGCAACAGCATGCAATAGCCTATAGCCTATAACCGGTTTCTCGCGTCAGAACAGTCGTTTTCGCTGTAGACGTGGTGTGTCCGTTAACGACGGTTTTCAGATAATAATATTAAGGCTATAACCGGTTCTCACGTCACAACAGTCGCTTGGACTTGTAAAGACGTGGTGTTTTACCGTTTACGACGGTTTTAACTTATTCATATAATATGGCTTATGATCTTATCCAAAATGTGCTTCCTCAGACGTTTTACGCCTGCTTTAGCGCCTCAATTAGAGGTGTAAATAAATTTCTATGCAAATTTGCTTCAAAGTACAAAATTACCTATACAGCCACGCAAGGGCTAGATATAGAAGCTCAAAAATTTAGTAGAAAGATTGCAAATGCCCTTTAATAGCAAAATCACAGCACAAAGCTCAAAGCTGAAGGTCTCGAAAGGGCAGTAAAATGTGACAAGTCAATTAAAGTTACACAATGTGAAATAGCAACAGATATATCATTGCTGGGGACTATTATTTCTAACAAAATTAATGAGAGCCTATTACAAAGTACATGATGGGCCTGGGTCGGCCATTGTGCGATAATCAACACAGCAGTCCATATAATATATTATTATGTTGCTAAGAGACCTTATTTTAAATCATGTAAGAAAGGAATTAGACACAATCTTTCTTAAAATATGGAGAATCTCCTGACTAAAACTTTGAAGAAACCGTAAAAACTGCAAATGCAGTGCCTAATTCAAGCTCCAAATTGAAACCAGAAGCATGGAGGCTTCCTCAAATTTGTTTCAGCAAATTCCTTAGGAGGTAATTTTAAATTTCAAGGCGAGGCCCCATTGCTCGTAAGCAGCATACTAGCAAAAATGCCACGCCAACAACAGCCTGCTGCGGCCAGAGCCAAAACCATGCCAAAGGACTACTTGGGGACATCCAACAGAACTGCATCCAGTCATGGAATTATGCAGGTACACTCACTCAATTTTAAAACAGTGGAGTTTAATCCCATCTTGGTAGTTAGTACTTTTTATCTTAGATAAAAAGCTACAAAAATAAATTTAATCACTTTTTTCAACAAAAATTATTTTAAAATTTTCTTCAACATATACATGCTAGTATATATTGTAAAAGTGTTGGAAGAACATGATAATTAAATAGTTAACATAAATGGGTGCTGTATAGTCATATTATATTATCCTTGTGCTGTTCAATTAGTTGTGTCCCGGGCCTTTTCTAATTCCTAAACCAATCTGAATATTATGATACATTTTAAATCTTGAAGAATAATATTAATAATCAATTTAAATTCAAGGATATTCGCAACCAACAAATACTATACTCACAAGGAGATTCGCACAG
The DNA here is from genome assembly GCA_905404155.3 of Plebejus argus. NCBI lineage: Eukaryota > Metazoa > Arthropoda > Insecta > Lepidoptera > Lycaenidae > Plebejus > Plebejus argus. The sequence goes on along the minus strand of FR989927.1, from coordinate 13,775,303 downwards.
TGTTAAATCTCATTTTTACAAAATGACTCTTATCTAGCAACTTGAAGGATGCATGTTTAATATTTTTTTAATAATTAATGTTCACCATTCTTTTAAACTTGTTGTTGTTGGCTAACAATGTATGAGTTTAATGTTTTGACATTTGGTTTATACCAACACCATATAATTATTTTCACAACAATAATGAAGCCTTTGGATCTAATGGTAACTGTCCTTGACTTATCTCGATATTTAGCTGATCGGGGCTAATTATGACGACGGTATTAGAAACATGGATATTACACGGAAGTTACTTGTGAACTTGCTGGAGTTTATTATAAACAAAGAGGTAAAAGCTGGGTAAATATATCCATCAAAGACAGTAAGTTATTTATAATCAGTAATCACAGATTAAGGTATATGTTATAATATGTGATCGACACACACAACTGTACTTTAAGTTTGCTTTAAAACAAACAATAAGCAACTATTCTGTTATGCAGTTTAAAGATGTAAAATAGGTTTGCAAACTGCAATATTAATAAATAATTGGTTAATATAGTATAAGTACCTTAATCTGTGTTGTTTAATAGTTTCTTACTTTCAGCATCTCCAGCCATAGAATATGGTAATTAAATTAGTAGAATGTTATGACAAGTACCTACATGACAAGTCTACTACTTAGGTATATTATAAGTAACTTAATCTGTGATAAGTTCACTTTTTCTGAATTTGGATTGGGGTTTAACTACATAATTATTCATATAACAGTATCAAAGATAACAATACCTGCGGTCCAGAAATAATATCTCTGACGCCTCAACTATGGGGTGCTATGGGGTAAAGTTCCAGCTGTGGAGATCAAAGGGCTACCAGCAGTTGACCTCAAGATAGGATTTCATTTTCATATGAATCATTTAAAACTTTTTGCAGCCTATTTTGCCTTCAAGATAATTTATTTGCAAATAATTACAATAACTTAATTTTATTAACATGGATAACACAGCAGCTACTACTTACTAGTTAGGTACATCAATTGTTTGGGAGATATTATATATACAATACCCTTAGAAGGTGCTACCTTGTGTGGTTCTGCCCAAGGGACTTTTGGTAATGGTGTAAAGTATTTAGAATAATAATTATTGTTTTTGCTCTTATATTAAATACTCTAATAATATAATTGCAGACAGAGTCAAGAAGGACCCATCTAGAGGTCAAATAGTCTTTAGAAGGCTATAACATAATATAATTACCAAAAAATGTATTAGCAATATAGACTGTCATTGTTCTATTAGCTACGGCTCAGTGATCCGGATACTTTTGCAATAGATGTTTTTATATCAGATTGGTCCAAAGTTAAAATTCTTTTTTATACATTCCCTTCAGTAATAAACTAATAATTTTTCTCAAGTATTCAATAAAATAATTATTTTATTCAGAGCGCAGGGTATTGTGGTTGTACTGCAGCTGTGGCCTACACAACCCTGGTACCCTGTTCTTACACTTGTTAGCTTCTTAATTAGCTAATATTATTTTGACAGTAATAATTTTTATATTCCTGATTCCAGTAATCGAAACATCCACAGGAACAGTACCATGGTTGCAGGGATTTTATGACTGCATTAGTACAATGAGAAATCCCAAGTGCTTCAACAGAATATGTTATTTTAGCTTCAACATTGGAAAGTACCTTAAAACAATATGATGTATGCTCACAGTGTATGCTACAGAAAATGGTATGTTTTTATGTTTTTAATATGTATGAACCTTCAGTTCCTATGGTTTATACTTAATTATTACCAAAATTTTTCTTTTTAAAGATGGTTCCCAATATGGGACCATCAATTCTTATAGATCTGCTCTCTCATCTACACTACTATTATAAAGAGGAAAGATTTGATTTTTTGTTTGTTTGTTTGTTTGTTTGTTTGTTTGTTTGTTTGTTTGAGTCGAATAGGCTCCGAAACTACTGAACCGATTTGAAAAATTCTTTTGCTATTGGAATCTTACATTATTTCTGCTGAACATAGGCTACATTTTATTTTGGAAAAAAGTAGGGTTCCGTAAGATATTTGAGTTTTTCGGACGCAAGGTGTAAAAAATCAGCTAGAAAAGTTACTTATTTTGCGTACGCTGCCTAAACTATAAAAGATAGAACCATAAGATGTTCTAAGTAATTGTAGATCTTATAAATATCTACAAAAAAGTCCGCGACACACTATACCTATCTATGTCGAGTGAGGCACAATAACCATTTATTTATTTAAAAATCCTGAATTTTTTTTGTAGTCCAAAAAAACGGATATATTTTACTCACGCTATTAATCCTTATCAAAATAAATTATTTTATCACTAAGTACAGTTTATGTAGATAATATTTGGTCTTTGAATGATTAAAATTGGACGTTTGGTTTTGAAATTATGGCGAAATTAAAATATTACGATAGTGGGCGTCACCAAAGCGCGTGCGGGAGGCCGAGGAAGACAATATTCTGTTGTAGAAATGAAAATTCTGTACATAAAAGATATGAAATGACACGCGAAATTACACCTTTGTCACTACATCGCTATAGAAGCCAAAAATGTGGTTAGTTTTTTGTCTGTCTGTCACTCTTTCTGTCTGTCTGTATGTTTGTTCCAGCATCACACGAAAAATACTGATCCGATTTGAATGTGGTTTTCGCAGATATATTTATCTTCTTCCAACTTAACATCTGGTGTATAAAATTTTTTCCCCCCACCCCTCTAAGGGGACAAAAGAGGGGGTCAGATTTTGTATCAAACTTTTTTCTTTAACACGAAAACTACTGATCCGATTTGCATACGGTTTTCACAGATTTGCATACGGTTTTCACAGATATAGTATTATATTTGTCTTCTTCCAACTCAACATCTGGTGTATAAAAATCCTCCCCCCCTCCCCTCTCAACCCTATCTGGGGACCAAAGAGGGGTCAGATTTGTATACAACTTTTTTCTTTAGTGGACTTACTTCATATTAGGTATTAACTATGTTTTTCAACTTAACATCTGGTGTATGACCTTCCCCCCCACACCCTCTTAGGGGACAAAAGAGGGGGTAAAACATGTATCAACTGTTGATGTAGAAAATATACTTTAAATGGCAAAACAACGTTTGCCGGGACAGCTAGTCTATTAATAAACATAATATACCTTTTACCTGATAATGTTAGGATTTCCAGGTTTTGTAAGGGTGTGTTTTAATTAAGACCATCATTACCAAGTTGTAACTTTACTTGGGACACAAGTGTTACTATTAACTATTTAGCTACATTGTTTCCAAAGGAATAGTTGACACTTGAACAGTTAATCGCGAAGTGTGTCTTAGCCCTAAACCCTAGTCACTGCACATAAGTGCAAACATCATCTAAAATTAAATTAAAGGCTACTGTAATGATAAAATAATGATAAAAATCGTAATTTAATTAAAACTTCAAGACCATGCATGAAATCATTAATATTAGATAAGTACACATACTTACTTTATTTTTATTTTATTGGAACATTCTGAGATCTTTAATGCTATCGCATTAAGAGCATAAATATGTCTAAACATATAGCTAGACCTGATAATAATTTTATCTCTCTCTTAGGCTTAGAAAACCATATTAGACAGAGCCTCAGAACCTCTTTCTTGGGATTAAAATTACATTAAAAGATAGTGAAATTGAAATTTTCATGTTTAAGTCTAATAGTAGATACATACAAGGCATACAGCAACTTTTATTTATTTATTAACATAAATAGTATCAGACAATCTGCTGGGGGAAGCGGCAAGTCTTCTACCTTTGCTAAGTCTATGATAGACCTATTGTTAACAAAGGTAACCTGGTTTTTACGAAAACATTGAGGTTCTATATAAAATAATGACAAACAAATAAATTATTTTTTGTTTATTGTTCATTATAATGTATTTATTTTAATATGTAAAACAAAGTATTGTACAAAATAAGGTTATAAGGTAGGGACTATGGTACATTATAATGGACATCATTTGTGATATTTCTTACTCTAAACATCTACAAGGTGTTCATAATATTCTAATTATACTAATCTCGAGGACGAAACACGAGTATAATTAACGATCAAACGAACTTACCTGTACGTGAAGTTCGATCGTAATTATACGAGTGTTTCGTCCGAAGAGATTAGTATAATAACCCACCCTCCCTAACAGGTGTAGGTACCCATAGATGAAATATCACAAATATCTCTCAAGGAATGAAGTCGAATCATGACGGTTAGACGAGGTAAGATACCGGAACAGGATGTCGCGGACTCGCGGACCATAGAGTATATACCAGAGAGCAACTGTAAGTTTTTTATTTATATTTTTTAGAGTCAAAATCTCTAAACATAGTGCTTTGGAGTGGAGTCACTGGCGCAACTACAAGGTGTTCATAATATTCTAATTATACTAATCTCTTCGGACGAAACACTCGTATAATTACGATCGAACTTCACGTACAGGTAAGTTCGTTTGATCGTTAATTATCGACGCAATAAGAGCAGCGAGCACGGACCAAGCGCCTGTAACGGAAGATTTTACGATACCGAAAATGAATAACAGTTTAATGTTGCGCAACTGGATGAAGCCGTCATGGTTCCGGCCGTCTTTCACGATTTTTGCTTTATCGTAAATTCTAAATTCAAATCAGAAGCTTTCTACTTGCGGCGTTAAACCTGCCAAATGGTGTCCATTCTCAGGCTCGCGTCAACTATGAAGTAACATGAGATCGTACAAAGAAACAATATATTTTAATTTTAAGGACGCTATTACAAATATCAGCGATTTTCCGGTACCCTATTAAAGAATTAGGAGTCAAACTGCGAGGATATTTTGGTTTCAAATGAAAGATAATATATTCATCTCCACGACTGTACCATAAAAATTCTATAGCCGCATACAAAATTTTCACATAAAATACGTTTTAACAATAACAATAATCGCAAAATATGAAAAAAATGAGGTCTGATTAGGTACCTTAATATCTAAATACACTGACCTGAGGAAAATAAAGATACAAAAAAATTGTTGCTTATTTAGTCCTCTATAAAGTCCGCTAAAAATTTTATATAAAAATAAACAACTTTTCCAGTTATAAGAAAAATAAGAAAATTTCTCAAATTTTTTCATACATTTTCGGCATATCAAGAACGCGGCGAGCGTCGTAACCGCCACTGTACAAGGCGCGCCAATATGAATCTTATTTTAATGTCATTAACGTCGATATTCGTACTGACAGACATCCGACCTGCTAATTCTCCGGTTGGAGCATTCTTAAACGACAATTTAGTTTATTATTGAAGTGTGTGAAGACCCGAGGAAATTGATTCCTAGGCAGTTGACAGAACTACGTCGTTTGGTCGGCTTGTATTAATTCTAGGTCAATTCAATAATATTATTAACTGTGATGGGTGGGATTAGTTTGACTTAACGCGACCAAATTAGGTACTTAGGTCCGCCATACTGCCTAGGAATCAACTTCTCTAATAGTACAATGAACCTATGCCAAATTCGTCATTAAATTAAAGTTAAGTAATCATTCGTCAAATTTTTCTGAGTGTGGCCGTAAAGTTAACAATTATTATAAACGGTTATACTGAATACTCATGCGTTAATATTATAGTTATAGGTATTCATTAAACTGCGTAGATCGCATAAAATGTTAGCACTTTAAAACTGGAGTAGTAAATCAGTGCAGAGCTACAGACCAGCCAGTTGATAACGAAAATGCAATCTAGCGTGGATAGCCGCCATAAACTGAAATGGCAAATTCAAATAAGGTTATAGAGCCGTTACGAATTGCGTACCTATCACTGCGCCTCCGCGCCGAACTGTCACACGAACACGAGAACCCACATTAGGACTCTAAATAGACTGGAATCTAAATTCTAGATACATGTACGACAACTGACATACCTAGAGCTATTGCCCGCTACTAGGTGTGTGTAACTATTTGTCAAAAGCAGAAATTGAATTATTCTCAAATTGCTGAATTCTGTCCGTAGCGGTCATTGACCCTCTATAAAAAAACTTTTCATATTTCATCGTTTTCTATACAAACCGCGATTGACAATGAAGTGACAGATGTTTCTAGTCAGGGCTAAGTATATCGTATTTTGCATACTACTAGAATATGTGAACCGAGTATAAAGTATATCACTGTAAAGCAGCGGTCGGCAACCTTTTGGCAGGCAAGGGCCACAAGGTGGCAAAACAAACTAAAGGCGGGCCGCAGGCCTTATACTCGTATTAACCCTAGAAGCCCAACATACCGACGCACAATGAGGGTTTTTCTAGAGCACAATGTAAATGTAAAAAAAATTTCAACCTCTGATGAATGGCACTACTGGCAATATTAGAAAACATCATTGTTTTTTAAACATGTAACTTATTCACAAAACATCCACGGGCCGCAAGTAAAACGTACGCAGGCCGCGTGTTGCCGACCGCTGCTGTAAAGTATATGGACGCGAAAAAAAATCATCCCCGCTTGATGTGTAGGGGAGGTACTATATTTTTTTTTACTATACCATTTTGTCGGCATTATTAATATGTATACAGTGCATTCATGCCGAATTACGGCTTTCTAGGCCCTATAATAGTCTCTGAGCAAAACCGCGGACAGACAGACGGACAGACGGATGGACAGACCGAAACTATAAGGGTTCCTTATTGATTACGGAATATGGAAGTGGATAATAAGTACCAAGATGTGTTAAAATTAGGCGGTACTCTAACGATATTATCTACGTCCATTAAATGACTGACCAATATGTGCATGATGCATACGGCTATTATATTTTTAGGGTTCCGTAGCCAAAATGGCAAAACAGGAACCCTTATAGATTCGTCATGTCTGTCTGTCCGTCTGTCTGTCCGTCCGTCCGTATGTCACAGCCACTTTTCTCCGAAACTATTAGAACTATACTATTGAAACTTGGTAAGTAGATGTAGTCTGTGAACCGCATTAAGATTTTGATGCAAAAATGGAAAAAATATTAAAAATTTTAGGGGTCCCCATAGGTACAACTGAAACGAAAAATTTTTTTTTTCATCTAACCTATGCGTGTGGGGTATCTATGGATAGGTCTCCAAAAATCATATTGAGGTTTCTCATATCATTTTTTTCTAACCTGAATAGTTTGCGAGAGAGACTCTTCCAAAGTGGAAAAATGTGTGTCCTATCCCTCTAATTTCTAAAGTAGAGGCATGATAATTCTAAAAAAATGTATGATGTAGATTACTATAAAAACTACCAACGAAAATTGGTTTGAACGAGATCTAGCCAGTAGTTTTTTTTATACGTCATAAATAGTAAACCTTAATCTAAATTTCATTAAATCGACTGAAATATAAAAATAAATCAAAAATATTTTAATTTCATAAAAATAAACCTTATTGCTGCTGCGGAACCCTCCATGGGCGAGTCCAACTCGCACTTGGCCGCTTTTTATCAATTGTATTTTACTAAAGAATTACCATAGCCGAAAAGATAACAAATACGTTCTAGAATAACAATCGAAATAGTTACTGAATGAGCTATTAACAGCACTTCAGTTATAAACTTTTAATGATAGTTAACAATTATTATTATCTTGTAGACTTGATTGTCAGGTATAATATTATATAACTTTTCCCACATTGCTCTCTTTCAAACTCTACTATAATTCTGTCTACTCTGCTCTTGTATATGAAATACCTTTAAATTACGTAGTTAAGTAATCTATATCTATACATCTATACTCTATCTATACATATAAATTATAATAAAACTGTAGAAATGTGAATTCTGTACATTAAAGATATTCAAAAAATAATAAGCGCGGGGTGTCACTAGATCGCTATAGAAGCCAAAAATGTAGTTAGTTTTTAACCGACTTCCAAAAACGAGGAGGTTATACGTTCGTCTGTGGATATTTTTTTTTTTATGTATGTTCAACGATTACTCCGCCGTTTATGAACCGATTTTCAAAATTTTTCTTTTGTTATAATAGGTTTCACTCCAATTTAGTCCCATTTTGAAAAAAATGGTGATCTGATGATGGGATCCATGAGTAATCGAGGGAACTCCTCAAAATTCAAATGGAAACATATGTTTTTTTTGGTTTTATATGAAGTATTCCAGGCATATGTTACCAAAAAGTAAGATTTTGCACCAGGATTTACCATGGTTCGAAGGTGGTGAACAGAACTCCTTACTCCTTATAGATACATGTTTGGGGGTTTCGGCGTTGTCTTAAGAACTGAAAGCATATACTACTATGCAAATTTAATTAATCATCATCATCATCACCACCATTCCACCATACATCCGTGAGTAATCGAGGGAACTCCTACAAATTTATATGGAAACTTATAATGATTTCGATTTTATGAGAAGTACCCTAAGCATATGCTACCAAAAAGCAATGTTCAGAAAAGTGGTGACCTGATGATGGGATCTATGAGTAATCGAGGGAACTCCTCAAAATTCAAATGGAAACCTATGTTTTTTTGGTTTCATATGAAGTATTCCAGGCATATGTTACCAAAACTGAAAAGTAAGATTTTGCACCAGGATATACCATGGTTCGAAGTTGGTGAACAGAACTCCTTACTCCTTATAGACACATGTTTGGGATTTCGGCGTTGTCTTAAGAACTGAAAGCATATACTACTATGCAAATTTAATTTATCATCATCATCAGCACCACCATTCCACCATACATCCGTGAGTAATCGTGGGAACTCCTCCAAATTTATATGGATTTCGATTTTATTAGAAGTATCCTAAGCATGTGCTACCAAAAAGCAAGTATGGGGGTTTCGGAGTTGGTTTAAGAACTGAAAGCATATTATGCTACTATGCAAGTTACATTCATCATCATCATCATCACTACTACCGGTCACCACACCATGAATTATTTAATTATGACCCTATTATTGTTACTTTTAATCGTCTTTAAGAACAAAGCCCGAATTTGTCGAACGAATTTTGAAACGAATTTTGGCGCAACGAAGTTGCGGGCGTCATCTAGTAATGTTGAGTTGTTTTCATGAGTGATGAGTGTAATGATAGAAAGAAAGTCACTGAACAGAACTTTAGAGCCTTTAAAGACAGGCGTATGAACATTAATTTTATCATTGCTTGATTAACGCCAAGCAATAAGCATATACATTAGGTATACAGTGGTATATGCTTGGAGTTGCTTAAGCAATTCTGAAGTAGTGACATCAGACAATGAGTTCTCATAATATCATGAAAGTGTATCCTGGATCCAAAGTAACTAAGCATAACACATATTAGTCTGTGCAGAAAACCAGCTTATAAATCACTTAAAAGAGTGAAATTATTATTTTTAACAAAAAATTAAAACCGACTTCCAGGGTAAAAACAATAATAATTTGTAATGAACAAAAAAGTGTTAAATAATTCTTACTCCTTAAAGTGCCTTATGCATAATTCTCCTAAACCTCAACTATTTCTGTACACAATCTACATTATTTTGAAGTCGGTACCAGTCTTAAATATTAAAAATATTTTGTCATATAGAACTCAGCATTCTTATCTGGTACCGTCTTCAAAGTAATGAAGATTGTGTACAGAAATAGTTGAGGTTTAGGAGAATTATGCATAAGGCACTTTAAGGAGTAAGAATTATATAACACTTTTTTGTTCATTACAAATTATTATTGTTTTTACCCTGGAAGTCGGTTTTAATTTTTTGTTAAAAATAATAATTGTCTGTCTGTCTGTCTGTATGTTTGTTCCACTATCACACGAAAACTACTGATCCGATTTGAAAGCGGTTGTCGCAGATATATTTGTCTTCTTCCAACTTAACATCTGGTGTATAAAAAAAATTCCCCCACCCCTCTAAGGGGACAAAAGAGGGGTCAGATTTTGTATCAAACTTTTTTCTTTAACACGAAAACTACTAATCCGATTTGCATACGGTTTTCGCTGATATATTTGTCTTCTTCCAACTCAACATCTGGTGTATAACCTCCCCCTTCCCCTCTAAGGGGACCAAAAAGGAATCAGTTTTTTTTTTCCTTATCCCCCTAACAGTATCAGGGCTTGTTTTTTGCTTTTACTTTTAATTTTTTGCTTTTTTCAATCTTTTTCTTTTCTTTTGTACAATTGTCATAACTATTAATTACAATTTTTATTTCTCTTGATTACAATTTTTCACGTCTTATATCTATTACATATTTTTGTTTATTTATTACAAAAGTAATTTCGTCATTAATATACAGCATTTTGTACTTCGAGTACATGTCAAAATTTAATAGTTACATAATGTGAGTCACAATTTCTAATAAACTTGGCACATTTAGTTATTAACGTCGTTCTTAAAAGATAAACATAAGTTTTATGATTAGCAAAAAATTAATACAATAAGTAATAAGCAGTAAAATATTATACACAATCAATAAAATACAAGAAAATTCAGCAATAATTAATAAAATCCAATAAATAATAGTTCCAATAATTTATAATTCAATAGAATTCAATATGTCAGGAGTAAAACGATAAAACTACGGCACAAACATTCAATTTACCCTAATATCACAGTTTAAATCCTATATCTAGAGCCTACGACTAATATCACACCAATTTATCACAGTTTTTATTGTTTACATACTCAACAATTTTCTTACAATAAGAGAGAAATACGTCCCTCTTTTTTCCCCCCAGGATGGAAGGCAGGTTCTCACCCGTCATCGATGTGCCCAATTTCTGTTCAATATCATATCTATTGCTAGCAAAAATCGGGCACTCGAGTAACAGGTGAGGAACCGTCTCCTCAACTCCGGGCTGACACGAACACGACGGATCCTCCTTCAACTTGAATCTGTTCAAGTAGAAGGCGAATCCGCCGTGGCCAGTCAGTATCTGTGTTGTGTGATGTGTAATGTCTATTTTCTTGACTATTTTGTGTGCAGCAGCAGCGCTTGGGAAAAAGAGCTTTGTGACTCCGGCCGTCCCTCCCACTTCATATCTCCTGTCCCATTCCTCAACCGTATCCTCTCTTAAGATACGCTTGACGAATGAAACAGGACACAGATCGTAGTCGGGTTTCCTTTTCGAGCCCAGCGCGGCTTCCTTGGCTAACTCGTCTACTCTCTCATTCCCTCTCAACCCTGCGTGCGCCTTGATCCAAAACAAGGAGACCTCCCGCCTCTGCAATGCAGCTTTTCGGAGGGCCGCCCTTGTTTGCACCGCCAGGGGATGAGAGGAACTAAGAGTGACAGCCTGGAGTGCCGATCTGGAATCGCTAAGGATACCGACCTTTGCCATTCCACTCTTGCAGGCTTCATTTACAGCTCTTTGGAGCGCCAGAAGTTCGGCCTGGTAGACGGTGCAATACGGCGGCAACGCAAGCTTGACGGCCTTTGTCTCGGCCTCACCCTTCCATACGGAGAGTGCGGCTCCGACTCGACCCTCAATCTTGCTGCCGTCCGTATAGATCCTATGGACGTGGTCGTTAACCACGTCTGCATATGAGTCCTCGTCTACCATCCCGAACCTCAGCTCTACCTGCTCTGCCGGATGTGGGTCCTCAATCGCAGGAGCCATTCGCTCCACCTCCCTATCCCTCAATACCGGGTGTGGTACTCCCTTCTTGATCTCATAAAGTCTCGCTGCTTCGAGTATTCTGAGGTCAAGAGGGAGTATCCCAGCCAGCAGCATTGCAGAGTTCAGGGAGACGGTTCGATATGCTCTGCAGATCTTCTGGGCAAAACCCCGTTGAACGGGTCAGTTTCTTTAGTGGACTTACTTCATATTATTAACTGTATTTTCCAACTTACGATCAGGTGTACACAATTTTTCCACCACCCCTCTTAGGGGCCAAAAGAGAGGGTAAGATTTTGTATCAACTGATGAAGTATTAGAAATACTTTAAATGGCAAAACAACGTTTGCCGGGTCAACTAGTATATATCTATTGACGTAGTATCTACTTAAATGGAATGTAAAAAAGTAAGTACGCGCTTAGTCAATTTATACCTACTTTTTACCTGACCTCGTTAATTAAATCATTAAAAAACAAGAAAATTAAAAACACTAATAAAACAAGCTCTACAAACCCAGAGTTGTAACTTGTTAACTTTATGTTATTACTTATTGTACCTAATTAATTTGGATTTTGGACCCACTATTCTAAATACTTACTTTTGAATCACGTAGCTTTAATGCAAGATAATATGTAAATGTAGGTAAGTCATTCCTGCAAACTGCTAAGAGCATGAATAAACTTATGAAGCAGTGGGATAGCATATTATAGGTTAACAAAAAAATACAATAAATGACGGTAATCACAATATAATTTGTTGGTAAGTAATTTTGCAAATTTGGCCAATTTATTTATGTATACCTGTAGTATACCCTTCCCGAAGCTAAGGAACTGCCTGCTTGAAAACAATACAGACGAGTAGGTGGAAGATCATAAGTGAATAGGGTTGTTGAGGGCAAAACCAGGATAGTTAGTGGTTACGCCATTCGAGTTTGGTAATAGATTGCTAACCAGTGATGTCTACAATAATTACGGATGGGAGTCTTATGAACAATGTAGCAGTAGTTGAGTATTTGAGTAGGTCAGTAGGTCTCTAATACAAAGTCATTTTTATTCTGGCACGCATTCTTTTCTTTAGCCGCTAGGCGCAGGCTAACTATGTCCTAGGTACATTATTAAATTAATCTAAATAATTATAACTCAAAGGTGACTGACTGACTGACAAAGTGATCTATCAACGCACACGGCACAGCCCAAACTACTGGACGGATCGGACTGAAATTTGGCATTCTGCAGCCTGCAGGTAACTAGGTAGATGTTATGACGTAAGCATCCGCTAAGAAAGGATTTTGATCAATTCTACCCTCAAGGGGATCAAATGTGGACTGAAAATTTGTATGAAACTTTAATTCCTAATAAGAATGAGACTTTGATTAGGTATCAACAATAATAATATTTCTTAACGCGAGCGAAGCCGCGGTCAAAAGCTAGTAAATTAATAAAATCTTTAATTAATGTTCTGTCACAGTAAACTCTGAGTTATTTACAGAGCTGTATCCGTAATGTAGTAAGTATTTACATAGGAGTGTAATCACCTAACATAGTAAGTAGTATTGACCTAAACTAGGTTCTGTAGGTCCGGTCAGTGACCCCGGTCTATCAGAGCCTGCTCCCTCTTATCGACCTACTTCAGGTATACACGTAGTACGTACAATGACTCTACACGCTTATCTGTATAATAATATGGTAATAATAATAATATACTTCACCTCATGATTACCTCTTGTTCATGTGAACGCTCGGGTCGCGAATCGCGATGCCGATATGAAATTAATAATTATGTCTGTCTAAATATTATTATTGACATACGTCCATGGTACTTTGTCAGCTCTGCGAAAGCAAAAATAAATCTGCATTGCGATGTTTCCACGTGACAAATCAGAGAACGACAAGAGGACGACAAGCGAAAGTATCTTGCCCTACAATTTACATAGAGCAAGGACCTCTCACTCCTGTTTAGCTACATATTATTGCATGTTTCTAAGTAGGACCACAGAATAGATAATAGTACAAGGTGGGACTTACAAAATATAATAGATATCACAATTCTCCAATATTACTATGTATATATTACAAATAATATATAATACGTTTATTTTATTTTCATTTATATATTATAAAATATAAATGTATGTCTATAATTAGTGTACCTATTATCATATTAATTTTAAGGTATTTTAATATCCTTCTCCTCAAAGGTTTGCATCTACCTCACTATCTCTGCAACACCCTAAGGCTTGGCTGGAAAATTAAATGCCACGAGGCATTACCCGCCTTTGTATAAAAATGTGCAAAAGTTTTTAAATAAAATAAATACTACCTACTCTCAACAAAATATGTGAATTAGCCACATCCAACATTAATCAAATTGACTCGGACTCTACGTCTCGCTATTCAGAAGAAATTCGCTCAAGGTTAGCTTTTGGAAATTATTAAGTTTTACATACTTAATACAAACTTTCGATTTTATAATATTAGCAACATATCATATTATACTTATTATATGTTATGAATTTATTAAAAATTGGACAATACTTGTCTACCTTCGAGGATGTAGGTAACCCGCGCTAAGTGAAAGCAAAATTTCACCACTGCGGCTATATGGATGACGTATGGAGAGCAAACTTTAATATTATGATAATGAGCTTGCTCGCGAGATTGTTAAATAACAATATGTGAAAATAATGATACCTATTATTATAGGTACTTGTATTTTAACACAATACTTTTTCATAAAATCATTATTGTAAGTATAAAGGGAATTCAGAAGTCAGAACTTTAAGTGTAAAAGCGATAAGCTCGCATCTACCTCTACAAAGAAGAATAACGAAGTCTCACGTTTATGTCCGTTATTTTTATAGTTATTCTGAAAATGTATAATAAAGGTAGAGACTGCAGTTCACGACTCTTGAGTTCTCAAGAAGCTCGTATCACATTGTAGACAAAAACATTAAAGTGGACAATAAAAGTACACAAACGTTTTTGACAGCCCTAGTAATTGCTTTATTTATTCCAAAGTGGCATGCAGGAATCTTAAGTGAGCAATTTTGCGGTTTAGAATGTAAGCGCAGTCACAGGGTTGTCCCTGCGCCGAGCGCAGCACCGCCTGCGCACCGTTAGCGCATGTTTAATGCTGACCGCGAACTGTTCCACTGACGTAATGACATGCGCGCTATGGGATCACAGCCGGTGCCGTTGCTGTTTGTAAAAAATACAAAAAAGAAAAACTGGGGCCTGGGCCAATAAAATGCTAGGGTCAGATGTGAGATGACAGACTTGCCGCTACCTGTGTCGCGCGGGCTGCCTGTTCCAAATTTGAATAGCTCTGAATTTAAAAATGTCGCGAGTTTCTATGAAATGTGAATTGATCCTAAGAAACTCAGTCAATAACTCAAATAAAATAGAAAAGGTTACTTCTTGTAATTTTCCGTATAAAGATGAAATACTTGCGATGCTTGCGATTACTTTTAAGGATTTCGACAATCATATTTCTGTAATACAAACGTTATAGAAAATGGGCGCTAGAATCAACGATTTAGCACAAGAGGCACATAAGAACGCACGTCACCCAACAGTCTTGAGAAAAACCGGCGTGAAATAGCGTTAACAGTATACAAGATGTAACAAAACTAAGTGATACCTAATATTTTAGGATGTGCAATTAGTGTCCCATATTATGTAGAATTGACACTGTGAGACATTTACACTGTGAGAGTAGCAGCGTTGAAGAAAAGTAGCGTCATGAATTTTTCCATACAAAGGTGAAAAAAAGTTACCCTAAAGTTTTATCCCTTTGTTTTGTTACACCCTGTATACTATAATTCGTCGAATAAGTTATGGTTTTAGAGGACCGAGGCTCAACCTCAGTTTAAACCTAAAATAAATGTATAGTAGAAGAAGCTCTATGACATTAAAACGCCAAAGGGGCGTTTTAATATCATAGAGCTTCTTCGGGCGCCAAAATCCTTTTCTGCACACAGGCGCCAGTAGCCCTTTAACGGGGGCCCTGGTTAGTTAAAGTGCGGCAGTAAGATAATAATATCTTAAAATATCCACCGGCTTAAATATAACTTAATTTGTCTTCATTTTTTTTTTTGCAGTTTAGCAGTAATTATGGCATTTAAAACGTGCTGTAACCCATGGAGACAACAGCATCACCTGAACTGCTGAACATCATAACGAGAGTCCATTATAGCACGCAAACTCCGTAGCTGTGACCATGTAACGTAACTAATGTCAACTACCGGGACATTTCAGCAGTGCTATTACTGCTACATCTTTATTAAACTAAACTCTGAAGTATAGACTAACTAGATGACGCCCGCAGTTCCGTTGCGCCAAAATTCGTTTATCGCGCCGGAACCGTACTTTTGCCGGTATAAAAAGTTTCCTATATCCTTTCGCGGGACTACAAAATATGTCATACCAAAATTCAGCAAAATCAGTTCAGCGGTTTGGGCGTGAAGAGGTAACAGACAGAATTTCCGCATATTTTATTATTAACTATCCAGGATGTTAATGTATGGATCATCCATCAACGTTATTGAATTGGCAATCATATACTGAGCTCTACGTGCATAAATGCTAAAATAGAAACGGGATCAAAATGGGTGCGCTTACTTGACGTAGGTATCTTAATTCAGAATTTCTGATGCAATAACGTTTTGAATTTTCTACATTAAAATTTAAAGAAACTGAGAACTTAAATCGTGCAAATAATAGCAACAGTAAAATATATTGATATGAACTAAATGTATACTATATTTTTATTTTTTACTTACCTAATATTATAATTCTAAAGAGTTTGTTTGCTTGAACGCGCTAATCTCAGGAACTACTGGTCCGATTTGAAAAATTATTTCAGTGTTAGCAAGCCCATTTATCGCGAGTTATCACGCTAAGACTAATAGGAGCGTAGAAATAGAGGAAAATGTGAAAAAAAAAAACGGGGAAAATTATATGAAATTACTTATTATTTTCAGAACTACTGGAGCAATTTTTATGTCTTTTGCCACACATGATGATGATGACCACGTGAAGGGACAGACTAATTTTGCGGAAAAATGTACGGTTTCCTTGAAATTCCCTAATTACGCAGGCGAAGCCGCGCGGAACATCTAGTATATAAACGGATTATCTAGTTTAAAAAACCGGCCAAGTGCGTGTCAGGACATGCGCAATGTAGGGTTCCGTAGCACCGCTAGTTTTTGAAAATTTTTGTATGGTCAATGAATGTACATACATTTAGGTATAACATGTTTTACACTACTAACAACATCATCTCAAAGGAATTTGAACGAAAAGTTCCTTTATACTTCGCCGAATACATTTTTTTTAGTTGATCGACTATTACTCAATAACTTATGAAGTCAACTTAGTCGTGATAGTTTTCCTTTTAAATTCAGCATATTTCCTACTCCCGTGAATTTTTTCACATTTCCAGAAGCAACCGTTTAGCTGGTAGAAGGGGGGGACACTGGACTCTAACGATTTTTTCCACTTTAAAACTTAATATTTCACAAATGGATCCCTAAACCGGAAAATGATCTATGAATACTCATAATTAATATTTTTAAAAAACCTATCCAACGACACCCCACACGATGGGGAGGTACCATAAAAAAAATATTTTTTAAATATTTTATGTACCATTTTGTAGACATTATTAATATGTATATTCATGCCAAATTACAGCTTTGTAGGTCCTATAGTCTCTGAGCAAAACCGCAGACAGACAGACAGACGGACAGACGGACAGACGGACAGACGGACGGACAGACCGAAACTATAAGGGTTCCTTGTTGACTACGGAACCCTAAAAAGTGTTGTGCACAAAACATAATATAATATATAGGGTAGAATATAATATTATATATTACGTTACATAAGATAAGTGATAAGTTATAAGTTATAACTTATATGGTTTAATAAAATACTATAGAAATATAATATAATATTTTCTAATGGTTCCGATGCCTACATAATATAGGTAAAAATTTAATAAATTTGTCCATATCCATATTTTACGGGACAAGCGAACCATGAAGGAATGAACCATGACATCAATGCGAGCACGAATCCTTGCATGATCATGAAACATGATAAACGACTCAGCCGCGATGGGAGACGAATGACTTCGCGTGTACCAACTCGTAAAATTATAATCAAGTGATCACTTATCCTTACTATAACTATTATCATCGCTATTAACGTCACTGGATTTTGAACTTTAATGTTACTCAGAGACATTTCAGTGATGATTAAACTTAATGAAGAGTTTGACAGATAAAATATAATGTATTGAGCTTATTGTTGTCTATAAATCTTAATTTTTTTACGAGCTTGTACTACTGCTGGACAAAGGAATCCCCAAAAGTCTTCTATCAGTCATAATTTAATTACTTACAGTTAAGTTATTAAAAGGTTATTAATTTTGGGATAGTGTAAAACTTCCTGATCTCTTTTTGTTCTAATCTGTCACTAGCTAATCGTAGGCGGCAATCGCCTACATCTTTTAATATCTGCTTTTATTTTATTTACTAACATAAATATGTACAACAAAATTAACGGAATAAAGTTGGTGTTATCGTGATTAACATACTTATTAATATTAACCCATATCTGAGCGATCTTTATTATTATGAAAGCCTGCTCTACATATTAATTCCCAAATAAAATTTTCCACAACTAATAATGTTACATTATATTAGGTATCTGTGTTTTAATATTTAGGCGATATGAAATTATAAAATATAATTAATACTTTTTCACATTATATTACATTAATACTTAAATATGACTAACTCAACCTTACCATCATCTGCCTCAATCTCAGCAATCGGCGTCGCCAAAGTAAGATGTAAAACAAAAATAATTGCTACAAAATAGATCGAAGTCATTTTGCAAAATATATTTTCTTAATCACTTCCAAGTTCCAATAATTAAAAAAAAATAAAACCACTCAATTTGAATATTTAAATTGACGCGGAAAAGGAACGAGTGCGCGGCCGTTCACTGATTAGACTTCAACGTGCGCTTGCGCCGCGCTGCTGCTACCACACGACTGAATACGACAATCCGAACTTAATATACATTTAAATTACGCAGGGATTATATTTATCTTTCGGCACTGTTTTTATGAATACTTTACACTATCCTACTTCAATTACAAAGAAAAATTATTATGAAAGATTACAATAATATTGTGATAACGGTACCTAACTACTTAGCTTTGAGAGACACCCAAGTTTTAATGAAAGGACCTTTTCTAAGCACTTAGGTTAGCACTGCCTAATTTTAATTGCTATTAATATTTAAAATTAGCTACGAAAATTATCCTACCTAAGTGCCAGTTAAATTGGGATGATAATTATAGTGAAAATAATAAACCTACCAACCTACTCTAACTTCAAGCTATAAAACAGAATACCTAATAAGCAGATATTATATTGTCTATTTATGTCTTGTGTATTATAATAAACGTAACTTAGGGCGGTTAGGGCCAGTCGCTCTACATTCCTATTCCTAACATTAAATCTCTCACAATTGTGGAAATAATATGAGCGGGAATTCGTACTAAGTATGTAGAGCAACAGTTACGTGGTATTTTCGTATGTAGAGCGACTTAAAGGCCTTTTCAAAATTATTTGATGCTACGATAACTGCTTAATATAGCAATAAATTATGGCGCTTGATAAATTAAGCTAGCATTAAAACGGCATCGAAAATAAAATTAAAATGATTCATATATACCAAAATAATATTTACAAACAGAACGTCAAGTTATTGACTGATTCCAGGCAGCGCGCGCATCTCTCCTGAACCTCCATTCAGATTTTGGCCCTCAAATTCTCATTGAAACAACAACACCGGCCACCGTGTACCTTAGTGATAAAATGTAAATCATTCAAAATGGGTAACCAATTCAAAAGTGTGGCAGTAATTGCCTGCCTAAAATCTTTGTTGTTTATCTTTAATATTGTATTTTGGGTAAGTATTCTAAAGTACCTAAGTGTTTAACAAAAATGTAAACTTTTATTGTCAAGAACCTAACATATTATTTGATATGAGTATTGGGTACTTAATTTATTTTTTATATTAAATGTAATAATATTTTCATACTAAATATCTTTAAACTAACTTTAGCAGCTGGAATAAACCGCGTAGCCGTCCAAAAATCAGTTTCCTCTGAATAATATTATTATCATACGTTTATCTTTTCCAGTTGACTGGCCTAAGTATTCTAATAGTGGGTCTCTGGGCGGAGTATGATCTGTACAAATACATGGAGTTGTCACCAGAGTTCTCAGGGACGGCGCCGCTCGTGATTATCGGCATAGCGAGCCTGATTGTGTTCCTGAGTTCCTTCGCCTTCTCCTGCATTATACAAGGACAACCGGTCCTGCTCTATATGGTAAGGGGGCGCTGATACAGTGTAGGTAATATACAGTACACCATCTTCATACTAGACCTCTTAGGTAAGACAGCCACATTCGGCAGTAGCGTTTCAGAAACATTAAAGTAGCAATAGCATCTTCATACTACAACGGATAACCTCTTAAACCTGGCTAGCCCACCAGAATCGGGAGTATATATTCACATTAGCTTTTCAGAAACATTAAAGTAGATAGCAAACCAACGCAGTGAAAATAATTTCAAGAGTTAGACTTAGACTACTCTACTGTTTGATTTTTATAATGCTTTCCTGAATATGTAGATAGTAAGTACAGTAAGTGCGTTCAAAGTTATTTCAGCCTTATGCTGACTAAGTAAGGATCACACTCAAGACACTCCGAGAATCCAATGCAAGGTAACATAATTCCAAACGGACTTCGTGTTCTATTTATATACCTAATGTAGGTAACCAATTTTTAATTCAAAGACTTATTTCACTTTCAAAAGATAAGTTATTAGCGAGCAACTTTTAAAATTAGGAATGTGTATTTTAAAGTGGATTTTCTAAAAGTTAATCGGCTAATGGTGGAAAATTTTACTGCTGAGTTTTCAGAGCAAATCTCTAAGTTTATGTATATTTTATTATTGCAAACGTAAGATACAATACCAACCGCGGTTTAACTTTCATATAAAGGCAACATGGAATATAGAATGAGATTATTAGCATTTTATAGAGAAAGTGAAAGATCGACTACATTGTGTGTTTAGTGGGCGTCCGGCGTCCGGCGTCCGGCGCGCGGCGAGACAAACCCACATATCGCTTTATTATCTAATACTTTTACTTTGTGATTTATAGCGTATCACTTACCGATCAACTCTACAATCTATATTCTATTAAGGGGCTGGGGTTACTTAATACCAAAATCATTTTCTCATACGAAAATATTTAACATTTTTGAATTATTTTTCAGCTTAAAATAGTAATTACCTAGGTTCCTGCACAAAATTTTTCTAAAAATATTTAGACGCTAAAAAAAATTTTTTTGGTTAAATATTTTTTAGTAAACTTACTACTAAATATTAAAACACTAAAAAATAGAGTAAAACACAAAAAAATATTTTAATAAATAGTAAATTTACTACAAAATATTTATATAATGCGGATATCCTTATACATTGCGGACCAAGAATGCAAGAGATAAACTCAACCTTAACTTTTTCGATTAGCATTTTCTATTGATTTGTAACTGTTATATTTTCTTAAGCATCAATGTACTTTGTAAACTTCTTTAAATATTATTTTTTTTTGCTGTGGTAAAAATCATGTTTGTTTGTTATTTATTACTAGTGATGCGCCGAATAGTGATTTGGCCGAATAACCGAATACCGAATATTCGGCCTTTACCGAGCCGAATATTCGGCCGAATTATTCGGTTTACCATTATTTTATTTTGCCGCGTAAACAGGTTCTATCGTGTACTCTACGTGCCGCTGCTGGCTAGCTCGGAGCGAGCCTTCTCTCGCGAGCGCAATGCAATCGCAATTATTGCGCAATAATTGCTCCAAAATCGCAGTTTCGTATCACATACCAGCCAAAAAAATACGATAGCAACGAGCGACAGTACTCCCTCTGCTGAATAATCAAGGAACTATAATTACATTTAAATCGCTAAATCTCCATACTTAGACCGATAGCTCTAGGTTTTTTTGTTTCAAAATTCTAAAGTTTCTGATTTTTTGCGTATAGGTTTGGGACCACTAGGTAAACCTAAAAAATGATTTTGTGTCATTTTGGTCGACAGCTTCCAGAGATATTTAGGTATTTTGCTTTTTGGTCGCTATAGGCCGAAAAAAATATTAAAGTTTAAAATTTAGCTTTTGTGATATTAGCAATATCACAAAAGCTAAATTTTAAACTCTCGGGCAGTAACAAAATATATGCAGACACGTTTTGTGTCAGATTCATCCACGAGTTTCCCAGTAATTTAGCAAATATTAGAAACGTCGCCTAATTGCGTCGAAAAAATATTAGAGTTTGTAAAAATGGTGTAAATAATGTAATATGGTTTATTTTATTGATGTCTGTTACTGTTAAAGTTTTGTGTCATATTCATCCACGGGTTTTGAAGAAATTTATATTTTTGCTATCACTATTTGCTATACTGTTGCATTTATTTCGTATCACCTAAGCTTTTGACAGCAATGCGATGGCAATCGGCGAGCAATTTGAACTGTTAAATTATAGCGATCAGTGATCACAACAAAAGTGATTTTTTCCGATTGCTTGTTTGTCGCTGAGTGGATAGTGGTGTTTTACGTAAAATTTTAAACTATAAAACGTATTTTTATAACATTGGTGCACACAGTGCTCGTATTAGAAGCCATTCCTGAAGAAGAAAGCCAGAAATACAGTTAAATAAGACCTCGCAATCGCAACCGAGCCCAGGCACTGGAACTGTCTGACTGTCTGTGAGGAGTTTAACACATTGACAAGAAAAACAATGATTAACATCTGTGCAGTGTTGCGAAACATTTGCAACAACAATCGCCTGCCAGTAACGACGATTTCCAAGTGCTTCAACAAGTTTAGAACCACACTTTAGCCATTTCAGGATGTGTGTGTGTCTCAGAAAAAGTGAGAACCAGGTTTTAGTGAGTGGCAGACCGCAAAGAACTTGCAGAGGTTGTGATCTTTATTGTAGTTTTAAATAAAACTAAGTTTTGTAAATATAACAGAGCGCAGTTCATTTCGAGAGATTTTTACAAATGGAAGTCTCAAGACAATATGGAGTCCGGATATGGAAATTGACTTGTCTGTGGTCATAGACTAAAAATGTTTCTTTTTTATGTGAAAAAGCAATAAGCTAAGGTTCAAATTTCTATTACAACATTAATGAAGTGAAAAATAAAGCAGTAAAACAGTGTTATTTGTTTCATTTGCATGTAGATTACTATTAACTATTAAGTTATTGTTATTTGTCTTCATGTAAGTAGAATTAAATGGAATACATACCTTTAATACTAAAATACATAAGAAGCAAGGTTTATTTTAAGTAGTAAAACATTTTCTTTAAATGACTAATGATTTTATGCATAATCTCCAATGTAATGAACTGTGCAACAATAAATAAAAGATTTCATGTATTATTTAATAATAACAGAAATATATTAAAACCAATGTTAAAAAGATTTATTAAAGTCAGAATACTGCTTAAAACCCATCAATCCTCCAGCGGCAGGCGGCTGCCGCATAACAATTGAAAATCTATTGTGTGTGGCGTTTGCGACACCCACAATGGAGAGCTCAAACCTCTTATGCATAATATTAATTTCTTTATTAGTTTTTCATCGCGATGTTTTATAATAATAATAATAATCATTTATTGCAAGTATCCAAGACTCATATAAATAGGTACAGATCAAATTACATTAATAAAAGTCTGAGTGGATTCCTTTTCGACGGTTTGAGCATTGCACTACCTACCAATTTATCTCTAAATGCTTTGTTTATTTAAAACATTATTGTCTTTTTTCTGTTTTTTATTTTGTTTTATGAATTTGTTGTTTAAAGAAAAACACACATTACTTACATAATATAACAGTTATTATTTTAGCCTGTATTCTGCATGCATATGACAGCAGTGACTGATATACAGGTTATCAGGGCGTTCACAGAGCGCGGCCAGCATGCCGTTGGAGCTCCCCCGCATGCGCTGCACCAGCGACGATGTTCGCCTGCGCATTGTGGCAAAGAAACAGTCCACTCGTGCGCACGCGAACATCGCCGAAGCGCTGCACCAGCGGGGGAGCCCCACCAGCATCCTGAACGCGTTATTATATTAAGGGCACTGTAGGCCCTTTGCGTATATGCTGCCCAGAGGCTGCAAGTGTAGAAGGATGTACAAAAAGCTCTAAACAACGTCATTTTTACCTCTAACGAGCATCTCGCAAACCTCCTAACAACCATATTCGCCCTAACCGACAGTGCCCTTCGCTCCCTTTCGATATCAGTATCGTCTTTCAAAGTGGACGTCACAATGTGTCCTAGGTATTTGAACTCCTCGACTCTAGCTAAAGGAACACCATTGAGTAAAAGAGTCGGCACTGTATCCACCTTTCTGGTACCACCGTGAAAGACCATGTACTGACTCTTTTTACTATTGTATATCAGCCCATGCTCCGCTGCGTAACGCTCACAAATGTCAAGTAGCTTTTTGAGACCACAGACCGAGGCACTCAGCAAGACCATGTCATCCGCATCGCATAGTTTATGTTATTGAAACATACTCCATCTATATAACAACCGATATGCTTCATGCTGAGCTCCTCAATCAGTCCATTTATATAAAGGTTAAATAGGACAGGTGAGCTTAACCCCCCCTGTCTCATGCCACATTCCAGCTTGTAGGGATCTGACACCGCACCAGCCCATCTAACAATATAAATTATTTGATTATCATACCAATATTTAAAAGTATTAACCAATTCATGAGGTATATTCGACTTCCTCATCTTCTTCCAAAGAATGTCATATGACACGAGGTCAAAAGCCTTCGAAAGGTCGAGGAAGCAGGCGTAGACGGGCGTTTTTCTTGTATTATAATACTTGACAGCACTCTTAAGACACAATATTGCGGACTCGGTGGGAAGGCCAGAACGAAAGCCGAACTGCGCATCATGACATCTAATATATCTGTTTAAATGTGTATTAAGACTGCTGTCAAATACTTACTTTTGCAATGATAGTTGCTAG
This sequence comes from Plebejus argus, assembly GCA_905404155.3. NCBI lineage: Eukaryota > Metazoa > Arthropoda > Insecta > Lepidoptera > Lycaenidae > Plebejus > Plebejus argus. The sequence goes on along the minus strand of FR989927.1, from coordinate 13,750,590 downwards.
CGAGATGGGCCTGTAATTTGAAATATCTGATAGGCTTTTCGTTTTATTTTTCGTTACTGGGACCACAACAGTTTTCATCATATCGTGAGGCAAGTAAGAATGCGATATACAGAGATTATACAGCAAGGCCAAAACTCGCGATATATGAGGGCCAGCATATTGTAGGTGTTCAATGCTTAATCCATCGTGTCCGGGGGATTTTCCCTTGGATATTGATTTGATTGCCCTCACTACATCAGAAGCCCTAACGTTTACCTGTCAGCTATCTCTTTCTGGTCACTCGTACCATCCACAGACACCGGAAGACCAGGGCGGCTTCTCAGCCGCCTTAAATAGCAATATTGTAAATATTAAAATGTAATGTGTAATATTCATCAATATTATTGGACTTTAATTTTGCTGCCTAGTGCCTAATGTTGTGTTACATGATACTTAGGAGCTGAGCCCTGAGTGACATAGGCTATGTATGTCCCACGAGCGAAGCCGGGGCGGGTCTAGTTTTTAATATTTTGAAAAAAATAAAACCGAATATATTCGGTAACTGAGCCGAATAATTCGGCCGAATACGAATAGTGAAAAACATGCCGAATACGCCGAATACCGAATACGAAACGAATATTCGGCGCATCTCTATTTATTACTTGTTAATGGTGAAAACCTATTATTGGCTTCTTGTTTTACCTCCACTATAACTATTTAAGTAAAATTGTAAGCTGTTGGTTTTCCAATATTAAATAAATAAATAAATAAATAAATATACTAAAAAATATTTTTTAGTTTAAATATTTTGTAGTAAATTTACTATTTATTTATATATTTTTTTGTGTTTTACTCTATTTTTTAGTGTTTTAATATTTAGTAGTAAATTTACTAAAAAATATTTAAACAAAAACATTTTTTTTAGTGTCTAAATATTTTTTAGAAAAATTTTGTGCAGGAACCTAGGTAATTACTATTTTAAGCTGAAAAATAACTCAAAAATGTTAAATATTTTCGTATGAGAAAATAATTTTGGTATTAAGTATGTATGAGAATTTCGAGGGTACCCCGGCCTCTTAATTGACTAATGTAGAATAAAAGTTATCGGAAAAAGAAGAAAATATAAATTATTTAAAACAAAAATTAAGGATACTGATACATCTACCAAAAATATAAATATACATACCTACATTAATATTATGCAGTAACTAATAACTATGTAAATAGGCGCAATGCAATTATTTGTTTAGGTATGTTATTGACCTTGCATTGCTACATAATATTATGTGCCTAATTGATAAATAAAGAACCATTATTGAAGTTAATCTAATTAAGCCTATAATACAATTTTAATAATATTATTTATGGTTATTTTAATATTCTTCCCTGATGTGCTGCAGGTGCTCATTCATTATCAAGAAACTACCACGGCCACAGTATAATATCACACAGTAGACTCTACTATATGTCTACTGCGTTAAGCAGTCTTTGAAATCGCACTCGCCCCACAAAAAACATGTTTTACGCGCACATACGTTATGATTTTGCTACCTCAATTTATCAGAAATCACAATAATATTTTTCTGATTCTCGTATAAAAATAGTCTACCGCATAATATTATTCTTTGCACCGATACAATTTCCCTACGTAACACGTACTTGCATTCTTTTTCCAGTATGGCGGCTTTTTGGCCTGCATCTTCATGATGGACATCGGTGTGAGCGCGTCCGTGGTGTGCTATAGAGACACCTTCGCCAAGGGGCTGCAGGATGGCCTAACTCAGACTATCGTTAACTACGACCCACAGAAAACTAACTTTGACTTCGCACAATCCACGGTAAACACCTTATTAAAATATATGCTGGAGCGCTAAAAAACTGTAACATTCCAAAGAATATCCCGTGTCCATGTTGACCTGTGATAGATTTTAAAAGCAATTACGAACGTTTGGCATATTCTAGATAGCTCCGCTAAGTGAACAGAGGCCAGAGGGGCGCCCTAACAGACAAGTCAAAATGATTATTCCCATTTTGTTAACTCTCTCGTACTCATTATGAAAGAAAAAATAGATAGTTTTTACAGCATTACCTATAGGTATTTAACCAAAAGAGTCATTCGAGCTCAACTCGAATGTATCGGACTTGAGATGCACGGAACATCTGTTGCGTTGCATCGTTAGGAACAGCGTATGTATCTATTGCAATTTGCATCGTCAATAGTCATTTTGCATCTGTGACAACGCGTACAAAACGTACCGTGCTGACGCTTATAATTGCATTCTGATCTTTTTTAGGGTTCCGTGCCCAAAGGGTAAAAACGGGACCCTATTACTAAAACTTCGATGTCTGTCCGTCTGTGTCTGTCTGTCTCCAGGCTGTATGTCAAGAACCGCTATAGCTAGACTTCTGAAATTTTCAGATTGTATATTAATTCTGTTGCCGCTATAACAACAAATGCTAAAAAAGAAATAAAGGGCAAATTAAGGGTACAACAAACATTATTTTTTTGGCCTTTTTGACTCGTAATCCATAATGGCAACATGTAGAAACTTGAATTTTTCACAATATCCTCTTTAATAATAACATTAAAATAAAATCAAGGGGGGCTCCCATACAAAAAAAAACACATTTTTTCCTACTTCGCTCTACATATTATAACAGTACGGAACCCTTCGTGGGCGAGTTCGACACGCACTTGGCTAATATTTTTTTAATTTTTTAGCTCCAGTGTTGCGGCGTGGCGAATTACACAGACTGGATGCGGCTCTCCCCGCAGCGGGTCATCCCCATCTCCTGCTGCATCGACACCAACCACTGCGTCACCGCCAACTACAGCGACGTGTACCAGAGAGTAAGTTGACAATTTTTAGAAGTTTTTAAAAACAGGACCCTATTACTGAGACTTCGATGTCTGTCCGTCTGTCTGTCTCCAGGCTGTATCTCAAGAACCGCTTTAGCTAGACTTCTGAAATTTTCACAGATTGTGTATTTTTGTTGCAGCTATAACAGCAAATACTAAAAATAAAATAAATATTTAAGGGGGCTTCCATATTAAAAACGTGATTATTTTAGCCTTTCTTGCTCGTAATTAAAAATGGCAAAACCTAGGCAGTAGGCACTAGAAACTTTCAGGTTGTACTTAGATGATATATAATAACATTAATATAAATATTTAAGAGGGAGCCCCTCTTAAATATTTATTTTATCATACAAAAAACACATTTTTTTCTTACTTTTGCTCTATAACGGTACGGAACCCTTCATGAGCGAGTTCGACTCGTACTAGGCCGATTTTTTAAATCTTAATACAATATGCATTATGACTTGGAAGTGAGTTGGAAGACACGACAGAAACTCTGTCTATTAAGTCGAATATGAAATCAGACCTAAACCACTGTGAGGTGCTGTGTTGAAGTTGTAGGGATACTTGTTGATCTTACTTACCTTAGACTTTTATTGAGGTAAAATGTACAGTTCACATGTGATATATTGTTACGAATTCCTGCGGAGAAACTTTTTAACGATAATTTGTTCTTATACAATTACTTCTTTTTCAGGGCTGCTACGAAATAATTGTGGAATATATTACAAGCAATATGAACATTATAATCGGAGTGGCCGTTGGAACTTCCCTCCTGCCTCTAGTTGGAGCTTTCCTGTCCTGTTCTCTCGCAAACTACATAAAAAAATCAAAGTATGACTCTATTGAATAAGAATAGTATTACATATTCTCAATTTACGAATTTCGAATCTCTTTACTTATTTGACTGACTACTTGTTTGAAGTAGTAACTTTTTAAATGTTTTATTCTTAGGGTATTGATATTATAATAATTATGTAAATGATGTTATAATGTTGGACTTATACTATACTGTCAATGCATGTACTATTGAAGTTTTTAAATCTATACTTTATCTTGTTCTTAACTTATCAATTTTAAAGAATAACTTTACTTATTAATGTTAAATTAAGCCAAATTATTACATGTGTAATATAATTATATACAATGATGCAAGCAAACATGTGTTTAATTGAATTTATTGATCAAAGTATTTAACAGTCAACATCTATGAACCCAAAAATTAAGCCCACATCATTGGTCTGGGTAAAAAGTCATTGTGAACTTGACATCGTAATATTGCCTCTCTCATCATTTATGAAAGAGAAGATTGTATATGTAAACAATTAGCCATTTACTCAGTTTGATGCAATGGGCCCCAGAGAATTAAAGTAAACACCTTTATACTAATCACTGTCTGAGCTATTTTGTTCTGGTTTTGTTTCAACTGGAGTTTCCTGTTTGTAATGTCTATACTCAGGTTTCAACTCCCACATGTTCTTGTGGGGATTCTTTAAGTTGTAGTTGCATACCTCTTTCAATATCTCCTTTAGATATACAATAGGTTGTCTTGTTATCTGAAAATAAAATAATGTTAATGTCACAATCAGATTAAAAATTATAATATTAATATTAATTTGACATATTGAAAAAGTCCACATACCTTTTGCAGATCTTTAATATTGTAATACTGATGTTTCTCAAAAGCTGCAAACAACACATTAAGAACAGCTTCTTTATCATCACGAGCCTTTTTGCCTTCAGCCTTTTTACGTTCCTGGTACTCTATCTAAAATTAAAGTTACATTTTATTAACATTATAATAGTAATAATAAAATATATTGGTAAACATCAACATGTTCTTGTTATACTTACATTATGTTTGTGATCAGAAACTGGCTTGAAGTTTTGTACTATTCTGTCTAATTGTTGTACTTGTCTCTGCGGCATTGATGCCTTTCTTATGGATTCTGACTTTAACTTATAGTATATAGAATCAGCATAAGGTCTACATTCTAGCCTTTGTACTATACGCCCCTCCATATACAGTTTCTCAGACTCTGGTACTACTGAATCAGTATTTGTTGCTGTAAGAAAGATTTTTGTCAGTGACCTTAATTATTAGGCTGATTATAGGATAGATAAAATTTTATGCCTATAAAATACTTACGCACTACATGTGAGAAAACTCCTAGCGACTGTCGGGTCACATTGGACACATCAAGTCTATGCTCTTTTGGTATGCTTTGCTCGCCAGGGTCGTTTAAACATAAAACTGCTTCTGACAAAGAAAGTTGCACTTGTGCTCGCTGTCCAGGAACCCGGGATATTTTTAATTTGCCTACTTCTATATTACCAGTTGCTTTTTCCCATTTGTTTGCTATATACTTGGGAACTTTTACGAGCCATACTCCTCTTCCTGTATTTGATAAGTCAAGCTCTCTGTCTACGTGCGGCGTTGTATTTGTAGAAGTCATATTATTATTGTAGGAAAATTTGGTAAAACAAGATACACAAATTATTGGAATTTACAATTTTTTAATGTACAACTTTACATAAAGGTACCTACCTACCTCACCAAAAGAAGAAAATCAAAGAAAATAGCATTTGATAGAGATATATAGATACGTCCATTGAGGTAAAAATAGTGACAACCGTCAACATGCAAATTGTCATTTGTCAAAGTCAATACTTTTTTTTTCCTTTTTCTTCGTTTTTGGCAACTTGACACAAAGTATGTGTATGTTGTGCCACAGACAAGGTAAAAAGGTAAGAAATATGGCGGGAAAACCGTATTCCTCCCATAATAATTTTCAGCATCGTTTTCATAGGGACCGTGCAGAAACTATAGAGGGCGTCGTAATTCGACAGCAGCGCCACGATGCGAGTAAAAGACGTAACTTGTGAGTGACTTTGGCTTCGCATTCTCCTTGACCCTGGCTAGTTTATAAGTGTTTTTTTATGTTTTACACTATAAAATGATTTAAAGTTAAATACTAGATGACGCCCGCAACTCCGTTGCGCCAAAAATCATTTATCGCGCGAGAACCGTACATTTTCCCGGGATAAAAAGTATCCTATGTCCTTTCCCGGGGCTCAAAGTAAATCCGTACAGAATTTCAGCAATTGGTTTAGCGGTTTGGGCGTGAAGTGCTAACAGACAGACACACTTTCGCATTTATAATATTAAGTATAATTTTAAAATATTAAGTACAATATTAAGGGTTTCTACTTTCTACCCGTAAACAAAGAACGGAAGAGTGAATAAAAATGTATAAAGCTTATCTAGATAACTAAGAAAATATCTGAAAAATTATATTAATAGCATCCATCAGCATAGAAAGTAAAAACTTGATAAATATTGCAATAAAATAATGAAGCTATGCAAAAATACTTATAATCTTACTGAAAATGCTTGTGGATTAATAAAATAAAACAAGTTCACTAAAATAAATGCTTTTATTTCATCAACCTTCTGCGATTCGATCGATACCATCTTCACAAATTTTGTCTGTCACTATTTTTAACTAATTTCAGTCTGGACCTCATCAGTGCAAACACCATTTATGTATTCTTAAATAACACACAAAGACTGCACTACTAATCTTTTTCCTACTTGAAGAATCATCCTTTTGAGAACCAACACTTTGACAAGATGGTTCAAGTTCAATACTATCCTCAGTGTTGAATTCCTGGCAGGACTTCTCCAAATTATCCTTACTTTTGATGCAACTTTATGCCAATTAAATGAGCGGTGCCTATGTATGTATATCAATTTAGATGGAAGCCAGTTTGGATGTTTACTGAAAGAAGCAACGGTTATAGGTTATGTTCATATTGTGTTCATAAAAAATGAATTTACGGTTATAATCTACAAAATTCAGTGTTTTTACGAGTCTACACATAACATTCATGGAACTTTTTAAATACTTACGTATGTTTTTACTGCCTTTTATCCATTTCTTTCGTTTTTCAATAAGCAAAGGCATGTGAATACTTTGGCAGAAAAATAGTAAAATTTTACATCGTTCGATTTGCCTTTATACTTATTTCTTGTATGTATTAGAACATCCGGGAATACAACAATGCATTAATTCAATTCTTGAAAATACTAAAATTTTTCAAGAAATCTTATGATAATTTTCCGTAGCTTGAATAAAGCTTGACAGTAAAACTTTCGTAAAAGTTTCGGCTATTCGCCACTTGTGGCAGTGTCGTCGCTCTGCACGGTCCCTATGTAATATCGTCAGGTCATAAGTTTAGTCTAGTCAAAGTCTAAGTACAAGTCAATACAGTCAAGGAGTCAAGTCGGTCGTTTCAGTAAAGTGGTAGACGCTTTACTGAAACTTTCAATGGAGTTTTGGAGGGAACACAAAATCGCACGTTTCTGGATAATGCATCACTTTCCTACACTTGTGCACGATAACGAATATCTAATGGTTAATATTCTACCAATATTACACATTAAAAACCCAACTTATCACAATTTTAGGAAAATAATACAAAATCACAACATCACAATTTCACATTCCCGGCAAAACCCCAAGTCAATACTCAAATGACTGACAATTTGTAAACTGTCAGTTGTTCTTATCCGTTTTTAGGGTTTCGTAGCCAAAATGGCAACAAAGAAACCCTTATAGATTCGTCATGTCTGTCTGCCTGTCTGTCTGTCTGTCCGTCCGTATGTCACAGCCACTTTTCTCCGAAACTATTAGAGCTATACTATTGAAACTTGGTAAGTAGATGTAGTCTGTGAACCGCATTAAGATTTTGATGCAAAAATGTAAAAATTATTAAAAATTTTAGGGGTCCCCATAGGTACAATACAACGTACAACTGAAACAAATTTTTTTTTTCATCTAACCTATGCGTGTGGGGTATCTATGGATAAGTCTCCAAAAATCATATTGAGGTTTCTCATATCATTTTTTTCTAACCTGAATGGTTTGCGAGAGAGACTCTTCCAAAGTGGTAAAATGTGTGCCCCCCCCCCCTCTAATTTCTAAAGTAGGGGCATGATAATTCGAAAAAATATAATATAATAAATACCAACGAAAATTGGTTTGAACGAGATCTAACCAGTAGTTTTTTTATACGTCATAAATGGTAAACCATAATCAAAATTTCATTAAATCGACTGAAATATGAAAATAAATCAAAAACCTTTTAATTTCATAAAAATAAACCTTATTGCTGCTGCGGAACCCTTCATGGGTGAGTCCAACTCGCACTTGGCCGTTTTTTTTATTACGACATCCACTCATAGCAATGGCTTTCTTTGTACATAGTCCGACAAGGCTTTATATGAATGTGTCGATGACATGATGTCAAAACTCAAAACTCAAAAGCTGAGCCTGTAGACAAGTGTCAAAACTCAAAACGCTAACGCTAATGTCCCGGCCGCATCTGCGTGTATCGTCCGAGGCTTCGTGCGACGAGACGATACTATTGGACGATACACGCAGATCGTACTTGTTACTTGTATAATAATAATCCAGCGTACTTGTATAATAGAGATCAGTGGGCCATGGACCATGGTTATATAGGGACCGTGCAGAGCGACGACACTGCCACAAGTGGCGAATAGCCGAAACTTTTACGAAAATTTTACTGTCAAGCTCTAGTGAAGCTACGGAAAATTAGAAGATTTCTTAACAAATTCTGAGTATTTTCAAGAATTGAAATGTATTGTTGTTCTAATACATACAAGAAATATAAAGGCAAATCGAACGATGTAAAATTTTACTATTTTTCTGCCAAATTATTCACATGGCTTTGCTTATTGAAAAACGAAAGAAATGGATAAAAGGCGAAAAAATATACGTAAGTATTTAAAAAGTTCCATGAGTGTTATGTGTAGACTGGTAAAAACACTAAATTTTGTAGATTATAACCGTAAATTCATTTTTTATGAACAATATGAACATAACCTATAACCATTGCTTTCTTTCAGTAAACATCCAAACTGGCTTCCATCTTAATTGATATACATACATAGGCGCCGCTCATTTAATTGGCATAAAGTTGCATCAAAAGTAAGGATAATTTGGAGAAGTCCTGCCAGGAATTCAACACTGAGGATAGTATTGAACTTGAACCATCTTGTCAAAGTGTTGGTTCTCAAAAGGATGATTCTTCAAGTAAGAAAAAGATTAGTAGTGCAGTCTTTGTGTGTTATTTAAAGAATACATACCTAAATGGTGTTTACACTTATGAGATCCAGACTGAAATTAGTTAAAAATAGTGACAGACAAAAGTTGTGAAGATGGTATCGATCGAATTGCAGAAGGTTGAAATAAAAGCATTTATTTTAGTGAACTTGTTTTATTTTATTAACCACAAGCATTTTTAGTAATTAATAATATAAGTATTTTTGCATAGCTTCATTATTTTATTGCAATATTTATCAAGTTTTTACTTTCTGCTGATGGATGCTATTAATTACTTTTTCAGATTTTTTCTTAGTTAACTAGATAAGCTTTATACATTTTTATTCACTCTTCCATTCTTTGTTTACGGGTAGAAAGTAGAAACCCTTAATATTATATTTAATATTATAAAAATATACTTAATATTATAAATGCGAAAGTGTGTCTGTCTGTTAGCACTTCACGCCCAAACCGCTAAAACAATTTTGCTGAAATTTGGTATGGATTTACTTTGAGCCCCGGGAAAGTACATAGGATACTTTTTATCCCGGGAAAATGTACGGTTCTCGCGCGATAAATGATTTTTGGCGCAACGGAGTTGCGGGCGTCATCTAGTCTTTAACTTTAATATTTCGATCGCGGATTCTTGGAAATCTGTCGTTGTTCTCGCGGCCGCATGTGGCCACTTGGGAGTGTAAGTATTATATCATTTTATAGTGTAAAACATAAAAAAACACTCATAAACTAGCCAGGGTCAAGAAGAATGCGAAGTCAAAGTCACTCACAAGTTACGTCTTTTACTCGCATCGTGGCGCTGCTGTCGAATTACGACGCCCTCTATAGTTTCTGCACGGTCCCTATAGCCGAAGTACGGTAGTACTTATTAGTTCCATGAGCCGAAGTGCCTTAATAAGAAAAAAAAACATGTTTTCTGCGTTTTCTGCTGTCATCTGTCAGATGTTTGCAAAGTCAAAAATAATACTCTAATCTGTGATTGTTGTTTTCATTTTTCGACTCATTTTCGACTTTTCGAATCGGAGGCGAGAAAAGGTTTTACCTATTTATTTATTTTGAAATGTGAGACTTACACCTAAAGACCGAGAAAAGTATTAAAGTCATACTAGTCATAATATTATGCATGTAAATCATGTTTGGATACAGCAAAGAAGCAGTAAGAGTTAAAGTCAAGGTTTGTATTGTGTAAATATCTCAGAATTTTTAATATTGAAGGTAATAACTAATCTATTTAATATTTCAGAAATGCGAAGGTAAACTTCAACCGGAACTTCGCAAGTTTTCTGTTGATCCACAAATTACTTCATTAGAAGTATTGCAAAGTATTTTGATCAAGGCTTTTGATATCAAATCGGATTTCACTCTATCATATAGAACCGTCGATGACTATGGACAGGAGGTTTATTTACCGCTATTGTCTGATTGGGACTTGGATGCTGCTTTTCTCAAGTAAGTATTGCAAAATGGAAAACTAAAGTGGGTTTTAGAATATTTTAATTTGTCCAAAAAACATGTAAGTAAACTAAATATTCTTTTTCTATAAACTCTTACAGATCTCATAATATAGCACTAAACCAAAGAGTAGAACCATGTGTTCAGTTAAAAGTGGATATGAAGCCTTTTGCAGAGGCCTCAGAGGACTGGGAACCACCTACTATAACAGAAACCCCAACTGTAAACCAAACCATCAGAGAACAACCAGTTGTCCATCAACCAACTACGTCAGAAAAAGTAGAATCACAAACTGGCTTTCAAGGATTGATCATGAACCAAGTATAAAGCAATTATCTTACTTATTTAAATTAAATACCTTAACAGCCCTAAAAAATTGCTATTTATGTCTACCTGGGCCAGTCCTGGAGCGTTATTCATGGAAATTATTCCGGGCATATTCACAAATGCTCTACAGTTTTTGCTCAATGCTTATTGTGATAATTATTTATTGGCTGTTATGCTGCATAATAATTATAACATGACCTATTATTCCAGTTTTAGTTCTAAGTTATTAATTGAGGAGCTGGTGAACAAAACCGGACAAGTCCACCAGAGTGCAAAAGAATTTTTTTAACCGACTTCAAAAATAGGAGGTTATCAATTCAACGCATATGTATGTAATATTTCCAGAACTGCCCAGTTTTTGTATATGTTAATCTATAACAGCTTCTGAACAAATGTGCCAAATTTCAAAAGTGTATATATGTATGTTTTTATGTTTGTTCATGCACATCTCTGGAACTACAAGTCCAATTTAAGTGATTCTTTTTTTATTGTACTAGGTATTGTTCAACTTAGGGAATAGTGTAAATTTCATCAAAATCGGTTCTGTAGTTTTGGAGATAGGAAGTTTTAATTCTCAATTACGTACAATTTTGAAGTCGGTTTTATCTTTTCAAAATACAGTTATTTTTCTAATCGTCTTGACCCATCTGCATCAATTCCTGTTAATTATTTCAATCAAAACCTGTTAAAAAGGCTTTAAAAAGACCATTTTCATTTGGATTAGTTCAGTACTAGTAGTAGTTAATACTAGTTTTTTAACCACTGTGTTAATTTTTTTCTCACGTACTAATCCGGTTTTGTTCACCAGCTCTTCAATTATAATAAGACCCCAAGACATCAGCTTTGTGTGATATGTACTATGTCATTTTTTTCAAGGTTGAAAAAACATTTAACATGGTAACTCGGGCACTGAATTTGTATGAAGATCCAAACACACCTCCTCGACCACCACTAACCGATATTGAGTTCCGTGCTTTCCTTGATGCTGTTGGACAAATAAATAATACATCAAAACTAAGAGAAGTTATTTACTGTGGAGGAATTGAACCAAGTTTACGGTGAGTAACAACATTTCTTTATTACTAGAAGAGATAATAATGTTTAGTATACAAAACTATAAAAATATGTTCTTTGTAATTATTATATTGTGGTTTATTATCCTACAGTCTACACAATATATTTTGACAACTAATGATAATTATTAATTAACCACAAAAAAGAATAGATAATGTACAAAAACAGATGTTGCCAAAATGTAAATATAGGCAATTTGCGAGAAAGTTTTATGATTTTACTTCCAACTTGTATTGTAGACATACATAATCATAACAATTTAATATGAATTGTAATAACACAATAATTAACAAATTTATTATCATATCAGGAAAGTTGTATGGAAACATATTTTGAATGTATACCCAGATGGTATGACTGGTAAAGAAAGAATGGATTATATTAAAAAGAAAGCCAATGAATATTATGTGTTAAGAGCAAAGTGGAAGGACTGCATACAGAAAGGAAAGGTTTGTTTATCAATTATCACATTATCACAATCAATTAAAATCTCTTATGTACCTATATAATAATTGTTATTATTCATTTGAATGATAATAAATGTATACTTAGCTCAAGAATAATGAGCATTCTTGTGTCCAATATTTTCTTCTTATTTTGTTTCTCTTCTATGAAAATATTTTTAGGTTCATTGATATTATACATTATTTTTATAAAACTTAATGCAAGAAATCATTTTAGGTTAATGCAGATTTGGCGTATGTAACAAGTATGGTACGCAAAGATGTGCTCCGAACTGACAGGCATCACAATTTCTATGCTGGAAGTGATGATAACCAAAACATTGCCTCACTTTTCAACATTCTTACAACGTGAGTTGTGTAGCATATCTTTATATATTATAAAAAATAGCTGTTCCGGCAAACGTTGTTTTGCCATTTAAAGTATTTCTACTTCATCAGTTGATACCATATCTTACCCCCTCTTTTGTTCCCTAAGAGAGGAGGGGGAAAAATGTTATACACCAGATGTTGAGTTGGAAGAAGACAAATATATCTGTGAAAACCGTATGCAAATCGGATCAGTACTTTTCGTGTTAAAGAAAAAACCACGCGCACCCCGGCCCCGCCTTGGTGACGCCCATTATAGTAATATTGTAATTTCGCCATAATTTCAAAACCAAACGTCCAATTTTAATCATTCAAAGACCAAATATCATCTACATAAACTGTACTTAGTGATAAAATAATTTATTTTGATAAGGATTAACAGCATAAGTAAAATAAACGTCTCTAAATGTAGTCCAAAAAATTTAAGATTTTTAAATAAAAAAAATGGTTATTGTGCCTTACTCGACATAGATAGGTATGGTGGGTCGCGGACTTTTTTGTAGATATTTATAAGATCTACAATTACTTAGAACATTTTATGGTTCTATCTTTTATAGTTTAGGCAGCGTACGCAAAATAAGTAACTTTTCTGGTTGATTTTTTACACCTTGCGTCCGAAAAACCCAAATATCTTACGGAACCCTACTTTTTTCCAAAATAAAATTTAGCCTATGTTCAGCAGAAATAATGTAGGATTCCAATGGTAAAAGAATGTTTTAAATCGGTCCAATAGTTTCGGAGCCTATTCGGTACAAACAAACAAACAAAAAATCTGTAATAGTTGAAGAAATGTATAGTGTAGATGAATCCATATTCGCGTGGTCACGACATCACGCCTAAACGGCTGGACCGATTTTGCTGAAATTTGGCATGAGTCCCGAAGACCAACAAAGGATACATTTTTTCCTGGAAAAATGTACGGTTACTGCACAATAAACTTTTATGATTTGCGCGTAAACTATAAAATCTATTTTGATGAAATTCGGTGTGGAGATACTTTGAGTCTAGGGAAAGGACAAAGGATACTTTTTATCCCGGAAAATGTATGGTTCCTGCACAGTAAACTTTTATGACTAAGTTTTATCATCGTTAAGACAGGACAACGTCTGTCGGGTCAACTAGTACTTAATAATGATCAATAACTAAGCTACAGTTATTCAAACTTATTAAATTTGAAATAATCAATTCAATAGTATAACATTAATAATTATTATTGCAGGTATGCCATATACCATCCAACCGTGAGCTACTGTCAAGGTATGTCAGACTTAGCGTCTCCGTTGCTCGTGACGATGGGTGACGAGGCCCACGCCTACATCTGTCTCTGCGCGCTGATGACGCGCCTCTACCCCAACTTTCTCCTAGACGGTGAAGCTATGACACAAAAATTTACGCATTTAACCGAATCTCTTCAGGTCTACGACCCCGATTTTTATAATTACTTGAAATCCCAGCAGGCAGATGACCTCCTGTTTTGCTATAGATGGTTGCTCCTGGAAATGAAAAGAGAATTTGCTTTCGACGACGCCCTCCGAATGCTCGAGGTACTTTGGGCTTCCTTGCCCCAGAAAGCGCCTCCCGTCGAGCTCATGCTAAAGGAGAAGGAATTCGATCCCAACGTCGGTGCCAGCATCGACCCGCCCCCCCTGAGCCCCCTGATCAAAGCGCCCCGGGAGAACGCCTACACCAAAGTGTGCGCGATAAGGAGGCAGAGCTCGAGTTTTAGTATAGCTAATATGAAAGCGCCCAATCTCGTCACGATCAAGCAGACCAACCACAGCTTGGACGAGAACACAGTTAGAAAAACTCTCAACAACGTGTCTCTTAAAAATGCGAAGGAATTTCAGAGCTTAGATGATGCTATGTTGAGACATCACAGGAGCATAAAAGACGATAGATTAGAGAACCATAAGGACAAAGATGTTAAACCCAAGAGAAATATGACGAGTGTACCCGAAGATAGAAAAGTTGTCGAAAGTGAGGAGCCGGCTTCTACCGGCTGGTCGAGCACCGGCAACCTGACGAACGGGACGGCGCACGTGGACAACAAGGATGTGCCGCTCGGTAGTCAGATAAGACTTCTGAGAGACAAAATACAAGTTCACAATAATAGGTTCTTCTCATCATTAGATAAATTGGACTCATCCGGTGGTGATGGTAATGCACCAAAAGTTAAAATGATAAAAAACCTCAATGAATTTTTGAATTTCGCGACCGGTAGCAAATCGAATATCAAACAGGATAAATTGCAAAGAACTAACTCGGCGATAGAACACAACCGAAGCGGCGAGTGTCCCAAAATAACGGTCAACAAAACGTCGTACGACGAGAACGACCTCGTAGAACCAAAATACAGAACACCGCACCTGAAAAATATTATTAACAAAACTAGTCTAGAAATCAACGACGGCAGCAGTCCCGACGACTCGCAGGAGTACTATCCGATGACGACCTCCATGACCAGGGAGCTGCGACTGGAATTAGAACATTTGGACCGACAGGTGTTTGGAAATTCTTACGTGAACAGATGCAGCGTGACGTGTGACTCCCCCTCCGACTCCACCAGCACCGAGGAGAGACCTCCGGACTGTGATCGGAAAGCCAAACGGGACACACCGACCGACGCCTTGGAGCTAGAGACCGAGGTGAAAGAAGTGGGACTGGTAAAAAAGTCCCCGCTACTCGAGACCATAAGATCGAACGCTAGAAGTGCCGAGGACATTTACCTCTGGGAGAATCCCCTGCATCGCAACACGCCCCCGACTCGAACCACCGCCAGCTGCCCTCAGACGCCGGACGAGCAGGCGGAATTGGATTTCGACATCGACACCGGCGAAATATTCGAGGAGCACTCGGGAAAGAAATCGATAACTCCGATAAGACTGCTGAGAAAAAAATACTCGTTAGATACGACCGAGGTATCTAAAAGTAACCGCTACTCGGAAACGCAGTCCAGTGATTCCGACTCCTCGGAGAGGGGGTCCGCGGGAGTCGAGAGCGATCACAAGGACGAGAACGGTTCCAAGTCCCACAAGTTTTTCTCCAACATGTCTCAGGAGCTAGAAAATGCGAAAAGGAACTGCGAATCCTTACTCAACGTAAAGCAACCTAATCTCCATAGTGTGGCTTCCACTATAAATAATTTTCAAAAGAAATATGAGGCACTCAAACCCCCTTCCCACAAAATTGCGAGTGTGTCTGTGAGTAGCGACAATTCGACTAGGAGTAATATCGGCAATCTTCCTGCGCCGACGGTTTTCGGGGGCGGCAATCCGTTCCTGATGTACTTATGTTTGACGGTATTGTTGCAGCACCGAGATTATATCATGCGCAATCGCATGGACTACAACGAGCTAGCTATGCACTTCGATAAGATGGTCAGGAAGCACAACGTGAACAGGGTCCTCAACCAGGCGCGGCAAATGTACGCTCTCTATTTGAAACAACAAGCTAATAAGACTGGAGATGTTAGTACTTAGGTCTACGTTAGAAATTAATTAGGAACTAAAGAAACAAGTATTTTTGCTCATACCACTTTATTTAATGAAAAATAGAAGTAATGCAATGTTTAATAGATATCGAGTCAAAATCGTGAACTTTATAAGGTTTAGTTAAATCAATTCAGGATATTTTGGGGCATGGGATCATCTACTTATAATAAGGCCTTTCTAGGCATAAAAATAATCAAGAAAAATCTTTGAACATTGAGTTGAGAAAATATATTTTTTAGTTTATATTTGACAATAACTTTCGCCTTAACCGATTCCGTGCGGATGTCGCCGCAGAGGCACCATGGGTATCTTTTCTGTATGGCGTGTGACGCCCGAGAGGAGCTAAAATGTTTACGTGTAAAACTATGATGAAATTACATTTTTCAGATGTTTCCACTCAATGAAAGTGGCTTTATTTGTCACGTATTTTACGTGTACAGTGTTAGTTTTAGGATATTGCATAAAAACTTACACTTCAGGAGTCTTAAACATTTTCAATTGGTGATTAATATGGCCGACGAATTATTATTTTATAAATATATAACGCCAACACCAGCAAAATCTCACATTTATTCTTATAATTAACTAGCGGCCCGCCCCTGCTTCACACCGGTATGAAAGAAACATATTTCATTCAAAAACTACAACTTATACAATGTTTATTTGTTTATAAAAAGTAGATATACATTTTTTGGCGTTACACATGACTAGCAAGTAGCATGTAATATCCCGTTCTACAATAAAACGAAAATAAATTGATCAATATAGCCAAAGGTTTACAACACCAGATAAAAATAAGTCACTTAGCTTCCATTTCTGTTTGTACATGTAACGTAAATAATCACTTCTAAATACTTGAAACGAACTATTAATCCGTTTACATTCGCTGTTGGGTCTCTACTAAAAGAAAAACAATTGGAAACAGACGAAACAGCGATAAATTACAATTCATGGCGGGTGGGGCTCGAGAGGAGTCATCAAAGTTCCTGGCGCTAGGTGCCTCAGAGGATCCACGAAATATTTGTTAGCAGCCAGGTGCAAAATATTGCAAAAAATGACACCGCACTGAATCGGTTAATGTCTACAAAATGTTTTCACAATCAGATCATAATGTTCTCAAAATATCCTTAATTTATTTTAAGATAAGTATCTTTATTTGAATAAATATGTTATTCTAATATGCATTGCAATAATTAATTTTCGGGTGAGCTTCTACGTGATGTTAAAATATGAGCCTTATTATATAGTCCTTAGTTAAGAGTAGAAATTTTTGCGATGCATATTATTCAAATATGAAATTAAAAGGCCTGTAAAAGTAAAATAATTTTATTGTAAATTATTCTAATCAAAAGTCAAATTCAATGTGATTTGTTTTAACGCGCAAAAGAAATATTTTCAGCAAGTTGCTTATGATTGCGGTTTCAGGTTTGTATGTACCTTACTCTAAAGCCTCTAAATTGTGATATTATTTTTAATTTGTCTATATTATAAGTTTATAACCTGTGCGCATTTTATTTGTATTTTTAAGTTAAACATTTACTTATTTACAAGTGATTCTTATCAAGTTTGTCGACGATTATTTTTCTATGAAATTTTTGTTACTCTATGGTTAAAAAATTAATATAATATCTTATGCATTTCTGAAAACATTCCAATTTTAAGACAGTATCTTGGGCTTACATTTACTTAACAAAGTTGTAAGAATACGATAAATATTCTAATGATTAATAAATTGTATAATGTAATCATTACTTACGTAAATAATTGAAATCTGAATTGTAAATAAATCATTCTTAATCCTATTTTTTTTTAATTACTTATATCCAAAGTCCAAATACAAGTCGTGATTTCTTTTTGCTTAGCAGTCTCCCAAAAATAAACGTAAAATCCTAGGAAAGCCTTGATGAATGTCCACAAAAACAGCTGTTAATTGTAATCCAAATTCCAATAATAATTATATCAAGTGACTATTGAAGTATTTTTATTTATCACCACAATATCAACTGCTAAATGTATAGTATAAAAGGCATCGCTTGTTTGACTTTGCTTGCTGTGGGCTTGTGTAAACTTGGTACCAACTCATAACTATATTGTTTCTATCAAAAGGACACAAATGACGTCAAAAAAACTATGTGATAATGACTTAGATAATTTAATTCCGAAATCATTAAAACCACAAAAACTTAACAGTATTCCATAATATCACATTGCTGACTCGGGGATCGCGAAAAATATTACATTCAAGCTAGTTACTAGTATTAGATCACTACTCGAATTTAGTGTGAGCTAAATAATTTACTCATAGTTTCATAAATTAATATTGGGAACATTTCTAAACTAGTATTTATTTTCTTCTATTACCACCAGCTCCCGACAGGATCATGGCTATGCGCATAAAGATGTTGAGGACGTCCAAATAAACTGAGATGGCTCTGTAATAGGCATTATACAAACATTTTAATATACATCTTAAAATAAATGATAGGATTTCCAAAAGCTAAAGTCTTTATAGATCAATATCACACTTTGCAATTCGTCATTCGACAACTACTTTTGCATAATGGGGAACATGCAAATATAATATTTTACAAGTTAATAAACGCGTAAAAACCAAGAAAAACAATAAACCCTTTTGAACGTGGCGGGTGACACGGTAGCCGTGTCATCTACTTCTATGGCGGCTCACGTGTCACGAGAAAATTGCATGCCGCCACGAGTCACGACTGAGTCTTCAAAAATGTGCCCCGTATTGAATCGGTTAAATCGCATTTCGGAACGCGGGGGAATGAAAAATGTTGTAAATCTACCGATAATATGCATCATAACTAGATCTTAGGTAAAATAATATGCTATTACAGCTAAGAATAGCCAAATTATGCAAATGCAAATGTGAATATGCAAATGCATATAATCCGGTCTCTACTCTCAAGTAATTAGTTTTAACTTTGAAGCTACTAATACTAATAATGCAGCCTGTCATGTTAAACTATTTATAAATTATATTAAAATTACTATTTAAACAATACTCACGAGTTGATCGGGTCGTAAGGTTGGAATCCATACACTGGGTGGGTTTCTGCCCTCTTAATAATTGCTTGGGTGTCATACAGTAAGAACCCGCCAAACACTATGAGACCACCATACAAACTAAGAGAGTATAAACCTGAAAAATTAAAATATGTATTACTATAATAAATTATTATGGAACAAGTGTTTTGTAAAGAACAAACTAAGTAAAGATGTTTTAAGTGTAACCAAAAAATGTTTATGGATTACTTAAAAATTATGACTTAATAGAATTGAACCTATGAGTTTGGCATCAACATTTATATTAGGGGGCCACTGGACGATAAATTTTATTGTGCAATATTATGTATTGTGCCATATTATTGACCGTCTAGCTGTAGACTCTAGGGTAAATATTGAACGCGCCCGCTTTTCAATCTTATACTCAAATAAATTGTTCAATAAAATATTGTTTAATATTATTGTAGGTCTAGGGGCCCCCTTACTTGCATCTCTGTAGAAATTAGTTTTCTTAAACATACCTGCACCGAGAGCGGATGTAGGAGGCAAAAACATTCCAGCGAGTGACGCCGCGAACACAGCACCGAGACCCATGGCGAGTGGCGCCCGCATGTTCAGGAACTCACCGGATGGGGCACACACCGCTATTGTGCTCAGTCCACCAACAACTCCAGCGGTGTACCTGTAAATTGTTACAGTTTTAGTGTCTAAACACACTAGGCTGAATTACGCCGGCGTAATTTTCGTGGCCGAAATTACGTTCCGCCGCATCCGTCTGATATGACCTTATATAATCTGTGCATACGACACACTATAAATTACTCCAAGAGCCGAAATTACGCGGCGGAATTTTCATTGCGTTATGTGTGCGTTAACGCTTCTTTGGAGTTAAGGTTGGATTTGCTATATTCGGTTTTGATACTTCCGTCGCGTATAATGTGTTGCATTACCGCCGAATCGCTGCCGAACTTTACGCTCGACTCGGCTCGACGGAAGTTCGGCTTGCGACGGAATTTCGGCATGGTGTGTCGTCCGCTGCGTTCCGTCCGTTTTTGTTCATGCGTTTGAAACGCGGCGGAATTTACGCCGGCGTAATTCAGCCTAGTGTGTTTAGACACTTAGCCTTCAATCTATAATATTACAATCATCATTGAAATATTATAAATTTGAGTGTTTTTAAATTCAGAATTCATCCTGGATACTAATATTATAAATGCGAAAGTGTGTCTGTCTGTATGCCCAAACCGCTGAACCGATTTTGCTGGGTATGGAGATACTTTGAGTCTCAGAAAAGGACATACTACTTACTTTTTGTCCCGGAAAAATGTACGGTTCCCGCGTGATAAACGAGATTTGGCGCAACGGAGTTGCGGGCGTCATCTAGTAGTAAATAATTAAAATATAAATATATTTTTTTTTAATATTTACCATGCTGCCCGCATCAGAATTGGGCCCCCAAGGAAGCAGATGGGGGCAATGACCGCTCCCATGATACCGGTGTGCACCATCCAAGCAAGTTGCTTTCCTCCAAAGCCTGGCTTATATTCCATACCACGGACTACCATTCCAGATCCAATCATTAATGCCATTGTTGCAATGATGGACTAAAAATAACACATAAATAATTATAATAAATTAACTAAGTTTCCTTATGTTATCTAAATTCTAAAATGTAAGTAATGTGTGTATTTAGGTATTATCAGAGAAATTGATTGATAGGCAGATTTGAGATTGCAGACATGAGACATACATAATGGGCATTGTCCAAAAAAATCACATGTACTTCATCACATTTAACAGATTCAGTGCGGATGACACAGGAGCCGTGTCATAGATGTTTTTAACGTGTGGCGTATGACACGTGAGCCGTGTCATTTAAAAAACGATTGTATCTCCCTCAAATTACACTTTAGAAGGTTCTACTCTGAACAATATCAGGCCTGTCCCACTCGCGCGTGTAGGCATCGAACTGTAAGTACCACCCGCGGGTGGCACATCATAAGGGACTCACAAGAGTGTATTGACGACCTCTGTGGCTCAGTGGTGAGCGCGTCGGTAGCTCAAGCCGGGGGTCGCGGGTTCGAATCCCGCCGACGGAACAAAAATTTTCAATGTTCCCGGGTCTGGATGTGTATTAAATATGTGTATGATATAATAAAAATCTTAAATATATGTATAGTATAAAAGTATTAAATATGTTTCCGTTGTCTGGTACCTGTAACACAAGTCCTTTAGGTACTTAGCACGGGGCCAGACTGACGTGGTGTGAAGCGTCCATAGATATTATTATTATTATTATTCTTTGTCACAAGCGAGCGGTGACGCACACGCAATATTTTTCGTCGCGTATCGACTGTATACATATATATTGAGAGAAATTCTTTGATTTTACTTCTCTCCATTTAACGACAACTCTCTATAACGTCATAAAATGCACGGTCCGTTCAGTGACGTTATATAGAGTTTACACTGTATTTTCTATACCAAATTTATTTACTCATTTGAACTTTGTTTTTTTTTTGATCATATAAAAACCTACTTCAAATATTATTAAACTATGTGAACTATGCGGTGACAACCCTATCCAAAATAATATAAAACTGAATAACTCCAATGCCCCACTTCATTTGGATCCCATTTTTTTTGGGTTATAGTTTCAAATCCAAATATGAAAAGACATGACGTTAAAAAAATTAAAACATAAATTAACAAAATCAGTCATAAATACGTTATCTTGAACAAATAAAGCCTGGATGTTTTTCGCTATCGTAGGGCTTTTAAGACACTATTTAGACCAATTAATTAAATCTTAAAAGATATCAAACTTTTGAGCTATAACTGTTTCTATATTTTTTTGGAAACCATAGATTTTTTTCAAGTACTAATTTGCATTCTTCTATATGAAATGGGCAGTCGGGTGTTCTCGTCCTGCATTTATAATCACAAATCCTATAAAATTAAGTAATAAAAATGGCATGGCCAATTTTTTGGACAAAAAATACACTGTGTAGTTGTACAAAACTTACCATCCATCCATTCCTAGCAACTAGGTTAAGAAGAGCTGGAGTCCTAAATACTGTGATAGCGCTGCCCGCAGTCAACACAAGTGAACCAGCAATGTATCCATATGTGGCCTTAATGCGGTCCTTCACATACTGTGGCCATAGACTGAAATTTTAACATAATATCTGAATAACTAAATGCTTATTAATGCTTCAAGCCCGAAGCGGTCACCAGCAACCGCAATAACAATAGAAATCTATTGTGTCTGGTTTTTACGAACGAGTGATTAGTCATTACATAATAATTTAATTATAATTACTACTAGAAGTACATTCTGCTTGTACTTCCCATACAGCTATTATGTAAGTTTGGCACCATAATGTTAAGAATGAGTCATAAAAAAATTCCTATGATTATCATAAAACAGATAAGCAAACAATAAACACAAACAAAATTTAATCTGTCTGCTACCAAGTAGTTCTTATTAGACTTTAACAAGATATTAAGATTGAACATACTGTGCTTCTTGCAATGTGCCGGGTTTCACTCCTGACCCGTAGTAGCAAAGGGCTACTAAACCCACAGCAGATGCTCCTGCTAATGCACCTTTTCCCAAACTGAATGCTGAAAATTAAATAAAACGTGAGAATTTAAAATATTTAAAATTAAAAAATAAGTATAATAGCGTATTATATTACCATTAGGACCAGCTGGGGCCATCAGTTTTTCCCATAGTGTCGGTTGAGTTCTTGTAGCCACTCTAGAGCGAGGTTCACGGGCGTAGTTTCGTACCACATAGTTTCTAGGCACGAATCTTTGTGGAACGGGGGTCTTGAGAGTGTGAGTAACATTTAACGCCGAACGGACGACGCACATTCGCGACAACATGATGCAATCTGCAAAATTAAATTGCATATTTTTTAATTATTAAAAAGATTAATATAACTAAATTGCAATATAGGAAAAAGATCCATAATATAAAATCAGAGTAAATTATATAGGACTCACTTATATTTTAAAATGTAATGTATGCTTTTTCATTTGGATTTATGTTTCTCACCTGAGATAATATAGCTTTGACTTCAAATCCAAAATGTAACTTTTGTTTCGGAAACTGTTAGGTACGGTTCGTTGAGTTTTTCAATTCTGTTTAATTTCAGTGTTTTTGACTAAATAATTCTTGAATTTTCGAGTTGTGTGCGAATTGCGATGCGATTTTCTAGAAAATAATAACTGACGGCTGACAGTGACAGTTCACAGTTGTGACACTTGACAGCTGTCAATTATTCATTGACAGCTGTGAGCTGACTGATTACTCGTGGTTCTTTTTTTTTCTTATTATGGCACTTTGGCTTTAACCAGGGCCAGTGTCGAGTATAATAAATAATATTATGGCGGGAAAACAATAATTTTACAATTTTCAGCATCGTTATTCTATATTGTTAGGTCTAAAGTCTAGTCAAAGTCTAAGTAAAAGTCATAACAGTCAGCAAAACTTGATTTGCGATTCAGTAAAGAACGGTCGATTCAGTAAAGTGGTAGACGCTTTACTGAAACTTTTGATGGAGTTTTGGAGGGAACACAAAATAGCACGTTTCTGGATAATGCATCACTTTCCCACACTTGTGCACGATAACGAATATCTAATGGTTAATATTCTAATGCCGCGGCCGCATATGCGTGGTGCTTCGCGCTAAAGCCGATACTATTGGACGATCTGCGTGTATCGACTATCGTCCAATAGCATCGTCTCATCGCAAGATTCACGAAGCTTCGGATGATACACGCAGATGCGGCCGGGCCGTACCAGTATTACACATTAAAACCCCAACTTAACACAATTTTAGGAAAATAATACAAAATCACATCATTCACATCACGCTTTCACATTCCCGATTCCCGACAAAACCACTCGTGGTTCTTCTTACCTTCTCGATAAAGGACCGCAGACTAATTTGCTAAATATAAAGTTGAAAAAAAAATTGCAGCTTGCCCAAGTCTGTAGACCACAAAGCTGTAGACCGTTTCCAAAGACATTTCCCAGTAATGAGCAAGCCGCCTGAAGCGCGAGAACTGAAGTGAGAACTTTGTGAGTGTGTAGGTACCTAAAGAAGTTCTCAACTTCCTCACTACAAATTTCGCTGAGAATCTCTTGAAGGGTCTCACGAATGTTATTTTCTATCTCGGGAGACTGAGGCCATAGGGACCGTGCAGAAACTATAGAGGGCGTCGTAATTCGACAGCAGCGCCGCGATGCGAGTAAAAGACGTAACTTGTGAGTGACTTTGACTTCGCATTCTCCTTGACCCTGGCTAGTTTATGAGTGTTTTTTATGTTTTACACTATAAAATGATATAATACTTACACTCCCAAGTGGCCACATGCGGCCGCGAGAACAACGACAGATTTCCAAGAATCCGCGATCGAAATATTAAAGTTAAAGACTAGATGACGCCCGCAACTCCATTGCGCCAAAAATCATTTATCGCGCGAGAACCGTACATTTTCCCGGGATAAAAAGTATCCTATGTCCTTTCCCGGGGCTCAAAGTAAATCCATACCAAATTTCAGCAAAATTGGTTTAGCGGTTTGGGCGTAAAGTGCTAACAGACAGACACACTTTCACATTTATAATATTAAGTATATTTTTATAATATTAAATATAATATTAAGGGTTTCTACTTTCTACCCGTAAACAAAGAATGGAAGAGTGAATAAAAATGTTTATAGCTTATCTAGTTAACTAAGAAAATATCTGAAAAAGTAATTAATAGCATCCATCAGCATAGAAAGTAAAAACTTGATAAATATTGCAATAAAATAATGAAGCTATGCAAAAATCCTTATATTAATTACTGAAAACGCTTGTGGATTAATAAAATAAAACAAGTTCACTAAAATAAATGCTTTTATTTCAACCTTCTGCGATTCGATCGATACCATCTTCACAACTTTTGTCTGTCACTATTTTTAACTAATTTCAGTCTGGATCTCATAAGTGTAAGCACCATTTAGGTATGTATTCTTTAAATAACACACAAAGACTGCACTACTAATCTTTTTCTTACTTGAAGAATCATCCTTTTGAGAACCAACACTTTGACAAGATGGTTCAAGTTCAATACTATCCTCAGTGTTGAATTCCTGGCAGGACTTCTCCAAATTATCCTTACTTTTGATGCAACTTTATGCCAATTAAATGAGCCGTGCCTATGTATGTATATCAATTAAGATGGAAGCCAGTTTGGATGTTTACTGAAAGAAAGCAATGGTTATAGGTTATGTTCATATTGTGTTCATAAAAAATGAATTTACGGTTATAATCTACAAAATTTAGTGTTTTTACTAGTCTACGTATAACACTCATGGAACTTTTTAAATACTTACGTATATTTTTACCGCCTTTTATCCATTTCTTTCGTTTTTCAATAAGCAAAGCCATGTGAATATTTTGGCAGAAAAATAGTAAAATTTTACATCGTTCGATTTGCCTTTATATTTGCTTGTATGTATTATAACATCCGCATTTCAATTCTTGAAAATACTCAGAATTTGTTAGCAAATCTTCTAATTTTCCGTAGCTTCACTAGAGCTTGACAGTAAAATTTTAGTAAAAGTTTCGGCTATTCGCCACTTGTGGCAGTGTCGTCGCTCTGCACGGTCCCTATAAAAGCGGCCATAAAAAACAGGTTGTCAAAGTTGGAGTGCGAGTTTTACGTCAAATGTCAATTGTCAAAGTCAAAAAAGCGTGTGTTGACTGTTGGCTTTTTTGGTTATATTTTATAAATTATATTTCATTTGTGCGAAACGCATAATAATATTGCGATTTATATAAATTTATTAACTATTTACGTTCCAAAAAATAGGAGAACTGTTTAAAATTTGAAATGAAGAGAAAATTGAAAAGTAAAACTAATAAAGGTCTGTATAATAATTACCAATAAGTGCATCAATGTGCATCCTAAGTCCTAACTCTCAGTTATACAATATCATTCCTAACCTTAGGGTATTTTATGTTCCGAGATATCAATATCTATCTATCTAATTAGCCGTTTGTGTCCCACTGTTGGGCAAAGGTTCTTTCCTTCCACATGTCTATATCCTTTGCTGTGTTTGGCCACTCCTTATCAACAGCGTCTAGATATGAATATAATTTTGTGAATAATTAACGTATTAACTACATACAATGTATTCATACTGTTCATTCATTTAATGATATTATAAAGTAACTAAACAAGAAAATTATTTGTAAGGTATAGCAGCTGTCTGTAACTGTAAGTGCTAACTATTCCTGAAACATGACTGAAGATTAACTTAAGAGAATAGAGATTGTCTATTATTATCACAAGAAAAGATTTGGTTCTTTTAGAAACTCAATACATTATATTTATATTTGTAATCTTACAGGTACTGTAGAAAATGAAGTGGGGAAAAGTGAAAAAAAGTTCACAATGAAGTTGAAAGAAGATATACCATCTGAAGATTCAGAAAATAATGATTCAGATGTTAATGCTTCAGATAATTCAGGTATTTTCTCGCATCCCATCAAGCACTGGTGAATGCAACAACAATAGAATACAATAGCATTTCCGAGAATCCCCGACAGATTAAACTTATCCTCAACATTATAATAGTACAAACTAATGTTATGTTATTGTGTATTTATTAAAATTATAGTTTATTTATAATGGACCATAAGAGACATTTGCTGAAACTAATATGCGATTCTTGACATTTAATTTTGTGTATTACATTAATGTATTAGCATTTCCAAATAGCATTTAATTTGCAAAATTCAATAACAAAATTTAAGTTATTATTTTTCTAGATTCTGAAGAAGATATCAATCCAGAAAGCCATAAGAAGTCTTTAGAAAATTTAAAGAAAACAGATCCAGACTTTTATAACTTCTTAGAAGAAAATGATGAAAACCTTCTAAACTTTGAGGATGATTCTGATGATGCCGCCTCTGAAAAAGATGAAAATGAAGATTCTGTTCACATCCCAGGGCCTCTTGAAGGAGATAGTGACGAAAGTGACTATGAGGTAAATATACTAACAGTCAATTCTTGTTAAGAAATAAATGATCACTACAAATATTAGCATTGACTAAATTATGTATACAGACAGAATTATTAGTATTTAATACCTCTAACAGATGCCAGAGTCCCAACTTCTCTATTAAGGCGCTATATTGAAAGTAATTGCCCTTGCATTAAGGGCAATTTTATACTTAATTTGTATGACTATAAAGTCGTGAATAAGCTGCGGCCAGAAGCTATCGGCTCGCTCGGAAAACATGCGAAAAAACGTAATTTTGCTTATTTAAAAAATAACTAGGAGCATTTAAGCAAAATGCTTCTATACTATTCTGGGTTGCAAAGGTGTCTATTAATTAAACTAATTTCCTACAATACATCTATTCTCGTTTAAAAATAATCTTCAAATTTCGTATTTTTAAGAGGTCATTTCGATCGAGAAATGTATCGAGGCAAAATGCATTAATCGTGTTTCTGGTTCTTCTCAAACCTAGATAAGGCTATGAAGATATGTATATCTCATTACCAGATTTGTAACATTTCTGAGGCTCCTATAGTATTACTTCAAAAATGACGTTTTTATCAATATACGGCCGTTCCCAATATTTGATCTATCTCTTACTTGAGATAGGAATAGCTCACATTAGACATTAGCTCCATATATTTTATGTCAATTCTATGTCAGCTGCGATCGGTTGTATGTCAAACTAGAGATAGATTGAATATAGGGAACGGCCAATAGCGCCTTAATATACCTCGATTGTGGGAATCGCAGACAGAATAAATTTTCAATTGTTATACAACAGCTGGGTGCTAGACAAGGTTCCTATTCTGAGGGCTCATATACCAAAGGCATTGTATTACAGTATACAGTACTAATAGACTGATGGTAAGTCATGGTACTAGGATCCCTAGGGCACCAACACCGTTATGCAGGTTATGATGCTCTAGGCTCAATAGACGACTTCTCTTTACATAATATTATACACTTTTAGCAATTTAATTAATAATTTTTGTTTTTACAGGACGATAGCAGAGCACACAGCAAAATAACTCTAAAAATGGTTTCACAATGGCAAGAGGAATTGCAAAGTGAAAACAAAATCAAACTGTCAACACTGAATGCTGTTATTAAAGCTTTTAATGCAGCCATGTTGAGGGCTACCAGCGATGATGGACAATCTTCTGGTGGGGAATATAAAGTGGAAGGTAAGCCAAAAAATTAAAAAAATCTTCACTACATTATAAATCTAGTAACAAATTAGGATGTTTAAAATGTGAAACTATAACTTTAAATGGCTACTTATCTTAAATATATATTAATAATTTTTCAGGCTCTTCAGTTTTTAATGCTGTAATACAAATGTGTGTGCTGTATTTACCTCCTGGAATAAAGAAATATTTGGGAATGGAATCAAGTGGCAAGGACCCACAAAAGTGTAAACATTTTGTTAAGATAAAGGGGTCTCTTATTGCTTATCTCAAAGACCTTCTCAAACTCCTAACTGGAGTGTCATCGGATAATATTTTGACAGTGCTTCTGAAGCATTTGCATCAAATGTCAGTATATGTAGCATGCTTCAACAGAACTTCTAAACAAGCTCTGAAAAGACTAATCACCCTATGGAGTAACGGAGAGGAGACAGTCAGAGTCCTGGCATTTTTATGTATCCTAAGAATAACAAGGAATCAACAGTCGGCCCTCTTGGATATAGTGTTGAAAGCCATGTATCTAACATATGTTAAAAACTGTAAATTTGTGAGTCCAACCACATGGCCCGGGATAAACTTTATGAGGAGATCACTTGTAGAAATGTTTTCGTTGGATTTGAATTCCTCGTACCAGCATGTATTCTTGTATATAAGGCAGTTAGCTATACATTTGAGGAACGCAATAGTCGTGCAGAAGATAGAGAACAGACAGGCGGTGTATAACTGGCAGTATGTGAACTCGCTACACTTGTGGGCGGACTTGATATCGGCGACGTCCAACAAGCCGCAGCTCCAGCCGCTGCTGTACCCGCTGGTTATGGTCATAACGAACACCATCAAACTGGTGCCGACACACCAATACTACCCACTAAGATTCCATTGTGTCGAAATTCTTATCAACCTATCTAAGGAAACGAACACGTTTATACCAATTCTTCCGTATATTGTAGAGGTAAGTTATTCACTTCCTGAATGAATTCTGTATAATTCGGTATAATTACTTATTATTCTACCTTCTGCATGTGAGCTTTAAAGTATTTTAAAAAGATTTGCAAAGAGAGTGGTGTAGTTTCTCATAGTCTACCACAGTCTACGGCATCGCATTTACCATGCATTTACCAGCTCGACCTCTGCCTCTGATTTTTCGGAGCTCGCGCGTAGAGATGGGTAAAGGACTACATAACTACAAGTAGAAACCTAAATTAAGGATTAATTTAATAATACATTCCTAAATTAATTACTAAACGTCGGTAAGTCTTAAAAGAATTACTAAAAAAACTTTAATATTGCAGGTATTGACATCCTATGACTTTAACAAGAAGCACAAGAAAGTTTCTATGAAGCCATTAGATTTTTCGTGCATTTTAAGATTGGCCAAGTCCCAGTTAACCGAGAACGGGTTCAAGGATTCAGTGATTGATAGAATATACGGCTTGCTTCTGGAATATACGGCAAATGAGTCTCATACCATTGCATTTCCTGACACCACTTTATTGGCAGTTGTACAGGTATATGTGTATTGTGTGACTATTGAAAAACTTTGTATAATATAAGTACTTGTAGTAAGAATTTAAATGGTATTCTTGGTAATAAAATAAATATGATTTAAAAAAATAAATCATTATATTTTCTAGATCAAACAGTTCCTGAAGTCATGCTCGGTGGCAAATTATACGAAAAGACTAAAGCAATTGCTAGAAAAAATCGAAGAAAACGCAAGGTTCATTGAAAAGGAGAGAGCAAAGATTTCCTTCAAGTTGAGCGAGGACAAAATGATCGCCGCTTGGGAAGCGAATATTAAAGCGAAAGGTACGCCGTTGCTTAAATTCTACGAAAACTGGAGTAAAGTGAACAAAATTCAGAAACGTAAGAAGGCGAGCAAGAATGAGCAGCTGGCAACCGAACTTCCTATGATAAAGAGACCTAAAATACCTGAATCGGAAGAAAAAGTATCGAAACCCGAAAGCAACGGTCCACCAGTTCTGTTCCCGTCCGACAGCGAGGATGAAAAGGATCACTTCAAATTTGACGAAGACGATGAGCCGGAAGAGAAAGAAGACAAACCTAAAGTGAAGAAATTGAAGAAGAAGGCGAACAAGAAGAAGGGTGCAAAGTCAAAGATCAACACAGATGCTGACAACATTCCCGACAAAGAGGATGTCGTCCAAGACTTTAGTGTCTCAGATTGGTAATCATTTTAAATCAATAAACTCTTAATAATAACATCAGTTTTGCTTTTGTTATCCATTTAGCTTCAGACCGCAGACACACTGATTCAGACCGCAACGCGACGCGTAGTATGCATTTCTAAAATATGGATTTGACAGATTTGCAAGACGTCTCACGCAATTGAAATCTGTCAAATCCATACAAAATGCCGCCCCGCGCCTCGCCTCGTCGCCTCGTCGCGTTGCGGACTGAATTGACCCTAAGTTTTAGTTTATTACGTAAGATGTACCATCGAAGAAATTGATTCATAGGCAGTTGACGTACCTACAATACTCAATATGCAATGTTAGCTTTGATCTGTCGGATAGGTTTGACATAACGTGACCAAATTAAGGGGGTGACAGACACGCGAGTAAGTACGCGGACTTATGGCTCGACGATCTTAATCGCCTGTGTGTCAGCAAAGAGCCGCGAGCCCGGGCAACTAATATAATATATTCTGTGGCCCGGGGGCATGGTAATCCAGTGTGAGCGATTCTCGTGTGTCACCGACGCGAGCCGAGTAAGTTCACGAACTTAAAACTCGCGTATTTTGTGCGTCTACCAGGCACTTTACGCAGGTCCACCTTCTGCCTATGAATCAACCTCTCCGATAGTACTTACTTATAAAAGCATATTTGGTAAGGTTAGTTCGGGAAGTCTACAAGCACAAAAAACAAGACGTGATACCACAAAACAATATATTTTCATATGGCTAACTAAATCAAGCTTTTCCCTGTAAGAAGTATATCCAATGAATGTTGGGTTCGGATGGTTCTAGCGGCTGGACGGTGAGGCAGGCGGTGGGCGGAGTCGCCCAGCCCCGCGCCGGCGCCTTACACAGACGCACTGTGAGTTTCACTTCCTGACAATCAGAATATAATCATTAAGGGCCTGTTTCACCACTTCCTGATAAAGTGTCGGATAGGCTATTGATTTTCCATACTCGATCTGTCAAGTTAATTGGTGGATAGCCTATTTGGCACTTATCAGGAAGTGGTGAAACAGGCCCTAAGTCTTGTGCACACGGGAGATAAAACTGCCCGCCCAATCAATCTATACATTTTCGAAAAATCAAAAATAAAATCTCTACAAACATGTTTTAAACTTTTGGGGATGTTCAGTTTTGTTTGAGCCAGTGTTGAGTAAAGCTGTGTTCCTCAACCTGTGGTCCGCGGACCCCTGGTGGTTCGCGATTATGTGTATGGGGGGTCCGCGGTGTCATCTCAGGACCATACACAAAATATGCTGTTCGCTACGCTATAAGATTTGTTTTGTCGTTTATTTTATTAAGGGAGTCCGTAAAAACTGCTTGATTTCCTAGGGGTCCGTGGCTAAAAAGGTTGGGAAACACTTGATTAAAGGAATTCATCTCCCATGTGCGCTATGGTTTAAATTGTGATTGAATTTGCTCGGGACATCATGGCTCTGGACAGCAGACTGCAGGGTCATGATGCATACCAGACAGTAATTATAGAGATACCTACTAGTTAGTAAGCCATAGAGTAGGTTGTAGATAGTTTTAGTTGTAGTAGTAGAAGGTAGTGTGCACGATAAAATTGAACATGAATATTATAAAAATTGCAAGAATTTCAAACCCCGAAACAAACGTCAAAAGTATAAGGGCCTTTCGCCACTTTCTGATATTAGTGCCAGATAGGCTATCCACCACTTAACTTGAGAGATTAAGGAGTACGTAGTATCTCTTATTTATCTGTCGTAAGGAGAATCTGTCAAATAAGTTGTGTAAGCCTATCCGGCACTTTATCAGGAAGTGGTGAAACATGCCCTTATTCTTGTCTGCGTTCTAATTTAACCCCTTTTGGGTATAACCAAAATCTGTGTATCATATTCCCGATCTATACACACCGGCAAAATTAGCGGAACATAACAAAATTTTCAGTTTTTTTGTAAATTATTCGCTTATTTGTATATATTTCTTTATTAATTTAATAATTGATGATTAAAAAATAAAACTTATATAAATTTAGGGCATGAAATCGTGTAAAAAGAAAAAAAAATCAGCAAAAATCAAAAATTAAGAAAATCTTTGAAATTACAGCAGTAATTTTTTAAGTTAAATTCTCCATTTTTACTTAAGAAATGCCATGTTAAAAGCGTTTAATGCCTTCTATGGATCTCAAGAGGGCCTGGATACGCCATTCCATGCTTGCATTTTGATTGTCAATCATTTCCTGTGGAATATTCTCCTACTCCTCCAGTAGCGCCAACTCGAGCTCCTGAACAGATTTTGGAGCTGGAGGTTTAACTCGTACCGTTCACCCATTGATGTGCCACACGTCCTCAATCGGATCCATATCCGTAGACCGTGCTGGCCTCTCCACCTAGGCTACGCCAGCATAATTTAGGTAATAATGCCTGATTTTTTTACTCTATGGACGCGCATAAAATTGAAGCTACTGCCTAAACTTGTGTAAAAGGCACAACATGCAGTTCTAGGACATCTGTGCTTTAGCCGTGTACTGTCAAAGTACCATCATTAACAATCATCAGCTCCGTGCGGGCTCCAAGTCATATGCCACCCCAAACCATTTCGAAGCCTGCATGATAGGCCACTGTTTCCGTTAAGTTTGATGGTCTATAGATAGCGTTCCTTACGATTTATCCACATTCTTTATCGCCTGTCAACAAAATTTACACAGAATTTGCTCCCATCACTGTACAGCATACGATTTCATACACTTGTCAAATTTTGATGTTCACGCGCATATCTTAGCCTAGCTCTTTGGTGTCCTGTCTCAAGTTCTGGTGCCCTTGCTGGCACTTTTGAGTTTAATTTAACTTCTTTGAGTCTTCTTCTTACTGTACAATCGCTCACACGTACATCTCGGATCTGTTCCGACAGGTTTCGTGTATGCAATGCAGTTTGAGGTCGATTTCTTAAGGGTTGTACCCTAACAAAACGGTCATCCTGAACCAATGTCACCCGATATCTGCCTTGTTCTCGTCTCCAGACGTAAGATCCAGTCTCTCTGTAGCGTTGAAAGTTACGATGGACCACGGAAGCTGACCCACCTAAGGCCTGACTGACCGAACGGTAGGTGTGACCTTTCTCTATCGTGGTTACAGCTCTAGCTGTCGTAGATGCTGGGAAATCACTAATTTTATATCTAAGCAATGTGTTCTTCCAAAAACCAAACAATCAAATGAGCTGGCATACCTTGAACCCCGCTAAAATCGCCATTCTTATCAGAAACACTTACAACGTCAATCATCGAAAAACATTTATTATGGCATAATTGCAATAAAAATCTCTCAAATTGCCAGTTTTGTTCAATATTTTATTTCTTAAATGAGCTTAGAAACTATATTAAAGGATTTCAGACAGCCCGACCCACTTGAGTTCAAGTTGTGCCCCTTTTTGACTATGTTCCGCTAATTTTGCCAGTGTGTGTATTTTGTTACTTACCGCTTTTGGATTTATTTTTTCACATTCTGTATTCACATGGAATTCCTCGCGATCTACGGACACCTTAAATGTTCGCGCCTCCATAAATACATTTTTGAATGGTACTATTATGTGATCACCGGCTTTTATTTCGTATGGCCCTTGCGGTTGGGGCTCCAAGCCTGTGCCTTTCACGTTAAACCTGTAAAAAAATTAATATAAGTAGGTGGAGCAGAGGCAAACCTGAGAGAACCAACTTAACTTGACAGATAAAGTATGGAGAATCTGTCAGATAAGTTGTGGATAGCCTATCCGGCACTTCTCAGGAAGTGATGTCAAAGGCCCTTAATATAGTTACGCTTACGGAGGTCTTACCTAAAGCGGCCTGCGTCTGAAGAATCAAAGGCGACTACACACGTCTGCACACCGAGCTCAGTTGGCTCGAACAACACACAGAATTTGCCTTTTTCATGGCCTCCTAGGGTATAAACTTTCTCCGGTATGATAGACGGGTGTGACACCTAGATCAGATTTAAATGTAAGCGAATTAATAAATTTAGGGCCTGTTTCTCTACTTCCTGATAAGTGCCAAATAGGCTATCCACCAATTAACTTGACAGATCGAGTATGGAGAATCTGTCAAACAAGTTGTGAATAGCCTATTCGGAACTTTATCAGGAAGTGGTAACACAGGCCCTAATTTATGTAAATGTTTGTAAACATAAAGGTACAAGTTGGAAGCCGGTAACATGAAACGGCGGCAGACGACGCGACGTGTCGTCGCGACACTACTGGTTTCTATGTATTTCTATGAAATACCCTCCGCAGCTAGCGACACTTTTCATAGAAACCATGTCGCGACGACACATCGTCTGCCGCCGCTTCATGTCGCCCGCTGCCAACCGGCGCGGCACCTTTAGTCAGCTCTTATTGTCCCAAATTAGAAATTCTTTTGGTAGAGAAGAAATTAGCTTTATTTACCGAAACTTTGAAATTCGTTGGAGATTTGGTCTTGTTATGCACTTTGAGTGCCAAAGGCACTGACGATCCAATAGGAGCAGCAATTTCTACATTCTTTTCGTCGGCAGGAAGACATTTTAATACCAAGTTATAAGATATAGTCCCGATGACGCTATTACTTATATTCAGCTGATCTTGCCACTCGCCAGCAAACAGTGGAGAGTAAACCATAGGTAATGTTTCCTAAAAAAATTCGAATTGATTGATTTACTCCATCTTTGGTTACGATTTAAGTGTGTACTGTGTAGGTATGTTTGTGACCACTCCCTGATAAGCGCCGGATAGGCTATCCACCGCTTAACTTGACAGATAAAGTGTGGAGAATATATTAAAAAAGTTGTGGATATACCCGGCACTTTATCAGGAAGTGGTGGAACAGGCCCTAAATGACTTCGTTATAATATATCAAAGACTAGAATGGGCCACTTCCAGTATTAAAATTATTGTTAAGTGTGTCTGTCAGTATCTGTTGAGTGTTGCCACATGCTTAATCCGATTAGGTTAAGGGTACAGTGTACTTCGAATACCAGGAAAGAAATTCAATAGTTTTTATCCCGGAAAATATTCGCTCGTGTATAACGCAAATTGAGGCTTAAATAAATTTTCATTTAGTGATAAGTGGAGGTATGAACTACCTGCGAGTTAGCTTGAATTCTCAACACGTTAGGGCATTCCAGCTTGTCGCAGCGTATCACGAAGTCGGCGTCTACGGACAGCGGGTTCTGTACCACCAACTCCTGCGTCACTGACTCCCGCTCTCGCGTCACGAACGTCAGGGTGTCTCTGACGTTGCTCGGCGTCACCGTCACTTCCACGTCGTAGTATTGCAACTCACGAGCCTCTTCGTTCACGAATATCACCTTGGTCGTTACGAAAAAATTAAACAAATGCTTAAATTAATAATTTGTCAGATTTAACCCCCTGCGTAGACTCTACGCAGCTACTAAATCCAAGACATTTTAGTGAGTCAGTACTTGTACTAACATGTATTCTGTGGCCGAAGTAAAGATTTTTCGTCCCACACGTTTTTAGCGCTTTTGTTTATTACAAAATACCCGATGTATTGTGTAATAAACTGAATACATTATAAAAGTGCAAGTTGAACTATTGAAAATTTTGGGTAATTTAATATTTTTTAAATTCATAAACCTGACTAGGTATATCGCGTTCTCTTATGTAATACATAATATTATGCGGGGAAGTATAATATAATTATAATATAGTAAGTACGTACTCTCATGACAATTTGACATTCGTCGTAGCAGACGAAGGTCCAGTTGCATGTGGCGACTCGCCCGCACACTTGGAGCGTGTCTGGGGATTTCACTTCGAAGTATCCTTTGAATTTGTCTGGATAAGTCTTTACAACCTCCGTTACTACAGAATAAGTTTCAGGAAGCTATAATTTAAAAGAATCTTTATCGGTGGGTATGAGTGCATAAAGATATAATTGTATAATTATAAAATACGGAACTCTAAAAATCGTCGGCTGTTTTAGTATTACTAATCAAAAAATCTTCGCTTAAATAAAGGCATAAATTATATTATGGCAATACTAATAAGTGTTTTGACTTACTTTCGTTATATTGTAGACAAGAAGTTCTTCCGTATGGAACTCTTTGGCTGGCACAGTGATTTTAATAATGTCGTTAGGACTCGGTTCTAGCGCTATACCAACAACTGTCACGAAAAGGGTACTTTCGCCAATAGGATACAACAGAATTTGACACTGAAATGTTATTTACAATGGTTGAATTGATGTTTCAGCACGAAGATAACATTGTCATGAGGACGTGATTTTAATTATAATTAAAGTTACTTGAGTAGAAATGAGCTGTCTCTCAAGTTACACTTACAAATGGCGGCGTTATTTATAGAGTGATTTGTTTATCAATCTTCAGTAATTATTATTATTCAAAATATCTTTATTATGGAGAGGTCATTCATTGTCTATGGATAACTAATAGATTTAAAACAAGTTCTACACACCTCATGTTTCCCCATTTTCTTCGGTTTGAAATGTATCGGTATATCGTATGTGGAGTTCGGCGGTATGCGAACTTCTTTGAGAGTTTCAAACGGTCCGTCAGACATCTCTGAGTGTATCACCCACTCATCGTCCGTCCTGTGGAAACAGATTATAACAAACTAGTTATTGCCCGCAACCTCGTTTGCTCTGAAATTCGTAATTACGCTACGAAGGAATTGTACTCTATTTTCGTAAAAAGAAAATTGTAAATCACGAAACATATAATTCATAACAATTATCATTAATATTATTGTTTATAAATATTATAATGCAAAACGTAAACATACGTGTTAGTCACAGTGATGTTTTCAGTTTTCGACTCTCTGACGGGGCACTCAATATAGAGAACTTTGTTTTCGACGTCACCGACATCCATACATGCACCGCTCAATGCCAATTCTAATGTTTTGTAATTGTCGATGTTACACTTTGCCTAAAAACATAATATTATATTTTAATTATTTATTAGCTGCGTCCCCAGTGCATAGGATTTCGGACGCATTTACAAATTGCCAAATGAATTTGTTGGTGCAGTGCACGCTGTACCATACAAATAAAAGCAAGGATTTCTGACGTTTTCAGTGGACGAGAACTTTATCTTTCGTAAAATGTCGTTTCTCTTTAAGGTATTAAAAAGTAAAGGGTTTAACATACCTTAACATCAACGAAAGGATTAATTTCCACAGGTTGGAAGGTAACTGTAACAGCAGCATTAGACTGTGGTTCTATGGTTCCTTTTGTAGGTGATATTGTGAACTCGTTCGTAGAGAGTTGCTGCCAACTAAATCTTGAACATAAGAATACAGAAAATAGAGTTTTCTTGTCTAAACTTAACCCTTCTTAGTAACAAATGCACTCTTGTAATATTATGCTACATTTTTTATCACGTCAGCGGGGTTCTTACAACTCAAAATGAGCTATACAATGTACATCGGCGTCCCTTACCTTTTTACTTAGTGTCAATAAGAATCACGCTTTTGCCACTGAGACGTATTTAGATTAAACTTTAATGTGAAAGATAAAAAAAAAACGAAAATAATAAACATTGTGAATAATTGCCGATATTAAAAAAATGTTTTCTTCTTTACCTAGCACAGTTGTTGCCTTTATTATGTACCATAACTTTTAGGGTCTTGCAGGCTTTCCTGCGCAGGCAGCCGAACTGCAGGGCGTTAGTGCTCAGGCACACGCTCGTGCCGCTCACCGTACCGCTCACACGAACCAGGGACTTCGATATGTGTAGCACGGTCATAAACAACTGTAAAAAAATGTTAATTTAAGGAACAGTGTGCATTCAAAACTAGCAGGTTTTATATCTGGGGGGAAGTAAAATGTATATTTATTACAGTATCATACGAAAATACTAAACTTTTTCGGGATAAAGTAATATATGCGTTATCTAGACTCTAAATCCTAAACTACATATCCGATGTATTATTTTGCTTTGTCTACAACAATTACTTAGATCCGAATTATGTTCGGTAGTTTTTCCGCAAAAAAGTAACAAATATACTCTGTAATTAGCGTGACATAAATTTTTATTTATTGTTTTATTTACTTACCTCAACATTAACATCTTTAAAACCGCGTACTGGCTTGAATAGTATTTTAACACACGCCTTTTCGTATGGTCTTATTTTGCATTTCTTCGGCGTTACTTTGAACGAAGACAAAATTGATTCTATCTCCCTCTCAGTCATATCTGCAGTTTTATGTTGGTCGTTTTTCATTTCGTCGCTATAAGATAAATTATTATTATAGATTTAATTCAGCTGTATATTGAATAAATACACAGACCTATTTAAGCTTTACAAAGAGTTTTTAATTTGGCCGATCATCATCATATTATTATTATACTTGTTTTAAATAACATACCTCAGTTTCTTCGATTCTGGCAGATCTCCACTGCTAGTACTGACACTAATATTTCTAGACACTGCGCCCACTGAGTCTCCACTACCGTCCACACATTTGAACATGAATCTAGCGTCGATGGGAACTTTGCTATGATTTATGACTTCTATTTGACGGAGAACACTTTTGCCTAATCGAAGGTGACCCAGATTGATACTTCTTTGACATCCTTCGTAAAGGTCAAATAAGAGTGGTACACCTGTATATAAGAAGAGAGAAAGAAGAAATAAATGCACACACATATTAGTTGGCTTGAGCTTAAAAACATTACTCAGGGTCATACGCCTCAATCATATTAAGACGTTTGAAGAATTTACTTAGCAATGCTACTACGTCGTCGCGTAGCACTGCTACGCAGCAAACGTAGCGGTGCTACGCGACCCCGAGAATTTTTATTATAATAGTTTATACTTTTTAGGGTTCCGTATCCAAAGGCTAAAAACGGGACCCTATCACTAAGACTTCGATGTCTTTCTGTCCGTCTGTCTGTCTATCTGTTTGTCCGTCTGTCTGTCCGTCTGATTGTCTCCAAGAACGGTGAGAGCTGGAGAGTTGAAATTTTCACAGATTATGTATTTATGTTGCCGCTATAACAAAAAAATATACTAAAAACAAAATCAAATCAAATATTTAAGGGGGGCTCCCATACAACAAACATGATTTTTTTGGCATTTTTGCTCTATATCAAAAATGGCTACACGTAGGCACTTGAAATATTCACAAAATACTTAAAGATTTAATAATTAATAGTATAATTAAATTAAATTGAATATTTTTAAAGGCGGCTCCCTGCATACAAAAATATATTTTTTTGCCTATTTTTGCTCTTAAATGGTACGGAACCCTACGTGCGCGAGTAGACTCGCACTTGCGATTATTTAAAGGATATTATTACATAAGGACACACAAAAATACTTGGCGTTTTTATAATTAAAATTCGTTAAAAATAAAAATCATACCTTCCCCCATTATTGTAACTGTTTCTTTGCATATGGAATTTAATAAAAATTCTAGCGGAACGACGTATCTCTTAAGTTCCTTTGGTCGGAAGGTTATAGAGATGTTAATTTTTTGTTTTGGTTTTATAAGACCCTCTTGAGACAGTTTGATTGATAATTCGAGATCATTGCATTTGAAATCCAATCTGAAAAAAATGTGTCCAATATTATTATTCAGTTCAGAAAACAGCAATAAAAGTTATTGTAACTTGTTCTAAAATCGTGGAGGATTTTTAAAAAACTATCCCAGCGAGTTTTAGCTACTTTTTAGATCAGCTGTGGTACTCAACGGGCCATAAACACGTTTTGGTCTTGATGTGGTGGGTCGACGCAACCAAAATTTTTGGGGTTAAAAAATAACGTTCTTCGAAATTGGCGATTTAATACCTCGATAATAAATATCGCATATACAATAGAGTTTCAATTGTTATGCAGCAGCCGGGTGCCGCTTGGGGATTGATGAGTTAATAAGTGTTTCCAATTTTTGACGACTTTTAAGATAACTTCGCAGTATTATGCCGGTAGGCCTGAATTAGAAAATGCTTTAACTTCACGCGGGCCACTGATAAAATCTCGACGGGCCGCAGTTTGACTATTGCTGTTTTATATAGTATAGTGTTAGGGTCAGTAGGCCCACTACGAAAGAATTTTGAGACTCAAACAAACGGGTGAGAATGCCGCGTCCAACTCTAACAACGTTATTTTACGTTTGTTTGTAGGACGCGGCATTTTCGTACGATTGTTTGAGTCTCAAAACGGTTTCGTGATACGGCCCCAGATTACTTTTAAATCTCCATAAAGTATCAATTTAAAATTATTGTTACAAGTAACAAACAATACATACGTAACAGGTTTGGTGTCGTCGTTTCTAAAAGTGATAATCTTGTGGTAGGTGCCATCGGGCGCATCTACTATACATTTGCCGAAGTCGAATTCCTTACACGAGAAGTGACAGGCGGGCTTGTCGATGTGAACGTGCAAAACTACTTTGTACTCCGGTCCATCAGATATCTATACATCGGAAATAACATGTAACAATATTAATATGAAGATTGAATGTGTAAAATAATAATGATCCATATTTTTGGATTGGAGATACTTTTTCCCGGAACGAACATAGGATAGTTTTTACCGCAGAAAAATGAATGGAAATTTAGATATTCGCTACGAAATATAAATGAGATCAACCTCTTAGGGTGAAGCCAAACGAGCGAAATTTGTGAGTCGTGAGCCGCAGAATTTCTGCCGGGCAAAATTTCTTTTCATACAAATCACGACTCACAAAATTATGCTTGTGTGAATCAAACAGGACTTTTGTATGAAACTGAATGCAGCAGAATTCTGCCCGGCAGAAATTCTGCGACTCACAACTCACAAATTACGCTCGTTTGGCTTCACCCTAAAAGACATTTAACATAATTATTATAGACATTTAACTACATAACATAATTATACAATATAACCCTTCCTACGCAGTCAGGTAAAATAATAAACTCACAGATAAAGTGACGGGTATAGTCTGAAGAGGAAGCCTCTTGAGTGTAAAGCGCAGCACGCACTCCTGCGCAGTGCCCGGCACCAAATGACCAACAGTCGGCTCCACTTGGCACTGTACGTTCCTCCCGGTGCTGTAACGCCAGCTGTAGTTGAACGATGTGGACCCCTCGTTTGTTAGTGTAAAGGGTATCTCTTCCGAGTACGGCGGTTGACACTGCAAATTAAATAATGTAGAAATTAGATTTTTTGTGATATAAGTTCAAAGAGGAGAAAAATCCAATATTAAGTAAAATTTCCAAATAATGCAATTATGATAGTTTTAAATACAAATTAGTTTTAAGAAAAGGTGTTTCTGCCAGGGTACACGTGTAAGAAATAAAAGTTCCATAAAAGAGATTTCATTTTACTATTTTTTATAACTTTATCATTTTGGGTGGAATTTTTTATAGAATATTCAGCAAATTGAGTTGTCCGTGAAAGACGCCACGAAATTGCGTAGGCCATGGTTTTCAAGGGTTTCACAGGAGTGAGAGAGATGGCGATATTTTCCATGAATATAGAACGAGACAGTTGAAGTGTGAGAAAACAAAAAATGGAGCGTACTGCGCAAACGAAAAACGCCATGATTTTCTAAAAATGTTCTCTTTAAATACGTCGATAAAAAAGTTTCACATCAAAAATCTAAAAATGATTATTATTAAAAATATGAGGTTAAAATTTATACAATACATGATGTAAGTTAATATCCGTGACGGTATCGCTGGTCAGATTGTGGACGTTGCCGAGTAGCGAGTAGGACACAGCGGGCTTGACGGCGTGGCTAAGAGCGTGCACACTCAACGCCAGGTTTTTGGTCATGTGAGTGACGTCACAGTATATCTTGAAAGACAGTGGTCCTTCCTGTGCTGGCGTGTACATTATTCTAGAAACCCCGCGAAAAATAGTTATTAAGTACAGGGCCTATAGCCGAAACTTATTCGTTTTCGCTTCGTTATAGAATCGCCGATCAAAATGTATGGAATTGACATAAGACGAGTCGAACGTCAACGTCATATTAACGAACGCTTATGTCAATTCCATATATTTTCATCGGCGATTCTGTAACGAAGCGAAAACGAAAACATTTTGGCTCACCCCCCAGGTATAATGTACACATTTATCGTTATTAATTATATTATAAGCTTGTATTTCACAAGCTTATTATTTAGACAATTTTGATATTATTATCTTTGTAAATATCTTTATACAATAGATATTACTTACCTAAAACAATGAAAAAAGCGACTCACGCGCCGTACGCGCCGCACTTTAAAATTAGTGCGTTTAAAAATGTAAATCAAGTGC
Organism: Plebejus argus; assembly: GCA_905404155.3. Taxonomy (NCBI): domain Eukaryota; kingdom Metazoa; phylum Arthropoda; class Insecta; order Lepidoptera; family Lycaenidae; genus Plebejus; species Plebejus argus. The sequence continues at coordinate 13,707,731 of FR989927.1, read as the reverse complement.
AAGTTAAATACAATCTTACGTGATAGGCATCTCAGAGTTCGCTCTCAACACCCCTTTCTCGGGTTTCACGATTACCGGGTTTTGTTCACATTTTTCCATAATAAGCGAATTTCCTTTGAAGTTGAAATTAAGATTCTCATTCTCGTTGTTCTTGACAATCGCTGTACTTCTGGTGGTGACGCCGACCACTGAATTCCTGATGATGAGTAGAGGGGGTTGGAACTTGACGTCAGACTCCCGAACTACACCCGCAACTTGTAGGTTTAGCGTAACAGAATATTTTGGTATCGAAAATTTCCAGTGGGATTCGTATACCTGCAATTTAAAGGAAATTGTAAATACATATTTTTGATAACGATAAAATAAAAGGAGGCGGTTTATACCTTAAAATATCAAACAAATAATATAGGAACTAGTATTACCTTAGTAAATTTGTAGTCTTAACATTTTATGAAAATACTTACGCCGGGTTTCGTAGGTGCAAACGTAAATGTGACTTCTGTTGAAGAACCTCCATCGACGTAGCCCTTGAGCATGTTACAATGAATCGGTGTCAGTTGTGTAGTTTTAGGTTTGACCATCTCAAATACAAACTCGTATCCATATTTTGTAGGATTTACTACTTTGATACTCCTTTAACAAAATTTATCAAACATTGTTTAACTTAATAAAGAAGTGTCAATACAATAAAAAAAAATCTATAATAGGTCCCGAAATTATACTTTTTGGAGCAGCCAGTTCCTAAAACGTTAAATTGTAGAAGTGATGTATTGGGTGAGAGTGCTGTCGTTGAACGTATGTTAAATCTGGATCCAAAATCATCGCTATCCTCAATAGCCAAATGGACGTAAGGTATTAAGGATTTGGCTTTGACATTGCACGATATCGCATCATCTTTAGGATCTAAGTTATCTGAAATAAAATATTTTGCATTATAAATTATATTTCATTCTGAAAAAAACTTATTTCTGTTTCCTAGCTATCATTGTATCTCTCATCAACCTTAACTGTTAAACGGTACAAATCTATTTGTCTTTTGTAGGTAAGACATTGTTGTTAGAAATGGTTTATTTGGATACTTACCTATTGCGCCCTTCAATCTTACGTTATACACGAAGGCTTCAGTGGGAGAAAATGTTACGACAAAAGTGCAGATTTCCTTAGGTTTTACGCAGTGTACCGGGGGTTCAATGCTGAAGGGCAAGTCGACGTCCATCCACGTGTCGATACTTTTAGAGTCTGCACGTTCGCTGAACAGCGTGCCTGTACTTGAATCGTCTGAAAATACAACTTGACTTAGCCTGTACTTGACGTTAAAGTTGGAAGTTACAATGTATGAAATGTTTTGGGTCGTATTTAAAAAAACTGGCCACCACCAAAATTATATTAAAAATTCCATATAGCATGTATGTATAGCAGCTAATCAATTAACAGTATTTAATGTTATTAAAACTTCTTACCCGAGCTGTTTTTATTATGCCCTAGAAGGGCTGTACCTTTACTTAAAAGATATTCCAAAATATCAGCGACTACGTCTTGAGCCACCTGTAATATTATATAGTCAAAATATTATATAAACTTATTTTATACCAGTTGATCCAGCAAACGTTGTTTTGCCATTTAAAGTATTTCTACTTCATCAGTTGATACAAAATCTTACCCCCTCTTTTGTGCCCTAAGAGTGGTTGGGGGAAAAATTGTGTACACCTGATGTTAAGTTGGAAAATACAGTTAATAATATGAATTAAGTCCATTAAAGAAAAAATTTGATACAAAATCTGACCCCCCTTTTGGTCCCCTTAGAGAGGTGGGGGGGAAAAGTTTATACACCAGATGTTGAGTTGGAAGAAGACAAATATATCTGCGAAAACCGCTTTCAAATCGGATCAGTAGTTTTCGTGTGATAGTGGAACAAACATACATACAGACAGACAAAAAACTAACCACATTTTTGGCTTCTATAGCGATCTAGTGACACCCCCCGCTTATTATTTTTTGAATATCTTTAAGGTACAGAATTCACATTTCTACAGTTTTATTATATGTATAGACTATAACAACTAACAGCTATATTAAAAAAGTTATGATGTAGTTAGTTATTATAGTCATAAACTCCTAACTCCTAAGCTACGTAAATAGATGATGTAACATAATATTATACTGATAAAATCTTTTTGTCATACATTCATTTTGTATATACTATTGTTATGGTTATAAATTATAATATAATAAATAATAACAATGCATAATATATAGCTTACATCACATGCATTGATAGTTGCAGGTTTCACTGGAAATCTATCATCAACGCTAAAAGTCCATACGATTTTGAAAGGTACTTTTCCTGTATTTTCCAAATTAAATTCGTATTTGTTTGACTAAAAAACGAAATTTCAATTTTAATAAATATATGTACATACCTTCTACCTAGTAGACATAGAGAGTAAATAAAATAAAGTAATAAATATAAGAAAACTATAGTTACTTGATAAATAAATGTGTCGGGTATTTCTATTTCGTCCGTCAATTCACACGAGTACTTGGAGTACTCCGACGTTGCGGAACAAACAACAACTATGCTAGTTGTATCCAATAGAAGTTTGGAGTTCGAATTGTCTATCTTATTTTCCATTACATCTAAAACTTGTACTCTTCGTTCGTTTATATCGACATCCCTTTATACAAAAAAAGTTTGTTGTACTCAGATCTAAATAACAATTACAGAAAAATGTAAGATAATAATGATTAATTATTATGGTCATAGCCATAATAATATATTTTGGTCATATTGTCACGCGCCGTGTCACGTCACACAGACCACAGTGCTACACTGTGCTATCTACATCTCTACGCAGTGCTACACTAGTGCTACGTAGCGCTCACAGAGGTATTAACTGATATCTATGGTAGCGCTATACAATAATTATTATAATATCCTATATTGCCGCGGCCGCATATGCGCAGTGCTTCGCGCTAAAACCGATACTATTGAACGATCTGCGTGTATCGTCCAATAGTATCGTCTCTTAGCACGAAGCTTGAAGCTTCGGACGATAGACGCAGGTGCGGCCGGGCCGTAATAGATACATAGATAGACCGTTTATTTGATTAGAATGTAGGTGCAATAATATATAATAATAGTTAGACGAATCGGTCCAAAACCAAAATAATGACCAATAGCAAAAAAGTAAGGTCGAGGTAGATGGGCATGCAAGAAATACAGTATGTCGACGCGTATATTTACTTGGGACAGTTAGTCTATTTTGATAATAGACAAGGGAAGGAAGTCGATCGACGAATTGAAAACTCCTGGAAGAGCTACTCGTCCATGAAGACGCTAATGAAGGGAGATTTACCAATCTCTCTGAAACGCAGACTCGTCGATATGTGTATTTTGCCCATCCTATCTTACGGAGCTCAGACCTGGTCATTGACCGAGTCGCAACGGTCCCTTCTCGGGGTTTGCCAAAGAGCGACGGAACGCAGTATTTTAAGGGTCAGGCTATCAGACCGAATAATAAACAGCACCCTGCGCTCCAAAACAGGTATAACAGATATTGGTATTAAGGCTGCCAAGTTAAAATGGGAGTGGGCGGGTCATACTAGCCGAATTCATCCTGACCGCTGGGCAAAAATCACCTCAGACTATGGACGACACCACCGTGGCCGGCCTCGAAAAAGATGGCCCGATGAGTTTCATACATACGAGCCAGGTTAGCCTACGGTGGCCATTAGATCGAGAGAAGTGGAAAGTATTGGGGGAGGCCTTTGCCCAGAAGTGCGACAGCATAGGCTCATAAAAAATTAGACGTTCCAGTATTTTTCAGAGCCTTATACTGTAACATCTAATTAATTATATTATTATAGTACCTACATACTATGCAGGCTCATAAATAAAAAAAATCACTACCTAATCTACTTTGTCATTTTATCACCATATTCCATATGAATAATAGCTGCCTAATAATTACTTACTGATTATGATCAAAAACTGTAATTGTCTGTCTGCAATCCCAGGAAGTGTCTTTCTTAGTTACACTAATAAGCGATTCGTCACTAATCGCCTCTAGGTGTAAATATAGTAACTCCTAAAATAATAAAAATTATAAATATAATTCTATGTATTTCCAGGTTCTTGGATCTATGATAATGCGCATAAAAATTTTCGCCATTGTTCGGCAACGATCGTATTTCTCGAGCGTCGGAAGACGATGCCACAAAACCTTTTACTGTGCATGGCATGATTTGGACATATGCGCAATAATAGGTTTTGTGGCGCATGCGTCACCGGTGACAGCCAACGAGTACCGACTATATGATATTTACTTGAACTATTTCTTTCGAACAAGGTGCAAAATGCAAAAGCATTATTTGGGGCTCTTACGTTTTATAGATTCGGGTGTTTCCGTAATTACGACAATTAGCGAAGATTTTCATGCGCATTATTAATTTGGGAGTACCGTATGTGAATTTTAATGAAATACACTAGAAATAGCCTGTAAACTAAAAACTTTTATTAAACGATGATATACAATACATATATCACCTTTTTGATAGTAACAACTTGGTTTGCATAAAACCAAAACTCCAAGTCCTTTTCCTCCCCCGGTGCGACGTACCCGGCTGACGGCTTCACTACTATACACTCCACTTCGCCCCATTGGAACTTGTATACTTTTTTCGAATTGTTGACCATAGTGATGGATCTTTTCTTGATGCTGAATAGCTCACAATCTCCTACATGACATTAAAAAAATAATTACCTCTGTGATTGCCATACAAAATATATATGTGTGTTACAGGTCACTAATAGCAAAGGGTGACATGACATTTACGTGACGATTAAGTATGAAATTACCTTAAGGGCTACTTACTCTACTACAACCAGAAAATGATCAGAGAAAGCGTATCAATTATCAACACTTACCAAAATCTAAAATATATTTGAGAGTAGACCGTTCAGTGCTGTACGTCGACATGGTCTCGGCGTAAAAGGTGCTCTGTGACTGTAGCTTGCCTTTTTTAATGTCACCTACTTTAGACTTCGACTTTTTCAGGGACGGGGCACTTCGAATTTTCCTCTTACTTTCACTTATGGTTGTCGATGAAGTAAATGTTCTTAAAGTAAATATTATTTTGTAATTAACGAGGTATCATTAATAAGATTTATAACATTGGATTGAAGGTTGTTATTATTACCCATTAACAGAAGTCCTATAAGTATCAAGATCAGTGTCCATTGGCAGCATTTCTAGATCTTTGAGAGTAATGTCCTCCAAAAACGCTTCAGCTTTACACAATATCTGAAAATTACTTTCATTACATTATAATACTTTTTTATTTGATAAGAACAATATTGACTCGTTAATTAATTTCCTACCGTGAAACTTTCAAAAGGATTGTTGTAGATTTTCATTTCGATATCACAACTTGTTCTTCCTTTTTCGTTTGGGTTAAAGTGTACGAACAATGACCGCACTTCACTCGGTTTTACAATAACTTGTATACTCTTATTCACTCCTATACAAATCAAGATTATTATAAATTATATTTGGTATTATTTAAATAATAATTAATTTGATCTTAATTAAATAAAAAAAAACCATTTCCTTCCTACCTTGTCGTTGTAAGTTTAAGACAGAAGCTACCCAAAACTGTTGCCATTCGTCCCTCGTAGCTCGCAGCACATCCACAGTGACGACTGCCTTTACGGAACTAACATTTTTTATTCGGATTTCTTGACTTGCAACCGACTCTACGCACGTGAGAGGGAACTCGAGTAGTGCGAGTCCGTGTCGTATGATCGGCGGAGATATTAGAGCTATACGGGGTATCGCTCCTTCACCCAGTAGGAATATTTTATAAGATTTTGTTTCAATTTCTGTTAAATTGAGGTTTATTTCAAGCATCGCACGATATTCCTACAATTAAACATTTTAACGCGTTACGGCGTCGATTGTACTCAAATTAAGCATTAATAGTAACATAGAAACATGCTTACCGTAATCGCTTTTGGCCTAAAATGTATACACAAAGGCTTATGAAACAGGGATTCGATTTGCGTTTCATACTTATCTAGCCAAAAGACATCTTGATTACAGTTGTTAGAGAGATAGTGAAGCTTCATTTTCAAATTGCAGGGTACCAAGCCGTTGTTGTAGAGGTAGATATTGGCTGCGTGGCTGGTGTTCACAGTCACACATAGGAAGTGAAGCGTCAAGGACTCCTCCTCAAAAACGCAGTATGCTGCTGGCTGTGTACATTATTTTATAGGATTAAAATATAAACATTATTACATCATAGTAATTAACTTGATAGGTAATTAACTTAATATCATTACCTCATCTATCGTATATCCGTTCAACTTTTTAACTACGACATGTTCTCTAAACGTTACGTCTATGTTCCAAAAGTCTAGGCTGGGAATTGCACCTCTTCCCATCAGTCTGAATGGGACACCCTCAGCTTCTTCTGGTGACGAGTCGCCGATCACAAACTTTAGAGTTTCCTCGCATCTATCATCAGTGGATGCCGTAAACTGTATTGTTATAGTTTTACTCGATTGTGGTTTCACCAAATTGTCGCTGGTTAAAATTGTGAAATTTCCACACTTCAATGTCATATTTTTAAACCTGAAAATAGACATTACGTTTTTTATTTGTGCATTTGAAACATTTTGAATACATTTTCGTAGTAGACTTACTTGTTCTTATATTTGCTTCTTATTGAAAGTGTATCGAGATCGATCCTATATTTTGGTGGCAACACTATTTCGTATGTGAAGGGTGATTTGCCAGTATTAGTGATGACAACTTCTTTAGTAACCTCGCCACCAACCGGTATAACGTAAAAGTTGAGTTCACTTGCTGGGAACAAGGTGAATCTAAAATACATGAAAGAAAATGAAAATGCCAATGAATATAGGTATACTTTGTAACGTAAATAAAGATTGCTAAACCTAAAGATCATCCGCTGGTCTGAAACGGCCCGTTGGCGCTAAAACAAGACCTTGGAAGGCCTAATAATTATACGTGTGGTACTCGGAGACTGCCGCGGTAAAGCTATAGTATAGCATTTATTATCAACTTATGCAAATATAATTATTCTCACGCACACAAACACTGTGCAAAAGTCTGCCGAATTGAAACGACGTAAGTTCGGTCACCACGCTTTGAGCCCGCCAAAAGTTATGCAATAGCTTAAAAACTTAAAGATCAACGTAAATAAGTCTTACGTATTATAGGCACATTTTATCGTGGTGTTTACTGGGAATGTTGCAACGATAATCTGGATGTCACTGTCGTCCAGCAGAGTGCAGCCGTAGACGGGAGTGTTGGTGATGTCAGTGGCCGCGGTGGGAGTACACTCAAACTCTATGACAACAGGTTTGAGGTTCGGCACCAGGACGCCATGATCAGGAATTGCGTTAAATGATTGCAACAACACCGGATCGGGGAAGCCTTTCTTTTTCCTCAATCTATAAAAAATAAATTAGGTTAGGTCTTTACGCTTTTAGTACCCAATATTGGATGTTACTTTTTGAGCTATTACACGTGGAATGTTAATTTCTGCCGGTATGGCGTTATACTGTTATTTTGTCATAACTCATAATCAGCCGGCCTAGCATACGCCAACGAGATATCTCACTCTCGAGATAATTAAAAACTATTCGTCTCATAGTGTCAAAATTTCGACATTATCTCGACAAAACTCTATAAAAAAAAGATACATACAGCCGAACGTATAACCTCCTCGTTTTTGGAAGTCGGTTAAAAATGTGTTATTTCGATGATAGATCTACGCGAGAAAAAATGTTTGTCTTGCTAGGGTCAATAGAGATGAAGATACAAACTATCAAACATCGAGAAACATGTAGAGAGAGATATCTCGTTGGCGTATGCTAGGCCGGCTGAAGAATAGGCTACTTGACCTATATTCAATTTCATTGAACAAATGCATATTTCTAGTAGAACTTGGCGTAGGAAACCGTATTTCACCCTTATCATCAAATAAAAGCTTATGATTGATAAATAAAGTCGATTTGAAAATATGATTTTATGAAAATATGATTTGTACTGACTAAAACGCTTTTGCAGTACTTCCGATTTGGATGTGACGTCATCATGTTCGTAATTTAATATCTTTTATTTATCGCGCTCGTTATGTGTAAGTTTATTTGTACATAAATAATAAGAATAAGCCTAGAAAGATTTGCAAAATATATTTTCTTGAGTAATTCAAATAAAACACCAGTTTTATATATTATCTCCATTTATTGTAAACGGGAAATGAAATGGCCAAATCTTTTCTCCAAAAGTTTTCAACATTACAAATGATTTCTAATTTCTTATTTAATTCTTTTATAATTTTTGGGCACTTTAAGACTCGTACATTTAGAACATAAAAAAATGTTAAATAAAGAGACTCTAAAATACAAACAGTATGACGTCACACTATGGCGGACAGTGTTTTCGGCGCCATTTATAAGGCGTATTTTTCAATCAACATTTTTATGGGTTTTTACTGTGTAAAATAATAAAATATTAGTTTATTTCGTGAAAATTAATGATTAAGAAGCGATTAGCATGAAGAAAAAAATTAGGTCAAGTAGCCTATTAGACATATGAGATAAATCGTACTTAAAATAAACATTATATTTTCCTCGATTCAGTAGGAACATTCTCCTCTTGACTGTCGATCGAACTTTGACGTCGCCGTAGTTAAGTATGTAATCGTTGGGATTATCGAAGGAGTAGTCGACCAGTACGTCGTAGCACTCAGCGGATAAAAGCACCACCTCCGTTAAAATGGGGTCACCTCTACATTGCTCGTCGTAAACCTAGTGTAGGTCAAAGTAGTAATAACCAAATATTTATTTAAAACTAGCGACCCGCCCCGGAGTCGCATGGGTATAAATTATATATGCACTGAAAAAATGATTAAAATCGATAGCCTATGATCCTTCACGTGGTCTACTTCTTATCTGTGACAAATAACATAAAAATTGTTCCAGTAGTCCGCGAGATAAGCCCTTTCAAATAATTTCCCCAGTTTTTTCCACATTCTCCTATTAGTCGCGTGATAAAATATAGCCTATAGCCTTCCTTCAAATATATACATAGCCCTCCTTCCAACAAATGGGCTATCTAACACTGAAATAATTTTTCAAATCGGACCAGTAGTTACTGAGATTAGCGCGTTCAAGTTAACCCTTTCAAATAATTTTCCTGTGTTTTCCATATTTTCCTCTATTTCTTCGCTCCTATTAGTCTTAGCGTGATAAAATATAGCCTATAGCCTTCCTCGATAAATTGGCTATCTAACACTGAAAGTGTAATCAAAATCCGTTGTGTAGTTTTAAAGATTAAAGGGAACAAAGGGACATGAGGGAAAAAATCGACTTTATTTTATAATATGTAACTATAGAAAAACAAAATCCTAAATTCTTTGGAGAGTGTCGTTTTGACGACAAAGAGGAATCTAAATCTAAATACATAATTCGATTTATGATCACACTATACATTCTCGATTTTTACTTTTAGAATAAAGTTTAGAATAAAACCTTTAATGTTCAATTATTACCATTTATCAGAAATTAATAAGTATCAACGATTTTAATAATAGCTTTACTAAGTATTTTTTGGACTTTACTGGACGTGAACCTTTTAACTCACATCGAGGATTAATTTTTGGTTATCAATAACGCCGACTCTACACGCGTCGTAAACTACTTTGACCGCCACACTTTCATCTCTCTGCAAAATCCCTTCCGACTGTTTTATTATAAAATCTCGTGATAGTTCTTCTGTGTTTCTTATCTTCCATTTGATGGGCAAAACTGAATAGTTCTTTACGACGAATTTGTTGTCCTCTTTACGATATAATAAATGTTTCCCGTATTCTAAAAACATCAATGATATAATTTATTTTGGATTTTTCAAAGTATAATATAAATGTAAACGTAAATATACAACATGTAAAAGATTATCTTCGTAACTTTGTTACAATAATATTATAACACCTGAAATTCCGTCTATCTAAATGCTAACAGTACTTAAAACTTTCTACTTACCTAAGATTTTAGTGTCTGGTAGGACTTTCATGAGAGGATGTATCCCGGTACAGGAAACCCGGATAGTTATAATCTCAGGATTATCACGGATACTCAACAACAACATACACTTATGATTGCCGACTTCTTTCGGTGCCGCTTGTATCAAAATGTGACTTTTGGAGCTAGCCTTTAAATTAAAAATATAATTATTCTTAATGAACAAAATAGAAATTGAATAGTCAAACAAAATGTAAATAACTTATACGGTAATCTTACCTCCACTTCCACAACTTTATCATTAATGCGAAATGTACTACGGTCTCCTAAAATATCTGCTTCGATTTCAGTATCCATAAGCGAAGTATTTCTTAACGTTATTTGATAGCTTTCTTCAAATACTCTGAACATAAGAAAGTGGTTGAAATAAAAAATATTATGGCTTATATTTTATTGTAAGCCTTAGAATATATAATAGCTTATTATTATATTTTTTTTTACCTTTTCTTTCCCACGAAAATATCTCCCAACTCAAAAATTTTCTTATCGTCTAGGAAAGCGCCTTTGTAAGTGTGATCCTCAATAGGATGTCTCACGAAATTTTCAAACATTTTCTTTGGTCGCGTATCTAACCTGTAAAGTAAGCAAAGCCATAAACTAAGGTTAAAACTGCATTCGTTTTCAGTAGTTAAAAAACATAGGTAGTATGTCATTTATTTAGCCCTTAAAAAACTTGTGCGAATTTCTGATAATAATAATCGTTTCAAGACCCAAGGCGGACGTTCAAGCCAGTCAAAATATCTTGAGACGTGGCTGGTATGCGATTATATAGCCGGGCCGTAATGACGTCTTTATAATATCGAGTCTCAAGTTATTGCGATCGGGTTTCAGTTAAAATTTTATAGCAGCGTAGGAGAAAAGTACCCTTATAATATATTAGGTTCGTTATATACCTGGGTATGTCGCACACCCCGCTGGCACATATCTCGAGCCGCGAGGGCGGCCAGCCGGCCACCTCGACGTAGTGCCGCGCGCTGTATTGGCCCTCCGCCCGCGGACTGAACGTGTACGCGCACCTTAACGATTCGCCCGGCCGGAGTATGATGCGACTTCGTAATTCTGTTACATTTTTTCACCAATAAAAATGGTTAGATTTATAAGTGAATTCTTAAATATTTTTTATAAAATAATTAAGTCATATAATTCCTAATGTATTTATGAGATATCGGTGTAACTTCTTTAAAAATAAAAATATACAAGTTTAAAACATGTTCCCTTTACCTGCACCCGATGAAGCAATATCCTTCATTAGTGAAGAATTTACCTGAAGTTATATAAGAATATTGTTAGAATTAAAACACGAATAAGTATAATATGTAAAGACAAAATAAAAATCGAGAAAATAATAGTTACACTTTTTCCGCATTTGCATTCCTATTGGCTTTGTCCACATTGTGCCTTTTTCTGTTCGTCAAGGGCATGCGTTATAGCGCAGTCAACGGCGAACGTGAGGCATGCCCGTGACGCGCGTTGAATTCTTAGCGCTCGCTATGACACTTTTCATTCAACGCGGGTGGATTTTAACGCATTCTATTATTGAATATGCCAAACGAAAGTTGAATAAAAAGAAGATGACGAAAATTGAAGATGAAATTGCATAATGTGGACATAGCTATTGTGATAGTACTTCTAATACTTTTGCTTGAGTAAAATCGTCGGCGTTTAGCAAATCCGGAACGTCGTTACACTCACATTTTTCTATCTACAGCAATATATAGGAACTATTGTCTGTTTAAAAACTATTTCATTTGTATCTAATCTAGCTATGTGCTTAGCTGTGCTACGCATACTCTACGGGTTTAAAGTTTTTGTTTCACGGGTGACAGGTAGTCTCGTAGTTCCGTAACTACGAGACTACCTAACCACGTAGCATGTAGCGCTACGAAACTACAAGTGTAGCAGGATTACGACACCTCTACGAAGATAGACTGCCCGACGCCCGTAGCCTACACTACACTTAGCATGTAAAGCTACGAAACTACAAGCGTAGCGGTGCTACGAGACCTCTACGAAGTTAGACTGCTCGTAGCCTACACTACACTTAGCATGTAAAGCTACGAAACTACAAGCGTAGCGGTGCTACGAGACCTCTACGAAGTTAGACTGCTCGTAGCCTACACTACACTTAGCATGTAAAGCTACGAAACTACAAGCGTAGCGGTGCTATGAGACCTCTACGAAGTTAGACTGCTCGTAGCCTACACTACACTTAGCATGTAAAGCTACGAAACTACAAGCGAAGCGGTGCTACGAGACCTCTACGAAGTTAAACTGCTCGTAGTCTACACTACACTTAGCATGTAAAGCTACGAAACTACAAGCGTAGCAGTGCTACGAGACCTCTACGAAGTTAAACTGCTCGTAGTCTACACTACACTTAGCATGTAAAGCTACGAAACTACAAGCGTAGCAGTGCTACGAGACCTCTACGAAGTTAGACTGCTCGTAGCCTATACTACACTTAGCATGTAAAGCTACGAAACTACAAGCGTAGCAGTGCTACGAGACCTCTACGAAGTTAGACTGCTCGTAGCCTACACTACACTTAGCATGTAAAGCTACGAAACTACAAGCATAGCGGTGCTACAAGACCTCTACGAAGTTAAACTGCTCGTAGCCTACACTACACTTAGCATGTAAAGCTACGAAACTACAAGCGTAGTGGTGCTACGAGACCTCTACGAAGTTAGACTGCTCGTAGCCTACACTACACTTAGCATGTAAAGCTACGAAACTACAAGCATAGCGGTGCTACAAGACCTCTACGAAGTTAAACTGCTCGTAGCCTACACTACACTTAGCATGTAAAGCTACGAAACTACAAGCGTAGCGGTGCTACGAGACCTCTACGAAGTTAGACTGCTCGTAGCCTACACTACACTTAGCATGTAAAGCTACGAAACTACAAGCGTAGCGGTGCTACGAGACCTCTACGAAGTTAAACTGCTCGTAGCCTACACTACACTTAGCATGTAAAGCTACGAAACTACAAGCGTAGCGGTGCTACGAGACCTCTACGAAGTTAAACTGCTCGTAGCCTACACTACACTTAGCTTGTAAAGCTACGAAACTACAAGCGTAGCGGTGCTACGAGACCTCTACGAAGTTAAACTGCTCGTAGCCTACACTACACTTAGCATGTAAAGCTACGAAACTACAAGCGTAGCGGAAGAACAGAATATATCTTACCGGTTTCTCACTTAAAAATCTCCCCTCTAGTGAATCTTCGTGTTTAATGGGTGGTATTATTCGCGGGAACAATATACTACAATCCTTTCTCGATGGTGGTATTTTTAATACGTCATATTTTTCTACATGTAATGCTTCTTTGATATCTTTACATGTTAAGAACATATTTTTAATGGTTTCCTTATATATCAAACATGGACCGTTGATTATTATTAAGGGAAACCCTCTTTTTCCCAAACTCGTTTCAGAAATCTGAAAAAAGGATATACGTAAGCAGTATTTGCCGAAATTTAAGGCTGCGTTTCCACCGGAGCATTGCTAATTTGAGTTGCGAGGAATGTGTTTTTAGGATCTAATACAATCAGTGTGCGAGTCAATCGATCTATGCCAACACATTCGTGTATTCGATAAGTTTTTATATATGAACGTAGAAAAAAAGGAGGACGTAGTCTTATTATACACAGAACTGTGTCCTCAGAGTCGGCCAGGCTAACTGCATGTACACGGTCCGCACGCACACATTCTTACGCTAGTCCATACCATTTGACAGGCGTAAGAATGTGTGCGTGGCCGACTCTGAAGACACAGTTCTGTGTATAATAAGACTCAGTCCGCCTTTTTTTCTACGTTCATATTTTTATATATCTTTTTTTTTAATTACCTGTGGCTGTATTTTTATTTTCTTCTTTCCGCCTTGCTTGTGGTCCCTCAGTCCCCCCAGGCTGTATAACGGCGCGGCCAGCTCGCCCTCCTCCACCAGCCAGTTGGTGGCGACGCTCACGAGCGGCGAGTACACACAGTTCACGTACTCGTTGTACTCCGAACTGTCGCGCACTTCCCTCACTGACTCCACTGCAAAGTGTGGGGTAAGATGAACATTTCCTTATTAAAACATTTCACCACTTAAGAAAATTTTAAGGCATTGTTACAGTGTAGAAGCTCAATTTTGAACGATATTTAAAATTATGTAATTTTAGGAGAAACTGACTGCTTATTTAAGACCTAGTGAAATAGATAATATTCAGTTAATAGAAGAAAGTACTAAAACAAGTATTTTAATAAGTAAAATATTTTTTTAGTTTTAGTTTCTACAATTATTGTAAGTAGGTTTTAAAGACGTTCAACCTCTAACTGATCCTTCCTTAATGATCTGACTTTTTACTCCAGCGGCTTTAACGTAAAGGGACTTTTTCGTCTTCGTAGGCGTTTCAATAGGTTGTCTGCAGAATTTTTAATGTGAAACTATATTTCTTTTTACATTTACAGCTAAATAATATAAATACATACTTTAAATAAGAGATTGTAATGTGACTTTCTCAATGTGGCTTTTTATTTCAAATAAAAAATATTTTGTATTAGAAAGTTTAAGAAATAAATAAAAAGTTATAACATAGATACAAACGCGACATGTTTTTCATTATATTTTCTTCGTCTATCTTCTAAACCATATTTAATGTAAAGTGCCCTTAACTCCGGATCTGAAGATTCGTAGTCCGCGTCATTCATTTCCTCGAAGTTTATTATTATCTCACTTATTTCTTCCGCGCTGTATTCCTTTGAGAAGTTTTTCCTGAGTAGGTGATACATTATACAATAATTATTATATTTACAAAAAATGCAGAATTAAAGCCTCTTTATTATTTTTGGGGGCGTTTTCTCATTTCAAGTATGACATTAACCTTGATGCAATGGTGTAGCTTATTCTTCAATAATTCTTCTTTTTTTTTTGCTTGGTGCCATATACCTTTTTTTTTTGATGCGCAGGGGGAACCCTTTATGGGTGTCCCGGGTTGGGGATGTGCCTCAGTTAAGCTGAAGCACCCCAAGGTATGTGGGACTCCCGACTTCGGTTTACCCACTAAAACCACCTGCGGTTTGCCTTCAGCCGTATACGAAGGGATATCTGTCTAACACAGGACTCCCTCCACGACCGGCCGGTCTACCTCACAAGGGACCGGACTTCCACCAAGTTAGGAAACGCTTAGGCAAACTAAAGCGTTCCCCTCGGTGCCGGGACTAGCTAAGCCGGGCAGGTTCCCATCCTGACCCGGAGCCCCGTGGGACGGAAGTTATTGGAGGTTCGCATAGCGACGCCTTTGCACTCCCGTCCTACGCCGGCGGAGCGGAACGGAGGATGGGTCATTCTCTCTGTTCCGCTCCGCGGCCTTGGTGCCATATACCTACTTAGTCCTACTTAGCACATACTTAGTACTATTATGGTACTTACTTGAGTAAAGCTGAGCCATAAAGTTAATATACCTAGCGGAATAGAGAAACAAAGGCCTGAGCAAGCGAGATGTCATCAGTAACACTGCGTGGTAAAAAGAGACGTGTGATACATGACAGCAGAACTCTTTTTTTACGTCCAGTCGGCACGTAAGGGCACATTGACAATTTAATCTCATAGAATTCATGTTCAATCGACATGCTTGTGTAATATTGCTATCTACATACCAAAACCGCCGGCCCGGCGCGGCGGCATAACCCGCCGGGCAAGGCGGGGCGGTCTCATTTTGAAACAAGCTTGACGGTTGGCTGGGCCGGCGGCTTTGGTGTGTAGACAGCTTAAGTGTATACGTACACAATTTTTACACACAGATGAAAACCAATTTCTATTTCGTTTGACAGCTCGAGATTGTTGCTCTATTCCGCTAGGTATATTAACTTTACGAGCTGAGCTTAATTTAAAAAAAAAAGCTTACTGATTTAGCAATTCCTTTTCTCGTTTCATCTCTTGGTGTTTCATCCATTTGCCAAGAGTCATGTGACATAACACCAAACGTATGGTGTGGATCGTGGGCTTACACTTCAATACCATAGAGAGGATCAGATCTGGATGTTTTATAACCTTACTATTCAGAGAGACTACTATGAAGCCTAGAGCATATTTTGGCTGATTAAAATATTCTATTAAAAGTTCTTGTACTAAATCCTGTGAAAAAAATTGTTTTAAAATTAATGTTTTAAGGAATTATTTTATTTAGTATACAAGTACATTACAAATTATTTATTATACCTAATGTTATAAGAAGTGCCGACTTGATATGCCGAATATTATGAAATTAAAAAAAACGTAGGCTGGTTGTAACTTACAGGATATACAAATAATGAACACTGTTTCCTAAACAAAAGATTTATAAATTGTTTTTTGAAAATACTTTATTGAAACTTACCAAATCAAACATAGATGCGGTATTCATAGTGCTTATCGTGTCTAATTTAGAAATAGATTCCTTATCCTTCTTTTTTGTTCGCTTTACTACTGATGCTAAAGACATTTTGCTTATTGTTTGTACCGTGTGTTCAATTTTTTTCCAAATAATATCGAAGTCATCATCCGCCTCATCGACTGTTTATATGAAAAAAGCTGACTCAACAATATTTCTTTACAAAAATTATTATCTTGTGTGTACCGTCTCGCCTCATATTGCATGTAAACTGTGCATAAACACTTTCGGTGAGGTCTAAAACTTTCCTTTACCTTTTGTCAAGTCACAAGTTTTAATAAATAGTTTTTTCGCAGATCCATAGCAATATGTTTTTTTTATACTACCGTAACTTTCTTCACCGCCCTCCGCGTGGTGCGTTGAAACGCGCGCGTACTGGTCATCGAGGGTGCGCAGCAGTGTCGTGCGCGCCGCACTGACGCAGGTGCACAACGCTTCCACGATGCAGTCGTCGATAGTGACCGCAGGTAAGTTCAACTCTTTCCCTACCGAGTACGCCATTTCCTGACATTCCATTACTGCGAATAGAGACCTAAGTTTCAGCCAAGCTTAAAACGTGATATTCAACAAAACAAAAAAGCAAGCAAACTTTTCAAGCCTCAAAAAAAGGTGTGATATTGAATGTACTGTCAGTTGTCACTTCTTTGTGGAAATTCATGTTCAAATAAATAATTATACATTTTCCTTGCACTTATTCCACTTTATTTTAATACAGAATTATAACATACCTACACAACCGGTTTCGATCATCAGATGTACCTATTCAATGATATGAATTTTTCATATCATTATATTATAATAAGTGCAAGGAAAGTGTATAATTATTTAATTCAAAAAAAGGTAAAATTCCTACGAAAAAATTACTATAAGTAAAAAGTATACCAATGCATGGAGGTCCATGGAATAAAAGAAGAACGCCTTTCGCACGTTGCTCGAAATCGCATCTATTATTTTCATTTTCTAGTATACCAAGGGGATCTAATTTTAGTGCCTTCATATTTTGCATGATATCTAAAGTATAAAAATATAATTTAGTGAACATAAACAAATCCAGTAAGCAGCCAACAATAGGAATTAAAGTCTTACCTCTAGCAATTTCAGAATCACTTTGTATTTTTTCTGGAGATACAGGCGGAAAAGCTGGTTTATCAACTAACAATTTTGTAGGTTTTGTTTTCCTATTAAATAAACTTATAAATAAAGGAAAAAATTACACGGTTAAAATGACATAATAATGAAACAAAAAATAATATCATTTTATTTTGTAAACGACTTACTTGGAAGGTTTTATCATAAGTTTTTGGCCATGTTGCAGTTCTTCTTTGAATCTAAAACGATTTTATTTACAAGAATTCATTTTCAACGATAAGTATTTACTTACATCGAAAACAATAGTTACTACGGTACCCTAAAAATTAAGATACCTTTTAACGCTTTCTTTATATTTGGTATAAAATCTGATTATCCCTTCAGGCCAACCACTTCCAGGTTTTTGGATCGGTATAAGCATTTCATTAGGATCGTCGTAGTATTTATTAAGTAGTGCATAAATTTCCTCATCTTCTTTCCATTGCCTTAAAAATTGTTTTGTAAAAGATTTATTATAAAGTGGCCCTTCACCCTGCAGTTATAGTAGTATATCTCAAGTATAATACGTGTACTAAAGCCATGTGCTATTGAACCTCTAGAGCCCAGCTGTACATAATGGTAACCTATACTTTAAATGATATTAAAATTTGTTATCGTTTACGGAATCCTGATCTCAATAAGAAAATCAAGGAATAGTACGCTACCGGCCTGTGTCTACATACGGTAGATACTTACACGTCGTTATGAGCGAATATGAGTTCAACGGGAAATGGGCAGGGGTTGGTGATGCTGAAGTAGTTATGTGAGGTATCAGCGTACGGCAAAGTAGGGGGGAAGGTCACTCGGGGTCCGATGACGACCACGCGAGGTACCATCCCCTTGCCGCCGACGAGTATGGACAGTTTGTTCGGGTTCATGTGAAACGTGAACACAAGTAATGCTTCAAACTTTGCCTGTGGAACAAATAATTAATATAAGTAACTTTAAAGTATTTTAAAATCATTTAGTTAAAGAAAATCGATTGTAATACATTCTGAAAGTACACTTTGTCACATTAATACGTTGTGTTTTTTCAACGTAGTTGTTTAGCGATAGTCATATATTAATAAGCCTCCCACCCAAAGTTCCAACCCCAAAAAATTCTTATGTATTACAAATTTATTGGATTTTGAGGATTATATAGACAAGATGACGATGACGCACTTTATATATTAACCAATCATAATGATATTGAATAAATTTTAAACACTTGCGAAAAACCTTTAAAATATGTGGCCAGTTTCGCACAAGACATTCACCTCCACTGTAGGGCAAAAAGCTATTCGGAACAGTCCTCCTTCACCCGGCTCATATCTACCGGACGTCGTTTCCAATTTCAGGGCATTTGAACCTTTCGTTTTCATCTTGATTGTAGCATACCAAATGCATGGAGGCGCTCCGCTAAAATTCCAAAAATTACAAGTAAAAATAAAAGCGACACGATTAGTATATTTAGTCATACGTATTATTAAAAAAATATACTTACATGTTTTTCAAGGGTATCGTGTACAATATTTTGTCGCCGCATCGCACCGAGCCGAAATAAATAGACTTAACCTTAGTATGAAGATATGGCAGGGCACATAGTGCTTTTACGTGCACAGGAATTGATATCCCAAATGGTATCTAGAGGAAATAAAAATCATTTAAAACGCCGTTTGCTCTTCTTAGTTTGAAGTCATCTTAACTACAAAATCTTGTTTTGCTGGTGTTTTTTTGTACTTACCTCCAAAACAATTTGCGCCTCAAATTTTTGTTCCCCTTCATTGATCTCACTAACGTTGGGTGTGTAAGTAATTTCTATTTTTCCTATTTCACCTGAATTAATTTTACCACAAAGCTTAAAATTTAAATTCGAGGGAACAATAGTTTTCCTTGAAATGCATAGTTTTGTCGGATTTGGACCGTAGTTAATAACATCTACGGACGTTGATGTCTGGAAAGTTTTTTTAAAATTGTTTATATTTTTCGAAGTTACAAAAGTACCCCAGTTTAAAAAATACACATACCATAGCACCATTTGTTACTACTCCGAGATCTAATAAATAAGGAGTAGTTTCAATTTCAAATCCCGTTATAGTGGAATGCTTTCCCATCTTTGAAGTAGATAATACATTTGGGTTTTGCTTCAAATATCTCTTCACAATTTCTCTTTCTATTGCTAAATCAATATCTAATATTGACGGATACTCATCCTGAAATACAAATAAAATTAATTTTGGACTTTTTGAAACTAAAAAAATATTATATAATATCTAAGGCTTCTGAAGACTGGTAAATTAGATTTTACCATTATTGAACAAATATGCCAAGTTCCGTCAAATAAAGCGTCTTGAAAAAAATTCTCGTTATATTGTGATGAGTTTAATAAAAGTTTCGAAGTTGTCTTGCCAAATAACTCCATAACAGCGTCTATATACTCGAGAGTCAGTGTCGCTATAGCTGCATATTGTAACTCCAAATCGCTCTAAAATGCATCAAAAGTCGTTTACCAGATTATAAAATACCCGCTTCATCAAAAAGCAAATAACAGAAAAAGGTTTGAAACTTAAATCATCATTATGCTACTCTTGAATACCTAATATTGATATTATGATGAGTAATAATATACCTCAAATTTACATTTGGGTAAGCTGAGATACACTTGTGGTATCACACCCCATCCGTAGACGTCCACTTGCAGTGGAGGAAGATGTCCTACTTCTAAAGAAAATGATCTCTTGAAGTATCCCATGAGGCCAGGTTTAATCTCAACGCTAATTTCTGCTTCTTCCGACGGCTTCAGCAGCTTTATTTTTGGTTTTATATTGACGATAGTCATATCAAGCTCATTTGCATTTTTACCTTTCTTGAGATGGGCGTTAAATTGAAATGGTAAAAACCCTTTGTTAGACAACAAGATTTTTTCAAAAGCGCTCTCATTGAACGTGCGTATTCTAAAATTAATATTTTTTGGACTTAAACAGTATGACAAACTGGCACTGCGCCCAACTATTGATACGTATGTAGACGGGCCTCCGAGGACGATACATTCCAAAAGTGCTGTTATGCTTGTATTGTCAGGGGGTGTAAAAGTAACATGAACCTCTTGAATTTCATTTGGTTTTAGTAGTCCACCGTTGGGTTCCACTTGTAGAACTCTATTTATGATGTCAGTATTACGATTCACTTTTTGAGACAGTGTTGCTCTTCGATGAAAACTTGTATCATAGGCTCCAACTATTATTGGCGCTATCTTTTCCAAAACTTTGTCATTTATGATATTTTTACTATCAAACAAATCATCTGGCAACGTTGTATGATTATTACTATTGTCCTTGTCAGAATTATTTCCATTCATATTTTCTAGGGTTTAAAAATAATAAAATTTAGTATTATAATAATAAATTTCATTCGGATCGTCTTATTAAAATACTTACTGTTTAAATCACCAATATTGATACCAACTGGAATTTCTGAATCTAGGTTTTCCTGAACTTCCTGTTGTATTTCCTATACGTTTAGAAATGAGATATCAGTGGGCGTGATCGCAAAATAAAAACAATATTATAATTATACTCAATCAATTCAAACATTACCGTCCCTGTAATTGAATATTCTTTCCACTTCAATTTATAACAAACAAGTAAAGGAGACATGTTTTGTATCTTCATTGATTTGCTTGTAATACTCTTATTCAGAATACATTGGAAATCTATATCACGTGTCAATGCCGAGACATTCGGGTGGTTAATTTCTCCAATTAATTCAACAGCATCCTTAAAATAATGCATTTTATGTTAGATAAAATATATTATTTTATAGTATTTGAATAGGATTTCCACAAGTTTAGCGTTTGTTTGAAATTTAACCACTAATATTATGTGCTCAGCATTTTTTTAAGTAAGAATTTATTTCGAATTATCTAACAGAAAAAGATTAAAACCTTATTCTTGTGGCATTTTAGTTTTACTTTTAGCAGATCACGATAGATTTGCGAAGTCGGAGAAGTATGTTCGGATGTGTCGAACAAGACTTGTAGTTTCATTACTTCTTGATGCTCCAGTTTTTCTTCAACTATGTAAGTGAGTTCATACACCTCTTTAATTTTATTAATGTCTTCAAAAAGACTAAGGCTACTTTTCTTGTGGACGATGTTGTGTTCCTGAGTGACACAGTCCATAAACACTTGTGAGTATCTCAACTCCAAATCAGTTCCAATTGGTCCGTTATCATAGTCTCTATTAATTACATGGCAATCACAAATACTTTCTTCGTAAGGATATATTTTATATGAGCTAGATTTTTTAATAATAGCAAATGGAGGCTTTGTAGTTATTTCCAAGTCGAGTGGAAGCGTAGTTATGTTTTTTATTGCTACCGTATCTAAAATATAAAATTATTTTACGGAATTACCCAAAAATAACAAGAGTCGAGTATTTACATACCATACGACATTATGAAGTGGTACACTACCTATTAGCTTATAGTACTCATTGTAGGGTCCATGATCATAACGAAAGTCTATCGTCAGGGGTGATAGCATAATTTCTGGATCAACAAAAGTAGCACAAATTTGACATTGTGCTAAAAGTTCCTTTTTATTGATTCCTTCCACACATCCCACCAAATACCACGTTTCGTCCACAATCATTGCTTTATCGAATGTACCAGAAATGGTTAATTCAACTTTCTCTCCTGCTAACATCTTCCATGTTCTTGGTTGTAGATCAAACATCTTCCTAAAATATTAAGCAATATTGAGCAATTCAAAAGTTTCCCACAGTGACTTGCTATTGCTATTTTGCCTCCAGATTTCATAAAATAATCGGCCAAGTGCGAGTCGGAATCGCGCACGAAGGGTTCCGTACGATTATAGAGCAAAATTAGGACATAAATTGTGTTTTTTGTATGGGAGATACCTTATTTTTTTATTTTATTTTAATATTATTATTAAATATTAAAGTACACATATAACTAAGAATTTTGTGAAAAATTCAAGTACGGTAGGTTGCCATTTTTGATATAGAGCAAAAAAGGCCAAAAAAATCACGTTTGTTGTATGGGAGCCCCTCTTAAATATTCATTTTATTTTATTTTTAGTATTTGTTGTTATATCGGCAACAGATATACATAATCTGTGAAAATATCAAATCTTTAGCTATTACCGTTCTTGAGTTACAGCCTGGAGACAGCAAAAAAGGCCAAAAAAATCACGTTTGTTGTATGGGAGCCCCCCTTAAATATTCATTTTATTTTATTTTATTTTTAGTATTTGTTGTCATAGCAGCAACATATTATTAGAGAGTATAGGAAAAGTCTTGAATTATACATTGAGCGGTATTTATTCGAGCAGAGTTTCACCTTACACGTTTCAAAGTTAATTACAGAATGAATCAATCAATGCAATATGGCTGGCTTTTATACCATTTTACACAAAATGGAACGAACTTCCGTTGACAATTCGAATATAGTAAAATCATATAAAATACATTAGAAATTAAGAATGGCTAAGAATAAGTTAAGTACATAATTCTAAATATTAATTAATGTACTAAGATAATTATTTACTGAAATATGAGAACAGGAAGTTATAACGGAAGTAAGTAATCTATTTGTCAAAATCAAGTACCTTACTTATTACTATTTAAAATATAATTATCACTAATCAAAATTATATAAAGTGACTAATATAACATGTAGCTTGGCCATTGACATCCGCTAAGGCGCTAACATTCGGCCATCCTGCATTAGGCGTGTCCTCACGACGTTCCCATGGTTTGCTCCCCTGTGCTTTACCAGTGCCAGAACTGCCAGTGGTCTGAAACACAGAAAGACAACGAAACAGTATTTTGTAAAAATTTTAGTATCACATCTCATCTCCAGCCAACATGGCATTTCTGAAGCCGAAAGGTAATTTATGCATTTTAATTTTTGTTGTACAGATGTAATTAAATTTAGCTCAATTTTAGAATATTTGTAAGGTCACCCAGACTTATTGGGTCACATAGACATCGGTCGCGTAGACGTCGGTCGCGTAGCCGTCGGTCGCATAGACGTCGGTCGCATAGACGCCGGTCGCATGGACGCCGGTCGCATAGACGCCGGTCGCATAGACGCCGGTCGCATAGACGCCGGTCACATAGACACCAGTCAGGTAGTCACACAGACTTATTGTTAACTAGTCGTCCCGGCAAATATTGTTTTGCCATATAAATTATTTCAGATTTCGCCCATATTATTTTATTGAAGCGACTAAATAAGTATGGCACCATGGCATCGTCCATCGCTATCCCGTCGCGTCGCACAAAAAAAAATGCATTCTGTCAATTCTGTTATGTTAATAAAATAATTCTATGCTAAAGTTAGAGTAGAAATAAGAATTTTTAAATTTTCTAATTTTCCGCTCAATTTTTAAAAGTTTCCTGTTATAACATTGATCTCCGGATAATAACAAACATCAAAATAAGAAATAGTGAAATCGGTCCAGCCGTTCAGGCGTGATGTCATGACCACGCGAATATGGATTCATTTTTATTATAATATTATATTAAGATGAGTAGGTCACACAGACTTTGGTCACACAGACTTTTTGGTCACACAGACTTAAACAATAATTCCGTTTGTAGTGAGATTCAGTTTTTCGTAAAATTTTTATCTAAGTATTTGTTTCTTCGAAGAACGTATACCATTAATTCAACATGGCGATCAGCTGATTGGTGCCTGGCGGTTTACAAGTCACGGTTCCTTTCCTTGAATTTCTCACTAAATCACAGGACTTTGCACTGTTGCTATTTATATTTTAGTAAATCTGCACTGCAGCAATCGTTTTTTGCACTTTTCCTTGTAGCACAACTATTTGTTTTATTTTAAAATCATAAAATATGCGGAGGCGATTTGAACTATTACGGTGATACCAGCCGAAAAAGTTTTTGGTCACACAGACTTTTTGGTCACACAGACGACTATTAAAACCCTCGTTCATTTTTTTGTACTAAATAATACTACCTATTATGATATCTTGTATTATGCAGGCCACAGACTACTTTATCAGGTCACATAGACATCAGTCACGTAGACATAGACATCAGCCACGTAGACATAGACATCAGTCACGTAGACATAGACATCAGTCACGTAGACATAGACATCAGTCACGTAGACATAGACATCAGTCACGTAGACATAGACATCAGTCACGTAGACATAGACATCAGTCACGTAGACATAGACATCAGTCACGTAGACATAGACATCAGTCACGTAGACATAGACATCAGTCACGTAGACATAGACATCAGTCACGTAGACATAGACATCAGTCACGTAGACATAGACATCAGTCACGTAGACATAGACATCAGTCACGTAGACATAGACATCAGTCACGTAGACATCAGTCAAATAGACATCAGTCACATAGACATCTGCAGTCACATAGACTTATATTGTTAATGAATAGGTCACACAGACTAGTTTATAAATAATATTACTATGTCGATTTTAGGATTTGATCACACAGCCATCCTATAGATAATATTATTGTTGATTTTAGGATTTGATCACACAGCCATCCTATATAGATAATAAATTATTACTATGTTGATTTGAGGATTTGATCACACAGCCATCCTATAGATAATATTATTGTTGATTTTAGGATTTGATCACACAGCCATCCTGTGGATTATCTTGTAAGATGCAGGCCACATAGACCAATTTATCAGGTCACATAATATACTTTATTTCAATTTAGAACTAAACTGCTGCTTCGACTATGCTTCCAATATTTTTGTAACTGTTTGGTCTTTTAGATGCAGCTTCGGGACCAGCTTCTTATTAATATTATCAATTGTGAAGAATATAGAAGTAGAAAGCTAAGGTGTGATGATAATAATAAAATAGTTATTAAATTTGCATATACCTATTCGATCAATAAAATTTGTTTCTGTACACATGATACTGTATAAATTATTATCCCTAATCTTTTTAGTTACATTATACAAAAATTATATTAAAATTAACTTTCTAATCAATCAATTGGATCACCGTGTCTACCTCAGCATCGCTAGATGAACTGTCAGTATCAGAAGTTACCGATTTATAAGGCCTTAATACCTCACCCCTTACTACAGCTGAAAACTTCTTATTTTTCAATTTTTGGGTCACTTCGGCATTGGGATTTGCCATTTCCACAATACTAGATCACCGACTGAATTTTCCTACATTTCTTGTTAGTTTTGTCAAATTTTCGTAACAGTCATATAATTTCTATCAATTAGTAGCTTTGCTGTTGCCCTTCTTTCAGTTAATGCCTGTCGTTGCGAAGTACGGTCACTAGCACCACTGGATGGAATAGCTGGGAATTTTGAGTTATCATGGCTAAACATAAGCTTACATGAAAGGAAGTAGTAGAATTAGGTGTATTATTTATCCCCATACTATTTCCATTAATTTGTCATCCGAAACAGTTTCATTTTCAGACATAGTGATCAGTCCATCAATTATGGTACCATTTACTCTTTCCACTCTGGATCATTTGATCTGAGATTAGCTATAGCATTAAGGGCATGTTTTAAAAAGAAATGCTTTGCCTCTATGCTATTATGCGGACTGGGTTTCTAAACTGGGAAATATTAAAGTAAGTATTTTGTGAATTTTATGGAACTAAAGATTTTGACGGGCTTAGCAAAAACAAATTGTAACGACAAAAATGTATGTGTTGCCATTCTTAGTCCTAACAATACAACTGGACTGTACTCAATTTGCAGGTCATAATCTTGTATGCTAAGCCACCATTCGAGCAATACGAGGAACAAGATCTTTTTTTGCTAAGGGTTGTGCATAACGGTGCATAATCCGTTATAACGTTTACTTGGATACCTATTATATAAATACGGGAACGCTTTAAAGATTCCACAATGGCTAATGTTTTTCACTCGTAACTGTAGTAAAACCGTTCTTTGGATGTGACCACCAAAATAGGCTATAGGTTGAAATGTGCCGTCCTGCTGTTTTTGTATTAGTATACGCCCTATTTTACTTGCATCTTTGAGTGTGTGAATTTAAATTTCGGTAATCAATGCACAGACCGTTATCTTCACCCTTCTTTTTATCTAAAATCACTTGACTAGTATATTCAGACAGAGTGACGAATGATACCAGCTCCCAAAATATTGTTAACCTTTTCATCAACTATTGCATTTTTTTAAGACACCTATCCCATAGAGCTTACAAAGTACAACTTTATAAGTTGTCTTTATTTTCATTTGTAATAAATCTGTGCCCTAAATCTTTTGTATCCCTAGTGAATAAATATATCTATTATCTTATCTAATATCATCATTTTTTTTTATCTAAACTTTCACCAATATCTACCTTACCTATATTAAACACTAATTTCCGATTCAATGCCATATTTTGTGATTCAATTGATAAAGTCTTACTTTCAGTGGATGTATTTGAGTCGATAATATTAACAACTAGCTATCCCGGTGAACTTCGTGTCACTTTAAAACCTTCCCTGGACTTCTAAGAATATTTTAATACTAAAATCAGCCCAATCCGTTAAGAATGCTCCAACCGGAGAATTAGCAGGTCGGATGTCTGTCAGTACGAATATCGACGTTAATTACATTAAAATAAGATTCATATTAGCGCGCCGTGTACAGTGGCGGTTACGATGCTCGCCGCGTTCTTGATATGGCGAAAATGTATGAAAAAATTTGAGAAATTTTCTTATTTTTCTTATAACTGGAAAAGAAAACTTTTTTGTATACTAATTTTCCTCAGTTCAGTGTATTTAGATATTAAGGTACCTAATCAGACCCCATTTTTTCATATTTTGCGATTATTGTGATGGTTAAAACGTATTTTATGTGAAAATTTTGTATGCGACTATAGAATTTTTATGGTACAGTCGTGGAGATGAATATATTATTATCTTTCATTTGAAACCAAAATATCCTCGCAGTTTGACTCCTAATTTTTTAATACGGTACCGGAAAATCGCTGATATTTGTAAAAGTGTCCTTAAGCCGTGACTAACACATTTTAAAATCCATTTTTATATATAAGACCTCAGCCCGGGCAAGTATCGTATGTGCAGGCCAAGTTATTTCAATTTCACCAATATTTATAACTTTTGTAAATGACCCTCAACACTGACAGCTCCTCCAGGAATTATATAACACAATTATACAAGAATTATATATAGCACGTAAACTGTTCCATTGAATTTTTCTCATTTGTATCGATATCTACAAATACACATATTACAGTAATTATTTTTAGGTAAAATTGTTTCATGCTTAAGTACTTCAGCAAAACAAATTATAAGTCTCTGTAAAAGTGGCAGAATTAGCTGTAGTAACTAATAACAGGCTGGTGGATCATTGTTTGTCCAATAATTATTAAGTCTATGCTACTTGGCAGTAGTTTTGTACAGTCTCAGATTTCATTATTCTTGTTGATTGGCTCCTACCCACACAATTTTGTTTTTTTTTTTGTGTAAATATTATTCACTAAGATAGTGTTGAAGTATAAAAAGTGTTACTCACTCGTGTTGAATTCTGCGGTTGCCGAGTTGTTCGCTGTATTTGCGAACCAGCAGTTAGCCGTCGATCGTCGTATGACCGGGGCGTTGAAAAGCTTCAATGGCCTACTATTCGACATATTTTGTAGCGGTGTTTATTCCTGGCTGGGGAGCTGCTGTCGATTTTCCATCACCTGCACCTTTCCTCCAATCCAAGTAGTCTTTCGCATTGGCTTGGCTTGTACTGTAGTTCATTTGGCAACCCTTTTATGACGCAAGATATTGCATGCTCGCCCTGGATTTCGCATTTCTTAAGCAGAGAGACTTTATCGTTGTAATATTTGGTCATCGTCGCGCTTTCAGTCTTTGTTCGAACCATCATAGCTTCAATGCAGTCATTGTCTAGCGAACCTACGTAAACGAAATTGCACGATGAACTGTCGATCGGCACTGTTCCATCCGTAAACCTCTCTAAGCTGGTCGTTTTTATGCAGCCATGTAGCTAAATTATAAGCGTCGTCTTCTGGTTCAAACTTTGGTATCACTTCTGCATCAGTTTGAGTAATTACTAGGCACTCTGGTTCACTATCACAATCACTTGTCTATAATGTTCGAAGAGAAAAAAAAATCACTTTCTACGCAGTGGAACGATCCCACTTCTGAAATATTAGAGAGTATAGGAAAAGTCTTGAATTATACATTGAGCGGTATTTATTCGAGCAGAGTTTCACCTTACACGTTTCAAAGTTAATTACAGAATGAATCAATCAATGCAATATGGCTGGCTTTTATACCATTTTACACAAAATGGAACGAACTTCCGTTGACAATTCGAATATAGTAAAATCATATAAAATACATTAGAAATTAAGAATGGCTAAGAATAAGTTAAGTACATAATTCTAAATATTAATTAATGTACTAAGATAATTATTTACTGAAATATGAGAACAGGAAGTTATAACGGAAGTAAGTAATCTATTTGTCAAAATCAAGTACCTTACTTATTACTATTTAAAATATAATTATCACTAATCAAAATTATATAAAGTGACTAATATAACATGTAGCTTGGCCATTGACATCCGCTAAGGCGCTAACAATATATACATAATCTGTGAAAATATCAAATCTCTAGCTATTACCGTTCTTGAGTTACAGCCTGGAGACAGACAGACAGACAGACGGACAGACAACGAAGTCTTAGTAATAGGGTCCCGTTTTTACCCTTTGGGTAAGGAACCCTAAAAATGTATGCTTCTGAATTTAATCCAAGTAGTCCGATTTTGTGTATTATTCCCTTTAGTTAATATCAACATTAAGATGGTTGAATTATTGTTGTTTACCCCTTAGTTTTCTTTACTTAAATTGTTTCTAAGTTTAACCTTAAACAAAATCTAACTTGATATTAAATAATGACAACTAAATGCTTACGTTTCTCGTATGTTTAACGGATTCGGTTTGGCTAGTTTGTAAAAATCACACCACTCCAATGTATGAATACGAGTGCCAAAGTTTTGCATTGTCACTTGGCACTGAAATGGCAGCTTCGTAAAATGTTTCCCCAATTCCACTCTGTCTCTTAATTCACCAATCATGATACTGGTACCAATACCAGTTGCTGTTAAATGTATGATCTGTAATGAGGCAGGCGACATGAAATTTACACACCCTAGAGATATAATTAATGATTGCATAAAGCGTTCATCCTCTTCTATGTCAAAGTCATTCGTACTTATAATTAGTAATTAATACGTATTCAAATTATAATAAAGTGTGTCCTTGGTATTCGTTATTTAAAGTGTATGATTGTTTTAATCACTTACCAAATCCTTCAGATTTTTTATTTTTATAACAGCTCTATTCGAATAATTCTCTGCGTCCACAAGATATAGACCAAATGTTATAGTGAATTCTGATTCAGGCTCAATTTGTCCTTCACTAGGATTGATATTAAATTTATCGTCGTTTTTTGCCTGAACAGAAAATGGACCAATATAGGCAGCGATCCATACTAATATTATAAATGCGTCTGCAACCTCTTCACGTCCAAACCGCTGAACCGATTTTGCTGAAATTTGCTATGGAAATACTCTGAGTCCTGAGAAGGACATAGGATACTTTTTACTCCTGAAAAATGTATGGTTCCCCGCGATAAACGAATTTTGGCGCAACGGAGTTGCGCGCGTCATCTAGTTGAATATAATTTCGAAGTATGGTTAGAACGTATATTGCAGCTCATTATAACTACATTAAACTACTATTTCTATTATTGTCAAGGGTATACTCACCAATTGAACTGAAAAGGGTATGACTATAGGCGAAAGGTTATATAGCGTGAGTGACTTATCCT
Organism: Plebejus argus; assembly: GCA_905404155.3. Lineage (NCBI taxonomy): Eukaryota > Metazoa > Arthropoda > Insecta > Lepidoptera > Lycaenidae > Plebejus > Plebejus argus. The sequence goes on along the minus strand of FR989927.1, from coordinate 13,677,210 downwards.
TCATCGTCAGCAGTTTTATTTGATCCCAGCTTAGTGATGATGTGGAGCAAGTGACAGTTGGCGGGACGCCGGTCGCTGTCACGTAGCACACATGCACGGGGTCGGGTAATCCGAAAATATTAAAACTAAAATATGTTATTACATTGAACGAGTATATAGTCGAAACAGGCACAATATTTTAAGCTGATCGCACATTTGTCAGCAGTGCCGTAAATAGGGCGATGCTCAGTGCCCAGGCACAGGGCGTAGACTCTGGGAGGCGCAAAATGGCCAGACTAGAGAGGCCTATACATATCAAAAAAACAAGGGCGCAGATATAAATGCTCGCACAGGGCGCAAAAAAGGCTATTTACGGCACTGTTTGTCAGCCCCGTACGCGACGTACGCGCAAATGCGTCGCGTACGGTGCGGATGAATGTGCGAGGTTTCACATCATTTCATACAACAAATTCTAAAATGCGGCGGGTGCTTGCTGATAAATGTGCTCATTTTTATGTAGTTCTGTCCTAAAATTCAAACAAATACAAATATACAGGCCGTCTATTTGGAATGGCGTCACCCCGTACATTTTAAATAAGACAGTTTACAATGTTACGGACAGCTTTTTATCATTCACGTAATGATTTAACACTGCGTACACGCAATTAATATTTTTGGACAGCTTGACCAACCTCAAAGCGGCCTTCTTGCGTCCGAGTTCCACAGCCGTGACTGAAATTAGTAACTTCAAAATTGTCTTCGGTTTTATAAAGCCTTCTTTTACGTCTATATCGATCTTAATTTTTGATTGTGTCTGTTGAAGAGTCAAAAAAAAACTTTTATTGAAGAAAGACAAATTATCGTGGCGCATACTTACATAAAATTATGGAGATTAACATAAACCGCAAAGACAAACACATATTTCATTAAAGGTTACTGTTATCTAAATAGTAAATCCTTGTTCCATTAGATGAAAATCCTCGGTCAGTTTACCTGAGATTCATAAAGTGAGAAATATCCCGTAATATTAGAAAACTTTATGTTCAAAACATGCTTGTAGGGATAATCGAGCACACATGCATCCAATATCAAGTCGGGTACTTTAAGTATCGCAGGTACAGTCGCGTTGAAAGTGATAGGTAAAGTGATGGGTAAGTTCTCAGATTCATCCAGCTCTACTTGAAGACGGCTCTGATACTCTCTCACTATATTGGCTGTTAATGTTATCTTAAAACGAAAAAATAAACAACTAATTATATTATTAAACATATATACACACACGCGGACACAAGTATATTTCGCACGAAAGCTCTGAGGAATCGGGTCTTAGGAACGTTTAAGGGCCTTGTAGAGTAGCTCCCTACTCATCGTCCATCTTCCTCGACTCCCAGAGGAAAAATTACAGTGATGCAAAGTTCTATGTTCCTAATAATAATCAGAAAATTAACCTGTAAAATAACACTAGATTCGGATTTTATACTGATCTTATTTGGTTCAATTATGAATTCTTTAGGACAATATGCCAACTCTGGCTTAGGGTACCCGGCGAGGGCGTAGTCCTCTAGCGTGATGCTGTTGAACTCTGTCCCATCAGTTGGCACGATGACACTCGCACTCACGTCTATTGTAGACTCATTGACTACTTCTAATTGTATAGTTTTAGGTACTCCTGTAACGAGATTCGGAACAAAATGTATACTTATTTTTAATCTTACGAATTTTATTTTTCATTGACCAAATGAGATTGTACGCAGAAGTATGAAAGCTATGATATCACGATACTATAACTACCTTATGATTATTTTATACCTTTCGTTCTTCAACTTATTTATCTTATATAGAGTGTGTACAAACTTTTATTTTGAAACATAATCTTATTCGAAAGTGTTTACAAAATTGTAACCTCACCTAAACAGACATGTCCAAAATTAATGAGCGGTAAACTAAACGCTAATGATGGGTACACTACGGCGCCCCTGAAATTAAAAAAATTGAAACAATTAATAATGACTATGCATACAGTATTCAACAAGATTTTATTAAGTTTAAATTACCTTAAAAATACTTTTACAAACTCAGGAGAATCACGAATAGCAAAATGTATTTCCTCAAAAAATGATCCATGTTTTGAGCTGCAAAACGAGAGCACAAAAGTATCCATTTCTCCAGGACGTAAGCATAGCTTTTTTGGGTGGCATGAAATTGTGCCACCAAATAAGGTAGGTTGCTCTACATAACCGATTGTCCCATTAATATGTCCTGCAATGGTAACTCTATGGTTAAGGCATTAGTGTAATGCGTCTAAATGCCTCTACACATTACCTCATGATGGACTAATCACTAATACAAGCAGTGAAGGGTAGAAGGGCATATTAGTTAATGATTGCTCAATGATATTTCATATTGCTATCGTAAGCTTCACAATCTTACGATAGCAATATGAAGTAAGAGGTAAGAGGCGGCTCTGTATATCAATTGATTTGAAATAATAATAATCTTGTATTAGCAACGTACCCTTGTTCGTAGCAACTATTTCGTAATTATAAGACTTCTTTATGTAAATACGATTTACGTCCAGTGTCTGTAAGTTTAACGTGATCGAGGGGGGCAGGGACGTCCCAGTCATTTTCAAGGGAATGCGGCTGGCAAAACCGTCCACGTCCAAGTATGTCATCGCTTCCAGCTCGCCAATTTCGCTTGGAGTAAATGTTACAGTTAGCTCCGCTGAACTGTTAGCCCAAATTGTACCACTCTGTAATGTTGTAACTATTCAGTAATTATATTCCTATAATTTATCTTTTAGCCTAGTGCGTGACATCAATTAATTTGTTATTAACTTACTAATACTTGCAGTATCTAATGCAAAACGTAACGTAAAAAAGGAAATAATTTGTCTGTAATTTAAATAAAAACGTAATTATAGTTCATCAGCCAATAACAAAAGAAACATGAGAATGTGGTGTCTATAAATAGTACGCAAATTCGGCGAGTCGGGTCCATGACACACTGGCCTATTTAGAGTACAAAGACTCTGTGCTCACGATTCATACGAACTAATCTATGCACTTGTATGAAGTATTAGGTAAAGTGGTAAATATTGACTTAATCCAAAGACAATTCTATCGCATAACGTAGAGCCTCTACGACGTTACGTAGCACAACGCACCACATAGTAAAACAAACTTACCTAAACCATACAAACCTACTCAGTTTTCAAACTTTTACTTACTAGTGGTGTTATAGAAAAATGTGGATGTTTAAAATACAAAGACTCGTCGACGGCCAGAGCTTCTATTTCGTCACAGAAAATTCTTGTGTAAACTCTTTCATGTTCGTCGGTACTCGATACATCGTAATACACTAGTTTATTTGATTTTATACTTTCGAGTTCTTTTACATTATAAAATATATCGGTCAGTTTAAGTTTATTTTCAAAATCTATAATCAAAAAAAAATTTTTTTTCTACATGAGAGTCATAGCAATATTTAAATGTAATTATTACTAAACTTGTTTTCTAGAGGTTGTTTATAACTAAGAGATAATATGGACTAGTCTTCATTCCTTCATAATGTGTATTATAAAGGAATGAATTTTAAATTTCTGCACCTTTTGATTATGTCTATATAAAATACCTATCTCTTTTTCAACTTTTAACGTCACCTACCTTTAGAGAAACATTCGTTCTTCATGCACGTATATGAAAGCGAATGATTTGACTTGTTAAATATTTTTATCGTCTGTTGCTGCTGTAACTTACTAAAGGTATCCGGAAATCGTATGACAGTCTTTTCCAATTCAACATTTACTTCATATTTTGCACCAATTAAATTTATGCAGAAAATTTCACCTGCAATGTGTATGATTAATATTTAAAAAAATATTCCTTACACAACCTACGCACATTAAGTACAATACATTATTATGGCCTAGGATCCCTCCATAGAAGGACCTTCACCGAGCTGGATAATGGATGAAAAGTATTTTATATTCGTATGTCAACAAATGTATTGCAAGTGCCTAAAAAAATCAGTCCAAAATAAAAAAATAAAAAATATATTTTTTTTCCATTTGGTTGGTTTGGTTAATAGACAAATTCTTTACCAATCGAATGTATGAAGCTCGTAGAATATGAAAACGTTAGGTTTTCTATTTTTTTCCTGTCACAACTCTTGGGGTAGGCAGGTAAATCGATACTATAGTACCGGTCTGGTTTAAATGCTTAATGCATATTCTATGGGCTTCATAGTTTCGATTGGTATGGAATTCGTCTATTACCAAACCAGAGAAACGTAAAAAAATTGTTTTTTATTTTTTTCATTTTTTTATTCTGGACTGAAAATTTTTAGGCAACCCACTGAGGCAACCCACTTGCAATAAATTTATTGACATACGGAATTAAATATAAAATACTTTTCATCCATTAACCAGCTCGGTGAAGGTCCTTCTATGGTGGGATCCTAGGCCATTAGCTACCCCCACTACGTAAGGCTGTAGGGGCAACCAGTGAAGGAATTAACGACCGGTTTGACGTCACGTCACGATTTTTACAGTCGCATATCGCTTAATCTAATATATAAGATTCTCGTATCAGTGTTTGTGTGCGAACTCCTCCAAAACGGCTCAAACGATTTTAATGAAATTTCAACATGTACCTACATTCGTTAGGCCTGAGAATAGGTTTTATCTACTTTTGCCGGGTCAGCTAGTATTAATGTAATATTAAAATTAATTGTTACTTATTTCACGTATACTTTGTAAAATTAATAACTACAGCGATTAATGATATTGAATGTTTGTACAAAATATGCACTGACAACTGAATGTATAACTAGAACACCGCCGTTAACTCAGGAAACGGGGAATGTGTTCGCCGGTTATATTTAACTACAACCGCATTCTATACTCTTGTTCGCATATAAGTCCGACATAATATTATTAAATATCAGTAAAATTTTTATATTTGTACATACTATTGCTATAAATGTTGGCAATCGTAATTTTTATAATTTTTATTATGATTTGGGGCGAAACGTGCTAGCGTTACTTCCTTAGCCATTTTAAAACAAAAAGTACTTCTCTCTACATCTTCGCAAAAGGCAATCCTCTAAATCATATATTTTGTAGTAAAAAACGATGGAATATGTTATTTTACGTGTTCGTCAAACTTTTTTAAAATTCGCCCAATAGTTTGGGAGCATATTCGATATGAGCAATTAAATCTTTCCTCTTTATTATATTAATAATGTTATTATTATATGTGATGAAGTTTTACCCGTTTCCAATATAGCATTGAGAACTCCTTTCATTTCTCCTAGGTGCATTGTTTGGAGACCAATTCGAACATCTAATTTTTCGTTCGGATTCAAACTCAGAGTCTTCGGTTGAACTGAAAACGGACTGTAGAAAAATGAAGCAGATATAAAATGGGCTAATAACTAGTACTAATAATAGTAACAAAAAATTAAGAACATAATTTTTTACTTCTTTGTATTAAAAGTAAGTCCTGAAGATACTGTGCCAACATTTTGTATAGTTAGTGTTACGTAGTTCATGACCTTCAGTGGCCCAGGAGGAAGAACAACTTCGTCCGGAAAATTGAATATAGCTCTTGGCCCCATTGCTAAAACATAAGAGATTGATACTGGGGAAAGCACATCTCATGATGAAATAAAATATAACCTATCAATATTCAATATACAAAAAATCTGCTGGTGAGGGTTCCGTTTTAGGGTTCTGTAATCAACTAAGTTTTGTTGATTACAGAACCCTAAAATGAAACCTTAGCCACCTTCACCAGCAGATTTTTTGTATATTGAAAGGTTAATAGTTATATAAATCATTAAATCAAGCCCGTCGAATTAAAACATTAAATCGTTTCTAGCTACCACTCTCGAGAATTTTCTCAGGGGAAATTGTTGTTCGTGTTATGAAAATGAAGCTACTTACGAAAAATTAGCTTAATGGTACCTAATCAAAAAAAATGTTAGTAGTAATGCTAGGGAACCCGGACCATATAAACGCTACTACGCCAATAATAATAATTTAACGAATTACGAATAATAATATCGGATTAGTGTTCGATACGATTAAAGACACACATAATATGTTTGTACATTTACATAAGTTGCCAATATTATTATCCTTTCTTTTGGCTTTAATATCAGTTCTGAAAATCTTAGGCCAACAATGTCCATAATGGTCCTAAATATACTTAACCATTCGCTGCAATAGTTGTAAATTGTAATAATATAGATATCGTTTATTAGCACTAATATATACTTTTTTACTATTACAATATAAAATATTAATATAATTAAGTCTGTAGTCTGTACTATATCTAGTTCTTAAAACTGTCGTAGAACGTAATACGTAGAGGGTCTACGAAGGCACTACGCATATTTGTAGACTCTACGTAGGCGTACATTTTCATGGCAAGTTCTGCAATATTCAACATTTCTAAAAAAATACTATGTTTCACAACCACTTACCGATAACTGGAAATACATATTGATCTGTATCAGTGTAAAATATAATTTCGTGAATATAGTCTTTGTATTGTTCTGGCAGGAAAGTGAGAGTGAATGTCACCGTTATTCCAGGGGCTAGACGGGATAGGTGCCCGCCGCTAGCTCGGACGGAGAAGTAAGAAGACTCCTCGTTCACCATATTCAAATATGTTGACGCCTGGTAGAGAAAAACATAACCAAACCAAATTTGCTAAGTATTAAACTGTATGCAGAACTATTGATGCTATGTAAGTTAAATAAATAAGTAAATAAAAAAATATATAAATATTAAAAATAAAAAACAACTATCCACTAGCCCAGTCTTTCCCTAAGTGGGCGATAACGCTCCCTTGTGGGCGCTGAAGGTCTAAAGGCGGTGTGGGACCCAGAAATGTGGGACCCAGAAAAAATGGGGGCGTTTTGTAGAGACTTGGGGGTAATTAATGTCATCTGGATGCATTTTAATTTGTAACAATGGGGGCGCAAAAACATATATTTTTCTCAAAGTGGGCGGTAGACAAAAGTTTGGGAACCCCTGCACTAGCCAAACTATCATACATTGTAGGGTACGTTCGTTGTGTCATTATTCTTGGCAAAAAAGTCATCCTATTATAAAGCAATAGTAAAACTAAAGTATGATTTCTTTGTGCGTGACGTACACGAATACAGAATATGAGATGCAAATATTTTTGTGTTACAGTTTCAATACTTTTATTTTTACCAAAGCATAAAAATAGATTTATCAGTTTATCGCCCTATCGCTCAGTTTAATACGAGGTTAGCAATATTCGAGTAGGCGATAAGATGGGATAGTCAATCGTAAAAAAAATATTTATTTCGTCTATTAATAATATTCTATAGTGAACTTTAGCCTTTTACCTGTTTGGTTGTATTCAAAGTCATGTATTATCCAAAAGGTTAAGGGCCCGGGTTACCCCAAAATCATTTTCTCATACGAAAATATTTAACATATTTGAGTTATTTTTCAGCTTAAGATAGTAATTACCTAGGGTCCTGAACAAATTTTTTTTACAAAATATTTAAATACTAAAAAAAATTTTGTGTCAAAATATTTTTTAGTAAATTTACTACTAAATATTTAAACACCAAAAAATAGACAAAAACACTAAAAAATATATAAATAAATAGTAAATTTACTACAAAATATTTAAACTTTAAAAAATATTTTTTATTATTTAAATATTTTGTAGTAAATTTACTATTTATTTATATATTTTTTAGTGTTTTTGTCTATTTTTTGGTGTTCAAATATTTAGTAGTAAATTTACTAAAAAATATTTAAACACAAAATTTTTTTTTAGTATTTAAATATTTTGTAAAAAAAATTTGTTCAGAACCCTAGGTAATTACTATCTTAAGCTGAAAAATAACTCAAACATGTTCAATATTTTCGTATGAGAAAATGATTTTGGTATTAAGAATGTATGAAAATTTCGAGGGTAACCCGGGCCCTTAATTCAATTCCAAACTTACCTTGCTTTTATTTTGAACAGTAAACTTCGCAAGATATTTTTTATTCCGCTCAAAATTTTGAAATACAATTATCTTTGGAGTAAACGACAAAACAGCTTTGTTTTTGTCTTTTCCAACTATGTTGTTTAGTTCGATGTTGTTCAGACTTTGTAGTCGTTCTGCCGTACTCATTCTCATCTCTCTTTCATATTTGGATGGCGTTAACTGTAACATTAGTTAAATCAACAGTTCAAAGGAGTTGATTCCAAGAATAGTCGTTTTGCATACGTCCTCACATATATGCAAAATTGATTATTATTGCCTAGAAATATTTACAAGTAATGGCACCGGTTGTGCCGTATGCTATTTACATGTCCTATATTTTTAACCGACTTCCAAAAAGGAGGAGGTAATAATATGTAGGTACGTCTGCTTATTTATTTTTTTGTTTGTACAACATGTGTTTAGGAAGCCTAATAATATTAAATGTAAGTAAGTATAATCTAATAATATGAATTTAATGATAACAGTGGAATATTTTGCAATGCATAGCTGTGCACCGTATATATGGGGTATCTTGGAGGGAAAATAGGATGAGTAAGCTTATGTACCTCTTTTTCTGCTTTAAGTATTTTCATTTTTGTAAGCAAAGTAAACAAATCCGCTGTGAAATATCCATTTTCTTTAAACTGATTTAATATTTCCATAATATTATAATTAAATGTTTTACAACAATCATTCGATTCATATATTTGTTTTGACGTTAATAAGTCAAAACTCACGCCGTTTGACGGAATGAAAAAAAGTAGTGAAGTAATATTATCATAACTTTTTTAATAACTGCAAGAGAAAAAAGTCTCGTTGTTCTTATACAAAGTGTAACAAAACTAACTTTGACGTGGGAGAGCCATGCTTCGGCACGAATGGGCCGGCTCGACCGGAGAAATACCACAGCGTGGCGTGGAACAGCGCTTGCGCTGTGTTTCGCAGAGTGAGTGAGTTTACCGGAGGCCCAATCCCCTACCCTTTTCCCTTCCCTACCCTCCCCTATTCCCTTCCCTTCCCATCCCTACCCTCCCCTATTACCCTATTCCCTCTTAAAAGGCCGGCAACGCACCTGCAGCTCTTCTGATGCTGCGAGTGTCCATGGGCGACGGAAGTTGCTTTCCATCAGGTAAACCGTTTGCTCGTTTGCCCCCTTGTTTCATAAAAAAAAAGTGATAATACTTTAGGGTGTGTACGTGTTCTTCTTAGAGAGGTCATACTGCCCATACAAAAGTGAATAATGTGCTCTTTCAGTGCTGCTACTTACACAGTGTATACTCTCTAGTCCATTGATTTTCAAACTAGGGGGCGCGCCCCACTAGGGGGGCGCGAAGACATGATGAGGGGGGCGCGGGCGCCAGTGGTGGTTTTACTCCAGAGTCCAGACGCCCGCGCATTCCCGCGACGTACGCGAATTGGAAATCTTGTCAAAAACATGCAAGCTCATCCGTCACATTGATTCTTCTTAAGAGGGCGACTAACCCAAAAAATCAAACATTGTCCTTCTCAATAACTCGATAAATATACAACATTTTAAAAATCCGCTAGGTCGGTTTCTCAATGATAGAATTTTTACTATGTGTTAAAATATTAACTGAGTTTAATGCTCGGTTATGGCAATGTATGAAAAATTCGTGAAAATTAGATGCATCTTTGCGAATTGCGATTTTTTCTATCGAAAAAATTTTATGAAATCGTTTTATTGCTCAGATCGGATTCTTGGTAATATATAATATAGTATTTAGTTTTAGAAAATGAAACAATTCGGAGCTTGATTTCAAGTATAACAAAGAATTATAAAATCGTCAATTTTGGGTTAGAAGTAAGTATGTAAAAACATATTTTTATAATGAAACATCTGAAAATGTATTTTTGGTCTTTATTATTTTATTTTACAATAGCTTGGCGAGCCCACTTGCTACTACTTGCTGGGCCCTGGGCCGAAGGGAGGCGTAAGCACTAAGCATGTTCATTAGGGAGGCGTGATACATATAAGTTTGGGAACCTCTGCTCTAGTCTCTACAAGAAACACATATTATACACACGAAAGTATCATCACTTAGTTTTGTGACACCCTGTATATAATGTGTCCCAACACCGGTGTCCGATCCTTATGTTATGTTATGACTTATGATGTATGTATAGATAATAATATTTTATTGACAAATTGGCTCTCAAGTTTTTTTCTCTAACTTAAAAAAGAAAAAGTTCTGGTTCTATTACTAAGTAATCTGACTAATTTACTTTACAAGCCTACGAATTTTAAAAATTCGTTTTCATTATTCGTAGTTACAAACAAATAATACAATCGTTAATTAGGTACTTCTAAACTGTGTGTGACGTGCATAGAAAAACAAAAATGGCTGCCATTTTACAACCTTGACAGAGAGAAAATATTTGAAAATTTAAAGCCACACAAAACAAGGATCGGATTACGGATACCGGTGTCGGGACACATTGTTTAATAATACTTTTACTGCCACACTCAGACCCATAAAGTTAATATACCTAGCGGAATAGAGAAACAAAGGCCTGAGCAAGCGAGATGTCACTATCAGTAACACTGCGTGTTAAAAAGAGATGTGTGATACATGACAGCAGCACTCTTTTTTTGACGTCCATCAGCCCGCATCAGCCCTTGACAATTTAATCTCATAGAATTCATGTTCAATCATGCTTGTGTAAGTGTATACGTACACATATTTTTCACACAGATGAAAACCAATTTCGGTTACGTTTGACAGCTCGAGTTTGTTGCTCTATTCCGCTGGGTATATTAACTTTATGCTCAGACCCAGAGCATGTACATTATTATCTGTCAAACTCTTCATTAAATTGAAGGTTAATCATAATTAAATGTCTCTGAGTAGGTACGGCGGTTAATATGCGAAGAAATTAACGCTTTAAAATGTACATTACGTTATGTACGAGCATAATAACAAGATTAAAACACACAATGTTTCTGTATTAAACAGATTGTGTAAGTGTTTAGTTTAACGCCAGCGAGTGGACGCATCGATGAAGTGCGGAAATAGCATCCGTGAAGTAATTTTAGTAGAATCAGGGCAACGCGGCCGCGGATAGAAATAGAGTCGCAGCGTACGCGTCTGAGCGCTGTCAATTTCGTCCAGATAGGGCGCAAGATTACCGGCGCCCGAGTCGTCCGCGGGAGCGCCGGGCCTGCGTGCCCCTAGTTCAGTGCCGGTGTTCGATTTTACAGTGATTTAAATAGTGCATTTTGTGACAATACAAAAATTTGGATTACCAGTAGAGGCAAGTCATTTTCGTATTGCATTTAGTTATTAATTGTAACGCAGAATGTTAAACAAAGATGTTTGTGATGTGTGTAGAATACACCTCTAATGTTGGACCTACATAATATTTGTATTGCTATCGGTATTTTGGGATGTGAGAGGTGGAATAAATGGGTCGACGCGACGTGGCAACGCCCGCCATATCCCGGTCACAGATACAGCGTTTCACCACGCATCTTATAATAAATTAAGTACCTACTTATATATTGAAAAAATACATAATCATAATCTTACTAAAGTCTGTGTATCTTACCGAGTTTTAGTACCGAATTCTGGTACCTAATTGGGTCCTAACTCCAAACATAGACATGATTGAAAAAACCTCCAAGTAAATCGGGTGAACTACGTATTTCCACCTAAAAGTACCAACGATATAATAATTAATTATTATTATGTCCATGAGATTCTAGAATTAATTATTTCTTTAATTACTTATTTAGACTTGCCTTCAATAATTTGTTATAAAATCATTATTAGGTATTAGGCATAGAGGAAAATAATACATAATATTATGTTATAAGTTATAACTCATAAGGTTAGGAACTAAGTAGATACCTACTAACGTACGTTTCTGGGAAGCTTTAAGAATTACTCTCTATCGAAAAAGCTTAAGAATTACTTTCTATCAAAAATAGAGATTGCGTAATTTACACACTTGACACTTGTACTCTATTTATCAAACGACACTTTTGTATTATTACTTTGGTATTGTAGGTACCAGACAATAATACAATATCATTCGTACTAGGTATTCAATACGTTTGATACAACGTCGTTTGAAATTTTTAAACATAAATTATATACCTTTATCATGCATGTAAACTTTCAGTCGCAATGGCAAGATTTGAAAAATTGTAAAGGTGGTTGTGTAAATGTTGTTTCAATGGTTTTTCAGATGCTGAAAGGCCGCGGCCGAGATCCCCGGCTGATGCCGGGCACCGTGGGCTACCCCGGCTCGCGGGCGCCCCTGGCTAAACCCGACCCTGACTACGAAGTGGTTGACTTTCCTTCCGAGCAGTACGTCAACGCTAAACTGCAGCCGCCGCCGCCGCCTCCCCCGCGCCCGCCGACAGGTACAGCGAACGGTACATTACCTACGCGTACGGGCTACGGCATTATTTTTGTTTCTAATTTCCATGTATAGGATAAAGATATGGGACTCGCTTTAGGGTTTTAACCGTTGAAAGATACCTCGATCGTGGGAATCGCAGACACAATAGATTTTCAATTGTTATGCGACAGCCGGCTGCCGCTTGGGCATTGATGGGTTAAATGTAGAGACAAAGACAGGACAAGGACAAGGGTTTAGCCAACACGTTAGACTCGTGACTCGTCTATCAATAATGTATGGAATGAACAGAGGCGTACGTCGATAATATATTGTAAACTCGACGTTCAATAAAGAAAACGTGTTAGCTAAGCACTCTAAAATTAAAACAAAGAGAAAGACTCAGAAACAAAGAGAAGAGGTAATAGGAAAAATATGGGATGTAAAGAAATTTTTGTATAATGTTTTGGTACAAGTACAACACATTTAATTGTCTATAGATAATCACTAAACGGCTGTTTATACAACTTCAGGTCACCCGCTGGACGCGGGCGCGTCGTGCGGCCTGTGCGGCGGGCTGGGCGCGCGCGTGCGCTGCACCGAGTGCGGCCGCCGCGCGCTCTGCGCTTCCTGCGACGACATGTACCACCGACACCCGAAGCGGCGCCATCATCAGCGACAGGTAGTGCGGTGCCCGTTGTACGTGCTACAAGTACAATAGTTCGTTGGGCCTTCCTTTGGGTTCTGTGCGTCTAGCATGCGCGTACAACGAGATATCTCACTCTCGAGTGTAGTTATCTTGTCGATATCGACATAATGTCAAAATCATTTTTTGAGATTATATCGATAGATTTTGACAACAGATCTACACGAGATAAAATGCATGTTATGTTAGGGTCAATAGAGATGAAGAGACAAACCATCAAACATCGAGAAAACATGTAGACAAAATTTTCTCGTTATGCGCATCTTAGGCCGGCTGGTTAGGAGAAAAGATAATAATATAACCTAACCTAATCTAACGTCCCGGCCTCATCTGCGTGTATCGTCCGAAGCTTCGTGCAATATGAGACGATACTAATGGACGATACACGCAGATCGTCCAATAGTATCGGCATATTATGCGGCCGCGGCATAACGTGTATGACAGATATTTTTAAATTGTAAGAGATAAGTCATTACACGAGACAAACGCCTTGGCTAGGGGCTCAATATATTATATTATTATAGCAAAAGTGAAAGATAAGAGGAATCCCACGACACTAGTTTTTAGCCTAGCTTAGTTAAGCAATTCGCAAGGTAATATTTTGATTGGCTACGCGCGCGGAGACCAAGACCAATCATTAATCTAAGTATTTTTTATCTAAGCGCATACATTTTTAATACAGCCATTGCTCTATCACGGATAAAAATATCCTACGTTTTACATGTTAATTGAGGATAGCAGATCCTAAATTAATTTTAAAATCGCCAAAATATTGGCATGGTGCCTACTGCCTAAAGTACGATGTGATGTGAATATCTATTGCATTAATTAGAACAAAGAAATGTGTTTACGTTTACGGCTTTATTAGATACGAGCTTTTGCCCGCGGCTTCGCTCGCGTCAAGAAGTATTATTATATACAAATTTTCATCCCCTATTTGAACCCATTGGGGTGAGAATTTATCAAAATCCTTTCTTAGCGGATACCTACGTCATAACATCTACCTGCATGCCAAATTTCAGCCCGATCCGTCCAATGGTTTGGGCTGTGCGTTGATTGATCACCATGTCAGTCAGTCACCTTTGAGTTTTATACATATAGATATACGCCTAAGCAAAAAAGAACAAAAAATCACGTCTTGTATGGGAGCCCCCCTTAAAAATAAACTTTATTTTATTTTTAGTATTTGTTGTTATAGCGGCAACATATACACAATCTATGAAAATTTCAGAAGTCTAGCTATAGCGATTCTTGAGATACAGCCTGGAGACATGCAGACGGACGGACGGACAGACATCGAAGTCTTAGTAATAGGGTCCCGTTTTTAGGGTTCCATAGTCAACAAGGAACCCTTATAGTTTCGGTCTGTCCGTCCGTCTGTCTGTCTGTCCGTCCGCGGTTTTGCTCAGAGACTATATGACCTACAAAGCTGTAATTTGGCATGAATACACATATTAATAATGCCAACAAAATGGTACATAAAATATTTCAAAAACATTTTTTTTTATGGTACCTCCCCTACACATCAAGCGGGGTTGAATTTTTTTTTCGCGCCCACCCCATCGTGTGGGGTGTCGTTGGATAGGTTTTTAAAAAATATTATGAGTATTCATAGATCATTTTCCGATTTAGGGATCCATTTGTGAAATATTAAGTTTTAAAGTGGAAAAAATCGTTAGAGTCCAGTGTCCCCCCCCTTCTACCAGCTAAACGGTTGCTTTTGGAAATGTGAAAAAATTCACGGGAGTAGGAAATATGCTGAATTTAAAAGGAAAACTATCACGGCTCAGAATACTTCATAACTCATAAGTTATTGAGTAATAGTCGATCAACTAAAAAAATGTATTCGGCGAAGTATAAAGGAACTTTTCGTTCAAATTCCTTTGAAAGTAACTGAGATGATGTTGTTAGTAGTGTAAAACATGTTATAAATGTATGTACATTCATTGACCATACAAAAATTTACAAAATCTAGCGGTACTACGGAACCCTACATTGCGCGTGGCCCGACACGCACTTGGCCGGTTTTTACCCTTTGGGTACGGAACCCTAAAAAATTAAATACCGTTTGTTTTATTTTTCACAGGCGCTTTCAATGTCGCAGCTACGGGAGGAGCGACCTCCGCTGCCACCGAAAGCGACGCCACCAGTACCTCCGCCGCGAAGACACAAAGTAATGCCAGTTGTTGCAAATATTTTATTACTCATATATATTACAGCCCTATTGTCAATTACCTTAGAACTTACGCTGCCATATTGTGAAGCAACGCCATCCAAGTATTATTTTGTGGCCGATGAAATCTAACGAACGTGTTATTTTAAGGCCCGTATAAATAGTTGGCTTTCAAATTTCATCTCAAGACGCTATTTGGTTGATATCCTCTCAAACACTGATCAGCAACTTAGGATGTTATCTAATTAATAGTATAATATCTGGAGCGTTTCAGTTGATATTAATATCTCACTCACCCCAAATCAGCAACTAACAATCCAAATCAGCAACTAAATATGAAATAATTATTGTAAGCCTATTCTACACATACAAATTACGTTTCGTTTATACGATTAAAAATCGATTTTATTAATAAAATAAAATGGTACGATATTATATTTATTTTCTCACATATTTATAACACAAATTACCAAAAGTAATTAACCTTGAAATTTTTGTATTAACCTAACTCATTTTCGTTAAAATTAAATGAAAAAACACAACTCTGTTATCATATTTTATAAAACACGTTCGGTCAAACGGAACGCGTTGACGTCAACAGCTGACCGCTGTCACTGTCAAGTGTCAAGTATATGTCTATTTCTAGGTTATTTCGAAAGAAGAAGAATATTGTTAAAATTGTAAAATCTAACAAAGTCTTTAAGCTTTTTCGTTGGAATATAAGTTATTTATAACTTTACCGAAAGCTGTATAGTAATGTTTTGTGTTTATTCATTTACATACTTTATAAATTGATCAAAGGGATGTTATTTGTTAACCCTATACTTTGTTTCAGGCCAACATGTGGAAATTTGTCCAACAGTGACTACTAATAAGTTAACACACATTGTTGCTTTCTTGAAGACATTCAAATTAAAATACAGAACTGTACCCGCCTTACAAGGCCGTCGATGTGCAAGAATATATCATAGAAAAATATAAGAGAGTACTGAAAGAATATACATCAGACTTCCAATTCAAAATATTTTAAACAGATACAGACAATCATAAATTGGCAGCACGAAATTGGAAGTATTATCTTGAATTGAATTTATTTGAAAATTTGCAATAGTAATAAAGAAAATGTATAATAAGATATTGTATTTTTTCAAACATAATAATATAAGTACTTACCTACTTAAGTTTAAAAATGTAAGCTATGAAATTGTTCTGTATAAAAAAAAATTATTAGCCTTTTTACATTTAAACCCATTAGCCCCATAAGGACAGTGGTGACCGCAACAACAATAGAATTACAATAGATTTCCAATAATCCGCAATCGGAGGATTAATTTCCTAAATATGTACAACTTTCTACTGGTAACAAGAAAATATTTGACACAGTCTTTTATTTACCTTATCTAATTTATAAAAATAAGTCGGATTTTCCTTCCTGACGCTATAACTCCAGAACGCACAAACCGATTTCCACGGTTATTTGCATTCGATGGAAAGGTTTTGGGCTCCGTGAGGATACATCTTTTGGACCTTCTAGATCCAACTTAATTAACAATTGAAGTTTAAAGTTTACCTTTTTTCTTTACTTTAGAACTTGATAACACAGACACAGTGTATACTTTATATTATATTAAAAATTTCAATAACAATTTTCATTTTCTATTAGAAGATATTACTTTAAATATTTTGTTTTGTTTCTGTGGCGAAGAGTTTATAATGTAACTGATGAAACATAATATTACGCTAAAAGTTAAAAATAAAAATAAAGGTAAAAGATTATTTTGTTTTTTATAATCTCTACCTTATACTACCTGCGGTGTTTGAAAAGATTAAAGAACCTATTGATTATTCCAACGTTCTTGATTTTACCTAATAAAATCCATCCCAATTGTGTCTTTTTGACTATAATAGTTAGAAACAACTATCAATACCTAATTATTGTTGTCAATATTTAAGTTTTATTGTATTTTTTGCACAACAAAGTAAGTATATTTGGTTATTAATTAATTTCAGTACCTACATAAGCCTTTATGGTATGGCGAATTGATCTGCAGAGTACTTACGGTTTATTCGAGACGAGCTTTTGCCCGCGGCTTCGCTCGCATTAAGAAGTATTATTAAATACAAACTTTCATCCCCTATTTGAACCCCTTGGGGTGAGAATTTATCAAAATCCTTTCTTAGCGGATGCCTATGTCATAACATCTACCTGCATGCCAAATTTCAGCCCGATCCGTCCAGTGGTTTGGGCTGTGCGTTGATAGATCACCATGTGAGTCAGTCACCTTTGAGTTTTATATATATAGATATAGATTCATTATAGTATAATTTACTTATATTAGCTTGATAATGCAATTTATATGGGTACTTACTTTTAATAGATTAATTTAGGTAGTACACAATAGAATAATGTAGGTAATGTGATGACTACCCTTACCTTACTTATTAAACACTGTAAATTCGTTTTAAATATATATTAGGTACTTAACAGCTTGTTATATTAATTTTGTGTTTAAAAATAAGCATTCCATATCCCAGAAAATACTCTTGATATTAATTTTTTTTCTTCTAATTGTGGGAAAAATCCCTATGATGGTATCCCTAAGATCGCATTTTTCTCCTAATTGTGGGAAAAATCCCTAAATTGGTATCCCTGAGCGCGCTTAAGTCAAGGTCTGACCACACTCAAGAATTAGCCACTCAAGCAACAGTTTGATAGCACACTTGAGTGCAAGATTTCATTTATTAATACGTTGCCCGCTCAAGCGACAGTTTGACAGTACAGTTGAGTGCAAGATTTGGTTTATTAATACGTTGCCCACTCACTTGATCAAGGCACTTAAAAGCTGTACTCAAGTGAGGTTTATTAATAAGGATAGCAGCTTAAAACACATTTTAAGCGAGCTCTTAGTAGTAAGAGCCAACTATTTATACCGGCCTAAGACACATGCTTACATTAACTCATTTACTTTCTTTCCATAATATGTCATTTAAACACAGATCCTTGTATACGTATTATATTATTATTTAATTTTATTACAAATAAGTGTTCCGGGCATTCAGTACATAATATAATATGTTTCAATTTCAGATGAGCGGCGACCGCTCCAACCCGAGCCCCGTGCCGTCGACGCCGGAGTTGCGGCGCGCGACGCTCAGCCCCGGCGTCGCAGTCGCGAGGCTCCCCCAGCAGGCGCCCATCACCAACACCAACCACATCACCAACCAACCACAGATGCACGTCACCAGCCAACAGATGTCGCACATGCAGCCTACCAACAAGATGGCCGCGCATCTGGGCAGCACGCCATATCTGCCAGGTGCAACCAATCAACATAATGCCCCGATGAATCCGGACAGCATGAGACAGTTCTTGACGTGGGGCCAACAGAGAGGATCTCACGTCGGTTTTAACACCCCGGTCAATATGGTTAGTGACCAATTAAAATGTGTGTTTAATCAGTTGTTTCTTTTACGAAACAAAAGCAATTTTAGAACATAGTCACTAATTGATCACTTCTTATTAGCAAATATATAAAGGGTTAGTTTTGAAATATTGCATTTTGTATAAAAATCACTATTGTTTAATAATTACTTAAAAGCGCTCAATAATAATTAATTCGGGACTAATTTAGATGCTCGGACAGGTGCCATCGTCCCACATGGATACGTGGGGTTTCCAGGAAAATACCCAAAACTGGGGAAGACCGATGCGGCGGGGAACTTCGGTGATGGAATTGAGTGCGAACCCGGTCAGCTGCGCCGGCTGCAGCCACTGCGCTTCCAACGCCTGGAGATACGACAGCTGCTCCAACTTGGATCACCCGTGGGGGCCCGCGACCCCTTGGGGGCAGAACTGCTGTTCACACACCCTCAATCCGAGGATGCACCCGCACGCTCACAACTACTTACCGCAGACCCCGCAGCCGTACAGAAGAGGTGAGTCGACGGATTGTTCACTTAGATAGGTCGATACTCGAGTAACAGCGAGCCAGTAGGCGTGCATCGCGATCGCCCAATTGAGAGTCAATTTGAGAGATATACGAGTACGTGCTTAAATTACAAGTGATTTTCTTTATTGGCAGACAATCGGGCGATGTCGCGAGCGGGGTCGCGGGCGGGGTCCCGCGCCGCGTCCCCCGCCCTCAGCGTGCGATCGCGGGCGTCGCGCCGGACCAAGCACCGCACGCCCTCGCCCTCCCCGCCGTCCAGCGACGCCGACTCCGAGAGCGAGGCCGATGGCCGAAACCGAAAGAGTGCACCGGTGAAGCGCAGCTGCGAGACCATACCGAGCCCGCCGAGTCGACCTGCCGAGGCCGCGGCCGATGAGGACTCGCCGGGCCCGGCGCCGCCTCCTCCGACTACGAATTGGCAGTGCGAGCACTGCACGTTCGTCAACGAGCCGGGCGTCAGGGTCTGCGCGGTCTGCTGCCGAACACCCATAGTGACACCGAAAGTCGTCGCGGCGGACGTCGACAATGGGCTAAAGGAGCTGCACATCTCCGAAAAATCCTCGGATGCTCGGCGGCAGCCGGCCGATAAGCAGAGCTCGAGTAAACGAGCTTCGAAAACACATTCTACGTCTCCGCTATGCGATAAGCAAACGCCGACTCCGCCTCCTGCCCAAATAATAACCGTTAAAAGTGAAAATTTGGATCGCGTTCGATTCCCGATCCGTCAAGATATAGCCGTCGGACCTTCTCCGCCTAAAGAATTGGACAGAAACCGTAAAAACGGAGTCGACAAGCCCACGACCCAAAAGCACAGCGTCTCCGTCGGGCCATCGCCTCCGCGCGATAGTCCGTCAAACGGAACGTCACAAACGCCTACGAAAAGAGTTGAAGTGATCTACTCTCATGACGTGGACACTCGGCCCTCGTCCAGATCTAGTCGCACATCCGTTTCCAACACCGGTACCTCGCCGCCCCCACAGAATATTTCGACCCAGGTAAGTTAATATGAGATGGTTAGTTTTAAATGAGATGGTTAGTTTCAAATTAAAAAAGGTAGGTATTGTTATATCTGTAGGCTGTAACATAGGTACCTTACGGCCGCACTCAGAGAGATTAAGTAATGTTTACTTCACTTTCATCGATTCAAGAACTGAACTTTATGTTTAATCTGTTACTTCTGTTTTTAAAGTTTGACACCGTTTTTATCTGAATTTTTAGACCTACGAAGTGCCTGGCAATTGGGAGCGAGCGTCGTCGGTGTCGCGCGGCCGCCAACGTCGTCGTTTCCGCGACGACACACAACGCGAGCGGTCGCACAGTCGGCTCTCTCTCTCCAGCGACACACGAGTAAATAAACCGTTATAAACCGTTATAAGTAATTAGTGCGTTTTGTGAGTGATCATTGTATTTAGATTTAGCTATATTATTGTTTTCTTTTTCTTTTTTTTAAAATTGACTGTATTGAGTGTTGTTGCTTATTTTGCGTACTCTCATGTTTAAGTTACAACTGTGCAACGTGCATGTTGCTTAATAGTAATGCTTACTTTTCTTTTTGTCACTTTTAATTGGCTTTATGTTATTGAATTTTTTTAAAAGCTGTTAGGATTCTGAATAAATAAAAATAAAAAATAAATAATAAATATTTAACCCAGAGCCAAAAGCAGGTGGACCGCTTGCACATAGTCCATTCGGAATAATACCTTGAAGTTTTTACAGCAGAACAATCTTTATCATTAATGTCCTATCAGACATAAATTAATAACTCTGAATGAACACATTACACAACAGCGTACATAGTTTTCTAGCAGTTAAATATGTATACAAACATAAGAATAGAATTTGCGTTTCAATTGAGAGATTTGTGGCACCGTGAGCTTTTTCGTAAGTTTATCCGAAAAGGAACGAGGCTCGCAAATTGTATTCAAATAATAGTTACAGATACACGATATCGTGTGTATAATGGAAAGTTTTTATTAGGAAAGCGAAAGAAGTGCTCACACAAGTGGAAGTAGATGGGATTGGCCCCGCGACAGTAGCCCCAACGGGGACTGGAGTGACAACGAAAGGAAGCATTCCCGTCTGACTAGACGAGCCTCACACCTGGACGTAAGGAAGGGTCGTCCGTCTCGTCGCACTAGCATGTTTGGATCGGAGGTATCTTGTGTTGCCTATACTTAATTATTAAAACAGTTTCTCCTTCCAATATAGTATTGGTATCAATAAGTCCATGATTCATTTTTAGGCACCCTCTCCAGAGCCGTTGTCAAACAATCGGGCAATTTCATTAGAGGCGCTGGCTGGGACCGGATCGAGAAGAGAAATCGAAAGGGGTTTAGAATTAGTACAACTAATGGAGGAAGCAGAAAAATTAGGTTTTAGTGCAGCCGAAGTTCACGCGGCCCTCGCTCAAAATCCAGCCGCACCTCTCGCCTGGCTCAAAGAGAGATGGCCGAGTCTCTGTGCAGGAGTACGCGCCGCCGCCGCCAGACTCGCACCGGGAGCTACTATATCAGAGATAGAAGCTAGGGCGTCCCTGGCAAAACACAGAGGTGCAATGTGGCCGGCAGTCACTGAGTGCGTGGAAAGAGCTCGCCGCAAGGTAACAAAACATTTTTGTTGTTGTTTTCATAATACCTACTTCTTATGCCAATCTATCTTTATCGTTGACGTTTCTTTCAGGCGGACGTAATTGGCGTCAGTGAGGAAGGTCGTTTGAGGGGTCAAGTTTGGGGTCCCCCGGTCGGTATCGACGATGAGTCGATACCCCCTCTCAATCGAGACAGCCGAACGCGCCGCCTTCGCGGTAATCTTAAGCAAACTCAAAAATAAATTACGTTTCACAAAATCCACAATCACCATTGATCGTCATCATAACTTTCACATTTACATTTCAGCAGAAGACAGTTCAGATGAATATGCAGAATCTATAAATAATCTCGAGGATGACGATTGGATGTATTTGCCGTTTGATGTTAAAAATGCATCGAACTTTACACAGTCGGAGAGAGTTAGCGAACAGTCAACTAAAAATAACAATAGCCTTGAGGTTGCTAACAAATTAAAAAACATATTACATAAAGCGGGTATCGCAAATATCGATGACCAATCATTGCTAAAAAGTTTATTAACTACTAATTTTTTCACATCAAACGATACACAACAGAGTCGCGAAACTACAATAAATCAGATTCAGCATCAACAAAATATAGTAGACCTCGACCAGCAAGAAAATGAATTTATTAATGCCTATAATGAATTAGCAAAATTGGGTCCATCGGTAAATTTAGATAAAAATAACAACTATCCTCATGAAAAAAAATCACAAACAGTGACCAGTATAACACCGGACCAAAGCAACATAAATAGGACTCAAAATGAGAGTAATTCTAAAAAAATATCTGACGACGGAAAGCCGTTAGAACTTGGCACATCTACTAAGCCTGTAAGTAGTACTGTACACAATTTATCGGTTCTAGATGTAAAAGTAGACAACACAACAATTAATAAAATTAAAAAGAAATCAAGCAAAAATTTATTCGATAATACACAGACGACAAGTAATTCGAACATATTTACTAACTCCAATTCTGAAAAAGAAAATATTACAATAGACCCAAAATTGAATGACAAATTACACAATAATTCCAAAAAGACTACCAATGGAACAGTATTAACCAATCAATTTGAAGCGAATGTACAAGAAGAAAAATCAAATAATCTTAACGAAATATTTGATAATACTCAAAAATTGATTCAGCAAATGAAAAATGAAATCAATACAGATATCAGGTCTATAAGTGACAAAGTAGAGTCACATGATGAAGGAGACTATAGTTCTGATAACTCTTCAAATTTGTCGGAACAAGAATCGAGTTATTCAAACACACCAGTAGAAACAGATGTAACATCAGATGAAAAAGAAATTACTAGCAGTGAAGAAGAGTTTACAGATAAAATGGCAAAGTTGCAAAACTCTGAAAGAAAATCAAGTACTGATGATAATGAAGAATTTGAAGAAGCGATGGACCATTTAGATACCCAAATAGATTACATGAAAAAATCAAATATAGAAATATTAAACTCGATAGCCAAAAGTTTAAAAGAAGAACACACTTTAAGCTTAGAGGTTAATCAAATGAACGTAAATGAACTGGCGACAGACATGTCACCATCAAACTCAGAAACAAATCTTAAGTTAACCCATCCAACCCAATTGTTAAATTCTAATAACTTTATACATTCTAGTAGAAATTTAATATCAGCGCAAGGTAATGTAAATCCACCGACAATCATTGAGAGTAAAGAAATTGAAGTGAATACCATGGTCGTAAATAACTTTTCTCAAAAATCAACAGTTACTAACGTCCAACCTACGACGCCCAACTCCCATTTAAGAACAGATAAAAATCCCAATTGGAATAAAATAAATTTTAAGAGGAACGCATTTACTGCAGTTAGCTCATTTGATGAAATTTACGATGAAATCAGCAGTAACAAAACTGCCGTTTCCCCACCAACTCGTAGAGAAAACCGTTCAAACGTAATAGAAGCCAAAATTGAATCTCGTACAGTAAACGCTTATGCCAAACATGAAATAATGTTTATTGAAATAAAACCTCAAACGCCTCAAAAAATCTTCGCACACGAAACAATATACCCACGTGTCATAGCCACAGTAACAGATATAAAAGAAGAGAAACCTGAGAAAAATAGTGACGACGTTCCGCAAGATTCAGAACGTGTAATATTGGAAATAAATGAGACTACCGACTCAAATAAAACAATTACATCTAATCTCGCAAATGACCGCGACGAAGAATATGAAAAAGGCGCAATTGACGAAGTACTAAGCAGCAGTGGTCCAATCAACTTATCAACAAATCCTGTGCATGATACAAATAAATCGAAAAATTCTGCTTTTAATAGATCCAACATACCTAAACTAGTCAGGTCTTTACAGAGAAGTAAACAAAATGCTGTTCAAAAAATATCTAAAGTAATAACTTCAAAAGTTCCAGTTAGAAAAACTTCCTTGAAGCAATATTCCGCACCACCTCCTCCAAAAAGTCACTTCGGTATTGTTAATAATGGAAATGTCAAACAGTTGCAAACTCGCTTATTTGATAATAAGGTTTCTGCAACCGCCGAGGAAGCTAAAGCTTCTACATCTACTGCTATAACGAAGAAAAAACAGGCACCACCTCCACCAATACAGAATTCGCTTGAGCCAAAAACGGAAGAAACTTCAGCGAAGGAGCAAAAAAAACCTTTTTTCCGAGAAACCTGCAAAACTGAAGACGAATGGTCAGAAAGTGATACAGATCAGAACGAGGAGTTGTTTGAAGTGCAACGAAACACAGACTCTCCACCACCCGTACCCACCCCATGCCAGCCCGTGACAGTTCGACAAGTATCAGGTCAAATTATTGATTTATCAAAAATCAGATTACCAGAAGGATCCCCTGAGGTAAGTTTTAACTTTGTTTATATTATAAAAGCTTCTAGAATTATTATGCTATAGACACTGACATAAACTGAATTATTTATTTTAGAGACAAGCGCGTATGTTATTAGCTGAAGGAGCAATGGAAAACTGGGACCAAGCTCAATTAGCCGTTGAACTTATATCAAAAGGAAATAACACACCTGATGCACTTTTAGCAGCGTTGGAATGCTCTGATATTACATCGGCTCTTGTTTATTTACACCAAGATTGCGAACTGTGCGCCTCCAAATATCCTGAACATGAGGTACTTAAGTACATACATACATAATATTATGTTGGAAAAAAATAAAATGGTTGATTTTATCATAGCGACTCGAGCAAATTATATGTAATGTTAAAATCGGCCAAGTGCGAATCGGACACGCGCACGAAGGGTTCCGTACCATTATAGAGAAAAATAAGGCTAAAATTTGTGTTTTTTGTATGGCAGCCCCTCTTATTTTTTTATTTTATATTATTATTATTAAATATTAAAGTACACATAAAACTAAGGATTGTGTGAAAAATTCAAGTACCTATTTGTTGCTATTATTGATAAATAGGGTCCCGTTTTTACCCTTTGGGTACGGAACCCTAATAAAAGTAGTTCTTAGTATTATTTTATGTCTCACAGTCCATATGTCTCTCATAGCATAATTACTGTTTCAGATGGTGTCCATGTTTCGCTGCACGCATAGATGTTGTCGGGAATGTGCCCGACACTATTTCACAGTTCAAATTACTGAACGCAGTATTGCAGATTGTGTTTGCCCTTATTGTAAAGAACCAGAGCTAGAAAACCTCCCAGAAGATGATTGGCTCGATTACTTTGCGCATATGGATATACTGTTGAAATCCTTGCTAGACGTTCAACAACATGAGCTGTTTCAAAGAAAGGTAAATTGCTACAACATTGTTAGAATAATCGGCCAAGTGCGAGTTGGACTCGCGCACGAAGGGTTCCGTACCATTATAATTATAGAGCAAAATTAGACCAAAAATTGTGTTTTTGTATGGGAGCCCCAATTAATTTTTTATTTTATTTTCATATTATTATAAAATACTAAATTACAAGTATAACTAAGGACTTTGTGGAAAATTCAAGTACCTACCTGTTGCCATTATTGATATAGAGCAAAAAAGGCTAAAAAATCACGTTTGTTGTATGGGAACCACCATAAATATTTATTTTGTTTTTAGTATTGTTGTTATAGCGGCAACAGATATACACAATCTGTGAAAATTTCAACTCTCTAGCTATTACCGTTCTTGAGTTACAGCCTGGAGACAGACAGACGGACAGACGGACAGACATCGAAGTCTTAGTAATAGGGTCCCGTTTTTACCCTTTGGGTACGGAATCCTAAAAAGTATTGGCTAAGATCTTCCATAGTCCATACTGGATATAATGGTCTCAAACCACAAGATCTACAATGTTACCACACTACGCGAAGTTTGAAAACCTTCTATGGCTAATATTTAATAATTCTAGTAGACAAAGAATTTAGTTTACATAGGTATAGTACCTTAGATGTATTTATTATTCACGTAACAAATAAGAATAATTATTATGTTTCAA
Source organism: Plebejus argus (assembly GCA_905404155.3). Classification (NCBI taxonomy): domain Eukaryota; kingdom Metazoa; phylum Arthropoda; class Insecta; order Lepidoptera; family Lycaenidae; genus Plebejus; species Plebejus argus. Next base: position 13,650,951 of record FR989927.1, on the reverse strand, counting down.
ATGTAGCTTCGTGATCGAACTCTGGCTAGAGACCCCAACTTCCGATGGTGCGTGGAATGCTCGTCGGGATTCTTTGTGCACCCTAAACAGAAAAAGCTTCGCTGTCCGGAGTGCAAGTCTGTCAGCTGTTCGCAGTGTCGGAAACCGGTAAGCAAGATAATAATACGTTTATATGCGTTGAAACCATGAAGTTTAAACAAGAACCAGTAACTACTTTACTTATGTGGGACTTTTGGGTTTTTTTCAGTGGACCGCTAATCACAATGGGTTGACTTGTGAGCAATACGCGACTTGGCTAGAAGATAACGATCCGGAGAGGTCTATTGCTGCTGTACAGCAACATTTAAAAGAGAATGGGCTCGAATGCCCGCGATGCCGTTTCAAATATTCTTTATCGAGGTACGTTATTTTTAGCAATCCCCTAAAAAAATATACTTAACATTCATTATTATTATTAGTTTTTAAAAAATACTGTAATAAAATTTTCAGAGGAGGCTGCATGCACTTCACTTGCACCCAATGTAAATACGAGTTCTGTTACGGCTGCGGCAAGCCGTTCATGATGGGAGCTCAGTGCGGCCTCAGCGACTACTGCGCCAAGTTGGGCCTCCACTCACACCATCCTCGAAACTGCCTTTTTTACTTGCGCGACAAGGAACCTCGAGAATTACAAACGTTATTACAGGTAAACTGGAGAAATATATATTCAACTACGTAGTCAATAATAATATTAGATTTGAGTCCAACTCCTGAAACTCACTTGATAGTTGATGTAAGTATAATCATTTAAAATTTTAATACCTTATAAGTTATACCACTGTGATTTTATTGCTAGATGAACAACGTGACATACGAAACTGAAGCGACAGAGGGCAGCACCGGAAGATGTCCCATTCAGCTGCAGCGGGAGACACCAACGGGACTGATAGACACCATCTGTGGAAGCGAGGTCGCGCCGAACCAAGCCGGACTGTGCAAGTAAATAATTTTTTGCGTATCTACTAGCATTTTAAGCTAAGGCGGTAAATAAAATATTTTTCACATAATATATATTTCATATTATATTATGTGTAATACCGTTAATGTGCGTAAGCCAGTTAGACTGCAGATTAACAAGGTATTCTGCAGATTACCTGGGTGAGTTAGTTAAAGGCAAAAAGTTTGTTTTATTCTCATTAAATTACATAAAACAGGTTCTTGTTTGAATTTAACATATTATTTATATAGTTGTAGAGAATCATTTATTATAATTTTTTGGACATAAACAAAGAAATTAATTATTAATTTATAAAGTAAAATGTTACTCCACTAATAAAACATAACAAATCGTATCAACTAGAAAAAAAAGCAATTAAAACAACAACAGACTTAGGTTAACAGCTCTGCAGCTGCTTAGGTCAAAGTTTTTGGGAATTTTACGAAGAAAGATAATTCAAACTAACTAGGTAAAATACAAATAAAAGCTTTTTTTATTTATTTAAAAATTTCACACTCTAACGGATGGTATCAAGGAATCTGCAGATTACCTAGGTAATGTGCACGTTAACGTATTCTGCATTCTAACGGTAACATATTATACATATATCAATAAAATATATTTCATACGGAAATTATAAATACTATATTATCTATTATAAGTTATTAAATATAAATAATATTAATGGTTACTATACTAGCAAAAGAAAATAAGAATATTATGAAGTACCTATCGACTTTTATCTTCACGACGATAGAATCTCAAACTGTCACCAAGTCCTAGTGCTTTAAGTTTACAAATATACCTACAAATGTCAGGCGATGGGAAGGCGGTGAGTGGTGACGGTGAGTACGGTGTGTGCTTCCAGGAATCACTACCTGGAGTATCTGAGCCGCCTGGTCCGGGGCCGGGCGGTGGACCCGCTGCCGATATTAGGAGTGGACGATTTAGAGACCGTGGTCCGGCGCGCGGCGCTCCGCCTCCCGCCGCGCCCCTACGGCTCGCTGGAGGGCCTCTACAAACGGAGCCTGATCGAGGTGTGTTGACGAGCTATCTACTTTCAGGATGCACTACGTGGAGTATTTGGCCGGGCTGGCGCGCACGCTCGATCCGATTCCGATCATGGAAGTGAGCGAGCTCGTGGCCGAGCTGCGGCGCCGCGCCCTGCCGCTGCCCGAGCGGGGGCCGTGGGACACTGATCCCATATACGCCGGGATGTGCGCCGAGGTACTGCCACGATTAGCTCGGGCCGAACCTGCCCGACCGGCGGCTGCGAAGCGGGACCATCGTGTTATTTGTAATGCGGTGCCGGGTGCCCTGTTAGTCTAACGCGACTGCGACAAATATATTATAGTGCAGTATCCGCTTACGCTTCGCAGTAGCTTAAGTCGCGCTGAGGTTGTCATAGCTAACCTACATTTTAAAAATTAAAGTTGCTTAAGATTATGAAATTAGATAAGATCAAAAATTTACAGTCAGCATTTCATCTTACTCGGATTCCTTTTACTAAAAAAGTTTACCAAGCTGATATCTTTTATTTCTTTGTCAACTGATATTCTCGACTAATATCAGTGAAAAACTTCACATTTTTGTGATTTGATATCTTCTGTATACTTTAAGGCGCTTTCCAGAAAACGGGGCGGGGCGGGCCGGTCAGTTTCGCCGCACACGATAGCACAAAGGGATTCCTATATTACCAATGCACACGGTGGGCAAAAAGACCGCGCCGCAGGTGCCCGACGGGCGCCGCGCCGTCTGTAAAGCGCCTTATATTATAATATTAGTATGGAGATAAAAAAGTTATACAAATGACTACTATGTCTATGGCTTGAAACAGAAAAATCAAAAACCCAACCGATGACGAGATGGACTCGCGCACAGTTCCGCTTCGATAAAAACTTTATTTTAAACTATACAGAAATAAGAAATGTGTCAGTAATAGAACCCCGTTTTTAGGGTTCCGTAATCAGCAAGGAACCCCTATAGTAACGGTCTGTGCTTCAGTCTGTCCATCTGTCTGTCTGTCCGTCTGGCTGTCCACAGTTTGCTCAGAGACTATAGGGCCTACAAAGCCGTAAATTCAGCATGAATGCACATCAAGCGGGATGATTTTTCTTCCGCGTTTACGTTCACGTTTCGTGTCGTTGGATAGGTAGGTAATAGGTTTTTCTTAAATATTACGAGTACTTATTCAAAGATCATTTTCCGATTTAGGGATCCATTTGTGAAAATATATGAAGTTTTAAAGTGGAATAAATCGTTAGAGTCCAGTGACCCCCTTCTACAGTAGCTAATTGGTTGCTTGAAATGTGAAAAAATTCACGAGAGTAGGAAATATGCTGAATTTAAAAGGAAAACTATCAACAGCTAAGAATACTTCATAAATTATTGAGTAATCGTATTAAAAAATTACTTTGAACATAACTGAGATGATGTTGTTAGAAGTGTAAAACACGATATAAATGTACCATTGAGGAAATTGATTCCTAGGCAGTTGACAGGTAGTTTTATCATTTGGTTGGAACTTGGAATTCAATTTTTCACAATCAATATTGATTGTGAATTGTGATATCTGTCGGCTGCAGGGTTTGACATAACGCGACCAAAGTCCAAACTACATAGGTCCCCCATCTTCCTAGGAATCAATTACTTCTCTGATAGTAATTATTATGTACAATTAAGTAATTAAGAGCATACGCTAACACTTTTTTCCATACAAACGTATTCCCCAATTTCCTCCCTGGATAATGCGTCTAGACAAATGATTTTTTTATACACTATTGGGATAGACTGTGAAAGCTATGCCTCTGGGCAATTTAAAAAAAACGTGTACGGGGTATAAAATTTCATTTTGATTTTTATGAAGGTTTTTTCTTTTTTTTTTCTTTAATGTAATAGGAAATATAGTTTATTATACAAAAAAACAAACAAGAACGCGGAATTTAAGGCATTTTCCTGATAATATCAAAAATTACCGTAGAAAAAGTCACCCAATGGATGCCCAACGGAGGTTACATAATGCTACCTTCTTGTTGTTTTAAATTGTTTAAAAATTAACTATCTTATTTAGCACTAATACATTTTTGGTATCAAATACTATACAAGTTTTGCAATGTGTAAACAATAACAATAATCAAAGAAAAGTGATTAATAACAGTAAAACTTGGTCACAGACCTGAACAAAGAAATTGAAACACCTGCACTTCAACAACATTTCCGCGCTTTTCACTACTTAGTTTGCTAGTGAAAACAAAAAGTCGTACCTGTCGATGAAGAACATACGTTGTTTTGCCAGATCGTGCCGAATACTGTCTAGTATTAGAAGAATTTTTGCAAAAACGAGCGGTCACTAAGCGGAATCTTCCGGAAGGAACAAATTTTCGTTTTAAATTCAAATTAATTTTTAAAAGAAATTACACATAAAAATATATAATTGATACCTTCAACTGATACATTAGACTTTTGAGATTTTAAATTATATATAGAAATCACTTCCAATACTAGATATTTTTAAAAATCAATAATTATCTGATCTTAGTTGGGAAGGGGACAGGTATATTTGATGGTTTTCAATACTTTAAAACCTTCGTAAGTTTTTTATTTAGTAAAGTAACAACAAGACGACAACTTCTATATGTATTTAAACATATACTTTTTTCACTTAAATTATTATATTCTGTTAAAAGTTATATATCTCGACAAAATAAATTAACAAAGTCGAGGGACAAGGCAAAATCAGGGGGTACACATTTTTTTGAAAATGCCCCTCTACGGTAATTTTTTTTTTAAATGTACTTACTAATAAATAAAAAAATATGACCCTTCAAAAATTGCAAAAAATGAATGTTCCGTACCCCGCCAATCAACCGACCATAAAACAAATTTGAAAGATCTTTAAGGTAAAATAAAAACGTAGAGGCATAGACTCACCCTTTCTGAAGATATTAAAAAATTAATTAGATAGGCTCTATTTTGATGGAGAAATCAGAGGAATACGATACCTCGATATTTTACTGTATCTGTCGCTATCACAATACACGTGCCAGCGCAGGGTGAAGCGTGATGGCAATAGTTTCTTTGTTCAAATTTTACTGTATATTAGCGTTCTCTCTTAATGTTCTGCTCTGAATGCGGCACTAGGACTTTTAACATACATCCATAAATACTGAACCATAATATTAATGAAATTATTTCTGTTACAGATTGTAAGAGAGAAAATACCACTAGATTAAGAAGAAACGTAAAAAGAAGATGTTAATTCTCGACATAAATAACTCTAAATGGTCACCTTGTAATATAAATATGTATCATCATTTTGAATCTTAAACTATGTACATATGTTATGTTTTTGATTATTTTTCATAAAAATTTGTCACATAAAAATCTTAAAACAAAATATATTTTGTAGAATTTGTGTATTCATCGTGTCATAAAATTAAAAAAGAACACTTACAATGGTTTTTTTTTATATCACCTCTTGGCGAAATTCTCGTTCATGTGTCGACGGTCACGTTGTATATAGTGCCGGTTTGAATGGATTCTACTCTCAAGAGAATCTGGCAATGAACGAGCCTCACTACGGTTAGAATAACGCGGTTTATTTGCGTTCTTTTCATCAGCTGCAATCTCCAACCTTTGTTTTGCTACACGCTCGGACCGTTCCACCTCACGTTCTTTACCCGCTGCGGCCATTTCGGCAAATTTTGCTGCCTTTTCTTTCTCACTTAGACCTGTGCGTTTTTTGTGGTTTCTATCTAATCTACGTTCATTTTTATAATAGGAATCCTTGAAGCTGTTATATTTATCCTTATTGTACCTACTAGAATCATATTTTTTGTCAGGACTTGATCTTCGGTACCGTCTCTTTGCTTCATCAGTATCACTTGCATTGTCTGCATGCCTTTTTCTACTATTTGAATAATCCTCGTCATTTGAACTGTTTATTCTTTTATCTAAATTTTTATCATGCCTTGATTTACCTTTGTTTTGTCTTTCTCGTTGATTTGCATTTGACTCTGAATCACTGCTGCATTTTGTGTCCTTTTTTTTCTTCCTTTTATCTTTTTTCTTCTTCTTTTTCTTTATTTTCTTCTTTTCCTCTTCAGAAGAACTATCAGATGATGAATCATCAGAGTCTAGCAACTTAGCCAAATCCAATTTACCTTTGCCTAAAGCACTAAGTTTTGCTGTAAGGATTTCATCTAAGTCTTTCTTTGTTTTCTTTTTAGATTTTTTTTCAGATTTTTCCTTTTTCTGCTCCTGTAAAATGTAGAATTCACTTTATTGATTATTCTCAACAATATATTATCATTAAAGTAAGTAGATAATAATATATTTTAGATAATATAATCAGAAAGAGCAATTACAGAGAAAGGAGACGGGGCACATTTGTATGGGAAGTGGTCCGTCAACCAATATACATACCGTTGACATATTGTTGTAGGGATACCTCAACTATACCCCTGTGCAAAGGGGCATCAAAATCTAACCCGGGAGTTTTGAGAAAAAATAGTTTGTAGATTGCTACTATTTTTTTGGAAAACGTTTTAGTTCAGTATTTTTATCTGTATAATATGTCTTATGAAGTTACTTGTCATCTCAAATGTCTATAATATAATTAATACTGATTTTTAGGTTTGTACTTACTAATGTACGAAAAAAAATTTCAAAATACAACAAAATGTTTTTACAATTATTATTGTTTGTTCAGTGAATTTCTGCAAAAACTTCATTTGCTAATTGCCACCTAAATAGTTTTTTTTGTTCTCATTTTAGGTAGGTACACTGACTTTATTTTCTTGAGGCTTTTTTTTTCAATTTTAGCGTTCATTAATAAATAAATACAACTTTAAATCAAAACACATGTATTTTTGTAAAAAAAGTATATTTTTTTGGGTAATAAAGAAACTTGTTACATATTGTGCTTGTCTGAATACAATAGTCACTTATTAACTTATTACGATACATAATTAGAGCGTACTAACGCCACTACTAGAACAAGTATAGTACGCTCTAATTACGTATAGTAATAAGTTAAGAAGTTACATTACATCCAGCTGAATTGTTAGATTCAGTTATAATAGACGAATTGTAAAAAGTGTGAAACGAAGTGTAAAACTAAAAAGTGTAAAACAAGGTATAGTCCGACAAGGCTTTATATGAATGTGTCAATGATGTCAAAAGGCGCTGCTGGTAAAGCTGCGCGTGCACCGGGTCGGAATTGGAGCGTACGGAGCGTCGTCATTTACGAAATGCCGATAGGGTGCGTGCACTGGATTCAGATTCCGCATCGGCAATTTAGTTATTTTTAGTCCGTCACGTGCATTTTCATTATGGAGAATAGTGACGAGGATATTGCTGTAATTAGCTGTATTTTATCAGAAGAGGAAAAGAGAAACAAGAGGAAACGAAATTCATTATTTGCCCAATTTCATCGCAAATATTGTCTCTCCTCAGTTGGTTATCATAATGTTGATGTTTTAGATTGTAAAGTTCATCATATTTTTCCACCAAAGTAATTAAAACATCATCATTCATCGTGAATAAGTAAATAATATTTATGTATAGGCTATAGCCGTCTCGTCGTCGCAAACACGTCAGAGCTTGAAACCATTGGAATCCGAATGACGCGTTCACTGCGGATGACGTCATCGGCATAAATTCCGGTCTCAGGCGCAGAAATGCCGATCCAGTGCACGCAGTACCATACAAATCAATACAAAGCAACAAATCCGTACGCTCCGTACGCTCCGATTCCGATCCAGTGCACGCGCAGCTTTAAGGAGAACTGTCAAACACATGTCAAAAATGACGTTTTTGTATGATAGAAGCGTTTAGTTCCTTTTCTCGTCACGTTCATGTAGAGCCTTGTCGAACTATATGTCATAATTCAAAAGAAAGGAATCTAAGGCCGGTATAAATAGTCAGTACTCAAGATGCATCTCGGTCTTAAGACGCGGTTCGGCTATGTGATTGGTCCAAATTTTGACAGCCAACCAATCACAGAGCCTGAACCGTGTCTTGAGACCGAGATGCATCTTGAGTGCTGACTATTTATACCGGCCTAAGAATATTGTGCTTGTCTAAATACAATAAAGTCATTTATCAACTTATTACTATACATAATTAGAGCGTACTAAACTAATTGTTCTAGTATTGGCGTTAGTATACTCTAATTATGTATCGTAATAAGTTAATAAGTGACGTTATTGTATTCACACAAGCACAATCTTAGATTCCGTTTTAAGTTATATAATATATTACGTCCAGCTGAATTCTTAGATTCCGTTATAATAGACGAAAATTCCTTTGTTATATTGCTAGGAAAATAGAGTTCTCTGTTCGTGTTATTCCTTTGTATTTTTTTAATTGATGTATGTATTTTAGATTCTAAGATAGATTAATTGGGAAATAAAAATATATTTTGGTGTAGTAGACATTTTTTCTTGTGTTCTGCTAGCAAAAATAGAGTTCTCTATTGGTCAGGTACACAGTTAACAGTACTTATTACTTTTAAGTTATGTTCTCGAGTCCAATTACTAATTATTAGTAGACATATTTTGTGTTCTAGCGCATGAAAAATAGTTATTTATTGTTAATATTCGTGTTTTAGTTTTATAATTATTCTATTCTAAGTTGTATTGTATTTATTTATTATTGAAGGCTATAATTGAAAAAAATGCCTCTATAAAATAAAAAACGACATATTCAGGTGGCGAACGAATTTTTTGCAAAAAGCATTTTACTGAACAAACAATTGCAAAAACATTTTGTATTTTGAAAAAAAAATATTTTTTTCCCCACATTATTAATACTACAAACCTAAAAATCAGTATAATTATAGACATTTGAGGTGGCAAGTGACTTGCAGAGAAAATGATAAGATATTTATTACAGTCAAAAATACTCAACTACGTTTTAGTTGATTTTTTTTGCAAAAAAAGTAGCAAAATAATAGCAATCTACAAACTTGGTCGAGTTAACTCCGTACCTGGCGGCCATACTATATGTATGGTGGACCGAGTTGTAAAGTGTTTTTTCTCAAAACTGCCTACATTAGTAAGTACAAACCTAAAAATCAGTATAATTATAGACATTTGAGATGGCAAGTAACTTCATAAGACATAATATTATACAGATAAAAATACTGAACTAAAACGTTTTCCAAAAAAAAAGTAGCCAAATAGTAGCAATCTACAAACTATTTTTTCTCAAAACTCCCGGGTTAGATTTTGATGACCTTTTGCACGGGGGTATAGTTGAGGTATCCCTACAACAATACATCAACGGTATAATATGTATTGGTTGACGGACCACTTATGCCCCGTCTCCTTTCAAATTATATTTTACCTGCTTTTGAAAATAATATGGAATGACCAATCCAATATATTAAACCATAACATTATAATGTACAGTGTGAAATTTTAATGGTTGTTTTCTCGAGATTTGTAAAGTTTTTTTTGTTCAAATCAAAAAAAAATTCGGTCAGAGTGCGTAGTTCGAGTTTTGTTCGATCATACTCATCGAGAACGTTAACGCGAATTTGTATGGGATCAAAGCGGTATCCACGTAAGCCAGTATGTGGCGCTGCTTTGATGCCATACAAATTCGCGTTAACGTGTTCGATGAGTATGATCGAATAAAACTCGCACTACACCCCCGGGTCCATGGTAACTTGCGCCTATCGGCATAAAGTTTTCATAGTACGTCATATAAAATATTTTGTATTTTCAAAAAATAACATGCATGGTTCGATAGTACTACTATAGGTACTATCAAACGGTATCGAACGGTAGCCTCCGTGGTCCAGTGGTCAGAGCGTTGCTCTTGACACGGAGGTCGTGGGTTCGATTCCCGCGTTGGAAAACATGTTATTTCCAAGTTTGGTTAGGACAATGCAGGCTGATCACCTGATTGTCTGATAAGAAAGATGATCCATGCGTCGGATGGGCATGTAAAAAGTCGGTCCTGCGCCTGATCTCTCGCCGGTCGTGTCGGTCTGCCGTCCCACTGGGTTATGAGAGTAAAGGAATAGAGAGTGCTCTTGTGTACTGCGCACACACCTGGGCACTATAAAATTACTCCTGCGTACCTGGCTTGGTTTCAATGAAACCGGCCACCGTCACCGAAACCAGTGTGGGGAGTATTATTATTATTATTATTATTATTATTATTATAGGTAAATCGTTCTGCGGCGGGAAAACAACCACTAAAATTTCACGTTGTATATATAGTACATACTTAAGTTTCAAAATATTCTGTGACTCTTCATAAGTTGACTTTTTTGTACCAAACATAATATTGTATTGAAAATTTATAAATGTTTACAAAGTATACTTACAAGAATTTAAATTATTTAATTTTACCTGTTCCTTTCGCAGTAGCTCAGCAAGTTTACGCCGTTGAATAGGATTGTTTAATAAAGCAGCTCGTGCAGCTCTCTCCCTTTCTTTCACTAGTAAAAGAGGGTCTTCCCGTAATTTACGTGCCAAGTCAACTTGTAAGTTATCAGAGGTAGAAGTTGTCATACTGGAACCCACAACCCTTCGGGCTACAGCTGGAATCTCATTTTGCTCAGGCTTCATTTCTTTATCATAGTTTTTTTCAATTGATTTTCCCAGTAAATAATCTTCATTTTGGCCTTTCTTATCTGGTTTCTACAAACAAAATATTTGGTTATAATTCTTCTGTACTTTGCCGACTACTCATTTATAATCTGATATAATGTTTTAACCGACTTCCAAAAAGGAGTAGGTTATATCATGTTAACATTAGAATTTTATTTATTCCAAATATTATATATAAATTATTCATAACATAATTTATAAATATGCAAATAAAAAGACTATTAGTTTACGAGAAATAGATCCGTGCTATACAAATGTTAATTTAATAAATATATCTTTGTTGAAGTGCCAATACCTACCTTGTAGGTGTAATGAGTGCTTATTTTACAGGTGAAGGAAAAAACAATTAACTTTTAAGTTTTATTTACAGATATTCCTAAATTTTTAATGAAATTATCTAAAAATACTTATTATTTTATCAATTATTGTGATTTAAATAATATCACACATTCTTGTAAAACTATCAATTAGGAGATATTGATCTTGCAGCAGACTTTTAAAAAAATGATAGTTAGTAGGTATAGGCTCTTCAAGGACGATATATTGTATTATGTAATCTATATATTATATAAAACTCAAAGGTGACTGACTGACATGGTGATCTATCAAAGCACAGCCCAAACCGCTGGATGGATCGGGCTGAAATTTGGCATGCAGGTAGATGTTATGACGTAGGCATCCGCTATGAAAGGATTTTGATAAATTCCCACCACAAAGGGTTCAAATAGGGGAAGAAAGTTTGTATATAATAATACTTTTTAATACGAGCGAAGCCGCAGGCAAAAGCTCGTAATTAATAAAGCTATCTCCAAAAAACAGGTGAATATAATATATACAAAAACATAGTGGGGTGAACCATTAACCAATATCCCATACTCCCCACCCATTTGTTAAGTGAACATAACATATTATTTTTACTCATATTTTGTTCCCAATAATACTTATAAATGTTAAAGAAGTTAGCACACCCCACTATTGAAAGATAACATACATTATACATCCAATGCAATTGGTGATCTATTTGGGTCTCATCTTTTGAATGCCTGCTACTCAATTTTGATAACTTATTTAGCTCATCTCGGTCTCTTTCCTGTGCTCTTTCACGTTCCAAATCTAAAATCTTTATCTTTTCTTCAGCGGCTGCCTTTTCAGCTTTCCAAACCCTTTCTTGATTTTTCATTGTATTAGGATGCCAGGCCTTTTTAGAATTCTAAAAAAAATGAAAGCTTTACAAACTAGCTTATCAAATGCACAAGTAAACAAGGCAACTTCTTGGATAGAAGTATAGAAGTTGTGTGTAACCAAATATTATTATACCAGATCTCCGCCTCCCATGGTGGCTTTTTTATGAAAATTCTTCAACGTGTATGGTGTAATTGTTATTTATCATTAATGCCGTAAACAGAAGATTATTGCACAACTTCCTTTTGAAAGCAAAGTAATCAATTATTAGCAGACTTATAACAATATAGATGCTACTTAAAACTAGATAGCGTACTAAAAAAAATTGTTTTGCTAAAATGTGCTTTATTTCTTCAGCAATACGGTATGTATTTTCCTCTAAGCGGTAGCTTGCAAAAAGCGGTCCGAGCGAGAGCGTTCCCGCTGGGAGTGTGTCCTTGTCTGACATCTTGCCAGCTCACAAAATCATTTCTTTTGATAGAAATGTCAGAAAATGAAATACTTTTCTTTTTAATAATTTGCCAATACGAACACTTCGTAAACTTAGAAACGTATTTAAACGAATTTTTACAGTTTTAATAATTATTAAATCAGTTGACTTGTGCTCAAAAATATATTTCAAAACTGAGTATTTGGTACTGGTAATACTAAATGTAAGATGGCGATTTGCTTTGGTTGTTAGGTTGTTTTTCGTGTTTCGATTTGCAAAACGAAAAAGTCGTTTTTTGTAATAAACTTTATTATTTTTTTAATGAAAAACGGTGAATTACTGTTGTGTGACAGGGTGCAATAATGAGTCTTATCCCGATAGTCGCTTTCTTTCCACGGGAAAGTCAAAAGAACTATTTTAATATTTAGGGTAACCATGAATTTGATTTATTGGAGATGCACCGAATGGCATGAAAAGTATACCTACAAAATCGGAATAAAATTAAAATTAAATAAATATTTTTGGGGGCTCCCATACAAAACACAATTTACAAACTGTGTTTTGTATGGGAAACACATTTTTTTCAACTTTGACTTAGATATAACTTAGACATGAGCGAGTCCAACTCGCACTTGGCCGATTATTAACTTTTAAATTAATTAGGTTCACACCTGTAGTTAGGTAGGATAGATATCAGAATACCTGAATTTATATTGTGTCTCATATTTTGCTGTTTGATCATGGTCACCACATTAGAAAGAGACACACCACCACCGGGGGCCCTCTCGCTCGGACCGTTTTTTGCGCCACAGTGCACAGTCTAGTTTTAAGTAGCATGTCTCTGATTATTAGTTATTACTCTAATCTGTGAAAGTAATACATGCAGTGTTGCCAACTATTCAAAACATTTCCCCCCTAGCAACTTCAAAACCACTGATCTCTATACCTACAAGTACGCTGGATTGCTGATAGCCCACTGATCTCCATAGAACACATATTTTACTCTTCTTCTTCTTCTTCTTTTTAAAAAACACATTTACTCTGAAGATCAACACATTTACTCTGCTGATCTCTATTAGTACAAGTACGCTGGATATAGCCTTTGAAATGACAGCTATTTTTTGTGCCTATTTGAAGCGGAATCAGCGCCCCCATTATTCGGGTAGAGGAACTAAATCTGACGTAAAAATGACGTTTGAAAGCCGCCATATTGGCGCTGATAGCAGTAGTGAGAGTACTTGGAACTAATACTAGTGATGACAACTGTTGTTATTGGTTGTGGTTACGTCAAATTTAGTTCTCTACCCCAATAATGGAGGCGCTGATTCCGCTTCAATAAGGCACAAAAAGCAGGTCTGTATCAGCAATCCAGCGTACTTGTATAATAGAGGTCAGTGTGATAGCCTTTGAAATGACAGCTATTTTTTGTGCCTATTTGAAGCGGAATCAGCGCCCCCATTATTCGGGTAGAGAACTAAATCTGACGTAAAATGACGTTTGAAAGCCGCCATATTGGCGCTGATAGCAGTAGTGAGAGTATTTGGAACTAATACTAGTGATGACAACTGTTGTTATTGGTTGTGGTTACGTCAAATTTAGTTCTCTACCCGAATAATGGGGGCGCTGATTCCGCTTCAAATAGGCACAAAAAGCAGGTCTGTATCAGCAATCCAGCGTACTTGTATAATAGACATCAGTGTTCAAAACTCAACCAAAACTCCCCAAAAAATCAAAATATTTAAAATTACTTGGGATGTGTTCTACTAAGCGCTCAAAACGCTGAAATAGGTACACCTTCAACAGGTCAAACAAACAAACAGGCCAGCAGTTTTTAATTTAAAATACTTCAATCTTTTTTTTTCCATTACATACAAGTTACAACAATAAATATTATAATAATCTGTCAGCCTACTATCAGCAGTGTCAGCGTAGACTCACGGTAGACTATAGAGACATGGGCTTTGTGTGGCAGTAATTCCATCTTTAAAAGGTGGCTTTCGGATATTTGCCACGAGCGACCGCGACCGGTAAAAATTCAAATAAAATGCTACCTTATGACATACTAGAATATAGGTATCATTTTCTACTGACATTTGCGTGGAGATCCATGCTATCACCGGCGGCGGCGTAAAAGCTAGTGGTAGAGAAAAGTTGAAACTTTGTCTTTGTCACATTGCCTTTGTCATAAAGTGGCATTTCGTTTGAATTTTCGTCCGTCACGGTCGCTTGCGGCAAAGATCCGAAAGTCACTTTAAGGTTGTTATAAATAAAAATATTCCATTCCTCAAAAAATTTACTCCCAAAAATATCCCCAAAATATTTTACCCCCTAAAAAACCCTATAATTTATTTTTTCCCACTAAATTTAGTGGGAAATCCCCATAGTTGGCAACACTGAATACATGGTATATTATTGTTCTTCTTCTTCTTCTTTTTTTTTTTATGGCGACTAGCATAAAACTATTGCCAGTGTCGAGTGATTTTAAAGGTTGGGAAACTTAAGCGCCCTACTCACACATCTGCCGCAGGGGCAATCTAGGGTGTAGGAGTGGGGATGACCCTTAATTGCATCCTTAATTGTGATGTGTGTAGGCATGCAGGGGCAATTTGGAGGATTGGCCCTGCGGCAGGGCGGCAGGGGCGCGAGACCATCCTTGATCCCTAAGTCGTCCCTGCCGTCACTGCGTGTGTAGCGCGATTGGAGCAATTCAAATCCTTGTAGGTTTGTCCACTGGCCAAAAACCGAAGCGTAGCAATTAATCGTTCTCTAGCGCTTACGGTCATCAATGTATTTTTTTTTCTATAAATGGTGCCACCATTGCAAAAAGCTCTTCAAAAGAGTCAAAATCCATCCGTTATAAGTTATTGAAGTCATCTACTTCCAGTTCTTTTATAATATTCATGTGGCATAACTCACTTCTTTTCAGTAGCCATTTCTTCACCCAGTATCTCCTTTTCCTTTTTTTTTGAGGTAGCACCACAGAAAGCGCCAAGGCTACTCCAATCTTTTGATTGGTCGATAATACGGGTGCCATTCTCAATACGTGTGCTCAGCTCAGCTTACTCGGAAACACTGCACGGCAGGCAAATACGGAGCTAGATATTATCTTGGCAAATGACAGCTGTCAGTTGCCAAGATAATATCTAGCTCCGTATTTATAATTGTTTAAAATTCTATCTTATAATTTATTGAGAGTAAAAGTCGATAATTATAGAGTAAAACACTCAACACATCAGTGAAATTGTTTGTGAAGTGATACATTCAACAGTTCAATTGAAAATAGACCAAGACTAGTAAGTGGATTTTTGGACCTTAATTTTAATAAAAGTGATTATAAATCGCAGACATTATAATATCTTTAACCACCATTTACTCTGAATGAACAGAAGAAGTCACTTTTTTAACAAATTTTATGTTTTATAACAAGAAATACGAAAAATATTCTACTAGATTTCAAATTTTGTAACAGCTGATTTTGGTAAAGACGTTTGCGACAACTAGCTCCATCTATCAAATATCAACAAAAACAAAAACTAACTTCTTTTTTGTACCACAATGGAAAATATTACATTCAGAAGGAAAAATTTAAAGGCTAATTCAGATGCCTCCTCTAGATATCGGCGGACGCGTCGGCAGATGCATCCGCAACCATATCTGCGGATAAATTGCGATCCGTCCACACATCTGTGAGCTAATCAGTCTGTGCTCAATCGTGAAAGACGTAACTCGTGTCGCAAAAAATGGATATATAAAGACAGTAGCGGCTGCTTCTAATACATACTTATATAATTAGCACCTATAATTATTATTACCTAAGAGTGCACCGCAGTCCGCAGTAGAGTTATAAAAAAATGGAGCAAAAGAAGGCGGTGGATGCTGTCTATACACAAAAACGAAAATATAATCGAAATAAATATTTTGGCAATATTAACCTATATACCTAACTAGCTGTCCCGGTGAACTTCATGTCACTTGAAAACTTCCCTGGACTTCTACGAATATTTTAAGGCTATAATCAGACCAATCCGTTCAGCCGTTTTCGAGTTTTAGCGCGACTAACACATTTGAAAATCCATTTTTATTTAACTAAGATAACATTTATTTAATTTTGATTAGGGCGAGCATGGAAAAGCAGCTTGCATATTATACTAGCAGCCATTTCGACGACAAAACTGAGCACATACATGTCCACTCTCACTAAATTTCCGTCGAATACTGATGCATCGGCAGACGTGTGGACAGGCGCCGTGCGTCCGCGCTCGATCCCTTTGATCTGTGTCGAAAAACCGACACCAAACGGATGCGCGGCAGATGCCGTCGTCACGTCACGTCAAATAGCTACCACAGACGAGCAAAACCCGCCGTCTACACATCGGCGGACGCATCCGCAGATACAATCTGCCAACGCGTCCGCCGATATGTAGAGGACACAAGAGACTAATATCGCACTGATGTCAGATGATGATTCACTAATAAATATTTCATCGTCTAGCCAACCCATCGACCTAGAAATAGATTCAGAAATCACTTTTTTAAAATCCCATATTGAAAAATTGCAAATTGAACTTACCAGCGCTCACGAAGAAATCGCACATCTAAATCTAGAAGTTACGTCCGTAAAACGAGAGTTAGAATCTAAAAGTAAAACCATATCTGTCTTAAAAAGATTATCAGAAGACACCACACGCATATTACCAACTCCGAAGAAGTCATATTCTACACCAATTGCTAAAAAAATACGAAAGTCTTTGTTATCAACACGTTTGAACTCCCCGTTGTCACAATATCACGGAGACGTTTGTTTACTGCAAAAACTTGGAACGCATAATACTGAAAATAACCTAGAATGTCCTGTGCGCGATCGAAATAACATCAATACAGCGTTATGTCAAACGTCACAGTCGATAGTGTCAAGTGCAAATGACATTCAAAAACAAAAAAATGTGGGTAGTTCGAAGAAACATGACATATTCATTCTGGGTGACCAACAATTAAAAACTTTGTCTATGAAGATGTACAAAACGAGACTGAATAATTGGAATGATATGTATAACATAAATGGTTTAATAAAACCATTTGCTTCTGCTTCAATATGCATGATGACAAATTTTGAGAAACTGTTCTATAATACTCGGAAATATATATTGATTACAACAAACATAATATTTCTGCTAAAAATTATGATTTAGTATACAAAAATTAGTTTTTAAATCATAAATTTAAAATTTGCACCAAAACACTTCAAGGTGTCATGGCGTCACTTGTGACGTCACTCTAGAGTACAGCTGACAAGTGACAGCTGTTTGGGAATCAATTGACAGTAATAATTGTCTGTGGTAATCCCTTTGCCTGTCCCGACCGGGACGATTTAAAAAAAATGTCTGTGGTAAAAGAGAAATAACTCAAACGTCAATGTCAAAGTGCTCTAACGTGACGTCACGCGCTCTGATTGGCGTTCAACATTTCATGGCGGATTGTCATATTTAGTGATTTTATTTTATCAATAAAATATTAATCTTGATGTAAAATAGAAAAAGAACCAGTGTTTTATAATCAAGCATTTAGATACTTTAGACACACAAATTATTTCAATGAAATTTACTTACTGTCATCATGCCTATTATACTCAAAAACTGTCGTAATCTTAGTCGAAATATATGCGAAGACGATATTGTAATTATAAGTGTCAGTACTAATGAAAAAAATCCATATTTATTGTATTCGGATCTGTGCCATACGCTTGAATCTCTTAAAAAATGTAATGTTTTTGTTATAGGAGTAAATCATAACCCTTTTCTTAACACAAATCTATTAAACTATAATATTGAGCAATTAATTAGAAATTTTCCTAACTGTAAATTTATTCATCCAAAACAAAAGTTTGAATCTGATTATTATAGACATCTACCATTATGTAATTACTTGTGTTTTAAATGCAATTTGGAAATTGACAGCATTAATTATAACAAATATTATGTAAACAAAATAGTGAATAAATTAAATTCAAAAGGCAATCTTAAAGGAACTATACCATATTATTTTTCCATTTTGCCAAAAAAATGTAATCAAATTAAAAACCCTGTAGTAAAAAAACCTGTAGTTAGTGAATTAAAAGGCACAATTCCATATTATTTTAATAAAATAAATGTAAACAATTTAAACAATAACAATGAAACATCGAGTAATGACTTTTTTCGAAGATAACTCAACCAATGGTCTTGTTATAGCTCATCAGAACATTCAGGGGCTACATGGTAAAGAAATAGAATTAGACTTATTTTTAAAAAGCCGTAATATTCATGTATTATGTATTACTGAGCATTGGTTAAAAGATGAACAAATTATTCTTATTAATAATGAATTTTATAATGTTGCCAGTGCGTTTATTAGGAAGGGCGCCATACGCGGAGGTTCTCTTATTTACATACAAAATATCATCAAATATAAAGAACGCAAGGACATTGTCTCCCTTTCATCTGAATGTATAGCAGAAATATCCTGCGTCGAGCTTGAGGAATATATTGTCATATGTGTGTACCGACCCCCACAGAGTGATTTGGATTCTTTTGACGTAATAATAGAAAATGTGTTAAATCGTTTAGTTACAAAAAAATATATCATATTATGTGGTGATTTCAACATAAACTTTATGGAAAGATCTTCTAGATGTGATAGATTGCTTAATTTGTTTGAAACATTTGACCTTGACTAGGTATTTATTTTTAGAGCCCACTAGGATTACCTCACATTCAGCAACTTGCCTAGATAATATTTTTTGTAATTGCCATTGTACAAAATTGTGTTTATTTAGTGATTTAACATCTGATCATTTAGGTCAAATGGCTGTTTTCCCAACTAAAACCAATAATTCTTATACTGAAAAAGTAACTTGCAGACCAATCACTTCGGATAAAATTAGTATATTTAAGGAAAACATATCTAATAAAATTACAAATATTGATCTAAAACAACAAGTTACAAGACCCACATATGTTATATGAAAAGCTACACAATATCATTAAATCAGAACATGACATTGTATTTAAAACTAAAACATTTTATGTTAACAATAAATTAAAATTTTGTGATTGGGCGACACCTGGTATATACATCAGTAGGAACAAACTTATATGACCTAAAAAAATATAACTTTCATCCAGTGTTTTTGCAGTATGTGAGGGATTATTCAAAAATATTCAAAAAAATATGCCTCGCTGCTAAATCTTTATACTTAAGTAACAAAATAAATAATTCTCACAATAAAATTCGTAGTACTTGGGACATAATTAATAATGAAATAGGACGATTTAAAAGAAATGACAATAAAATCAAATTAAATATAGACGGTCTGACAATTTCCGATAATTTAGAATTAGCTCACTTCTTTAATAATTTTTTTGTAAATATTACTGAAAAAACAACTCGTTTCCTTGACTCCTGTCCATCAAAAGCAAGTGTGTTACTTAAAACAAATGTAAAAGAAACCAAGGTACGGTTCAGATTTAGACACATAAAACCGCAAGATATTATAAAAAAATTTAACTCTCTCAGCCTAAAAAAATCTGTAGACTTGTGGGGTATATCAATCAAATTACTTAAAAATATTATTTCCGAATTATCATCATACTTAGCTGCTATTTTTAATCGTTGTATTGATGCTGGCGTATTCCCTCGTCTTATGAAACAGTCTAGAATTATTCCTTTGTTTAAAAAGGGCTCAAAAAGTGACCCGAGTAATTTTAGACCTATCTCTATTTTACCAGCTATCAGCAAAATATTCGAAAAGGAAATACTCAATCAGCTACAGAGTTACTTTAATATTAACACATTATTGCATAGTCATCAATACGGGTTTACCAAGGGCGTTTCAACTACAGATGCAGGTGTTACTCTAATAAGATACATTTTTAAAGCTTGGGAAGACTATCATGATGTTATCGGTGTATTTTGTGATCTGTCTAAGGCGTTCGATTGCGTGGATCACAATACACTTATTCACAAACTTAAGTACTATGGAATTGAAGGCACTGCACTTGATCTTATGACAGATTATCTGACAGACAGAGTTCAATCAGTTGATGTAAATGGTCATAAATCTACGGGGTTACCAGTAAAAATAGGAGTACCACAGGGTTCCATTCTGGGACCTTTTCTTTTTCTAATTTATGTAAACGACTTACCTTTTCTCATACAATCCTTTTGCGAAATTATTTTATTCGCAGATGACACATCCCTCCTGTTTAAATTGAAGCGAAAAAATCCAGATTTCTGTTGTATAAATAAAACACTTGCTCTTATATTAGAATGGTTCTCTTCTAACAACCTGTTACTCAATCCTAACAAAACAAAGTGTGTCATTTTCAGAATGCCTAATGTGATAGCTAACACCGAAATTAACTTAAAAATCGGTGATGTCAATCTGGATTTCGTTGATTCTACAATCTTTTTAGGCCTCACGCTTGACTCTAAGCTTCATTGGGGAGCTCACATTTCAAATGTAGCAAAGAAACTAAGTTCAGCGGTCTTTGCGATTAGAAAAGTAAGACAATTGACAAACGAAGAAACAGCCCGTACCGTTTACTATAGCTATTTTCATAGCATCTTATCCTATGGATTACTACTATGGGGAAGTGCTGCAGATATTCAAACTATATTTTTATTGCAGAAAAGGGCTGTCCGCGCCATATATAGACTGGGATCAAGGTGCTCCCTAAAGGAAAAATTTAAAGCCATAAATATCTTGACCGTACCATCACAATATATTTTTAACAATATTATATTTATTCGAAAGAACATCCAATATTATGTTAAAAAATCTGATACGCATTCTTTTAATACGCGGAACAAAAACAAACTAGCCGTTAATTATTCACGTCTTCATAAGGTTCAAAACTCATTCGTGGGACTCGGTATACGTTTCTTTAATAGATTACCTGATGACATTTTAGACTTGCCTTTTAATAAATTCAAAGAACATAATATCAAAAACAAATTGATTAGTAAGGGTTACTACAAAATAAATGACTATTTTGATGACATTAATCCATGGGAATAAGTGTGATAACCTAGGTGATAACATTGTTAATAATATATTTTAAACATCTCTTTTTCCATTAAATAATATGTAATAAAAATAACTAATCATAATAATAATAATTGTATTGACATAATAATATTATATTACTTGAACTGACTTACTAAATTGACATTAAGTTACCTAATAATTAAATTGACATTATTTTGCATAAAATTTACAATATTATATGACTATTTATTTTGAATTATATTTTTTTTTTTACAAATGTAGGTATTGTTGGTAAATGTAAGTCAAATTGTAATAATATTATTATGTTACATCTAAGAATGACATGTTTATTTTGTAATCTTTTTAAATCTTGACGTTCATAAGTGTTACTGTGTGACCTATGTGAATAAATGATTTTGATTTGATTTGATTTGAAAAGTGTGTAGAGATACTCCCGATATCGCCACAAGATTGCCCCTGCGGCAGGTGTGTGAGTAGCGCCTTTTATGACGCGGTAAAGGAAGGGATAGCAAAAACGGAATTTTGGATAGGATCAGGAAAATTTTGGAAGGCAGATAAGATATACAATATTATAATAAAATACGAAGCATCAGTAATTACTAATCACACTTTTTATAAACTTAAATTATTACTTAATATAAATTCAGATATGGTACTTAAATATTTAATAGGATCGCATAATATACACATCATACTACTAGGAAGGAGGAACATGAAGGGAGCGCAAAGAGGATAAAAACGATGTATGGGGAGTTTTGCCGGGAATGTGAAAGAGTGATGTTGTGATTTTGTATTATTTTCCTAAAATTGTGTTAAGTTGGGTTTTTAATGTGTAATATTGGTAGAATATTAACCATTAGATATTCGTTATCGTGTACAAGTGTAGGAAAGTGATGCATTATCCAGAAACGTGCGATTTTGTGTTCCCTCCAAAACTCCATTGAAAGTTTCAGTAAAGCGTCTACCACTTTACTGAAACGACCGACTTGACTCCTTGACTGTATTGACTTTTACTGACTTTGACTAGACTAAATGACCTGACGATATTACATGAAAACGATGCTGAAAATTATTATAGGAGGAATACGGTTTTCCCGCCATATTCCTTACCTTTTTACCTTGTCTGTGCCCTGTGGCACAACATACACATACTTTGTGTCAAGTTGCCAAAAACGAAGAGAAAGAAGAAAGAAAGAACGATGTATGGTCAAGCAAAGGACACGAGAAAAATATGTGATCTAAAGTTCCCGTGTCCTCCCCACAATCACACATATCATTATCAAATATGCCAATTCTATTTAAATGACTAGGAATACATGCATGTCCCAATCGCATTCTTATTATCGACGAAATAACTCGTTTTGAACTATTGATTCTATTAAACCAAGACTTTTTTGGTACTAGAGGCTGCAGTTTGTACATACGATTACCCTTATGTTGTCCAGTAAATTCCCAATATTTATTCCATTCTCTATATAAATCAACTGCCGGTAAACTCAAAAGATCACTGAGATAAATTTTAAATGGGTATATGTCACCACTTTGTACGCATCCTTAGCTATTTCATCAGCTTTTTCGTTAGGTACCTAAGATTCCTGAGTGACTAGGAACCCAAGCCAATGCTACTGTATATCCTTTTTCAAGGCATTCATAAAGTTTAAACCTAATTTCAAAAATAATGTGATGATACGGTTTACTACGAAATGGAAAATTTTCAATACTCTGTAATGCACTTTTCGAGTCTGTAAAGATAATAGTACCTATGTGTTAATTTAAACATCAATACCAACGATATCTAAAATTCCAAAGCTTTAAAAATGGCTAAACATTCTCCGGAAAATACTGAACTTTCTATGGGCATTTTAATTTTTTGATGTACATTATATTGACTGCGATAAATCCCTACACCTACATTTCCTGTTTCTTGAAATTTAGAAGCGTCAGTAAACAAATGATGCCAATTACTATATTGGGTATTCATACAATTATTATTCATGATATCTTTAGTTAAATTTAAATCATATTTTACATCAGGCTGAATTAACAGACTTTCGAAATTATATGAGAACAAAGGTAGAACATCGGATTGATAAATAGGAGCAGATATTGAAAGAATTTTACGATAACTTACTATAAGGCATGGCAAAGACCTTTTATAGAAGGGACGTGGCTCTAAAACGGCATTCAGTTGAGCTAGTTTTTCTAGTAATGGGTGGAATTTGTACTGTTTTAAACGAAAAACATATCTATCACATAAATATTGTCTCCTTAAACTCAAAGGTGGTTCAGTACATTCTACCTGTAAGGCATTAATGGGACTTGACTTCATAGCTCCACCTATTATTCGCAGCGCTTTGGATTGAATTTTGTCTAATTTCTTCATGACACACAAATTATCTCCTACTAAAGAGGGGACCAAAAAGGGGGTCAGATTTTGTATCAAACATTTTTCTTGGACTTACTACCTACATATATTATTTACTGTGTTTTCCAACTTAACATCTATATAAACCCCCCCCCCCCCCCACCCCTCTTAGGGTTAAAAGAGGGGGTAAGATTTTGTATCAATTACTGATGAAGTAGAAATACTTTACCTATATGGCAAAACAACGTTGCCGGGACAGCTAGTAAGTCATAAATGTTAAACCTAAATTTCATTATATCGACTGAAATATAAAAATAAATCAAAAACCTTTTAATTTCATAAAAATAAACCTTATTGCTGCTGCGGAACCCTTCATGGCGAGTCCAACTCACCTTGGCCGCTTTTTTATTTAGCTATTGCACTTTAATCGCGGGCATAGCTTAAGGGGCCGGGCTACCCTCGAAATTCTCATACATATACCTAGAGATAAACTACGATAACATGGCGCGCCCCTCCAAAATTCAAAATATTTGAAGTGCGTTGTCAAAACGTTTGAAGAGCGTTGTCATGCGCGGTCGGCTAGTTATGATTAGTTGACCAACAAATCTTGGTAATAAGTGACATTGAGTGAAATATTATGATTGGTTGAATACTTACTACATACAAACTCTTTCTTATGGAATATGACTACACACATTGAAACAGTAATTTGGAGGGGCGCGCCATGTTATCGTAGTTTATCTCTAATACCAAAATCATTTTCTCATACGAAAATATTTAACATTTTTGAGTTATTTTTCAGCTTAAAATAGTAATTATCGAGGTTCCTGCACAAAATTTTTCTAAAAAATTTTTAAACACTAAAAAATTTTTTTTGTATTTAAATATTTTTTAGTAAATTTACTACTAAATATTAAAACACTAAAAAATTGAGTAAAACACAAAAAATATATATAAATAAATAGTAAATTTACTACAAAATATTTAAATACTAAAAAATATTTTTTAGAGTTTAAATATTTTGGCCTCTTAATCGTATAAGCACGTATAAGTGAACGCCACGCTCAATTAAAAGCGTGGCGTCGCGTTCACTATACAATTCTAAAAGGTTTACTATAAAATACAAAACTAAACTATTTTATAAATAATGAAATAAACAATAATAAAATAAGACACTAACACTAACAAATAAAATAGCTCCGTAATTGCCAATTTTTTATTTTAAGATAATATAATAATATTACTTACTTAATTTAATATGTATATTTAAATTATGATTGCAACACATACTTTGATAAATACAAAACTTGCTTAGTACTAAGTACTAACTACAAACATAAATAATTAATAATTACAAGACAAATGCATATTTAAAAACTATTAATTAGTCTTTTTTTAAAACAGTTTTTTGTATTAGCAGCTTACTAAAAAGTTACGCATTTTCCAATTTATCATTATTTTATATACTTAGTACTTAAGGGCCTTCCCTACGGAGAATCCCTAATTCACCGTATTTAGAGCCTTATAAACTCATAATTTGAAAGCTACAGAGTTATAATAAAAATACAACAATAATCTTCAGTATCTCAACATTCTTTTCCCCGTTTTAAATTTTCTATTTTCGTTCATTATACTCATGATATCAGCTTCCAAAGTAAAGCCAATTTATTAAAATTCAAGCATACATTCAGCATCTCCTTAGTATTTACAAATTACTTTTATTTGAAATACACGCCAATAGATCGACAATATCATAAACTACATATTCCCCGTTTTAATTTTTTTTAGGTCAATTTTGAACTAAGTTAAGTAAAAAAAATACGGTTTTGGTGCGACCTCGGCAACGCGGCAAATGTATGGCCAAGGTCGTTTGCTCGGGGGACGGCCTTAAATAAGTTTAAAATAATATGTACATTACGTTTCTTAATAATATTAGTATTATTGGTATCAACTATCAAGATCATTTAGTACGTCTACAATAACTCTACAAAAACATTAAACATTGATTATAATATTATCTAAACAGCCTTTAATCAGATTAAGCTTTAATTATTATTATTAAATTATCCTACAAGATGTCTATGTTATGTAAAGGTATATCTTATATTATGTATGTCTTATTATTAAAATAGAGACCTTAAAAAATGCTAAGATAAATCGGAAGCTGCAGGAGCAAATTGTATCACAGACGTGTGTCGAACGACGGGGGCTGTAATAGGTACACTTTCAGGCTCAAAATGAGGAATAAGTTTGCGTTTCCTCGGTGGGAGAGAAGAAGGCTCAAACCTATATTGCTGGGTGATCGTAGGAGGAGATGGCGATGGAGTCGGAAAACTTACAACAGGTGCGGGTGGAGCAGGAGCGGGTACAAGTGCTGCTGGCGGACAGGGGGACGGCGGAGACCCAGGAGGGGTCGGGGGAAGCTGCTGCAGCGCCGCCTCCACGATATCACACATTACATTGCTATTCATAGCTAAATTATTATATTGGGTCGGTGCAGATTTGGGTGCTTTAGTTCCGTGTTCTTTGTATATGTGAGCCTCCATTTGTTTCTTGGTGTTGAATGTGCCATCGCATACGGTACACCGATAGCATCTTTCACCGTAGTGTTGGAAACGATGCAGTTTCAGCACGTGATTGTACCCAAAGTCACGGGAACAAATATCGCAAGTGTAAGGCCTTTCGCCTGTATGTGTACGCGAGTGTACTTTAAGTTGCTTGGAGCACGTGAATCCCTTGCCACAGCCCGGAGCGGGACACCGATAAGGCTTTTCACCTGTGTGGGTTCGTAAATGAATTACTAGCTGCCCAGACTGAATGAATGTTTTGTGACAGTGAGGACACGCGTGGGGCCTTTCGCCGGTATGAATCCTAGCATGGCGATGAAGTTTTCCGGAGTGCTCGAATGCCGCTCCGCATACCCCACACCGATAAGGTCTTTCCTTAGTATGTATTCGTCGATGCACTTGGAGATTTTCTTTGACACTAAACATTTTATGGCAATATTCACATTCGAAAGGCCTTTCACCAGTGTGGGTCCTGTAGTGGCGCACCAGACGAGCGGGAACAGCGAAGGTCTTGTGGCACACGTCACACCTGTGGGCGTCTGCCGCGGCCCTATGGGATCTGGTGTGAGCCGTAAGAGCACTGCGTGTCGACAGCGTGAGCCCGCATTCTTTACACTGATGCACGCGTTCTTCTTCTCCTGTTAAAGAAACACAGTCCATTTTTTTAAATATTCTTTCAAAATTAAATAAAAAAGGCGATATTTAGGTAATTTATCACAATTCGATCTGTATTAAAGGCGCGTTGTAATAAGTTTTGGGTTGCGGATGGTACACGACTGTGACGATCGGGAATCAGGATACAAACACAATGGCCACGGAGGGGTAAGTCAGAGAGCGCGGAGGCAGAAACGAGGCGAAGTGAATGTCCTCCAGAGCACGTGGAGGCCAGAACTGCGGTTTCGACGCGATAGTGCCGCGGTGCGCCTCCACGTGTATAGGCCAGCGACCCCGTGTTCGCGATATCCACGTCCCGCACCCACCCGCGCACTCTGTCGCCCCTCTTTTCGCCCGGATTTTAAGTATTTAAGTGATGTAAATTAAACAATAGTACCTATAAAATGCATAACATAATAATTTAATATGATTTTTAATGACAAAATGTTGATTAATTATTATTTATTATGTATCGATCCGCGACAATAAAGTTCTTTTAAAAATATCTATGTATACTACTTAATTAAAATTCATGAAGATAAAATGACTACGTACAGTGTACCTACATAATAATATAAAAATAAAAAATAGAATAAAACATTAAAAATGACTGAATCGAGGTCTAAATAATTTACTCACCACATTTTTTCACAATTCAACGTCTTATAATAAGACGTTGAATTATTGTGAAAATATGTGGTGATTAAGATACTTAATTAATAATGACTCTTATTACATAATATTTTGATTTCATATTGTCAGTAATTCAATTAAATATCATAATATTATGTATAACCTTTGTATAGATATTGGTAGATAAGTACTGAGCAGCCATCGGCAAAAAAAACATTGAAACATTAATTGTCATTAAATAATACGGTACCTAAAGGTACTATACAAGCAATAATATTATAATAGTCACTTACCTATCATAATTGCTGTTGTCGATTTCTTATTTTCTAGAGCGGTTCAATGACGTCAGTGTTGGTGTAGGTTGTGTATGTTTAAACTAACGAGTCAAGCGCGCGCTCCTCAGACGGTCCAAAGCCGAATGCGGAATTTGCAAAGAGCGCGCTTCGGTGTGGAGTGTGGACTCTGTCTGTACTCTGTGGTGTGGACTGTGGAGCGTCGCGTCGCGCGTCGCGTCGAGCACTCGAGCGTCGAGCTCGTGCGTCGCGCGTCGTCGACCGTCGTTGGCCCGTTGGTCGTTGGTCGACCGAACGACCGCAAGCAGCGCATGTCCTCGCGCTATACACAATAATTAATAATACTATATGCTTAAAAGTCTCCAAACTTTAATAAATATTTTTAGTAGCTATAATATTATGTTCATAACAAAAATGAACAAATTATACCTAATAATTACATATTATTTTAATATCTAGATAGAATGTTTATCTATATTTATAATCTATATCTATATCTATATCTATATCTATATCTATATAAAATTGCAAGTCCTGACTGACTGACTGATTCATCATCGCCGAAGTTACAGCCACGGGTGAGTAGGGTTGTTTTGTAAAGTAGACACCCACTAAGGAAGGAATTTTGGAAATTTTACCCCGAAGGGGGTGAAATAGGGGTTGAAAGTTTGTATGAAAGTCCGTCATTTCTTAAGTTAGAAACATGAAACTTTATTTTTGAGCTACTGAATAAAAATAAATAAATATGTAAGTATTTAAGTGTTTTTGGAAATGCTACCCCTAAGGGGGTGAAATTGGGGTTGAAAGTTTGAATAAAAGTCCGTCATTTCTTGAGTTACAATCATGAAACTTTATTTTTGGGCTACTGAAAAAAATGAACGGATACGTATTTAAGCGTTTTTGGAAATTCTACCCCCAAGGGCGTGAAATTGGGGTTGAAAGTTTGAATGAAAGTCCGTCATTTCTTGAGTTAGAAACTACTAATATACTAGTTAGAATCTATATATACTATAATATACTTACCTAAATTATAAAGTATTATTAAGTACCTACCTACTATTTAAATAGGTACCTGCCTAGTGCCTACCTACATACTTTAGAAAGGCGAGGCGTACCTCCTCGAAAACTAATCTTATATTAATTTTTGAAGTTATTTTCCCTTCAGGCAAAGTTATTTTCAACGATATCTAAATACTTAGATACGACGTGTGCCGTCAAAACTATAGCAATGTTTTTGCATGTGTGCGTTAGATAAATAGCGACGCGCGCCACACTAATGTGTGTGTGCGTGGTACGGTCAGCAAAAAAGGGTGGTCGTTATTTCACGTCACTAGTTACCAGGGACTGTAATGCCGGTATATTTTTTATACCGATATTGATTATCGGTACAAATATCGATAATATGGGAGCGAGCAACCAGTACAGGGCCTATAGCCGAAACTTTTTCGTTATCGCTTCGTTATAGAATCGCCGATCAAAATGTATGGAATTGACATAAGACGAGTCGAACGTCAACGTCATATTAACGAACGCTTATGTCAATTCCATACATTTTCATCGGCGATTCTATTACGAAGCGAAAACGAAAACATTTTGGCTATAGGCCCTGTACTTGGCTTTGTCTAAACCCCCTATGTACTGAAAATCCAATTATATATATATATATATATATATATATATATATATATATAACTTGATAGACTTCTTGCGTCCAGCCTCAAAAAATCCCATAGTAATATTGCGTCCACCGACTTACCGCGTCCGGTATACGGACGCAAGATTAATTTCACCTCTATTACATAGCTATAGGTATTGGGTATCTATGGTAAAAAAATCAGCGAGACGCAATTTCACCTCCAGAGTCTCTGGACGAGTATAATATAGTTCGCCAATCGTCCGATGGCGGCGCTGCGCCGCCGTATATTTTTTGGGTGTATATTTCCGTACATTTAGCCGATAATGTTGCGTCTACCCCCAAATATGATATGTTGCCACTTCGTGCAGTGCGTGTGGTTAAGAAACGAAAGAAATGCGACGTTGCCGCTCGGGCGCGTTTACCTTGCCGCGTGCGACCATGCATCGTTATTTCATTATGCTCGTGAACTTTGCGGACGCTGTAGTGTCCTGTACGAACGGATGTGAGTTGTGACTAATTTTGCGTTGACTAAATTGTGATGAATATCGTGAATATATCATCCTACTGGAGTATCTAGTCACATTAAAGTTTATATAGCAGTAGTAGAACTCAATTACAAATTTTGCCGCTAAAAAATCTAGAATAAATAGATTATAGTGTTCCTTCGACAAAATTTATGCTACCTACAGGCTACAGCAGGTTTTTTTCTGTGTGATAATTTTATCGAAAATTAAAGTTTTTATTCAAAATTGTATAACCAAATATAAGTAGGTATTTAGTTACTTTGACGTTATTTATGAACAAAATTTATCTGTCAGTATTCAAGCTACCAAATTAGAGCATTAGTTACCTTGACGTTTTTTTAGAACTAGGCGTTGACCATATTATAATTTTACCTCCTTACATACAGTGTTTTATCTTCTTCAATCCAATTAAAAATGTCACTTGTGTGACAGGAACAAAACACTGTATAACTATTCAAAGCTTATACAACGTTTATTAGTAAGGGCCTTTTTGTTTAATTTAGCCCGAAAATTGTTCTAGACGTCTAAGTGTCTAAACACACTATGCCGAAGTTACGCGGCGTAATTTCCGTGGCCAAAATTACGTTCCGTGGCATCCGTCTGATACGACAAACTATAAATTACGCGAAGAACCAAAATTACTCGGCAGAATTTCCGTTGCGGAATACGCGCGTCAGTGTCTCGAGCGCTCAGATGTAAGGTGTAAGGTGTGCGTTAACGCTTTGGAGTTAAGGTTGGATTTGCTATGTTCGGTTTTGATACTTCGCTTCTGCGCTAATATAAATTGACCCGTAATCGTTGAACATAAAAAAACGAACATAACGCCTCCCCCATTTCGAAAATCGGTTAAAATTGTAGCCTTTGTGTTATTCTGATGTATAAGCTATAATCTATATTATTGTATGGTTTTATTAAAATCCGTTCAGTAGTTTTTGCGTGAAAGAGTAACAAACATCCATACATACATACATCCAAAATTCAGACCGCAACGCGACGAGGCGAGGCGAGGCGCGGCGTGGCATAAAGTATGGATTTGACAGATTTCAATTGCGCGAGGCGACGTGCCAATCTGTCAATTCAGTACAAATTTAGAAATGTATCTAAACGTGGCGTTGCGGTCTGAATCAACCCTTAGGGTCGATTAGACCGCAACGCGACGCGTAGATGCATTTTTAAGGTATGGATTTGACAGATTTGTGTGACGTCTCACGCAATTGAAATCTATCAATTCAGTACAAATTTAGAAATGCATCTGCGCGTCGCGTTGCGGTCTGAAATGACCGTTAGGGTCAATAGGCTACTTGACCTAATTTTTTTCGTCATGCTAATCGCTTCTTAATCATTCATTGTCACAAAATAAACTAATATTTTAATATTTTACACAGTAGAAACCCATAAAAATGTTGATTGAAAAATACGCGACAAGGCGAGGCGAGGCACGGCGTTGCGGTCTGAATCAACCCTGAGTGTTAGTTACTTTGACGTTATTTTAGTACTAGACGTTGACAATAATTAGTACATACTTTTATTGTTTAATTTAGCCTGGAAATTAAGATTTTCATTCAGAATTGTTTTTACCAAATATAAAGTATCAAAGCGCACGGAGTGCGCGGCCAAGTTCCAGCAGGCCGCGCGCATGCCGTGCACTATTTACACGAACGGTTTCGACGCACTTTTGACCCCCTTGTATCTCAGTGCCTATTGCGAGAGCAAAGATAAAATTTTACCTACCTAATTATATACTAGTACTTACGCAATATACCAAATTTCATACATATAGATTTGTTAGATCCTGAAATATTTCCTTGTAAAAATAGCTAATTTTGGCACTGACTCACTGACCGGTAATCAAAATTCCTAGGCCACTTCCAGTTGTCGTAGCGTTATGAAATTTGGCACACAGGTTGTTTGTTATTATGTAGATTAACAAAAAATTAAGAAATTTGAGAAATTGGTCAAGCGTGAGTCGGCTCATCTATGAATTTGAGATAAAAATCGGTAATCAAAACCTCTAGGCCACTTCCAGTTGTCGTAGCGTTATGAAATTTGGCACACAGGTTGTTTGTTATATGTAGATTAACAAAAAATTAAGAAATTTGAGAAATTGGTCAAGCGTGAGTCGGCTTCAAAACCTCTAGGCCACTTCCAGTTGTCGTAGCGTTATGAAATTTGGTACACAGGTTGTTTGTTATATGTAGATTAACAAAAAATTAAGAAATTTGAGAAATTGGTCAAGCGTGAGCCGGCTCATCTATGAATTTGAGATAAAAATCGGTAATCAAAACCTCTAGGCCACTTCCAGTTGTCGTAGCGTTATGAAATTTGGCACACAGGTTGTTTGTTATATGTAGATTAACAAAAAATTAAGAAATTTGAGAAATTGGTCAAGCGTGAGTCGGCTTCAAAACCTCTAGGCCACTTCCAGTTGTCGTAGCGTTATGAAATTTGGCACACAGATTGTTTGTTATATGCAGATTAACAAAAAATTAAGAAATTCGAGAAATTGGTCAAGCGTGAGTCGGCTCATCTATGAATTTGAGATAAAAATCGGTAATCAAAACCTCTAGGCCACTTCCAGTTCTCGTAGCGTTATGAAATTTGGCACACAGGTTGTTTGTTATATGTAGATTAACAAAAAATTAAGAAATTTGAGAAATTGGTCAAGCGTGAGTCGGCTCATCTATGAATTTGAGATAAAAATCGGTAATCAAAACCTCTAGGCCACTTCCAGTTGTCCTAGCGTTATGAAATTTGGCACACAGGTTGTTTGTTATATGTAGATTAACAAAAAATTAAGAAATTTGAGAAATTGGTCAAGCGTGAGTCGGCTCATCTATGAATTTGAGATAAAAATCGGTAATCAAAACCTCTAGGCCACTTCCAGTTGTCGTAGCGTTATGAAATTTGGCACACAGGTTGTTTGTTATATGTAGATTAACAAAAAATTAAGAAATTTGAGTAATTGGTCAAGCGTGAGTCGGCTCATCTATGAATTTGAGATAAAAATTAATATGTACAAGTAAATACACTGAAATAAGATGAGGAGGAAAGAAACAAATTGGTATGATTCCTTAAAAAAAGTATTGAAATCTCACCAAAAACATACCTGTTAAAACGGGGCCAAGTTCCTATTCACTAATTGTTCGCCTTAAAAAAGAGTTGAAATCCAATTCAATGCCAAGTTTAGATGCACTTCCAAATCGATCATAATCATCTTCATCAACAGCCTGATCCTAAATACTTCTAAATTTGAACTTGGCAGGTATTCATGCTAGTAGCACTTGATGATGTATAATTTTTAAATTTAAATATAAGATATCTATGTGATTAAATTAACCTGCCAAGTTCAAATTTAGAAGTATTTAGGATCAGGCTGTTGATGAAGATGATTATGATCGATTTGGAAGTGCATCTAAACTTGGCATTGAATTGGATTTCAACTCTTTTTTAAGGCGAACAATTAGTGAATAGGAACTTGGCCCCGTTTTAACAGGTATGTTTTTGGTGAGATTAGTAATTACTTTAACGTTATTTTAGTACTAGTCGTTTAAGACTATTACATACTTTTATTGTTTAATTTGGTCTGAAAATTAAAGTTTTCAGCCAGAATAGTTGACCAAATAATAAGATCTTAGCACAGAAACAATCTTAAAATAATATGTCTGTGGGTCTTAGTTACATTTTTGAATAAATTTGTTTATTACATTATTTTTTAATTGTTTTCTTGAACGTATTACGTAACATTAATTAATAATATACGGTAGAGTGTAAATCCTACTTCCTAGTTCCTACTAATCCTACTAATATTATAAATGCGAAAGTTTATATATGTATGTTTGTTACTCTTTCACGCAAAAACTACTGAACTGATTCCGATGAAACTTGGTGAGTGGGTTCCACGGGATCGGGAATCGGGATTCGGGACTTACGCGGGTGAAACTGCGGGGCGCAGCAGTAATTCTTACTTTTTAGGGTTCCGTAGCCAAATGGCAAAAAACGGAACCCTTAGAGATTCGTCATGTCTGTCAGTCTGTCTATCTGTTTGTCTGTCTGCTCCGTGTCCGTCCGTATGTCACGTCACAGCCACTTTTCTCCGAAACCATAAGAGCTATAATATGTACTATTGAAACTTGGTAAGTAGATGTAGTCCGTGAACCGCATATACTTGAACTTGGCTTGACACGCTACCGCGTGTCTAGACTCTAGATATTATGTATGTTAAATGTTAATGTAATTACTATAAAAACTAATAACGAAAATTAGTTTCCTTAACCATATAAATAAATAAAAGTGCAACCGCTAAGTAAATAATATAAACAGCATAATAATTATGTGATAGTACAATAGGTATTGACAAAAGATCCTTATGAGATATTATGACAAGTGGCCTTCGCGCGGCGCCAGAGAGCTCAAAGTCGGCTGCTCGCGTGCGGTCCGTATGTTAATAATAATTATATTATAGGCACATAAACAGGTGGCATTTGTGAAGATCAAAGCAGAGTAACTTCTGTACTTATACTATTATCTATTCTGTGATAGTGATCAGACCTATCTAAGTAACTAGTTGACCCGGCAAACGTTGTTTTGCCATTTAAAGTATTTCTACTTCATCAGTTGATACAAAATCTTACCCCCTCTTTGTCCCCGAAGAGGGGTGGGTTATTCTTTTGCATGGTCCGTATTCCGTAATACCCTATTGTTAGGTACCTCAATTATAATATGAACTTTGGTGATAATGCCAGTGGAAATAGTGGACGCCGTAAATCAGTAGGTATATTTGAGGACGCGCAATCAATATTAAGTACTCCAGGACGCAATAAGAGCATCAGTATTAATTAGCATATATAAAAAATATACGCTAGGACGTGAAAATGTACATGACGTACCAAGTATACCAGAATAAATGGAGTGTGAATATCCACAATTTCTTATTTTTTGTAAATATAAGATGCACAGGAATATGGCATGTAATAAAGAAGACAACATTCACAGAAACTTTGCCGGTAATGCCAGTGGAAATGGTGGACACCGTAAGTCGGTGTCTTAGCATGGACGTAATAACTATACCGGGATGTATATATATATATATATATATATATATATATATATATATATATATATATATATATATATATATATATATATATATATATATACAGTGTGAAATTTAAATGGTTGTTTTCCCGCAGTAAAATGATTCTATCTTAGTAGTACAATAGATTTGTAAAGTTTTTTTTGTTCAAATCAAAAAAAAATCGGTCGGGTCCATACTCCATAGTAACTCGCGCCTATCGGCATAAAGTTTCCATAGTACGTCATACAAAATATTTTTTATTTTCAAAAAATAACATGCATGGTTCGATAGTACTACTATAGGTAAATTTCCCTCGATTACATAGATCCCATCATGGTCACAACTTTAATGAACGTGGTACCAAATTCGAGTTAAGCACTATAGAACAAAAAAAGAATTTTGAAAATCGAGCAACAAACGAGTGATCCAGTTTTAAGAGTCCGTATACGAAATTTGCCGATTTCGCTGATTTTACAGACGTGATTTAACAGTTAAAATTCAGTATTTCTATAAGTTTTAATGCTAAACATGTAAGATCATTTCAATTATAATCTAATATTGGAGCTAGATTTTTTTTAAGTATTTTTAAATAATCCAACTCAAACCCGCGACAGTTTTATAATTTTTGCTGTAAAAGATTTAGGATATCACCTGTTTATTGATTGTATTGACGTCTTAACGGTATGAAAAAAATACAATGTACTGTTGAGAAAGTCGTCTATACAATGTTGGAATTACTTTTTACCACTTTAATATGAAATAGTTGAGTAAAAAAATATGTAACTCGGCAAAACTTTAGAGAAAATGGGCAAAAATTGCTGTTAATTTCGGCAACTTAGAGCTGTAATTCATAAAAAGAAAACGACAGAAATAATCTATAGATAAAATTCTATCCAATTCGATAAAAAAGAAAAAAAAACCTTTGCAATTTCATATTCATCGGCAAAATTTCGTATACGGACTCTTAAGTAATCGGATTCGTAACATTTCAAAAAAGTACTCTTGTGAAAAGTGAAAAAAAAAATTGGTCTTTCAGCGCTGCTACTTTCACAGCGAACTCTTTACAAGAAACACGTACACATCCTAAAGTATTATCACTTAGTTTTGTTGTATATTTATTACGTATTATTACGTGATTTTCAAGAAATTTAACGAATACGGTAACTTAAAACTTTACATAAATACGTAAATAAAATCGTTACAAAAATCACTACTCGTAACGTAACGGTATTCGGTTGCATGCTGAAATAACTTTCGAGTATGCTGACGGTACCTAAGTTTACCCGTTTTGATGTCCACTGTAAAATGATCCCTATTAGTATGAGCGTTGATACAACCGGGGGTCACAAGATATTGGTCATAGCCCATTGAACGTTAAAGCAAAATGTGTATCGAGAAAATATTGTCGTCCTTTTTTGACTTACAGTAATAGCATATACTACTTTCTCTTTCGTTCATTTTACGCTTTGCTAAAATTTTTCTCTTAAAATGGCCGACAATAAATTAAATAATTAATTAAATCATAGTACTAACGTGTGAAATGTTACACCTTTGGCTTTATTTGTGTTTCTGGTGTTATTATTACAATTTCGGAAGGCACACGACGGCATTCTGAAGCGAAATGTGGTGAAAAACAACGCAGTAAACAATTAATTGAGCATGTCTGACTGTCATCGCGTCCTAAGGCTCACTGGTCACAGATGAGTGAGCTCACTCATCTCGAGAGTGACACATTTTCGCGCTGACGATTGTATGGAATGTCTTTTCTAACGTTATAGTTCTTTGGTTATTTTAATATTTAAAATAACCTACCTAAATCTTCTAGATAATATACAACAACATGTATAATAATAATTCCGTACGATAATACGACCGCAGCAGCGTTGTTGAAGGTTGGAGCGAGGGCAGCGGGGAGGGGAAGCGGCAGCGGAAGGGGCAGATACACGTGGAGGCCCACCGCGGTTTCGACGCGCGTGCGAACTCTCAACTGAAATGCGCGTGCGTGGCTTGTCGGTAGCCGGGCCGGCCGACTAGCCTTCCTTGACTTCTCAATTCTCTTATTACTTACTGGTATTTTTACTCGTGTTTCCTTAGTAGAGCCACTATTATGAAAGTATACCGAGTTTATTGTTATCTTTTAAATATTATTAATTATTTATAATCTTTTTTATTATAATAATAAACTGTATACTTAAGTACATGTTTTAATTTTTATTCATGTACATTGTACGGTATACTTGAATAACATCCATTAAAGTTGTTAATTATATTACTTATTTTATCAAAGTTAAAATAATTATATTTTTATCGGCAAATCACAGTAGAAAATAAAATGAAAGAACTTTAAAGCGATGTCGTCTACATTTAAAATTAAAAAAAGCGGCCAAGTGCGAGATGATTGGCCCATGAAGGGTTCCGCAGCAGCAATAAGGTTTATTTTTATAAAATTAAAAGGTTTTTGATTTATTTTTATATTTCAGTTGATTTAATGAAATTTTGATTAAGGTTTACCATTTATGACGTATAAAAAAACTACTGGCTAGATCTCGTTCAAACCAATTTTCGTTGGTAGTTTTTATAGTAATCTACATCATATATTTTTTTAGAATTATCATTCACCTACTTTAGAAATTAGAGGGGGGGGGGGGACACACATTTTACCACTTTAGAAGAGTCTCTCTCGCAAACCATTCAGGTTAGAAAAAAATGATATGAGAAACCTCAATATGATTTTTGGAGACTTATTCCATGTCCATAGATACCCCACACGCATAGGTTAGATGAAAAAAAATTTTTTGGTTGTACCTATGGGGAGTGGGGACCCCTAAAATTTTTAATAATATTTCCATTTTTGCATCAAAATCTTAATGCGGTTCACAGACTACATCTACTTACCAAGTTTCAATGGTATAGCTCTAATAGTTTCGGAGAAAAGTGGCTGTGACACATGGACGGACAGACAGATAGACAATATGACGAATCTATAAGGGTTCCATTTTTTGCCATTTTGGCTACGGAACCCTAAAAAATTACATGAGCTAAGTACTTATAGTTATAGGTATTAAATTATAATATTATATTATACTAATATCGGACAGAGGCTTATTGAACCAAGCATAAATCTATTCTGTACTTAGCTCTATTTATGATAATAATGTACAAGACTTAATAATATTATAATGCAACCTAAAAACAGTAAAAACCATCGATTTATATTTATGTCTATGGTAAAAACAAGGTAAAAACACAACACGGTTAGTAGGATGTAGAATGGATCAATATTATGTACCGAAAGTTACGCATGCTACGCAATTCACGAGTCACGAACTCACGACTCTACGTAGTAAACCATTGAGGTAGATACTTGTCTACTTTGTCGATCGCTATTATCTCCTACTATTTGTTAGCATTAAGTTATTAACAAGGTTGTAGGTTATTAATTAATTTTATCGTTGAGTTGGCGTAATTAACAATGATGATGAAAACGACTTATGAACATTTTTGTGACCAAAAGCTCAGACCAAATAGAGTTTTTATTTGGTCTGAGACCAAAAATAGGAACAAACGACCCACCTTTTGAAAAGTTTTCCAATGAGTTTGTAAACCAATTAGGAGATCTATTACTCGAAAAGGTCTAAAATTACAAAAAAATAGTTTATTAGAATATTTTACCTCCCTAGACTCAACTAGACCATATTATATTATATTCTGTGACTAGACTAATACTTATCAGTTATCACTATCAGCATCTGTGGAGAGACACACTTACAAAGACATAAATCACAGTTTAGCTATCACAATAAATGGACAAAGAGCCTGCGACGGTCAGACTTTTTTTTTATTAAATAAGGGGGCAAACGAGCAAACGGGTCACCTGATGGTAAGCAACTACCGTCGCCCATGAACACTCGCAACATCAGAAGACCTGCAGGTGCGTTGCCGGCCTTTTAAGGGCCGGTTATTCCAAATTCACGTTTCTAGAATGAGTTTTTTTTATAGAAAGCGTCATTCAAAAAAACTGAAAAATATATACATGTATAGATGCATCTTTTAACTAGTGCTTTCATTGGATAGAAATACAATACAGATAATTTGGCTCGATAAAAAAAAATTCCGAAACAACATCGATTTTAAAAGCATTTTGAGTTTTATAGGACTTACAGAGACTCAATCAAAAAATAATTTGGACAGTTCGATAGCTATTAAAATTTAACAGGGAAATCATTGGATAGATGTTTAGTTATAATATTTGTATCTAAGTAAAACGGGTTTTTCTCCTATTTCGCCCTATCATGGACGCGGCGAGCGTCGTAACCGCCACCGTACAAGGCGCGCTGATATGAATGTTATTTTAATGACATTTAGGTCGATATTCGCACTGACAGAAATCGACCTGCTAATTTACGAATAACCTGCCTTTAAGAGGGAATACGCTCTTTTCTTGAAGGTTTGCAGGTCGTATAGATCCGGAAATACTGCTTGTGACAGTTCGTTCCAGAGTTTTACAGTGCGCGGCAGAAAGTTACGCGAAAAACTCACTGTGGAAGACTGCCACTCATCAAGGTGATGAGGATGGTGTGTTTTTCGCGTGGGACGATGGCGAAAAGTTGCAGGTGGTATGATTCCGAACAATACCCCAGAGCACTCCCCGTGATACAACCGATAGAGGATGCAGAGTGAAGCTACATCTCGGCGTAATTCCAAGGGGTCCAAGCTGTTTGAAACACTATGGCAATCAACAATTCGAGCGGCTTTTCGTTGGATACGATCGAGAGGATATATCTCGAGATGAGAACAATATTCAGGTCAGATCACCAGCCGAACTCACACTCTTTATATGAATATTTTATTGCATAACTATGATATCATAATTTTGACCGAGACCTTTTATAATATTAGTATAGATTTATCCATTTAATATTAAAACTGCAAGTTATATATGTCACCGTAAGATTGTAAATACCATTAGATTATAAATTATAATCTATCTCGCGAGATTGTGAATGGTCGGTCGAAAGATTGTGAACCGCAACATACTGCTTACAATATTCGGTAGATTGAAGTGAAACCGTCAAATCACAATCTTAAAATTATCAAATTGTCAACTGTCCGAAGGCTGTCCTTGATTGATAATTTAATGGGAAAGGTCATTGGACATTTAACAACAAACGAATAAGGCGGCACGGGGCATAATATTATACCGTTCAACCAATCAGCGCTCGAGGTGCGTGCCGTTTCACGATGGTTTCACGATTTGATGGTTTCACTTCGATAGATATTTTTTTTATTATAATAATTAGGGTCGTCTATCGTCTATGGGCTAGTCGCCCATATCCTTTATTTGTCTCATTGTCATAATATGGTCGCGTACCAAGATTACATTTTCTCTTAATCTACCACTTCGATAGATTACAATCTACCGAATAATAATACGTTAAATTGTAAGCAGTGTGTTGCAGTTCACAATCTTACGACCGTTCACAATGTCACGAGATAGATTATAATCTATCTCGTGACATTGTGAACGGTCTTTTCAACTTACTTAATCTTAAAAACTTGTGAGTTGTGCTTGTGACATATATAATGATATACATGATATTTAGAATCAGTGTTTAAAATTCTTTATTTTTATACCCCACTCGATATGCTTGGTAGAATTTTTATTTTTTTTACCTCACAATACGGCGTCAAAAATGTCAGATACATTTTGGTTTTTTTTAGTGTCACCTATCTAAGAACACTTCAGGTCATTAAAGACAAATTAACGATAAGTACCTCAAATGTGAAAATCCGTTTAGCGGTTCTGGAGATACAAGGTAATAAAGAATATTACAAACATACAAGATACGCGCTGAAAACATAACCCTCGTGGCAGTCGGTTAAAAAAGGGTCTACAGTCTACAAACTACACTCTACAACGACAGGCGTTCGAGGGGACGCGGTGAGCGGGGCGAAGAAAAGTCGACACGCGTTGGTCGGTCAGCGAACGTTCGAAACCGAGGTATTGAGGCCACGCGGCGCGTGCGCCCGATTCAACCTTCCTCAACGCGACCGAAACTGACCCGCACGACCGCACTTTAAAATCGAGATTCGAGAAACGACAAGTCACAACTTACTTCTAAAATCTGTGGACAACATAATATACCTACTTCTTGAAAATAAATAGGTTTACACTGTTTTAGTATGAATTATTATTAATTATTATAATTGTCTTTAATCTTTATGTTATTTTGTATGTACCTAGGGTTGCCAACTCTCCCGGATTGCCCGGGAGACCCCGGAAGTAATGCTTAACCTCCCGTCCTCCCGGAGAACGATAATTTCTCCGGTTTTTTCAAAAACTAATAATTATATTACGTCTATTACATAATAAATTATATTGACTAAGTGAATAATAATTATTGTAAGACGAGCTTTTGCCCGCGGCTTCGCTCGCGTTAAGAAGTATTATTATAATATACAAACTTTCATCCCCTATTTGAACCCCTTGGGGTGGGAATTTATCAAAATCCTTTCTTAGCGGATGCCTACGTCATAACATCTACCTGCATGCCAAATTTCAGCCCGATCCGTCCAGAGGTTTGGGCTGTGCGTTGATAGATCACCATGTCAGTCAGTCACCTTTGAGTTTTATATATATAGAAGAAGATGAAGTTGGAGAGAACAATCATAATATTATTATAAATCTGTTCGAAGAAAATCGCTTGGATTAACGCTGGGCTTACTAACGACTTCTATAAGAAATTGAAAGAGGGAAATGGTTTGCAGTACCCTCGCCCCCTAGAATTCTCCCGGGTTGGTCCTTTCGAGAGTTGGCAGCCCTATCTGTACCGTTCAGAGGAATTTGTAATTTGAAATATGTACTTACTTTATAATTCATATCATCAAAGTACATTTACCATTATCATCATATAAAATTAAGCTTATTATACACGAATCACAGTGTTTTCTAACTACTTATGTCGCGCCATTTGAGATAAGTACATCTCTTTATACCTGCAACTGGGTTTTTTTGTATGGGATGTTTAATAATCCTCTTAAAAAATTTAAGAAATATATATACACTTATCAGTTATCAGTCTTTTAACACCATGACATTTTTAAGATTCTTCTAAACCAACAAATTATTCTAAAAATAACAAAGAACTTGACATTAATTTTAAATCAATAAAGGTACTTACACAAAATAAAATAAAATAAACATAAATGTGTGCTTCTAAGGGGGTGAAATAGGGGTTGAAAGTTTGTATGAAAGTCCCTCATTTCTTAATTTAGAAACATGAAACTTTACTTTTGGGCTACTGAATAAAAATAAATAAATACGTATTTAAGCGTTTTTGGAAATTCTACCCCCAAGGGGGTGAAATTGGGGTTGAAAGTTTGAATGAAAGACCGTCATTTCTTGAGTTAGAAACATGAAAGTTTATTGACGTTTGAGTTTAACATTTGCTTAAATAGGGTTCTGTTTAGGTCTTGAGACAACATTTCGGGTGCCAACATCGATTTATATTTTGTAGGTGCCAATATACAAATATTTACAGACTTACTGCAGCCGGGTATCTCGAATTCTGAGATTCTTACCTAATTAATTAAGCCTGTGTGTGACTGGGCCACAACCCTGCATTTAGATTCTAGAGTCTTGCTGGGAATGTGAAAGAGTGATATTGTTGTGTAATATGTATTTGTATTATTTTCCTAAAATTGTGTTAACTGGGATTTTAATATATTGTAATATTGGTCGGATATTAGATATCGTGCCTAATTGTAGGAAAGTCATGCAATAAGAAACGTGCTATTTTGTGTTCCCTCCAAAACTCCATCGAAACTCGAAAGTGTCAGTAAAGTGTCTATCACTTTACTGAATCGACCGACTTGACTCTTTGACTGTATTGACTTTTACTTAGATTTTGACTAGACATTGGACCTGACGAAATAGAAAAACATTGCCGAAAATTATAATAAAAGGACAAAGGCGAAATATTATTTGATATTTTTTTTAGCGTCTAAAAATGCCATGTGAACAAAAACAAATATTTTATTATTTTATATTTTACCAATATATTCTAGGGTTTAGTAAAGGCCACCAAAAAAAACAATTATTTTTTGTAAATCAATTGACTACTTATACGAATTTCAAGCGAATTTCATATTTTCCGCTCAGCTACCGTTAATATTGCCATTTTATATTTTTTGCCAAAGCGGCGGCGCGCACCGCGCGGCGGTTCAGCCGGCGAACGGCATAAATAACATAATGTTTCATCCTACCGTTTAAGTTATGAATAGATCTACAATTATTTTAGTTAATTCAACACTTTTAATAAATAAATCGATGGTTATTTTTTCAAAGTAATTAGGTAAAAAAGAATGGATGAGGTAGTTCCTAAAATAACTAGCAACACTGCTTAGTTGTCAAACAAATGTTAATTGTCATACCAAGTGTCAAATGTCAAAAAATATCTATGGATTCTATGGTGTTCCTGCCGCGTGCGTTGCCTCTCGTGTTCGATTGTGTTTTATTGTTTTTCCTCCCGGCATGTTTTTGGACTTTGATTCTGTGATTTGACTTGTTATGGACTCCGTTATCCCTTTTGTGTGACTCTGTGCTTGCCTCCCGGACTTTGATACTTAGCTACGTGATTTTGTCAATTATATTTTAATACAAAACAAACAATAATAAAATAATACCAATAATAATAAGTAAGTAATACCTACTTACCAATAAAACATAACCTAAAATATTTATGATTTTTATTATCTAATATCTAATAACCTAGGCCTTCTTGGGAATATTTATTTTTAGAAGTTAGTTGTAGGATGAGTTCCTAATCATTTAAGCATTTTTTTATTTATAGACGCCTCCATTTTATCTCAAATAAAATCATGTATGAGAGTTCGCCATTGTCCTTTAATATTTTTTACATGAATATTGTTTTTATTGTTTTCCCGCCATTACTTGACAGTGGACACTGGCCATGGTTTTATAGCCAAAGTGCCATAATAAA
This sequence comes from Plebejus argus, assembly GCA_905404155.3. Classification (NCBI taxonomy): domain Eukaryota; kingdom Metazoa; phylum Arthropoda; class Insecta; order Lepidoptera; family Lycaenidae; genus Plebejus; species Plebejus argus. Next base: position 13,606,943 of record FR989927.1, on the reverse strand, counting down.
AATTAAAAAAAAGAAGAAGAAGAATATCTGTCAGTGTTACCACAATGAGGGGAAGTCCCCCTTTTGAGGGAAATTTAGGGTCCAGAAGGGAAGAAAAAGGGGAAAGACTATACATAAAAGGGGAAATTACGGTAAATCATATACTGCGTGACTGGTGAGACATGTTCAATACTCGAGGACGTGATATTTGGCTATTATATTAGTTGAAAAAAAAAATCAATTGATCACTGAGTAAATGTAGCTTAAAGTTAAATAATTATTTACCCAACGCATGGACACCACGCGCGGGAAGGGTAGTTGTGTGGCGTTTCTTTGGTAGCGCATGCCTCTACACCGGCCGCATAGTATGCCTACTTGCCTAGCCGCGTAATTAATTTACTTAGTATCCATGATTCATTTATTATTGGGAAATTCGGAAAAAATTTAATTACCTAATTTTATTACATAATTATAATGAGAATCGAGTACAGAGTACTCTCCATAAGTATCGGTAATGTCTCACCAGTCATGTTGAATAAAACCTAGGGAAACTATCCTAATCCTTCCTATCTATAATGCGTTTGATCGAATAGTTCCTTTGCCGTCATGTTGGCATTCCTGTCTGTCAATAATGTATTTACAAGGTTGACATGCTCTACGAGTTTTCATAAGTTTTACTGTGATTTCGTGAGAAAATCATGCCGAAAACATTAAATAGTGGTGAAATAATGATGGTGCTAAGAGTGAAAGAGTTTTGTGAACGTGAAAAACGTAACTAGGCCCCAATAATTCCATTAAACTGGGGTTGCCGCCATTACGGCTTAGTGAAATAGGGTTACCAGCCTCAGTTAAATCACCCTTAAACACAGTAAAACTTATGAATACTTGCAGAGCGTGTCTACCGTGTTTACGTTATTAACAGAGAATGCCAACATGATGGCAAAGGAACTATTTGATGAAACGCACTTAGTAACGAAAACTACATATACGCAAATGAAGGCGTGGGTAAAAGCTATTACAATAATTTTACATATCAGGGCGAGCGAAGCGAGCCCTAGTACTTCTCACAACCTGTACATTTTATGGTACACTTTACGGACAAACTATCACGCCTATTGATTTGTGCTTTAACATAGTATTTACATCATACATGTAAATGTGTTATCATCAGTCAGTGAAGGTGTGATGACGCGAGCCCTCACAAAGCTCGGCTTTTAGCTAGTTAATGCGAAAGTGACTTTGGTTGTTACGCCTTCACACATAAAGTACTAAGCGGATCATCATAAAACTTTCATAGGTACACTTTTAGAGCAAAATAAATGAATTGAATTGAATTGAATTGAGTTGTCTGGAGTATAGAGGACATAGGGTACCTTTTATCCCGGAAAAAAGAACGGTCCCGGAGGGATAGACGTTAATGCAGGCAGAGCCGCGGGCGAAAGCTGTTAGAATTATGTACAATTTTCTTTAAGTGCATTTTATGATAACATATTATCTCCCCTAATTTAAGGTAGAACAGTAAGGGTAATGTGGCAACATTAATTTGCATTAGTGCCAACATGACGGCAAAGGAACTATTTGATGAAACGCACTCTACCTCTCCTATTTTTTTCTGATTAATTTCATTTCCGGCCTCAAAAAGTTTTAGCATGTCCCTCAGGCTCCCTGAGATCAAATTAATGGGTTTTCGTGTTAGTTAACATACTAGTACCAAAACTTAAAACTACAGCAAAATAATTTTTGAGGGGAAAAAAGTCCTAAAAAGGGGAAATCTGAATTGAGGCGTGGGGAAACGAAATCATTATGGTGGAAACACTGAATTTATTATCTGTGCAAAGCTGTTTTAAAGATCAGTGTATTCTGTGGATCAGTGCCTGTGAATTGTGATGCTGTCATTTTCTCTTTGCAGTTTGCTGTCATCTATAATATTCTAATCTGTGGCTGTCATTTACCGGTGTTTAATAACAAATTCCCACGGAAGAACTATAAATCTGAAATTATCAAAATAATCCTCTATTTAAAATGGTAACAAGCTTTAAAATGTTATTATTGGAGCTAAGTCTATCCATAGTTATCATGATTTCAGGGAATGGTTTCGTAGTTTGTTGAGATAAAATCTCCATTTCCATTGTTTATACAAAATATACTTGTATTTTTTCAGACGATCGGCAAGAACAATAAGATGCAACAGCATCTGAACTATCGAGTTCGAGTAATATTACAAGATTCACGTACGTTCATTGGGACATTCAAAGCCTTTGACAAACATATGAACCTAATCTTAGGAGATTGCGAAGAATTCAGAAAGATAAAGTCTAAGAATGCCAAAACTGCCGACCGTGAAGAAAAAAGAACACTTGGATTCGTATTATTGCGTGGAGAAAATATAGTATCCCTTACTATTGAAGGGCCGCCACCACCCGAAGAAGGTCTTCCTCGAGTTCCTTTACCTGGTGCGATTGGAGGCCCCGGAGCTGGAAGAGCGGCAGGTCGTGGCTCTGGTATGGGAGGTCCCCCGCCAGGATTGCATGGCCCAGCCAGAGGTGTAGGTGGCCCATCTCAACAACATATGGCACCTGGTTCTCGTGGACAATTATCTGCTCCACCTCAAATGCGCGGCGGTCCGATGATGGGTGCCCCACCGCCAGGCATGATGGGTCCACAAGGCATGGGTAGAGGTGGCCCAGGTCGTGGTCCTCCTGGGATGCGTCGCTATTAGTGTGCAAATGTGATTTGTGAGTGATTGATAGTGTGTACTTTTACTAATTAATAAGGTAATAACTATTACAATAACTTACCCTGATCATAAATGGATTATCAAAATTATTTAGTTTTATTGTTACTAGATGACGCCTGCAACTCTGTTGTGCTAAAATTCTTTTAACACCAATTTTCAGCAAAATCGTTTCAGCAGCTTGAGCGTGAAGAAGTAACAGATAGATAGACACACTTTTGCATTTATTATAATAATTATTATGAAAGTATAATTTCCTGAAGTAACACTATGTTAAATATTCTATCCAATACCAATGAGTCTATATTAATGGAGATATCTGTGTATCTGTCTATAATACTATAATAACTGTATTTTAAAAAGATAAAACCGACTTCAAAATTGTATGTAATTGAGAAAACTCCCTATCTCCAAAACTACTGAACCGATTTTGATGAAACTTGCACTATTCCCTAAGTTGAACAATACCTAGTACAATAAAAAAAGAATCACTTAAATCGGACTTGTAGTTTCAGAGATATGCGCGAACAAACAAAAACATACATACATGCACTTTTGAAATTTGGCACATTTGTTCAGAAGCTGTTATACATTAACATATACAAAAACTGGACAGTTCTGGAAATATTAATACATACATACGCGTCAAATTGATAACCTTCTTTTTTTGAAGTTGGTTAAAAATTAAATCAATAAGACAGCATTTTGTACAAATTTTATAATTTGTTCAAAATGCTTTAGCAGAGATTTGTAATACCTTGATCGTGGGAATCGCAGACAATAGATATCCAATTGTTATGCAGCACCCGGGTGCTGCTTGGGAGTTGATGAGTTTATCTGGGTTCCTACTTCCTGGTAAATTGAGGATTCAGCCAATGTTTAATATTTACCTTTTATAATAATCATTTAGTGTGTCTTAAAATTTTCTTTAATTTCATGTATTATTGAATTGAATAAATTCCTAAATACTTTTACTACATTTTTTATCTATATTTCAGGGTTACTACCAATGTTAGAGTGAAATTTGCCTTTTTTTGGCATCTAGAATCTCCACAGAACAGGGGGGTGTGCCAAAATGTTTTCGTTTTCGCTTCGTTATAGAATCGCCGATGAAAATGTATGGAATTGACATAAACGTTCGTTAATATGACGTTGACGTTCGACTCGTCTTATGTCAATTCCATACATTTTGATCGGCGATTCTATATCGAAGCGAAAACGAAAGAGTTTCGGCTAAATGGCCAGGTCTGGCTGAATGGATACGAAAATAGCCAAAGTTTAAATTACTACACTAGTCAGTGCTTCATGGATCAGATCAGATTGTGGATCTGTTCGGCTGTTTCCGTATCCGTTCGACCTGCCCCGGGGCAGTTCTAGATGCCGAAAATGCTAATAAAAGATTCATAATGTATGCAGATGATGGACCTACATCATTTGGCACATGTTAAATGTTAATTATTGTGATCTTCCATACTAGACGATCATGCAGCATGACATGCAATATGTGCCGTCAATCGTCATGCACACATTGTATTGATTGATGCGAATGACATGCAAACTATGTGCTGTACATTGATTAACAAGTTGTTTAGTTTTTCGTCCTGCAATGTGCATGACATGCACGCATGATCATTTTGCGATTGGAATGTCATGCAACAATTAAATTATACTGTCACGTAAGAGCATGTCATGCATTTCTATACAATATATAATACTCTTTATTTCTATGGATAAATATACAAACCACAATGATGATAAATAACTTCAACATAATTATTATTACCTAATCATGAAGGAAAATTTTTGTTTTCAATACAGGAACATCTTTTCTTATGAAGTGGCTACAATAACTATACAACGTGAAATTTTAGTGGTTGTTTCCCCGCAGCAGAACGATTTACCTATAGTAGTACTATCGAACCATGCATGTTATTTTTTGAAAATACAAAATAGGTATTTTTATGACGTACTATGGAAACTTTATGCCGATAGGCGCGAGTTACTATGGACCCGACCGATTTTTTTTTTGATTTGAACAAAAAAAACTACAAATCTAATTGTACTACTAAGATAGAATCATTTTACTGCGGGAAAACAACCATTAAAATTTCACACTGTATATATATATATAAATAATAAAAAATATTTTTTAAAGTTTAAATATTTTGTAGTATATTTACTATTTATTTATATATTTTTTAGTGTTTTTGTCTATTTTTTGGTGTTTAAATATTTAGTAGTAAATTTACAAAAAAATATTTGAACACAAAAATTTTTTTTTTAGTATTTAAATATTTTGTAAAAAAATTTTGTTCAGGACCTTAGGTAATTACTATCTTAAGCTGAAAAATAACTTAAACATGTTAAATATTTTCGTATGAGAAAATGATTTTGGTATTAAGAATGTATGAAAATTTCGAGGGTAACCCGGGCCCTTAACTATTGAATAGAGAATTTAAATATAAATATTACTTAAATATTATTATTATTTTTAATATATTTTTCGTGGGTCGAAAGTACCCAAATTTGAGATTTTTCGAACCTTTAAACATTCATATCTTTAAAAATATTAACTTTATCGTTAAAAGTCATATGACCTTTTTTATTGGTACTTTATTGAAGAATATAAATAAAAATTTTTCCAGTTGAAAAATAACAATTCCTTGCAATTGTTTAAACAATTTTGTTTTTAAAAATATGGCACCGGGTTGCGCCATGGCAACATGCATTTATATCATCAGGAGGGCAATTTGAAGAGGATCGCATAAAAAATTGAGGTGGAATAGTTTTCGGTACTCGTGCGCCGACTCGTGCTGCACTATTAGTCTTTTTTCGGTAAGAGGCCCTATGTTCCTTGTAATTTCATGTAATATTTTTTTCTGGTATCTAACTTACTAGGAAACGTTTTCATCGTTGCCTGTTCTAGTCACAATAGACAGAATCATGTCAGAAAACCCTGTAGACCAGCCCAACACCAGAAAAATCTGGTCAAATCAGCCCAATATTAAGTCGAATCAACTAGTAAGTAAAAAGGCCCCAGGAGAGCAACCAACATAGTATGAATGACATAGTTGTTATAAATTTTATTAGCTTTTATTATGTAGAAAACACTTTTTCTTTACGACCGCGACGTACCGTTTTCAAGATATGAGCCAAAAATACAAAAACGGGAACTTTAACCCCCTCCCCCACTCCGGCTCACCCCCTAGGAGCTGGGACTTTTAGTACATAATATGTTTATCTTCTAGGCATCCTAAACACATTTCTGAAGAAATTGATTAGGTTGCAGCTCACACACTCTACACCTGCTTTTTGAGTGGACTATTGTGTCTACTTTCTTTTGCTGGTTCAGAAAAAAATCTTATGTCAAATAGATAGTATAGTTCGTATCATTGAGGTAATAATACTTAATCTGTGGTTCGTATAGTTCGACAACAAGGCTCTACAAGAACGTGGCGAGAAAAGGAACTAAACGCTTCTATAGGGACCGTGCAGAGCGACGACACTGCCACAAGTGGCGAATAGCCGAAACTTTTACGAAAATTTTATTGTCAAGCTTTATTCAAGCTACGGAAAATTATAAGATTTCTTGAAATATTTTAGTATTTTCAAGAATTGAAATGCATTGTTGTATTCCCGGACATACAAGAAATATAAAGGCAAATCGAACGATGTAAAATTTTACTATTTTTCTGCCAAAGTATTCACATGCCTTTGCTTATTGAAAAACGAAAGAAGTGGATAAAAGGCAGTAAAAACATACGTAAGTATTTGAAAAGTTCCATGAATGTTATGTGTAGACTCGTAAAAACACTGAATTTTGTAGATTATAACCGTAAAATCATTTTTTATGAACATAACCTATAACCGTTGGTTCTTTCAGTAAACATCCAAACTGGGTTCCATCTAAATTGATATACATACATAGGCACCGCTCATTAAATTGGCATAAAGTTGCATCAAAAGTAAGGATAATTTGGAGAAGTCCTGCCAGGAATTCAACACAGGATAGTATTGAACTTGAACCATCTTGTCAAAGTGTTGGTTCTCAAAAGGATGATTCTTCAAGTAGGAAAAAGATTAGTAGTGCAGTCTTTGTGTGTTATTTTAAGAATACATAAATGGTGTTTGCACTGATGAGGTCCAGACTGAAATTAGTTAAAATTAGTGACAGACAAAATTTGTGAAGATGGTATCGATCGAATCGCAGAAGGTTGATGAAATAAAAGCATTTATTTTAGTGAACTTGTTTTATTTTATTAATCCACAAGCATTTTCAGTAAGATTATAAGTATTTTTGCATAGCTTCATTATTTTATTGCAATATTTATCAAGTTTTTACTTTCTATGCTGATGGATGCTATTAATTACTTTTTCAGATATTTTCTTAGTTAACTAGATAAGCTTTATACATTTTTATTCACTCTTCCGTTCTTTGTTTACGGGTAGAAAGTAGAAACCCTTAATATTATACTTAATATTTTAAAAATATACTTAATATTATAAATGCGAAAGTGTGTCTGTCTGTTAGCACTTCACGCCCAAACCGCTAAACCAATTTTGCTGAAATTCTGTACGGATTTATTTTGAGCCCCGGGAAAGGACATAGGATACTTTTTATCCCGGGAAAATGTACGGTTCTCGCGCGATAAATGATTTTTGGCGCAACGGAGTTGCGGGCGTCATCTAGTCTTTAACTTTAATACTTCGATCGCGAATTCTTGGAAATCTGTCGTTGTTCTCGCGGCCGTATGTGGCCACTTGGGAGTGTAAGTATTGAATCATTTTATAGTGTAAAACATAAAAAAAACACTTATAAACTAGCCAGGGTCAAGGAGAATGCGAAGTCAAAGTCACTCACAAGTTACGTCTTTTACTCGCATCGTGGCGCTGCTGTCGAATTACGACGCCCTCTATAGTTTCTGCACGGTCCCTATCATACAAAAACGTCATTTTTGACATGACATCTGTCAAAAATGCCGTTTTTGTATGATGGCAGCGTTAGTTCCTTTTTTTCGCCACGTTCATTTAGAGCCATTGATAGAGCCTTGTCGAGCTCTAATGGCAGTAACTACAAGTTGGATGGCAACGCTTTCCATCAATTCCACAACGACAACCTCCACTTGTATCGCCTTTCCCCCCAGGACCCCAGCGTCGACCTTTGGTAACCCAACATATCTCTGTTTTACAAGCGGAACATTTTATCCAATCACATCCCCATTTCTTTGTTATAATTGTATTACATTCAGGACAAACGAGAGCTTCACCTCTTTGTATAAGGGAATCTAAAAAGGATCGAGTTCCCTCATCAATTTGATTTTTCTCCGATAAAGATACGGCTTTTTTCAATTTTTCTTTATATTCTTCGCATGTGTCACCCTCATGAATAGCCTGTAAAAGAATATATGATATTGAATGTACTGTAACTTCTTGGTGGAAATTCATGTTTCACAGTAATAAATAATAATACACACTTTTCCATGCACTTTTTAGGGTTCCGTACCCAAAGGGTAAAAACGGGACCCTATTACTAAGACTTCGTTGTCTGTCCGTCTGTCCGTCTGACGTCTGTCTGTCTGTCTGTCTGTCTGTCTGTCTGTCTGTCTGTCTGTCTGTCTGTCTGTCTGTCTGTGTCTCCAGGCTGTAACTCAAGAACGGTAATAGCTAGAGATTTGATATTTTCACAGATTATGTATATCTGTTGCCGCTATAACAACAAATACTAAAAATAAAATAAAATGAATATTTAAGGGGGGCTCCCATACAACAAACGTGATTTTTTGGGCTTTTTTGCTCTATATCAAAAATGTCAACAGGTAGGTACTTGAATTTTTCACAAAATCCTTAGTTATATGTGTTCTTTAATATTTAATAATAATATTAAAATAAAATAAAAAAATAAGGGGGGCTCCCATACAAAAAACACAATTTATGGCCTAATTTTGCTCTATGGTACTAATGGTACGGAACCCTTCGTGCGCGATTCCGACTCGCGCTTGGCCGATTTTTCCACATTTATTAATTTACTTTACTACAATTAACAATTTTTCGTTAATAAATTCGTTAACATCATCATCAGGAGTTCCTGATGATGATGTTAACGAAACCGGTCGTGTGAGATATAATTGTAGTAAATTAAATTAATAAATGTGGAAAAAGTGCATGAAAAAGTGTGTATTATTACTGTGTAAAAGAATAAAGTAATATTTGTTCTTGAGAGAGGGAGTTTATTTTAGGGTCCAAAATATATTACGCAATACCAGAGAAATTACAAGGTTAGGGTCAGACTGATGCGTTTGGAAATTGAAGTTAAATGCTTACCTGGCAAGGTATACAGTTCGTATGCTTGCACACTGGACATGGAAATCTTCTGACGCCTTGTTCACAGAAAGCCCATCCATTGCAATCAGCCGTTCGGCAGTGAAATGTATTGCGCGTTCCACTTTCCGCAGTTACAAGACCTCTAGCTAGCCAACGTTCATATTCGTCCAAGTTTAAAAGCGCACGTATTTCTCGCTCCTGTAGAGTACCTGAGCAATTAAAAGCAGGACATGCTACAGTTGGCTCCTGACAGTGTTTAATAGCATCTGCCACACATCGTTTACAAAATATGTGTATACATTCTCGAAGGACCACACCATCTCCTCGCCCACAAGCCTCCATACAAACTTCGCACTCAAATGGCTCAGAATTTGGGACAATAGCTTCTTTTTCTAGATTTATTAATTCTTTGTAAACATCGCTGCAAGAATCTTTGCTACTAGTCGCTGGACTCTCATTTTCGTCTTGTATACGGCTGATTTTCGTCTTGGTACTTTCTTTAGATTCTGTAATTGAGGAAAACGTTTAATTTTATTAATATATGATACTCATAATTATTTGATCTCTTATGGGCCCGGGTTACCCTCGAAATTTTCATACATTCTTAATACCAAAATCATTTTCTCATACGAAAATATTTAACATGTTTGAGTTATTTTTCAGCTTAAGATAGTAATTACCTAGGGTCCTGAACAAATTTTTTTTACAAAATATTTAAATACTTACTAAAAAAAAATTTTTGTGTTTAAATATTTTTAGTAAATTTACTACTAAATATTTAAACACCAAAAAATAGACAAAACACTAAAAAATATATAAATAAATAGTAAATTTACTACAAAATATTCAAACTTTAAAAAATATTTTTTATTATTGAAATATTTTGTAGTACATTTACTATTTATTTATATATTTTTTAGTGTTTTTGTCTATTTTTTGGTGTTTAAATATTTAGTAGTAAATAAATACTAAAAAATATTTAAACACAAAAAAATTTTTTTTAGTATTTAAATATTTTGTAAAAAATATTTGTTCAGGACCCTAGGTAATTACTATCTTAAGCTGAAAAATAACTCAAACATGTTAAATATTTTCGCATGAGAAAATGATTTTGGTATTAAGAATGTATGAAAATTTCGAGGGTAACCCGGGCCCTTAACAACTTCATTCAACGCAATATCACAAGACACAAGTAGCTCTAGAATCTCTATTGGGCTTTCTATCTATATTAGTTTTATTTTTTAACAGTCCTTCCCCCTCTTGAAAAGATTACATTATCATTTATCAACTTTTGAGCGGGAGGAGCATGTTAAATTATTATTTTTAAACAAAAAATTGGAAACTGACTTCCAAACTCACAAAAAAATTATTAAGAAGTTGTTATTATTTAAATAGTGGCTGTTTCAGAGTTCTCCTAAAATCCAACAATTTCTCTACACAATCTTCACACATTTGAAGGCGGTGGATGGATGATGGAATGGATCTTCGATCAAATATTTCTGTAGATGCACAGCCCCATTACAAAATAATGTACCTAAGTCAATACGTACAAATATGTAGATGTTTACAACTAAGTGCGCTGGGCGACCGCACACCTGAGACACGAGTCACGACTGTAGTCAGGGCCTGATTAACCCCCTTAGGCTAATTAGGCTGCAGCCTAGGGCGCGAGGATCGGTGGGGCGCTGAAATCGTGTCTTCGCATGCACTTATCTAGCATCATTGCATCTACCCTACATAATATTCATCAACTAGACCGAGACAAAACATTAAAATAGCGCTTGAGATGGCTTGAGAGTCCCCGATTCTATCAATAAATTTTGAAATTTTAAAAAGCGCGCGTTTTAAAATTAAAAAAAGCGGCCAAGTGCGAGTTGGACTCGCCCATGAAGGGTTCCGCAGCAGCAATAAGGTTTATTTTTATGAAATTAAAAGGTTTTTGATTAATTTTTAAATTTCAGTCGATTTAATGAAATTTAGATTAAGGTTTACCATTTATGACGTATAAAAAAAACTACTGGCTAGATCTCGTTCAAACCAATTTTCGTTGCTAGTTTTTATAGTAATCTACATCATATATTTTTTTTAGAATTAATATCATGAATCATGAATATCATTATCACTTTAGAAATTAGAGGGGGGGACACATTTTACCACTTTGGAAGAGTCTCTCTCGCAAACTATTCAGGTTAGAAAAATATGATATGAGAAACCTCAATATGATTTTTGGAGACCTATCCATAGATACCCCACACGCATAGGTTAGATGAAAAAAAATTTTTTTTGTTTCAGTTCTACCTATGGGGACCCTTAAAATTTTTCCATTTTTGCATCAAAATCTTAATGCGGTTCACAGATTACATCTACTTACCAAGTTTCAATAGTATAGCTCTAATAGTTTCGGAGAAAAGTGGCTGTGATATACGGACGGACGGACAGACAGACAGACAGACAGACAGACATGACGAATCTATAAGGGTTCCTTTTTTGCCATTTTGGCTACGTAACCCTAAAAATGGGCCTCTTACCGGTATTGTTAGTTTTAATGATTTGGTGCTATTTAAAGTGTTTTTGTCGCTTATAACAATTACTTTAAAATTTTGAATGAGCTAATATGGCATAAGAGACAAATGACAAAAAAAATATTAGAGGACTAGCTGTTGCCCGCGACTTCGTCCGCGTTAGGATAGTTAGACCACGTCCCAAATATTATTTTTCAAAAATATTCAATGTACCTACAGAATTGACTTTCCTACGATTTTATAATATAATATGTATAGATAGACGACACTCGAAAACTGTATGTTTATTGTTTATTTTAGGTTAGAATAAATTCACTTTTAATTACTTAATAACTTACTTAATTTTATTAAAGCGAAGGCCTTCATCATAGAAGCTCAAATCTTTAAGAATTTCAGTTCAATCAGTCGAGTCTAAAAAAATTTCTAAAACCTTTCATCCCCTTAAGGGTGGAATTTATTAAATTCCTTTCTGAGGGGATGCCTACGTCATAGTATCTTTATGCATACATAGTCTCAGCCCGATCGGTTTAAAAATGACAAAGTTTCATACAAACTGTCAACCCCAATTTCACCCCTTTGGGGGGTAGAATTTCCAAAAACACCTAAATAAGTAGTCCACGTACCGCGTACGTCGGGACTCGGGTTAATATAAAACAACCTTTCATATTCTACATTTTATACGGCACATTTCGTAGTTTTAGTACCTACTTTATTATCTGACTAGCTGTCCCGGCAAACGTTGTTTTGCCATTTAAAGTATATTTTCTACATCATCAGTTGATACATGTTTTACCCCCTCTTTTGTCCCCTAAGAGGGTATGGGGGTGGAAGGTCATACACCAGATGTTAAGTTGAAAAACACAGTTAATACCTAATATGAAGTAAGTCCACTAAAGAAAAAAGTTGTATACAAAATCTGACCCCTCTTTGGTCCCCAGAGAGGGTTGAGAGGGGAGGGGGGGGGGAGGATTTTTATACACCAGATGTTGAGTTGGAAGAAGACAAATATAATATATCTGTGAAAACCGTATGCAAATCGGATTAGTAGTTTTCGTGTTAAAGAAAAAGTTTGATACAAAATCTGACCCCCTCTTTTGTCCCCTTAGAGGGGTGGGGGGAAAAAATTTTATACACCATATGTTAAGTTAGAAGAAGATAAATATATCTGCGAAAACCACATTCAAATCGGATCAGTATTTTTCGTGTGATGCTGGAACAAACATACAGACAGAAAGAGTGACAGACAGACAGACAGACTAAAAACTAACCACATTTTTGGCTTCTATAGCGATGTAGTGACAAAGGTGTAATTTCGGGTGTCATTTCATATCTTCTAAGTACAGAATTTTCATTTCTGCAACAGAATATTGTCTTCCCCGCACGCGCTTTGGTGACGCCCACTATCGTAATATTTTAATTTCGCCATAATTTCAAAACCAAACGTCCAATTTTAATCATTCAAAGACCAAATATTATCTACATAAACTGTACTTAGTGATAAAAGAATTTATTTTGATAAGGATTAATAGCGTGAGTAAAATATATCCGTTTTAATGTAGTCCAAAAAAAATTCAGGATTTATAAATAAATAAATGGTTATTGTGCCTCACTCGACATAGATAGGTATAGTGTGTCGCGGACTTTTTTGTAGATATTTATAAGATCTACAATTACTTAGAACATTTTATGGTTCTATCTTTTATAGTTTAGGCAGCGTACGCAAAATAAGTAACTTTTCTAGCTGATTTTTTACACCTTGCGTCCGAAAAACTCAAATATCTTACGGAACCCTACTTTTTTCCAAAATAAAATGTAGCCTATGTTCAGCAGAAATAATGTAAGATTCCAATAGCGAAAGAATTTTTCAAATCGGTCCAGTAGTTTCGGAGCCTATTCGACTCAAACAAACAAATCTTTCCTCTTTATAATAGTAGTGTAGATACAGCGCCCACTCATTTCATACGCCACCACAGAAATAAATTAAGATAATAATAATAATAGCTCCCACACCGGTTTCGGTGACGGTGGCCGGTTTCATTGAAACCAGGCCAGCTACGCAGGAGTAATTTTATAGTGCCCAAGTGTGTGCGCAGTACACAAGAGCACTCTCTATTCCTTTACTCTCATAACCCAGTGGGACGGCAGACCGACACGACTGGCGAGAGATCAGGCGCAGGACCGACTTTTTACATGCCCATCCGACGCATGGATCATCTTACTTGTCAGACAATCAGGTGATCAGCCTGCATTGTCCTAACCAAACTTGGAAATAACATGTTTCCAACGCGGGAATCGAACCCACGACCTCCGAGTCAAGAGCCGCGCTCTATACCACTAGACCACGGAGGCGTTCAAAAAAAATTAAGATAGAACGGCGACGCGCGTGCGTTTCTAAGGAATCGCTCGTCAATTTTTGCTTTTAGTTGGGACAAATAACTTACCCGTCACAGTATAGCAATATAATATCCCTACAGTAACGAAACGCCTTTGATGTCGCACGATGCCGCCACCGGTGTAAGTACCAAGCAGATATGCCAGGGTTGCCACTTGCCACGAAACGGGAAATAAAATAAAAATAAAATATTGTGCTTGTAATTAATCAGCGTGTTATATTTACATATTATGTCGTACTGCCAGATATTTACGTGAAACTTTATTTTTAGATGATTAGAGTTCTTTACTAGATGATGCGCGCAACTCCGTTGTGCCAAAACTCGTTAATCGCACGGGAACCGTACATTTTTCCAGGACAAAAAGTATCCTTTGTCCTTTCCCGGGACTCAAAGTATCTCCATGCCAAATTTCAGCAAAATCGATCCAGCGGTTTGGGCGTGAAGAGGTAACAGACAGACAGACAGACAGACACACTTTCGCATTTATAATATTAGTAAAGTAATTACTAATTAGTATGGATTTAAAAATTTTATTAACCTATCAAGCCCCTTAAGCTCACCGGTGAGCAAGATACAATAGAATAACAATAGATTTCCAAGAATCCACGATCGAAGGATTAAAATTTAAAATAATGAAGACGCATTCGGATATGTATAATATCCAACAATAATTAATCTTATTATAACAATTGGTAGGTACGGTAGGCCACACGTCAGGTGTAACAGAAGCACTTCAAAACTCGCTCTTATTACGTGCGCGGTAAGGGCGGTCCAAATGTCATAATGTTACACTTGATGTGTAGCCCTGTGTACCTAGCTAGGTAGGTACTAATTCGTATGTAACAGGGTATTTGACAGTTTTTTTTATTTTTATTCTATATTGTTTCTCTCCTTGTTACACTTCTTACAACGTAAACAATAAAACAGAGATGCAAATTGCAAATAAATTCCACCAAGGCCAACACAATATTAGTGTGAACTGTGAGTCGATATTATATTTTATGACAATTTAAATCCTTTTTGTTTTTTGAATCAGATTTACATATTCTGTACACTGAACACTTATTATATCCCATTGTTTATAAGATAAGTTATCGTTTTACAACACAAAATTCGTAGACAACGCGCCAACGTCACACCTGCGCGCGAATTCGTACAAACTCCGCGAGTTTGACGGCGCGGGCCCGCGCCGCCCGCTTCCCCGCGGATACCCCTCCGTTGCTCTGCGCAAGTACATTCGTTTCACTACTGTAGGGATATTGCTATACTGTGTTACCCGTGGAAAGAAATACCTCCTTTTGACCGATTCACTTTCGTACTTCTGTTTTTACAATTAGACACTGCATAATGAGGCATTTTTGCACAACCGCTCCGGTGTAATCAAGTTGAGACGTGCACGCTGACTGAATGAACGTTCAACGAATCTTGCACACTTGTGCAAGATTGAAACACGCGTACTCCGCTCGCTTAGCCGTTCTATCTTGATTTATTTCTGTGTAAGCCACTCTTTCATGATTTTTTTTCTACATTATTTTTTTGGTGAATGAACGCTCTGTACCAAGGAATGGGAAATAGGCCCACTGCATATAAACCAGTAAAATATAATATCATAATTATATGATTAACATCAAATAGTTATAAGATATTATTAATATATTAAGATATTATATGCATATTATTAGATACGACTTGGTACTTACCTGGTTGAACTAAACATAAGTAAAACGGTGCAGAAAAATCCTCGCCAGCTAAGGCTGATAATGGTGTCTTGTTATCAGTGCATAAATGTTTGCCGACTATCCAACGTTGTAAATGAATAGGTAAACCTAAATATTTGTCAGCATGTTGCATTAGATCTTCCATGATAGCACGACGACCGATATTCACACTTACCGGTCCTCTTGCAGTTTCTTTATCTTCAATCCAAACTTTTAATCTAAAAATTTACAAATAAAAAACATGTGCATTTGTAATCTAAATAAATCTTATACGAGAAGATTAAAATATAAAAAAAACTCACGAGAGTGGTCCTTCATCTTGAACAATATTCATTAATTTTGAAGTTTCAGGTTGTACGGTTTTGGTTTTAGCTATCTCGACCGATTTACTTTTTGTTTCTTTGATCGAAATATCCTTTGATCCAGAAGGCACATCTTTATTGCTTTTGTCTTCTTTCGTAATATGAGGTCTCAAACTAGGTTCGGGTTGTGTTTTATCTGTTTTCACAGCATTAGCTGTATTGGATGAAATTGGAATACTAATGTTACTTGCTGGAACTGTCGGACTATCTGCTACAATTTGTGAAGAGAATGATAGTACAGAACACGAGAGTCGGAGCTTTGCTAATTCGGCTGCGGCTTCGGCTGCTGTTTTTACGTCTCCCTTTGATATGGACTGTTCTAATTGGCTGACTAAATTTCTTCGACGAGAGTGATGACTTAAAATTTCTAAATTTCTGTTTACAGGTTTTACATTAACATCATTTGATGAAATTGTTTTACTCGACTTATTATTAAAAATCGCTTTCTTATCATCATTTTGGCCGCGATAATTTGCCTTGATCATTTGACCGGCCTCAAGCAATAAACTAGATGATGTAGAAGGCAAGTGCTTCTTACCTACAGGTTTTAATTTTTCAGGCGACAAAATAGGCATTGAAATGTTGTGAGTATTTTTTTCTTGATTACTTTCTTCAGTTAACGGGCTTAATAGAGAGGATATTTTTAAAGGCGCTGTCGCTGCTGCACTTATATTTGTTCTAATATTTTCATTGACTTCGGCTCGTATTATATTGTTTACATTTTTATTGTTGGTGATTGCACTAGATTTTTCAGGTCTGGTCTGGTCTGGTCCATTTTTATTACATAAATTATTCTTATATAAATTATTCTGAAGAATCGATGAATTAGACACATTACATCCAACATTTTTATATGCCCCACTATTATTAGGTATCATGTTAGTAGTATTGGAAGACGCAGGTAACTCAATTTCTTTTACAGTTTTGCTGTGTGATTGAATTTGGACGCTTTTCAAAAATACTGGCTGTGACATAGTATCTGAATGTTCTGATACTGCCTTTGGTATTTCAGGAATTGGATTTAATTCTTTTGTTTTAAGGTTAGTATTGACTAAAATATTCGAAGTCGTCGCGTGTTGGTTATTCATGATATTATCTCCTATTCTGAGTGTCGACGATTCAGGTAGCTTGCTGGCTCCTTTCTGTACCGACTTTTTAGGTAGGGATTTTTTCATTTCTTTCAACATTAATTTTAGTTTTTCTTTTTCACCGGTAGATTTTTCTGTACCTTCATCCGAAATATTTAAATTAAGTCTTGATTGCCTGTTTGGAGAATTGTCTTGTTTTGAATCATCCTTGGTTTGACAATGAAGACAAAATTCCACTGAAGATTGATATTTATGAAGACATTTTGTACATATCCACGGATTTTCAGAAGTACTTGATAGATGAGAAGTTTCTCCCATTGTATGCTTAAGTGCCTTTTTCCTTTCAATAATTTCCAACGCTTGCTTATCTAATTCACTTATGCTGGGAAGAAATTTTACGTGACTCGTGTCTATATTCATACTTTTTCTATTATCGAAAATTTGTTTCAGAAAACTTTTGTTGTCCCTAAATATTTTATCCTTGTTAGTCCTGCAAGAAGTTGATTGAAAATCAGAATTAACTTCCGTAATATTGCCCGTTTGCATTATTTTTCTTTGTACTTGATTTTCTTTATCGATCTGTGAAACGTTTGGAGGTTTCGGTGCAGGTCTCTTTCTTTTGTATCGTGGAAGCGTCACGGCTGCCGCCGTGGTCGGAGGCAGTGGAGCTCGACGTTTTCCAGGGACGTATGGAGTTCTTCTTTGATAACACTCACTAGTTGCCCTTTGCTGACGGGAGTGTAAGTTGCTTCTTTTTACGGGTAAGGAATCATAACCTTCGAATCTTAACAATCCATACTTGCGATGTATTGTCGTCTCATGATCACGTCGTCTTCGTATTTCGCGATCGTACAATCTTTTGTTATATGTATCTGTCGGATCGTTAGTAGATATAGTTAGTGGAGGTCTGCTCGTCACATACTCGGTTGGTCCTAGAAAGTCAAAGCTGGCGACGCTCCGATCCGATCCGACACTGGAAATGCTTTCACTGGAAGATCTTTCTGAACGCCGCAGCCAAGAGAAAAATGTCCAGATTCCTCCAGACAATGGACGATTACGGGGTGAGTGGTCTTCTTCACTTCCGTTCATTCCCTCTGAAATTTTTAAATTACTTAGTCCTTTTATTTAAATGCAAGCATTTTATGCAAATAAAGACCTAGTCACGAGCAGAAAGCATTGTCATAAACATACGCCAAATCTTCTAATGAACGTACTATGTACTTATACATACTTATACACTTTTCAAAAGGACGTCTAGATAACAGAAAAAGGGATAAAAAGTTTCATGGCTTAGTTTAATTACCACACAAAGTAACTATAAATAAAGTTCTTGACCAATATAATAAGCATACTCACGTTCTGACTAATCCAGAATAACAATTCAAAATAGATCACAATTAAATGTAACAGATTCCACTTTTAAGATAAACGCCCATTGCTTGAGTATTTTTTAAATCATGCAAATTTAAAACTTTAAAAGAATTGTATAAATTTTTCAATTCAATTGAGTTCACGCACAAAAGACGATAGTTTCGTGGCGTTGATTCGAGCCAACTCACACTCACACACAAGCACACTCCGCCCGCCCAGCTATATTTAGCAGTTCCTTGCGATTTCACTTTTGCTGTTTCTATTTCATTCTTAACCGCTTGACCTCACTTACATTTTAAAGATACACAAATTTTTCCGTTTATAAAAATTGGCGCAATAAAGATGTTTTCAACACTCAACACGTTGCATTGAGTTGGTTAGAAAATATCCTCGTTGGACGTTGTCTCAACGTTGTCTGATATTCGTAATAAAACGGCAAATGGACGGCTTCCTTCTTTTGTCACACCGTAATACGTCATCACTCATTTGTTAGACGGAGGCTACTCAATTGAAAATAGCAATGTTATATAATATACGAGCTTTTGCCCGCGGCTTCGCTCGCGCTAAAAAGTATTATTATATACGAACTTTTATCCCGTATTTGAACCTTTTGAGGTAGGAATTCATTAAAATCCTTTCTTAGCGGATGCCTACGTCATAACATCTACCTGCATGCCAAATTTCAGCCCGATCCGTCCAGTGGTTTGGGCTGTGCGTTGATAGATCACCATGTCAGTCAGTCACCTTTGAGTTTTATATATTATATAGATTAGTCGTTTTTGAGAACGAGATAGTACGTTTACGTTACATACGATAGTTATAATAGTAGTAGAGCTTTATTTAATACTAGCTGTTGCCCGCGACTTCGTCCGCGTTAGAATAATATAATAACGGAGATGGATAATTTTCTCCTTTTAAGGTCCCTTACTCAAAGGGTAAAAACGGGACCCGCAGCCAAGTAGGCACATATTAATCAAATGCCACTCGACAATTGTATGTTTAGTTTAGGTTACAATCTTTAATAATTTCAGTTCAATCAGTCGAAAGTCTAAGAAAATTTCTAAAAACTTTCATCCCCTTAGGGATGGAATTTATTAAATTCCTTTCTGAGGGGATGCCTACGTCATAGTACCTATCTTTATGCATATTGCATACACAGTCTCAGCCCGATCAGTTTAAATTTGACAAAAGTTTCATGCAAAATTTCATCCCCTATTTTACCCCCTTAAGGGTGGAATTTTTTAAATCCTTTTTTAGGAGATGCCTACGTAGCTTTAAATGCATGCAAAGTCTTCTTCTTCTTCTTCTTTTTAGGTAATGGCTCCTTTGTGAGTCGCCAGTATCAGAGTGTTTCAGACCGATCGGTTTGAAATTGACAGTTTCATACAAACTGTCAACCCCAATTTCACCCCCTTGGGGGTAGAATTTCCAAAAACGCTTAAATATACTTCCATTTAATTTTAATTAGTAACCAAATAATAAAGTTTCATGTTTTTAACTTGAGAAATGACGGACTTTCATTCACACTTTCAACCAGAATTTCACCCCCTTGGGGGTAGAATTTCCAAAAACGCTTAAACACGTATCTATTCATTTTTAATCAATAGCCCAAAAATAAAGTTTTATGTTTCTAACTCAAAAAATGACGGTCTTTTATTCAAACTTTCAACCCCAATTTCACCCCCTTGGGGGTAGAATTTCCAAAAACGCTTAAATACGTATTTATTTATTATTATTCAGTAGCCCAAAAATAAAGTTTCATGTTTCTAAATTAAGAAATGACGGACTTTCATACAAACTTTCAACCCCTATTTCACCCCCTTCGGGTTAAAATTTCCAAAATTCCTTCCTTAGTGGGTGTCTACTTAATAAAACAACCCTGCTCACCAAATTTCGTGGCTGTAACTTTAACAGTTTTTGCTCTGCGATGATGAATCAGTCAGTCAGTCAATAAGTCAGGACTTGTAATTTTATATATTATATTATATATTATATAATATGTATAAAGATGGAATAAAAATGTTGAATTGCTGGTTTTTACGTACTTATTGTTTTATTTGATCAATATTATGACAATTACTTTCCAGTTTTTTTACTTGGGAAATAGGTGATAGACCTAATATTAAAAATCGGCCAAGTGCGAGTTGAACTCGCGCACGAAGGGTTCCGTGCCATTATAGAAAGGGAACCCCCCTTAATTATTATTTTTATCAAATTTTATTACTAAGTGTAGTATTTTGTGAACATTTCAGGTGCCAATCTGTTGTCATCATTAATACCGAACAAAAAATGTTTGAAAAGTCACGTTTGTTGTATGGGAGCCCCCCTTAAATATTCATTTTATTTTATTTTTAGTATTTGTTGTTATAGCGGCAACAGATATATATAATCTGTGAAAATATCTAATCTCTAGCTATTACCGTTCTTGAGTTACAGCCTGGAGACATACAGACAGACGGACAACGAAGTTTTAGTAATAGGGTCCCGTTTTTACCCTTTGGGGACGGATAACGGAACCCTAAAAACTTTATCTACATTCCCGTCATAGGTCCTAACATTGATTCCTCAAAATTCGTCATTGAGTAAGTCTTGATTGGTAAGTCACAACTAGTTGTCTGCCAGAGTGCAATGGAGCCAAATTATTACCCACTGACACTTGACTGCCTGCACGACTGTGCTTTAAATTCAGGCATTCCGGTTGACACAAAAAGGATGCCAAATAAAAAATGGAATGTTTTCCAAGTCGCAATGCTAGGACACGAAACGGCCTTCTATGTAGGTACCAATTACCAAATGCATTATATAATTCTTAAACGGAGTGTATGAAAGCTTCAAATATGTACCAGTTGTTTCGGCCTTTGGGAATAGGTATAATATATTATGTAGTTAATGCCTTTACCTAACACTAAAATTAAATTTCATATTATGGATTTCTAAGCTAAAGTATATTTAAAGAATATTTACAATATTATGTACTTTCTTCACAGTCTTTTCTTTTGGCAGCAATAGATTGTTTGTCTCCGGAGCAGTGTATGAAGAAGAGGGATGCAGCGACGCGGGCAGTCAGTTCCGCTTGATTCATCTCGTGCGCCCACGGGACTCGACCCCAACGTAAAAGCTGTAAACGAGATTTGTTAGTAGGTAGAGTCTGGCCAACGAGAGCTGAACCCAGCATTTATTCTGTCTGGCAACACTATTCTGATAATAACATTAGTAGTCAATGGTTTGCAGTTGCACGATTTCATGATCTTTATACTTGGTCAATACTCTTATGATATTTTGATTTTTTCATACTAGACATGTTATATTTTATTTTAATAAAATATGGTACCTATTTTTATTGATAATCTTCACGAAGATTAGGATGAGAAACAGGAAGTTTCCACCATACCATTGTGACCTACTTCCATGCATATTTTATTCTCTCGTTAATACCGACTAGGCATAAAAACACAAATAAAATACAATTTAACTTGCACTTTTTCCACTATAATATAGTGGAAAAAGTGCAAGTTAAATATTAAATATTATTTAATATTTATAATATAGCTAAAACACGACCGGTTTCGAAACAATTCTACTAGGCTTAGTTAGCAATATATTTTCTAACTCAGTAGGCTATTATAATATGTATGTTAGACTTTTCTTTTATAGATGCATAATTTTTTGCACATTGGAGTAATATCTATCATCAGCAGAAAATGATCAAAATCTTTTTTCCTACTACATTAATATGTGATATCGTAGGTGATACCACATTACCACATAAATAATTTTTGAATTTGCCGCGGTTCGCTAGGTACAGCTCTTGTTTCTAGGTACTAGTACCCCAGTCACGTTAGACATAAATTTTGAATTTTGAGGTTGCATTTAATTCGCACCAAGCTGAAAATCGGCTATATTGTTTAGTATACATGATACTGATTAGTGATTACGAACAAAATTTGAAAATTCCCCATAATTTCTAAGTCTGCTAAATTTTATATGCCTGATTTTCCACAAAAAGCCACAAATTAATCTTCCTAGGTCCTAGGATAATTAGATAAGAAGCATTGGACGGAGTACTATTATATATTCTGTGGCATTGGTCAAGTGAAAATAAGGGTCAAAGAAAAAATTAAAATGGCTGCCATTTTAAAACCAGAGAGAAAGAGAGAGAGAAAAAGAGCCAATTCGTAGATAAATAATCACAGATTAAGTATACATAGATGGATTCTTAGCTCGCCAGCGCGTGGCCATTTTATGCTTGTGTGCAATTGCTGTAGTGTGCGTGTAGGGATGGCGTATATCGATAAAAATATAAAATTAGACTACAACTATCGACCAAGTCGACCATAATTTTATGTTACAGATTTTTATTAAACGACATCAAAAAAGGAGGTTATCAATTCGACCTGCATGTTCAATTTAGGATATATTATGCTCATTAAATTAGAAGTCGCTTTCAATTTGGTGAAAAGGTATTTTTTATCTATTTATTAAGTGTATGAAAATACTTAAATACAGGGTGCAATTAAACCTTCCTGCCAAATTTTGATATATTGATCCTTGTTCAAAATAAAAATACACGTATTTTTCTTTTAATATAGTCACTCAGTACTAAAATGTTATCCTAAAAAACACTACAATTAAAATGGACACTACGCGTCGCCGGCGGGTGAGCGCGCGCGCGCCTCCCCCCCACGTCACCCCCGCTCATTCCCACCGCCACGAGTAACCGTTCTGCGTCGATTTTAAATGAGATAAAATATGTCATTAAAAAAATAACACCCAATTTTTTTTGCTAAATGACCTCTCCTAATGATACCTAAGCCCTGGAAAAAATTTGGCAGGATGGTTTAATTGCACCCAGTATAAACAAAATATTTAAGTATATAATTACACAAATAGTTAAAAATAATAATAATATATAATAATAATAATAATAAAATAATAAAAAAATAATAATAAAAAAATAATAATAAAAAAAATAAAGTTAAAAATATACATAATATGTATACTCCATAAGCCACGAAAGCTTGTCCGGAGTGTAATAGCTAATATCAATAAAATCAACAGTTCTTATAAAACACAACAGAAGAACAAAATATATTATACTTTATTAAACTTAATTACTATTTACTATTAAGCAACTATTTTGTAGAATAACAATTATTATTATCAAAGAAATATAAGAATGAATCTCAGTCCTACTTATTTAAAGTAATTCCAAAAACGCTTAGGTGCATTTCTTTACCTATTAAAATATAATTATGTAATAATATTTATACAGAAAAAAACTTAAAATAGATACTTCGACGCCCCCTGAATAATGATATTATAATAATAATAATTAATAACCTAAGTAGGACTCTAGAGTCTAGACGATCAATTTTATTGTGCAATGTCACGGTGTGTGCAATCAAAATCATAGAGCACTAAACCATATATTATTCTTCACTTTCAATCTTATTATCAAATTAATAGTTGAAAATAATTATTATCTTCATTATAGGTCTCTCCGTCACCACCATAATATTGAACTCTTCTTTATGAGCATTCCAATAACCTGAAAAAAATAAATGGTTTAGTGTTAATAAATGTACTATACTACTACATACTATAAAATATTATACACATAATTCATAATATTGTATACGGGGCAATATGCTTTATGTAAGTATTCCATGCTTAACCCATCCAGCCCCAAGCGGAACCCAGGTGCCGCATAACAACTAAATATATATTATTGTGTCTGGAATTCGACAATTGAGGTATTAAATTTATTTTATTAAATGATTATGACTTTAGCCTTATTAAAATTTTACATTTTACTTATTAAAAAAGAGTACCTAATGCCAGGATAAAATTTCAAGAAGTATCTTTAAGTAACGAATTGAGTACTTACAGGGGGGAGATGTGAGAGCTGTTGATCATGCAATTATTTTACTCTCCGTTAGAACTTTCTTTATTTCAATAAAATCATTGTTTCAAACTTACGTTTGAAATGATAATTCCAAATTCCAATATTGTGATGCCTTCATAAGGGAGTAAGGATTAAAAACTTGCATGAAACTTGCGTCTAAAATATATAACTGTTTGTCGTCTATTTTGAAGCATTTTCAACCTGAAAAAAAAATCATTTAGTCCATGACATTATTTTTATCGATAAACTATAGTTCAAGTAAGGCGCATCCCTAAAATACACGTAAAAAACTATGCAATATTTATAGCCAAATTATTACTTGATGTGACATTTTTATCACTAATGCCTTATATAGCATGATTAATGGATTATTATACTTATAAATTTTCTTTTTTAGCTTACAAAAATACCGATTGATAAGCCCAAACAACGTTGTTGAAAACTTACGTATGTTATGTTAAATCCACGTGTTTGAGGCATTCCTTGGCCGTTTTTATGGTTTATTATATAGCGGAATCACAAAACGCAATAATTTAATGCATTGAACGTTCACTAAACACTTTTATTACCACTTTCTAAACATGAAATATGCAGACCTACGCCTTTGTTATGTTCTACTAAGTGGGACATAACATTACAGGTTTTTGACGTTTACACACCGATATGAGCTTTCTCTTTCACCCAAATCACTATATCGTTAGTTAGAAAGAGTAACATTATCAGCTGTCAAAATATAAGGCGGACTCCTATAGTATTATTACCTCAATGGATTAGACCACAGATTAAGTATACATAGATAGATTCTTTGCTCGCCAGCGCGTGGCCATTTTATGCTTGTGTGCAATTGCTGTAGTGTGCGTGTAGGGATGGCGTATATCGATAAAAATATAAAATTAGACTACAGCTATCGACCAAGTCGACCATAATTTTATGTTATAGATTTTTATTAAACGACATCAAAAAAGGAGGTTATCAATTCGACCTGCATGTTCAATTTAGGATATATTATGCTCATTAAATTAGAAGTCGCTTTCAATTTGGTGAAAAGGTATTTTTTATCTATATAATAAGTGTATGAAAATACTTAAATACAGGGTGCAATTAAACCTTCCTGCCAAATTTTGATATATTGATCCTTGTTCAAAATAAAAATACACGTATTTTTCTTTTAATATAGTCACTCAGTACTAAAATGTTGAGAAATAGCTTCCGAAAGTTATCCTAAAAAACACAATTAAAATGGACACTACGCGTCGCCGGCGGGTGAGTGCGCGCGCGCCTCCCCCCCACGTCACCCCCGCTCATTCCCACCGCCACGAGTAACCGTTCTGCATCGATTTTAAATGGGATAAAATATGTCATTAAAAAAATAACACCCAATTTTTTTTTGCTAAATGACCTCTCCTAATGATACCTAAGCCCTGGAAAAAAATTGGCAGGATGGTTTAATTGCACCCTGTATAAACAAAATATTTAAGTATATAATTACACAAATAGTTAAAAATATACATAATATGTATACTCCATAAGCCACGAAAGCTTGTCCGGAGTGTAATAGTTAATATCAATAAAATCAACAGTTTTTATAAAACACAACAGAAGAACAAAATATATTATACTTTATTAAACTTAATTACTATTTACTATTAAGCAACTATTTTGTAGAATAACAATTATTATTATCAAAGAAATATAAGAATGAATCTCATTCCTACTTATTTTAAGTAATTCCAAAAACGCTTAGGTGCATTTCTTTACCTATTAAAATATAATTATGTAATAATATTTATACAGAAAAAGACTTAAAATAGATACTTCGACGCCCCCTGAATAATGATATTATAATAATAATAATTAATAACCAAAGTGGGACTCTAGAGTCTAGACGATCAATTTTATTGTGCAATATCACGGTGTGTGCAATCAAAATCATAGAGCACTAAACCAAATATTATTCTTCACTTTCAATCTTATTATCAAATTAATAATTGAAAATAATTATTATCTTCATTATAGGTCTCTCCGTCACCACCATAATATTGAACTCTTCTTTAAGAGCATTCCAATAACCTGAAAAAAATATGGTTTAGTGTCAATAAATTGTCAATAAATGTACTATACTACTACATACTATAAAATATACACATAATTCATAATATTGTATACGGGGCAATATGCTTTATGTAAGTTTTCCATGCTTAACCCATCCAGCCCCAACCGGGACCCAGGTGCCGCATAACAATTAACAACTAAATATATATTGTGTCTGGAATTCGACGATTGAGGTATTAAATTTATTTTATTAAATGATTATGACTTTAGCCTTATTAAAATTTTACATTTTACTTATTAAAAAAGAGTACCTAATGCCAGGATAAAATTTCAAGAAGTATCTTTAAGTAACGAATTGAGTACTTACAGGGGGGAGGTGTGAGAGCTGTTGATCATGCAATTATTTTACTCTCCGTTAGAACTTTCTTTATTTCAATAAAATCATTGTTTCAAACTTACGTTTGAAATGATAATTCCAAATTCCAATATTGTGATGCCTTCATAAGGGAGTAAGGATTAAAAACTGGCATGAAACTTGCGTCTAAAATATATATCTGTTTGTCGTCTATTTTGAAGCATTTTCAACCTGAAAAAAAAATCATTTAGTCCATGACATTATTTTTATCGATAAACTATAGTTCAAGCAAGGCGCATCCCTAAAATACACGTAAAAAACTATGCAATATTTATAGCCAAATTATTACTTGATGTGACATTTTTATCACTAATGCCTTATATAGCATGATTAATGGATTATTATACTTATCAATTTTCTTTTTTAGCTTACAAAAATACCGATTGATAAGCCCAAACAACGTTGTTGAAAACTTACGTATGTTATGTTAAATCCACGTGTTTGAGGCATTCCTTGGCCGTTTTTATGGTTAATTATATAGCGGAACCACAAAACGCAATATTAAATTGCATTAAACGTTCACTAAACACTTTTATTACCACTTTTTAAACATGAAATATGCAGACCTACTCCTTTGTTATGTTCTACTAAGTGGGACATAACATTACAGGCTTTTGACGTTTACACACCGATATGAGCTTTCTTTTTCACCCAAATTACTACATCGTTAGTTAGAAAGAGTAACATTATCAGCTGTCAAAATATAAGGCGGACTCCTAAGTATTATTACCTCAATGTAAATAATACTAGATGCCTCATAAGTCATAAGTCATACATAACAAGTATCTGACGCTCGCGCACGAAGGGTTCCGTACCATTATAGAAAATCATGTAAAAAATCGACCGGCTGATCGCGACTGTTAGTCCAGTCGATCGGGGCCAGGAAAAAAATATAAATAACTAGCTGTCCCGGCAAACGTTGTTTTGCCATTTAAAGTATATTTTCTACATCATCAGTTGATACATGTTTTACCCCCTCTTTTGTCCCCTAAGAGGGTGTGGGGGGGGGAAGGTCATACACCAGATGTTAAGTTGAAAAACACAGTTAATACCTAATATTAAGTAAGTCCACTAAAGAAAAAAGTTGTATACAAAATCTGACCCCTCTTTGGTCCCCAGAGAGGGTTGAGAGGGGAGGGGGGGAGGATTTTTATACACCAGATGTTGAGTTGGAAGAAGACAAATATAATATATCTGTGAAAACCGTATGCAAATCGGATCAGTAGTTTTCGTGTTAAAGAAAAAAGTTTGATACAAAATCTGACCCCCTCTTTTGTCCCCTTAGAGGGGTGGGGGGAAAAAATTTTATACACCAGATGTTAAGTTGGAAGAAGATAAATATATCTGCGAAAACCACATTCAAATCGGATCAGTATTTTTCGTGTGATGCTGGAACAAACATACAGACAGACAGAAAGAGTGACAGACAGACAGACACACAAAAAACTAACCACATTTTTGGCTTCTATAGCGATGTTGTGACAAAGGTGTAATTTCGGGTGTCACTTCATATCTTTTATGTACAGAATTTTCATTTCTACAACAGAATATTGTCTTCCTCCCGCACGCGCTTTAGTGACGCCCACTATCGTAATATTTTAATTTCGCCATAATTTCAAAACCAAAGGTCCAATTTTAATCATTCAAAGACCAAATATTATCTACCTAAACTGTACTTAGTGATAAAATAATTTATTTTGATAAGGATTAATAGCGTGAGTAAAATATATCCGTTCAAATGTAGTCCAAAAAAAATTCAGGATTTTTAAATAAATAAATGGTTATTGTGCCTCACTCGACATAGATAGGTATAGTGTGTCGCGGACTTTTTTGTAGATATTTATAACATCTACAATTACTTAGAAAATTTTATGGTTCTATCTTTTATAGTTTAGGCAGCGTACGCAAAATAAGTAACTTTTCTAGCTGATTTTTTACACCTTGCGTCCGAAAAACTCAAATATCTTACGGAACCCTACTTTTTTCCAAAATAAAATGTAGCCTATGTTCAGCAGAAATAATGTAAGATTCCAATAGCAAAAGAATTTTTCAAATCGGTCCAGTAGTTTCGGAGCCTATTCGACTCAAACAAACAAACAAACAAAAAATCAAATCTTTCCTCTTTATAATAGTAGTGTAGATCAGGTAGATCAGACTGCAGTCTGCACTAATGAGCTAAATTATGCTGTTCTCCTTGTGAGTATAGTATTCGTTGATGCTGTTTCATTTAAGATTTCAAGAAGTATGTACATACTTGGTAGATCGCACCAGGTTTCGTTAGTAAACAGTAGACCCTAAGTCTAATCAAATTGGCCACCCCTGGCCTACAGTAATAGTATGTAATAGTCATCTGAGATATTTTTATGAAAAAACTTAGGTCGTTTCGCTGAAATCGCGAAAAAGTAATTTTTGGACTTTTGACCTTGAATAAAAAATTTTAACAGACATGGCAATTATGGGGAACTTTCAAATTTTATTACATTCTAAACAATATTATAACCTATTTCCCGCTCGGTGCGAATTTATGCAACCCTTTTTAGGGTTCCGTAGCCAAAATAGCAAAAAGGAACCCTTATAGATTCGTCATGTCTGTCTGTCTGTCTGTCTGTCTGTCCGTCCGTCCGTATGTCACAGCCACTTTTCTCCGAAACTATTAGAGCTATACTATTGAAACTTGGTAAGTAGATGTAGTCTATGAACCGCATTAAGATTTTGATGCAAAAATGGAAAAATTATTAAAAATTTTAGGGGTCCCCATAGGTACAACTGAAACAAGATAAATTTAAAAAAGTAGTCAAAGAACGTTTGTGTGCCAAAGCCTATTATAAGGTCAATGATTTCATAAACGATGGCACATCTTGGGAGTAGGATGGCTTCTTACAAGGCTACTTCTACATTAGTGAATGACTTACAATTATGTTGACATTGTATAATTTTAAGTACGACATTGTAAATTTTATTTTAAAAGATTAATTTTTTTCTCACTTTTTTTGGTAAAAAAGTGGGCCCCCTGCGAGTTTCTTACGCCGGTTCTTCTCGCCGGGTTAGTTCCCGAACCGGTGGTAGGCAACGTAGACTTCTGACGTTCAAAAAGTGTATCATGATACCTATTTTGAATAAAAAGATTTCATTTCATTTCATTTCATTACAAAAAAAAATTTTTTTCATCTAACCTATGCGTGTGGGGTATCTATGGATAGGTCTCCAAAAATCATATTGAGGTTTCTCATATCAGATTTTTCTAACCTGAATAGTTTGCGAGAGGGACTCTTCCAAACTGCTAAAATGTGTGTCCCCCCCCTCTAATTTCTAAAGTAGGGGCATGATAATTCTAAAAAAAATATATGATGTAGATTCCTATAAAAACTACCAACGAAAATTGGTTTGAACGAGATCTAGCTAGTAGTTTTTTTTTTATACGTCATAAATGGTAAACCTTAATCTAAATTTCATTAAATCGACTGAAATATAAAAATAAATCAAAAACCTTTTAATTTCATAAAAATAAACCTTATTGCTGCTGCGGAACCCTTCATGGGCGAGTCCAACTCGCACTTGGCCGCTTTTTTATCTAACTTGACTGGAGCATACGTAGAGTATACATAGATTATAATGTAATGTATATAAGCACAAGCTTTGGTAAATTGAACAATTACAGATTTCCCTGTGTCCAATTAAAAAATCTATCCGTTAATTAGCCCGGGTATTGTTAAAGTTAACTTTCGAATTAGCATCATGTTACCTTTTTCGTTTTTCTTATGAATGAAAGGAAGACATGACATTAATAACAAGCTGTTAACACTAACGGCCGTTCCCAATATTTGATCTATCTCTTACTTGAGATAGGAATAGCTCACATTAGACATTAGCTCCATATATTTTATGTCAATTCTATGTCAGCTGCGATCGGTTGTATGTCAAACTAGAGATAGATTGAATATAGGGAACGGCCATAAAAGACGTTGCTGAAATTGAGGCTGTCACACACAATAACGGCGACAATATTTGTCTCCGAATTTTGTATATTGTTTCAGATCCGTCACTATATATTTTGCCACCGTGTAAAAGATAGACATTTAACGCCAGACAAGCAATGAGTGGACAATGGGCAACATTGACGTTGCAACTTGTGGGCAACAGCCAAGGCAACAGCCAACAGATAACTAGTTTGTGGGTATACTTAAAATATTGCACCTGAAACTCCTCTTCCAGTCGTGCAAGCAATACTGCTTCTTTTGGTTCCAAGTATCGGTCAATACAGGCTAACATCAATATTGGCGATTTTAGAGCATCAGTTCCAAAACAAATTGCTGCAAAAAGGAAAAGTTTTGTTATTTATATTTCGACAAATATTATAGGGAATCAAACAAGATACTTAGGGTATTAAGATTTGTGAATTAATTATGCAGTAAAATATAATTCCTGTACTAAACCTACAAAAGGCACAGCTCATACAAGAGTGTACCTTACAATATTATGATATGATTTAAGCTACTTGCATATTACCGTTTAAGGACGCAAAGTCGTATGAAAGAAAATATCTGGCCAAAACAGCTCTTGTTTCTGTTGTTACTGGTGGTGGCTCAAAGTTTGTCGAAACTTCTTGTTTGATATTAAATCTTTTTTGAAACCAATCTATGACGGGATCCCACTTTTTTTCTTGTAAGCTTCTTAAATCATCCTCCTTAAAATTAAATTAAATTTAACAATAAAGTACTTCATACTTATTATGAAGTACAATAATAATTAAGTTATGAAGCACAACAGAAGCTTAATTGCACGCCGTTTTTCAGTAGAGCCATGTTATAATTCATCTAGTCAAGCCGGCCCTCTCATGCAGTTGACTAGCATAAAAAAACTTGCATAAGCAGCAGCTTAAAAAAACTTACACAAAGAAAATACATACCTCTGAATAAAACAATAGAGTGTCAGTTTCAATAAAATCTAAAAGGTAACTAGCAATATCATGAGATGTTAATTTTCCAGGATTATCTTGTGCTGTATTACATAATGCAGTCTGAAAGGAAAAAAGAATAAAACTATTTTTAAAAACATACTTTCAAAATGTTTGTGCCAATTTAACAGCTTATCAGAACTAAGCACCCCTTCCCTTTTGACAGGTGGAAGTAATTTTTAAAGAGCAAGAAGTTACAACTACGCCTAATTCAAAAATTGATTTGGCTTGAATTAACCCGTTCATTGTGAGAAAAATAACTTATCTATTAATATCGGGTTGCATGCGACCGCTTGGGGCTTGATGAATTAAATGAAAACAAAAATATATACAATGCAAAACTATTCAAATATTATACCAAGTGCATTGTGGGCTGTTGAATATGTTCCTTCTGTGCGTCCCATTCTACAGCAATAGATCGAGCCAGCTGCTCAGTATTTACATTTAATACTTTTCCACCTGGTGTTTTCAATCGTCTGTGGTCTAACGTAATTTCCCATTTTTTCTCACTCTGAATTATTCCAGTTTTCCGATAAAACCTTTTATGGGTTGCTGAAACAAGTACCATACTATATTTCGAACAAAAGTCAAATATAAGAATAATGTAATTAATGTAACAAATCAAACTATATTACAAATTAAAGCCTTTATCAGTATAACAGCAACCACTTATATTGTGTTGTATCCAAGTTCTCTTACAAAAAAAACCCTACTAAAGAAGATCAATATTTCAGTTTTAGGTCTCTTTGTTGAGCCAAAGAGTAAAAGCTAAAAAGTAACACAGGGGGTCCCCCTAGTGGCTAGTGGGTCAGTAATGAGTAAACTAATATTGTACACATGGTTTAAGTTATTGCACAGAAATAATTGTTATTTCCATTAGCCAGTTCTACTGGATGTGATGTACTGGGCAATAAACTGTTGAATAGTAAAACCACAACCCAGGATGTAGGTACCAGGAGTTAGGAATGTCACCGTCTTGTATTGTGTTAGCTCAACGCAATGTAAATGCGGCATAATATGCGTTATTCCGATGCAACATGACGCAGAGCAATGTTGCCTCGCTCGAGATCATGCTCTTAGTACAACTGTTACAATTCAATAATTATATTGAACCGATCTCTATCAGTAAACATAACGAGTGAAAATAGTTACCATAGTTTCTGAAATTGTTCCATATTATCTTCGACTGAGCCGTGCAAATTACTTTTACAGATGTAAAAAACATGATGCTGAGTGATACTTATTTATATTTTTATCTATTTGCTCACAATTTGTGAAATAAAATTTTGAAAAAATATCACTAAAAAAAATTACCAAATATTACAATTTACAAATGCTACCTATACTTCTTCTTCTTTTTTTTTTTCTTAAGGCCCCTCTTCAAGATGGGCCAGCGTAGTGGGCTATCACGATGGGCCAGCGTGGGGAGGGCGTAGTGGCGTAGGATGGCCGATGGCGCCAGCGATGGCCGTGGAATGGCGGCGGTGTCGGTTTTTCGGCCGCACATCAAAGGATGATGGCCCAGCGATGGTGGTACGCCTCTACACGTTGGCGATACGACAGTCGGTGCCTGACCGCGGTCGAGTGAGGATGTCGTAATTCGTATTACAATTTACGAATTTCATTTGAATTTTGAAATGACGAGTATGTGGTTTCATAATTAATGAAGCTATGTTAAAATGATAAAGCCGAAAGTTTGTATGGATGTATGGATGTTTGTTACTTTTGTTACTCTTTTACTCAAAACTACTGAACGGATTTTAATAAAACTTTACTTATTGTATTATAACTTTTACATTATATACATAACTCCTGACTTTTTATAGATACATGCTATTATTACATTCATCATTGTCATCATCATCATCACTACCATAAACCATTATTTTAATTTTAGTCTCGAAATAATTATTCGTAGAATTCAAGAGAAAGTGCATATTAGGAGGGAGGTGAATGGTGATACGAAGTTCACCGGGTCATCTGGTGAAGTCATAAATTATATTTTAAAATGCACGTTTTGCATTGCCACAATGGATAATGCTTACACGTCCATCTTGAACGACGTTTAGATCACAACTGAACACGGCCATCATGTAGAGGCGTTGCGACCATCGCATGGCCATCGCATGCGCCATTCGATGGGCCAGCGCTGGCCCATCTTGAAGAGGGGCCATTATGCCGCGGCCCATTGATCTTCTCTTTATATAAGTACGCTGGATTGCTGTTACGGCCCGCCCGGCCGCATCTGCGTGTATCGTCCGAAGCTTCGTGCGACGAGACGATACTATAGGGACCGTGCAGAGCGACGACACTGCCACAAGTGGCGAATAGCCGAAACTTTTACGAAAATTTTACTGTCAAGCTCTAGTGAAGCTACGGAAAATTAGAAGATTTCTTAACAAATTCTGAGTATTTTCAAGAATTGAAATGTATTGTTGTATTCCCGGATGTTCTAATACATACAAGAAATATAAAGGCAAATCGAACGATGTAAAATTTTACTATTTTTCTGCCAAAATATTCACATGGCTTTGCTTATTGAAAAACGAAAGAAATGGATAAAAGGCGGTAAAAATATACGTAAGTATTTAAAAAGTTCCATGAGTGTTATGTGTAGACTAGTAAAAACACTAAATTTTGTAGATTATAACCGTAAATTCATTTTTTATGAACACAATATGGACATAACCTATAACCATTGCTTTCTTTCAGTAAACATCCAAACTGGCTTCCATCTTAATTGATATACATACATAGGCACCGCTCATTTATTTGGCATAAAGTTGCATCAAAAGTAAGGATAATTTGGAGAAGTCCTGCCAGGAATTCAACACTGAGGATAGTATTGAACTTGAACCATCTTGTCAAAGTGTTGGTTCTCAAAAGGATGATTCTTCAAGTAAGAAAAAGATTAGTAGTGCAGTCTTTGTGTGTTATTTAAAGAATACATACCTAAATGGTGTTTACACTTATGAGATCCAGACTGAAATTAGTTAAAAATAGTGACAGACAAAAGTTGTGAAGATGGTATCGATCGAATCGCAGAAGGTTGAAATAAAAGCATTTATTTTAGTGAACTTGTTTTATTTTATTAATCCACAAGCATTTTCAGTGATTAATATAAGTATTTTTGCATAGCTTCATTATTTTATTGCAATATTTATCAAGTTTTTACTTTCTATGCTGATGGATGCTAATAATTACTTTTTCAGATATTTTCTTAGTTAACTAGATAAGCTTTATACATTTTTATTCACTCTTCCATTCTTTGTTTACGGGTAGAAAGTAGAAACCCTTAATATTATATTTAATATTATAAAAATATACTTAATATTATAAATGCGAAAGTGTGTCTGTCTGTTAGCACTTCACGCCCAAACCGCTAAACCAATTTTGCTGAAATTTGGTATGGATTTACTTTGAGCCCCGGGAAAGGACATAGGATACTTTTTATCCCGGGAAAATGTACGGTTCTCGCGCGATAAATGATTTTTGGCGCAACGGAGTTGCGGGCGTCATCTAGTCTTTAACTTTAATATTTCGATCGCGGATTCTTGGAAATCTGTCGTTGTTCTCGCGGCCGCATGTGGCCACTTGGGAGTGTAAGTATTATATCATTTTATAGTGTAAAACATAAAAAAACACTCATAAACTATCCAGGGTCAAGGAGAATGCGAAGTCAAAGTCACTCACAAGTTACGTCTTTTACTCGCATCGTGGCGCTGCTGTCGAATTACGACGCCCTCTATAGTTTCTGCACGGTCCCTATTATTGGACGATACACGCAGTCACTGACGGTGATAATATTGACCGTATAATAGGGCGCTTCAATACTGTGATTCGTGTGATACTAGAATCATGATTTTATTGATACGTGTAATTCGTACCATTAACGATTTTGCGTGGTCGTCAAGTGTCAACCGCCGCGCGCCGTTGACGTATTTTTTACTCTCTAGTCTCTGGTGACCCGCCACTTATGTTGTCTATGGACTCCGACGTCATGTTCAGCAGCTAATAACAGTTTACCGCCAAGCTGGCTTTAACGAGATATGATTGGCTACTAAGACGTTAGATCGGGTAAGCTAGTATACTCAGATTAATAATAGAACACTCACTGCAATATTCTCCTTGTGAGTATAGTATTCGTTGGCAATATTGCATACCTAGCGGTGCTTGGCGATCTCTACGCCAATTTTATTTATTTTCTAAAACATCGATAATTTTTAGTAATGTAATTTTGTTTTATGTGTGTACACCATTTATCAAGTTAATCTAACAAAGTGATTTCTGTTTTGTATATCATTTATCATGCATACTGCTTAGCAATATTTTATCGGTGAATTTCGTATTGGCGGTAATATTATTCAGAAGCAAATAACGCGTTGCATTTGCTTTATTTCAATAGTTTATCATTATTTGTATTCCACAAATTGATATTAAATGTCGTAAATCATTTTTTTTCCCAAATATTTAGAATCTTACTATAATGAATGATAAAGTTGCGGCTGGTTCATCAACATGGGATAATCCCACAAACCTCAGCGACTCTTCGCCAGAAATTCAGTCATCTCCTGGTGGCAGTGGTGAAACTCCACAAACTCCCGGTGCTCCAGTGCCATTGGCTGCACATCTTGTACCTGATCTGCATCCTGAATTACTACAACAGGGATGGCGTAAATATTGGTCCAAAAGGGAAAATCGTCCATATTTTTGGAACAAAATTACGGGTGAATCAATGTGGGAATTACCAGCAGTTAAAAGAGATTTTGATCCTATAACAGATCCACTTGGTATATGTCATAATGGACCTCCTAACACTGGTAACATGACTCCAAGTGCTAGCAAACGACGACCATCAGAGGATAATGGACCGCCCCCAAAAAAATTTGTTCTGTCTGGACCGTGGGACTTGGACGTGCCAACAAATGTTGTTATTTATGAGAGACCACCGACGATATGTCCACATCCACATCCCGAGATAGAGGGTTTTAGGTTTTCATTGGCTAACAAACTGAGGCAGTGCTATCAAGAGCTTTGTCATACACGAGAGGGTATAGATGCTCCGAAAGATTCTTTTAACCGTTGGTTTATGGAAAGAAAAGTCAATGATCAAGGAGGTTCAGACCCACTGCTACCGAGCCACTGTTTCCCAGAAATATCTCAATCTATGTATGAAGAGATCATGAACGACATCCCTATTAAACTGACACATCCAAAGTTTACTGGAGATGCTAGAAAACAGTTAACACGCTATGCTGAGGCTGCCAAAAAGATGATAGAGTCAAGGAATGCTTCACCAGAAAGTAGAAAAGTAGTTAAATGGAATGCAGAAGATACATTTCAATGGCTCCGACGTACAGTTGGTGCCACCTATGATGATTTTCAAGACAGATTGGCTCACTTAAGGGTAAATATTTTAGTGATGCTTAACTGAAACAAATGACTTAAAAAATATGAACAAAAATATTTACTAGTTCTAAAAAATCAGGTTATGGCAATCATAGGGTGTCTTAAAAATTTAAGTGTAAGGATGTATTGTCCTTTCAGTCCTTAAGAGCGTTTACACCTTATTTCAAGTTTCCATACAAACCTGCAGCAGACTATCGGAATTGCTCTGCGCGCAGCGATTTATAGTAGTTTTAAAATATTTGTAGAAAAAAAATAACAAAAGATTTGTTGATATATAAGAACAATTTTTTTAATTAAAGTGTTCTTCTATGATATGAAGCTATTATTATATTAAATTAAGTTAAATAAATAGGTAATAAAAAAGTTTTAATTCCTTGATATTTCTCATTCTTTGAATTTAAATTACATAAAGTTAAATACCTAAACGAAATATTTTTTTCTGATAACTATTTGCTTGTCAATAGGTTATTATTATTTTATAATTAGATCTATCGCTGGTTTCGTAAATTAAAAGCTTTGAAACTGATACTAAAACGGAATTTAAGGAAACCTCTGTTAAGGTATCGAGATTTAATGTACAAATACTCTATAAATCCTATTTTTTTCTCTGATAACTATATAGACAGTGAAATTTTCTATAAAAATAAATTATCAACATTTTTATAAAGATAAGTGGTTGATGATTTTTTCAAGTTGGAAAAGTACAGTTTTAAGCCAAATTGAGCGTGAAAGGTGTAAACGCTCTTAATAATTCAAGACGTGAGTGGAAGAATAAGGTAAGTAACATGAAAAAACTTCCCGTTTTTTTGCTTAAATGGAGGCATTAGGGCCGGAAAAGTTATTTGAAATAGAAAAACTATGGATTGTATGTGTAGCCAGATATATTAGCTAGGTTATGATGTAGATAAGTTACATGTTTTATTGAAATAATTAGGGAAAAAATGTGTTATTGTCCCTATGTTACGAAATGTTACTTACCTTATTCTTCCACTCACGTCTTCAATTATTATGTTTTGTACAAACTGTAATACTGTGCACTATTAACATAATTTTCACATTTTCAATCATAATATATTAATTTCAGAAACAATGCCAGCCACATTTAGCTGAAACTGCTAAGGCATCTGTTGAAGGGATCTGCCTAAAAATCTACCACTTGTCTGCAGAGTATGCACGCAAAATAAGAGAAAGGCACAGTGCCCTACTTAAGGAAAATGGAATTCCAGTAAGTCAAACATATTTTTTAAATGTGT
Source organism: Plebejus argus (assembly GCA_905404155.3). NCBI lineage: Eukaryota > Metazoa > Arthropoda > Insecta > Lepidoptera > Lycaenidae > Plebejus > Plebejus argus. The sequence goes on along the minus strand of FR989927.1, from coordinate 13,568,467 downwards.
TTCATTATATTTTACATAATCTACAAAGTTTGACTGGTTTCATAAGCATGCAATAGCAACCTTACCTGATTTTAACCCGATCTAAAGTACTTAAACAATAAGTTTATGGCATCAAGTTCAGACAAACAGTCACATGATGCACATGAAAATGCATTATAAGTATTTAATAATTGTTGGTATGCACATACATGTGCATACCATTCATTAACTTCAGTGATTTCATGGTATTCCAGAATAGTATTCCAGTCATAATTTGACGTGAACAGCTTAATTTCATTTATAAATTAATGAAAAAGAATTATTACAAATTTTAATTGTCATATTTTCAGGAACTCCCCGCCCCCCTCCAGCAGGCTGCATTGCGTAAGGTTTGGTGCTACCCAGTGCAATTCGCTCTGCCCGCACCGAGGCCTCCCCTCGTTGAGCATTTCCTAGACAGAGATCAGGCTCTGTTGCGGTACCTCGGGGAGACTCAAGTCATCAATGCTGCATACCTACAAAAACTTGTTGGTTTTATTTTCATTATACTTCTTTTAAACGTTTCAAGCATATAGTATCTACCATTTGCGTACTTTTAAATGGAATTTATTACAATGAGATGGAATAGTTACCAGGAGGAGATATGAAATTCACCAAGGATTAAGCTGGGTAAACTGAAGATAATATTATCCTACAGCGCCGAATCATACAAGGTCGACTCACGCAGGGCCCGGCCGGCGTTAGCCCTACCAGCGCCCTGGGCGAGATTCCTTCGGCGCCCCCTGAATTCGATTCAAATACATCGAAAAAAATCGGCCAGGCGCCCTTTTATATGGCGTGTGGCCCCCGGGGCAGACGCCCAGTGTCGCACCCTCCTAACGCCGCTACTGGCCTCACGCTCGGTCGCTTTTTCAGGAGCACCTGTACAGGTACAGCTGCTTCGACGATAAGAAGTTCGAGCAGTTTCTGTCGCGCGTGTGGTGCCTGCTGCGGCGGTATGCGGCGTGGCTCGGCTCCGGCGGCGACGCGCACCTGACGCAGATGGCGGCGCCCGTGCCGGTGCTCGAGTGCCTGCAGCGCTGCTTCGGAGTCACGTTCGAGTGCTTCGCGAGCCCCCTCGACTGCTACTTCCGCCAGTACTGCTCCGCATTCGCCGATACCGACTCCTACTTTGGTTCTAGAGGGTATGTTTCTATTTAATACTATTTAGGCAAAGGGTCGCGCCATAGCTGATAATATCGCTCGGCAATGTTTCTGTTTGGTTGTTCTCACCCCCGCTTTCTTAGTGCCAGCCGACCCCCTAGGACAAAGCCGCGCTGCAACCTGCCCACCAAATAAAACTATCAGGGCCTGTTTCACTACTTCCTGATAAGTGCCGAATAGGCTATCCACCAATTAACTTGACAGATCAAGTATGGAGAATCGGTCAAAATAGTTGTAAATAGCCTATTCGGCCCTTTATCAGAAAGTGGCGAAACAGGCCCTTGACTTATAAAGTTTAAGTGTTACATGCTCCTGATGTGGAACTAATAATAATAATAATAATATAATCGATCAGTGGACAATTTATTCCGTGGGAGAGCCATGCTTCGGCACGAATAGGCCGGCCAAACCGGAGAAATACCACGGGCTCACAGAAAACCGGCGTGAAACAGCGCTTCGCTGTGTTTCGCTGAGTGAGTGAGTTTACCAGAGGCCCAATCCCCTATCCTTTTCCCTTCCCTACCCTCCCATATTTTCTTCCCTACTCTACCCTATTCCCTCCCCTACCCTATTACCCTATTCCCTCGTATAAGGCCGGCAACGCACCTGCAGCTCTTCTGATGCTGCGAGTGTCCATGGGCGACGGAAGTTGCTTTCCATCAGGTGACCCGTTTGCTCGTTTGCCCCCTTTTTCATAAAAAAAAACGTGATATGTTGTCTGTGTGCAGGGCCGGTTTTAGCATTACCAGCGCCCTCGGCAAGATTTCTTCGGCGCCCAGGGTCAGGTAGTCCTGAAAAAATTGGCGCCCCTTTTGTTTGCTTTCAGCGCCCCTTTTTATCTGGCGCCCTGGGCGGTCGCCCAGCGTCGCCATCCTAACGCCGCTACTGTCGTTGTGCAGGCCATTCCTCGAGCTGCGGCCGGTGTCGGGGTCGCTGGTGGCGCACCCGCCGCACTGCGCGGAGCTGGCGGAGGCGGCACTGCGCCACATGGAGCGGCTGCTGCACGACTCCGCCGAGCCGCTCAGCTTCGTCGTGCTGCTGCCCGAGTGGCCCGACCGCCACGCCCACGCGCTGCACAAGCTGCAGTCCAGCCACTTCAAACGAAAGCAGGTTACTAGCGAGTTGCGTTCACCTCTTCTAGCTGACTTCAGGAATGCCAAAAGGGTTATTAGGGATTTTGCCTGTGGCAGTATTTGCGAGTACGTTTGTATGTTCCATGATAATTGATAGCATACCATACAACAAATGCGATTTTTTGCTCTTTTTTTTTGGTCGTATATCGGCGACGCGCCAAACACTTGGAATATTTCCAAAATATAAACAAATGTCGAAACTGAATTCACCTATAATAATAATAAAAACCGAAAAAACCTGGAAAAACTGGAGGATGTAACAGTACAGTGGGTACTTACTACTTGCCAACAAAGAGTACACGCACCGTCAACAATGTAGCTAAACATCGTTAAGGACGCTATAACAGAAAAATTTGCAGGTCGGATGTCTGTCAGTACGAATATCGACGTTAAGAACATTAAAATAATATTCATATCAGCGCGCCTTGTAGTGGCGGTTACGACGCTCGCTGCGTTCTTGATATGGCGAAAATGTATGAAGAAATTTGAGATCGTTACTTATTTTGCTTATAAATGGAAATGTTATTTATTTTTATATAAGTATAATATTTAGCTATTCGTACAGGGGACTAAATAAGGAACATTTTTTGTATATTTATTTTCCTTAGTTCAATGTATTTAGCTATGTTGGTTTCTAATCAGACCCCATTTTTTTAATATTTTGCGATTATTGTGATGGTTAAAACGTATTTATGTGAAATTTTTGTATGCGGCTATAGACGTGGAAATGAATATATTATCTTTCATTTGAAACTAAATATCCTCGCAGTGTGACTCCTAATTCTTTAAACTGGTACCTGAAAATCGCTGATATTAGTGAAAAAATGTGATAGCGTCCTTAAATATAAACAAATAGATATACACATACACTTTATTATAAATATTAGCCGTTCATTGTTCTAGAGAAAAGTATCGCAAAACTTTTCTGGGATAGACATATTATAATTACAGACTGCACAAGCACTAAGCAATAGACCCGATATTAACTTACACAATAAAAGTAGAAAAAACAATTATGGCCTGTTTCACCACTTTCTGATAAGTGCCGGATATCCACTATCCACCACTTAACTTGAGAGAGTATGGAGAATCTGTCAAAAAAGTTGTGCCTATCAGGCACTTATCAGGAAGTGGTGAAACAGGCCCTTACTTGATAGATATAGCCGTCCCGAATACTACCAACCTGAAACAAAAACATAACGAAAAGATCGAAAAGTACACACCTCTTGGCTCTTGTAAACGAAATAAAACAAAATATGTCGCGAAAGAAACTGTTACGTTCATACCCATAACCCTCTCTTTGACCGATATCATCCCGAAAACCCTCGTTGCTGCTTGAAATACACATGCAAAAATCCATAGTCATTAATACCTGCTGCAACGTTCTTCGCCGCTTCCTAAACCCATCGGCCATCATATTATTATCTTTTGCTCCACCACAATCTTTCTATCATTAATCAGGATACTTGGTCCGTACCTGAGTCATTTCCGCGGCTAACAGCCGAGACACTAAGGGCCTGTTTCACCACTTTCTGATGAAGTGCCGAATAGGCTATTCACAGCTTTTTTGACAGATTCTCCACACTCATCTGTCAAGTTAAGTGATGGATAGCCTATTCGGCACTTATCAGGAAGTGGTGAAACAGGCCCTAACTCTTAAATTATAGTAATAATTAATCTAAATAAAACACTATATTATTTTGTATATTTTTTCGCGATAGCAGTAAATAGTACGGTACCCTTAATGCGCAAGTAGATTTTTTTTCTATTCACGAGCTTTGCAGCAAGCAACTGTCAAAACTTTTACATTTTAATTTTCAGGTCGTAATTCCTGCATTTGAACATGAGTATCGACACGGATTTCAACATGTTCTTCCAAAGTAAGTAGTAATTATAGTAATACTCTAAATTATAATACGGACTATCTATTCCTACGCCGAGCTTCTTATGCGATGGAAATTTATCTTTTCAATGTCGTCGTTAAAGCGCTGGTAAATAGATAGACGTCAAAAAACTCGAAACAATTTTTTAGTATGCTGCGTGTGTGGACTGTGGACGGTTTAAAAATGCACAGGGTGGTCGGTAAAATATTATAATTGATCCGGAGTAGGAGATTCGAAAATACTAAAATGAAACATTTTGTTACAGGAATGAGGTGTACTTCAGGTGGGGCGGCGGCACGGTGGTGGTGTGGCTGCAGAACGCCGCGGGTTTCGCGCGGTGGGGGCCCACCGAGGACCGCGTGGAGGCGCTGCTGGACGCGTGGCGGCCGCGCGCCAAGCTGCGCTCCCCCCCGCCTGCGCCCGCCGCCGCCGCCCCCGCGCCCGCCCCCGACCCCTACCCCGCCCCCGACGCCGCCGACAAGCACTAACCCTACACCGTGCACCGATACCGGCCCCGACCATTCGATGACGTCTATGTTGAATACAATATTTACAGTAGATGGTACCGCATCACGTACCGACCGACCGTTCGATACTAGTTTATAATAATTACAGTAGTAGATAGTAGATGGTTTATAATTTATATGTCTAACAATAATTATTGTGATGTAGGTTTACGGTACTTTTACATTTTCGTTTGCATAGTACATGATATTGTTAGGACTGTAAAATGCGGCTTTTATCTGTCTTTTCTATTTGTCCAAACTTTTTCTTTTACATTTATTGAAATGTAAAAAAAAAGAATTTTGTAATATATTTTTCCGTAAAAAATTACATAATTGTATTATGTATTATAGACAAATCTCAAATCAATTTATTTTTTCACCGTATAACATTTTTGGTTATAATTTTTTACTCCCTTATAAATATTAATTTTATACAATAGAATGATTTTCTTTTTAAGAATATTACAGTTAATGATTTCACCTACTGCTAAACATTGCTGTATATAAAATAATATATAGGTAGGGAAATGTTTTTTCGACTTTGTACGACTGTCAATCTAAACAGGATATTAATGTTTTGTATTTTAAAGTTTCCGTGACTAATTTACGTTAAGTTAGAAAGGAAAATTAAATAAATACGCTATGTTTTAAGAATTAAGGACGCTACAACAGAAAAACTAGCAGGTCGGATATCTGTCAGTACGAATATCGACGTTAAGAATGCTCCAACTTTTTAATTAGCAGGTCGGATGTCTGTCAGTACGAATATCGACGTTAATGACATTAAAATAAGATTCATATTAGCGCGCCTTGTACAGTGGCGGTTTCGACGACCTCTGTGGCTCAGTGGTGAGCGCGTCCGTAGCTCAAGCCGGGGGTCGCGGGTTCGAATCCCGCCGACGGAACAAAAAGTTTTCAATGTTCCCGGGTCTGGAAGTGTACTAAATATGTGTATGATATAATAAAAATCTTAAATATATGTATAGTATAAAAGTATTAAATATATTTCCGTTGTCTGGTACCTGTAACACAAGTCCTTTAGGTACTTAGCACGGGGCCAGACTGACGTGGTGTGAAGCGTCCATAGATATTATTATTACGACGCTCGCCGCGTTTTTGATATGGCGAAAATGTATGAAAAAATTTGAGACATTTTCTTATTTTTCTTATAACTGGAAAAGTTGTTTATTTTTATATAAAATTTTTAGCGGACTTTATAGAGGACTAAATAAGCAACAATTTTTTTGTATATTTATTTTCCTCAGTTCAGTGTATTTAGATATTAAGGTACCTAATCAGACCCCATTTTTTTCATATTTTGCGATTATTGTGATGGTTAAAACGTATTTTATGTGAAAATTTTGTATGCGGCTATAGAATTTTTATGGTACAGTCGTGGAGATGAATATATTATCTTTCATTTGAAACCAAAATATCCTCGCAGTTTGACTCCTAATTCTTTAATAGGGTACCGGAAAATCGCTGATATTTGTAATAGCGTCCTTAACCCCTCGACCGTAAAAAAATATGGACAATAAAATAACATTCATATCAGCGCGCCTTGTACAGTGGCGGTTACGACGCTCGCCGCGTTCTTGATATGGCGAAAATGTATGAAAAAATGTGAGAAAGTTACTTATTTTTATTATTTCCCATATAAAAACGCCAGGTTGCCTTTTATTCCATATAAACAGCACATACAGCACTTGGTTATCTGTGCAGTAAAAATATTTTTTTAGTTTTTTGAGAATAACTTATTATTTGTATCAGTCATTTAGAAAGAGAATTGATATGTAGTGTGATGTCAATTTATATATAGAGCTTTTTCTGCTATTTTTCATTTCAGTTAATGGATTAAACTATATTTTTGGTTTTATGCACTATCTTCTTAAAGTAAGGTATTATGTCCCTTACATATGAAAAGAACATGATGTAATTAAAATCTATGACAAAGTGTAATTTATAATTTAGACGTAAGACAAAATATTATATTATTTATAGATAGCCAAAAATTAAGGTGGTGTGAGCCAGGACAATCACAATTTATGTAATATGTAGATATTACACTTTTAATACGGCAAAGGCTCTTGATTGCCGTAGGTAGCGCCATCTCTTCGTCATTTGACTTACATTTTGTATAAAATTATCGGAATTAGAGCTAATTTTACTACGGTTATCAAATGCCTTATGCCCGAACTTTAAAGTGTAGGCGGAGGAGGAGCGGGCTCGAGGCAGCGCCCAAATATTGCAATACACACTACTCCCCCGTTTCGTTAATTTATAAATTATAATGCTCCGACGTTGAGTGTGAAATAAAGATATAAATTTTTTGTAGAAAAATGTTACTATGGTGTATCACTAAAGGACAAACTAATATTGAACGATGTTAAATTTATAATAATTTTGTATATTCTCCAAAATGAATGTTATTAAAGTTTTATATTAAAAACACGACACTTCTTGCATTTATACTTGATATAATTATTGAATGATTACATTGTTTCTTAATCGATTTTCTTATATTTATGCCACTTTCATTTATGATTTTTTTTATATTTAATTGTATATGATGGGATATTCGAACGTGGGGATGGCTACCATCCCCACGTGCAAATGCATCAAATTATCCAAACATAGAGATGGCCTATGATGCCCAGTGCCCAATTTATAAATTCACTTGTTTAGTATGATACAGTACGATAATAAATACGTTTGCGTAAAACATTGAAATGTAATATTAATAATTATAATAACTGAAATAAGTGATTTATAAACCTTACGCGTCGTTTGTATTCAGCCCTGTCAGGCAGGGAAGTGAAAAGAAGCGCTAGAATGTAAATAGTCACTCGCGCTGCCACTCGACATGCCGCCGCCGCCGCTGCCCGACGCGGCAAGTATGTACTATGTAGGGCTGAGTGTTAAACCATGTGTAAACCATAAAGTTAACATACCTAGCGGAATAGAGTAACAATCCCGAGCTGTCAAACGAAACCAAAATTGAATTACATCTGTGTGTACAAATCTGCTTACGTGTGCGTGAAAATGATGTTCCTACATTTTTCTTAGAGCTAAAATTGTCAACGTGCTGATAAGTGCAGACTGACTGTCGAAACAGATGAAAAAACAGTTCTGCTGTCATGTATCACACGTCTCTTTTTACCATGCAGTGTCACTGATAGTGACATCTCGCTTGCTCAGCTCTTTGTTTATCTATTTCGCTAGGTATACAGGGTGCAATTAAACCTTCCTGCCAAATTTTTTCCAGGGTTTAGGTATCATTAGGAGAATCGATTTAACAAGAAAAAATTGGGTGTTATTTTTTGTTAGTGACATTTTTTATCCCATTTAAAATCGTTGCAGAATGCTCACTCGCGGGCCGCGGCGATGGGTATGATCGGGGGTGATGCGGGGCGAGGCGCGCGCGCGGGGGCACGTCACGCGCGGTTGACGCGTAGTGTTTATTAATTGTAAATGTTTTTTAGGATAACTTTCAGAAGCTATTTCTCAACATTTTAGTACTGAGTGATTATAAAAGAAAAAATACATGTATTTTTACTTTTAAGGACGCTACTACAAATATCAGCGATTTTCCGGTACCATTTTAAAGAATTAGGAGTCAAACTGCGAGGATATTTTGGTTTCAAATGAAAGATAATATATTCATCTCCACGACTGTACCATAAAAATTCTATAGCCGCATACAAAATTTTCACATAAAATACGTTTTAACCATCACAATAATCGCAAAATATGAAAAAATGGGGTCTGATTAGGTACCTTAATATCTAAATACACTGAACTGAGGAAAATAAATATACAAAAAAATGGTTGCTTATTTAGTCCTCTATAAAGTCCGCTAAAAATTTTATACAGCATGACTGGTGAGTCAATACCGATATTTAAGGAGAGTATTCAGTACTCGATTCTCATTATAAATATGTAATAAAATTAGGTTCTTAATTTTTTTCGAATTTCCCAAAAATTAATGAATCATGGATACTAAGTAAATTACGCGGCTAGGCAAGTAGGCATACTATGCGGCCGGTGCAGAGGCGTGCGCTACCAAAGAAACACCACACAACTACCCCTCCCGCTCGCGGTGTCCATGTGTTGGGTAAATAATTATTTAACTTTAAGCTACATTTACTCAGTGATCAATTGATATAATTTTTTAATATTATTTTTTTCCAACGAATATAATAGCCAAATATCACGTCCTCAAGTATTGAACATGTCTCACCAGTCACACAGTATAAAAATAAACAACTTTTCCAGTTATAAGAAAAATAAGAAAATTTCTCAAATTTTTTCATACATTTTCGCCATATCAAGAACGCGGCGAGCATCGTAACCGCCACTGTACAAGGCGCGCTAATATGAATCTTATTTTAATGTCATTAACGTCGATATTCGTACTGACAGACATCCGACCTGCTAATTCTCCGGTTGGAGCATTCTTAACAAGGATCAATATATAAAAATTTGGCAGGAAGGTTTAATTGCAATCTGTATTAACTTTATGGTGTAAAGTGTAAACTGTAAATGCTCACTCGCATCGCTACTGCCGCAGAAGTATCGAATGCCGGCGGCGCGAGGTGCAGCGGCAGGGGCTGAATATAAACTACCATTAGTGTCATATAATATGTTCAGGCACAACCGCACAACCAGCGATGTTTATCAAATTAGATTGTTATAACAATTATTCCTGTCATGACTCATTATGTCAATGATTTTCGTCTCTGTGTGAAATTGTCTTAAATCTACAGTAAAGAGCGAATTCCTGGTGAATGCCCGAACGTGTCTGTGTCATGTGTGTATAGTATATTGTAATTAGGGTTATATGGATAACGGATCATTGTGGTGTTTGTTGTTGTGGACTAAGGTGTCTATATGTTATTTCTTAGTAGGACCTAGGTATATAATGGGTGTAGAGGGTACTGGGTATTACTTACTATTGCCGATTTTCACGACGTCCGTCGTTATTGTTGAATGTGGTATGTGGTCTCGAATTTCAATTATTTGATATTATGTTGACCTCTTCAAATCATTACTCTTAACACCAGTATAATATTAGGTATGTAATATGTTCCATGCAATTGTTTGTCTGTGGCTCCGAAACTGAGGATAACCCTCGCTAATTTTGTCACGATAACATTTAATTTAAAACATTACAAGATTTATAATGGGTGTTTAAGTACGTTAATATTCTTTGCTGGTGCTTCACTTTACATATGAAATGGTATTTTCATTTGACTAAGCACGCCGATCTCGTAACAATTTTTAACATTTAAGTTAGCGCCTGTGATAAGTTCTTAAACTAAGAATCTTTTATTTGAGGCTAGTTATGCTGTCGGTCAGTAGTCTGATATCGAAGTGAAAGTAGAAAGAAGCTTGTTCAAATCGAGAATCTAATAATACTATACCGTAGTAATTTATTTTCTACTTTGCAAACTTTACTACTAAAATCCAAAAAAATCTTTGGATTTTGGCTTTGTGCAAAATTTGAATACAATAACATTTTTAACGACTATGAAATTGTTTAGTAATAATTACTAATAAGTTAATACTATCCCTCGAAAAATACCCATAACCTGCGATCGTTAGGTGAGTGCACACTTAACACGTAAATTATAATTATTTATGTAATTAAGATATTTTTAATTCCATAAAGTTAAAATAAAATGGATATTATTTAATATTTATATTTTTTAGTTCGACAAATCTTTATTATCATAATTATTAATTATGTATTGTGCAAGTGACAAAATTATATTACTAATAAATCAATGTGTCCTATTATCACATTCTATTAAATTTATTTATAACTTAGATTAAGCTTAAAAATGGTTAAAGAATGACATCATATTTTTTAAGCTCTATGTTATTTTAAAATGTGTTAAACAGTGTAAACTTATTTTGAGACTTGAAACGGGATACAGTATATTATGTATAGTAGAACTGCCACAAAAATAAACCTTAATTTTACATAGCCACAGGTTGGAACTCAAATAATTGTAAGCTAATGCCATGCAGAGGGAGTTAATTTATTAAGCAAAAAAAAAATCTACGATATTTAAGGGTATTTCTTTACTCAATACTTCAATGTTGTTTAGTCACTTTGATTACAGCAAGCTTTTATTCATAATTATTTGGCTATAATTGTCTTAACTTCAATGAGTAATTGAGTATACACTATACATATTGTATTATCTAATGTAATATGTATCTAAATGCTATTGTAACTTGTGAGAGTAAACACAAACAAAAGTCGCCTATCAATTATCATAAAAATAAAACACTATTTGACACAGTAATTTTTATTCTTTTATGTAGCTAAGAAATCATATTCTATGTAAATAGCAAACTTATGTAAATAGCTTTTGGTTAGATTTTAGTTATAAGTACATATTATTATAGTTCTAAAACCCATTTTTCACTGTTGTATAATTCAATAAAGATTATATTTTGATTGTTTTATTATTAATATATTTTTAGAAAACGATAATATTGTTTTTTTTAATTTCGATCAGTGGCGTAACTATAAAATAGCGCATTGAAAATGCATTTTACAGGTACAAGCCTTTATAACTAAAAAATTCTAATAAGAGTTAGAATTTTTGACTTATTTATAAAGGCTTGCAACTGAAAGTGTATATATATAAGAATAACTTTACTTGAGTGTAAAATGCATTTTTAATACTGTTAATAGTGCAGACAGTCAAAACTATTACAGGATATACCATGGGAGAGCCATACTTCGGCACGAATGGGCCGGCTCGACCGAAGAAATACCACGGGCTCACAGAAAACCGGCGTGAAACAGCGCTTACGCTGTGTTTCGCCGAGTGAGTGAGTTTACCAGAGGCTCAATCCCCTTCCCTACCCTCCCTTATTTCCTTCCCTCCCCTACCCTATTCCCTCGTAAAAGTATGGCAATGCACCTGCAGCTCTTCTGATGCTGCGAGTGTCCATAGGCGACGGAAGTTGCTTTCGATCAGGTGACCCGTTTGGTCGTTTGCCCCCTTTTTCATTAAAAAAAGGTACCTAAGTATTTTATAAGTGATGCTCACGGGAGTGAGCCCAGCCCAGTGAGTAATCCCATACAAAATCTTAAGGGCCCCCGAGACGATCAAACGGTTTGATTCAAACACGTAAATTTTGGTTTGACTCAAACCATTTTGATCGTTTACAAAGCTTGTTTGAACGGTTTGTCAAACATTTACGTGTTTGAAGCTTGTTTGATGAAATTTCATATTTTTGTTTTGTTTGACGCGCCGTTTGATCGTGTTCCGACGCGTTTGATCAAACTTGGAAGTAAAAAAAGAAAGAAGCTGTAGTTTCTAGCACTTTCTGTAGATTTTTTTATTTTTCGACAGAGGACATTGACGTTATAAACATAAGAAAATCGCGGTCCTCGTTCTAGAATCTAGATTCTAGACTCTAGAGCATCTTGTCTGCATCACAAGACGTGTACTCGACAGCGCGTATTGAATTAAACTGCGCAGTGTCGTTTGACAAACCGTTCAAACCGACATCAAACGGTTGCATCAAACACGTAAGGTTTGAATCAAACCGTTTGACCGTCTCGGGGGCCCTTTAGTAAACACTGAACGCCAAACGCGTTCACGATCACGATCGAATGTCAAACAAAAAACTCACACTCGACACTCAGTATTCTTACGTGTGTTGGGAGCATAGACTTATAATATTATACTGTCGGTTTATGGTTGGGAGTAATTATTTTGCTAGTTGGGTCATGGATCTCATCATCAGGTCACCACTTTTGTGAACATGGTACCAAATTGGAGTGAAACCTAATACAACAATACAAAACATTTTGAAAATCAGTTCACAAACGGAGGATTAATCGTTGAACATACAAAAAAAACCATAGCCGAACGTATAATTATTATACGTCATATAACCTCCTTTTTGGAAGTCGGTTAAAAAACAATAAGTCTCGTTATTTATGAGAATATCTATATTTTGTTATTAAATGACAAGTGCGACGCCCAATTTATTTACATGATAGGTAGGTACTAAACCTTAGGCGGATCTTCAGAAGTAATTAAATACCTTAGTATAAAGTGTTAAAACAATAATAATAGAACTATGTATAAGTAATTGCTTTTCTCAGGATTTTCCGACCAACGATTTTCTTAAAACTGGCACCAAGGGACTTGCAGACTGCAATTGGCACGGGCGAGAAAAAAGGGTTGAAAAACCCTGACATATTACAAACTCACTATGAAATATCCTAAATAATGGTCTTTATTTTTTTTTTTTTAAATAAATCGTTTTTGTTATTAATCATACACACAACGAGGCAATGCTGAATTAAGAGGCACAAAGTTGTTACTTCTGCATTTAAATTTTTGCAAATATGCAACAAAGTAAGTGCAAAGATTTAAAAATAATGACCAGTTAGTTGTGCTGGTGAGCATTTAGGTATATGATTTGCACACGTTTCACATCGAGGTAGATTGCAGTTTACGTCATTACGAATTGCGTTTTCGCGTTACAGGCGATTGAAGTTCCTTAAAAAAAGGGGATATTAAATCATTTGCACATGTATGCCTCTAGGGTTCATGGTCACACACAGCTTGTAAACGAAGAAAATCGAAGAGGCAGACATTCAGGGCTCTGCATTATTATTTATTTATTTATTTATTTAAAACTTTTGCACATTTTTGTACAAAGGCGGGCTTAATGCCTCGTGGCATTATCTTCCAGCCAAACCTTAGGGTGTTGCAGAGATAGTGAGGTAGATGCAAACCTTTGAGGAGAAGGATATTAAAATACCTTAAAATTAATAATATAATAATACACTTAAGTACAGATATACATTCATATTTCATAATATATAAAACGTAAATAAAATAAACGTATAATATATTATAATTATAATATTTACTTATATAATTATACGAATGAAATAATAAACTACTTATAAAATACATATTATATTATATAAAATAAATATAATATATGGATAGAATAACTAATTACTTAATATAGATTTCGTTGTCTCATTTAGTTAATGATTTAAGATAATGATCATGAACTTTGCGTTTAAATAGTTCCTTGGTTTCCGATCATACTTGCGAGGCTGAAAACAAATCTTATGCAGTTATTTAAGAGCCGATCTAGTTATTATAGTAGTATTATGAGGCGGAGTTGTAAAAATGTTTTAAAAAAAAGCTCTACTAAGTAATTTGCACACGGTTCTCATTGCACCCATTCGATTCATTATGACTCCGTGGATATGAAAAAACATTTGGCAGACATTTTGATCACTAATTTTTAGGTATATTTTTCTCTTCCTTTTTGTAATGAAACGTGAAAAAAAGCGATTGTATTCAGGAATCGTCGTCGTCGCTGGCATCCGAGAAACCTTGGGGATCGTTCATGTCGGCGCTTTCATCCATGTCTCCTTCCTCGTCTCCTTCTTCAGCGTCGGGTTGAAAAAAAAATTCAAATGGTCTGCCTTTGAAATATCAGAGGCCTGAACGTCTGCCTCATCAGGTTTCTTGGTTTTCATGATAAATTCAAACATCAATCCAAGAGGCAGACATGTGCGCATAATATAGCACTTTATTTATTTTTTACATTTTTGAAACGCTGTCAATAGCGAACGCAGAGGCAACATGCTGGCAGACTATTTTTCCGTGGTCCTTCTCATTGTTATTAATCGAACAATTTCAATCTGCCAAGTGTGCACTTCATATAGAGTTTTTTAAATCATAAAACTTGAAAAAATAAAAACTACAAAAGTCAGAGCCCTGGATGTCTGGCTCTACGAATTTTTGTGTTTACAGGATGACTATGATCATCAGCCCCAGAGGCAGACATGTGCTTATAATATCACCCACCTTTTTTTTTCAACATTTTTGAAACGCTGTAAATTGACAACGCAGCGCCACCATGGTGGCAGACGAGGTTCTTGATGTTTCTTAGGGTATAATTATCACTATTAATAACGTGGCAGATGTGTGCTGATCATATAGAAATTTTGCTCGCCAGCTCCCTAGCTAAGTAATACAACAAAGATCAATGAAATAATGACACTGTCAGCGTAGTCATTTATTTGAATTTTATTATAATCATTAAAATTAAAATAAACAATTCCTATCAGCCTACATTTAAAAAGTAAAAATTTTACAACTCTGTAGGCCTACTACGAAACCGTTTTGAGACTCAAACAATCGGACGAGAATGCCGCGTCCTGCTCTAACAACGTCATTTCACGTTTGTTAGAATAGGACGCAACATTCTCGTACGATTGTTCGAGTCTCAAAACCGTTTCGTGGTACGGGTGCTTTGAAAGCTGAAAGTCAGTTAACGTGGTTACGTTTTCTCCAACGCCTGTAGAGAAGTTGAAATAGGTACCAAGCGTTCTCTTTCATTAACGCGACAAAAAATAACATATGTTCAACAGTTCAATACAACACCTTACAGGCGTAGTGGTTTAGCAGTAAAGTTGTTATTCCATTTCACTAAATTTAGAAATCTAATTAGAATCCTAAAAGAAGACTAATAATTAGAAGCTTCTTATTCCACTTGTCCTGTTTAGTAACTAAATCTGTTGTGACGACGCGGCGATTTTAGCCAGACGTCTTCTTAATGTGGCTCCAGTTCTGTCAAAGCAACAAAAATTGGTCTTCTCAAGGCTTAGCTGTTGGCTCAATGAAAATCAAAATAAATAAAAGGCGAAAAAGATGGTTGAAAGAATTTTTGTTTCACGAAAAATTATGAATCATTAACTTTCTGAACTACTTGGAACCAGCAGACTTTAGATATTACCATATTACCAACGAATGGATTCCAGATCGTATAACATAATATATTATTGACTTTAATACAATAAAAGGTTAAAACCATGGCAACACTGATTTAGTCAGTTAGAAGCCACATTTTTGCCGATTTAGTACACTAATTACTAATTAGGATCCTAGCTTTCTAAAATATGTTATTCCACTTCACTAAATTTAGTTACTAAATCATTTAGATTTTTAAATTTAGTCAAATGGAATAAGCGCTTTAGGCGGATGTGTGGTTTATGTCTTATTAGTTATTTTATTACATTCCGTTACAAAGTCTGCCTTGTGACAAAACATACCTATTATATTTTATACGGATAATAAAGAAAGATTACTAATTCGAGAAATAGGTAGGTATAGTTAGAAATAAGAAACTATGTAAAAGTAGGTATGCAGTTTGCACTAAATACTTGCTTAATACAATATTTTTGCACACGAACGTGAATTATTAAAAGTAAAACAAAGTCATCCTTAAGATTTCTATCTCCCGTTGCCCAAAAAAGTATTATTACAAATACTAATTTACAACTTGTATTCTAAATTCTATGACGAATTTTGGGAAGAACCTAAAGGAAAAGTTATTGAATAATAAAAAAATGTCTATCAGATTAGGAAGGCATCTAAGTACATCTAACAGTAAAAAGTATAATAAGTGAGAAAATATTAGAACTAAGTGATTATTACTTATTTTTAAGATAATTTGTGCATGTATGTGGTCAGAGCATAGATCTATACAATCTACACTACTATTTTAAAGAGGAAAGATTTGATTTTTTGTTTGTTTGTTTGTTGTCGAATAGGCTCCGAAACTACTGGACCGATTTGAAAAATTCTTTTGCTATTGGAATCCTACATTATTTCTGCTGAACATAGGCTACATTTTATTTTGGAAAAAAGTAGGGTTCCGTAAGATATTTGGGTTTTTCGGACGCAAGGCGTAAAAATCAGCCAGAAAAGTTACTTATTTGCGTACGCTGCCTAAACTATAAAAGATAGAACCATAAAATGCTCTAGGTAATTGTAGACCTTATAAATATCTACAAAAAAGTCCGCGACACACTATACTTATCTATGTCGAGTAAGACACAATAACCATTTTTATACGCTTTTTATTAGCTTCACCTGTATATTTGTTTGTAACCGACTTCTTTGGGCGCGATTTTGACCCACTTTAAACGGCCAGATTTCGTTCAAACTTTGTAGATTTATCGAGGACCGATGACAATACAAACATACAAATTGAAAAATGGAATACTTTGATATAATTATTCCATTTTTCAATTTGTATGTTTGTATGTTTGTTTGTAACCGACTTCTTTGGGCGCGATTTTGACCCACTTTAAACGGCCAGTTTAGTTTGGTTTTTTTTAAAAAAAGCGTGTTTTTAGTTTTTTTTTTTAACTATTAAAATTATTTTATTTAAAAATCCTGAATTTTTTTTTTGACTACATTTAAACTCTTATATTCTACTCACGCTATTAATCCTTATCAAAATAAATTATTTTATCACTAAGTACAGTTTATGTAGATAATATTTGGTCTTTAAATGATTAAAATTGGACGTTTGGTTTTGAAATTATGGCGAAATTAAAATATTACGATAGTGGGCGTCACCAAAGCGCGTGCGGGAGGAAGACAATATTCTGTTGTAGAAATGAAAATTCTGTACATAAAAGATATGAAATGACACCCGAAATTACACCTCTGTCACTACATCGCTATAGAAGCCAAAAATGTGGTTATTTTTTTGTCTGTCTGTCACTCTTTCTGTCTGTATGTTTGTTCCAGCATCACACGAAAAATACCGATCCGATTTGAATGTGGTTTTCGCATATATATTTATCTTCTTCCAACAAATTGGTGTATAAATTTTTTTCCCCCCACCCCTCTAAGGGGACAAAAGAGGGGGTCAGATTTTGTATCAAACTTTTTTCTTTAACACGAAAACTACTGATCCGATTTGCATACGGTTTTCACAGATATATTTGTCTTCTTCCAACTTAACATCTAGTGTATAAAAATTTTTTCTCCCACCCCTCTAAGGGGACAAAAGCGGGGTAGGATTTTGTATCAAACTTTTTCCTTTAACACGAAAACTACTGATCCGATTTGCATACGGTTTTCACAGATATATTTGTCTTCTTCCAACTCAACATCTGGTGTATAAAAATCCTCCCCTCCCTCCCTCCTCAACCCTCTCTGGGGACCAAAGAGGGGTCAGATTTTGTATACAACTTTTTTCTTTAGTGGACTTACTTAGTATTATGTATCAACTGTGTTTTCCAACTTAACATCTGGTGTATAGCATCCCCCCCTTCCCCCACCCCTCTCAACTGATATATGTAATTGATTGTACTGTCGGTTCTTGGTGGAAATTTATTTTAGACACAAATAAAACACAGTAATACTTGCACTTTTTCCACTATATTCATTAATTTTTACAAATTTCACTTAATCACCATTAAGATTAAGTGAAATTTGTAAAAATTAATGAATATAGTGGAAAAAGTGCAAGTATTACTGTGTTTTATTTGTGTCTCTCAACTGATGATGTAGAAAATATACTTTAAATGGCAAAACAACTTTGCCGGGACAGCTAGTATACATAATATAAAATTACAAGTCCTGACTGACTGATTAACTGATTCATCATCGCAGAGCAAAAACTGTTAAAGTTACAGCCACGAAATTTGGTGAGCCGGGTTTTTTATTAAGTAGACACTCACTAAGGAAGGAATTTTGGAAATTTTAACCCGAAGGGGGTGAAATAGGGGTTGAAAGTTTGTATGAAAGTCCGTCATTTCTTAAGTTAGAAACATGAATCTTTATTTTTGGGTTACTGAATAAAAATAAATGAATACCTATTTAAGCGTTTTTTGAAATTACTACCCCCAAGGGGGTGAAATTGGGGTTGAAAGTTTGAATGAAAGTCCGTCATTTCTTGAGTTAGAAACATGAAACTATATTTTTGGGCTACTGATTAAAAATGAATAGATACGTATTTAGGCGTATTTGGAAATTCTACCTCCAAAGGGGTAAAATTGGGGTTGAAAGTTTGAATGAAAGTCCGTCATTTCTTAAGTTAGAAACATGAAACTTTATTATTTGGTTACTAATTAAAATTGAATGTATTATATTTAGGCGTCTTTGGAAATTCTACCCCCAAGAGGGTGAAATTGGGGTTGACAGTTTGTATGCCATTTTGTCAATTTTAAACGGATCGGGCTGAGACTGTGTATGCATAAAGATACTATGACGCAGGCATCCCTTCAGAAAGGAATTTAATAAATTCCACCCCTAAAGGGATGAAATAGGGGATGAAAGTTTTTAAGCAATTTTCTTAGACTTTCGACTGATTGAACTTAAATTATTAAAGATTTGAGCTTCTATGATGAAGGCGTTCGCTTTAATAGGATTTGGATTACTGAATAAAATCGTAGGAAAGTCAATTCTGTACATTGAATATTTAAAAAAAATAATATTTGAGATGAAATGTGATCTAACTATGCTTACGCGGACGAAGTCGCGGGCAACAGCTAGTCCTACATATTTTATCTTAGGTATTGCTTTATTTTTACAATTGATCCAAAAACCAATCTTTTTCGCCTTTTTCTTATTCAGGCTTGAACTCCTTTTTATTCTTTATGCTAATAGCTTCTTAATCATTCATTTTCACCAAAAAAATATATATATGTCGCAGTCATCTGGTTCAATCTGTGATTCGATTGAATGACTAGCGTATTCATTGAATGACACCGCTATTGAATGACTGAAGGACAACTAGTCAAGACGCTGACTGTAACGTTTAACGTCTTGACTAAACGTCATCATAGTGAAGTCGTTAAATGGAATGCTATGATTTTTTTAAAGTATTTGTTGGTGGCGTACTAATAGGTTAATCTAGAAAGTGACTTCAATTATGAGGCGACGGCTACTTCTGGGTGGTTTACAAAAAAATAACCACGATGGCTAAGGCGGGAGCTTCGCTGCGCTACGCTCCCGCCTTGCCATCTAACCTAACCAAATCCAATCGTATTGGACAGACGAAGTAATGAATACAGTGCTATTAATTACCTAAGAATTATATACTGTTCTTATACATTTCCTATTCCGTTAAAAATAAATACATTCAATTACCTGACTAATTTCATATCCGCTCTCTTCAAAGGGCTATGTTAAAAATCGCTAACTAGTTGAACGTTGAGTGACGATTGTTCAATCAACGTTCGGCCGAGTCATTCAATTGAATGGAGTCATTCAATGAATGCGCTAGTCATTCAATCGAACCGCAGATTGAACTAGATGACTGCGACATATATATTTTAATATTTTAAACAGTAGAAACCCATAAAAAGGTTGATTGTAGAAGAACATGTGGGAAATGCTACTACAAGAAAAGCGTATGATCAAAAGTATATTTTGCTATAATTGTAAGGTTGCTATGAGGTGAACATAAAAATAAATGTTTGTATCACATGTGCTAAACAAAAGTAGTTTATTTTATTTTTTATTACGTTTTATATTTCTATGTGACATATAATGCCAAAAAAACTGATTGTTTTGTTTTGAATATTATTCTATTTTGTTTAAGAAAAGTTTGATTGAAAATGTTCCTTTTTTATAGAGGTGTAAGAAAAGTTTTTTAATTTCAAAAGTAAATAAAAAATGAAAATTTATAAAGTGTTGTTTTATTGCTAAGATCATCATGTGTCTGTAAAAAAAAAACTAGGTCCAGAAAGTGGTAAAATCTCAATAAAAATACTCATTTTTTAATACCCGTCGTTTCGACGGATGGTTAGCTTAAACAGGGTCTCCCAGAAGGTTAGCTATCTAGGGTTAATATCTTCGAAAATATTCATTTAAATCATGTACTGTAAAGGGCCTTAATATAGATCTACATTAAAGTGGATAAGGATTGATGCAGTATTTATTAAAATTGCTTCGAAAATTAGCCATTATTTTTCGTAAAAAGTAAATGACAAAAAAATGTTATTGTGGGATATCCATAAGAGCTAAGACATATACCATCGCGGAGTTTTCTGTAGACCTTTTCAATGTGTACAATACTTGGTAGTTGGTATATTATTTTGATAAATCTCGTAGGGTTCAGTTCAGCCTGCGTTTGCAATGTAAGCGGAAAAAAGTGTAATAATTTACGGCATCACATTAGAAACCCCAACAATAACAGTATTTCTCCACTATTTAATGAATGTTCCTTCCTCTTGGAATCACTCTATCTATTAAAGAAAACCGCATCAAAATCCGTTGCGTATTTTTAAAGATTAAAGGGGACAAGGGACATGAGGGAAAAAATAGCGACTTTGTATTATAATATTTGTATAGATATAGAGTCTACATAATAAAACTACGCAACGGTTTTTTTTAGACCAACAAGGCTTTAATGAACGTGGGTGAGGGCGCTGCCGGTAAACCAAAACCGTCAAAAACATGTCAAAAATTGGGTTTTTAAATGATGGAGGCGTTAGTTTCTTTTTCGTCACGGAAATTTAACCTCTCGAATACCGGGATGTCAAAATTCTATTGAGCCGACAATGACCGAGTTCTATGGCGCCATTTAAATTTTTCTATAAATATTTTTTAAGTTTTCCAAAATTGCGCCAATCAGCAACGAATTTGGTGCATACTTTTTGTAGCTAACTTCATACTTTTAAAAATAACGCTTCTTACATTAAAATAACTTTAAAAACTGCGTGAGGTCGACATCAAGTGGCTCAATAACAAGCCGGTGGTATTTTTACGGGTGGCTCGTTATAGTGTCAGTGGAGTTCAAGAGGTTAAAGCCTTGTCAGTCTGTAATACATTGTAAATACTCTGCTTTCTCTTTACGCATTTGCCAGAATAACGAATAAGGTACCTAGTAGTTACTTAAAAATATTCTAATTGTACTCATCATCTTCATCCATAGCAAAGTCCACACCAGAATCAGCACACACAGGACTGAAAAAAAAAATTCTTATTTATCATACTTTAATTTTCATCTACAGCATAAAGTGTTTAATAGGAACCTTTTTTGAAACATTCTTATAGAAAAATGTTTTACTGTCAGATGTTGCCTGCATATTTTTTTTACCGGGATATTTAAAGAATCTTCTCGCCAAGATACATAAAATTCAGTTCAGTTGTTTATGCTAGAAGAACAGAGTTTTTCGCATCAGTAAATAATGGATATGGATGGATTAAAATTACTTACTTGGTATAATGAGTAATTAGGCCCATTAAACTGGTTTTTAAAGCAAAAAACCAGTTTCATAGGCCTATAGGGACATTTCTAGAAAACTTTTTTGACAAGGTCTCAAACCACAGAAATAAATCAAGATATAACGGCGACGCGCGTGCGTTGCTAAGGAATCGATCGTATCGTAATCGGAGTCAATTTATTATAACTTACCCGTGGAAAGAAATACCTCCTTTTGACCGATTCACTTTCGTACTTCTGTTTTTAGGGTTCCGTAGCCAAAATAGCAAAAAAGGAACCCTTATAGATTCGTCATGTCTGTCTGTCTGTCTGTCTGTCTGTCTGTCCGTCCGTCCGTCCGTATGTCACAGCCACTTTTCTCCGAAACTATTAGAGCTATACTATTGAAACTTGGTGAGTAGATGTAGTCTGTGAACCGCATTAAGATTTTGATGCAAAAATGGAAAAATTATTAAAAATTTTAGGGGTCCCCATAGGTACAACTGAACCAAAAAAAAATTTTTTTTCATCTAACCTATGCGTGTGGGGTATTTATGTATAAGTCTCCAAAAATCATATTGAGGTTTCTCATATCATATTTTTCTAACCTGAATAGTTTGCGAGAGAGACTCTTCCAAAGTGGTAAAATGTGTGTCCCCCCCCTCTAATTTCTAAAGTAGGGGCATGATAATTCTAAAAAAAATATATGATGTAGATTACTATAAAAACTACCAACGAAAATTGGTTTGAACGAGATCTAGCCAGTAGTTTTTTTAATAGATCATAAATGGTAAACCTTAATCTAAATTTCATTAAATCGACTAAAATATAAAAATAAATCAAAAACCTTTTAATTTCATAAAAATAAACCTTATTGCTGCTGCGGAACCCTTCATGGGCGAGTCCAACTCGCACTTGGCCGCTTTTATTACAATTAGACACTGCACAATTCACAATTGAAGCATTTTCGCATAACCGCTCCGGTGTAATCAAGTCGAGACGTGCGCGCTGACTAAGTAAATGTTCAACGAATCTTGCTCTCTTGTGCAAGATTGAAACACGCGTCCTCCACCCGCTTAGCCGTTCTATCTTGATTTATTTCTGTGTCTTAAACCAACAAATGTACCATCGAGGAAATTGAATCCTAGGCAGTTGACGGACGTCTACATCACTAGGCCGTGTTTCAACCTGCAAGACAACTGTCGCGAGAAGTGTCTGACAGTCTGTCTGACAGCAGCTTGCAAGCCCGTAACAAGTACTGTCGGTCGCGACAATTTGTCAAGCGCTTCCTGCGAGTAGTTGCGACAGCATGTCTAAACACGTCTGCATGGACTCGCGAGTCGCGACAGATCTCGCTGCTTATCGGTCTAGTTACGTGTAGTATTATCCGCGAGCTTCTCGCACGACATTGCAGCAATAAATTGCAGGAGTTAGTATGAAATGTAAACAATATTGCAAGAAACTCACGCAAGACTTCGGCGAGTTTGCTTGCAGGTTGCAAACACGGCCTTAGGTTTGTCAATAGACAATGACAATTTTTTTTCTGGTTGGTAAGTAAAGACCATTCATAATAATAACTGTATTTTAATAATAACTGTATTTTAAAAAGATAAAACCGACTTCAAAATTGTACGTAATTGAGAATTAAAACTTCCTATCTCTAAAACTACTGAACCGATTTTGATGAAACTTGCACTATTCCCTAAGTTGAACAATACCTAGTACAATAAAAAAGAATCACTTTAATCGGACTTGTAGTTCCGGAGATATGCGTGAACAAACATAAAAACATACATACATACATACACTTTTGAAATTTGGCACATTTGTTCAGAAGCTGTTATAGATTAACATATAAAAAACTGGGCAGTTCTGGAAATATTACATACATACGCGTCGAATTGATAACCTCCTTTTTTTGAAGTCGGTTAAAAAGATAAAACCGACTTCAAAACTGTACGTAATTGAGAATGAAAACTTCCTATCTCCAAAACTACTGAACCGATTTTGATGAAACTTGCACTATTCCCTAGTTGAACAATACCTAGTACAATAAAAAAAGATTCACTCAAATTGGACTTGTAGTTCCGGAGATATGCGTGAACAAACATAAAAACATACATACATACACTTTTGAAATTTGGCACATTTGTTCAGAAGCTGTTATAGATTAACATATGCAAAAACTGGGCAGTTCAGTTCAGTAAACAATATTACATACATACGCATCGAATTGATAACCTCCTTTTTTTGAAGTCGGTTAAAAAGTACAAACATTAGCGAAAAAAGCGGCCAAGTGCGAGTTGGACTCGCCTATGAAGGGTTCTGCAGCAGCAATAAAGTTTATTTTAATGAAATTAAAAGGTTTTTGATTTATTTTTATACTAGCTGTCCCGGCAAACGTTGTTTTGCCATTTAAAGTATATTTTCTACATCATTAGTAATTGATACATGTTTTACCTTTTGTCTTTTGTCCCCTAAGAGGGTGTGGGGGGAAGGTCATACACCAGAATATGTTAAGTTGAAAAACACAGTTAATACCTAATATGAAGTAAGTCCACTAAAGAAAAAAGTTGTATACTAAATCTGACCCCTCTTTGGTCCCCAGAGAGGGTTGAGAGGGAAGGGGGGGGGGAGGTGATTTTCGGAGATTTATGCATAGTTAGTAGTTACCCCACACGCATAGGTTAGATGAAAAAAATATTTTTTTGTTTCAGTTGTATCTATGGGGACCCCTAAAATTTTTAATAATTTTTCCATTTTTGCATCAAAATCTTAATGCGGTTCACAGACTACATCTACTTACCAAGTTTCAATAGTATAGCTCTAATAGTTTCGGAGAAAAGTGGCTGGGACACACGGACAGACAGACAGACATGACGAATCTATAAGGGTTCCGTTTTTTGCCATTTTGGCTACGGAACCCTAAAAATGACTCTGATAGCTTAAAAAAGGTCTCCGAAATATCAAAATTTAAAGCTCACATAAAATAGACCTTCCCAAAACGCCCTAAGCATAATAATTATGTTATGAAGCTGAAATATTGTGAGTACTTATTTTTTATCATTGTCTTTATTTAATTTTAAAAAATAGTTAATTTTTGACCTTGTCGTCATCCCTATTCAATGTTAGCTGTGATTGGTCGGATGGGTTTGACATAATGTGACCAACTTACTTAGGTCCGCCATCTGCCTAGTGCCTAAGAATCAACTTCTCTGATAGTACTATCAGAGAAGTTGATTCCTATGCAGATGGCGGACCTACGTCATGTGGTCGACTTATGTCAATTCAATGTTAGCTGTGATCGGTCGGCTGGGTTTGACGTAATGCGACCAAATTACTTAGGTCCGCCATCTGCATAGGAATCAATTTCCTCTATGGTACATAACATTATGAAATATCTCTACATGCACATAAGCAGAAAAATTATTCATTAATAATTTATTACCTCATAGCCTTGCAGGTAAAGAAAACAATCCTTTTCAATTTTCTGTTGTAAAAAAAGTAGCTAAATGACCATAGACAACCAGGTTCACCAAAGGGATCACTTGCTAGGTCTGGATTGTAACTGTATATTCTGCACTCAGGTAACTGCACCTCCTCCTCTATAGCAGCCCACAGTGCGGGTTTCAGCTGTCTCCAGCGCATACCACCAACTGCAGATAATGCTGCATCCACTGCACTTTGCACCCAATTAAGTGATGGCTCTGCACTAAATTCGCTGCTCTGTAAGAGATATGAAAGGATTTTAACCCATCAATCCCCAAGTGGCAGCCGGTTGCCTCATAACAATTGAAAATCTATTGTGTCTATGATACCCATGATGAAGGTGTTAAATAGTATTGTCAATAATATAATCGCTATGTATCAGGGGTGGCCAACTTGAATAAACCTAAGATCTACTGTTTAGTGTTTACTAACAAAACCCTGTGCAATCTACCAAGTACCCTAATTACATACTTATTGAAATCTTAAATGCATAGTGCAGCTTGCTCTTGTGCAGTCTGATCTAATTATTTATATGTTTTTTGCCTGGCCCCGATCGACTGGACTAACAGACGCGATCGATCGTTGGCCACCCCTGCTATATATAATATGGGTGCAATTTAACTTTCCTGCCAAATTTTGATATATTGATCCTTGTTAAAAATAAAAATACACGTATTTTTTCTCTTATAATCACTCAGTACTAAAATGTTGAGAAATAGCCTCCGAAAGTTATCCTAAAAGACACTACAATTTATGGACACTACGCGTCGCCCGCGTGTGACTTGCCCTCGCGCGCGCGCCTCGCCCCGCGTCACCCCCGATCACACCCACCGCCGCAAGTGAGCATTCTGCAACGATTTTAAGTGGGATAAAATATGTCATTAACAAAAAAATAACACCCAATTCTTTTCGGCTAAATGGATTCTCCTAATGATACTTAAGCCCTAGAAAAAATTTGGCAGGAAGGTTTAATTGCACCCTATATAGTGCTTGTGTGTAATGTTAAAGTAACTATACCTTTGCCATTGAAAAGTCATAATCAGGGAAAGCTGCATTTAGAGTAGCTATAAGGTAAAATAATGTTTTTCTGGATATAGTGTCACATAGTATCCCATCTTCGTCTCCTGACAAACTGCGGCTAAACAAAACAATATTTAATATTAGATGTCATTAACCATTATTTTTGCAAAGTTATGAGAAATGTCAAACATTTCTCATAACTTTGCAAAAATTTAATTATTTTATATTATTAATTTGTAATTATTATTTTGTTATATTAATTTATAATTTATATTAATTTGTAATATCACTTAACATGACGTTGTTGCGCCTGCAAAATCTTTAATGGTTTGACTTATCAATAAATTAAAAATGCATTACAGTGGCAAATCTTATTATGTACGAACAAGACCTTTAATTTATTGATAAATCAATCAATCATTAAATAAAATAGTTTATTGTCTACCGCTGAAAATTTGACTAAAAACACAGAGGATTTGACAGGCGCAACAATGATAAACAAAAATTACTTGGTCACAACTCACAAAACAAAAGACAAGAGAACTAATGGTAAATGGTCACCAATGAACTCACAAAGAACAACACAAAGTTACACTAGTTGTAACTCCACTAGTATTGTGCACTTACATTACCAATCCTTAACATGGTTAAGAATTTTTTAATGCTGATTTCTGTAGGTATTTATTTGGTCAGGACCATATAATATATGCTCTGATATGAACACAAATAAAAAAATCAATTTAACCCAAAACCCAAGCAGCAGCCGGCTGTCGCATAAGTTCATAACAACTGAAAATCAATAGATTTTCAATTGTTATGCCTCCATCGTGGTATCGCAGACACAATAGTGTCTGCGATACCACGATGGAGGTGTTAACAAAACTTTAATCCGTTGATCGCAGATTCTTGGAAATCTATGTCTATGTATTGTTATCGCGGCCCACTTGGGCCGTTCGGGGGTAATGGGTTAAGTATGATGATTGAAAATCAAAAATCAATTACCTGTAGGATACTCCTTCAGGTGGAGACAATGCATGTAAGTTATGAGTGGTTTCACCATCAGCTGTGAAGCGCTTATAGAAAGCTTTTTCGCTACCAGCCATTTTGCAACTGTAGCTCTCCAAACGACCTTGAACAGCGCTATCGCCATTAAGGATGGACAAAGCTCTGCTAAGAGCTTCTAAGCGCCCACTTTCTAGAAGTTTCATTTTCTTATTTTTAAGGGCGATGTAAATTTACCCACTTAAACAATTTTTCTTTGACGATATGATGGCAAGACAAGCGGAATTAACATTACTTCTGTACATAGCAGAAGGGTGTATGAATATTCCTTTTCTTTTAGAGTGAAGAAGTTTAACACTCGGAATCAAATTCGTCTTCAGTACTTTTCTCTCGCCGTTAAAATATGGGAACATCACAAATAAGAAAGAATTGAAGTATTCACGAATTTTCTTGTTAGTTTTTTGAATTCTATAAAATATGTTTTTACTAAACTAGGTACATACAGCTTGTTTATGCAACAATGGCGCGTCACTATGTCCTCGAAATAAATATATACACTGAACTAAAGTTTAGAAGTAAAAATCCATAGAAGACATTTTTACACAAATCTTCAATATTTTAACTTAAAAATATTCACCAAAACTTTCAATTTTTACACAAATTTCACAAAAACCTCTTGAGAATTTTTATTTTCTACTTCTACGAATTTTTTTATGACCACTGATCAGTTACTTGACTCAGGGAGTGTTGCCAAATCCAAAAACTTGAAAAAGAGTGTTGTAGTGTGGTTGTAGTGGGTTGTAGACCTTGTACTTTGTAGTCCGTGAGCCCGGTCTTCACGGAATATTAGCCCGCTCCAGACTCTCGAGTTTTGCCGAAACACAAAACTTTTGCCAAAACTCGGGAGCTCTCGTGTGCACACGGGAGCGGCTCTCCACATTCTCGATTGCCTCAGTTGAAAATAGACGCTCGTAAGACATGGACATTACCAGAATATTATATACGCTACTGTAGGATTCGCTGCAGCATAATTATTATAGCTATATTTTGGTGAATCATGTAAGAATAGTACCTAAAATACGCTGGAAAAAGCGTATGCAGTGTATGATCGCCATAATATTTGGAATAGAAAATCATGAACGTAGTCATTAAGGAGTCCTTTTGGGTTACGTACTCGGTCTGTCTGTCCGTCTGTTTGTCTTCAGGCTGTAACCCAAGAACGGCTACAGCTAGATTTCTGAAATTTTTAGAGATTGTGTATTTTTGTGTCGCTATAACAGCAAATACTAAAAATAAAATTAATATTTAAGGGCAATTTTTGGTCATTTTGGGCGTATATTATTACTATTATTATTATATTAGGATAATATTGATGATAATAATAATAGTTGTGTCCAATTTACCGACATTTAAACAAAATACGTGCATTCGATACGGTGGCTGTCTGCCACAGATTAGAGTATATAGAGTAGAACTGTCTGCCGACTGGCCCGAGCGACACGGGAGTGTGGAGAGATAGTTTTGCTTAAACACAAAACTATACGAGACCCAAAAGCCCGATCCAGAAACGCGCTCCACACTCTCGGCAAAACTACACGAGACATGCCGAATACGAGAGTGAGGAGAGCACATTCGTCTATATTCGTATATGTCTCGTGTATGTCTCGTGTATATTCGCCGAACTATCCGTTCGATGTCGGTACATAAAAAGCCCGCTCCAGACTCTCGAGTTTTGCCGAAACACAAAACTTTTGCCAAAACTCGAGAGCTCTCGTGTGCACACGGGAGCGGCTCTCCACATTCTCGATTGCCTCAGTTGAAAATAGACGCTCGTAAGACATGGACGTTACCAGAATATTATGTATGCTACTGTAGGATTCGCTGCAGCATAATTATTATAGCTACATTTTGTTAAATCATGTAAGAATAGTACCTAAAATACGCTGGAAAAAGCGTATGCAGTGTTTGATCGCCATAATATTTGGAATAGAAAATCATGAACGTAGTCATTAGGGAGTCCTTTTGGGTTACGTACTCGGTCTGTCTGTCCGTCTGTTTGTCTTCAGGCTGTGACCCAATAACGGCTACAGCTAGATTTCTGAAATTTTCAGAGATTGTGTATTTTTGTGTCGCTATAACAGCAAATACTAATAATCGGCCAAGTGCGAGTTGGACTCGCGCACGAAGGGTTCCGTACCGGTATAGAGCGAAAGTAGACAAAAAATTGTGTTTTTTGTATGGGAGCCCCCCTTAGATATTTAGTTTATTTTAATTTTATTATTAATTATTAAAGCAAAAATACAATTAAGGATTTTGTGAAAATTTCAAGTGCGTACCTGTTACCATTATTGATTACGAGCAAAAAAGGCCAAAAAAATCACGTTTCTTGTATGGGAGCCCCCCTTAAAAATAAATTTTATTTTATTTTTAGTATTTTTTGTTATAGCGGCAACAGATATACACAATCTGTGAAAATTTCAGAAGTCTAGCTATAGCGGTTCTTGAGATACAGCCTGGAGACATACAGACAGACAGACAGACGGACAGACGGACAGACATCGAAGTCTTAGTAATAGGGTCCCGTTTTTACCCTTTGGGTACGGAACCCTAAAAAGGACAAAAAAATCAGGTTTGTTGTATGGGAGCCCTTCTTAAAAATTCATTTTATTTTATTTTTGGTATTTGTTGTTATAGCGGCAACAGATATACATAATCTGTGAAAATATCAAATCTCTAGCTATTACCGTTCTTGAGTTACAGCCTGAAGACAGACAGACAGACGGACAGACGGACAGACAACGAAGTCTTAGTAATAGGGTCCCGTTTTTACCCTTTGGGTACGGAACCCTAAAAATAAAATAAAGTTAATATTTAAGGGCAATTTTTGGTCATTTTGGGCGTATATTATTACTATTATTACTATATTAGGATAATATTGATGATAATAATAATAGTTGTGTCCAATTTACCGACATTTAAACAAAATACGTGCATTCAATACGGTGACTGTCTGCCGATTGGCCCGAGCGACACGGGAGTGTGGAGAGATAGTTTTGCATAAACACAAAACTATACGAGACCCTTTGATGTACCGACATCGAACGGATAGTTCGGCGAATATACACGAGACATACACGAGATATTCGAATATAGACGAATGTGCTCTCCTCACTCTCGTATTCGGCAAGTCTCGTGTAATTTTGCCGAGAGTGTGGAGCGCGTTTTATATATTCCGTGCCGGTTGGTGCCGGTCTTGATGAATTCTTTTTTTTTGAAATAATGGTGTCAAGAATAAATAAGGCTGCCAAGCCAGATCTGGCCGGAAGTCCCAAACAAAGTGATTTTTAAACTGCTCGTGAATTATGTGAAATTCGCATGATTTATCAAATTATAATCAATTTACAATATCGAATTAAAGTGGGTATAGATGGTTCGAAAGAACCTTGAATTGTATACCTAACCTGTATAATAATTTAGGGTAAATAAGTGTGTAATGTGTGCTCGTAAAATTGCTCACGGCTATGTGTGCGTGTCTGGACCAGCGCGGGGGCTGTGCGCGGCGCGCGAGGCGCGGAGCGCTTTAGTCCGGGACTTATTCGGCCGAGGGCTGACTAGTCGGTGGTGAGTCGGTGGAGCGAGCGCGCTACTTTGTGAGTATAGTATTCGTTGGCGCTACTCCTACACACATCGCACGCACGTTCAATTACCCGTTTTTTCGTAAGAATGGAGTATTTTTCCGCGGTAAAAAGTACCTGAGTTCATGAGGGATAATGTCGGCTTCTAATGATAAAGTAATTTTTTAAATCCGTCCAGTAGTTTCGGAAATTATTCGTTACAAACAGACTAAAAACTGACAATATAATCTTTCCTCTTTATTATATTATATAATATATTATTTGATTGTTATATTATGTATTACACATCTATACATATAATAAAATCGTAGGAAAGTCAATTCTGTACATTAAATATTTTTGAAAAATAATACTTGGGACGTGATCTACAATCGATATGGAAGCCAAAAATATAGTTTTTAGAATTTTTGTCTGTTTGTCTGTTTGTCTGTTTGTCTGTTTGTCTGTATGTATGTCCGGGATAAACTCAGAAAGTACTGAATGGATTTACTTCAAATTTTGCACGAATATTATATAGAGGTCGGGTCAACACATAGGCTATAATATATTATGACGATATCACCTAGGGGGGGGGGAGGGGCTCAAGTTTCAATATTTTTAGTTTTTTGCTCATATCGCTAAAACGGTGCGTTCTAGAGAAAAAATGTCCGGTACGTAATGAAAGCCCATAAAATTTCCTACAAATTTCTCCTTCACACTTTGTATCTATCTTCACTCCTTGCCATGCTATGAGCTTTTGTCTATCTTTTCTATACAAATTTCGAGTGTCGTTTGATTAACATGCTGGGAGCTTTGGCATCGGTCTTTTCTTGGAGGGGGGGGGCTTCGCCCCCCCAACCCCCCCTCCCCACCTCCCCAAATTTTGCTTCAAACAAAGCGGTGTTGCGGCGTTATACATCTTTCTTAAGAACAAAGTTAAAAACTAAACTACACATACGGTTTTCCAGTGTCGTTTGTTTTGGGGGGGCTGCGCCCCCCAAAACCCCCCCCCTTATTCCTCATGAAACTTTTGTTCATAATTAAAAGGTATCGTGGAGTTTGTATTGCGTCTTAATTATCCTTTGTAGGAACAAACTAAGTCATCTATACATATAATAAAATCGTAGGAAAGTCAATTCTGTACATTGAATATTTTTGAAAAATAATACTTGGGACGTGATCTACAATCGATATGGAAGCCAAAAATATAGTTTTTAGAATTTTTGTCTGTTTGTCTGTATGTATGTCCGGGATAAACTCAGAAAGTACTGAATGGATTTACTTCAAATTTTGCACGAATATTATATAGAGGTCGGGTCAACACATAGGCTATATATATATTATAAACATACAGTTTTCGAGTGTCATTTGATTTTGCCCTCGGCCCGTACATGCCATTTTGATGTAAGCAAGAAACCCCCCCCCTCTCCTGGGTTCCTTGCTTACATCAAAATTGTATCGCGTCGTTAGTGTTGAGTTTTAATTCTCCTTTTTGGGAACAAACTTATTAATTAAAAGTGAATTTTTTCCAACCTAAACTAAACATACAGTTTTCGAGTGTCATTTGATTTTGCCCTCGGCCCGTACTTGGGGGGGCTGCGCCACCCCAAACCCCCCCTCCTGGGTTCCTTGCTTACATCAAAATTGTATCGCGTCGTTAGTGTTGAGTTTTAATTCTCCTTTTTAGGAACAAACTTATTAATTAAAAGTAAATTTTTTCCAACCTAAACTAAACATACAGTTTTCGAGTGTCATTTGATTTTGCCCTCGGCCCGTACTTTGGGGGGCCTGCGCCCCCCCAAACCCACGCCTCCTGGGTTCCTTGCTTACACCAAAATGGTATCGCGTCGTTAGTGTTGAGTTTTAATTCTCCTTTTTAGGAACAAACTTATTAATTAAAAGTCAATTTATTCCAACCTAAACTAAACATACAGTTTACGCGTGTCATTTGATTTTGCTCTCGGCCCGTACTTGGGGGGGCTGCGCCCCCCCAAACCCCTCCCTCCTGGGTTCCTTGCTTACATCAAAATGGTATCGCGTCGTTAGTGTTGAGTTTTAATTCTCCTTTTTAGGGACAAACTTATTAATTAAAAGTGAATTTATTCCAACCTAAACTAAACATACAGTTTTCGAGTGTCATTTGATTTTGCCCTCGGCCCGTACTTTGGGGGGGCTGCGCCCCCCCAAACCCACGCCTCCTGGGTTCCTTGCTTACATCAAAATGGTATCGCGTCATTAGTGTTGAGTTTTAATTCTCCTTTTTAGGAACAAACTTATTAATTAAAAGTGAATTTATTCCAACCTAAACTAAACATACAGTTTTCGAGTGTCATTTGATTTTGCCCTCGGCCCGTACTTGGGGGGGCTGCGCCCCCCCAAACCCCCCCCTCCTGGGTTCCTTGCTTACATCAAAATGGTATCGCGTCGTTAGTGTTGAGTTTTAATTCTCCTTTTTAGGAACAAACTTATTAATTAAAAGTGAATTTATTCCAACCTAAACTAAACATACAGTTTTCGAGTGTCATTTGATTTTGCCCTCGGCCCATACTTTGAAGGGGCTGCGCCCCCCCAAACCCACGCCTCCTGGGTTCCTTGCTTACATCAAAATGGTATCGCGTCGTTAGTGTTGAGTTTTAATTCTCCTTTTTAGGAACAAACTTATTAATTAAAAGTGAATTTATTCCAACCTAAACTAAACATACAGTTTTCGAGTGTCATTTGATTTTGCCCTCGGCCCGTACTTGGGCCCCCCCTCTCCTGGAATTGTTGCTTACATCAAAATGATGTCGCGTCGTTAGTATTAAGTTTTAAAAAGTGAATTTATTCCAACCTAAACTAAACATACAGTTTTCGAGTGTCATTCGATTAATATGCGGGGAACGTTGCCCTCGGCCCGTACATAAAAAGGCAAAATTAATCCATTTCCGTTATTATACAATGTTAACGCGGACGACGTCGCGGGCAACAGCTAGTACATATATAATATACATCTTTGCTTTGGCACAAGTCTAAATTCCATTTCGGTCACAGATATATTAGTTACTAGCTGTCCCGGCAAACGTTGTTTTGCCATTTAAAGTATATATAAAGTATCAGTTGATACATGTTTTACCCCCTCTTTTGTCCCCTAAGAGGGTGTGGGGGGGAAGGTCATACACCAGATGTTAAGTTGAAAAACACAGTTAATACCTAATATGAAGTAAGTCCACTAAAGAAAAAAGTTGTATACAAAATCTGACCCCTCTTTGGTCCCCAGAGAGGGTTGAGAGGGGAGGGGGGGGGGGGGATTTTTATACACCAGATGTTGAGTTGGAAGAAGACAAATATAATATATCTGTGAAAACCGTATGCAAATCGGATCAGTAGTTTTCGTGTTAAAGAAAAAAGTTTGATACAAAATCTGACTCCCTCTTTTGTCCCCTTAGAGGGGTGGGGGGAAAAATTTTTATACACCAGATGTTAAGTTGGAAGAAGATAAATATATCTGCGAAAACCACATTCAAATCGGATCAGTATTTTTCGTGTGATGCTGGAACAAACATACAGACAGACAGAAAGAGTGACAGACAGACAGACAGACAAAAAACTAACCACATTTTTGGCTTCTATAGCGATGTAGTGACAAAGGTGTAATTTCGGGTGTCATTTCATATCTTTTATGTACAGAATTTTCATTTCTACAACAGAATATTGCCTTCCTCCCGCACGCGCTTTGGTGACGCCCACTATCGTAATATTTTAATTTCGCCATAATTTCAAAACCAAACGTCCAATTTTAATCATTCAAAGACCAAATATTATCTACATAAACTGTACTTAGTGATAAAATAATTTATTTTGATAAGGATTAATAGCGTGAGTAAAATATATCCGTTTAAATGTAGTCCAAAAAAAAATCAGGATTTTTAAATAAATAAATGGTTATTGTGCCTCACTCGACATAGATAGGTAGGTATAGTGTGTCGCGGACTTTTTTGTAGATATTTATAAGATCTACAATTACTTAGAACATTTTATGGTTCTATATTATAAGTCTATGGTTCTATCTTTTATAGTTTAGGCAGCGTACGCAAAATAAGTAACTTTTCTAGCTGATTTTTTACACCTTGCGTCCGAAAAACTCAAATATCTTACGGAACCCTACTTTTTTCCAAAATAAAATGTAGCCTATGTTCAGCAGAAATAATGTAAGATTCCAATAGCAAAAGAATTTTTCAAATCGGTCCAGTAGTTTCGGAGCCTATTCGACTCAAACAAACAAACAAACAAACAAAAAATCAAATCTTTCCTCTTTATAATAGTAGTGTAGACTAGTTACTACGTATTTCGGTGTCGATCCTAGCGGTGTACACGTTCCGTTCAATATGCCGTTCAAGGTCACCGGCGCTTGAGCTCTCATATCTCTCTGTCTTGATATACACGGAGTGTCGCCCCTGTGACACAGGAGAACTAACGAGCAACTGAACCAACAGCTGAACTTTGCGCGTGTGTAACAGGCAAGCACACATTTGAACATTGATCTAGAGCTCTTTGATGTGCGCCAAAAAACCGACATCGAATGGCAAAGTGCAAATGTTTGTACAAAGCTTTGAACAAAGTCTCAAATACCCGTGCTACACATGTGTACAAACAAGTGTTCAAATAAGTGTGCAAATGTTTGTGCTGTGTCTGGCGCCGGCTAAACAGACTAACATAAATTACAATATAATTTTATTGGGATTCGGGCTCATAACCTCTCATCTGTCAAGGCGCCCAAAATGGGCGTCTAAAAAAAATCGCTCATCTGTCAAACCATAAAAAAGCGCCCAAATTGGGCGCCTAATACGACATATTTTAATAGTCAATAAAAGACGGCTTATATTGTTTGTGTCCTTGTTACGCTTTACTACAACGAACAGAATAAAACGGAGATGTAAATAAATGCCGCCAAAACATAATTTAAATACGTTGTACCACAATTTATTTGGTCTGAGATCACGTGTGTTGCTTTCGTTCGGCGAAGAAGAAGAAGATTTAATATTGTTTATTTATTTTACTTCGAGTGGTGTTCGAGTGGACTGTACCGTTGTATTCTTCTTTTCAAAGCATGAATTGGTAAGTAATAAACATTTGTTAATTCTAATATTGTGTAATAAACAAAGATTTCGACCTAATTCGCAATATTTTTCAAACATTATTGACTACTTCGGACGTGACTTAGAAGTTAGTCATTCATTTTCAGTAAAAAATGTTCTTGCGATCGCTATCTATTGTTTGTAACATAAACTACATTTATATTTACATACGTAACAATCATTAGTTTTGTCTAAATTCGATTTAACAGTGCATAAAATACTAAACAAATAATGCATGAATTCATGACGGCCAATTTGGCCGCTTGGACAGACAGGCGCCGCCATTTTATTCACTCACTAGATTACTATGGATAAGACCTCCGGTAGGCGGCATAATTTTTTTATATGGGATCTGTTTTTAAGAAATATGTGCATGTGGCTGGCTTTTTATTTTTTGAACTTGCCTGTGTATTGAATGTATGGTGTTATATATACTATATATAATTAATATGTATATAACACCATATATATAACATACATATTGTTTTGTTTGTATTTGTTTTGCACGCATGTGGCTGGCATCTTATTATTTTTTGCATGTGCTTTTTAACAGTACTCGGGGTTCACGTTGTGACTTGTGGTAGAAGCGTGGTAATTTTTTTAAGCGATCAGGTGTTACCTTTTGTCGGTTAGATAATTGTTTAAAAGAACTAATTTTCATCCTATTTTGTTACAGGAAGTGATGCAAGTTTTTTATACACCAGGATGTTAAGTTGGAAGAAGACAAATATATCTGCGAAAACCGCATTCAAATCGGATCGGTAGTTTTCGTGTAATGTTGGAACAAACATACAGATAGACAGACAGACAAAAAACTAACCACATTTTTGGCATCTATAGCGATGTAGTGACACCCCCCGCTCATTATTTTTTTAATATCTTTAATGTACAGAATTTTCATTTCTACAGTTTTATTATATGTATAGATTACAGTAGTATCCTGTATCACAAAGTCTTATCCATACTATACTTGTACTACTATGCTTGTACTTGTAAGATTTGCAGCAAAATTGTATACTTTCGACCACGATTTTATAAGTATTTTTGTATGTAAACATGTCTTTTTGTCATGTTTTTATGTAAGGAAGTATAATTAACTTAAAAAATATAAAGTTATCTGAGAAATTACTTTCATGGTATTTGATATTTAATACAATGTTTAAGGACATATTTTTAGGTGTAAGTGTTAGTGTTTGTTTTACACATTTGTTTCTCGTAAACTTAATGCTTTTTTTTAGATTTCAAACTTATAAACCACAAGATTATAAACTTAACTTTAAAATAAGTTGTAGTCCAAAGCCACTTGGCACTTGTTGAACCGAAATTTGAAGTGTAAACATACGCCATTTTTTGTACTGATTTCGAGTCTACCAAACGAGGCACATTTTTGTTTATCTTACTGTGTAAAAAAAATGTACGAAGAAGTGTTATTTTTTCAATTTGTGTTGTTAATGGGTTAATAAAATACCAAATAAAATGAATATGACTTCCATCAATGGTTTTATTTATAATTATTTAACAATAAATCGAGGAAAAAGTGACTTTTTCTACTTTGACTATCGATTTAGTATTTTACTTCAATATAAAACTATATTTATTTATACATCATCTAATAGCTTATTTAATCACAATTCCAATGACATAAAAATTATATTATAGCTTCCATACAAATTTCTTTACTTATAGTCAGTTTAATGAGAGTAGGTAGAAGTTGCGAAAATTTTCGAAAATGTCGTGACAGATGTGCCATTTTGAAAAAAAATTGCTTGACAGTTGAACGGATAATAAAAAATGTAAAGCCTTGTCGGACTAAACAATTTTTTGCTGTTGACGCTGCCGCTGACGACCATCTCAGGGGTGGTCAGCTCCCTACTATAGCCAATCATGAAACGGGGGCCAGACCTGGGATGCCAATGTAAAAATATTTTAAAAATCATAATTTTTTCAACTGGGCACCCCAATGAGTACGTAGTATAGTAGAATATTCTGTGTAATTTTGTCACAAGGAAAATGTCTGCTTTGCATTTGCTTTTTGTTGTAATTCCGTTCTTTTGTAATTATTCCAATAACTAAACTGTGCTCGCCAATTAACATTGAGTTAGGATTCGGTTCCTCCGTGTTTTGTGCTTCTCTCCGTGCTTTAGTGCTGTGAAAATTGTGTGATAGTGACTTTGCTTTGATGTGAACATTTAAGTTATAAATTCGTTTAAATAAGGTTTTAATACTGAAAGGGTTAAGACCAATAATTTGGTATGGAGATGCTTTTGAGTCCCGGGAAAGGACATAGCATAATATTCAGGATTCCGAATCCATGGCATAAATTTATAACCTATTTTTCTTCTTCTCCTTCTTTAATCTTCTTCTCCTTCTTTTTTTAAAACTGGCTACTTAGTGAATCGCCAATGTCTTAACCCTAATCACTGTTAGAACTTTAGAAGCTTAAATTCACCTTGAGTCTACAGGTACATATTAAGAAATAAGAACAAAATATTAAAGAAACTGTGTATATAGGTATTTTATATTTGAAAATAAATGACTTTCATTTTATATGTTGTTTTTATTGTAACTTAGTTTTACATTAGTAAGAAACTTAATTTGCTACAAGTTTCTTGCTAGTGTAAAACTAAACCCAATTTTAGTTATAAATAAAATCCTTATAAAAACCCTATGAATTGACATACGTTCAAAATTCGCGGGTTCGTGAAGTTGATGGGGGTTAGCCAATAGATGGCGTTGAAGTATTCGCGAGAATTTTTTGTACTAAGTCAATGTTTTTCTCCGCTAGGAGTAAATCTGTTATGTGCGACCATCTATAATTAATAAGTTACTTTATGCTGACGACGTACCTATTATACCATAAACTTTGACCCCACTTCGAACTTTTGATAAACAAAAAGTAGGTACCTACTTTGCTGATATTACCGCATCATCATACTCACTCACGGAGAATGTTGTGCATTGAGGTATAGGGTATAGGTACTGTTGTGACTTGTGTGCAGTTCGCTTTGAGAAGTCCATCCAAGTCCTTAGGTTGTTGATTTAAATATTTTTTTATTACTTGCTTAATATAATACTCTAATCTGTGTGCATAATATAAGGTAAAAGAATAAGAATAATATTTAGCAAGCCAAAAAGGAATACAAACACAATGGCTCTACACAATTTAAGAGTTATTGAAATGATGGGATTAGCACCAGGACCTTTATGTGGAACTATTTTAGCTGATTTTGGAGCTGCTGTAACTGTAGTCCAAAAGGTACCTATTATTTTATATTGCATGAATTATTTGTTTCAGACTTCAGTATCATACTCTGTATTGGGTGTGTCCAGTCTAAAGGAAAACTTTATAATTTATAAGTACCTATTTTATAATAGGTTTATACTTACAATTATTATTTATATTATATTTTGTAATATAATTAAATTAACAAACTTGGTTTATTACACTGAGTTAAGAGCAAATAAAATATTAATAATAGATAACAATAATCTAAACACTAAAAAGTACAATCTAAAATATACAAATGTAAAGTATAAAAACTATAAAAAGAAAAACTTCCTCAGATCATGACCTGATCATCCCCATCTGGCAGAGTGCCTAGCAAATAAATATGAAACGCCAGACCAGCGTCCCGTAAAGTACAGTTTATCCCCTAGCAAGCTGACAGCATTGCCACGTTGGATGGCAATTGCTATCCGCTGTGCCAGGTAGCTCCCGGCTCTGGGGTCTCGGGTGACTTCAAAAAGCTTCTTAGATATCTGTCTAAAAAGCTTATGTGCCCCCGGCCCCCATGCGCCTAGGGTTTCTACCCCAAATGGTTCAAATGTGAGGATCTCCGCTGAGGTTCTCATATTTACGCCGCCTGAGGTTTTCTGCTTGGTTTGCGGCTGCGCCCGCACAGCTCGAGGTGCCCTGAACATGGGACAAGGCAAGTGTGTCAACACAAGTAGCGTCCCACAGAAGGGCCCGTCCCACATTCCAGGGGACCAGGGTCATTCCATCGGGTCTCTTGCCATCGTCGCGCGCCAAACTGGAGGGCTCCAGTATCGCTGGCACGCCGGCAGTGACAAGAGCCCGACGAATGAGGTCGTTCAGGCTGTGATGCCCCAAAAAGCGTCCAGCGCTTCGCGAGCAGCACAACCCGTGGTGACCGTAGCTATCTACGTGCGCGCCGCAAACACACTGATGGGGGATGACATGGGGAGCACCAAGACGCAGGGAAGTGGCTAGGCGGAATGTATTTCGGTCCAGCAATGTTCCTGTGTTTTTAGATGGTAGTGCCCGCAGCTAGGCTCCCGACTCCCATCTCTCCACGGCCAAAAGCCGAGCCCGTTCTGCGACGCTGGTAGACGTATTTTAAAGTTTATTACGCACCAGTTCGCAGACAAGCCCGTCGCAGAGCCTTTGGGTAGATGTGTTTTTGGGGACCTCGCTGCCGGCACTAGCAATATCCCAGGCGTCCTTGGCCTCTTCCGCAAAGGGAATGACTAATGGGCAAGATGAGGGCTCTAAAATTTTGGCTATTAATGGGTGATTTGCGTGGACTGAGGACAAGAAAGCTGGTAGTGCTACGTCAGAAATTTTTCGTATTCCCAGGCCACCGAACCTTACGGGTAGTGTAGCTTGGGTCCAGGAACGTTCATCAAAATTCATTCATTCATTTTTATATAATTATGTATTAAACCTACCTGCTTCAGCCACCATTAATTTAATGCATATATTTGTAACAAAACCTAA
The DNA here is from genome assembly GCA_905404155.3 of Plebejus argus. NCBI lineage: Eukaryota > Metazoa > Arthropoda > Insecta > Lepidoptera > Lycaenidae > Plebejus > Plebejus argus. Next base: position 13,527,770 of record FR989927.1, on the reverse strand, counting down.
ACTGACTTTAAAATTTAACTTGGTAATAAACTAAAAGGCAGTTCAATGAATTAATATTAGTGTGAACATTAATCAGCTTAGATTACTTAATTATTTTATTGCATCCTTTTTTAGGTTGGACAGGTTGTACCTGCTGATACATTATCAAATGGCAAAAGATCCATTGCTATAAATTTAAAATCTTCAGATGGTGTCAAAATTTTAAAAAGTCTTTGCATTAATGCAGATGTATTGATAGATACATATAGACCTGGAGTTATGGAAAAATTAGGCCTTGGACCTGAAGTTATTTTAAACAACAATCCAAAACTAATATACAGCAGGCTAACAGGATATGGTCAGAATGGTTATTTCATGCAAAAAGGTGGACATGATATAAATTATGTTGCAATGTCTGGTATACTTTCATTGCTTAAAAAAGATAGGATACCACCAAGCCCACCATTAAATTTACTGGCAGACTTTGCTGGTGGTAGTGTTCTTTGTGTTGTGGGAATATTATTGGCCCTACTTGAAAGACAGAGATCAGGTAAAGGACAAGTAGTAGATGCTAGTATGACTGAAGGGGTGGCATATATTGCATCCTGGATATTTAAAAATCAACATCTTCTGTGGACAATGGAACCTGGTTCTAATTTTTTAGATGGAGGATATCATTTTTATAACACATATGAGACAAAAGATAGAAAATATATGGCAGTGGGTGCTATAGAACCTCATTTTTATTCTAATCTTCTAAAAGGATTAAATCTATCGCAGGAAGAATGTCCTTATATAGAAAAAGATATAGGTAAAGAAAAATTCAAAGAAGTATTTCGAACCAAAACTCAAAAAGAATGGTGTGAAATTTTTGATCAATTGGATGCCTGTGTTACTCCAGTTTTGGAAATAAATTCTGTTGACAAACATAAATGCAACAAGACACGCCAGATGTTTTTCAGAAATCTTGATAATATAATGTTACCCAATCCAGCTCCCAGACTCTCAAGAACACCTGGAGAATCAAGTAACAAGTTAAAAGCCACAGAGCCTGGTCAACACACAATTGAAATAATGAAAGAGCTGGGATATAATAACACCAAAATTAAAAATCTTTTAGAAAGTGGAATCATATGTGGAAAAGTAAAGTCAAATTTATAAATATCATAATTTATTAATAGAATCCTTAACATGTACCAAATTTGTTACTATAGAATTTGGTAATTGTGAAAATAGTTCATGACTTTGAACTAATGTATAAATATTTTTTAATGCCAGCAAATCAAACTTTAAATGATTTTTCCCATAATAAAATTTCTCAAACACAACATAATTGTTTCTATTTAAGTGCTTTAATCGCTTTTCACCTAGGTATATAATTAAGTTTAAAAATGAGGAAAAGTCCATCCCAAAAACTGATTTTAATATTAACTGACACTGCTCCATAAATTCTTGTGACTCTTTAAATTCGTGGATCTCATTTTCTACAGCAACTAAATTGTTCACTAATGACTGCCAAACCATTTCTATGTTACAAGAATTTATGAAATTGTGATTTATTGAAATGGTGTCAGATAAGTTAAAAACTTGATGATGCCATCCAGATGGTATAAAAATACAATCTCCTCTTTCTTGATATACTTCAATGTATTCAACATTTTCATATTTTTCTGGTTCAAATAATATGGGAAGATTATTTAAAGAGTCTTTAACCTTTTCTTCTTCTCCAGGAGGCAGCAATATCCATTTCTTTAACCCAACAACATTTACTGACCAACTATATGATGAATAAACATCACAATGAAAAGGTGTCCTAAAATAGATAATTTGGAATTAATAATTAAATAATATACTTATTAAATTACTGCTTCAAGCCCCGAGATATTATAAATCTATTGTGTGACAATTTGTGTCTCGTTTTTTCCACAATTGAGGGATTAATCAAAAGTATATTTATGGAATGGAAATGTATTTATCAAATCCAACCTACCATGAGCCTTTTGGTCCGATATAAACAAACATATAATCATCTTCCTTGTTATCCATTGCAAATTCATTTAACCAGTCTGATGCAAAAATAAATGGGACTTCATAAAATTTATCGTCAGGGCGAAGTCTTTTTAAATGCCAATCTTTCAAATATAATATCTTTTCTTTGTTACTCTCTTTAAGGTACTGCATAAAATGCTTTACTTTCATATTAGTATTGCATTGGGAATTAAAGGTAATTATATCACAATTTGCCACTGGAGCCTCAAGTTCACCATACTCTTTTATTAAATATTCATAATTTATTTTTTCATCTACTACCCAGTGCTTAGAGCATTCCCAAGAATTGGTTACATTTTTTATTACACATGGAATATTCTTTACCATAACATCGCTGAAAAACTGATTGTAGGACATGGTAGAGTAGTCAGAATATTGCATTGTACCCATTATTTTGTTCTCACTGTGGTAGTCCTTGAAAGCCTTGAAGGGTAGGTCTTTTATTTCGATCAGAGGTTCCGTATCCATTATGTGATTAATAATAATAAATAATTTTGGTACATCAAGTAGATTTCAGTACTTACACTTTTCATACCGATCAACGAATACTATACCTCACAAGGAGATTCCGATGATACCGTATTGCTCAAGAGTCAAGAACTCAAGACATACCTAGGTACTTCATATTAATTGATTCTGAACTACGATTCTGATTTCTGAATGTATAGTACTCCGTAGCAGAGTTCAGACCATGATCTCTATTATACAAGTACGCTGGACAGCTGATACACACCTGCTTTTTGTGCCTATTTGAAGCGGAATCAGCGCCCCCATTTTTCGGGTAGAGAACTAAATTTGACGTAACTACAACCAATAACAACAGTTGTCATCACTAGTATTAGTTCCACAGATTAAAGTATTATAGATTAGTTCCAAGTAAGAGCTCTAACTCATCTCTAACCTAGTTCTACTACTGCTATCAGCGCTAATATGGCGGCTTTCAAAGTTCAAACGTCATTTTTACGTCAGATTTAGTAGGATTTAGTTCTCTACCCGAACAATGGGGCGCTGATTCCGCTTCAAAAAGGCACAAGAAATAGCTGTCATTTCAAAGAGTATCAGCTATCCAGCGTACTTATTTAATAGAGATCAGTGGTTAGACTCAAAGTATACATACTTATGTACCTACCTAGCGAAAATCGAATTAGAGAAAATTGCAAAAAATAGAGCAAGAATCTCGAGCTGTCATTACTCAATGGCATGTTCGAACAATCTTTTTTGTATGGGAAATGGGAGCGACGAAAAGTTTTGCACCTCTTGCAGTAGATGGTGCTGATACGTTTGTCTGTAAGATCGATAATCGAGATGTCAAATGGAAATACGTCAAAACTTTCTTCCATCCGCCATATTGTTATTCCATCTCTTGTTGTGATTTGTTATCATATTGTGCTCTTTTGGTGATATTTTTCAGTAACTGCTTACATTATGGACCCCGAAGATTGCACATACGTTGAATTACGCTTGTTCCCTGGACTCCGAAGATTGCCTATACGTTAAACTTGTGCTCGTTTACCTGGATTCTGAGTTGCTTTGTGATTTAAGTACTGTTGGCCTGGAATCTGGAATACGGATGGTTCAGATCGATCTCGGATCTTGCTGTGTGCTCGGAGTGTTCGGACCAAATAAAAAGTCGCTTAGATGAAGTAAAACACGTAAGTAAACTCAATTATTATTTTAACCTAACCTAACCTAAATAACCAACTTTGAAAATTGAAACAAGAGTTTTCGTCTTATACCGTTATATTATTTTACATTTAAATAATCCGGCTAAGCTTTCTAAACCTACCCCAATTTTTTGATGGTCACATGGATTGAGAGAGGATGTTTTGGATGAGAAAAACTTCCTCGTGTCACTTCCACCCCCGGAAAACCCCCCTCCCCATTGGAGAAATTCACATTTGAAATTTTCGTCATCTTGAGATAAGGTCATGTTTTCTGGTGTTTGCGTGTTACTTACTTACTGACTTATTGTTTTCAAGGCATCCTAAGGCTGTGGTGAGTGGAGGACGATTATTTTATCATTCCAAAACTATATCATTCAAGGTTCTTGATAAAAATTAGGAAAAATTATCAAAATTCACTACTAGGTAACTCTTTGGGTTTGTTCAAGGTTTGGCTTATTAAATATTTCGCTTCTTCTTCTTCTTCTTGTTTTTTTTATTTACCTGGGATTATTTGCCACTTGTCATTTTTGAAAAGACATAAGAGAAGGCCCACTTAACCACGGATACCGAAGGGGGGGGGACGGGGGGGGCGCAGCCCCCCCAAAGGGGGGCTCGGGGGGCGCAGCCCCCCGCTAAAACAAAAACAAACAATCCAGAAAGTCCATAAGTAGGTTAGGTTATGTTAGAACTTAGACCACAACACCCAGAAATAGGAGCCCCGCTACGCGGGGCTCCGTCAACTGATAATTGAAGCTAGTTGTGCCATATTGAAGGTTATTGGTCTCTAGGTATAACTGATGATGGATCTGAAGATCTGAGGTTGAACTTCTAGAGTACAATTCCTAAGCCGAAGGCTTAATTGTCATAAAAAAACAAAACATTACTTACTTACTAGGGAGTGTCTCCGCTGCCGGCGCCGCAGTGCATCATTTTTATTTCATTTCATTATAAATGAAAAGACATAACAGAAGGCCCACTTAACCACGGATACCGAAGGGGAGGGGGGGACGGGGGGGCGCAGCCCCCCAAAGGGGGGCTCGGGGGGCGCAGCCCCCCGCTAAAACAAAAACAAACACAATCCAGAAAGTCCATAAGTAGGTTAGGTTATGTTAGAACTTAGACCACAACACCCAGAAATAGGAGCCCCGCGTAGCGGGGCTCCGTCAACTGATAATTGAAGCTAGTTGTGCCATATTGAGGGTCATTGGTCTCTAGGTATAACTGATGATGGATCTGAAGATCTGAGGTTGAACTTCTAGAGTACAATTCCTAAGCCGAAGGCTTAATTGTCATAAAAAAAACAAAACGTCAAAGTAGTGCCATAATAAGAAAAAGAAGACGAAGGAGACAGTCGTTTTTAAGTAGTGAATTTTGTAATTAATTTTTACTTTTAATTTTTATCAAAAAACCTTGATTTACATTGTTAAGTAAATTGAAATTTTAGTTCTCCACTCACAACAGCCTAGCAACAGGCATTTTTCCGAAGAAACACTCTATAAATTGTCGAGAATAGAATATGATGTAGCATCAATATTCCGAAAATTTCAAAGGTGAGTAGCTCCAAAAGTGGGGGGTTCCTCAGTGTGGATTTGGTACGGGGGGGTGTTAACCTCTCCCCCCCACTCCCCCCCCACCCCCGCTCCCCATAAATCTTGCGGTAGGTTTTGAAAGCTTAACCAATAATCCTTATGATCAATATAAGACGTAATATAAGACGTATGATTAATATAAGAAGTTCAGATATACAATGATTATAAAGGGGCCGTGACCCTGGAAAAGCCCAACAATGTTTTTTCGTTGCATGTCTGGCTAATATTAAAGAAAGTTTTTGTAAGGTTTCTGCATCTATTATAGTGATAAATTCTTGTGTCCGAATATTTTACATTTTGTTACTTTCAAATCCAAATCTATTTAATATACCAAGTTTGTTAAAATGTAGCAGAGAGCGTATTTATACAATTTTCTGGCTAAGCTTTAGCAATCTTGCAAGTATCTCCTGTAGAATTTCTCTTGCATGAATTATTAAAAGTAAAATTTTAATTTCTCTTTTTTTAGGCAAAGAAAAAGTACTGTCTTGCATTTATCTCCTAACCTTGGTAAAGAAACGGTGTGATATTATATCGCATGGACTCAAGCTATTGGAATTGGTACTATATTGAATTGAACTGATACTTAGTATAATAAATGGCACTAGAATGGAGGTGGAAAATGAAGATATTATAAAGATTAATGCTTTGAAGTTGTAGAATAAAAGCATTTTAAGCATTACATAGTTCTTTTATTTATCTATTCCTTGTAAGTAAATCCCAAAGTAATTTTCACAGTCAAATTGTCTATTACATATTATTATTAAAATAATTTATAGACATTATTTATTTGACTGTCGAAAATTACTTTGGGAAAAGCAAATAAGTATTAAAATATTAAAACCAAGGGGGGCCCTGTACTGCTACTGGTTCAAAGTTGGAACCATATACCATCAGATGGCGCCACCTTCCATACATTTTTAAGTTTTGCCTCTATACCCTCTATTATCTATACTCTATAATACTCTAATCTGTGCCCTCTTTTAAGTTACTTTATGGTGGTCAGCATAGGGACCGTGCAGAAACTATAGAGGGCGTCGTAATTCGACAGCAGCGCCACGATGCGAGTAAAAGACGTAACTTGTGAGTGACTTTGACTTCGCATTCTCCTTGACCCTGGCTAGTTTATAAGTGTTTTTTTATGTTTTACACTATAAAATGATATAATACTTACACTCCCAAGTGGCCACATGCGGCCGCGAGAACAACGACAGATTTCCAAGAATCCGCGATCGAAATATTAAAGTTAAAGACTAGATGACGCCCGCAACTCCGTTGCGCCAAAAATCATTTATCGCGCGAGAACCGTACATTTTCCCGGGATAAAAAGTATCCTATGTCCTTTCCCGGGGCTCAAAGTAAATACCAAATTTCAGCAAAATTGGTTTAGCGGTTTGGGCGTGAAGTGCTAACAGACAGACACACTTTCGCATTTATAATATTAAGTATATTTTTATAATATTAAATATAATAGGGTTTCTACTTTCTACCCGTAAACAAAGAATGGAAGAGTGAATAAAAATGTATAAAGCTTAACTAGTTAACTAAGAAAATATCTGAAAAAGTAATTAATAGCATCCAGCAGCATAGAAAGTAAAAACTTGATAAATATTGCAATAAAATAATGAAGTTATGCAAAAAATACTTATATTAATTACTGAAAATGCTTGTGGATTAATAAAATAAAACAAGTTCACTAAAATAAATGCTTTTATTTCAACCTTCTGCGATTCGATCGATACCATCTTCACAACTTTTGTCTGTCACTATTTTTAACTAATTTCAGTCTGGATCTCATAAGTGTAAACACCATTTAGGTATGTATTCTTTAAATAACACACAAAGACTGCACCACTAATCTTTTTCTTTACTTGAAGAATCATCCTTTTGAGAACCAACACTTTGACAAGATGGTTCAAGTTCAATACTATCCTCAGTGTTGAATTCCTGGCAGGACTTCTCCAAATTATCCTTACTTTTGATGCAACTTTATGCCAATTAAATGAGCGGTGCCTATGTATGTATATCAATTAAGATGGAAGCCAGTTTGGATGTTTACTGAAAGAAAGCAATGGTTATAGAGGTTATGTTCATATTGTGTTCATAAAAAATGAATTTACGGTTCTTCTTTCTTTCTCTTCGTTTTTGGCAACTTGACACAAAGTATGTGTATGCATGTGTATGTTGTGCCACAGACAAGGTAAAAAGGTAAGGAATATGGCGGGAAAACCGTATTCCTCCTATAATAATTTTCAGCATCGTTTTCACGTAATATCGTCAGGTCATAAGTCTAGTCAAAGTCTAAGTAAAAGTCAGTACAGTCAAGGAGTCAAGTCGGTCGTTTCAGTAAAGTGGTAGACGCTTTACTGAAACTTTCAATGGAGTTTTGGTGGGAACACAAAATCGCACGTTTCTGGATAATGCATCACTTTCCTACACTTGTGCACGATAACGAATATCTAATGGTTAATATTCTACCAATATTACACATTAAAAACCCAACTTAACACAATTTTAGGAAACTAATACAAAATCACAACATCACTCTTTCACATTCCCGGCAAAACTCCGAATTTACGGTTATAATCTACAAAATTTAGTGTTTTTACTAGTCTACACATAACACTCATGGAACTTTTTAAATACTTACGTATATTTTTACCGCCTTTTATCCATTTCTTTCGTTTTTCAATAAGCAAAGCCATGTGAATATTTTGGCAGAAAAATAGTAAAATTTTACATCGTTCGATTTGCCTTTATATTTCTAGTATGTATTAGAACAACAATACATTTCAATTCTTGAAAATACTCAGAATTTGTTAAGAAATCTTCTAATTTTCCGTAGCTTCACTAGAGCTTGACAGTAAAATTTTAGTAAAAGTTTCGGCTATTCGCCACTTGTGGCAGTGTCGTCGCTCTGCACGGTCCCTATAGACCATAGACTTATAATATACTGACGTAAAGACCACCTGACAACCCGAAAATGCGTGACGATTTTCGATCTGTTAATGTGTGCGTGTGCTAGTGATGTATCTTTTATTATCGATAGTATAGTCCGTTCCACAGTGTATTTTTTGTCCAAAAAATTGGCCATGCCTTTTTTTGGAAATCTTGAACAGAAATGTTATGTAAGTAATTTATTAGTATTTACATGTGTTAATTTCTTATTATGAACAATAAAAAAACACTTTTAATTTTTTTTCAATAAAATTAAAAACTGCCATAACTTTTTAAATATTTACCTAATTGTCTTCTTGATTATTCTGATCGACAATAATAAAAAAAAACACACAATTTAACCTGATTTACATATTTCTTAAATAAGTGTTTAAAGATTGACTTACGATTTATGTTTTTTTTTTCTTTAATTTATTATGAACGTATTTCTAATTATTTGGATTTTACAGCATTGCTACTTAAATGTACAAGAATTCGTGTAAAAAAATTTAGATCCAAATAATAAAGGGCACCGAAGTTAAAGGCTTCTAAAGTTTTCTTGGTAACTATGGTTTTAGGGTTGTCAATATTTCTGTACCAACATTTTTTACTCATTTGAACTTTGTTTTTTTTGAGCATATAAAAACCTACTTCAAATATTATTAAACTATGTGAACTATGCGGTGACAACCCTAACCAAAATTATATAAAATTGAATAACTCCGATGCCCCGCATCGGAGTCATTCAATTTTTCAAATTTTTAAAATTCATTTTGATCCCATTTTTTTTTTGGGTTAAAAGTATCAATAAAAAGAATATTTCAGTCTTAGTTTCAAATCCAAATATGAAAAGACATGACGTTAAAAAAATTAAAACATAAATTTATGAAGTCAGTCATAAATACGTTATCTTGAACAAATAAAGCCTGGATGTTTTTCGCTATCGTAGGGCTTTTAAGACACTATTTAGACCAATTAATAAATTCTTAAAAGAATATCAAACTTTTGAGCTATAACTGTTTCTATGTTTTTTTCTGGAAATCATATAAATTTTTTTCAAGTACTAATTTGCATTCGTCTATAGGAATTGGGCAGTCAGGTACTCTCGTCTTGCATTTATAATCACAAATCCTATAAAATTAAGTAATAAAAATGGCATGGCCAATTCTTTGGACAAAAAATACACTGTGCGTTCGAGTTAGTTTACCTGAGTTTCTATGAGAAATAAATAATATACAACTTTGGCAGATTTTCTATTTCAAATTAGGTACCATATATTTTATTTGGCAGAAAAAAAGGTGACGATTGAAAAGTATCTAAGACACACATTGTCGTTTGGGGTGATTTTTCAATCGTCGGATATGTTATGACATGAGGTTCTTATAAGGGTAAATAATACACACATTATAAAGTTACTTATTTATTACTCAGGTAAAAGCTATCTGAAAAATCAGCCTAAGGAAATGCAAATCTAATGTTGAAAGTAAACAACACACTTAGTATTTTATTTATTCTTAAATTAAATACATATCATAATACTCTTACACACCTATTACATTTTTAGATTGGTTTTATGTTATTGTTGAATACCGATAAATATATCGATAAATTTGATTCAAGCACTAGCGTATATGTAAAAAAATTTTATGAAAAATTTTTCTTCAAAAATTGTGTAATTTAAGAACAATAGTACCTTTAGTTACGCAAAATATGAAAGTAAAAGGGAGGATTGATATTATTTTATTTGAAATACAGAACTAAAGACAGAATATAGCAAAAATAAACACATCGTAGCAATTAGGACATGAAGATTAATTAACTGTGAAATGTATATTTTTCAGGATTATTCCTATGATTTACACTGCAATCACTCACAGAACAAGTTATCATTGCTATATATAATAGTATTTGTTAAAAATAACAAACGATTTAAACAATAAATTTCAAATACTGAAAGGGCACAAAAACGCGTGTCGACTTGTGACGACCTGTCAAATAAAAGTGGTTACAGTTCACATTAAACTGCCTCTCTCTTTTCATCTTGTTATAATTCCATAAAGGATTTTCTTCTCTCTCGCACTCTTTGTTCGTCTATGCATTATAGGTTTATGCTATAGACAAAGTTTTCTCCTCCTTGTGAGTATAGTACATCCATTGAGATACTATAGGGACCGTGCAGAGCGACGACACTGCCACAAGTGGCGAATAGCCGAAACTTTTACGAAAATTTTACTGTCAAGCTCTAGTGAAGCTACGGAAAATTAGAAGATTTCTTAACAAATTCTGAGTATTTTCAAGAATTGAAATGTACTGTTGTATTCCCGGATATTCTAATACATACAAGAAATATAAAGGCAAATCGAACGATGTAAAATTTTACTATTTTTCTGCCAAAATATTCACATGGGTTTGCTTATTGAAAAACGAAAAAAATGGATAAAAGGCGGTAAAAATATACGTAAGTATTTAAAAAGTTCCATGAGTGTTATGTGTAGACTAGTAAAAACACTAAATTTTGTAGATTATAACCGTAAATTCATTTTTTATGAACACAATATGAACATAACCTATAAACATTGCTTTCTTTCAGTAAACATCCAAACTGGCTTCCATCTTAATTGATATACATACATAGGCACCGCTCATTTAATTGGCATAAAGTTGCATCAAAAGTAAGGATAATTTGGAGAAGTCCTGCCAGGAATTCAACACTGAGGATAGTATTGAACTTGAACCATCTTGTCAAAGTGTTGGTTCTCAAAAGGATGATTCTTCAAGTAAGAAAAAGATTAGTAGTGCAGTCTTTGTGTGTTATTTAAAGAATACATACCTAAATGGTGTTTACACTTATGAGATCCAGACTGAAATTAGTTAAAAATAGTGACCGACAAAAGTTGTGAAGATGGTATCGATCGAATCGCAGAAGGTTGAAATAAAAGCATTTATTTTAGTGAACTTGTTTTATTTTATTAATCCACAAGCATATAAGTATTTTTGCATAGCTTCATTATTTTATTGCAATATTTATCAAGTTTTTACTTTCTATGCTGATGGATGCTATTAATTACTTTTTCAGATATTTTCTTAGTTAACTAGATAAGCTTTATACATTTTTATTCACTCTTCCATTCTTTGTTTACGGGTAGAAAATAGAAACCCTTAATATTATATTTAATATTATAAAAATATACTTAATATTATAAATGCGAAAGTGTGTCTGTCTGTTAGCACTTCACGCCCAAACCGCTGAACCAATTTTGCTGAAATTTGGTATGGATTTACTTTGAACCCTGGGAAAGGACATAGGATACTTTTTATCCCGGGAAAATGTACGGTTCTCGCGCGATAAATGATTTTTGGCGCAACGGAGTTGCGGGCGTCATCTAGTCTTTAACTTTAATATTTCGATCGCGGATTCTTGGAAATCTGTCGTTGTTCTCGCGGCCGCATGTGGCCACTTGGGAGTGTAAGTATTATATCATTTTATAGTGTAAAACATAAAAAAACACTTATAAACTAGCCAGGGTCAAGGAGAATGCGAAGTCAAAGTCACTCACAAGTTACGTCTTTTACTCGCATCGTGGCGCTGCTGTCGAATTACGACGCCCTCTATAGTTTCTGCACGGTCCCTATCCTTAATCTGTGAGTACATCTGTATACTTAATCTGTGGTTTTCTCTCTCTACGGGTGGTCAGTGATTTTTTTTTCTTGGTTTTCGAATTGTAGTGTTTCAAAATAACATAATATAGGTAGCTATTTTAAATTTTTAAAGCTATATGCTTGGTACTGGTACTATTTATCTTTCACGAAATAGTAAATATTATCAAAAATTCAAAACTTTAACATATTTTCAAAAGAAGTGTACCATGTCTGTCGCATTTGCACCAAGGGGAAACCGGCCTCCATTGAATCCAACTCAAATACAAAAGATGCTTGACGAAAACGCACATTTAATTCAAACTATTCAAGAATATCAAGCTAAAGGTCAATTAATGGAATGTCATCAATATCAGCAAGTATTACACAGGAATTTAGTATATTTAGCATCTGTAGCCGATTCAAACCAAAATATCCAAGCATTATTACCGGTAAGTACTTAGTATGTTTATTAATTATTATGCACTTTAATGCCTATTTATCCTTTTTACAATAAATATGAGAGGTCATACCATACGTCTACATTATATTCATAACAAACATGCTATAATTTTTTTGATTCAGAATAGTAGGTATGTTGTAATTAGACATTCCAATGTCTAGTAATAAGAATAGTTGAAATATGGGTTGGACTGAAGGAAACGGGGCACTATGGAAAAAAGAGAAAAATTTTTCGTCAAAATTTTAACCTCTTAAAACCACCCTTTTTGAATATACCAAATACCAATCGATAGGGGGCGCCAAGGGGAGCAAAAAAGCTCAGATAAACTTTTCTCAAAAATCAACCCCTGTCGAAAGACAGGCCGAAATGTGACCCTCGTTAGTACGGAGAAAATACTTAAAAAAATTTTGACGACAAAAATGCAACCTCCTATGACCACCCCTTTTTATTATACCAATCGATAGGGAGTGCCAAGGTAAGCAAAAAAGAAATACGAACCTCGTTAGTATGGAGAAAATACTTTGATGAGTGGGTCTTACTTAACTACTCAGCCACGGATACCGAAGCGGGGGGACGGGGGGGCGTAGCCCCCCTAAAGGGGGGTTCGAAACAAAAACAAACACAATCCAGAAAGTCCAAAAGTAGGTTAGGTTAGGTTGGAACTTAGACCACAACACCCAGAATAGGAACCCAGGAGTATTCGAAAGCGGTGGTTATAAGAGGTTGAATTTTTTCGTCCAAGTATTTTCTCTGTACTAACGAGGGTCACATTTCGGCCTGTCATTTGACAGGGGTTGATTTTTGAGAAAAGTTTATCTGAGCTTTTTTGCTCCCCTTGGCACCCCCTATCGATTGGTATAATAAAAAGGGGTGGTCATAGGGGGTTGCATTTTTTCGTCAAAATTTTTGTCTTTTTCCCATGGTGCCCCGTTTCCTTCAGGCCAACCGAAATATGCTCTAATAAATTATACTGCTTTTGCTTTATGAAATTCTAGATCAGGGGTCACAAATTAGTTTCGCTCGGGGTCCATTTTAAGACATGAAATGACCTTAGCGGTCCATACATTTTATATAATATAGAAAAAATAATACACAAAGATAATTACGGAAATTACATAGGTATTTATTTAGATATCAATGAGAAAAGTAACCATTTTTGTGGGTAATTATCTCTCTGAAGTTTGGAGTGAAATATTGGTGCAAGCTATAGATATTGATATTAAATCCTGGAGATGTTGAAGTCCTAAGCTAAGATGAACGAAGATCATCTTCGAACATGCTTGGTCCGCACACAATGGGTCAGCGGTCCTGATGCGGAACGCTGTCCTCTTGTTATAGATAATAAAATCTCTTTTTGACCAAAATATTTTTTAAGTAACTATTTTTTGTTATAGCCACCACATCAGTTAGCTGCTGGAAATTTGCAACAAGGTCCAAGTGGAGCTGATGTTCCTGGATCTCCTCAGCAGCCTTATCGCCCACCACCTGGGGCTTCTACAGCACCCACAAGACCTACTCAGTCTTACAGCCAAAGACCTTATCCCCAAAACCAATACCAAGGCCAATATCAAGGTGGCCCTGGGTATCCTCCACAAGGTGGTTATGGACCACCTGGACAAGGTTACGGGCCACCTAATCCCAGTCAACAACCGCAAGGTTACCCACCAAGTTCAACATATGGTCCTCCAATCACGACTGCCCCAAGTAATTATCCACCTTCAACACATCCTGGCCCGGGATATCCACAGGCTTCAGGTCAACAACCTTACGCACCACCTCCGGGCAGCCCAGCTGCAGCAGGCTCGCCTTATCCTATTAGAGGTGCCAGTCAACCTGCCTACACAGGTAACTCGGGGTATCCTCCTCCTCAGTCTGGATCTAATTATTCAAATGTTGTAAGCACTTATAATTCAACATCTGCACAGTCCCAGCCGTATCAATCACAACCGTTCCCAAGTACAACCCCAACATCTGCCTACAGTTCTACTCCAGTCTCACAACCCAATCGCTCACCACAACCTCCACCCAGTAATTACACCTCCCAAAACCCAACGAGTACAGGTTATGGGTCGCCGTCTGCTCAATCACCAACATACAACTCTAGTGCACATGGAAACAATCAACCGCAGACTACGGCTTCTGGACCTCCGCCACAAAGCGGCCCACCCGGTCAACAATACCCACCATCAGGGCAACCATCAAACTATCCACCCGCCACACAACCTCCTTACTCGAATCCATCATCTCAGCCGGGTAGTCCCGCTCCGTCAGTGTCATCTGCTCCGCCTCCACAGTCATCATATTCTCAAAACCCACAGAACTATCCACCTGGAAGTGGATCATATCCACCGCATGCTTATCAACAGGGATATCCTCCTGCACAATATCCCCCATCTCCATACCCATATGCCCGGCCCCCTGCTCCTGGAGCACCCCCTCCAGGAGGACCGCAACAATATCCTGGCTACAGTTTCCAACCTCCGAATCAACAGTAGGTCTTGCAAAAGAAATGGAAAAGAGATTCAACAAGTTATGATTAGTACCAACTAAAGTAATAAAACGGGGTTACAAAATTTTGTTTTTACTTATTGAACTTATCTTTTGAGTTTAGTCTGTAGTCTGTACATAAAAACATTAGGTATAATAATTACTTATAATATACTTTTAACCTAGACTTTAATGTACGTAAGCTCAAATATTTTTGAATCATGAACTTTGAATTGGGTATTTTTGTAGTTAATCATTAATAAGTACATATTAATATGTAATGGTAATAATAATTAATAGCGATATGTTTCTTAAATAATAGGTAAATATATTATCCTAAGGGCCTGTTTCACCTCTTCCATATAAAGTGCCTCATAGGCTATCCACAACTTTTTTGACAGATTCTCCATACTTCCTCTGTCAAGTTAACTGGTGGATAGCCTATCCGGCAATTATCAGGAAGTGGTGAAACAAGCCCTAAGTTTATAATAAATAAGAAACCAGTAAGACTGACCCCACATTAGGCGCATGGGCGTAGCGAGGTACGGGCAGGGGGGGGCAGCTGCCCCCCCCTACAAGAGCGATCGTTCGCTAAGGGTCAATTTATATTAGCGCAGAGTCGAAGCGCATCGAAACGAATTACGAAGTATCAAAACCGAACATAGCAAATTCAACCTTAACTCCAAAGCGTTAACGCACACATTACATCTAAGAATTTTAAAAGGCGCGCGCGCGTCTGCCGCATCCGCGCGAATTCGCGCGAATTCGCGCGCATGCCCCCGACCAACGCTGATTGGTCTCGCAGAAGTAATGTGTGCGTTACGTTCTGGAGTTAAGGTTGAATTTTCTGTGTTCAGTTTTTGGGAATTCGCTTCTCTGCGCTTCGACTCTGCTAGCTATTATATAAAGTGACCCTAATGCTCACGAGTTTCATACCTAAACGTGGAGCGGAGAGAGTTGCGTGGTGAGAGGGGAGGCATTCAATCCCAGTGCGCTCGCTCATATTTTGTTTTTAATTTTTACTTCACCTTCATTACACCCCCCCCCCCCCCAAAGACCTATGGCCCCCCCTATATAGAATCCTGGCTACGCCCAAGATTAGGCGTAAGCGTTCTAAGGGCGTATGAGCGACGCGAGCCGCGTGTGTACCGCGAGCGTGAGTACCCAAAAAACGGCGCACGCCTAATATGTGGGGAACGCTACTGGATTTTTTTAGTTATTTTAGTGGTGATAAAGCTACTTAATGTTGTGTTTACATGGCGGAAAGAGAAGATGTACAATAAATTTGCGAGGCAGACTAATTTTGTTTCATTTATTTTCTTAAGGGCCCGGGTTACCCTCGAAATTTTCATACATTCTTAATACCAAAATCATTTTCTCATACGAAAATATTTAACATGTTTGAGTTATTAGGGTTCCGTAGCCAAAATGGCAAAAAAGGAACCCTTATAGATTCGTCATGTCTGTCTGTCTGTCCGTCCGTCCGTCCGTATGTCACAGCCACTTTTCTCCGAAACTATTAGAGCTATACTATTGAAACTTGGTAACTAGATGTAGTCTGTGGACCGCATTAAGATTTTGATGCAAAAATGGAAAAATTATTAAAAACTTTAGGGTTCCCCATAGGTACAACTGAAACAAAAAAAATTTTTTTTCATCTAACCTATGCGTGTGGGGTATCTATGGTTAGGTCTCCAAAAATCATATTGAGGTTTCTCATATCATTTTTTTCTAACCTGAATAGTTTGCGAGAGAGACTCTTCCAAAGTGGTAAAATATGTGTCCCCCCCCCCTCTAATTTCTAAAGTAGGGGCTTGATAATTCTAAAAAAAATATATGACGTAGATTACTGTGGTGTATTGATAAATAAAGATGAACGCGCCTACACTATGGCGAGAGTGATCGGCCGACGTCAGTGACGTCTGCGGTCGGTCGATCACTTCCTTGCCAACCGCCGCCGAGAGTAGTAGTGTTCAGTCATACAATAATGCGTGTTTAATTTACTGGCCCATGTACATAATAATTAATATACTGTACACAATAATATTGTGTACAGTATATTATACACAGGCACACTAACCTGCAGCTGTAGTTGACGACAGCACAAAATGGCAACGAGGAAAAGTACGTAAGTGAATTTTTATATTATACGACTACAAAATATCCCGAAGCTATCAGACAAAGGGTTACAACAATACTATTACGCATTTCATTTTCTAAAGGGGGGAAAAAACATATTAAATATGTCCTAAATTTTACAACTCAGTTCAGTAACTTCCTACCTTAATTTTGTTTACAATATTATATTTGTTTACAATATTATATTATTTGATTCATGCTCGAAATCGTAAGCGAAGCGTCTGATAGCCAAGGGTACATGAGTTAACGTAGTCGCAAGTGTGTTGCTAATATATACCTAGTAAAGTGGTATGTATGGTCATGGTACCAATTTATTGACAACGTAATACTTACTTACTAAATACTAAGCTGCGCTGACTCAGTGACCCGAAGTAAGTCTTGGGCCTTGGCCGATAGCGTAGTCAATGTTTACAATATCGGTCGTGGATCAGATTCCCGCGGCGAAGGACAAACACTGTGTTTGTTCTACGTCTAAGGCCCGTATAAATAGTTGGCTTTCAAATTTCATCTCAAGACGCTATTTGGTTGATATCCTCTCAAACACTGATCAGCAACTTAGGATGTTATCTAATTAATAGTTTAATATCTGGAGCGTTTCAGTTGATATTAACATCTCACTCACCCCAAATCAGCAACTAACAATCCAAATCAGCAACTAAATATGAAATAATTATTGTAAGCCTATTCTACACATACAAATTACGTTTCGTTTATACGATTAAAAATCGATTTTATTAATAAAATAAAATGGTACGATATTATCTTTATTTTCTCACATATTTATAACACAAATTACCAAAAGTAATTAACCTTGAAATTTTTGTATTAACCTAACTCATTTTCGTTAAAATTAAATGAAAAAACACAACTCTATATCATATTTTATAAAACACGTTCGGTCAAACGGAACGCGTTGACGTCAACAGCTGACTGCTGTCACTGTCAAGTGTCAAGTATATGTTTATTTCTAGGTTATTTCGAAAGAAGAAGAATATTGTTAAAATTGTAAAATCTAACAAAGTCTTTAAGCTTTTTCGTTGGAATATAAGTTATTTATAACTTTACCGAAAGCTGTGTAGTAATGTTTTGTGTTTCTTCATTTATATACTTTATAAATTGATCAAAGGGATGTTATTTGTTAACCCTATACTTTGTTTCAGGCCAACATGTGGAAATTTGTCCAACAGTGACTACTAATAAGTTAAATAAGTCTATGGTTAACACACATTGTTGCTTTCTTGAAGACATTCAAATTAAAATACAGAACTGTACCCGCCTTACAAGGCCGTCGATGTGCAAGAATATATCATAGAAAAATATAAGAGAGTACTGAAAGAATATACATCAGACTTCCAATTCAAAATATTTTAAACAGATACAGACAATCATAAATTGGCAGCACGAAATTGGAAGTATTATCTTGAATTGAGTTTATTTGAAAATTTGCAACAGCAATAAAGAAAATGTATAATAAGATATTGTATTTTTTCAAACATAATAATATAAGTACCTACTTAAGTTTAAAAATATAAGCTATGAAATTGTTCTGTATAAAAAAACTTTATTAGCCTTTTTACATTTAAACCCATTAGCCCCATAAGGACAGCGGTGACCGCAACAACAATAGAATAACAATTATAGATTTCCAACAATCCGCAATCGAAGGATTAATTTCCTAAATATGTACAACTTTCTACTGGTAACAAGAAAATATTTGACACAGTCTTTTATTTACCTTATCTAATATAAGTATAAAAATAAGTCGGATTTTCCTTCCTGACGCTATAACTCCAGAACGCACAAACCGATTTCCACGGTTATTTGCATTCGATGGAAAGGTTTTGGGCTCCGTGAGGATATATTTTTTGGACCTTCTAGATCCAACTTAATTAACAATTGAAGTTTAAAGTTTACCTTTTTTCTTTACTTTAGAACTTGATAACACAGACACAGTGTATACTTTATATTATATTAAAAATTTCAATAACAATTTTCATTTTCTATTAGAAGATATTACTTTAAATATTTTGTTTTGTTTCTGTGGCGAAGAGTTTATAATGTAACTGATGAAACATAATATTACGCTAAAAGTTAAAAATAAAAATAAAGGTAAAAGATGATTTTGTTTTTTATAATCCCTACCTTATACTACCTGCGGTGTTTGAAAAGATTAAAGAACCTATTGATTATTCCAACGTTCTTGATTTTACCTAATAAAATCCATCCCAATTGTGTCTTTTTGACTATAATAGTTAGAAACAACTATCAATACCTAATTATTGTTGTCAATATTTAAGTTTTATTGTATTTTTTGCACAATAAAGTAAGTATATTTGGTTATTAATTAATTTCAGTACCTACATAAACCTTTATGGTATGGCGAAATGATCTGCAGAGTACTTACGGTTTATTCGAGACGAGCTTTTGCCCGCGGCTTCGCTCGCATTAAGAAGTATTATTATATACAAACTTTCATCCCCTATTTGAACCCCTTGGGGTGAGGATTTATCAAAATCCTTTCTTAGCGGATGCCTATGTCATAACATCTACCTGCATGCCAAATTTCAGCCCGATCCGTCCAGTGGTTTGGGCTGTGCGTTGATAGATCACCATGTGAGTCAGTCACCTTTGAGTTTTATATATATAGATATATATTCATTATAGTATTTACTTATATTAGCTTGATAATGCAATTTATATGGGTACTTACTTTTAATAGATTAATTTAGGTAGTACACAATAGAATAATGTAGGTAATGTGATGACTACCCTTACCTTACTTATTAAACACTGTAAATTCGTTTTAAATATATATTAGGTACTTAACAGCTTGTTATATTAATTTTGTGTTTAAAAATAAGCATTCCATATCCCAGAAAATACTCTTGAAATTAGTTTTTTTCTTCTGATTGTGGGAAAAATCCCTATGATGGTATGCCTAAGATCGTATTTTTCTCCTAATTGTGGGAAAAATCCCTAAATTGGTATCCCTGAGCGCGCTTAAGTCAAGGTCTGACCACACTCAAGAATTAGCCACTCAAGCAACAGTTTGATAGCACACTTGAGTGCAAGATTTCATTTATTAATACGTTGCCCGCTCAAGCGACAGTTTGACAGTACAGTTGAGTGCAAGATTTGGTTTATTAATACGTTGCCCACTCACTTGATCAAGGCACTTAAAAGCTGTACTCAAGTGAGGTTTATTAATAAGGATAGCAGCTTAAAACACATTTTAAGCGAGCTCTTAGTAGTAAGAGCCAACTATTTATACCGGCCTAAGTATAGTAGACCGTATACATATTATTAATGTGGCGTTCATGTCACTTAAATGCCTAATAATTAATTACCTCTAAATTAGTAATATGAATTTCTTATTATTACCTGTTACTTGTTAATTGTGTACTTACTACATCTTTTTAAAATCTTCTAATAATAATATTATTGTGCTAGTACCTGACCATACATACAACAAAGTTGTGCCTGTATATATTAGCCAAGTCGGAGTGTACTATTTTGGTAACCCGGCCGAGTAAAGTACACCGTACAATGAGTGAAAACTCATCAAGTTTACATAGACTTACATTTTAATGTAATAATGCATTTGGAATGTAATTTCTATGCAATTAGTTTCTAGTCCCAATTTTGATATTTAGTTTGCTTCCACTTTACAGATTTAGAATCAAATTTCAAAATTCTTCAAATTCCTTATTTAACATACAATATACAATAGTATAAAAGCAAGGTAGCGTACATCACGTCGTCTAATCCCATGCTAAGTAAAAACTTGTGTTATGGCAATCGGACGACGGATGCACGCCGAACAATGTTATCCAATAATCGGAGATAAATATTCACAACTAGCTGTCCCGGTGAACTTGGTGTCACTTTAAAACCTTCCCTGGACTTCTACAAATGTTTTAAAACTAAAATCAGCCCAATCCGTCCAGCTGTTTTCGAGTTTTAGCGCGACTAACACATTTGAAAATCCATTTTTATATATATACTTAAGAGATACTCTATAGGTACTCTTGACATTAGAAAAAATTCTAACTCAAGGGAATACAATAATTACAATACAAAATTATAGTGGAAGCAAATCTCAATCGAGACTGTCGAAAGACAGTTGAAAGGATTTCAAGGAAATCTATGAAAGTGCAATAATAAAATTGGGACAAGCAACAAAAGTATGCGGTGTACTAGTGTGGAAATGTTATCACGACAAGTGACTATTACACAAATGTGTTGCAAAAGTGGTCTTAAAGGACACAAACAAAACTTAATTGAGCAAAATTTGCACAAACTGTGGTCTTAAAGGACACAAACAAAACTTAATTGAGCAAAATTTGCACAAACTGTGGTCTTAAAGGACACAAACAAAACTAAATTGAACAAAAATTTGCACAAACTGTGGTCTTAAAGGACACAAAGTACACCAATCCCTGATGGTGAATTAATTTAAAATCGATCAGAATTTCGGATAGAAAATTGTATTTCATTAATGGCGTGTTTTCATTAATGATTTCAAAAGTTGCAAATGAATCTGAAGATCATGAAACTCTGGTTAGACTGCTCAATTAAAAGTTTATTTAATATTGTATTATCTATAATTAGAGCTACCAACTTGCATAACTCCTAAGTCCAATGGTGGCCAAGATGAAAATCAAGTAGCGAATCCGGACAAAAGGTTTATGACCTATGTACCTAGTATTAAGCCCGTAGTAGCTTGGCAAGGATACTAAAATAAAACGAAGAGTATTGAGATTTGGATTCCATGAATTATAAATATGTTCAAATTCACATAGCCATCGATACAAGTTACAACCAAGGCTACAACCATCAAAACAGCCCCTCGACCTTGTCACAGAGTCACCTTAAAATAAATGACTTACTTAATAGAATTGGATACCTATTATTGAGCTAGTTAATGGCCATAAGGTGGATTTCTCCTCTAGTTTCGGTATTTAAAGGGGACGTCAGAATCTGTGTAGACATTAGATATTAAGGCAGGTTAATCGATCCATTATCAGAAAATATTATGTAACGTTACCAACTGTGGAACAACTTTTTCCAAGATTTAAAATGCAAAAGGTTTGTCAAAACTTGACCTCAAAATTGTTTTCAACAACTTGAATTAACTATTAATTGAGCATATATAAATTACAAATATCTTTATTGCTACAATGTTGTTGGTATAAAGGTCTTATTAACTATACCTACATAATATTATAGTTCGAACATTCTGCCATAACAATGGAGTCGGGGAGTGCAATAGAATTGACTTCACCTAAAATAGTAGTAAACATAAGATGGTTTTGGCGTAAAGATCAAGCATAAGCATTTAGTGACTTAAATACAGGCATTCACTAAAGATTAGGTATAACTGTGCTTTTAATTTATTTGTGCAGAAAAACTTACAGCTAAACAAATCCTAATAATTACTAATTTGAAAACAAATGGCCATTTACAAGTTTTTACATATAAGCAATATTTTAGTGCTCATAATATGTTAAAGAAGATAATAGAAACATAACCAATTTACAATAATTGCTAAATTTTAAGAATTCTATTAGCATTCGAAACGTACATGAATGAAATTTTGCACAGTTATAGTTAGTTTAAATAGTATTAAGTATAGTGAAGGAGTGCATCGAGCATTTATTGTTCGAAACAATTATGCTTTTATCATAAAACGCTACAATATGCACACTACCATCTTTTGAATGACAAGCCTATACCTACATACGAAATACGAATTATACTCTTTTGTTTATAGTGCTCCAAGGCTTTAAAAGTTAAATAAATGGGCCAATGGGCGCTGCTAGTAAGGGGGAACTGTCGAAAGTGACGTTTTGTATGATAGCAGCGTTGGTTCAATTGACAATTTCTCGCCACGTTCACTAAAGCCTTGTCAACTTGTATAGTTGAAGTTGTTGTCAAAATATCAAAAATGGATTGTTGTTTTTATTAAATCTCATAAAATAGACAATAATTTAAACGGGGAACCAAAAGAAGATGCTTAATTAAATCTAAGGTCGAATTTTGACCATTGGGCGATCTCTAGTAAGTATTAATAAAATAACCTAGATCACTGGATCACTCGACTGATTTCATACCAAATGCATACATGACTCATGAGTCAGTTATTCAGGAGAAAATAAATATTTATTTGCGAGTAATTTAATGTGTGAAGGTTTGAACGAAAAGCATCTATATTTGAGTGAGTACGAATGAGATCGTCAAAGTGGGCAAAAGACCTACAAATGAACGAATTTTTGTTGTAAAATTTTGTGGTTATCGACTATTTTGAGCCGGTATAAATACTTAGTTCAAAATTACTTTACTATATAAGTTTACTATAACCACTTAATTGGCAAATACACTAAAAGAAATGTTTTCTATAATTAGGGATGCCAGTAAGTGTAACAACTAACAGCTGACAATGGTTAATGTTTGGTTTGTAAATTTTGTGAAGATTTTAGCATTCAGTTATTTCATAGTATGCCTTATTGACCTTAATAAAATGTCAAGGTTAAAATATATTATATACATAATATATAAAAATCGCTAAATTACAAAAGACTTCCTATCAGTCAAGCCGAGACACGTTATTGGCAAGATGATAATATTTTGTTAAAATAGTACACTTCTCTAAGGGCGAGTTGCACCAGAGGCGTAATTAAAGTTAAGGTTATCCTCAAATATGGCGTCCATAATGGACTTTTACTATGGATTTGACAGTTTATTTGACTTTTGCTATGGTAAAGTTATAGTTAAAGTAAGTCGGTGCAACCTACTCTTACAAGATAGTAGTAGGTACGCCAGCAGAGTTGTTTTACGGGCGCCATTTTAGAGACAAATTGCCATCAATAATAGTAATAGATACAGAGCTTGGTGGAGTGGACTCGAAAACAAAAGGAAGAGGATACGTTGACAGGAAGATACATGTAACAGAATCTACTATTGGAGTTGGAGATAAAGTAATATAATTATTATATATGAAAGAAATGACGAGAGCAAATAAAAGTTTCTCACAATGATGGTAAAATATTATATATGTCTCTGACAATGGTGATTCCTGTAACAACAATTCTGTTACTGGTAGTACTTATAGCTCTGATGATTTGTAATTGATTGCAACGTATAATTATTCTTAATTTGTAAGTAGTTAGTAATGTAATTTGAAATTGACTAGTATCAAACTGTACTTATTATTCATGATTGTACTTGTCTGTTCTTGAGGCACATATAATTTAATTGTAATTATTTGTGTTATAATAAACGATGGCACACCTTGGGAGTAGGGTGGCTTCTTGCAAGGCTACTTCTACATTATAATAGGACTTGGATATTGTATATAATATTAAGTTACAAAATTGTAAACTTTATTTTAAAAGATTAATTTTTTCTCACTTTTTTTGGTAAAAAAGTGGGCCCCGGGCGAGTTTCTTACGCCGGTTCTTCTCGCCGGGCTAGTTCCCGAATCGGTGGTAGGCACCATGTAGGACTTTCTGAAATCAAATTTACTTTAAATTTTGATTTTGATAAAAAAAAAAATTTTTGTAAGAGGTAGATGTGGTGTATTGATAAATAAAGATGAACGCGCCTACACTATGGCGAGAGTGATCGGCCGACGTCAGTGACGTCTGCGGTCGGTCGATCACTTCCTTGCCAACCGCCGCCGAGAGTAGTAGTGTTCAGTCATACAATAATGCGTGTTTAATTTACTGGCCCATGTACATAATAATTAATATACTGTACACAATAATATTGTGTACAGTATAGGGACCGTGCAGAGCGACGACACTGCCACAAGTGGCGAATAGCCGAAACTTTTACTAAAATTTTACTGTCAAGCTCTAGTGAAGCTACGGAAAATTAGAAGATTTCTTAACAAATTCTGAGTATTTTCAAGAATTGAAATGTATTGTTGTTCTAATACATACTAGAAATATAAAGGCAAATCGAACGATGTAAAATTTTACTATTTTTCTGCCAAAATATTCACATGGCTTTGCTTATTGAAAAACGAAAGAAATGGATAAAAGGCGGTAAAAATATACGTAAGTATTTAAAAAGTTCCATGAGTGTTATGTGTAGACTAGTAAAAACACTAAATTTTGTAGATTATAACCGTAAATTCATTTTTTATGAACACAATATGAACATAACCTCTATAACCATTGCTTTCTTTCAGTAAACATCCAAACTGGCTTCCATCTTAATTGATATACATACATAGGCACCGCTCATTTAATTGGCATAAAGTTGCATCAAAAGTAAGGATAATTTGGAGAAGTCCTGCCAGGAATTCAACACTGAGGATAGTATTGAACTTGAACCATCTTGTCAAAGTGTTGGTTCTCAAAAGGATGATTCTTCAAGTAAAGAAAAAGATTAGTGGTGCAGTCTTTGTGTGTTATTTAAAGAATACATACCTAAATGGTGTTTACACTTATGAGATCCAGACTGAAATTAGTTAAAAATAGTGACAGACAAAAGTTGTGAAGATGGTATCGATCGAATCGCAGAAGGTTGAAATAAAAGCATTTATTTTAGTGAACTTGTTTTATTTTATTAATCCACAAGCATTTTCAGTAATTAATATAAGTATTTTTTGCATAACTTCATTATTTTATTGCAATATTTATCAAGTTTTTACTTTCTATGCTGCTGGATGCTATTAATTACTTTTTCAGATATTTTCTTAGTTAACTAGATAAGCTTTATACATTTTTATTCACTCTTCCATTCTTTGTTTACGGGTAGAAAGTAGAAACCCTATTATATTTAATATTATAAAAATATACTTAATATTATAAATGCGAAAGTGTGTCTGTCTGTTAGCACTTCACGCCCAAACCGCTAAACCAATTTTGCTGAAATTTGGTATTTACTTTGAGCCCCGGGAAAGGACATAGGATACTTTTTATCCCGGGAAAATGTACGGTTCTCGCGCGATAAATGATTTTTGGCGCAACGGAGTTGCGGGCGTCATCTAGTCTTTAACTTTAATATTTCGATCGCGGATTCTTGGAAATCTGTCGTTGTTCTCGCGGCCGCATGTGGCCACTTGGGAGTGTAAGTATTATATCATTTTATAGTGTAAAACATAAAAAAACACTTATAAACTAGCCAGGGTCAAGGAGAATGCGAAGTCAAAGTCACTCACAAGTTACGTCTTTTACTCGCATCGTGGCGCTGCTGTCGAATTACGACGCCCTCTATAGTTTCTGCACGGTCCCTATATTATACACAGGCACACTAACCTGCAGCTGTAGTTGACGACAGCACAATTACTATAAAAACTACCAACGAAAATTGGTTCGAACGAGATCTAGCCAGTAGTTTTTTTTTATACGTCATAAATGGTAAACCTTAATCTAAATTTCATTAAATCGACTGAAATATAAAAATTAAATCAAAAACCTTTTAATTTCATAAAAATAAACCTTATTGCTGCTGCGGAACCCTTCAAGGGTGAGTCCAACTCGCACTTGGCCGCTTTTTTTTCAGCATAAGATAGTAAAAATAATAGTAATGTCGGCTGTACACTCTCGCCGAGAGCTCTCGGGCGAGTCTCGTGCGAGAGCCCCTTGCCAGAGTGCGATCATGTACATTCTCGCTTAGTTCAATCGCAGTTATGAACTCAGAGAAGATGGACCATTATTTTTCTCTATGAGATGGACGAAAACACTTCTCTTGCAGCTGCCGTAGCTCTCTATGCTATGAGCTATTTTAAATAATTAGTAATAATTATCAAATATTTACACAATAAAAATACAAAAATAAAAAAAATGGCGAAATCGTATCTACGATCAATGATCACCATTCACCATGCATCGAAAGATATTATCATTGTAATCCAAAGAGTCCAAAGACCTATAATATCATATTTAATTTTATTTTTAACAGATAATGACTGATAATGACGTTTATTATTGTTATTTTTCTGTTCTGCACTGTCTAGCGGCGCGACTAGTAGGTAGTGAAAATCGCGAGAGTGTACAGTAATGCGCTCGCTTTCCTCGCGAGACCCTTTGACTCGGGCGCAAAATACCGACACCGGACCGAGAGGGTCCGAGACAGGCGAGACGAGGCGAGCGCACCCATTTACACTCTCGCACTCAGGCCGCCTCGCTGTGTCTCGGCGAGAATGTACAGCCTGGTACAGCCGACATTAGATCTGTGCCAATTTTTAAGCAGGATCGATTGTGATTGGCAAATTTTTAAAGCAGATCGACTGTGATTGGCTGTTAAAAAAAGACGGCAGACCACAAACAAACGGGTCATAGACTATAGATAACTTTTTATTTATGTGTTCGACATGGAGGCAAAAAAAAAATATTTATCGAAAATTCAAAGCGAAATAATATCGTTTTTGATATTATCCGAAAATAAATATCGAAAATCGATATATAAAAAAATTAAAAATCGCCGATATATATATTGATTATTTTCTGAAAAAATATCGATATTTTGATATATCGATTTTTTTTACCCAAGCCACCTTACCTAAGCTAGTATATGTACGTGCTGACAGTTTACGATTTGTAATTTTCAGCCATTTACCTGATCATTTTTTTTGGTCACAATAAGACAGTCACGTTTGAACGCTCGTTGCTTCATAACGCAACCGAATATTTGGTCAGTTTTTACGCTACTGATATGAGAACTAGTACTTACCTAATATAACTTACTCAGCCTTACTTACCTTATCATTTTTTTTTTGGTCATGATAACTGGGTTTTCAGGCGCCCTATACAGAGAACGCAACTACTTTACGCCAGGCAGACCGACATATTTGGCATCAGAGAGTTGCTCTTTATCTTGTCAATCTAAAATAAATCATTTAGGATATCGTTACCAAAAATGTCGTGACTCGTGACCTTCCGTAATAGCATGCAAAATCATACAAAATCTTTGGCGACAGCCACGAAATAGTAGCTTTTCGTTTGACATTAAAAGTTGTAGGCGTTCGCCGAGGCTGTAATCGAAGCTGTAGGCTGTTGAGCTTAGAGAATACGAATTTCTTACACGAAATGTCAAAAAGTGATTCCATATCACCCCGCTTACAGCCGCGCGGCGCTAGTGTCGAACAGCCAAGAAAACATAAACAAGTGAATACCAATCTCGATCTCACGGCTGTAACATCCGATGTGATTACGGCTGTTTTAATATTTGCTCTTAGAGAATAGCACTGCTGAACATCTACAGGTTTATTAAATCTCATAGGATGCAGCAACGAAGTATAATTTATGGTTAATTGAACTTACCTTAAGTGAACTTCAACCAAAATTATACGAGTTGCTGCATCCGTAGAGATTTAAGATCCCACCCCACCCACTTCTCTTAGTTTGTTGCCCCTATTCTTTACTTGCGGAATGATAAAATGTTATGAATTATCCTCTCTAAAAAGAATGACGGACGAACTAACACCGCCATCTAGGAAAGCAAGGCGGAAGTACTATAAAACCAATTGATTGTCTTTTTTCAGTTTTAAATTAAATAAATAATATCTAAATGGCGTGTGATGATGCAGTACCACAAAATTCGGACTACAGGTTTATTAAATCTCATAGGATGCAGCAACGAAGTATAATTATATGTATAGACAAGAAACTTATTCTAATACAATTGACATGGAAAGACGACACAAAGGAACTGCTTATTTCTACAGAAATTTCTTACAGCAGCCCTACAAAGAGAAAATACGATATAAGAAAATGGACAGAGCGTGCACAATCACATAAAAAAAGTACTTTAGATCTACATACTAAAAATTCTAAAAAATAATAATAATAATAATAACACAGTCACAAACACAGTATTATAACCAGAATAAATAATAATTTATAATACCATACTTACTAATTGAAATAAATACAAAATAATTTGCCTATAATATATAAATACTATATGTATATTTAATAACGGTATTTATATGGATTCTTGAAGATAATGCTCTTTTAACCTTTTTTTGAATAATCCGATAGTGGGGCTATCGCGAACAGCATGAGGAAGTGAGTTCCACAATCTGACTGCATGAACAGTGAATGAGTAAAAGTTGGAACGATGTGGTGGGAGGGAAAGGTTCATTCTAACACTGGATCTACATGGGATGTGGAGGGGTCGGGAAAAGTTGAATCGATCAACAAGATAGGAGGGAGATAGAGGATTGTACAGGATATTATATAGTAAGCTTAGGATATGGGAGTTGCGACGAAGACGGATGGGAAGCCACTTGAGTTTTAATCTATATTCAGAAATGTGATCGAACTTTTTTAGACCAAAAATAAAACGGATACAGAGATTCTGCAGGCGTTCTAATTTTGTCAGTTGTTCCTCATTTAGGTCTAAGTAGCAGGAATCGGCATAGTCGAGGATAGGGAGAATAAGGGTTTGGACAAGGAGAATTTTGGTGGGAATAGGCAAGAAATTTTGGAGGCTCCTCATCATGTGCAACGAGTGGTGTACCTTTCTGCTGACTTCATTGATCTGAGGTTTCCAACTAAGATTACTGTCCAAGATGATCCCTAAATTTTTAGCTGAGTCAGAATAGCCGATAACAGTACCATCATATATGACTGGAGGTACATTGCGTAGGTGTTGAGTCATGTATTTGCTGCCAATTATGATGGCCTGCGATTTTTTCGGATTCACAAGCAAACCGAAAGATCTGGCCCAGACGGCTATTTGTTGTAGGTCGGTATTAATGCCAGCAATTGCAGAATTGATATCTTCGATGGAACAATGCCGATAAATTTGCAGGTCGTCTGCGTATAAATGGAAGAATGATATGATTAATGTGGCGATAACATTAATAAAAATAGAGAATAGGAGGGGAGAGAGAACGCCACCTTGAGGAACACCCGCTTCAATATCGCACCAATCTGAGGTGGCCTCATCTGAGCGGACACGTTGCGAGCGTCCTCGAAGGTAGGTGTCGAACCAGTCCACCACTGTGGGAGATATGTTAAGGGAACGAAGGATGGAAAGGATGATATCAAAGTCTACAGAGTTAAATGCACTGCTAAAGTCAAGGAGAACTAAGATTGTAATACATTTGTTATCCATTGCTAGTCGGATATCATCTGTGACTTTTAGCAGCGTTGTGACAGTACTGTGACCTGGGCGGAAACCGGATTGGAATGGAGAAAGTAAGTTATTAGAGGATAGGAATTGGGAAAGCTGTTTATGGACAATGTGTTCAAGGATTTTAGAGAGATAGGGTAGTATGGATATTGGCCTGAAATCGGAAACGGAAGATGGATTTGGTGTTTTTGGAAGTGGAATAATATTAGCACGTTTCCATGCTGAAGGGAAAGAACTCATTGTCAAGGAGTAGTTAAGGATATGTGTGAGAATTGGCAAGAGTTCAGGAAGGGTAAGTGATATCATGCGAGGGCTTAGGTTATCATTGCCTGCTGCACTAGATGTTATAGCCATGTGTTTACGTACTTCATCATCAGAGACAGGCGTGAATGAAAATGGAGTACAGGAAGGGAGAGGGAGAGAGCGAAGATGGGATATAGTACGGGCTTTAGTGTTCTGGTCGACAACTACTGGTGGGACAGAGAAATGAGTGTTAAGCTCATTTAAGTCAACCGTGTTATTGAGGCTGGCGGATGATTTGCCAAAGCCGAGTGATGAAAGAAACCTCCACAGTTGAGAAGGGTTGCTTTGTTCAATGGATGAGTGTATGTGACGTCTCTTAGCCTCCCTACACATACGACTGCAACGATTTCGTAGATATTTATATTTTAACAAGTTCTCATTAGTCGGCCGTTTTTTGTACCTACGCATGGCACGGTTCCGTTTGGCCATCATAGTAACGATATCTTGCGTTAACCAGGGTGCCGGTGCATGTTTTACTCTTACCTTTTTTAGAGGAGCATGTTTGTCAAAAATCCTGGTTATAATTTCAGTTAAGATTGTCACCTTTTGGTCAACATCCGAAGCCGAGTAGATTGGAGACCAGTCAGCGTTGGAC
Organism: Plebejus argus; assembly: GCA_905404155.3. NCBI lineage: Eukaryota > Metazoa > Arthropoda > Insecta > Lepidoptera > Lycaenidae > Plebejus > Plebejus argus. Next base: position 13,496,840 of record FR989927.1, on the reverse strand, counting down.
ACATCACGTTTAAAAGCCTTCAAATCAATTGCCTTTAAACTACGTAAAAGAAGAAACTTGGGTTTACGTCTGGGTGGTTTAACTTTCAGGGAAAGGAAAATTAGGTCATGATATGAGAGGGTCAATCTCATACTTGGTTAATGGCTGTGAAAGTGTACAAATTACTCAGTTTGCAAAACAAAGGAACAATAATTTTGTAAATAGAAGATTTAAGGCAAACAGCAAAAGTTGGCAGTATGTACTATCAAGAATTTGATTCCTATGCAGATGGGGGACCTACGTAGTTTGGTCGCGTTACGTCAAACCCAGCGGACAGATCACAATTAACATTGAATTGACATGAATCATGATCCGACCAATTGACGTTGTTCTGCCTAGAAATCAATTTCCTCGATGGTACATATTTGTGTAACGACACTCGACAGTGACGGTGTCCATGAACATCGAGACTGAGCGGCTTTACAAATTATTATGTATTTATTGTACTACTATCCCACCAAAAACTTATATGTAAAAATGCAGAGCCAAGTTCCATACAAATATTATTCTTGTCTATGGTCTTCGCCGTAAAAAGGATGGAGATCTAAATAAGTGCCAAGTTTCATGGAAAATCGAAATATGTATGTATAGGAACCAAATAACATTATGAACAAATAATAGAGTATTTCTGTGCTTTATTGAATACTAGCGACCCGCCCCGGCTTCGCACGGGTGCAATGCTGATCAAAGCGCACGGAGTGCGCGGCCAAGTTCCAGCAGGCCGCGCACGGCATGTGCACTATTTACACGAACCGTTTCGACGCACTTTTGTTTTGACCCCCCTGTATCTAAGTGCCTATTGCGAGTGCAAAGATAAAATTTTACCTACGTAATTATATACTAGTACTTAAGCAATATACCAAATTTCATACATATAGCTTCAGTAGATCCTGAAATATGTCCTTGTAAAAATAGCTAATTTTGGCACTGACTCACTGACCGGTAATCAAAACCTCTAGGCCACTTCCAATTATTGTCCTAGCGTTATGAAATTTGGCACACAGGTCGGGTGTTTTATGTAGACTACCAAAAAATTCAGAAATTTAAGAAATTTAAGAAATCCGTCAAGCGTGAGTCGGTTCATCTACGAAATTTAAAGGCCACTTCCAATTGTCCTAGCGTTATGAAATTTGGCACACAGGTCATGTGTTATAATTATGTAGATTACCAAAAAATTTAGAAATTTTAGAAATCGGTCAAGCGTGAGTCGATTCGTCTTCACACTTCCAGTGTCCAGTGGCCAGGAGGCCACTTCCAGTGTCCCAGCGTTATGAAATTTGGCACAAAGGACGTGTGTTACATATGCAGATTAACAAAAAATATAAAATTTAAGAAATCGGTCAAGCGTGAGTCAGCTCATCTACGAACTTTAGATAAAAATTCCAGTGATACATGAGAAACGATGAGGAGGGTGGAAGGACGAAGGGGGTATAAAATATTGTCATGTATAATGCACACTGTTTAGTTTATTAAATAAAAACTGTTTACTTAAGAATTTGGCTTCTATTGGTAGTTTAACGCCACTAGTGCCATCTATCGAAAGTATTGTTTATATCGGATGTGAAAAAGAAAAAAATATATGTATATAATTTCTTGAAAAAAGTACTGAAATCCCACCAAAAACATACCTGTTAAAATGGGGCCAAGTTCCGTAGATTAGCTAATTATTGGTCTAAAAAAAGAGTTGAAATCCAATCCAATGCCAAGTTTAGATGCACTTCCATCGATCGTCATCATCTTCATCAACAGCCTGATCCATAATACTTCTAAATTTGAACTTGGCAGGTTCCCGTGCTATATGTAACACTTGATTAATTATTGTGAAATTACATAATATTTATTGAATTCAATTAACCTGCCAAGTTCAAATTTAGAAGTATTATGGATCAGGCTGTTGATGAAGATGATGACGATCGATGGAAGTGCATCTATACTTGGCATTGGATTGGATTTCAACTCTTTTTTCAGACCAATAATTAGCTAATCTACGGAATTTGGCCCCATTTTAACAGGTATGTTTTTGGTGGGATACTAAATACACTACAGAAAATCTGTGAACGTTGTATATAAAAACATAGCGGCCCGCTCCGGTTTCGCACGTGTATAAAATATATAGCCTACGTGATTAAAATCGATTCAGTAGTTTTGATAAATTGCAATCCATAAATTATGGTTTTATTTAATCTAATCTTATCTCACCTTATGTAGGTACTTATAATTACTATAAGTGCGATTTAAAAATTAACCTTAGAATAGAATATAATTTATATTTTAAAACTACTATCATTAATCATACAATTATTTATCGTAACTTACTTATAATTACTGATACGTTGTCGCGCTGAAAAGCACGTTTTTATAATAAACTAGCTGTCCCGGCAAACGTTGTTTTGCCATTTAAAGTATATTCTACATCATCAGTTGATACATGTTTTACCCCCTCTTTTGTCCCCTAAGAGGGTGTGGGGGGGGAAGGTCATACACCAGATGTTAAGTTGAAAAACACAGTTAATACCTAATATGAAGTAAGTCCACTAAAGAAAAAAGTTGTATACAAAATCTGACCCCTCTTTGGTCCCCAGAGAGGGTTGAGAGGGGAGGGGGGGGAGGATTTTTATACACCAGATGTTGAGTTGGAAGAAGACAAATATAATATATCTGTGAAAACCGTATGCAAATCGGATCAGTAGTTTTCGTGTTAAAGAAAAAGTTTGATACAAAATCTGACCCCCTCTTTTGTCCCCTTAGAGGGGTGGGGGAAAAAATTTTATACACCATATGTTAAGTTGGAAGAAGATAAACATATCAGCGAAAACCACATTCAAATCGGATCAGTATTTTTCGTGTGATGCTGGAACAAACATACAGACAGAAAGAGTGACAGACAGACAGACAGACTAAAAACTAACCACATTTTTGGCTTCTATAGCGATGTAGTGACATAGGTGTAATTTCGGGTGTCATTTCATATCTTCTAAGTACAGAATTTTCATTTCTACAACAGGATTTGTCTTCCCCGCACGCGCTTTGGTGACGCCCACTATCGTAATATTTTAATTTCGCCATAATTTCAAAACCAAACGTCCAATTTTAATCATTCAAAGACCAAATATTATCTACATAAACTGTACTTAGTGATAAAAGAATTTATTTTGATAAGGATTAATAGCGTGAGTAAAATATATCCGTTTTAATGTAGTCCAAAAAAAATTCAGGATTTTTAAATAAATAAATGGTTATTGTGCCTCACTCGACATAGATAGGTATAGTGTGTCGCGGACTTTTTTGTAGATATTTATAAGATCTACAATTACTTAGAACATTTTATGGTTCTATCTTTTATAGTTTAGGCAGCGTACGCAAAATAAGTAACTTTTCTAGCTGATTTTTTACACCTTGCGTCCGAAAAACTCAAATATCTTACGGAACCCTACTTTTTTCCAAAATAAAATGTAGCCTATGTTCAGCAGAAATAATGTAAGATTCCAATAGCGAAAGAATTTTTCAAATCGGTCCAGTAGTTTCGGAGCCTATTCGACTCAAACAAACAAACAAACAAACAAACAAACAAACAAAAAATCAAATCTTTCCTCTTTATAATAGTAGTGTAGACGAGTCCGATCGCTGCTAAATTCAAAGTGCTATAGGGAAAACCGCGGCTCTTGCCGCACCGGGCGGCCGGCCGGTACCGCCGCAAACGCTACGTCCTGCAATTTTTAAATCTGTAATATCTTCGAAAATATTCACTTAAATCATACGGTGTAAAGGGCCATATAGATCTATATTAAATGAACAATGTATTCAAGGTATTTAATTGGTTAAGGATTAATGCTGTATTGGTTAAAATCGCTTCGAAAATTAGCCATTATTAGTCGTAAAAAGTAAATGACAAAAAAAGTTATTGTGGGTTATCCATAAGAGATAGACATATACCATCACGGACTTTTCTGTAGACCTTTTCAATGTGTACAATACTTAGTACATTATTTTGATAAAACTCGTAGGGTTCAGCCTGCGTTTGCAATGTAAGCGGAAAAAATGTAATTATTTACGACATCACATTAGAAACCTCAAAAATAACAGTACTTCTCCACTATTTAATGGATGTTATTATACATATAAACCTTACTCTTGAATCACTCTATCTATTAAAAAAAACCACATCAAAATCCGTTGCGTAGTTTCAAAGATTTAAGCATACAAAGGGACATAGGGACAGAGAAAGCGACTTTGTTTTATACTATGTAGTGATGATCTATAACAATTGATGTTATTTAAATAATGCGAGATCTTAAAGTAGATTAGATCTAACTTGGCCAGTTTTCATTACATCAGTCATTAATTCATAAAGTTATTAAACATTTTAATTCTGATGAAAACTAGCCAAGTCAAATCTAATCTAGTTTAAGATCTCACATTATTTAAATAACATCAATTGATAGAATTGATAGATTGAAAAAGATCCTACATATATAAATAATAATATACTTAATTAAATAGAATTCTAGCTAGAAAATAATATGATATTGTATAATAATGAAAATAGTGATGATAATTAATGTAATGTTTGTTTTCCAGAGAATGTATGATGTACCAATATTTGAACTAATGATGATAGAATGTGTTATGTTTTTATGGGAATATTATATAGAAAATGTAAATGTCTATAGTTTATACTTAGGAAGTGTTAGCTAAATGTATCACTCAATTTATTTTTGTAACACGTGTTTCTCGCCGTGTATAATAATTTGTAAAATTATTTTGTGAGAAATAAAGTCTTAAACCTTAAACCTCAATTGTTATAGATATTCATTAAAGCAAAGAAATATACTCTATTATTTGTTCATAATGTTATTTGGTTCCTATTATTTCGATTTTCCATGAAACTTGGCACTTATTTAGATCTCCATCCTTTTTACGGCGAAGACCATAGACAAGAATAATGTTTGTATGGAACTTGGCTCTGCATTTTTACATTTATGTTTTTGGTGGGATATCATTACTTTTTGTAAAGAAAACTTTCCGAGCAAGGTTAGACACCTTAATCTTCCCAGTTCAAACATACATAATATTCGACTATATTCAATCGCAAACCTTAAAGGGACTGTTTCCCCACTTCCCGACAAGTGTCGGATATGCTATCCGCAAGTTATCTGGCAGATACTTATTCTGTCAGAAAAGTTGTAGATAGCCTATCTGAAACTTATCAGGAAGTGGGGAAACAGCCCCCAAGCCTTATTGAGTATCAGACGAATAAAACAAAGAAAATCCAAGCGAATGGAAAAAGCAGCTACCATCAGGAGGCATTGGAATAATACGGTATAACACAAGTGTATTTCCAACCATTAACTAGGTATAGGGTACAACTTATTGTGCGGAAGTGTAGCTATTGTTACAGCTATCTAACAGAGAGACAGACAGATGGACGGACGGACGGACGGATGGATGGACAGACGGACAGACAGACGTATTAAAAGAATTCTATGTCTATTCCCAGGACTCAAACTATATCTCCATACCAAATTTAAGAACAATCGGTACAAGCAGTTTGGACGTCAAAAGGTAACAGACAGACACACTTCATAAAGTCACCTGTTATTCATTTCCTAAAGTTTTTCACTTAACAAATTATATTTATTAAAATTAAAATAAAATAAACATAGACTTATATATTACTAAGGACAGGGTCAATCGCGCGTTGCAATGATGCCGATTCGTAGGAGTCAAAACGCTCCGTTTGACTCCTACGTGACTTAGTCGTCTGTGGTCCGCAGAACAAATCAGGTGGGTCATCGTATGCCTTACAGTGCCCTAGAAATGCCTAATTGTGTAGTAAAAGGCTGCAAAAATTATATTAAAAAAGTTAAAAAAGCACATGGAATATCTTATCATCGGTAAGTATCACAAACTGTTTGTTTATGTAAAGAAATAATTAATTTATAATTTTACTACCGATGTCCGCCATCATCCGCCATGGCTACTGTTTTACCGAGTAATGACGCGCAACCCCTACGTTCCACTTGGCGTTGAAAACGATCAAAACGCTAAAAATAGGAGGCATTTTCCGCGTTTTGATCGTTTTCAACGCCAGGTGGAACGCGGGGTGCGTCGGTAAAACAGCATTCGCACGCGGCCGAATATTGTGTCGCACTACGTAGTTCAATCGATTTTTCATAGATGGCTCTCTATTTCCTTGTATGAAAAACCTATTAGCAAAATGTTCTCGTAGGCATATCCTGACATATAAATCGATGAAAATAAATATTTAAGGGGGGTCTCCATACAAAAAACACAATTTTTGCCTAGTTTCGTTCTGTCCAACTCGCACTTGACCGATATTTTTTGTCTTCTGATTTTTCCCTACGCTTACACACAATTACCGAGCTGGATTCCAAATTTTAGCCTTCTAGGTCATCTGGAAGTAGGTTAGAATTTTGATCTATAGGTCAGTCAGTCAGTCAGTGATAAAAATCTAGATTTTCGGGCGTTTATATCTTAATAACCGTTTGAGCTGTGCTCATGAAATTTAGAGCATATATTTATCTCGCAAGTCTCATTATATGAGCCAAATTTGAAACGTTTATGTGAAATATCTTCTGAATTATGAGGGGGTCAAAAGTAGCTGCAAATGGTTCGCTCGCACACACGGTGCTGCTCGCCATTCTGTTATGCTGGAACTTGGCTTGACACGCTACCGCGTGTCTAGATTTTCAGATATTTGTGTAACGACACTCGACAGTGACGGTGTCCATGAACATCAGGAGACTGAGCGGCTTTACAAATTATTATGTATTTATTGTACTAATATTTTCAGTTTCTTATTATGTATCTAAATCTCTTCAAAGTTAATAGTATTATCTTCAAACCGGTGAATTGATTCATCATAGTATTCCAAAGGTAGGTCATCTGCTGGTGGATGCGTAGGGAATGGTGGAGGAGTTTTTAATTTTCTTAGTGGTAATACTGTATCATACACATAACACATGGCTCCTGTTTCGCCTGGTATGCCGACGCCCATCATCCACAGAATATTGTGTTTCGTGTTTATTCTAAGAACCTTAACACCACGAAGTATTCTCCAACTAAAAAAAAATTGTTAGATTTAAAATAAAGAAAAAAAAGCATAAGGTTGATTTACGTCTTAGGGTCAATTCAGACCGCTACGCGACGCGTAGATGCGTTTCTAAATGGCAAATATTTTCTAAATTTGTTGCACAGAACTTGACACGGAGGTCGTGGGTTCGATTCCCGCGTTGGAAACATGTTACATATTTCCAAGTTTGGTTAGGTTAGGACAATGCAGGCTGATCACCTGATTGTCTGACAAGTAAGATGATCCATGCGTCGGATGAACACGTAAAAATTCGGTCCTGCGCCTGATCTCTCGCCGGTCGTGTCGGTCTTCCGTCCCACTGGGTTATGAGACTAAAGGAATAGAGAGTGCTCTTGTGTACTGCGCACACTCTTAGGCACCATAAAATTACTCCTGCGTAGCTGGCCTGGTTTCAATGAAACCGGCCACCGTCACCGAAACTGGCGTGGGAGCTACTAGCAGGGCCCCCGTAAGGGCTACTGGCACCTGTGTGCAAAAAAAGGATTTTGGCGCCCCTTTACTTTAGGCACATTTTTTGAGTCCTTGGTTTTGGCGCCCCTAAAGATGGCAATTTGGCGCCCCTAGAGGATGGCGCCCGTGTGCATTGCACACGTTGCACATATGGTAGCGGAGGGCCTGGCTATTAGTATATTTATTATAATTATTAAAACTTGTCAATAAATAATATACTTAATTCATCAAGCCCCAAGCAGTCGCATGCAACCGCGATAACAATAGATAAGTTGTTTTTCTCACGATCGACAGGGTTAATTTACTTTTTGCTTACCAATATTTTTTTACCGACTAACAAGTGTGTATTCAAATATACTAGATCTAGATTGTATTGTATTAAATTATGGGTAATGTTAAACTGTACCTGTTACCCATGTGACCTGGCATTTTGGTCCCGGGCCATACTCTTGCTTTTTCACCACCAGCTCCAATATTGCCAGGTCGTCTATGAGTTTTTGTTACACCATGAGAGGCTGGCATACCTTTAAAGCCCCATCTTTTCATAACACCTTGAAACCCCCGGTCGATGCTGAAATTTAAAAAAATCAATTTCATATTTCATAACATAAGTATAATTTTTTTTTATAAAAATTGTTGCTTACGTTTTAGCCCTTATATCAACATAATCGCCAACTCTGAAGTGTGTAGCAAATAAAGGTGTTCCAGTTTGTAATTTAGCTTCTGGAGAAACCATAAATCTACACATATGTTTCTTAGGTAGCATTCCAACCGATGAAAATAATCCTGAATAATCTTTTGTGACAGTACTGGGGTCTACTGTTTCAGAACCAACAAGCAGACACCCTAAAGTTTTCTTATCTTTCCATTTTCTGTTTTTAATAACCATAGGATCATAATTTTCTGGAGGTATATACTTTATGACATGATTATCTACAACCTGCAAATACCATTATTTTAATATAGAAATTATCTGATAATGTTAGCTTAAGTCAATCAGATTCTGACTTTATGATCATATGGACAGGAAGTACAGTCTTGAATACACATAATAATTATGTATGTGTATATAGCTTAGTTTTAGGGCTTTGGCACAAGAATCAATGTGCATAAGACTTTTGAGTACACCCAATGTATGTGATTGTTCTGTTTGTTTGACCAAATAAAAACATTATATTTTCTCAAGTTTCTTGCAAAAACATCTACATACAGAATGAATATACATTGGCATTTTCTTACTGTCCCCACTTCCCACATATTTACAACTCATTTCACTGTAGCTAAGAGTTCAGTCTCAGAATCTTTATAGCATCATCATGTTATCCAAACAGTTTGGACTAAAATGAACTTATGCACCTCAAGGTTAGTTTAATTCAAAAGGAACCAATGGTCACAGTTTCTTTATTAATTACTTGTGATGGTAAATTGGTGCAAGTGCAAATTTGTGAGCCAACATACCTGTAAAAGTGTAGTTTGGAATTTTTTGCCATCTTTAGACCACAAAGGGTAATTCCCAATTTTCCGAGCAATAAGTCCAACTCTACGTATAAAAGGATTCCACTGAACTTGTTCCTGTGTTTCACTTTTAACTAAAGGTGATTCTAATGAACATTGCAATGCAAGTTTATCTTGTTTTACTTCTTCAATGAAGTCTTTATTATCTTGTGTAAGAAATTCATTAGTCATCTACAATAATTAAAATAACATTATTACAACTTACAGGGCTGAGAACATGGACTTTGTTGGAGTTATTAATATATACTAATATTTTATATTATAAATGCGAAAGTATATCTGTCTGTCTGTCTCTCTTTCATGCTAAAACTACTGAACCGATTGTAATGAAATTTTGTACACAGATAGTTAGTCTAAAGCCTGAGAAAGGACATTTGTGTATATCTATTGCCGATAGGGTTGCCAACTCTCGAAAGGGCCAACCCGGGAGAATCCTGGGGGGGGGGAGTTAAAAAAAAGTTTAAAAAAATACTCGCAGTGATTATCTTCCTGTCCTGTCCATACTTCATCTTAAAAATTTTCACTAAGTCAATAGATATTAATATACTTAGACAATAATTATTACTTTTTGAAAAAACCGGAGAAATTATCGTTCTCCGGGAGGACGGGAGGTTAAGCATTATTACCGGAGTCTCCTGGGCAATCCGGGAGGGTTGGGAACCCTAGTTGCGGCTATAACAACAAATACTGAAAACCAAATAAAATTGATATTTAATAATTATTTAGAAGAGTTGAATATCAACCCCAGTTTTTAACCCCCCACGCAAAAAGAGGGGGTTTTAAGTGTGACGTGTCTATCAGTCTGTCTATCTGTAACCATTATAGTTTGGAGTAAGCGTACCGCGGAAGCAACTCTGTCGTGGAAATTTTGCAATTTGCAGTGATGGGAACTACCGCGCGCTATAAGCTGAAGTCCACGCGGACGGAGTCGCGGGCAACAGCTAGTATTATAATAAATTACGATACAAGATAACTGCAGTTTAAAAATACAATTCTTACTCACAACTCTCTCCTTTGGCACATACCAGTGAGGTGGTCTGTACCTTGGCGGAGTATAGTTTCCGTTGCATCTTATTTGGCCTATTTGAGAATTGATCCTAAAACAAGTAAATTAGTGTAGGCTCAGTGCTATTTTTTATCACATTGAGTATCATATTTTCTTAACCCATTCAATGCCACCAATCCACCTGTAACATCACCGGTGGTGCCACTTGATTTTTTTGTTTTTTCTAACTTAAAATACATTGATTAACGTATTTTATATATTAAATAATGCAATAAATAACGAAAACCTGTCTAAATACGATAAACGCACCAATTGCGTTGGTGGCACTGGTGAGACAAATCCAATCACAAGTGCCATTCAACGCACCACATGCGTTGACACTTGACGCTTTTGTTTTAATTGAACTGTGTTATGCAACATAGTGGGTAGCTGTGTATGTGTGCTAGTTTTTTTCTATATACAGTTAACTGCTTATCAAGCTACCCACGGTAATTCAAAGTCCTTTCTCCCTTTCATTCTTAGAAAAAAATAAAAACATTAAAATAAAATCCTTATAATTAAATAAAATCCTTACTTATTTAAAAAATTTTTTTCTTAAATATTGAAAAATACAACTGGTCAGCTAGTAAAAGATTTTGTATCAATTGAATCATAAATACAATGAATGGTTGTTAAAATTTACTAATTTGAACATAGTAGTGTTGCGTCATGCATGAAACCATCCAACAAAATTCGCCGTTGAACGCACCATTTGCGTTATGGTAATTTTATTCATAAAATATACCATATATCGAAGAAAAATTGTAATGTATATATTGCTTACTTTTATGTTCTTAGTCAAAAATTTCTCACTCTAATTCAATAAAACTGAAAATATCTTGAGTTGAAATCAGGCAGTATTTGGGCTAACGGATTTTTCGCTGTCAAAAAAAACCGAAGGTCCAGACCGAAAACCGACAGTGTCACCACATGTAAATTAAATCTCCAGTAAGTAGCTAATGAGGCCAAAGATTCAAATTAAAATATATTGCCATTATAAAGAAAAACCGGGAAAAAAATCAAAGGTACCTCAACGCAGGTGCATTTGTGGCGTGAGGAAGTAAACTTCGCAAAACGCAAATGGTGCGTTGGTGGCATTGAATGGGTTAATTATTATATTTTGTAACGATGAACAAACCTTAATCTTTTGAAAAGAGATATTATTTTAAACTTTGTATTAGCCATTTTTAAAAAATGACTTATTTTTCAGTACAAGAAGAAACAGGCTTAATACCTAATTATAAATTGAAATACAATATTCACAAAATATATTCAGCACGCTGCGACCAAATTCTTTCGCCTGTGACTTCACAGATTAGAGTATATAGAGTAGATGTGACTTCTTCTTCTTCGTCCTGTAGTGTCTACTCTTTAATACTCTAATCTGTGCTGTAGTGACATTTTGAGTGACAGGTATAGGGACCGTGCAGAGCGACGACACTGCCACAAGTGGCGAATAGCCGAAACTTTTACTAAAATTTTACTGTCAAGCTCTAGTGAAGCTACGGAAAATTAGAAGATTTCTTATCAAATTCTGAGTATTTTCAAGAATTGAAATGTATTGTTGTATTCCCGGATGTAAAAGAAATATAAAGGCAAATCGAACGATGTAAAATTTTACTATTTTTCTGCCAAAATATTCACATGGCTTTGCTTAATGAAAAACGAAAGAAATGGATAAAAGACGGTAAAAATATACGTAAGTATTTAAAAAGTTCCATGAGTGTTAAGTGTAGATTAATAAAAACACTAAATTTTGTAGATTATAACCGTAAATTCATTTTTTATGAACACAATATGAACATAACCTATAACCATTGCTTTCTTTCAGTAAACATCCAAACTGGCTTCCATCTTAATTGATATACATACATAGGCACCGCTCATTTAATTGGCATAAAGTTGCATCAAAAGTAAGGATAATTTGGAGAAGTCCTGCCAGGAATTCAACACTGAGGATAGTATTGAACTTGAACCATCTTGTCAAAGTGTTGGTTCTCAAAAGGATGATTCTTCAAGTAAGAAAAAGATTAGTAGTGCAGTCTTTGTGTGTTATTTAAAGAATACATACCTAAATGGTGTTTACACTTATGAGATCCAGACTGAAATTAGTTAAAAATAGTGACAGACAAAAGTTGTGAAGATGGTATCGATCGAATCGCAGAAGGTTGAAATAAAAGCATTTATTTTAGTGAACTTGTTTTATTTTATTAATCCACAAGCATTTTCAGTAATTAATATAAGTATTTTTGCATAGCTTCATTATTTTATTGTAATATTTATCAAGTTTTTACTTTCTATGCTGACGGATGCTATTAATTACTTTTTCAGATATTTTCTTAGTTAACTAGATAAGCTTTATACATTTTTATTCACTCTTCCATTCTTTGTTTACGGGTAGAAAGTAGAAACCCTTAATATTATATTTAATATTATAAAAATATACTTAATATTATAAATGCGAAAGTGTGTCTGTCTGTTAGTACTTCACGCCCAAACCGCTAAACCAATTTTGCTGAAATTCTATACGGATTTACTTTGAGCCCCGGGAAAGGACATAGGATACTTTTTATCCCGGGAAAATGTACGGTTCTCGCGCGATAAATGATTTTTGGCGCAACGGAGTTGCGGGCGTCATCTAGTCTTTAACTTTAATATTTCGATCGCGGATTCTTGGAAATCTGTCGTTGTTCTCGCGGCCGCATGTGGCCACTTGGGAGTGTAAGTATTATATCATTTTATATTGTAAAACATAAAAAAACACTCATAAACTAGCCAGGGTCAAGGAGAATGCAAAGTCAAAGTCACTCACAAGTTACGTCTTTTACTCGCATCGTGGCGCTGCTGTCGAATTACGACGCCCTCTATAGTTTCTGCACGGTCCCTATGACAATTTTTATTTTCTTAATATGGCACTTCGGTTTTAAAAAAGAAGAAGAAGAAGGCACTTCGGCTATAAAACCATGGCCAGTGTCAAGTAATTGCGGGAAAACAATATTCTATATAATCGACGTCGTTTTTCTATTTCGTCAGATCCAAAGTCTAGTCAAAGTCTAAAGCAAGAAATACACGGTCGTCAACGGCGGTTGACGACCTCGCAAAATCTATAATGAAAAACTCGTTGACAACACGTTGACAACCGTATCGCTGGCAACGCGCATACAATTTTTTGCTGTTGACGATCGCCGTTGACGACCGTGTATTCGGTGTTTAAAGCAAGAAATACACGGTCGTCAACAGCAAAAAATAGTATGCACGTTGCCAACCACACTGTGGTCAACCAGTTTTTCATTATAGATTTTGCGTGGTCACTGGTCGTCAACCGCCGTTGACGCAAGAAATACACGGTCGTCAACGGCGGTTGACGACCACGCAAAATCTATAATGAAATGAAAACTGGTTGACAACACCTTGACAACCGTGTGGCTGGCAACGCGCATACTATTTTTTGCTGTTGACGACCGCCGTTGACGACCGTGTATTCGGTGTTTTAGTAACGTAACAGTCAATACTCAATATACCATAAACCTATAAAGTATATTATAAGTCTATGCAATATTATACAGTCAAAGCTCCGCTAGGAGTAAATCTGTTCCGTGAGTCAAAGAGTCAAGTCGATCGATTCAGTAAAGTGGTAGACGCTTTACTGTCGAAAGTTTTTTCGATGGAGTTTTGGAGGGAACACAAAATAGGACGTTTCTGGATATTTCATCACTTTCCTACACTTTGTGCACGATAACGAATATCTAATGGTTAATATTCTACCAATATTACACATTAAAAACCCAGTTAACACAATTTTAGGAAAATAATTATACAAAAACACAACATCACTCTTTCACATTCCCAGCAAAACTCTATCAAAAGTTTCAGTAAAGCGTCTACCACTTTACTGAATCGACCGACTTCTTGACTATCACTTGACTTTCTGACTGTAATGACTTTTACTGAGACTTTGATTAGACCACAGATTAAGTATACATAGATGGATTCTTAGCTCGCCAGCGCGTGGCCATTTTATGCTTGTGTGCAATTGCTGTAGTGTGCGTGTAGGGATGGCGTATATCGATAAAAATATAAAATTAGACTACAACTATCGACCAAGTCGACCATAATTTTATGTTACAGATTTTTATTAAACGACATCAAAAAAGGAGGTTATCAATTCGACCTGCATGTTCAATTTAGGATATATTATGCTCATTAAATTAGAAGTCGCTTTCAATTTGGTGAAAAGGTATTTTTTATCTATTTATTAAGTGTATGAAAATACTTAAATACAGGGTGCAATTAAACCTTCCTGCCAAATTTTGATATATTGATCCTTGTTCAAAATAAAAATACACGTATTTTTCTTTTAATATAGTCACTCAGTACTAAAATGTTATCCTAAAAAACACTACAATTAAAATGGACACTACGCGTCGCCGGCGGGTGAGCGCGCGCGCGCCTCCCCCCCACGTCACCCCCGCTCATTCCCACCGCCACGAGTAACCGTTCTGCGTCGATTTTAAATGAGATAAAATATGTCATTAAAAAAATAACACCCAATTTTTTTTGCTAAATGACCTCTCCTAATGATACCTAAGCCCTGGAAAAAATTTGGCAGGATGGTTTAATTGCACCCAGTATAAACAAAATATTTAAGTATATAATTACACAAATAGTTAAAAATAATAATAATATATAATAATAATAATAATAAAATAATAAAAAAATAATAATAAAAAAATAATAATAAAAAAAATAAAGTTAAAAATATACATAATATGTATACTCCATAAGCCACGAAAGCTTGTCCGGAGTGTAATAGCTAATATCAATAAAATCAACAGTTCTTATAAAACACAACAGAAGAACAAAATATATTATACTTTATTAAACTTAATTACTATTTACTATTAAGCAACTATTTTGTAGAATAACAATTATTATTATCAAAGAAATATAAGAATGAATCTCAGTCCTACTTATTTAAAGTAATTCCAAAAACGCTTAGGTGCATTTCTTTACCTATTAAAATATAATTATGTAATAATATTTATACAGAAAAAAACTTAAAATAGATACTTCGACGCCCCCTGAATAATGATATTATAATAATAATAATTAATAACCTAAGTAGGACTCTAGAGTCTAGACGATCAATTTTATTGTGCAATGTCACGGTGTGTGCAATCAAAATCATAGAGCACTAAACCATATATTATTCTTCACTTTCAATCTTATTATCAAATTAATAGTTGAAAATAATTATTATCTTCATTATAGGTCTCTCCGTCACCACCATAATATTGAACTCTTCTTTATGAGCATTCCAATAACCTGAAAAAAATAAATGGTTTAGTGTTAATAAATGTACTATACTACTACATACTATAAAATATTATACACATAATTCATAATATTGTATACGGGGCAATATGCTTTATGTAAGTATTCCATGCTTAACCCATCCAGCCCCAAGCGGAACCCAGGTGCCGCATAACAACTAAATATATATTATTGTGTCTGGAATTCGACAATTGAGGTATTAAATTTATTTTATTAAATGATTATGACTTTAGCCTTATTAAAATTTTACATTTTACTTATTAAAAAAGAGTACCTAATGCCAGGATAAAATTTCAAGAAGTATCTTTAAGTAACGAATTGAGTACTTACAGGGGGGAGATGTGAGAGCTGTTGATCATGCAATTATTTTACTCTCCGTTAGAACTTTCTTTATTTCAATAAAATCATTGTTTCAAACTTACGTTTGAAATGATAATTCCAAATTCCAATATTGTGATGCCTTCATAAGGGAGTAAGGATTAAAAACTTGCATGAAACTTGCGTCTAAAATATATAACTGTTTGTCGTCTATTTTGAAGCATTTTCAACCTGAAAAAAAAATCATTTAGTCCATGACATTATTTTTATCGATAAACTATAGTTCAAGTAAGGCGCATCCCTAAAATACACGTAAAAAACTATGCAATATTTATAGCCAAATTATTACTTGATGTGACATTTTTATCACTAATGCCTTATATAGCATGATTAATGGATTATTATACTTATAAATTTTCTTTTTTAGCTTACAAAAATACCGATTGATAAGCCCAAACAACGTTGTTGAAAACTTACGTATGTTATGTTAAATCCACGTGTTTGAGGCATTCCTTGGCCGTTTTTATGGTTTATTATATAGCGGAATCACAAAACGCAATAATTTAATGCATTGAACGTTCACTAAACACTTTTATTACCACTTTCTAAACATGAAATATGCAGACCTACGCCTTTGTTATGTTCTACTAAGTGGGACATAACATTACAGGTTTTTGACGTTTACACACCGATATGAGCTTTCTCTTTCACCCAAATCACTATATCGTTAGTTAGAAAGAGTAACATTATCAGCTGTCAAAATATAAGGCGGACTCCTATAGTATTATTACCTCAATGGATTAGACCACAGATTAAGTATACATAGATAGATTCTTTGCTCGCCAGCGCGTGGCCATTTTATGCTTGTGTGCAATTGCTGTAGTGTGCGTGTAGGGATGGCGTATATCGATAAAAATATAAAATTAGACTACAGCTATCGACCAAGTCGACCATAATTTTATGTTATAGATTTTTATTAAACGACATCAAAAAAGGAGGTTATCAATTCGACCTGCATGTTCAATTTAGGATATATTATGCTCATTAAATTAGAAGTCGCTTTCAATTTGGTGAAAAGGTATTTTTTATCTATATAATAAGTGTATGAAAATACTTAAATACAGGGTGCAATTAAACCTTCCTGCCAAATTTTGATATATTGATCCTTGTTCAAAATAAAAATACACGTATTTTTCTTTTAATATAGTCACTCAGTACTAAAATGTTGAGAAATAGCTTCCGAAAGTTATCCTAAAAAACACAATTAAAATGGACACTACGCGTCGCCGGCGGGTGAGTGCGCGCGCGCCTCCCCCCCACGTCACCCCCGCTCATTCCCACCGCCACGAGTAACCGTTCTGCATCGATTTTAAATGGGATAAAATATGTCATTAAAAAAATAACACCCAATTTTTTTTTGCTAAATGACCTCTCCTAATGATACCTAAGCCCTGGAAAAAAATTGGCAGGATGGTTTAATTGCACCCTGTATAAACAAAATATTTAAGTATATAATTACACAAATAGTTAAAAATATACATAATATGTATACTCCATAAGCCACGAAAGCTTGTCCGGAGTGTAATAGTTAATATCAATAAAATCAACAGTTTTTATAAAACACAACAGAAGAACAAAATATATTATACTTTATTAAACTTAATTACTATTTACTATTAAGCAACTATTTTGTAGAATAACAATTATTATTATCAAAGAAATATAAGAATGAATCTCATTCCTACTTATTTTAAGTAATTCCAAAAACGCTTAGGTGCATTTCTTTACCTATTAAAATATAATTATGTAATAATATTTATACAGAAAAAGACTTAAAATAGATACTTCGACGCCCCCTGAATAATGATATTATAATAATAATAATTAATAACCAAAGTGGGACTCTAGAGTCTAGACGATCAATTTTATTGTGCAATATCACGGTGTGTGCAATCAAAATCATAGAGCACTAAACCAAATATTATTCTTCACTTTCAATCTTATTATCAAATTAATAATTGAAAATAATTATTATCTTCATTATAGGTCTCTCCGTCACCACCATAATATTGAACTCTTCTTTAAGAGCATTCCAATAACCTGAAAAAAATATGGTTTAGTGTCAATAAATTGTCAATAAATGTACTATACTACTACATACTATAAAATATACACATAATTCATAATATTGTATACGGGGCAATATGCTTTATGTAAGTTTTCCATGCTTAACCCATCCAGCCCCAACCGGGACCCAGGTGCCGCATAACAATTAACAACTAAATATATATTGTGTCTGGAATTCGACGATTGAGGTATTAAATTTATTTTATTAAATGATTATGACTTTAGCCTTATTAAAATTTTACATTTTACTTATTAAAAAAGAGTACCTAATGCCAGGATAAAATTTCAAGAAGTATCTTTAAGTAACGAATTGAGTACTTACAGGGGGGAGGTGTGAGAGCTGTTGATCATGCAATTATTTTACTCTCCGTTAGAACTTTCTTTATTTCAATAAAATCATTGTTTCAAACTTACGTTTGAAATGATAATTCCAAATTCCAATATTGTGATGCCTTCATAAGGGAGTAAGGATTAAAAACTGGCATGAAACTTGCGTCTAAAATATATATCTGTTTGTCGTCTATTTTGAAGCATTTTCAACCTGAAAAAAAAATCATTTAGTCCATGACATTATTTTTATCGATAAACTATAGTTCAAGCAAGGCGCATCCCTAAAATACACGTAAAAAACTATGCAATATTTATAGCCAAATTATTACTTGATGTGACATTTTTATCACTAATGCCTTATATAGCATGATTAATGGATTATTATACTTATCAATTTTCTTTTTTAGCTTACAAAAATACCGATTGATAAGCCCAAACAACGTTGTTGAAAACTTACGTATGTTATGTTAAATCCACGTGTTTGAGGCATTCCTTGGCCGTTTTTATGGTTAATTATATAGCGGAACCACAAAACGCAATATTAAATTGCATTAAACGTTCACTAAACACTTTTATTACCACTTTTTAAACATGAAATATGCAGACCTACTCCTTTGTTATGTTCTACTAAGTGGGACATAACATTACAGGCTTTTGACGTTTACACACCGATATGAGCTTTCTTTTTCACCCAAATTACTACATCGTTAGTTAGAAAGAGTAACATTATCAGCTGTCAAAATATAAGGCGGACTCCTAAGTATTATTACCTCAATGGATTAGACTTTAGACCTGACAATATAGAAAAACGATGCTGAAAATTGTAAAAAATATTGTTTTCCCGCCATAATATTATAATATACTTCTCGACACTGGCCATGGTTAAAGCCCACTGATCTCTATTATACAAGTACGCTGGATTCCCCCCGATGGTTGCTCGCCTTGTCGTGGCGGTGCAGTGGGGCTCTAGTAACCGCGGCTTGGACAACCGCGGTGAAGCGAAGAGGCAACCAGGGCCGGCCGGTGTCGCCGCCTGGCCCGAGGAGGGCGCTCCCAGCGGACTGGAGGAGTCCGCTGCGGATGCGCACCGAGGTGGGGCCGCAGAGGAAGAGGCAAGTAGGTATTACGGTGCGCCGCTTGCCCTATCCTCTGCGGCCGAGGACGGATCGCGGGGGGGAGAGGCATTGTGGTAGGTTGCCGCTTTCCCTACCCCCCCTGCGAGCTGGCCGTTCCGTTTGAACGGCATTGGTGGGGCCGCAGAGGAAGAGGCAAGTAGGTATTGCGGTGCGCCGCTTGCCCTATCCTCTGCGGCCGAGGTGTGGTCGGTGGCAGAGCCACAGACCTGATCTGCCACATGGCCTCCAAGTAGCAGACTCGGGGGGCGTCTGCTACAGCCCTGGTGGGGGCCGAGGAGGAGGGCGCACGTGTTGTGCGCCCATCGTGGAGTCTTCGGACCGCTGGCGGGGTCGCGGATGTGTGTATCGTTCCCGTGGCCCCGTCAAAAGGCGGCGTGGCGGAGGATGGGGGGGGTTTTAGTGGGTATACCGTGGTCTCATCAGCTACGGGAGTCCCACATCACAGCTCGGGTCGCCCCCTGCGCCTGGGTGGTATGCGTAATGCATTTCCCCCTCCAGGGAAAAAAAAAAGTACGCTGGATTGCTGATACAGACCTGCTTTTTGTGCCTATTTGAAGCGGAATCAGCGCCCCCATTATTCGGGTAGAGAACTAAATTTGACGTAACCACAACCAATAACAACAGTTGTCATCAGTTCATCACTAGTATTAGTTCCAAACTTCCAAATACTCTCACTACTGCTATCAGCGCCAATAAGGCGGCTTTCAAACGTCATTTTTACGTCAGATTTAGTTCTCTACTCGAATAATAGGGGCGCTGATTCCGCTTCAAATAGGCACAAAAAATAGCTGTCATTTCAAAGGCTAGGTATCAGCAATTCAGCGTACTTGTATAGAGATCAGTGTTAGAGCTTCTACAGAAGGACGGACCCGGTCCATGCTGAAGTTAGGCATTGGTAGGAGTAGATGACATTGACAGCTGCCAAATTGGTTCGTAGCTGTGTTAACTATGTACACTTTTGACAGTTTTGGTTTCCTTCAATGGTTTTGATATGGTTTTGATGGTCCACCTCGGACCATCAAATTTGACAAGTGGGTTCAGTGCTGCCAAATAAACAAATATCTGCCTATAATTAAGGAAATATTTACTGTATTAAATTTAACGCAAAACATTGCTTGTGAGTTACGACTCCTGTCTTTACTTTTAAAATAATTGGGGCTTTAGAATATAACAGTTTTCTTTTATTTGTACAAAAAGTAAACTACAATATGAAGAAAAACGATAAATAAAAGCGGTCTTACAATTTGCAAAATACAATAATATGCAAAGTATAATTATTTGCATGCAATGGGTTGTTTTCTTTTTTTAATCTCCACCAGACGGCGCGACGATAGACACTTCTAGTTTTTCTATTGGTTCCCCTGCATTGCTATTGCCGCTATTCTCTTATTAAAAAAAAAACTTGTACAAGAGACGACCTTCCTCTAGCGATTTCAACTACTGACGGTGATGATATTGACCGTATAATAGGGCGCTTCAATACTGTGATTCGCGTGATACTAGAATCGTGATTTTATTGATACGTGTAATTCGTACCATTAAAGCCGAAGTGCCATATTAAGAAAAAAAAATCAGCTGTCAGCTCACAGCTGACAGCCTGACATGGCGAAGTTTAGTATAGGATCTTTTTCCATAAATTAGGAAAAAGATTTATAATACCTACATATATACCTAATTAATAATGCTTCAAATGGCCAATTCTTAATAAAATAATTTGAGTAAATGTTTAAAAAATGTATTGCTACAATAATTTTAACATAATATAAATTTTTAACCAAATAAAAGTTTAATAGTGTTGAAAGTAAACATGAATTTGGCAGCCGCATTTATTTGCTTTACTGGAATTGTTTTTCATGTATCTCACGCAAGTATACACGTTTCTGGACCAGGTTTAAAACCCAAAGAAATGGTTATGCCCGCTAGATATTTTTTCATTAATACTTCGCTTACCCAGGAAGAGCTGTATGTATATTTTGCTTCATAAAAATAATTTGTTTTAGAAACATTACATTATCTAGCCCAATATCGGAAAGACAGCAAGCAGGCTGCAGGAGAAATCAAATTAAAGAGAAAAAAAACATTTAATCTTCAAGCAGTCGCGCGACGTCGAATCGACTCCCTTCAATACATTTTCGCTGTTATTTTCGTAATTTATCGTGGAATACGTGTCATTCTCTGAGTAGCTTCTACATAATTTATTTATCTACCAAATAAATAGATTACACTTACTCTCCGTACCCCCTTTGCAGCAAGGAGCTCAATTGTTTTGCCGCACGCCTCTCGTATTATTTTATAATAATTATGTAGGTTTCATATAATTAAGGCAAATAATATTTATAAAACTGAATCATCGATGACAGAATAACATTGAGTATTATTGATAGATGGAGAAAAAATCGGAACTAGGGTCAGAAAATCCCGACCACTTTTTCTGCCCCTATCCACGCATGATAAGCTGCTTTTAGGACACTGGTTTTTATGACTAAGTTTTTATTAAAAATACATTTAATTTTCTGGAAGAATAATTGATGAAGTACTTTTAAAAAGAGTAATAATTTATATTAATAAAATAATAAATAATATTGAATAAAAAGTGTTTAGTTTCTGAGATTCCACTGCAACAGCCATTTCAAAAGAGCGCTTTAAGGTTAAGTTTATTTCAACAAATCAAATAATTAATTACATTTCAGGTATACAAATTCACAAAAAAATATTGCTGTAGAAATATCTGGAACAACAAAATTTGAAGATAGATGTAGAATTTGGACTAATGTACTAGATCGGAAAGATGGATCATTTATAGTTCGTTATAAAGTCTATGAGACCTGTTATAAATTGGTAATTAATATTTATTTCAAGAATAAACACATAGAAAAATCGCCATTTGTATTTGAAGGTAAAATTTCAGTTCTATTAAAAACATTTTTTTTTGTTTATATTTTTCACTTTTATTACAAAAGGCCTATTATATTCACTTTGATTAATGATAAGTGCAGGACAGCGACTGACTAGTGCATGTAGTTGTCTGTGTAGTAATGTTGCAAGTGCAAGTAGCCACGTCCCACGCGGCCTTCCTTACTCACTGCGTGCCTGCCACTAAACATGTGTGGACAGGCGGTGTTGCTCATGTTGTTTTGCAAAAAATAGCAAAGTGGACCAAAGACATTTGTGCAGGAGTATTTATAATATAAATGCCTTTATAACTGTAAAGTCGCTAGCTACAAAATTAAGGGAGCCCGAGATGCGCACTTTTGTATTCCCGTTTCAGACAGCACCACATTTAATACTTCCATAGACCATAATATATCTATAAACCATTCCAGACACACATCCATACTCGCTGGTCAATGGCTACAACTGAATTTACTAAACAGGGCCATAAAACAAGAATTGGAGACTACTTGCACTACACACCTGCACTCCACAGCCTCGATTACTAATCACCTGCACTCCCTCAAATCAAAGTAAATACAGGCCTCAATAATTCTAAGTGGATCTGAATAAATAAATCATTTTTTAATGATTACTAATTTTGAAGTTTATTTGGTAGGTCCTATTCTAGGTGATCAATGTAATTGCCCTGCTCCAAATATGGAGAGTTGGATGTTGGAATATGGGTGTGAGTTATCAGATAGTCAAATTAATGAAGATCTAAAACTGTTTACTGAATTGTCAATGCAAGACTATGTCAGAAAAGTGGTTAAGAAATATCACAAGCCAGACAGCATAAGCTTCTGCCACTATGTAATAAAGGACAATGAACTATTTAGAGACTGCTATGGCAAACATGTAGGTTTTAATATGTTTGCTGATAATATATTTTTATCTATATTGCGCAGAGTGAAGATAGCAGATTTACAGCTTGTTATGAATTTAGGTGATTGGCCTTTAGTTAAAAAGACTGATGAAATATTGCCAATATTTTCATGGTGTGGTAGTAATGCAACATTTGATATTGTTCTACCTACTTATGACATAACTGAGTCAACATTGGAAAATATGGGAAGGTGTGTTTACAGGTTTTTTCTCAATTATTTTGAACTGGAAAATAGCGATTGTTTGCCTAAAATGGTAAAGCCACTGCTAAGAGACATAAAAACACAGCCAGTCCTTAGTCCCAATCCAATTGCCTTTTAAACTGACTTTAAAAAAAAGGAGGTTCTATATTTGGCTGTGGATATTTTTTCATAAACCTCTCCACCTCTTGGTTTGAACATACCAGTTATTGTTAAGTATTAAACATACATTTTTTGAAATCAAACATTTATAATTCAATTATTGAAATTTTTATTGCAGGGTAACACTGGATACATTGTCAGTTCAAGGTAACATTGACAAAAAATGGGATGAAAGAGAGTCACGTGCCTTTTGGAGAGGACGAGATTCTAGTATGGAAAGACTGAAGCTGATAGATATTGCTAAAGAACACCCAGAATTATTTAATGCATCCCTTACGAATTTCCTCTTTTTTCGTGATAAGGAATCACAATACGGACCAAAGGTCCCACATGTATCATTCTATAAATTTTTTGATGTATGTATCAATTTGCTCCTTACAATTTAACATTCCCTTCCTTGTTTTTTAGGGTTCCGTACCCAAAGGGTAAAAACGGGACCCAATTACTAAGACTTCGATGTCTGTCCGTCTGTCTGTATGTCTCCAGGCTGTATCTCAAGAACCACTATAGCTAGATTTCTGAAATTTTCACAGATTGTGTATATCTGTTGCCGCTATAACAACAAATACTAAAAATAAAATAAAGTTTATTTTTAAAGGGGGGTCCTAAACAAGAAACGTGATTTTTTTGGCCATTTTTGCTCTTAATCAATAATGGTAACAGCTACGCACTTGAAATTTTCACAAAATCCTAAATTGTATTTGTACTTTAATAATTAATAATAAAATTAAAATAAAGTAAATATTTAAGGGGGGCTCCCATACAAAAAACACAATTTTTTGTCTACTTTCGCTCTATACCGGCACGGAACCCTCGTGCGCGAGTCCGACTCGTACTTGGCCGATTATTATGTCTACACTACTATTATAAAGAGGAAAGATTTGATTTTTTGTTTGTTTGACCTGAATAGGCTCCGAAACTACTGGACCGATTTGAAGAATTCTTTTACCATTGGAATCCTACATTATTTCTGCTGAACATAGGCTAAATTTTATTTTGGAAAAAAATAGGTTTCCGTAAGATATTTGGGTTTTTCGGACGCAAGGTGTAAAAAATCAGCCAAAAAAGTTACTTATTTTGCGTACGTTGCCTAAACTATAAAAGATAGAACCATAAAATGTTCTAAGTAATTGTAGATCCTTATCAAAAGAAATTATTTCATCACTAAGTACAGTTTATTATATGTATAGTTTATTTGGTCTTTGAATGATTAAAATTGGACGTTTGGTTTTAAAATTATGGCGAAATTAAAATATTACGATAGTGGGCGTCACCAGGGCGGTGTGGTTTTTTCTTTAACACGAAAACTACAGAGGGGTTAGTGCGAGTTTTATTCGATCATACGCATCGAGCACGTTAACGCGAATTTGTATGGGATCAAAGCAGTATCCACGTTAGCCAGTAGACGGCGCTGCTTTGATCCCATACAAATTCGGGTCAACGTGCTCGATGCGTATGATCGAATGAAACTAGCACTAACCCCCCCCAACCAAAGAGGGGGTCAGATATTGTATCCAACTTTTTTCTTTAGTGGACTTCATATTATTAACTGTGTTTTCCAACTTAACATCTGGTGTATTAACATTTTCCCCCTCCCCTCTTAGGGGACAAAAGAGGGGGTAAGATATACGGTATCAACTGATGTAGAAATACTTTAAATGGCAAAACAATGTTTGCCGGGACAGCTAGTATATTATAATACGCAAACGAGCCGGAAAAGGCTTGCTAACAGCTAGTAAGTATCAGATTTTCTGGACTGCCTCTACATCGCAGTATCGAAAACTAGAACCTAGGTAAGTGAGCCTTTCAAGTTTCATGCAAACGCATGAAAGGCTCACTTTTTGACGAGACAAGCTTTGTTAATTTAATTATATTGTTTTTACTTAGGTATATAAAAACCTACGAATTATAAAAACGTAAAAACAATATAATTAAATTTTATATACATTTTTTAAATTTTAGTACAAATACCAAATAAACATTGATGGCACCGTAGCTGCGTATAGACTGGCTTATTTGCTAGCCGGAGGAGGGCTGGTTTTCAAGCAGGATTCGCCATATTACGAACATTTTTACCGACAACTACGTCCATGGGAACATTATATTCCAATAAAAAGAGATCTGTCAGATCTAGTCGAACGTATCAAGTGGGCTCGTGACAACGACGACAAAGCTCAGAGGATAGCACAAAATGCCAGACAATTTGCGAATGAACACTTGTTACCGCAACATGTTATATGTTATCATGCTCTCCTCTTGTCAGTAAGTATTTTGCCTATTAGACACTGATAAATCTGCCCCATAACTTAATATTTATAAGAGTTAGCTTATTGACTTTTTCATATTGTCTATTTCATTTTTTGTTAAAGGAATGGAGTAAGAAGATGCATGGTGAAATAACCCCCCCTGAAGGTATGACACATATTCCCCAACCAAAGTCAGAATGTGATTGTAAATTGGAGTTATCGAATCATGAAGAATTATAAGACTTGTTCCTGCTGCCTGCATTATGTATATTAACCGAAATTATAAAGAGGAATTATTTGATTGCATTAAATACACTGGTAACTGCAGTGATAAGAGACAAGTCATAACTCATACATTAAAAGGGACCAAAGCTGCTAGAACAAAATATTATACATACTTAATGTAAATCTATTTTTAGCTCAGTTGCTTGCATTGGTATGTATTAGTCATTAGATAAGGCAATTATTGAAATTAAATTCTTTTAAAACAATAATATAATCATTTTATTGTTATGTTAAAATAGTCAAACAATTTATATAGAAATAAAATTACTTAACAATATAATTTATAATAATATGTACTTATTACGATTTACAAGTTACTCCGCCAGTAGTCATAAAACTACCTAAATTTTAAATGCCATACCAATAAAACATTTACACACAGAAATATACAGATTTATTTCTCCGTTCTAGCTTGATTGCATATTTTATCTTGTCGATTCGTTCGAAAATTTGCTTAATGCTAAGTACTCGCATATTATAGTTTTTCTCGATCGACGTACGACCAATCACGTAGACTAAAACCCACGGCTTGGACTTTTGTCCACACATTCAGTATTAATCTATCGAGTAACGCGCTCCGTTCAGTATTTACCGAACTGTTTAAGCCAAAAGATGTATGTTCAACTATAGAGACGGTGGCTATACTTAGAAAGTCTCGCAAATCGTACACACGCTTGAGCAAAGCCCGACAGTCGACGGCTCGCATCGAAAACATTCGAAAGAAATTAGATTTATTTAATTACATCGAGCTGGCTCGGTGCGAGCCTTCGAGTTCTGAGTATAGGGTATTTGACAACATTTAAAATAAACTATAATTTATGGGCATCCTAATAAATTATAAGTAAATTAAACATATTTCAATTTATTTTCATTAAAATAATATGTATTTTCAGAGGATTTCGTAAGAAAAGTCGAATAAAATTGTCCTTTCTTTTTCGGTGATAGAAACGCTCTGTCATTGGTTGCAATCGTGATGACGTCACACGCAAGTAAACAAAGCTTTTAGCCTGGAGTTTAGTACGCCATTTACGTGATAAAAACTGTTTGATTCCACTTATAAGTGATTATTCACAATTTTCATATTATTTCTAGTACAGATATTAACTACGTAACTCACAACAGCTATAATTATATCTAAGACTAGCTGTCCCGGCAAACGTTGTTTTGCCATTTAAAGTATATTTTCTACATCATCAGTTGATACATGTTTTACCCCCTCTTTTGTCCCGTAAGAGGGTGTGGGGGGGGGAAGGTTATACACCAGATGTTAAGTTGAAAAACACAGTTAATACCTAATATGAAGTAAGTCCACTAAAGAAAAAAGTTGTATACAAAATCTGACCCCTCTTTGGTCCCCAGAGAGGGTTGAGAGGGGAGGGGGGGGAGGATTTTTATACACCAGATGTTGAGTTGGAAGAAGACAAATATAATTATATCTGTGAAAACCGTATGCAAATCGGATCAGTAGTTTTCGTGTTAAAGAAAAAAGTTTGATACAAAATCTGACCCCCTCTTTTGTCCCCTTAGAGGGGTGGGGGGAAAAAATTTTATACACCATAATATGTTAAGTTGGAAGAAGATAAATAATATATCTGCGAAAACCACATTAAATCGGATCAGTATTTTTCGTGTGATGCTGGAACAAACATACAGACAGACAGAAAGAGTGACAGACAGACAGACAGACAAAAAACTAACCACATTTTTGGCTTCTATAGCGATGTAGTAACAAAGGTGTAATTTCGGGTGTCATTTCATATCTTCTAAGTACAGAATTTTCATTTCTACAACAGAATATTGTCTTCCCCGCACGCGCTTTGGTGACGCCCACTATCGTAATATTTTAATTTCGCCATAATTTCAAAACCAAACGTCCAATTTTAATAATTCAAAGACCAAATATTATCTACATAAACTATACTTAGTGATAAAAGAATTTATTTTGATAAGGATTAATAGCGTGAGTAAAATATATCCGTTTTAATGTAGTCCAAAAAAAATTCAGGATTTTTAAATAAATAAATGGTTATTGTGCCTCACTCGACATACATGGGTATAGTGTGTCGCGGACTTTTTTGTAGATATTTATAAGATCTACAATTACTTAGAACATTTTATGGTTCTATCTTTTATAGTTTAGGCAGCGTACGCAAAATAAGTAACTTTTCTAGCTGATATTTTACACCTTGCGTCCGAAAAACTCAAATATCTTACGGAACCCTACTTTTTCCAAAATAAAATATAGCCTATGTTCAGCAGAAATAATGTAAGATTCCAATAGCAAAAGAATTTTTCAAATCGGTCCAGTAGTTTCGGAGCCTATTCGACTCAAACAAACAAACAAACAAACAAACAAACAAACAAACAAACAAAAAATCAAATCTTTCCTCTTTATAATAGTAGTGTAGATGGAGTCCAATTACGTGCGAGCAGATAACAGCAACCTACCTAAGATCGACCCATTTATGGTACTTAGAACTATTTTTTTTAAAATAATGCAGTTTATTATTCTTCTGAAGTAAGAAATGTAAAAACAATAGTGTAAGTACCACTCGATAATAATTATAAGTTTGCGTTTTGTACAATTATACATCATTCGTGTATTTTAGGTTATGTCAATGATATATTATGAAAAACTCAAAGATATAAGTAGAACATCATAGGGTTATGTAGAAAAGACAAACACACAATATTGATTATATTTTCATACAACAAATTTTTAAGTTTCCCTTGATCGTGGAAAAACGAGACACAATAGCCTTTCTATCATAAATCTGTTCTGGCTTTCTATTGTTATTTGTTATCGCGGTAGCCGGTTACCGCTTAGGGCACAGAACAGATTTACTCCTAGCTTAGGGCTTATTAATACTTCAATATTAATACTTACATCAAAGTGATCTTCACACATAAATAATATGTTTGAATGCGATTAAACGCTCTTTGGGTCTCTTCGAGCTAATTGTAACCACATTAATTTTCGTCTTTTGGGATTAGTTGGAACAAAAACGAATTTTTTTCTGGAGTTTTTAAATACGTAATTTTTACATTTTGGCACTGCACACCATTTATACACCATTATCACGGATTAATTAAAGAAAAACCACGGAAAACCAGCTTAGCTCTTTTGATTGTAACTCTGTTTACTTGCCAGTGACGTCATCGACGTCATGTGATCGGCGCCATTTTCTAAATAGCGTTTTTCGCGCGACTTGGGGAATTTAAACTTTAATATTCATTTTCTTTAATAATACAAAATATTTTCCGGAAATATTAATAGAATATGTTTATTTCATAACAAAGAATAGTTTAAAAATACTTTTCAAAAATTGTCAAATACCCTATTGCGGTCCACACGATAATTTTTACTCGATTTGGAGTAAAACTACCGAGTAATACCGATAGTGAGTACTGACCATTATAGACGAGGACAAACAATTTCTTCTGTAAGTTGTAAGCATACAAATTAATCTTATTAATTGCAGTTTTACATACAGCTCGACAAGGCTTTAAAGTTTAAATGAACGTGGCGAGAAAAGGAACTAACGCTTCTATTATACTAAAACATCATTTTTGACAGTTCTCCTTTACCAGCAGCGCCCCGTCCACACGTCAATTTAAAGCCTTGGAGCACTTTACGTTATATTAATAACATAACCCCTTAAGGGCCAACCCACACGGACCACAACCACACGACATCGCAACGACAAAATATCGTCGAGCAGTGGTTACGTGTGAATTGTGTCACTGCAGCTTTTTGTAGTTGCGTCGTGACTCGTGGTACCGACAAAATGTCGACGTGGTTGCGTCGTGTGCAGACATACTTCGACTCCGGCTTTTATAGCGGAAACACGTGATGACCAAAGTCATGGAAAATATTATGTATTAATACACGTATCTGTGAAGAGTATGCGATGGAACATGGACTCAGTCAGATATAACGCTAATAAAGGCGAATTTATGGTTTTTAATGCAGGCGCCGACAGGAGTCGCAGAAGTGTACCCTCCTGTGACTCTTGGCGGTGTGCAGCTGAGAAGAGTCGACCGATTCAAATATCTGGGTCACTGGGTCACCACTCACCGCCTCTCTTTCAGATACGGAGGACATAGAGAGGGAGCGTAGAGCGTTATGTGTGCGCGGTAATATGCTGGCACGTAGGTTCGCACGATGTAGCAGGGACGCAAAAATAACGCTCTTTAAAGTATATTGTCAGTCATTCTACACGTGTAGCCCATGGGTCAGATATATGCAGCGCTCATATAGCACGCTCAAAGTCCAGTACAACAACATATTCAGGATGCTGTTTGGTCTGTCGCGTTACTGTAGCGCCTCATCTATGTTCGCTGAGGCATATACAGAGTACAGACTGTTTTCAGACAATTATTAGAAAGAGATGTGCCTCGCTCTGGTCGCGTGTGCAAAACTGTCCAAACAGACTCCTGAATGTGTTGGGTAGCAGGTGGGATTCCGTGTTGTTGAAGCATTGGGTGCAGCTCCATGCTCCAATAGCTCGGTTCCCGTATACATAATTAAATTATAAAATATCTACACTACTATTATAAAGAGGAAAGATTTGATTTTTTGTTTGTTTGTTTGTTTGTTTGTTTGTTTGTTTGAGTCGAATAGGCTCCGAAACTACTGGACCGATTTGAAAAATTCTTTTGCTATTGGAATCTTACATTATTTCTGCTGAACATAGGCTACATTTTATTTTGGAAAAAAGTAGGGTTCCGTAAGATATTTGAGTTTTTCGGACGCAAGGTGTTAAAAATCAGCTAGAAAAGTTACTTATTTTGCGTACGCTGCCTAAACTACAAAAGATAGAACCATAAAATGTTCTAAGTAATTATAGATCTTATAAATATCTACAAAAAAGTCCGCGACACACTATACCTATCTATGTCGAGTGAGGCACAATAACCATTTATTTATTTAAAAATCCTGATTTTTTTTTGGACTACATTTAAACGGATATATTTTACTGACGCTATTAATCCTTATCAAAATAAATTATTTTATCACTAAGTATAGTTTATGTAGATAATATTTGGTCTTTAAATGATTAAAATTGGACGTTTGGTTTTGAAATTATGGCGAAATTAAAATATTACGATATTGGGGGTCACCAAAGCGCGTGCGGGAGGAAGACAATATTCTGTTGTAGAAATGAAAATTCTGTACATAAAAGATATGTAATGACACCCGAAATTACACCTTTGTCACTACATCCCTATAGAAGCCAAAAATGTGGTTAGTTTTTTGTCTGTCTGTCTGTCTGTCACTCTTTCTGTCTGTCTGTATGTTTGTTCCAGCATCACACGAAAAATACTGATCCGATTTGAATGTGGTTTTCGCAGATATATTTATCTTCTTCCAACTTAACATCTGGTGTATAAAATTTTTTCCCCCTACCCCTCTAAGGGGACAAAAGAGGGGGTCAGATTTTGTATCAAACTTTTTTCTTTAACACGAAAACTACTGATCCGATTTGCATACGGTTTTCACAGATTTGCATACGGTTTTCACAGATATATTATATTTGTCTTCTTCCAACTCAACATCTGGTGTATAAAAATCCCCCCACCTCCCCTCTCAACCCTCTCTGGGGACCAAAGAGGGGTCAGATTTTGTATACAACTTTTTTCTTTAGTGGACTTACTTCATATTAGGTATTAACTGTGTTTTTCAACTTAACATCTGGTGTATGACCTTCCCCCCCCCCCCACACCCTCTTAGGGGACAAAAGAGGGGGTAAAACATGTATCAACTGATGATGTAGAAAATATACTTTAAATGGCAAAACAACGTTTGCCGGGACAGCTAGTACATAATAAAATTATAAATAATTCCAATTCATGTAATATTTTTACTAACAATAGAATAAGGACCTATTGTTGAAACTAACACTATGGATGAAAATCTGAAATAAATGAACTGAATTAAATATACAAAGGTGGGTTTAGACTTTAGAGTTTAGACCAAGCGAGCGAATGCTCATTCTAGTAAAGCTCTTTTGATGTAAACAAACATTATTTCGTTGTTCTAGTGTGTTCGCCACGTGTTCGGCGGTAATTAGGTAGAATGCTCTAAGAATCCTCGCTCGTTTAGTGTAACCGACGCAAGAGCGCTCGAGCAGTTGCCTAGAGGCTAGAACGTTCTTTCGTGTTCGGAGGTGCTCGCTCTCCGAGGCGGTCTCTTCAAAGGGATTCTTGTGTTCTTGAAATTTTTTACTTATTGGCGGGTTTTTTAAATTATCTAGTCTTCTTCTTTGTATTAAATTCGTCACCCATCAACGTCTCTTCCTTCTTTTCTTTTTCATTAATTGCGTTATAACAATAAATGCAGCACTTGAAATCACAATATCGCTATAATTATGCCGCGGCCGCGTATGCGTGGTGCTTCGCGCTAAAACCGCTATTGGACGTGCTGCTACTATTGCACGACGATATGTCTATTGCTGCTACTATTAGATATACTGCGTGTATCGTCCAATAGTATCGTCTCTTAGCACGAAGCTTCGGACGATAGACGCAGGTGCAGCCGGGCCGTTACAGTCAGACAGTGTAGTGTGAACCCTACTACTTATCGTTGACGAATGAACAATGAGCTCATTTGGTCTAAATGATTCTCGTCTATAAAGCAAAAATTCTTGTTCTTGTTGGTTTGATTGGTGAAATGGTCTAAAGTATGTAGTAACGAATTATAGTTTACACTAAACGAATACGAAAGAATGTTCTTGTGCAGTTCTTGCTCTTTGTTCTTTTGGTCTAAACCCACCTTAAGAAAAGTACTGTCGTTGCATCGACGCGCGACGCAACGTTGTGGTTGCGATGTGGTCGACAACGACTGCAAAATGTGGTACGTGTGAATGGTCCAGTTCATTTACAATACGAAATATACGCCCGACCACGTGGTGTGGTTCAGTGGTACGTGTGGGTTGGCCCTCATCAAAAAGCGCGCCCAAATACACGTTACACGCGGCAATGGGGGGAGTGAAGCCACATGGCTCCTTTGCGTTTTAAACATTATTCGTTATTCAAAATCTAAATTCGTGTCGTGATCATAAAATGTAATTCTCAAGATATCCTAAGTATTGATTTATAGTACAGCGAAGTAAAATCGTTTAATGAATGTCAAATCGAACATTTGGCTATCCTGAAACTATAGTGGTCTGTGATAGGGCTGCCATCCATCCGGATTTCCCCGGATTTGTTCTAGTTTGAAGGGCGTCCGGGGAGCGTCCGTGTTTTTGAAAGTGTCCGGGTAAAATCGGGACACTTATGTTGAGAGAAATTTAACTTTGGTCATGAAGCAATAAACGGAAGATAAAAACTCGCTAAGCGTACACTTTTCTTGCACGAACTTGATTTAATCTGATTTTTACAAATTCTTGTTGGAAAAGCAAAAATTGGTAAGACGTAATCGTAGAGGTGTCCGGGGAAATAAACATATTTCGGCCAAATGTCCGGGTTTTTGTCGTACTCGTGCCTGACCGGCGCGGCAATTCAGGTGATGGCAGCCTCTGTGACATTTTCGGCTAAATCTACCTATACGCATTTTCGAACGATAAATGAAGTAAGACGAAACGGGTTGTATGTTTGCTTACATGTCTTGAACATTATCTGTACATGGCGACGTCGGGGCTGCGGTAGAAGCACATGTAGGCGTCGGCGAGCAGGCGCTTGGCGGGCGCGGGCAGCTGGCGGTCGTGCGGCGCGGCGGCGAGCAGCGCGCGCGCGCCCTCCTCGCTCAGCCACCCGCTCAGCTCCTCGATACCCACTATCTCGGGAATGTTGTAGCCGTTGCGTTCACCTGTGCCATTGTAATTAATAAACGTTAAGGCCGGCCGCACATTATCCGAATTTCTGATCAGAAAAATTCGGACACTTTTGACACGTCTGAATTCTGATAGTACGCGGGGTCCACAACATCAGAATATCGGATATTATGTGCGGCCGAGCTCAAGAAGCAATCGAGTACGTACGCATAGGACGGACCATGAAGTACTGAGGTCACTCACGACGGTAATTGTGGAGGATGTATTTCAATTTTGGTGGGATTTTGCGAGCCTCTAGTATCTTTGACGTCAAAACTCTTCACACGACTTCGTGCTTAAGTGAACATAATACGTAACTTATATACAATTATTTCCAAGTTCATAATTGTTTATTATTGATAAATTACTAAAATAGAAACAAAAAAAATTAACAGATTATACGAACCCTTTCTGTCGGCCATGGAATCAAAAAAGCACCACGGAGCATCGTGACTGACGCCGGTCTTCACGAATGCCACGTAATGACTAGTTTCTATACATAGAACGGCGAACAGTTCCATATACACTCTAGGCACAGGACAAGATTCCAAGATGCCAGCATATTCGTCACTTGTCGCTATAGGTGTAGCCTAAAATAATAATAAACATTTGCACAGCACTAAAAGGATCTTTATAGTTTGTGCGTTACAAGATGATATGGGTGACACATTGTGATTGACAATAGTAGGGAAGTTACCTAAAAAAATTATTCGATAATTTTAAAAACATCGAATCACTTCGTAAAGAAATTGCAATCGAAATTATCGATTTCGTACTGACGTTTCTTCCGCGCCGGCGATTTAAGATGGCCGCCCTTTTTATCGATTTGATTTCGATTCAACAGTGTCAATCTCTATCGGCAAAAGTTCCGTTTCATGCATCTGACATTTTTCAAATATTTTCGTAACAATAATTTTATACTCTTATTTCACAGTTAATATTTATAATTTTATATTAATAAGTTAGCATTTAGCAACTTTTCATTTTTATTCATTTACAATTATAGGAAACATTTGTTTTTATAGATAGAATATAATTTATTACATTTTTATTTTTTTTGTTTTCTTGTAAAAAATATCCGTAGCAAGGAATATGAGAAGTGTCACCCATATCATCTTATAACGCACAAACTATAGTCGCGCACTAAAATCATAAGCCCGGGCGCCCACTAGCGGCTAAGCCGCAGCGGCCATTGAGGTAGATAGCTTATTCGATGGCCGCCGCGACCTGGCCGCTAATGCGCGCCCGGCCTAAGCCCAATAGCGCACTAGAGGCAGGCCTGTCTCACTCCGCGCGTAGGTATCGAAAATATACCTACGCGCGGCTGCCCTTGCGCAGGGTATAATTCAGTGGGGCTGCGCCAGCGAGCAGCGACGGACATACTTTTTAAGTTTTGACCTGTTTTTATTAAAATGGAAAATAAAAAGAAACACCCTAAAAAGTATGGTGCTGTATTCAATTGTTTAAAAACTGATTGCGATACAAATTTATCTTTTTTTGGTTACCTAAGGACGCTGAAAAGTAAGTAGGTAATATAATATGACTCATGCAAAGTATTATTTGTACTTTGAATAGGTACCTTTTACTACATTATGTAGGTAATACATACTTATTAATAGTGATGCGCCGAATAGTGATTTGGCCGAATAACCGAATACCGAATATTCGGCCTTTACCGAGCCGAATATTCGGCCGAATTATTCGGTTTACCATTATTTTATTTTGCCGCGTAAACAGGTTCTATCGTGTACTCTACGTGCCGCTGCTGGGTAGCTCGGAGCGAGCCTTCTCTCGCGAGCGCAATGCAATCGCAATTATTGCGCAATAATTGCTCCAAAATCGCAGTTTCGTATCACATACCAGCCAAAAAAATACGATAGCAACGAGCGACAGTACTCCCTCTGCTGAATAATCAAGGAACTATAATTACATTTAAATCGCTAAATCTCCATACTTAGACCGATAGCTCTAGGTTTTTTGGTTTCAAAATTCTAAAGTTTCTGATTTTTTGCGTATAGGTTTGGGACCACTAGGTAAACCTAAAAAATGATTTTGTGTCATTTTGGTCGACAGCTTCCAGAGATATTTAGGTATTTTGTTTTTTGGTCGCTATAGGCCGAAAAAAATATTAAAGTTTAAAATTTAGCTTTTGTGATATTAGCAATATCACAAAAGCTAAATTTTAAACTCTCGGGCAGTAACAAAATATATGCAGACACGTTTTGTGTCAGATTCATCCACGAGTTTCCCAGTAATTTAGCAAATATTAGAAACGTCGCCTAATTGCGTCGAAAAAATATTAGAGTTTGTAAAAATGGTGTAAATAATGTAATATGGTTTATTTTATTGATGTCTGTTACTGTTAAAGTTTTGTGTCATATTCATCCACGGGTTTTGAAGAAATTTATATTTTTGCTATCACTATTTGCTATACTGTTGCATTTATTTCGTATCACCTAAGCTTTTGACAGCAATGCGATGGCAATCGGCGAGCAATTTGAACTGTTAAATTATAGCGATCAGTGATCACAACAAAAGTGATTTTTTCCGATTGCTTGTTTGTCGCTGAGTGGTTAGTGGTGTTTTACGTAAAATTTTAAACTATAAAACGTATTTTTATAACATTGGTGCACACAGTGCTCGTATTAGAAGCCATTCCTGAAGAAGAAAGCCAGAAATACAGTTAAATAAGACCTCGCAATCGCAACCGAGCCCAGGCACTGGAACTGTCTGACTGTCTGTGAGGAGTTTAACACATTGACAAGAAAAACAATGATTAACATCTGTGCAGTGTTGCGAAACATTTGCAACAACCATCGCCTGCCAGTAACGACGATTTCCAAGTGCTTCAACAAGTTTAGAACCACACTTTAGCCATTTCAGGATGTGTGTGTGTCTCAGAAAAAGTGAGAACCAGGTTTTAGTAAGTGGCAGACCGCAAAGAACTTGCAGAGGTTGTGATCTTTATTGTAGTTTTAAATAAAACTAAGTTTTGTA
Organism: Plebejus argus; assembly: GCA_905404155.3. Taxonomy (NCBI): domain Eukaryota; kingdom Metazoa; phylum Arthropoda; class Insecta; order Lepidoptera; family Lycaenidae; genus Plebejus; species Plebejus argus. The sequence continues at coordinate 13,459,912 of FR989927.1, read as the reverse complement.
AATATAACAGAGCGCAGTTCATTTCGAGAGATTTTTACAAATGGAAGTCTCAAGACAATATGGAGTCCGGATATGGAAATTGACTTGTCTGTGGTCATAGACTAAAAATGTTTCTTTTTTATGTGAAAAAGCAATAAGCTAAGGTTCAAATTTCTATTACAACATTAATGAAGTGAAAAATAAAGCAGTAAAACAGTGTTATTTGTTTCATTTGCATGTAGATTACTATTAACTATTAAGTTATTGTTATTTGTCTTCATGTAAGTAGAATTAAATGGAATACATACCTTTAATACTAAAATACATAAGAAGCAAGGTTTATTTTAAGTAGTAAAACATTTTCTTTAAATGACTAATGATTTTATGCATAATCTCCAATATAATGAACTGTGCAACAATAAATAAAAGATTTCATGTATTATTTAATAATAACAGAAATATATTAAAACCAATGTTAAAAAGATTTATTAAAGTCAGAATACTGCTTAAAACCCATCAATCCTCCAGCGGCAGGCGGCTGCCGCATAACAATTGAAAATCTATTGTGTGTGGCGTTTGCGACACCCACAATGGAGAGCTCAAACCTCTTATGCATAATATTAATTTCTTTATTAGTTTTTCATCGCGATGTTTTATAATAATAATAATAATCATTTATTGCAAGTATCCAAGACTCATATAAATAGGTACAGATCAAATTACATTAATAAAAGTCTGAGTGGATTCCTTTTCGACGGTTTGAGCATTGCACTACCTACCAATTTATCTCTAAATGCTTTGTTTATTTAAAACATTATTGTCTTTTTTCTGTTTTTTATTTTGTTTTATGAATTTGTTGTTTAAAGAAAAACACACATTACTTACATAATATAACAGTTATTATTTTAGCCTGTATTCTGCATGCATATGACAGCAGTGACTGATATACAGACAGGTTATCAGGGCGTTCACAGAGCGCGGCCAGCATGCCGTTGGAGCTCCCCCGCATGCGCTGCACCAGCGACGATGTTCGCCTGCGCATTGTGGCAAAGAAACAGTCCACTCGTGCGCACGCGAACATCGCCGAAGCGCTGCACCAGCGGGGGAGCCCCACCAGCATCCTGAACGCGTTATTATATTGGACGCGAAGGGCACTGTAGGCCCTTTGCGTATATGCTGCCCAGAGGCTGCAAGTGTAGAAGGATGTACAAAAAGCTCTAAACAACGTCATTTTTACCTCTAACGAGCATCTCGCAAACCTCCTAACAACCATATTCGCCCTAACCGACAGTGCCCTTCGCTCCCTTTCGATATCAGTATCGTCTTTCAAAGTGGACGTCACAATGTGTCCTAGGTATTTGAACTCCTCGACTCTAGCTAAAGGAACACCATTGAGTAAAAGAGTCGGCACTGTATCCACCTTTCTGGTACCACCGTGAAAGACCATGTACTGACTCTTTTTACTATTGTTTATCAGCCCATGCTCCGCTGCGTAACGCTCACAAATGTCAAGTAGCTTTTTGAGACCACAGACCGAGGCACTCAGCAAGACCATGTCATCCGCATCGCATAGTTTATGTTATTGAAACATACTCCATCTATATAACAACCGATATGCTTCATGCTGAGCTCCTCAATCAGTCCATTTATATAAAGGTTAAATAGGACAGGTGAGCTTAACCCCCCCTGTCTCATGCCACATTCCAGCTTGTAGGGATCTGACACCGCACCAGCCCATCTAACAATATTTATTTGATTATCATACCAATATTTAAAAGTATTAACCAATTCATGAGGTATATTCGACTTCCTCATCTTCTTCCAAAGAATGTCATATGACACGAGGTCAAAAGCCTTCGAAAGGTCGAGGAAGCAGGCGTAGACGGGCGTTTTTCTTGTATTATAATACTTGACAGCACTCTTAAGACACAATATTGCGGACTCGGTGGGAAGGCCAGAACGAAAGCCGAACTGCGCATCATGACATCTAATATATCTGTTTAAATGTGTATTAAGAATGCTGTCAAATACTTACTTTTGCAATGATAGTTGCTAGCGAGATGGGCCTGTAATTAGAAATATCTGATAGGCTTTTCGTTTTATTTTTCGTTACTGGGACCACAACAGTTTTCATCATATCGTGAGGCAAGTAAGAATGTGATATACAGAGATTATACAGCAAGGCCAAAACTCGCGATATATGAGGGCCAGCATATTGTAGGTGTTCAATGCTTAATCCATCGTGTCCGGGGGATTTTCCCTTGGATATTGATTTGATTGCCCTCACTACATCAGAAGCCCTAACGTTTACCTGTCAGCTATCTCTTTCTGGTCACTCGTACCATCCACAGACACCGGAAGACCAGGGCGGCTTCTCAGCCGCCTTAAATAGCAATATTGTAAATATTAAAATGTAATGTGTAATATTCATCAATATTATTGGACTTTAATTTTGCTGCCTAGTGCCTAATGTTGTGTTACATGATACTTAGGAGCTGAGCCCTGAGTGACATAGGCTATGTATGTCCCACGAGCGAAGCCGGGGCGGGTCTAGTTTTTAATATTTTGAAAAAAATAAAACCGAATATATTCGGTAACTGAGCCGAATAATTCGGCCGAATACGAATAGTGAAAAACATGCCGAATACGCCGAATACCGAATACGAAACGAATATTCGGCGCATCTCTACTTATTAAGTATACTAGCTGTCCCGTTGTTTTGCCGTATACGCGATGGACGTTGCCATGGTGACATTCTTATTTGGTCACTTCCATAAAATAATATAGGTACTTAAATGCCAATAAATTATTTCGCCCGTATCTTTTTGGGTTGCTGTATTGGCACGTCTGTTACGCCATTTTCGTTTTTTTTTTTACTTAATTACTCTCATTAAACTGAATATAATAATTGTATCTAAAGAAATTTCCATTAATCATCACAAAAAGTTGTTTATGGTTTATAATTAAATGATAATATTAATATATCATTTAATTATAAACCGCATATAATATATAATTTAATTATAAAACGCGCGCAGGTATTTTTTTGGTACATTCAGCCCTAGCTGCCCTAGCGGCACAATAGTACATTCGAGCGGGCCGCTCAATGTATAGGTTCAGTGTAATATGGATCGTTATCCGTAGGCATAAGAATGAAATTGGCTTGTAATAAATTTTTGTAGGTACTTAAGCGAACAGACGCTGAGCTCTGAGTCATTCTAAATGGTACCATATGTTTATAGATTTAAAGAAGACATTTCGTTGGATACATTTTCTAAGATAAACTTCTGTACGGAGTACTATTATATATTCTGTGCTAGAGGCCAGGTCGCGGCGGTCATCGAAAGTATGATGTGGCCGCTTGCCGCGTGGCGACTAGGTGCGCCGTGCGCGTGGTCTATGGCGGTTTCATGCTAAGGTATCTATCTCGATGGCCGCCGCGACCAGGGGGTGTAGTGTGAGTTTTATTCGATCATACACATCGAACACGTTAACGCGAATTTGTATGGGATCAAAGCAGCGCCACCTACTGGCTTACGTGGATACCGCTGTGACGCCATACAAATTCGCGTTAACGTTCTCGATGAGTATGATCGAATAAAACTCGCACTACGCACTCTGGTCGCTATAGTGCGCTATTGGGCTAAGCCATATTGTAAAGTGTAGCTTTTTCGATGTGTACCTATGAATGACCAATGGCTAAAAGACTCTTGTTATCATAATATAATATAATTGTTGTCTTTGTCATTATGTTGTGAGTAGTAGATACCATGGACGCTGAGGCAAGAGATAGCTTTTCACAGCGTCCTCTATACATTATTATTAAGAAAAATAGGTACACGATAGATGTGAGAAAGCGTAATACAATAATTTATTTAGGGCATGTTTTACCACTTCCTGATAAAGTGCTGGATTACGGATAGGCTATCCACAACTTTTTTGACAGATGCTCCATACTTCATCTGTCAAGTTACGTAGTGGATAGCCTATCTGACACTTATCAGGAATTGGTGAAACAAACCCTTAAGACGCTATATTGATAATAACGTCCTTTTTGAAGTAATTCTATAGGACCCTCAGAAATGTTACAAATCTGGTAATGAGATATACATATCTTCATAGCCTTATCTAGGTTTGAGAAGAACCAGAAACACGATTAATGTATTTTGCCTCGATACATTTCTCGATCGAAATGACCTCTTAAAAATACGAAATTTGAAGATTATTTTTAAACGAGAATAGATGTATTGTAGGAAATTAGTCTAATTAATAGACACCTTTGCAATCCAAAATCGTATAAAAGCATTTTGCTTAAATGCTCCTAGTTATTGTTTAAATGAACAAAATTACGTTTTTTCGCATGTTTTCCGAGCGAGCCGATAGCTTCTGGCCGCAGCGTATTCACGACTTTATAGTCATACAAATTAAGTATAAAATTGCCCTTGCGGTAAAATTACTATCAATATAGCGCCTTAATATAGAATTATGTATACGAAACGCTGGGCAAAATGGAGTATAAGCATAATAACCTTATGTCTGGGTCTCGCGTGGTGCTGTCTGGCGAGGCAGGCGGCGCAGAGCGCGCCCGCGTCGAGCCCCGCCCCGCCCTCCGCCGCGCACGCCGCACACTCCCACCGCGCCAGCGACCCGCACACGCAGCACGCGCGCGGTACTGCCGGTATCAATCAATAGTTTGCCCGTTTTCACCAACGGCTCTTAAATTTAGGTGTCCCTTAGCGTAAACTTAAGGGCCACCTAGCGACGTTTTTGTTTTCACCATTGTTTAAGGGACACCTAACGAGCTAGGTGACCCTTTAAATTTAGGGGCTCAACTGTCCATGCCGTAAACGTTAGGTGGCCGTTTTAGGTTAGTATTCTATTTACGTGCAACTACAAAGACGTTAAAATGGATAGTGATAATGATTTATTTGAAGCTTTAGACGCGATCGAAGATGTAGAATTAGTAAATAATCGAAGTTTATTTAGACGTAATCGTTAATATGTATTATGTACATATATCGGGAAAGATCGAGAGATTTTACAAAATACGATAATATTGATTTTTAATAAGATACAGATTATCAAAAGAAAGTGTGTTAAGGTGACGCCTTGATAATTTGGCTGTAGCGATGTCCATTTTTCTCAGCAATGACTAAAGCTAACAAATTAAAGTTCACTGTCAGTATTCATCATATCTTTGTCTTTGAATTACCCATAGCATAACACGATTGGTCAACTTTTATAACACAGAATAATCAATCAAAAAGACCTCTGTAAAAAAAGGGATTCCTATTTTGCCAACAGAGGAGAGTGATATAAGCTTCCGAAATTTGTACATAAATTGGTTCTAGTATACACTTTAATTTGTCCATAGCTTATATGAAACGTATTTATGGTTTTTAAATTACGCGACAAAAACCATTTTGTCGCTACGCCCTTTAAATTTTTTGCTGTTCCATTGCTTGTTTTCTATGAGAGGCCGGGCCAGCCTCGCATAGAAAACAAGCAATCTCAAACACATCCAACACGGTTTTTTACTTTAACATGGCGTCACCTTAAGTATTTACTTTTATTTATTTAAAAATATAGTTTCTTTGTGTTTCAACAATAACTTTATTAGTTTGTCTTTGTCTTCTAATAAAAAAATTTGTCCACATTTTCTCTTTTCAGCCGTGGTCGACTAAATAAAGAAATTTACTACCAACAAAATACCGAAAATAAATAGTAAACGAAAAGTAACCTCAAACGAATACGGAATAGCGCGCGAAATGCCCCGACTGCCGGTCGACTGTCCTTCAAAATGACATTTGTTTTTTTTATGCAATGACATACTCATCATTAAGCCAAATACAATTATTTTTTAACATTTTTGTTAAAAAATCACATGAAACTTATTAAAGTTAAATACATTATAGTTTTTTATATTAACCTCAAAAACAATGTGTATCGATAACTGCTCGACAAAGGGCCTCGCATTAAATGTCACCTAACAAAGGAACACCTACCTGGGTGTCCCTTACGACCGTGAAACGAAATTTGGGATAGGGGATGATTTTAGGTAGCCCTTATGCTAAGGGATACTTAGTAAAGATACAGTTTAGGTGCTGTTGGTGAAAACGGGCATAAGGCACGTAAAACGGCGATGTGTGATGTCTTTATAACAACCGTCAATATGAAAATGCCACAAAATAAACTTTACACTACAGACACTATTCCTAGGGTTTAACCACACGAACCACACCACACCGTCGCGACAAAATGTGGTCATCTGTGATCTGTATCACACACGCGGTTGATAACGACTGCAATATGTGGTACGTGGGAGTAGTCTTATTTATTTTCAATGCAAAGTATACGCCCGACCACGCAGTGTGGTTGTAGTCGTGCTGATTGTTTTTTATCAACATTTAATCAAAATGGTACGTGTGAAACAGCCCTTAGCATGGATATATTAATGAAGAATAATTTGAAAACAGCGCCGTACATTGTACAATAATACAGTTCACAAAGGGTATTTTTTACGAGAACAATTTAGAAGCTGCATCGTATAAAGTATTTAAATAAACTTACGGTCTTCGATGAGATCTGTGACATCCAACAACGGAGATGGCAGCACCCGTGGGTATAACTTGTACTGCTTACCGAACCGTGGCATTTGGATAATAAACGTCGAGGGAACCTTGAAAAAATAAGAAATTAAGAAAAAAATGTGGCACTCGGAGACTGCCGCGGTAAAGCATAGCATTTTTTATCGACTTATGCAATTATAATTCACATACGTCTAGTGACTAGTCGCACGCACACAAACATCGTGCCGAAGTCTGGCAACGCCGCTGTGTAAGCGTTTTTTTGTTACGGAATTTCTAGGCTCGGTCGCCGTGCTCAAAGCTATGTAAGGGCGTTTGTGCACTACACGGAATTTTTGGAACGCATGGTAAAATTCCGTGTAGTGCACAAACGCCCTAATAGCTAAAGAATACTGAAAAAGTCACTGACGATTAAAGAATTTCTTTTTAGCTTACAATCTAAATCTCTGTTGACTACAAAGATTTGATTTGGGATCAGTCTGTGATATCTCCTATATAAAAACACGGAACACTATTGGATGGTGCGATGCGTACCCACTTTACTAATAAGACATTACGTGTTTTAAAATTCCAATAATAATAAATATTATACAACTTTATTAGTAGCAAACGCGTCTTACCTCACTAAGTTTGACTCCGGACGTCGCAAAAGATTGTTCCAACAACTGTTGTACACTTGGCAATGTGATCTGTTCATCCTTTTCGACAAACAACTGATAACAATAAGCCTCTTGACCCGAAGATAACTTCAAGAACGGCTCCGCACGTAGCAGTTGAGCCACTAGTCCGTTTAGGAATTCCTCTGGATCCTATGAGAAAGATAAAAAACGAGTTAATAATCTGACATCATCACATCAGCAAAATATGCCGCCGAAGATCAATCTAGAAAATAAAAGGCATTAAACTCGACGGCAAGCGATTGCCACCAGGGGGTGTAGTGCGAGTTTCATTCGATCATACGCATCGAACACGTTAACGCGAATTTGTATGGGATCAAAGCAGCGCCACCTACTGGCTTACGTGGATAACGCTTTGATCCCATACAAATTCGCGTTAACGTTCTCGATGAGTATGATCGAATAAAACTCGCACTACGCACTCTGATATTCGCGCCAAAAACACCAGAGTGCCGAGTGTGAGTTTTTTGTTTCACATTCGATCGTGAACGCGTTTGGCGTTTACTATAAGATTTTGTATGGGATTACTCACTGGGTTGCATTGGGCTCACTCCCGTGAGCATCGCTGTACAAATCCCATACAAAATCTTAGTAAACGCCAAACGCGCTCACGATCGAATGTGAAACAAAAACTCACGCTCGGCACACTGTGTGCCGAAGAATTTCGCGTTACGTTAAAACTACATTGAGCACGTTTCGTTGGGCGTTTACTTTCAAGTCGTTTTAGAACTAAAGCTTTAGTTTCCTCCAAAAGCGGTGCCATCAAGTAGCGGCCATAATACAGCGGTGAAAGACGTCACTAGAACGTTGTCTATGTAAGCAATATGGCGCGGTTTCCTAGAGAACGGTAATCGACACCGTAATGTCAGAAAGCGGTGCCCCCATTTGCATGACGGCCGCCGTCATGTCGGTGTCGTATGGTCTGTGAACATTTTTTTCGTAGCGGTGAAGCCATTTTCAAGGACATTGCACCGTGCACGTATTATTGTTTAAAATGAGTTTCGTCAACTGGACCAACGAGGATGATGAAATTTTAATTGATTTTGTGCGGGTTCATGACATACTATAATATATTACTGCGTGACTGGTGAGACATGTTCAATATCTAGCTCCGTATTTATAATTTCTAAAAAATTCCAATTTTTGATTTATTGAGAATAAAAGTTGATAATTATACAGTATAACTCTGGATCTATCCGTGACATTGTTAGTGAAGTGCTACATTCAGCAGATAAATCGTAAATACAAGAAAAGTAGTAAGTGGACTTCAGATATTTTCTTCTTCCAAAAGAATTTAAAGTGCAGATATTATAACTTTCTGCATCACCTTTAACTCTGCATGAACAGAAGAAGTCGCTTTTTCAACAGTATTTAAATCTTGTATTCAGAAATAAGTAAATAATTCTAGTACTAGATTTCAAATTTTGTAACAGCAGATTTTGAATAAATCGCTTACGACAACTAGCGCCATCTAGCTTATATCAACAAAAACACTTACTAAGTATATTATTATTATACCATGGAAAATATCACATTCAGAAGAAAAATCGTAAAAGCCAGTTCTGAGACTAATATTGCATTGATGTCAGATGATGAATCACATATAATAAACATTTCATCATCGAGCCAACCCATCGAATCGGAAATAGATACAGAAATCATTTGCTTAAAGTCCCATATTGAAAAATTGCAAATCGAACTTACCAGCGCCCACGAAGAAATTGCACACCTTATTCTAGAAGTTACGTCCTTAAAACGAGAGTTAGACTCTAAAAATAAAACTATATCTCTTCTTAAAAAGTTATCAGAAGACACCACACATATATCACTAACTCCGAAGAAAACATATTGTACACCGATCGCTACTAAAATACGCAAGTCTTTGATATTAACAAGTCGCAATTCCCCACTGTCACAATATCACGGAGATGTAAGCTTATTACAAAAACTTGGAACTCAGAATGTTCATAATAACCTAGGAAGTCCTAAGCGTGATCGAAATATCAATACCACGTTATGTCAAACGTCACAGATGACAGCGTCAAGTGTAAATGACATTCAAAAACAGAAAAATGCGGGTAGTTTGAAGAAAAATGACATATTCATTTTGGGTGACCAACAATTAAAAAACTTTTCTGTGGAAATGCATAAAACAAGACTTAATAATTGGAATGACATATATAATATAAATGGTCTAATAAAACCATTTGCTCCTGCTTCTATTATACTTAAAAATTGTCGTAATCTTAGCGAAAATATATGTAATGACGATATTGTAATAATAAGTGTCGGGACTAACGAAAAAAATCCTTATTCATTGTACTCAGATCTGTGCCATACACAGTACACTTGAAGCTTTGAAAAAATGTCATGTTTTTGTTATAGGAATAAATCATAACCCGTTTCTTAACACGAATCTATTGAATTATAATATTGAGCAATTAATTAGAAATTTTCCAAACTGTAAATATATTAATCCAAAACAAAAGCTTCAATCTGACTATTATAAATATAAACCATTATGTAATTTTTTATGTTTTAAATGTAATTTAGAAATCGATAGCATTAATTATGATAAATATTATGTTAAAAAATTTGGAGATAAATTGTATTCAAAAAACAACATTAAGGGAACTATACCCTATTATTTTTCGATATTGCCAAACACAAATCAAAGTAGAAAAAACCCTGTACAGAAAAATCATGTAGTAAGTCATAAAAAAGGCACAATCCCTTATTACTTTAATAAAATAGATTTAATTCAATCAAAGTATAACAATGTAAGAAATGATAATGATTTTTTTCGAGGACAGCGTAGCCAATAGTCTTATTATAGCTCATCAAAACATTCAGGGGATACATGGCAAAGAATTAGAAGTAGACCTATTTTTAAAAAGCCGTAACATTAATATATTTTGTGTTACTGAGCACTGCTTAAAAAGTGAACAAATTGATATTATCAATAATGAATTTTATAGCATTGCCAGTGCGTTCATAAGGAAGGGCGCCATACGCGGGGGTTCTCTTATATATGTACAAAATGTCATCAAATATAAAGAACGCAAAGACATTGTAACCCTTTCATCTGAATGTACAGCAGAAATATCCTGCGTGGAACTTGAGGAATATATCATCATATGTGTGTACCGACCCCCACAGAGTGATTTTGATTCTTTCGACGTAATAATAGAAAATGTATTAAATCGTTTAGTTACAAAAAAATATATTATATTATGTGGTGACTTTAACATAAACTTTATGGAAAAATCTTCCAGATGTGATAGAGTCTTGAACTTGTTTGAAACATTTGACCTTAAGTATTTATTTTTAGAGCCTACTAGGATAACTTCACATTCGGCAACTTGCCTAGATAATATTTTTTGTAACTGCCATTGCACAAAAATGTGTTTATTTAGTGATTTAACATCTGATCATCTAGGGCAAATGGCTATTTTTCCAACTAAAACAATTTCTTATACTCAAAAAATTACTTGCAAACCAATCACTTCGAGTAAAATTAGTATGTTTAAGGAAAATATAGCAAATAAAATTACAAATATAGATTTTAAACAACAAGACCCACATATATTATATGAAAAACTACATAATATTATTAAATCTGAACATGACATTATATTCAAAACCAAAACATTTAATGTTAATAAAAAATTAAAATTTTGTGATTGGGCGACACCTGGTATATATATCAGTAGGAATAAACTATATAATTTATATGACCTAAAAAAATATAACTTTCATCCATTGTTTATTCAGTATGTGAGAGATTATTCTAAAATATTCAAAAAAATATGCCTCGCTGCTAAAGCTTTATACTTAAGTAACAAAATAAATAACTCTAACAATAAAATTCGTATTACTTGGGACATAATTAATAATGAAATAGGACATTTTAAAAGACATGACAATAATATAAAATTAAATATAGACGGTCTGACAATTTCTGACAATTTAGAATTAGCTCACTTCTTTAATAATTTTTTTGTAAATATCTCTGAAAAGACAACTCGTTCTCTTGACTCCTGTCCGTTAAAAGCGAGCATGCTACTGAAAACAAATGTAACAGAAAGCAAGGTACTGTTCAATTTTAGACACATACACCCGCAAGATATCATAAAGACTTTTAACTCTCTTAGCCTTAAAAAATCAGTAGACTTGTGGGGTATATCAGTTAAGTTACTTAAAAATATCATTTCTGAATTATCACCATACCTAGCTGCTATTTTTAATCGTTGTGTTGATGCTGGCGTATTCCCTCGTCTTATGAAACAGTCTAGAATTATTCCTTTGTTTAAAAAGGGCTCAAAAAGTGACCCGAGTAATTTTAGACCTATCTCTATTTTACCAGCTATCAGCAAAATATTTGAGAAGGAAATCCTCAATCAACTTCAGAGTTACTTTAATACTAACAAATTATTGCATAGTCACCAATATGGATTTACCAAGGGTGTTTCAACTACAGATGCAGGTGTTACTAAGATACATTTTTAAAGCTTGGGAAGACCATCATGATGTCATTGGTGTGTTTTGTGATCTATCGAAAGCGTTCGATTGCGTGGATCATAGTATACTGATTCAAAAGCTTAAGCACTATGGCATTGAAGGTACCGCACTTGATCTTATGACGGATTATCTGACAGACAGAGTTCAGTCCGTTGATGTAAATGGTCATAAATCTACGGGATTACCAATAAAAATAGGAGTGCCACAGGGTTCTATTTTGGGACCCTTTCTTTTTTTAATATACGTAAACGATTTGCCTTTTTTCATACGATCATTTTGCGAAATTATTTTATTCGCAGATGATACATCCCTCCTGTTTAAATTGAATCGAAAAAATCCAGATTACAGTACTGTTAATAAAACACTAGCTCTTATATTAGAATGGTTCTCTTCAAACAATCTTTTACTCAATCCTAATAAAACAAAGTGTGTCATTTTCAGAATGCCTAACGTGAAAGCTAACACTGAAATTAACCTAAAAATTGGTGATGTCAATCTGGATTTCGTTGACTCTACAATGTTTTTAGGCCTCACTCTTGACTCTAAGCTTCAATGGGGAGCTCACATTTCAAATGTAGCAAAAAGGCTAAGTTCAGCAGTCTTTGCGATTAGGAAAGTAAGACAATTGACTAATGAAGAAACAGCTCTTACCGTTTACTACAGCTATTTCCACAGCATCTTATCTTATGGATTACTCCTGTGGGGAAAGTGGGGAAGTGCTGCAGATATTCAAACAATATTTTTATTGCAAAAACGGGCTGTTCGCGCTATATACAAACTAGGATCAAGGTGCTCCCTAAAGGAAACGTTTAAGGACATAAATATCCTGACGGTACCATCACAGTATATTTTTGACAATGTCATATTTATTAGAAAGAACATCCAATATTATGATAAAAAGTCCGATATGCATTCTTTTAATACACGGAACAAAAATAAACTAGCAGTTAATTATTCACGTCTTCATAAGGTTCAAAACTCATTCGTGGGACTCGGTATACGTTTCTATAACAGACTACCTGATGACATTTTAGCCTTGCCCTTCAACAAATTTAAGGAATGTATCAAAAACAAATTAATTTGTAAGGGCTACTACAGAATAAATGACTACTTTGATGACATTCATCCATGGGAATAAGTGCGACAATATTAATAATAATAATTAACTATGTCTCTTTTTTCTATAAATATAAAAATAACTTATCATAATAATATTGTATGGACATGATTTTATATTAATACTTGAATTGACTTAATGAATTATTGACATACTTAATTATAATAATTTAAAAATTATAATATTGACATTATTGTTTTGCTGATTTGCTTGATAACTATTTCTTATTGAATTATACGTACATATTTTCAAAAAATGGAATTTGTCAGTAATTTATGTAAGTCTAATTGTGATAATTACTAATTTGTACTAATCTAAGAATGAGATGTCTATGTTTATTTTGTAATCTTTAAGAATCGACTTGACGTTCATAAGTGTTACCGTGTGACCTATATGAATAAATTATTTTGATTTGATTTGATTTGATTATGTATAATGTGTTATGTGACGCATTATAAATGAATTTGGTGCTCGATTTTTTCACACTCAGTTCCGTTAGGTTGTGTTGCCATGGCGACGTTCTCGATGTTCTCGACGAAATATAGTCTTAAGCTCCAACCGGAGAATTAGCAGGTCGGATGTCTGTCAGTACGAATATCGACGTTAATGACATTAAAATAAGATTCATATTAGCGCGCCTTGTACAGTGGCGGTTACGACGCTCGCCGCGTTCTTGATATGGCGAAAATGTATGAAAAAATTTGAGAAATTTTCTTATTTTTCTTATAACTGGAAAAGTTGTTTATTTTTATATAAAATTTTTAGCGGACTTTATAGAGGACTAAATAAGCAACAATTTTTTTGTATATTTATTTTCCTCAGTTCAGTGCATTTAGATATTAAGGTACCTAATCAGACCACATTTTTTTCATATTTTGCGATTATTGTGATGGTTAAAACGTATTTTATGTGAAAATTTTGTATGCGGCTATAGAATTTTTATGGTACAGTCGTGGAGATGATTTGAAAACGAAACCCCCGGCTTGAGATACCACGCGCTCAACCACCGAGCCACTGTGACACCGAGGTCGTCATCTATCCAGGGGCGTTCCGCCCCTGTGTGCGATGTGTGCGGCGCACACAGGCGCCAAGGCAATAGGGGCGCCGCGCCGCAGCGCGAATCGAAATTAATTTTGTTAGGGCCAATTTATTACCAGTGCAGATTCGAAGCTCATCGAAGCGTCCTAGCAAAAACTGAATATAACTTTAACCTTAACTCCACTCCAGAGCGTAACGCACTCATTACTTCTGCGATTCTGCGCGAGACCAATCAGCGTTCGTTGGTAGGGTAGTCGCGAGAATGCGCGCGTCTTTTAAAAATCTCAGAAGTAATATTGTATCACTGATCACACTGTATGAAACTAAAGTCCTTTTTCGCCTACGTTCGATAAATACTACACGATCTATTTTTTTTACTCCCGATCACTTGGTTTTACGAGTCGGGAACGAAGTGATAGCCCAGGCAACTTAGACAAAAATAGGTATCCCTGTAACCTTGCATAAATTCGCACCAAGCTGAAAATCTGTAATATCGGTATGAAAGTGATTACGAATAAAATTTGAAAGTTCCCCATAATTCACATGTGTGCTAAATTTTTTATTCAAGGTCAAAAGTCCAAAAAATTAGTTTTTCACGATGGTTTTTCACAATTTTTAGCGCAACGCGATCTTGGGATGTTTGTACAATAAGCGCAATTGGCAATATGTATTATGTTTTGTTTACGAGGTGTGCCAGGCGCGCGCGGCACATTTTTGAACCTATTATACCTACTTACATACTTGATAGTTGATACTTCAAAGAGTTGTATAATTCATGCCCCAGTCAACTTAGACAAAAATACCACTGTAACCTTGCATAAATTCGCACCAAGCTGAAAATCGGTAATATTGTGGAGAATGTGATTACGAATAAAATTTGAAAGTTCCCCACAATTCCCATGTGTGCAAAATTTTTTATTCAAGGTCCAAAAAAATAGTTTTTCACAATTTTTGGCGAAACTGTAAGTTTTTTTCATAAAAATACCTCAGATAAAAATTGTAGGCAGTAAAATTGTCTACAAAAATGTATCATTACATTTTTCATACCAGTCACCGTTTTTCACTCGTTTTTTTTGTATATCAATGTTAGAATCATGAAGTTAATATACCTAGCGGAATAGAGAAACAAAGGCCTGAGCAAGCGAGATGTCACTATCAGTAACACTGCGTGGTAAAAAGAGACGTGTGATACATGACAGCATCACTCTTTTTTTGACAACCATAAGCCCGCGGGCTTCATCATATCAGCCTATGTTCGTCCACTGCTGGACATAGGCCTCTCTCAATGAACGCCAAGATGACCGATCTCCTGCTACTCGCATCCAACATGGACCCGCGACTAAACGGAGATCGTCGTCCCACCTAGTTGGAGGTCGACCTACACCCCGTTTTCCCAGCCTTGGTCTCCATTCCAGAGTAAGTTTACTCCAGCGATCGTCTGTTGTTCGAGCTTCATAAAAGGCATTTGCTCATAATTGCCACGCGGAGCACGCGGATTGGCAATCTGACAGGGGCCAGTGAATCAAACCATCAATGCTGCAGCCCATTGATGGCCATGGATTTTTCCACTGACCCTATTGTCGATGGTTTTACCGCCATCTTTCGGTTGACTAACTGCGCTTGATGTTAGATCTATCCCACAATAATTAATGTTACGCGGGCTTACCGTTGACAATTTAATCTCATAGAATTCATGTCCAATCATGCTTGTGTAAGTGCATACGTACACATATTTTTCACACAGATGAAAACCAATTTCGGTTACGTTTGACAGCTCGAGTTTGTTGCTCTATTCCGCTAGGTATACAACATGACTGGTGAGACAATACCGATACTTATGGAGAGTACTCTGTACTCGATTCTCATTATAATTATGTAATAACATTAGGTTCTTAATTTTTTTCCGAATTTCCCAAAAATAAATGAATCATGGATACTAAGTAATTTACGCAGCTAGGCAAGTAGGCATACTATGCGGCCGGTGCAGAGGCGTGCGCTACCAAAGAAACACCACACAACTACCCCTCCCGCTCGCGGTGTCCATGCGTTGGGTAAATAATTATTTAACTTTAAGCTACATTTACTCAGAGATCAATTGATATTATTTTTTTTATATTATTTTTTCCAACTAATATAATAGCCAAATATCACGCCCTCGAGTATTGAACATGTCTCACCAGTCACGCAGTATTAACTTTATGGTTAGAATATGATTAAAAATAAAATTTGAAAGCTCCCAATAATTCCCTTTATGGAAAAATATCCAAGGCTTATGTAAAAAAAAAATATATTTTTTTTTGTAATTTTCAGCCAAAAACGAGCCAGTTTTTTCACAAAAATCCTCCGACAAAAATTGAAGCTCATAAAATTTTAAAGGGTCCGAGAAAAAATGAAAATGGCTGCCATTTTAAGACCGCGAGGGAGCAAAAAGAGCCAATTCGTTGATAAATAATACTATATTTTTTCATAACATAAAAGGATCTGACACTGGTATAGATAGGCATACAATCTATTGAGGCGTACTTATGCAAATTGTGAGAAAAACAACTTTTACAACTTTTCGAGTGAAAAACGGTGACTGGTATGAAAAAAGTAATAGTAATAATACTACTACAAAAATGTTGTAGACAATTTTATGGCCTACAATCTTTATCTGAAGGTATTTTTATGACAAAACTTACAGTTTTGCCAAAAATTGTGAAAAACTATTTTTTTGGACCTTTGACCTTGAATAAAAAATTTAGCACACATGGGAATTATGGGGAGCTTTCAAATTTTATTCGTAATCAAATTCTCAACAATATTACCGATTTTCAGCTTGGTGCAAATTTATGCAAGGTTACAGTGGTATTTTTGTCTAAGTTGACTGGGTTATGAATTATACAACTCTTTGAAGTATCAACTATCAAGTATGTAAGTAGGTATAATAGCTTCAAAAATGTGCCGCGCGCGCCTGGCACACCCCGTAAACAAAACATAATACATATTGCCGATTGCGCTTATTGTACAAACATCCCAAGATAATATTATTTATTTTTGTGAATTGTGGTTTATTGGGTTTTAGTTTAAGTATACAACAATAATTACAACTTACGAGCTCAGCGTTTAAATCAAGTGAAAACCGAGTGAGTGAGTTTACCGGAGGCCTGATCCTTTACCCTTTTCCCTTCCCTATCTTCCCCTATTCCCTTCCCTACCCTCCCCTACCCTATTCCCTCTTAAAAGGCCCGCAACGCACCTGCAGCAGCTCTTCTGATGATCTGGGAGTGTCCACGAGCGACGGAAATTGCTTTCCATCAGGTGACCCGTTTTCTCGTTTGCCCCCCTTGTTTCATAAAAAAAATTCAAGGAAAAAAGGGGCGCTTCATAGGTTTCGCACCCAGGCGCCGCGCCGAGGGAGGTCGGAACGGCCCTGCATCTATCCATACTAATTATTATAAATGCGAAAGTGTGTCGGTCTGTGATCTGTCTGTTACCTCTTCACGCCCAAACCGCTGAACCGATTTTGATGAAATTGGGTTTGGAGATACTTGGAGTCCCGGGAAAGGACATAGGATACTTTTTATCCCGGAAAAATGTACGGTTCTCGCGCGATAAACGAATTTAGACGCAACGGAATTGCGGGAGTCATCTAGTACTTTATATTTCTATCCCGCCTTTACGGTATACCTTCTCCTCGGAGGTGAGTCCGGGCACGTCAGACAGTCGGTTGAGGAGCGTGCGCAGCTTCATGACGCGGTCGGCGCGCACGTAGCCGTGACGCCGCAGCGGGTTGACCACCTCCTCCCGCAGCACGCGCTGCACCTCGCTATAGTGGGCGGAGTCCTACAATCATACATCATTACTTTACTTACCGTAACATACATTATTTTAATCACGTAAATTCTGCAAACGGTCCCTCTGTTTGTAATTCGACACTGATAATTGGTAAAGTTTATGAAATGTACTGAAATAAGCTTACTTTAGGCATTTCGTGGACAAAAAAAATGTATTTTTATTTTCTTGTTAAGTGTTTAGAAATTAATTAATTTAAATTAGTAAAAAATAAGAACAACGCACACTATAACGAATTCACTACCAATATAAAATATTATGATTGTTACTTTGTTATGCTTTAACTCACTTCGGGTTCAGGGGGTCGGTACAGTAGCGCGTCGAACACGCTCGTGAATGTGAACATGGCGAATAGTGTAGCGTCCAAGTAGCATGAATTATGATGACCTTGGATGCCTCGATTTTTCCCGGCGAGGTCGCCCAAAGAGTTCAGCGGGGGAACCACGCCGGTGACTATTGGACAGTCCGGCTGAAAGAAAGTCAAATAATAAAACGTTCTCGTTTTGACAGCGCAAGCGCAAGTGCAATTACCTGCAGCAAACATACCCTTACTATTAAAAATATACAGCGAATATTGAATAACTTATACAAGATCTCCTTATTGTTTTTGTACGATACATTGAAGAAGTTACATGACAAAACTGCGTAAATATCTTTATTACTTCTCCCATATAAACAGGTCGTCTCTCTCGCCTGGTAAGGTTGCAATCTGGAATATTTTTGAAATTCGAAGTTTGTGATCGTCGTTTCATCGAAACACTGCGTAGGACATCGCAATGTGGCACATTATAATACAAGAAGCCGGAATGTCGCATTTCGATGTTTACACGTGTTTGTTTGTGCAGCATTAGAGCAATGTAGGCTCGCTGTTACCTGTTCGAAGTGTTCGTCGGTATGTGCGGGGCGGTCGGGCGGCGGTGTGTCGCGGAATCGCGCGTCGCGGCGACACAGCGGCAGCGGCACGAACAGCGCGCGGCCGGCGCCGCACGTGAACAGCCGCGTGCCGTCGCGCGCACCGTCACCCAGACCGCACACGCTCTGCTCCAACTCCACGCCCGCTGTCGCTATGTCTGTAACATGAGGTACTCCGTAGTACAGACTCTATTACACCTGGGTTGATAAAATACATACCTACCTAGTTTGGCTCATTCATGAAAAATATTAAATTAAGATATTGCGGCGATGCATCGTAATTTTTAGGGTTCCGTAGCCAAAATCGCAAAAAACGGAACCCTTATAGATTCGTCATGTCTGTATGTCACAGCCACTTTTCTCCGAAACTATTAAAGCTATTATACTATTGAAACTTAGTAAGTACTTAGATATAGTCTGTTAACCGCATTAAGATTTTGATGCAAAAATGGAAAAATTATTAAAAATTTTAGGGGTATTATAGGTAGAACTGAAACAAAAAAAAATTTCATCTAACCTATGCGTGTGGGGTATCTATGGATAAGTCTCCAAAAATCATATTGAGGTTTCTCATATCATTTTTTTCTAACCTGAATAGTTTGCGAGAGAGACTCTTCCAAAGTGGTAAAATGTGTGTCACCCCCCCCCCCCCCCCTCTAATTTCTAAAGTAGGGGCATGATAATTCTAAAAAAAATATATGATGTAGATTACTATAAAAAGTACCAACGAAAATTGATTTGAACGAGATCTAGCCCGTAGTTTTTTTTATACGTCATAAATGGTAAACCTTAATCTAAATTTCATTAAATCGACTGAAATGTAAAAATAAATCAAAAACCTTTTAATTTCATAAAAATAAACCTTATTGCTGCTGCGGAACCCTTCATGGGCGAGTCCAACTCGCACTTGGCCGCTTTTTTATTGCTGCGCAATACTTGTTTTTGCAATACGTTGTCGCAACGTAGTGTTGTGGCTTGGCCCATTATGATTTTCCATTTCATCACACCAGATTTCAAAAGAAACTTGATTTCACCTATTAAAACCCGTCGATCGTGGAAAAACGAGACACAATAGCTTATCTATTGTTATCGCAGTTGCATGCGACCGCTTGGGGCTTGATGAAGTAATTTAACTTTCATATATTATATTTTGTATATTATTTGGGTAATTGTATTAATATTGTTTGGCTTTAGACTCTGAACATCCATGTTGCATACTATCCTACTCTTTTTCTAAAAGTTAACATTTTAGTGCTTCAATATGTAAATAATACTTGTTACATATAAGTCTATGACTTGTTACAATACAATCTGTCAATTACCAAACTTACCATCAATGATGCCGATCCATCTTACAACGCCATAGTAGCGCTGGTCGACATCTGTTGCCACTTCTACCAGGGAGCCGACACCGATATCGTCTTGGACATGTTGAGATGTCTGAGACCACTCTTTCGGCGCCGCACGGGGAGATCCTAGAGGAGGGGAATCGTACGCTTCCTCCGTGTTGTCATTGCTGCATACGTCTACAGATAACACATACAATATTATATTAGATAAACACATACAACTAAAGACTTTAAGGAGCAAAATACTCGGGCATACTTTGTTCGTATTGAAGAACGCATAGGGGTATTTCATCGACTGGTAAATCTCGCACATACAGCACGTTAGCCATTTCGAGAGTAACTACTGCAGCGCCGAGCGAACGACCGCTCAATCGCGGCCAAATAGCTAAATTTAGAGAATAGGAAAACAAAAATAGTTCGTAGTTGAATTGTGTTAGTAAAGCTTGTAGTAGTGGAGTGTATAGGTGCCTAAATTTATTTTATAATGTGATTTTTTGTGCTCATAATCGAAATGGTTGATAGCGAATATTGCTTTGCGCGCCCCTCAGAGATGGTAGGTAATTATATTTTACTAGCTGTTGCCCGCGACTTCGTCCGCGTTAGTATAGTAGATCACGTTCCAAGTATTATTTTTCAAAAATATTCAATGTACAGAATTGACTTTCCTACGATTTTATTATATGTATAGATGACTTAGTTTGTTCCTACAAAGGATAATTAAGTCTTTTCTTGGGGGGGGGGGCGAAGCCCCCCCCCCCCCAAGAAAAGACCGATGCCAAAGCTCCCAGCATGTTAATCAAACGACACTCGAAATTTGTATAGAAAAGATAGACAAAAGCTCATAGCATGGCAAGGAGTGAAGATAGATACAAAGTGTGAAGGAGAAATTTGTAGGAAATTTTATGGGCTTTCATTACGTACGGGACATTTTCTCTCTACAACGCACCGTTTTAGCGATATGAGCAAAAAACTAAAAATATTGAAACTTGAGCCCCTCCCCCCGCCCTAGGTGATATCGTCATAATTAGAGATGCGCCGAATATTCGTTTCGTATTCGGTATTCGGCGTATTCGGCATGTTTTTCACTATTCGTATTCGGCCGAATTATTCGGCTCAGTTACCGAATATATTCGGTTTTATTTTTTTCAAAATATTAAAAACTAGACCCGCCCCGGCTTCGCCCGTAGGACATACATAGCCTATGTCACTCAGGGCTCAGCTCCTTAGTATCATGTAACACAACATTAGGCACTAGGCAGCAAAATTAAAGTCCAATAATATTGATGAATATACATTTTAATATTTACAATATTGATATTTAAAACATCGCGATGAAAAACTAATAAAGAAATTAATATTATGCACAAGAGGTTTGAGCATCTCCATTGTGGGTGTCGCAGACGCCACACACAATAAATTTTCGATTGTTATGCGGCAGCCGGCTGCCGCTGGAGGATTGATGGGTTTTAAGCAGTATTCTGATTTTAATAAATCTTTATAACATTGGTTTTAATATATTTCTGTTATTATTAAATAATACATGAAATCTTTTATTTATTGTTGCACAGTTCATTATATTGAAAATGTTTTACTACTTAAAATAAACCTTGTTTCTTATGTATTTTAGTATTAAAGGTATGTATTCCATTTAATTCTACTTACATGAAGACAAAATATAACAATAGCTTAATAGTAATCTACATGCAAATGAAACAAATAACACTGTTTTACTGCTTTATTTTTCACTTCATAAAATTTTGTAATAGAAATTTGAACTTTAGCTTATTGCTTTTTCACATAAAAAAGAAACATTTTTAGTCTATGACTACAGACAAGTCAATTTCCTTATCCGGACTCCATATTTTCTTGAGTCTTCTATTTGTAAAAATCTCTCGGAATAAACTGCGCTCTGTTATATTTACAAAACTTAGTTTTATTTAAAACGACAATAAAGATCACAATCTCTGCAAGTTCTTTGCGGTCTGCCACTCACTAAAACCTGGTTCTCACTTTTTCAAAGAAACTATGACATCCTGAAATGGCTAAAATGTGATTCTAAACAAGTTTAGAAGCACTTGGAAATCGTCGTTACTGGCAGGCGATGGTTGTTGCAAATGTTTCGCAACACTGCACAGGTGTTAATTGTTGTTTTTCTTGTCAATGTGTTAAACTCGTCACAGATATCTACAAACAGCTTCTTATTCAACCCTTGTAATGGGTTTTAAATTCAGAGTCAGACAGTTCCAGTGCCTGGGCTCGGTTGCGATTGCGAGGTCTTATTTAGCTGTATTTCTGGCTGCATCTCTTGTTTCTTCTTCAGTAATGGCTTCTAATGCGAGCACCGTGTGCACCAATGTTATAAAAATACGTTTTATAGTTTAAAATTTTACGTAAAACACCACTAACCACTCAGCGATAAACAAGCAATCGGAAAAAATCACTTTTGTTGTGATCGCTATTTATCAGTTCAAATTGCTCGCCGATCGCCATCGCATTGCTGTCAAAAGCTTAGGTGATACGAAATAAATGCAACAGTATAGCAAATAGTGATAGCAAAAATAAAAATTTCTTCAAAACCCATGGATGAATATGACACAAAAATTTTACAGTCAATCAGTTAATATCAATAAAATAAAGTTATCAATAAAATAAACCGTATTACACCATTTTTAAAAACTCTAATATTTTTTCGACGCAATTAGGCGACGTTTCTAATATTTGCTAAATTACTGGGAAACCCGTAGATGAATCTGACACAAAACGTGTCTGCACATTAGTTACTGCCCGAGAGTTTAAAATTTAGCTTTTGTGATATTGCTAATATCACAAAAGCTAAATTTTAAACTTTAATATTTTTTTCGGCCTATATTTTTTTAATGGGCTTTGGCCCACCACACACTCCCACCACTGTATCTTATGTGTCGCCAGGATCGACAGCGGTATGCAACCACGAAAACCCTTTGATATGGTCTCAGGAAGCCCGAAGGACATGCTAAAACTGTCTTGGGACCCGCAACGAAATTAATCAGAAGAAGAATAGGAGGAGTAGGAAGAATTCCAGATTCCCTCCCCATACAAAGCGGGAGACAGCACAAAGTTACAAGGACCGAAAGTCAAAGAACTGAAGGGGAAGCACCACGGGAATAAAAGTGAATAATTTGACTACTACGCTATAGCTAAATTAATATTGGATTTTGTTGTGTTAGATTGTTGCCAATAATAATTGTGGCAAAAACGCTTGAAGGCACGGAAGTTCCTAGCGCTGTCCACGAGATCACCGCAGTATGCGACTCCAGATGTACAGAGTAGGTTGTTTAGCATTGTAGTTCTTTCGTCCTGCCAGAGACCATACTCCCAGAGAACATAATGAGCGGTTTGTTCAAACATGTTGCCTTCGGTCGAGCACTCGCACATAGGTGATGCTACTAGTTTAAATCCATAAAGTTTAGCCTTAAAATTTCCATGACCAGTCAGGAATTGAGAAACGCAGTGGTCAATATCCATCCAATGTTTGGATAGCCGGTCTCGAATATTAGGGAAAAGTTATATAGATGTCGCCCTTTGGTGGAACAGCCCCATCGCGTCTGCCATTCGGAGATGAGGTTCTGCACAGAGTCATCTAAAGGTTCAAACAACCTTGCTATTTTAATTTTATCGCGAGCGCTTAAGACGCTTTTTACAAAAGTAACTTCAGTTCATGAAGTTTAAATGCTCAAGACGAAAACACGATTACTGAAAAAATGCTCGATAGTTTCTTTTTTACAAAAAACCTTGTTTTAGACACATTTTTGCTTGGATCTTCGAAGTTCGCTGTCTTTTGTTTAATATTTTTTAACATCTAAAAAGGCATTGATAAAACCTAAATTTGCTCAAAACCCTTTTTTCATAATCATTATAGTTCGTCTTTTATTCAAGTAAAACTAACTTGGCGATAATTCCGCGTCGTCCTTTTTCACCTGGCATATGAAAGTCGTGCGTGAGTGTGAAGAGAGAAGGACTATGTTTTATTTTTAGGGTCAGTATCCCTCTTAAAAAGAACGGGTTGTCAATGTTTTTATTATGATAATATATAGTCGCACGGCGCTGTATCTCAAGGTCAACGGGTAAAACTCCGGCTAACACGGGCAAGGCTTCAGTGCTTGTGGTCTTGTAAGCTTTGCATAAGAATATGAGTGCCAGCCGTTGGCTTTGCAGTAGCTTGCGACGAGCCGCGCGGATAATTGCTCTGTCGGCCCACACGGGGGCTCCGTAGCAAATGCTGCCTAGATAAGTCGCGGTATAAATCAATTTAAGAGTTTTAAATGAGAGGCCCCATGTCGAAGTAGATATTCTAGTAAACGAGTAAAAATTACGTTTGGCTTTCTCACCGGTTTGAATTATATGTTGCAAAAATGTAAATTTATTATCCAAATGAAAACCAAGGTAACATAGTGACTGTTTGCGTTTAACGTTTATATTGTCCAGTTTAATGCTAGGAGAAGAAATAAGGGAACCTTTTAAAAGAATTTGGTAAGTTTTATGCGCGGCGAAATTCAGACGATTACGCTTACCCCAGTCAGATATTAAATTAAGACAACTGTTGACTTTAGACTCAATTTCGGAACGCGAGTTTGCTTGAACGATAAGAAAACCGTCATCGGCGTAACCAACTAGTGTACAAAGCAGTGGAAGTGGAAGACTTAACAAATCGTCGAATCCGATGTTCCATAATTTAGGCGAGATTATCGATCCTTGAGGGCAGCCGCACGTTAAATCTTTGGCGTGTGTACAATGTCCAAGACGGAGCTTAGTTTGACCGTTAGAAAAGTAAGAATGTATTATGGAATAAATATTACAGTAACACCCTCGATTCTTTAGTTTTAATAGTACCATCGGCCACCAAGCATGGTCGAAGGCCCCGGATATGTCTAATGAAATGGCAACCACGTATTTATTTTCCGATAAATTAACTATTTTTCTTACTTCTAACGCCGCGTCAACAGTCGATTTCCCGGCGGTGAAACCGTACTGTTGACTATGAAATTTAGTACCACCGGGTAGCAGGCGAGGCACAATAAGGCGTTCTAGTAGTTTACCTAAGCACGGCAGTAACGTTATCGGACGGTAAGATTTTGGGTCGTCGCGTCGGGGGGTTTGTTTCCCGCTTTAGGTATTAATTTTAAGCAGCCGGTACGCCAGATTTTTGGAAAATACCTTCTGCAATACATCTATTGAAAACATATAGAATCGATGAATTGGCCGCTAAACACGCTTGCTTTATCATAATATTCGATATTTTATCCTCGCAGGGCAGATTTTTTAGTAGGCAATAGGTTCACTATTTTAGTAAACTCCTCAGAAGTTGGTAAATCTGAGGCCGGCGTATGAATGAGGTCTAACATTCTACTCCTAATGTCGCGGTGGTGTTCATCATCCAAGGAGGGCTCGTCGTCTGGAATGAGAACGTTTAAATATGCCTTCGCCGTTTCCTTTTTCGGCCTATAGCGACCAAAAAGCAAAATACCTAAATATCTCTGGAAGCTGTCGACCAAAATGACACTAAATCATTTCTTAGGTTTACCTAGTGGTCCCAAACCTATACGCAAAAAAATCAGAAACTTTAGAATTTTTGAAACCAAAAAACCTAGCGCTATCGGTGTAAGTATGGAGATTTAGCGATTTAAATGCAATTATAATAGTTCCTTGATTATTTGGCAGAGAGAGTACTGTCGCTCGATTGCTATCGTATTTTTTGGCTGTTATGTGATACGAAACTGCGATTTTGGAGCAATTATTGCGTAATAATTGCGGTTGCATTGCGCTCGCGAGAGAAGGCTCGCTCCGAGCTAGCCAGCAGCGGCACGTAGAGTACACGATAGAACCTGTTTACGCGGCAAAATAAAATAATGGTAAACCGAATAATTCGGCCGAATATTCGGTTCGGTAAAGGCAAAACCGAATAATATTCGGTATTCGGTTATTCGGTCAAATCACTATTCGGCGCATCACTAGTCATAATATATTATAGCCTATGTGTTGACCCGACCTCTATATAATATTCGTGCAAAATTTGAAGTAAATCCATTCAGTACTTTCTGAGTTTATCCCGGACATACATACAGACAAACAGACAAACAGACAAAAATTCTGAAAACTATATTTTTGGCTTCCATATCGATTGTAGATCACGTCCCAAGTATTATTTTTCAAAAATATTCAATGTACAGAATTGACTTTCCTACGATTTTATTATATGTATAGATTTTTAACAAATCAAATAAACAAAATAAGTCATAGTCTATTCCAAGTGTTTAGCTTTATATTGACTTGATTGACATGGCTATTTCAGAGCTGCATGTTGCAAATTATATTGTCTTATTTTTAGGGTTCCGTATCCAAAGGGTAAAAACGGGACCCTATTTATTACTAAGACTTCGTTGTTTGTCCGTCTGAATGTCTCCAGGCTGTAACTCAAGAACGGTAATAGCTAGAGAGTTGAAATTTTCACAGATTGTTTATATCCGTTGCCGCTATAACAACAAATACTAAAAACAAAATAAAATTAATATTTAAGGTGGGCTCCCATACAAAAAACGTGATTTTTTATTTTTTGGCCTGTTTATATGTATATCAACAATAGCAACAGGTAGGTACTTGAATTCTTCACACAATCCGTAGTTTTATGTTTACTTTAATATTTAATAATAATATTCATATAAAATAAAAAATTTAAAGGGGCTCCCATACAAAAAACACTGCACAAAATTTTCTCTATAACGGTACAGAAGTCAGAACCCTTCGTGCGCGAGTCCGACTCGCACTTAGCCGATTATTTATGTCTTATGTCTTTATGTACAAATTTTGCTATGCATATTATAATATAATATTTTATTAAGTTGAGCAGTCTTAATTACAGAGAATGCATAATATTATTATAATTTGTAATGTTACATATTATAACATAAGTAATGTTACATTTTTATGCAGACATTTTTAATGTATGGTAAAGTAAAATGTAAATTAGCAATTTCAGATCACATACTTATTCATTTTTTTTCATTGAAGTTTCATCTTTCATATTATTATGATTAATTATTATTTATAAATTAAAAATTTAAATTAATCTTATGATATTTTATTTTAATAGTATGACCAATTTTGCTACATTATAATTTAAATATAAAACAATTTTTTAGGCAATAATAATTGAGACCTGCAGACATGGCACCCTGATTTTACTGTTCTCTCCAAACAAATCTTGGATACGACAAAGAAGAAGTTGTTCCATGATGGAAAAAAATTGTAATAATTTCGATTAATACAACCCTATTGCAATTTGAAACATTAATTCATAGATAAAACAAATAAAAATTAAATCGGCCAAGTGCGAGTCGGACTCGCACACGAACGGTTCCATACTGTTATAAAGCAAAAATAGGCCAAAAATTGGGTTTTTTCTATTGTATGGGAGCCATGGGCGTAGCGAGGTACGGGCAGGGGGGGCAGCCCCCCCCCCCTGGAGTTAAGGTTGAATTTTCTGTGTTCAGTTTTTGGGAATTCGCTTCTCTGCGCTTCGACTCTGCTCTATTTTAAGTTGACCCTAATGCTCACACACATAGTAAATTTACTACAAAATATTTAAACTTTAAAAAATATTTTTTTCAGATTTTTAAATAGGGTTTATTACTTTAATATTTTGTAGTAAATTTACTATTTATTTATATATTTTTTAGTGTTTTTGTCTATTTTTTGGTGTTTAAATATTTAGTAGTAAATTTACTAAAAAATATTTAAAGACAATTTTTTTTTTAGTATTTAAATATTTTGTAAAAAAAAATGTTCAGGACCCTAGGTAATTACTATCTTAAGCTGAAAAATAACTCAAACATGTTAAATATTTTCGTATGAGAAAATGATTTTGGTATTAAGAATGTATGAAAATTTCGAGGGTACCCCGGCCTCTTAATAAGTCTATTGATGACATCATATCCTGAAAATATGAACTATCTGCTACAACGGAAACCAATTCTATGAAGGTTCAAAAAAACGGCGAAAAAGTAGGTAGTACCTTGCGCTTCGCTTGGCTCATCTCGGCGGGTAGATATTAAGTATAATTAAGGATTTTGTAAAAATTTCAGGTACCAAGTACCTGTCGTCATTATTGATATCGAGCAAAAATGGTCAAAAAATCATGTTAAACCCATACAACATATGGGAGCCCCCCTAAATATTAATTTTATTTTGTTTTTAGTATTTGTTATAGCGGCAACAGAAATACACAATGTGGAAATTTCTGAAATCTAGCTATAGTGGTTTTTGTGATACAGCCTGGAGACAGACAGACAGACGGACAGACATTGAAGTCAGTAATACCCCAGAACGGGATCCCGCTTTTTAACCGACTTCCAAAAACGAGGAGGTTATACGTTCGTCTGTGGATATTTTTTTTTTTTTATGTATGTTCAACAATTACTCCGCCGTTTATGAACCGATTTTCAAAATTTTTCTTTTGTTATATTAGGTTCCACTCCAATTTGGTCCCATTTTGTCAAAAGTGGTGATCTGATGATGGGATCCATGAGTAATCGAGGGAACTCCTCAAAATTCAAATGGAAACATATGTTTTTTGTGGTTTCATATGAAGTATTCCAGGCATATGTTACCAAAAAGTAAGATTTTGCACCAGGATTTACCATGGTTCGAAGGTGGTGAACAGAACTCCTTACTCCTTATAGATACATGTTTGGGGGTTTCGGCGTTGTCTTAAGAACTGAAAGCATATACTACTATGCAAATTTAATTAATCATCATCATCATCACCACCATTCCACCATACATCCGTGAGTAATCGAGGGAAATCCTCCAAATTTATATGGAAACTTATAATGATTTCGATTTTATAAGAAGTATCCTAAGCATATGCTACCAAAAAGCAATGTTCAGAAAAGTGGTGACCTGATGATGGGATCCATGAGTAATCGAGAGAACTCCTCAAAATTCAAATGGAAACATATGTTTTTTTTGGTTTCATATGAAGTATTTCAGGCATATGTTACCAAAAAGTAAGATTTTGCACCAGGATATACCATGGTTCGAAGGTGGTGAACAGAACTCCTTACTCGTAATAGATACATGTTTGGGGGTTTCGGCGTTGTCTTAAGAACTGAAAGCATAATATACTACTATGCAAATTAAATTTATCATCATCATCACCTCCATTTCACCATACATCCGTGAGTAATCGAGGGAACTCCTCCAAATTTATATGGAAACATAATATAATGATTTCGATTTTATGAGAAGTATCCTAAGTATGTGCTACCAAAAAGCAAGATTTTAAAATTAGTTATACCATGGTTCCGAAGGTGCTAAGAGAACTCCGGATTCCTTATATATACAAGTTTGGGGGTTTCGGAGTTGGTTTAAGAACTGAAAGCATAATATGCTACTATGCAAGTTACATTCATCATCATCATCACTACTACCAGTCACCACACCATGAGTTATCTAATTATAACCCTATTATTGTTACTTTTAATCGTCTTTAAGAACAAAGCCCGAATTTGTCGAACGATTTAAAAAATTATAATGTTATTTCAATGTAAATGACTCGACCTTGGTGTTTAGGTTACCGAGTTAGCAACTTGATCATAAGATCTATGAGGAAAGTTATTCTTAAAATTTATAAGGACGATTTTAGTTATATTTGAGCATCCATACAAATATTATAATTGCGAAAGTGTGTCTATCTGTCTATCAGTCTGTCCGTTTGTTACCTCTTCACGCTCGAACAGCTGAACCGATTTTGCTGAAATTTGGCATGGAGATACTTTGAGTCCCTAGAAAGGACATAGATAGGATAGGATATTTTTATCCCGGAAAAATTTTAAGTTTCCGCGCGATAAACGAATTTTGGCGCAACGAAGTTGCGGGCGTCATCTAGTAATGTTGAGTTGTTTTCATGAGTGTAATGATAGAAAGTCACTGAACAGAACTCTAGAGCCTTTAAAGACAGGCGTATAAACATTAATTTTATTATTGCTTGATTAACGCCAAGCATATACATTAGGTATACAGTGGTATATGCTTGGAGTTAAGTAAGCAATTCTGAAGTAGTGATATCAGACAATGAGTTCTCATAATATCATGAAAGTGTATCCTGGATCCAAAGTAACTAAGCATAACACATTAGTCTGTGCAGAAAACCAGCTTATAAATCACTTAAAAGAGTGAAATTATTATTTTTAACAAAAAATTATAACCGACTTCCAGGGTAAAAACAATAATAATTTATAATGAACAAAAAAATGTTAAATAATTCTTACTCTTTAAAGTGCCTTATGCATAATTCTCCTACGCCTCAACTATTTCTGTACACAATCTACATTATTTTGAAGTCGGTACCAGTCCTAAATATTAAAAATATTTTGTCATACAACTCAGCATTCTTAAAGCTGGTACCGTCTTCAAAATAATGTAGATTGTGTACAGAAATAGTTGAGGCTTAGGAGAATTATGCATAAGGCACTTTAAAGAGTAAGAATTATTTAACATTTTTTTGTTCATTATAAATTATTATTGTTTTTACCCTGGAAGTCGGTTATAATTTTTTAACCGACTTCCAAAAACGAGGAGGTTATACGTTCGTCTGTGGATATATTTTTTTTTTTATGTATGTTCAACAATTACTCCGCCGTTTATGAACCGATTTTCAAAATTTTTCTTTTGTTATATTAGGTTCCACTCCAATTTGGTCCCATTTTGTCAAAAGTGGTGATCTGATGATGGGATCCATGAGTAATCGAGGGAACTCCTCAAAATTCAAATGGAAACATATGTTTTTTTTGGTTTCATATGAAGTATTCCAGGCATATGTTACCAAAAAGTAAGATTTTGCACCAGGATTTACCATGGTTCGAAGGTGGTGAACAGAACTCCTTACACCTTATAGATACATGTTTGGGGGTATCAGCGTTGTCTTAAGAACTGAAAGCATATACTACTATGCAAATTTAATTAATCATCATCATCATCACCACCATTCCACCATACACCCGTGAGTAATCGAGGGAACTCCTCCAAATTTATATGGAAACTTATAATGATTTCGATTTTATAAGAAGTATCCTAAGCATATGCTACCAAAAAGCAATGTTCAGAAAAGTGGTGACCTGATGATGGGATCCATGAGTAATCGAGGGAACTCCTCAAAATTCAAATGGAAACATATGTTTTTTTTGGTTTCATATGAAGTATTTCAGGCATATGTTACCAAAAAGTAAGATTTTACACCAGGATATACCATGGTTCGAAGGTGGTGAACAGAACTCCTTACTCCTAATAGATACATGTTTGGGGGTTTCGGCGTTGTCTTAAGAACTGAAAGCATATACTACTATGCAAATTAAATTTATCATCATCATCATCATCACCACCATTCCACCATACATCCGTGAGTAATCGAGGGAACTCCTCCAAATTTATATGGAAACATAATATGATGATTTCGATTTTATGAGAAGTATTCTAAGTATGTGCTACCAAAAAGCAAGATTTTAAAATTAGTTATACCATGGTTCCGAAGGTGCTAAGAGAACTCCGGATTCCTTATATATACAAGTTTGGGGGTTTCGGAGTTGGTTTAAGAACTGAAAGCATAATATGCTACTATGCAAGTTACATTCATCATCATCATCACTACTACCAGTCACCACACCATGAGTTATCTAATTATAACCCTATTATTGTTACTTTTAATCGTCTTTAAGAACAAAGCCCGAATTTGTCGAAGGATTTAAAAAGTTATAATGTTATTTCAATGTAAATGACTCGACCTTGGTGTTTAGGTTACCGAGTCAGCAACTTGATCATAAGATCTATGAGAAAAGTTATTCTTAAAATTTATAAGGACGATTTTAGTTATATTTGAGCATCCATACAAATATTATAAATGCGAAAGTGTGTCTGTCTGTCTGTCTATCAGTCTGTCCGTTTGTTACCTCTTCACGCTCGAACAGCTGAACCGATTTTGCTGAAATTTGGCATGGAGATACTTTAAGTCCCTAGAAAGGACATAGGATAGGATATTTTTATCCCGGAAAATTTTTAAGTTTCCGCGCGATAAACGAATTTTGGCGCAACGAAGTTGCGGGCGTCATCTAGTAATGTTGAGTTGTTTTCATGAGTGTAATGATAGAAAGTCACTGAACAGAACTTTAGAGCCTTTAAAGACATTAATTTTATTATTGCTTGATTAACGCCAAGCTTATACATTAATTTTATTATTGCTTGATTAACGCCAAGCATATACATTAGGTATACAGTGGTATATGCTTGGAGTTAAGTAAGCAATTCTGAAGTAGTGATATTAGACAATGAGTTCTCATAATATCATGA
The DNA here is from genome assembly GCA_905404155.3 of Plebejus argus. NCBI lineage: Eukaryota > Metazoa > Arthropoda > Insecta > Lepidoptera > Lycaenidae > Plebejus > Plebejus argus. The sequence continues at coordinate 13,427,523 of FR989927.1, read as the reverse complement.
AAGTGTATCCTGGATCCAAAGTAACTAAGCATAACACATATTAGTCTGTGCAGAAAACCAGCTTATAAATCACTTAAAAGAGTGAAATTATTATTTTTAACAAAAAATTAAAACCGACTTCCAGGGTAAAAACAATAATAATTTATAATGAACAAAAAAGTGTTAAATAATTCTTACTCTTTAAAGTGCCTTATGCATAATTCTCCTAAACCTCAACTATTTCTGTACACAATCTACATTATTTTGAAGTCGGTACCAGTCTTAAATATTAAAAATATTTTGTCATACAACTCAGCATTCTTATAGCTGGTACCGTCTTCAAAATAATGTAGAGTGTACAGAAATAGTTGAGGTTTAGGAGAATTATGCATAAGGCACTTTAAAGAGTAAGAATTATTTAACACTTTTTTGTTCATTATAAATTATTATTGTTTTTACCCTGGAAGTCGGTTTTAATTTTTTGTTAAAAATAATTGTTAAAAATAATAATACCCCTTGGGTACAGAACCCTAAAAAAGTGAAAAATAGGCCCAGAGTATTGATAGTTAACATATACTTACCAACCAAAATTCCAGTTTCAACTTTTTTATTTGGCTCATGAACCATTTTTGGGCTTTGTAAATTTTTTGCTGTTGCACTTTTATGTTGTCTTTTTTCTGGGGTAATATGATTGAGAAGATTTATTGATTTTATTCTTCTATGTTGGGATCGTTGCATATTGCTTCCAAAATTTGCTGGTACTGATCCATGCTCAAAAATTTCAGGTGGTTTAGGAGCAGGTGGCCAATTTCCTCCAATGAGGTTGAAAAGTTCTAGCTAGAAAAAAACATAAAACTTTAGAATATTGGCATTTAAATGGACAGTAGACTTTTCAGATTTTTAAATAGGGTTTTTATCATACCTCATATTGAAATCAATGTTTGTTGCAGCTTTTTTTGGCTTACTTAATCAAATTAAAAAGAAATGCGAAATCTACTATATAAAAATTGGTCATAGGTTAAAATCTTAAATTATATTATTTTATTGTGATTTACATCTTCTTATATATAAGTATTATAATAAAAAAAATCGGCCAAGTGCGAGTCGGACTCGCGCACAAAGGGTTCCGTACCGTTAATCGTTATAGACCAAAAATAGGCCAAAATTGTGTTTTTTGTATAGGAATTGTTAAATTTTTTAATTTAAATATTATTATTAATTATTAAAGTACACATAAATTTAAGGCCTTTGTGAAAATTTCAAGTGCCTACCAGTTGACATTATTGATATCGAACAAAAAGTCTAAAAAATCATGTTTGTTGTATGGGAGCCCCCCTTAAATATTAATATTATTTTGTTTTTAGTATTTGTTGTTATACCGGCAACAGATATACACAATTAGTGAAAATTTCAGAAGTCAAGCTATAGCGGTTCTTGAGATACAGCCTGGCGACAGACAGACGGACAGACAACGAAGTCTTAGTAATAGGGTCCCGTTTTTACCCTTTGGGTACAGAACCCTAAAAATGGATTTTCAAATGTGTTAGTCGCGCTAAAACTCGAAAACGGCTGAACAGATTGGGCTGATTTTAGTTTTAAAATATTCATAGAAGACCAGGGAAGGTTTTAAAGTAACACGAAGTTTACCGGGACAGCTAGTTAAATATAAATTAAATGGATTTCCAATTGTGTTAGTAACGCTATAACTCGATAACGGCTGAACCGATTCTGCTAATTTTAGTCTTAAAGTAATTCTTGAAGTCTAGGGAAGGTTTTTAAGTGACACGAAGTTCACTGAGACAGCTAGTAGGTATGTTATAAAATGGTTATTAGGACAGTTAGTAATGAAATACATTTTTTTTCCTTTTCCCATGGCTTTTATAATTAGTAAACGTGTAAGTTATTTTTATTAGAATCAAGTAAAATGCAAATTCAACCTGTGTAGTTTTCCCGCTTAATTTGTTAACTTTGTCACAATCCTTATCATGGTCATGGTCTAAGTCTTGACTCATATTTCTGCCAACCGCTTATCTTTTTAGAGAAAACGTTGTTTACTCTATTAAAACAGAGCAGCACTTATAAATTACTTAAAATTGTAACATAATTCATAAATCCACACCTGTAAGTAAGTATCACAATGTTCACAACTGTCTATTCTAATGTCTTGTTAACAATTAACACATTCGAATTTGATTTTAAGATTTCAGAAATAATTATTATATAAAACAAGTCATAAACCTCATAACAAACAAAATATAATGGCCCCTCTACAAGAGTGGCCAGCGCTGGCCCATCGAATGGCGCATGCGATGGCCATATATTGTATTATCTATGATGGCCATGCAATAATCGCAACGCCTCTACATGATGGCCGTGTTCAGTAGTGATCAATTCACAGATTAATAGTATTATTACCTCAATGGATCAATTAGCCATTGTGGCAATGCAAAACGTGCATTTTTAATAATTTATGGCTTCACCAGATGACCCGGTGAACTTCGTAATATCACCTCCCTCCTAATAAATAATAATAACCAACGAGATATCTCACTCTCGAGATATAAACTACTCGTCTCATAATGTCAAAATATCGACATTATCTCGACAAAACTCTATAAAAATGTGATTATTTCGATGATAGATCTACGCGAGAAAAAATGTTTATCATGCTAGGGTCAATAGAAATGAAGATACAAACTATCAAACATCGAGAAACATGTAGAGTGAGATATCTCGTTGGCGTATGCTAGAATTGCTAGATAGCCGCTAGGCAGGCAGGCAAGGGTCCCCCCGATGGTTGCTCGCCTTGTCGTGGCGGTGGGGCTCTAGTAACCGCGGCTTGGTCAACCGCGGTGAAGCGAAGAGGCAACCAGGGCCGGCCGGTGTCGCCGCCTGGCCCGAGGAGGGCGCTCCCAGCGGACTGGAGGAGTCCGCTGTGGATGCGCACCGAGGTGGGGCCGCAGAGGAAGAGGCAAGTAGGTATTACGGTGCGCCGCTTGCCCTATCCTCTGCGGCCGAGGACGGATCGCGGGGGGGAGAGGCATTGTGGTAGGTTGCCGCTTTCCCTACCCCCCTGCGAGCTGGCCGTTCCGTTTGAACGGCATTGGTGGGGCCGCAGAGGAAGAGGCAAGTAGGTATTGCGGTGCGCCGCTTGCCCTATCCTCTGCGGCCGAGGTGTGGTCGGTGGCAGAGCCACAGACCTGATCTGCCACATGGCCTCCAAGTAGCAGACTCGGGGGGCGTCTGCTACAGCCCTGGTGGGGGCCGAGGAGGAGGGCGCACGTGTTGTGCGCCCATCGTGGAGTCTTCGGACCGCTGGCGGGGTCGCGGATGTGTGTATCGTTCCCGTGGCCCCGTCAAAAGGCGGCGTGGCGGAAGATGGGGGGGGTTTTAGTGGGTATACCGTGGTCTCATTAGCTACGGGAGTCCCACATCACCGCTCGGGTCGCCCCCTGCGCCTGGGTGGTATGCGTAATGCATTTCCCCCTCCGGAAAAAAAAAAAAAAAAAAAAAAAAAGGCAGGCAAGGGTCGTCATGGTCGGTGGTCCATGTTGATCCAGGTACTTTATCTGTGCACAGAAAAGATTCTCCTAGCGGAGACTGAAATATAATCTATGGATCAATGTGCGAGAGCGCCAACAAGCGTCTACATCTGTGGTCTACACGGTCGCGTTTCAACTCAATGTTCTCTATTTGACATTGGTAGTGAGGGATGAGCTCCCTACCAAGGTAATTAATTGAAGGTTATTTGGTTGGTCAACCAAAAATAAACATCTACACGGTTGATTTTTGTTCCAACCCTACCAAGGTGACCTCTGTTGGTGGTTGGAACCGATCGTGTATACTGGCTTTTAAAAACTTGAAGGTCATTGGCAGTAGGTATAGACGTACACAGCAGTTTAATTATGTTTATATTTCTGTCATTGGTCTGTGGTCATCAGCAAAATCAAAAACAAATACCTACGGGTACCTAATAATTTAGATGTAATTTAGGGCAAATTTAGGGTTTCCAACTCAGACCACTTCATATTATTGTAGTTATTCCACACTAAATTTAGAAGTTCTAAATAGGATTCTAAATTTAAGTTTTTCTGTCTACTTTCAATGTCCATTCAATTGTGAAAAGGTGAAAAGTCAGAAAGTTTACAGGTACAAATAACGTAATAGTGTATGTTTGTTTGGTCTATCTTCTATCCTAAACTTCTTTCATAGGTATTACAAGAATGTTTACTTCCAAAGTTTTTTACATATGTACTGATTGATAACTCAAAATCAGATACTTACATAGATAAAAAAGATTCTTTTACAACTTTAGAAATTTTATAAAGAAATAAAAGCAAAATTTTTTATTACAGATACTTCACGATATGATCAGGCAAGGAAGTATTGACGACATTCATGCCCACCAATATCTAAAAATCTCAAATTATGAGGATACAGTAAGGCAATTAGATATATATTATGCTATAGGTAAGAATAAGAACATCTCTCAAGTTGATTTGACACGGTCAAATCAACTTGACGCATCACTGGTATGCAGCAGTGACCTGCCTGCTCCATAATGATGACATCAAGTTAATGTGACCATGTTATACAAAAGTAAGACGTTCATAAAAATAAATTAAAACAGTATTAATGCTTCAAGCCTTAAGCGGTCACCGGCAACCGCAATAACAATAGAAATCTATTCACTATTGTCTCGTTTTTCCACAATCGAGGGATTAATATATTTTTTTTTCAGTTAAGCGGCAACTGTTAAGATTCCAAAGTCCCATAACAGGATTGTTCCCTGTGCTGTCATCAGATTTACACATTGGCAGTGTTAGAGACAGTATCTATTGCGCTTCTGCTGTGTGGGGCTTATATCAGGCATACAGGTATAAAGTCATCATTTTCAACAGAATCTATTTTTCTACAATTTAAATAATATAAAATAGGTGCATCTGGCATGTGCAGGCAGGCCATTTTGTTCTGATATAAAATTTTAAAATACTCAATCCGACTTATTAAATACTTTAAATTATTCCGAACATGCTGTCACTGCCAGCAGTATGGATTTTAATATCATAAAAGGGATACATCACACAAGTATGGCAGAGGTTACACGATCAGTATTTCATCAATCTGATCCATCAATCCTGATCAGGTTGACGAAAAATTGATTGTCTAACCTACTGGATTGATGGATTGATCATTTTATTAATATGAACTTTTTTGAAACCATCAGTATTCTGTCAATCAGATTGATGAAATACTGATCGTGTAACCTCTGCCTATGAAGAGAGAATATATTATACTTGTTTATTTGTTTAAAAAACAATATGTTTGTCTTTCTTATTATAGACGCATTGATGATGACAGGGGAAAGTCTTATGAACTTGGTCAAAGTACAGTTAAATGCATGCGAGGAATATTGGAATGTTGGATCAAGCAGTCTCCAAGAGTTGAAGCATTTAAGACAAGACAGAGCGCAGCTCATGCCTTACATGTTAAGTTCCATCTTACTACAGGCGAGCCAGTTCTTGCTGACGATCAGTATCATCATCTACAAATTGATGTTATTTCCCTTTACCTGCTGTTCCTTGTGCAAATGATAACTTCTGGTCTACAAATTATCTATACACAAGTAGGTAGGACTTGTTAACTTTTTGTTGCATTGGCTATTAATTGTCTAAAATTATAAAAAAAAATGTTTTTACAATGGTGTAGTACCACAAATAAAATAGTATAAAGTAAAAACGCAAGATGTTTTCATGTTTAAGATTTTTAATTTGATTTCAGGATGAAGTAGCCTTTGTTCAGAACTTGGTATATTATGTTGAGAGAGCCTATCGCACCCCAGATTATGGCATGTGGGAGAGAGGAACAAAATACAATGATGGAAAGCCGGAGATCCATGCTTCATCTATTGGTATAAAATTAATAATTATAACAAATTACAAAAGTGACATACTTTACAACTACTATTAAAATTCATTTTATTTCATATAGACAGATAGTAGAAGTATATTTGAATTTGAAACTGAACTACGATCAAATTTGCAGGCATGGCCAAAGCTGCTCTAGAGGCAATTAATGGTTGTAATTTATTTGGGGACAAGGGTGCATCTTGGAGCGTCATTTATGTAGACATTGATGCTCATAATCGTAACAGGAGCATATTCGAGACCATGCTACCACGAGAATCCAGTTCTAAGGTAGGTTCTGTTCAAATAATCTCAAAACCATGCTTAAAGATGTAAGAATCGTAAACATAATATCCAAAACATAAGCATCAGTTAAAATTACATTAATTATAACAATATAATAATCTGTTATAGACTTAAGTTCTAATTAAGATATTGGGATGAAAATTGGATGTTGAAAATATACATATAAACGGTGATTTAAAAGTAAGTTTATTGTATTTTTTCAGGGTGTTGATGCTGCTCTGCTGCCCACAATATCGTTTCCAGCATTCGCAACACACGAGGAGATTTTAGTTCAGTTAACAAAAAATAATATTCTCAATCGCCTCCAAGGCAGATATGGCTTCAAGAGATTCAGCAGAGACGGCTACAAGTGTGTGATCGAAGACCCCAACAGGAGATACTACCACGAGGGCGAGCTGAAGGAGTTTGATGGATTAGAGTCCGAGTGGCCCCTGTTCTATGTGATGATGATCATCGACGGTGTGTTCAGGACCCTGCCTGATCAAGTTGAGGAATATCAGAAGCTTCTTAAATCGAGAATTTATATGGATGAAAATGGAGGTAAGAAACATTTTTAAATATCTAAAATGTAGTATGTAATTTATACTAAATACTAAAACTAGTGCTTTTAATATTAATTACTAATTACTATTCAGAAACTCTAAGGACCGCGCTACACCGGAATGGCAGCGGCGCGGCGAGCACTTTCAGTGTCATATGATTTTAAACTTTTATATAGTATCACTTGTGAGGTCTAGCGGCCGCCCGTGGCCGTCGGCGGTCGCGATTTCTCAAGCGATACTATGTATTACAATAATGAAGATAAAGTTTAAAATCATATGACACTACCAGTGTCATATAATTTTAGTAGGTAATACTAATAAAACGGTAATTAAAAACGTAAACTTGACTGCTTGATATACCCAGTATCACTCTCACAGTGAACATGAATTTAACAACACCTCTCAAACTAATTAAGATGTACAGTTGGTTAATAATTTAAACATTTAACGGTCTTACTATAAAAGATTTAAACACCTGTTGAATAGTTGATTAGAAAAAAAATCACTACAAAATGGTGTCAAAACAACTGTTTAACAGATGTTTAATCTTTTGTAGTAAGACAGAGTGAGTTGCACCAACCTACTTTAACTATAACTTTAACCATAAGAAAAAGTCAAATGAACTGTCAAATCGCTAGTAAAAGTCCATTATGGTTAAGTACCATATTTGACGAAAACCTTAAAACTTTAAGAGTGAGTTGCATCAACCTAATTTAACTATAACTTTAACCATAACAAAATATGAAATGAACTATCAAATCCCTAGCAAAAGTCGCCATATTTGACGATAAACTTGACCTTAACTTTAACTACGCTTCTGGTGCAATTCACCCTAACTTTAACTACGCCTCTGGTGCAATTCATTATTCACCCTTAATATTAATTACCTAGGCCAAAACCTAAGCAGCATTTTATTTTACATATTATAATATTCCAGATCCTGTTATACCTTGGTATTACTATGTGCCTCGCGACGGAATTGAGAATGAACGCAATGAACCATATTCAGTTCGCAGAATACCAGCTAGTAAGTATACAATTTTTCGGGAACTTTACTAATAATATAACTGTATTTTAAAAAGATAAAACCGACTTCAAAATTGTACGTAATTGTGAATTAAAACTCCCTCCCTCTTACTAATAAACGCTGTATAAGCTTTGAATAGTTATACAGTGTTTTGTCTTCTTCAGTCCAATTAAAAATGTCACTTGTGTGACAGGAACAAAACACTGTATAACTATTCAAAGCTTATAGAACGTTTATTAGTAAGGGGGCCTATCTCCAAAACCACTGAACCGATTTTGATGAAACTTGCACTATTCCCTAAGTTGAATAATACCTAGTACAACAAAAAAGAATTACTGAAATCGGAATGGAAGTTCCAGAGATATGCGAAATCCTCCTTTTTTTGAAGTCGGTTAAAAATATACGGTCTTACTACAAAAGATTTAAACACCTGTTGAACAGTTGATTGGAGAAAAATTCAGTACAAAATGGTGTCAAAACAACTGTTTAACAGATATTTAGTTTTTTGTGGTAGGACCGTTTATGTTTAAAAAAGTACGAATGATATAAAATGGATAAAAGTATTAAATAAATTTACGAAATTCCAGACAAACGCGATGACAACGACGGCAAAGGTAACCCAAAATACTGCGAGATAAATGCCTTCGTTTTCTTATTAACAAATACCTAGATCTTTCAGCCTTTGCCTTTTAACATGCAATCCTTTTTTTGTGTTTTTTCTCGCTTGCACTAAAACCTCTTTTGCGGATTTTCAAGCTCATAATATATTCGAGAGATTTGCGATAAACCTATCCATTTACAAGAGTGCTTGTTACATTACCTATATTACTCTATACGCCTGTTTCCCATTCTCTTTTTCATGGAGCCATTGGTTCACCGTTCATAAAATCCGCAAGGGCAGTTTTGATGTCCACAGTCCACTGAAGTTTAAAGCTTATTTCTGTAGAAATAAAGGTGTTGTGTATACTTGTATATAGAGTTATTTTTTGTTATTTTCTGCGCCTATTAATTTGCACTACATAATCTTTATCGCCTCGGCACTCTTTCGCATTTAACTGTGAAGGTGATACCGCATCAGGCGACACTACGCTGCGGCGGAACGACGCGACACGGCGCGGTCGTTAATTTTATTTGTGTGTGTTGGATACAAGAAAATTCTTGGAAATTGTTAATTTAAACAACTTCGTACAAAATACTAATTTATTCTGTACTATTACAAACTGGGATCGATTACAGATTGCAAAGATATTAGAGGATAACAAAAATGGAACGATGCTAGGCTACGGGCGATTGTAGGGCGAATTAGAGGACAGCTTCTTGACAAAATGAGTCCCCTCCTCAGTCCTCGATGACGTAGCTGGTGACGTGAAGCAGTGGGGGCTCGCCGATCCTTTTATTGGAGCGCCTGATCACTTGTAATAGCAATTGCTCGCTGCTGGTGCTGCCCATGTTAAAGCCAGGCTTTAACATAGCTCCCCCCCTGAAATCCCTGCGGGTGTTTCAGTCCCTGGATCAGCTGCTAGCAGGGGGCACAATCGTGTGAGTGTCCTCCGCACGACTCCTCTCTGAGTGGCGACATCGGCCACTCTGACAACTCCGTCGACACCGGGGTGAAGCTCGCGAACACGACCCAGGCGCCAGTGTAGTGGAGGGCTGTTGTCTTCGTGAAGAAGGACGAGGTCCCCTACGCTGAGGTTGCCCTTGCTGTCTCGCCACTTGACACGCTGTTGAAGTTCATTGACGTACTCTCGCTGCCATCGACTCCAAAAGTGTCTTCGAGCTTGCTCGATGCGGGCGTAGCGCTTGAAGCTGGAGCTGCCGTCGTCGTTGGCTGGATCCGGCAGCGATGTCAGCGGCCGACCAACCAGAAAATGCCCTGGAGAGAGAGATTGGAAGTCGTGAGGAGAGGAAGAGATAGGACACAAGGGGCGGCTATTCAAAATAGCTTCCACCTGTGCGAACAGAGTAGACAACTCTTCGTATGTAAAATTTAAATTAGCCATCATCCTTTTTATATGGTGCTTCGCAGACTTGATACCAGCTTCCCATAGACCACCGAAGTGAGGGGCGTAAGAAGGTATGAAATTAAACTTGATCCCTTCATTCGCGGCAAACTCAGATATAGTGTTTGAATTGTCTTTTAAAAAATTACCAATGTCTTTGGCGGCGGCGACAAAATTACGGCCATTGTCGGAATAAATTTCTAATGGCTTTCCGCGTCTAGAAATAAATCGACGTAAAGTCATTATGAACGCGTCCTTGGATAATTCTGTTACCGCCTCCAAGTGAACACACTTGAAACGAAAACATACGAACAGACACAGGTAGCATTTTAGAGTTTTAGCACCGCGACCTTTTTTATTTAAAATAGTGAAAGGACCAGCGAAGTCGGCACCTGTGGTTTCGAAGGGGAATGATGGAGTCGTACGCTGCGACGGCAGATGTCCCATCATTGGTGAGTACGTGCGACCTTGAAACCTTTTGCATCGTACACAGGTTCGCGTGGTACTCCGGGCTAGACACCTCCCCCCAATGGGCCACACATATTCTCGAACTGAATATAATAGTAGTTGTGGGCCGGCGTGCATTTGCCTAATATGTTCGTATCTAAAGATAAGAGAGGTTAAATGATGTTTGGAATGTAAAATGATGTAATGCCGCTTGTCGTAACTGTAGTCCGAGTGGGCTAGTCTGCCACCAACACGCATTACGCTATCCTTATCTAGAAAAGGACTAAGTGACAATAAATTACTTTTAGTAGAAATAGACTTCTGTTTATTTAAAGCATCGTATTCGATAGAAAATGATTGCAATTGAGAAAATTTACATAGAAAATTAAATGATTTAGTTAACTCGTTCACGGTTAGGGCTCCGTTCATTTTAGTTTTAGGAAACCTAGCGTTATGTATAAAACGTAAAACGTAAGCGAATGAACGTTTTAGCCGCATAAAATTAGAAAACCGTGAGAAATTGATAACTGGCTCGAAACTCTGCACAATATTGCACTTTATTTCTGGTAAGTCTACCAGCTGTGAATTGACGTTTAGCATAGGCCATTCCGACTCCGATTTTAATAGAAATTCTGGACCCGACCACCAGAATCTGGATCGCTGGAGTGTATGTACCCGGGTACCGCGTGAGATTAAGTCTCCGGGGTTAGCATCCGTAGGTACATGACGCCAATTTGTAGCCGAAGTAGTCTCGCAAATCTCGACTATCCTATTCGCGACGAACGTTTTTAGTTTGTTTGGTGAAGTGTGTAACCACCCTAAAACGACGCTCGAGTCACTCCAGTGAGTGCAACGAGAAATATTGCATCGCAAAGACTCGAGAACTGACTTGCACAGCCTAGCGGCTAGCAAGGCTCCCATGAGCTCCAGTCGCGGTATGGTAATAGGCTTACTAGGGTTCACCTTTGACTTAGCGCATAGTAAATTGACTACAACACGACCGGCTGAGTCCACGGACCGTAAATAAACACAAGCACCGTGAGCCGACTTTGACGCATCGCAAAATGAGTGAAGCTCAATACTAACCGGGGAATCGCATAAAACTAACCTAGGTACAGTGACCGAAGGTACATTTTTGAATTCCTGAACCAATTCATGCCAGTACAGTCGAATGTCAGAAGGTACTGGCTCGTCCCAGTCAATATTTCGACGCCATAGCTCCTGCATCAATAACTTCAAACGAATAGTGCAAGGAGAAATTAAACCGAGTGGATCGAAGGTTTTAAACATGTTAGATAAAATCGAACGTTTCGTTGCATGTTCGTTTATATTGTTGGGGGTGTACAACGAAACGTGTAATGTGTCGGAAGGTGGCTTCCATTGTAAACCTAAAGTATTAGACGATTCACTTAAGGTTAATGTTTCGAGAGGATTAATTAGCGTGTTTTCAAAAATAGATGGCACATTAGATTTAAATTTTCTAAGTGGAAAACAGCCTGAGCGCAAAACAGAAACAACAGAGTTTAAAATATGACGTAATTCACTTATAGAATTAGCACCAGTAATTAAATCGTCTAGGTACAGATCATGCTGGATTACCGTACGGATTAACTCATCTGGGCATTCCTGTCCTAACTGCCAAATACACTTCGTACTAAGATAACTAGCACTAGCAAAACCATATGTGACGGTATTGAGTCTTAGTACTTGAATAGGCCTTGATTCGTCGTCCCTCCATAGTATTAATTGAAGGTCACGATCGTCTTCGTGGAGATTAACTTGCCTAAAAAATTTCTCGACATCTCCTGTAAGAACGTATAGGTACTGACGAAAACGTAGTAATATAGAAAATAGTGAATCTTGTACAGTAGGACCTATTCGTTGTAAATCGTTGATTGATAAGCCCGAGGAAGTGCGAGCGGATCCGTCGAATACCACTCGTAGCTTAGTCGACTCGCTATTTTGTTTGAGAACCGCGTGATGACACAAAAAATAGCACGGGTTCGGCTTATAATTATCTGATAGAACAGAACAATGACCTAGACTAATATACTCGTTAATAAAATTAACGTATTGGGATTTAAGCTCGGGATTAGCTCTAAATCGCTTTTCTAAATTGAAAAATCTTTTCTTAGCTAGAAAATATGAATTACCTAAACAATAAGGCGAGTCCTTGAGAGGTAAACGCACACAAAACCTGCCGGACGAATCGCGAGAAGTGTGAGTCTTAAAATGCTGCTCACATGCTTTCTCGTCGTCGCTTAAAATTGACCTTGGCGGCAGCTCTTCTAGCTCCCAAAATCGACTCAGAAGATTATTGAAGTTATCTGACTGCGCCTTAGAAAAATTGCAACTAAAATTTGAAATTCGCGAGTTTAAATAAATAGGACCGGATAGAATCCAGCCAAACTCCGAATTGATAAGACTAGGTTGTTTAGAACCGAGCGACTGTCGCTCACTACCTACGATGCTCCAAAATAGATCAGCGCCGACCAGCACATCTATCGGAGAAGGCCTATAAAAACTAGGATCGGCAAGCTGAACATCCGTAGGTATGTTAATTAGCTTAGGGTCCATCGTAAACTTGGGAATTTCGCCAGTCAGATCAGATAGCACTGGGCAAGATAGTTGCACAGTATAATCACTGTGTAATGATTTTAATTTGAAATCACAAAATTCGTTCACCCAGTGTGAAGTTGAATTGCCTATGCCTACAACGTTGATCGAGCTTGCGGGCCGTGACCGTAAACCTAACTTGTCCCTCAGACGCTTAGAAGCTAGGCTGCACTGGCTGCCACAGTCGAGTAGCACACGGACAATTTGTCTCTTATTGTTGCACGGATTAATCGCCCATACCATAGCCGTAGACAACAAAGTGTAACTATTTTGCCCTGAATTTGTCGTGCAAAGAGCAGTCGAATTAGAATTAGATACATTATTGTCTGCAGGTGACTTTACGTCTTGACCTTGACTACTATGTTCGCAAAGTAAAGTATTGTGTCGCCGTTTACAATTCCGACAAACACCGAATTTACAAGTGAAAGCTCTGTGCCCCGGACGAAGGCAATTTTGACAAAGCTTAGATTTTATGACCGAAGCTTGACGCTGCTCAATAGACATATTTTTAAATTTATCGCAATCGTAAATACGATGTTGTTTATCGCAAATAATACAATTTTTAAAGGTCGAACTGTTGTTACCTACGCTAGAAATTTGCGTTGTAAAAGAATTATTATTAGTCGCCATTAAACCTAATCGTTTTTTATTAAAATTGCTAGATTTGTTAGAACTTGTATTCAACTTATCCTCAATACTTCGGCTGTGATTATAAGTTTCTAAGATATCAGCCCGCTGTTTCAAAAATGAATTGAATTCCTCAAGTGAAGGTGACCCTGAGAGAGTATTTCTATATTCCTCCCACTTCATACTGGTTTTGCTACCTAATTTTGAGGAAATAATGTGCACTATAATTGAGTCCCAGTATGAGGTTAGTTCACCTAGGCTAGATAGGGCGCGAAGATTTTTATTCGTATTATCAATTATAGACCTAAGGGTAGATGCACTTTCATTAGATTTTATATCGAAGTTTAGCAGGGCATTTAAATGATTTTTAATCAATAGTCGCTTGTTGTCGTAGCGCTCGCGTAACAAGTCCCACGCTTTATTGTAGTTGGACTCTGTGACCTCTAAATTACTAATCACACGAGCGGCCTCACCCTCTAAGTATGAATTCAAGTAGCAAAATTTGATTGGAATAGGTATGTGCTTGTTTTCGTGAACGAGTGAACAATATAGGTCGCGAAACTCAAGCCACTTGTAGTAACTTCCATCAAACTTGCCTATTTGTAGTGTAGGAGGCTTAAACCCTAAACCTGGGCGCTCATGGCAGCATGAAGACGTGCTTTGAGCATCACAGAGAGGAGGTGTCTTGCTACCGTTATACCTATTTTGGTACTGATGGGCTAAAGCAATTAAATGTGCAAACTCCTGCTCGATTACATCGCGCTCCTCTAACTCGCTATCTATGTCTGTCGAATTTAACACTTCTATCTGAGTTTGCAACTCTTCGAACGCACTAGATAAGCTTTCAATTTTTGGTAGTTGAACATTAAGCTTAGATATCTCGAGCTCATCTAAAACGTTAACTTCCTCGAATGAAGCTAAATATTTTTTAAACTTAGTTAAACGACCCTTTACTGAGCTACGTTTAGCGTAAAGTTCCTTTAACTTAGCATCTGACATGTTTATGAATCACAAAATAAAATTGATAACAAAGTTAATTGAAAAAATAGATAAGAAATAGTGAATGAATATTGTAATCTTACGCCACTCCAACTTATGCAACCGGTTTACCACGCGAGCCAGGCCGGCGACGCGCAGATTACCTACGTGGTCAGCTGATATCAAGTCCACCGAAGTTCCTGAAATTCGCAGTTAAAATAATGTGAATTGTAGGAAATAATCTAAACTGCGATTGTTGTATATAGTAATTTTAGTTTAAGTATTTAGTTAAGTTGGTTAAGTTTTGTAAATAGTATTGTATATAGTTAATCCTTGTAAATATAATTTGTAAAAATATGTAAAATATTGTTTAATTTTAACCCTTAGAATACACAAAACTTAATATAATTTGATTTTGTAAATAGATTAAGTGAAAAAATAACTAGGATAGTAGCACCAAATAGCTTTGATAAAAGTTTGGTGGGTAGGCTAAAGCTAACTTTAAGCCTGAATTTTAGAAATAATCGTCTAGATTTAGCTTAAATCTTATTATTTGTATGTAAATAGTTAAAACTTGAGTTGCGTGAATCGATCCCTTGTGAGATGATCTTAGATATCGATAGATATGATCGACGTTCTTTGCACTACCGCTATTCACACAGGTATGAAACTACTAGAAGAACGGGATTTTTGGAAAAATATGGAAAAGGAATAGGGACACTTAGCTGGTTGGCTGACGCTGCGGCGCGAAGAGCTGACCGGCGTGGTTCCAGAAGCTGTGCCACCTGCCGCTGGGAATAGATGAGTCGTCTGCGATCGCTGCAGGCCTCACGACGGCGGATGATGCTGCTGGAGATTCCTCGGGCTGCGCTGCTGCGGCGAAGACCTCTCACCGGCGGCGATGATATCCCGAGAACAAAAGCAATCCAGTTAAGTGTCCTGTCACGGTCGCCACTTTTTCTTGTTGGATACAAGAAAATTCTTGGAAATTGTTAATTTAAACAACTTCGTACAAAATACTAATTTATTCTGTACTATTACAAACTGGGATCGATTACAGATTGCAAAGATATTAGAGGATAACAAAAATGGAACGATGCTAGGCTACGGGCGATTGTAGGGCGAATTAGAGGACAGCTTCTTGACAAAATGAGTCCCCTCCTCAGTCCTCGATGACGTAGCTGGTTGTAACGTAGTAAATCGTTTAAATAATAATTAATATTTAAAATGGTACTATTAACGCCATCTATTGAAATGATTTAGAATTAAAGTTTCCTTATTGATCTATTTCTAGGAAATTACGATCTCTTCTTAACATTAAAAGAATTTAAACTAGATATTCAAATATTTTAAATAATAATATATTCATATTTAAATAATTCTTTTAATCAAATTTAATTTTTGAAATTCGCGCTTTTTACTTCTTAGTTTTGACTTTTGACTTTTAAAAAAATATTCTAGTATAAAAGCTAGGGTGAACTGTCATCGGCCTTTTTCTACATTTCAAATACAAAATGTAGTTTTAATCACGGCTTTTTCCCCAATATTGGTGAGTTTAATTTGTGTGTCTATTTAGTTTTCTTATAGCTTCCTAATTGTGTTGAAAAATTACAAGGTTTCTTTGATATATTAATGTTGTTCTATTGTTCTAAAATACTTATGTAGCTGACTATGTGTTCGGCAAACTTTTGTTTTATAATTTAAGCCCTTTTGGCTAAGAAATCTTTCTTTATATTCATTTATTTCTTTTTATTTTAGCAAAATCCTAAATGTAACATGTTCCAAATTGTTAAAAATCTCGTTTTTTCGTAATTTTGGATAATCTTAATATACCCTCATTCTAAATTATTAATTGCTCTAAACTGTATTTTTTCTTATTTCTTTTATTGTAATGGACATGCAACCCGTGGTTTCGCTCCCTAAAGATGTGGACCACGTGGTTGTCTGTCCATTCCTTTTTTCTGAAACTCTGGAATGGTTTTTCAGGGGACCCATACTCGGGTTGGACCCATACACGGGTTAGACCCATACTCGGGTCAGACCCCTACTCGGGTTAGACCAATACCCGGGTTAGACCCATACTCGGGTTAGACCCATACTCGGGTTGGACCAATACTCGGGTTAGACCCATGCTCGGCCTAGACCCATACTTGGGATAGACCCATGGAGCCATAAATCCAGCCTCGGGTTGCGGATGGCCACCGCCCCGGGCTGCTCTACCACCTGAACACCCTGCGAACACCGGCTGCTGTACACACCCGGGACGTCCGAGCACTAGCGACCACCTCCGGACGACGCGAAGGGGCTGGAGCTCTTCACACCGGCTAGCTATCCTCCAGTCTCCAAGCTAAGTGCCATGTGGTCCTAGACGTCCCCCATACCCTCCGAGTGCACAGACGGCTGAAACCAGTGTAGCACAAACCCACTCGACCCTTTGATGAATATTTTTAATGATCTGTTTTAATTGAGTCTCTTCTCTCTTTTAAAGTATTTTTATAACAATAAAACTCGTTACTGATTTTAAATATTTCATTTATCTCTCTCATGTAGCGAGTAGTCTATTTCTCTAATATGTCACAATATAACTCCTTTTTTTTTTATATACGTGACATTGGCGCCCATACACGTGGTTTTACCTGGTTTTGGCTGTTCTGTGTATCTCTCTCCTCGGGTTTGTGTGTTCAGTATTTGTGTTTGTTGTGATGTTCCTTATTTAGTGTCTGACCGTTCAATCTTTTGTCTTTTAACTTATCTTTAAATTTTACTTAACTTTTGCATTTAATTGACACTTTTAATGTTCATTAAATCTAATTTTTTGTAGAATGGTCAGGTACTAACTGTAGTATCTTAACTTTAACTTGTTATTGTGTAAGGTGTTTATTATTATAGCACTTTATACAATTTTTATTTTGTAGTTGTGTAACTTGTAATTGTATACAACTATTTTATGCCTTTGTATTTTCAACACATATTTTCACCAATATTGGGCTAAACTTAAACTATAGTTAACTTAAACTTAACTTTTTAAACTTTGACCTTCAACAACTTAAGTTTGAACTTTTAACTAGTTTAACTTATAACTTTTTTTTTTAATATCGCGCTGTTTTTTTTTTTTTCTTTTCTTTGGAATTTTTTTTTTTTATTGGTTACAACTCCTCTTTAAAACACCTTAATTTATTAATTTTTTTTGCCTGGAAAAATAAAATTTTCTTTTTAAATTTTGATTAGGACTCTGTGGTTAGTCCTGTTGTATTTTGAATAGGACTCTGTTAGTTCTGTTTTGATTGGGACTCTGAGGTTAGTCCTGCTGTCTTTTAATTGGGACTCTGAGGTTAGTCCTACTGTCTTTTAATTGGGACTCTGAGGTTAGTCCTGCTGTCTTTTAAATGGGCTCTTTTATAGTCCTGTTGTATTTTGTTAGGGACTCTGTGGTTAGTCCTGTTGTACTTTTTTTTACCTTGCTCACTCTTTATGAGTAATGGTAGGCATGATGCCTGAAGACGGTCAAGCTTGGCTTCCGGTTCTTGTCAGGCAGTGTGCTATTTTGTTTTGGAAGGCTAGTAGTTTCCGCGTTGTAGGTTTTTGCTGTACATTTTTTTTATAATAATGATGTATAGTTTGATTTGCGTTGCTGTACCTCTATTATGGACGGCAATGCTTGTGTGATAGGTTAGCGTCTTTGGGTCAATCTAAAATATTGTGACCAGATGCACAATTAGAGAGGTGAAGTATGTATGTGATATGGTGTGTGCATAGTATGCAAGGGTAGTCAATTTTATCTTTGGCGCGTGTTAACTTAATGCTGGCATCTGTATCTTCCAACCTTTTTGGCAATTTTTAAGTTTTATTTTCCCAGGCTTGCTTGCTTTCTTTCTTTTTAATATTCTTAATTTTGTATATGCTTGCATAGTCAGGATTTTTCGTGTAAGCACTCAAAATCCTTGGGTAGCAGCGGGGGAATTGTAACGTAGTAAATCGTTTAAATAATAATTAATATTTAAAATGGTACTATTAACGCCATCTATTGAAATGATTTAGAATTAAAGTTTCCTTATTGATCTATTTCTAGGAAATTACGATCTCTTCTTAACATTAAAAGAATTTAAACTAGATATTCAAATATTTTAAATAATAATATATTCATATTTAAATAATTCTTTTAATCAAATTTAATTTTTGAAATTCGCGCTTTTTACTTCTTAGTTTTGACTTTTGACTTTTAAAAAAATATTCTAGTATAAAAGCTAGGGTGAACTGTCATCGGCCTTTTTCTACATTTCAAATACAAAATGTAGTTTTAATCACGGCTTTTTCCCCAATATTGGTGAGTTTAATTTGTGTGTCTATTTAGTTTTCTTATAGCTTCCTAATTGTGTTGAAAAATTACAAGGTTTCTTTGATATATTAATGTTGTTCTATTGTTCTAAAATACTTATGTAGCTGACTATGTGTTCGGCAAACTTTTGTTTTATAATTTAAGCCCTTTTGGCTAAGAAATCTTTCTTTATATTCATTTATTTCTTTTTATTTTAGCAAAATCCTAAATGTAACATGTTCCAAATTGTTAAAAATCTCGTTTTTTCGTAATTTTGGATAATCTTAATATACCCTCATTCTAAATTATTAATTGCTCTAAACTGTATTTTTTCTTATTTCTTTTATTGTAATGGACATGCAACCCGTGGTTTCGCTCCCTAAAGATGTGGACCACGTGGTTGTCTGTCCATTCCTTTTTTCTGAAACTCTGGAATGGTTTTTCAGGGGACCCATACTCGGGTTGGACCCATACACGGGTTAGACCCATACTCGGGTCAGACCCCTACTCGGGTTAGACCAATACCCGGGTTAGACCCATACTCGGGTTAGACCCATACTCGGGTTGGACCAATACTCGGGTTAGACCCATGCTCGGCCTAGACCCATACTTGGGATAGACCCATGGAGCCATAAATCCAGCCTCGGGTTGCGGATGGCCACCGCCCCGGGCTGCTCTACCACCTGAACACCCTGCGAACACCGGCTGCTGTACACACCCGGGACGTCCGAGCACTAGCGACCACCTCCGGACGACGCGAAGGGGCTGGAGCTCTTCACACCGGCTAGCTATCCTCCAGTCTCCAAGCTAAGTGCCATGTGGTCCTAGACGTCCCCCATACCCTCCGAGTGCACAGACGGCTGAAACCAGTGTAGCACAAACCCACTCGACCCTTTGATGAATATTTTTAATGATCTGTTTTAATTGAGTCTCTTCTCTCTTTTAAAGTATTTTTATAACAATAAAACTCGTTACTGATTTTAAATATTTCATTTATCTCTCTCATGTAGCGAGTAGTCTATTTCTCTAATATGTCACAACATCCTCTTTTTTTTTATTTTTTATACGTGACATGGTGACGTGAAGCAGTGGGGGCTCGCCGATCCTTTTATTGGAGCGCCTGATCACTTGTAATAGCAATTGCTCGCTGCTGGTGCTGCCCATGTTAAAGCCAGGCTTTAACAGTGTGAAATCATAATATGAAGACGTAGTATCCCTTAGTAGTCTGTGATATGAAGTAAGCCGCCGTCAGAGCTATGGAACGTGAAATGTCGCGTCGTTCTGCTGAAGCCGGAAGCGTATAAGTGTTGCTTAGTAGTTAGTGCGGTCTCGCCTTTAACACCACTAACTTCTTTTTAGGGTTCCGTACCCAAAGGGTAAAAACGGGACCCTTTTACTGAGACTTCGATGTCTCTCCGTCTGTCTGTCTGTTTCCAGGCTGTATCTCAAGAACCACTATAGCAATTATTACTTTTGAAATTTTCACAGATTGTGTATTTCTGTTGCCGCTACAACAACAAATACGAAAAACAAAATAAAATTTGTATTTAAGGGGTTCTCCCATACAACAAAAGTGATATTTTTTGCTCGATATCAATAATGGCAAGAGGTAGGGACTTACAATTTTCACAAAGTCCTTAATTATACCTATATGTACCTAAATAATTAATAACAATATTAAAATAAAATAAAAAATTAAGGGGGATCCCATACAAAAAACACAATTTTTGGCCTATTTTTGCTCTAAAACGGTACGGAACCCTTCGCGAGTCCGACTCGCACTTGGCCGGTTATTTATAGGCACCGCAATTAGTTTATACGTTACATGTTGATATTTTAGATACGGGTGGTCTGTTCCTGTGGGCACAGTCTCTGTTCGTGCTGGCGCAGCTGCTGACTGGCGGTCTGCTGCACGTCAACGAGCTGGACCCGATCCGCCGATACCTGCCCTCCTACAACAGACCGCGACGCGCCGGACGGTACTCGGCATTCCAGGTGAGTGGTGACTTTATCTATATCATAAACTAGGCCTTTGCATCCGTGAATGATTCATATTATAGTCTATTAGTCACGAAAAAATATGATATTTAAAAAATGTTGTAATATACTATTGTAACTAAAATCTTAAAATCGCCTTATTTCAAAGTTATTATTTTTAGCCAAATTTTATCTGTTGTATTGTTTAACTCCCCTTATACAGTATTTTCAGAGAGAAGTAACCACTTATTCCTGTAGACACAATTTGTCTGTTTTTATGTTACTTCTTTACGCTTAAATAGCTATACAGACGTTGATGAAATTTGGTATGGGAATTAAACAGAGACAAACCCGAGAAAGAACATAGGATATTTTCACACTGGAAAATAATATGGTTAACACAGATAATAATACGAAGCATAACGTACAAAATTGCTTTGGGAAATTACTTTAAAACAATTTTATAATCTGAAAAACCTCTTTCATGCATCATACTCAGGCGAAACCGACTTTCGTAAGTACCCTTCTGTGTGCTTTTGAAATGTCAATAATCGCTATAGCTTTCATAGTAACTATTAAGGGTGGGTGGCACCAACTTACTTTAACGTTCACAAAATGTCAAATCAACAAAGTGAATAATGGATGCCATATTATTTAACGATAACCTGAACCACTCCATTTTTCCTCGATTAAAATTAATGTAAAATTTGACATAAGGCTCACATTGCTATCATGGGCGTAGCCATAAGCAAGAAATACACGGTCGTCAACGGCGGTTGACGACCACGCAAAATCTACACTACTATTATAAAGAGGAAAGATTTGATTTTTTGTTTGTTTGTTTGTGTGTTTGTTTGGGACGAATAGGCTCCGAAACTACTGGACTGATTTGAAAAATTCTTTTGCTATTGGAATCCTACATTATTTTTGCTGAGCTACATTTTATTTTGGAAAAAAGTAGGGTTCCGTAAGATATTTGGGTTTTTCGGGCGCAAGGTGTAAAAAATCAGCCAGAAAAGTTACTTATTTTGCGTACGCACCCTAAACTATAAAAGATAGAACCATGAAATGTTCTAAGTAATTGTAGACCTTATAAATATCTACAAAAAAGTCCGCGACACACTATACCTATCTATGTCGAGTGAGGCACAATGACCATTTTTAGGGTTCCGTAGCCAAAATGGCAAAAAAGGAACCCTTATAGATTCGTCATGTCTGTCTGTCTGTCTGTCTGTCTGTCTGTCCGTCCGTCCGTATGTCACAGCCACTTTTCTCCGAAACTATTAGAGCTATACTATTGAAACTTGGTAAGCAGATGTAGTCTGTAAACCGCATTAAGATTTTGATGCAAAAATGGAAAAAATATTAAAAATTTTAGGGGTCCCCATAGGTACAACTGAAACAAAAAAATTTTTTTTTCATCTAACCTATACGTGTGGGGTATCTATGGATAGGTCTCCAAAAATCATATTGAGGTTTCTCATATCATTTTTATCTAACCTGAATAGTTTGCGAGAGAGACTCTTGTGTCCCCCCCCCCCTCTAATTTCTAAAGTAGAGGCATGATAATTCTAAAAAAAAATATATCATGTAGATTACTATAAAAACTACCAACGAAAATTGGTTTGAACGAGATCTAGCCAGTAGTTTTTTTTATACGTCATAAATAGTAAAGTACAACTGATACAAAAATTTTTTTTTTTCATCTAACCTATGCGTGTGGGGTATCTATGGATAGGTCTCCAAAAATCATATTGAGGTTTCTCATATCATTTTTTTCTAACCTGAATAGTTTGCGAGAGAGACTCTTCCAAAGTGGAAAAATGTGTGTCCTCCCCCCTCTAATTTCTAAAGTAGAGGCATGATAATTCTAAAATAAAATATATGATGTAGATTACTATAAAAACTACCAACGAAAATTGGTTTGAACGAGATCTAGCCAGTAGTTTTTTTTATACGTCATAAATAGTAAACCTTAATCTAAATTTCATTAAATCGACTGAAATATAAAAGTAAATCAAAAATATTTTAATTTCATAAAAATAAACCTTATTGCTGCTGCGGAACCCTCCATGGGCGAGTCCAACTCGCACTTGGCCGCTTTTTTTATTTAAAAATCCTGAATTTTTTTTTACTATATTTAAACGCATATATTTTACTCACGCTATTAATCCTTATCAAAATAAATTATTTTATCACTAAGACAGTTTATGTAGATAATATTTGGTCTTTGAATGATTAAAATTGGACGTTTGGTTTTGAAATTATGACGAAATTAAAATATTACGATAGTGGGCGTCACCAAAGCGCGTGCGAGAGGAAGACAATCTGTTGTAGAAATGAAAATTCTGAAGACATGAAATGACACCCGGAATTACACCTCTGTCACTACATCGCTATAGAAGCCAAAAATGTGGTTAGTTTTTTGTCTGTCTGTCTGTCACTCTTTCTGTCTGTCTGTATGTTTGTTCCAGCATCACACGAAAAATACTGATCCGATTTGAATGTGGTTTTCGCAGATATATTTATCTTCTTCCAACTTAACATCTGGTGTATAAATTTTTTTCCCCCCACCCCTCTAAGGGGACAAAAGAGGGGGTCAGATTTTGTATCAAACTTTTTTCTTTAACACGAAAACTAATGATTCGATTTGCATACGGTTTTCACAGATATATTTGTCTTCTTCCAACTTAACATCTGGTGTATAAAAAATTTCCCCCCACCCCTCTAAGGGGACAAAAGAGGGGTAAGATTTTGTATTAAACTTTTTTTAACACGAAAACTACTGATCCGATTTGCATACGGTTTTCACAGATATATTAATTGTCTTCTTCCAACTCAACATCTGGTGTATAAAAATCCCCCCCCCCCCCCCCCTGTAATATTCTCCTAGACTTAACCGATTTAAGTACTGTTTTCATTTAAAAATTAAAGTTAGGCTTGAGCTGTGTTCCTATGTTTTAATTTTTCTTGTATAATATAGCCAAATTATTTGTCTTCTGGATGTTTGAACACAGCGGAAAATCTGGCCATTTTTTTGGGTTTTTGAACGTCCATATTATCTTTTTTAATAATTAAATTATGAGAAAAAAGAAAACATAGGGACATGCTAATAGTGGCCATAGATATTCAGGAAAAAAATATAACTCTACCGGCATTATCCAGGGAGGAAACAGGGGACAATTACGTTTGTATGGAAAAACGGCTCTAGTGTATCCTCTTAACAAATTGGCATAGGCGCAGAGCCCAAACGGCTCAAGTTTTTAAAAAATTACCGGGGGGTGGGGGGATAGGTTGACTGCTGCCCCACCCTGAGCCCAAGTCATGAGTGCTATAACAACGCCTGTGGTGCAACCCACCCTTATAACTTATTAGTAATGAAAAATTGTTTTAGGGGTAGAGTTAGTCTGTGCTATTTGTGTATGTAACAACTTTTATTACTGGGGGAAATAATGTGTTTATGGTATAGGGATGACGTTGTGAGTGCAGGGTATAGCGACGGACCTGGTGGTGCAAGTGGTGCTGATCGCGGAGTCGATGCGGCTGCAGGCGATGATGGGCACGTACGGTATACAGACGCAGACGCCGCACGAGGTCGAACCCGTGCAGGTGAGCCGAGGCTTTTGTTACTTTAGTTTTCGTAACATGATTTTATACAGTGGCGTAGCAAAGAGAACGCGGCGGGGGCGGAGCGCATCCACCCGTATCTCAAAAATAAATCGCTAACACAAAAAAAATTCGGGGATTCCTCCATTAGCACTTGCTCAGCTGACAGCTCTATGTATAATTTGGAGTTTCCGCAAAAGACGCTGTCGTAGGGGATTCTCCGTCCTATACTCGCGATCTTTTTACTTTTGATGGAGTGACTTCACCAACTTCCACCACTGACACACCAACAACCAAGGTAGCTACACCACTGCTTTATGTATTTGTAGCTTTGAATCGTAATATTAAGTTAGTGTTGTGACATTTTTATTCACAAAACTAGTTTTTTAGAGAATGATACTTTTTATTACCTATTGTATAGGCAAATTCATAATGTCGGGGGATTTCTTATAGAAACATAGAAGTCAAATTAAGTAACTCTATTAACGCCAGGCGTGGTCGCAGCCTGAAATTTTGGGGGGGGGGGGGTCACTCACTATACAAAAAAATTTATTGGCAAAAATTTTCTTTTATTATTTGGCAAGATTTCAATTGGACCTTAGATTTTGGGGGGTCATGTCCCCTGTGACCTCCCCCCTCCCCTTCGGACCGCGCCTGATTAACGCTCTTCATAAGGACATAATATTAGACGTGTCACGTGTTTTCTGCTGTAGCTTAGGTATGGAATAACACGCGCGGCACGCGCTGAATCCGCGCGTGTCTGAACGCGCCCTAAAGTTTTATCACTTTTTATTCAGCCTGCTACAAACATTTCAACACAATTATTATGATTTATGACATACATGCATTGTTTTCACTTTTCAGATATGTAGCTCCACTCAGTTGGTGCACGTGTACCGGGAGCTCGGCCTGTGTCCCAAGTTGAAGCTGACTGGGCGCCCCATCAGACCTGTCGGCTCCCTCGGTACTAGTAAGGTGAGTAATGTCTTTAAAAGGTATTTTACAAAACTTTAACATGTGTGAGTAGGTACTACATCTATACCTACTTAAATAGACCTACAAAAAATCACTAATACACTGGTATATAATATAATATATGGCTTATAATTAGGGTTCCGTACCCAAAGGGTAAAACGGAACCCTATTACTTCGATGTCTGTCCGTCTGTCTGTCTGTCTCCAGGTTGTAACTCAAGAACCAACATAGCTAGACTTCTGAAATTTTCACAGGTTGTGTATATGTGTTGCCGTTATAACAACAAATACTAAAAACAAAATAAATTAAATATTTTAGGAGGGTTCCCATACAACAAACGTGATTTTTTTTGCTATTTTTTGCTCGATATCAATAACGGCAACACAAAGGCACTTGAAATATTCACGAAATACTCAATTGTATTTGTACATTAATACTTAATAATAAAATTTAAATAAATTAAATAATAAATTAAATATCATCCCATACAAAAATCACAATTTTCAGCCTATTTTTGCTCTATTGTGGTACAGAACCCTTCGTGCGCGAGTCCAACTCGCACTTGGTCGATTTTTTAATGACACCAGCTTTACAACAAATATAATACCAAAAACATACAAAATGGCACCTATAATCTTATACTTTAAGTAAATAAGTCAATTATAAATATTAAACTTTATAAAAAACCTTTTGATTTTTTATATAAAATGCGAAGAAACTTTTTCCCCAACCTAATATATTGCAGATATATAGAGTATGCGGTATGACGGTGCTGTGCTACCCGCTTATATTCGAGGTCTCAGAGTTCTACCTGTACCGAGACATGGCCCTGCTCATAGACGACATCAAAACCGAGCTACAATTTGTCGGAAAGTAAGTTATTATAATAATAAATTCTCCGAAATTATAAATACAATGCGAAAGTGTGTACATAGATGTTCCTCGCAATACTTTAATTAATGTGCCTTCAATTTCTCCACCAATCTCAATTTTGTGACATACTGTCCTCAACGATCGATTTTTGTTTTTGATATAAATAAATATAAGTACGGGAGCCCTAGAACAAAAGTTTTTTTATTACTATCAAGCTAATTTTTTCTGGGTAGCTTCATTTTGATAAGACGAACATATTTTTTATCTGCGAAAAATCTCGAAAGTGGTAGACTAACAGAGATAGAAAGGATTTCATACTTTGATTTGATGGTCCTAAAATATGGATTGGTCTATTTGTAGGACAATGTTATAACTATTAACCTATCAATATACAAAGAATCTGCTTGTTAGGGTTCCATTTTTTTCTAATTGGAGTAACATTGTCCTACAAATAAAACAGTCCATATTTTAGGACCTCTCAAATTATGAAATCCTTTCTATCTCTGTTAGCTACCACTTTCGAGATTTTTCGCAAATAAAAATGTCGTTCGTCTTATCAAAATGAAGCTACTCACAAAAATTTTAAAAAAATGCTCTTTTAGCGCTGCTATTTTCATAGTCAACTGTATAAACATTTAATACAATTACTTTATGTCGTGTACGAGTCAAAGGGATTACTTTTCACTTTTCTATGAGAAACGCCCCAAACCTCATGAATTTGTCCATACTCCATACAAAGATTTATAAAAGTACTAGCTGTCCCGGCAAACGTTGTTTTGCCATTTAAAGTATATTTTCTACATCATTAGTTGATACATATTTTACCCCCTCTTTTGTCCACTAAGAGGGGTGGGGGGAAATGTTATACACCAGATGTTAAGTTGGAAAACACAGTTAAGAGGCCGGGGTACCCTCGAAATTTTCATACATTCTTAATACCAAAATCATTTTCTCATGTTTGAGTTATTTTTCAGCTTAAGATAGTAATTACCTAGGGTCCTGAACAATTTTTTTTTACAAAATATTTAAATACTAAAAAAAATATTTTGTGTTTAAATATTTTTTAGTAAATTTACTACTAAATATTTAAACACAATTTTTTTTTTAGTATTTAAATATTTTGTAAAAAAAATTTGTTCAGGACCCTAGGTCGTTCGACCCAAACAAACAAACAAACAAAAAATCAAATCTTTCCTCTTTTTAATAGTAGTGTAGATAAACTCCTTCAGCGCTGCTTTTTAGGGTTCCGTAGCCAAAATGGCAAAAAAGGAACCCTTATAGATTCGTCATGTCTGTCTGTCTGTCCGTCCGTCCGTATGTCACAGCCACTTTTCTCCGAAACTATTAGAGCTATACTATTGAAACTTGGTAAGTAGATGTAGTCTGTGA
Organism: Plebejus argus; assembly: GCA_905404155.3. NCBI lineage: Eukaryota > Metazoa > Arthropoda > Insecta > Lepidoptera > Lycaenidae > Plebejus > Plebejus argus. Next base: position 13,399,957 of record FR989927.1, on the reverse strand, counting down.
ACCGCATTAAGATTTTGATGCAAAAATGGAAAAAATATTAAAAATTTTAGGGGTCCCCATAGGTACAACTGAAACAAAAAATTTTTTTTCATCTAACCTATGCGTGTGGGGTATCTATGGATAGGTCTCCAAAAATCATAACCTTAATCTAAATTTCATTAAATCGACTGAAATATAAAAATAAATCAAAAACCTTTTAATTTCATAAAAATAAACCCTTCATGGGCGAGTCCAACTCGCACTTGGCCGCTTTTTTTAAACTCTAGGTTTTAGGGCTCCCACACGATTCACAAAACTGTGAATTCGCATCGCATCGCAATGTTATTTTTAGTATGAGTTTTGTCGCAGATATTTGCTATTCGAATTGACAGTTAGGTATGTGTGGGAGCCCTTATTAGTGTCTTAACTGATAACTCTAAACACCTTCCGCTGCAATGTATTTTAAGTTACCGATGACACACTATGCCGAAATTCCGTTGCGTTATATTGTATGCGTTTAACATTGCTGACGCTATCATGCCGAACTTCTGCCGCGGAACTTCGGCATGGTGTATTTAGGTGCGTGAGATGTGCAGGTACTGGCGGCTGTCGGGTCGGCCGACGGTGTGTCTGCTGGTGCGAGAGGAGCACATGCGCGACCCGCACTTCAAGCAGATGCTCGACCTCTACGCCATGCTCAAAAAGGGCTACTGCGACGGCGTCAAGGTGCGCCTGGGAAGGCTGCAGAATCTCATATCGAGCTCCTGTATCGGTGAGTAATGAGTAATGACTATATTTAAAATGTTCATTATTGTAATGGGTATACAATATACATTTATATATTCCTGTTAATTAATCGTAACGTTGTCGTCGAATGTTTTCAATGATACGTTACTCTGACAAACGAAACATACGGGCTTACACCAATTCGCGGCGTCGCGACCATCGTGGTCCCAGAGCCACCTTCTATCTTCTCAGGTATCTACCTTCGTTGGCGACGCGACGTTAAAAATTATACAGCCCACGTCTTTTTTCATCGGCAACGCGACTCGTCGCAAAAAATTTAGTACATTATAGATTTTTTTTGCGATGAGACTCTTGGCTGATAAAATTTTATATTTGGCCGACAGAGCACCTGGACTTTATGAGCCAGGGCGACTTCCCGTCGGAGAACTTCGCGCAGTTCAAGCAGCTGGAGCACGAGTACATCGGGTACCAGTCGCTGACGGACGTGCCGCGGGCGCTGGCGGCGCGCGACGACCCCGCCCCCGACTACCGCGCGCGGGACACGCCCGGCGTGCTCGCCGCCCTGCGTGCCGCCCCGCCCGTCCTCGACCAGTGCCAACTCTGGGGCATACTGCTCGAGCGCGAAGGCCCGCTGTATGAGGTGAGATAGATAGATGACGATCGGAAATGGCGCGCTACGACCCCGCCCCAGACTACCGCGTACAAGACACGCCCCCGTGCACGCCACGTTGCGAGCCGCCCCGCCCGTCCTTGATCAGTATTCAGTACCAGCTTTGAACCATACTCCTCGAGCGAGGTCCGTCTACAAGCCCACACTATCCTCAAGATATGACAAGATACCCGACCCAAAAAAAAAGTATGATCTAAGATCTGCTGCAAATGACCAATGATTTTTTTAATAAAGAGATTTGACACAAAACGTAAGACGCAAGATACATGAAGTATCTTTCACTCACGCATGTTACTTTGATGATATTTTTGACGATGTTTAAGTAAGCATTAATGTTTGCTGTTTTTGTGTTAACAGCTGTTAGTTGTTACATATGTAACAGCTGTTGGCACGGTATAAAATATGCTCCTGCCGCACAGCATCACAGCGTTAAACTCGTAGGCCGAACAAGAACTCCGTATGGATATTTACGAGCATATTTCCCCTGCAGGTGAACGGCATATCGGTGCAGTCGGCGCTGAAGTCGCTGTACGCGGCGGCGGGCGCGGCGCGGCACTGGCGCGCGGTGCGCTACTGCTCCTCGCTGCTCAACCACACCGTCGACTCCATCAGCCCCTTCATCACCACTGTGCTCGTCAGCGGGAAACAGGTCAGGGGAGAAACTTTACTAACGCTAATGAACTTACAAGTCAGTAAATGTATGGAACAAAATGCTTTATGATTATTACTAATACTATAATATCACTGCGTAGCTAATCTAAACTCTTCAAAAAGCACTGACCATGTCAGTCACTGTTAGTTTATGGGATAGGTATTCTATATTTATTAAATTGTAAATAGTAATCCAAGTTTTTATTTTATCTTTTGTACCTTTTGTTACTTGTATTATAACATTTGGCTATTATAATAGCTCACTAACATCATTCTGCGAATTGCGACCCTAACGGAGGTCGTTACCGTCGTCGTAGGTACGTGAAAGTTTTGTCCAGACTTCTGAATTTATAATATTCTTAACAGATCACCGTCGGCGTGATCGGACAGAAGGAGACGGTGTTCGATAAACCGATGACGCCCGGCGAAATACAGTCGGTCATGTATTCGACGATACAACCTTACGACATCATAGGAGCAGTCTTACAGCAGGTAATAACATGCATCTTCCCACGCAATATTGTCTTGACTCTTGATAGACGGCCTAAATATTATTAGGTGTCTATTAGTGATTGTTTTATTAATATCGGATCGAGTTCTAAATAAATTTAGTAAATGCCTAATTAGTTATTGTCATACTTAACTTAAAGAAATGCCAAAAAGAGTTTCTGTGCATTTGCAGTCGCAGCTAGAAATGTTCGTCACACGAGATTATAAGAGCTTCACGAATAGTAATAACCACGTAATAAATAATAACCAATAAACAAACAAGACTAGTAATTACCTAGTTTAAGGAGCGATTAAGGGGAAGGCTCGTGTCTCCACGCTTGCGCGTCTGATTCTGCGTTATCCAGTATTCACTGTTCAACTTGTGGTCATCTGCCTGTGTCAGGAGATCGTGCTGTACTGCGGGCGGCTGATCGGCACCAACCCGGAGCTGTTCCGCGGCATCCTGAAGATCCGCGTGGGCTGGGTGCTGGAGGCGATGCGCGCGTGCCTGGCGCTGGGCGGCGCCGACCCCGCCCGGCTCGAGGGCCTGTCGCCCTACCGCCTGCGCGAGCTACTGCAGCGCGTGCTCTCCGTCTCCGACTGGGCCGACGACGAGGGGTGAGCCCTCCACCTCGCTAGTCGCTCGATCTATACCAGCTATGTAAATATAGTAGCTATAGCTACTATAGTTTGTGCGTTATAAGATGATATGGGTGACACTTCTCATATTCCTTGCTACGGATATTTTTACAAGAAAACAAAAAAAATAAAAATGTAATAAATTATATTCCATCTACAAAAACCAATGTTTTCTATGATTGTAAATGAATAAAAATAAAAAGTTGCTAAATGCTGACTTATTAATATAAAATTATAAATATTAACTGTGAAATAGGCGTATAAAATTATTGTTACGAAAATATTTGAAAAATGTCAGATGCATGAAACGGAACTTTTGCCGATAGATTGACACTGATTGAATCGAAATCAAATCGATAAAAAGGGCGGCCATCTTAAATCGCCGGCGCGGAAGAAACGTCAGTACGAAATCGATAATTACGATTGCAATTCCTTTACGAAGTGATTCGATGTTTTCAAAATTATCGAATATTTTTTTTAGGTAACTTCCCTACTATTGTCAATTACAATGTGTCACGCATATCATCTTATGGCCCCTCTACAAGAGTGGCCAGCGCTGGCCCATCGAATGGCGCATGCGATGGCCATGCAATGGTCGCAACGCCTCTACATGATGGCCGTGTTCAGTAGTGATCTAAACGTCGTTCATGATGGACGTGTAAGCATTAGCCATTGCGGCAATGCAAAACGTGCATTTTTAATAATTTATGACTTCACCAGATGACCCGGTGAACTTCGTATCACCTCCCTCCTAATATGAACGTTCTCTTGAATTCTACGAATAATTATTTCGAGACTAAAATTAAAATAATGGTTTATGGTAGTGATGATGATGACAATGATGAATGTAATAATAGCATATTAATATGCTTTTCGTTCTTAAAACAACGCCGAAACTCCCAAACTTGTATGTTTAAAAAGTCAGGAGTTATGTATGTAAAATAAAAGCTATAATAATTATTACTGTAAAGTTTCATTAAAATCTGTTCAGTAGTTTGAGTAAAAGAGTAACAAACATCCATACATCCAAACATAACATAACATACAAACTTTCGGCTTTATCATATTAATTTAGCTTCATTCATTATGAGACCACGTACTCGTCATTTCAAATTCGTAAATTGTAATACGAATTACGACGTCCTCACTCGACCGCGGTCAAGCGTCGACTGTCGTATCGCCAACGTGTAGAGGCGTACCGCCATCGCTGGGCCATCATCCTTTGATGTGCGGTCGAAAAACCGACACCGCCGCCATTCCACGGCTATCGCTGGCCCCATCGGCCATCCTACGCCACCACGCCCTCCCCACGCTGGCCCATCGTGATGGCCCACTACGCTGACCCATCTTGAAGAGGGGCCATTATAACGCACAAGCCACAAACTATAGCTTGTAGATTATTTATTATTTGCAATTGCAGATTATTGAGTAGACTAGCAACAGAGACGCTTTAAATAAGTATACCAAGAGAGAATTAAATCTGCCCGAAGTATTGTTAAATACTCTGACTGAATTGCCAGAATATAATAAACAGCACTAAACAGAAAAAATAATTTCGGGAAGTTCTCTAGTATAATTATTCTTCTCGTGTGTCGAGGTTTGTGCAACATTAATTGGTGCCACTTCGATTGCAGATTGACGCCGCTGCAACGGCGACGCCTGGAAGGATGTCTCTGCAGGGTTCCTAAGAATTTCTACGTCCAGGTGTGGGATATACTCGTAAGGACACCGAAAGGAATTATCATCGAGGTAAGGGGGATAATTTTTATTCCAAATGTTGTATTGAGCATTGTCATTTTATAAAAGGCCGTACTTAGTATAATGTACTCAACACCTGCTTAATTATTGTCTGCAGTGTGTGTGAAGTGATATTTCGGGACGTATTTAGCACTCCTTCCCTTTTAAAGGATTTGGATCTTTTGGTTTGCTCCCCACACTAACGATGCCACAATGAGTCTAACGATGTTTGTGACGGCCGAAATGGAATATCTTCCGACCGAGAGAGATAGCATGCTCGGTCAGGCCGAAGCCCACTGGCAGAGGTTACACGATCAATTTTTCATCAATCTGATCCATCAATCCGATCCAGATTGACGAAAAATTGATCGTCTAACCCACGGATTGATAATTTTTTTAATATGGACTTTTTCATAACCATCAATATTGCGTCAATCAGATTGATGGATCAGATTGATGAAAAATTGATCGTGTAACATCATTTCAGACGTCGCATTGTATATTACATTATATCTTGCCGTTCTCCGAAACTTCGATAGCGCGATACAGGATTGTTAGGCGAATTGTGGGTACTGCCATCCACAAGTCGACCGATCTATGATCATTATCGTTTTTTCGCTGCGTGTAAACGTCTTGGCAACCATAATAAAGTAACGACAATGGTTTCGTATATGGGATATTCAGGGTCACTGCATCGAGGCGCAGCCGACGTTGGTGAACATGTCGCGGTCGGAGCTGTCGTTCGCGCTGGTGGTGGAGGCGGCGCTGGTGCGCGTGGCGAGCGCGGAGCGGCGGCAGCTGGTGGTGGAGCTGCTGTGCGTGCTGCACGCCATCCTGCGCCGCAACCCCGAGCTGCTGCTGCACCACCCGCTCCACCTCGACCGCCTGCTCGACCTCGCGCACGCCACTTACGCCAAGGTACGCCGCCTCAACAACGGGAAATGCTTCTCGCATCCCCGGCGGATCGGGGACATCGGCCGGGTATTTCGGACTCCTCAGGTGTAGGGTGCAAACTGTAAACAGTAAAACCCTACTAAACCCCATAGGCACATCGGGTACTAGTACGGGTGCCCTAGAACAATTTTTTTTGTGATTACTAACAAGCTAATTTTTTGCGAGTAGCTACATTTTGATAAGACGAACAACATTTTTATTTTCGAAAAATCTCGAAAGTGGTAGCTAACAGAGATAGAAAGAATTTCATACTTTGACTTGATGGTCCTAAAATATGGATTGTTTTATTTGTCGGACAAGGTTACTCTTAAATTATTAACCTAACTATTAACCTACCAATACACAAAAAATCTGCTGGTTAGGGTTCCGTTTTAGGGTACAGTAGTCAACCAAGTTTTGTTGATTACAGAACCCTAGAACGGAACCCTAACCAGCTGATTTTTTGTATATTGGTAGGTTAATAGTTACTTAATTTAAGAGTAACCTCGTCCGACAAATAAAACAATCCGTATTTTAAGACCATCAAGTCAAAGTATGAAATTCTTTCTATCTCTGTTAGCTACCACTTTCGAGATTTTTCGAAAATAAAAATGTTGTTCGTCTTATCAAAATGTAGCTACTCGCAAAAAATTAGCTTGTTAGTAATCACAAAAAAATTTGTTCTAGGGCACCCGTACCTTACGTAAAAGCCCCACTGGCTCGAATGCGTACGTCTCCTCACTTGTATGGTCTTAACGTCTTTTGTCTATCGAGGAACTTTACCAACGCAATGAAGATAACTTCGCAAAGGAAATAATTTCGACGATGGGCTCTTTATTTCTATTAGAAGCTTTTGACAATGGTTTACTTTTCTATAGGATAGTGGAATCACCGACACGGATTCTCCGCTAGGCGCGGCTGCGCCGCCCGTGTCCATTGGGTACCTAGCGCGAGCGGTAGTCAACAGCGTGCTACAAGCTACCACAACGCCTCAGCTGGCGCCGTCTGCTCACGAATCCTGTCTTGTAACATAGATGACCGCCATCTATACGGCTCGATGTGCCATAGCTGTTTTAGATAAAATTTTGATTACAAAAAAATAATGAGTTATTGTGATATAGTCCATTAGAAGTTAATGTAAAGATGTACGTTATGTTACCTATATTATTATATCTACATATTTTTTAAATATTGGTTTTACTGTGAAATGGAGTTAGGTACTTATATTTAGAAATTTTATAATAAGGTGGTTCGTTTTCCATACAAAAAAACAATCGACATTAATTAGCTAATTTCATACTATTACTACATAAATTTATATGCACATCTATTTATTTTGCAATACCATTGTCGCGAAATATATTTAAAATACTTTATTTCACACAGAAGTCACATTTTTAATGATTTTTTTTTATAAAAATTTGATGTGGGAGAGCCATGCTTCGGCACGAATGGGCCGGCTCGACCGGAGAAATACCACGTCCTCACAGAAAACCGGCGTGAAACAAACAGCGCTTGCGCTGTGTTTCGCCGAGTGAGTGAGTTTACCGGAGGCCCAATCCCCTACCCTCCCCTATTCCTTTCCATCCCTACCCTCCCCTTACCTTACCCTATTCCCTCTTAAAAGGCCGGCAACGCACCTGCAGTTCTTCTGGTGCTGCGGGTGTCCATGGGCGACGGAAGTTGCTTTCCATCAGGTGACCCGTTTGATCGTTTGCCCCCTTATTTCATAAAAAAAAGTGACATTTGTGACTTATGTCACTTTTCATAAAAAAGCAATAAAAATGTGACTTCTGAGTTCTGTGTGAAATAAAGTATTTTAAATATATTTCGCGACAGTGGTATTGCAAAATAAATAGATGTGCATATACATTTAATTAGAAATAGAATGAAATTAGCTAATTAATGTCGATTGTTTTTTTGTATGGAAAACGAACCACCTTAAGGTTGTTACTCAAAAAATCCAAAAACTTTGAATAGTGTGAATATTTTATACTTTTAAAACACAATTTTCTTATTGGAAAGAGTTTGGTATTACAAATACCTACATGAATTATAAAAATTGTAAAAGAGGGAAATAAATAATGAAGTATATTTTGAAGTCTTTTTATAATTTATTTGTAAAACCTGCATAAACCTTACATTTAACACAAATCACTTTACACTTTCATCATCTGGAGCACACACTTTTCTCACTACTTTGGAATAAATTAAATTGGAATATATTCAAAGTCCATTGTATACTTTATTATTTGGTGACTGTGCAAGAATTTTGCGCAGGGCTGAAACAAACAGTGGAAAGTTAAGAAATAAAAAAACAACAAATAATGTGACGAAATAATGAGCACAAAACTGCTATTTTTAAAATAGTAACAAATTGCAGCATTAATAGAAATTTTAATAGTTTATTGTAGAATTAAAAATTACTTTACCTTCTTTATCTTCATCACTAAAGTCTTTTTTAGGAAATTCAATATCAAAAGTAATATAAAGGTTTCCATGTAGATTGTTATTTTCGAAATTGGGCATGCCTTCTCCCTTCTTCCTTACACGCGCACCAGCCCACGTCACTTTATCACGAGAAACTGTCACTTTGTGTCCATCCAAATGCACCAATTCAAGGCTAAAGCCAGTTAATGCATCCTGAAACAGAAACAAACAGGATTGTAAGATGACCTCTGTGGCTCAGTTGGTGGTTTGAATCCCGCCGACGGAACAAAAAGTTTTCAAAGTTCCCGGGTCATGGATGTGTATTAAATTTGTGTATCATATTATAATAAAAATCTTAAATATATGTATAGTATTACATATATTTCTGTTGTCTGGTACCCGTAACACAAGTCCGAATTGTTCAAGTGCTATATTTGAATTTTTAATTTAAATAAAGAGTATCTGGTTTTATTAAACTTTAATCTGATAAAAAATCAGAAAGACTTGATTCATCAAATTACCTGTAATGATATGGTAACATTTGTGTAAAGGTCATCTCCACGACGAGTGAAGTGTGGATGCCGCTCAGTCTTAAACACAATGACTAGGTCACCAGGCTCACCATCCATGTGGGGTTCACCTTCTCCTCTTAACCTTGACTTGTGATTGTCAGGAGCACCAACTTCAACCTATTAACATATTTTTGTATTAGGAAAAATTTAAAAGTGAAGTAAGGCAAAGATTACCGTTTTGTCACTTAAGGCAATTTAACCTCTCAAACCCTAAGTGGTCGCATGCGACCGCGCATGAGCTATTCTTGAGTTTTCTTATTATGTTGCACAAAAATCATTTATTACCTCAATTTCTAGTAACCTCTCCTCATTGACTAATTTGACATTTGGACATTCATCACAAACAGTTTGCTGCATCATTTGAAACCGACCCGGACCCAAGTTCCTTGTAACCATCTCTTGACGACAGTTGCATTTCCGGGTTCCAGATGCTGGTTTTATGACTGGCTTATTTCTTGTTATCTGTAAAAAATATATATTTTAATCAACGAACTACCACACCACTGCCTGTTAATTCTAAAACTCTAACTTACTTCTATAAAGTTTCCATTATACAGTTCTTCCAGTGAGACAGTCAGTTCCATGACCACATCCGCCCCCCGCGGCGTTTCGTGTTGTTGTTGCTCTCCGCCGAAGTGGAAGCCGAAATCTCCAAAAAAGCTTGCAAAAGGGTCATTGTTATTCATCATACCATCCTTTTTCAAACAATCTTCGCCGCATCTGTCGTATAACTCTCTCTTGTCAGGGTCTGAAAGAGCTTCGTATGCCGCTCCAAGATCTTGGAACTTTTGGGATGCGTCTGGATCATCTTGATTCTTATCAGGATGCAGGGCTTTCGCTAATTTTCTGTAAGCTTTTTTGATTTCATTTGTACTAGCTGACCGCGACACCCCAAGTATTTGGTAAAAATCTCGACCGGCAAGAGTAATTAATATACATGAAAAAAAATATATAAGAAATATGTAAGCAGTATTAGTAATCATTTTTATTTTTTGCTAATCTAATTCAAAAGAAAATGCATTTAATTTAGGCCGAACTTTAGTACGCGCACTGCACACATTTTTGTAGTTTTGACAGTTTTCAAGATTGTCATGTCTATTTTGACATTATTTTACCAAAAAGCAATTTGTCCTTCTGTGATTGGATACTGCTAAACATCTGCCAAACTGCCAAGAAGATAGCTATACCACAGAGTACAAAATATATAAACAATCTGTGGCTAAATCGCCTTTGCAGTTTGCATGTAGGTGCCCCACAGATTAAAGGATATATACCTCAATGAGGTGCAGGTGGATTGCTGATAAGTGATACAGACCTGCTTTTTGTGCCTATTTGAAGCGGAATCAGCGCCCCCATTATTCGGGTAGAGAACTAAATTTGACGTAACCACAACCAATAACAACAGTTGTCATCACTAGTATTAGTTCCAAATCACAAATACTCTCACTACTGCCATCGGCGCCTATATGGCGGCTTTCAAACGTCATTTTTACGTCAGATTTAGTCACTGATCTCTATTATAAAAGTACGCTGGATAGCTGATACATCATACACACCTGCTTTTTGTGCCTATTTGGAGCGGAATCAGCGCCCCCATTTTTCGGGTAGAGAACTAAATTTGACGTAACCACAACCAATAACAACAGTTGTCATCACTAGTATTAGTTCCAAGTACTCTAACTATATTATAAGTCTATGCTCTAACTACTGCTATCAGCGCTAATATGGCGGCTTTCAAACGTCACTTTTACGTCAGATTTAGTTCTCTACCCGAATAATGGGAGAGCTGATTCCGCTTCAAATAGGCACAAGAAATAGCTGTCATTTCAAAGAGTATATCAGCTATCCAGCGTACTTGTGGATTTAGTTCTCTACCATAAAGTAACTCTAGCCAGTAGTTTTTTTATACGTCATAAATGGTAAACCTTAATCTAAATTTCATTAAATCGACCTAAATATAAAAATAAATCAAAAACCTTTTAATTTTATAAAAATAAACCTTATTGCTGCTGCGGAACCCTTCATGGCCCATGGGCGAGTCCAACTCGCACTTGGCCGCTTTTTTTTTTATTAGAGGAAGAAGAAGCGTTGTGTTGTAAATTCATGTTTCACTTTTGATTTTGTTTGAGAAAAGCGCGGGAACTTGCAAAGGGCGGACGCGGTATTTTTTCGGAAAATTTTAAAATTCGTTTTATCTATAATTTAGTTAATTAAATAGTGTAGTTTTAGTGTTATTTTTTCTTATTCGTAGTTTATATTAATTTTATTTGGTAAGTTTTTTATTTATTATCGTTGTAAATAAGAAGATTATGGAGGAGCCCGACCCGGGGGGACCTGGTCCCCCCGTTGGTCTTTATGTAACTATATCGAATGATTCGAGTATGGACACCGACACCTCATGCTCAGTAAATACCAGAAAACGTCCAGCGATTCCTAGGAGGCGTTGCAAAAAGTGCCAGAAAAAAATTAAAAAAGACCCAAAAAAGGCCAAGCCTGATATCAATTGCATGTGTCTTAGCGATACCGAAAACCACAATGTTCTTAAACAAGACGTTATCCCTGAAAATCAACCAAATGTGAACACAACTGAAAAATCCCAGGGCTTAGATTCACGGGTCGGTAGGATGCTGTATAGAGATACAGACTCCTCTCCGTATATTGTCCATATTCAAAAGGTACCAAAGTCACCCAATGAAAATATAAACTTTCACCCCATAGTGTTTGGCCATTACTTGAAAACTAATAACATTAAAAATATTGTAGATGGTAGTATTAAGAAAATAGCCAGAAACCGATTATCTGTAGCCTTTTCTTCTTATAATGAAGCAAACAGTTTTATAAGTAACCCTAAATTTAATTCAGAACAATTTAAATCTTTTATTCCATCCTTTCAGGTAAGTAGAATAGGATTAGTTAGAGGTATACCTGCTGATTGGTCCGATGATGAGGTTATTAGTAATATTACTTTACCAATTGGTTGTGGTGAAATATTAAAAATTAGGAGATTGAAGAAAAAAACAATAGTGAATGGAAATGCTCAATTTAATAACACCGAATCTGTAGTAATAACATTTGACGGACAGACATTACCGAAGAGAGTCTTCATGTGCTACAATGCACTTCCTGTAGACTTATATATATTCCCTACAATACAGTGCTTCAATTGCTGTAGATACGGACATGTTAAAAACCAATGTCGGTCAACACCTAGATGTTTTAGGTGTGGCCAAGGGCATGCCGGTGATAGTTGCTCAGTTGAAGAGGAGTCAATTTATTGTTGTATTTGCCACGGTTCGCACATTGCAACTGATAAAAAATGCCCAGAATTCCAACGCCAAAAATCAATTAAGGAGTCGATGGCTCATAACTGTCTATCATACTCGGAAGCTTCAAAGCTACATCCTCCAATCTCAAAATTATACTCTGATGTGTTAATGTCATCTAGTGCTCCATCATCATCACCTGTAAATACACAAAAATCATTTTTAAACAATAATAAACAGAATGTGAATTTAATACAACGGTCATATAAAAAAACAGTTTTCAAACAGCCAAAATCGCCACAGAAACAACAAAATGGATATGACAGACAAACACATAATAGCTTAATAAAAGATTATAATCCTCCAGTAGGAGACAATGGATCCGCATATCCAGCTCCCGGTTTTAACATGGATTCAATACAAGAAACAATTTTAGCACTAAACAAACTCATTACATCATTATCATCTCTATCACCGTCCAACGCTGCCATATTCACCACTGAATCACAAATTAATACCACTTCCAACAATGGACAACATAGTCCAGTGGAATTGCCGCAGTGTAGTTAGTAAAAAACACGAAATCATTTTTTTAATTAATAAATACAAACCTATTGTTCTTTCCTTACAAGAGACATGGCTCAAGCCGGAATCACTTTTCAGGATTTCTGGCTACACTTGTCTCAGGGAAGACAGATCGGATGGGTATGGTGGCACAGCCATGCTCATCAAACACCATCAATCATTTCATCACATTCCTCTTCCATCACATCACTCTGATTTTTCAATCATTGCTGCATCTGTAAATAACATATGTTTTGTTTCACTGTATATACCTCATCCTTCATATTTCATTTTCTCTGAAATTAAAAGTATTATTAGTCAATTACCACAACCAGTGGTAATACTAGGAGACTTCAATGCACAGCATCAGTCATGGGGGAGTCACAAAGACAATCAATGGGGTTATGAAGTTTTAGATTTAATAGATTATAATAAACTGTGCATTCTTAATTCTGGCCAACCGACTCGTCGCACTGCTCCTCATGAAGGCTGTAGTGTACCAGATTTGTCAATATGTTCACCTAATCTATCATCTGTTTTTCATTGGTGTGTGTTGGAGTCAAGTCATGGCAGTGATCACTTTCCTATAATTCTATCATTTCCAGGTAAAGATAAAAGTAAATCAAATCAGTCTGCATCAATAAAATATCATATTAACAGTAATTCTAACTGGGATAAATTTCAAACTTCACTCAGAAATCAGTTGTCTTTCCTTCCCGAAATATCATCAAAAAATGAATCACTATGTGCTGAGGCTTTAACCTCAGCATTTATTAAAGCTGCTGATGAATCATTTCCAAAAAAAAATACTTCACGTCATCATACACCATCTCCACCTTGGTGGGATCAAGAATGCACGGTTGCCATTAAGAATAGGAAAGAGATTGAAAAACAATATAATATAAATCCAAACATAGCCAACTACCAGCTGTATCTTGATTGTGTTAAAGATACTAAGAAATTATTTAGAAAAAAGAAGTTATTAAGTTGGAGAAATTTTTGTTTATCATTAAATCCAGGTATTCATCCTACTATAGTATGGAAAAACATAAGACGATATAGATCTGCATTCACTACTCCTTCTCACCCTATATCTGATTCTTTAGCTTCTGAGTTTCTAGACAATTTAGCTCCTCCTACTGTTTCTAACGAACCACCTCCTCCTTTACAAAATGTAAATTTTAAAGAGCTAGACTCACTCTTTACAATAGATGAGTTAAAAGGGGTAGTACAAAACTTGAAAGATTCTTCTCCCGGATTGGATGGCATTCCATATTCCTTCTTCCAACATGCTGATGAAGAAATTTTACAGTACTACCTCAAGTTAATTAACCAAATTTTATTATCTGGTAATTTACCTAGTTCATGGAAAAAACAAAAAGTTATTCCAGTACCAAAACCCAACAAACCCCCATCTTTGGCTACATCATATCGCCCCATTGTACTATCCTCTGTTTTATTAAAGATCGCAGAACATTTAGCTAAAAACAGACTAGAATGGTTTGTAGAAAAACATAACCTCCTTTCGAATACACAATTTGGATTCCGCAAAGGTAGAGGTACCATAGATAATATTGCCATATTAACCACAGATATACGCACAGCATTCACAGAAAATAAATCTGTCGTTGCATCTTTTTTGGATATAAATTCTGCATATGATAATATTATCATAAGTATCTTAAAGGAAAAGCTAATTCAATTTGGTTTGCCTTTAATTTTAGTAAATTTCATTATTAATATTTTAATAGAAAGAATAATAATTTTAAATAACTCTTTGGAAACCAGAACAGAACTTTCCGAATACTTCTGGTCCAGAAGTATTCGGAAAGGTATTCCTCAAGGTTCAGTTTTAAGTCCACTACTTTACGATATATACACATCCGACTTAGAAAATTGTCTAGATTTAAGTATAATAAAATTACTTCAATATGCAGATGACAAGGCTATTTATGTAATCAATAATTCTATAAATATTGCATGTAGAGATCTTATTAACGCTTTGAAACAGTTAAAATCTTGGATGGACAAACATGGCTTAGACATATCGATCAACAAAAGTTCCGTAGTCTTATTTACGCGATTGCGTATGCCTCCTCCAATTACTATTACTTATGATGGAGCGCCAATCCCTGTTAAAGACAAAGTCAAATTTTTAGGGCTATATTTGGATGGAAAATTAAATGGCAACGCACACATCGATTACATATGTTCCAAATGTGAGCGGCTTCTAAATATGTTAAGGTGTTTATCTGGTGTTTGGTGGGGAGCACACCCATTTACTATGAAATTAATTTACAATGCAATAATTAGAAGTGTCCTAGATTATGGCACTTTTCTTTTGGAGCCGTGTAACGTAACTGGTTTACAAAAAATGGACAAAATACAAGCGAAAGCCTTGCGTATAATCTGCGGAGCTATGAGATCATCTCCCATAAACGCACTTCAGTTGGAATGTTGCGAACCTCCTCTTCAACTCCGTCGACAATATCTGGCGGATAAATATTTTGTTCGTTGCTACCAATTTAAAAATCACCCCTTAATTCCCAAACTTAGAACCTTATTTCATCTGTGTCATAGTAATAATAAATACTGGCATCATAAATCTCTTCCCTTACTTCTCAATAGCTATCGTAAATTCTTAGTCATTGACGCCCCCACTTTTCGTTCTCAAACTTTTCCATTATTTGATTCAGTATATGAAGCACTAACACTTGTGCCAGATATTAGACTAGACATTGGTATTAAAAAAACTGATACATATTTTGCTAACAATATATTTAAGTTCATCACGAATAACAATTGGCAAGGCTACCACCACATATATACAGATGCATCGAAGAATACTACAGATGGTTGTGTTGGAGTTGGCGTCTACCATTTACAGTATAATATTGTACAAAAAGTAAAGTTTCCGCCTGAAACTTCTGTTTTCACAGGAGAGTGTTATGGCCTTTTTAAGGCTGTTGAGTATATTTTACTTGGCAGGCTTAAAGAGACACTAATATTCACAGATTCTTTAAGTGCTCTACAATCCCTGATTAAATTTCCTTTTAAATCAAAAAACTGTTATCCAATTATTGTCCAAGTTAGAAACCTTCTACATAAATGTAAACTTCAAGGCTTTTCAATAACGTTTATATGGATACCGAGCCATTGCGGTATTGTTGGCAATGAAATTGCGGACAAATTGGCAAAAGAGGCTGTTTTTAGTGGTGATTTGTTCCCTTTTAATAATTATGCGCATGATTTGGCTGCTCTCGCACGGGGTTCCCTATTGAAATCTTGGAATAAATCATGGGCCTCGAGCAGTCAAATAAAAGCTATACAGTATCGTAAAATTCAACCAGAGATCCCTACTAAGCCCTGGTTTTCAAAAATTTTCCTCTCTAAAAATATAACAACGTCAATTATTCGGATGAGACTGGGTCATATGTGCATTCCAACGCATCTTAGAAGAATCGGCGTCAGAGATGATGACTTGTGCGACTGTGGAGATGTAGGTGACTTGAACCACATTATCCTTTCATGTTCCCTCCATGATCATTCCCAATTGTATTATAACTTGTCTTTAATCCCTATTCCATTTCCTACTTCTGTAAATATACTTCTTAGTTCTAATGATAAATGTGTATATAGTTGTTTATCTAATTACTTAACATTAAATAATATTAATATTTAGAATAAGTATGTTTTATCTTATATTTTAGTTTATAGAATTTAATTTACCGCACTGATTTAATTAACTTTCCAAATTCCGTCACCTTTTATTCCTTCCGCCGTTCCTTACCTTTTTACCTTGTCTGTGGCACAACATACGCATCCCTGTGTCAAGTTGCCAAAAAAGAAGAAAATAATAATAATAATTTTGATTTTGTCAAATCATTGTGGAATGTGGATTGTGAATTACTGTGATCTTACAAGCTCATTTCCTACTTAAAATTTGCGTTACTTATAATATTATTTACTCGTATTTCTTACCATACTATGGCATCAGTTTTGGTTCCTGAAGTACCGCCACCGGGGTTCTCCTTTGAAAATTGTAGCAGGTATGTAAGAGCTGTTGTAAGACAATATAATTTTATTTGAAACACCAAATATGTGTCTAATAACGCTTTATATTTTTATAGGAATGCTTTTCTCGCTCAAAAGGGTTTTCCCGCTCCAAAAGCGACTAAGACCGGTACCACAATTGTGGGTATAATATATGCGGATGGCGTTATACTTGGCGCTGATACCAGAGCAACTGAAAATACTGTTGTGTCGGACAAAAACTGTCAAAAGATTCACTATTTAGCTTCAAACATGTACTGCTGTGGAGCTGGTACTGCCGCTGATACAGAAATGACCACTCAATCAGTAGCCTCGCAGCTAGAGTTGCAACGCCTTCATACTGGTCGCACTGTACCTGTCGAAACTGCGGCCACGCTTTTGAAGCGCATGTTGTTCCGTTACCAGGGCCACATAGGAGCTGCCCTTGTTCTCGGAGGTGTTGATCGCACTGGACCTCATATTTACTGCATATATCCTCATGGTTCTGTAGATAAGCTACCTTATGCTACAATGGGTAAGATAATTTATTTAGTTTTGAACAGTTTTCTTTATGTGAGTATAGATTGTAATTATTATTATTTGTGTAACCACACTAGCAGCCATTAAGCTGATGCGTGTGTGTCAAATTTTTTGAAGATTCCGTCTCCCAATTGGTCCAGTTTGTTTTTAAAGCAGTTCACGGAGGTTGCCATTACAACGCTTTCAGGAAGTCTAACACTAGACCACTTCTACTCGGTTAGGTAAAAAGTAAAATGGTTACATGGAATCTATATTTTTAGGATCGGGATCTTTAGCAGCCATGGCTGTTTTTGAAGCTAACTGGAAGCCCAATATGTCTGAGGAAGAAGGGAAAAAATTAGTAAGGGATGCTATTGCTGCTGGTATCTTCAATGACTTAGGATCAGGATCCAATGTAGATCTGTGTGTCATCCGTAACACTGGACCAGCTCAATATCTCAGAACTTATGAAGAAGCAAATGTCAAGGTATGTGTAATGTATTCAAGATCGAAAATCTGTCCCAAAAAAACTGAAAACTTAAGTATTCAGTTTTCCACTACCTTTAAAATTGTGTAGGACTCAGTGCATTTATTTAATGTAACTAGGTGACCCCTACAACTCCATTGTGCAAAAATTTGTTTATCGCTAGGAACCATACATTTTTCGGGGATGGAAAAATATCCTATGTCGTTTCCCAGGACTCTAAAGTATCTCAACACCAAATTTCAGCAAAATCAGTTCAGCAGTTTGGGCATGAAGAGGTAACACACTGACAGGCACACTTTCGCAATTGTAATATTCATAACTCAAACTGCTGAACTGATTTTGCTGAAATTTGGTATGGAAATACATTAGGTGAGGAAAGGACATAGGATACCTTAGGGAAAATTGAAAAACAACAGAATCAAACATCAGTCCTAAGTACCCAACAAAGTCATAGCCCTTAGACATATGACAACTAGTCTTATTAAAATGTACTGTAATGTAACACAAGCAGTACAATATTTTACATTATGTAGAAGATAAAATACTTTTAATTTCCAGGGCAAAAAACAAGGATCATATAGATATCCAATTGGAACAACGGCAGTGTTGAAGCAAAAAGTTATTCCTCTCGAAATTGAATCAGTCTCTGTTTATCCTGCACAAGCAATGGAGGTTGAGGAGTCAAGCAGCAAGCGTTAATATTATTTTACATAATATATTAAAAAATTTAAAACATGTATTCATAATAAACACCTTTTTAAATAATTATTCTTACTGTTTTAATGCTACTCATAGTTTTTTTTTTCAAATTTTTCACAAGGCTTATACATGGCATCTATGCCAGCCTTACAGCCATGCCACACGATGCGGTGCAGCGCCGGAGTGCACCGGACGTCGCCGTGGGCCATACCATACATTTTATGTCCGCCGGGACTTTATCAGTGGCCCGCGTGAAGTTAAACCATTTTGAAATTCATGCTCAACGGAAATAGTACAGGGTATAGGTTACCATAGGTATAGAATACCATAGGTATAGAATTCAGAATCTGATGGCAAATTTTGACAGCAGATTTTCGAAAAAATATCCTTGATCATTGGATAAATTTATAGTGTGCGTCCCCCCAGAAAGCCTAATCGAGCTAGGTGTATTTTCAATATATCAGAATTTAGAGCAAAAATGGAGCACCTCTATAGTCAAGAACGACGCTGCGAGCTAAAAACCGTGGGCTTGCTGGCGTCCTGTCCCGTCAGCACGCCCAAGCTAGATCACGGGAACCGTTGAGAGTACTATCGTGTATTGTGGTTCAAATTTTCGAGCAAAATTGGAGCACTCTGCTCCCGTGAAATCAACTTCGAAACTAGAATGTGAAAGGCATAGACTTATATATGTGAAAGGAGTTAGACGTGATTAACCGGTGGGCTTGCTGGCGTCCTGTCCCGTCAGCAAGCCCACGCAGATCTCTGAAACGGTAATGATTTGGATTATGATTAAAAACTCTACAATAGAGCCCTATTTAGAGCACTCTGCTCCAAAAAAAATATTAATGTAGCTTTGTGAAAATCTACAAATTTTGGCGGCTGAAGTGTTTTTCGCTGATAGCGCGAAAACCGTAGAACCTAGGATTTTGATCTATTTGGAGCACAGTTCTCTCATTCTAAGCTACGATTTGAGATATTTTTGACAACTCTCCGTTCAGTAGTTTCCACGCTCCAAATGGGCTTGCTGACGGGACGCGACGCCAGCAAGCCCGTTTTCAAAGGCCTGTAACTCGAGAACTATTGAAGCTACATTAATATTTTTTTTGGAGCAGAGTGCTCTAAATAGGGCTCTATTGTAGACTTTTTAATCATAATCCAAATCATTACCGTTTCAGAGATCTGCGTGGGCTTGCTGACGGGACAGGACGCCAGCAAGCCCACCGGTTAATCACGTCTAACTCCTTTCACATTCTAGTTTCGAAGTTGATTTCACGGGAGCAGAGTGCTCCAATTTTGCTCGAAAATTTGAACCACAATACACGATAGTACTCTCAACGGTTCCCGAGATCTAGCTTGGGCGTGCTGACGGGACAGGACGCCAGCAAGCCCACGGTTTTTAGCTCGCAGCGTCGTTCGTATTTATGCTCCAATTTATTTACTTGACTGTAGAGGTGCTCCATTTTTGCTCTAAATTCTGATATATTGAAAATACACCTAGCTCGATTGGGCTTTCTAGGGGGACGCACACAAATTTATATACCTATTTGCATGTTTCACAGTTCACACACAAAATCAGCCGCTATAAAGAAAAAAAGGATCAAAATGTTTTATTCGGTTACCCCGGTATTGCTAGAGTCAATTTACTTTCGCACTTCTTGCCATCAGATTCTGGTAGACCTATAGTCGTGACTGTGTCGTGAAAATGTTTCCACTTTTAAATGGCAATTTTTAAGAACCCTATTTTCTTAACCCCTCAAAGGTTGCAGCCCGTGACACCAAGACCAAATCGATGCCAAATCGTGTTTGTGGCCCGTATGAGTACCCAATGAGTACCATTGAATCAAAATTGTTTTATTTAATAAATATTTTCAGAATGTCTACACTACATGGTGCCTACCGGTTCGGGAACTAACCCGGCGAGAAGAACCGGCGTAAGAAATTAGAGAATAAACACAGAATTTAATGTTATTTTTTTTATTGAAAATGATATAAAAATATGTTTTGCTTTTAACATAATAAATTGTATAAAATCTATTAAATAATAACTATTATTATGAGTATTAAATACACTTTTACAAAAATATACTTACAGGTGTTTATTCTAGTCTTGTCTTAAGTTTTTTTTACTCAATACTTAAGTACCTTCTTATAGGTAAAAATAAACCTTATTTAAAAAGTAGTACCCTATTTTCCTACGAAAGAAATGTTTGATATAGCTATAACAGTTATAGCAAAAATTAAACATTTTGAATATACAATAAAAATAATGTCATCAGTGCATTTTGTTGGTAAATTATTAAGGGCCCGGGTTACCCTCGAAATTTTCATACATTCTTAATACCAAAATCATTTTCTCATACGAAAATATTTAACATGTTTGAGTTATTTTTCAGCTTAAGATAGTAATTACCTAGGGTCCTGAACAAATTTTTTTTACAAAATATTTAAATACTAAAAAAAAATTTTTTGTGTTTAAATATTTTTTAGTAAATTTACTACTAAATATTTAAACACCAAAAAATAGACAAAAACACAAAAAAATATATAAATAAATAGTAAATTTACTACAAAATATTTAAATAATAAAAATAATATACAAAAACACAAAAAAATATATAAATAAATAGTAAATTTACTACAAAATATTTAAATAATAAAAATATTATTTTTATTACAAAATATTTAAATACTCAAAAAAATTTTTTTGTGTTTAATTATTTTTTAGTAAAATTACTACTAAATATTTAAACACCAAAAAATAGACAAAAACACAAAAAAATATATAAATAAATAGTAAATTTACTACAAAATATTTAAATAATAAAAATATTATTTTTATTATAAAAATATTATTTTTATTATTTAAATATTTTGTAGTAAATTTACTATTTATTTATATATTTTTTTGTGTTTTTGTCTATTTTTTGGTGTTTAAATATTTAGTAGTAATTTTACTAAAAAATAATTAAACACAAAAAAATTTTTTTGAGTATTTAAATATTTTGTAAAAAAAATTTGTTCAGGACCCTAGGTAATTACTATCTTAAGCTGAAAAATAACTCAAACATGTTAAATATTTTCGTATGAGAAAACGATTTTGGTATTAAGAATGTATGAAAATTTCGAGGGTAACCCGGGCCCTTAAGTTATGTATTACACCTGTAATAGCTAGTTAAAACTTATAATAATAGTAGGGGAGGTGATGCTATTTATTGCAAAGTCATTTCATAACGACCAAATTTTTGTCCAGTAGTAGATAATATATTTTAACAATCAACATAATTTGCTAAAAGTGATTTTATACCCTATGAGAGTTTGATGGATGATTATTAAAAAAAATCACCGTCAGCCGTATTGCAGACGGGGGATTCAACGTCAGTCGCGTTACTGAATATGTAATTTTTTTTTTTAATATAAAGTCATTTTATACCGTACAAATTGTATACAGGTGAATGTTTCTACTTTGTAAATAATAAAGAAAACCGTCAGTCGTTAATATGATGATGGAAAAACCGTCAGCCAGCGATATAAGTTATAACCAATATAACCACAATTAGACCGCCAATTTGCGCAAATCCTTTATTTTTATAATATTTGTAATGCTATGTTTAAATGTGCAATTACATAATTTTTACTATTATTATTATTAACCATACTTCGCGCTCAATGTATCCTAGGGCGTCGCGTAGACGACATTTCCACCTACAAACATTCAGCTGACGGCGATTTTCAATTGAATTAACTATAAAATTCTCACATAGCAATTTTATTCGGTAAGTAGGTAATTAATTCGATAGTCAATATATTATTTTGTGAGGAAGAATTAAGGCCGTCACAGACTTAGCTATAATATATATTAATATACCGTACTAAACACACTGAGACCAGAAATATATATTATAGCTGAGTGTGTGGTCACGCGAAAATTGTATAGAAAATATATAGTAATATGCCTAGCTATAAACATATTAATATATATTATAGCTAAGTCTGTGACGGCCTTCACATAGATTTTACTTGTAAAGCGCCCTCTGATGTTACATACTAAAACTAAAATAACACATACCGAACCTACATTTTTATAATCTAGAATCTAGATAATATGAACCTTTATTGGGTGCGAATTGGGATTTTTATAATGTCAAATGTCAATACAATATGATTTCCAACAACTTTGAGATACTCTCAATTTTTATTCCACCCATACTGAAGTAGCTGACGATCAAAACTCTTATGTATTAAGGCCGTCCCCCGAGCAAACGACCTTGGCCATACATTTGCCGCGTTGCCGAGATCGCACCAAAACCGTATTTTTTTTACTTATCTTAGTTCAAAATTAAACTAAAAAAATTTAAAATGGGGAATATGTAGTTTATGATATTGTCGATCTATTGGCGTGTGTTTCAAATAAAAGTAATTTGTAAATACCAAGGAGATGCTGAATGTATGCTTGAATTTTAATAAATTTGCTTTACTTTGGAAGCTGATATCATGAGTATAATAAACGAAAATAGAAAATTTAAAACGTGGAAAGGAATGTTGAGATACTGAAGATTTTGTTGTATTTTTATTATAACTCTGTAGCTTTCAAATTATGAGTTTATAAGGCTCTAATTACGGTAAATTACGGATTCTCCATAGGGAAGGCCCTTAATAGAATACTATTATTGTTACGATTTTCGCTCGGTATGAAATGACTTTTCAAAATGAAAACCACCTCCTCTACTATAAGTTTAAGGGCCTGTTTCACCACTTTCCGATAATACCGGTCACCGGATAGGCTATCCACAATTTTTTTGACAGATTCTCCATACTCAATCTGTTACGTAAGAGGTGGATGGTCTATCTGGCGCTTATCAGGAAGTGGTGAAACAGGCCCTTAATGAGCTATGAGAGCTTTATGTAATGATGTGTAGTGGAGTGTAAGTGTAGTTTGCGAAACAGCACTACAATAATTGGGACTAGTTATTATTGGACTATTTATGTTACATACACACAGATATTTATGTTCTTATCATTTATCGTTTTAGACTCCAATTCAGCATCTTAATAATTATCAGATAGTTACATAAATTCAGAGGCGGATTAGTTTAGTTTGAGTAAATAACATTTTAATAAACGAGAAGACACAATTGACAATACTGTAATAACTTGAGCCTTAGAACACAAGTCCACTGGTCAGTGGACACTGGACAGTTACTATTTGCGACAGAACTACTGAAGCTACAAAAGTAAATAAGTAGTTCACTATTTTTTAGATTCAAATGAAACGCGTATCTTTACGTTTTACCCACCTCTATAAATTGGTCATTAAAGTAGCCAAAAATAAGATGAAGTATTTAAAATAAAATTTCTATTGTTATATAAGCCTATATAGTCTTAGAATAAAAATAAATTACTATTATTTTATATACTTACCTAAGTAGTAAGTTGTATTGGACGGAATGTAATTATTTTAATACTCTTTCGGTCGCACTCAGAGACATGGGCCAACCCACACGTACCACACCCACACGACATCGCAACGACAAAATGTCGTCGAGCAGTGGTTACGTGTGAATGATGTCGCTGCAGCTTTTTGTAGTTGCGTTGGGGTACCGACAAAATGCCGAAGTGGTTGCGATGTGGTTACGTACGAAAGTCAATGAAACGGAGGGGGGAGAGCGCGGGCGGTGTGCGCGCACTGTCGTTGCATCGACGCAACGTTGTGGTTGCGATGTGGTCGGCCGTGGTTGCGATGTGGTCGGTATCACAAAGTGGGCAAAGTGTGGTACGTGTGAATGGTCCAGGGGGTGTAGTGCGAGTTTTATTCGATCATACGCATCGAACACGTTAACGCGAATTTGTATGGGATCAAAGCAGCGCCACCTACTGGCTTACGTGGATACCGCTTTGATCCCATACAAATTCGTGTTAACGTTCTCGATGAGTATGATCGAATAAAACTCGCACTACGCACTCTGTTCATTTACAATACGAAATAAGTATACGCCCGACCACGTGGTGTGGTTGTGGTTGTCCGTTGTCGTGTGGTTATGGTACGTGTGGGTTTGCTCTTAATGATGATTAAACTTCAATTTAATGAAGAGTTTGACAGGTAATGTATAGGGCTCATATTGTCAAAGTCTTTGTTTAATTACAATTAAATAAATTTCGTCTCTGAGTGCGGCAGTTACGTTTGTAAATAAAATTCTTTGATATTATAATAAAAATGTAATTTATTTAGTGTACGAAAACTAAATAAATTACATTCTAAAGACATTTTCGACACAAAAATCGCTTTAAATACCCGGCTATAATTCATTAGCTCCTTAGGGCGTTCGCTGCGTTGATCGTGTGCCCGTCGCGGCTGCCCGTGGCAGGTGCCCGCGCCGTGCGCTCGCCATATTAATCGTGCGACGGCTACCCGCTCAACGTGCGACGGCTGACACGATTACTATGGCGAGCGCACGGCGCGGGCGCCCGCGACGGGCACACGCCCTTAATTAAATATAAATATCGAATTGAGAAAGAATTAATTAATATAGCTCATATTATAATTCTCGCATTCTTAAAAGATTTTAATTAAATAATAATAATATCTATGGACGCTTCACACCACGTCAGTCTGGCCCCGTGCTAAGTACCTGAAGGACTTGTGTTACGGGTACCAGACAACTATACAAACTAAACTAACTAAATATTTGTATACTATACATAATATATTTAAGATTTTTATTATATTATGATACACATATTTAATACACATCCATGACCCAGGAATTTTGAAAACTTATTGTTCCGTCGGCGGGATTCGAACCCGCGACCCCCCGTTTGAGCTACCAATAGCCCACCAACTGAGCCACAGAGGTCGTCAAAATTTAAAGTATGTTTATTGTGATGTTTATTTTTAAGCTTCTGTATTCTTGATTTTGGAAACTGAAAATTTGTTAACAATGTCTGGCCACGACGACTACAAACACTGTCAACAATTTCTATATTTTCCAAAGAAACTAGTAACACTCGGTCAGTGGCCAAAATTTTCCGCCTTCGACGACCCGGCTATCAGCCCGATCCGATTCATTGAGTTGGTTTTGTTTTACTTAATTGTATGCAGTATTTTTTAAGATAACCTATTTATGGCTGCATCTTGATTTAACTATTTTATTATAAAACTATGAGCTTATGGTATTACATTAACCTTTTTTGTGTAGTATAAAGTCCCAAGTATCTTTCCACCTCAGACTCAAAAGGTCAGTTTCAGTTAAATCGCTATTCCCGAAACTTAATATCGAGAATTTCTTAAACGTAATGAGAATATAAGCCATCCACACAGACACACTGACGAGGAAAACATTATTGAGGCTTCTCGTGCTGTGACGAATATTTAAAACCAAAAAAATATGATCGATAACAAAAGCTAACAAGAGTAGCTTGAACATGTAGGCGGGTAAATAGTGATGAAGGAATAGAGTACGGTCCATGAAAAAATATGGTAAGTAGTGTATCCAGTAACCGAGAAACAATACAAAACCGGCGTCTACAAATTTCTGAGCCGCGTAGCTCGGCAAGTCTTCACAAGCACGTCTCGATCGTATTGCGTAAAAAGCGAGCAACGCGCTGTACAGTACCACCGACAACGTTCCAGAGTACCAAGTTATCAGGTTTCCAATAAGATGTACTTGGGCCTGAAATGTAAAAAAAAAACTCTATAACTTTACATAAGTACATAGAGTAATAAAATGATTGGTCCATGATAAGTACTACTACGTAACTTAATAAAACCGTTATATTTAATAATTTAGAACGCCGCTCAAATTCGTTTTAACCCCTGACGAAAACAGAGGTATTAATATTGTCTGTGTGTATGTTCTTGGCATCATAATATAGCATCCAAACGGGATGGACTCATATTTTGATCTAGTTTTTTTCCCAACATGATTCAAGAGTGTTCTTAGCTATAAGTTATAACTCATCATCGTCAGCTCGCTGACAGCTGGCAAAACTTACATTGGAATCCGGCGAGAGCCAGTAGGCGATAGATCGCACGAGCAGCGGCCAGTCGAGCGGCTCGCTGGCGAACATGTGTCCGAGCGGCGCGTCCGCCGCGTGCGCCGCCATCTTGTACTGCAGCTCCACGAACTTCTGCCAGAACGACAGCTGCGGCACGCTCGTGGGTATCATCTCGGCGCTCACCAGTTCCCTCTCTCTTTCCCGTCGGTCCTCGGCTGCGAACAAAGTAATGCATTAAGCCATATTTTTTTCCGTAAAATTCAAGTATTTTGATTTGACTCGTAACTTTTAATTTCTATTATTTACTTAGTAATGATCGTCTTTTGTGACTTGCGCCTATAAAAAATGTTTTCTGTGATAAAGTGAACTATACAGCTTCTCGCCTGATGATCGAATTATTAGGCTGCGTTTTCACAGGAGATGTATAATTATTGCGTAAAATGTGCGGCTAAAATCGATGTGCTTTGTTGCTATGCGAGCTCAGGCAAATGATACATAACAAGTACTATTAGTTCTTAAAACGCATTCTCCACTCATAGAAAGGTGTCTTTTCAAAACCAATAGAACTAATATAGTATAAGCATAGTAGTGTAAGATCGCTGACAAATAAAGTGTTTCAATTAGTTCTCAAAAACACTCCTCCACTGCCGTCTGCCGTGTAACGCCAACGAACCTTTAGTGTATCGATGTTCCTCGACGTTCCATAGCGCGTCGCGGTGGTCGAGCGCGCGGTCCGCGACCACCTCGTGCTGGTGGAAGCCCCAGGCGGGCAGCTGGCGGCCGGTGTAGCGCAGCGCGGCGCCGGAGCCCGCGTGCACGAGCCGCACCTGCGAGTAGTGTTGGTAAAAATATTATCGTGGGCACCAATAGTCTGCGATCATAATGAAAAATCCACGTCCGCGCTGTTACGCACCACGGCGCTTAAATTGAATTGCTATTTTTCACTCGATGCGAAATAATACTCGACGCGATCGGTGCGATGCGAACCGATAATTTACGATGCCGCGTTTTAGCAAATAGCAAAGCAATAACACGTAACACGTTGTGATATCAAAATTAGCATGTTAATGAAATTAATAGAAAATAGCATTAATTCCCATTACTACCTGCGACCGGATGCCGTCCCACGTCGCGCGCTCCTCCTCGCGGTTCACGATCTCCACCCGCCACAAGTTCTGCGCCGACATCGACACGTTGTAGTCGATGTAGCAGGACACCTCCTGAAACGTACCGTGTGTAATACTCGATGCATGTCAATGGTCGTACGTTTTAGCACTAGCAGATATGATTTCAAATTGAGGCCTGTAATCCGCTCAGAAAATTAATAAGCCGCTCTCACACTCGAAACACTCTAATATCTACTTACTCTACTAAAATACTAATATTAGTTTCTTAAAATGTTCTGTCTGTCTTAAAATGATCACATTTTTACTACTAACTCGTGTCGTGTCAAAAGCCTGTCGTACTGCAAAGTGCGTACACAAGTGGGGTTTTATATACCTGCGACTGAGGGGAGACGGGTGCGGCGACGTCGTGCGAGTTGAGAGCGCGGCTGGTGATGCCGTGCAGCAGCTGGACGGTGTCGCCGTGCCGGATGACGTCGGGCGGCGAGCCCACGGCGAGGGCGGCGCGCTCCGGCCGCTTCACGATCCACCAGTTGTTGACGTCCTTGAAACTGTAGCAGGTCACCTGCTGCTGGTGCGACGAGCCGCGCCCGTCCGCGTACCGCACCGGGTACACGTGCGCGTGCGAGTGCAGCCAGCAAGTACGCCCGTGCGAATGCCTACCGACAAAATACATAAATTCACTTTACTTATATGTGAACTTTTTCTGAAATATATTTATTTATTTTATTCATCATATTGATGTAATGGCGTACTTTTCACTTTAAGATTGTAACCTTATAATTTTAAGGATGTTTTCTGAGGGATCGTCATGTACACAAAAATATACTATTACAAAGTAATATTGAGTACCTTAGGGTTATTTGTGAACCGTGGGCGACGTGTAAAGGTTGGCCTCGAGTGATGCTAGCTAGGCCACCTTGTAGTGTGGCCTGAAAGGCACTCGTCATCACACTATCGTGTGGGCCAGCTTTCGGGAGCATCGCTAAATGAATGTAGAATACACCGACATATACACTCAGAGGTATTATGATGAAGGTTAAAAACCTCCATACCGTTGATATTGTTAGCCACAAGCAGGAGTCTTTCTGGCTCAATTTCTTCCACATTTGCCTACCGACTAAAAATATAGCTAGGTAATATGTATATAGTCCAGAATATTTTACTCTGAAAAAGACAAAAATATTTTATATAAGTAAAAAAAAAATGTACACAAACATCTACATAAATAAAGTTAATTAATCTGTAATATAGTGTTGTAAGCGTATTCAACTAAAATACTTCACACTTCTATTTAATGATAAACATTTTTGGTGGATTGGAACTTACGAGAAACAACACCCAAGTGACACTGCACCAAAAGCTAGCCACAAAACAGCCGAAATGCTTCTGCTTCGTGTGCTCTTGATTACACAGTAAATGCCCCACATACCAAACAGTATTTGAATACTCTCTAACAACATAAATCTTGATTGTGTTAATAAAGAATTTTCTGAAAGCAAGATGTTTCTCTCAATGAATGAAATCAGCTTATTATACGATGTTTTCACAAAACAAGAAACAAGAATCTACATTTCTTGGTATTTTGAGCTTTCTTAGATGTTCTTTGAGGTTTAAAATAAAGAAAATTATTTGTACACATTCATTTCAATTTATAAGCATATTTTTTTTATATTGCAAATTACAATAATCATACGACAAAATTATACTTTTTCTCTTGTAGGTTTTAGAAGATAAACTTATAAAAATGTTAAGCTAATATAATTATTAGCATTTACTCACCAAATAAAACCAGCAGAGCTGCTAATATTGCAGTCCATTGAAACGTATTAAATTCTAACATTAATTGATAAGTAAGTGGGACAATTAAACTTCCACTGATGGCAGGTAAAAGTCTTAATGCTTTAACTGGCACTGCGTCATTATAGGGTGACCCAATTCTATCAAAGGTGAAGTTCCCATCATATCCTGCAGCTCGGCCTGCTAAGTAAAGCAACTGCTTGCCCAACGGTGGATGGGCGTCAAAAAAGAAAACACCCTTGGTATATAGCGAAACATACCTCCCATAGTGTAATTCATCAAACCTAAAAGGAAGCAAAATTATTTATAAACCTTTAATAAAATTTATAACTAAGCCCTATCTAAAAAGTTACTAGTAGAATAATTTGTATGAATAGTTTATTAAAAGTAAAACTACATATATTTTGAGACAATAAAAAATTTGTTTTAGTATATAATTTTTAGGAATCGGAAACAAAAAGGCTATATTATATTATATTTTTATAATGAGCCTAGTTGCCATTTGAGCAGGAATACAAGGAAAAATATTTATAGCACCCACCTAGCGGTAATGCAATTTTGAGATCATTATGGTAGATCAGGTAATTTGTTAAATTTTTTAAGTTAAAATAAATCTAGTTTACTTACACAATATAATGAGGCTCACTTAAATTGTAAAGTCTGGTACAAAGGGCTAATAAGAGTAGTGCTATAAGGACTACATCAATTTTTATATTCAAATAGTAGCTTTGAATAGGTTTGCCTTCTGTTACATTTGTCACTTCACTGAGTTCTTGTTCACACTCTGCTGGTGCTCCATCACCCTTTAAATTTGAAAGTAAATAATAATGTTAATGACTGACACAAAAATAAGAATCTCAAAACTTTATCAAAACTACATACATTTCATTTCATTTTCGACCAATAAAATACAACTAATATTATGTGTATGGAATTTTTATCATAATAATGTATGTTTACCATTTCTCTATCTCCACTTGTACGTTTCTCTGTTATTTCTGTATTTTTTTCAAAATTATTAATTGATGTATTGACCTCATTTTGTTTTCCTTTATTTAAACGATTTTTGTTTCCCATTGTGCAAAAGGATTATAAAACAGATTGATTTTAGTGTAAATTAGTCACTGTTTATTCATTATGTTCAAGTAATTTTATAATTAGGTATTAGAAAATTCCGATTTCCGAAGCTTTTTTCTTTTAGAACGAGAACTTTTGAAGTTTGAACTACAAATTACTAAACTTTTGACAGCATGAGCATCATTGAGGTACTTAATCTGTGATGACTTGATGAGCATAGAACACCATTGAGGTAAAGGCCCCTCTTCAAGATGGGCCAGCGTAGTGGGCCATCACGATGGGCCAGCGTGGGGAGGGCGTAGTGGCGTAGGATGGCCGATGGCGCCAGCGATGGCCGTGGAATGGCGGCGGTGTCGGTTTTTCGGCCGCACATCAAAGGATGATGGCCCAGCGATGGCGGTACGCCTCTACACGTTGGCGATACGCCAGTCGGTGCCTGACCGCGGTCGAGTGAGGATGTCGTAATTCGTATTACAATTTACGAATTTCATTTGAAATGACGAGTATGTGGTCTCATAATGAATAAAGCTATATTAATATGATAAAGCCGAAAGTTTGTATGGATGTATGGATGTTTGTTACTCTTTTACTCAAAACTACTGAACGGATTTTAATAAAAATTTACAATAATAATTATTATAGCTTTTACTTTAAATATACATAACTCCTAACTTTTTAAAGATAGGTACATGCTATTATTACATTCATCATTGTCATCATCATCATCATCACTACCATAAACCATTATTTTAATTTTAGTCTCGAAATAATTATTCGTAGAGTTCATGAGAAGGTTCACATTAGGAGGGAGGTGATACGAAGTTCACCGGGTCATCTGGTGAAGTCATAAATTATTAAAAATGCACGTTTTGCATTGCCGCAATGGCTAATGCTTACACGTCCATCTTGAACGACGTTTAGATCACAACTGAACACGGCCATCATGTAGAGGCGTTGCGACCATTGCATGGCCATCGCATGCGCCATTCGATGGGCCAGCGCTGGCCACTGTTGTAGAGGGGCCATAATAGGGACCGTGCAGAGCGACGACACTGCCACAAGTGGCGAATAGCCGAAACTTTTACGAAAATTTTACTGTCAAGCTCTAGTGAAGCTACGGAAAATTAGAAGATTTCATAACAAATTCTGAGTATTTTCAAGAATTGAAATGTATTGTTGTATTCCCGGATGTTAATTCATTCAAGAAATATAAAGGCAAATCGAACGATGTAAAATTTTACTATTTTTCTGTCAAAATATTCACATGGCTTTGCTTATTGAAAAATGAAAGAAATGGATAAAAGGCGGTAAAAATATACGTAAGTATTTAAAAAGTTCCATGAGTGTTATGTGTAGGCTAGTAAAAACACTAAATTTTGTAGATTATAACCGTAAATTCATTTTTTATGAACACAATATGAACATAACCTATAACCATTGCTTTCTTTCAGTAAACATCCAAACTGGCTTCCATCATACATAGGCACCGCTCATTTAAGGCATAAAGTTGCATCAAAAGTAAGGATAATTTGGAGAAGTCCTGCCAGGAATTCAACACTGAGGATAGTATTGAACTTGAACCATCTTGTCAAAGTGTTGGTTCTCAAAAGGATGATTATTCAAGTAAGAAAAAGATTAGTAGTGCAGTCTTTGTGTGTTATTTAAAGAATACATACCTAAATGGTGTTTACACTTATGAGATCCAGACTGAAATTAGTTAAAAATAGTGTCAGACAAAAGTTGTGAAGATATTATCGATCGAATCGCAGAAGGTTGAAATAAAAGCATTTATTTTAGTGAACTTGTTTTATTTTATTAATCCACAAGCATTTTCAGTAATTAATATAAGTATTTTTGCATAGCTTCATTATTTTATTGCAATATTTATCAAGTTTTTACTTTCTATGCTGATGGATGCTATTAATTACTTTTTCAGATATTTTCTTAGTTAACTAGATAAGCTTTATACATTTTTATTCACTCTTCCATTCTTTGTTTACGGGTAGAAAGTAGAAACCCTTAATATTATATTTAATATTATAAAAATATACTTAATATTATAAATGCGAAAGTGTGTCTGTCTGTTAGCACTTCACGCCCAAACCGCTGAACCAATTTTACTGAAATTTGGTATGGATTTACTTTGAACCCTGGGAAAGGACATAGGATACTTTTTATCCCGGGAAAATGTACGGTTCTCGCGCGATAAATGATTTTTGGCGCAACGGAGTTGCGGGCGTCATCTAGTCTTTAACTTTAATATTTCGATCGCGGATTCTTGGAAATCTGTCGTTGTTCTCGCGGCCGCATGTGGCCACTTGGGAGTGTAAGTATTATATCATTTTATAGTGTAAAACATAAAAAAACACTCATAAACTAGCCAGGGTCAAGGAGAATGCGAAGTCAAAATCACTCACAAGTTACGTCTTTTACTCGCATCGTGGCGCTGCTGTCGAATTGCGACGCCCTCTATAGTTTCTGCACGGTCCCTATACTTAATCTGTGTAGAACACAATGAACTTAGCATTGAGATCATTTGAGATACTATAGCAGGAGAGAGCCTTATATCAGTGTACAAGCGTCAAAAGCGTGTAATGTTATGTCCTACTTACTAGGACATAACAAAGGAGTCGGTATGCATATTTCATGTAATAAAAGTGATAATAAAGGTTTTTATTGAACATTTTATGCTAGATATTGTTGAGTTCAATGGTTCCGCTAAATTATAAACCATAAGAATGGCCAAAGAATGCCTCAAACACGTGGATTTAACATTAAATACGTAAGTTTTGAACAACGTCTTTTGGACTTTTCAATTGGTATTTTTGTAAGCTAAAAAGGATAATATTTAAGTTTAATAATCCCTTAATCGTGCTATGTAAGGCATTAGTGCTAAAATGTCACATTAATTACTAATTTGACTACAAAAGTTGCATAGCTTTTTACGTGTGTTTACGGATTCTCATTACTTGAACCATAAACCTATAATGCATAGACGAACAAAGAGTGCGAGAGAGAAGAAAATCCTTTATGGAATTATAACAAGATGAAAAGAGAGAGGCAGTTTAATGTGAACTGTAACCACTTTTATTTGACAGGTCGTCACAAGTCGACACGCATTTTTGTGCCCTTTCAGCAAAGATATTTTACTACAAGATGTAACCATCTTGTTGACCTTCCTCGATAAAGCGAGATCGTTAATTGACAGACCCATGCAAAGAAGCAGGACACAAAATATTTTTTTGTCTTTGTCATCGTGGCCTGTTTTTGTTGTTTGTCACAACTCAGTTGTGACAAACAAACGAGGCATCTTTGGAGTTTTTCATGATTTTGCGAATTTTATGTGATTATTGTATTTTAAAATTAGAAAATAATCAATATTTAGTTTAAGTGCGATGGTGGGTTGCAGTATTTTAGGCTGTAAAGGGCCCCCGAGACGGTCAAACGGTTTGACTCAAACACGTAAATTTTGGTTTGACTCAAACCATTTTGATCGTTTACAAAGCTAGTTTGAACGGTTTGTCAAACATTTACGTGTTTGAAGCTCGTTTGATGAAATTTCATATTTTTGTTGTGTTTGACGCGCCGTTTGATCGTGTTCCGATGCGTTTGAACAAACTTTGTATGATTCTTTGGAGGATATTATTTTTAACCGACTAAAAAGAGGAGGTTATCAATTCGATGCGTATGTATGTACTATTTCCAGAACAGGCCGGCTGTTTTATCTTTTATAAAATAATATTTATTCGTCACAAGACGTCTACTCCACAGCGCGTACTGAACCAAACTGCGCAGTGTCGTTTGACAAACCGTTCCAACCGACATCAAACGGTTGCATCAAACACGTAAGGTTTGAATCAAACCGTTTGATCGTCTCGGGGGCCCTTAAGAGCCGAAGTGAGCGAAAAATAGAAGGAATAACATTTCACACGTAAATAGGCGAAATTCTCTTTTCTTTCTTAATAAAACAGTAGATGATTATCGATAATAATGTTTTGTAATGAATTCAGTGATGTTAGCCAAAAATATTGAGCTGTGATACGTTTTTTCTATATCTTAAAATAAAATAACCTAAAACTATAAATAGTTCAGGGCTGCCATAATAGCTACCCGAATTTATCCAAATAAATTAATAAATCATTTCTTTTTTGTCTCGTCACAGGAACCCCGTGATTGCACGTCATAGCCCCGTCGTATTTATTGTTTTTTTTTATTTGTCTCGCCAAGCTCTTTACAATATAAATTACGCATAATAAAAGCTTATCTCATAAGTAACATTTGGTAAAAATATTTAAAGAAAAAGGTAGTTCTAGCATTTAAATGTAATAATTCTTTATTCAGACTTTTTAGTGCTTACAGGTATGTATGTTCTTTAATGTCAATAATTTTTACCTAATATGTGGAACTTGTCAACCTATTAGGCAACACCACAAAAAACTATTTCTGTCTCAAGTGCGGCCACGCTATGGTTAAATCTATAGGTACATAATCTAAGCCTTTCAGTATTTGAAATTTATTGTTTAAATCATAGACTTATAATATACTGACGTAAAGACCACCTGACAACCCGAAAATGCGTGACGATTTTCGATCTGTCAATGTGTGCGTGTGCTAGTGATGTATCTTTTACTATCGATAGTATAGTCCGTTCCACAGTGTATTTTTTGTCCAAAAAATTGGCCATGCCTTTTTTTTGGAAATCTTGAATAGAAATGTTATGTAAGTAATTTATTAGTATTTACATGTGTTAATTTCTTATTATGAACAATAAAAAAACACTTAATTTTTTTTCAATAAAATTAAAAACTGCCATAACTTTTTAAATATTTACTTAATTGTCTTCTTGATTATTCTGATCGACAATAATAAAAAAAACACACAATTTAACCTGATTTACATATTTCTTAAATAAGTGTTTAAAGATTTACTTACGATTTATGTTTTTTTTTTCTTTAATTTATTATGAACGTATTTCTAATTATTTGGATTTTACAGAATTGCTACTTAAATGTACAAGAATTCTTGTAAAAAAATTTAGATCCAAGTAATAAAGGGCACCGAAGTTAAAGGCTTCTAAAGTTTTCTTGGTAACTATGGTTTTAGGGTTGTCAATATTTCTGTACCAACATTTTTTACTCATTTGAACTTTGTTTTTTTTGAGCATATAAAAACTTACTTCAAATATTATTAAACTATGTGAACTATGTGGTGACAACCCTATCCAAAATTATATAAAATTGAATAACTCCGATGCCCCGCCTCATTTGGATCCAATTTTTTTTGGGTTATAAGTATCAATAAAAAGAATATTTCAGTCTTAGTTTCAAATCCAAATATGAAAAGACATGACGTTAAAAAAATTAAAACATAAATTTATAAAGTCAGTCATAAATACGTTGTCTTGAACAAATAAAGCCTGGATGTTTTTCGCTATCGTAGGGCTTTTAAGACACTATTTAGACCAATTAATAAATTCTTAAAAGAATATTTATTTATTTATTTATTTATTTACTTTAAGGTACACCAACAGTACATACATTGAAATAAACATAAAATTGTTAAGACAATAAAATAGATCTGATGTATATACCAATTATGGGCGTACACAACATTACAAAATTGAGTGACAATTACTGAGCTTAGTTAATGATATTAAACAAAGAATGAAAGCTTTACTAATATTTGAATTACAAAAGATATTAAATGGCTTGAAGGACATTCATTAAGGTGTTTTTAAATTTATTTATGTTATGGATAAATATGTCAAAATCTTTACTATCAGCTTTTAAGAGTTCGTTATAATGACGAGCCATTCTAGTAATGGGGTTAAAATATGAAATATTATTTTTATAAACTTGTAACAGAAATAGGTTTGTTTTATTCGCTCTGCGAGCACTGTACTTAATATTAAAGTTTAAACAAGAAAGAAGTTCAGGACAATCTATTAGAGAATGTACAATTTTGTAGAGGTAAATGCAATCAAAGTATTTACGACGTGTTTCTAGGGTTTGAATGTTAAAAATACGTAGTCTATCTACATATTCCAAATCTGAACGTCCGGGTTTATGACGATAGAAGAGAATCTTAAGACACTTTTTTTGAATCCGCTCCACAGAATCTACATGTGTTCTATAGTAAGGTGTCCATATTACACTACCATATTCCAAGACACTGCGGACCAGTGCAAAGAAAAGGTAAAGGAAACTTTGTGGATTTTTAAATTCTAGGGTAGATCTACAAACAAATCCAAGAAGTCGAAATGCCTTTGAAGTGATGTACTCGTAATGGGCTTTAAAAGAAAGTTTGTCATCGAACAGAATACCAAGGTCTTTCATTAATGTAGATCGAGCAAGTTCTTGATTGTTGATATTGTAACAATAAGTAATTCTTGTGCGTTTGTTTGAGAAAGAAATGACGGAGCACTTTTTAATATTTAGGTGCATTTGATTGCGTTGACACCATTTAAGAATAACATCGAGATCTTTTTGCAGCTTGCTGCAATCAAGAATAGATCTTATTTGATTAAAGATTTTTAGGTCATCTGCATACAACAAACAATGACAAGATAAAAGCTCGATTAAATCGTTTATAAAGATGACGAAAAATAAAGGTCCTAAATGGGAGCCCTGCGGAACTCCAGAAGTCACATTTAATGGCAAAGATAAGAATCCCTTGAGAGCAACTAACTGACTTCTATTACTAAGGTAAGAGCTAACCCAGCGCAACAAGCTGCCACTAATGCCACACCTCGAAAGCTTTTGACAAAGCAGACCATGGTTTACTTTGTCAAAAGCCTTCGAAAAGTCAGTATAAATGGCGTCTACTTGGTGTCCAAGTGCGTAAGATTGACAGAGGTAGTTTTTATATACAAGAAGATTACTAATTGTTGACCTATTTTTAACGAAACCGTGTTGTTTATCAGAAATACTAGGCTTAATGAAGCTGTATATATGGTCGTATACAATGGATTCAAAAAGTTTTGCAAAACATGATAAAATGCTAATAGGTCTATAGTTCTCACATTTAGATTTGTCGCCGCTTTTATGAATAGGTGTAACAAAGGCTGTCTTCCATCGCATTGGAAAAATACCAGTACTTAACGATAAACTAAAAATAATGGAGAGAGGCTTAGATAATTTCGTATTACAGCATTTGACAAAACTAGGTGGAATGCGATCAGGGATCAGAATATCAAACTTTTGAGCTATAAGTCCCGTTTCTATGTTTTTTTCTGGAAATCATAGTTTTTTTTTTAAAGTACTAATTAGCATTCTTCTATAGGAATTGGGCAGTCAGGTACTCTCGTCCTGCATTTATAATCACAAATCCTATAAAATTAAGTAATAAAAATGGCATGGCCAATTTTTTGGACAAAAAATACACTGTGCGTTCGAGTTAGTTTACCTGAGTTTCTATGAGAAATAAATAAAATACAACTTTGGCAGATTTTCTATTTCAAATTAGGTACCATATATTTTATTTGGCAGCAAAAAGGTGACGATTGAAAAGTATCTAAGACACACATTGTCGTTTGGGGTGATTTTTCAATCGTCGGATATGTTATGACATGAGGTTCTTATAAGGGTAAATAATATACACATTATAAAGTTACTTATTTATTACTCAGGTAAAAGCTATCTGAAAAATCATCCCTTACATTATTAGAAATGCAAATATAATGTTGAAAGTAAACAACACACTTAGTATTTTATTTATTCTTAAATTAAATACATATCATAATACTCTTACACACCTATTACATTTTTAGATTGGTTTTATGTTATTGTTAAATACCGATAAGTATATCGATAAATTTGATTCAAGCACTAGCGTATATGTAAAAAATTTTTATGAAAAATTTTTCTTCAAAAATTGTGTAATTTAAGAACAATAGTACCTTTAGTTACGCAAAATATGAAAGTAAAAGGGAGGATTGATATTATTTTATTAGAAATACAGAACTAAAGACAGAATATAGCAAAAATAAACACATCGTAGCAATTAGGACATGAAGATTAATTACCTGTGAAATGTATATTTTTCAGGATTATTCCTATGATTTACACTGCAATCACTCACAGAACAAGTTATCATTGCTATATATAATAGTATTTGTTAAAAATAACAAACGATTTAAACAATAAATTTCAAATACTGAAAGGGCACAAAAACGCGTGTCGACTTGTGACGACCTGTCAAATAAAAGTGGTTACAGTTCACATTAAACTGCCTCTCTCTTTTCATCTTGTTATAATTCCATAAAGGATTTTCTTCTCTCTCGCACTCTTTGTTCGTCTATGCATTATAGGTTTATGGTTTAAATCGTTTGTTATTTTTAACAAATACTATTATATATAGCAATGATAACTTGTTCTGTGAGTGATTACAGTGTAAGTCATAGGAATAATCCTGAAAAATATACATTTCACAGGTAATTAATCTTTATGTCCCAATTGCTACGATGTGTTTATTTTTGCTATATTCTGTCTTTAGTTCTGTATTTCAAATAAAATAATATCAATCCTCCCTTTTACTTTCATATTTTGCGTAACTAAAGGTACTATTGTTCTTAAATTACACAATTTTTGAAGAAAAATTTTTCATAAAAAAATTTTACATATACGCTAGTGCTTGAATCAAATTTATCGATATACTTATCGGTATTTAACAATAACATAAAACCAGATTGGTTTTATGTTATTGTTAAATACCTATTATATTTAATAGTATATTTAATATTGTTAAATGTAATAGGTGTGTAAGAGTATTATGATATGTATTTAATTTAAGAATAAATAAAATACTAAGTGTGTTGTTTACTTTCAACATTATATATTTGCATTTCTAATAATGTAAGGGCTGATTTTTCAGATAGCTTTTACCTGAGTAATAAATAAGTAACTTTATAATGTGTATATTATTTACCCTTATAAGAACCTCATGTCATAACATATCCGACGATTGAAAAATCACCCCAAACGACAATGTGTGTCTTAGATACTTTTCAATCGTCACCTTTTTTTCTGCCAAATAAAATATATGGTACCTAATTTGAAATATAAAATCTGCCAAAGTTGTATATTATTTATTTCTCATAGAAACTCAGGTAAACTAACTCGAACGCACAGTGTATTTTTTGTCCAAAAAATTGGCCATGCCATTTTTATTACTTAATTTTATAGGATTTTTGATTATAAATGCAGGACGAGAGTACCTGACTGCCCAATTCCTATAGAAGAATGCAAATTAGTACTTGAAAAAAAATTCTATGATTTCCAGAAAAAAACATAGAAACAGTTATAGCTCAAAAGTTTGATATTCTTTTAAGAATTTATTAATTGGTCTAAATAGTGTCTTAAAAGCCCTACGATAGCGAAAAACATCCAGGCTTTATTTGTTCAAGATAACGTATTTATGACTGACTTTATAAATGTATGTTTTAATTTTTTAACGTCATGTCTTTTCATATTTGGATTTGAAACTAAGACTGAAATATTCTTTTTATTGATACTTATAACCCAAAAAAAATGGGATCCAAATGAGGCGGGGCATCGGAGTTATTCAATTTTATATAATTTTGGATAGGGTTGTCACCGCATAGTTCACATAGTTTAATAATATTTGAAGTAGGTTTTTATGTGCTCAAAAAAAACAAAGTTCAAATGAGTAAAAAATGTTGGTACAGAAATATTGACAACCCTAAAACCATAGTTACCAAGAAAACTTTA
This sequence comes from Plebejus argus, assembly GCA_905404155.3. NCBI lineage: Eukaryota > Metazoa > Arthropoda > Insecta > Lepidoptera > Lycaenidae > Plebejus > Plebejus argus. Next base: position 13,359,825 of record FR989927.1, on the reverse strand, counting down.
GAAGCCTTTAACTTCGGTGCCCTTTATTATTTGGATCTAAATTTTTTTACACGAATTCTTGTACATTTAAGTAGCAATTCTGTAAAATCCAAATAATTAGAAATACGTTCATAATAAATTAAAGAAAAAAAAAACATAAATCGTAAGTAAATCTTTAACCCTTAATAAGGCACAAGCCTATGTAAAAGTTGGCTGAGAACTAAATGTGTGTTTAGGGCAATTTAATACTGGAGATTCAAAAAAATATTTTTAAAAGGGGGTGAGAGGGTGCCAAACCCCCCTTTTTTCGGTGGGAAAATAATTCCCTTTGCCTGATTACGCTTGGCAGGGTTTCAAAAAGTGGGAAAATAATTCCCTTTGCCCGTTTAGGTTACCTCGTTTTGCAGTCATTTTTATTGATTCAATTATAGTGCTGACCACCCGACTTCGGTTGTGATATTAATTTTTATGAGTCAAAATATTTTTTTCAAAGTACATATACAGCATGACTGGTGAGACATTACCGATACTTATGGAGAGTACTCTGTACTCGATTCTCATTATAATTATGTAATAAAATTATGTACTTAATTTTTTTCCGAATTTCCCTAAAATAAATGAATCATGGATACTAAGTAAATTACCCGGCTAGGCAAGTAGGCATACTATGCGGCCGGTGCAGAGGCGTGCGCTACCAAAGAAACACCACACAACTACCCTTCCCGCGCGCGGTGACCATGCGTTGGGTAAATAATTATTTAACTTTAAGCTACATTTATTCAGTGATCAATTGATATAATTTTTTTATATTATTTTTTTTCATCTAATATAATAGCCAAATATCACGTCCTCGAGTATTGAACATGTCTCACCAGTCACGCAGTATATATATACATTATAGTGCATTTATATTATTGAAAGATAAATAAAAAAACGATATGTAAGCAAAAGAAGTTTTAATTAATAAAATATAGGCAAAGTGAGGTACCACAAGAATAACTTTTTTCTATAGAAAGTTATTCTATAGAAAAGATGCATCTTGAGTACTATTTATACGGGCCTAACTAGCGCACGGAATTTAGCCTAGCAATAATATAATTCTTCAGGCTCAAACTATCTACATACAAAATAAAGGGAAAGTGTGACAGACACACTTACTTTCTTACAACATAATAAGTAAAAATAGAGTACTGCACAATCAGGCAAAGGGAATTATTTTCCCACTTTGTAATTTGAATATTTTGAGGAGAAATATCACTGCAATGGTAATCAAAACCATATACAATAGCGCTAGGATAGTCACTTTATATGATATAGACACCATATTTTACTTACAGTATTTTCTGTGGAACAATATTTTAGATTTTTCGCTGTAACGACCGTTATTTCGCACTTTTTACCTCACTTCAACTCGTCACTCCACTTTGACATTGACATATCAACTCAAGGTGACGTTTACAGCCGCGCGTATTGCCAGTAAAAAAAAACAATTTACCATAGAGTAGATTTTACTATAAGGTGGCATTCAGTGTGACATAAGTTAGGTAAAAAACAATGTTTTTGAATCTATTACCAGGTGGGAAATATTATCCCCTTGCCTTATTAAGGGTTAAACACTTATTTAAGAAATATGTAAATCAGGTTAAATTGTGTGTTTTTTTTATTATTGTCGATCAGAATAATCAAGAAGACAATTAAGTAAATATTTAAAAAGTTATGGCAGTTTTTAATTTTATTGAAAAAAATTAAAAGTGTTTTTTTATTGTTCATAATAAGAAATTAACACATGTAAATACTAATGAATTACTTACATAACATTCCATTCCATTCCACAGTGTATTTTTGGACAAAAAATACACTGTGGAACGGACTATACTATCGATAGTAAAAGATACATCACTAGCACACGCACACATTGACAGATCGAAAATCGTCACGCATTTTCGGGTTGTCAGGTGGTCTTTACGTCAGTATATTATAAGTCTATGACTTGAACTATAGTTTATCGATATCATGAACTAAATGACTTTCTTTTCTGGATTTAAATGTGCTTCGAAATGATCGACAAATAGAAATATTCAAGAAAATAAACGCACACTACTTGTATGAAAATAAGCACAAAATGGCCACGCGATGACGGGCTAAGACTACATCTACCTATATATCCTTAATCTGTGGAACTTAGCATCTCGTCTCGTATAGATTGTTGCCAGTTGAAGAAATTAGTTCCAATAGATTTCCGCAATATGGCGAGGTTTTTTATTTTATTGGTCGGGCTTTTTAGTAGAGAATAGAGATCAGTGACCACTGACCAGTGACCAGTGCTCATCAGCATAATTTGTGTTCTGTGCTCCATAATACTATAATCTGTGCTGTGCTCACTGCTCATCAGTCATCTGTCAGAAATTGGTCAGAAATGAAAATTCAAACTTGTTCAAACTTTTTGATTTGTTTTGATCAAAGTTTTCTTAATAATATTGTTTGTTTTGTAATAAAATGGATTCAACAAAAACTGTTAGTGATACAAATCAATATAATATAGTACCTATGTGTGATACAAATAAAGCGGGTAACTCAAATAGTATACCTTGTCCTGTCTGTCAAAGAACCTTTAATAAACAAGAAATTGAACAACATGTAAATAAATGTTTATTTTTAAACACCGCTGAATCCGACACATTTAAAAGGGACTGTTCACATTTAAAACAAAGCGCAACACCTTCAAAAAAATTAAAGATCGATAAAAATGAAACTCTCACAAAAGTGAAGGTAAATGCAATTATTACTACTACTTTCTCATACAAATTTAAACTTAGCGTAGGTACCTTCGGTAAAACATAGGCAGCGCATGTCGACCCTATAAAACAAAACAGTAATTATCAATATTCCCATTATTTTGGTAGCCTATCTAGTTTCATCTGCAGGTAATCTAGACAATCATGGACATTGGACATGCAGTATTTAAGCATTTAATAATATTATATTGTATAATATAATTTAGTAGAGAAATTATTTTATACATTTCTGATTCTTTTTTAGAGTGAAAAATTGAATAATGAAGTTAATAATATGAAAAAGTTACCACTCGCTGAATTTATGAGACCAAATATTCTTCAAGATGTTGTCGGACAACATGATTCTTTTGGTACTGGTTCAATGTTGCATTCAATGTTATTGCAGAAAAAAATCCCTAATATGATTCTATGGGGCCCGCCTGGTTGTGGAAAGGTAAATTTTAAGTTATATAAATCATAATATTAATAATTATTATAGTGCCTCCAGCCTCCTTCACTGGTATAAGTGATGATTGCCAGTTTTATTGAAACCAAGCCAGCTATGCCGGTGTGAAACATCACACCTGCATAGCTTCATAACAATGGTTCCCAAGTATGTGCAGTAAACAGGAACACTCTCTTTTCCTTTGTTTGCACAATCCAGTGGGATGCTGGATAGATGACTGACTCAAGTCATAAGTGACGAGAGATCCCATGTGATACTGTATTTAGAAATAACTTTATTTCAATGAGGGAATCCAACCCATTCTTCTAGTTAAGAGCCTCTAGCTAGACAAGTGGTTCAACAATTTTTTAGGCAGGCTACAAACTCATTTTGGTGTTGGTGTCACCAACTGTCGCAGGTTGAGTAAAGCTAGACTTAATGGACCATGGTGGCTTTTTATTTTATCCAACAGTATTAACTAGTTAAAGTATACTCATTTTTACACAGTTGATTTTATAATCATGGACCACAGCAGCAATCTAAACTTGCTGTAGCACCATGTACTACACAAACCATTTGCATTGTAGCCACTATAGGATCAAAAAAATTCTGTGTAAGTAAAAAATGTAAAATGTAGTAATTATATAATTCAAAAACGTAAAATAATATTAAAAAATTGAAAAAATTATTTTATACAATAAAAATTTTAGACATCAATCGCAAATGTTGTTGCAAACATATGTAAAGAAGACACCAATCTCCGATTTGTGAAAATGTCTGCTATCATGTCAGGGATCAGTGATGTGAAAGAAGTTGTGAAGGTAGCAAAAAATGAGTCAAAATTTAAAAGACATACTGTACTGTTCATGGATGAAATACATAGGTAGGTAAAAATATATCTAGACCTATAAGAAGAATATATTAATAAATATAATATTTTACTTGGTGGGTCCTGCAATGTTCACTTAATTTTTAACACCTGGCTGATAATATTGACTTTGCAGTTTACTACACCATTCATTCAAAATCAGGCTAATTGTACATAAAACTTCTGTCCTTCCAGATTTAACAAACTACAGCAAGATACATTTTTGCCTCATGTTGAAAACGGTACAATAATTCTAATTGGAGCCACTACAGAAAATCCATCATTTAGCTTAAATAATGCTCTTTTAAGCCGTTGCCGTGTTATAGTTTTGAATAAGCTGTCAGTGGATGATATTCTTAAAATACTGCAGAAGGCTGTTGATAGTTGTAAACTGGGGAAAATTGTTGATACTGTTCAAGATAACTTGTGTTATGTTACAGATGTCAATTCCAGGTAAGGATTATTTTTTGTTTTACTACACTATATAATAATAATAACGTTAATAATAAATTTATTTATTCACAAAAAATACCATAATTATTACCATCTATAGTCGCTGGTTGTTCTTTCTTCAGGTTTTTTTAAATCTCATATTATCTGGCTGCCCTGGACTCTTGCTTTTTAGGGTTCCGTAGCCAAAATGGCAAAAAACGGAACCCTTATAGATTCGTCATGTCTGTCTGTCTGTCTATCTGTCTGTCTGTCTGTCTGTCTGTCCGTCCGTATGTCACAGCCACTTTTCTCCGAAACTATTAGAGCTATACTATTGAAACTTGGTAAGTAGATGTAATCTGAGAACCGCATTAAGATTTTGATGCAAAAATGGAAAAATTATTAAAAATTTTAGGGGTCCTCACAGGTACAACTAGGGTTGCCAACCCTCCCGGATTGCCCGGGAGACTCCGGTAATAATGCTTAACCTCCCGTCCTCCCGGAGAACGATAATTTCTCCGGTTTTTTTCAAAAAATAATAATTATTGCCTAAGTATATTAACACCTTCGCTGCGGGACTAAAAGAGACGGTTTTTTATATGGTGCGTAAACGGGCTGATTAGCCCTATACTTAAACTCTCCGCCGCTGCGGTATAGGGCTTATTAGCCCAGTAAGGTATCGGCCAATATAAATGACTAACTATGCGAAAACTAAAAAATTTGGAAATCCACCTATCAATATCGATCTTAGAAGAGTTAGTGTTCATGGTGTTGGCTTCGCCCTCGATTCCTACTATTTACTTGAGAGATACATGCAAAAATATATGTAGGGTCTTGTAACCCGATACCGCACTGAATTATAGGTTTATGATGGGAAACAAGTTATCGACATATATATTTTTAATATAATTTATTGAAGAAGCAAAAAGATATTTTTAATTTTGAAAAAATAACAGGACAGAAAAGATTTTGCTGTGACTTATTATTTTTTATCTCATTTTTCGAATATACTTTATCAGAACGTTCACTTTCACGATTTCTTGCTGAAACGATTATTCAAGCATTTTTCCACACTGTTTATTTTGCCGAGGCATTATTAATGATTTAACACCAATAAAAAATCTCAAAACGTAAACAAACGACTGTGTAAATGCACTATTGCACTGCTCCCGATAATTACTTCACAACACTAATATGAAGTAAACAATTCAATTACCTACACCAGTGCGGGAAGGGGTGGATTGACCCTGTGATCTATGACGGGCCTTTCGGCCCGTTACCCGCAAGGAACGGAAAAAAATATCAATCAGTGCGTTATCAGGCCGAAAGACCCTAGCATGATTTTAATGCTTTGTCGAGTAGCCCTTAAAGTCCTAAACTCAAACCTATACTTGTCTCCGAAACTATTAGAGCTACACTATTGAAACTTGGTAAGTAGATGTAGTCTGTAAACCGCATTAAGATTTTGATGCAAAAATGGAAAAATTATTAAAAATTTTAGGGGTCCCCATAGGTACAACTGAAACAAAAAATATTTTTTTTCATCTAACCTATGCGTGTGGGGTATCTATGGATAAGTCTCCAAAAATCATATTGAGGTTTCTCATATCATTTTTTTCTAACCTGAATAGTTTGCGAGAGAGACTTCCAAAGTGGTAGAATGTGTGCCCCCCCCCCCTCTAATTTCTAAAGTAGGGGCATGATAATTCTAAAAAAAATATATGATGTAGATTACTATAAAAACTACCAACGAAAATTGGTTTGAACGAAATCTAGCCGGTAGTTTTTTTTATACGTCATGGTAAACCTTAAATCTAAATTTCATTAAATCGACTGAAATATAAAAATAAATCAAAAACCTTTTAATTTCATAAAAATAAACCTTATTGCTGCTGCGGAACCCTTCATGGGCGAGTCCAACTCGCACTTGGCCGCTTTTTATGTGTACATTCTACAGTCCCGGAATCTTTTAGGTGTATTATAGAGAAGAATTCATTAAAATGGCTTGCTGAAATATGTGATGGTGATGCTCGAGTGGCGCTTAGTGCTTTAGAGATGGCCATTTCAGCTCTTAAGACAGATGCAATAACTACACCAGTTCTTACTTTGGACGATTTAAAAAATTCCATTCAGGTATGATGTAAATAATGTCTACCTTTAATAGATTCTTACACGTCATGTCAATAAAGTACTTAGTTAAATTATTTTTAGGGTTCCGTACCCAAAGGGTAAAAACAGGACCCTATTACTAAGACTTCGTTGTCTGTCTGTCTGTCGCCAGGCTGCATCTCAAGAACCGCTATAGCTAGACTTCTGAAATTTTCACAGATTGCAGTGTATATCTGTTGCCGCTATAACAACAAATACTAAAAACAAAATAATATTAATATTTATTGGGGGCTCCCATACAACAAACGTGATTTATTGGCCTTCTTTGCTCGATATCAATAATGGCAACAGGTGAGCACTTTAAATTTTCACAAAGGCCTTAAACATTATGTGTTCTTTAATTATTAATAATAATATTTAAATAAAATAAAAATTTAAGGGAGGCTCCCATACAAAAAACACAATGTTTGGCCTATTTTTGCTCTATACCTAATGGTACGGAACCCTTCGTGCGCGAGAGTGATCACATTAGGCGGCGGCAGCGCAAACTACTGACTACATCGAAGGATTTTAAGTTGCGCTTTGTTACACAGTGTGCTGAGCTGAGTGTGAGTTTTTGTTTCACATTCGATCGTGAATCGCTTTTGACGTTTACTGGGATGGGATTTGTACAGCGCCACCTAAGCTCAGCCCAGTGAGTAATCCCATACAAAATCTTAGTAAACGCCAAACGCTTAACGCGTTCACGATCGAATGTGAAACAAAAAAAAAACACACTCGGCCCTCTGGTTGTATGGTCATTGTTCGGTCAGCCCAAAGTCTTGCACTTTCGTTGTCAGCTCAGGTATACTAGTACTAGTTCAAATGATAATAATTGATCCCTGATTTTTCGTTCCATTTGATCGCAGCGTGATGTTATATGTATTGCTTTAAGCATTCATCGATAAATGAACTATCCAATACAAATATTTTTCAATTACAACCCGTAGTTCCTGAGTTAAGCGAGTAGGTACAAACAAACAAACTCTTCAGCTAATACCTATTATTGTCATGAACACAGATAACACTTTTCAGGATTGCGCGTTAATTTATCCGTTGAAGGCAACTTTTTATAAATTATTATATAATGTAATTACAGAGAACTCATATGTTATACGATCGAGGAGGCGAAGAACATTATAACATTGTGTCGGCCATACATAAGTCGATACGTGCGAGCGACGACAACGCAGCCCTGTATTGGACGACAAGGGCTCTGCACGGCGGGGAGGATCCTTTATACATTGCTCGCAGGCTAGTTCGAGCAGCATGTGAGGACATCGGTAGCTATTCAATATTTCATAATTACATATATCAGGGGTTCCCAAACTGTGCGCCGCGGCGCCCTGGTGCGCAGTGGAAAGGCAAGAGGGGCGGCGTGAGTCGATCCTCCATCATAATCCGAAACCAGAAATATTATGAAATAAAATTATAATATGAATTATACAAAGCAGGCAGATTATTAAATATTTGTTTATTATTATTTACTTGCTTGACCTAAATATTGAATCATTAAAGGTGTCTATTTTAAATGTATCATTTTGTAATTATAGCTAGAGTAGGGCTATGGGCTAGCTAGGGCGCCGTGACAAAAATATATTGACTTGTAAGTGCGCCGCAGGCTAAAAAAGATTGGGAACCCCTGATATAGATTATAGACGTATTGCAATGCTAGATTTTTTTTTATTAAAAATACAGTAGGTATTTATAATAACATACTTAGGTAAGTACTTATGTGAAACAATCCATGAATAAAAAAAATATTTAATACCTACTAAATAACTAAACAAGGTCTGCTAGTATTTTTCTGGCATATTTGAGAAGCCTCTTGACATACGAAGGTAGTGAGTCACAAAGAAAGTTATGATGTTCACATATTATCCTTATAAAAAGTTGGTCGGGCTATTATACCTATACCTTTTTTTTTTTGGGGGGTATGTGCAGGGACTCCCGACTTCGGTTTACCCACTAAAACCACCTGCGGTTTGCCTTCAGCCGTATACGAAGGGATATCCTGGATCCGTCTAACACAGGACTCCCTCCACGACCGGCCGGTCTACCTTACAAGGGACCGGACTTCCACCAAGTTAGGGAACGCTTAGGCAAACTAAAGCGTTCCCCTCGGCGCCGGGACTAGCTAAGCCGGGCAGGTTCCCATCCTGACCCGGAGCCCCGTGGGGCGGAAGTTATTGGAGGTTCGCATAGCGACGCCTTCGCACTCCCGTCCTACGCCGGCGGAGTGGAACGGAGGATGGATCGTCCTCTCTGTTCCGCTCCGCGGCCTCTTTCTGTGAAAGGACGGTTTCACAGAAAGAGACCGCCGCCTGCCAGGCCTCATCGCTCTCGAGCATGCAGCGCACCATGCTCGGGAGCGAGAGGTCTCCACCTAGCACTGCCACGAGATCGTGACGCTGCACGGTCCAACGATCGCACACCTCAAGGGTATGCTGGGCCGTGTCCTCCGCAGCGCCACATTCATGGCAGGCTGGCGTTGGCTCTCTCTTGGCAACCCTACACAGGTACTCACCGAAGCACCCGTGCCCGGTGAGCACCTGTGTAAGGCGGAAGGTGAGTGGTTTCTTCTTGCGGCGCATCCACGCCTCAAGAACTGGACGCAAGGCCTCAGCGGTACGTTTACCGTACCGGGTCTGCGCCAGATCCTCACCCCACCTTCGTACCAACCACTCTTGCCCCAGCTTTCGCACCCTCGAGAGCTCCTCCCAATTCGGTGACTCACCGAAAAGTGACCTCCTCTGTGAAACAAAGAGGCGCACCTCGGCGAGCACCAATTATACCTATACCTTTTTTTTTTTTTTTTTTTCGCAGGGGAAACCCATCATGGGTCCCCCGGGTTGGGTATGTGCCCAGCACCCCAGCACCCCGGGGGTATGTGAGACTCAATTATACCTATACCTACACTATTGAATATTAATCTTTGTCAATATTCAATAGTGTTTATCAATCACGAGATGAATGTAACTTGAAGGTGTTGGTGCTATTTTTAGAATGATCTTCATTTGAAATTTCGTATGAAATGGTTGCTAATTCCATGCTTCAAGTCCATCTCGTGATGGACTTGAAGCATGGAAGCCTCACGAGCCTTGACTTTCTTTAATTAATTTTAATTGACATTAGGGGAAACAACAACATTTGGATTTGTGATCCAAATACACCTTTATACAATCAATATTATCTACTTATGCATGTTTTAAAATTTTTGCTATCTTTCAGGATTAGGAGATCCTAATGCATTAGTTGAGGCAGTAGCGTGTCTACAGGGGTGCCAAAATATAGGCATGCCAGAATGTGATGTACTATTAGCCCAGTGCGCTGTAAGACTAGCTCGATCTAATAAGAACAATGATGTGTACAAAGCTATGCAAAGAGTACAAAGGTCCTTAAAAGAAGCAAAAGGACCATTGCCTTCAGTTCCTTTACATCTACGAAATGCTCCCACAAAACTTATGAAGGATTTAAGTATGTTAATTTACAGCATGTCGTTTTAATAATGTCTAAAATCGTAATAAACGAAAGCTATTCCATAATGCGTATATGATGAGATGGATGATCTTTTACTTTTTTAAAATTTGGAAAACTTATAGCATTATACAATGAGATTAATTACTTAAATAAGAATTTTGAATGCCAATTACAAGTTTCCACAAGATGAATTTCCACTTATGTTTCACAGCCAATTCGATTTAAACAAGCTATGCTCAACCTGCGGCCCACCGAGACATTTTCAGTGGCCCGTGTGAAGGAAAATACAGTTTGAATTTCGTAGAAATAGAACACGCACACTCCGAATTTACTTGAATATTGCGTCGTCGTCTCGTTGTTAGTTTGTCCTGTATCTCGACTCTGGCTTAAAATTTTTACACTATTTTTTTCATTATTAAATAGCTTTTTTACACCCTGAAGTTTAGAGGGTAAAAAAGCTATTTATTCGTGTTGCCGCAACCGAAATTTTTAGGGTCTAAACATTTCGGTTGCGGTCAGCGACACCAAGACTAAGGCCGGTATAAATAGTCAGTACTCAAGATGCATCTCGGTCTCAAGACATGGTTCACGCTCTGTGATTGGTTAGCTGTCAAAATTTGGACCAATCACAGAGCCGAACCGTGTCTTGAGACTGGGTCGCATCTTAAGTACTAACTATTTATACGGGCCTAAAACGTGTTTGTGGCCCGTATCAGAAAAAGGTTGAGTACAGCTATTTAAACAAACCTTTACTTTTTTCTGCAAAAGTCTTGGTTTACGCCACGGAAGCCATATGGTCAGCGCAGACATAAGCGCAGCGGAGAGGATTCTAAGGCCGGTATAAATAGTCAGTGCTCAAGATGCATCTCGGTCTCAAGACACGGTTCAGGCTATGATTGGTTGGCTGTCAAAAATTGGACCAATCACAGAGCCGAACCGCGTCTTGAGACCAGCGCATCTTAAGTACTATTTATACGGGTCTAAATGCTGTCTCACTAATCTCAAGTCCCACGCAGAGCGCGATAGAGACAACACGACAAAAGTTCTTATAAAAGGACAGAAAATCATCGATTCGTTGTCCTCTGATTTCTAAACATTACCTATCCAGGGAGGAAACAGGGGACAACGTTTGTATGGAAAAACGGCTCTAGTGGTAGCTCTTAAAGTGCATAAATGCTTGAACCTTCAAAAAATGCTCGCGCGTCCTCGAGAAATTCCTTATCGCATTGTAGTGTAATAATTTTTATTTTCAAGTGCGTTAACAATATCCTCCCCGCTGCGCTCCGTTCTGTCTGCGCTTCCGTGGCGTAAACCAAAGCTTTTTCCGAGAAAAGTAGCCTTAGCCCGGCCACAGACGGACCGCAAGTTGCTGTCGGGACCGACTGCTCTAGAGCGGCCGCGTTGAAATTTGCACCGACCGCTCAAGAACAGCTCGAGCGGCCCGTGTATTGCGGACATGAATTTAGTATGGAAATTGCAGATCGTCGTGCGGCAATCGCATCTTGCTTGTCGAGTATCGAGTTTCGACTCGGTCCGTCTATGGCCGGCCTTAGGTTCTCAGAAACCAACTTTAGGAATCCCTGGAGCCTGCTGTATTGTAATGTATAATTTTTAAACTTTTCAGAATATGGTGTTGGATATAACACACGTCACAAAAGTATATCTGGCCTTACTTATATGCCTGATGGATTGGAACATGTCAATTTCTTTAATGAAAATTAAAAGGAAGCTTGCAGATGTTCATAATATAAGTACAAATAAAATTATTGTATATAAAAATAAAACTCTTTGGAATCTAGTCACAGTTTTTATTGATAATCTCATTTCACGATTGAACATGGTAAAAATTTGTATTTACAGATGCACATTGCACACACACATATAAATTCACCTACTTGTACCTTTTCGTGCTTCTCGTGTTTGATTGCATTTGTTTTTATTTTGTCCTGTTTGTGGTAGATGTCCTTTATATAAAAATAAAATGACAAATATTCTTATTTTACAATAATTATTACTACTGCACATTGTGCACTAGAACTATAGCAATATACATTATCCTATTAAGATTTTCCTTCTTTAGAAACAATGTTTAGCAGTACATTTGGTAAAATGAGTGTTTTATCTGGAGCAATATTTCCATCACATCTGGATACCAGGGACAACAAAGTTATGTAACTAATTTTACTTGCAAGTCATTTCTATAACAATTTTTAATACTACTAACTTATGTTACTAAGAAACTAACTTTTAGTAGGTACAATTTTAAATTAACAAGAATGTAGGAAATAAATTCAAACTAAAACAAACCACAAGTTTGTACAATTCTGGTAAGTTACCCAAATGCGAATAATTATTATTATTAAATTTTTTAATATGTAAAAAAGAAAATAAATTAAATACAATCAGACTTAATTTTGAAAATTCAAGGAGAATATTATTATAAAATATGTCTTTAAATGTGACGTTAAAGTACAATTTTTAGCAACATCCGTATTTAGCTAAATAATAAATATTGTTAGTCCTTAACGACTATAAAGGTGGAACGTCTGACAATATGTATAAAAGTATAGCTACTGCTATTACAAATCTAGAAGATATAATCCGGCCCAGCCATGTCTATGGCCCATCTGAATTTGTCTCGTTGTGTTTTGTTATAAATCTTTTCAATTGGGACCCCATGTTTTTTACACCTGTAAATAATAAAAATAGTTAAATTATTTCTTTATATTCATAAAAGATTACAAAAGTTTTCTCATTACAAATTATAATTACTCACCATGATACAGATATTCGAGGATCTAAGTAATTCAATTTTGATGTTCCAAGAGCAATGGTTTTGTTCTCATCCCTGTCTGTCTCTTGCAGTTCTAGCTTTTTTAGCTGCTCTTTGAGACGTTCAAGAGCTTTCTTTTTCTTGTCACAAGCCAGTTTTTCTTTTACAGAGCCCCTTTTAGCTGCCTTTGAAGCATCTCTCAAATCTTGTTCAGCTTCATCAATTTGGTCACGTTTAGCTTGAATTTTTTCTTTTAATGCTTCCATCGACTTAGAATGACCTAAAATAATGTAACCATGTGTATTATTAATTATTATACATACAAAATAGTACGGGAGCCCCAGAACAAATTTTTTTGTGATTACTACCAAGCAAATTTTTTGTGAGTAGCTACATTTTGATAAGACGAACAACATTTTTATTTTCGAAAAATCTCGAAAGTTATAGCTAACAGAGATAGAAAGGATTTCATACTTTCAACTTGATAGTCCTAAAATATGGATTTTTTTATTTGTAGGACACTTCCCTTAGCTGTTTTATCATGTATGTAATATGTATGTTTATGAATATTTTAATTTTAATCTTTTGTTAAAATTATCTTTGAAAATAATTTTTTTATCTCTATTTTTTTACTGATCTAGTTCTCTCAACCTCTGACGACCCCTACAGAAGCTTCGCACACCCCCCCACCAGGTCGCGACCACAGGTTGAAAAATACTATTAACAAAGAAATTAATGTTACCTTTAGGCACAGCACGTTGATGGTTACAAAGTATAGCAACAGCACGATTGGCTCTGTTGTACGCCAGGATCTTTTCTGGTACTGATGCATCGGCATCTGTTAACTCCTCTAATTGTCTTTGTAAGGTTATGGAAGCATTATATGTACGGAAGACCTTAGCAGTTAAACCAGGCATTAGATCTTTTAGATGCTCATTCAATGTTTGAGTGCTTAATCTATCAAAAAGGTCATCACTCCCTTTTTTGTTTTCCATAAAAAGTTCGAGATTCTTAAACACACGTTTTTCAACTGGCACTTCATTATAATATCTAATTGAATCTTTACCTAGGAAGTCAAACACAACCACATACTCTTTTCCATCTTTTTCTTTATGTAACTCAATATGTTCTACACGCAAGGAACAACAACCTACTGTATCAGCTTGGTCGTCATCTTTTTCATTACCAGCTCTTAAAGCAAGACGATCAATAAAATACAGCGCCACAGCTCTCTGTCTTACACGCATTTCTTTTGCTTTCCAGTCGGTCCTGTAGTTTTCTCTTATTTTATCAATACACTTGTGTAATTTTCTTGCTGTTTCATATTTTTGCCAATCTTTTTCGCCTTTAAGTTTGGAACTGGGATTCAACATAACATATTTTGGTTGACCTTGTACATTTTCAGTCCACGATGCCAGCCATGTTACTGTATTATCATGTTTAACTTCTCTCCATTTGTGACCAGGTGGTGGTTTTGGAACTTTACTATCTTTAGAGCAGTTGATTAAAACATCCTCAGGCATGACCCTCTTCTTGAGCATTCCCATTTTCGGATGTTCTCCTCTACCTCTAAAAAGACCTGGAGGTTCAATTCTAAAGTTTCCTATTTTTTCTTTATGACCATCGATAATACAAAAACCAAATTCTTTTTGTATTTCCTCATTCTTTGCTTTCAAAGCAGCTTTTTCCTCTTTTGTTCGGTTTTTGTTTTTTTCTGATACACTTTGGAAGTATGCTTGCATTTCTTTAAAATCACACTTCGAAAGGTCCTTTATGATTTTTTGTTCTTCATGAGACATAGCCTTGCGCCAATCATTAAAAAAGTTATTATTAAATACTGGTTTGGTTGTATAATCATGATCTAACATGCGGGCATAAAATCCTGCTATTTCTTCACTGTCTTGAGAAAGTCTCATCTCTTTACCATCATATCTAAATTTGACATTGCTTGGTAAGGGTTCATATTCAGGAGCAAACAAAGGACCTTTGTGTTCCAAAAAGTGCCATTTAGTGCCATCATCTTTCTTTTTCTCCTCCCACCTATAACAAAATTCTTTTTTTAATAGGTTATTATAAAAATGTATAATAATTTATACTTTTTAAATTAATTACATAGTTATATCATATTATATGCAACAACCAGTTTCGTTTATAACAACATGAGTGGAGGAACCAGTAAGTAACAGAATTGCCATGTTTTTGCAGAAATTGAGGCCATTTTTCTTAGTCAGGTGATGAAATAGTTACAAGGCTAATTAATAAAAAAATTATAAGGGAATTAGTAATTGCCCATAATAATATTATGTTATAAAATGTTACATGTTAATTATTATTGTTGTTAAAACCAAAACAGACACGCAAATTTAAGTATTTACAACAATCATATTTATTTATAATTTTCAACATCTAAGTTCAAACAAGACTTTGAATGTCCGAGTTGGGCTTACTATAATCACAGATTTTAGAAGTGTTTATAAATTATGATATAATGATATTTACTTTCTTCGAAAAACACGTAATTGTCTTGGCTTAAATAAACACATGTAATTTGTACTCAACAAACAACTAGATTCAAATACTTTTAATGCTCTAAACATAATTTAGGTTAATTCAAATCTAACCTATTCCATGTTCCGTCTTATCTGACACTGACAGCTGCACGAAACATCGCGTCATGGCAAAGCGACATCTATTAACGTACGACGAAGTTACGAAGAATGACCTCATGTTATAGTTTAAGTCATACTAATTGTAGATGGCATCCCAATACGACTAAAATTTTAATGCCAACAAGACCTCAAGAACACATCAATAAACTTTGGTCTGTCGTGTCACGGTACACGGGCCATCGCCATAAAAAGGCCTGTGTTTACGAAAATGAGAAAAGCTACGAATAATAAAAACTAAGAAAAAGTAACTCCATCAAAAAACATATTGTACATACTTGTCAAAAATGTGTACCTAGGTCCTAAGTACACATTTTTAATACATATTTTGCAATATTTCTAGGTGGCCTTCAGCGGTATCAGGCTGATGTTACATGACAGTTCGAAAGGAACCAAAATATTTAAAACGGTAATAGTATGGGAGTTACATTTGTTTAGTTTTTATTATTCGTAGGAGAAAAGCTATATTATAATTATATTTATTACAATATTATATGCAATATTATTATTACAATAATTATATAGCAACTCTGTTCTCTTGACAGTTTTCTAGAAACAATAATTCAAAATCGATTTTTCGATTTTTTTTTATGAAATAAGGGGGCAAACGAGCAAACGGGTCACCTGATGGAAAGCAACTTCCGTCGCCCATGGACACCCGCAGCACCAGAAGAGCTGCAGGTGCGTTGCCGGTCTTTTAAGAGGGAATAGGGTAAGGTAAGGTAAGTGGAGGGTAGGGATGGGAAGGGAATAGGGTAGGGGATTGGGCCTCCGGTAAACTCACTCACTCGGCGAAACACAGCGCAAGCGCTGTTTCACGCCGGTTTTCTGTGAGGACGTGGTATTTCTCCGGTCGAGCCGGCCCATTCGTGCCGAAGTAGCATGGCTGTCCCACGTCGCAACAAAGCTGAGCTCGCGTAAAAGAACTGTTACCACTTACCGCATTACTAATGCAAAATGTCATTTTTACAATATGATAATTATATATTTCGATCTAACAAAGAAAAGTGACCATATATATATATACTGGGAAAATGAAGCGAAATTCCTTACCATTTCCAGACTTCAGGTTGTTCCTCTTCTTTTTTCTTACGCTTTGTAGGACTAGCTACTTCATCAGGTTCCTTTTTAATAGGTTTCCTCTTTTCTGTCTTCTTTTTCTTTTTTGGTATCTCTTCTTCGTCTTCATCCTCATAACTTTGTTCTGAAAACAAAAATAGAAATTATTACTCCACTTTCTTCGAGCATTCATATTATGTTGAGTCATAGTTAAAACATTTGTTTTATTGTTATCCAATCAGATAAGGGACATTATAAATCTTTTTTTGTGTAGATTTATTAACTCTCTATCTCTACACAAAGAGACTTAACTTAGAAACAGTTAAATATAGGTCCAACTAAGAGAAGTTCTAATGATTGGTTTTTACCACCCAGACCTCCTTTTAGCAGATTTATTATAGTCTACTCGTAGATCTGTTATACAGGGGGTCTGGTACCTTCTGTATAACAGATCTACACTTCATCAGGTAAACTAATACTCAAAACTGGATCACCAAAACATCACTACAACAAGATTGCAAATAAAATTTGATCCTTTACAATAAACGATGAAGACCGAAACTCCGTTTCGCGGAATTCGTATCGCGCAGGAATCGTACATTTTTTTGGGATAAAAAGTTTCCTATGTCCTTTTCTGGGACCAAAACTATCTTCATACCAAATTCATCAAAATCGGTTCAGCGGCTTGAAGAGGTGAAAGACAGACACACTTTCACATTTATAATATTAGTATGGATACTATTATATTGTAGAGATCGTATTTACAACACAAATTTTACAAATGAAATGGAAACTTAATTTTACCTTTTTTAATTTTTTTCTTGGGTTTTTTTCTTAGCAACACTGGTGTATCATCATCACTTTCTTCACTGACTTTTCTTTTAGTTTTACGCTTAAGCTGAAAAAATATTATCCTTCATAAATATAATAATAATAATAATACTCCCCACACCGGTTTCGGTGACGGTGGCCGGTTTCATTGAAACCAGGCCAGGTACGCAGGAGTAATTTTATAGTGCCCAAGTGTGTGCGCAGTACACAAGAGCACTCTCTATTCCTTTTACTCTCATAACCCAGTGGGACGGCAGACCGACACGACCGGCGAGAGATCAGGCGCAGGACCGACTTTTTACATGCCCATCCGACGCATGGATCATCTTACTTGTCAGACAATCAGGTGATCAGCCTGCATTGTCCTAACCAAACTTGGAAATAACATGTTTCCAACGCGGGAATCGAACCCACGACCTCCGAGTCAAGAGCGACGCTCTAGACCACTGGACCACGGAGGCCTTCATAAATATATACATAATATAACAAACATCTTTGTTTTTAGAAACTTTATTAACCGGACTAATTGTTGTTTATAGGCATTCGGATATTAGTCCGGTTAAGTGAATGTATGAAAAAAGGCAGAATAAAATAATATTATAACTTATAAGTTTTACAAAAATGCAGAAAATCAATGTTGCCCAAAATTTGCACTAAAAATCGTCGAAATATTTCGACGTCGAAATATTTCGACTGTGTATATACACAGTAAAATCATTAATTTAATACGACGGTAGTTTGGAAAATTGCGAATCTTTAAAATATTATTATCGTAATATACAGTATGATTGGTGAGACAATACCGATACTTATAGTCCGTGAGCCCGGCCCCGAAATGCCTACGTCACATGACATCAACTTAAAACGCATGGCACACGGTCGGCAAATATATGCCGAGCGAGGATCAGACGACTTTCGCATCTGAAATTGGCCGGAAGTCAGAAAAATCGCCTCACTTCCGGTCAAATTTTTAGTGTCAATTTACGTCACGTGACATCAACGTGAAACATGTGGCAGCATATAGCCCTATAGTTTTAGAGAATGGAAACATAAGTCTGTCAGTTTTAAAATGGCCGGAAGTGCTTGGCAGACGGCGTCAAAGTTGGTCCTTGGGTACCCTTTTTTACGTCACGTGACATCTTGATGAATTCTTTTTTAAATGTTTTGAAATAATAGTGTCTTATAGAATAAATGATGCTGCCAAGCCAGATCCGGCCGGAAGTCCCAAAAAAAGTGATTTTTAAACTGCTCGTGAATTATGAGAAATTCGCATGATTTATCAAATTATAATCAATTTAAGTACACGAATTATCGAGTCAAAGTACCTAACCTGTTACAATAATAAATCTAGGGTAAATAAGTGTAATTGTTACCTCACATTCAGTCGTCAAATCGGTCAAGTCCTGTTTTGTGTACCTACCAGTTACCTGGATTTTTTGCGTCATAATGGGTGCGAGAGAGAGGTCTGTTTACATCCTACTCGCACTTATGTAACATCGTCGCCCGCGCAGCTACCTGCGCGGGTCCCCAGACCCCAATCCTCCGTATTCCGCAAGCCGGTCGCTTCACTCGTATAATATTTCGCATCGCAGTTTGGTGAAGACCACGAAAATAGGTGTTGTGATCTAATTTTTGAATTTGTGTTGTGGTTTAAAATAAATAATTATTTGCCACAATGAAGCAGTGTTTTTTGTGTTCTAATAAACATAAAACTCAGAATTTTACAGATGAAGTATTTCAAAAGTGTTCTTTTTACTTGAAATTACGAAAGTTCAACGGATTTAAATACAAAGAAATCGAACTAAAACCTCAAGCCCAGACCGAGTTTGGGTATCACATGGAATGTTTGAGAAAGTTTACCGCTGTTAAACGAAAGTACATTGAAGCATTTGAAGAATGTGAGGTAAGTGTTAATATTAGTATCTAAATAGGTATAATAATTATTAAATTTGTAGTCAACATTTGCCATGATTCCAAAATTAATTTCTTTATTCCGAACTCTGCCAAAACGAAAATACCAGTGTTACTCGTACAAAATGAACAAAATATGAACTAAATATTTTGTCTTTTTCTAATTTAAGTTTTAGCAATATCCGAATCATAGTTATTTTACAATTTTTTTTAACTAAGTATATGATTTGACCAATACTTAATTCAGTATATTTTGCACATTAAACTATACCCATAATATTATTAGACATTAAAGGTAATAAAACCGACCAAAACCGAGGTAGTAGGTATAAAAATATAAGCATATTATAGGTGCTTTAAAAATTCGAATGCGTTATACAGGGTAATAATGTGATTTTACTTTAATTTCTCTGCTTAGCAGTACAATTTTTTTTTCTACAGACCCGGAAGCACCTGGAATCGTTGCCTTCATCCAGTAAAGATCAACAACTACTTGATATCGAAGTATCAGCCGGCAGCTCTGCCGGAACCACTCAAACCTTCACTCCTGGCCCCGAGGTGAGACTTTGTGCTTGTGGCGTTTGTACGTTATAAATTGCTTAGCGGTACAAAAATATGATTTTACATTGTTTTCTACAGACCCGGAAGCACCTGGAATCGTTACTTTCATCCAGTAAAGATCAACAACTACTTGATATCGAAGTATCAGCCGGCAGCTCTGCCGGAACCACTCAAACCTTCACTCCTGGCCCCGAGGTGAGACTTTGTGCTTGTGGCGTTTGTACGTTATAAATTGCTTAGCGGTACAAAAATATGATTTTACATTGTTTTCTACAGACCCGGAAGCACCTGGAATCGTTACTTTCATCCAGTAAAGATCAACAACTACTTGATATCGAAGTATCAGCCGGCAGCTCTGCCGGAACCACTCAAACCTTCACTCCTGGCCCCGAGGTGAGACTTTGTGCTCGTGGCGTTTGTACGTTATAAATTGTTTAGCGGTACAAAAATATGATTTTACATTGTTTTCTACAGATCCGGGAGCACCTGGAATCATTGCCTTCATCAAGTAAAGAGCATCAACTACTTGATATCGACGTATCAGCCGGTAGCTCTGCCGGAACCACTCAAACCTTCACTCCTGGCCCCGAGGTGAGACTTTGTGCTCGTGGCGTTTGTACGTTATAAATTGTTTAGCGGTACAAAAATATGATTTTACATTGTTTTCTACAGATCCGGGAGCACCTGGAATCATTGCCTTCATCAAGTAAAGAGCATCAACTACTTGATATCGACGTATCAGCCGGTAGCTCTGCCGGAACCACTCAAACCATCACACTCAGCCCACATGTGAGTGAGACTTTCTGTCATATGATGACTGTACCTAGAGTTACAGAATTTCATTCTGTACGGTGAGGTCTGAGGTCATGGTTTCAGTTTTCGGGACGATGTCCTTTACAAGTCATATGTTTAGCTCGCTTATAAAAGCTTTTTATTTACAGACAACGGAGCAGTTGCTTTCTCTAATCGATGAAGATGATAGCCAGACAAATATACTAACTAGCAGAGGAAAAAAGGAAAGGAGGAGGAAGGAAACATGCATATTTTGTAACAAGTATGAAAAGAAAATTGGAACTCGAAGAGAGTATTTAAAAACGTGTTCTGATCAGGTAAGAGCATCACTGCTTTTGTTAGCATCGTCATTAAATGATGAAGATTTATTAACAAAAATAAATACATCAAACAGATTATTATATCATCAATGTTGTTGGGTCACCTGTCGAAATAAATTAAGAACCTCTAAAGAAGAAACAAGTGATTGGTATAGCCTTAGAGAACTGCATAAAAAAGCTTTTGATTCTCTATCACAATATATTTTGTCAGAAATATTAGAAGCACAAAATGTTATTTATCTTAACGATTTGTGGCGTTATTATCAAGATCTATTGAGCCAGTTTAACGAAGGCAGACATGATGAAACTAAACTAAAAAGTTATACATCTCAACATCTTAGAGACAAAATAGAAAGCGCATTCGGGGATGTTCTTGACGTCAAAAAGGCAATATCCAATAATAAGATTATTATTCATAAAAAAAATTTGAAAATTAACAAACTCTTAGAAGAAATGTTGTTACATAAATCTTCACAGTACACCAGAATTCGTGATACTGCGTTTAAAATCAGAGATGAAATAAAGGCTATTGATAAAAAAAAACTTCCACAAAAGCTTCACCCAAATGAAATCATTGAAGGAGAGTGTAAAGTACCCGAGATACTTTATGAGTTCATAAAGACGGTCGTAAAAGGTCTTGATGTAAAAAAACTCTCTGATAGGGATAAAGTAAAAATTATGTCAATTTGCCAGGATATTATTTATATAACAACAAAAGGACAGATCAAACCATCTAAACAATTGATGTTAGGATTGACAGTGAAATCATTGACAAACAGTAGCAAATTAATGACAATACTCAATAGATATGGCCATACAATTAGTTACACTACCGCGGAGTCACTAGAAACTGAACTAGCATTCACTGCTGCCGATGAAAGAACTCTCATTCCAAAAAGTATGACATGTGATCCAAAGCTCCACACAAACATAGCTTTTGATAATTTTGACCGATATGTAGAAACATTGGACGGTAAAGATACGATGCACGATACAGTTGGCATTATTTACCAATTTCAACCTCAAGAAGCGCGATCGGAGCAAATGGCAATTTTGGAGCCACAACTTAGACTGGCATCAGAATCAACGAACCGGCGAAGACGAAAATTTCAGGAGGTTATATCAGAGATACAACCATATTACAAAAAACCAAAGGCAATTACTAAATTGTCCTCATTACCTGATATTTTTCAATTAGCTGATGAATGCACGAAAGCGAAAAAAAATGCAATGTGCAGAGATATGGTATGGATATTTTCACTAGAACGAATTCCCGAAACACCGATGTGGACTGGATTCAACTGCAAGAATTTAAACGATAATAGTGAAATTCAGACTCTGGATTACTTACCACAGATTAATGCATCACCCACATCTTACTCAGTTGTACATCAAACGATGATATTCGCTGAAAAAGCATTGGAAGAAACTGGTCAGACTCATTTGGTACTGACATATGATTTGGCAATCGCGAAAATGGCTATGCAAATACAAGTGGCAGAAAGTCCAAAATACGATAATTTGATTATAAATTTGGGTACCTTTCATATATATCTAGCATTCTTTAAAGTATTAGGAAAATATATTGATGGCTCAGGTATTGAAGATATACTGGTGCAGTCACAAGTACTTGCTGCAGGTTCTTTGAATGCATTTTTGGCTGGAAAACACTATAACAGGTGTAAAAGGATTCATGGATTACTATCAGCAGCATTCCAAATATTACACTTTCAACAGTTTCTTAAAAACACATATCTCCGTGTAGAACAAATTGACCAAAGTCTTAAAGATATCCAAGAAAATAAAACTGGAATTCGAGAGCCATTGGACCTACCTCCCATGGTAAACCACTATCTAGAAGAATACGAAAAATACAAAAAATTAACTCTTGATGGCGAACATGGTAAAACAGCTCAATTCTGTTTACAATATACAGAATTAGTAGATTGTTACCACAGATTAAACAGATCTATGAAAACTAGTGATTTTTATTTATATATAGAAACGCTCTTTGAAATAGCAAACTTGTTTTTTAGTTTTAATCAGCAAAATTACGCGAGGTGGCTACTCAAATATCTTGATAATATGTTAAACATGAAAAAATTGAAACCAGAAATCGTAACTGAATTTGAAAAAGGTTCTTTTGGCGTAAAAAGAACTAAGAACCCTTTGGCAAGATTGCCAGTTGATTTGACTTTAGAACAGACTATAAATGCAGATGCTGCAAACTCAATGAGCGGAATCTCACATTTAACAAATACAATAGCTGCAAGACAGCGTTGGGCTCTAACACACAGCCACCGCACAAAAATCATTACGGAATTATTAAACTTGATTGACTTGAACAGCAAAGATGACGTTTCCAAAGAGCTACGCCCATCAAAAACAAAAAAAGACAGAGAAGATCTAAACGAAATTAAAAATACAATAACTGAAAAAATAAACCCATTTGACGCTACCTTGCAAGACCTAGTTAATATTTCAACTGGTCGGGCAGCCACAAACACAACAGAAAAGTTCTTACTGAACGTGAGACAAATCGGCGAGGATCAAAAAAATGATTTCATAAAAGAATGTAATAATGATATTCAAAGATTTGAGAGACCAATTAAACGCAATAAAATACAAAATTTTAGTTCCGAATGCTATAAAAAAACCAATACAACAAAGGAGGGCAAACAAATCCAACTTAAGATGGAGAGGGACATTTTTGGCCGTCTTTTAGCCATAGCGCTCGAAAAGAAAATTGACATGAGCGAGTGCCTGTCATACCCATTAGCACCTTTGCCACCAGCTTTATGCCAAGTTACAGGCAATATGGTCAAAACGGACAAGTCTGTTTTAGCTAAAAAAATAATCGGGAAAATTGACCACCACCAGCAACCAGATAATCCAAATGCTTGGATCATCGACGGATTCAGTTTTTTATTTTCCTTAGGAAAATCAATTCCTGACACTTTTGGAAAATTGTCTGACACTATTCTTCATAAAATCTGTAATGTACCCTCACAGGAAATCCATATAATTTTTGACCGATACATGACTCCGTCCATCAAGGACAAAGAAAGAGAGTCAAGAGGAGAGGAAAGCATTCCGTACGAGATTAGTGGTCCTACACAAAAAACACCAAGAGACTTTATGAAGTCTTTAAAAAACCCCAAATTCAAAGTAGCACTCGTAGGGTTCTTAGCCGAGAATTGGGGAAATATTGAGAAATCAAATATAATCGGGTTAAAAAAAATATTTCTAACAGTCGAGAACAAATGCTTCTCATATAAGCAAACTGATGACGGAGTAGTAAAAACGGAAGAAGAAATGTTTAATTGTAAACATGAAGAGGCTGATACTCGAATTATTTTCCATATTGCTCAACTGGAAGAAAAAAAAGAAATCGTAGTAAACGCAGCAGATACGGATATATTGATAGTAATTTTAGGAAATTATCATAAATTTTCCGACAAAAAAATTTTTTTACTGTCGGGGCTGAAATTAAGAGATGTCCGATACACGGATTGCTATGCAATATACATAAAATTGGGTACAAATATATGCCAAGCTTTACCTGCCTTGCATGCATTTACGGGATGTGACTACACGGCTAGTTTTTTCAGACAGGGTAAAGTGAAAGCATTGAATTTGTTGGAAAAATATTCAAAATTTCAAACATCTTTTAAAAACTTTAATTCAGCATTAATTTGTAATGAGAAAGAGCTCAGTATAATCCAGGAATTTACCTCAATGCTATATGGCGTTAAAAATTGTAATTCAGTAAATTCAGCTCGTTACGAAATATTTAATAAAACTTTTGCAAAAGAACGCAATAAGTTTTTACAAAAAGTAAAAAGCTTCACCTCGAATTTAATGCCACCCTGTTTCAAAGTTTTAAAACAGAAAATTTTTAGAACGATTTTTGTGACCACGATGTGGAAAAATGCAACACTACCGGATTGTACATTTAATCTACATCCAAATGATTATGGATGGAAATTAGTAAACGAAAAATATGAACCCCACTGGTTCGACGGTGACCCAACCCCATTAGACATAGATGATATCATCATAGGATCAGATGACGAAAGCAGTGAGGTTTTTACTTCATCAGAAGATGAGGATGAAGATAATGATTAATGATATTATGTAATCTTTTTATTTCTTTTAATTTTACATTGTAGGTGTTTAGTTTTAGATTTGGTTTGTTAATTTTTAATATAATAAAAACGTTTTTTTGTAACACAACATAGCATAAGAATAAATAAATATTTAACATTTAACATGAAGTTTTAATTTTTTCTATAAAATATAATTACCGATTTTTTACCCCTTGTATTTTAATAAAACATAATAAAATTATTACAAGTACTCTAATAATCCTACATATTTTTTACTCGTTATACTACATATCCTACAATTAGTACAACTCACTTATTTAAAAGTGACTTAAACACGATTGATTGAAATCAACTATATAGTATAATGTAAATGTAGCAGCGTCAATAGCAAATTTCAATTTGGATTCGTCCCACCATCATTGGATCCACCCCACTTTATATTATGAGCCTGATCAATTAGTATAGTAACACACTTATTTACCTTAAATTATTATTATAACAGGTTAGGTTTACAATTCACGGTTCTTCCAAACCATCTATACCCATTTTTGGTCGATAATTCTTGTAAATTGATTATAATTTGATAAATCATGCGAATTTCTCATAATTCACGAGCAGTTTAAAAATCACTTTTTTTGGGACTTCCGGCCGGATCTGGCTTGGCAGCATCATTTATTCTATAAGTCACTATTATTTCAAAACATTTAAAAAAGAATTCATCAAGATGTCACGTGACGTAAAAAAGGGTACCCAAGGACCAACTTTGACGCCGTCTGCCAAGCACTTCCGGCCATTTTAAAACTGACAGACTTATGTTTCCATTCTCTAAAACTATAGGGCTATATGCTGCCACATGTTTCACGTTGATGTCACGTGACGTAAATTGACACTAAAAATTTGACCGGAAGTGAGGCGATTTTTCTGACTTCCGGCCAATTTCAGATGCGAAAGTCGTCTGATCCTCGCTCGGCATATATTTGCCGACCGTGTGCCATGCGTTTTAAGTTGATGTCATGTGACGTAGGCATTTCGGGGCCGGGCTCACGGACTATTAAGGAGAGTATTCAGTACTCGATTCTCATTATAAATATGTAATAAAATTAGGTACCTAATTTTTGACCAAATTTCCCATTAAACAAGTGAATCACGGACACTTAGTAAATTACTATGCGGCTGGCGCGTAATGCTCCGCCCCGCCGCGCGCTACTACTCCCGCGCGCGGTGTCCATGCGTTGGGTAAATAATTATTTAACTTAACGCTACATTTACTCAGTTATCAATTGATATTATTTTTTTATTTTTTTTTTTCAACTAATATCATAGCCGAATATCACGTCCTCGAGTATTGAACATAGTCATGCTGTATGTATAATATAAAATAAGATGCGGCTACTGTTTTTTTTTATAAAGAACATTAAAAAGGTGTATTAAGTTAATTACAATAAATATAAGTATAAGAGTATGGTAAATGACAATAACATCATAATTACCAAAGGAACATCTCCTTCTTCTTCACTTTCATCTGGAGGCAGCTCAGATAGTGGCTCATCTTTGAATTGTGACAGAGAATAATCACAAGACGATGCTGTAGTGTTTGCGCCAGCAAAGCCATCTTCACTTTCTTCATCTTTTATTTCTTGTTTCATTTGTGGTGGAGATACCGGTTTTTGCTCTAAATAGTCATAATCTTCTTTCTTAACTTCTCTCTGAATTTTACTTTCATCTATCTGTTAAACACACATACTGTTAAGTAAACATAAAAACAAAATTAAATGCTTAAAAAACTTTAAATCGAGATTGCTTTTCTTACTATTCGTAGTAAGGTAAATACTAAATAATCATTCAGTGAGCACTCCTCACTGAGGAGTTTATGTCACTAAGTCAACTTAAGAAGACATTAAACTAACCTGTAATTCTTTAAAGGAATCAGGAGAGCTAACTTCTGTTTTAACTTTTTCATGTTTTTCATCATTATTACTTTTGTCCTTGCTTCTACTTGAGCTGAAATATAAAGTACCTATGTTATACCATAGTAAAGCTTTGATAATGCCATGAAAAGGAGAGATGACAAGAATGATGTTTTACAAAAAAGGACATCTTAAATTTCATAAGTTCCAGTTTTTAAACTATGTAGGTACATAGTATTGATTTTGAGGAATAGAATCTAGATGAATCAGCTCATAATTTTCAGGCCTCAGGGAAACTAGATCCTTCTGCAGCCCTTACCATTTTATGTCGGCTGTACACTCTCGCCGAGAGCTCTCGGGCGAGAGTCTCGTGCGAGAGTCCCTTGCCCGAGTGCGATCATGTACATTCTCGCTTAGTTCAATCGCAGTTATGAACTCAGAGAAGATGGACCATTATTTTTCTCTATGAGATGGACGAAAACACTTCTCTTGCAGCTGCTGTAGCTCTCTATGCTATGAGCTATTTTAAATAATTAGTAATTAATATCAAATATTATTATTTACACAATAAAAATACAAAAATAAAAAAAATGGCGAAATCGTATCTACGATCAATGATCACCATTCAACATGCATCGAAAGATATCATTGTTCCAAAGACCTATAATCATATTTAATTTTATTTCTCACAGATAATGACTGATAATGAAGTTTATTATTGTTATTTTTCTGTTCTGCATTGTCTAGCGGCGCGACTAGTCGAGAAAAACGCGAGAGTGTACAGTAATCCGCTCGCTTTCCTCGCGAGACCCTTTGACTCGGGCGCAAAATACCGACACCGGACCGAGAGGGTCCGAGACAGGCGAGACGAGGCGAGCGCACCCATTTACACTCTCGCACTCGGGCCGCCTCGCTGTGTCTCGGCGAGAGTGTACAGCCGACATTACTATTGATGGTATGTCAGTTTTAGGCTAAGGACTCACGAAGCGGTTTTTTCCCGCACCCGCCGTGGTTTTATTTTTCTCACTAGACCGCTGATTTGCGAGGGCACGCAACCGCCGCGGTCGCGATCATCGCCCGCAAACTCGGCGGGCGATGGTTGCAAGACGATTTCTTCCTCCGTCCCGCCCCGTCGCCGGCCACTGCGATCGCGAGCCAAAATATCGCAGAGCGCGCGGGCGCAAACCGCCGAGGCTGCGGGCGACGTGGCCTGCACGATTCTACTCGTTGCTCGCCAGTGCAGCGGGAGCCGCAAACACCCGCACTCACCGCGGGCGAAAAAGGCGTCTTAAATTTGCTTATTTTTTTACATGAATATATTCTGTATTCTATAAAGGCTGTGGGCCCAAAACCGCTCCGTGAGTCCTTAGCCTTAACTGTAGTATAGAATGTTGATTATCCAAAGTAATTGGGAGACGTGGATGTTTAGATAATTTTTTTTATATGTAACACATTTAGCAAAATGACAACTCATTCATATTAATTATTGTTTCTTTTAATTATTTAAAACTTTTAAAATAATATAAATTATAAAACTTTATGGTGGGGTTGTATTTTAGGGTTCCATACTCAAGGGGTAAAAACAGGGCCCTATTACTAAGACTTTAATGTCTGTCTGTCTGTATGTCATCAGGCTGTATCTCAAGAACCGCAATAGCTAGACAAGTGCAAGGTCGGACTCGTGAACAAAGGGTTCCATACCGGTATAGAGTGAAAGTAGACAAAATGTGTTTTTTGTATGGGTTATTTTAATTTTGTTATTAATTATTAAAGTACAAGTATAATTAAGGATTTTGTGAAAATTTCAAGTGCCAAATTTCAACCATTATACATTACGAGCAAAAAAGGCCAAAAAATCAAGTTTCTTGTATTGGAATTGGGAGCCCCCCTTAAATATTAACTTTATTTTATTTTTAGTATTTCTTGTTATAGCGGCAACAGATACACACAATCTGTGAAAATTTCAGAAGTCTAGCTATTGCGGTTCTTGAGATACAGCCTGATGACCGTACCATTATAGGGCTAAAATAGGCCAAAAATTGTGTTTTTTTTTGTATGGGAGCCTCCCTTAAATATTTGTTTTATTCAAAAATTATTATTTATTATTATAGAATACCTATAATTAAGGCCTTTGTGAAAATTTAAGTGCCTACCTGTTGCCATTATTGATATCGAGCAAAAAAGGCCAATAAAATCATATTTGTTAACCCCCGACCAAAAAGAGGGGTGTTATAAGTTTGACGTGTCTGTCTTTGTATGGGAGCCCCTCTTAAATATTAATAGTATTTTGTTGTTATAGAGGCAACAGCTATATACATAATCTGTGAAAATTTCAGAAGTTTAGCTAAAGCGGTTCTTGAGATACAGCCTGGAGACAGACAGACGGATGAACAGCCGGACAGACAATGAAGTCTTAGAAATAGGGTCCCGTGTTTTATCCCTTAGGTACAGAACATTTTTCACTCACTGTTATCGCTCTTTGAGCGTAACATATATTATATGTATACATAATCACAGTGTAGTCACAAGACTAAGGCCCGTATAAATAGTCAGTACTTAAGATGCGACTCGGTCTCAAGACGCGGTTCGGCTCTGTGATTGGTCCTAATTTTGACAGCCAACCAATCACAGAGCCTGAACCGTGTCTTGAGACCGAGATGCATCTTGAGTACTGACTATTTATACCGGCCTTAGTTTGTGGAGATCCAAGTGGGATAGGATAACCAAATTTGATACACAAATTATCCTATTCTTTGCATCCAAGTAAAAAGCAGCATGTAATAGTTACCTATGTTTGTCTTTTGAACTGGAGTGCTTGTCTTTACTGCTTCTGTGGTCTTTATCACTCCTGTGACGGTCTTTGTCACGTTCTCGGTCCTTATCTTTATCCTTTGATTTGTGTTCCTTATCCTTTGAGGAAGATGAATGCTCCTTGGATGGTTTCTTTTCTCCATTGCAGCTAGATTTGTGCTTTTCACTTCTTTCTTTCTCACTTCGATCTTTACTTTTATCTTTATCACTTCGATGCTTTTCTTTATCACTATGTTCTTTGCTTCGGTCACTTCTGTCCCTGTCCTTATCGGAACGGTCCTTGTATCTATCAGACCTGTCCCTGTGCTTGTCACGGTCTTTTTCTTTTTCTTTATCTCTGCTGGAGGATTTATGAGAGCTGCTATGGTTTTTACTGCTCGAGTGTTTGTCCTTTTCTTTGTCCCTGCAAAATCGAATAACAAGTTAGTTATCAATGTTCTTAACCAAAACGTAAGTCACGAAGAATTTTCTAGAATAACCTGCTAGAACTGCCGCTATGTTTGGATGAACTTTTATGATCTCGGTCCTTGTCACGATGCTTATCTTTACTTGAAGACTTGTGACTACTTTTGTGTTTGTCGGAGGTACTGTAAGCGTTGTGGATTCCGTTCACGTGTTCATTTTTAGTACCATTTACCTTCCCCTGTAAAAAGTTTTTTTTAAATAACGTCATAAGTTATATGAAAATATTGTTGTTAATCTACAGTCAACTTAAATATATAAAGAAATATTGTACTGAATGTACAGTACATGGAAAACCGACGCTTGGGTAGTTAAAATTCTGCTTTATGAGACGCCATATTGGGACTTAGAAAATATTTGCTTCGTCGTTGTAACTAGTTCTCGTATGAAATATTTATCGTATCGAGTTAATAGAATAAGACGCTGTTTACGTTTACTTACAGAATCACAATTATTATCACTAGAAGGATTTTCCACACTCATATTGCCAACGTATAAGCTATCGTTAGAAGAATTACATGAGGGCCGCCGATCGGACACAAATCGTGTCTCGATGTGATGTGAATTGTGACGAACGTGCAAATGACCCTCGCAACTCGCAAGTCGCACAAAGCAAATTGCTATAGCGAATGTCTTCAACTTCACGGAGGTTCGGTCAATGCACTCTCGTTTTTATCTATTTTGTCTGTGGAAGTTTTACATTTCATTCCTCTATAGTCTATACCCAACTGGTTTTTTTTTTTCCTTCGGTTTTTGGCAACCCAACTGGTTGACGTGGGTTGACCACTTGACAGTTGACAGTTGAAATGCATAGACCTTTTTTAGGGTTCCGTACCCATCATGTACCCATATTAATAGAAGAATACAATAAAATCCTTGACGATATCGTTGGTCAACATTTTGAGTTACATGGACAAGTCCACTTTAGTCACGCATTTTTCTGGTCTCCTGAGCATAATTCCACCAAAACTCTTTTAATTTCTTCGTCATGGCCTCATTATCAATTTAAAAAGGCCCAGTTGTTTTATCTTGCCCCTGTAAGTTTTGCAAAACCTGTGACGACGAAGCGTGTTTCCCACGAAGTCAAAAAAGTAGTCCACTTTAGTTTCGATATTTGCATGAAATCGGTAAGTTGGCTTATGAAAATTATATTGTTGAAAGCTTAATATATTTTGATGTGCATTGAAACTGCGTTATGTTCTTTTTAAGCGAAAACAATAATTTCAATTTGCAAATTACTCTGACAAAGCAGGGCTCGTCACGTCCATTTAGTTTCGTGACATGTTAGGGGACAGATTTCGGTGACGAAATGGACACATAAGGCGTAGTTCATAAGGAATGTTATCCGATTTTGAAAAAGGAGTAATTGTGTTATTTAATAATATTGTAAAATGTTCATTTTGATAAATCTACTGTGGTTTTTACATAAAGTTAATATACCTAGCGGAATAGAGAAACAAAGGCCTGAGCAAGCGAGATGTCACTATCAGTAAACTGCGTGGTAAAAAGAGACGTGTGATACATGACAGCATCACTCTTTTTTTGACAACCATAAGCCCGCGGGCTTACCGTTGACAATTTAATCTCATAGAATTCATGTTCAATCATGCTTGTGTAAGTGTATACGTACACATATGTTTCACACAGATGAAAACCAATTTCGGTTACGTTTGACAGCTCGAGTTTGTTGCTCTATTCCGCTAGGTATATTATACTTTATGAGTTTTTAACAGGATAATATTATAAAAGGATACAATTATATTATATGAAATATTAATATAACTTTTAGTCCGAACAAAAAAGAGGGATTTCTTATATTTCCGGCCCTGTTTTAAACAAAACATACCTCAACTATTTGACGACCTCTGTGGCTCAGTGGTGAGCGCGTTGGTAGCTCAAGCCGGGGGTTGCGGGTTTGAATCCCGCCGACAGAACAAAAAGTTTTTCAAAGTTCCTGGGTCATGGATGTGTATTAAATATGTGTATCATATAATAAAAATCTTAATCTTAAATATATGTGTCTAAGTATAAAAGTATTAAATATAAACACACCGGCAAAATTAGAGGAACATAACAAAATTTTCATTTTTTTGAAAATTATTTGCTGTTCTTATATTATATTTATTCATTAATTTAATAATTGATGATTAAAAAATAAAACTTATATAAATTTAGCGCATAAAATCGTGTAAAAAGAAAAAATCACCAAAAACCAAAATTAAGAATTTTGCCAGTGTGTGTATTTCCGTTGTCTGGTACCTGTAACACAAGTCCTGTACTTAGCACGGGGCCAGACTGACGTGAAGTGAAGCGTCCATAAATATTATTATTATTATTATAACTCTGCGCCTGTATATTATGTATGTCAATAAATTCAGTAATGTATTTTATAGGTTTATATGTTTTAAAGCGATTTTCATACAGTCTTTTTATTTGCGGGGTTAATAAGCTTTGTATATTTTAGATAGAAGAAATATGACTGCTTGTTTTTTGCTTTGTTTTTCACATTATGGGCTTCACATATTTTCAGTTTTTTAAGGGTCGTTTTTTACAGGGATGGCCCTAACACCGGCCCAGCGAGCTAAACGCTAGAGATAAATTAAAATTGAATTTTGCAAGCTGCATCATAATGTTACAAAATAAAACTTATCCTTTTTTGAACAC
This sequence comes from Plebejus argus, assembly GCA_905404155.3. Taxonomy (NCBI): domain Eukaryota; kingdom Metazoa; phylum Arthropoda; class Insecta; order Lepidoptera; family Lycaenidae; genus Plebejus; species Plebejus argus. Next base: position 13,326,833 of record FR989927.1, on the reverse strand, counting down.
TTCTTTCATTTTCCTAAAGCTCCTCCTCCCCGGGAGCATTCACAAATCAAATGTAATGTAACATCATAGATCCGCCTTTGAGCATTACATTTATTTTTGAGCATTACAATTTACATTACAATAATACCTCCCTGATTGACGAGCGTTCGTGTGTAATGCAATATGAAGATTCGACTTTGAGCATTACATTACAATAATACCTCCCTGATTGACGAGCGTTCGCGTGAAATACAACATATAGATTCGACTTTGAGCATTACATTACAATACTACCTCCTGACTCATGCACTCGCGTGTATTGTAATATTATAGATTCGACTTTGAGCATTACATTATACATAGCAAGTTGACTGTCACGTAGCATTTATGTTACAAGTTGTATCAAGATAATACACATTGTGTCATTTCAAGGTGCGCATTGTAATGCTCGGTTTTCCTCCTTCACTGATGTAATGCTGAACTCTGTAACGTTACATTACAAGCAAAATATGCTCCCGGTGATCCCTCACTTTTAGATATATTTTATTGTGTATGTGAACACTGCCTATGTTTCAATTTAGTCACTATTAAATTTCCTATTTAGTCACGGTCACAATTTTTGTCCTAGTATCGTCGTGGATTTTGATCGAAAAATATCAATAAAATGTAATTTACTTTAATAAAATAATTGAATTAAATGAGCAGTGTTTTAAGGTAGCTAAACAGTTAAAATTGTGCTCCATTTGACCCGAAAAGTCGCCCAACGGTATAAACATCTGAATTTAACATTGTTAACGTTACAAAGAGTAGATATATTTTTTTATGTAGGAAGAACTACTTAAAGGTCATGAATGTTGCTCAAAATATAATAAAAAATATAATAATTTAAATAATATTTCAAAGAAAACAAAAATATAAAATTGTAACTAAATGGACAAAATTTAGTCACTACGCCTTATAAAAATTGCGATATTTTATAAACTAATTATTTTTTATAGAAAAACGCAATTATTTCAAGAAGTTTAAGAAATTGTGCATCGACTAAAACTATAATCCAAAAGATAATTTTGAAAATTGTCCAGCTTGTCCACATTAGTCACGGTGCAAGTTTTGGCGGAATGACTCATACACGAGACAATACGAGTATAGACGAATGTGCTCTCCACACTCTCGTATTCGGCAAGTCTCGTGTAGTTTTGCCGAGAATGTGGAGCGCGCTTCATATGAAATATATAATATAAGATTCTTGATATTAATAATTAATAATAATCTATAATAATCCGTCATGTTTTGCATGCGTTTAGTTTATAACGCGCATACTGATTAACATTGCTATTCACTGATCTCTAATAAACAAGTACGCTGGAATCTGGATTGCTGATACAGATAACAGACCTGCTTTTTGTGCCTATTTGAAGCGGAATCAGCGCCCCCATTATTCGGGTAGAGAACTAAATTTGACGTAACCACAACCAATAACAACAGTTGTCATCACTAGTATTAGTTCCAAATACTCTCACTACTGCTATCAGCGCCAATATGGCGGCTTTCAAACGTCATTTTTACGTCAGATTTAGTTATAAGGCGCGCTGATTCCGCTTCAAATCCATTTACTTAAGGGCCCGGGTTACCCTCGAAATTTTCATACATTCTTAATACCAAAATCATTTTCTCATACGAAAATATTTAACATGTTTGAGTTATTTTTCAGCTTAAGATAGTAATTACCTAGGGTCCTGAACAAATTTTTTTTACAAAATATTTAAATACTAAAAAAAAAAAAATTGTGTCTAAATATTTTTTAGTAAATTTACTACTAAATATTTAAACACCAAAAAATAGACAAAAACACTAAAAAATCTATAAATAAATAGTAAATTTACTACAAAATATTTAAATAATAGAAAATATTTTTTAAAGTTTAAATATTTTGTAGTAAATTTACTATTTATTTATATATTTTATAGATAGATGATAGTAGGCTGACAGATTAATATTTTGTATTAAATTCACTATTTATTTATATATTTTTTAGTGTTTTTGTCTATTTTTTGGTGTTTAAATATTTAGTAGTAAATTTACCAAAAAATATTTAAACACAAAAAAATTTTTTTAGTATTTAAATATTTTGTAAAAAGAATTTGTTCAGGACCCTAGGTAATTACTATCTTAAGCTGAAAAATAACTCAAACATGTTAAATATTTTCGTATGAGAAAATGATTTTGGTATTAAGAATGTATGAAAATTTCGAGGGTAACCCGGGCCCTTAACTTCTAGTTCAAATCTGTGCTTCAAATAGGCACAAAGTGGGCACAAACAAAATATAGCTGTCATTTCAAAGGTTATAGCATTATAGTTCGACAAGGCTCTACAATATGAACGTGGCGAGAAAAGGAACTAAACGCTTCTATCATACAAAAACGTCACTTTTGATATGTGTTTGACAGTTCTCCTTTACCAGCAGCGCGTTTTGACCAGTGCTGCCAACTATGGGGATTTCCCACTAAATTTAGTGGGAAAAAATTTTAGTGGGATTTTTAGGGGGTAAAATATTTTGGGGATATTTTTAGGGACAAAATTTTTAAGGAATGGAATATTTTTATTTATAACAACCTCAAAGTGACTTTCGGATCTTTGTCGCGAGTGACCGTGAACGGACGAAAATTAACGAAATGCCACTTTATGACATAGGCTATAGGTTTCATTTTACTCTACCACTAGCTTTTACGCCGCCGCCGATGATCGCCACGCAAATGTCAGTAGAAAATGATACCTATATTCTAGTATGCCATAAAGTGGCATTTTATTTGAATTTTTACCGGTCGCGGTCGCTTGTGGCAAATATCCGAAAGCCATCTTTTAAAGATGGAACTGCCACACAAAGCCCATGTCTCTATAGTCTACCAGCTGACACTGCTGATAGTAGGCTGACAGATTAATATAATATATTTTGTTGTCGTTGTAACTTGTATACGTATGGGCACGTAATGAAAAAAAAAGATTGAAGTATTTTAAAAACTGCTGGCCTGTTTGTTTGTTTGACCTGTTGAATGTGGATCTATTTCAGCGTTTTAAATATTTTGATTTTTTGGGGAGTTTTGGTTGAAATTTAGTGGGTTTTGTATTACGTCAGTGTATTATAAGTCTATGGTATATAAGTCTATAGTTTTGGAGTTGCTTTAGGGGGGCAAATGTTTTGAATAGTTGGCAACACTGGTTTTGACATCATTGACACATTCATACACTGATGTCTATACAAGTACGCTGGATTGCTGATAGCCACTGATCTCTATTATACAAGTACGCTGGATAGCTGATAGCCTTTGAAATGACAGTTATTTTTTGTGCCAATTTGAAGCGGAATCAGCGCCCCCATTATTCGGGTAGAGAACTAAATCTGACGTAAAAATGACGTTTGAATGCCGCCATATTGGCGCTGATAGCAGTAGTGAGAGTATCTGGAACTAATACTAGTGATGACAACTGTTGTTATTGGTTGTGGTTATGTCAAATTTAGTTCTCTACCCGAATAATGGGGGCGCTGATTCCGCTTCAAATAGGCACAAAAAGCAGGTCTGTATCAGCAATCCAGCGTACCTACTTGTATAATAGAAATAAGTGCTGATAGCCTTTGAAATGACAGCTATTTCTTGTGCCTATTTGAAGCGGAATCAGCGCCCCTATTATTCGGGTAGAGAACTAAATCTGACGTAAAAATGATGTTTGAAAGCCGCCATATTGGCGCTGATAGAGTGAGAGTATTTGGAACTAATACTCTCCGCTAGGAGTAAATCTGTTCTGTGCTGTGTACTAGTGATTGTATAGAGATCAGCAGATCAGTGTCTTAACCTCTTCAAAATTTATTTATATTTACATATTTTTTAGAATAAGTTAATTACTTATAAAACGCCATTTCAGTGGATTTGACGCAAACACATTCATTTTGATTACGGTATGAATTTGTCAAAAGCTCAGAGCGATGTTGAAGAAAATGCGTCTGCCAGTGTTAGTAGAAAGCGAAAACATCAAGATACTATTCAAGAAACTGATGTTAGTAGAAATCGAAAACATCAAGACACTATTCTAGAATCGGAAAGTAAGGAAATGGAAGGCCATAATTCGGTAGATACTATTCAAGAATCTGAAAGTAATGAAAAGGCAGGCCATGTTTCAGTAGTTGCGGCTCATTACAATCATTTACAGGAAAAAGGAATTCACGAAAGATTCAATTCCCCAATTTTTTACCTACGAAATATAAATAATTGGGTCAAAAGTGTTTTAATACAAGAATATATAGATAAAATACGCGAAAAAGATTATGGAAGACGTCTTAGGGTTCTTGACATATGTTGTGGAAAGGGGGGTGACATGGGAAAATGGCAAAAGTCTCGAGTAGAACATGTCGTATTTGCAGATATAGCTGAGGTGTCTGTTAGACAATGCCAGGAACGTTATAATGATTTACAAAAACGTGCCGGACATTTATTTTCAGCTGAGTTTATAGCAGCCGATTGTACAAAAGATACTCTTAGAGACAAATACAAAGATCCATCGATAAGCTATGACCTAGTCAGTTGTCAGTTTGGCTTACATTATAGTTTTGAGAGCTTAACACAAGCAAGACGTATGCTCACTAACATATCTGAATGTTTAAAACCAAATGGCTACTTTATTGGTACAATACCAGACGCTTATGAAATTGTAACAAGATGTCGAAAATCATCTAACAATTCTTTTGGCAATAGTATTTTTAACATAAAACTGTTATTTGATCCAAAAGATGGTTACCCTCTTTTTGGAGGAAAATATGATTTTAATCTAGAAGGTGTTGTTAACTGCCCAGAGTTTCTAGTAAATTTTGAGTTACTTGTTAAATTAGCATCTCAGTATGGGCTAGAATTAGTGTATAAGGCACGGTTTGCAGATTTTTATAAAGAGCATTCATCAAAGTATAAATCTTTATTGCACAAAATAATGTGCCTTGAGTCTTATCCGGCTCCTCCAGGAAAGACATTAATTGCTGAGGAATCTGACTATAAGCATGCTATGGAATATTTAGACAAATTAGAGCAAACAACAGAAAATACACATCTAGGCACTATGTCTCTAAGAGAGTGGGAGGCAGTCAGTAAGTATTTTTTTATATCATTAGCCCATCATAACAATTGAATATCTATTGTGTCTGTGATTCCCATAATCGAGATTTAAGATTTACACTATTTAGTATGTTCATCAATATTTTAACAAGCCTTAAATGTACATGAGAGGGACAATTATTGGGATAGAGTTATAGTTGAGATAATACTTTTATTAATTTTAATTTTATGTATTAAGTATACTTTAATTGTGCACAATTACTGTGCACATTTAAAGTACACTTATAATACACACACATAAAATCAAAACATTTAATTTTATAAAAAAATCTCATAAGACTAATTATATTTTTTTTAGGTAATACACTTGTTACTTGCCTTCTTTCTTGACCTTTTTACAAAAGCAGCATATCAAAATTATACCCAGATGGCTTTACTCTAAACAATTTTACTCTACATGTTACCAGTGGCGGCGCAAGACCTCAATTTTATGTGGGCAAAATATATTTTGCGAGGCCCCCTAATGGATGGTGCAAGAAGACGGATTTTGTTAAAAGATTTTTTGATACTCGTAAATCCTAAAAAGAACGCGCTGTCCAAGGGGTGCGAGGCCCCTAGGACCGCGAGGTCGTGGGCGGCCGCCCACACCGCCTACGCTTTGCGCCGCCTATGTACTATGTTACATTGAGATTATAGGTAATTAATATTTTTTTGTTTCAGCAATATATGTAGCTTTCACGTTTAGAAAATGTAAGAACACATCATGGACTGCAGATGGAAAGCCTTTATATTTAAAGACTGGTTACAACAATGAATGTACCTCCAAAAAAAATTAAATGTTAATTATTGTTAATAAATATAAAGGCAATAATTTTACTAAATTACATACTTAAGTAAGGTAATTAAATTTTGTTAAAAAAATTAATTATTAAATTAAATAAGATATCAAGTGGTTTTGTATTAGCCTCTTATATATTTTCTAAGATCATGGAAAAGTAGATGGAAAAATTTACTGTGCCAGTGGGATTTTATTTTGAGCATAATATGGAGTTGTAGAAAATGTTTAGAATACAAGAAAATAGTAAAAGCTCAATAACCACCACCTGTCAGACCTAAATAGTGGCTAATAATGCAAGTTTCTTACTGCCGCACTCAGAGTGTAACATTAATTACTTAATTGTAATTAATTAAAAATTTTGACATAAGCCCCATCCATTATCTGTCAAACTCTTCGTTAAATTGAAGGTTAATCATAATTAAATGTCTGAGTATGGGCGGTTAGTATTTTATTGACTGATTATTGAGGAATTTATTGTTTACGTAGAGCTTTTGATTTACTAGAGTCAAAAAATTAACAAATCAACAACACCAAAACAACGCTATAAAAATCCTTAGAAACCGAGCATATGCCTCTTCCTCTAAATTTAATTATCATAGACGAACAACATTTTTATCTGCGAATAATCTTAAAAGTGCTAGAAAGGATTTCATACTTTGATTTGATGGTCCTAAAATGTGGATTGTACTATTTGTAGGACTCTTGTGTTACTCTTAAATTATCCTATCCATTATTATTAACCTATCAATATACAAATATTCGGCCAAGTGCGAGTCGGACTCGCGCTCGAAGGTTCCATAATCCTTACGACAATAAAGCAAAAATAGACTGAAAATTGTGTTTTTTGTATGGGAGCCCCTCTTAATTAATTTATTTAAATTTTATTATAAATTATTAGAGCGATAATATTAATATTGAGTACTTATTTCTTGAATATTTCAAGTGCCCAATGCCGTTATTGATATCGAGAAATAAATCGGCCAAGTGCGAGTCGGACTCGCGCACGAAGGGCTTATAGAGCAAAAATAGGCCAAAAATTGTGTTTTTTGTATGGGAGCCCCCCTTAATTTTTTATTTTATTTAAATATTATTATTTATTAAAGTACAATAATTATATTTAAGGCTTTTGTGAAAGTTTCAAGTGTCTACCTCTTATCATTATTGATTACGAGCAAAAAAGGCCAAAAAAATCACGTTTGTTGTATGGGAGACCCTTAAACATTATTTTTATTTTGGTATTTGTTGTTATAGCGGCACCGGAAATACACAATCTGTGAAAATTTCAGAACTCTAGCTATAGCGGTTCTTGAGATACAGCCTGGAGACAGACAGACGGACAGACAGACATCGAAGTCTCATGAATAATTTTTACCCTTTGGGTACGGAACCCTAAAAATTAAGTTTGTTGTATAGGAGCCCCCCATAAATATTTAATTTATTTTGTTTTTAACCGACTTCAAAAAAAGGAGGTTATCAATTCGACGCGTATGTATGTAATATTTCCAGAACTGCATAGTTTTTGTATATGTTAATCTATAACAGCTTCTGAACAAATGTGCCAAATTTTAAAAGTGTATGTATGTATGTATGTATGTATGTTTTTATGTTTGTTCACGCATATCTCCGGAACTACAAGCCCGATTTAAGTGATACTTTTTTATTGTACTAGGTATTGTTCAACTTAGGGAATAGTGAAAGTTTCATCAAAATCGGTTCAGTAGTTTTGGAGATAGGAAAGTTTTAACTCTCAATTACGTACAACTTTGAAGTCGGTTTTATCTTTTTAAAATACAGTTATTATTAATGGACCTTACAAGTTACAGCTTTACAAATTACATGTAATAATATAATGAATAATGATTAATGATGATAATATTATGTATTAAGTATGTTAAATTTTGATAGATATTAATAATGATAGTACAAGTATAGAGATAGAACTAATAATAATTATACAGTATATTTAATTAATATTAATACACCGGGTCCGGTAAACGGTATTTTTACTACACTACTTTCAAATTTTGAAAAATTATAGAGACTTATATTGCTATAGGTACTGTGTAAATAGTATGAATTGTGATGTCATAAAAATAAAAAAAAATGTTATAGGTAGTCTCGTTGTAAGTATAATAATTTATTTTAGTAAGTAAAATTCATTTGTGAATTATTAGTATTTGTTGTTATAGCGGTAACAGATATCCCATCAAAAACATACCTGTAAAAATGGGGCCAAGTTCCTGTCGGGTAATTTTTGGCCAAAAAAGAGTTGAAATCCAATCCAATGCCAAGTTCAGATGCACTTCATCGATCGTAATCATCTTCATCAACAGCCTGATCCATAATACTTCTAAATTTGAACTTGGCAGGTTAATTTAATTATATAATTATATGTATTATCTAATTAAGTATACAATTCATCAAGTGTTACGTATAGCACGAAAACCTGCCAAGTTCAAATTTAGAAGTATTATGGACCAGGCTGTTGATGAAGATGATTACGATCGATGAAGTGCATCTGAACTTGGCATTGGATTGGATTTCAACTCTTTTTTGGGCCAAAAATTACCCGACAGGAACTTGGCCCCATTTTTACAGGTATGTTTTTGATGGGATTTCAATACTTTTTTCAAGAAATATTATCTATTTTTTGTGCCACGCCCGAAATAAACAATACTTGTTGCCAACTCCCGCTTGACCGATTTCTTAAATTTCTTTATTGTTTTTAATCTACATAATACCACACGACATGTGTGCCAAATTTCATAACGCTAGGACAATTGGAAGTAGCATCTTTAGTTCGTAGATAAATTGACTCACGTTTGACCGATTTCTTAAATTTCGCAATTTTTTGTTAATCCACACATAACACTCGACCTGACGCTAGGACAATTGGAAGTTTCCTCTATAGTTCGTAGATGAGCCGACTCACGCTTGACCGATTTCTTGAATTTCTTAATTTTTGTTAATCTACATAAAACACACGACCTGTGTGCCAAATTTCATAACGCTAGGACAATTGAAAGTGGCCTCTTAATTTCGTAGATCAACCGACTCACGCTTGACCAATTTCTTAAATTTCTAAAATTTCTGAATTTTTTGGTAATCTACATAAATTATAACACCCGACCTGTATGCCAAATTTCATAACGCTAGGACAATTGGAAGTGACTAAGGCCGGTATAAATAGTCAGCACACAAGATGCATCTCGGTCTCAAGACACGGTTCAGGCTCTGTGATTGGTTAACTGTCAAAATTTGGACCAATCACAGAGACGAACCGCGTCTTGAGACCGAGATGCATCTTGAGTACTGACTATTTATACCGGCCCTAGAGGTTTTGATTACCGGTCAGTGAGTGAGTGAGTGAGTCAGTGCCAAAATTAGCTATTATGTGTTTTCACATAAACACAGCGTCGATATGAAGATTGCGCTTGTAAACTGTCATAAACTTACCTTAATTGTCTCTACTTACTGACAATTTTCTCTGTTTGCCACCCTTGATCTCAGCTAATATGTTTTGGCAACACTAGCTTCTCCGCTCATAGCGTTTTGTAAACTCGAAATGTCAACCGCCAAAAAATTTTCTTTTCTGAAAATAAGTAGATTTTTGTGTTTTAATTCACCTAAAGTAGTGAATATAACTCAATTTCGAGTTTTAGCACACGTAGTGATATTATTCTCCATGTTTTAGTTCTTCAATCGCGGATTCGGAGGTCCTTTGTTCTCGCGGCCACATGTGGCCGCTTGGGTTTTGAAGAGTTGGTGCAACGCAGTGTGTTCAGTGTAGTTTGTGCTGTGAGTAAGTTGTCGAGTGAGCAACAGAGTCGCTGCGAATTCCTCCAGCTCTGAATCCTCGGATTTGGAGGCCGACTTCCAAAGGGTAAGTCAGAAGAACTAATACTAATGGACGGCTTGAATTGGGCGAGGGTGGCCTCATTTGATAATACTGCATTTCTAATAGCCCTAAAAGCCAATCCGGGTGTCAGGGTCGGATTTTAAACTATTAGCCGCCCCTAGGCACTGAAAAATTGCCGCTCCATTATTGAAATATCACTGAGAGTTGTTTAGCTTTAACATTCTGCATTAACTAAATTAAGCTGGAAATAAATGACTTGTTACACCAATGCAATTACTAGGTATGCATAAAAGTTATAAACGTCATAACAATGTCAAAAAATAGCCAGCCAATGTACATAACTCCATACCTCATTGAATACACTGGTTTAGTCAATAATGGATTGCACCATTTTAGCAATGGTTAAAATATCATCATGGTTTTAACGATAAACCATAAGTAGTCAATTCTAGCCAGTGATTGTCCTCAATTGTTGGTATTCCAGACACAATGGGTGTTCTATTGTTGTACGGCCACCGGGGGCCGCTTGAGAGTTGATGAGTTAATGTTTAGTTAACAAATTTGAAAAATATAACCCATTCCACTTGTTTCATTACAATATTTAAGTTAAAGAACTAAAGATTTATTAAAACTGCTATCGTCTGCCCCCCGTATATTTGCAGCCGTATCCAATTGGGTTGCGGTAACCCTACGGGCAAAGGGGGTGCGACTGCTTGCATACCTAGACGATTACTTCCTGGCTGGTTTTATAGATTCAGAATATAAACCCAAACTTATACATTTAAGTAAAGGTAAAGAGTATCTAGCGGAAACAGTGAGAACTATGGCTGGCTTAACTTATGGCCTATTAAAACAAAGAGAATTAAGCTTCGATTTACTAGGGGTTTGACAGATGGTGTATGGAGCTTATGTCAAATTTTTAAAATAATTACATTTAAGTAATTAATGTTCTACTCTGAGTGCGGAAAGTACTCATCAACAGAACTATGCAATTTGCAAATTTAAATGTCAATACATTTACCTCAATGACAAACTAGGTTGCGGAAATCCTTCCTGCCAGGGGAGTAGTGAGAGCCCTTTTTATTGTCTTGAGGGAAGAATCAATTAGAAAACATTGTTTACTTGGAAACCAGGACTCTACCAAGCTGGCCTTCTTCTTCTTCTTGTAATAATGACTGACTCGGTGAATTGCCAATATCAGAGTAGCTCGAAAGACTCTGCTAAGCTGGCCTTATGAGTTGTGACTAACAGGCCGCGAAAGCTAAGAAGTTTAAGAGGTCTTGGGCTGGCAGGTAAGCTGTCAAAAATCAATTTAGAAACCAACCCAACAGTTGCAGTATCTAAGAATTGCCTCGATCACAAAGGAAAAATTAATGTTCCTGGCACTAGAAAGGAAGTTAATGATAAGAATTATTTCTTTCTCAAATATTACAATATTGAGAATACAAGAGTAAAGTATGCAGTTTAGTCAGGTGCAAGGAAGTTTGGGTCAACTGAGTTCCAACAGGATCATCCCAAGTGGCCACCTACACCATTGGGATTTCCACTAAGCCCATGATCCATGAGTCGGATAGAGATGCGAAAGTCATTTCTGTGCCTGATCTCTCTCCAGTCGTGCCGGCCTTCCGCCACTGGGTTATGAGAGTAAAAGGAATAGAGGGTGCTCTTGCGTATTGAGCACACACTTGGGCACTATAAAATTACTCCTGTGTAACTGGCTTGGTTTTAATAAACTGACCATGAGCACCGATACCAGTGTGGGAATTAATATTCAAGGCAGTAGACAGCAACAAGGAATTGTATCTGCGCCCATATACATTACCTGACAACCGATGCAGCAAATGCAGCTGGTGCAGGATGAAGATTCTCCAGAGGGGGCCCCCCATATAAGTACCTACTTAACATTACCTGACAACCGATGCAGCGGATGCAACGGATGCAGAATGAGGAGTTTCTCTCAGTATATGTCTTGATTCGGAATCAAGCTCAATTACTGCAGACAGCGCATAATATAATATTAGTCCCATGTGACATTCGCGCGCTGATGGCTTATATCCCAAAGAAGGAAGGTACACACTAAGCCTGCTCAGTCCAACTCGCATATTGTTGATATTGACAGTGAGAACATTCTCTTGTCGGCAGTATCAGTACCTTTCGGAAGGGTACAATTATTACCAATTGTCTATCAAGGAAACGGCAGCGAGCGGAATGGCACCTACTACCCACTGCAACAAACAGACTGATTAGTCATTGGGGCACTCCAGACGTCGACAGATTCGCGTCTGTAGACTCAACTGTGGTCAGCAGACAGGTTTTGCCATATCCAAATTTTAATCGCTATTTTTAAATGCTGAAGACAAGTCAAAATGAGACTTTCAGTATGCTTAGCATGACCACCATAGACGAGTTTGTTATTATGATAAAGAAGACAAGGTAATGGATTAACAAAGGGAATCTGTCAGTTGTGCACAAAAACTGGCAATGTTTCTATTCCTTCACATTTCTACTATGGCCATGCTAAGCCTGCAGTTGGACTGGATGTTCCCACCTCCTAACCTTGTACTAGCCCATCTGAGCAATGCTAGAATCAAGAAACAATATCATTTATTGACAGATATATAGTCCAGGGGCAGATACAATCTAATACACACACAGGGCATAAGCCTCTGAACCTTCTGTGTAAATAGAAATACTCTCGGAGAGTATAGTGGATACAACAACGGGCCTGCCACCCTAAGTGAACCAGCTAACACAACTAGTCTGGATGATGAGAGGTGGGGACAAACTATCGCTGGATGGTCAAAACCAGAGAGACAATAATTATTGACCTATAGCTGAGGACAATCCCCTCTGGAAACATTTTTGCCTCAAATAAGAGCCAAGAATGGTGGCAAGCCAAGAGTGGTGGCAAGAATGGTGCAAAAAGTATTGAGATCTAACCTAATTTAAATATTACATTTAAATACAAATTTAAATGAAGCTAACTCTTCATATAATAGACAATCTTAGTTTATAAGATTGTCCTTTTTACACTTCATGGATTGGAACAAAATGGTCAAAACCATATATCCTTAAGGCTAGTTCCTCAGCTCAGCCTTCTAAGTCAAAAGGCCGAAGATGGGATCCAGAAGTTCTGCTTAATTGGCTTTCTAATTTAAGTTGTCAGGATAACATATTCAAAACATCCCAAGGAACAACAGCAATCCTTTTATTAGCTCCTGGTCAGGGGGCGCTCTATAAAAATTACAGAAGCCTATCTTAGCATCTCTGTAGGCAGGGCAGTTTCTTGCCCACATCTGGATAAAGGACTGTGCCCCGTAAAGTGACTGCAGAAGTTAATGTCTAAGTATAGAAGAGAAATATTAGACAATTTAGTTTTAACTTTTTTATTGGCCAGACCACATCTGATATCCAGAACGGTAATAACGGGTTGCCTAAAAAAGCAAAACTACATGAGAAAGCAGGAGTTTCTGCCTTACTGATCCAAGGTAACCTCAGCAGGTTGGTTAGATAACCACCCAGTAATTACTTCCTAGGAAAGGCTGGAGAGGTGAATCACCTAAAAAAAAAAAAAAAAAAAAAAAAAAAAAAAAAAAAAAAAAACTATCGCTAGGAAATTGGCATAAGTAATAACAGATTTTCTTTTACTATTTTCTCAATACTACCAAATAATAATAATTAAGTACCTAATTGGAACTTATAAACCAAGTTTATTGGGTATTATTAAAATTACCTACAAAGCTTTAATTGTGACCTCAGGAATCAATTTAAGTGGGTTAAATTGAGGTTAAAATAGGAATTGTAGGGGCGAGTTGCACCAGAGGCATAGTTTAAGTTAAGGTTAGCATCAAATATGGCGTCCATAATAGACTTTTACTAGGGATTTGATAGTTCATTTGACCTTTTGTTATGGTTAAAGTTGAAGTTATAGTTAAAGTAAATTGGTGCAGCCCACCCTAGGAGAGTTGCTACTGCCCACTACCTCTCATTTTACTAATTGTTGTTTTAAATATGCCAAAAGGACATATTATAAAAGTTTTTTTGTCTTTTGGGAATTTATTTTATGCTTATAATATATATATACTGTTTATTTCCATATAACATTTGTGTTGTTGCAATTATTATTATTTTGCATTTAGGTATGATATTGATATTATACTAAATGTAACAAAGTTATTTCACATAGCGTTTTGTGTTTTGTCACCAGCAGATATCAAACAGGTCTTCATATCGACGCTGTGTTTATGTGAAAACACATAATATGATATTTTGCACTACAACAAAATAGTTATTATGTGTTGAAGCATAAACACAGCGTCGCAGGAAGAACTTCCTGGTGAAGACTATGAGCGGAGAAGCTAGTGTTGCCAAAACATATTAGCTGAGATCAAGGGTGGCAAACAGAGAAAATTGTCAGTAAGTAGAGACAATTAAGGTAAGTTTATGACAGTTTACAAGCGCAATCTTCATATCGACGCTGTGTTTATGCTTCAACACATAATAACTATTTTGTTGTAGTGCAAAATATCATATTTTTACAGGCAGATATCTCAGGATCTACCGAAGCTATATCTATGACATTTGGTATACTGCTTAAGTACTTGTATATTATTGCGTAGGTATAATTTTATCTTTGCACTCGCAATAGGGACCGTGCAGAGCGACGACACTGCCACAAGTGGCGAATAGCCGAAACTTTTACGAAAATTTTACTGTCAAGCTTTATTCAAGCTACGGAAAATTATAAGATTTCTTGAAAAATTTTAGTATTTTCAAGAATTGAAAATTGAAAAAAAGTTCTAATACATACAAGAAATATAAAGGCAAATCGAACGATGTAAAATTTTACTATTTTTCTGCCAAAGTATTCACATGCCTTTGCTAATTGAAAAACGAAAGAAATGGATCAAAGGCAGTAAAAACATAGGTAAGTATTTAAAAAGTTCCATGAATGTTATGTGTAGACTCGTAAAAACACTGAATTTTGTAGATTATAACCGTAAATTCATTTTTTATGAACACAATATGAACATAACCTATAACCGTTGCTTCTTTCAGTAAACATCCAAACTGGCTTCCATCTAAATTGATATACATACATAGGCACCGCTCATTTAATTGGCATAAAGTTGCATCAAAAGTAAGGATAATTTGGAGAAGTCCTGCCAGGAATTCAACACTGAGGATAGTATTGAACTTGAACCATCTTGTCAAAGTGTTGGTTCTCAAAAGGATGATTCTTCAAGTAGGAAAAAGATTAGTAGTGCAGTCTTTGTGTGTTATTTAAGAATACATAAATGGTGTTTGCACTGATGAGGTCCAGACTGAAATTAGTTAAAAATAGTGACAGACAAAATTTGTGAAGATGGTATCGATCGAATCGCAGAAGGTTGATGAAATAAAAGTATTTATTTTAGTGAACTTGTTTTATTTTATTAATCCACAAGCATTTTCAGTAAGATTATAAGTATTTTTGCATAGCTTCATTATTTTATTGCAATATTTATCAAGTTTTTACTTTCTATGCTGATGGATGCTATTAATTACTTTTTCAGATATTTTCTTAGTTAACTAGATAAGCTTTATACATTTTTCTTCTCTTCCGTTCTTTGTTTACGGGTAGAAAGTAGAAACCCTTAATATTATACTTAATATTTTAAAATTATACTTAATATTATAAATGCGAAAGTGTGTCTGTCTGTTAGCACTTCACGCCCAAACCGCTAAAACAATTTTGCTGAAATTCTGTATGGATTTACTTTGAGCCCCGGGAAAGAACAAAGGATACTTTTTATCCCGGGAAAATGTACGGTTCTCGCGCGATAAATGATTTTTGGCGCAACGGAGTTGCGGGCGTCATCTAGTCTTTAATACTTCGATCGCGGATTCTTGGAAATCTGTCGTTGTTCTCGCGGCCGCATGTGGCCACTTGGGAGTGTAAGTATTAAATCATTTTATAGTGTAAAACATAAAAAAACACTTATAAACTAGCCAGGGTCAAGGAGAATGCGAAGCCAAAGTCACTCACAAGTTACGTCTTTTACTCGCATCGTGGCGCTGCTGTCGAATTACGACGCCCTCTATAGTTTCTGCACGGTCCCTATAGGCACTGAGCTACAGCCTACAGGTGGGTCAAAAGTGCGTCGAAACGGTTCCTGTAAATAGTGCACGGCAAGCGCGCGGCCTGCTGGAACTTGGCCGCGCACGGCCGTGCGCTTTGAATTTTGATGTACACAATCTGTGAAAATTTCAAAAGTCTAGCTATAGCGGTTCTTGAGTTACAGCCTCAAGACATACAGACAGACAGACAGACAGACAGACTGACATCGAAGTCTTAGTAGTAGGGTTCCCGTTTTTACCCTTTGGGTACGGAACC
This sequence comes from Plebejus argus, assembly GCA_905404155.3. Lineage (NCBI taxonomy): Eukaryota > Metazoa > Arthropoda > Insecta > Lepidoptera > Lycaenidae > Plebejus > Plebejus argus. Next base: position 13,310,684 of record FR989927.1, on the reverse strand, counting down.
CTAAAAAGCAGCTGGATAGGGTCCCGTTTTAGGGTTCCTTAGTTAACCAAGTTTTATTGATTACAGAACCTTAAAACGGAACCCTAACCAGCTGATTTTTTGTATATTGATAGCTTGTTAGTTTTTACCCTTTGGGTACGAAACTCTAAAAACCATCTAAAAACCAACTCCAGGCAAATTACATGAGAAGCTACTACTAGTACATAGATACCTTGAAACCCTTAGCTCTAAATCTTGTAAAAAGGTTTTACCTTTGTACAATTTCCTGATCTCTATTATAATTACTTGAGTCAGACGCGGTAAGCTGTAACTCTGGAAGTAATGCCTCCACAGTGATTATGTACGTTCTGTAGTTATAATACGTAGAAAATATCAAATATGTAACGAATATCCGATACAAATAGTAATGTCATGGTTCAAGACAGGTTTGTGGGTTTGGGTTTGGGCATAATACAAGCGGGTGAAGGCGGGTGCGGCGCGGCGGGGGCTGTGCCGTTATGTGCGCGCGCGACGGCGCGGCGCGGCGTTGCCACGAAGCGGACGTGCTTCATTCAGTTGGTGCGCGAAAGTTGTTACACCTCTGCGTCACACGGTCGCATTTCCCTCACGCAAACACTTTTGGCATTTTTGGATACAATTGGCGAATTCAATATTGTTTCAAAATACAATAATTAATCATATTAACGTTCTATGCTATGTCAAATACGCGACTTATCAGTGCCTTTAATGCAATCGTAATAGTGTTAAATGAAAGTAAGCTGTAACTTGTAAGTGACGTCAGGCCCGGCAACAGTGATCATATGTTTAACACGGATGCAGTGTTGGAATTTAATGTAGATTGTTTTGGTGATGGACTATGATTAGTTGGATCTGTTTATCTGGTGGTTCCTGAGAGTGACGAAAGAGCGCAAGAGCTCTTTGAAAACCATGCGTGGAAAAAGATGAACCAAGATGCCGAAAGCTTGGTAATATCACATTTTTATTTTGTGTCGTATCCACACTTTATTTAAGATCTAGCAGACTTGTCAGACTAGACGTTGTCCTAGTTTGTACACACGTCTCAGACACTTTTTAAAATAAGCTGTTACAATCTGGACTATACAAATACTTAATTGGAAAACATTATCTAATTGTCCTCGACTTTTTAACCGACTTCCAAAAAGGAGGAGGTTATAATAATATTATGTTCGTCTGTTTTTACCCGACTACGGCGAAGCAAAAAGGAGGGTTATGATTTTGACCTGTATGTATGTATGTATATGTACATGTATGTTCATCTGTTCCCTCGTAACTTTAAAACTACTAATCCGATTTGGACAAATAAGGTGTCATTGGAAGCCTCTTGATCGTCCGCTGCACAGATTAAAGTATTATAGAGTAGTCCGCTGGTTATAGGCTACATGACGTTACGTTAAATTGACCTTAGTGCCATCTAGGGGGCAATAAAGGAAATACCAAAAATTTTTTTTTCTGACGGTGTCGTGGGGGGTATCAAAATTGGTATCAAATGAAAGAGCTTTGTTAGCACATTTTAAATACATAATATTATGTAATTGATGTAAGCATTATTAGCTATTTCTTACGGGTTTGCCTGCAATCACCTGATAATTGCAAAATTTCATAAAATCAGTTCAATACAATATCAAACAGTAAAAAATATTTATCCTCGATCATATTTTGAGGAATTGCAATGATTAAGAAAATCGAGCGAATCGCAGCCCCAAAAAAATTTAAATAAAAATAAAGTTTAAAAAACTAAAACCCGACTACTAAAACACGCTCTAAAATGAGTAAAAAGTACGAAACAAGAAAATAGTAGGTAATGGAAGTTTATAGGATAGCCGGCGTCGTATGCCACCTACTGTAGCAAAACAGTTGATAATAATAAAATTAAAAGGGCATATACGACCACGGCTATCCTATTACTTCCATTACTTTTTTCTTGTTTCGTACTTTTTACAGCGTGTTTTAGTAGTCGGGTTTTAGTTTTTTAAACTTTATTATTATTATCTAAACCATTTTTAGGGTTCCGTACCCAAAGGGTAAAAACGGGACCCTATTACTAAGACTTCGATGTCTGTCCGTCCGTCTAACTCAAGAACGGTAATAGAGTAGGTAGTACGGTAGTACGGTAGAGTAGTACGGTAGAGAGTTGAAATTTTCACAGATCATGTTACATATCTGTTGCCGCTATAACTAAAATAAATAAATAAAATAAAATGAATATTTAAGGGGGGCTCCCATACAACAAACGTGATTTTTTTGGCCTTTTTTGCTCTATATTCAAAAATTGTTACAGGTAGGTACTTGAATTTTTCACAAAATCCTTAGTTACATGTGTACTTTAATATTTTATAATAATATTAAAATAAAATAAAAAATTAAGGGGGGCTCCCATACAAAAAACACGATTTTTGGTCTAATTTTGCTCTATAATGGTACAGAACCCTTCGTGCGCGAGTCCGACTCGCACTTGGCCGATTTTTAAGTACAATCTACACCGCGCCGCTAGCCGCTAGTCGCTGTAGGGCCGAAGCGATTTTCCCGCACATGCGTATTTTCTTGTCGGCGGAGTGTATTTTCCATGTCGACTTGTCGAGAGTCGAGACTCGAGCCTCTCCATACAATGTGGCGTGTGCATTCTGACAGACCGTGCGCGTCCTCCGGCGAGCTCGCAAGGGCTATGTGATTCGGAAAAACAAATATATTTTCTGATAAATAATTCGATGTACATAATCTAGTGTTATGCACAAGTGCGTTTCCAAGTGAAAAATTTGTAGTTGTGTAATCTTGTTGGACATTATATTTTGGTAGCGTGGATTTCATACGATATTACAATAATTAGGGTATGTAGATTGTAGATGGCTCATGACAGTCATGGTAGTAAGTAAATTCGCCCATGCGACGCGCCGTAGTCAATGCCAAAATAAGTGAAGAACAATAATATTTCAGAGATATCAAGTTTAAATTCAGCAAAAGATACGGTATATTCATCTTTTGTACTTCTTCTCCTTCCTGAGACGAATTTCTTTACTAATTGAGGTTTAATAGACATAATTTTTAGGGATCCGTACCCAAAGGGTAAAAACGGGACCCTATTACTAAGACTTCGTTGTCTGACCGTCTGTCTGTCTCCAGACTGTACCTCAAGAACCGCTAATAGCTAGACTTCTGAAATTTTCACAGATTGTGTACCTATATCAGCTGTTGCCGCTATGACAACAAATACTGAAAACAAAATAAAATTAATATTTAAGGGGGGCTCCCAAACAACAAACGTAATTTTTTCGGCCTTTTTCGCTCCATCAATAATGGAAAGATGTAATATGTAATTCTATTATTGTCCTTTTTAGGGTTCCGTAGCCAAAATGGCAAAAAAGGAACCCTTATACTTTATAGATTCGTCATGTCTGTCTGTCCGTCTGTCCGTCCGTCCGTCCGTCCGTCCGTCCGTCCGTCCTTTTCTCCGAAACTATTAGAGCTACACTATTGAAACTTGGTAAGTAGATGTAGTCTGTGAACCGCATTAAGATTTTGATGCAAAAATGGAAAAATTATTAAAAATTTTAGGGGTTCCCATAGGTACAACTGAAACAAAAATATTTTTTTTTCGTCTAACCTATGCGTGTGGGGGGTATCTATGGATAAGTCTCCAAAAATCATATTGAGGTTTCTCATATCATTTTTTTCTAACCTGAATAGTTTGCGAGAGAGATTCTTCCAAAGTGCTAAAATGTGTGTCCCCCCCCCTCTAATTTCTAAAGTAGAGGCATGATAATTCTAAAAAAAATATATGATGTAGATTACTATAAAAACTACCAACGAAAATTGGTTTGAACGAGATATCTAGCCAGTAGTTTTTTTTATACGTCATAAATGGTAAACCTTAATCTAAATTTCATTAAATCGACTGAAATATAAAAATAAATCAAAAACCTTTTAATGTCATAAAAATAAACCTTATTGCTGCTGCGGAACCCTTCATGGGCGAGTCCAACTCGCACTTGGCCGCTTTTTTATTGTTCTTGCCCTTTTTGCTAAATAATTAAAGCTTATTTAAAATGTCTACGAAATAATGAGTACATAATAGAGCCTTTAAAGGAATAGTACAAGTTGGGGACCGCTCCCTTCCTCAATTATCCAATTTCATCATCGACGGTGGTCGGTGATCTACTATTCGGATACATAATATTATGTATAGCTATTACCTAGTCCTAGAGCAAGTGTTTTCAACTGCACTTCTTTTTACGTGCATAATTATAACTTTGTCTTTCTATAGACCTCTTACTAGATAGAAATAGAAGAATAACACCCCTCTTTCTTGTCAAATTTTGTAAAATTAGGATGTATTTTTTCCTATGCCTAACAATATTTACCACAACCATGTAATATGGTGTTTAAAACGCAATTTTCGCCTCAAAATTTGCATTTAATTGATACGATAAATTTTAATTTACCCATGACTCAAAAACGAAACAATTGGCGTTTTTCATTGTACTTCGCACGGCTAAGTTATTCCGATTTCCTTATATCGTCAAAAACATTATGTAGATATTCCTCGAATGACTCGGCATTGACTACGTAGCGTCTGCGTAATACTTACTGAAAGAAGCGATATTCAGTTAGATAACACCTGGGTGAATTGACGCGTGTGATGTTATAAAGAAACATGAGTGAATTAGGTGTAGTAGATCAGTCGGGGAGGCCGGGCGTGGGGGGTTGAGGAGCGATGCTGGTGCGAGGGTGCGCGGCTGGCGACCTGCGGAGCTCCATCGCGGAGCGCACCAAGGCGCTGGCGGCCAAGTGCCATGCCCTGCGTTCGCCGGCCCGCGACCATCGCAGCCAGGAGCGCCGCCGCACCAGATACCGCAAGTCCCAGACGCGATGGTATGTGAAGGTTAGTTGCGCTCTTCGGCCACGTCACCCACCACCACGAATGTTTACCCGCAGGCTACGTCTGTAATAGAGATTAGGTAATTTTAATGAGAGTGACTATGTACTTATTGCCATACCATATTATTATGTCAGGCATGCCCATTATTTAAAGATCAATATGTCATGCCAGTACATACTGTATTTTGCATGTATAGTAGCCGAAATGATGCAAGTTAGTTTAGTTTTTCATCCACGACCCCGTGACAACCTTTCGGTGACGGTCACCGGTTTCATTGAAACCAAGCCTGCTATTTCGCAGGAGCTGCAGGTAGGGGCGCCGACTCCGTGGGTGCTCGGGTGCTCCAGCGACCAGCACCCACGAGAGGTAAGTTAGTAAGTGCGGACCACCCACGATTATGTATTCTAAAATAATTTTCTTTGTCATCTTTTAACTATAGGTACCTAAATATTGTCTAATACGCGCGCCTAAAAACAAACCAAGCCGCTCTCACGCACGTCGGTTATTGAGGTACAGCCTGGAGACAGGCAGACAGACGGATAGACATCGAAGTCTTAGTGATAGGGTCCCGTTTTTACCGTTTGGGTACGGAGCCCTAAAAACAGGAGCACCCACAAGAATTTTAAAAACTCGGCGCCCCTGGCTGCAGGGGCAATTTTATAGTGAGTAGTGAGTAGTGACTAAGTGTAAGCGTAGCACACAAGAGAACTCTTTCTGCCTATACTTATAACTTCATAAGTAATAACTAATAAGTTAATAACACAATGGAATTTCAGAATTTGTACAGCAAATCGTCGATCGTCAGTCGTTATCGTCATCTACTTTTTTAGTTTTTAACAAGAAACTGATGAGTTTACCGGAAACTGACACTTGATTCATCGATGAATCGATAAATATTATCACTATCTTTGTAACTTGTAAGCACTTCATGACATTACTTGTGGATATTATAGTGGATGAGATAATATTATTATGCCGATTGCCGATACATCTTAGCAAAATATGTAAAAATGATAATATTTTAGAATTCGACTTTCAGTACTGAGCGACCTGATAAAGGACATATAAGAACGCTTTCTATCCTGGTAGCTTCCGAAAAAAGAACAAAATCGGCCCATCTACACGCAGACACGCACGCACACACATACAGACAGACATGTAAACTTATAACACTCCATTTTTCGTCGGAGCCTCGGAGGTTAAAATGCATTAGGTATATTTTTTGGGATTCCCTCGAGCCTCCCTTCCTCCCCCCTCCCTCGTTATTTATAGACGTCAAACTTGTATCGGAGTGAAGTAAGAAAAGGTTACACAAGTATAGGCTGTATCAATAAGAATCCGTTTAGTCCGCAAAAAAATGTGAATGATTAGGTCTGTTATGTACGACGCGCGTCGTAAAAAGATTTGAGTCATGTTTGCAGAATGCAGGCTGTAGTATCGATTGCAGAGGTGTAGGGAGCAACGACCTACGCTCCCAGACCTAGTTCAGCTGTTTTTAATTCCTACGATATTATACATTCATTATTCAGCCTCAAACCTAGATAATATTTAAAGCAAGTGTTTTATAAATATGTAACTACATGTTTTTACTTTGTATGCTAACTTGGTAGTGTGTGAATTTTTGTAAGGAGACAAATTCTTAACAAAAAGACTTGTCGAAATGTAGGTACTTTATATAAAAATATTAAGTTTTAAGGGCCCCCGCAGATATACAATTTCTAGTTGTACAACTACAGTCAACTACAATTTTTAAATGAAAAAAATAACATGAGAACTTTATTAATTCGAGATCCCGCCTGTCATGACTTTCTTGACAGACTGTAGTTGTACAACTAGAAATTGTATATCTGGGGGGGCCCTAAATGTGCCATTTGCAATTATTGAAATGACCAAAAATCAACTGTTAACTAAATACATTTATAATGGAACCTTTGAATTTTGAAAATAAGAGTGTACGTCATATTGTGATCTGGTCTCTGAGGGGTATTTATTTATTTTTATTTTTTATTTTTTTATTTTTCGGAAAACATACAGTGTTTATTAAATTTATAGAAGGCTGTATAAAATCTAGACACCATTTACACGTTTTCACATTTAGAAACTAATTAATTGCGAAAGCTTACAAAAACTTACAAAAACTCACTTAGAAAAATAATAGTTTTTAGAAAGGTACAGACAGGTTTGTAATTATTATGAATTTAGTAATAACTTATAAAAGATATATATTTGTTATCAAACGACAGTCAGAGAACACCGTTAAACCAATGGTTAGATATAAGTATAGTTGGGAACTTGGGAATTATTGGGATCTGGTCTCTGAGGGGTATAGTTGGGAACTTGAGAATTATTGGGATCTGGTCTCTGAGGGGTATAGTTGGGAACTTGGGAATTATTGGGATCTGGTCTCTGGGGGGTATAGTTGGGAACTTGGGAATTATTGGGATCTGGTCTCTGAAAGGTATAGTTGGGAACTTGGGAATTATTGTGATCTGGTCTTTGAGGGGTATAGTTGGGAACTTGGGAATTATTGTGATCTGGTCTCTGAGGGGTATAGTTGGAAACTTGGGAATTATTGTGATCTGGTCTCTGAGGGGTATAGTTGGGAACTTGGGAATTATTGGGATCTGGTCTCTGAGGGGTATAGTTGGGAACTTGGGAATTATTGGGATCTGGTCTCTGAGGGGTATAGTTGGGAACTTGGGAATTATTGGGATCTGGTCTCTGAGGGGTATAGTTGGGAACTTGGGAATTATTGGGATCTGGTCTCTGAGGGGTATAGTTGGGAACTTGGAAATTATTGGGATCTGGTCTCTGAGGGGTATAGTTGGGAACTTGGGAATTATTGGGATCTGGTCTCTGAGGGGTATAGTTGGGAACTTGGGAATTATTGGGATCTGGTCTCTGAGGGGTATAGTTGGGAACTTGGGAATTATTGTGATCTGGTCTTTGAGGGGTATAGTTGGGAACTTGGGAATTATTGGGATCTGGTCTCTGAGGGGTATAGTTGGGAACTTGGGAATTATTGGGATCTGGTCTCTGAGGGGCATAGTTGGGAACTTGGGAATTATTGGGATCTGGTCTCTGAGGGGTATAGTTGGGAACTTGGGAATTATTGGGATCTGGTCTCTGAGGGGTATAGTTGGGAACTTGGAAATTATTGGGATCTGGTCTCTGAGGGGTATAGTTGGGAACTTGGGAATTATTGGGATCTGGTCTCTGAGGGGTATAGTTGGGAACTTGGGAATTATTGGGATCTGGTCTCTGAGGGGTATAGTTGGGAACTTTGGAATTATTGTGTCCCGTAGCCCGGGCACGGGAGCAATAAATTTAGTAGAGAGAGATGAATAAAAATACTATTTAACAATTAACAAATTTATTTAAGTAATAAAAAAAATAGCCTAGACAGCGGAGAGCGGGTACGCGGGGAACGAAAATTAGCCTCAGACAATTTCTAGATCTCTAATATACGGGTCGTGGGGGAAAACACTGCACTTAACTCGCACAAATCAGCAACGAGCGGGACTCCAGCTCCGCAGGTCTCCAATTGTTTTCGACAGCGCGCAGTGGTTGAGGCCGGCTGTTATTGGCCTAGCTCCCGTAGAGGTGGCAGTGTGTGGCAGGGTGTGGCCCAGGTAGGAGCGTCAGACAGACGGCATGGGCAGCACGTGGTCGTCTCAAGGCGGCAGGCCGAGCTCTCTTAGCCCAAACAGGGTTCCAAACAGAGTTCCAAACAGAGTTCCAAACAGAGTTCCCCTGGAACGTTACGGACCAGAGTCTTAGGCGGAGTGTTCACGCTGCTGATGGCCCGCCAAGCACGTGTTTCCCGAAGACCGGAGAGCACGTGGTTGTGGGTCCATCACAAACGTTACTTACTCATAAAAAACAGTAATAATTTAGACACAGAAACACAAAATACAACAGTAGTAGTAAAAAGGTTAACGAACTTTTGACAACGAAAACTAGGTCATTGCCAATTTTGTTATGACAGATAGAATACCAAAATAATAATATTATGACCACGGCAAGAAAATCTAGTTTGCATGTTTAATATTTTAAAATAGAATCAAATAAAACAAGTAAAAGAAAGTGAACACGTGGCCTGTCACAAAAGACAAAGAAATTTTACAATTTAGACAAAATACTTGATTTTCGCCACAATAAAAACAAAAACAAAATGCAGAATTACAGTTAAATAGTAAAATGAATTAAACGACAAATAACTAGAAAAATTCTACAAACACGACACATAACATATAACACTCACCAATATTGGGGATGATTTTGAAGTGAAATAAAAAAGGATTTTTACAAGATGTCGCCCGGTTTTTATAGTTCCGGGACGACATATTTTTTTTAATGTTGCCAGTTAATAAGTGTTAAAGGAATAAAGATATGAAGTCTAAGTTTACTCCGAGTTAATGGAATATTATATGTTTTAAGAAAATAACTTCAGATGTTATTGAAAATAATCAATCCTTTTATTTAATCCGGAAATAATTAAATAAAAGGGGAAAATATAGCATAAAAAGGATATCGATAAAACTGTAGTAGTTACACCATTACCCAAAAGATGGCGCTACTGACCTCATTTCGAGTTATCTTCAGCTCTAAAACTGTTAGGCGTAAAAGTTAAAAAATCGCCTAATAGATGTCGCTATGCGACATATCCCCCCTCGCTAGCTAAGGATTTTTCATGATAAAGGAAAAATCCTGAAAATAGCTAAGCTAGAAAAAGTGGGAAAACAAAGAACTAAAACAAAGGGGAAAAAGCAAAAATAATAGCCCTTTGGAAAAAAACTAACAGCAGCCCTTAAAAAGGCCCTTTGAAAATAAAGGAAAAAAAAATACAGCCCCTTGGAAAAAAGGAAAAAATTTAAATGGTTTCCCTTTAGGAAAAAAGGAAAAAGAAACCGCCTTTTAGAAAAAAAAAAAGGGAAAAAAAAAAAAAAATACAAACTATTAAAAGTTTGGAAAATGAGGCCAAAATGGAAAAAAAAAATATTTGGGGAAAATGGTGAAATGGGAAAATGGTGAGACAATTCCTGTGTCAGCGCGCGAGTAATTTTGACCAGAGATTCATAAATCACTTACATACATCAACTTACATTTTTGCAGCTCGGTCATATACAAAGACGCGAGACGCCCTAGCACACGAGTATTATCCTACGAATATGAGAAGGATAACACCCAAAAAAAGGTCGTAGATGGTACTGTACACAACTATAACGTTTGATTTAGCAAACGATACAGCAACTAAGCGAGGCGCGAGACAAAAGGTCTTACCTAATTAAACAAAAAAAAATTAAGGTTAAATGAAAAGGAAATTAAAATTTAAAATTTTTAGATAATTTAAGGTCTTTTAAGTGCCAAACACCAAGGTCTTTACCTTGCATGTCCTGCAATTCGTAAACTAAAGGAGAACGTTTACCTACGACTCTACATTTTATAAATTTAGGTGCTAACTTTTTACTAAAGTATTTATCTTTATCGCTAAGGAAATAAGTTTTCTTAAAAACAAAATCTCCTACGTTAAATTCGGCAGGCTGGCGACGTAAATTATACTGCGAGGTGTTCTTAACGTGGGCTTGCCAAAGACGCATCTGTACGTTGTCAAAGATGGACGACATACAACCTAGATTTTCTGCGTAGGCGTCGCGAGGTGCAAAAATAAGGTCGTTGGTGCTGTCGGTATCGAGGTAGTGAGAACCGCAGGACACCAATTCCCTACCGAAAGTTAGAAATGACGGTGTGAATCCTGTCACCTCGTTTACAGAGTTATTGATGGCAAATTGTATCTCTGGGATATGTAAATCCCACGACCTATGGTCGTCTTCCACGTAAGTAGAGATACATGTAATAATAGTTCTATTATACCGCTCGACAGTATTAACCTGAGGAGTATAACGCGGGGTTAAGTACACTTTAGGTATATTATATTTTTTAAAGAGCCTATTAGTCTCATTGCTAATAAACTGGGGACCGTTGTCCATAATTACAGTTTGAGGAATACCGTGAACTAAGAAAACGTTTTCCTCTAAAATTCTAGTAATAATATCAGAAGTAGCACGTTTCATAGGAAAGATAAGACAAAATTTAGAAAAACAACACGTAACAACTAAGATAAAATTGTTACGCCTCCTAGTAACAGGCAGAGGTCCCATTATATCCACAGAAATGACCTGAAAAGGTCGCGCACAGTCTTTAGGTCGGCCCATCTCGCCTAGGACTTTATGGTTCTGGGACTTGTACTGCAAACATTTGGAGCACTGCGAAACATATGCAACTACGTCGCGGTACATATTCGGCCAAAAGTAATTTAGAGCGAGCCGCCTATAAGTTTTAAAAATTCCCATGTGACCAGCAGTAGGTTCATCATGGTTAGAACGAATAACATCAGTGCGAAATTCTTTAGGAACTACCTCTTTCCAAGAAAACTCAGAAGTTAAGTTATGTTTATTTTTAGATAGTCTAAACAATTTATTATCTTTAATAGAAAAGTTAGGGAAAGAAGTTGGCGAGCTATTACAGCCGTTAAAAATATTTAAATACCAGGTATCAGTACCGGTATAGTTTTTCCAAGAGGTAGAAATAGCATTAACAGTTACCGCGCGAGAAAGAGCGTCCGGAATAACGTTGTCGCTGCCTTTACGGTGTTTAATTTCAAAGTTAAATTCCGACAACCTAACACACCAGCGGGCTAGTCTGCCAGTGGGGTTGGACAAGGACAAGAACCATTTAAGAGCACTATGGTCAGTATAAACAGTGAACTTTTTACCGTTCTCTAAGTAACAGCGCCAATGTTCCAAAGCTACTAAAACAGCTAACGTCTCGCGCTCAGTGATGCCGTAAAGTCTCTCCTGCTTGGTGAGTGAGCGACTCATGTAGGCGACGGGGTGTTCCTTGCCATCGAACTTTTGGGTGAGCATGGCCCCTACACCGTAGCTACTGGCGTCCGTATGTACTTCGAAGGGTTCGTCGTACTTCGGACAGCGCAGTACCGGCGCGGAGACCAAGCACTCCTTCAGTTTGGTGAACGCCGCGTCCGCCTCTGAAGTCCACTCAAAAGGAGGGGCATCCTTACGCGTAGACGTAAGCTTATTTAAGGGCCCTGCCAAAGTACTAAAATTAGGCACAAACCGTCTGTACCAAGTGGCAGTACCAAGAAAACGCTTAACACTCTTTCTACAAGTGGGCGTAGGAAAATTAACAATCGCGGCGACCTTGTCAGGGTCAGTACGAAGACCGTTGCCGTCGATAACATAACCTAGGTATTTTAATTGAGGCCTAAAAAATTTACACTTTTCAAATTTTATAGTAAGGTTAGCCTCTCTGAGAGTTTGAAGAACTCTCAGGAGCGTAGCTACATGCTCGTGAAAGGTTTCACTAATGATAACCACGTCGTCCACGTAACAAAAGGTTTTAGGGCCAAAACTACCGAATAGGGAGTCCACCAAACGTTGTTGCGTGGCGGGTGCGTTGGTCAACCCGAAAGCCATACGCTTAAATCTAAACATACCGCGACCAGGAACGTAAAAAGCGGTCTTATCACGGTCGGACTCCTCAATAGCCGTCTGCCAGAAGCTGTTAGAAAGATCAATAGTTGACAAGTAATGAGCGTCATGTAAACTATCTAAGATTTCAGAAACATAAGGTAAGCTATAGGCGTCTTTCTTAGTCACAGAATTTAATTTTCTACTGTCTAGACAAAACCTAAATTCGCCAGTCTTTTTAGGGACGACTAGGACAGGAGAACTCCACGCAGATTGACACGGTTCGATCACGTCCATCGCCAACATTTCGTCAACCTGTTCAGCCAAAATCCGCTGTTTTTCAGGCGACATCCTATAGTAACGTTGGCGAATGGGTAACGCGTCACCGGTGTCAATCTTGTGGGTTATCAAAGAATTTAACCCTAAGCCCTTCTCTTCAAAAGAAATCGACTTAAATTGTCGAATGATATCATCGGCCACCGAACGCTCCGAGGGGTTAAGATGTTCGTACCCATTGATAACCGGTTTGGTCACTGGATTAGAAGTGACGTTTTGTTCGGAAGCCGCACTAGTAATAGAATTAAGGTATTTAGGGCAAAGCTTAAAAGTACGCCAAAAGTCGATACCTAAAATAAGGTTGCTAGTAACCTCTGGTACTACATAAAATTTTAATAAGTGAAATTGATCTTCAAAAGTAACAGGTAAATTTATATAACCGATAGATTTTAAAGTTTGACCACCAGCTGCAAAAATAGAAATATTATTATTATCAGTTATGAGCTGATAACCTCTATTAATAATATCTAAATGAGAATTATTTCCCAGTAAAGAAATGCAAGAACCGGAATCTAAAAGACCGCATATGCGAAAAGAGTCTATAAGTATATTGACATAAGGTCGAGAATCAGAGTTATTATCCCGGACCGTGTTCACTGAATAGTATTTAAAAAACATGCCTACAGTATTGAGCCATTGTTTCCAATCTTCTAGATCGGTAGTGTGGCTAGAAGGCTGAACACGATCCGAACTAACTAGTTTTTTGGACCGGTAGGAGTAGGCTTGCGGCAACGAGGGCAAGCAGGACGCTTAACACCTGGACTCCCACAGCCAAAACAAAATATTTCTGACCTATCCTTCGGACATTCTTCAAAAGTATGAGAATCAACTTTACATCGAAGACAAAATTTTGGAACCGATTGTAAACTAGAAACTTGTTTGTTTTTGTTATTATTAAAATTATTAGAATTAAAATTATTAGAATTAAAATTATGAGAATGTTGCCGAAACTGTTTATTTAATTTGAAATTATTAAAAGAATTATTATTATTAGGTTTACCACTAGATTTATTTTCAGTACTACTAGGTTTATAAGCTAGGTCCGGTGCCAAAGTCTCCGTTGTGACCTTCGGAGGTTCGTGGTACAACGTTAACCGAGACTGCACATCCTCATAGTTTTTGCAGACCGACTTCAGCTGTTCTATAGAAGTAACTCCAGGAGACGAAGCTAGTATGTTAGCGTAGCAAGGTTTAATATTATGGAGGAGTATCTCTAACTTCTCACCCTCCTCGACCGGCTTAGTGAGGCGAGAGAAGAGGCCCTCCATAATAGCTACATAAATAGTGATGTTCTCTGTTTCGCCCTGTGTACGACTACGAATCTCATTCATTAGCCTGTATTCGTAACTAGGCTTGTCAAAGTCAGTATACAAAAGGTTTAAAAGCTCTGCCCAACTATTAACTTTTCGGTAGATGCTACGGTACCAATGCAAGGCATCACCAGTAAAGAGGTCAAAAGCATGAGAAAGAATTTTAGAATCATCAATGTTATGTTGTGTACAGTACTCATTAACACGAGATATGAAAGCACGGACACAAGACTTGCCATCAAATTTAAGTTTAAGATCTGAAAATAATTTTTTATTCTCACACTGGACTGTGATATTCAGTGGAGGTACAGTGGGAGAAGGAGTAGAACCAGGCAAAACAGTGCAACTACCAGAGTTTTTAAGTTTATTAAGTAAACCCAAATAATTTTTAAAAGTATCAAGGCAACTATTGTATCTATCAATAAAAGGATCATTATTAGAAATAGAAATTCTATTAATTCTGTACTCTAAATGTACTAAGTAATTCTCCGCCCGGAGCAACGCATTGGGAGCTGGGTGAGAGTCGAGTTGTTGTTTGACTTTGTCAAGCGTAGCCTCAACTCCCAACAGGTCGTCCCGGACGGGAATAGTAGACTCTAAAATGTCCTCCGATGGATATTCCTCGACCAGTTTTGAAATTTGCTTTCTTAAGTCAGCAACAGTAGCAGCTGGTGTTTCATTTCTAATAAGTACTTCATACTCCAACTCAGACTTTTGGAGTGAAATAAATTTAATTTTGGCAGACATATTTAAAAGTTAAATTTCAGAGAAAAAAAAGAAAAGTTGAAAATAAATTTCTCAAAAGTTAAAAAACAATAAAAAGAGAACCCTATTGGTGAGTGAGATATACTGTGTTTGTAGATATCACAAAACAATCTAAACAAAAGTATAAAGTATTGTACAACTTAATACTTTACACAAAATAACAGAAGAACAGAACACAACAAGTTACTGACTGACTGACTGTTTAAGTAAAATTATAATATTTAAAATAAAAGTGAAATGCCACAAAATAAAATTAAAAGTTAAGTTTAAAAAGTTAAAGTTAATTGGCAAATATAAATCAATAAAAAGGCAAAGAGAATTTAGAATTTAGAGGTTATGTTTTATATTAGGGTGAAATTTATTCCAAAAAAAGTAAAAAGCCAAAACACATAAGTGTTACAGAAGGTAACACTGCTGTGTGCGCAAGAAAATGTGTGTGAATGAGTGAGGGTGTGTAGGGGGTGTGTAAATGTGTAGTGTAGTGTAAATATTATATATATAGAATTTAAATATTTAACAATTTAAGAGGCAACAGTGCCACAAAAGTTAAGAGGGAATATTCCCAAAAAGAGAAATAACCAGCAAAGGTATATTTCTTTAAAAAAATATATATATAGTATATACCTTTTTATAGAAAAGGTATATATAAATAAAAGATTATAAATATAAAAGAATATAATAAATAAATATAATACAGTGTGTAGTAAGAGGTGTCTTTTTCTGCCTCTTACACAACCTGGACACCAGCAGAATGCGGCCAATTCTACCCCGGGCCGATACAGGGAATAAGAGTAAAATAAAAAAAGAAAAGAACTTACTGGAACAGTCAGTACAGTAGGACAACACAAGACACACACACACACTGAACTCACAACCACGCAGAGACCAAGAAACGACTGAGGCTAATAAATTATATAAAAAAAAAACCGAGTGGGCGCCAATTGTCCCGTAGCCCGGGCACGGGAGCAATAAATTTAGTAGAGAGAGATGAATAAAAATACTATTTAACAATTAACAAATTTATTTAAGTAATAAAAAAAATAGCCTAGACAGCGGAGAGCGGGTACGCGGGGAACGAAAATTAGCCTCAGACAATTTCTAGATCTCTAATATACGGGTCGTGGGGGAAAACACTGCACTTAACTCGCACAAATCAGCAACGAGCGGGACTCCAGCTCCGCAGGTCTCCAATTGTTTTCGACAGCGCGCAGTGGTTGAGGCCGGCTGTTATTGGCCTAGCTCCCGTAGAGGTGGCAGTGTGTGGCAGGGTGTGGCCCAGGTAGGAGCGTCAGACAGACGGCATGGGCAGCACGTGGTCGTCTCAAGGCGGCAGGCCGAGCTCTCTTAGCCCAAACAGGGTTCCAAACAGAGTTCCAAACAGAGTTCCAAACAGAGTTCCCCTGGAACGTTACGGACCAGAGTCTTAGGCGGAGTGTTCACGCTGCTGATGGCCCGCCAAGCACGTGTTTCCCGAAGACCGGAGAGCACGTGGTTGTGGGTCCATCACAAACGTTACTTACTCATAAAAAACAGTAATAATTTAGACACAGAAACACAAAATACAACAGTAGTAGTAAAAAGGTTAACGAACTTTTGACAACGAAAACTAGGTCATTGCCAATTTTGTTATGACAGATAGAATACCAAAATAATAATATTATGACCACGGCAAGAAAATCTAGTTTGCATGTTTAATATTTTAAAATAGAATCAAATAAAACAAGTAAAAGAAAGTGAACACGTGGCCTGTCACAAAAGACAAAGAAATTTTACAATTTAGACAAAATACTTGATTTTCGCCACAATAAAAACAAAAACAAAATGCAGAATTACAGTTAAATAGTAAAATGAATTAAACGACAAATAACTAGAAAAATTCTACAAACACGACACATAACATATAACACTCACCAATATTGGGGATGATTTTGAAGTGAAATAAAAAAGGATTTTTACAAGATGTCGCCCGGTTTTTATAGTTCCGGGACGACATATTTTTTTTAATGTTGCCAGTTAATAAGTGTTAAAGGAATAAAGATATGAAGTCTAAGTTTACTCCGAGTTAATGGAATATTATATGTTTTAAGAAAATAACTTCAGATGTTATTGAAAATAATCAATCCTTTTATTTAATCCGGAAATAATTAAATAAAAGGGGAAAATATAGCATAAAAAGGATATCGATAAAACTGTAGTAGTTACACCATTACCCAAAAGATGGCGCTACTGACCTCATTTCGAGTTATCTTCAGCTCTAAAACTGTTAGGCGTAAAAGTTAAAAAATCGCCTAATAGATGTCGCTATGCGACAATTGTGATCTGGTCTTTGAGGGGTATAGTTGGGAACTTGGGAATTATTGGGATCTGGTCTCTGAGGGGTATAGTTGGGAACTTGGGAATTATTGGGATCTGGTCTCTGAGGGGTATAGTTGGGAACTTGGAAATTATTGGGATCTGGTCTCTGAGGGGTATAGTTGGGAACTTGGGAATTATTGGGATCTGGTCTCTGAGGGGTATAGTTGGGAACTTGGGAATTATTGGGATCTGAATTCTTGAGAACTCTATGAAAGACGTAAAAACTAAAGAGTCATTTTAAATCACACATCTTGGTCTACTCTAAATTACCTAAAATATAATGTTATGAGTAATTTACCGTGATTAGGAAGTGGTGAAATAATTATGCGAACTACCTATATAAGCTACGGAACTCCTGAACCCACTTTGGGAATCTTGGTTGTAGTGCAAGCTAGACTTACTCCCATGGGCGCCGGCAGAAATAATTTCCAAGGGGCGCAGATTTTAGTTTTCTTTCATTTCTTTTTACGAACAAAAGTGACTGTCGTTTTACGTCAACAGAAAACATTAGCGCCGAAACATTATGAACTGTCTTTGTATGGCATGGTAATAGGGTTATAGACGGCTTTTTATTTCAATAATTCCTGTTGATCCCAAGATTCCCAAGGGGTGCAAGTGCACCACCTGGCACCCCCCTGCCGGCGCTCATGCTTACTCCCTTATTAAGTATTTAACAAAAGAAGCACAGAACTAACCATGAAAGTCAGCTGTCCTTGTCAGGTCGTGTGATTTTTTAATGTGTACCTTTACCTTTTTTTATGATGTACCTTTGTACAAAACACATATTTTTTAGTTTGTGTGTACATAAATTGTAAAATAAATAAAATGTAAGACCCCGAACTTTAAAAGGGCCAAGAGGGTTCTGTATAGTGAGGTTGCCGAGTGTCGACCAACCGCGACCGTTACGGTTGTGAGTTGTGGTTGTGACCACGTTGTGACGCTGATGACGACTGATTAAAAAATGTCTAATTTAAAAAATTAACGTGAGTAGGTAGTAGGTACTCACGTACGCTCGTACGCACGTACCTGACGTAGACTAGACGTCTTCTAAGTTACTGTCTGCAGCGACTTATATTTACCCCTCAGTCAGGGCGGAGGAGGAGCCGGGCATTTGCCTAGAGCGGCAAAAAATAGGGGCGGCAAAATTGACTTCTTTCCATCTTCAAGTTGTATATTGGAAATATTTAAGTACACATTTTACTTAAACATTCCTCCCATTCCCAACAAAACTATAGCTTATGACTGATATGGTTTTCTTTATGGTATAAAGGGCGGTGAAAATTATCTTAGCCTATCAAGAGTTTATGTAGCAGAGTCAATAAAATCAGCATGCACAGGATTATGGTAGCGTAAAATAATTATTCCAGAAGTATCCCACTTACATAAAATATCGATTTTGAGTGATAGTACCGTCGCATTGTAAAATCTTAAATCTAAATATAGCCGCGAATGCCGTAGATGGCAGTCTTCGCCCACCACGCGACACCCTCTGGCCTCCCCCTTCCCTAGCTTTTACCGATTCTACAGAAAATATCTGGTAAAAGCCCCTGATTAAAACATTACTGTCTGCATACTGCAGTAACCTTTACCTATAAATAATAAATTTAAATAATCAAATAAATTAATTTATTCACAAAAACAGCTTTACAAAACATTGGTGGAGATTTCTAAGTACAAGCTTACCTAATAGAAATCTCCTGTCTCTCAATTAGCAAAAACAATTAAACAGCTTGTTTACATCAGTTCAATACTTGTTACTTCCTTTGTTACCTATTAGTTATTACATATTTGATATTTCACTTTAATATTACTTAGGGAAAATACCCATGCGTCAAATAATTTTGTTGTTTTAATAATTAATTATTCCTAGAACCTATTCGACAAAATCAGAATATCTGAACACCAATTTTCCCTTATAAATTTTATTCGTTGAAAGTAAGTACTTAACATTTTACATAAAATCATTATGATGTACCATCGAAGATATTCATACTTCATAGGCAGACCGACCTACGAAGTTTGGTCGGATTATGTCAAAAAGTGGTCCTTTGGTTTGTCTTTCTGATCAAAGGAACAGATCGACATAATGCAACACAGCCTCTGTACCTACGTAAGGATATCATTATGTAAGTTCAATTAGGGTGTGGTGGGTGGTCAAAATTCGCCTCAGGGCACTTCAGAGTTCGGACTACATAACGGCCTTGTCCTTGTGTTATCATTGTTGACTTGTCGGCCTCACCTCACCAATTACTGTCGTGTAATTAAGTGCTAAATAGGTTCCATCGCCGCATATAACGTGTTGCGGTACGGTTACATAGATATATATCCGTTACATATACATAACAATGTGCCTAACCGCTGGACTGCAACATTGCTACCTATTATTATCTAGTCTCCTACTAGTGATTGTATATTGTATAACACTATTAAGCCTGATTTTTTTTGTTTATTGGCCTTTTCATTCACATCTGTAACTACATGCGACTTAGCTCTGACTTCTGAATACAAAATGAATTTATTTGAATGAATATTTGACCCATTGAACCGTATGATATCTTCATAAAAAATTACACCACATGGTATGTAGAAGCTTTGAAATGTGACTGTTTTACCACTTCCTGATAGGCGATCCACAACTTATCTGACAGATTCTCTATACTCTATGTGTCAAGTTAAGTTGTGGACTTATCTGGCACTTATCAGGAAGTGGTGAAACAAGCCCGTAACTTTAGCTTATAATATGTATTTAAAATGCGACGTAATAGAACATTGTACCATTTAACTTTTAAGGATCCTATATAAAGTGTAACACGGGAATAAAATTATATTGATTATTATTATTGATCAAACCCGGGCAGTCGTCGATTGCGATGGACATGACATTTTTGGTAACGATCGCGATATCCAAAATGACTTATTTTAGATTGACAAGATAAAGAGCAACTCTCTGATGCCAAATATGTCGGTCTGCCTGCGTAAAGTATAGACCGACAAGGCTTTATGTGAATGTGGCGAGAAAAGGAACTAATCACTTCTATCATACAAAAACAATTTTTAAAAATTCACATAAAGCCTTGTCGGACTATAGTTGCGTTCTCTGTATTAGGGCGCCTGAAAACCCAGTTATCATAACCAAAAAAAAAAAATGATAAGGTAAATGGCTGAGTAAGTTATATTAGGTAAGTACTAGTTGTTCTCATATCAGTAGCGTAAAAATTGACCAAATATTCGGTTGCGTTATGAAGCAACGAGCGTTCAAACTTGACTTATTGTGACCAAAAAAAAAAGATCAGGTAAATGGCTGAAAATTAAAAATCGTAAACTGTCAGTACGTACTAGCTTATTGGCACCAAAACTGACCAAATATTCATAGTTATCGGCGACCTATTGATACAGTAAATATGAAACGAAAAATAGGCTACTTGACCTAATTTTTTTCTTCATGCTAATCGCTTCCACGAAATAAACTAATATTTTATTATTTTACACAGTAGAAACCCATAAAAATGTTGATTGAAAAATACGCCTTATAAATGGCGCCGAAAACACTGTCCGCTGCTGTCCGCCATAGTGTGACGTCATACTGTTTGTATTTTAGAGTCTCTTTATTTAACATTTTTTTATGTGCTAAATGTACGAGTCTTAAGGTGCCCAAAAATTATGAAAGAATTAAATAAGACATTAGAAATCATTTGTAATGTTGAAAACTTTTGGAGAAAAGATTTGGCCATTTCATTTCCCGTCTACAATAAATGGAGATAATTTATAAAACTGGTGTTTTATTTGAATTACTCAAGAAAATATATTTTGCAAATCTTTCTAGGCTTATTCTTATTATTTATGTACAAATAAACTTACACATAACGAGCGCGATAAATAAAAGATATTAAATTACGAACATGATGACGTCACATCCAAATCGGAAGTACCGCAAAAGCGTTTTAGTCAGTACAAATCATATTTTCATTTAAAAATCATATTTTCAAATCGACTTTATTTATCAATCATAAGCTTTTATTTGATGATAAGGGTGAAATACGGTTTCCTACGCCAAGTTCTACTAGAAATATGCATTTGTTCAATGAAATTGAATATAGGTCAAGTAGCCTATTCTAGTGCCCTCCGAATAACCGACCGTTACTTGACGTAATGAATCGTTAGGGGGGCATGTCAAGAGGTAGAGGGATATATTTGTATAATAATTTAATAAAAGATAATAATTTAATAAAAGATAAAGTTATCAATGAGTAATGACTAAAATATGATTATTATTCTTAACTTTAAATATATTCAACATAGTGTATTATTATTTAATTATTATTATATTTTATGTTAAGGGCGTTCCTTACGGAGATACCGTAATTTACCATATTTCAAGCCTTATAAACTCATAATTTGAAAGCTTCAAAGTTATAATAAAAATACAGCAATAATCTTCAGTGTATCAACATTCCTTTACCCGTTTTAAATTTTCTATTTTTGTTTATTATACTCATGATATCAGCTTCCAAATTAAAACCAATTTATTAAAATTCAAGCGTACATTCAGCATCTCCTTAGGATTTACAAATTACTTTTATTTGAAACACACACCAATAGATCGACAATATCATAAACTACATTTTTTTAGGACAATTTTGAACTAAGATAAGTAAAAAATAGGGTTTTGGTGCGATCTCGGCAACGCGGCAAATGTATGGCCAAGGTCGTTTGCTCGGGGGACGGCCTTAAGTAGTAACAGGTGAAGTCACGCTAGTAGTACTTTGTTACTCTGCGGTTAAGTCAAAATGATTCACTACAATCCACAGTAATGACGTAGTAGTCGGCAGTGGCGATTACGAGGTATTTACCGGCAGCTGGCTTCATTGATGCTGTATTGAAATTAGTTTTCCACGCGATCTCTCCTAGTAGAGCAGTGTAGAGCAGTCTTCGGACGGCCGCGGTTGATTGCAGTAAATGACATTAATTAGCGATTGAAATAGTG
This sequence comes from Plebejus argus, assembly GCA_905404155.3. Lineage (NCBI taxonomy): Eukaryota > Metazoa > Arthropoda > Insecta > Lepidoptera > Lycaenidae > Plebejus > Plebejus argus. Next base: position 13,288,550 of record FR989927.1, on the reverse strand, counting down.
CAATATCAAATGTAAATAATTGTTATTTAAGTGATTTTTACATCAAGTTGATGTGTGTCGTGGAATGCGTACTCGTGTAAGCCATAAGATGTTTAAAGGAAACAGTATGCAAGGTGACATACATTAAAACACTGCATCTATAACTGGTGCTAGTGTGATTTTAATAGTAAAACATAAATTAGATAACGCCGATTACGTCCGAGCTCCGAGGGAAAGAGGATGTGCTAAATTCGAACACGTTTAAAATAGTTTCGCCAATCGACGAGAACACTTTCGAGTTTTGTAATAGGCATAATTAGTGATTTCGGTGATAGTGGCAGTATTAATGGGTTACGAGTCGCTCGGCGAGAGAACGCGTCTAGCCGGATATCGGGTGTAAGTGTGCCGCCAGCGGACTGCCGCCGATTTCACCCGCGTCACGCGTGTCTGAGCTCGGAGCTCGCTACCCCCGGGCCTCGTGCTGATTGATTCCACCGCCGTAGTATTTGCATGAGACGCGACATGGTAGTGAAAGTGCGGCGCTCAGCTGAGCAGTGACGCGACCGTCGCGGACATGGGCCATGTGGAGAATCTGCGGCGTCAGTAGGGCCGAGCCGGTGCTATTCGACAGTGGCTTCGATGACGACTATGTAAGGGTCACTAAAGTGTACGCAATCTTCTAAATTATTATATTTGCATTTTGCAGCTACTGAAGAATACTCGTTGCGTATCACAGATGTTTTGTACCATTTCTAACACTGGCGCCGTCTACTTCAATCTTGCACTACTTACACTATCGGCACTATCGGCACCACCACTTTAGAACGGCACTTGTGTAATTCCTTTTGTATACACACACAATATACATATTACATCGAAGCATATTACAATATACATTATACATGAACGCCGTACATTTTTCCAGCGCAGGGGCAGCTAAAGCTATGGATCGCAAGTTGCAACCCTAATAACCTCACCTCGTACTCACCACTGTACGGCGCGGTGTACCGCTGGGAAATAACGACATAGTGCCCAGCGTTATTTTTAGACATAGTAACAGCCTCCTTACCGATATTTTCGTAGGTTAATTATATCCTGGCCGCTAACTGGCCCGCTGCAGTTTTCGCCTCAGATGGGTCCAGCGGCTCAGCGCCAAGCGGAGGAGAAGGCACGGACAGGTTTTAGTGGGTAGAGCTGCGGTCAATTTACCGCCTTACCGACCGTAGAGAGCCTCACATATTATCCGCGGCTGGGTTTCCCCGTCCCCCGCGGAATGCGTAGCCTGAGCATTTCCCGTCCTAAAAAAAGGTTTATTTCACCCGTAAATTTTCTTCATAGGCTTGTTATATTATAGTCTATTAGATGTTATCTTTAAACCTTTAAGTCTCGATCCTTTAATTCACATTTAATTATTTAAACCAACTGATAAGGAACAGTATCAACCAGGTAGTTATTAGAAGCCGTGACGCCTCTTCACAATAGATAGACGGACAAGATAGATAGACGGTCGTATCTACTGAAGTCATCTGCATTCGTCGCCTAATGATTTTAAAGAGGACATCAGCAGATGCGCTCTCTTAAAGGCCTGATAGACGTACGAACTTAAAATACGCGGGTTTTAAGTTCGCGAACTTACTCGGCTCGCGTCGGTGACACACGAGAATCGCTCACACTGGATTACCATGCCCCCAGGCTCGCGGCTCGCGGCTCTTTGCTGGCACACAGGCGATTAAGATCGTCGAGCCATAAGTCCGCGTACTTATTCGCGCGTCTGTCACCCCATACTCTATTTACTCTTACCTCTGAAAACAATTTCTTAATTCATAGTCTGGTTTGTTCTCTACTACGTGTTCTACTCTACCAACGACTTTTCCAGGACTGAAGAAAGATTTTGCCGTAGATATCCCTTTCTTGTATGGTTACAGGGGGGCTATTACGAGCTCTTATATCCAGCCAATTTATAGGCCAGTTTACAGGCCGTTGCATAGACATGGCCTGTAAACTGGCTGGAAACTGGCTGGATATAAGAGCTCGTAATAGCCCCCCTGGTCCCTTTTAGTTCCCTATATTATATTACACGGGTATTTAGCAATTGTTCGTATGTTCCAGCAGCCGACATGGCGGTTATGGGGCGAGGAGCGCGTGGATGGTGCCATATATACAGTCTATTTGAAGAAAGTGCGCTACCATCGACCCACCCGTTGCGCTTCTAGTGTAAGTATTGAAATAGCGCGCTAACAGTAGCTGATCCGATAATTGATATCGAACCGATAATGATAATGAGTATGTCATTAATAATGACATAATATTATAGGGGCATATTATGAATACTATAAACGGCCCTTTGCTAATTTGGATATTATATCAGCAATCAACAGAAATCCGATTACGGATGGAAGCCATCCGATATGATATTTGTATTTTTTATATTATTTAAGGATGCTCCAATCGGAGAATTACAGGTCGGATGTTTGTCAGTACGAGTATCGACGTTAATGACATTAAAATAAGATTCATATTAGCGCGCCTTGTACAGTGGCGGTTACGATGCTCGCCGCGTTCTTGATATGGCGAAAATGTATGAAAAAATTTGAGAAATTTTCTTATTTTTCTTATAACTGGAAAAGTTGTTTATTTTTATATAAAATTTTTAGCGGACTTTATAGAGGACTAAATAAGCAACAACTTTTTTGTATATTTATTTTCCTCAGTTCAGTGTATTTAGATATTAAGGTACCTAATCAGACCCCATTTTTTTCATATTTTGCGATTATTGTAATGGTTAAAACGTATTTTATGTGAAAATTTTGTATGCGGCTATAGAATTTTTATGGTACAGTCGTGGAGATGAATAAATTATCTTTCATTTGAAACCAAAATATCCTCGCAGTTTGACTCCTAATTCTTTAAAATGATACCGGAAAATCGCTATAATATATTTGTAATAGCGTCCTTAAAAAAATCTATCATCTATTATGATTTTTTTAGTTTAAATTTGAACTTTATGCATAACTTTATTATGCAAAATGACTTTTAGTACTCCTTCGTTTAAAATTTTGTAATCTTTCAACGAATTTTAAAGATATTTAAATAGTTTAAAATTAGTAAAATGAAACAGGAGAATTTATAAAAAATCAACAGCAACATAATTATTATTTTGAACCGGAATAAAATTTGTTATTTAAAACAGTATGAATTTTACATACACAGTTTGCATGAGTGTGTTGGATGACTCATGCGTCACCTTACACCTAGCGTCACAAACAATGATAGGTATTATCCGTTCATTCGTCATTCACCTCATCCAAACAACCATATTATTATCATCTTTGTGACGAGTACATATTTTAAGTCACTCATTATAACCAATTGCAATAGGAAAATAAATAATATATGATATGTATTAAGTACATATTAAAGCTGATTTTTCAATCGTGTGATAAGTGATAAGAGAATAACTTACCAGACGAATTTATATATTATTTCAGTTGAAATAATAATATTATCTTTTAGATAAGCGTTATGTGGGAAATGAAAACCCTTAAACGATTTCTTATGATACAATATAATATTATTCTTAAGTCAACGTTTTGACTAGTGCAGTTACCGTGACGTAAAAATATAGGATACTATAGCTGTCCCGGTGAACTTCGTGTCACTTTTGAGCCTTCCCTGGACTTCTACGAATATTTTAAGACTAAAATCAGCCCAATCCGTTCAGCCGTTTTCGAGTTTTAGCGCGACTAACACATTTGAAAATCCATTTTTAGGGTTCCGTAGCTATACTATCGAAACTTGGTAAGTAGATGTAGTCTGTGAACCGCATTAAGATTTTGATGCAAAAATGGAAAAATTATTAAAAATTTTAGGGGTCCCCATAGGTACAACTGAAACAAAAAAATTTTTTTTTCATCTAACCTATGCGTGTGGGGTATAGACTATGGATAAGTCTCCAAAAATCACATTGAGGTTTCTCACATCATTTTTTTTCTAACCTGAATAGTTTGCGAGAGAGACTCTTCCAAAGTGGTAAAATGTGTGTCCCCCCCCCCCTCTAATTTCTGAAGTAGGGGCATGATAATTCTAAAAAAAATATGTGATGCGGAACCCTTCATGGGCGAGTCCAACTCGCACTTGGCCGCTTTTTTAAACTTGTGCAGAATAATTCCTATCAACTGGATCATATCCCAATGAATACCATCTATAAAAATATATGTCCTCTTGGATGAGGCCGTCAATATGAGCCCAAACATGACACCTCCACTTTGGATTCATACGGAGCTCAGCTCCTATAGAATCCAGGTGATGCTGCAGCAGCATCATGCAAATGTTTACTGTTTATCTACGTCTTACTGGTTGTCGCAATTAAAATGAGCCCAAACACGAAACCTCTGCTCTAAGTTGGTGAGGAGTTGGGTATCCTATTGATTACCAGGTGATGCTGCACCACCAGGTCAACTTTCCAATAATGGGTATATATTCATAAGTGTCACGAACCAGGATGTAAAATATAAAACCCATCAAACGACTGCAAGTTGCTAATCGTCCTATCACGAACCAGATATACCGTGATATTTCAGGAATGAGCAGGCTGATGATGATGAACTATAGCTAAGAACACTCTCAGTCATGTCAGCTTTAAACAAAAAAAACTAGATCAAAATCGGTCCACTCGTTTGGATGCTACGATGCCACAGACAGACAGACAGACACGTCAAACTTATAACACCCCTCTTTTTGGTCGGGGGTTAAAATTAATGAATGTTCAAAATTCCAGGAATCAGATGATGAGATCTCTCACTTGGAGTGGGAGACGGTACGCGTGAGGTTCGTGAAGGCGGGCACCGTCGAGCGGCTGGTGGAGGCGCTGGCCACCGATGACGGGGAGCTCGAGTCCACATACGTCAATGTCTTCCTCGCTACATATCGGTAAGTGCCTTGTCATTACGAGCTCTTTTACAAACAAAGTTCACATTCGAGCGCCATTTTCGAGCTTGTATCGAGAATTCCAGATACCTACCTTAAAGCCGTTTTGAGTTCAACATATTTAAGAGGGAACGCGGGTACGGCAAAATTTCAACGAAGAAACTATTGTCATCACGCTTCACCCTGCGCTGGCACGTGTATTGTGATAGAGACAGATACAGTAAATCGAGGTAACGTCCTCTGGTTCCTCCTTCAAAATAGAGCCTATCTAATAAATTTCCTTTTAAATATCTTCAGAAAGAATGATGCCTCTACGTTTTTATTTTATCTTTAAGATCTTTCAAATTTGTTTTATGGTCGGTTGTTTGGCGGGGTACGGAACATTAATTTTTTGCGATTTTTGAAGGGTCATATATTTTTAATTATTAGTAAATTAAAAAAATGTCGAACGTAGAGGCATAACTTTCACAGATCCCAATATTGTATCAAAAAATCATTTGTCTAGACGCATTATCCAGGGAGGAAATTGGGGAATACGTTTACACGAAGTATGGAAAAAAGTGTTAGCGTATGCTCTTAAGTATTATCTTTACCAAACAAATTAATAAGCTACTTATATCTTTATAATTACTTCCTAAACTTACTATTACTATTACTAATCTATATTAACTATGTCTATAAATTTTCTCATAAAATTGTGTTTTCAGATCATTTGCTGAGTGCAGCAGAGTGCTGGACCTGCTTCTGCGCAGGTACGAAGCTCTAGCCGCCGAGGATGTGTCGTCAGCGGGCGATACCTCACAGCAGCACAGAAAGTCAGTACTGAGCTCGCATTACATTGTGTTTCGTTGTGTTTTCTGTTTCTTCCTATATTCAACTTTGCTGAATGGCCATACGTCTTCTAGGACTCTGGTGGCATGTCTCCACGTTTGGTTGGACACCTACCCGGAGGACTTTCGCCAGCCCCCGCACCACCCCGCACTGCAGCAGCTTCTCGCCTTTACACAGCTTCATTTGCCTGGCTCTGAGCTACATTCGAAGGTTTATTGTTTTTATTGTAAACATAATATGTAATTTTCTGTAGCCTAAAGCCTTAAATGTTTGATATAACGTTATAATTGTTGTCTTTGTATAAAGTTTATAGGTATGAATAGAAATAATCCGTATGAATAATAATGGAATGTGAAAGTGAGCGTGACCAGTTCTGAAGCTATACTGTGTGATAAACACATCATTCCTGCATGCCTGTAGGTAGAGACAAATGACTGTTTACTGTTTTATTTGACGGTGTTTTAGACTACGTGAGTTAATACACTCGAAATACCAAGAAGTGATCTACAACTATTTAGCTAACCTTTATTCGTTTTTTTTCAGGTGTTACAGAAGCTAGCATTTTTCAGTGCCGATCGCAATGGCAGCTCCACCGGAGGCGGCGCGGGGGTGTGCCTGGCGCCCGGCATGCGGCTCCCCGCACACCTCACCAGCGCCTACCGTCTGCCCCACGTACCCCACCGCCATTTTGCCGAGCAACTCACTCGAATGGACATGGAACTATTTAAGAAAGTCGTGCCCCATCAATGCTTAGGAGCGGTCTGGTCTCGCAGGGACAAAGATAGATCGCATGACGCCGCGACGGTGTTAGCTACGGTCAACCAGTTTAATGCCGTGTCCTTCCGTGTCATATCGACCGTTCTAGTCGAACCGAATCTCAGGCCCCTGGAGAGATCGGACATACTCGCCGCCTGGCTCGACATAGCCCGAGAACTGAGGGTACTGAAGAACTTCTCGTCGTTGAAAGCTATCATTTCGGGCTTGCAGAGCAATCCCGTTTATAGACTGAAAAAAACTTGGGCTCTCCTATCCAAGGAGAAGGCCGAGTTATTCGAGGAGCTGGCTAGAATATTTAGCGAAGACAATAACAGGTGGGCCCAACGCGAGCTTCTAATGCGAGAGGGTACCGCAAAATTTGCGGACACGGTCGGCGAAAACGATAGACATTTGCAAAAATTATTGCACGAGCGGGGGTCTCCCGGGGTCAGTCACGGAACGATACCCTACTTGGGGACTTTCCTGACGGACCTGACGATGATCGACACGGCGATCCCGGATACCGTAGGCGAAGGTCTCATCAATTTCGATAAGAAAAGGAAGGAATTCGAAGTTTTGGCCCAAATAAAACTGCTGCAGGGCGCCGCCAACGCCTACCACTTGGCCACCGACCCGATGTTCGACAGATGGTTCGATTCAGTTCTAGTTCTCGACGACAAGGAGGCGGACAAGCTATCGTGTCAAATCGAGCCGCCCACGAACGTCCCCAAGGAGCGCCGTCCCAAAAAGTCGAGTGAAAACAATGGGCACTGCCATAGAAAGAACGACTCCATCGCGAGCACCAGCTCCAGTAACAGCTCCCAGTTTTACTGCGAGACCGACGGCGGCGGGCTCGCCAAGAGGGACAGCCTAGAGAGGCGAACGTCTCCGACGAGGCTCTCCCACGGCTCCTCGTCGTCGTCGATACCGTCGCTGGACGTGTCGCTGTCGAGCGCAAACAGCGGACAGAAGGGGGCGAACGGCAAGGGCGTCGGCATTAGTCCGGCTCATAACAGGAGCGGGCCAGACTTCTATATAATTCGCGTCACGTACGAAACCGACAACGTCGAAACGGACGGCGTGGTGCTGTACAAGTCTATAATGCTGAGCAACAACGAGCGCACGCCGCAGGTGATACGCAACGCGATGCTGAAACTGAATCTCGACGGCGATCCCGATACGTACACGCTAGCGCAGGTGTTACCGGAAAGAGGTAAGGATCGGTCATCCTATCTGTCTCTACCTTTTAGTGTGATTAAAATAAAAAAATAATATTGTTCCTTTTTCAGAAATGGTGTTGCCGGCGAACGCGAACGTGTACTACGCAGTGAACACGGCGTACAACCTGAACTTCATCCTGCGGCCGCGGCGGAGCGGGCAGGGCGAGGCGCTGGTGAACGGCAAGGCGCGCAACAAGCGGAGTTGATCGTGTCCCCCCGACGCCGTCGCGGCATTGTTCTGTGGGTTCTTACCTTGTAGTGTAATATGATTGCCATGTGACCTGATTGTAGACAATGTGCGCGTATTTGTTTGTGTGAATGCAATTTACTAAACATAATATTGCTTTACTGCCGATAACATCTTGAACGTTTGAATTTTACACTATTACTGCTTCGTATACGACTGAATACTGACATTGTGCTTAGTTAATCTGAAAGACTAATGGCCGCACTCGGAGACAATTACTGAAATAATAATGGAATATAATTAAGTACAAAATGTACTATCAGAGAAGTTGATTCCTATGCAGATGACGGACCTACGTCATGTGGTCGACTTATGTCAATTCAATGTTAGCTGTGATGAATGCGACCAAATTACTTAGGTCCGCCATCTGCATAGGAATCAACTTCCTCGATGGTACATACAGCTGTCAAAATGTACAGTTTACTATCGAATTGACATTAAGGCCGTCACAGACTTAGCTATAATATAATATATTAATATGTTTATAGCTAGGCATATTACTATACATAATATGTATAGTAATATGCCTAGCTATAAACAATTATATTTTCTATACAATTTTCGCGTGACCACACACTCAGCTATAATATATATTTCTGGTCTCAGTGTGTTTAGTACGGTATATAAACATATTATAAGCTAAGTCTGTGACGGCCTTCAAACTCGAGTCGAGAGTCGAGACCAAGTGATGCGCGTCCGTCATCTGCTTATGAATCAATTCTTCGATGGTACCTACATGTTAACAGCGGGCTCTCTTTTTCTGTGTTTTCTATTAAGAGAATAGAGATTTAACGGAAATTAACACGATTCACTTATTTTTACTCGATAGTAATATATTTTTCGAAATTATGAATATTTCTGGGCTTTTCAACAAATATCTGTTACAATCATTGAGTTTACTCCTTACTATCATTAAATAACTTGCACTACTACAATCACACATTTTATAAAATAATAGCTAAAGGAAATATTAGTATTGTATTGTATTTAATTTTTAATTAGTAATCATCAAAAACATTTTTGGGACTTACGACCTTTACTTTCGTGCTATAATGCGGGAACCGTTGTTACGCAATATTGTTCACTATTATCTGCAGCGCAAAGTAAAATTCATACGGGCACGATTCATGGAATCATTTTAACACGATTGGAGGGTATAGCGGGGTGTGTAGGCGGGGCTAGCGTGCATTGATATTTTTGGGAGCCCGGTCTTAAAGTAGGTAACCTAATCATTGTCTCTGTGTGCGGTTGTACTTGTACTTAACTTTGGATAGTAATAGCTCTAGCTTAAACATGGCTACTAACGCAGAACTTATAATACCTACTTTGTGTTTTTATAAGAAGGTCTCCTTAATTAACAGAACATAATATTGTCATAAATTATAAATATCAACTTCCTGTTAGGGAACTACGAAGCGGAAAGAATTTGTACCTACTCAAAAATAATTTAATATTTTAAAAAGATAAAACCGACTTCAAAATTAAAACTTCCTATCTCCAAAACTACTGAACCGATTTTGATGAAACTTACACTGTTCCCTAAGTTGAATAATACCTAGTACAACAAAAAAAGAATCACTTAAATCGGACTTGTAGTTCCGGAGATATGCGTGAACAAACATAAAAACATACATACATACATACATACATACATACATACACTTTTGAAATTTGGCACATTTGTTCAGAAGCTCTTATAGATTAACATATACAAAAACTGGGCAGTTCTGGAAATATTACATACATACGCGTCGAATTGATAACCTCCTTTTTTTGAAGTCGGTTAAAAAAACAAGGATGATATTACATATTTTATAAATTTCCCGAATTTTTGGAAACTTTGGAAACTAACTATAGATTCCACTTTTCATAGTTTGTACAAATTTTATTATTTAATTTATATAGTAGGTAAATAAAATTACTACTCACTCATAATATTACTTTTAAAAATAAAATGGACGCAATGCATTTTGTTGTTTATGTACTTAATGATCATAAGTGTTTATAATATTGTATTTAAGCTCTCAATGCCACCTGTAACTGTTAGTCCTATTTTACGCGTCTCATAGTGTTAGCTAAATATTTGTATATAGTGATTATATTTTGTTATGTAAAATATGAATCTCCTAAGTTAATTAAAAAATAATACCTAAGCCAAAGGCAAAATTACTATCTAATAGCGGGTGCTATCTCAGATTAGCTTTAAAATTTCTGACCGTGATTAGATCGATATATTATATTATGTCGATATCTAGATGATTAACCATGGATTAACCTTAAAAATTCTAAAAATGTTTTGTAAATGAGAAATACCTAAGTAATAAACTGATAGGAAAAAAATTGCGTAGGTAGGTTACGACTCTTTATAAAATTGATGAAATTGTAAAAGACTTAAACATGATGTTGATAATGTACTGTTTTTACACTTTATACTCATTATACTTTATCCTGCCTCTCTAATTTAGAAGAATATTAGTTTTTAAAAATGTATGATACACAATGTGCCTAATATTATAACTTTTTACGTGGTTTACTCGGGGTATTCTAAAATCGATTCTTTCATTACCGTCATAAATACAATATGACATTTAACCTAACCTTCTAGTAGAGTCCACGTTTTCGCAGATTTTTATAATCTTTTTCGCTGATTAGCAATTAATGCCTTTAAAAATAATTTGCACAGTATAAATCCCTTAAACCTATACTCGGCCAGCATCCTTAACACTTACTTACATTTTAGGGTTCCGTAGTTCAGCTCTTATTAGCTAGACTAGATGTTGATTCGACTTTCATCACGATTAATGTCCGTCCACTCGTTAGTTTTCGGTTTTCCTTCTAAGCGGTTAATAAAAGAAATATGACACTTTTCGTCGACATTTTTTTGAGGTGAACGGTGCCGTGCACCTCTCCAATATAGAGAGAAGTATTAACCATTGTTAATACTTCTCTTGTTTATCTCACAGGGTGTATCATTAGATAACAAGGTCTTTCTCTTTTTTATAATATAACTAATATAATATCATTGTCTTTCTCAAAGTTTGAGAAGTAGCTAAGTCGTTTTGAGATATTTTTTATAAGTCCTCTATCTCTTAAATATACCTGTCCAATACGATTCACGCTAACAGAACCGATTTTGGGTTGGACTCTGGTTACTTTGAGTCTCGTAAAAGGGCATAGGATAAATTTTATCGCGGAAAAATGTACTGTACCTGCTTTATAAAATAACAATATGGTAGGCAAACTTAATAAGTTACCTAAAATAAAATAATTACATTCTTCGGTGACTACGGAACCCTTTACCTACTATGCGTAACATTTTTGTGGTAGGTACTATAACATACCCATGGTCGATTTTTATTGGTGCATCATACATAAGTGTTTATTCTTATTGAGACAATGCGCCTATTTATTACATTTAATAATATTTAAACATTATTGCCTCTAAAAATATATTATTTAACAACTATGTTACCCATACTACCAAGAAACAATCGTAGTTCGATAGTGAGTTGAGTTGTAAATAGCTAACAGTGTGAATGTAGATTACTCCAGTGTCCCCATTTAATGTGTTATGTATTTGTAATAAAGTATTAATTATTATTAAAGTGTTTTAGTTTTTTACTTCTTTAGGCGACAATTACTTGCAAGGAAAACTTCTAGTAAAAATTTATTAAGAATCCCCAGATTCTATAAACTTGGTTAGAAATGGGAAAGATGCAGTATTTTTATTATTATCCGCGCGCTATCAGAATGGGATGCCGTGAATCACGATTCACGGCAAATAATTCTGCCAATATAAATATTTCGATGAAGATCGGAGTTTATGAAATATTACCGAGAAATCTTTTTCATGAAAATTTTGGGTTTGCTCAAAAACATAGATATAGAAAAACTCAAAGCTCAAAAATATGAAAATAGTAGGTACCAACCGAAAGAGTTGTAACTTGTAGGATGTAGCTGCAACAGGGTTGACCAAAAGCATGGTAATATCTTTAATGAACAGTATCGGTCGATTACGTATTTTATTATTAACTATTATACAGTATAAACCTAAAAAATAAAAATTAATGTGCAGAATATTTTTGCTATCGCTACTTCCACTTCAATAGCAAACAAAACTGTCATTCCGATCACGCGCAGATTATAGTCAGGGAGCCCTAGAACAATTTTTTTTTCATTACTAACGAGCAAATTTTTTGTGAGTAGCTTCATTTTTATAATACAAAACTTTTTTATCTTCGAAAAATCTTGAAAGTGGTAGCTAACAGAGATAGAAAGGATTTCATACTTTGATTTGATGGTCCTAAAATATGGATTGTTCTATTTGTAGGACAATATATTACTCTTAAATTACAAAACTATTAACCTACCAATATACAAAAAATCTGCTGGTTAGGGTTCCGTTTTAGGGTTCTGTAATCAACCAAACTTGGTTGATTACGGTTCGAGATTTTTATCAAAATGAAAGCTACTCACAAAAAGTTAGCTTAATCAAAAAAAATTTCTTCAAAAGTAATTAAAAAATTTCTTCTAGGGCTCGCTGACTATTATACCTGATTATACCTACTTACAATAAATTAATTCCATCATCCATGTAGGAAAAGATCACTAGTGTGCTAAAAGGAAAAACATTTAGATGCACTTATAAGAAATGAAAACGGCAAGTGACCGGTGACGACACGATTTTTGTATAAGTAAAGAAATTCAAGTAAAAACCGGCCAAGTGCGAGTTGGACTCGCGCACAATGGGTTCCGTACCATTTTCACACTATCACACCAATATTTTATATTATAAAGGCGAAAGTTTGTGAGTTTGTATGTTTGTTACTTCAAGTCACGTCTATACCTACTGCTGGAGCAATTTGAATAAAATTTTAAATTTGGTACCTAAGTGGTTATATTAAGTTGTGCGAGTACTAATAAATATAGGGAACTATATTTTCTATCACCAAAATTTATATTTGTCATCAAGTTGTATCACCTAATAAATAGATCTATCGCCACGAAATATTTTCGTTCTCAGATAAACAAAAATTGTTCCCAGGTATGAATTATCAAATTAATGTTAATATATGTGTAAAATAAGAGATCGATAACCAATAAAATTATATTGCATTACATGAATATAAACTTCGTTCTTATAATAACAGTTTTGTTACTTAAATGATAGCTCTGTGCTCAGAATGGTAGATCTGTCACCAAATAAATCGATTATCGATCCCTGACTGCGACTAATTAAGTGTTTTATCTACAATTATGCTAGCCATAAGCCAGCTACTAAACCATTATTCAGTGGTTATTATTTTTAAGAATAAATATTGATTATTTTAACTTTAATTAAGTGTCTTATCTACTATTCTGCTAGCCATAAGCCAGCTATTTTAAACCAGCGCTGATTGTTCAGTGGTAATTATTTTAAACAATAAATATTGATTATTTTGACTTTAATTGTTTTATTTACTACTGTGCTAAAAATTTTATTTAAATATAATTTATACTACCAGTGGAAATTTAGAACCTTGGGAGATTCTGCTACTTAACTAAGTAGCAGAATCTTTTGGTTGAAACGATGATGACAACCCTAATTTTTTATTTGAACTTAATGCAATTTTCTAGTAACATATTATGATTTATTGGTGATCTCTTTAAATTGGTTTGCTTAAATACTTATTACGACACACCTATAATTATAATACATACAAAAACATTTATTTGGTACTAGACCTTATATCTCAGGATTTTAGGTGATTTATTGTGGAACTGATTTTGCATTGTTTGGTGACTACATTTTGGTGACAGATCTACTATTTTGAGGACAAACCCTATTATTTAAGAAACACAAAACTAATTAAATTGGTGATAGCTTAAATGATACCCATAAACATATAAGTAATATAATAATATTTTAGCTCTTGAATTAATTAACTAAAGTTTTGGATAACTGAACGCTTGGATATCCATAATTCATATTTCCATACTTCCATATCCATCCATCCATACTAGTCCATCCATCCATACTAATATTATAAATGCGAAAGTGTGTCTGTCTGTCTGACGTCTGTCTGTCTGTCTGTCTGTCTGTCTGTCTGTCTGTCTGTCTGTCTGTTACCTCTTCACGCCCAAACCGCTGAACCGATTTTGCCGAAATTTGGTACGGAGATACTTTGAGTCTCGAGAAAGGACATAGGATACTTTTTATCCCGGAAAAATGTACGGTTCCCGCACAATAAACTTTTATGATTTGCGCGTAAACTATTCAATAGATTTTGATGAAATTTAATATGAAGATACTTTGAGTCCCAAAAAAGGACATAGGATATTTTTTGTCCCGGAAAAATGTACGGTTTCCGCACATACATTTTTATGATTTGTGTGTAAACTATTCAATCGATTTTGATTAAATTTGGTATGGAGATACTTTGAGCCTTGAGAAAGGACAAGGGATATTTTCTGTCCCGGAAAAATGTAGGGTTTCTGCACAATAAACTTTTATGATTTGCGCGTAAACTATTCATTCGATGTTGGTAAAATTTGGTATGGAGATACATATTTTAGTCCTGAGAAAGGTCATCAAATAATTTTCATCTCGAAAAAATGTATGGTTCCCATTCAAAAGACTTAGGTACTTACGGTCTTACCACAAAAAACAAAACATCTATTGAACACTTGTTTAGAGACTATTTTGTACTGATTTTTTTTGTAATCAACAGAGAAAAATTCAGTACAAAATGGTCTCAAAACAATTACTGTTCAATAGATGTTTAGATCTTTTGTGGTAAGACCGATACTTTTTGAGTATCATTTAAGAGGATACGCTAACACTTTTTTCCATACAAACGTATTCCCCAATTTCATCCCTGGATAATGCTTCTAGACAAATGATTTTTTTATACAATATGGGATCTGTGAAAGCTATGCCTCTACGTTCGATTTTTTTTAATTTCACTAATAAATAAAAAATATGACCCTTCAAAAATCGCAAAAAATGAATGTTTCGTACCCCGCCAATCAACCGACCATAAAACATTTATTTGAAAGATCTTTAAGGTAAAATAAAAACGTAGAGGCATATAGACCCTTTCTGAAGTAATAAAAAATAATAATTAGATAGGCTCTATTTTGAAGGAGAAATCAGAGGAATACGTTACCTCGATTTACTGTATCTGTCTATACTCTCTATCACAAATCACAATACACGTGCCAGCGCAGGATAAAGCGTGATGGCAATAGTTTCTTCGTTCAAATTTTACTGTATTAGCGTTCCCTCTTAATTACCATGTGCTTCGCTTCCCGAGCCCCCAACTTGGGGTCTGCGTCGCGGTCTTTGTGACCGGGTACCTTTTTCACCCTTTGAGTAAGGGACCATAAAAAGTAAAAAATTATCAATTTCCGTTCTTATACTATGTTAGCGCGGACGAAGTCGCAGGCAACAGCTAGTACTTAATATTATAAATGCGAAAGTGTGTCTGTCTGTCTATTTGTTTAACCTCTTCACACCCAAACCGCTGAACCGATTTTGCTGGGCATGGAGATACTTTGAGTCCCGGGAAAGGACATAGGATACTTTTTGTCCTGGCAAAATGTACAATTCCCGCGCGATAAACGAGTTTTGGCGCAATGGAGTTCCGGTGCGTCATCTAGTATATTTTATTAAATAAAATTGGTTTGAGAGGAATTGCACTTTGTTACCTTAATCGCTTACAGTACCTAATATAATGTGAATAGTAGTTATCGCGGTTACCTAATATCTACGCATAGCCATACAGCCTTGTGGTCTGTATCCTATTTTAACCTACTTATTAAAAAATTGAACCCGACTTCCAAGGTAAAAATAATATTCCTAAAATGATTTAAAAAGTATGAAATAACTATTAATCATATTATTATATTCTTCATTACTGCCTTTTTCAAAATTCGACTATATATTTAATTAATTTGTACCACAATTACTTATTCTGTACTCAATTTTTGTTCTTTTGAAATTGGTACCCGCGGTACTTTTTAGATCATTTTTATTGAGTTACAGCCTGGAGACAGACACAGACGGACAGACATCGAAGTTTCAGTAATAGGGTCCCGTTTTTACCCTTTGGGTCCGGAACCCTAAAAACAGTTGCCTGTACTCTGTAGGATCAAGCGGTGGGATCTTAGGCTATAATAATTAATCGGTGATGTAAAAGAACGCAATCATTGGGTATTCGCGTGCAAGTTAGCATTTACTCCTGAATCTCAAACGTTTTCTAAAGTCTAAAGGTATTTATTTGATCAAAGCGCAGGTCCCAATTTCCTTTCCATTTGTCGAACTAAGCAAATAGACCCTCGTTATTCGATCTCTGAAAGCTTTCTAAAACGTTGACGGTTGAGTAGAGAGCTCGATCGTCATCCGCTTTTTGGGTTTAATTTTTTTTAATCATTCTTATTTTCTAAAAGCCTTTTATTAGCTTTTCAAAACTAAGCAGGTATTTTGTTAATGCCTGGTGGAATACCTATCCCACCTAGTAATCAGACTAAAATTCCTATTTATTCTCATTACATTAGGTATTACTGCTATTTGTAACTGGAAAGACTCAACGAAACCTTTTTTATTTTTTATCCATTCAGTAGTTTAAATAAACTTAAAAATATAATCTAAAATTTAACGGTAGAAAAATGTTGAAAATTTTGTAGCTCCGGAGCGTGTCCAATAATTGCTCAAAATGCATAGTCGCGTCTCACACAGACAGACGCAAGTAATTACGCTCAAAGAGGCCGGAGTCGGGAGTGTCAGCTCAAAATAAGGTGAAACACTCTAAAGAGGGCGAATTGAGAGTGCAACGAGATGTGTGGGAAAGGTGGGCGCGTGACCTGCGTGCCGCCACCGGTTGACAGCGGCCAGGCTGAAAATTTCATGGCCATCGTATCGAGCGCCGAGCGAGTCCGCGCAGCCGCGCCGCGCTCCAGCCGCGCTCCGCCGCCGCTCGCACACGGCACAGAGGAACTCCCTCACAATAACAACAGGCGCGCGAGCCCGCCGGGTGCTCCGTCCTCGTCGTGTCGTGTGCCACCACGTGAACCACGGGCCTGATATGTGAGAGCCGTCGTCCGTGTCTGCTGCCGCTGAAGCTATGCGGCGATATCGGAGCGCGCGCAAAATGAAATAGTGAGGTAAGTCACCCCGACTGACCACCACGACTCCCGACTTCCGATGCCGTTTCCTCCGAAAGAGGAGCTCCGAGATATGACACAACAAGCACGAATTTTAACAATTAAAAAAGTTAGGAGACGATGTAGGCCGCAGGTAACGTAGGTATATACAAAAGCTTTCAAAATAATGTTCCTATTGTTGTCGTGATATCGGCTTACCGAGGGAGCGGCCGCCTCTACTACGAAGCTCTACGACTGCCGCAATCTGATTATGGCACGCTAGCAAAACTGTAGAAAATGTGCTTAATTATATTGTGATATCTTCGGATTGTGAAGTCAGGTGGCAGGTGCGATGTACTCAGCTCTATATTGCCTGCAGCGTCCGTAGAAATCCTTCAATCGCTTTATTTTACAATTTTTACATGCGCAGTTATTAATACTATACAGGATCTCATGGCTTTCACTATTATTATAGTATGTAAAGCTGGCACAAAGTTGATGAATGTACAGCTGGTACATAAAACGAATAATAGAGGTAAATTGATCGTTTTGTAAAAATTTTTAATATAGGACCGGTAGCAATCAGTGGCGTCTGCCAAAAAATAGTATGCAGCTTGTAATCAGATAGATTACAAGATGCATACTATTTTTTCTCTAATTTTCAGCATACCTAAAAGCAGGTTTTATATTATTTCAATTCTTACTGGATAGTGTAAGCCTGTACTGGAATGTAGTTCAGTAAGCCGACGCTTATTCCAATCAAGCGCTGTATGGCTACTGGAATCATCTAAGCGGGCACTGGAATACACTGAACTACACTCCAGTACAGGCTTACACTATCCAGTAAGAATTGAAATAATATAAAACCCGCTATTAGGTAGGTATACTGAAAATTCAATGATCTCAGGTAGGCATATCATGCCTACCTATCATATAATATTATATTATTATGTTTAATTACAAATCTAGTTTTGTTTTTTGTGTGATTAAGTCTTTGATGCATGAGAGGGTCGTATAATAAAAACCCTGCTTTATTTGATAGTTTAGAACAAACATACCCATTAGGAATATGGCCATTAAGAAAATACCCGAATACCGATGATGATAATAATTAGATAAAATGATAAAAACAAGTTTGTATTAACTACTGCTACCTGCAATTTTGATAACAAGTACTAATAATTTTATTTCTCTATATTTTTAGAGATGAGCTTCACAATTTTGCTCTACATTCATGCTACACATATTCACTTATAACAGAATTTAGAAAATTGAGGTCGAGAAAATTGACGAAAGCAGAATTCAATTTCGTTACAACTTACAAGCCTTATCTTGTACCTCAATTTATTATCTATTCTGTTACCTTCTATTTCGAATCTCATTTATTTACCTATAATTCTATTATTCAATTAATATTTTGTGAGAATTTATGCTTCGGCTCTCGCCTCGATGGTTGTTGGCTCGATTCCCACAGACGGAAGGACCCTGAAGTGAACTTTGTTTTCTAGTTTGGTTAGATATTGCGGGTTGATCACCTAATTTTCTAATATTATGGAAGTAAGATAATCTATACATATAATAAAACTGTAGAAATGTGAATTCTGTACATTAAAGATATTCAAAAAATAATAAGCGGGGGGTGTCACTAGATCGCTATAGAAGCCAAAAATGTAGTTAGTTTTTTGTCTGTCTGTCTGTCTGTATGTTTGTTCCACTATCACACGAAAACTACTGAACCGATTTGAAAGCGGTTTTCGCAGATATATTTGTCTTCTTCCAACTTAACATCTGGTGTATAAAAAAATTTCCCCCCACCCCTCTAAGGGGACAAAAGAGGGGTCAGATTTTGTATCAAACTTTTTTCTTTAACACGAAAACTACTGATCCGATTTGCATACGGTTTTCGCAGTATTTGTCTTCTTCCAACTCAATATCTGGTGTATAAACTTTTCCCCCCACCCCTCTAAGGGGACCAAAAAGGGGGTCAGATTTTGTATCATTTTTTTTCTTTAATGAACTTAATTCATATTATTAACTGTATTTTCCAACTTAACATCAGGTGTACACAATTTTCCCCCCCACCCCTCTTAGGGGACAAAAGAGGAGGTAAGATTTTGTATCAACTGATGAAGTAGAAATACTTTAAATGGCAAAACAACGTTTGCCGGGTCAACTAGTTTATTAGTAAATCCATGTACCTACCTGGGTTACAAGCATAGGAACGGACTGTCTGTGAATGTGAATTGCGCACACATTTGGGAAAATAATTAGCGCAATTTATATAATCGTTATGTTTTGTAATTGTAAGTCGTAATTTACGATATTATGCGAGCTTTAAGGAGTTTTCAGGTGAAACCCGGTGAGTTTCCGAGTTGAAAAGTTAATTATTATGACGTGATGTATAATCGCGTGAGGTTAGGACACGCACGTCGCGTCGCACGTACCATACGGACCGACCCACCCCATAACTACACTCACCGTTTATGTTCCTCACTACGAGACGGGAATTTCAAACAACCTATATTTTACTCCATTTTTACGTCTTTTGCCCACGATTCCAGTATTATCTAAGAAAACGCAATTAACTTGTTTGTAGCTCCTCGACCTCTCCTGGAAACGTGCGTTTTCAGACCTGCAAAGAACGTTTGAAAACTAATTAACGCGTACTTTAATGATTGTGTTAAGTACCAGCAAACTTCTAACTTTTTAAGAGATTTTGTCTCTTCTGATCGCAGTTGGGAATTGTTTTTCTTGAGTACTATAATATATTTTTTACTTGATTGTATGCTTTTGACATATTTTATCAAATATCGTAATAAAGGTGTCATAATAATATGATCCTAGAGTCTAGACCTAAAGGTAATATGTACGTTTTGGTAACCTTGTTCAACCTTGTTGGAAAATAAAATTTTTGTTCAGCTACAGTAGCAAATTTACGACATTCTCAATTCAAGCTAGGGCTCGGTAATAGAAATTAGACTTCTAAACGGGACCGAGACGTCGTAAACAGAGCAATAAAGTGGTTCTAATAAAATTCAAAACGATTCTTTCCTTTGCTGCTAAGTACTTGCTTATGTTGTGAACGTTTTGCAAGCGTATTACTGGAACTGAATCGTTTTCATGCTTATATGAATCAGAATCAGAAACAAACGGTGGTTTAATATCTTCGTGCTTTCATGATACATAATATTCGAAAAGTATTTATACAGTGTGTAACAAAAACAAGTGATAATACTTTAGGGTGTATACGTGTTCCTTGTATAGAGTTCACTGTGAAAGTGGCAGCGCTGAAAGACGAATTTTTTTTTTCACTTTTGTATGGGCAAGGGCCCGAGCGTCACGAGTTTCCCCTTTTAAAAATGAAAAAAATTTTTGGTCTTTCAACGCTGCCACTTTCACAGTGAACTCTCTACAAGGAACACGAACACACCCTAAAGTATTATCACTTATTTCTATTACACCTGTATATTATGTAACGTTTAAATTTTTGTGTAGGAAAAAATACCTCTACAATAAAGTTCTCTATGAAATCAAAAACATGTCTCTGAAGGTATCTAAACAAAAAAATTTAGGCCCGTATTCACTTTGATAGGTAACAAGTGCAAGTGATTAGTGCAGGTGATTAGTAATCAGGAAAAAGTACGTGTGGACAGCGACAGATTAGTGCAAGTCCTTTAAATTCTCCTAATCACTTATCACTTGCACTGGTCACCTGTACTCGCACTAATCAAAGTGAATACAGACCATTAATGTAGTCACTTCTATCTAATATTTTTTAAAATATTGACGGTGGAAAGGCTCTACCTGGAATTTTAAATGATCAAGAATGCAAGTGAGCAGGAATTAAGTTCCTATCCATCAACAGCTTGTAAAATATTACAAGCTTTAAGACGCAATTTCGCTCTTGTAGGTACTAATATGTATCTACTACATTTACCTACTTCTATTTATGAAAAAAATAAATTACTGCCTATGTAGTTAAAATAAAACGCGAGTTAATACCTACTTGCGGTCGTGTGAGGAGGATTCGTGTCAGCAAATATGCGGTGTCTTAAGTTGGAGGGCTTCATAGTATAGACAAGGTTAAGGCAAATGTCCCTCAGCGTCCGACTCGGATTATCTATGTTCAAGTTTGTAGGAAAACGGAATTACAGTCTTATTGTACACAGCCTCTTATGTCAGCCGTGAGATTGCTTTCAGTTCGTGATTAATCTTGGAATTCAACAAGGACTTGTATAAATCTTCCGTAGTTTTGTAATTTGAAGTTTTGTTTGTCCAAACTCCCAATCTCCAAATGAGCTGACATTGATTACATAGAAAGGACGTACCTCTCCAAGTTTCAAGTCTCAATGATCGGTGGTTTCAACAGCTGTGCTTAGTGCTATGATCCCCGCGTTCCATTTGATGTTAAATATAACCTCCTCCTTTTTGGAAGTCGGTTAAAAACAATCAAAATGCTCAAAATATGAGACATTTTGAGCATTTTGATCGTTTTTAACATCAAACGCTGGGGATGTGTGTTGACATCAACAATAAAAAAAGACTTTTTGAAAATTCGACGGTAGCCGATGTAGTTTTATTTTTGCCGTTTTAAAACTGAGTCAGTCCAGTGCAGTAAATAACAGTAGGTATATTGGCAACAGCACTGCCCGAGCGGATATATGTACATTTCGTGGTATTATAATATAATTAGGTAAGGAAATGGTGGTTTCGTGACACGCTAAGCTGTTAACCCGCAATGTGTTTTTGATGTTTATATTGATATTGCCGGTTAATAGAGGTAGAATTTTCGGGCTATTTTGCGGAATATCGTGCTTTTCATGTCGTTAAAAAGAAACCGTACTTAATTAGTTTACCGTGAATTTCGACATTTTTCTCAAGGCGATTTTACAGTCTCAGGTACCTATCTACAAGTAGAACTTGGCTAGATAAGCTAAGTTAGCCAAGCTGAGCTATTCGTGCTTTGTATGCAGCTGTGTTTGCATCTGTTCAGGACCTCTTTAAATTATATCTCTTTAACTTTGTATAAAGTATCAACAGCCGTGAATAATTTTTGGTCAAGTTATACTCGTAGTTTAAGCGGAATGATATTTCACCATGAGATTTACCTACTATACCTTTACGTGTTATTCATAAACGTTGAATCAAACCCCATTAAATAATAATATAAACGAAGGGAGGAATTTATTTGAATTAAGCATTAATAGAATATGTAAACAACAAACGTTTTTACAAAAGCTAAGTAGATCATCAATCAACGCGAACAAGGCATATCATTTTAATTCAGTTAAACATTCAAGTTAAATAGGTTAATAGATTGTATCAACCAGAAAATTTTCTTTTGTAATATGGCAACGGTACAATCTTGTAAAGATGTTTTGGCTGTGGTCGTTATAGTATCAATGCCGCCATTTTGCAAAGTGTCCGGTGTCACCTTAGTAAGTCTACGGAGAGCCGCAAGGCTACGAAGAGCCGCAAGGCCAAGTCTTCTCGACCTGACAAGGATGAGAGCAGGGGGTGCGATGAGGAGGGCTTCATACTGGTGGAGAGGAAGAAGAAGAAGCCCGCCGCCCGCAACCATCGCGGCACCGCACCTTATGTACCAGAGCTGCGTCTGCGGAGCGAGGTCCCCGCGACGCCCCTGTACATATCTCGCCTGCACTGGTCCATGGAGGTCGAGGACGTCGTGAACTACATCAGCAAGAAGACATCCCTCCACTTGAGGGTCGAACGTCTGCAGTCTCGCCACAAGGTCAACTTCAGTTCCTTTGTGGTGAGAGTACCGACGCATCTTCTGTCGACCTTTGAGGCGGAGGAATTCTGGCCGACTGATGTGGTCTACCGAAGGTTCCGGGGGAGACTCCGGAATGAAGCGCGCGTCACGTCGCCGTTAACTCGTGATAAAGTGTAGTTATTAAGTATATAATAATTTATAATTGTATGTATGTTAGTCATTAAGGTATATATTGTAGGGGCTATGTAGCCTGATATAAATAAATAAAATAAATTAGTGCGAGCTGTTTCACACCCAGGCCACGCTTTCCTATCATTGTCCAGTGTCCTCCAAGTATTGCACGTGGCCGAAATGAAACTAACGCCGCTTACGTCACGATGGGTAACCGAGTTCTACGCCCGGCCCCCATGAATATAAACGTGACAAAACATCCCCTAAAATAAGTGACGATTACTAATTTTTAATTAATAATGGCATCTCATTTATTAAAATCAGACTGTGGTTTAGCTGTTACGATGGCATACATACATACATTCATACATAGACTGCCAAATAATTACCCTTCCTTTTGGCTTTGACGTAGGCGGGTAAGAAATAAAACGTGAGTTTTACAAAATTTGAGGAAACTGTGTTGGTGTTTATTTTTGTAGGTACTCAATAGATACAGCTTGGCCGGTTTCTGAGGGTTTGTGACAGGAATTTATCTATTTAACAGCGTTCTTGATTAGTTAATATTTTTACCAAAGTAGGTACCTACGAGTATATAAACTTGAGATAAAAATCGGTCAGGTGCGAGTTGGACTCGCCCATTAAGGGTTCCGCAGCAGCAATGAGATTTATTTTTATGAAATTAAAAGGTTTTTGATTTATTTTTGTACTTCAGTTGAATAAGGTTTGCCATTTATGACGTATAAAAAAACTAGTATCGTTCGAACCAATTTTCGTTAGTAGTTTTTATAGTTTTTTTTGTTAGCCTATACTATCCCACTGCTGGGCAAAGGCCTCCCCCAGGGTCTTCCACTTGTCTCGCTCCAGCGCCACTGTTGGCCAGCCCGGCTGGTACGCCTCCAGCTCATCGCGCCATCTTTTCCTAGGCCGGCCACGGTTGCGTCTTCCATCTTCAGGTACCCACTCTGTCGATATCTTTGCCCAGCGGTCGGGATGCATAGTTGCATACGGCTAACGTGGCCAGCCCAATCCCACTTAAGCTTAGCCGCCTTAACTCCTACGTGCGTGATTTTTGTTTGGGAGCGCAGTATTGTGTTCCTTATTTTGTCCAGAAGACTTACTCCCAACATACTGCGCTCCATTGCTCTTTGGCAAACCCCGAGTTTATAGTTATGTACATCATATATTTTTTTAGACTTATCATGCCCCTAATTTAGAAGTTAGAGGGGGGGCACACATTTTACGACTTTGGAAGAGTCTCTCTCGCAAACTGTTTAGGTTAGAAAAAGAATGATATTGAAAACCTCAATAATATGATTTTTGAAGATTTATCCATAGATAATACGCATAAGTTAGATAATTTTTTTGTTTCAATTGTATAGGAACCCCTAAAGTTTTTTATATTTTTTCCATTTTTTGTATCAAAATCTTAATGCGGTTCACAGACTACATCTACTTACCAAGTTTCAATAGTATATAATAGTATATAACTTATGGTTTCGGAGAAAAATGGCTGTGACATAAGGACAGACAGACAGAGAGACATGACAAATCTATAAGAGTTCGATTTTTTGCCATTTGGCTACGGAACCCTAAAAATGCTCAGTCTTGACATATATCAGGTTTGGTACTGTACAGTCTCTACTTAGTACTTGATGTAGAGTTACTGAATATCGGCCCGTGACTTTACAGTGCCTGTAGACAAGTGGCGAAACGCTAACGCTAACGCTAACTCTAGCGTTAGAAAATGTATGCGATTTGACATCATCGCTTCGCTAGAGAATACTAATGTCAAATCCCATACATTTTGTAACGTTAGCGTTAGCGTTAGCGTTTTGCCACTTGTCTACAGGCACAGGCCCGCCTAACTACTGTATAACATTGAACATTAATATCTATAAAGCTTTAATTGTATCAACATCTATACTGAATACTTTTCGCAATTAGGAGTTACAAACATAACGTTCTGAATACAATAGACAGGACTCTATAATTCTTTCATAATAATTAATTAAAGCATAATATATTTTGTTTTAATTCCTTTAAAACAAAATATAATATAATTAACATCAAATGTAGATGAAAATCTCACAGGCCTCCTCTTTACGAAAGGCATGAACATAATAAATTAAGTACGTGTTTTGCCACGCTGAAACTGCACATGTTGAACGATTAAGTGCTCTTACACCAATAGCGCAACAAAATTTTCACTTGCAGGTGCTTTTTTATTGAAAACTAGCTATTGCCCGCGACTCCATCCCGCTTTTTTCCACATTTTCCTTTGTTTCTTCGCTCCTAAAACTTAAAAGTCACAGTGTGATGTTATTATAGCCTAGCCTTCGTCGATTTATCGGCGGGCTATATGGCTAACACTGAAAGAATTATTCAAATCGGACCAGTAGTTTTTTAGCGCGTTCAAACAAAGAAACAAACATACTCTTCAGAATTTAATATTAGTATAGATATAGATGACCAAATCGAAAGTAACCCGAGAAACTAAGAACACAATGAATGATGTAAACAAAATGAAATTAGCGGAATATATCTCTCTGGATGTTTCCCAACGCGTATAATTAGTAATTACGGCTTCTTAACTAAACCCAGTCAGTTTTTTTTTTATTCAAATTTTTGACGAAAACCAGTCAGTTTAAGAGTCTACTGGGTTATGTAGTACAGATTTTCTCTGATATTTTACATTATATTGTAGGCTATTCCAATTTCCAGCGCGGAGCTCTCTCTAATACAATATCTTTCGCGATCGTCACAAACTTTATTGTCTTTCCTTTGACTACTCAGTACTCACTACTGCAACCTGCCCGCCGGCGTAATACTCTCGTGCTCTCGTTATTGAATGTGTTACGAAATGTTCATTTTAATGAGTGTCTTCTGTGCTCATTTTCTTTTCCCTGAAGGCTGAAAGCAATAATTGTATTGTTTTCTGTATGTTGTGAATTCAGGTTCTTACAAGCGATTCGTATAAATACTTTAGTCATTTAAGTTACCGTCTCTATTGGTTTCAATATTATTATTAAATTAAAATTATAGAAAATTGACCGTACGAACTATAACACGGTCACAACTACACGCACGGTTTGATGACGTCATTATGAAGCTCGCATGTTCAGGGCCCCCGTAACTCGTAAGGGCTATAATTGGCGCCTGTGTGGAAAAAAAGGATTTTCGCGCCCCTTTAGGCAAATTTTTTGGGTCCATGGTTTTGGCGCCCCTGAGAGATTGACAATTTGGCCCCTTAGAGGATGGCGCCCGTGTGCATTGCACACATTGGGCATATGGTAGCAGGGGCCCTGCGCATGTTATTGCATACCAACGAAGCGTCAAGTTATATGTGAGTGTGACCGTGTTGACTGTTGTACAAAGTTAAATATTTCATTGATATAATGCAATCGATAACGAAAATTTTAAGCATAAAAGTAATTAAATGTCTCAAAATTATTTTAGGATAAATAACATAAAAATGATTAATTATTGTTATAATGAGAATCACCTCTTTGATGTTCGGGTTCGCGGGCGGCCGGACGCAGTCGCGCGGAAGATATCGGCGGATGAGAAGCGGAACGGAAAACTTCCAGTAATAATACACGCTCAGTGGCTTATAATGTAAATGCATCGATGTCTACAAATTGCTAACAATATTATATTACCTAAATAATGCAGATTATGACGTACTTAATACAGACAGATTTTATTATTAAAATTCCCACTCAAATATGTTATGTTATGTTTTTGCCCAAACACAACATATCTAATAGTTTATGTTGGTATAGTAAAGTTAAATAAGTACCATTATTATACTGCGTGACTGGTGAGACATGTTCAAAACTCGAGGACGTGATATTTGGCTATTATATTAGATGAAAAAAAATAATATAAAAAATAATATCAATTGATCACTGGGTAAATGTAGCTTAAAGTTAGATAATTATTTACCCAACGAATGGACACCGCGCGCGGGAAGGGTAGTTGTGTGGTGTTTCTTTGGTGGCGCACGCCTCTGCACCGGCCGCATAGTATGCCTACTTGCCTAGCCGCGTAATTTACTTAGTATTCATGATTCATTTATTTTTGGGAAATTCGGAAAAAAATTAAGTACCTAATTTTATTACATAATTATAATGAGAATCGAGTATACAGAGTACTCTCCATAAGTATCGGTAATGTCTCACCAGTCATGTTGTAATTAGTCTCTACAAATAATTTAAGAACCTTACAACATCCAAAATCACACATATTTTTAACGTGTGAAATGAAATGATATAATAAAATAGTAATTTTACAGTTAGTTTTATGTCCATAGAAGCGGCAACCTCATAGAGGCTAGGCGTAGTAAGCTCGTGGCCCATCTTCGTTTATGTCCTATTGACCCAAATTCACGGCCTTGAACCCCCTCCGCTCCTCCCCCACCCGCCGCCCGCCAGCTCCCGTGACGTCACAGAAGCTCTTTGTACATTCATTTACCTCTATGGCCTATTATTCTCGCCATGACAATACGCCTCATTCGAATGTCGAGGCTTTTATGTAATTAGTATTCATTAAAGCCGCTTATAACCTAAATGAAACATGATTTGACCGAATTTCGTTATTTACTTGCTTCGTTAAAGTAATATAATATTAAGAATATTTTAATATCGATTTTCTTTTCGCATTCGCTAAAATTGCTTGCAATATTTAAGGATAGCCGATGGGATTGGTATAGCATATTATAATATTATATTTTAGGGTTCCGTAGTTTGTTTTCCGTAGTTTTCATACGTCATAAGACTCATAAGTCAGTTAAAAGATTTTAAAGAAGGCATAAAGTTTAAAGATTTGAGTTGAGTGTTTTGCCAAAAAGTAAGTGCTCCTCGTGTTAATGATGTTTATGCAGTTAAATACCGTATCAAAGTAAAAATATGTAGTAACTTAAATTCTTATTTTTTCCTGATTAATTACTTAAGGGCCCGGGTTACCCTCGAAATTTTCATACATTCTTAATACCAAAATCATTTTCTCATGCGAAAATATTTAACATGTTTGAGTTATTTTTCAGCTTAACATAGTAATTACCAAGGGTCCTGAGCAAATTTTTTTTACAAAATATTTAAATACTAAAAAAAATTTTTTTGTGTTTAAATATTTTTTAGTAAATTTACTACTAAATATTTAAACACCAAAAAATAGACAAAAACACTAAAGAATACATAAATAAATAGTAAATTTACTACAAAATATTTAAACTTTAAAAAATATTTTTTATTATTTAAATATTTTGTAGTAAATTTACTATTTATTTATATATTCTTTAGTGTTTTTGTCTATTTTTTGGTGTTTAAATATTTAGTAGTAAATTTACTAAAAAATATTTAAACACAAAAAATTTGTTTTTAGTATTTAAATATTTTGTAAAAAAAATTTGTTCAGGACCCTAGGTAATTACTATCTTAAGCTGAAAAATAACTCAAACATTTTAAATATTTTCGCATGAGAAAATGATTTTGGTATTAAGAATGTATGAAAATTTCGAGGGTAACCCGGACCCTTAACTCAGTGACTTTATGCTAAGACTAGTTCATGCCCGCTACTCCATTGCGCCAAAATTCGTTTATCGCGCGGGAACCGTACATCATACATGTACGCTTTCCTAAGCCTGTAGATACGTGTCTATTTTTTACTTTCTGTTCAGAAATTGAAAAGTTTTGACTCTTTGAAATGCTAATTGCAAACCTGATAAGTCGATAATAATAAAACCGAAATCAAATTGGCCGATACCTAGTATGTTGCTGATGCCTGATGTTGGCGCTTCGCCAGCCTGTCCCTTGGGCTTATCAGCATGAAACATTTCGTCAATAAATTCCTCCCGTGCTTGGCAAATTTCCTGATACATCTTTTTAAAACTAGGTGTTCATAACAATTTTTGATTTACTCTGTGAACTCAGTAATGTACTCTCGTAAACTTGAAGTTGATAAGAAATGCTTTAAAAAGTAGGTACCTTTTATTATGTACCTGAATTTAATAATTGATGTAGAAAAAATGAATCTTCAGCAGATAGAAACGACAACAGCTATGAAAGTCTAATGACCACATTCAAAATAGATATCTGCAGTGCGGTTAATTTTTAGGGTTCCGTACCCAAAGGGCAAAATCGCGGGACCCTATTACTGAGACTTCGATGTCTGTCCGTCTGTCTGTCTCCAGGCTGTATCTCAAGAACCGCTATAGAGAGTTCTGAAATTTTCACAGATTCTGTAAATCTGTTGCCGCTATAACAACAAATACTGAAAACAAAATAAAGTTAATATTCAAGGGGCGCGCCACCATACAACAAACGTGATTTTTTGGCCTTTTTTGCTCGATATCAAAAATGACAACAGGCAGACAGTTGAAATTTTCACATAATCCTGAATTATATGTGTACTTTAATAATTATTGATTAATAATAAAATTAAAATAAAATGAAATTTTTAAAGGGGCTCCCATACAAAATCACAACTTTTGGCCTATTTTAGGGTTCCGTACCCAAAGGGTAAAAACGGGCCCCTATTACTAAGACTTCGATGTCTGTCCGTCTCTACGTCTGTCTGTCTGTATGTCTTCAGGCTGTAACTCAGGAACCGCTATAGTTCGACTTTTAAAATTTTCATAGATTATGTATAATTATCTGTTGCCGCTATAACAACAAATTTACTAAAAACAAAATAAAATAAATATTTAAGCGGGGCTCCCATACAACAAACTTGATTTTTTTGCTATTTTTTCTCGATATCAATAACGGCAAACAATAGGCACCTGAAATATTCAAGAAATACTCAATTTTATTTGCAATTTAATAATGTATACTAAAATTTAGATAAATAAAATAATTAAGGGGGGCTCCCATACAATAAACACAATTTTCAGTCTGTTTTTGCTCTATTGTGGTACGGAACCCTTCGTGCGCGAGTCCGACTCGCACTTGGCCGATTATTATCATTCCGGACATTTGCAATGAATCAAATTAGTTAGTGTATTTAAATACCAACTTGTTACATCAATGTTCTATTGATGTAACAAGTTGGTATTTAAAAATTTAGCAACAGATATTATTAAACCGACCATGGAATCAACACCTTACACCATCAATCATATTTAAAAGTCATTGAACAAGTTCGAGCATAATTCGACAGACTGCAGAGCCACATTAGTGTCTACTTACTGTGACATTTATATGCTGACCTAACAGAGTTTACGGCAATGTAAAATATGTGTTGACTGTTGTTAATACGTTTCAAATATTAGTTGTTTGTTGTTTAGCTGTACATTAAAATGTAACGTAAAGCCGGAAGAGGGTCGGCGGCGGCGGCGCTGTACAAACGCGAAGGCGGAAGCCTCGTCCAACGTTCGGAAATACGTTTTAGCTCTAAACGATCATTACGTCGTGTGTCGGCAGGAGGGAATTTATTTTTATTACCGTACTTTTT
The DNA here is from genome assembly GCA_905404155.3 of Plebejus argus. Classification (NCBI taxonomy): domain Eukaryota; kingdom Metazoa; phylum Arthropoda; class Insecta; order Lepidoptera; family Lycaenidae; genus Plebejus; species Plebejus argus. The sequence goes on along the minus strand of FR989927.1, from coordinate 13,258,111 downwards.
GCTGATAAAAACCTACACGGCTCAGCGTTTACAGTCTTAACAAAACACGTGATGATTTTGCATCAGAAGTGTAGAGCTACCATGCAACCACATCGGATCGTCATCGCTAGAGCCCAGATGCCACTACTGACAATCCATTAAAATATATTGCATTGTAAAGGGCCCCCGTGACGGTCAAACGGTTTGATTCAAACCTTACGTGTTTGATGCAACCGTTTGATGTCGGTTTGAACGGTTTGTCAAACGACACTGCGCAGTTTAATTCAATACGCGCTGTCGAGTACACGTCTTGTGATGCAGACAAGATGCTCTAGAGTCTAGAATCTAGATTCTAGAACGAGGGCCGCGATTTTCTTATGTTTATAACGTCAATGTCCTCTGTCGAAAAATAAAAAAATCTACAGAAAGTGCTAGAAACTACAGCTTCTTTCTTTTTTTTCTTCCAAGTTTGATCAAACGCGTCGGAACACGATCAAACGGCGCGTCAAACAAAACAAAAATATGAAATTTCATCAAACAAGCTTCAAACACGTAAATGTTTGACAAACCGTTCAAACAAGCTTTGTAAACGATCAAAATGGTTTGAGTCAAATCAAAATTTACGTGTTTGAATCAAACCGTTTGATCGTCTCGGGGGCCCTTAAAATGCGACGCATGGACAACATCGTGGTTAAATCGCAGGTGTAGTTGCACATACAGATAGTAACTTGGTAACTTTTGTTGTTCGAAATAGCAACCTAAGAGGTTTTTTCGTTGTGCTTGCAAAACATTGTTAATACCGAATAACCCTTAAAAATAACGTAAGTATTGATGACACGCCGGCGAATATATTACGGCATGTAGCCGTTAATTGCAGACCGCAGTGAAGTAATAAAATACTTATTCATGGGCCGCGCAGCAGCGAAGTTCACGATCGAAGCCGCAAGTCGACGGACCCATAAATTGGCCACGCCCAGCTCACCACCTGCACATCGGCCCGGCCCAAATTATACCTGCGCCTCCAATTTATAACTTCTCTCTTCGCTTTGATTGCGCACTATATTACCATTTATTATAAAATATATTTTATAATAAATGGTAATTTTTTGTAGAATGTTTATAATGTTTATGTTTATAATGTTTATAATGTTCAAAAGTTCAAAAGGTGAACTTGTTAAACATTCTACAAGAAATACATCCACGCTACATAGCGTAGCTCACACTTCACAGTATAGTAATTGTAGGTTGCGCTAGTGAGAATTACCCAAGAGATTTAAGCTTTACTCTAGGTAAAGTTTTTTAAAGGTTTTCAAGGTAACCTTCGTCGTGGCTATAAAGAAAATGCAAGAAAATGGATATTCTGTTAAAATTTGAAAATAATACAGCCGAGGCCATTAAACTCTACAATAGGCTGGTATATAAAAAGGTTTTATGTACTTTTAATTGAAAGGCGGGCTTTTTCCTTTTTCCATTGTCATTTTCTCGTTAATCTGCGCTATTGACTCTCTCTTAATTTAACGGCTGCTATAAATGCAATCCATTAAGGCCTGCATAATTGAAAAGATTGTGCTGATTAATTTAGAATCTAACGCTACGTTTTAATATTATTATTAATTTTGTAATTGCTGAACGGTAGTCCTTTTTCTTGGCGCGACAGTGTTTATATTATTCAACAAGGTGATCCAGCGTTGTTTTGCCATAATATACGTGTGGGAACTCGTATGCACGAGCCAACTGCAGTTATCATTCGATAGATTTAGAATATTTTAAGAATTAAAAATAGATATTGACCGAGTCTCAGGCCCACAGATGAATCACAATTTCGATAGGCAGTTTAATGGTTTCTCTGAACTCGGCCTCGTCTAACTGGTTCCTCATTGTCGTCAGAGTGAGCGGCGACCCCCGGCATGAGGTCGGGGGAGGGCGAGGGCTCGGAGCTGGCGGAGTTCGGCGCGCGCTGGCCGCCGCCCTACGCGCAGGGCTACGGCTGGCGCTCCGCCACGCCGCAGCACCCGCCGGCCCACCATCTCGCGCGCCACTCGCGCTCGCAGCAGGTGAGATGGAAACCGCACTGTGGCCGTCATACATGAGATACATATCCTCTACATATCATGCCATGATGGAAAAATGCAGGCGAGTACGTGAAGAAAGCAATATACTCTTCTTCTACGTGCGATTGTGTGTAATCGGCGTCGATTGTATACTGCTTACACTACTATTAGGCTATTACACAGATCATTTAGTGCATATTATCTAAAAAAAAAAAAAATTAAGCATACTATTATCTATTATGTGTAGAGAAGCCTACTAACAAATTATATCTGTCGAACGAGGGACTAAGAATCATGATAATATTTTAATGTAATTTTTTCTAAACCTTTTAAATGTTCTGTAGGACAATCGTCACACCAGTTACGAGGCGGAGGACGCGCGGGGGCGGGCGCGGGGCGGTGTGTACTACTCCCCGCCCGGCACCTCCTACACCATCGTCGAGCGGCCGGCCTCCTCGCACGGCCACCACGCGTCCTACTCCCACCACCACTACCAGGGGAAACTCAACAGGACACCGTATCTAGGCTCCACTACTATTACCAATAATGCAGGTAATCATAATGCACTAGACTCTAGAGTATCTCTTTTGGATCAATTACTAAAACTATATTCGGTCTTAACTAGGGCCCGCAAGTTTGAGAAACAGTACGAATCACCTGAGCACAAACGGCAAGAAGCGGCCGATATCTCCGGAGCAGGTGCTGCGGCTGTTCGGTCAGGGCGGCGCGGCGGCGCTGGGCAAGGCGCTGCCGCCGTCGCACCCCCCCGCGCCGCTCCCCGCACCCCACCCCGCGCGACGACACTCCCCCGCCAGCAGCCCCAGCAGCACCACACATCATGTGAGCACTATGGTTTTAACACTAAACATCTGACTTACAGTTAAAGTCGTTTGGGGTAACTTGATCATAATAATATCATTGCAGTTGTATTAAATTCGTAAAGTTTGGAGCTATAATGACAAAATAGACGAAAATCTGACTCAACATTGGCGCATAAATTGCAACCCAAACAGCGACTAGTTAATAACAAACTTCGTGGTCCAAAAATAGTACGTGTTAACGAGAGAGCGTGTCCGTCAAGAGCTGTCATACATGTAAATAATTCTGCGGCCGAGCGGTGTCGGGCGCCAGTCGATAATGCTCGTTTATTCATGACAGCCGGGGCCAACGTTTAGACCAGTGGTCCTCAACTATGGCTACTGTGGAGTGTGGACTCAGTTTTGCGCTAATGTTCCAATTTTTGGCATTCTTTTTTAACTCCAAGCGTCAATTTTGTGTCGCTTAATTTGTAGAATTTCACTCTCTTTGCTTTTCCCGATTCGATGACTACGAGTAATATACGATTATATTCGTATCAATACGAAAATAGCATAATATGCACGATGAAATTTAAAACGTAAACAAAGTTATTCGGGTTAATTATTCATTCCTTTTAAATATTAAATAGTAGTGGCTCCAGCTGTACGCTCAACTTACTAATTAATATTATTTGCGTGTAATTCAGAGCTTTTACGACTCACCCTACTGACTCAAAGCTTTTAATCAAGTGTGAAAATTGTAAATACACAGTTTGACGTACTGCTTCGCTAAAATTAACATCATTCAGCCGAGAACTGCGCTACAACTAATATTTTAGACGGGCGAGGCGTTCTAATAAGCCGCGGCGAGTATCATGGTTATCAAACAATTATATATAGATACTCTTAATATTATACAACATGACTGGTGAGACAATACCGATACTTAGGGAGAGTACTCTGTACTCGATTCTCATTATAATTATGTAATAAAATTAGGTTCTTAATTTTTTCCGAATATCCCAAAAATAAATGAATCATGGATACTAAGTAAATTACGCGGCTAGGCAAGTAGGCATACTATGCGGCCGGTGCAGAGGCGTGCGCTACCAAAGAAACACCACACAACTACCCCTCCCGCTCGCGATGTCCATGCGTTGGGTAAATAATTATTAAACTTTAAGCTACATTTACTCAGTGATCAATTGATATTTTTTTTATATTATTTTTTTCCAACTAATATAATAGCCAAATATCACGTCCTCGAGTATTGAACATGTCTCACCAGTCACGCTGCATTATATTAATACAGGGTTTAACAGAACTAAGTGATTATTATACCTTAGCTGGGTGTCTATGTGTTATGTTTTGTTACACCCTGTATTCAGTTAATTAGAATTACGAAATTTAAAGAGAGTATAAATACAATTATTGTTTGATAACCATGCTAGTTTTAGCCGCGGCAAACAGGCGTGTCCACGAGGCCACCCCTGGCCATCGTACCGCCAACTCCTCAGTTGACAACTAACAATCATCCACTGTGGCCATAGAAAATAATATACATAGATAATAAATATACCGATCGATTCACACTGTTCAAAATACCTAATTATACTATTTTATATTAAAACACATACACAATATAATTTGTTTTACTTGCGCTGTTTTCAATTTCAAATTATTCAGTATAAAGTATCAAACTAATAAAGCTGGATTGCTCCAAATATTTGGTGTTTCACACAAAGGCTGTATAACGCTCGTCTCGTTTTAATATTATAATGTACCGAAAATTCTAACAACGTCATAAACAGTGCCATTAAACGTGCTATTATGTTAAACGGCTGAGTGGGTGTATGTATTGTTCATATTTTCCAAATTGGATTTCGCTGAAAGATATGAAGTAACGTGAAGTTTGTTACGATTTACGAAACGGTACATTAAAATTACAAAATGTTAGAATACCGTTTAAAGCTGGTTAGCGGAGTTGGACAAATCAAGTACGGTTAAATAGCTTAAGTATTAAAGACAGTGTTAAAAAGTGTATGAATAACTTCATTGTTGCTTCAATGTTTTTGTCGTTTACTTATTAGTAGAACTTTAGCGTTGCATTTATATACACGATTAATTAATTGAATATAGGTCTACCAGAATCTGATGGCAAAAATATAGGTCTACCAGAATCTGATGGCAAAAAGTGAGAAAATGACTCTAGCAATACCAGGGTAACAGGAATAATCCTTTTTTATTCCTTTAGCGGCTTATTTTGTGTGTGAAACATGCAAATATAAAAAATTATCCAATGATCAAGGATATTTTTTGAAAATCTGCTGTCAAAAATTGCCATCAGATTCTTGTAGACCTATAATTATTTCATTTGAATAAATAGTAACAATTAGTTATTTAAATATTTTTTAAAATTATTACGAAAGATTGTAAAGATAATAAATCAATATAGCAGCATTAAATCGTACCTCTTTAAATTTGATTCAGTGCCAGAATAAGGGAAATTGGCGCAATTTAATCTGGATTTAACTAAAAGTAGACGGTGCCAAGATTTACCGCTTTTTGCATTGTCACCTTCCCCGGCGTAATGATTACAGTCTATCCTTAAAATAAAATATACGAAGTTCATTATCCTGCAATAATTGTATTATGTACAAGAATTTACGATTAGTTTAGTAAGTCGACGGTAATTTTTTTGTGACGTTCTTATTAATTTTTGGCGCCTCAGCGGAGACACCACTTTTGACTCAGATCACTTGCCATTAGTCAAAAAGTATTCGCCGGTTTCGAAAGCGAAGTTAGATGTCAAAATGTGACTTGACAACTGACATAAGGGTTGTATTCACTTTGATTAGTGCGAGTGCAAGTGATTAGTGCAGGTGATTAGTAATCAGGATAAAGTGCGTGTGGACGGCGACTGATTAGTGCCAGTCCTTTAATTTCTTGCAACAAATCACTTGCACTAATCACCTGCACTCGCACAGTTAATCAACGTGAATACAGGCCCTTACGCGTCCACAAGCGACATTCAATGTGTTAATATTAATATGTCAAATCTATTTTTGACATAGTTAACTTCGCTATCGAAACTGGCGAACGCATTTTGACAATCTCGAGCTTCAGAGCAAAGTGTGTTGTAGGCGATCTATCGCGGCGCGGGGGCGGTCGGCGGAGCGGTGGGGGAGCGCGAGCGGCCGTACTCGTCAGGCGGGGGCGCGCCGCCGCCGGCCGAGCCCGCCACGCGCACCGTCACCATGAGCCGCGACCCCGCCGACTCACACGGCTTCGGTATCTGCGTCAAGGGCGGCAAGGAGGCCGGTATGTATCTTTTTGCTTTTGCGCTGAGATAATTCTTTTAGGCATCTTGCGGAGGATGGGAGACTCATTCGCAAGTATGTGGGTCTGTGCTGCGTAGATGGTAGTGGACGTAGCCCCTTCCCACTAAAAAGTCGGCGGTACTACACTTTGCACCCTGGGCGAACTGCGGGATAAACGCCCGGTATACGCCTGACTGCTGCAATAGAATATTTAGTCCAAATTCCCGGTAAAGGCCTTCTCCAGTCTCTTCAAGAGTTCTGTAGAAGGCTAGAAAAGTGGGAAACTTACGCATCTCTCATCTGTAGTTCACGCGTAGTCTTAGCAAAGATTGTCTTAAGTTAATAAATATTAAATTAAAACTAATAAAAGTTTTAAGTTCAAAATAAATAGTAATATCAAAGCTTAGACTACGACTGTGGTACACGGGTCAGCTCGTAAAACCAAAAATGTTTACGAACTCCAGCTGTTAACCGCAGAATCCACTCGCAGATATAAATATAACGTATAAAAATCAAATGTCCAAGAGAATCGGTTTGCCTCAAACATTTCTCGATACAAAATTTTTTATCACCCACCTGTAAATCTTGTAATCATATTATTTACGTTCGACGATCCTTTAATGGAAGTCTTTAGAGACTAATTTGTTGTAATGTTTGCAGTTCGTAAATATGACGAATGGACTTTTTAGATTTTATTCCATTAAATTTGGGCGGCAGTGTACTTTTAGTTTCAATCATAATAAGGCTACTTTAGTGTAAACATTTTGCAATATATGAGCAGCAGATAGGGTGAAACTTGGCACGACACAGATCATCTTGAGGCGTTATCGACGGCCATCAGACTCTATCACAAAAGAAAACCTACTTTCTCAAATAAGTTTTGGTCACGTAATACTTATGAATTGTATAAGCTTGAAAACTTTTGAACAGTAAATAAGTATTTATATCTATATCTTTCAGTTGAACGAGGAACAATAATTATTATTTGTAGCTATGTATATTATAATATTAACATTAAAATAATAACTATCAGCAATAGCATATATTGTAATATATATGCTATTGCTGATAGTAAGTGCATATAATGTAATATATATTGATATATACTTAATGCAGGCACTTTTATATTATTTTATAGCGCTCGGAGGTTTCTAAGAATTTTATATTGCGAAAGCAATGGCAATTCTGTCCGTCGTAGAGGGTCGTAGCGCCGCGTAGCGAGCCGTAGCGCGCCGTAGCACCTCGGGCGAGCTGTCGTAAAACGGCATTCAAGCTCTTTTACGACAAGTAAAATTTGTAGTATTGTTTATTTAATTTAAAGACACTTAAATGATATATTTTATAGAAGTTTTCCCTTGTATTAAATAAATAATGAGAGAAGATGCGAAGCACATAACTTGTGACCCACGTGTCATGTTATTGAAAACTATATTATGACTAATTTCTTTGTCCTTTGCAAAAATATCAGCAGCCTTTCGGTTAAAATATTTAAGGTTAGTATTCATTTAGAAAAAAGAAAAAAATGGTGAGTTATTGAGCTGGTGAGCTACCGGAAATGGATGTGTGGTGTGGGCGGGCCACGTACAAGTTACAGCACAAGCAGCTATCGATTGGAAGTTCACGTAACACCGGTATAAATAGACAGTAACAGACTTTGCAGAATAGATAATATTGAGCAATAGTCATTATGACATTGAGGGCTAATTCCATATTATTATGGTTCATCTGGCGCCTTTGAACCTTGATAGCACGTTATGTTAATATGTCAGCCTTACCTTTTTAGGATTTATGATGGGAAGAAATTCTTTTATTACATTTTATTAAAAACTATAAAATTATTCAACCCATATTTTGTTAAATGAGTAATGACTAATGACTCAATGTTGTCGAAAAATGCTACCATTTTGTCGTTTAGGGCAACTTTACGTGAAAAATAATGTTTTAAATCTTAATATTTATGTATTTTTTTAAATAGTGTACCAACAAAATTTGTATTATTGTTTGGTTTACAATTCATCATACTGTATTTAACTAGCGGTGCAATGTTTCATAATAATTGGTGTTCCGGCAATTATTCCTACTACGAGCGTTGGATACACATTACAGGAATAGTTATTAGTTTATGATAAAATAAATAACACAAATATTAAATATTATGTTGGTTTCAAAACCGCATTTATTAAATTTCTATATAAAACTTGCGAGGTTTCTAGCTGGAGGTTAATGCCCTTTTACCTTAAAAGTTATAGAGAACTCATCCTTTTTCGCTCCAACAAACAGAAATTGTTCTTGCTCGCTCAGGATATTAAAGTATTTATATTTTATAGAATAATAAATAACTAATTGATGGCAATATTTGGGAGGAAGAATTCATTACTTTATCAGATTTTACATTCCACAAGAAGTTATGCCGGATTAAAAGTTTAGAAACCAGCACAAATGAATATTTGATTGAAAATTTTATAATTCAAAGCCTTTCTCGGAAATAAGCTTTATAAAGAATTCAAGATAGAGTGCAGGTAGATACGTTTTAAAACAAATAATTTAATTAAACAAATTCCCTTTCAATCCAATGAAACTTAAAAAGAATTTCATTAATATAATATTTAAATTGTAAGAATCAAAGTAGTGCATATTCTAGAAGAAAGAATTCTACTACTTTTTTCGAGGAAAACATTTTAGCCAATACTGTATGTTTGAGATAATTATTTTAATCCAATTTTCATTTTAATTTTTGTTCATTGTTTTGAAACAACAAAAACATTAGCTTATGAATAATATTATGATTATACCTAATAGTTTAGTTCGTATTCAGGTGTGGGTGTGTACATATCGCGCGTGGAAGAGGGCTCGGTAGCGGAGCGCGCGGGCCTTCGCCCCGGGGACTCCATCCTGCAGGTCAACGGCACGCCCTTCTCCGGCATCTCGCATGAAGATGCTCTTAAGGTGAGAAACTCTTATTATAGCTGGAGATTTTGGTGTCAGCAAATTTTGACTGAATTCGACTTGCTACGCGCAGGAGTCCTCATGGTAATATAATATGTGCGCAACACAGAATTAGCATTTCAGAGTGCAATAATAAGCCAACATACATCAATCAAAACTATTCTGTGGCTTCTGACGGACTTTTTGCATTATTCTTGCTATTTCTAAGACCATTTTGCTAGTTGGGAAGTATGTGCGCAACACAGAAGAATGTCTTCTTTTGCTTCATAAGAACGAAGAGACGAGAAAACCAACTGAACAAATGAACTGCTTGTGACGAAACGACAACCGGTTTTCCGGACCATTCCATTTATAAGTTCTATGAGAATTTACCATGCATGAGCTTAGATTATCGTGGTCTGAACTGAAGTTATTTTCACAAATTATACTTATTGATTGTCAATAAAAACTTGTCATTACAGAACAATAGACGGTTACATAATCGTTTCCGGTGTTGAGAATATTATTCAATTCGTAATATTTTCCAAGGAACTAACGTGTTCTCAATTTTCTCGCATGTCGAAAATTCATAAGCCTTTGTGACGTTAGTTTGCTTTTAACATGGCATTTAGACATAGAGTGGCGTTTCCTATCCAGTCTTGTTTAGCTCGTACCATACTGTATTCTTGCCTACATATATTATCCCTATTTTATGAGAACTTTTTAAATAATATTATTCTTCTTTATTTCATATGAAATGTGTCATTCGTTTAGTGCTACCAGTTACCACGCTTAACAAATTATAGCTGAGCACAAACAGGGGGGGGGGGACTATTCATATACAGTGGAGATTTTCCCGCTTTTTAGTTTTTACTACAACGTCAACTTCCCAACTCGCCGCAATCTCTCACTATTGTCGCGCGTCGGGGCCGCACGGAAAAGAATATGAGGTTCATTTGTGTGGCGTGCGTCAGGGCCGTGTAATAAAAGAATTTGAATATCATTTTAAAATTTGTAATGCCTCGCACTCGCGAGATTTATTTATGAGTAGGAAGCGAAATGAGGTCGTATTGTTCAGTAATGCTATTCATGCGTTCAAAGTGAGTTTTAATTTGATCGTTATTCTACTCCCTCTAGATGCTGAAGTCGTGTCGTCAGCTGACGATGATAGTGCGGACGGCGGGCGCGCTGGTGGGGCGGGCGTCGTGCTCGTGGATGGACCGGTACGGCCGCCCCGCCTCGCCGCCCGCCCAGCGCCCAGTTAGATCTGCCAGCAAAGACAGATCTATACGAAGGGTAAGTAAATTTAAAATTATCGTGTGAACTTTAAGGATAAGAAGGCGAAAAATATATTACATTATATTCCTAAAAAGCACTAAGTTTATTAATCGTCTCTTCTGACGTATCAGACAATGACAAACATTGTATAGCTATAACGTTTGCAGTATACATAGCGTGGGTTTTTTTTATTAATAAAGGAAGGATCAATACACTACATTTATCTAAGTGCATAATATTATATAAGTTCACATACATCCACAGAGGTCAATATTTTTTATAAGACTGTATTCTAAAAATATGCTGTTAATAAATATGCAGTCTACAATCCGCACAATGGGATTAATTTGTCACGTCTCCGCAGCGGAGCCATGTTCGGAGTACAAAATATGAGCACGTACTACATCCGTCAAGAGCCAGCTATATTACCCGACTACATTAATATTAGATAATTTAATTTGGCTGGCTTCTTGACGCTGCAATAAATTTTGGCGAAAGTATTTTCATCGATATCGTGTTCGGCGTTATTGGACAAATGGGGCGATCTTTTATCGTAATCGAACGCCAGCTTAAGTCAGCAGTTGCCCAAAACGCTTCCAACATTCACTCGAAGATATTATTCATATGTTGAGTCATTACTATCGCATTTAGGTTATTGAATTTCAAAACGTAGCTCGGATATATTACTACCAAACGTGGTGACTTGTGATGAATTCTAAATAACAGAATGTAGATTTATACATAAAATTGCTTCTAGTTATTGTGTTCAAAATACACTAAAATCCATTACCACTCTTTAATAGGATTACCCGTTTAAACTCCGGATATAAATAGAGGATTATCGATCGTTTCGATGATTGGTGATGTGCGAAACGAATGTTGTGATGACGTAACCGGCGGTGATATCTAATAGGACATATTACTGCAATATTTTCACGCTAGAGGCAGCACCAGCATAGACAGTATATTTTGACAACGTTTCTATCGATATTCTGATACGACGTGTACAACATGTCGGATTTTGGTCGGATTATTTACTGTCTGTGCTAGTAGCGCCCTCTACTCCGATATAATATTCGCTATTGCCGTAGGGCAGTGAAGCGGCCGGTGAATGTAGGGATGGGTAGTCCGGTGACCGGTGAAGACACGCGCCCGTATCGATCGTCACGTCGCCTTTGCCCCAAATGTGCCCGCTATTAATAACTTTGAATTCAAACCAATGTCATTGATTTAAATCTGTGAATCGACTAGATTTGGATTAGAATGCTCTATATTTCGATACGTCTATTACCATATTAGATTATATTATTAAAGGATATACGGATACACACGAGTTAAACACAGTTAAAAGTCAATCGATCATATTGTGAGGTAGGTCAGACCTCAAAGGACTTCTGAAACATAAGACATGTACCTAAACGAAGAGTTAGTAGTATAATATTTACTGAGTTATAGTTGTTTCTTTTCTGTACTCACCTAGACGTAGATAGATGTTACGTGAACCAACTTAAGATGTATAAATTATAATTAGCTTTATTGTCTCTCTTTATCCCGAGAGAGAGGCTGGGGACAAATAATAATAACATCCTTGACTGAGAAGTGACTATCTACATAATGGTTAACAAACGGCTAAGGGTGGGTTGCAACTTGCACCAGGCGTTGTTACTTATTATAGCTGTGGTTATCGTCAAATATGGCGTTTTTATTGACTTTATTAACTAAAGATTTGACAGTTCCTTTGACATTTTGTTATAGTTAAAACTTAAAGTTAGTGCAACCCACCCTGTAGAATATAATATAGGTGTCTTAGATTAGCTGTTGTGATTTGTGAGTTGTGAGTTGTGACACAAGAGTGTTTATGAGACGTCATCTAATGAGGATGTTGTCTAGGTAGATATTATGACGTGAATTACGATTTTCTAGCAACTTGTCCCCAAACTGTGTCCGAAAACAGTCACGTCAAGTTACAACGTCACATCATACCCAATGCCCGACTTACTTAAATATTTCATTTCAATGTAATAAAAACCTACATTATTATAATACCAACATAACATGAAGTTGTTGATCTTCAAAGCACTATTTCCACCATTCCTTCCCTCGTCACTCTAGCTTTATCTGTAGAGCTTAAGAATCACTCATTGTTTGTTGAAGGTGGATCTTTGCATCGAGCCCGGGCAGTCCCTGGGTCTGATGATCAGAGGTGGTCTGGAGTACAACCTTGGTATCTACATCACGGGCGTCGACAAGGAGTCCGTGGCCGACCGCGCAGGACTGATGGTGAGCTCTCCTGGATGTTCAATAATAAAATATAACTAGATGTTTCGCGCGACTTCGCCCGCGTAAATTAGGAATTTCACGGAAACCGTACATTTTTCCGCAAAAACTAGTATAGCCTATGTCCTATGTAAAATTGCTCCAGTAGTTCTTAAGATAGTGAGCAATTTCATTTTCCCCGTTTTTTCCACATTTTCCTCTGTTTCTTCACTCCAATTGATCTTAGCTTAATAATATAATATAGCCTTCCTCAATAAATGATCTATCTATCACTGAAATTTTTTTTGAAATCGGACCAGTATTCCTGAGATTAGCGCGTTCAAACTAACAAACAAACCCTTCAGCTTTATAATATTAGTATAGAATATAGATAATAATCAATCAATCATTAATTGCGAGAATATGGTATGTTAGCACAAACCATGCAATATATTTTTTGAATCCAACGTTTTGTCATAAGAACGGAGAAGACTCAAAAAGTTCTCAGTTCGTTATGCCGAGTTATACCTACTCATTACTTTAGTTCTATTTTATTTATTGTAGCTTTTGTCCAGACCAAAATATCTTATTTTTCATTCGCTATATTATCTGCTATACGCCTAACAATATATTATGTTAATAACTGTCATGCTAGTACATACTATCTTGCCATGTCAAGATAATAATACTTATGTATTTGTTAAAAATACATCTAAGGAAACTTATTCATAAATCTACTGCATAGCGGTAACGCAAACGTAATGTAGATTTACTTACGTAGTGTATCAAGATTTAGTAGGGCTATTAAAAGAATTTCCTTTCATGTTGTTCGTTATTTTTATGGAGGAAAATGAGATTTGTGTTTATTGATATAAAATATAACTTTTCACGAAACTAGGGCAAAAGGGTCACCGAAAATCCAACAGCAAGGAATATTTTATTTTTGTTGGATTTTATATCGAAGCTTACTGGGGCTTTTAGGTTTGCTATTTTACGAATTGGGTACGGTTTAGACTTGTTACAATTATAATATACATATAATAAAAAATATTTTTTAACAGTTGAATGCACCTATAAAAGAAATAAATAAATGAAATGTTCGGTGCAAAACTCTACACTACTCTCATTTTATTTTCATCGAGTTTAAAAATTAATGAAGATGCTTACGTCGGAAGTTTCTTGAATTCTTCATGTCTTTCTCAGTTAGATAGCGCACGTGCAGACTAATCAATAGTTTATTCTTCGACAAAAGAACTTCGACGTGATTCTGTTTTTTTAGTTCGAAGATAGTTTTAGGAGATAATTCTAAACGATATTTTTCTTTATTCCTTACTACTTTTATTCTGTGGTCTCATCCGCGTTTCACGTTTTATTACTCAAGGAAGTACTTTTTTTGATAAATTTAATTCGTGACTGAAAAGTAAAAGATGTAATGGGGAACATCAATGGGAAAAGGATATAAGATTACTACTATGATGAATAAATATTAGTTTAATTAAAGTTAGGCATTGAGTTATTTATGTAATGGTTAGAAAAAAATGTTTTTTTAATCGTTAAATTATTTTGCCATTCCATGAATGATGATAAAGTGGCAGTACTGTGTAGTATATTACAAACAAACTACTCGTATTACCTACGCCATCTAAATATTGTCGAGGAAAGACGTTGTTTGTTTGCAATAAAAGCCGAAAAGAACTGGTCCAAAACTTTAAACTTAATGACATGACGTTTATCTTGAGAATCGTCTCGTACTTTCTATATTACCTAGATAATGCAAATGATGTAAGGTGGAAACTTTGGCTGACGTCTTAATTGCTTCTCATATATCAGGCGCCCGGGAGTCGAGATTATCAGGCGACACGGTTTGATTAATGTGTAAGGTAGAGTCAAGGTAGAGTTTACATATTTCAAGTAGGTATGAGAGTTATATTATAACTATTAGCTGTCTTATATCGATAAGACGTATGTTTGTGACATACTGAACATGAGTTATACAAGACCACCAGCAGCGCCTTTATTCAAGAAAAATAATGATTAATGAGGCGTTGCAGCAATTGAACTATTACGGGTATCAACGTTTAGGTACCTACTTTGTTAAGACATATGCGTTCCTAACCGAACACATGATACAAAAGCGTTACATATTATATATAATTGTTTTGCTTCCGTTTTTTTTTTCTAAAATAACAATTTTACCAGGTTGGGGACCAGATTCTGGAGGTGAACGGGCAGTCGTTCATCGACGTGACGCACGACGAGGCGGTGGCGCAGCTCAAGTACCACAAGCGCATGTCGCTGCTGGTCCGTGACGTGGGCAAGGTGCCGCACGCCTGCACCGCCTACGGCGAGCGGGACGCCGCGCCCAGGTACGTCGTGTGGCGGGAGACGAGTGAGTGACCACGACGAGGCGAGACTAGAAAGTCACAAGGGTTACAAAACAGATTATTCCATATTATGTACCTTCGCAGAAAGTACGTCGTATCTAGTCTCATGTGAGATAATTTCCAGACACTGCATTCTATTCGCATTGAGATTGCCACTGCTTTATGAGTTAAAGTGTCAAAACTCAAAACTGACCAAGCCAACTTTCCAAGTTGTCTTACTTTCATATATTCTTACTTCATTTTGAACGAAACCTAGTGAGACCATTCCTTTTGTTGTAGAATAAGCGGGTGGGGGAGGAAGCGCGGCGCGGCGGCAGTGGCTGTGGAGCAGAAGGCCAGGTCGCTGCTGCCGCAGAGCGACCTGCCGGCGCTCGCCTACTACATGGAGGAGTACGCCGGCCGCCGCCTCGCGCCAGATGCCTTCCTCACCGTCCTCAGGGACCTACTGGATACGCCGCAGAAGGTATTAAATACCACTTATGGTACAATGTTCCCAGTAGTGGCGCTAGGGGGGGACGGCCCAGGGCGCCTGCCGCCTGATAAAAGGTGCGCTGATGGCAAACAAAAAGGGCGCCAAAAAAATATCTCGCCCAGGGCGCCGGTCGTGCTAAAATCGGCACTGATTGTTCCACGCGTTTGCGTGGAATATTATTTAATATTGTAGAAAGTTCCTGAAGTTTTCTTTGACCTATCTCAGAATATCTGAAAATATTACAGCACCTGTGTTATAAAAAGTTTCACCTCGTTAACATTTAAAACATTGACCACATTTTCATTGGTTTGGCATATTCTTGTTGCAGTATTCCTTACTTACTGAAATTCGGGAGTTCCTGTTGCCCGAGGACAGGCCACGTTTCGACGAGCTAGTTTACAGAAGAAACGAGGAGATGGCAGATCATCATATTAAGGTATTTAATTATTTATTTTCTTCGGTCTGTTATACTATTTAGTAAGTAAAATTTACCTGTGTATTATACAGGTAGCAATACAAAATATTATTATAGGTCAAACGTTTTTAATATAAGCATTGTATGCACCTAACTGCATTGCTAAAATGTTTGCATTTTAACTATTAGAGGTTACAGTGAAAATAGTTAAAATGTCAGGGGAAAATGCTAAAGGTCAATCGTTTTAGTTTTTATTTATTTTAAATTAATTTTGAGTTGGAAATACGTGTATTTACTATGAAAAACACAATATAGCTTTTATTAGTAGTAGTTCTAGAATAGTTTACATTGTAAAACTATGCGTCGACGCTTCGGTATCAAAATAATATATATTATATTATAAACTTGTTAGATATTGAGACAATGTCAAGTAGTAAGTAGACGAAAATATTTGTTCCGCGTCCCTTACCGAAACTTTCAAATATGAAAAATCTACATTTAAAATGTTACTACGAAATTATATTTAAACGAGGCAAAAAAGTTTTTAGGTACCGTAATTATTTTTCATAATTATTAGCCTGCCTCTTTTGTGCTGGCTTTTTATTTCAGCCCCGTCCAATCTCCAGCTCAACATTTAAAAGGTTCCTTTAAGGTTCTTTATCCTTCCAAGGATTTTACTTTGTTCTTAAATGGGTCAGCTTTATTTCTTGCCTTTTCTACGATGCAATTTAATATTAAATAATGTTAATAGAGAAGTAAGTTGGTAATGCCATGGGTGGGTACAAGAAAATTAAGTAATATTAACGACGCAAATGTGTCCCTCATTACTAATTTAAGAGATACTTTTTGATTTTATATTTCTAAAATAGCTAACCCAAAGTCATGAATTTTCTTACACAATTTCATAGTAACACTTACCTACTCTATATTCTATAATATTATAAGGGACTCATACACACGGCCACACCTGTGGTCACACCCAACATTTTTATTGTTATGTTGATCCCTGTTTTGTTGATCCCTGTATACTCATGAATTCCTGTAAGCCTTAAAGCAAACAACAAACTATAGAGTGCAACAAAAAAACTATAGAGTTTTACATATTTCGTTTTAAAATAAACACTCACGGCCTTACTACAAAAGATTTAAACATCTATAATTGAACAGCTGTTGTTTTGAGACCATTATATTATACTGATTTTTTTCTAATCAACTGTTCAACAGGTGTTTAAATCTTTTGTAGTAAGACCGTCAAAATCTAGACCAAAATAAAACAGTCAGGCGACTCGTGCTGACATTTGTGTAAGTACAAGATGTTCTTTGCAACGTTTTCAAAGTATCGGTTACGCTCTAATTTTAGTGTTGTGCCACGCCAAGCACTTTCTGTACAAATGTCAAGTAAGCGGGGCAGTATAATGTTTTAAATGCGCCATAAAAACGAAACTTAGCATTTGCTGTCGCACAGTTTAGAAACGATTATTAATTATTTAAGAATTTCAATAAAACCCAATTCAAAAGTCCTGAGGGCTTGTTGTACATTTTTTGTTGTACTTTATACCGATAGTAAGGCCGCGTCCCTACCAAACCTTGTATCCTCGTTTCAGTTTCAGTTTGGAACACAATTTTTGTTCGGAAGTTTCACCCTGAATAGGGGGGCGCGATGCACCTTTCCCTGCACCGTGTTTGATGGGGACATGCTGTAACAGCAATATAATTTCTAAGTAAGCTACCTACTCGCTATTTAGGCGATCGCGAAACAACCACTCAGACATCGAAATACATTATTTATTATTGTAACTTTATTATTCGTAACTCCCAATGTAAGTGATGAGATGAATAATTATGAATTGTTGTAGCGCGGCGTGGGCGGCGTGGTCGGCGCGGAACGGCACATGCTGCCGTCCTCCACCATGCACGACCTGCACGACCCGGTGAGTGCTGTGCACGCCCCCAGTAGTTCATGTTGCATGTGTATGTATAGACTTCGATGACCCGATATGATACAATGATACTTTATATAGTCTCCCTAGCTACACATATTCGTATTATACGAGTATTAGATCACTTCGATGTAAAGGTTTTCTATTTTCTATGTAGATTGTCTGTCTCTGTCGAATTCGCCTAGAATTTGTCGCGAACGTGAGCGATATCGGGCCCGGTAATCGAATATGTGTAGATCCGATTGTGTTGCATCATATCGCTATAGAGATAACGGCCTTTTAAATTTTGTTGCTTCTATATGAGCATATCATAAATTATACTGACCTAATTAGACACTAGTATACTGTATGATCAGTCGAACGAGGTATTTCAAATTTTTCACATTGGAATTCGAGCTTCACTCCCGTCGGAGAGTCGAGAGATCGCGATAAAATTCAAAAGGATATACTAACATATATACATATACGATGAGAGGTGACAAGACAGACGTTGACGGTTCTGTAAGTAGCGATGTTATCTCGGAGCGGTCCCGGCTAACGTCGCACAGGCGGTGAGGTAGAGATTGTTGTTATAGGAGGTGCCGGCGGAAGTACCGCTAGTGGTTGACCACCGCTCGCCCTCCGAGGATTCCGGCCTGGGTCTCCCGCCCCACGATCAGGCTTACAGGTGACCGAAAACAACCACTACAACTCAATATTCTCCTCCTGACCAACCTTTTTCTTTTAGATTAAGCGTAAAATTACTCCGAGTTTATTGTTTTTCAAAATTTTATTAGGACTCAATCAGATAATTCGGAGTAGATAGGAGCCATAAATTTTGTACGTTAAATGCAAGACCGGCGACGGTACAAACAAAGTCTCTTTGACGGACGTGTATTCGCCATCGCATTTACAGCGAAAGCTTTCCCGGTTCTGGGCGATCCCGCCGCCGCTGGATCGATGCCAGCCCCAAGCCTTTATTTCGCGATCCAATTGATTGTTATCATCCAAAAACAACATTTTACGATCGGCGGCGTCCTATAGTGATGCCGTTCCGGAGCTGTAAAACGGTTCACGACTGCCGCACGAAGAATGTAAACATGACAATAATATAATTAAGGTTTGTTAAATTTTCTAGTGCTAGCAGTGAATCATTTAAAATCCGGAAGGTAGTGAATGTCGATGTTACTTGGCAGTGTTAGGTACTTGTCGATGTGTTGTGGCCTTGTCAGCTAATCAGTCCGCGTCCAGTGCAGTGTGACGAACTCGAGCGCATCACATTTCGATGACGAATGCTACGAACTACGAGCCTGTTTGTTGTCGCCCTCTTTTCCTTGTATGTGCTTTTACTATCAAAAATTATACAGAAATAACGAGTACGACAGATATTATGTTTACGCTTTTAACGGTCGAGTTTAAATTTAATCAAGCCTGAAGGTTCCATACATGCGTATATATGTTACTATTATTTGCTCAATTTTAAACATCCTATAAACTAATATTTAAGTATGTATATCGAAAGTAATGTATGTATCACTCGAGTACGTTCGATGCGCATACTCGCCAGATAGTAAAACCTGACTGTTGCTATCTATAACATTTATTTCATCGCTCCCGAATACGATCGTACACTGTAGCTCACCGAGCGCCCGCGCTCGTCACGAGACTAATCGAAATTGTTTCATAAAGAATAGTATAGCGTAGACGGGGAAGTAGTTAAAGTGGTAACAGTCGCGCGGCGGCTGGCGCTGTATGTGTGGTGTGACGGTGGTGTTGTGTGGGCCAGGAGCAGTCGCGCGTGGCGGGCCGGAGAGCCTCCCCCGGACGAAGACCTGGACCCCCCGGCCGAGGTGATTTTGCCAGAGTTACTACACTATGCCTCACCTGCGCCTATTTGTCACCCGGGTGCCCCTGGCGCTCGGCACGAGTAGTGGCACTCGTCGCCGTCGCCGTCCCTCTTGCATGCGGCGGAGACGGCTACATGTAGACCTCACAAACTTTGCGTGGCCGTTATTTCCTATAGACGAGTAAACTCGGAGGTGGTAAATCTGGCAAAATTTTGAACTTTACAAAACGAACTATTGGCACCGTATTGGCACGATAATGCAGAGAAAATATTATATCGGCAATAGCGGCCAAAACACTTCAATTTCAGCTATTTTTAGTACATTTCCAAACAGTACTAGTATACTGTAAGTACATTCTCTACGCTATCTCGATGCACCTAAATGGCTTCATTTTTTAAATAATATTGCACATTCTCAAAAGCATAATATGCGCTACAGCGGCTATAAGCACAGAGATAGAAACGTTCTGAATATATCATATTATAATATTTCATGCTCGATAAAAGAATTTTCGTCGAATGTGGGGGACGCCATTGGGGATATAAAGGGCACTGTGGGCAAATACGCCAAAGGGCTTACAAGTTGAAGTATGTATTTTCTTCGTTTTTCCTGTTTATTTTATCATAATATTGGACAAAAAATGTAATGTATGGCTTCATAGATATATAATATACATAACAAGTTTATTTTGACATATTATTAAGTATTAGTGTGAAGGTTAATTTTTGTATTAAATATAACTTTTTTTTCTCTAAGTTGAATCTAACCCAGGATTAAGCCGGGCCTTACATAATATCAGTTATTATTTATAGTATCTACATTGCTGCCTATCTTCTAAAAATACGTATACATGCTGTAATCATTAATTATTATTCATAAATCATAAGTCACGAGATGCATATTTTCTAAAGTTATAATAATAATAATAAAATATAATAATAATTATTGTTTTTATTCCTGTGACTAGAGTTAAAATGCCATTTGCATTTGATATACTATTTCAGCCTTCGAGCCATCGGCTCGTTGGTCTAGGGGTATGATTCTCGCTTCGGGTGCGAGAGGTCCCGGGTTCAAATCCCGGACGAGCCCAAATAGTGCTTTTTTGCTTGCATAGAAAATGTTGATATTATATTGAAGGACTACATAAAAAAATTACATTAAATTTGAGTCAAAAAAGATAATTTAATTTGTCTGTTTAAATATGCGTCGGTTAAGTCATAAATATTTTGCGTGAGTAATTTTATATTACGATCGTTTATTATGAATTATATTGTAAATAAATTATTAAATTTCAATTATCATAGTAAACACCTGTTCGGTCGAATTAGCCGACCTCTTTGTGTTTAAAAAGTTATAACTTTTACCGATGACAAGTTAGATTGTCAATATAATTCATTGCTAAAATATGGCTTGTAACAGCACCTAGTGAAAGTAAATAAATTATACTTTATAAAGCTTTACAGCCTTTTGAGTGGTAGATAGACCTTTTAGGAGTCAGAACATGGTCCATCGAGCAATCAACCAAGTAAGATTTATAGTTTTGTGGTCGCCATCGATATATTATAAGAGGTAAGTAAACAGTGCTTATCTAAAAAGAGGGAAGCGAAAAGAAGCAAGTAAAGCAAAAAGCAAAGAGGCTAAGGAATTGTAAAGAAATATAGAGAGAAGTCTATAATATATATATAGAATGCATATAACATTATAAATAACATTGAATAAATATCGTAAAGTCATTGTAGAAAAGTCATAAGTCAAAGACGTCATAAAAGTGTCATAGAGAAAAGGAGTTAAGGTTTTAATTGAAGAAAAAAGTACCTATATATACAGCTAGCCAGAGAGACGTCATTGAATAGAGTGACAACAGTGTCAACTTGAAAAAATAAAATAAGAGTTAGACATAGAATAATAATTTGTAAATTATATTGACTTATTAATTAAAAACAGAAAAAATGGAACGAATTATAAATAGTCAGATGGAACTTTCGGAGCGAATGTCCAATATGTATATAAAGTTTATGTCCATGCCTAAGGAAGAGCAAAGTCCGAATTATGTAAATATAAAGTTACGTTTACTGCAACAAATATGGAACAGAGTGGAGGAGAATCACCATATTCTTTATAATACATACGACAGAGAGGAATTAAGAACAACTGCATACGAAACCGAAGATATATATTATAATTGCGAAGAAGTGTATACAAAAACAAACATCGCAATGCTAGAAGCGCTACAGCAGTTTGAACAAAAAAGAGCAAGCACAGACGAAAATTTTCCAGCATCTGTAAATAAATTTACGCCGATAGACGTCAAAATTCCTGCGATAAAGATTCCGACTTTTAGTGGCTCATACACAGAATGGTACTCATTTCACGATCAATTCATATCATTAATTCACAATAATGAAGCACTACTAGAAGTTCAAAAGCTTCATTATTTGAAAATGCACGTAGTCGGGGAGGCGGCAGCCTTACTTCGCCATATACCGGTCACCTCAAATAATTATAAACAAGCCTGGGAAAAATTGAAGGGACGGTATAGTAATAGAAGGATCATAGCCAATGCCTACTTACAAAGACTGATGAATATTAGAAACTGCAATTATGAATCTGCTAGTGCAATAAAGTATATGTTGGATACCACGACCGACTGCTTGAGCGGACTTAATAGCGTCGGTGTGGATACAAGCAATTGGGACGCCATTGTTGTGTATATATCTGTAAATAAACTGGACTCAGAGTCTCTGAAACAATGGGAAGAGAAAATAAACCGTGAGAAACCGGATAATATTCCTACCTTAGATATGCTTGTCGAATTTTTAGAGTACAGGTTCCGATCTTTGGAAGGAATCCAAGCAAATAAAAACATTCGCACTAAGCCGATTGTAAATAATGTGAATAGAAAGGAAGTAAAAGATACAAAAGAAGTAGCAGAGAGAAGGGTGCATCACACAGACACCTCTAAAATACTAAAATGTAAATATTGCGAAGGAGAGCATTATCTTAATAAATGTCAACAATTCGCTGGCCTTACCTATAAGGATAAGATGAGATTTGTTGAAAACAAGCAGCTGTGCTACAACTGCTTACTGCCTAATCACGGGGTGAAGATGTGCAGAATAAAGGTACGTTGCCAGGTATGTGCCAAGAAACATAGTACTCTAATACACCCTCCTCCCAGAGATGGCGATCAAGAAAATGTCATGCTAACCAGAAAAGTGAACATGGCTTCTATGAATCAACAAAATATACAGTCCACTGAAGTAGTAGAAGGTGTAAATACTTGTGTAAAAGAGTATACAAAACGCCCAATTGTGAGCATGCATTGTAAAATAAATAAAGAAAATAAAATGCTACAGTCTGCTATGCTAGACTCAAATAACAACGGTAAAGATAAAAGAAAGATGACTGAACAAGGGAAAAGATATGAGAATATGAACAAAAATGCATACAAACGAAATGTGGAAGGAAGGCATATAGTGAAGATACCAAAATATAAAGGCTATAGCGTGGATTTCAGAAATACATATTTTAGTGTGAACAGAAAACGTTTAAATCCACTAGAAAGGTATCCGGGCAAAGATGAAAGATTGAAAGAAGAATATGGTAGAAGCATGAACAGAATGTATTGTAGAATTATTGACTCATATGACAGAAAAAGAAAGAAATGAAATAATATTTTGAAAGAACTAATTACGAACGTGTGCTGCCTTCAAACACAAGGATCATTAATTTTGAGTTAATTATTTTATTTGCTATTTTGAAGATGTATTTTTGTTATAATAGTTCAGTTAAGGCTAGGAACTTTACTATTGTTATTAGGTGATTTTCTCATTTGTTAAGGACATCACTAGATGTCCATGGTGGGCGGCATGTTCGGTCGAATTAGCCGACCTCTTTGTGTTTAAAAAGTTATAACTTTTACCGATGACAAGTTAGATTGTCAATATAATTCATTGCTAGAATATGGCTTGTAACAGCACCTAGTGAAAGTAAATAAATTATACTTTATAAAGCTTTACAGCCTTTTGAGTGGTAGATAGACCTTTTAGGAGTCAGAACACACCATTACCAATAAAAATATTTTATATGTATACGAACTCCACCGTGTAATACGGTGGTTGTTGTAGAATTACAATGTTTTGTCCTTGTCTAATACGTTGTCAAGATCCAAGAAAAATAATTTTTTTTTTTTCAGAAGAGGAATAGGGAATAGTGATATAAAAAGCAACATAATAAATAATCCTTATAATATACTTCAGTTGATAGTATTTTACATTTTAACATTGCTACGCGTTTCGTAGCGGGGCTACGAGCTACGCCTACTCGTAGACATTTACTTCTTACGTTGTATCTTTTCATTAAAACTTTTACAGTGTCATTTTATGGGCTATACAACTTTGTTTAGGCTAAACAGTTTGTCTGTAGTTTTAAATTATTTGTTTTAATTTTGTTACTCTGCGCGGCAGCCATTCAACACGTAAATTGAAAAACTTTTACAAAAATTATTATTTATGTGTGAGTAAAATTGTAAGCTATTGTTATGTACTTATGTTATTTTTGTGTAATGTGCATTTTGTTATTTTTGAGTAAATATGAGTTTCTCTCTGAATTCTCTATGTGAGTGAATATTACTGTGTGGGAAGCCGTTAAAAATAATAATATGTAAGTAAGCTGCAAAATTTTGTGATAATTAGCTTTTTCCATAAGATTCTACTGGGTTTATAAACCAATCCAAACGTCAATACAGATATGAAAATGTTTCATCTGATGGAATCAATAATATGCATTACCTAATCTCATCAATCACACGAAGGCCGATGGACCGGAGCGGAGGCAATGAGCCGAAGCCTGGGGGTTAGGAATATGATGTACATGTTACAACATCTCACTGTACATCATATTTGTGTTATTAGGAGTTCAATGAAAAGGAAGAACTTCCAAAAATATACATTATGGGCATTAGACGCTTGATACCACATTTCAATATATTATATTCAAATAGATTTAGGTCCGCTTATACAAATGCATATTACACAATATAACATTGATAGTAGACACGTGTTAAATAATACTGACATAATGTTGAACCTTAATTGTAACAAGTATCAAGTATGTAACTGATTGTACTGTTGGTTCTTGGTGGAAATTCATATTGAACACTAATGAAACACAATTTTCGTGCACTTTTTCCACTATATTTAAGAAATTATAACAATTTTAACAAATTACACGACCGGTTTCGAATTAAATCATCATCAGGTGTAAGTTTAACGTCGGTAGTTTTAAATAATTAAATACAATCAAAACAAACATTAGGGTTGTCAGCATCATGGTATTTTTTTACAATTTGGTAGAATTTTTCTTCCAAATATGACTGTTTTTTAATGATGTTAAAATTAATATTTAGTGGGATTTACTCATTTTATATTGATAAATTAATAATGTTATGCTGGTAATGTCACATATACAGATTTCAGAGCCTAAAATTAAGTAATAATTGTTAAATTTCTAAATTAAAATTAAAATGTCACAAAATTTCCGTAAAATTATTAAATGTCAATTAAATTAATATAAAAGATGTCAAACTAACATTAATTAAACTTAATAAGACGATACAATTGTCTAATTAAATCACCAGTAATTTAATTGAATTGTCCATAATATTAAAATTATAAAAAATTATATCTATATGAATGTCAAATAAATTAAACTAAATTAAATCATGTCAAAAATAAATTATAATGTCCATAAAATTTAATAAACATGATATTTATTTATTTTATTAAATTTTATGGACATTATAATTTATTTTTGACATGATTTAATTTAGTTTAATTTATTTGACATTCATATAGATATAATTTTTTATAATTTTAATATTATGGACAATTCAATTAAATTACTGGTGATTTAATTAGACAATTGTATCGTCTTATTAAGTTTAATTAATGTTAGTTTGACATCTTTTATATTAATTTAATTGACATTTAATAATTTTACGGAAATTTTGTGACATTTTAATTTTAATTTAGAAATTTAACAATTATTACTTAATTTTAGGCTCTGAAATCTGTATATGTGACATTACCAGCATAACATTATTAATTTATCAATATAAAATGAGTAAATCCAACTAAATATTAATTTTAACATCATTAAAAAACAGTCATATTTGGAAGAAAAATTCTACCAAATTGTAAAAAAATACCATGATGCTGACAACCCTAATGTTTGTTTTGATTGTATTTAATTATTTAAAACTACCGACGTTAAACTTACACCTGATGATGATTTAATTCGAAACCGGTCGTGTAATTTGTTAAAATTGTTATAATTTCTTAAATATAGTGGAAAAAGTGCACGAAAATTGTGTTTCATTAGTGTTCAAGTATCAAGTAGTATTAGTTTATCGAACATCCATTAGATAAATAGCTTGACCTCCTCGTCTTAGGCAAATAACTTACACGCCCACGGTCGCGTAATAGCCCATTATGCTGTCCCTCGTAAGGGATGCTTTCAACCGAATTATAAAATTGTACTCAGCCTTGCTTTAAAATATCAAATTTACTTGCTTTATAAACTAATTTTCTATTTAGACTCCCTATCGGTTACTACACGACGTTAATGGACAAACTTATGTATATTAATAGACTTCGCATAGCGAATGTTTGTTATCCGGAGGGAGTGAGGTAATTTATAATAACCCCGTGGAATATTAATCTCTCTCGGGGGAGCGTCCTTAATGAGTAGAGTATAGCTTTTTAACGAGATATACGCCGGGTGGAGTTACAAATTCAATGGAATCTCAGTTATGCGCTGGGCGCGGGGCGAAGATAACGTCGCTAATTTAGTGGAAATTGAAAAGTGAAACTGCGCGGGAACGTCGCGGCGTGGCGTCGCGTGTCGTGTGTTGTGGTCCCGCGAGCGTGCGTCAGTGGGCGGGCAGACGAGCAGACGGCATGTCGCGCCGCCGGCGACGCGTCGCTTTCCGCGACTACATACTCATGGATATACACGCCATGGCCAAGGTACTCGATCCGATCAGTTCCCGGGAGTTCGACGCGAGAGCTATCTAGAATTTCAGTCGGAAAACATCGAAAACTCGCGTCGACGTCGGCACATTAGTCGCTAATGATATGTAAACACGGGCCTCATCGTGCCTGCCGCCCGCCGCCGCCCGGTTGTACCAGTTTGTCATTAGATCTACTGTTTGTGTTTTCATGTGGATTACTCAGTAAACATGACGTAGTTAATGGCTTTCATTTTTTTGTATACGAGCCTTAATAGTTACAATAGTAGATACAAATTAGGCTAGATAAATATTATTATTAGTGTGTATTTGGTTCGGGCACTGCAAATAAAATCATAGAATAGAACAAGATCAGCAAAATTGAACACTGAATTTGAATCCAATCCTAGCACACTACAGAAAACCCTAAAAATGTAACTGGTAACACCCAACAATGTTTCAAAAACTTTATTAAAATTTAAAGCTACATAGTCGTAGTAGTTTTCTCTTTAATATTCATTATATTTACCAGTTAAGGGGTTGACAAGTAATTTATAACAAAACCGCGAATTTCTTCTCCCACTTATATAACGAATAATACTGTTTTTCACGTAAGGCGCGTCAGAAACACTTCTGCCAAATAAATAGGTAATTTTCACAGATTTCAAATACAATTTTTGCAAGCAAAAAGTGTTCTCGTATGCTGCTGTATGAACAATAACGATCGATCATTCAAAGGTAGACTGTAAATCAATTAAGCTCCGGGTCGGGAAGTCGGGGTGGTCCTAATCTGCGACACTTACCTGAACGAAATAGCGAGGCTATAAACTATGTGCCTTCCAACTGCTGCTCGGATTTTATTTTCTGTGTACATTCCGGGTAATCTGTTTAAGTGGAGTATGGCCTCGAAAAAATACACATACGAGAAGCTACATTACAAAAGAAAATTATTTTAATTAGCAGTCGAGTGTTCTGTAAAAATCACGATTGAAATCGTAAGTTTAATACTAAATTTTATATACCAGAATGAATTGTGTATTTACTATTTATATTACATAGCAGGTAAAGTCAATTACTTGATTATATTACGAACAAATGTGACATAATATTATAATAGCTTCATTTCGACATCACGCACGACGCAACTTATTCTATACCCTGAAAGAAACCCTCCAGGAATAGATGGGGTAGATTTCCACTTTCAAGATATATTGCTATCCTTGATCATACTAGAAGAGAATATCAACAAAATTCCACAATTTTCAAAGCGATGGCACTACGTGGATCTGTTATATCCAAGCAATATTTAATCTTACCTAGTGGCTGTACGTGTGTTATGGTTATATTAATATTACAAGCACCGTGTGTAACTTTTGCCCCATTTCTAGTTCCAGAGACAGGGTGATTAATTATTAGTTAAAGTAATAAAGTTTGCGCGTAATTCAAGACGTGAGTGGAAGAATAAGGTAAGTAACATGAAAAAACTTCCCGTTTTTTTGCTTAAATGGAGGCATTAGGGCCGGAAAAGTTATTTGAAATAGAAAAACTATGGATTGTATGTGTAGCCAGATATATTAGCTAGGTTATGAAGTAGATAAGTTACAAGTTTTATTGAAATAATTAGGGAAAAAATGTGTTATTGTCCGTATGTTACGAAATGTTACTTACCTTATTCTTCCACTCACGTCTTCTTATAATACACTTTAATATAGAGTTTGCGCAACGAAGACTTACACTACTCATAACATAATTATGCAAATTTATGTTCAAGTAGGTATTATCTACTCCAGAATATAAGGTAATTGCCAATTTTTTCATATCGCAAAAACAGACTTTAAAATCATCAATAAAACAAGTCTGAAACATGAATAAAACAAGTCTCAAACATTCTACGGAGCCTTTCGTGCACATATTGTGCACGAAAGGCTTCGTAGAAAATATTATATAAAACTAAATTCTTTGTATGTGAGCCACCCATAAGCATCTTTTGTAAGCAGGGGCGCCAAAATACCAACTGCTCCCTCTGGATCGTTGGATCGTATCCAACGAAGGGCCGCTCGAATTGTTGACTGCCATAGTGTTTCGAACAGCTTGGACCCCTTGGAATTAAGCCGAGATGTAGCTTCACTCTGCATCCTCTATCGGATGTATTACGGGGAGTGCTCTGAGGAATTGTTCGGAATCATACCACCTGCAACTTTTCGCCATCGTCCCACGCGAAAAACATACCATCCTCATCACCTTGATGAGTGGCAGTCTTCCACAGTGCGATTTCCGCGTAACTTTCTGCCGCGCACTGTAAAACTCTGGAACGATCTGTCACCAGCAGTATTTCCGGACCTATATGACCTGCAAACCTTCAAGAAAAGAGCGTATTCCCTCTTAAAAGGCCGGCAACGCACCTGCAGCTCTTCGGATGTTGCGAGTGTCCATGGGCGACGGTAGTTGCTTACCATCAGGTGACCCGTTTGCTCGTTTGCCCCCTTATTTAATAAAAAAAAAAAAAAAAAAGGTCAAATAATATTCACCTACAGGAACGCTTACGCACTTATAAATTATTGCTGAATAACACCCACTAGTGAATCACACCCCAATGCATATGAAGTTTCCTTTTGGAGCAAATTCAATTTCCTTGTATGAAATTTACTTATATCGACTGAATTTCTAGTTTCAATCATATCCTTCGCTCTTGAATAAGGTATGTGATTTGAACATTTTTGTCAATCTCGAGAAGGTATTTTCAATCCATTGGCCGGATATAGAAATTATTTTAGAATTAATTCCTGTACAATCATTTTTACTGCTTGGAATGCAGAAAACAATATTTGAGTACGGAAACTCAATTAAGCAATTTACTATTTGCAGAATAATTGAAAGCAAACAAAATGGCAACCTAAATGTTAGTGCATAGTAACAGTGCACTATACAGTATAGTACTGACATAAAAACCACTTACACAGCGGGCTCATTGTTCCCCGCGACCCGATCCTCGACATTCCCTCTTCATCCTGTAAATTATTTAAATTGCTCTGTTATAATAGCTTTCTATAAAAACTGTATCTGTTTAACAATAATAGTTATATTCAGTGGAACGTTGGAACAGATATGCTAAATATTTTTATCAACAATGTTTGATAAAATGTTTCTATTTACTCTTACACCGCCGAAGACACTTTAGGCTCCATCAGGAAAAATATATATCCCTTGCACTAAACAAATTTCTGCTCCAACGAAGTTAATAATGCAAATAAAGAATGAATAAGCAAATGCCTGAAGATGATTTATTATAAACAAAACAAGAAACGCCTGACAAGTATATTGCGTTTAAGTCTCTAACCAACAAATTGTAAAATGGAAGTGAAAGGCGCCTGCTGCCCGCAAATTTACAGGTAATCTGCCTTTTAATATTATATTTAGGTATATCTTTATTCTTTCAATATAAAACTATAGGTATGTCACAGGTTACCATGAGCCCAAGAAAGACACACATACTGACAAACAGACGGACAGACATTTCAAACGTAAAATACCACTCTTTTTTCTTGTCACTCACAACTTTGTAAATTTTAACAAAAATTTGAGAAAAATACATCTTCAATTGAAAGCAGTAGACTGATGGTAAAGTCATTCAGTATATAGGACGATACAAGTTAATTGTAACATGAATTCTCGTCTCAGATACAAGTCGCTTATGATGCCCTATTCAATATTTCCTCTCAAAAGAGATATACGCGAATAGGTCTTGAGGGTGTTCCGAGTGTGTTTATCGCATGCACTTGACCTCGAAAACACGCCACTTATGAAACAAGTTTTAAATGAGTATTCGACCTTTCACAAACTACTTCATTACCGCTGAAGTACTTTAAGTACTACTTACGAGAAAGCTCACGATAAGTAGCAAATTATAAGTTGCTACTAGACAATGCTGATACCATAGAAACTATGTTCAGAGTATGCAGATTGAAATTCTTATTGTAGTTATTGTTATGCTTTCATTAAGTACTGAAAAGCAAAAAAAATTTTCGTGTCTATTACAATAAATGTAGAGTCGTGAATAAAATAAAGTTTTATATCAGGCGGATTTTATTATCTGTACCGTTGGATATGCAAAATTTCAAACTTTAAATGTTTTATGTTTATTTTCTGTATTGTCTATTTTAAAGTAACATATGTGTAGATTTACTTTATATACGATATCTACTTATATATTATTCTTGTACGTCTACGTAAAAGCAAACATCTGTTAAATTTTTTACAACTTTCATTATAATATGTGTTAGATATATTTTTATTTTAATAAAACGTTATTACTCTGTATATTTTTCAATTCATCAAATGGCTAATTAACTAACCGTCAGCTTCAAACACTAAGAGACGAAAATCAATCAAATTCATAACAAGATTTACCTAAGGTCAAAGTTGAACAATTCATCGCGTGACTACAATATCAGAGAACTTTTATAACTATAAGAATATCAACGAAACGATAACGCGAACAAGAAATTCTAGTCGAGTCGCACGCAACCATGCGCAGGTGCCCTGTGCCCGGGTACCGCGATGTACATGCTGTTATACAATATAATATATTTATAGACATGCATGTGTAACAACTAACAACCATCAATAATTATTGTCCTTGCTCGATACCGACTCAAAGGATTTTTAACAGCGATCGAACATTTCTTGTAATAGAATCGACTCGTAGATTTTTACCTGTGCTTTATCTATACGTATCCAAATACATTAGACAATTTTGTACTAGTACCTATATTGTGGTCTATGTAGAGCTCGTGACAATAGTTTACTCGGAAATAGCTTGAAAAATCAATGACAGCATCCAAACACATTTAGCCCCCGTCCCTTAGTCTCACTGAGCTTCGACACCGCTTCACACCTTTTCGATCGTATCTTTAATTTCCTCTCTGAAAGTTTCGTATAGTTATATTATATCAGCTATATCCACACCGGACTACGTTAAAGTGTTCTACTCTGTACTGACCCACTCTTGAGCTTTTCAGTTTTCTTTCCTGCATGTGAGTGTATGTGTTTCCGTGTGGCGTCCTAATTCGGCTTAAACGCAATAATTACTTATAACTGTTCTTTTGGTCGCTGCGACGACGGTGATCTCTGACGTGTTTGTATCTGTCCAGGAGTACGAGGAGGAAGGTCGCCGTTCGAGGCGGCATTCTTCTCCATGTAATTCCCGGGAGGGCAGCACCACCGCTCTGCACACGCAGCACTATGACGACGCTGTGAGTATTCCCGTCATTTATATCTCGTTGTTATTTTTAACCCTCGTCGTCGACGCGACATCGGGCTAGGCTGAAAGCGCCCACAGTTTGCGAACAAAATTAGGTTATGTATACTTTTTGAATAAAAGAGCGCTTCAAGTTATTTAATTTGATGCCGACGGCAACTTTTCCTGTTTGTAGACTTTTTGCACTTTCTCGTGGAGTTCCGAACTCCGGTGTAGAACTCATATTTTTTACGACCGTTTATATGGGTATTGGGCGGGCTGAGGGCTCGCTGCGAGAAGTTCTATATCAGGGTGTAACAAAACTAAGTGATAATACTTTAGGGTGTGTACGTGTTTCTACACGTATGTCCCTTTGTTCCCTTTAATCTTTAAAACTACGCTACGGATTTTGATAGTTCTTTCAGTGTTAGCCCATTTATCGAGGAAGGCTATAGAGTATAGGCTATATTTTATCACGCTAAGACTAATAGGAGCGAAGAAATAGAGGAAAATGTGGAAGAAACGGGGAAAATTATTTGAAAGGGCTTATCTCGCGAACTACTGCAGCAATTTTTATGTTATTTGGTACAGATAAGAAGTAGACCATGTGAAGGATCATAGGCTATCGATTTTAATCATTTTTTCAGAGGCTTTATATTTTATACCCGTGCGACGTCGGGGCGGATCGCTAGTTAAATATAAACTAATTGAGGTATGTGGAAATATTTAGTGGTCACCCTGAAATAAGCATTAATTAAAACGTATACTTAGGTAAAAAAGGTACTAATTTTATTTTTTCGTGATTAGGGATCTATTTTATTATTTTTAGGCATGAGTCATTGCCATATCGGGCTCAATGACTAAATTACAGGAAGATAATGAATTAATGATAGCACTTACCTATTACTGCAATGTTTTCACGCTCTATGCACCTACACAGACAGTAAATAAAAAAGTTTTGTTCAACGTGTACAACATGTCAGATTTTGTTCGGATTATTTACTGACTACTGTAGTCTGTATGTGCTAGTAGTGGCACAGAATATCAGTTTGGTAGTGGCCTCTGCTCCGATCTATGAGTAATATTCCCTATTAAGTAGTTATTTTTACCGAACAAATTTCTCGTTATATTATTTAATTAGTTAATTCGGATGTCACATCTCTCATCGCGAGAGTATACAAAGAAAAATGATGCGGGAATTGAATTGAGCTTAATAGCATAGAAGTTTCCCCCCGTGCCCAGCACTTTGGCTGTCAGCCAAATGTACGACACTGTCACTCGTGTTTTGCTGGCTTCTCAAGTTTGTATGAATGGATATTAGGTCATCGACGATTCCTTTGCGTTATGGTTACTGCTCCGATGAATTATGATTTATTTTGATGGATCTTATTTTCGCTTCAAAGCAACTTCAATATATTTGTTTTTTACTCACAATATTGGTTACAAGAAACAATGCACATTCTTTAACTGTTACGTAATTAGTTGCGTTAGGAGTGAAATTTTCTCGAAATAAAAACGATTCACAGGAATGTGTTCATATGAATGTGTGTGGCCAGCAATTAAGACATTTCAATTTCTTATGTTCAGTCGCTATAAGTTACGTCTTGTTTAATACTCATTAACTATGAAAATTAAATTAAAGATTACGAAATACATTTTCAAGACTTTTTTTTAACACAAAACTTAAATGATAGTGAAATTAAAAATACACAACTTCAATAAGATTTTATTATCGTACCTAATATAACTTAATCAAATCTCAATCAGTCTTACTAGCTAAAATACATTAAAAATAAGCTTAAATTAATAAACTTAAGTAGGTAAGTAAAATTTACTGCTCTTTTGTCAATAATGCTGAGGGGATTATTGTCATTTACCCTATAATTCGTTTTTAAACGATGATTTCATTTTTAAAGGCGTTTTACCGTATTTGTGAAGATGAAAGGCAAAATATGAAATATGACTTCAGGTGGGTGTGTCGTGGAAGGTCATAGAATACACGGTTTATGGTCGGCAGTTAGCCATTCAAGTGATTTGCAGCGCGGCGCGCGGATATTCACCGGTGCGACCAAAACGTATAACGGTCATTAATTTTATGAAATTTACAACAATAATATTACTCTAGGATTGTAGTCATAT
Organism: Plebejus argus; assembly: GCA_905404155.3. Lineage (NCBI taxonomy): Eukaryota > Metazoa > Arthropoda > Insecta > Lepidoptera > Lycaenidae > Plebejus > Plebejus argus. Next base: position 13,224,084 of record FR989927.1, on the reverse strand, counting down.
AAAATGAGCGAGAGAAAATGTCGTTTAAAAGCCCGTATTTCAATTTGCACTAACAATTTTGGAACAATTTCGCTAATCTCTTCAAACGTATTCAATCAATAAAATATGAGATTAATTTTATGGCTTTAACAACTAATATTTATAAACTAAAGTTTCTCCTGGAGCGTCCGTCTGAGCTCCTCCGTGGCTTTAGTCATGTCCTTGTTGTCGCGGAGCCTGGTACGGGCGAGGTCTGGGCAGTCGTCGAGGTAGTCTTTGGGCGGCTCCGTGGGGTACTTGCGCTCGAACTTCGGCCGCGGGATCCTCACGCGCTTCACGTCGCCCAACCAGCTCTCCATGGTGAGGGTGCTTGTGTAGCCTGGAAAATACGAAATAATAAAAACATTAATAGAATACACGTACCTACTTATATATCAGTAATTTAATAATACAATGCCAACGCCCGCAATTTCGTTTATCGCGCGGGAACCGTACATTCTTCCGGGATAAAAAGTATCCTATGTCTTTTCCCGACACTCAAAGTATCTCCATACTAAATTTTAGCTAAATTGGTTCAGCGGTTTGGGCATGAAGAGGTAACAGACAGACAGACAGAGAGACAGACAGAGAGATAGACAGACAGACTGACACACTTTATAATATTAAGTATGGTATTTCGGAAATTAAATTTCTGTACAAAAAAATTTCGGTGTTTACGGCATTTTTAAAATGTCCTTTTTGGAAATAAGTAAAATAAGGATTTCATCACCAAATTAAATACAAATGTGTTTATAGGCTTAAGCGTTAAGAGATAAAATAGACAGAAACATACACTTTCGCATCTGTAATTTTGGTATGATATTATGATAAAATGTATAGATAGCAATCCAGTTTCCATACGAGTCACATGCCACTGGGCAAATTGTGAAACCGTTTTAATTTGTTAAAATGTTTTTTAATAGATTACCCTCCATTACCCTTATGTAACTTTATGTATGTCGGTGTTATGTGATCACGTAACTATTTCCTTACTAAAATAATTGGAAAACGCACGTCCATGACATTAGTGAACTAAGTGGAGTTCCGTTTAACACGTGAGCAGAACTCTACATATTAGTTACGTTTAATTTTTTATGAACAATACTATATTTTTAGTTCGTGTCGTGTTTTATTATATATATATATATTATATATTCATTAGTCGTTTAATTATTAGATCAAGGTTTAAAAAGAGAAATTATATTGTTGCTAAAGATAGAAATATTATGAAGTTAATCGTTTCTCCCTCGAGCTGTCGCTCGCTATAGCTGGAACAATATGAGCGCCGAGAATGAAAACCGTCACCGCGGGGCTGACGTGATTAACCTAAATTAAAACAGCCCAGATGCTGTCGCCACAGGTGGAGGCCATTTTTTTACAAAACCACCGCTTAAACTTTTGCCAATTAGTAAATATACGTTTTCAGAGATAGAACCTCTGTTTACGACCATTGTCCCCCGTTTTGTTTAGAGGGCTAGGTTTTTTTTTACTAAAGTATGGTTACTGACATATTAAAAGTTTCCAAATAGGTAATCGAAATTAAATACCCGCTGTTATTGCTACGAGTAACCAAAGTGGTAAAAAGGCAGTTTCAAACGAGTAAGTTAACTTAAATGCTGGCTCATGTAGTTGCATGAAAGTGGGTTAATATAAGTATAATAACCTTTATTAAATTATGAAATATCAGCAGTAGGCAGTAGTGTAGCCGATGCGAGGCAGCCGTAGCGAACGCCGGCGGTTCCAATGCCATTACATTCAACAAAAAAATGTTGATTGTGCGATTCTATTGTTTCTAACCATCACCGTAAGTAGGTTAAATTATAATCAATTGAATGGTAATTAATTAGCGGACACTTACTTAACTCTCAAGTACGTACTTACTTTGAATTTTATCGTCTATAATATGTAAAATGAATTCATTTACATAGGTTACATCGGTGCTTATGTTAAAGTAGTCGAGTGAGTGGATATATCACATCTACTTACTTCAACGATCTTAAAGTTTTTTAACACAATTAATTTGTATAATTTTGAAAACTATCAATATATTTTGTTTCCAAATAATTTTACAGAATGGCGGATTCCTTATATGGAACATGACTAAATAAGTAAATACCTAATAATATACATAATACCGTGGAAGCCGCAACCGACAATCTCTATATTGACTCTCAATCGTTAAAACAAAGATTTAATGCACGATTGAACTTTCTCCGGCGAAAGTGTTGCTAAATGTCTCAAACTTGGTACGCTTTCAAATATTGCAATCGCCAGCTTAGAATTCAAATAAAATATCAATCCTACCATCATGATATAATTTCAGCCTTGTTACGGTCAATTCAGACCGCAACGCGACGCGTAGATGCATTTCTAAATTTGTACTGATTTGACAGATCTCAATTGAGTGAGACGTCTTACGCCCGAACCCAATATTCGATCCTTATGCATAGATTGAAATCAATCTCGGATCGATCCCAATCCTTAGATCGATCTCCAATCCACGTTTCAATAATAAAAATTGAAATCTGCAATCTTTTTTCTGGCCGGATTGCCTGCGATCTTTTCCCTCTGTCCAGGGGTACGATAGACTCGATGGAAACCTTATGTGAATAATAGAAAATAAAAAAATATTGATTTCGAGTCGACAACATATATCCGCAAAATTCGGATTTAGGAGTATTTCGTTAAATTCTAATGGCACTGACAATTGACAAACAAACTTCACGCGCTATCTTGCTACAAGCTGACAGTTGACACATGCCATTGCTCATTTTCTACCTGCCGGCAGCGGGCAGTCATCATGGCGCACCGAGCGCACCCTTTTTTAGGGTTCCGTAGCCAAAATGGCAAAAAAGGAACCCTTATAGATTCGTCATGTCTGTCTGTCTGTCTGTCTGTCTGTCTGTCTGTCTGTCTGTCTGTCTGTCTGTCTGTCCGTCCGTCCGTATGTCACAGCCACTTTTCTCCGAAACTATTAGAGCTAGATTATTGAAACTTGGTAAGTAGATGTATTCTGTGAACCGCATTAAGATTTTGATGCAAAAATGGAAAAATTATTAAAAATTTTAGGGGTCCCCATAGGTACAACTGAAACAAAAAAATTTTTTTTCATCTAACCTATGCGTGTGGGGTATCTATAGATAGGTCTCTAAAAATCATATTGAGGTTTCTTATATAATTTTTTTCTAACCTGAATAGTTTGCGAGAGAGACTCTTCCAAAGTGGGAAAATGTGTCCCCCCCCTCTAATTTCTAAAGTAGGGGCATGATAATTCTAAAAAAAATATATGATGTAGATTACTATAAAAACTACCAACGAAAATTGGTTTGAACGAGATCTAGCCAGTAGTTTTTTTTATACGTCATAAAAATGGTAAACCTTAATCAAAATTTCATTAAATCGACTGAAACATAAAATAAATCAAAAACCTTTTAATTTCATAAAAATAAACCTTATTGCTGCTGCGGAACCCTTCATGGGCGAGTCCAACTCGCACTTGGCCGCTTTTTTGTTGCTTGTCCAATACTGGTAATTATAACTAATAAAAAATAATCGGCCAAGTACGAGTCGGACTCGCGCACGATCAGTATGAGATCCTCAAAATCACTACTATCACTGCTTGAGAGTATAGACAAATCCATATTTTAAACAGTAAAACCGAGAAATTCCTAAGATTGCAGATTTGGATCATAAAACCGATCGAAAGAAACGTCAAAATTGTGAGATAGGTTATGAATACACTCGAACTGTCATTTTCAAACGGAGGGCTATCCGAAATCATAGAGCGAACCTCCCATGGATGGCTTGCAACCACAGATTGTAATTTCAATCTGTGGATACATTATTGGCACACTCAAACACAAATATGGATTGAAATATCGATCTTGGATTGGTAAAAACGGATTAGGATCGTATATTGGGTTCGGCCGTTAATCCATACAAATTTATAAATCCATCTACGCGTCGCATTGCGGTCTGAATTAACTTTTTGACACCAAAATACATTCGTTACCGATGGAAAACTGCGTACGTTCTAATTCTCTCATTCAAAAATACAATAATAGGTACGTACTTGTCCTGTCTGTAATCTCTTTAATTGTGGATCAAATATAGAAGTAGCAATGAAGCATATTATAAAGGCTGTGTTTAAAATAGTTTATTAGAGTTTAAGAATAATTTGTAAGCAGTTTAGTTGAGTAAGTTAGCGTTGTTAATTCGATAGGGTGTAATTGTGATTGCGCGCCATTATTGTTGGACGTGAGCTGAACAAATTTAGGTGTTCGTTGTATAATTTCCGTTTCTGTCAATGTACTATCTGATTTTGTTGTCGGTTTTGCAATGCTATAACAAACTGAACATTTAAATTATATGTACATTAAACAAAAGTTCGGTTTACCAATCGAGTAATCTACAGTACCCTGTTCAAACATAAAGTTAGAATAATGTTCCCTATTCTCTTCTATACTTATTTATATAATTTTATATCAATAACATTTACTGGTAGCTAAAGCCAAAAATCGTAGAATTTAAAGATTACAATTTACAACACTAATATTTTAGTTTTTATGGGTAGGTAAACAAGGCAGATAGGTGTTTGGGTGTAACCTAAAAAATATTCGGCGAAGGTGAAAACCGTTTGGCAAATAAATGGGAATAAATAATTAATTAGTAACGGCAGTTTCTTCACCTCCCGCGCTGGCTGCTGGCTAGCTGTAAATTTTAATGTGAGCGCTCGTACACTTCAAATATTACCTCAGGCTAATGATTTTCAAACTACGGTACCTCAGTTATCTCGATCTACGTCTCCGTGTCATTAGTTTTAAACTTGTTTCTTGCTTCAAATCCTCCAAATATGTGTTAGGATAAACGAACTCTATCTAGAGCAAAATAATAAACAATACTCGGATTGCCTGCAAGAAATGCTAACGATACTTTAGGTATGCACATAATACGCATCAATATACCTTTGTCACGAATAAAACTGGTAAACCCTTAAAATAATTAATTTGGAGCCAAGATAATGTTTGTCGTGAAAGCGACGGCTGCAGTTCCATCGTTGTTCGGTGGAATAATGGTTGACTTCCGAGTCATGGCGTGGTGGCGTGGTAGCGTGGGCGCTGCGCCGCTCGCCGTGTCACGTGTGACGTGACAGACTCCCATAACACGACGCGCGCTAATTGTTTCATATGTGACTCAGTCTGAGGCAGTCTGAGACATCAGACAACCTATCGTTTCTCTTTTGTTTTTGCATATCAATTTCAATAAATTGCGGCCTGACTCATTAGTCATTTAGGTCGTGTTTGATTGAACAGTTATAAATAAGATGCTTTTAAAAAGATTAGCTAAAAGTTTATTTAATAAAACAAACAAAACAAAGATAAAATCAATGATAATTTGAATACTTGTTAAGAGACTACGCCGTCGTCTAATCGATTTCGTTGAACTCTTTTCCTCCGCGCAATAGTTGCGATTGACGCATGAAAGAAAATTGGAGTTGCGCAAACTTCTAGAGCAAGTATGGAAGTTAATTAGTGTCTCTGGGCTATACAATGTTATTAACGAGTTCTGGATCTGGGCGATCGGGCAACACGAGCTAATAACAATCTGCACGCATCACTAGACCCGCGAGACAATCAGAAAGTGTATAACTATTTGTTATACACTGTCATATTCTCTACCTGATTGCTCGCTTTTCTTTTAATTATATAGATTTAAAGAAAATCTTCTTTACTGGTACTTAGTATAATATATTGTACTATCTTATTACGTTAATGATTATTTTTATATTATGCAATAATGTACTTATATATATTTCTTTTTCTGCATTTATACGCAGTCAATAGTCATTATCACAGAGTATTATCATAGTAAAATTTAAAAGTATTAAAAATGCATTATAGCATGTTTTCATTAACACATAAAAACATTACATTAAAATGGTTATGAAATAATTATAATAATGTTATCTTGTAACAATTCGTAATAAAAGTGTGATATCATGTCATCGCGTCGGAGAGAAACTCCGGGAACCGTGTGATGTGAACAATGGCCTCTACTTTCGTAAGAGGTAATTGTATCGGAAGGAAGGAATCATATTTGCTCGTGTGTAAACTATTATTATTTTCGCTAGTCTGCTTATTAATTAGAAGACGGTACTCCTTTGTGAGCTACTGAAAAGCGGTGCTCGTACAGTAGAAACAAAATATTGAGAAGTGGGCAAAAAGTCGATTACCCATGCTAATTACAATATTTATAATACAATGTTTTGTGAATATCTAAAAACAAACACACAATGACATGACACTGTGTAGTGATAGCGAAAACTGTACGTTTTGATATACCTACATACGGTAGTATTCTATAATATTATATCAAAATACAGACACAACATAGTTGTAATAAGCGGTGTTTATTACAACCATGTTTGAATAAACACCGTCGAAAATAGAGTCCTTAATTCATCTTCTGTGGAATAAGCCGGCTCTGGATTTATGTATAGGCAGTATAGGAAATAGCCTATGGCGTCATAGGGGGGGGGGGGGTTAGCGATAATAACGTCACGCACAAAAACTCCGACCCCATTATTCTTTTGGCAGTTTCTTAATAAAGAAAAAGTTGGTACAATAAGGAAAGATAGGTTCGGTTTATACTTTATATCGGAGTTATCCCTCTGTAATAACGGCTTTGCCGGACGTGACAGTTTCCAATTTCATATCTAGCTCGCCTCCTCTATTTGTTATGCCTCGAGCCTTTTGAGATTTATACGACTTAAAACTAGATTACTAAAACTTCATCTTCAAAGAACTTTTTTGTACGAGTGGACTGAGCACACAAACGGGATTTTTATTAATTCGTTACTACAAAGGATTTTAGCATTTACATTTTTATTTTTACAGTTACCTTAATTTTTGAATAAAAATGATGGTCAATTAACGTTTATATTTTTAACACTTAAGCATTATACCAGCTGTTGTATTTGGGAGGCAAAAAATACATCCTGGCCTAATGGAAGTTTAATTTAAAAAGGTTGCCATCAAAAAGCTTTGCCTTCCTAAATTTACATTCATTGTCAGGATAAACTCAGATCTCACCCGAAGGGATTATTAGGGTTGTTCCGTGGGATTTTATTTTTTGTGTCAGGAGGCACAGCGAAGGTTTGCAGAAAAAGTAATTTTTATTTCGAGCTGACGCAAAAGGTGAATTGTAGCGGTGCTGCTGTCGCATTCACAGTAATAACACACACTTTTCCACGCACTTATTCCACTTTTATTAATTTACTACAAATTATATCTCACACGACCGGTTTCGTTAACATCATCATCAGGTGTAGTGCAGGTAATTTTGATGATGATGATGTTAACCGGTCGTGTGAGATATAATTTGAAGTAAATTAAATTAATAAAAGTGGAATAAGTCCATGGAAAAGTGTGTATTATTACTGTGAAACATGAATTTCCACCAAGAAGTTGTACATTCAATATCATATTATACTGTCGCATTGTCTAAATTAAAAAAAAATAATCTCAAATGCTATTTTTATCAGCAAGGTTCGAATGCTTAATCTAGATCAAATCACAGCCTCAGACTTAATAAAAAAACCCATGACCTCGATTCTGAGACCTATACTATCACACTGTAGTGACTCAGGACTAATTATATAATATTTTACACTAAAACAAATATTAAATTCGCTAGAAGTGTCGGCAATCTACATTTTTGAAATGACTATTGATGGCTGAGAAACGTTGATTTCTGAAAACTATTGAATAATGCAAAAATGAAAACTAATAACTATGCATACTATTTTAGGCATTGTTAAGTATTGATATTCAGGGGAAAAAAGATGGCTAGCTAACTTCAGATTTCCTAACCTATATTATAAGGTAGCAGGCTTCTCCTCACTTATTAAAATATGGTGGCTAATATTGTGTAGATAAAACAATATTTGCTGTATAGTTAAACAGGGTAAGTTCGGACGCAGAGTAAGTCCGGATAATTCAACTTATCACTAAATTAGTCAGTGTTTTTTTGCCTGGGGCTACAGGCATAATACGCCATACTGCACTGCAACCGTAAACTATAGTACCGAACCTTATCTGTAGCTTAATTTTGCGTTAACTTGAATTATCCAGACTAACCCTGTGTCCGAACTTTCCCTAACATTGTTTGAAAAATATAAATATTATTATTAGTACTCACAATCATATGAAAAGTGATATGGAAATAACGTAACGGTCATCCCTAATTGATTTTAAAGGTCGATGCACTCTATTTAATACAAGGTTAATTATTACACTACTGTGAATTAATTGTTGTAATAATATTATTTGAAACTAATTAATTGAACGGGTAAAACATTGTCTATGCTATCTTTACTATAAAAATTAGGTAAGACAAAAAGGTTAATCACAAGGCCCACTTGCGCAGATCTGAGTTCAAGTTAACTCTCAGTTAAACGTCATGTCATCTGTATCACTCACCAAGTGAGTGATTACAGATGACATGATGTTTAACTCAGAGTTAACTTTAACCCAGATCTACGCAAGTCCGCCTAAAAAATTAATGAATGTAACTCAGGAATATATTTCTATGGTGACGACAGATGCCTGCGACAGTTTCCGATAGTCGTTAAAATGTTGATAGAGTGTACGTGATTAATAATTAGATATTAACTATAGTGATAAGACTGTGAATGTAAGGCGACAATGTAATTATTTTTAGTTGATTTTTTTATTCATTATGCACGCGAAAATTAGCTCCATAACTTTTTTAATAAGTAAAATAACGTTGCTAAAATATCATCGGTGTTCTCCTATCTAATGACAATTTAAAAATGTTTGTAATTAATATGAAATACGACTGTCATTAAAAAAAAGCCAATAAGAGCGTGTTCGTGCTACTCTTCCTACTCCTCCTATTTTTCTTCTGATTAAATTCGTTGCGGGTCCCAAGACAGTTTAGCATGTCCCTCGGGCTCCCTGAGATCATATCAAAGGGTTTTCGTGGTTGGATACCGCTGTCGATCCTGGCGACACAGGAGATACAGTGGTGGGAATGTGTGGTGGGCCAAAGCCCGATAAAAAAAATAAAAAAAAGTGTTCGTGCTGTAATTTACTTAAAGGTCTATTTTAACGTAATAATAACTAATTAGCGACACGCTACATTTAAACGCCATTTAACGATAATAATGTTACTAAAATTGGTGTTTGTTACGAATTTTAAAACGTAGCGGTGACAAGATAATATTATAGAAAAAAAAACACTTCACTAATGTCATCTTAAGATGACGCCTTGATAATTTGGCTATAGCGATATCGATTTTTCTCAGCAATGACTAAAGCTAAGAAATTAAAATTCATTGTCAGTATTCATCATGTCTTTGTCTCTAAATTACCCATAGCATAACACGATTGGTCAACTTTTATAACACAGAAATTCAAATTAAGACCTCTGTAAAAATGGGATTCTAATTTTGCCAACAGAGGAGAGTGATTTAAGCTTCCAAATTTTAGATTTTGTACAAAGATTATAAGCAGTAACTATTAATTAATCAGTAATCACATAACTGACCAAAATTATGACTTTATTCTTGCAAGTAGCTATAGTAGGTACTTATTATATAACTAAGTTAAGTGATTTAATGTGCTCGGTATAATTATGTTACAAATCAACACTAGCAAAGTCGTCGTGACTGGGACATATTTGCTGACCAATGATACTTGGCATGTCACACAGCCATAAATTTAAGATTTCTCTCGCAAAATTGTAACTAGGAGGTTACTTAACAGTGTTCCTCTGACTTTCTTATATAAATACGTCGTGTAATAAACGCACGTCACGATGTCGACACGAAAATTAGCATTTCTTTTTGCGTTCATTGGGCAACGAGATAAAATGGGCCAATAAGGCTAATTCTAAGCAGAAAGGATGTCAACTGGGCGGCATCTGCGGCGAAGGTGTAAATTACGTAAGTGCTAGGGCCGTGATTGTGACGAGTCGCATCGGGGTTAATGTTACACGAATGGGATCCTTATTCCCCGCAGACAAAGTGAGCGGCCGTCAACCTTCCGGCCGCGGCCCTACGAGAAAGTGCCGTTGCCGTATCTCGACCAACACTATTATATTGTGCTATTAGCGAATGACTCACACTTCAACTTCGGTCATTTAGAATAATTATCGAGTATAACGAATAAAACTAAGTACTAGGATATAATATTATAGTTAATGGATAAGAATATTGATAATATCTTAAAACTCTTAAATGATTTATAATGCGAAATGTATAAAATTAAACAAATGAATGCTGCAAAGGCTCATCGGTAATTGCAATGGAGGTAAATCGAACTTATGGTTACCCGGTTACATAAAAGGAACGTCAAAGCTGCGCTAATCGCGATTAGTCTCGGCACTCGACCCGAGGGTCACCGCTCACCATTGACAGTACCCGCACAGCATCGCACCGCACACGACCGGCGCGGCGAGGAAGATTGCATCGGGCCTAATGATCTCTGTGTGTTCACCTATCTACGTTGTACCCATTTCTAAACATCGACGTCCGATACGTCGCTAGATTAGATTCTGAAATATCGCTTCCTTGGATGCCACAACGTCACGAACAGTCTGATTATAAAATAAAGTATAAGATTTTTCACGAAATGTATTTTGTGAGTTGTTCAAAAAAGAATTACGTAATGAGTCGAGCGGTGGAGTACGTAATTTTATTTTATTATGCAGTTTGTGAACAAAGGAGCGGTTTGTTTTGGGTGAATAATTTTTTATGTCGAGGATAACTCCCGATTACACGTTCGCGGTCGAACAGACGAAGGAGCATTTTTTGTCCGTGGCCCGAAAAGTACCGGCCGCGCCGAGCTCGGCTAGTTTTTGTCACAATCATGGGAACCGTGCGAACGACGAGTGTCGTGCTAACTACGTTACGGGGAGATTTTTATGTTTCGCAACTTCGGGGCATTCATTCTGCATAATAGCTTATGCGATTACTAACGATGTCCTTTGTAATAAATCGAGTACGTTGAGGTCGGAGCGGCGGCACGGGGGCACATAAAACATGTAAACAAACGAAAACTTAACCTCAATTCGAGCTTCACTCACCTGTCACGAGCGTGGAGTACGGCGGCGGCGGCGAGGACCGCGCTGTTTGTAAACAAGTCGGGGGCGACAGACGGACAGACGTGCTCGGCGCCCGCCGCTCGTTGCGAGACTGCTGGCTTTCGACTCTCGGGTCTCGAGTCTCGAGTGCGGCCTGCGGGCTGCGGCTGACGATGGAGCGAGGTCTGTGCGAATCGAATTAACTCGATACCGACACTCTCGAGTGGCACACGAGCTGCGCCCGCCAGCTGGCACCGTCCAGAGGCTCGACCTAATGAGCGAATCACGACCACCCACTCTCAACTAGGTAACCCGGACGAAAATACTCGCACAAAAAAGAAATTGCTACCTATTCTTGGTTTATGTTTAAACTTTTGTTATCGAACCCGTCGTGATTTCTCAAAGCGTGATAGAGATGAATGCTATGACTTATGAGTATGTCTGTATTTTGTCATTTCTATTTACAGGTAACAGGAATTCAAATTCCAGACGTTTCGCGCGGCTTCGCCCGCGGAAATTAGAAATTTCACGGAAACCGTAAATTTTTCAACAAAACAAAATATAAATTTTGACTGTATCCCTTCACGTGGTCCTCTCTATATTTGTGCTGAATAACATAAAAATTACTCCAGTAGTTAGTGAGATACTTTCAAATATTTTTTCTTGTTTTTTCTACATTTTGCTCTGTTTCTTCGGTCTTATTAGTCTAAGACCCAGTTTCATCAAGCAATGTTAAATAAATAACGGCGTGTTAAATCAGTTAGACCTATCGAGCGTTCCACCATGCCCTAATGTCATGTCAAATCACCTAACACGGTGTTAAAATTTTAATTCCTGCTGGTCCGTTAAATATTTAACAGGCTGTTATATGAGTCAAAACAACATCTGTCAAAGACAATATCCAATATTAATAAAAGGATATATAAAAGGATAAACTTGTACAGTGCAATTTCGTCGCCTTATAACAAGAACGAACGAATTGATAGTTGTTCACTCGTTGTTCACATAACATTGCATTTACTAATCCGCTGTTAAATTTTTACTGTGGGACATAAGTATTTTGACAGTCTGTTTAATTTTCTAAGGTCCGTTAAGTAATGCCTTGTTAGGATTTAACAAACAGAGGTTGGTGAAATTGGGTCTTAGCGTGATAAAATATAGCCTTCCTCAATGAATTAAATATCTAACACTGAAATAATTTTTCAAATCGGACCAGCCCCCTGATTGACGATCGTCGGAAAGTTCTCACGCGGTACCTATTTTGTCACATTCTGTCGGTAGCTCCCATAAAGTTAATATACCTAGCGGAGTAGAGAAACAAAGGCCTGAGCAAGCGAGATGTCACTATCAGTAACACTGCGTGGTAAAAAGAGACGTGTGATACATGACAGCATCACTCTTTTTTTGACGTCCATCAGCCCGGATCAGCCTCGTTGACAATATTTTAATCTCATAAAATTCATGTTCAATCATGCTTGCAGCTTGTGTAAGTGTATACGTACGCAATATATTTTTCACACAGATGAAAACCAATTTCGGTTACGTTTGACAGCTCGAGTTTGTTGCTCTATTCCGCTAGGTATATTAACTTCATGGTAGCTCCTGAGATTAGCACGTTCAAACAAGCTGAAGAGTTCTTCAGCTTTATAATATTAAGTATAGGTAGATAAGTATAGATTTTTGCCATGAAACAATAATTAAATCATTATTATTTTTAATTAGTCGATCACAATATTATATTACAGTTACCTACCTATAAGCTTACAGCTATAATTGGAGGTAGCTTAACTAGAATTAATATCCATGATGTTAGACTATAAAAGCTGGAAAAGGTTAGGTACACGACCTGCCGTGAAAGTATACCTACGTTATATAAACGGCGCCGAGAAGACATTAAATTAAATACTTAAATCTAGTTCTCTACATCATACCTGGTATCTCGACATTATGACTCATAAATATTAGCGGATTATTCGTTGAGTCAATTAGTATTTTATTGTAGTGTGACATGGTGTGACAAAATGTTAACCAACGTTGTTGAACACGAATATCCCAGAGAAGCTGTATCATTTCTTGTGATGTAGAAACGGTGATCAGTGAAATCTATAATATAATCAATCACTTTGTTTATAATTATATTCTATATTATCACTTTATTTTGTTGAATCCTTGAACATTTATTTTATGGGTTAATTTAAAAGTTATAATTTTATGTCATATTTTGTCGATAAGTAGATCATAAGAGCACGCACAAAGCACGCAGCGATAGTCAATCAATACCAAGTATCACTACCATAAATCATCATTGCATCAGGTCTATTGACAGTCCAATGAATTTTAACGAAGGATGTTTTGTTGGTTCAACAGTGGACTCCCGTTAGTTCCCACGTTTCAGTTGTAGTCGTCCAAAACTGGAAAGACTAGATCACGAACCTGCACAATCTCCTTTTATTAGGGCACCAACGTTTGGAATGTAAAATACATTATCTTAATAAATTTTCTTGTGGCTCCGAATCTCTGACTCATACGGTTATGCAGTACTAGTATCTTAGGAGTTGAAATACCCGTTCTTTGTTATTCTTATTAGAGAAATGCGTATTCATATTAACTTTTTAGTAAAAATCTGTACTGTTGTATTAAGCAAATCTGCATCTTTAAAGATTTATACGCGACTGAATTACCTAATAGCTTAGTATAGGTACGGAGTACTATTATATATTCTGTGGTATAGGTACCACAAGTTACAACACTCGGTACAGTACGAAAGAAACAAAAGGTAGTTTACATAATTTTGTTCACTACAAAAGGAAAACCATTACGAACTAAACTACCTGCACCTGACAAGTGACAACGTACCATCCTGATATCACCTCGTAGAAAGCTAACGATCACAGGAATGGTAGGTGCTCCTTAAACCGATTAGTGAAGCGTAGGTACTTGGAGCAAAAATGCGAAGACAGCAAAAGTGAAAATCTACCAATATCGACTGCCATATCGAGTGCATACTTTCTAAATTGATTTACATTTATGTTTTACATTATTGTCCAGTACCTACCACAATCAAAACAATAAACAAATAACAATTAACAATGAACATTTCGCATACTTAATGACATTTTTAGCAACATGTTTATCAACTATGATTTATGAACTAATGCACCAAGAGCCTACGACGGCTAGACTTTCCTCATTTTAGAAAAGCTGAAAGTTTACCTGTTTGTGGCCTTTACAGAGGTAAGAACAACCAGCAACTATGGAGTTTCGGTCGCGGTTACTTTAGGAGGTATGCAGTTCTGAAGCGCTACCTGACCTTCGAGAAAGAGTAAAGCTCAATTTCATAACTTATATTCTTCGCGGTAAGTCTAAAACTTTAAGAAAGTTTAAGCCCGGCCGCACATTGTCCGAATTCTGATCAGAAACATTTGAATTCCGCCGGACCGCCACCCCGCACATTATCCAAAATATCCTTCCGGCGAGTTCGAGCTCACTCGGCTCAGTACAAAATGTAAGAGACAGTGCGGACGTTCAACTGTTTCTGATCAGAAATGTCGTACAATGTGCGGCCGGACTAAGGGTGTCTGGCAGGCGGAAGCAACTGTCAAAAATGTCAGGCAGACAATGGTAGATGAGATCATATTATATCCACTGACCACTTACCGCGAAGAATATAAGCTATGAAATTAAGCTTTACCCTTTCTCGAAGGTCATCGATATCTCCTAAAGTAACCGCCACCGAAACTCCATAGTAATTACTAATTATTATTAGTCGTTCAAGCACCTCTGTAAAAGTCACAAACTCTATAACCTTACTCTACAACCTGTCATTTCGGGGTTAGAAAATCTCTTCAGTAAAATCTAATACTTCAGTAAAGTTCACTATAACAATATATTTTTTTGATACAAAGGTGAAATAAGTTGCTCTTTCAGAGCTGCTACTTTCACAGCGAACTACATAGAGGACCCATATACACCCTAAAGTATTATCACTTAGTTTTGTTAAACACTGTATATTTCTCTAGTATACAACATTAAGGGTGAATTGCACCAGAAGCGTAGTTAAAGTTAAGGTTAAGGTTATCGTCAAATGTGGCGACTTTTGCTAGCGATTTGACAGTTCATTTCCCATTTTGTTATGGTTAAAGTTAAAGTTATAAAGTAAGCCGGTGCAACCCACTCTAAGGGTGGGTTGCACCAGAGGCGTGGTACAGTTTAATGGTCAAAGTTATGGTTATAGTTAAGGCTAACCTAACTTAGAGTGGGTTGCACCGGCTTACTTTAGCTATAAGTTTAACTTTAACCATATCAAAATGTGAAATAAACTGTCAAATCCCTAGCAAAAGTCGCCATATTTGACGATAACCTTAACCTTAACTTTAACTACGCTTCTGGTGCAATTCACACTTAAACCTTAACATTGACCACAGAATTTGACAGATGTCTCCTGCTGATCCGACAAGGCTTAAAATGAAAATGAGCGCTGCTGGTAAAGGAGAACTGTCAAAAATGGCGTTTTTGGACGATGACAGCATTAGTTCCTTTTTTCGCCACGTTCGTTTAAAGCCTTGTCGAGCTCTATGGTTATCGTTAAATATGACGTCCATTTTTGACTTTAAGGGCAGGTTATTCGTGAATTAGCAGGTCGATGTCTGTCAGTGCGAATATCGACGTAAATGACATTAAAATAACATTCATATCAGCGCGCCTTGTACGGTGGCGGTTACGACGCTCGCCGCGTCCATGATAGGGCGAAATAGGAGAAAAACCCTTTTACTTAGATAAAAAATATTATAACTAAACATGTATCCGATCATTTCCCTGTAAAATTTTAATAGTAATCGAACTGTCCAAATTATTTTTTGATTGAGTCCCTGTGAGTCCTGTAATACTCAAAATGCTTTTAAAATCGATGTTGTTTCGGATTTTTTTTATCGAGCAAAATAATTATCTGTATTGTGTTCCTAACCAAAACAGTCACTAGTTAAAAGATGTATCTATAAGTACATGTATATATTTTTCAGTTTTTTTGAATGACGCTTTCTTTAAAAATTACTCATTCTAGAAACGTGAATTTGGAATAAGCTGCCCTTAACTAAATATTTGACATTTTGCATTGTATTTAAAGTTATAGGCAAAGTTACAGTTATGGTTATGGTAAGTTGGTGCAACCCAAGCTAACCATTGTTTATTTTATAACAACAAGTTATGTTTGTAAAAATTCATTCATTGGTTAAGTTAGGCATTAAGTTTAGGCCATAAATTATTCTGTATTCCTATGAGAGTGACATGTTCGCAAAGCGAATAAACCCTCTTTAATAAATAAAGAAAAAAAAATCATTCAACGATAATAAACAATGGATTTATTGTACTAAAGTTGGTTGCATATCGGAGCAGTGTGCTGCGTGTAGATGTTATCTCATTGTATATAGAACGCTAACGAGAGGCACTGCGGCCGCGCGATGAGCCGAGATCCAGGCGATACGAAAAAGGACTATCGCTCACTAGGGACACGTCAGTCTTAAGAAAGACACTTGCTATACGGATTACGGAACACATGAAGATGAAGCAAATATTTTGTGTTGCAAAAGTCTGTCTTAACACTGTAGTGTCTCAAGTGAGCGTGAGCCCTAACAATCTGGTCATGTCCACAGGCATTCTCCGCAATCATGCTCGCAAGACAAAAATAAATTACCATAAGTCCGCGTCTAAAATGCGTTTACATAATCTACTAGACAGTTTCATAAAACATGGCCCTCAGTTTTGTCTTGTTTTGTAATTTATGTTGCCCTCGAAGGCAAACTAAATGAACCAGCGGTCTTCGTTAAGTAAAACAAAAAGTACACTATCATAGTATGAGAAAAATAGAGTCTTCGTGTTGGCGAAAGCATATCAATTGCTCTTAATTGATTATTTAGAAACCATTTTGGGCCATTTACTTGAAGTTTGAACTCTCTATGTAATATGTTCACTGTTAACGGTCAGTAACAAATGTTTTTTTGCTCTTGTTTCACGCCTTCAAATCTAATTAAAGGACCAGGTATGTATTGACGCAATTGTAGCTTACGAGTACATCCTACTGGTATCATTTCCACTTTACACCGATATAACATATTTAGTACCTACATTTAATCGTATCGTTATCTAGAAATAAGAGTAGAAGTACTTTTGTCATTTATTAAAATATAATCTTTTAGTAGAGAACATTATGCTAAAACTACACTAGTAAGTTTTATAGTGAGAGTGTTGACATAGAATTTGCTAATGTCCCTTGTAAGTTAGTGCACTCTGTTGATACCCTTTAGTCTTGTCGATGCGTCCGCGGTCCGGCGTCCCCGCGACGAAGCGGGGCTCGAGACTGCCGGCTAGTGGTCTAGTAGCTGCCGGCTAGCGGCCACCGGCCAGGGTCAGGGGCGGAATGAGGTTCGGGCGCTGAGTGAATGTGATGTTTCAGTGCGGCTATCTCGAGGGTCTGCGCTCATCACTCGGTGGCTGGACGCAGAAAGTTAAATCTTGGTACTGGGGACGACCTCTAGTAAGTTGCCCGATCCGCCGAAGCGACGATCAGCGAATCATCCTAGCACATTGATCTATTTGCACGAATCTAACTCGACTTAAACCTATTCCAAATTTCGCTTAAACTAAAAATAGCTTGATGTTAGTTCTATGTACTTTCCACGTTGATCGCACATTTAATCGGTGTTCATTTTATATTTTCATTTTTATTTTATATATTTTCAGTAGATACTCTCATCGACATCAAAACGAAACGATTGGTTCCAAAGGAATACGATTCAGTAGCTGTAGACAGTCTCGACTCTCGACTTAAGTATTGCATGAGAAGTTAGTTGGAAACGATACTCATACCCCGAAGTCCCTTCGAAAGTCGTCCCGAACTACTTCCGCGACAAACGACGAAATAATGTTTTGTAATATAGTGCATGTTTAAAAATTGAATCATTTCTTTATTTGATTTATTTTTGCTTCGTTCCTACGTTCGAGTCCTGCAAATCAAATTTATTTATCTGTGTGAGTACGCAAATTGGGTTAACGACTCTACCAAAGTATCTACTCGCAAAGTACCCTTGGACCACGCCACCGAGTGATAGATCCGCATGTTTCCAAGCCCCAGCTCACATCTCACTTCCAGCTTCTCAACACATTCGAAGACAATCACTTGTATTTCTGTAACCTAAAGCATAAGGTGGAACAGAAATAAGTCGTGCGCCAAGTCCAGATCGGTTCACCGGAGCCGGACACCACCTAGTGCCCGCAGCTACAGTAAGACCATATTAATATGGCTGCAACGTGATACGAATCTACACGCCGGATTTGTACATTTCTATGAGAAGGATAGATTTAGTAATCTAGTTGTACCAACTGTGATTACTTTAGCGATGGAATCGCCCTAGACTAAGCTGTGATGTGGTACCGTATCTACACTTAAGTAAAGTATGTCATTTAGCTCGTAAGCGTTAAACGTGTGAGTTGCCATATTTTTGGTCATACTGTAGGTACTGAACTGTACTATATTGAATTGTTCTCTTAGCACATAGACGTTAGCGGCTGACTTTTCGCTGTTGTTAGAGTAGCAGTAAATAGTGTGATGTGGTTGATAGATCCTAGGACTTAGAAGATGTTCACAGTGTCGAGTGCTACATATTTCAATTTACGACCCTCGCAAAATCATTAAAGCACATTCGTTCGTGAGCGTTATTATTTTAGAATAGATATCGAACGGCACGTGACTGACTCGGACTGTATCGACAGGAGCTGGCGCACAAGCTGTCGCGGAGTTTCGACATGAAGGAGGAGGGCGGTGCGTTGCTGGACGAGCGGGGAGGGATCCGGAGGCATCAGTCGATGCAGAGGCTGCAGCACGGCGACAACCAGCCCGACGAGAACAAAGCTGCGAAGGTGGTGCCGGACCACCACGGCAATCTACACATCACAGTCAAGAAGACTAAACCGATTTTAGGCATAGCGATAGAGGGAGGTGCTAACACCAAGCATCCCTTACCGAGAATAATCAATATCCATGTAAGAATCTTTCGCATTTTTTTTTTCAATTTTTGTTGTTACTTTTTATCAGAATGGCGTTATACAAAAAGGAAACAAATCAGATATAACTTTTATTAGGGCGCCATATGCCTACCACATATTTATAAGCAATCTTTGATTATTTTCGATGTTGCTCATAAAATTTGAACAGGCTTGTTACAAGTAGAACGTTTCCGAATTTCGGGGAGACCATTTCAAGAGAAACAGATGTCTTCGGTACAGTTTGGCATTTGACACTTTCGTGAAACAACAACTCTCGTTTTCAGTGAGACTTGCAAATAATTACAGTACACTACGGTCTTAATGTGTTTAGAACAACTTCTTGCTCTGTGTAATGACGGCCCCTACCATTTTAAGGCAATTATTACAGATGAACTTATTGTACGGCTCAAACTACAAACTTTTTTAATCATCACATTACTTTTAATTTCAGGAGCACGGTTCAGCGTATGAAGCAGGGGGTTTAGAAGTTGGTCAATTAATATTGGCGGTGGACGGTCACCGAGTGGAGGGAATGCAACACCAAGAAGTGGCCAGATTAATAGCAGAATCCTTTGCACAAAGAGATAAACCAGTAAGTTTATTCACATAGATTGCAGAAGAATCAGGAAAATTCAATAACAATTGCCCCGAAAATAGCTGACAAAACATTGGTGATTGTAAGATTTAATTTATTTAGGGCCTGTTCCACCACTTCCTGATAAGTGCCGAATAGGCTATCCACCACTTTACTTGACAGATGAAGTATGGAAAATCTGTCAAAAAAGTTATGAATAGCCTATTCGACACTTTATCAGGAAGTGGTGAAACAGGCCCTTACAATAATTACTATAATAACGTATGTAACAAAATTAGCTTCGCAGTCTTAAACTGACCTTTAGCACTAACCTATATATTCAGCTGACAGACGTATCAGTGAATGCTATTGAATATTGATAGGTATCACATGACAAACACAACCGCTAATGTGCTACTTGGTAACTAGGTGTAGCTACTCGATAGTCGATACCGCGCTCTAGGTTTAGGATCACAACGCACTCTTAGATTTACCTACATTTGTAGAAACACGATAGGCATTCGGTTACGATCACGAATTTGCCTATGTTTATTTTATACTATATCCAACGCACCTCACCTCTGTACATTTGCCACTGTCTGAGTTTAACTGCAAGCGCTGCAAAGTGTTATTTCATAAAACCATTATTTCAAATTTCAGGATATCGAGTTTCTAGTCGTGGAAGCGAAGAAATCGAATTTGGAACCGAAGCCTACAGCCCTTATTTTCTTGGAGGCCTAACATCTACTTTCCCTCCCCGCCAGCGACCCGCCGGCCGCGCAGGGCAGCGCGACGCCGGAGGTCGACCTCACCGCGCACACCACGGAATAGCCAACTCCAACCTGCGCTGCCACATGCTCTTCTAGGCGCCCGGCTCGCCCCCGCGACCGCGCGCCGGAGCCGTGGACAGAACACGTTAGCTCTACGGAGGATGAACATGAACGATAATCATATTAAATATTCACGACTCCTGACGTGACGTCGCAACGGACTGAAATGAGACACAAATTCTGAGGCGATACTGTGCAGGTACTGGGCTATTATTAATGGCACAAGGGAGGCTATACAATTTTTATAACTCGGTAAACTTTAAAATAACTAAACTTTAAACTCCAAGAACTCTGCCCAAAAATTCAATGTTCTTGTCTTGTATAATTAAACGTCCCGACCGCCGGCCGGGACCGTACGGGTAGATTCAAAAATTTTTAAATCGTTTTCTAGAAAGTAGTAGTACCAATTTACCGGTAGGCAGCGACTGAATTTTGTAAAAATTTCCTACGATCAATTGTAATTTATTACGTTGATATTGTAATGCATCAAAGTAACAAATCAAATGTAGTTCTTTTAAATACGATTTCACAAAAGTAAATAGAACTAGATTCGTCATCGGATCGATCTCAAAACGCAGCGTACGTCGAGGCGCTAGAATTTGGGCTACACAATATTTCATCTTCTATCTCGAATCGTGTAAACATTTTAATTAGAAATCATTAGTAACGGTAGTGCTTGTCGTCGAAGCGTCAGCGGCCATTCCACGCAGTTCACCTCACTCGAGTCATCCATGTGCCATCAACGTCTCCTTCGGTTTAGCGCACGACAGTCGAAGGTACTCTCATCCCAGATCGTTGTGTCGGTGGTTAAGTTAACATCGTCGTCATCAGTAGAGCGGAGCTTGCAGCACGCGGACCACTTCTAAGCAATCTCTACTTTATATCCGAACACGGGTACCGATAGATTAGTTTCGTCTCCCTGAATTGATGAACCTCATCATTAGATCGATCATTATCGGCTCCTATAACGAGACTAGCGATTAGTTCCGATTACATCTCTAACACCGATCGTCTCAAAGTTAAGTTTGCTTAGAATTAAACAGTGCGTCATTCCATCGGTAGAAAAACGGTGAGTTAAGGAAATTATGGCGGAGAGGGATTTGCCCACTCTATTTGAAAACATAGGTTTTAAGTGTGTGTTTGCCTATATTATTATTTATTTATTGTTAGCTCCTATAGGTCTGATACCAGAATCTGATGGCAAAAAGTGAGAAAATAAATTGACTCTAGCAATACCTTATACCGGGATAATAGGAATAAAACATTTTCATCCTTTTTATTCCTTTAGCGGCTTATTTTGTGTGTGAAACATGCAAATATAAAAATTTATCCAACAATCAAGGATATTTTTTGAAAATCTGCTGTCAAAAATTGCCATCACATTCTGATAGACCTATACATGTTTTGGCTTTGTAGTTTATTATGATTATGTGAAATATAAAAAAAAATAAGAGCTTGAAAAAAATCATATTATTCGCGTTACGTCGTATTCAGAATAATGTTCTTCAATCCACCGATTAATAAATGTTTGAGATCTTACTCTTCTTAACTTTTTAATGTCCAATATCGTTATTTTAAACCACTTTAATTTAATGAAACCTTAAACTCCTCCAAGTAGACGAATCAAATTTAAAATTTTCGTCTACGAGTACCTATACGTACTGCATACCTTCTGCTACATTTTTTGTCTCCTGTGATCGACATCATAGAGCTGTATGTGGGTTGAAGATCATTACAAATAGAGATTGTTTACACTATTTATGGATTTATATTAACCATATTATATATTATAATCGACAAAACAATTACTAATAAATGTGACTTTCGCTTGTCCTTTAAATACCTATTGTACAGCAGCTGTAGATATGCCATACTGTCACTCCCCGCATTGTACGTACCTCTTGTAAAATAAATTTATTGTACCTCTACATATTATATAAAGAGCATATTTTAACGTGTAAATATATCCGTTAAAAATTAAGCTGTAAATATGGATGTAATGTAAAATATTATTACCTATTTGAAGTTAGTGCCAAAAGCATACGACCTTTAAATAATTCAGCGTGTAAACTCGGGTATAGCAACTACATAAAAATATTAAGTTATTTACAATATGTAGTTTAGCACGGGAGCCCTAGAACAATTTTTTTATTACTATCTAGCTAATTTTTTGTGAGTAGCTTCATATTGATAAGACGAACAACATTTTATTTGCGAAAAATCTCGAAAGTGGTAGCTAACAGAAATAGAGAGGATTTCATAATTTGATTTGATGGTCCTATTTGTAGGACAATGTAACTCTTAAATTATGTAACTAGTAACCTACCAATATACTAAAAATCTGCTTGTTAGGGTTCCGTTTCAGGGTTCAGTAGTCAACAAAGTTTTGTTGATTACAGAACCATAGAACGGAACCCTAACCAGCTGATTTTTTGTATATTGATAGGTTATTAAAGTAATATATATTCTATATAGTTTATTAATTAAAGAGTAACATAATTATTGTCCTACAAATAAAACAGTCCATAGTTTAGGACCACATTCAAAGTATGAAGTCCTTTCTGTTTCTGTTAGCTACAACTTTCGAGATTTTTCGCAAATATAAAAAATGTTGTTCGTCTTATCAAAATGAAGCTATTCACAAAAAAATTAGCTTGATACCTAGTAATAAAAAAAATTGTTCTTCCTCCCGTGTTAGTTTATATCTTTAAGTTCCTAATTATTTAAGCACAACGGATGTTTTGTAGATTTGTTTGCTGGAAATGTATGTCTACTTACATTTAAAACAGACCTTAATCGTATATTATATTATATTATTATAAATTTTATACCAAATATATCTATTATCATAAATAATTATAATAGTTACTGTCAAATATCACGTGCTGCGAAAATTTATTCATTTAAAAACAGCAAGTTGTATGTATGTTTGTCACAAAATTAGGTATATTTCAATTTTATTTTAATCAGATTATAATTACTTAATACATTAACTTTAAAAATTGTACGTAATTTTGAATCTTTGGATTTGTAGATTACCTAAATTATAATGTGTACAAATTACAAAATATATTATGTATATTGCGACCTAAATATTTTTACCCTACGCGCGGCTCAGTCGCTAAAAAGTCAATTGTTTTAATTCTATATTAAAAACATTGAAAAGCAATTTTATCATAAGAAAATTCTTTAATAAAAATATTACCTATATTGGACTTTTTTAAACTGGTGTTAAAATTGTTTACTATTACAATAAAAGTCAAATTTGGTTTGTAGTGATAACCTAGATACCAAGTCCTGTTTTAATTAAAATTTTAAACTAAGACAATCAGTTTTTAATAGTAACCACATTACTATCATAATATTCATTTTCGATAAACAAGATTTTGTGACCACACTAAAATGAGGTAGAACTCTCACTTTTAGGGTTCCGTACCCAAAGGGTGAAAACGGGACCCTATTACTGTTTTAAATCGGCTGTGTTTTCCTTCTGAGCCGTCCAATTATTTTATTCTTTTAATTCTTGCTGTTGCTAAATATTTTGTAATCTTGAATGTGTAACTATAATCTTTGATATTAATGAACAAGAGTATGAAGCTGGACAGTGGACAGATTCCTCACAGATCTGTTGTAGTATGTTGTTAAGTTTGCCGTTGATGACAAAAATATATTGTTATCTAGATAATGTATGCATTGTTTTATTTTTTCTTAATTCCGTTTCGAAAGCTTTTTTTTTGTAATTTACAATTTACATAATTGTAGAAACATCTCTACATTTACCCTAGTATTTCTTATTTGAATAAAGTATGCTTGTTTTGTCAGGTTTTGGGAAGAGTTTATCTTTTTACAGCGTCGTTGTTCGGTTAACATGTTAACTATAACTAACAATAGCGCTAGTGAATAAATAAATTCCGGTAAAACCTTTGAATCCGGGTACTAATATGGGCAGACAAAATACTTTGAAAGAGTGAAATTGCCTGAGCAGTGAGCACACAGTAACGAAATTGCCATAGCCTGGCACTATATAACTAGCAACATCGCAATTCGCTACTACTAGCAAGTGCTATTATAATATTATATTCTGTGCTTCTAGTGAGGACAAGCTTTTTAAGAAAGGCGTACTATGTCTATGTTAAGACGTATTTAGACTCAATTTTTATTATTCCAAGTTCTATGATATCAACGAATATTTACTTATGACTTATTTACCTTTACTACTACTTAAAATAATAGCCCATATGACATATCCTTTACTTTGTTAAATGTATTTACCCGACTGCACGAGTAGTGTTTTTTAGGGTTCCGTACCCAAAGGGTAAAAACAAGACCCTATTATTAAGACTTGTCTGTCTGTCTGTCGCCAGGCTGTATCTCTAGAACCGCTATACTTCTGAAATTTTCACAGTTTGTGTATATATCTGTTGCCGCTATAACAACAAATACTAAAAACAAAATAAATTAAATATTTAAGGGGGGCTCCCATAGAACAAACGTATTTTTTTTTATATTTTTGCTCTATATCAATAATGGCTAAAGGTAGGTACTTAAATTTTTCTCAAAGTCCTTAGTAATATGTGTACTTTAATATTTAATAATAATATTACTTAAAATAAAATAGAAAATTAAGGGGGCTCCCATACAAAAAACACAATTTTTGGCCTAATTTTGCTCTATAATGGTACGGAACCCTTCGTGCGCGAGTCCGACTCGCACTTGGCCGATTATTTTGTAAGATGCAAAATATAGTAAACTAGTAAACTGATTCCTCTTTCTGTAGCATGATTTTCATTCTACAGCATTTAAGTCATTTTCAAAGATTTTATTTGCAAACTAAGTAATATACAAATATTGTAAGTAAAGACCTTCAGATAGTACCTTGTGCAGGCGTTTGCTTAAAAGTTGTGAACAACTATAATAATATAATTAATAGGGTGCCTCCGCTTTGTGATAATACATACTTTGTGAAAATTTCAACTCTCTAGCTATTACCGTTCTTGAGTTACAGCCTGGAGACAGACAGACGGACATGACAGACGGACAGACATCGAAGCCTTAGTAATAGCACAGTGTAAATAACTATAGGGTCCCGTTTTTACCCTTTGGGTACGGAACCCTAAAAATATGTAAGTAGGTACATAATATAATTAATCTACGTAATCTGGGATAAACCTCATTATAAGAATAAAATCGGAATTAGGTATAGTTGACTGTTGAGTATATGGGTGTTTGTTGAACATTACCTAGTAAATATCAAATTTTTAAAAATTGGATACTTAATTTTAATTAGTATTTAAACTTTAAAGCTTATCTTATCTTACATTCGTTTACCTAATAATCAATACCTTTATAATCAACGAATAATAAACACAATAGTTAGTGTTTTTTCAGTTATAACAATTAACACTTATCTTGTTTAGACGAAATAAACTCATATCATTATAACCTGTTTGACCCCCTATTATACCTATATTAGTGAGTTTAACGAAACGAGCATCATTCACTAACTGTCGCACTTATGATTACTTAACTTAAATTTAACGAAGTTTTTGACTATACATTACATAGATATGAAAGCTCCATACGTTTTCTAAGAAACTTTTCGTTTTTAAGTTAAATAATGATTAAATGTCTTTAACGTGACTTGCGCTGAAAATCGATACCGACTAATGTCGAAGCAGTAAAAAATAGAATGTCTGATGCAAGAGTTTCTATTCGTCTATCATGCGCGCGAGTCGCGAGGAAATCCCCCGCAGAGACCACGTGACCCGCGCGTGCGCTTGCCGCGCACCGAGGCGTGCCGACTGCCGACTCAACACAATATTATTATTAGCATTGAGTATTGACGATTTGGACGCCAGAACTTACATCAGCCGACTCACATTCCGCTGCATAACTATTTTTGCTTATACGACACTTTAGTGGGATCAGTAGAATAGAATACCGAATATTGTCGCGGTCAATACTATTTTATAATTAAACTAGCTGTTGCCTGCGACTTCGTCCGCGTTAACATAGTATAATGACAAAGATGGTAGTTTTCCCCTTTTTGTGGTTCCTTATACAAAGGGTGACTAAAAACGGGACCCTATTTAAGCAAACGTCAAACGAAAACGTCAATAAACTTTCATGTTTCTAACTTAAGAAATGACGGACTTTCACTCAAACTTTCAACCCTAATTTCACCCCCTTGTGGGTAGATTTTCCAGAAAATCTTAAATACGTATCCATTCAAATAATTAAGAATTTAATCAGTAGCCCAAAAATAAAGTTTCATGTTTCTAACTCAAGAAATGGCGGATTTTCATTGAAACTTTCTACCCCCATTTCACCCCCTTGGGGGTAAAATTTCCAGAAATGATTGAATACGTATCCATTCATTTTTGATCAGTAGCCCAAAAATAAAGTTTCATGTTTCTATCTCAACAAATGACGGACTTTCATTCAAACTTCTAACCCCAATTTCACCCCCTTGGGGGTAGAATTTCCAAAAAGCGTAAACACGTATCCATTTATTTTTAATCAGTAGCCCAAAAATAAAATTTCAACTTTCATGTTTCTAACTTAAGAAATGACGGACTTTCATTCAAACTTTCAACCCCTATTTCACCCCCTTGGGGGTAAAATAAGCCACGTATAGTAAGGAATTAGAAGGAAATTGTGGAGAGCTATGAAAAAATTACGTAGGTACTCCGTTCTAGGGAAGCTCTATGTTGCTTAATTAAATAGTAGAGATATGCCGATCAATGTAGTTTCGGAAGTTTCCTTTACTGCTAATTCGCGGGTAAGTCACACACGTGATACGCGGGACGCGCCTGCGAAAGTGTCGGATCGTGTCATGTTTACTTCGCGTACCTTTTTTTTTTTTTTCAAGACGGGAAATGCGCTTAAGCATGCCCGGCGGCACTGGGGAAGGACCACCGGGGTATGTGGGATTCGCTGCGGCCGAGAGGATGGTAAGTTGACAAATACGTTACTTTTTTGTTTTTATGATACAGTCGATGGTTTTCAGGAAATATTTCATGAATGTACATGTAATCTTAATTTAATAATACATATACTTACTTAATTTCTAATTAAAAATATTTTTTTTACTAGCAAGTAATTTAAGAAATACTTCATTTAAGTTTCAAATGTGTAAGACTGATTAATAATAATATAATATATAATATTTATTCAGTATTTACATTATTGATGAGATACAAAATATTATTAGAGCTACTTAAGCTAAATAAGACTAAAATAATATACGATTGCCTGAACTAGGATACCCTGTGTTTCAGGCGAAAATTAGTGCTACTATAATATTATACAGTTTACTAAATCTTATTCTAATAATGTTAATTTATTGCAAAACCACTAAAAATTTTTCTGTTTCCTCATACGTCAAATTTTGAAGAAATTTTTTAAGGTTTCTTTTACAATTAATATAATTAACGGAATATATATTTAACAGGGCATTTATTCTTTTATAAAGAAGAGGACCTAAGAATATATAATACTTATTAGCAAAAGCATGTTTTGTATTTATTTCTAGTGGGCAAACGATATCTTTCCGCCTTTTGTTGATGGAATCCGGGTAGAAGGGTAGAGATGTGTGTTGCTTTAGTACTACGTTTAGTATGAAAAGCTGACGAACTGTTAGTACTTTAAATGACGCGATTAAGTGTGATAATATGAACAATTTAACACATTATAAATAATCAACGTTTTTCTTTAATGTAATTCCAATAATAGCAAAATTAATTCTTCGATCGCGGATTCTTGGAAATCTATTGTTCTTCCACAACAAATAACAACAACAGAAGAGACAATAGAGAGCTAGGAGTTGAATAGTTTAAAAGTAAAAAGCCGAATAGTCGGCAGTTTTTGCCGACTATTCGCCGACTATTCGCCGACTACAAAAGTGGCGGATAGTCGGCTGTACCGACAAGGGCACATCTCTATTAAATAGGTGCCAAGTTAATTTATGTGCGTTGTATTGTAAATAAATGGTATTGTAACCTATTGTAAATTTGTAACGCTAACAATCGATATGTAAAATCATAGTAATGATTGCACATTGAACGTTAAGTCACAACCTTATCGAAACTGAACTGGTTTGGAGTGGAGCTGGGCGGCTCACCAGTGCCCCCATCGTATCACACACATCGATAGCTGCCGCCTGCACCAATATCGTGTCATTAAGGCCAACTTATGTAAACATTGCTCTTAGATGTGCTCTATTTGGGAATTCACCTACGGTTACTACTGAATTAAAGATTACATTCAAGATACAAATAAATTACTAATATTAAATTCTACTTATTACTTACTAAATACTAAATATTAAACTTCCGAGCAAGATAAAAGTGGTATATTTGGATAGAGGACACGTCTTATACCTACAAACAAAAAATGTTATGTAACATGGTATCCTAAAGTGTCACGTTTCCGAGATATTTGGAAGTAAAGATCGCCATTTGTGTCCTTTGGACTCATACAGATGTCGTAAGATTTTGTTCCACCCCCCCCTCTCCTCCCGAAATCTCACGTGAAATTTTTTTAAATGTGGGTTTCTTACGTAAACGTTTGGTTAGAAAAAAAAATACGTGAGATTTGCCGAGACCACCCCCCCCTCTCCCCAACGTGAGATTAGATGAGATTTGACTCGACCCCCTCCCCCCCCTAAACACCTCACGTAATTTGTTGAATACCTACTCAGGCTTCAAGTTTTAACGCTTCTCTAATAAAAACTGCTGGAATTTTTTTAACTTTTTAGGGTTCCGTGGCCAAAATGGCAAAAAACGGAACCCTTATAGATTCGTCATGTCTGTCTGTCTGTTTGTCTGTCTGTCCGTCCGTATGTCACAGCCACTTTTCTCCGAAACTATTAGAGCTATACTATTGAAACTTGGTAAGTAGATGTAGTCTGAGAAAAATTATTAAAAAATTAAATTTTTAATAATTTTTTAATTATTAAATAATTAAAAAAATATTTAAAAAAGTGTGTGGAAAAATTATTAAAAATTTTCGGGGTCCCCATAGCTGCATAGGTACAACTGAAACAAACATTTTTTTTTCTGCGTGTGGGGTATCTATGGAATATGGATTAGTCTCCAAAAATCATATTGAGGTTTCTCATATCATTTTTTTCTAACCTGAATAGTTTGCGAGAGAGACTCTTCCAAAGTGGTAAAATGTGTGTCCGCCCCCCCTCTAATTTCTAAAGTAGGGGCATGATAATTCTAAAAAAAATATATGATGTAGATTACTATAAAAACTACCAACGAAAATTGGTTTGAACGAGATCTAGCCAGTAGTTTTTTTATACGTCATAAATGGTAAACCTTAATCTAAATTTCATTAAATCTACTGAAATATAAAAATAAATCAAAAACCTTTTAATTTCATTAAAATAAACCTTATTGCTGCTGCGGAACCCTTCATGGGCGAGTCCAACTCGCACTTGGCCGCTTTTTTTATACGTCATAAATGGTAAACCTTAATCTAAATTTTATTAAATCGACTGAAATATAAAAATAAATCAAAAACCTTTTAATTTCATAAAAATAAACCTTATTGCTGCTGCGGAACCCTTCATGGGCGAGTCCAACTCCCACTTGGCCGGTTTTTTAGTCGGATCGAATTTATTTTAAACTTGATTTATATACAACTCTGTCAGTGACCTCGAAATCTGATTTCGTCGACAAAAAATGTCATGATGCTTGTCAGCTCGCTTTTTGTATGAAGTAGGTATCCTCTCCACGTTGGCCTATGGCCGTGAATCGTGATGGACCACCGTTACAAACGATTGCGAATAATTAGAGGAGGTAATTAATATTCATGTGTAGAACATCTATTGTGATTTGTGCATCTAAGAGTGTGCATACAATAACTTTACAATAATTATTTATGTTGGTTATCATGTTTAATGTTTATCCAACAGCCGTGATTGGGCCCAACGTGAAGAGAGATCCCTCTTGGGTGAAGGAAGGAAGGTGCTCCCTCACCGAGAGCATTCATGTTTTATAGATTCGACTTTGAGCATTACATTACAATACTACCTTCCTGGCTGACGTCGAGCATTCGCGTGTAATGTAACATTATAGATTCGACTTTAAGCGTAGCATTGATGTTACAAGTTGTATCAAAATATTACACATTGTATCATTACAACATGCGCATTGTAATACTCGGTTCTCCTCCCTCACTGATGTAATGCTCGACTCTGTAGACTGTAACGTTACATTACAAGCGAATGCTCTCGGTGAGGGAGCACCTTTAGACATTTGACAAACCTACTTCACTCTGCATAGGCACTTAGGCAGTTATGAATCATTAAGAAATTCGATAGCACAGCTAAAAAACGAATATACGCCTACATTAATATGTAGTACATATTACATTTAGAAGTTGGGATTGTCAGTTAAATTAGTATTCGTGAATGATAGATATTCAGGATATTCATAGATATTCAGGAAAAAAATTATAACTCTACCGGTATTATCCAGGGAGGAAATAGCGGACAACGTTTGTATGGAAAAACGGCGGTGTGGATCCCTCTTAAAGTAAGTTGGAGCAACGCACTCCTAATCGGATGAAATGTGGCTTCTGATTGTTGGAATCAGAAGAAAATTAGTCTTCGTTTTAGGATCCTAATGGACGTCTAAATGTAGTAAGGTGGAATAAGCCCTTTAGATGAACAGTGGTTGTTTATGTCTATAATTAAGTAAAATGGGCTATCTAACACTGAAAGAACTATTTAAATCGGACCAGTAGTTCCTGAGATTAGCGCGTTCAAACAAACAAACAAACTCTTCAGAATTATAATATTAATATAGATGTACATACTATATTTACAATTTAGATGATGCATTTTAAATTCTATGTATTGAATTCTCTCATTATGTAAATTATGTCATATTATCATATACCTATTATCATGATGCAACAATCCGCCGGATAAGCTCAGTAACTCATATAGTTACCTACCATTTACCACCTAAACAAAAATATTATTTTCCGTGTTAGTTTTTTCTATCGCGTAGTCAAAAATATTATACCTAATTGCATCATCTTTTGTTTTCGTTAATTTTATACAAGCTATTGTGCGATCCCGTACGCAAATCATCAGTAATTGTCGCTTTAAATTGAAGCAGCAATGTTATGAATTGTGTTATAAGTACCTACATAATATTGACTTCGATTTGTATACATAATACTGTTACTTTTCATTGACCGGTAATAATCGATTCGTTTTCATTTCATGTATATGGGTATCTGGGTACTAACAAGCCTTTATCACTACATAGTATAAAACAAAGTCGCTTTCTCTGTCCCTATGTCCCTTTGTATGCTTAAATCTTTGAAACTACGCAACGGATTTTGATGCGGTTTTTTTTAATAGATAGAGTGATTCAAGAGGAAGGTTTATATGTATAATAACATCCATTAAATAGTGGAGAAGTACTGTTATTTTTGAGGTTTCTAATGTGATGTCGTAAATAATTAAATTTTTTCCGCTTACATTGCAAACGCAGGCTGAACCCTACGAGTTTTATCAAAATAATATACTAAGTATTGTACACATTGAAAAGGTCTACAGAAAAGTCCGTGATGGTATATGTCTATCTCTTATGGATAACCCACAATAACTTTTTTTTGTCATTTACTTTTTACGACTAATAATGGCTAATTTTCGAAGCGATTTTAACCAATACAGCATTAATCCTTAACCAATTAAATACCTTGAATACATTGTTCATTTAATATAGATCTATATGGCCCTTTACACCGTATGACTTAAGTGAATATTTTCGAAGATATTACAGATTTAAAAATTACGGGACGTAGCGTTTGCGGCGGTACCGGCCGGCCGCCCGGTGCGGCAAGAGCGTGCCTATAAATAGCGCGTCTGAGGCCGCGGTTTTCCCTATAGCACTTTGAATTTAGTAGCGATCGGACGCGTTTATTATAAAAACGTGCTTTTCAGCGCGACAACGTATCAGTAATTATAAGTTACGATAAATAATTGTATGATAGTAGTTTTCAAATATAAATTATATTCTATTCTAAGGTTAATTTTTAAATCGCACTTATAGTAATTATAAGTACCTACATAAGGTGAGATAAGATTAGATTAAATAAAACCATAATTTATGGATTGCAATTTATCAAAACTACTGAATCGATTTTAATCACGTAGGCTATATTTTTTATACCCGTGCGAAACCGGAGCGGGCCGCTATGTTTTTATATACAACGTTCACAGTTTTTCTGTAGTGTATTTAGTATCAGCATTGCACCCGTGCGAAGCCGGGGCGGGTCGCTAGTAATTAATATTTTTAAGAAAAACTTACTTACTGATTTATTTTAAATACTTATACCTAAAGATATACCTAATATATTAAAAAACCGGCGTAGGTATACAGTGTGATCACCGTTATCCTTGAAACCATCAAATGAGCCCGTCAAAATGAACAACTTTTTCTATGAGAACAATGCTGGGAACTCAAAAAAAATGTCGTCTTCATACCCATATGGATGCCCTGGTCGGCAATTTGTATGGGTATGAAGACCATAATATTAAATATAGTTATTATGTAGACGTATTTTTTTGAGTTCCAAGCATTGTAAGCTGTTCATTTTGACAGGCTCATTTGATGGTTTCAAGAATAACGGTGTTTACACTAACATCTTGTATATTATTTAAAATAATCGGCCAAGTGCGAGTCGGACTCGCGCACGAAGGGTTCCGTACCATTTAGCGTACCGTACCGTATACCATATAGTGCAAAAATATGCCAAAAATTGTATTTTTGTATGGGAGCCCCCCTTAATTTTTTATTTTATTTAAATATTATTATTAAATATTAAAATAAAATTATATTTAAGGCCTTTGTGAAAATTTCAAGTGCCTACCTCTTATCATTATTGATTACGAGCTAAAAAGGCCAAAAAAATCACGTTTGTTGTATGGGAGCCCCCCTTAAATATTAATATTATTTTGTTTTTAGTATTTGTTGTTCTAGCGGCAACAGATAAACACAATCTGTTAAAATTTCAGAAGTCTAGCTATAGCGGTTCTTGAGATACAGCCTGGCGACAGACAGACAGACAGACGGACAGACGGACAGACAACGAAGTCTTAGTAATAGGGTCCCGTTTGTACCCTTTGGGTACGGAACCCTAAAAAGTGCGTGTCGGGCCATGCCCAATATAATAAGGTTCCGTAGTAGGTACTGCTAGTTTTTGATATTTTTTAATTCAATAAATGTACAATTGTACATTTATAGCGGGCAGTGATAGGTTTCCTTTTAAATTTAGCATATTTCCTACTCCCGTGAATTTTTTCACATTTCCAGAAGCAACTTTTTAGCTGGTAGAAGGGGCCAAGGGATTTTTTCCATTTCATATTTCACACATTTCCGTGGCTAATCACAAACACGGAGGTTCATAAAAACATACCCACCCTAAAAGAGGAGATACTGAAGTCCACAGAAAAATACAAAAAAAGGCTTGAAGTCCACCCGAATGCTTTAGCCTCTGGCCTTGTCAGCCGTAATTACAACAAGCGCCTGAAAAGGAAGGACATCATTTAAATGAAAAAAAAAATGTAAATGTGAGCAATGCTATCTACAGTAGTAGAAGCACTCTACCTGCCATCCATAGAGCAACTCACCTTATAGTTACACACTGATTGCAGAATATAAGAGAAAAAATATATACTTATATTATGTTTCACAAATGAATCCCTAAATCGGAAAATAATCTTTGAATACTCGTAATACTTAAAAAAAGCTATCCAACGACACCCCACACCGCACACGGTAGGATGGACGCGAAAAAAAATCATCCCCGCTTGATGTGTAGGGGAGGCACCTCAATTTTTTTTTCAAAGATCTTACTTATATACCATTTTGTCGGCATCATTAACATATTAGTCATTCATGCCGAATCACATATTTATAGTCTCTGAGCAAAACCGCGAACAGACAGACGGACGGACAGACCGAAACTATAAGGCCTCCTTGTTGACTACGGAACCCTAAAAAGGGCTTAATCACAGATTACTAAATAGTTACTACGTAAGTTTAATGGCCTTCGAAAGTTGTCTGGATTAGATTTCCTATAATGTTACCTACTGTATCACCTATCTCGTCCTTCATACTTCGCTTACCGCCAGTAAATATAAACAGTTCTATTCAGACTTCAGAGATCGTGGGACACCAAGGTTATTTAACAATAAGGTAATCAATACTAATAAGAACTTATACCCCAGTCAAGTTAGACATTTGAGGTTGCATTAATTCGCACCAAGCTGAAAATCGGTTTTATTGTTTAAAATATGATTACGAATAAAGGACAATGTTTTTTAATGTATGGCGTCTGGTCCAAATTTCCACCACTAACGAGACCTATATAGTAAAATTGTCTACTAAATACTGAATCATTATAATCAGACCGCAGTCAAAAATACCCTGTCAGTGAAAAGTTATGACTGTATGAAAAGTCATGTTTTTTACCATTTTGTACGAAAAATATTGTAGATGTAATAAAAATGTATTGAGTTTGATGCAAATGTCCACAACCAATAACACTTACTTAATGGTCTGCTAAATACGGAATCATTATACCTAACTGGACTGCAACCAAAAAATATTCTGTAAATAAAAAGTTATGTTGGAATGAAAAAGTTTTCTACTATTTTCTTCCATAAAATAGTGTTAATATGCAGATCCATTGCACTTTTTAACTACTCAATCTATGTGATATCATGCATCTTGGCATTTCCTATTAGGTTTTCACTAAAATAGATGAATACGTATAATACTCAAAAAAAAATTTTTTCATAATATGGTCATAACTTATTACTGACAGCTTATTTTTAATTTGTCTCATAAGGAAAGTTACTCTATATTTAATGGACAATAAGTCAATATGGGTCTCGTTAGTGGTGGAAATTTGGACCACTTAAATCATTCTCCTTTGAAAATTCCCCATAATTTCCCTGTATAGAATTTTTTATTCAAGGTCAAAGATCCAAAAAAATTGTTTTTTACGATTTTCGGCGAAACGGTAAGTATTTTCATATACGTAGGTTACACGATCAATTTTTCATCAGTAATAGAAATACCTTCATACAGGGGAATTATGGGAAACTTTATATTCGTAATCATATGTATTTAAAACAATTTACAATATATTGTATTACCGATTTTCAGCTTGGTGCGAATTTATATTTAAATATTATATCTTAAGCTAATATCAATTGGAGCGAAGAAACAGAGGGAAACGTGGACAAAACGGGGAAAATTATACGAAATTGCTTCTTATCTTAAGAACTACAGGAGCACTTTTATTATATTTGGCAAACATGAAGAATAGTTACACATGAAGAATAATTTTCAGCTTGGTGCAAATTTATGCAACCTCAAATTTCTAACTTGACTGAGGTATGAATGCGCGCGATGTTCATCAACCCTAGAGATGTCTAGTCCAGACCATTGAGATTTAATATACTCAATAATATTACGCAATACTACGGAGTACTATTATAATATATTCTGTGGCAATACGTGATATTGTTCAATATTATAGTAGTTCTAAGGATCCACTTCAAGATAGAAATTAAAAATCTGTCAAATACCCTATTAAATATTTCAGCATTTAAATACATAGATTTTACGCATGCATTCAGAGTCGCTAATCTATTCTGTTGGGACCATTGATATACAAATGGTTGGGAGTTGGGACAAAACAAGGAAAGTTCTGGTGATATGACTTAAAAACACATTACAATAATTTTGTTATTATATTAATAGGTAATAATTATTGTTATTAATTGAGTATTTGCAATATTATACTGTTAGATAAAGTAGACGTAGCAACAATAATAATAAATTGAAGACATGAGTGCATGAATGAGGTAAGTAACATTTTTGAAAATTTACGTTTTATTGCATAAATGTAGCTTTTAGGACTTGGAAAATGATTTGCAATCAAAAAATTTAGAATTTTACGTATACTTACAAAGTTAGCCAGATGATGAAGCAGGTAAGTTACAAGGTTCGTCCAAATGATTATGCAAGAAGCGGGTAATTACATCCCATACAAATCCCATATGCGTTTTTAAATAAGGAATATTATGTCGACTTTTTTATTGTTCTATTATTCAAAGGCATAGATAATTTAGTATATATTTTTTCAAAGGTATAGTCAGTCTTCTTCATAATAATAATTTTCATCAACGTTTTTGTTTTTACTATATTATCGTCATATTTTATGATCATATCTAAAGTCTAGTCTAAGTAAAAGTCAAGTCAAGCAGTCAAGGAGTCAAGTCGGTTGATACTCTATACTGAAACTTTTGACGGAGTTTTGGAGGGACACAAAAAGCACGTTCCTGGAAGTTGCAGCACGTGCATGATAACGAATATGTAATAATGGTTAATATTCTGCCAATTTTACACATTAAAATAAAACACAGTTAACAAAATAATTTAAGGAAAATAATACAAAAAAAATACAACAGTACTCTTTCACATTCTAGGCAAAACTCTAGTACATTGAGATACTATAGCAGGAGAGAGCCTTATATCAGTGTACAAGCGTCAAAGGCGTGTAATGTTATGTCCTACTTACTAGGACATAACAAAGGAGTCGGTATGCATATTTCATGTAATAAAAGTGATAATAAAGGTTTTTATTGAACATTTTATGCTAGATATTGTTGAGTTCTATGGTTCCGCTAAATTATAAACCATAAGAATGACCAAAGAATGCCTCAAACACGTGGATTTAACATTAAATACGTAAGTTTTGAACAACGTTTTTTGGACTTTTCAATTGGTATTTTTGTAAGCTAAAAAGGATAATATTTAAGTTTAATAATCCCTTATTCGTGCTATGTAAGGCATTAGTGCTAAAAATGTCACATTAATTAATAATTTGACTACAAACGTTGCATAGCTTTTTACGTGTGTTTAAGGATTCTCATTACTTGAACTACAGTTTATCGATATCATGAACTAAATGACTTTCTTTTCTGGATTTTAACGTGCTTCGAAATGATCGCCAAATAGAAATATTCAAGAAAATAAACGCACACTACTTGTATGAAAATAAGCACAAAATGGCCACGCTATGACGGGCTAAAACTACATCTACCTATATATCCTTAATCTGTGGTCGCGTACCTAGTGTATTTATTCTTTGGTCGCGTCGATACTTCATTCCAAATTCAAATGAGCGAGCGGGCCAAATTTGAAAATCGAACTAGCTATGCTCGACAAAGAATTTTTTATTGTAAGTACTTGACTGTTTTTTTTTTACTAGGTATTATGACGTACAAGCCATAGTCGTGAAAACGCAGTTAAAAGTAAGTATAATAATACACAATAAAAACTTGAATTAGTATATTGTTCTTTTAATTGTAACATTTGAATAGTGCATAATTTAAGTTATTATTATTAATATACTTAAATTTATTTATTAAGTAAGGGTTCATTTTAAACAATCTTTAATATATCAACTTTGAGAAACCCAAGATATTTTAAAAAATTAATTGATCTTACTAGTAAACTATAAATTGGGAAATCGTGTTTGTATGATCTTAAATGCTTCTTAACACTTAAACGGCTGAACTGATTTCGACGAAATTTGCTTTGGAGATTATTACTTTCATCATCTCGTTTTCTCTACTTAATTCCTACTAGATGACGCCTACAACTCAGTTTTGTTTACATTTAGTTTTCTAATGCGGAATTCCCTTATAATCTTTCCCGTCTTTCAAAAGTATAATCCATTTTTGTTTAAATCTGTTTGGCCGTGAATTTATTGTCTTTTAAATTGAGTCTTGTTTCATCTCAATAAAAAAAAGTGATTTATGTGTACTTCATGCATTGACAGTCTTTACAGATTTTGTTGCATTTAAAAGTGAAGAACCGAGTAACTTCACATTTTTCCTAATTTATCCTAGAATGGAGATTTTTTTATATAATTTTTAACATAACAATAAAAACGGAAGATATTTACACCTCCTGATACAATTAGCAAAAGCCATTACGTGATTTGTGATGAAAAATCATAAAAAGTTTTTTCAAAACTTTAAACGCGATTTACTCGAAATTCGAAATGTGTTACATACCTCATTCATGCACTCACGTCTTTAATTATTTTGATGTTATTGGACTCGCAGTATTTGTTTTGAAATGCATATTGTGATGCTCACTGGAATAATAAACAATTTTATCTTTTACGCAATTCTGACCTATTTATCTTATCTTTATTTAAATCCTACCCCTTGACGTCGTCATGCAACGTCCTGTTAAGGGGCCCTTAAGCCTTGAGCACAGAATATACAATTAGTACCTTGAGTCACTTCAGTGACTGTGCCTGGATTTTACTGAGGTGTTACAGGTACAGGTGTAAGATTAAGTCAAGATAACATAATGTAGAGCCGCTATTAGGAGGGCGTGACAGATGCCGAAAAAACTCTAGGCTCGACGGACAGCAATTATTAAGCTTTGTAACACGCTTTTATTATTAGCACTCTGTGATTAGCACCTATATGTAACGGAATTTTTGAGCGAGATTTTTTACTATTTCCAGTAGTCTAATTATTTAATTAAAAACTTTGAATACGTATTAGGAGCAAATGGCAAATTGATGCAAATTTGTTAAAAAAATTCGAAACGTATCTTTTTTTAGTTTTTTTAGACTACTTATGTATTAACTATCATTATACTGGTATTTCACGGCTAAAATCAAATAAAATATATATAAGTAACTTCAAAGCAAGCAAGAATTTAAAGAACAATGGCCAAATCGTACCAGGTGGGTGGTGGCGTCCCGATATGCCATTGGTAGCAAAAATTCCCTAATATTTTAAGGCATCGAAAAACATTAGAAATGTGTCTATAAATAGCCACAAAAAAAGATCAGTTTCGTTGTTGTCTTTCATATGTTCTGACAGCCGGCGATCATTCGCATTCGTTCTATTTTTTGGGTAATACTCTAGGAAAAATTGAAATAATTAGAAACGAGATCGCCGAATATACACTTGTAGGCTACACCGTCGGAAAAAAGGTAGTTCTTAAGTCTAACCTCAAAATAATTGTAAACGTTAATAATTATTATAAGAAATCGTGGCTATTTAGACATAATTCTCAAACGGAATTATGTTTAGAGCATAAGAACAATCCAATCTAACTATAGTTTATTTTGGGACATCAAAAATAAGTCGAGTCCAGCTCCTATACAAATTTGGCCATGATTCTTTCAGCCCTGAAACAAGAGTAAATATATTACTTATGTCTTTCCAATGAAACTTTTTTTGAAGAAAATTTTATAACTGTTTGGCATTCTCCACCTATAATACCCTTTTGAACTACAAATATGAGAAGATGTTTGTAACCAGTTAACCATCTTACATCAAACAAACAATAGCTATCATTGTCATGATATTTACAAGAGGAAATTTTTACACATTCATCTACAAGTTATTAAATTAGTAATTCTCCAGTGCAGGGTTATCGTATGTTTCATATTATAAAACAATAACATCTTTTAAAGGTAATAAAATTTTCCGCTACAGACTTTTAGATAATGGGAAACGGGGTTCGCCCCCATCCTAGCGTCAACATTTTCAATAATATTTATATTTTCCTTACGAGGGCTTGTTTTCCGCTCGCGTCTTAAACTTAATTTATCATTTTGACGATTAAAAAACAACAACAATACAGTTTCTTATATAAATATTTACCTATGGGCTATGTGTAATACTTAAATAATTATTATCCATACTTTGAAATTTAGTATGGACATACTTTGAGTCCCGAGAAAAGACTGTATATGAATAGTTTTTATCCTGAAAAAATTGGCCAAGTGCGAGTAAGAATACCATTATAGAGCAAAATTAGGCCATAAATTGTGTTTTTTGTATGGGAGCCCCCCTTATTTTTTATTTTATTTTAAATATTAAAGTACACATATAACTAAGGATTTTGTAAAAAATTCAAGTAAGTACCTACCTGTTGCCATTTTTGATATAGAGCAAAAAAGGCCATTAAAATCACGTTTGTAGTATGGGAGCCCCCCTGAAATATTCATTTTATTTTATTTTTAGTATTTGTTGTTATAGCAGCAACAGATATACATAATCTGTGAAAATGTCAAATCTCTAGCTATTACCGTTCTTGAGTTACAGCCTGGAGACAACAAAAAAGGCCAAAAAATCACGTTTATTGTATGGGAGCCCCCCTTAAATGTTCATTTTATTTTATTTTTCGTATTTGTTGTTATAGCGGCAACAGATATACATAATCTGTGAAAATATCAAATCTCTAGCTATTACCGTTCTTGAGTTACAGCCTGGAGACAGACAGACGGACAAACGGACAGACAACGAAGTCTTAGTAATAGGGTCCCGTTTTTACCCTTTGGGTACGGAACCCTAAAAATGTACTGTTTGCGCAGTAAACGAACTTTGGCGCAACGGAGTTGCGGGCGTCATCTATAGTAACAAACAATTTCAAATCCTGAATCGCTTAGCTAGTTGTAAGTCGTCCCATGAGATCTCGTTCTAGAATCTAGCAGAACGAAAAGACAAGACAGAAAACATATTAAGGATGCTATCACATTTTTTCACTAATATCAGCGATTTTCCGGTACCATTTTAAAGAACTAGGAGTCACACTGCGAGGATATTTTGGTTTTAAATGAAAGATAATATATTCATCTCCACGTCTATATCATAAAATGTTTATAGCCGCATACAAAATTTTCACCTAAAATACGTTTTAACCATCATAATAATCGCAAAATATTATGATGGTTAAAACGTATAATAATCGCAAAATATTATGATGGTTAAAACGTATTTATAAAAACTAGTTGACCCGGCAAACATTGTTTTGCCATTTAAAGTATTTCTACTTCATCATGAAATCTTACCCCCCCCCCTTTTGTCCCCTAAGAGGGGTGGGGGGAAAACTGATGTTAAGTTGGAAAAACAGTTAATAATATGACGTAAGTCCATTAAAGAAAAAAATTAATACAAAATCTGATCCCCTTTTGGGTCCCCTTAGAGGGGTGGGGGGGAAATCTTATACATCATCATGAAATCTTACCCCCCCCCCTTTTGTCCCCTAAGAGGGGTGGGGGGAAAACTGATGTTAAGTTGGAAAAACAGTTAATAATATGACGTAAGTCCATTAAAGAAAAAAATTAATACAAAATCTGATCCCCTTTTGGGTCCCCTTAGAGGGGTGGGGGGGAAATCTTATACACCAGATGTGAAGTTGGAAGGAGACAAATATATTTACGAAAACCGCATTCAAATCGGATCAGTAGTTTTCGTGTGATAGTGGAACAAACATACAGACAGACAGACAAAAAACACTAACCACAGTTTTGGCTTCTATAGCGATCTAGTGACACCCCGCGCTTATTATTTTTTGAATATCTTTAATGTACAGAATTCACATTTCTACAGTTTTATTATATGTATAGATAAATAACTTTTCTAGTTATAAGAAAAATAAGAAAATTTCTCAAATTTTTTCATACATTTTCGCCATATCAAGAACGCGGCGAGTGTCGTAGTCGCCACTGTACAAGGCGCGCTGATATAAATCTTATTTCATCATTTTCCTTTTTGCCTTTACGTAATTAGGCCCCTGTAGAACCGCCAGCCTGGTACAAATGATCAAGAATTTTGTGTCACGATCTCCCGGTCTAACTGGATCGATTTTAATGTTTTTCAGTAAGTGACATAGACTCTATATTTTATACCCTTGCGAAGCCGGGGCGGGTCGCTATTAATCATATAATTTAACTATTACTTAGGTACATATTATAATATGTCTAGATCGCCTTTAAATTTCTGTATACTTACTCATGATTTAAATAAATATTATATTAGATGCGATAGCGTGTTTTCGGACATCATACGCAAATGAGGAAAAATTCATTGATAAAATATAATGCCGAGTAATGATACACAATATTTTACGCATAGACAAAGTATGTTATGTTATCTATCGTGTACATTAATTGTGCATTTAAACACTGACCTTTTATCAATGAAAGGCGAGCGCCTAAACATTGCGGTTGCCAAACAATTTCAAACTAAATTAAAATTATGGTAAAGTTAACCTAAAGATATTTAACGATTCATTAGGTAGTACCACCTACTCTAAAAGAACTAATTCAATAAATAAAATAATTAATATTTTATTGATAGAGCGATCGCTTTGAAATTCATGAAGCCTAATGGCTTGAGAATATAACTATGAATTATTTTCGTAACTAAAACGGAAAATTTAAACAAAATATAGCATTTTTAGACAGTTATACAATAAAATAATAAGTAATAAATTTATTCTGAATA
Source organism: Plebejus argus (assembly GCA_905404155.3). Classification (NCBI taxonomy): domain Eukaryota; kingdom Metazoa; phylum Arthropoda; class Insecta; order Lepidoptera; family Lycaenidae; genus Plebejus; species Plebejus argus. The sequence continues at coordinate 13,181,147 of FR989927.1, read as the reverse complement.
GATTTTTCTTGTAGCTCCCCATACAGTACTCCCTCAATCTTACTTATTATCTGAACTCTGAAGAAGTTATTTTGCATAAAAGTGGAATAACAACAATAACAAGTAGGTATGATAAAGAAATTTTAAATAACGAAGTGGACCTTTCGAATTAAAAGATAAGGAAAAAAATAATGTATTATTTGATTTTGGCAACAATTATTATTATTTAAATACGAAAATGTAGAGTTTGGGTGACGCCGCGCCGGGCGCAAGATAACCGCGCTGTTACATCAGACGGCGCGTGCGCACGCCGGTATATAAGCTCGCGCGCCCCGAACTCCACACTCATTCACAAATTGCAAGTTATAGATGAACCAAGTCGACATTAATAGTTTGTGGCAATGATCTACGCTCCCATGCATTTGCTTGAAATATTTGACTCAAAACACAAATACGAACAGTGGTGGCACAGTGATAATTGGTGTGAGAATCGTTCCCCGGATTTCGAGCATCAGCAGAGATAGTACAGATCGCGATCGAGTGACTCGATTAAAAGGTAAATAAACAAAACCGAGCTTTCATGAATGAACGTAGTGATCTAACATCTTGATATCTCATGCTATCGTTCACGAGTGACTCCGACGAATAAACACCCCGAGATTAGGCCGATCAGTTCGAACGACTCATTTGCGTCACCGCTCACCGCTTTTATCGGCGGATAGCGCAATATCAACAGTTTTCTCAAGATGAGAGTCGGCGAGCATAACTTGCGATACCGCTATCGACAACCGGACCTCGCTACTGTAAACACCTTTTGCCAGTTTCGATAACACATTTATTTCTCTTTCAGTTCTGAAAATCAGTAGAAGACATCGGTCGGCTACCGAAAGTCGCGTAGAAGAGTATTAGTCGCGTAAGAAGAACCTTCCGAAGCGAAAAGAAAAATGGCGGCAGTACAATCACCGACCGAAATTAAACTGTCGTCTCCGATACCGGTGAAACAGGATTCGGAGATCGACCTGATGGCATTCACGATGGCGGCGCTGCGCATGGTGAACCCGTGGGCCGTGGAGCCGGGGGACGAGTGGCCAGCGAGCCCGGAGCCAGGCACCGACGACGCCAAGGACCGCGTCATCAGCCTCGCCGAGGTGGCCATGCACGACACCATCGACGACTGCTGGGTCGTCATCTACGACCGCGTCTACGACATCACCACCTTCTTCGATGAGGTAACTATCGCCTTAACTAAGCACCTTCTCGAATATCATTATGTTGCTATAAGTAAATAAAATGTTGAATAATTTACATCCTCGTCCTGCCTAATTACTATTAATTAGTACGTCGCTAATTTAAATTTTTTCGCAGTGAAAATATTTTTGAGTTTGAATAATGTTTTGTCGGTATCTAACGAGTCGTCTCTTTGTTTGTAGCACCCGGGTGGAGCTGAGATCATGCTGGAGTACGCGGGGCGGGACGCGAGCACGGCCTTCCGCAGCTCCGGCCACTCCAAGATGGCGACTAAGGCCCTGGGCAGGTTCGTGGTGGGCGAGCTGCCCATGCACGAGCGCATGTACCGCCGGCCCGGGGGCATCAAGCTCAGCGACATGCCGGAGTGACCCCCAGTATTTACTTACTAGTTACTAGCTGCAGTATGCCGGTTGAAAGCCAAAAATAGTGTTAGGTGTAAGCCCGCTTTTATAAAGCGGGCCGATCGTATTAGTATTAATCTGCCTATTAGCATTTAAAACTAGTTTTATGTGTAGTTGCTAGGTAGTTTTATTTGTTTCGCATTCCTTATCTGTCCCCTCTCGGGCTGTGTTGAAGTATTTAATATAGAATTAATTGTTAACCTCGGAGCATAGTGTCGATGATAAGATGTACGTGCGGAGTGTCTAGTTATTTATTAAGTCATGAATAAAGAATTGATATTTGATATACAATTTTCCTCTTTCATTACATTTTCCTTATGAAATTTCATGTTTTGGCTAATTGCGACTAGCAGTCCTGCTATGAACAGAACATCATAGACAATATTATTTATTAGAGTTAACATTCTACAAGAGAAAACTTTTTGCTACAAAAAAATTCAGGTAGGTAAACAGGTGAAAACAAGATTTTTTACAATGGCGCAAAATGGTGAAAGGAGCTGCGAGCTCGACTCGATCAAAAACTAAAACGCCAACAATACATTTAATAATTATTGTCTTATTTGTAAAACTCTCCTCATTATGAAAAATATTTATTTCATAACTAGCTGTCCCGGCAAACGTTGTTTGCCATATAAAGTTTTTCTACTTCATCAGTTAATACAAAATATTACCCCCTCTTTTGAGCTAAGACTCGCATTTTATACACCAGATAATATATTAAGCTGAAAAACACAGTAAATAATATGAAGTAAGTCCATTAAAGAAAAAAGTTTGATACAAAATCTAACCCCTCTTTTTTCCCCTTAGAGGGGTGGGGGGAAAAATTTTTAAACACCAGATGTTAAGTTGGAAGAAGAAAAATATATCTGCGAAAACCGCATTCAAATCGGATCAGTAGTTTTCGTGTGATGCTGGAACAAACATACAGACAGACAGACAGACAAAAAACTAACCACATTTTTGACTTCTATAGCGATCTAGTGACACCCCCCGCTTATTATTTTTTGAATATCTTTAATGTACAGAATTCACATTTCTACAGTTTTATTATATATGTATAGATGTATAGATAGATTCACGTATATATAATTATGTAAATTCATATTGCTGTCTCTATCTGATACGTTGGACACGCACAAACAATGCCAGCCACATGGATTGCTGTAAGCGTTAAGTATCTACAGGGTGTAAAAAAACTAAGTGGGTATACAGAATTCGCTGTGTAGGTATATAGAATTCGCTGTGAAAGTAACAGCGCTCAAAGAGTATTTCTATTTTTTCACCTTTGTACGGGAAAATTCATGACGCGCCTGCCCATACAAATCACAAAAAATGATTTGCTCTTTCAGCGCTGCTTTCACAGTGAACTCTATAAAAGGAACACATACACAGTTACACACACAGCCTAAAGTATTATCACTTAATTTTTTTTACACTCTGTATAGTGTATACCAGTTGTCACCAAATGGCGGACCGCGGTCCGCATCCGGACCGCGCCGACCGACCCATTGTGTGCGGACCAAGTATGCTCGAAGATGATCTTCGTTCATCTTAGAACTTCAGCATCGCCAGGATTTAATGTCAATATCTATAGCTTTCACCAATATTTCACTCCAAACTTCAGAGAAATAATTAGCTACAAAAATGGTTACTTTTCTCATTGATATCTAAAAAATACCTTTGTAATTTCCGTAATTACTAATTATATATTATGTTGAGTTGGAAGAAGGCAAATACATCTGCGAAAACCGTATGCAAATCGGATCAGTAGTTTTCGTGTTAAAGAAAAAAGTTTGATACAAAATCTGACCCCTCTTTTGGCCCCTTAGAGGGGTGGGGGGAATTTTTTTTATACACCAAATGTTAAGTTGGAAGAAGACAAATATATCTGCGAAAACCGCTTTCAAATCGGATCAGTAGTTTTCGTGTGATAGCGGAACAAACATACAGACAGACAGACAGACAGACAAAAAACTAACCACAGTTTTGGCTTCTAAAGCGATGTAGTAACACCCCCTGCTTATTATTTTTTGAATATCTTTAATGTACAGAATTCACATTTCTACAGTTTTATTATATGTATAGATATGCGAGCAAATTGGTAGGTACTGGTATTGGCGGAATCGCGAATTGTTACCCAGATAGTAAAGAAGGCCGAATTTGATAATTCATTTTTTATTACTCATGTAAAACTTATTAAAACTAAATAACGTCATAAGACTTAAGTAGTTTATCTTATTAACTGACCCTTATATGATCCTTATTAAATTAAACCAGATTGAACTAGTTTTAAACGCCACAATGGACAGAATATAGAAGGTCACTGAGCGGTACCTACTAGATTTTTGATGACATACCTACTCTAGCTATGTAGAGATAACGCATTCTTGCGAACTTTTGCATTGCAACTATGTAATTTATTATGTACATTGTACATATTGTGCCTACAATTAGTTTTATCATAATCATTTATTAAAAAAACACGTTAATTATACAATATTATCTTTTTTTAATATACAAAAATGTAGTTTAGTAAAACTTTAAAAGTTAATAGCAACCGCAAGTTATGTTTCATTTAAAAAATGTATTAGTCAACCAGCTGCATAAAACGTTTTTGTACTTGTGCTAAAATCTCAAAAATCGTTTTCTTTCATGGCACAGAATATATAATAGTACTTGTTCATGGCACTCATGGCTAGCAACAGCACCTACCGAATAGACAAAAAATCAAGTTTTACCACCTAACAAGACGTGATAGTGATTGTGAATTTTAATTTTCAAGTCTGATTAATTGAAATTGAAATGTTTTTTTTCCTTCTATTTATCCTAGGAATACATAGATTTTGTTTCTTTGTAAACAACGACTTATCTACTTTAGAATAATTGCAAGTAGCTGCCAATTATTTTATACAGAGAGGGTTCTAATAACTCTATTCTTTTATTCTTTATTGGCTTTACATACCTACTTACCTCTTACATTTTGAAACCCGTTACCCAAATCCCTAACGTAATACACGGACTGAAGCATCCCTCCAGACTACCAGACCAATATAAAGCTAAACTATGCTGTTTCGTTTAAGATTTCGAGTAGTATGAACTTAATAATAGATCGCACAGAGTTTCGTTAGTAAACAGTAGATTAGGTCTAATAAAGCCACCCCTGACCTACAGTGTCACTTAGATAAAGGCCGATAAATATTTGAAATTTGTTGCTAAGTGCCGCAAGAAAAGTTTTTGGCAATTATTTTGCGAATATAACATTTAAAAAACAAGTCCCAGAACTAGGCTCTAGAAGCTACTATCTACACTAATAATAATAATGATATGCATAAATAAGCGATTTACGTCAGAGCCAAACCCATTTTCATCAAAATAATGTACGAACAATAAACACAGATATACACAATATATATAAAGACAGTATACCATTTTCATATCAGCTTGCCCGAATCCGCGAATGCACACGTTATATAAACGTGATTTCAAATAGCAAAGCAGCAGTCCCTCGTTACCCGTGTGTGTACTTGTCTGTATATTGAGCGAGTTTAATTTCAAGGACACGGCTGGGTTACCCTACTGTATGTGTTGTTATTGTGCAGATATCGTACGATGTAGTTTACATTACAAGAGTGATGAAGAATGAACCCGGCTTCAATGACCTCGGCAGAACAAACAAAAGAAATGTTTTTCTAAACTCTTTCCCCTTTAGTTGTTGTTTTTATCTTATTGCTATTATAGGGTTGGAAAGTTTTCTCTCTTTCTCACCTATCAACTACTCTTAATATGTTTTATTTGTTAACTAATTACTATTCCTCATTTATTTTCCCTGTACCTAGCTACCTACTACCTAGTACCAACTTTAAACTGCACATCTACTTAGGTATATATAACGGTACTTACTCCACACTTACACTAATAATAATTAATGTTAAGTGTCAAACTACCGCACTCAGGCCGGTATAAATAGTCAGTACTCAAGATGCATCTCGGTCTCAAGACGCGGTTCGGCTCTGTGATTGGTCCAAATTTTGACAGCCAACCAATCACAGAGCCTGAACCGTGTCTTGAGACCGAGATGCATCTTGAGTGCTGACTATTTATACCGGCCTCAGAGTGGAACATTAATTAAATAATTACATAATACTTCAAGCCCCAAGCGGTAACCGGCTACCGCCTGCTACCGCGATAACAATAGAAAGGCTATTGTGTCTCATTTTTCCACGATCGAGGGATTTAATGTAATTATTCAAAATTTTGACATAAGCCCCATACATTATCTGTCAAACTCTTCATTAGATTGAAGCTTAATCATAATTAAATGTTTTTCAGTACGGCGGGTCGTCTACATTGTCAATCGAGTCACGACTCACGAGTCACGAGTGGCAGACTACCCGCCGCTTGTCTTACTTAGAATAACGCGCCCCTTCCTCGTATTCATAGTAGGTACAACATTTTTCATTTATAATAATTATCAAATGTAAGGTGGTGGGGCGTGTCATTTCAAATTAGACAAGCTCTACCACAAAAATTTGCGTAAGCGTGTCGTGAATATTTTTATTTATAGGGCCAGGGAGGCTATTACGAGCTCTTATATCCAGCCAGTTCACGGCCAGTTTACAGGCGTGTAACCTATAACTGTATAAGAGCTCGTAATAGCCCCCCTGTACTGAGAACCTGAATAAAACTCATTCCCAGTATTTTACGAGTATATTATGGCATAATAGTTACCTGAGTTAATCTTATTTCCTCGAAGTTAATCTTATTTCCTCATCTAACAAGCATCAAATTGGTTGCCAAGCATTATAGGCAACCAAAAAGTCAAAAACCACATAATATGATAATCTGTTGCATCAACAATAAAAAAGCGGCCAAGTGCGAGTTGGACTCGCCCATGGAGGGTTCCGCAGCAGCAATAAGGTTTATTTTTATGAAATTAAAATATTTTTGATTTATTTTTATATTTCAGTCGATTTAATGAAATTTAGATTAAGGTTTACTATTTATGACGTATAAAAAGAACTACTGGCTAGATCTCGTTCAAACCAATTTTCGTTGGTAGTTTTTATAGTAATCTACATCATATATTTTTTTTAGAATTATCATGCCTCTACTTTAGAAATTAGAGGGGGGGACACACATTTTTCCACTTTGGAAGAGTCTCTCTCGCAAACTATTCAGGTTAGAAAAAAATGATATGAGAAACCTCAATATGATTTTTGGAGACCTATCCATAGATACCCCACACGCATAGGTTGTACCTATGGGGACCCCTAAAATTTTTAATATTTTTTTCCATTTTTGCATCAAAATCTTAATGCGGTTCACAGACTACATCTACTTACCAAGTTTCAATAGTATAGCTCTAATAGTTTCGGAGAAAAGTGGCTGTGACATACGGACGGACGGACGGACAGACAGACATGACGAATCTATAAGGGTTCCTTTTTTGCCATTTTGGCTACGGAACCCTAAAAATTGAAGTGTAGGTAGTGCAATTGTTACACCTTCTTGCCAGATCTGTAACAAAGTACATAATGTCTATTAATAAACATTAAAAAGTATTTTAAGTAATAGTGAACAAAAATTATTTTAGGGATTCTACTACTATTGGATAAATCCTACTATTGGATAAAGCAAAAAAAAATTCATATTAAAATATGAATTTTTTTTTGCTTTAGCACGGTCGTTGAACTGGTAGAAATTCGTCTATTGACCTATCGATTACTGTCTTTTTCGCTGCGCACGAAAATATAGTTATTACGCTTCTTTCGTATACCTGTGGAAGACAAGGCAAGGAAGAAGTGGAAGGCAAGGCGAGCAAGAAATTGCCGAATTTCTCTACCATCTGCGTGGTACCTCTACCATCGACTTTAATCTATAATCATGCTCACGCTTTATGAGTCAGACGCTGAATTAGGGTTAGGTTAGGACCCGTCCAAAACTCTAGGTCTTTTCGAATTCACTTAATGCGAAAGAGATAGAAAAGTAGAGATCAGTGCACAAAAGTCATCTCGATCGGCCTTGTTCTCATTAAAGGGTAAAAACACGAGTTCAATGTTGACTGTTGCACATAGAGGCAGGGCGCATAATAAACAAATTACGTACAGATGTTTACAACTGAAGTCCGAGGCGGTTCGAGCGAAGCGGGTATAGATCACGAGAGCGACAAACATGAGCGCCGCCGACCCCTTTATCGTCCACTCGCGGGGCAGCTCGCACTTCGCTACCTTCACGTCGTCGGGGGTTATACTTATCTGCGAACATAAATTGTATGACTTTGACTCGTTTTATATTATGCAGTTGCTCTCGTTTCTGTTTAAAAGTGGGAGGTCAAGGCTAAATCTACCGTTATGTAATAAATAACAATTATGACTTTATCATTTTGTAGCCTGATGAACTCCAGGAAAAATAAAGACTAATGAGCGTTACATAATGTCGCGAGCGACGATAATAGATAATTAAACTTACCAAGTAATATTTTGGATCTGGTCTGTTCCTCCACGAGAATGATGGGACAGTATACTCCATAAATTCGATTTTATGTTTGGCAGTAGGCATGAAGCTGTGGCGAATCACACAGCTATGGTGTGTGTGCGCACCGAAAACCGATCGCGGCCGCAGACTCTCCACCAGGTAGTCTGTGGACTCTCGCGACAGGCAGTCCTTGCGCTCTTCAAACAGCGAGTTTCTCTCAGGCAGCGGTGGCGCGTCTGGCTCTGTACATATACTGTCAGACTCTCTATACAGCGGATAGTGCTGTAAATAGTCAAAACCAAAATGTTAAACCAAAACAGCAATATGTGCTAAATAATTATTATGAAATTTTGATAAACAAGAAAAGTGTAGTAGATTATACCTGCATTATTATAGGCCTGCTATACTGTTCTAATTTTATTCTGCTCTTACACAGAGGAGAGCCACTACTGCATTTTAATATATCTGGAAATGAACTATATTTACTACTAGATATTACTAAAAAAAACATCAATTTATGTGCATATCAATGGATCTTTTGTAGGCTACTTACCTAATACCTACACAAATAATTTCCAAGTAAAAAAATGGAAAATGCATGAATAATATGGCTAATAGTATCAGCCTGAAACAACAGTATTTATTCTTATGTAAAATATTAAACTTACCAGATATCTTATCAATTTCAGTAACAGCTCTTGAGCACAGTGAGCAGCCATCTCCCTCCAGGGCCATTGAGTTAATCAACACAAAATGGTTCCCTCTGATGCTTACAAGTTGGACTGGTGGTGAATTTAATTTAGTCTCAAACCGACTAGCTAGCTGAGGTGTTATGCTAAAAATGTTAACTTTTCATTTAGCACACATTTTTGTCAACAATAAACAACAAAATCTATAAGTGGAAAAAATTAACTGCATAGTACCTGTAATGGAAACCTATGTCATGGTTACCAACCACAGCATACATAGTGGTACCTTCAGGTACTTTGAACATATAATTAAATCTTTTCACATAGTCCTCAAATTCATTTTGAGAACACCATTTCCCCTCATCAAAAAGATCACCTAAAATTATATTTTTTTTATTAAAATTACATATGCGATTTTAACTTCATACTTCTAAGACTATCTTGGCATTTTGATTAAAATAAATAAGCACACAACCTAAAACAAAGACCACTTCAGGTTTATGTAGAGTCATCGCAGTTTGAAAAGCTCTATGCATTTGCCATTCTCTTCGCCATCGATCTATCCAGTGACCATTGCGAGTTCCCAGGAGATGCGTGTCAGCCAGCACCATGGCATACACAGGTTTTGAGTTCTCATCCCTAACGTCCAAAGAAGGCCAGTCACACTGAAATAAAAATAATAAATATTTTGATATACTGTATTAAATATAATATTGATCATAATTATTACAATAAATGTCACGTAAGTTTTAATTACCTGGATTTGTATAACGTAGTAAAGAATATATTCAGAATAAATGTAAATAAACAACAATCCTAAAAGAAAACGGAGAATTTTTTTATGAAATAATCTTCGCTGCCACCTTCTCATACATAACACCATGCTCTCTAAATAACAAAATATATATTATAATTGGTCGTTATACTTATAATTTCTACAATTATTCAAAATTATGGTTTATTTTTCGGTGGTTTATTTCTTTATTTACATTAAACATATAATATTTTTTTAATTTGGTCTGACATTGATATTTTTATTTTCATAGCTTGAGCCAAGGCTTGAGCCTTGATCTTCTTCTTGCGTGTTCCTATAAAAATGCATTTAGATTTTAGACCATAAAAAAAGGGAAAATGAAAATTTCGTGATATTAGCCTCAGTTTAAATAGAAGTCTTTGGATATTAGGCGCTCATCTGCTTCTAGAATTGAGGTTTCTCTTTAGTCTTTACTGCACTTTACAATAAATTATCTATTATTATTTACTGTAAATAAATCAAGGAATAGAATAGGTCTTTGAGCAAAGACCTAAGAATTTTCTTAAAAAGAAAAATACAAAACAGCTGACTGTCAAAGTGATGTCAATTGTCAAAGTGTTGTATTTTGTCAAAATTCGAAATTTTTGGACACCTTTATTGTTGTTTTTAATTTATTTTAATAATACGGTATTCCAATCTGATTAATTATTAATAGTTATGCTAGTTTTTTAATTATAATAAAAATGTCAGTCCATTGGAGTTCTGAATTAATGAAGTGGGAGTATAGGGAGTTGCAGGCAACTGCTATGTCTGTTGATTACTCCGGCAATAATGTTTTGCTGGCTGGACGAAGGTGGCTAGCTATAAAACAGATAAGCTTGGACGAGGAACCAGGTGAAATAGTAAAAAAATACCCACGACATAGCAAATACGATGCTGCAGGTGCAGAGTGGTGTCAAACGTATGCAGGTCAAAGGCTTTGTGCTATTGCGGTAATGTTTTTTTTTAAATAATGCTATTGAATAATTTATTTTCGCTTTTTGTAACCTATGGTAAAGATTTCCAAACCTACCCCAAGATTTATGGGGAGCGGGGGTGGGGAGGAGAGGTTAACACCCCCCCGTATCAAATCCACACTGAGGAACCCCTCAGTTTTGGAGCTACTCACCTTTGAAATTTTCGGAATCCTGAGGAATGTTTTGTGACGGTCGCCGACTGCTGCCGCAGCACAGTCACAGTTATAACCTAAACTACTTTTGGACTTTCTGGATTGTGTTTGTTGTTATTTTGGATGAGTTGCTGCGCCCCCAGAGCCCCCCTTCTATTTTGTGACGGTGTCCCTCTGTGTTGTGGTATATGTTCTAACCTAACCTAACCCACTTTTGGCATTTTTGGATTGTTTGTTTTTGTATTGGCGGGGGGCTGCGCCCCCGAACCCCCCTTTCGGGGGGCTTCGCCCCCCCCGCCCCCTGCTTCGGTAGGTACGGAGGCACTCCCTAGTAAGTAATACATAAACACCAGAAAACAGATGACCTTATCTCAAGATTACGTAAATTTCAAATGTAAATTTCTTCTAAATGGGGGGTGGGGGGGTTTTCCAGGGGTGGAAGTGGCACGAGGAGGTTTTTCTCACCCAAAACATCTTCTCTCAATCCATGTGACCACCAAAAAATTGGGGTAGGTTTGGAAAGCTTAGCCTAACCTATAACCTTTATAATAATTGCAGAGCAATCAACGTGTTGATGTGTATGAATGGCGAGCAGGCAATGATCTTACTAATATCTGCTCACTAAAAGGACACACCAGAGTTGTAAGTGATACTCACTTCCATAGACAAGATCACAACTTGATGGCAACTTGTTCAATTGACACCTTTACACATCTTTGGGACTTGAGAGATGCACGAAAACCAATGATTTCCTTATGTGCTGTGGGTAAGTGTAAAAGTGTACAAAATATAAATATTATGCTAAGTGCTTTTGCTTAATAACCTTCATAACCTTACAATTGTGCTAAAGCACAAACATATAATACACATTTACAAAAAAAATATAGGTTTATATAGTGCGTCAAGAAAGTGAATAAATTATAAAGTATCAACATCGTAGTGTCATCCCTTTTTTCTTAGATTGATTTGAAAGGGATGACACTACGATGTTGCCACATTTTAATTTTTTCACTTTCTTGACGCACTATACAGCATGACTGGTGAGACATGTTCAATACTCGAGGATGTGATATTTGGCTATTATAGTAGTTGAAAAAGTTTAATATAAAAAAATAATATCAATTGATCACTGAGTAAATGCAGCTTAAAGTTAAATAATTATTTACCCAACGCATGGACACCGCGCGCGGGAGGAGTAGCGCGCCGGCGCGGGGGGCGCATGACGCGCGGCCACATAGTAATTTTGCAGTGTCCGTGATTCATTTGTTTAAAGGGAAATTTGGTCAAAAATTAAGTACCTAATTTTATTACATATTTATAATGAGAATCGAGTACTGAATACTCTCCTTAAATATCGGTATTGACTCACCAGTCATGCTGTATACTTACCTTTATTTTTTTGTAAACAAAAAAAAAATGTTTCCATATTTAGCGGGTGCATCTCAAGTACAATGGAATAAGGTAACCTCCCATATGGTGGCCACTGCACATGATGGCGATATTAAAATATGGGACTATAGGAAAAGTTCATCACCACTGCACTACATATCTGCCCATCTGTGTAAAATTCATGGTGTAGATTGGAGTCCACATCATGAATATCAATTAGTGACCTCTAGTCATGACGGCAGCATAAAATACTTTGATATCAACAATGCACGAAGACCTGAGAATATTATAATGACAAATTTCCCTGTGTGGAGAGCAATTTACACCCCATTTGGTTGTGGACTACTGACTATTGGAGTTGGATGGGGAGGCCTGCCAAGAGTGGAGCAAGCCGGAGTTATTGGTGTATGGATAGGTGGTACTTTAACCCACAGACTAGTAGGTCACACTGACACTGTACAAACTATGGTTTGGAGACCAAATACTTTACCATCCACATATCAACTGATAACGTGGGGCAGGGACCAGACCTTAAGACTTTGGTCAATGCATCCTTCCCTTTTAAAAATGTGTTTACATTACTTACCTGATGAATCAGAAAGTGAAGATGACAGTACTAGTGAAGGTAAGTCATACTTTTTGATAAATAAATGTCCTAGAAAAACAGATACATAAATTGTAATATAAATTATTAAAATGCTTTTATTAACTTGGGCTGTTATATGTATGTAACGGAATCTTTGAGCACTATGCTATCTCCAGTAGTCTAATTAATTTGAAACTTTGCATTATGTATAAGAGCCAATGGCAGTGCAATAATAAATTGTTAAAATTAAAAAAAAAAAATTAAGGGCCCGGGGTACCCTCGAAGTTTTCATACATTCTTAGTACCAAAATCATTTTCTCATACGAAAATATTTAACATGTTTGAGTTATTTTTCAGCTTATGATAGTAATTACCTAGGGTTCTGAACAAATTTTTTTTTACAAAATATTTAAATAGGTACTAAAAAAAAATTTGTGTTTAAATATTTCTTAGTAAATTTACAAAAAAAAATTGTGTTTTTTTAAATATTTTTTAGTAAATTTACTAAAAAATATTTAAACACAATTTTTTTTTTTGGATTTGGATTTTGGATTTAAATATTTTGTAAAAAAAATTGTTCAGGACCCTAGGTAATTACTATCTTAAGCTGAAAAATAACTCAAACATGTTAAATATTTCGTATAATGATTTTGGTATTAAGAATGTATGAAAATTTCGAGGGTACCCCGGCCTCTTAAGTTTTTTTTATAACTATTATTAATTGTTTTATACTAAAACACTATATAATATCTTTTTATAAATATTTCAGCCGTCAGCTATGCCTCAACAGTTAGCTCAATGAATGATTTATCATTAAGTGATAAAACCCAAGAAGCTGTAATGGTAAGTTACAAATAAATAACATAAATCTAATGATTGTTCATCAAGGTAATGAAAGATGTTTACCAAACAGTTGAAGTAAAATGTACTCGTATCGTATAATATAATCAACCTCAATTTTATGACATTACAGAACAAAGCCAACAAAACCATTACCTCAATTGATGAAGAATTTGAATCAATAAGGGAGATGGCTAACATTGAAGTAACTGATATGAACATTGAAACTAGGACTTGTCAGATACATTCAGAGAGAAATGGATATACTGCCAACCTTCAAGTGACCTTCCCCAGGAATGTCACGGAACAAACTATTCCAAAGTTCTCCTGGCTGTCCGGCACTAACGTCGATAGCACAACCACCATCAAAATTCTCCAAGCTATAAACAGAACAGCTTACCGGAAGAAAAAAGACGGACATAGATGTCTATTACATTGTTTGAAAACGCTGGCGACATCCATAGATGAGGTATCTATGTCTTACACAAAATAAAATAAAAACAGACAAAGAATACATTTTGCTAAATGTACGCTATTAAGCATTTGTGTTTGTGTTACATGCAGCATATTCTGTGGATCATTTAGAAAAATACTCCATTCATAATTCAACAAAAAACTTTTTGTGCGTAATTACACAAATGTTTAACAGCGACCAAATAACAACTCTTTAAATGTATATGTTGTAGGATGATTTGATAAATCGAATTTTGCGAAAATTCTAGGGACTTCGCGAAAACACGGATAATTAGACAATGGTGATTACATTTTTCAACCTTACTGACAAAAGGTAGTGTTTTCGCGAAAACGCGAGTCGCCTTAGTAAGATTGCGAAACGAATCGTTAGTTATTTTAGAAAAAAATCTCTGATTGGTTGAAGACTCAATTTAAAACGTCAAGTCTTCAACCAATCCGAGATTTTTTTTCGATAATAATTAATAACTAACGATTCGTTTCGCAATCTTACTAAGGCGACTCGCGTTTTCCCGAAAACACTACCTTTTGTGAGTAAGGTTGAAAAATGTAATCACCATTGTCTAATTATCCGTGTTTTCGCGAAGTCCCTAGAATTTTCGCAAAATTCGATTTATCAAATCATCCTACGACATAATATATTATGCTATGTTGGAGATCTTTCTATTAATACAAGGTTTGTTTCAGATACCAGTGAAATCAAACGACGACTCCGACTCCATGAAATCGAGCCAGAGGAGTCAGTCGGAGAGCGAGAACGCGGGCGACTCCTGCATACCGTTCCCTCGGACGTGCGGCGCGAAGTGGTGCGGTGTCAGTACGTTGGTGGTGTTTAACCGGCCGCCCAACGCTAAGCGGCTGTCGCTGAAGCACGACGGGACGCCGCGCTCGATGTCGTCTCTGTCGCTGGCTGTCTTCGGCGCCGGGTACTCGTCGGTGTCGCCGCACGCGACCACTACACCCTCGCCCACTAACTCTGCGGGATTCCCCCAGTTACACCACAGACACGCCTCCAACTCCATAACGACGTTCTATTTTCAAGATCGCTGGGTAATTATTATCTTACATACTATATTATTTCGCCTAGTTTATTGTCCAGGAAAGGGCAGGATATGAATTATAAGAAAAGAAAGAAAGAATAAAACTATTTATTGTCCTTTCTTGGGTCTTAAAGTATCTTCATATCTTTCATCGAAATCGGTTTGTAAGTGTTGGGAGTTAGGACTCTACAAACGTACTTTTTTTTCTTAATTTTTTTATAATAGGACTGTTCAGTGTTTATTATCCGACAACCTTATATCTAATAAGACGTATCATACGAAACATGAATTTAATTTTTTTTTATTTATTTTTTTTTTCTCTCGTCCATGCTAATAATGTCCTGGCTTCGCTACTTATTGGATTGCGCCACTCGCTCCAATATCTTCCTCGCCATCTTCATGAAGATCGCTCTGCGTTTCTTATTTTTCATAATCTCTTTTATAGTGTCTGGTGTTACGTCTTCATCTATTTCTTCATCAGTTTCCCTTCTCAGTGTTCCATAAATCGGACATTCTGTGAGGCAGTGCAGAACTACAAACATACTAAAACGTAATTTACGTTTTCTGTAAGCGTACAAATTTTATTTTTATTTTATTTATTGTAAAAACCAATTACAGCTTACATACTTATAAAATTTACAAAGAGCGTTTAACAAACAATAAAGCCAATAACAGGTTTCCCATATATAACGCATATGCATTATACATATACCACAGAGTACTATAATACTGGCGTAACATATATGTATAACGTATAGTAAAGTATAAACAAATAGTATATTGCAGAAAGCTCAAAGTCGTCGCGCGGGCAGCATGCGTAGTCGCGGCAGCATATCGGGCTGCACGTCGCCGCGCGTCGTGCTGTACGAGGGCGAGCTGCTGTTCCCGCTCAATCGCACGCTGGCCGACAACTACGTCATCAACCCCGACAGTCCAGTAGGTACGTGAGCTCTAGTGTTCCCTCTAAAACTTTAATTTATGTTTTTAATACAAAGAAATGCAGGCTTACGAATTTTAGTGGTTGTCACTTAATTTTAAAAGATCTCATTTTTGCTTCTTTTTGAATTTTTGATACCATAAGCACCTTTTGATACATCGCTCCGCATGGTCCCAATAAATTCTTATAGTTAGCTTTCGAAACCACAAAGCCAGGTGGTGCTTTATGTGAGTCGGAACTCTGATCTGCCCTAGCGGCAAATAAATATCGGAAACCCTTATAAAACTACAATTAGTAAAATATTGGAGTAATACACGACTTATGAAATAATGGTATCTTTTTACAAATGTTATTTTTTTTATTCTCATTTTATACCCTTATAAAACTACAATTAGTAAAATATTGGAGTAATACACGACTTATGAAATAATGGTATCTTTTTACAAATGTTATTTTTTTTATTCTCATTTTATTAATGTTTTATAAGTTAAAAATTACAATAAACAAAATGTTAATTATTCTGCGAACTGAAATTTAGTTATCTTGCTAAAGAAAGTATTTTTATCTGTTACGTGACTTTATATAACGCTACAAGTATTCGCCAGTATAGCCATCTCTTTCCCTCTCACGTGTACAGAGATGTGCGAGCGGAACGCGGCTATATCGTCGGCGGAGGGCGAGATGGAGGTGACGGAGGCGTGGCGGCTGGCGGGTCTGGCGGCGCGCGCGCTCGCCTCTGCGCCGCACGACCACCTGCTGTCCAGCGAGGAGAGCATGGGCTGGGCTGGACACCCGCTCTGCTGTAGCCTCATACAGACATTGTTAGTTGGATCACATATTTGCCCTCTGCTTATACTTTTTTATTGTTTAATTTATAAAGGCCTATCATATACAGGGTGTAACAAAACTAAGTGATAATACTTTAGGGTGTGTATGTGTTCCTTTCATATGGAGTTGACTGTGAAAGTAGCAGCGCTGAAAGAGCAATTTTTTTTGTGATTTGTATGGTTAATCATGATTTTTTTTAAAAAAAGGTGAAAAAAAAGTTACTCTTTCAGCGCTGCACTTTCACAGCGAACTCTATATTCTTATACACACCCTAAAGTATTATCACTTAGTTTTGTTACACCTTGTATAATATTATGTTAGTATGTATATTTTATTTAACATATTTTACTCCCATACAGGTGTATTATGAGACTTTATTCTTCAGTCTCTATCTAAAATTTTTAGCATATTTTTAGGGTTGGGTTTGCAATTTGTAGTAATAGAGGCAGCATTCACTTGATTATTTTATTCTTCGAGAGTGCAATCATTTAAATTATAATAGGATTTAGCACACAAACCTTCTTCAACTACTTTATATCACTGTATTAATTAACTGATTTTTTCAACTTTCAGAATATCACATTACGCCAAGTCGTCTGATCTGCAGACGGCCGCCATGTTGGCGTGCGCGTTCTCCGTCTTCAACGACCCGACCATATCCAGTTCACAATCTACTATTAGTAATTCTAGTAATGTAAGTACTGTTCAAAACACATAACAAAAATACAGTGTGTAACAAAATTAATAAGTGATAATACTTTAGGTTGTGTACGTGTTCCAAAAAATAAGTTAAAAATAAGTGATAATACTTTTAAGGGTGTGTAAGTGTTCCTTGTAGAGATTTCACTGTGAAAGTAGCAGCGCTGAAAGACCAAATTTTTTTTCACTTTTGTATGGGCAAGGGCCCGAGCGTCACGAGTTTCCCCATACATAAGTGAAAAAAAAATTGGTCTTTCAGCGCTGATACTTTCACAGTGAACTCTCTACAAGGAACGCATACACACCCTAAAGTATTATCACTTATTTTTTGTTACACCCTGTATACCGTCAATTATTGGGTATTTTTTCACTTTATGGTAAATAAGTTTTATTATTTGTCCATATAATTTTATTCGTTACGACTAAGAGTATTCAATTGTTCCTATCAATTTGATTAAAAGAAGACTTTTTAAATTCAAACAGGGCAACAGCACGTCGCCGTACAGCACAATAAATCAGTACAGCGAGATAAGCGCCGATGGTTGGACGCTGCCCATCATACTGCGCAGTAACTCATGCTCCGAGGCTGAAAATCTGAACACCGACTACACGGCGTCTAAAGCAGACTCCACCGAGACGGTGGTGGACGAGTCCACGGCTCACCTCTACCAGTGCTTCAAACGAGTCTACGCCGACATACTGCATAGGTGGCAGCTACTCTATAAGCGAACTGAGGTAAGAATAATTTTAATGTTACATAGCGAGATATTTTGTATCGTAGAAATATCGTATAAAATATAAATATGCTGTAATTCCAATGAATATTGTTTTTAAATAAAACACTATTATTACTAGTCGGCAGTTACCACCTTTGCTGCGCCAAGATTCGTTTCTCGCGCAGAAATTGTTATTATTTTTTTTTATCTTAAACTTTCGGATGTTTTTTTCGTCGGCTCGAAAGTATTTACACACACCAAATTTAATTAAAACTGGTTCAGTGATTATTGATTAATGATAGATATACAGCCAAAAGGACAGACGGTTACACTGTCGCCTTTATAATAATTATTAATTTAAGTACAATAGTAATAATTTATATTACTATCATCAATAGGTGATGAAGCTGGTGCGGTCGGCGCACGATGCGGAGCTGACGTGCGCGCGGTGCGGGCGCGGCGCGGGCGGGGCGGGGGAGTGCGCGCACTGCCGCCGCGCGCCGCTCCGCTGCGCCGTGTGCGCGCGCGCCGTACGCGGTCTAGCCGTAGCGTGCGCGCTCTGTGCGCACTCCGGACACACACAACATCTGCTCAAATGGTGAGTATCCATTGTGAAAATGCAACCGATTTATTACTAAGTAGTTACTGCTTTTTTGCGTCTAGCTATTAAAATATTTTACTTTCTATTCCTACAAATATGCTTTACGGTTACGTTTATTCTACGAGTTATAATTTTCCTTCTAATTTTGTAAGTCTAAAATCAGTTCTGTGCTGAAAATATTTCGTGAGCTAGAGAATACGTGGCTAAGACGTTTCCATCGATTGTCCGGTCAGGTTCTCGGCGCACGACACGTGCCCGACGGGGTGCGGCTGCAAGTGCGTCATCGAGGGCTCTGTGTGGAAGGGCGTCAAGTACGTATGACGAAATGTCAAAAATTAACACAACTGTAATCAAAATGACGTGACCAGCCACAGAATTCTATATTTAGTTTTGTGCCTCGATACGGCGTTTTGACTACAGGGCCTTACACGTAAATCGAAAATTTCCAAGCTTTGATGTTCGCGCAATAAATCCTAGTACAAATTTATGTATCTAATCACTTTGTTATAATTTATTTATTCCATTAACACCATTTATAGCATTTTTATAATCTAAGACCTTTTTATACTGAAGTCTTTTAAGCTAGTGCATTTGAAAAGGGTTCTATGAAATGTAGCTAATCTAGGGGTATTTAGTGCTACTTTATTGAAGTTCTCAGTCAATGTTCACGTTAGTTGCGATTTGCGCATTGCTAGATTGACTTAAATAAGGTTTAAGAAAACGGGAAATGTATAATGAATATTTATGTAAGTTGTAGGTACTTATAATATATTTTTTTTATTATTGTGGAATGTAAATACTATCTTTATTTTCCTTGAAACTGTGTGTATAATATATTACAATATTATAAGTTTATAATGTATGCCCATTTAAGCATTGATACACGACATAATAGCTGTAGGAGATGTTATTTTCCTATTTTTGACATTTATTTAATTTATCCCTGGGCTGTAAACAATGATACGATACTTATCTAAGAATAAGTTTAAGTAACGAAGACTGCCGCTTTTGTAAATAGTCGATAGTAAGTTAATAAATAAGTAATTAACAAAATATGGTTGTAATTTTTTATTTAAAACTATTCATTAAAATTTCCTTAAAATACATAAAATTAATGTGCGCTACAAATATTAAAGGTTGTGGAATGTTTAACTTCTTAATAACTATGCAAGTAATAAACCTCAGTCTCATACCTATAAGCAAAACTGACTTATAAAATAATTCACAACAAATTAATCAAACGATTTTTACAAACACTTTTTAACTATTCTCTAACTTAGCCTAATTTTATTAAATGCTTAAAACAAACGAGTAGGTACCGAGTTGGTTTTAGTAGGTAAGACTCGCTTAGTACTGAAGAAATAAAAAATATAATATGATTTTTAATATGATATTTCAATAATTAAAGGTAGATTTGGCTCGACAATATTTGATTCGGCACATTTATTTAACAACATCGAAATCTGTTTGATCCTGTAGGCCGCTGTTACTGGATAGTAAGCTGTAACCTGCAATTAAATATTGTGACTTTCTACTTGTAAGTTTTGTCACCTGAGTGAACAAAAAGTCTCCACTGTGACACTACGAACTCTTACACAAATTCTTAATCCATGAATAAAAGTACCATCAGAGATAGGCCTACGTTATTTGATCGGATTATGTCAAGTCGGTTTTGGTCGTGATCTTTCGGGATTGACATAACCCGACAAAATTACCTAGGCCCGCCGTCTCTATGAATCAATTTCTTTGTTAGTACTTAGTACAATAAACAAATTACTTACAAAATACATTGTACAAATAGGCACCAATTTATCAAGCAACTACAACTATGAAGGATCAATGCAAAATTAATTTGTTCAAGTAAATTTGAAACGTTCGGAATTAGCTAGGTCAATACTTATTTATACAGATTAAACTAGTGTAGAATATTCTGTACTTTCTATAATAAATATTTACATGCCTACTACCAAACCTATAAAATGTCTTATAGGCACAAGTAGGTACTCGATTATAATTGGGCCACGCCACCCACGGTCGAGGTACGAAACAATAATGGTCTTCAGATACCATTACATACATAGAAAATTATGAGGGTTAAAAAGCAGGGCCTACTGCCAAAATATCACTAAAATTGTAAGTAGTGTGCGTTAAAATATTAAAATTATTATGGTCTTAAACGAACCCAAGTAATTAATATCTATATAATTACAAAGCTTCGAGTATAAAATACAGAACCATCCACAAACACTATCTGCGCCAGTCAGTCTACCTTCTACTGGTCTAGTGTACTGTGTAAAACCATGCACGATCCAGACAGAAGAGATTTCGCGTCTCAGAGTCGAGTCGTTCTATTGTAGCAGCTAAAAAAACAATAACACATATTTAATATTAGTATTTCTATATTGTCTAATCTAAAACCTAATCTAACTCTAATCTAAGTGGTCCCGGTTTAAGGCTGATCCCATTAGGCGTGCGCGTTCCACGGGCGTAAAAGCGACGCAAGCGCCGCGTGCGTGCCGCGAGCGCACTGCGTGTGTTGCCACTTGTCATATAGAGAAATATATAAGACAGTTGGTCCGTCGCGCCAAAGAACACAAAATATACTTCTACCACTTTGGTGTGAAAGGGTGAAAGAAAAATCTTCTTTACTGATTTACACCACTAAGTTTATTCAGCGTGTTCGCTAATGCATTCCACACAACAGTAATTCTGTACACTTCACAAACATAATCCACAAAAGTTATTTACATAGTTGTTTCACTTTCAAAATCTGTAACGACTGACGCGGGACGTCGCGCTCGCGGCGTTCTCTCGCTCACACGCGCGAGAAACCCGCACGCCTTATGTGGGGGACGCATCATCGTGAAACTTGAAACCCAGATACAAACATAACTGTCGTCTATGCGTTTTAAATCTAAATGTATCCGTAGACCGTAACTCGTTTACTGAAAAAGGCACTAAAATAAGGAATAAGTACCTAAATACTTTATTAAGGAATTAATATATGTTACCTAATACTTAATACTTTCATGTAAGTTATAACATTACCCGTTGTAACCAGTTTGTAAAGGCTGTAAACGTCGCTGTAAATTGTCTAAATAAAAATTAATTTTATACGATACAAATATAATAAAGAGTGTTTACTATTTAGAGTATATTATTAGACACCGACGACGCAGTGTCTCAACTCTCAGAGAGTGGTGAAGTGTATGTAGAATGTTGAAGTATAACAGTTGTCGCTTGTCTGCCTGGTATAATAGGGCGAGAGCAGGATGATCGTGCAGCGATCGTACCTTTCTAGCAGGCGGCGCTTGAGGTCGGGCGGGTAGGTGACGTAGATGAAGTGTAGCAGTCGACAAGTATCTACAGAGTTGTTAATAAGTAAGTCGACGTGGGCAAAGCGCTGAAGTGTATCGACATGGATCTGTCTGATGTAGAGCAGCTAAGCGTATCAGTCGTCGCTGGTCTGTCCGGTATAGGGCGAGAGCAAGATGATCGTGCAGCGGTCGTACCTTTCTAGCAGGCGGCGCTTGAGTTCGGGCGGGTAGGTGACGTAGATGTAGTGGTCGTCCTCGTCGAGCGCGTCGTCGGCCGCAAGCCCCGCGCGCGCCGGCGACGAATGCGTCGTCAGAGACACTGATGCGCTGCCCGCGACACTGCTCTCCTCGGAGCTGATACATTTTAGTAAAATATCCATACATGTCCATATTAATATTATAAATGCGAAAGTGTGTCTATCTGTCTCTCCGTCTGTCTGTCTGTTACCTCTTCACGCCCAAACCACTGGACCGATTTTGCTGAAATTTGGCATGGAGATACTCTGAGTCCCGAGAAAAGACATAGAATACTTTATGTCCCGGAAAAAAGTACGATTCCCGCGCGATAAACGAGTTTTGGCGCAACGGAGTTGCGGGCGTCATCTAGTTTACTATATTCTCTTCATATTATTTTATAACGTCAAAGGGTAAGATTGTGGCGGCACACGCGGCCACAATCCTGCCTCGCGCTATCGAAGTTTCTGAGATTGGCAAGACATATTATTTTACAACGTCTGAAATAACGTTAGTGGCCAGTGGGCTTGGCCTGAACAAGCATGCTATCTCGCTCGGTCGGATCGGAAGATCTTCCTTTGTGGCCACCACGCATATCCCACAAGATTATGTGCATTAAATAAGAAACCTTGCTATAACTTCAATAATATGATAGTATGAACTCACTCGAACACAATCCATATGATGTAGTAGCACATGCAAAGGGCGAGCGCGAGGCCAGTAGCTAGGGCCAGCAGCAGCGGCCAGGGGAAGGCGCGCGCGGCTGGCGTCGTGTCCTCCCAGTAGCGGTCGCAGCTCAGGTACCAGCACACAGCGCGCTGCATCTCCTCTGTTATCGAATTATTATTACAAGACGTGGATGTGCTGATTTAGCCGGAGTACAGCGGAGGATAAGTACCTATAGTGACATTACAGACAGAGCACTGGCTTATAACAGCGCTTATGTTGTGTCGGTACACAATTATCTATCGTAAAATCTATATTATCATTATCAAAATGCTATGTATTATGTTTCACATACCTTCAAGTTCTACAAACTGGTGATGCGTGAGGTGTAGAATGAGTGTCGATATGCAGGAGTGCACTATTCGTTCACACCGCACCTGAAAATGGAATAATTTTTGAAGTGAAAACTTCTTTAGCGGCGTTGAGCACTTTTGTGGGATGGGTAAAAACTGTGAAACTCGCGTCAGGTCACGTGTGCTGATCGAAAAACCGTAAGACGGTTGGAGAGTAGTGTTGTAACATCAAAATCTATTAATCGGACAATCGGTTGTTTTTTTTTCGACTGTCGATATTTTTTAATCGATTGTAAGGGTTTCGATTAATTAAAAAAATCGATTTTTTTTAAATTTATTTTCATAAAAAATGGGTTAAAAAAATTACAACAAAAAAAATTTCACTTCTGCCGGCACTCCCGGAGTGCAACCCGTCTTTTTTTAGGGTTCCGTACCCAAAGGGTGAAAACGGGACCCTATTCATGAGACTTCGATGTCTGTCCGTCTGTCCGTCTGTCCGTCTGTCTGTCTGTCCGTCTGTCCGTCTGTCTGTCTCCAGGCTGTAACTCAAGAACGGTAATAGCTAGAGAGTTGAAATTTTCACAGATTCTGTATATCCGTTGCCGCTATAACAACAAATACTATAAAAGCAAAATAAAATTAATATTTAAGGGGGGCTCCCATACAACAAACGTGATTTTTTTGGCCTTTTTTGCTCTATATCAATAATAGCAACAGGTAGGCCCTTGAATTTTCCACGAAATCCTTAGTTTTACTTGTACTTTAATAATAATAATATTAAAATAAAATAAAAAATTAAGTGGGGCTCCCATTTTTTTTTTTTAAAGAAGGCAGGTCGCTGTAGCCCTGACGTCACTGCGACCCATAAGGATCTATTGTGACTCCTTCGCATTAGAGTATCATCCCCAGCCCAATACTGCTCATAAATTGAACGATGTGGTTGGGGTTGGTGTCACGAATTTCCTCTGTGGATGAGTATTCGTGGCGACCAAGATGCCTGTTTCTGCTCTGTAGTAGAGCAGGACAGTTGAGGAGAAGGTGAATAGGTGTCTCATCCTCCTCCTCACAGAATCTGCAAGTCGTTATGCTACAAATACCCATTCTGTTTAGGTGTTTGTTGAGCTTGCAGTGCCCAGTTAGGCTTCTGGTAAGAATTCTTAATTGGTTCCTACCCAAGGTGAGCACTAATTCTGATAATTTCTTGTTGAAGCCAGGGATTAGTGCCTTGGAGTGTTCAAGGCCAGGGGTCTCAGCCCATTGCTTCCTGCTTAGACTGTGACCCCATTCCTTGAGCACTTGCTTTGTGGTACTGGGAGGTATACCACAGACTGGTTCCGGGCCATATATGAGACTCTCGGCCCCAAGCCTAGCCAGTTCGTCAGCGGTTTCATTGCCGGGGACGTTACTGTGGCCCGGGACCCATACTAGGCGGATGTTGTTGTTCCTGCCTAGCATGTTTAACGTCTCAATGCATTCCAGAACCAATTTAGAGGAAACTTCTGCGGCAGTCAGTGCTTTAAGTGCAGCTTGACTGTCGGAAAAGATAAAAACATTTTTATTAACTAGGGCCATCTCCAGGCTTTCTAGTGAGCAATCGAGAATAGCGAAAACCTCAGCCTGAAACACGGTTGCAAACTCACCCAAACAGGCGAATTTGCCTTTTGGTAGCCTGCCTCCGTAGAATCCGGCTCCCGCACGGTTGTCTTTCCTTGATCCATCCGTGAACCAAACTATATCGCTAGGGCGGACATCGATTGGGATTTCTCTTTCCCAGTCCTCCCTGGAAGGTATAAATACCTGGTATTGCTTCGAAAAGCTATACACCTTAATCATGGTATCTGATGGCATGGCCATGACAGGTGATTCGCAGAGAGACTGTTCTAGCTGTCGAAATGGGGTGGATACCCAATTCGTCCTGCCCGCCGTCCTGGCCCTGAGAGCCACCTTTTTGGCCTCCATCTGAACAAGCAGTGGAAGCGGAGTTAGGTTGATCAGAGCCTCGAGGGAAGCGGTGGGTGTCGACGAGAGTGCCCCCGTGATTATTAGACATGCCAGTCTCTGTACACTGTTTAGACTTTTGTTACAGTTTACTTGTTCAGCCTTTTTATGCCACACTACGCAGCCATAAGTGGTAATCGGCCTCACTACGGCTGTATATAGCCATAGCATTGCCTTCGGCCGGATGCCCCATTTAGAGCTGACAAGCTTCCAACAGGAACCCAGAGCACATCTAGCCTTTTTCGTAACATACTCGATGTGCTTATTCCAAGTGAGTCCTTTGTCTAAGATTACTCCTAAGTATTTGACTTCACTCGCAAACTTAATAGTTTTCCCGAAGAGTGTTGGGGGTCTTAGACCCTCCAACTTCCTCTTTTTGGTGAAAGGTATCAAGACCGTCTTGTCAGCATTTACTGATAGCTTGACCCTTCGGCACCAATCCTCGACGACTCTAAGTGCTGACTGCATCAACCCGGCGACCACCGATGTGCATTTTCCCACCACCATAATCGCCAGGTCGTCAGCGTACCCTTGAGCGTAGTAACCTATGAGGTTCAGTTCCCTTAGTAGCTCATCCACTACCAGGGACCATTCCAGGGGTGACAGCACACCTCCTTGTGGGCAGCCCTGTGTCAGCCTGATTTTGAGTGTCAGGTCCAAAATAGTCGATGAGGCTACCCTATTGTCGAGCGTGGCTTTGATCCATTTTCTAGTGGTTGGATCTATATTCTTTGAAGCCAGGCCATTTATAATAGAGCTGGTTGAAGTGTTGTCGAATGCGCCTTCAATATCAAGGAAGACACATAACGCAATCTCTTTATCTTCAATTGCTCTATCAATTCGATCTACTAAGTCCATTAAGGCCGTCTCGGTAGATTTGCCTTTTTGGTAGGCATGTTGTCTTTCATGCAGCGGCTTTTTAGTGAGATAGGTGTCCCTTATATGCAGGTTGACCACCTTCTCCATTGTTTTAAGCATGAAAGAGGTGAGGCTAATTGGTCTATAAGACTTTGGTAGAGCCTTGTCCCTGTCCCCACTCTTGGGTATGTAGGACACCCTTTTTTTTTTTTTTTTTTTTTTTTCCCGGAGGGGGAAATGCATTACGCATACCACCCAGGCGCAGGGGGCGACCCGAGCGGTGATGTGGGACTCCCGTAGTTAATGAGACCACGGTATACCCACTAAAACCCCCCCCCATCTTCCGCCACGCCGCCTTTTGACGGGGCCACGGGAACGATACACACATCCGCGACCCCGCCAGTGGTCCGAAGACTCCACGATGGGCGCACAACACGTGCGCCCTCCTCCTCGGCCCCCACCAGGGCTGTAGCAGACGCCCCCCGAGTCTGCTACTTGGAGGCCATGTGGCAGATCAGGTCTGTGGCTCTGCCACCGACCACACCTCGGCCGCAGAGGATAGGGCAAGCGGCGCACCGCAATACCTACTTGCCTCTTCCTCTGCGGCCCCACCAATGCCGTTCAAACGGAACGGCCAGCTCGCAGGGGGGGTAGCGAAAGCGGCAACCTACCACAATGCTTCTTCCCCCCGCGATCCGTCCTCGGCCGCAGAGGATAGGGCAAGCGGCGCACCGTAATACCTACTTGCCTCTTCCTCTGCGGCCCCACCTCGGTGCGCATCCTCAGCAGACTCCTCCAGTCCGCCGGGAGCGCCCTCCTCGGGCCAGGCGGCGACACCAGCCGGCCCTGGTTGCCTCTTCGCTTCACCGCGGTTGTCCAAGCCGCGGTTACTAGAGCCCCACCGCCACGACAAGGCGAGCAACCATCGGGGGGATGTAGGACACCCTTACCCTTGTCCATGCCAATGGGATATAGCCCCACGCAAAACTTGCTCTGAATATTTTCAGTAGCAGAGGAAGGATAATGTCCTTGCCCTGCTGTAGGAGGGCCGGAAATATATTATCCTCGCCGCCGGTCTTGTAAGGCTTGAAGCTGTCAATTGCCCAAATGACTCGGTCAGGCTTAAAGATCATGGAAGCTCTTCTCCAGTCGTCAACTGATGGTCTCGTTGTAATAGTCGTATGAGAGAAGGCTTCATGATTTTCGAGATGGATACTATTGGGGAAGTGGACTTCGGCTAGTAATCTTAGCGTTTCTTCCGCCGTTTTAGTATAAGTACCATCTGGCCTCTTCAGAGTGCTGGGGTGAGAGTTAGGGGCCTTAGATATGACTTTGTATAGTCTGGAGGTTTGCGAGGTGTTATTCACTTCCTCACAGAACCTTGCCCACGAGCGTCTTTTGGCCTTCCTTAGCTCCCTATTAAACGTCGTCAGGGCGGTTCTGTATGCGTCCCAGTTCCCGTCTCTTTTCGCTCTGTTAAAAAGAGCTCGAGTCTCTTTCCTGAGTTGCGCCAGGGTACCGCTCCACCAAGGTACGTTGCGTTTATTCGACGTTTTCTTAACAGGACAGCTTCTGAGATAAGCATCATTCAAGCTATGCTCCAGCTCTCCCACCGTTAGTTCCAGTTGTTCTACGGTCTTGACAGCTTTGTTGATCGCTGCGAGGTTTATTTGCAATTCCTCTCTGAATACACTCCAGTTTGTGGCCTTTGGATTTCTATAAGTTATCTCCTTCCCAGGCATACTGTCATGTATATCAAACCTAATGTAACAGTGATCGGAGAGTGAGTTATCGTCCGATACATGCCAGTTACAGGCGCGATGTCGTATGGGGCCTGTACATACTGTAATGTCAAGGACCTCCTGTCTCAGTGGGTTGATAAACGTTGGTTTAGTACCCTGATTCAAAGTGTGGAGGTTATTAGTAAGTAAGAAGTCAAATAGTTTCTCACCTCTGGAATTCACGCCGGTGCTGCCCCAACTTGTATGATGTGAGTTGCAATCGCTTCCCAGGATGAGTTGGATGCGCTGATTCCCGACGTATTCTATTACCGGTGATAGCTGCGTTGTGGGGTCCTGAGTGTCTCCAGGAAGGTAGGCGGAGCAAATCATCACTCTGCCCGCAGTACCGCCGGGCTCCTCAATATACGCAGCTACTGTGTCATCTGTACACAAGCAAGAGACACACAAAAATTTCATCCTCTTACTGAAGAGGATGCAGGATCTGGGCCTCTGGCCATGCTGAAAATATAATAAGTTACCTGCCAGTCCAAGGCCCATCACCGTGTTCCCGTTGACCCACGGTTCTTGGATTAAAGCAATATCGAGCGCCTCCCGGATGAACTTCTGACAGAGTAGATCGGTGGCAGCCTTCGCGTGTCGTAAGTTGACTTGTATTACTTTAATCTTTTTTTTTTTTTTTTTTTTTTTTTTTTAATATGTGTAGTGTTGCTGTGGAGTGTAGCTGTAGAGTGTTAAAGTGAATGAATCTATGTGGATGTGTGCGTGTGTGTGTTTAGTCTGTGTGGTGCAGATTGGGTAGACGGAGCAGGGGGTTTCGGGCCACCTTGCGACTTGAGTGCTCCTGCGCTAGTGAAGGCAGCTGTGCTGGCCTCCTCACAGCGCAGGCTCCCCCAGAGCCACCGCGTCCGCTTCCACGTCCACCACGGGACTGTCCAGGCCTACCCCTACTCATAGTTGCCCCTTGCAGGGGAACCTGAGGTCTGGGATTGGTCTGAGCAGCCGGGCGTCCGCCTCCCCTGCTGGTGTGAAGGTGCAAGTTTTGTGCTTGCACGGGCTGAGCAGTAACAGTGGCAGTTGATGTGCCGCTGCTGCCAGCTTGGGGCGGCGCCGTGCCTCTATAGCCTATTGGCTTGATAAGAGGTGCTGGCCGTCGCCCTTTATGTGAGGTGTGGGGCTGGGAAGTTGAGCCCAGCGGAGGTGTTGCCGTCACTCCGTCAGACCCTACGGGGTTTGACAGGAGTGCCGGTTTTGGTCCCTTCAAGCGAAGCTGAACCCGGTTGAACCCGAAGTAGAGCTGGAAGTCCCGCTCGGAAAGCAGCTTGACCGCAGATTCGTCGAAGGAAAAGGTAAAAGTTTGACCCTTTCCATCGACTTTCCTGCTGACCACTTTCCAAAGCCGGATTCCCATGCCCCCATTCTGCGAGGTCAGTCGCTTGATGATTCCCACCTCGTCCACCTCTAGGTCAGGAACCCACGCCGTAGCGTAACGGGGCTTGGGCAGCTCCGCCTCGTCAACGACGCGGAGGGCTGCACCATCCCAGGGATGGATCATGTCGATCAGCCGTGCCAGCCACTGCTTAGAGGCAGCGTCGACGCAGGTGAAGACAAGACCACCCGATCTGTGGACGCATCCTATTAGCTTAGGTCCCTCTCCCTCCGGTTGATCGTCGATGACTCGAAGAATACATTTCTTCAATCCCTCGGCGTTCTCCTGTGAGAGAGGGCCCCCGGCATCGAGGATGCCCACACGAATGGCACTCGCCGCCTCGCTGAAACTCGGCTTGGGCGCCTCAGTACTAGTGTGCTTGGCTGCCTTCGTCGGTCTTTCCTGCGAGTTGGCGGTGTCTGAGAGCTGCCGTTTGGAGCTCGAACGCTTCCGCAACTCCTCGGCATACTCAGGAAACTCACTGAGTGGTTTCTGACAAAGGGTCTTCGCCTCTTCGAGGCTCTTGCCCCTCGCCATCCACAACTCAATGCGTCTCTTGGCTGCCCCACTGAGTTGTCTTCTTCTTCTCTTAGGGGCGTTAGCGGTAGCGCCAGCCCCAACATCAGAGGAAGAAGGTGCAGAAGCGCTAGATGGTAGAGGGTCGGAAGGGGTACCAGACACTACAGTGTCCTCTGCCCCGACAGACCCAGACAGTAGGTGGTCCTCGGCTACGCCGATTTCCATCGCCTCCGTGGAGCATAAAGCTTCCAGTTCGGCCACAAGACTTTCCTGGTCCTTTTCAATCTCCATTCAAATCCCACGAGTAGCTAGGGAAATAAAAGGTCCACCCCCACAGAGCCCCGCTTGCAAGGGTAAGGCTATTTACTCCTCGAGGTCGCCTGGTATCGAGGGTCCTCCGTTCGCGGCTGACTTCCCCCAGCCATGCATCCTTCGGCACGGGTCGGATAACACCGATTGGATTGGGTTTTTGTTGTCGAGTTGAGTTCTGGTCTGGGTTGGGGTTCTAATGCTGTGAGCACTAGGACTCCAAACCAGACCAGACCTCAACCCAACCCAGACCGACTGATCCTAAATCTGACAGCAACTTGTCGCAGCCGTTTGGGGGAAGAGACGCACTCGACTGCCCATCGAGACCTGGCTGTTTACACAGCCAAGCCCCGACAGGTTGAGCCGAGCCCGTCCCTCCCCCAAACGGTGGCAACGCCGCAGTCAGGTCCAGGGTCAGGGGCTCCCAAAAAAAAAAAAAAAAAAAAAAAAACACAAGTTTTGGTCTAATTTTGCTCTATAATGGTACGGAACCCTTCGTGCGCGAGTCCGACTCGCACTTGCCCGATTTTTATTTATCTAGATACTAGAATCAATTTCTTCGATGGGACTATACTGGACTAGATGTTTCGCGTGGTTTCGCCCGCATAATTTAGGAATTTCGACGACCTCTGTGGCTCAGTGGATAGCACGTTGGTAGCTAAAGCCGGAGGTCGCGGGTTCGAATCCCGCCGACGGAACAAAAAAGTTTTCAATGTTCCTGGGTCATGGATGTGTATTAAATATATTTATCATATAATAAAAATCTTAAATATATGTATAGTATAAAAGTATTAAATATATTTCCGTTGTCTGGTACCTGTAACACAAGTCCATCAGGTACTTACCATGGGGCCAGACTGACGTGGTGTGAAGCGTCCATAGATATTATATTATATTATATATATTTCACGGAAATCGTGAATTTTTCCGTAAAAAATAGCTGTCCCTTCACATATCAAAAAGTTTCTTTCGAACCTTTAGCCCCTGTAGGTGTGCAGGGTCGCAGGCGGCCCGCTCGGCCTGCAGGTCGGCCAGCTTCTTCTGTCGGCTGTCGGGCGGCAGGGACGACTCCACCGTGTCCGCGTCGCACAGCTCCACTGTCTGGTTCGCTTCGCCGTCGCTGTCTTCCCTGGGCTTAGGTTCTGCGTCTACAATGCGAATAGAACAATTACACAATATGCGGCACGAAATAGAAAGGATAGTCGAAGGTAACTGTAAAACTGGAGGTACTTAATAACACTTTTTGTAGTTTATAAAAATTCGTTGGCACAGCAAGAATAAGACGTATTTTCAGTTCCATGATAGATGAGCGCTCACTTATGAGTTATGAATCACGACTGACCTTGGACAGTTTTGTCTT
The DNA here is from genome assembly GCA_905404155.3 of Plebejus argus. Lineage (NCBI taxonomy): Eukaryota > Metazoa > Arthropoda > Insecta > Lepidoptera > Lycaenidae > Plebejus > Plebejus argus. The sequence goes on along the minus strand of FR989927.1, from coordinate 13,149,545 downwards.
CCAATGTCATAGATTACAGCACTTTCCTGGGTCCTCTAGCCAACAAATTTGGGGCAGTAATCGTCTAGGTTCTCATAATATAGGATCATATACAATGATACATAGCATCAATATTTTAAGTTTTGAGGCAATTCTCGCATGGGTCTTCAATGTTCTCTCTATGGATTTTATACGATATAGTCGTTGGGACAGCACTTGCCTGGGTCCTCTACATGATCAGTCTTAGGGCAGTCGGGCAGCGGCGGCGGCGGCGGGCGGTGTCGGCGGCGGACTTTAGCGACCTGTCGGCTGGCGGCGGGGGCGAGCGCCTTGCGGGCCGCGTCGCCGTCCTGCCACACCTCGACGTCGGTGCCGGGCGCGCTGCCCGCGCTCAGCAGCCCGTGCGCCACTAGTACGCTGCACCGCATTATGTCGCAGTACTCCGCCAGACATACTGCGTCCTCCGCCTGCGCAAAAAATTATACCTTCATTTCTTCACTAAAATATTGTTTGAGTTAAAATGCCTTCTGAGTTGGTAGATTTTTTGATATTTGAGATGTTCGTAGAACAGGCTAGATGTCAAAAAGACGCTACCTGGCTATATCAGTCCTAGATTTGAGTATAAGGCACCTATTCAAATCAATTATAATTTAACCAATCATTTATTGCTTGCACTTTACTAACTAAAGGACCTATCAGACAGAGAGCGGTCAAGCGTTCAAGCGGTCAGTTTTGCGTTCTTTGTGTTGTATAAGGTTACACAGATATACTCACACAGGAGGCGTTCACACCGCGTCGGAATTGCTCCTGACTAACGGCTCGAACGTTGAAATATGCGAACGCAGTACGCTTGAACGCGTGATCGCTCTCTGTCTGATAAGTCCCTTAGTTTTCATATGGACACTTCAAAAAATGTATGTGATTACTTTGTTAATCTGGTTCTTGTGTCGCTGGTCGAAGTGCGTGTCGAGGTGTCGCTCCTCGTAGAAGGACTTGCCGCAGAAGGCGCAGGTCCACTGTGACGGCCTGTGCTGCAGCTTGGCCGCGTGCTGCGGCGCGAAGATGTCGCGCGCGGGGTGGAACGGGCACTCCAGCGGCAGCTTCACCTGAAACACGAACTTAGAGTAAGTGTGCCCCTACACTTAGATATAACTCGGCCTGTATATTCACTTTGATTAGTGCAAGTGATTAGTGATTATGAGAAATTAAAGGACTTGCACTAATCAGTCGTCTACACGTACTTTCTCCTGATTACTAATCACCTGCACCTAATACAAATCAATGTGTATACTGGCCATTAGTGTGCTCTTAATTTTGATGGGCAAGTACAGTAGACTGTAGAGTGTAGGTAGACTGTAGACCATATTATAGATAACACAAAACATGTCATAGTTAATTTTTAATTTTAACTGCCGCACTCAAGAGTGGAACATTAATTGAGTACATAATAATTTAAAATTTTGATATAATATATAAGCGCCATACATTATATGTCAAACTCTTCATTAAATTGAAGGTTAATCATAATTAAATGACTCTGACATAGAGCAAAATAATATTTTACATTACTGATATTCTCCGAGTACGGCGGTAAGTATGTAATATGTAGGTATAATTAAAAATGTTCTTACAAGAAATTTTTGAGACAGGCGGATACTGAATTTAAGTACAAGATCTAGGTTAAAACTTAAAATTAAACGAAAAAAGTTTATTTAAATAACTTACCTGAAATCTTTCTAAAACTGGCAACCATTTGTTTTGTATGACTTTTCTTACGATTTTGGAGTTGTCACGAGGACAGGTGATCTTGAACACGGAGGGTCCCGGCCACGGTATCAGCGTGAGTAGAATCAGGGCCAGGACCTGCAAGTTATTATCAATTGCCGTTTCAGCTTATTATTCCTATTAGCTGCGAATACATAATAAAAAAAACTAATTACACACATGTACGAAAACTTAAGGATAAAAGTAGCTTCGATCCCAAATATGAAACATTCCATGTACCCAGCACTTCAAATTTAGTTTCTTAATCATTGTTAAATATAACGTAATTTTAAAGTTTTGTGTTGAAGCTTTGTAACAAATGAAACCTGCGTGTGAAGTTGCTATGAACTTCCATATTCGGCTCTACCTCCCCTGGAGATCGTATCTAGTCGTTTATTGAAGTAATATCTAAAGTTATTTCATACCTATCATAAATTCCTCATAATACCTAAAGAAAGAAACACCTCATACAAGCTTCGAAGCTCTATTTTTAAACCTAACCTTGAGCATTCATAATTATCCAATTGATAGACTTTTTTGACTTAACGTAAAAATTATAGGTTAGTTTCCTTTATTTATTGATTTTTGATACTAGTTATAAAGCCCAATCGAAGGCGGAACACTCACCTCGAAGGAGAACGACGTGGTCCTCATTCATATCTTTTGAACGACTATATTGTATAAAATTTGTGCTACACGATTAAAACTAGAGTCCAGTTTACACGGAGTCAACTGTAGTGTCTGACATTGCCGGGGGGCGCATGCGCGGCTTTTCCCCTCTAATGTTATTTCGTTAATAAATTAAACTCCCCCATACACTCTCATAACATTTTAAGAACACACCTAAGCCACATTTCGAGGCTGGGAAGGTGGACTGCTTTCGTTAATCGATTTTATTGCTTCCATCTTTTACACAACTTTACGGGGATTGTAAAACTTTACTTAGAGCATTATCTATAGACTCTAGATCAGTCTTTCCCAAAGTGGGCGATAACGCCTCCTTGTGGGCGCTGCAGGTCTAAAGGGGGCGGTATGGTACCCAGAAAAAAATGATGGCGTAGTGTAGACACTTGGGGCGTAAATTATTTCATCAAGATGCATTTTAAATTGAAACAATGGGGGCGCTAAAATATAATTTGTTCTTAAAGTGGGCGGTAGACCTCTGCTCTAGATAATGCTCTAAGTAAACTCTAGATTCTAGAGTCATGTCAACGCAATAAATAGGTTAATACACGTCGTACAACGCACGGGAACCGCACAATTTGCTGCGGTAAAAGGTATCCTATATCCTTTCCCGGGAATCAAATTATATCCATACTTTTCATAAAAATTGCTTTAGTGCATCGCTTAAACAGTGCTATTTTTTATAACATAAATAAAATATAGTCTAAGATATGTGCTACCCTTTAAATATCAAGTGTACTAAACTAAGTGACCGCACGCGAGTTTTCACGACCCCTATCACCCCGCGCCCCGGCCGGGGCTACGCGGCTCTACACTTGTAGCACGAAGGTCTGCGATCTTCCATATTTCAATACTAATAATATAAAATATGCGAAAGTGTGTCTGTCTATCTGGCTGTCTGTCTGTTACCTTTTCACACTAAAACCGCTGAACCGATTTTAATGAAATTTGGTATGATATGGTACTTTGAGTCCCGGGAAAGGACATAGGATACATTTGTCCCGGAAAAATTCCCGCACGATAAACGAACTTGGATGCATCGGGGTTACGGGCGTCATCAATACAATTGATTTTTCATATTGGATATAATTTTGTCATTAAAATTGTCCTAGTAAGTGTAGAGTTTGGCTAATTTGAGAGCTATAAAGATGTAAGCCGCAGCCAGAAATAAAAAATACAATATCAATTGAGTACATCAAAATGGAAACTTTGTATTATTATTTTTTGTACTGAACCTTCTGTAATATCTATTTAGATAAGACTTAAGTGCATATTTAACTAAAATTAGTTAAATATGCACTTAATGACACACACATTAAACATTTTATTTTACAGGCTCTACATTTTTCAACCGACAAGCAGTTAATAGAGAGTATAAACCTCATTCAAAACACAAACAATCAATTTTTATCAACATTTTACATTGCTATTGGCCTCATCTCATAGTGACAAAACAGTTCAAAATGCAGTTGTTACATTACTTAGGTATCTACACTACTATTATAAAGAGGAAAGATTTGATTTTTTGTTTGTTTGTTTGTTTGAGTCGAATAGGCTCCGAAACTGCTGGACCGATTTGAAAAATTCTTTTGCTATTGGAATCTTACATTATTTCTGCTGAACATAGGCTACATTTTATTTTGGAAAAAAGTAGGGTTCCGTAAGATATTTGAGTTTTTCGGACGCAAGGTGTAAAAAATCAGCTAGAAAAGTTACTTATTTTGCGTACGCTGCCTAAACTATAAAAGATAGAACCATAAAATGTTCTAAGTAATTGTAGATCTTATAAATATCTACAAAAAAGTCCGCGACACACTATACCTATCTATGTCGAGTGAGGCACAATAACCATTTATTTATTTAAAAATCCTGAATTTTTTTTTGGACTACATTTAAACGGATATATTTTACTCACGCTATTAATCCTTATCAAAATAAATTATTTTATCACTAAGTACAGTTTATGTAGATAATATTTGGTCTTTGTACATATAATAAAATCGTAAGAAAGTCAATTCTGTACATTGAATATTTTTGAAAAATAATACTTGGGACGTGATCTACTATACTAACGCGGACGAAGTCGCGGGCAACAGCTAGTAGTAAATAAGTGTAAAAAATGGAGCCTATCAAATTAAATTATTTATTACCTGACATGTTGTCTGCCTTTATTATTAACTGTTAATTTAACGAAGACACTATCAAAACTCAGGAACCGGCGTAGTAGGTCAAAACTAGTGCTCTAGCTCAGTGTTCCGCAAACTTTTTGTGTTCCAGGTACATCTAGAAAATAAAAATTTTAGGTGTGCTCTGTCCCCAATTCTTATTCATTTCGTCGATCGTCCTGAGATGTTGCCTTTTTTGGTTCTTGTATTATGTAGGTAAAATGACGTTTTTGTGGCACACCAATTACTACTGGCCACGGTACACCAGTGTGCCGCAGGCCGCCCGCAGCACACCTTAATTTGCGGAACACTGCTCTGTCTTATGGATAGGTATAGTGTTAAAGAACTGAATAGTTGTAATTGCTAGACCACTAAAACTTCGTGCTTACGTGAAACACTACGTGCCTAATCTATGCAGTTAGACACAGTCTATAGGTGTACAAAATTGCATAGGTTGTAATCGCTTATCCATATCGGAAAACCTTCAAATTATTTATACGACAATATGTATTATATTCTAAATATAGTGTTCGTTGTTACTTCTATACTTCTCAGTTTAGTACCTCTCAATATAAGAAAAGGTACTGGGCACTGGTTTTCCTTACATAAGTAACGTTTGAAGTACTGTTAAGTGTTAGAACCTAATCACCATACCAGCTTACCGTACCAGCTGAATCCTAATAATAATTCACAATACACTTACAGGATTGTACAAACAAACCTGCACTCAGTGAACCCTATGAACTACGTAAGAGATGGCCAGATTATAATTATAGCCCCCCCCCCCCCCCTATTTCCTGAGCAAGCCTTCCGCACGTTGAACATTACCCCTCATTAAGATTTTTCCTCCGTGGTTTTTCCTCCCGTTTTAAATAAACTCAAAACGTTCTTTACCATATTAAATATTTTTTAAACGCAACACAGCCTGCACAAGGTACTAAGTCTTGAATCTTTAAATCAGCCCATAGAAGATATAACAATAAGTTTGTAATGATTGGTGATTGATGAGGACGTGCTGCCAAACAGTTTTTAGTAGTTAATTTTTTTTGTAATCTTAACAAGAAAAATAAATGTAGGGTCAGCAAATCTTTTCCATCCATACTAATGTATACTAATTGTAAATGCGAAAGTGTGTCTGTCTGTTACCTCTTCACGCTTAAACCGCTGGACCGATTTTGTCATTTTGCTGTTTGACATGGAGATACCTTGAGCCCCGGGAAAGGACATAGGATAGTTTTTATCCCGGAAAAATGTACGGTTTCGTCGCGATAAACAAATTTAGGCGCAACGGAATTGCGGGCGTCCTCCTATTGTAATATAGTTTTTTTCGTAACCCTCAAATGTAGAAATCCCGTACATGCAATTTATACCTAAGTATATTTAAATATTATTATGATACTGATGCACAGCTGATTGTCCTTTGCCTACTGCATTGATTGTAGTGTTATTGTGGTTTGTTTATCAGGTGGTGTATTTATTATAATAGTACATCCCTTGATTATTCGCACATTGTTTTTGGAGCTTATATAATAAATTTAGTTTGTTACTACACTAATCAGTAAAAATTGTAAACGTGTGTATTTGTGTTGCAAAATAAATATTATTATTATTATTTATTATTATTATAGTATGTCCTATAGTATGTCCTTTCCCGGGACTCCAAGTATCTCCATACCAAATTTCAGCAAAATCGGTTCAGTGATTTGTGCGTGAAGAGGTAACGGACAGACAGACCGACACACTTTCGCATTTTAAATATTCTACTATTAAAAATTAAACTCCCGCCCGGTACGTAATAGATTTTCTCTATTTATAAGTATTTGCGTTTGTATTTTTCTGCACGTAATACTAGAACTCCTACCAAGGCTTGCGGTTTCCTAGGTTCTATTTAATAATCAGTGGTAGTGTAAAGTGAGGAAAAAGTGTGGACGTAGCTATAAGCCGATAATCGTCAATTAGCAAGGCAAACAATTGGTGTTTGATAACAGCCGCCGAGTTCCGACCGCCGCACCGCAACAGCCGCTCTACATACCCTCGCTAGCCATTACTACACAACTAAGGTATGTTAAATAACTTCACGAGAATTACAAATAAAAATAATCATTCATTTAATAAAAATAAAATAAGTTAATAAATATAAAAATTACTAAAATAGGTACTTACAGACAAAATAAATTTCGTGGCCTAAATATGGTTAATAATGTGTGCAGTGTGTAGTGTAAGTACACTAACAATAATAATAAAAACAATTGTACTTATTAAACTATTTTCAGATTTTATAAAGTTAGTAGATATACATACCTAATATTAAGTCGCAAACTGCAAAACGGCCGCACATAATATTATGATGGTTAAACTTTAAATAATGAAGAGCTTGTCAGATAATGTAAGGTATTTAATATGTCAAAATCATAATTAATTAATTACAGTTCAGTAATTATTTAATTTAATATTCCTCTCTGAGTGCGGCAGTTAGTAGTCGAAAGGTCTCGAGTTAGTACGTGTCTCTACTTTAAATACGAGTACCACTAGGTTTTTTCCATAAACGTAATATACCTAGCGGAATAGAGAAACAAAGACCTGAGCAAGAGAGATGTCACTATGATCAGTAACACTGCGTGGTAAAAAGAGACGTGTGATACATGACAGCAGCACTCTTTTTTTGACGTCCAGTCGGCACTTGCTTGCCGCACGTTGACAATTTAATCTCATAGGGTGAATTGCACCAGAGGCGTATAGCTAAAGTTAAGGTTATCGTCAAATATGGCGACTTTTGCTAGAGATTTGACAGTTGATTTCACATTTTGTTATGGTTAAAGTTACAGTTATAGTTAAAGTAGGTTGATGCAACTCACTCTTAGAGTTCATATTCAATCATGCTTGTTTAAGCGTATACGTACACATATTTTTCAGTTTTCACACAGATGAAAACCAATTTCGGTTTCGTTTGACAGCTCGAGATTGTTGCTCTATTCCACTAGATATATTAACTTTATGGCTTTTTCACAATTTCGTATAAATAAATAAAATCGGCCAAGTGCGAGTCGGATTCGCGCACGAAGGGTTCCGTACCGCTATAGAGCAAAAATAGGCCAAAAATTGTGTTTTTTGTATGGGAGCCCTCCTTAAATTTTTATTTTATTTAAATATTATCATTAATTATTAAAGTACACATATATTTAAGGCCCTTGTGAAAATTTCAAGTGCCCACCTGTTGCCATTATTGATATCGAGCAAAAAAGACCGAAAAAATCACGTTTGTTGTGTGGCAGCCCCCCATAAATATTAATATTATTTTGTTTTTAGTATTTGTTGTTATAGCGGCAATGGATATACACAATCTGTGAAAATTTCATAAGTCTAGCTATAGCGGTTCTTGAGATACAGCCTGGCGACAGACAGGCAGACAGACGGACAGACAACTTAAAGTCTTAGTAATAGGGTCCCGTTTTTACCCTTTGGGTACGGAACCCTAAAAATAAAAAATATATATTTTAGACTACTATGAAGCTTATAATATGTAATTGACCGGGCATTAACACTGACGGTTAACAGAGACATGGTAAAGAATACCACTAAATGCGTGCGATATTCAATTATTATGCGGCACCTGGGTGCCGCATAATAATTGAATATCTATTGTATCTGCGATTCCCACGATCGAGGTAACAAAACAAAGTGATAATACTTTAGGCCATGTATATTGCATATTGTATGTGTCGGAAAGCTTCAAGCGAAGCATTTGCTTACAGATAATGACTAATCCAGGATATCCGTCCGTGTACCGCTGATGGCAAATCGCAATTTTAGTGGGTAGGCTTGACGCTTGTCGTCGGCTAGTCCCACATACCCCCAGGGGTTCTTCAGCTCTGAGGCACTTCCTAACCCGGGGCACCCATAAAGGGTTTCTCCTGCGCATCAAAAAATCTTATTGTTATTGAATCAATGTGACATAATTGTTGGGGTATGAATGTATGATCATAATCTTTCTTATATTATGAGGATAATAAGTGATCGCGATCGAAAAATTTGAGTAAGGATATTATCTATATTCTTTAACTATATTATACAATGTAAGGTATATTGTAGGTTCATTTACAATCAATATATAATTATTATTCAAACGTAATTAAAAAGTTAAAGCACAGGTAGAGCTCTACATTATGTAACTCTACAATCTGAAATATTTTCTTATCGCAATAATATAAATCGAATTAGACAAAGAAATATATTTTATTACTTATTAGTTACGGCCGCAAATCTAGGATGAAGTATGCTCTGGATTTGCTACGCAATTATTATTACCGTGTGTGAACGAAATCACAACATACGAAAACTGTAAGGGTCAATTCAGACCGCAAACCGCTTCGCGACGTAAGGCTGCTTGAGGCGGCTAGACGCGTCTCTAGGTTGACGCGTCCTCTGTAATGTGAGCGCAAGCAGCTCGGGGCCGCCTCAGGCCGCTGGACGTCGTCGTCAATACAATTTGGACGGTTTGTAGTGCAATTCGAGTAAAAATTCTTATAATTTAACAATCCATCTATACTTACATACTTACTATAATACTAATATTTTAAATGCGAAAGTGTGTCTGTCTGTCTGTCTGCCTGTTACCTCTTCACGCTCAAACCACTGAACTGAATTTGCTGAAATTTAGCATGGAGATACTGAGTCCCGGTAAAGGACATTGGAGATTTTTTATCCCGGAAATTTTTACGCGCGATAAACGAATTTTGCCTCAACGGAGTTACGGGCGTCATCAGGCGTCAAACGCCGATCATTTGCTCTGTGGTTGCAAATGATTGGCGTTAAAAGTTGGACCTGGGACACCTCTCCTGCCTCAATCGGTTCCGTCAATGTTCCCGCCTCGCGTGTGCGCAGTACAATATGAACACTCTATTCTTTTTTATCTCATAAGTCATAACCCAGTGGGACGGAAGGCCGACTTGACTGGCGAGAGATCAGGCACCGTGTCGACTTTTTACATGCCTATCCGACCCATGGATTATCTTACTTGTCAGACAATCAGGTAATCAGCTTGCATTGTCCTTACCGAAAGTAGAAATTACGCCGGGTCTCTTTTTCTTACATACCAATGCAAGCTGCATTGGTATGTTTCGAACTCGCGTTCGACGTCGCGCTTTCATCGATATTTACATACGACAATATATGAGGCGAAGCGCGTCGCGTCACGTCTTTACGCGTCGCGTCGCGCCTCGCCGCGTCGCGTTGCGGTCTGAATTGACCCTAAGGAATGAAAAGGACGGAAACAACATCTTTTGTCTTTGTCAGAATTTCTGTTGGTCACAATTACTGTCACAAGGAAAACTTGCGACCAACAAATCAGTTGCGACCGATATTTACTTCGTTTATTTATGTGATTTACAGTAATTTATGTGGTGAAACAAAGACGTAGTTGTGTGTTGCATAAACTTAAAGATTGTAAAAGCCGTACTGAGCCCCTATCTTCTGTCCCTTTCGGGTGTACGCGCTTGGCAAATCCAGAGTATACTTGATCCTAGCCGCAAATTAAGCTAATATAAAAAGGTACTTACTGTAAATGGTAGAAATTATTGTCCTAATCTTTTGCAAGTCTTGAGACTGCTTTGAAAATCGTTTTGATTTCTATAAAAGCCTTAAAATTGAAAAGGAATATAGAAATCAAGACAAATGAATTTAGAACGAATATTATGCATTATTTCCGGCGTAAACGACCGTATAGTTTTTTACATTTACCAGTTTTATTATTTCTTCAAGGGTCCACAGACCTACTCGACAAGTCATAAGTGGTAACTGTGCGCCAATATATTTATATTATATTTTACCACAAAGATACTCGAATCTTTGTATGTTCATAATATAAAGAAAAAATCTCTTCATGGAAAATCTCCCTAAAAATGTATGTAGGTCATCACTTGAATCCGTATAATGTCATAGTACGATGATCTCCGCGAGTATTGTGGGGATGTAGGGTGAGAGGGACGCGGAGTGCGCATGCTCCGTGCAGCCTCCCTCACCGCTGGCACTTCGGCTTCTCCGGACTCCGAGCCACGACAAACAAAACGTGCGCCCCGCACGACCTGTGATGTGCTCCACATAATATACACTTTATATCCGAATGTTTCATATCGATCTACATATCAACATGAATATAATAATAAGGAGCCGTAAAATGTGTGATTAGAGAAGAATTTAAGAAGAACAATCTATCAAAATGTAGTTTAAAACGATACTAGGTGAGTTTTATTATATTTAAGCAGAGCACTTAATAAGTAAAAATTGGCACAATGGCATCCGTTACATTATTGTGCGATAAGAGTACATTTTTCAATAACCCTAACCCTAAGTATATCCTATAGGTACTCATCGAAGTTTACATAATATTTTATGATAACGTTTTATTTTACAAAACGAAATAAGTACCGTATTTAGGTACCTACTAGGTCACTATTAAATGTAACAAATTATTGGGCTTATTAATGACTATACAAATAATTATTATATCGGAAAACTCACTTAAATGAATTAAATTATTTTCAGAATGTCTTCATCGACCAAACATTACTTTGGGCGCAATAGTTTTGTACTCCTACGATTTAGATGTTTATTTTTGATCCCAATTATACTGGTAGTCACCTCTTTGATATTTTTAATGAGCAACGGATCTGATATATTTTTGATGAACAACAATGTGATCGGCTACCCTTGGAAAATTCATCAGCTCGGAGCTGACGGCTCGGACGACGTTTACACGATCAAAACCGAGGGGTGTACGATACCCGGTCTCAAGCCTTTCGATGCGAGCGTCAAAAAATTTATTGCGAAGCCTAAAAATATCAAACCATGCGACAACGCAAAATCCGCCTTACTGAAGTACAATAACACAAACATTTGGATTGCGAGGGAAAACTTGGCTTATCATCAACTACCGGATAGTGCTAACATTTCCTGCTGCTACAAAGCGTTCTACCGACCCTTATCGGTTCCCGACATGATGCTCGAGGTCGACGATAGAGTGGAATACCATCCGTGCATTTATTTTCTTGATACGATAGAAGTCAAAGATGAATTCGTGAGAGTGACCTGTTACTACAACGAAAAACTTGCTTACGAACAATTCTTCCCCTTCACCCCCCCGAAATCTTATAAATATGAGCCCACGAGGGATCGACCGGAAACTTCGTACAACGTTATTATTTTAGGCGTCGATGCTATTTCTAGATTAAATTTTTACAGAACTATGCCTAAAACTTTGGCCTACTTGAAAAGGAAAGGTGCTATCGAGTTAAAAGGTTACAATAAAGTCGGTGACAATACATTCCCCAACCTCATACCGATGCTGCTCGGTATAAAAGAGACTGACCTGAGAAAGACCTGCTGGCTCAACGACAGAGTCACGTTCGACAAGTGCCCCTTTATATGGAACTTGTACAGAAAAGCTGGATTTCTCACCGCATTCGGCGAGGATACCGCCAGCTTGGGAACCTTCAATTTCGAGAAATTGGGTTTCGGGAGGACTCCCACAGATTATTATTTACACACTTTCGTCCGCGAAGCCGAAATCCATTCGGGTAATAACAGAGACTTTAATTCGTATATTTGTATGGGCAATAAATATTTTTACAAAGTCCTGTTGGACTATATAAAAAGTTTGACCTCATCCATGGGAACGTCCAGGCTCTTCGGTTTCTTCTGGGAGGTCACGATGAGTCACGACTACTTAAACTACCCCCTGGCTATGGACGACCAATTCGAGGCGTTCTTCGAGAACTTAGATTCCTCGAACGTTTTGAATAGCACAATATTCATCCTGCTGAGTGATCACGGCATGAGATGGGGTGACATTCGTTTCACGAAGCAGGGGAGGCTGGAGGAACGCCTGCCCCTAAACTATGTTCTGCTGCCGCCGTCCTTCCGGGAAAAGTTTTCGCTGGCCTACCGAAACATAAAGCGTAACAGTCTCCACCTCACGACACCCTTCGACGTCTACGCCACTCTCCTAGACTTAGTGAACCTCCGACGAATAAACGACAAAAGTATAAAGATGCGTTCCGAGGATTTCGCCCCAAACGGGGGCATAAGCCTGTTCCTCCCGATTCCCGGCAACCGCACCTGCCGGGCCGCCGCGATAGACGAGCACTGGTGCACGTGCCAAAGGGGGATGAAGGTGGCCGCCACGAGCGCGGAGGCCCTTAACTCGGCGGGCTATCTCATATGGCACCTGAACGATCTGCTCAAGCGGCACGGGCGGTGCGCGCGGCTGGCGCTGGAGGAGATCCTGGAGGTGACGGAGATGGTGGCGGGCGAGCCGGGGGAAGGGGAGGAGGGGTGGCGCGAATACCTCACGGTGGTGCGGACGGTGCCCGGGGGCGCGGTGTTCGAGGCGACGCTCCGGCACGGCGGGGGTGGCGGGGGCGGCGCGGGCGGCGGGGGCGGCTGGGCGGTGGCGGGCACCGTGAGCCGCCTCAACCTGTACGGCGCGCAGAGTCGCTGCGTGCACGACTACCGGCTCAAGCTGTACTGCTTCTGCCTGTGATCGTGCCCGCCGCGCCCCGACTAAATCTGTGATACTATATATTATATTTATGTGTATGTTAATTGGCAATTCTTTAAATGTAAAATATTTTATTTTCACGTGATATACTCGACGGAGGCCTAATCACTAGTTGAAATAGCACAGAGAAGCTTGGAGATTTTAAATTAGTAAATATTTTACTAATAATCACTAAGTTTAAGTACATGCAGGAATGTATGCATATCTTTTACATAAAGTTTCATATCATTTAAATTTTAGATACGTAAGACGTGTAGGGGGGTACTACAGTTTATTTTTTATATTCAACTGCATATAAATGCATAATAGTTTAATCGTTTAATTTGGTATGTTATTTATTGGGTATATGATATGTAGAAACTCGTTGTCTTTAACAGGTATTAGGCTGGTTTTATCGTTAAGCGTTTGGCACCGCCGTTGGAGCGCGCGCGTTCGAAGACGAAGAAAACGAACGGACGAACGGCGCTGCTCAAGCGCGAACTTCAAACAATCTTCGAACGAAAACCGATTTTATAGCAAAATCTTTTATGACCATTTGCATAATCTACGCCAATATTTTTAATATTTCTATCAATAAAGCAAATAATTATTCATACGAACTTTTCATGACAATACTTAACTAAACCAACTAATATAGGTTACTTTTTTTTTAATAAGAGGGCAAACGAGCAAACGGTACACCCGATAGAAAGCAATTACATATTTTCAATTAAAATATCAACAGGACCGTGTAGCCGTAGCCCGTAGCGCGTAGCGCGTAGCTCGTAGCGCGTAGAGGCGCTACGGCAATCTACTGTCTCCGAGTTACGTAATAATATTTTTATTATAATATAATATTATCATTGTTGCCAAGATTTATTGTAGAACAAAGTTAAGAATAGCTTAAAATATTAAGAGAATACAACACGATTATATTATCACTGTCATGCCTGTGCCGTATCTAGTAAGATTAATATAATATAGTTTTTGTGTACTGCCTGCTGTAGTTACGTATAAAATGTATTATTTTTAGGAACAAACTGTTGAACAACTAGACAATAGTTACGCATATCACAACTGATTAATATTATTTAAAGAAGGTTTTTGTAGAATATCATTGTGTAACTAGGAAGACATAATTATTATCTTTAGCTCCGTACTTAATGCTGAATGTTGGTAGGTCCGTAGTTCAATCTGTTTACAGTGCATAGGTAATATTTAGAAATGTTGGAAATATAATATAAACAACATTTTTGCTTTTTATTAGCTTCACCTGTATATTTGTTTCTAACATGTTTGTAACCGACTTCTTTGGGCGCGATTTTGACCCACTTTAAACGGCCAGATTTCGTTCAAACTTTGTAGATTTATCGAGGACCGATGACAATACACTAATATAATTATTCCATTTTTATACGCTTTTTATTAGCTTCACCTGTATATTTATTTGTAATGTTTGTAACCGACTTCTTTGGGCGCGATTCTTACCCACTTTAAACGTCCAGATTTCGTTCAAACTTTGTAGATTTATCGAGGACCGATGACAATACACTAATTTGATGTAATTATTCCATTTTTCAATTTGTATGTTTGTATGTTTGTTTGTAACCGACTTTTTTGGGCGCGATTTTGACCCACTTTAAACGGCCAGTTTAGTTTGGTTGTATATAAAAAAGCGTGTTTTTAGTTTTTTTAACTATTAATATTATTACTTTTATATGAAGTTGCCATATTTGTGCATGTAATTTCTTACCGCCTTAAGACGTTTACAAGGCTTTTAATTTAAATCACACCGCGTTAACTACTTTCTTTTAGTTGTTAAATTTAGGTTTTATGCTTCATAACTGCTTAATTATTATTACTCCACATTAAAATATTAATGCAATGAAAAACCTGCAAAATTCAAAGTGCTTCATCTAATAACTCCTACCGATTTAAGAGTCGGTGGTCGGTTTCACTAAAACCAAACCAGCCAAATTTCAGAACAAACCAATCAATAAATTTTGAGCACGTCCGGGTCAATCAAGTCGATGATATAGTCAATGCACTCGCACTACGTGCCCTACTACTGGGCATAGTGCGAGCCCGGCAGCGAGTTGAGGCGATAATATAGTTAAGTTCTTACTAATATGAGAATGAAAACTTACTCGTTAAAACTTAAAGGTATAATATCATCATTGCATACATAAGTTGAATGACTATATTATACTATGTATTAATTCATATGTTATTAGAACTTACAGCTTCACTATATAGTATATTATATAGTACGTCTTTAAATCATATTTACAGTGCTACCAAAGTGATAATGCGCATAGAAATTTTCGAAAATTTTCGCCAACGGTCGTATTTCCCGTGCGACGGTAGACGATATTGCATTTTTTAATTGCATTGTGTTTAAGATACATCTATTAGTCAAAGTTCGTCGTGATATTCCTGTAGCTTTTGTAACACGGTCATTATTCACGGTCACTCATGCGCATTATTAATTTGGGAGTACTGTAAAGACAGAATCGTGTTTAAAGTTTTAATACTTCTACATATTAAGTGGGTTGTTTTCGATAAATTCTAGTCCTGCATTGAGCACTGCACAGTTGTACTGCACAGCTGTAACTAACATAAACTTGGAAAAATTGTTATAATATAATTAGCTGCACCTATAATTTGGAATAAGTAATTACATATATTCTGTATTGATCAGCTAATTGTGACCGTGGCCCATCTTCACTTTAACAACAAAATCCACGCACCTATCGGTAACGAAAAGAACAATACTAGGCTACCTTGAATCTAAAAAATTTTTGTCCTTACACGGAAACAAAACGCAAACAATAGACGGAATACAAAATGAACGTCTTACAAAATCGAGATGCGCGGAAAATTGTTTGTTGTCTATAGTTATGTAAACGTTAAATACGATATTTTGTAATTTCAGTATGTCGCAGTTCGCAGGACCGATGTTCGCGGGTTTGAAGACGACGTTGGCGCCAACAAAACTTCGCTACCTCTTCTTTTGTACCACCGTTTTTGGTATAATTTATTTTCTCTACATCAACAACGTAGCACGTGTACTGAGGACTAAAAGTTTCATACCGGATGGGAGGAGGAGCCACCATATCAGAGATGATTCCGAGAGATTCACCATAAATACGGCCGGCTGCTCTATACCGTACTTGGATCCATACGATGAGACCGTCAAACAGTTCGCCAAGTTTCCTCAGCTAGACGAAGTATGTCCGAATGCCACCATATCTTTCCTGGGTGACAACGAAACTCACATTTGGGTGAAAGAAGAGAACAAGCAGCACTACAATTTGAGTGGCTCGGGCGATATAGTTTGTTGCTACCAGCCGTTTTATAGACCTTTATCAGTAAAAGACGTAACGTCTACCTACAATGATGATCGCGTACAATATGATAATTGCACATTTTTTACCGACGTCATTGAGGCTAGGGATGAATTCGTCAGAGTGACGTGCAGTTCTAACACCACTGAGCCGTTCTACACTCAGTACTACTTGTTCGCGCTGAAGAAGGACCATCCCGTTAGCTCCGAAGTTAAAACTAGTGATCCCGTGTTCAATGTTCTAGTGATGGGAATAGATGCCGTATCGAGGCTAAACTTTCATCGAACGATGCCAAAGACGCTCAAGTATTTAAAAGAAAACGGTGCGGTCGAACTGTTCGGGTATAACAAGGTCGGTGATAATACGTTTCCTAATCTCATACCGATGCTGCTGGGCATTTCCGAAAAACAACTCAAAACGACTTGCACGCCGAGAAAGAAGTCTACCTTCGACAATTGCCCCTTCGTTTGGGAACAGTACAGGGAAGCCGGGTACTACACCGCTTTCGGTGAGGACACCTCGTGGCTCGGTACGTTTAATTACGTCAAACCGGGATTCCTCGGCGGACCTACGGATTATTACATTCACACGTTTATGAATGAAGCGGAAGATAACGTCGGTACCGTAAAAGATTTCAATTCATACTTGTGTATGAACGACAAATACTTTTATCGAGTTCTCTTGGATTACATAAATAATCTTTTCGCTACCTTAAACCCCAATAAATTCTTTGGATTCTTTTGGGAGGTGTCCATGAGTCACGACTACTTAAATTATCCCATGTTAATTGACGATCAGTACGAAACATTTTTCAAAAATCTAGAGGAAAAGAAGTATCTCGCTGAAACTATACTGCTGTTAGTCAGCGATCACGGAATTAGATGGGGAGACATACGGCAAACGAAACAAGGCCGGCTAGAGGAACGACTGCCGTTCGTTTACGTATTAACCCCTTCGTTATTCAAGACGCAGTATACTGAAGCTTACAATAATTTGAAATTAAATTCTAGAAGACTGACGACACCGTACGATGTTCACGCGACGCTCGCTGACCTAAGCGATATCTCGAGGATCAGCGACCAAAACATTACACTGAGGAAAACACAGTTTTACAGTCACAACAGAGGCATGAGTCTTTTTTTACCCATTCCGAGTAATCGGACTTGCGCGATGGCGGAGATCGACGATCACTGGTGCACCTGCTACAGGAGCGTGCCCGTTGCGACCGACAGCGCGGAGGCGATTGAAGCTGCTGGAGTGCTAACGAGGAAAATTAATATATTTCTTCAAAACCATAAACAGTGTGCAAAATTAAAAAATAGTCGTGTAATAGAGGTGAACAAAATATCAGGGGGAAGTTCGGACGGCGACTTGAAAGGCTGGCACGAATACATGGCGATCATCGAGACGTCACCTGGTAATGGAGTATTCGAGGCAACTTTGCGACGTTACAGCACAGAGTGGACTTTGCAGGGCTCCATTAGCCGTCTGAATCTATACGGTGAACAGAGTCACTGTATTAACGATGCTAAACTTAAGTTATATTGTTTTTGTCAGTAGTTATGCCTTAAGCTCTGGTTTCCTCCAAAGGTGGCGCCGTCATGCAGCGGTGAATGACGTCACTACATTGTCCATGTAAGGTGGTTTCTTAGAGAATGGTAATTGACACCGTTCTCTGGGAAACGACGCCATACCCACGCCCACATAGACAACGTTCTAGTGACGTAATTCACCGCTGTAATCCGCTGTATCACGGCCGCCACACGACGGCACCGCTTTTGGAAGAAACCAGAGCGATTTTCAAAGAGCACCTAAGTACAAGGTGTCTAATCTAATATCTCAATATCTAATCTGTGATATTTAAATGATTAAGTTCGAGTATAATGTACATCGTAATAATGAAGACATGAGTGCATGAATGAGGTAAGTAACATTTTTGAAAATTTACGTTTTATTGCATAAATGTAGCTTTTAGGACTTGGAAAATGATTTGCAATCAAAAAATTTAGAATTTTACGTATACTTACAAAGTTAGCCAGATGATGAAGCAGGTAAGTTACAAGGTTCGTCCAAATGACTATGCAAGAAGCGGGTAATTACATCCCATACAAATCCCATATGCGTTTTTAAATAAGGAATATTATGTCGACTTTTTTATTGTTCTATTATTCAAAGGCATAGATAATTTAGTATATATTTTTTTTTGTTAGCGTTTGGCTCTGACACCGGGGGTGTACTTTGCCACATACAAAGGTATAGTCAGTCTTCTTCATAATAATAATTTTCATCAACGTTTTTGTTTTTACTATATTATCGTCATTTATGATCATATCTAAAGTCTAGTCAAAGTCTAAGTAAAAGTCAAGTCAAGCAGTCAAGGAGTCAAGTCGGTTGATACTCTATACTGAAACTTTTGACGGAGTTTTGGAGGGACACAAAAAGCACGTTCCTGGAAGTTGCAGCACGTGCATGATAACGAATATGTAATAATGGTTAATATTCTGCCAATTTTACACATTAAAATAAAACACAGTTAACAAAATAATTTAAGGAAAATAATACAAAAAAAATACAACAGTACTCTTTCACATTCTAGGCAAAACTCTAGTAGGTATATTAATAATGACACATTATTAAGAAAATAATAATAATATCTATGGACGCTTCACATCACGTTAGTCTGGCCCCGTGCTAAGTACCTGAAGGACTTGTGTTACAGGTACCAGACAACGTTGTATATTTAAGATTTTTATTATATCATACACAATACATATTTATACATATAATAATCAAAGCATATTTCATACACATCCATACTCTTTAATACCTACTACGATAGTTATTTTATTAAAGACTAGGCGCTTTTCGTTGTTTCCAAACAAATTAAAATTTTGGAAAAACCTATCGTAACTTAAATGGTACCTACGTATAAAATATTTTGTTTTTGTTTTTATTATAATATTAAATTGTTGGAAATATAAAAAAATATTTAGGCATCAGTTTGGCTGCTTGCATTTATCCCGTGCTAATACTTTAAAGCGTCGCGTCGCGTACCTATTTATTCTTTGGTCGCGTCGATACTTCATTCCAAATTCAAATTATGAGCGATTCAAATTATTTGAAAATCGAACTAGCTATGCTCGACAAAGAATTTTTTATTGTAAGTACTTGACTGTTTTTTTTTTTACTAGGTATTATGACGTACAAGCCATAGTCGTGAAAACGCAGTTAAAAGTAAGTATAATAAAACACAATAAAAACTTTAATTAGTATATTGTTCTTTTAATTGTAGCATTTGAATAGTGCATAATTTAAGTTATTATTATTAATATACTTAAATTTATTTATTAAGTAAGGGTTCATTTTAAACAATCTATAATATATCAACTTTGAGAAACCCAAAATATTTTAAAAAATTAATTGATCTTACTAGTAAACTATAAATTGGGAAATCGTGTTTGTATGATCTTAAATGCTTCTTAACACTTAAACGGCTGAACTGGTTTCGACGAAATTTGCTTTGGAGATTATTACTTTCATCATCTCGTTTTCTCTACTTAATTCCTACTAGATGACGCCTACAACTCAGTTTTGTTTACATTTAGTTTTCTAATGCGGAATTCCCTTATAATCTTTCCCGTCTTTCAAAAGTATAATCCATTTTTGTTTAAATCTGTTTGGCCGTGAATTTATTGTCTTTTAAATTGAGTCTTGTTTCATCTCAATAAAAAAAAGTGATTTATGTGTACTTCATGCATTGACAGTCTTTACAGATTTTGTTGCATTTAAAAGTGAAGAACCGAGTAACTTCACATTTTTCCTAATTTATCCTAGAATGGAGATTTTTTTATATAATTTTTAACATAACAATAAAAACGGAAGATATTTACACCTCCTGATACAATTAACAAAAGCCATTACTTGATTTGTGATGAAAAATCATAAAAAGTTTTTTCAAAACTTTAAACGCGATTTACTCGAAATTCGAAATGTGTTACATACCTCATTCATGCACTCACGTCTTTAATTAAGGTTGACTATTTTATCGCATAATGTAACATAATAATTTTGTGTGTACAAACAATATTATGTTACAGCGTACTGTACAAGGCGCGCTGATATGAATCTTATTTTAATGTCTTTAACGTCGATATTCGCACTGACAGACATCCGACCTGCTAATTTTGCGGTTCTAGCATCCTTAACTGTAATATTATGAACCACCTGCCTTCGACAGCACAGAGCAGGTAGGTAGGTATCTTCTTTGTGCAGTCGAAGGAAGGTCTGATGTGCCACTTTTTAACCATATTGCGAAAAACACATTATCCTTTATCACCATTTTTTTCGCAAGGGTCTAAGCTACTGGTCTGGTTAAGACCATGGAGTTTAATCCTGGCTAATGGCTATAACTAGTCTCTTGCAGGTTGCTAGTTGGTTTGGAGATAAGCAATGAATCTGTCTGTCTGTAACCTCTTCACGCCCAAACCGCTGAACCGATTTTGCTGAAATTTGGCATGGAAATACTTTCCGAGTCCCTTGAAAGGACATAATTCAGCTTAATAGCTTTTGTATATTTTTTTGTTATGCACCTTCAAAGTTAGATATTATTAAAGTCGATTTTTTTTTTCGATTTTTCCTAATACCTATTTGTATACCATTCGATAACTTGTGTATGGCCATGTATAACGCTAAGCTAAGGAACGTCAACCCCCCCCCTTGCTATCGAGTGCAACATAATATCATGTTTGTTATTTTATTGTTTTAAGTTTAAGTTTGTTGTTGCCAGTGTTTAGGATATTACAATGATGCAGGAATTAACAATATTCGTATAACCCTGTTCCTATGCTTTGGGTTAAGTGTGCGCAGAAGCCTTGTCCTTAAGGTGACGCCTTGATAATTTGGCTGTAGCGATGTCCATTTTTCTCAGCAGTGACTAAAGCTAAGAAATTAAAGTTCACTGTCAGTATTCATCATGTCTTTGTCTTTGAATTACCCATAGCATAACACGATTGGTCAACTTTTATAACACAGAATAATCAATCAAAAAGACCTCTGTAAAAAAAGGGATTCCTATTTTGCCAACAGAGGAGAGTGATATAAGCTTCCAAAATTTGTACATAAATTGGTTCTAGTATACACTTTAATTTGTCCATAGCTTATATGAAATGTATTTATGGTTTTTAAATTACGCGACAAAAACCATTTTGTCGCTACGCACTTTCAATTTTTTGCTGTTCCATTGCTTGTTTTCTATGAGAGGCCGGTACAGCCTCGCATAGAAAACAAGCAATCTCAAACACATCCAACACGGTTTTTTACTTTAACATGGCGTCACCTTAAGGGCCCCCGAGATGGTCAAACGGTTTGACTCAAACACGTAAATTTTGGTTTGACTCAAACCATTTTGATCGTTTACAAAGCTAGTTTGAACGGTTTGTCAAACATTTACGTGTTTGAAGCTCGTTTGATGAAATTTCATATTTTTGTTGTGTTTGACGCGCCGTTTGATCGTGTTCCGATGCGTTTGAACAAACTTTGTGTGATTCTTTGGAGGACATTATTTTTAACTGACTAAAAAGAGGAGGTTATCAATTCGACGCGTATGTATGTACTATTTCCAGAACCGGCCGGCTGTTTTATCTTTTATAAAATAATATTTATTCGTCACAAGACGTGTACTCCACAGCGCGTACTGAACCAAACTGCGCAGTGTCGTTTGACAAACCGTTCCAACCGACATTAAACGGTTGCATCAAACACGTAAGGTTTGAATCAAACCGTTTGATCGTCTCGGGGGCCCTTTATGTGACGAACAGTATTCTGAACCACCGAATGAAGATTGGATTGAATGAAGCCTTTGTGGAGTGTGGTGGCAAAAACACTGCACCAGCTCCGCACACGGCACTTTTTTTTGTATTACATGTTATAATTATTCTGTTACAATATGTATTGCCTCCTCTACATATCGGCGGACGCGCCGGCAGATTGTATCTGCGGATGCGACCGCCGGGCGCCGATGTGTAGACGGCGGTTTTTGCTTGTCTGTGGTAGGTATTTGACGTCGGCCGATGCATCTGCCATGCATCTGCCAGTCTGCCACACAATATCCGTTTGTTGTCAGTGTTACGTAGTAGGTAGTTTAAATTCTCTTTAATACAAATACAAAATACAAAGTTAGTGAGAGTGGACATGACGTGTGTGCTCAGTTTTGTTGTCGAAATGGCTGCCTGTAACATGACCAATGAGGAAACATTGTCATGGGGTAGGTCCCTGTGCCCTTAAAGTTATAAATAAAAGCCAGAGACCCGTGAACAAAATTAATATAATAAAACTGTAGAAAATACATATAATAAAACTGTAGAAATAAAAATTCTGTAAGTACATTAAAGATATTCAAAAAATAATAAGCAGGGGGTTTACTGTTACCACATCGCTATAGAAGCCAAAAATGTGGTTAGTTTTTTGTCTGTCTGTCTGTCTGTATGTTTGTTCCAGCATCACACGAAAACTACTGATCCGATTTGAATGCGGTTTTCGCAGTATATTGGTCTTCTTCCAACGTAACATCTGGTGTATAAAAATTTTTCCCCCCACCCCTCTAAGGGGGCAAAAGAGGGGGTCAGACTTTTTCAAACTTTTTTCTTTAATACAAAAACTACTGATCCGATATGCAAACGGTTTTCGCAGATATATATTTTGTCTTCTTTAAACTCAACATCTGGTATATAAAATTTTACCCCCCACCCCTCTAAGGAGACCAAAGAGGGGGTAAGATTTTGTATCAAACTTTTTTCTTTAATGGACTTCATATTATTTACTGTATTTTCCAACTCAACATTTGGTGTAGGTATAAACCTCCCCCCCCCAAGTTAATATTGACAAAATATTTATTTCGAATATATTTTCAACTAGCTGTCCCGGCAAACGTTGTTTTGCCATTTAAAGTATATTTTATCATCAGTTGATACATGTTTTACCCCCTCTTTTGTCCCCTAAGAGGGTGTGGGGGGGGGAAGGTCATACACCAGATGTTAAGTTGAAAAACACAGTTAATACCTAATAATATGAAGTAAGTCCACTAAAGAAAAAAGTTGTATACAAAATCTGACCCCTCTTTGGTCCCCAGAGAGGGTTGAGAGGGGAGGGGGGAGGGGGAGGATTTTTATACACCAGATGTTGAGTTGGAAGAAGACAAATATAATATATCTGTGAAAACCGTATGCAAATCTGTGAAAACCGTATGCAAATCGGATCAGTAGTTTTCGTGTTAAAGAAAAAAGATTGATACAAAATCTGACCCCCTCTTTTGTCCCCTTAGAGGGGTGGAGGGAAAAAATTTTATACACCAGATGTTAAGTTGGAAGAAGATAAATATATCTGCGAAAACCACATTCAAATCGGATCAGTATTTTTCGTGTGATGCTGGAACAAACATACAGACAGACAGAAAGAGTGACAGACAGACAGACAGACAAAAAACTAACCACATTTTTGGCTTCTATAGCGATGTAGTGACAAAGGTGTAATTTCGGGTGTCATTTCAATTTCATATCTTTTATGTACAGAATTTTCATTTCTACAACAGAATATTGTCTTCCTCCCGCACGCGCTTTGGTGACGCCCACTATCGTAATATTTTAATTTCGCCATAATTTCAAAACCAAACGTCCAATTTTAATCATTCAAAGACCAAATATTATCTACATAAACTGTACTTAGTGATAAAATAATTTATTTTGATAAGGATTAATAGCGTGAGTAAAATATATCCGTTTAAATTTAGTCCAAAAAAAATTCAGGATTTTCAAATAAATAAATGGTTATTGTGCCTCACTCGACATAGATAGGTATAGTGTGTCGCGGACTTTTTTGTAGATATTTATAAGATCTACAATTACTTAGAACATTTTATGGTTCTATCTTTTATAGTTTAGGCAGCGTACGCAAAATAAGTAACTTTTCTAGCTGTTTTTTTACACCTTGCGTCCGAAAATCTCAAATATCTTACGGAACCCTACTTTTTTCCAAAATAAAATGTAGCCTATGTTCAGCAGAAATAATGTGAGATTCCAATAGCAAAAGAATTTTTCAAATCGGTCCAGTAGTTTCGGAGCCTATTCGACTCAAACAAACAAACAAACAAACAAATCTTTCCTCTTTATAATAGTAGTGTAGATTACTTTGCTCTGTTTTTTTGTATAGACAGCATCCACCACCTTCTTTTGCTCCATTTTTTTTATAACTCTACTGCCGTGCACTCTTAGGCCCACTTGCGCCAATCTGAGTTAAAGTTAACTCTGAGTTAAACATCATGTCATCCATTGAGATACTATAGCTTAATCTGTGATGTCATCTCTATCACTGACTTGGTGAGTGACAGATATGACATGATGTTTAACTCCGAGTTAACTTTAACCCAGATCGGTGCAAGTGGGCCTTAGGTAATTATAATAATAATTATTATAGGTGCTAATTAAGTATGTACCTATCATGTACCTATAGAAGCAGCCGCTACTGCACTCGTCTAGGCCGTCGAGTTATATCTCTATTCCTATATTATCTACACTACTATTATAAAGAGGAAAGATTTGATTTTTTGTTTGTTTGTTTGTTTGAGTCGAATATGCTCCGAAACTACTGGACTGATTTGAAAAATTCTTTTGCTATTGGAATCTTACATTATTTCTGCTGAACATAGGCTACATTTTATTTTGGAAAAAAAGTAGGGTTCCGTACCGAGTCTGCTACAGCCCTGGTGGGGGCCGAGGAGGAGGGCGCACGTGTTGTGCGCTCATCGTGGAGTCTTCGGACCGCTGGCGGGGTCGCGGATGTGTGTATCGTTCCCGTGGCCCCGTCAAAAGGCGGCGTGGCGGAAGATGGGGGGGGGGGGTTTAGTGGGTATACCGTGGTCTCATTAGCTACGGGAGTCCCACATCACCGCTCGGGTCGCCCCCTGCGCCTGGGTGGTATGCGTAATGCATTCCCCCTCCGGAAAAAAAAGGCCTGCGAAACGGACGTAGCCCACACATTATCCTGCTTCAGTCCTGCTTTGCCGTCCGGTATCAGTACCACAGAGTACTTCATTATACGGGAAATCTCAAATCAGTCTGTGATCAGTGGGGTGATGCACTAAGCGATTTCACGCGGAATCTTTTCATTTGCGGAAACTATTTCACTTTCAAGCAAATGACAAGTGAAAACTTTCCGATTTTGCTGTCATTTTGACAGTAATGACATTGCTTTTGTATGAGTGAAATTGTTTCCGCCACGGATTCGAAAACTTCTCACCGCGGAACGGACTTTGACATCCCACGGCGGAAAACTTTCCGAGGATTAGAGCCGTTTTCGCGGAAAGTTCCCACTACCTCCGAGGCTCGTGAAATCTTTTCACTTCAAGAAACGTGTCATGGCGGATATTGTTAGATGAAATTATTTAATGATAAGAATAAAACAAAGCAATTTACTTAATACTTGTCTTGTTTAAAATATTCAATAAATGTCGTACTGCAATAATTATGCAATAAATCTTTAGGAAGTGTTCTTGAACAATAAATATCTATATTTTATTTATAAAATACTAGATGAGTGATGACGCCCGCAACTCCGTTGCGCCAAAACTCGTTTATCGCGCGGGAACCGTACATTTTCCCGGCCCCTGGGGCAAAAAGTATCCTTAGATGTCCTTTCCCGGGACTCCATGCCAAATTTCAGCAAAATCGGTTCGGCGGTTTGGGCGTGAAGAGGTGACAGACAGACACACTTTCGCATTCATAATATTATTATTAGTATGGACTAGATGACGCCCGCAACTCCGTTGCGCCAAAATTCGTATATCGCGCGGGAACCGTACATTTTCCCGGGACTCAAAGTATCTACATACCAAATTTCAGCAAAATCGGTTCAGCGACTTTTTAAATTTTGTATTAATACTAATTATGTATTAACATAAAACAATATTGTGCTTTTACAATAATTTTAAAATTTAAAACATTACAACTACATATTTAATATGTAGTTATTTAATACTTATACCACTTATACTTACCTAATTACTGTAAATGCTTGTGGATTAATAAAATAAAACAAGTTCACTAAAATATATGCTTTTATTTCATCAACCTTCTGCGAGTCGATCGATTCCATCTTCACAACTTTATTCTGTCACTATTTTCAACTGATTTCAGTCTGGACCTCATCAGTGCAAACACCATTGACATGGTTTTTATTTTCTTCTCGAGAAAAAATTGTAGGTATATTGCCGGGTGTACAGGCTTTTCCGATTTTTCTTGGCCAATGAAATGAGCGGTGCTTACGTATGTAATATTTAGATGGAAGCCAGTTTAGATGCTTACTGAAAAAAGCAACGTATATATTTTAGGTTCATAATATTGTGTTCATCAAAAATGAAACTGTTATAATCTACAAAATTCAGTGTTTTACGAGTCTACACATAACATTCATGGAAATTTTTAAATATTTACTTACGTATGTTTTTACCGACTTTTATCCATTTCTTTCGTTTTTCAAAAAGCCATCGTATGTTAGTTCTTTTGGCAGGAAAATAGTAGATTTTTTTATCTTTTGATTTCTTTTATATCTCTTGATATATAACATCCGTAAATACAACAATGCATTTCAATTCTTTAAAATACTCAAATTTCTTAAATAAGAAAACTTATAATTTTCCGTACATAGTTTGACTACAAAGCAAAAGCTTGACAATAAAATTTTCGCAAATGACAGATTTGAGATTGTCAATTGTCATTGTCACTCGGCAGTCGACACATAGACAATATTTTTTGTTTTAATTCCACTCAACTCCCACACGGCAGTCGGCACTCGGCAGCCGCGCTATTTGCTATTTGTACTGCGCGGTGCGCCATTCACTCAAGGCTCAAGCCCCAAGCGGCAGCCGGTTACCACGCTCTTTTATTCAATTATGTAACGTATTCCGCTGACTTACAGACTACTTTTGTATAAAGAAGTTTCATTAGATACGATCTTTGATAATAATAAATATATTGGCTACATTCTGAATGAAAAATATTACAATATAGTCTGTGGGCGATTAATTTTAGGCTATAGTGCTCCAAGGCTCTAAATGAATGTGGACGGGGCGCTGTTGGTAAAGGATAACTATCAAACACATGTCAAAAATGACGTTTTTGTATGATAGAAGCATAGACTTATAATATACTGACGTAAAGACCACCTGACAACCCGAAAATGCGTGACGATTTTCGATCTGTCAATGTGTGCGTGTGCTAGTGATGTATCTTTTACTATCGATAGTATAGTCCGTTCCACAGTGTATTTTTTGTCCAAAAAATTATCCATGCCTTTTTTTTTGAAATCTTGAACAGAAATGTTATGTAAGTAATTTATTAGTATTTACATGTGTTAATTTCTTATTATGAACAATAAAAAAACACTTTTAATTTTTTTTCAATAAAATTAAAAACTGCCATAACTTTTTAAATATTTACTTATGGCCGTTCCATATATTCAATCTATCTCTAGTTTGACATAAAACCGATCGCAGCTGACTTAAAATTGACATAAAATATATGGAGCTAATGTCTAATGTGAGCTATTCCTATCTCAAGTAAGAGATAGATCAAATATTGGGAACGGCCGTTAATTGTCTTCTTGATTATTCTGATCGACAATAATAAAAAAAACACACAATTTAACCTGATTTACATATTTCTTAAATAAGTGTTTAAAGATTTACTTACGATTTATGTTTTTTTTTCTTTAATTTATTATGAACGTATTTCTAATTATTTGGATTTTACAGAATTGCTACTTAAATGTACAAGAATTCGTGTAAAAAAATTTAGATCCAAATAATAAAGGGCACCGAAGTTAAAGGCTTCTAAAGTTTTCTTGGTAACTATGGTTTTAGGGTTATCAATATTTCTGTACCAACATTTTTTACTCATTTGAACTTTGTTTTTTTGAGCATATAAAAACCTACTTCAAATATTATTAAACTATGTGAACTATGCGGTGACAACCCTATCCAAAATTATATAAAATTGAATAACTCCGATGCCCCGCCTCATTTGGATCCCATTTTTTTTGGGTTATAATAATATTTCAGTCTTAGTTTCAAATCCAAATATGAAAAGACATGACGTTAAAAAAATTAAAACATAAATTTATAAAGTCAGTCATAAATACGTTATCTTGAACAAATAAAGCCTGGATGTTTTTCGCTATCGTAGGGCTTTTAAGACACTATTTAGACCAATTAATAAATTCTTAAAAGAATATCAAACTTTTGAGCTATAACTGTTTCTATGTTTTTTTCTGGAAATCATAGAATTTTTTTTCAAGTACTAATTTGCATTCTTCTATAGGACTTGGGCAGTCAGGTACTCTCGTCCTGCATTTATAATCACAAATCCTATAAAATTAAGTAATAAAAATGGCATGGCCAATTTTTTGGGCAAAAAATACACTGTGCGTTCGAGTTAGTTTACCTGAGTTTCTATGAGAAATAAATAATATACAACTTTGGCAGATTTTCTATTTCAAATTAGGTACCATATATTTCATTTGGCAGAAAAAAAGGTGACGATTGAAAAGTATCTAAGACACACATTGTCGTTTGGGGTGATTTTTCAATCGTCGGATATGTTATGACATGAGGTTCTTATAAGGGTAAATAATATACACATTATAAAGTTACTTATTTATTACTCAGGTAAAAGCTATCTGAAAAATCAGCCCTTACATTATTAGAAATGCAAATATAATGTTGAAAATAAACAACACACTTAGTATTTTATTTATTCTTAAAATAAATACATGATATCATAATACTCTTACACACCTATTACATTTTTAGATTGGTTTTATGTTATTGTTAAATACCGATAAGTATATCGATAAATTTGATTCAAGCACTAGCGTGTATGTAAAAATTTTTTATGAAAAATTTTTCTTCAAAAATTGTGTAATTTAAGAACAATAGTACCTTTAGTTACGCAAAATATGAAAGTAAAAGGCAGGATTGATATTATTTTATTTGAAATACAGAACTAAAGACAGAATATAGCAAAAATAAACACATCGTAGCAATTAGGACATGAAGATTAATTACCTGTGAAATGTATATTTCTCAGGATTATTCCTATGATTTACACTGCAATCACTCACAGAACAAGTTATCATTGCTATATATAATAGTATTTGTTAAAAATAACAAACGATTTAAACAATAAATTTCAAATACTGAAAGGGCACAAAAACGCGTGTCGACTTGTGACGACCTGTCAAATAAAAGTGGTTACAGTTCACATTAAACTGCCTCTCTCTTTTCATCTTGTTATAATTCCATAAAGGATTTTCTTCTCTCTCGCACTCTTTGTTCGTCTATGCATTATAGGTTTATGGATAGAAGCGTAAGTTCTTTTTCTCGCCACGCTCATTTAAAGTATTGTCGAACCGTATTCAACATAGTGCATTATATATCCTACGTTCCACTTGGCGTTGAAAACGATCAAAACGCTAAAAATAGGAGGTATTTTCAGCGTTTTGATCGTTTTCAACGCGAGATGGAACGCTGGGTAAGAGTATGTTGCTATAACTTGTTGCTATAACATTTTGACATGTGTTTGACAGTTCTCCTTTACCAGCAGCGCTTAATGACATCATTGACACATTCAATAAAGCCTTATCGAACTGTGTAGTGTTTTGTATTAATTTTTTTAATGAGTAGCAAATTTTTTATATTCAATGAAATATAAAAATCATTCGTTGATTAAAACGCAGCTGAAATATATTTTTTGTTAGTTAAGACTAATCCTTACAAAAAATATATTTTCCCGTCTTTTATATTGATACTGACAGCGATGAATAACCAAGGCCGTATTATGCCGTAGCACTCATTGCCAAAAAAACTAGGGTCAAAATATATTCTCTCTGGTTTCGGATTCATTCCCGCGGCGGAAAGTTCGTGAATCGCTGTGACACTGACAGAATAATGAGAACTTTTCACGTGAAATCTTTCCGACGATCGTGAATCGCTGCCCTGTACTGTTGCATACATAGACTTATAATATACTGACGTAAAGACCACCTGACAATCCGAAAATGCGTGACGATTTTCGATCTGTCAATGTGTGCGTGTGCTAGTGATGTATCTTTTACTATCGATAGTATAGTCCGTTCCACAGTATATTTTTTGTCCAAAAAATTGGCCATGCCTTTTTTTTTGGAAATCTTGAACAGAAATGTTATGTAAGTAATTTATTAGTATTTACATGTGTTAATTTCTTATTATGAACAATAAAAAAACACTTAATTTTTTTTCAATAAAATTAAAAACTGCCATAACTTTTTAAATATTTACTTAATTGTCTTCTTGATTATTCTGATCGACAATAATAAAAAAAAACACACAATTTAACCTGATTTACATATTTCTTAAATAAGTGTTTAAAGATTTACTTACGATTTATGTTTTTTTTTTTTTTTTTTTTTTTATTTATTTATTTATTTAAAGTCGTTTTAAACATCGAAGGTCATTAGCGACTACAAGTTATAACAATATTTATACATTAAATCACAGAATAATCTTTAATTTATTATTAACGTATTTCTAATTATTTGGATTTTACAGAATTGCTACTTAAATGTACAAGAATTCGTGTAAAAAAATTTAGATCCAAATAATAAAGGGCACCGAAGTTAAAGGCTTCTAAAGTTTTCTTGGTAACTATGGTTTTAGGGTTGTCAATATTTCTGTACCAACATTTTTTACTCATTTGAACTTTGTTTTTTTTTGAGCATATAAAAACCTACTTCAAATGTTATTAAACTATGTGAACTATGCGGTGACAACCCTATCCAAAATTATATAAAATTGAATAACTCCGATGCCCCGCCTCATTTGGATCCCATTTTTTTTGGGTTATAAGTATCAATAAAAAGAATATTTCAGTCTTAGTTTCAAATCCAAATATGAAAAGACATGACGTTAAAAAAATTAAAACATAAATTTATAAAGTCAGTCATAAATACGTTATCTTGAACAAATAAAGCCTGGATGTTTTTCGCTATCGTAGGGCTTTTAAGACACTATTTAGACCAATTAATAAATTCTTAAAAGAATATCAGACTTTTGAGCTATAACTGTTTCTATGTTTTTTTCTGGAAATCATAGAATTTTTTTTCAAGTACTAATTTGCATTCTTCTATAGGAATTGGGCAGTCAGGTACTCTCGTCCTGCATTTATAATCACAAATCCTGTAAAATTAAGTAATAAAAATGGCATGGCCAATTTTTTGGACAAAAAATACATTGTGCGTTCGAGTTAGTTTACCTGAGTTTCTATGAGAAATAAATAATATACAACTTTGGCAGATTTTCTATTTCAAATTAGGTACCATATATTTTATTTGGCAGAAAAAAAGGTGACGATTGAAAAGTATATAAGACACACATTGTCGTTTGGGGTGATTTTTCAATCGTCGGATATGTTATGACATGAGGTTCTTATAAGGGTAAATAATATACACATTATAAAGTTACTTATTTATTACTCAGGTAAAAGCTATCTGAAAAATCAGCCCTTACATTATTAGAAATGCAAATATAATGTTGAAAGTAAACAACACACTTAGTATTTTATTTATTCTTAAATTAAATACATATCATAATACTCTTACACACCTATTACATTTTTAGATTGGTTTTATGTTATTGTTAAATACCGATAAGTATATCGATAAATTTGATTCAAGCACTAGCGTATATGTAAAAAATTTTTATGAAAAATTTTTCTTCAAAAATTGTGTAATTTAAGAACAATAGCACCTTTAGTTACGCAAAATATGAAAGTAAAAGGGAGGATTGATATTATTTTATTTGAAATACAGAACTAAAGACAGAATATAGCAAAAATAAACACATCGTAGCAATTAGGACATGAAGATTAATTACCTGTGAAATGTATATTTTTCAGGATTATTCCTATGATTTACACTGCAATCACTCACAGAACAAGTTATCATTGCTATATATAATAGTATTTGTTAAAAATAACAAACGATTTAAACAATAAATTTCAAATACTGAAAGGGCACAAAAACGCGTGTCGACTTGTGACGACCTGTCAAATAAAAGTGGTTACAGTTCACATTAAACTGCCTCTCTCTTTTCATCTTGTTATAATTCCATAAAGGATTTTCTTCTCTCTCGCACTCTTTGTTCGTCTATGCATTATAGGTTTATGGTTGCATACATCTTGTCGGTCATTTGCAGTGATGTTCCGCGCTATTTCTAAAAGAAAGGAAATAGCTAGTATTCTGTTATGTATATTTCTCGTATTAGATAAAAATAAAAATAGGGTATGGGAAAAAAACTGCAAAAAAATTGTCAAAGAAAGTGTAGTTGCGCCTGTGATACCTCGTTGATAAATGATATTAATCCAGATGATTATCAAAATTACTTGAGGATGAATAAAACTATCTTTACGCATCTTCTCTCTTTATGAGATTCAATGAATTCTACCAAGGCCGTGTTGTTCATTGTCTAGTAGTGATTATAACCACAGAATTCAAATTACTGATTAAAACGGATATTTATGTAGCAACTAGAAAATATAAATTAATCAAGAAGCAAAATTTAAGTTTCTAGAAATTATATTCATATCACAGAATACAAATTACGCGCGCGAAATTACTGATTCATAATATTGTATTAATCATTGAGATACTATTCCTTGATCTGTGGTATTAATATTCTCTTTGCTGTCAAGTGTCAACAAAATGTCAAAATGCAGGCCTGCAACCCCACTCACGCTCCTGCTTTCTACACGGCGCGGCAGTTCGCCACGCAGGACGCCGAGCCACTCACGGTCCTGCGCGGCGGACTGCAAGCGGTGGGCGGAGCTTGCAGGCTTTGTGCAGGACCCAGGTCACATCCTGCTCGGTGTTGCAATCCGCCGTGCAGACTGCAGGCTGCAACACCATTCACTATCCTGCATTAGCCGGCGGACTGCACGGTGGACTGCAATGCAGGATAGTGAATGGGCCGCTTTATGAAGGATAAGGGATTATGAATCGACAGTCGACACCATTCACAATCCTGCATAAGCCGGTGAACGGGACGGCACGCCGCGCCGCACGGCGGACTGCTATGTAGGATAGTGAATGGGCCACTTAATAGACATAAATGTAAAAAAAACTTAATGTCATTTGTCAATATTTTTACTTCTAATTTGTCAAAGTCACATTCATTGTCGATTGTCGTGACTTGTGAGCAGTTTTTGTTGTTACATTTCGTTACATAAAATATAAATTAAGTATGAACAGAAAAGTTTTTACGTCTTAAGAGTGTACTAAATAATTAGTTGAGTAAGATGTCTTTATTAATTAAAGTTGTGAATAGGCAATACTTTAATTTTCAAAATATAACCAAACCTGTTCAGTGTTGTGGTATAAAAAGCTTTTCAAGAATAGTTAAAAGTAGCACTTATTGTGGACAAATTTCAATCAATCAAGCTCTAAATAGCAGTAGATTTAAGGTTTCAACGACCATAGCTAGGCCTTTTTCCGCCCAGACGAACAGTAATAATGAAAAACCTTCAGACGAGCCTACAAAGAAACCTGGTCTTGTACAGAGATTTAAACAAATGTACAAAGATTATTGGTATGTTGTATTACCTGTTCATATGACCACATCGGCCATTTGGTTTGGAAGCTTCTACTACTGTGTTAGAAGGTAAATGTTAGCATTTATATATACAGTATAAAATTTAGTTATTTTACACTGTTAACTTATTTTAATTTTACCCTTTCAGTGGTGTCGATGTTATAAGTTTGTTTGAATCACTTGGTGTAAGTGAAAAATTATTAACACCTATTAAAGAATCTACTGCAGGATATTTTGCATTAGCATTTGCATTATACAAGTTGGTTACACCATTGCGATATGCTGTGACAGTTGGTAATTATAACTTTGTTTATTATTAGTTTTTAATTGTTTAGTAACTTAACTTTGTTTAGTATTAAAAGTGTTTTTGTAAATTATATTACTTGTAATTGTTATATTTATACATATTTTGTTTTTCATTGTCATTTAAACTTAAAATTTTACTGCATAATTATTACTTCATGATGATTGCACAATTAGATCAATTATTGCAGTAGTTTTAAATTATTGCACAGCTGCTGTGTGATTTTTTTTAATATCCACTAGCACATCTTTTACATAGAATTGACTTTCAGGGGGAACAACATATGCAATAAGAAGACTAACAGCAATTGGGTGGATAAAACCCATGCCATCAAGGGAAAGACTTAAAGAAATGCTACAGGAACAAAGAGATAATATTCAAGACAAATTTACAGAAAGCAAACAACATTATCAGGCTCAAATTAAGGAAAAAAGCAATCAAGTTATGGATGAGATGAGAAGATATAAGGCAGAAATGAGAAATGCCAAAAACAAAACTAAAAAATGATGTGAGACATATTGATGTCAACCTAATTCGTAAATCGTATAACAACATTTTCATGCAAAAAAACAACTTTCACATATTTGTAATATAATTTATTGTTGTCACTTATATAAATACAAACATACTAATTATTAACAAAATTATATTTATTTCATCTAAACTTAAAATAATCACATGATAATTGTCAAAATTTACAAATTAAACAACAATTACAATTAAGTACCTATAATTATTATAATAAAACAGGACAGCACAATGCTGGAATGTAATAATGGTGCTTAATAATTTGTTACTATAAAATATTTCCTAATAGGCAACAAACTTAACCACATTAAGATCCCCAAGTGTGCTGTCATGTACATGTTTACCATTAATAAATGCACACTGACTTCCTCAGCAATCCACACTGAGTGTATCACACTTGTAATAATAGTCAAACAACCAGATTTAAAATGTATTCCTAGTGCCTAAGTGTTACTGTTTTAGAAGACTGTTCTGATTGCAATAAGACTGTTAAACTGAATTTGCACTATGTCATAAGTATGATTTTAGCCATATTCAAAAACTTGTTTTATTGATCAGTACATTTATTATAATTAATAATGAACATGTTAATAAATGTATATGATTTACTACACGTCAAAATATTTTTATACATCAATTAAGAAATTATAAATCTTCATGCATTGAAAATTGTATAACATTTTAAAAAATTGTAGTCTTATGTTGTTATTTGAAATACAAATCCAAGCCTTACTTTATTGTTAATGGAACTATGTCTATGTTTTTTACCTACTTGTAGTTTACCCATAGCATTATTCATAAATCAAAATTAATCTACTGGCATATGTAAATATTATGTAATTATGTGTTAAAGTTACTTACTTGCAAAGAATTATTACCAACACACTAGCATTATATTTATATAATATCATAGTGTACCTTAGTCCTCATTATTATAATATTATTGTATGTTTATTTTTAAACATACAATTACGTAATATTATATACTTACTAAATTACCTTGAATCCAAACATCAGCCTTGGAAAACTTTATAAGATTTACAATTTAGTCAATATCTGATGTAAAATGTATGGATTTTATTTCTGTTATTACACAAATTTAGATAATATTTCTATTTAAACAAAATTTAAAGCTATTTATTTTACTGAATATAATATGACAATTGTATTATGTAATTTGTTCAAGCTACTTGTATCACACCTTATAAACTACTTAAAATATAGTTTTATAAAATAATTTCAAAGTCATGGTAAGTAATCTTACTTAGTTAGGCCTTTACAGTTGATGGTGCTGAAGGTATAATTATTGCAACTTTATTACATTCAGTTTTACCATAAATGCAGTTTATTCTTGTACTTACAATCTCACAATTTAGCTTACCTTAGTACTTGCGCTCACTGTCGGCAATATTTGCATTTTAGACCCAAGTCAGTTTTTTTTATGTGTCCGCAATGCATGTGGTTTGTATCAGCGTCATTCTGTCGACAGTGTGCGCTGGTCCTTATTTGATAAATGTAATTATTTAATTAATCTCGTCTTCAGTTCTCAAATTCTGACTCTATATGTGTCAGTGAATCAATTTCAATTATTAACCCATGTATTGATAAGATGCTGGGGAGAGATGTGGAGCGGGCGAATTTCCTGGGCCTCCCGCTGCCCCAATAGTTGCCAGGTGACAAGCTCTACACATCAATTTTCCTGTAAAAAAAATTCGATACAATAGCCTTCCTTCTAAAAAAAGTTCTAGCTCTTATCTAAGGTACCTAATGTAAGGAGGGAAGATAATAACCATAGGATTATAATGTTATTATTATTTAAATGTTGTTACCTGCCAATGGATAGCAACGCTTGTCTGGTTCATCAGTGAGCTGCATACCACAAACGCAGCACATGTAGCAGTCCACATGAAAATCTCTATCCATAGATACGACACGCACAGTCTCATCAGTTCCTTCAACTGGTGTTATCCCTAAAAAAATATACAAATTTAATACAATTCATTTTTATAAATGCTAAAATTATTTTAGAAACTTATAATTTATATAACCTTTGCCACAACTTGCACACTTTGGAGCAAACATGCGATGATAATCATTAACACAGTAAATTTTGTTGTCCACATCTACTGTGAATGGTACTCCATCTAGACACTCATTGCAAACACAGCAGCGGAAACATCCAGGATGGTAAGATTTTCCCATAGCTTGTAAAATCTAGAAGAAAATTAAAAATAAATAACTGATGCAGCAACCTAAAAAATATAATATAACTAGGAGGTATTTCTAGGTCTACAAACTGTGGGTTGATGTTCTGTGTTTTTAACATTCAAAATCAATACTTACCATCTCCATGATAAGGTGACCACAGATAGCACATTTCTCTGCTGTTTGTTGGAAGCCTGAGTACTGTAAAATAATGGCAGTTGTAGTAAGTTAAGTATTGTAAATTACAAGTCAACACATCAAGTATCAACATAATAATATCTGACATAGGAGGTTAAATTATCTGTTTGTTTGCATTGGAATAGACTCCAAAACTACAAGGCAGATTTTAATATTATATAATATAATATAGAGTGAACAAATAAAGGAGAGTTTACTGAAGCAAATATGTTTCGAGAATGGTTTCTTTAATGGTGGCCATACACGATCCTTCCTATTATCCAATCGGCATGACATGACATGCCAATCCACTCACACATGGTCAATTCTAACTGATCCAATCGGTAGCGTCATGCCGATTGGACGATAGGAAGGATTGTGTATGGCCAGCATAACACACACATGGACTAGGTATTTCTATACTTTATAAAGTACTAGCTGTCCCGTTGAACTTTGTGTCACTTTAAAACCTTCCCTGGACTTCTACGAATATTTTAAGACTAATTCAGCCCAATCCGTTCAGCCGTCATTTGAAAATCCATTTTTATAGATATCAATTATTATAGAGCAATTGATATACTTTATAAAGTATAAGTATAATTGATATACTTTATAAATATTAAATATATTAGAATTTAGTATACGAAATATAACATATTATATGAAAAACTAAAAATAGTAGAATACTTACTAAGTAGTCTTCTTCACAATAAACTTTTCCGTGTACATTGTAAAAAGCTTTTCCCCTCAAAGCTCTTCCACAAGAGCAGCAGATGAAACAGTTGGTGTGGTAGAGGTTCCCCATTGCCTGACATGCCTGTCCCGCCCCTGTCACACCCGCTCCACATGTGTGACAAATGCCTGAAAATATTATTGTAAAATATCATTATTCATTAAAAAAGTAATAAATAAAAACAATGTCACCATTAATCAGTAATCACACTTTACCAAAATATTCTCCTTCTTCATCTTGTTTTTCCATTTCTTCCTCTAGTTGTCTTGTTAACTCTTCTATTTTCCGTTGAGCTTCACTAGGGCCTGGTGGTCGGGGTGGAGTAATACTATAGGGTAGAAGCCCTTTACTCCGACCTCCGGATCCACGTGACCCTCCGGATAGTTGTGATACAGAGCTAGGTGTAGGACTTGGTGCTGGAGATGGAACTGGTGAGCATAAGGGGTTGATGCTCGAAGCTAAGTTTCTAGATGGAATTGAGTCTGATGTAATTGACACATTGTCTTTATTTGCAGCGGCTACTAAGGCTGCCGTAGAACCACCTGTCATACAAACATAGTCGGAGCCATTGCTGTCTTCTACAATTTGCATCCTGTTAGCGAGCTGCTTAGAACCAGGGATGAATCCCCCGTTAACTAAAGGTGGCTTTCCTTTTGCAATACCATTGCCAATAGGTTTTGGGTGAAAGAATTTTGGTGCTGGAGGCATACCAAGGGGTATTGAACCCTGCACTTCAGTAGCTATATTAGCTTTAGGTCTTTGAGCACTCGGTGCTATGGATGCATAAATAGCAGTTGATGGAATTGTTGTAACCTTGTTATCAAAACTTACGGAATTATTGTTTTTTAATAAGGCAGTTACATCAGTATATTTAGGAGGTGCTGACTTCATAATTGTATAATCACTACTAGGACTCTCTCCAGAATTATATGGTGGTGGTGGTAAAGATTTTTCAGCAACTTTTGGCTTATCAATAAATATTTTTTGAGGAATAGCTTTGTTCAAGCAAGTATTAGGTACCTGAGGACCAGGTACTGATCCCTGCTGTATGAAATGCTGATCTTGATTCGGTTGTACTTTGAAATCAGTCTTTTTATCATTTTCTGGACAAAGCATATTTTCATAAACAGTTGGATTCAATTTTGGCTTACTGCTTACGGGTACCTGGGGTTGTGCTTTACTATATCGAGTGTCGTAATATCCGTCAGAAACTATTGACGATCCACCTTGCTCATATATTTGATGATAGAAAGGTGGCTGTGATGTCTTTTGTTCACTGTAGTAATCGATATTTTCATAAACGGGAGGATATTGCAACGGTGTACTCACAGGAATTTCATATAAGTCTTCAGATTGATAACTAAGAGATCTTTGAGACACAGAATCTGCAGACCGCGTTGTTGGGCTGGCCGACAACGCCGAGGTTTTGAAATCTCTTTTGTTATTGGAGGCTATAGTTTCAACTCGTTTGGGAGTCGCGAATTTTGATGCTGTTATTACATTTGATCTTTCGTAAAAACTATAATCCTGTCGATTGGTATTCGAGTTTTCTAAAGTAAAGCTCTCGATGGCTCCCACTGGTCTCGCCGACTTCACTTGTGAACTGATATCGGAGGTTGTAGCAGTTTGCGCTTGCCCAGTAAAGTTTTCGTCTTTGTTGAATATTTTCAAATCTTGCAAACTTTGTATACATCTTTGTTCATCAGATGTACTTCTTCTTGAAGACTCCATTACGAGGATTATGTGTTTATATTGTTTCAACTTTTACAATTAATTAAGTAAATAATACAAAAAACGCCAAATGATTCATAATTATTATGAATAAGTATCTTCCGAAAACAATATCATTATTATTTTACACAAGCATGCACAGATTAGAGCAACGATTAGAGGATTAAAGTACTAGAGAAGCATGAACGGTGAACCATTCTAGTAGTCTGTGGCATGAACGGCACTGTCTGTGAGTACAATGGGTTGTTTTCTTTTTTTAATCTCCACCAGACGGCGCGACGATAGACACTTCTAGATTTTCTATTGGTTCCCCACCGATCTGAAATTATCTGCAGGTTGGCACCACTGACTACATAAGAGCGTTTTCACACGAGACACGACACGACACGACAAAAAGCGGTGACGATTCAGCGCGCCATACATTTCTATGCACCGTTTTCACACGGCACAGCACGACACACGTTTTTGAGACGACAATCCGCTATGTCGTCACGTTTTTTAGCATAGATAAAAAATTTACAAAGATATTATGACAGTTATCTGTGGGTCATTTGTTTACTTTTAATTTTGTTTTGAAATTTAAAATTTGTATGGCGGTGTGCTGCTAATAATGGAAAAGTTTAAATATTATTATATTTATACCTTATTAGAGGTAGTGGAAAATAATCCGTGTTTATGGGACAAAAGTAGTGAACATATTATAAAGATAAAATAATGAGGAAAAATGCGTGGCGCTTAGTCTGCACTCTGCAGTATTTTGGAGCCGGAGTTTGAAAATTTTGAAATAAAAAGTCAGGAAGAAAGAAGTGTTTTATTTATTTAATAATTTATAATTTTAACTTGCTACTAAATTTTGTGTTCACATGCAATTAACAACTTAAAATAAGTTAAAATTTAGTCAACTACTTATCAACTAATACGTGTAAACCAGCCATATTACGTGTAAGCTAGCTATAAATGGTGTCGTCGCACAGAAATCTCTAATCTGTGGTGGCTGCGGTGTCGTCGCGAAATCGTCGCTCGTGTGAAAACGTGCAAACGACAGCCTGTGTGACGTCTGTCGTGCAGTTCTAAATCGTCTCGTGTCGTGTCTCGTGTGAAAACGCTGTAAAGCGTACGTGCGTCAAGTGTCAACTGTCAACAGTCAACACTCAACTTTGACTCAACCACTCCGGTCTCCGTGATGCGCCACACTATAATACTCTAATCTGTGATGCGCCATTTTGTTATTTCTCTTCATG
The DNA here is from genome assembly GCA_905404155.3 of Plebejus argus. Lineage (NCBI taxonomy): Eukaryota > Metazoa > Arthropoda > Insecta > Lepidoptera > Lycaenidae > Plebejus > Plebejus argus. Next base: position 13,108,486 of record FR989927.1, on the reverse strand, counting down.
AGTCGTGTTGTAATTCACGCTGAATAAGATAATATAATTACTATATTTTGTGTACGTTTTTGTGTTACTTTTAAAACAAAATAATGTATGATACGGAAGATGATCAGTATGAAGAGGAGGAGGTCGAGGAGATATCTTCTGAACTATGGCAAGAAGCATGTTGGATTGTAATCAACGCTTACTTTGACGAAAAAGGTTTAGTTCGACAGCAATTAGATAGTTTTGATGAATTTATTCAAATGTCCGTTCAACGCATAGTCGAGGACTCTCCTCCTATCGAATTACATGCGGAGGCCCAGCATTCATCAGGTGAAATTGAAACTCCTCCAAAATATCATCTCAAATTTGACCAAATTTATTTATCAAAACCAACACATTGGGAAAAAGATGGTGCTCCATCGCCTATGATGCCTAATGAAGCACGTTTAAGAAATTTAACTTATTCGGCACCACTCTATGTAGACATAACAAAAACGATAGTAAAGGAAAATGAAGACCCCATTGAAACTCAACATCAAAAAACTTTTATTGGAAAAATACCAATTATGTTGCGTTCTACATATTGCCTTTTGAGTAATTTGACCGACCGAGATTTGACTGAGTTAAATGAATGCCCGCTTGATCCAGGTGGTTATTTTATTATAAATGGATCAGAAAAAGTGTTGATTGCTCAAGAAAAAATGGCCACAAACACTGTATATGTATTCAGCATGAAAGATGGAAAATACGCCTATAAAACAGAGATCCGTTCATGTCTTGAACATAGTTCCAGACCAACGTCTACTTTGTGGGTAAATATGATGGCTAGAGGAGGTCAAAGTATTAAGAAATCTGCCATTGGTCAAAGAATTGTTGCCATTGTACCATACATCAAGCAAGAAATACCGATCATGATTGTCTTTAGAGCTCTTGGTTTTGTAGCAGATAGAGATATTTTAGAACACATAATTTATGATTTTGATGATCCAGAAATGATGGAGATGGTCAAACCTTCTTTAGATGAGGCATTTGTTATCCAAGAGCAAAATGTTGCTTTAAGCTTTATTGGTGCTCGTGGAGCTCGTCCAGGAGTCACTAAAGAAAGACGTATAAAATATGCTCGGGAAATTCTACAAAAGGAAATGTTGCCACATGTTGGTGTCTCTGATTTTTGTGAAACCAAGAAAGCTTATTTTCTGGGTTACATGGTCCATAGACTGCTGTTAGCTGCATTAGGACGTCGTGAACTGGATGACAGAGATCACTATGGAAATAAGCGTTTGGATTTAGCTGGGCCATTACTGGCATTTTTGTTCAGGGGTCTGTTTAAAAATTTGCTTAAAGAAGTAAGAATGTATGCTCAAAAGTTTATTGATAAAGGTAAAGATTTCAATCTTGAATTAGCAATAAAGACAAAAATTATTACTGATGGTTTGAGATATTCTTTAGCTACAGGAAACTGGGGTGATCAGAAGAAAGCTCACCAGGCAAGAGCTGGTGTATCTCAAGTATTAAATAGATTAACATTTGCTTCAACTCTATCACATTTAAGACGTGTTAATTCTCCTATTGGTAGAGATGGTAAATTGGCAAAGCCTCGACAACTTCATAATACTTTGTGGGGTATGATTTGTCCAGCAGAAACACCAGAAGGAGCAGCTGTAGGTTTGGTAAAAAATTTAGCTTTGATGGCTTACATTTCTGTTGGAAGTCAACCATCACCAATATTGGAGTTCTTGGAAGAGTGGTCTATGGAAAATTTGGAAGAAATTGCACCCTCTGCTATTGCTGATTCCACAAAAATATTTGTAAATGGTTGTTGGGTAGGTATCCACCGAGACCCTGAACAATTAATGGCCACTCTACGTAAACTAAGACGTCAGATGGATATTATTGTCTCAGAAGTTAGTATGATAAGAGATATACGAGATAGAGAAATCAGAATATACACTGATGCGGGTAGAATTTGCCGTCCTTTACTTATTGTTGAAAATGGAGCATTACTACTTAAAAAGAAACATATTGATCAACTTAAGGAAAGGGATTACAATAATTACGGTTGGCAGAACCTTGTAGCTAGTGGTGTTGTCGAATACATTGATACATTAGAGGAGGAAACTGTAATGATTGCTATGAGCTCAGATGATTTGGCACAGGTTAAAGAATATGCCTATTGTACTACATACACACATTGTGAAATTCATCCTGCAATGATATTGGGAGTATGTGCTTCAATTATTCCCTTCCCTGATCACAATCAGAGTCCAAGAAACACATACCAAAGTGCTATGGGTAAACAAGCCATGGGAGTTTACATAACAAATTTCCATGTGAGAATGGACACTCTTGCTCATGTTCTGTATTACCCTCACAAACCATTGGTTACTACAAGATCTATGGAATATCTACGGTTCAGAGAGCTACCAGCTGGAATTAATTCAATTGTAGCAATTTTATGTTACACTGGTTATAATCAGGAGGACAGTGTTATTTTGAATGCATCTGCTGTTGAAAGAGGGTTCTTCAGATCTGTTTTTTACCGTTCATACAAAGATTCTGAATCCAAAAAGATAGGTGACCAAGAGGAGCAATTTGAAAAACCAACTCGCCAAACATGTCAGGGAATGAGGAATGCTCTATATGACAAACTAGATGATGATGGGATTATTGCTCCTGGTATAAGAGTATCTGGTGATGATGTTGTAATAGGTAAAACTATTACACTCCCAGAAAATGATGATGAATTAGAAGGCACTACTAAACGTTTCACTAAAAGGGATGCATCTACCTTTTTGCGTAACAGTGAAACTGGTATTGTTGATCAAGTGATGTTGACCTTGAATAGCGAAGGCTACAAATTTTGCAAAATAAGAGTCAGATCTGTTCGAATTCCTCAAATTGGTGACAAATTTGCCTCAAGGCATGGACAAAAAGGAACATGTGGAATCCAATATAGGCAAGAAGATATGCCATTTACTTGTGAGGGACTTACACCTGATATTATTATTAATCCTCATGCTATCCCATCTCGTATGACAATTGGTCACTTGATTGAATGTATTCAAGGCAAAGTGTCTTCTAATAAGGGAGAGATTGGAGATGCCACTCCATTTAATGATGCTGTAAATGTACAAAAGATTTCGTCCCTGTTACAAGAATATGGTTACCACTTGAGAGGTAATGAAGTAATGTATAATGGCCACACTGGACGCAAAATTAATGCTCAGGTGTTTTTGGGACCTACATATTATCAACGTCTAAAACATATGGTTGATGATAAAATTCATTCCCGAGCGAGAGGACCAGTACAGATTCTTGTGAGACAACCAATGGAGGGAAGAGCTCGCGATGGAGGTTTACGTTTTGGGGAAATGGAGCGAGATTGTCAAATTGCACATGGCGCAGCACAATTTTTGAGAGAACGTCTTTTTGAAGTATCTGACCCATATCGCATACATGTATGCAATTTCTGTGGATTGATAGCAATTGCCAATTTAAGAAACAATACATTTGAGTGCAAAGGTTGCAAAAATAAGACGCAAATTTCTCAGATACGATTACCTTATGCTGCTAAATTGTTGTTCCAAGAATTAATGTCTATGAATATCGCTCCAAGATTAATGGTCGTAAATTAAATAAGAAAATAATTACTTAGTCCTAAATGGTTTGTTATCTTTAATAATAGAAATAAATTTTCATAATATAAAATCGGACTTTTATTATCACAAATTACAACATTAAATGCAGCTTACTACAACATTCACAATATAAAATACTCATATCTTTTTAACTTCATATTAAAATAACTTAAGATAATACATATTTTCATAAATGACAGTAAATAATATGTACCTACTAATAGAAACAGTCAAGTATTAAAAACTTATCTGTTTAACACAGTGATGTTAATTTAATATACTAAACGCATTTGCATTAATAAAAAAGGTATAGAGGACAGAAAATCGTCGCGCGGTTTCCTCGAGAACGATAATTGATACCGTTCTCTAGGAAACCGCGCCATACAGCCCAAATAGACAGCGTTCTAGTGACGTCATTCACATTTCACCGCTGTATTGCGGCCGCTGCACGACGGCGCCGCTTTTGGAGGAAACCAGAGATTAAGTTTGGGGCTATGAGTGTGGCAACGCCGTAACGCAGATGTGTGGCACAAATTAACCGAAAAATGAAAATATGCATCTTGTACAATATTTTGCAGTCTTGACTTAAACTTCATCACAGAAAAAAAACTAATTTTATCTTATTGAACACAATAAAATTTTTGAAGCATTCATATTTCCCAACAGAAAATTTCCAATAAAAAGCAAAGACAACCCTGTGCTTTTTTATTACAACTTACAAGTCAAATAAAATGTTTATTGAAAGCTACCTCTAGATTAAAAAAAATAACAGGTAAATGGTAACATTGATATAAAGATTTGTGATGAATAAAACATGAACTTGTGCAAGTATAAAACAATGTATAGAGAGCGTCTACACTGAACAATGAACATATTATATAAAGTCACTAAATAGTAGGAATAATTTAAGTACTTAATATTATTATATTTACTATGTACTTAGTTGACATGATTAAGTGCTTCAATTATAAAGTGTATATTTTCATAATCCACTTAAATAACATACATGGTTTGAAATGCATAAGTCTCAAGTACAGCCCTAAACCAAATTAAAAGGTGCATCCAGACTAGAAGTGACTGACCGGGCACATGGTCAATTTCAATATTGTATGTTGTGATAATTTATGTTCTTATCTACGTTACTTCTGAAATGCCATGACCGTGACTATGACCATGGCAGCCGTGGTCATGATCACGTGTAATCTGGACACAGCTTTAAGTTTGTAATACAGGCCAGGGTTATTATAATATTATGCATCACGTAGCTCGTAGTGAGGTAGCAACGGATTTAAAAAAAGAAGTGAAGTCTTTAAAGTGATTAATTCGGCGCCGGAAGGGCTCTCTGCTCCTGTTCCTCGTCCTTGGGCCGGCTCCACTTGATCATAGTTTCGGGCGACCGATACAGGAACACGAGTTTCGCGAACAGATCCTCCTCCAGAGCCAACTCGAGGGCTTCTCTCACCTTTAAACATAATAAGCATACAAGTTGAATAGATAATAATCAGGTACTACGCTTCATGAAATACACGGCACCCTCTCCCGCTACATACGTCATAGAAATGCGTCTGTGAGTCTGAAGCTGAACTGATTTTAGACATAGGTAGTATATTTTATAATTACAATTAAAAATGTAGGAACATGAAGTATAGTAATATTACCAAGTATATGTCGAGGCAGAGCTGCAGCACGCGGTCGACGTTGGGCAGGTCGTCGAACATGATCTTGGTGTATATCCCGGAGAAGAAGCCGCGCAGCATCCGCGACGCCAGGAATACGAACGTCGTGTACAGCCCGATGATACTGGACACAACAAATCATAGTTTTAGGGTCTTTAAGTTGATGACATTTGACATAAGGACCCCACACGGAGCTTCGCCTGATGGCAGGTCACTTGAATAGGATAGGTTTTTTTAATTTTCGTAAGCACAGTCAACGGGTTTGTGGGAGTCTGGTCTCGGATCTGCCCCCAAACTGTAAAAATAACTTATTTTTCTGTGACTAGCGGCTAAAAGCCCATTTTATGATGATTTTAATGGGTATCTACAGATAATTTTACCACAGGTAAGGCGTTACAAATCTAAGCAAACTCTTCTATTCTCTTTTTTCTTCCAGATAAAATGAACGGTTCATGTAGTAGTATATATTTCGTATACAATATACATACCCTCCTCCTGATATAAAGTTGAGTGTTTCCGGGAACAGTTTGTCGTTGAAAGTGTACATGACTAGCATATTACAGTCGTTCTTAGGTATCGACGCCAGCCTCGTGTCCTGAAAGTCGTTGCAAAATTTTATAATATTGTTACGAATGCGGACACGTAGTGTCATCTAGCGGCAACCCGGCGAAACTATCGTAGAAACACAGACAGCGTAAATCCCCTATTCAATACCAGATGCCGCTAGTTGAATGTTTTTACCTGCGCGCAGGCGCACATTCTCGAAAGGGTTGTTTACGTTTAAAACTTGTTTACGTGTTTGCGCGAACCGGAATTGTCCTCGGAAGTTCGCGAACTTTCTTTTATTCGCCTCGGCCCATATAAATACGCAGGTAGACGGGCCGGGAGTCAGTTTCGAATGAGCGAACATCAAGACGATTTCGAAGTGAGAAACAAGTGACTTAGTGAGTGAACCAGTGATAGCGCTTAGTGTTTGGACATAGCGCTTAGTGTTTGGACTTAGTGCTTAGTGTTTGGACTTAGTGCTTAGTGTTTGGACCTAGTGAGTTGTGTGACCTAAGTGTAGTGTAAATAAAAGTCTTCAAGAGAGTCACCAGGTCTTTCTCTCCGAATCCTCGAACCCTAGCACGTAACAACATAAATTCATTTCATAGTCGTAAATCGTAGTTAGCGTTTCAACACCTTTAAAATATTATCCAAAATAATATTTCTCATATTATATTAGTGTACTATTTTAAATAATAAACAACTCCTTACTTATGTGTAAAATCTCACATGAGATTACCATCATAAGTTTTTGTATTAGTAATGTTCGGCTTTTGTTACTTGAAATAAACAGATTTTTTATTTATTTATTTATTTTTTATTTCATAAATTCTACACCACCATGTAACATTCTACCATACATTCCACCATAAATTCTAGCTATTTTCCCGCACGCAGAGTAATGCCAGGTAAATATGGTAGTAATGCAGTTGACGCGGTGAATGGTGGTTCATGGCGCGGGCGGTAGCGGTCATTGCTATACAAACCGCAAATGACAATTGCCGGATGTTTCTAGTCTTAGAGCGAAATCGTACTTTTTTATTATTCTCATTTCTCGGTTATAACTGAATAAGCAGTCAATTCACTTTGAATTCATAAAAAGTTGGAAAATATTGTACTGATCACCAAGTGACTCTCCGATGAATTTATAATAGTCTGTGTCTTTATGAGAGTTTAATTTTGTTTGTTAACAGAATACGGCGCGAGAATTTTCACATTATCTCCTAGACTAGTAAGGTCAATGACTGCTGGTGCCTTGTTAATCCGTTTATAGGAATGTACCATAAACCTATAATGCATAGACCAACAAAGAGTGCGAGAGAGAAGAAAATCCTTTATGGAATTGTAACAAGATGAAAAGAGAGAGGCAGTCTAATGTGAACTGTAACGACTTTTATTTGACAGGTCGTCACAAGTCGACACGCGTTTTTGTGCCCTTTCGGTATTTGCAATTTATCGTTTAATTCGTTTGTTGTTTTGAACAAATACTATTATATATAACAATGATAACTTGTTCTGTGAGTGATTGCAGTGTAAATCATAGGAATAATCCTGAAAAATATACATTTCACAGGTAATTAATCTTCATGTCCTAATAGGCTACTTGACCTAATTTTTTTCTTCATGCTAATCGCTTCTTAATCATTAATTTTCACGAAATAAACTAATATTTTATTATTTTACACAGTAAAAACCCATAAAAATGTTGATTGAAAAATACGCCTTATAAATGGCGCCGAAAACACTGTCCGCCATAGTGTGACGTCATGCTGTTTGTATTTTAGAGTCTCTTTATTTAACATTTTTTTATGTGCTAAATGTACGAGTCATAAGGTGCCCAAAAATTATAAAAGAATTAAATAAGAAATTAGAAATCATTTGTAATGTTGAAAACTTTTGGAGAAAAGTTTTGGCCATTTCATTTCCCGTCTACAATAAATGGAGATAATATATAAAACTGGTGTTTTATTTGAATTACTCAAGAAAATATATTTTGCAAATCTTTCTAGGCTTATTCTTATTATTTATGTACAAATAAACTTACACATAACGAGCGCGATAAATAAAAGATATTAAATTACGAACATGATGACGTCACATCCAAATCGGAAGTACTGCATAAGCGTTTTAGTCAGTACAAATCATATTTTCATAAAATCATATTTTCAAATCGACTTTATTTATCAATCATAAGCTTTTATTTGATGATAAGGGTGAAATACGGTTTCCTACGCCAAGTTCTACTAGAAATATGCATTTGTTCAATGAAATTGAATATAGGTCAAGTAGCCTATTGCTACGATGTGTTTATTTCTGCTATATTCTGTCTTTAGTTCTGTATTTCAAATAAAATAATATCAATCCTCCCTTTTACTTTCATATTTTGCGTAACTAAAGGTGCTATTGTTCCTAAATTACACAATTTTTGAAGAAACATTTTTCATAAAAAATTTTTACATATACGCTAGTGCTTGAATCAAATTTATCGATATACTTATCGGTATTTAACTATAACATAAAACAAATCTAAAAATGTAATGGGTGTGTAAGAGTATACTGATATATCTTTAATTTAAGAATAAATAATATACTATGTGTGTTGTTTACTTTCAACATTATATTTGCATTTCTAATAATGTAAGGGCTGATTTTTCAGATAACTTTTACCTGAGTAATAAATAACTTTATAACGTGTATATTATTTACCCTTATAAGAACCTCATATCATAACATATCCGACGATTGAAAAATCACCCCAAACGAAAATGTGTATCTATACTTTTCAATCGTCACCTTTTTTCTGTGAAATAAAATAAATACCTAATTTGAAATACAAAATCTGCCAAAGTTGCATATTATTTATTTCTTAAAGAAACTCAGGTAAAATAACTCGAACGGACTATACTATCCATAGTAAAAGATACATCACTAGCACACGCACACATTGACAGATCGAAAATCGTCACGCATTTTCGGGTTGTCAGGTGGTCTATACGACAGTATATTATAAGTCTATGGAATGTACTAAGGTATTATGTGTATAACTGTATATTTTTAGTCTTACCGGCGGCTCGCAGGACTCCTCGACGCGCCAGTACATGGCCTTGCCCTCGCGCTCCAGACGCAACTTCACGTCGCGGTAGTAGCGGCGGTCGTCGTCTTCTAAACCAACAAATCAACAAATCAAACTATCTTCATTTTTTACGTATATTAATCTCGTAGCCTTCGTTTCTGGATAATATTATAAGATTTTTTATAGAATAGGGCCCACCAACCTTTTCGAAAGTTGCGTTTATTTTGTAAAAGAAGCGTCATATTATGATATTATGTAAATTATAAATGTTATACCACAAACAGGCTTCAATTTCTGTCTCGGGAATGTACTTTCTTTTTTTGCCGTAATTCTTAAAAATAAATAATGACACTATTAATAATAATTTTGATTTTTTGTAAATATCTACTTATATAATTAAACTTGCCAACATTTCATTTGCATAGTATAATAGTTGAAATTTTAACGAGGAAAACCAAAATAAGACTTTTAGATCTAATTTAATACCTCATAATCAAGCAAATCATTTGTAAACTAAAAGTACTGAAGCTTTGAACATGTAAAAAATTGACAAAATATAGTTTTCTTTTCCGCGTGGCTGAAGACACAGATGCGCCATACGATGTCATCTAATCGTATGGCGTTGGGCACTGATCAGTGTCACGTTATTTTTGATCAACGCCACAGCTAGAATTTAGCAAAATTAGACATCGCAACGAATCGGTTAAGGCAAAACTAGGGAGTTGATTTAAAAAATTATGTCTTTATAGATGTAAAAATTTATTGATTACCTTCTCCAAATTGAGGCATCAGTTGGTAGGCTGGCTTCGTCGTCCCCTTGTTAAAAACTTTAATAAACTTCGGGAACAAAGTCTTTACAGTTATCCTGAAAAAATTTGGTTTAGTGAAATTAGTACTATAATACATATACATATACAGGGTGCAATAATTACACCTTCCTGCCAAATTTTAATATATTGATCCTTGTTAAAAATAAAAATACACGTATTTTTTCTTTTATAATCACTCATGAGACCCCCCCCCCTCCCCCGCGTTACCCCCGGTTATTCCCCCGCGCCATGAGGGGGAGTGGTGGGACATACCAGGCGTCGTCTGGGGCGGTGCCGTTGAGCAGGCGGAGCAGCGTTGCGCGGTCGGCGGCGGCGTCGATGGGCACCTCACGGTGGTCCTCGATCGTGGGCGGGTTCTGCGCCGTCGTGCTCGGGTGCGTTATCACGTACGTGAACTTCACCAGGAGACTCGACTCTGAAATTATACCACAGACTTATAGTTAATGTAAATATAGTAGTAGCCAGTAGGTAATTAAAAAACCTGTCTGAATTTTGATATTAATACCAAAATTCAGACAGGTATTTTTACCCTCAGTAATTACTGAGAGTATTTGTTATAAAATTACACCGAATCAACACATTTTATTTCAACTTTCTATCCATTGATAAGATCTCTTTGTAACACGATATAAGAACCTTCTATTTTAATGTGTGAGTAGAGTGGGAGTAGAGCCCACGTTGCTCCGTTGAAAACATCAATGGCTTATGAAGATAATACCATCGAAGAAGTTTTTGAAGTTGATTTCTATGCTTAGTCGTGATCTGTAGGGCTAGCCTAGCACGAATCACTATCGAAAAAACATTCGTATCGTTAACGTAAGCATTTTGTATGGAAACTTGAACAGCGCCTCTGGTGTGCGTAAATGAAACTAATTTCCCGAGCACGAACACTTAGACGTAAGTTTCGTATCGTCATCGTATCGAATACGCAACGTAACTTGAGCCGTTTGTATGGAGATAGCTAGCACGAAGGCAAAAAATGACGTATAGTATCGTAATTGTCGAAGGCTGGCTTGCGAGTTTCTCGCATGTTTATTCACTTACAAAATTTCAGTGACAAAACTTTCGTCAGAGTAAATTTAGAGAATAAAATAGTAATTTAAGTGATTTTCTTGGTTTATTTGGTGAGAAAATGCTTAGGTTAAGACGAAGCACCCCACGGCGTAGTACAATGTATTATTATCTTGCGGCGCGATTGATTTTTGAAAGTAGAAATGTACCAAGAGAAACAAGGCCAGTGATGCATAAGACAATATTTTTTGAAATAAAAAAACTACGTATTTAATTTACTATAACAACTAGATGATGCCCGCAACTCCGTTGCGCCAAAACTCGTTTATCGCGCGGGAACCGTGCATTTTTCCGGGACAAAAAGTATCCTATGTTCTTTCCCGGGACTCAAAGCATTCCCATGCCAAATTTCAGCAAAATCGGTTCAGTGGTTTGCGCGTGAAGAGGTAACAGATACACAGACAGACAGACAGACACACTTTCGCATTTATAATATTAGTAGGTATGGATTACAGAGAAATATCAAGGAGAGCTCGTCTCATATAAAAATATGGCGAATATTGATACTCAGAACCTAAGTGACACGGAATTTAAAAATAGATTTCGTCTCAGTAAGGAAGCATTTTTATACTTACGTCGCGTATTTAAAAGAAAAATCCAGTCTAAGATCAAGTAAAAAGATCAGCCTGAAACATAAAGTAACCATAAAGCGGCTGGCTGGTTCTCATTTCCAGAACGTTTTAGAAGTTAATTAAATAATTTCAAAACTTTTCAGAAATCATAACATTCACAACACAAGTCCACTTCAAAACAAATGTTAACCTTGAATGAGCTTCGAGTTACCAAAAATGTCAAGTGTGACGCGTCGTTCGTTTAGGAATACAGTCTCACACCAAACATCGTTATAGTTATAAATTGTATTAATAAATACCATTTATCTTTATGAATATTAACTTTTACTGCAGTTTCTTCATAATGCGTCATAATTTGAATAGATTTTATGTTTTAAGTGCCCTAAAATCACAATGTTTTTAATTAATTAAACACGTATTTAGTTTTTGAACGAAATGTTCATTCAATTTTACTACCATTCGTTCTATTTCGCTCACTCATATTTACGTTGGTGTGACGTCACTAACGTTATCGTATCGAGGTCTCGATACTATTTCGAAAGTGCTTCGTGCTTCCGACTTAAGTTGTATAACGTTATCGTATCGACAACTCGATACGTTTGCGATACGAAACCTACGATTTTTCGTGCTAGCCCTACTGTAAGCTGGGCTTGACGTAACGCGACCGAATTACGTAGATCTGCGTTCTTGCTATTGATGGTGTAATAGATGTTACTGACTAGATCGGGCCTCCTGCTCGAGCCGCGCGAGCTCCGGCGGCGAGATGACCCACTCCATGGTGGAGTTGGGGTTGATGGTGACGACGGCGACGTCGTTGTACATGTAGTTGGAGAGGAACGTCTGCGCCGTGCGGTCGCGCAGGTACAGGTTGCTCAGCTGCAGGTACTCCTGTTCCGTGTACCTGTCGTGTTACACAATTATACAGGGTGTAACAAAACACAGTGATAATACTTTAAAGGGTTTGTATGTGTCCCTTGTATAGAGTTTAGTACTTTCACACTAAACTTATACAAACTTACACGCAGCACTGAAATAACATTTTTTTACGATTTGTAAAGGCAAGCGCTCGAGTGTCATGAACTTTTCCATACAAAAGCAAAAAAAAAAACTCTTTCAGCGCTACTACTTTCACAGTAAATTCTTTATAGGAGACCTATACAGACCCAAGTATTATCACTTAATTTTATCAATTATCATTCATACTGACATTATAAATGCGAAAGTGTGTCTATACGACCGATTTTGCTGGGTATAGAGATACTTTGAGGCTCAATATAGGATACTTTCTATACCAGAAAAATGTACGGCTCCCGCGCGATTAGAATTGTATTAAGTTAAAAGTGCTTACACGTCGATGTTGTGCGACTGTGCTGACATCTGGTATACGGGCAGGAACGGTCCTATACGAATGTTGACGGTCACATCAGTGGGCGGATTTGGTTTTCCAACCTAAAACACAAATTAATAAAAAATCTTGGTTTTGCAATATACCCGCATCAAAGTTACAATCTATGAAGTTTTTTAAATATTCCTGATCTCTAAATCAAGGAATCTGTGCTTCTAATAACTGCAGGCCTAGACTAGACCCTTTAAATAAGTTGCATTCCGTAATTATTTCTACAGCAGAGTAAAAAGTAAAAATGTTCTGGATTTAATATAACCAATGCCTATGTCACTTAGGAATGAGTTATGTCAAATCCAAAACATTGTTGATTTCATCTTCACTGTTAAAATTATTATCAAATGCAATTCGTCTTGCCTTGCCTTGATGGTTTACTTCAATTTATTGTGGATTTATTATATTGCATAGCTTTTATCGCGGGCTTTGAGCGCGGAGACCGAATCAAAAAAATCCGTAACGAAAACACCTAACATTCATCTAACGTCGTATCAGTTCGCAGACTTCGAAATTAGAATCGGGGTGTGGTGCTCGCCGCACCCACCGGCACAGCGTTGCCGCTTTGCTGTTTTTTTTTAAATTTATTGGAATCCGAAAACGAGTCCTTTGCTCCAAAAAAAAATACAATATAAAAAATTACATTTGCTGTGCCTGTTGGTGCGACGTTGCCAGACTTCGGTACGGTATTGTGTGCGTGCGACTAGAGGTATGCGGATTGTAATCGCATAAGTTTATAAAAATTCTATGCAATAGCTTTACCGCAGCAGTCCCCGAGTGCCACATATTTTTAGGGTTCCGTACCCAAAGGGTAAAAACGGGACCCTATTACTTAGACTTCGTTGTCTGTCCGTCTGTCTGTCTGTCTCCAGGCTGTAACTCAAGAACGATAATAGTTAGAGAGTTGAAATTTTCACAGATTATGTATATCTGTTGCCGCTCAACAACAAATACTAAAGACGAAATAAAATTAATATTTAAGGGGGCTCCCATACAACAGTGATATTTTTGGCCTTTTTTGCTCTATATCAATAATGGCAACACTTACGTACTTGAATTTTTATCAAATTTTGCTCTATCTTCACGCCGCGCGGCTGCGGGAACTTGTCCCCCACGTACCGCGAACACTGCTCAAACACTTATCGAGTTCCCGAAGGCGAAAAAGACGAGCGGGAACCAGATGATGGCGATGACGAAGGCGAGCACGCCGCCGCCCAGCATGTACTTGGACACGCTCGACTTCTTCGCCCGCGCGGCTGCGGGAACTTGTCCTCCACGTACCGCGAACACTGCTCAAACACTTATCGAGTTCCCGAAGGCGAAGAAGACGAGCGGGAACCAGATGATGGCGATGACGAAGGCGAGCACGCCGCCGCTCAGCATGTACTTGGACACGCTCGACTTCTTCGCGCCGCGCGGCTACGGGAACTTGTCCTCCACGTACCGCGAACACTGCTCAAACACTTACCGAGTTCCCGAAGGCGAAGAAGACGAGCGGGAACCAGATGATGGCGATGATGAAGGCGAGCACGCCGCCGCCCAACATGTACTTGGACACGCTCGACTTCTTCGCCCGCGCGGCTGCGGGAACTTGTCCTCCACGTACCGCGAACACTGCTCAAACATTTACCGAGTTCCCGAAGGCGAAGAAGACGAGCGGGAACCAGATGATTGCGATGACGAAGGCGAGCACGCCGCCGCCCAGCATGTACTTGGACACGCTCGACTTCTTCGCGCCGCGCGGCTGCGGGAACTTGTCCTCCACGTACCGCGAACACTGCTCAAACGACGCGATTTTTACTAACTGGCTCTTTGCGGGCCCTAGACGAGCAATTTGATAGCGTAATATCACGTATTGCGTAATATTATTGACCGTCTAGGGATGATATTGAACATCGCGCGCCTTCCATCTAATTGTCAAATAAACTGTTCAATAAAATTGCAACGTGATATTGCACAATACAATTGATCGTCTAGGGGCCGGCTTAGATAAATTTGCTTTTCAAATTAAAAAGCTCTTAGATTCTGAGTTTACAAAACATGACCTTGAGAATCAAACTTTATTTATGTAAACAATATAATTATTGAAGACAATTCGAGTAAAAGTAGGAATATTACTTTCAGATCTCTAGCAAACTGTTTTATGTTAAGTAAAAAACTTCATCATAGTCATTGGATGTTATATGTTATGTTTTATGTAACAGTAGTTTAAACTTCGAAAAAATTAGAATAATTTTTAGAATAAAGAAATTTCTAAGGGGAGTATTTAAACATTTACTCACTTTTAGCAGGAAGACGCTGGCAAATATATCCTCCATTTTGAGCCAGTCCATGAGTGTCATAGAAGTGTCCGTCCATATCCAGTCCATGAGAGTTCGCAGCTCGAATAGGAATGGTACTGCCATAAACCTGTGTTAGAATATTATGATCACTATTATTCGTAAGATATTTAGCACCGGTATGGGTTATTGCTGATTGCTTGTCAATGTATCTTTCTCTTTCATTACTAGAAACTAAAAGAGACAACATTAATTTTAGCCAATTTTAACTCAGAGTGACGAACGTGAGGCTTAAAATATCTTAGCCGGCCCCTACACAAGCAATTTTATTGACAATATCACGCTTCAATTTTATTGAACAGTTTATTTGACAATTTTAGATTGAAGGCGCGCGATGTTAAATATCAACCCTAGACGGTCAATAATATTACGCAATACGTGATATTGACAATAAAATTGCTCGTGTAGGGGCCGGCTTACACAAGTTCAGATAATTCTTGGAGATTTGGACATAACAAAAACTTTGTTTATGAGAAAACTCATCTAGTTGGCTTATCTTACAGGTATGTCCAACAATATGCTATAAATGCGTAAACGTACCCTCTGAAGCAGATCATGTTGAGGAAGCGGTAGGACTTGCAGAGAAAGTTGCCGATGATGCGGCGCGGGTAGCCGCAGCGGATCTGGTACGCCGACAGCAGCAGGTACACGCACTTCACCATGTACCACATCGGCGGCGGCAGCAGCGCGTTGAATTTACTAGGAGATAATAATATGTACGTATTTTTTGTTACGATGTGTAGAGCTTAACGTTTCGATTTGTGAGTTACGTAACAGTCCTTACAAAGCGATATATACATATATATTTTTAGCTTATTAGGGCCTGTTTCACAACTTCCTGATAAAGTGCCGAATAGACTATTCACAACTTTTTTGACAGATTCTGCATACTTCATCTGTCAAGTTAAGTGGTGGATAGCCTATTCGGCACTTATCAGGTACCTAGTAGTGAAACAGGCCTTTAGTGTCGTATTTAAATGGAAAAGATTTTGCTAAATCAAGTACTCGTATCAAGTGCAACAACTGTCTTACCGTTCCGTAATGAATGGCAACACGAAGAACATCCATATATGCACGCCGACGATGAGTATGTACTGGAAGAGGATCTTGCCGAGCATGAACTTGCGCAGGTAGAGCGCGCGGTCCACCACGATCAGGCCGAACTGCAGGATCAGCATCACCAGGAACGGGATCGGCACCTTGTTCTCCTCTAAATACGTCTGCACGCCGCCGTCGCCTTGGTGCGTCTGAAAGAACGTTGTCCTTAAATAATGAAGACTTTAGTGGAAGAACAATTTTTTGCATAAATTGAGGCTTTAGGGTCCGGTGAATGATTTGAAATAAAAAGCTGTGTGATTGTCATTTTATGTATAGCCAGATATATTAACCAGATGATAAAGTAGGTAAGATACAAAGTCTGCTCAAGTAATAAGGTAAAAAATTAGTAATTGTCCTTATGTTATAAAATGTTAGTTATCTGCTTCTTCCCCTCACGTCTTTAATTAATTGTAAAGGTTTCGAGTTTGAAGTCACGATTCACTATGCAAGGTAACAAGCAACAGAATGTAGCTGTGTATACATTATACAACTAGATGACACCCGCAACTTCGTCGCGCCAAAATTACTTTACCACGCGAGAACCGTACATTTTTCCGAGATCAAAATTGTCTTTTCCCAGGACTCAAAGTGTATCCGTACTAAACTTTAGCAAAATCGTTTCAGTGGTTTGGGCGTGAATAGGTAACAGATAGACAGACGGACAGACAGACAGACACACCTTACATTTATAATATTAGTATGGATACCAGATATGAATTATGATGTATTACATACTGCAACCAGACATGTTGCCTGTTCTTAGTAATTGTGGATGATTTACACACCACAGTAGCGGGTGCTAGACTATCACTGAATCGATGTCACATCCTTGGTTCAATCCAGTTCTGGATGAAGCTGGCGTCCGCTTTTGCACTCACCCCGAAGGCCGCGAAGCCGAATATGACAACGAGGAAGTTGAGGAAGTCGCAGAGGAACATGTAGGCGTAGATGTCGGCCGTGACGCGCGCGCCCGGCGCCAGCATGCGCATGAAGAACCGCCGCGTCGGTCGCAGATACCGCTTCACACTGTACACGAAACACATTGCATTTACTAGTTTACGTAAAGGAAATAAGTTCGACAATATACATATTATATAAGTTCTATGGTTCTATCAAGTTTGTACCTATTTGTATTTGGATTACTTCCCTAATTCTTCTAATAAAATAACACAACGGATAACCAACACCAATGGATTGTCTCGAGTGACTTTCGTATTAGTGCTTGTTCAGACACAGCGGGAACCGCGCGGCTAAACCGCTCGCAGCTTATTACCATGGCGTTGTACTACAGCGTTCACACTTAACCACTCGGTTTCTGCACGGGAACCACGCGGTTCCCACTGTGTCTGAAGAAGCACTTAGAAAAGACTGCAATTGCATACAAATTACCCGCTGTCTAAATATAAACAGAATTAAATCAATAGTGAACTTACGACAGCAATAACATTTGAGGATAATGTTTGTAGTTGTCCTCGAGGTTTGTCGTCACTGCGATTATGGGTTCTTGGTCGTCGTTAACTCTGAAATTGTTGTTTGGTACACGTTTACCCATGTCACTTAGGTTCACAAGCGCCAGCCTGAGTTACAGTTAATTGTGAAATAAATAATAAAATATCTCTTTCATTCTTCGTATTTATGAAAAAGAAAGCATGATAATATCACAAAAGATTATTATCAACTCAGACTGGCGCAAGTGATACACATAACAAAATATGTGTTAAAAGTACCGCAATAGCTAGGCTGCTTGAAAAAAACGTAAAGGTTAGGTATTAATTTTCACTGTACTCTATATTTAGGGCCCCCGCTACTATATGTGCAATGTGTGCAATGCACACGGGCGCCATCCTCTAGGGGCGCCAAATCGCCATCTTTAGGGGCGCCAAAACCAAGGACCCAAAAATTTGCCTAAAGGGGTGCCAAAATCCTTTTTTTGCATACAGGCGCCAGTAACCCTTACGGGAGTCCTGTTAATATTCATAGTCTAGTAATGGTTCAGGTTTTTAGACATATTTTATACTTACTTGTAAGCATGCAATTAATAAATACTATGTGTATTTACAATGTTTTGAAGGCAGTAGGTACCTTATCATTAAACGGTATACTGTATAAATTATACGTTGTCAAAATATGAAAAGATAAAAAAATATTATACAAGTATCCATGTTTATACCAAAAGCATCTCTGTGTATTTGCTGAAATACTAAAAATAAATGAGATATTATACTATTTTTATAGCTGTTGATGACAAAATTATTTGTGTTGTAAAATGTTATTGTGTATATACAAATTACAGTCTCTTGTTTTATTCATTTGCGAGCTATTGTTGAGGCTGTGGAAATATTACTTCGAATAATAAGTTGATTGTGTATATCGTATGTATATTATGACTAGTTGTAGTTTTATATATGCAGTTTGTGACATGCTCTAAAGTATTTGATCTAAACCTAAAAATTGTTTTAAAGGTGCCAATCGATTTTTCACTGACCTTAATATTTTACTTTTTAAATATTTGAATGCCGGTCTGAGCGCTTTAACTACCGATCTGAACGCATTTACTACCGTTCCGAACGCATTTACGACTGTTCCGAATGCTTTTCTGTTAAATAAATTGTGAGTTAATGTGATGTTTAAAAACTAGGGTGTGTTCAATGTTTAGTCAATGAATCGTACGAACGACGAAAATAGTTCCTCTCACATATTTTCCAATTATCGTCTTTGTAACGCACACAAAATGGCGGCACACTAAAGGCCGGTTGCCGGATAGAGAGAAATCTCGCCCTGTAGTCCTAATATCTTTCACTCGCACACATGAAAGAGGCGAGCAGCTTTATGTAAATGACTGAATTTCTTTCCAATCCAGTGACCGAATTTTTCAACCGCAAAACTTGATTTCTTACTAGAAACATTTAACAGAGAAGTAGACTATATTATTGCGGATGTGGTAAAATCGTTACCAAGAATGCAAATGGAAGAGAGACATGTAAGTACTAATCAAGAGGCCAAACGCGCTTGACTTAATTTCTTATTACACTGTCATATTTTTAATAATGTTCAAAAGACAGTAGAAAATGAATTTCTTACTTATAATGGTCGTCTTCTGGTAGTTTGGACGGGCCGGGTTCGTCGTCAATACCCGAGGCTCCGTTTAGCATCAGCTGCTGGTTATCTCCATCCGGCTCCCTGTTCGAAGCCGGCGGACTACCGTCAGGATGTTCCCTGGTAAAATAATAATAACCAATGTAGTAAATTGTTACTAAGTTACAGCATATAACGTATACACAATTAATAATACTTACGGTCGCACTCAGAGATATTATGATTACTTAACTTAAAATTAATGAGGATTTTGATATAAACACTACATTTAATACTTATAGTTTGTCAAAGCTCAAACTCTATATTTAGTTGAAGTTAAGTAAAAATTTAAGGCATCAAGTGCGGCGGTTATATTCAATATATTATCTTAGCAACAATCTAAATACATCTACATTACGATATAGAAATAATAATTACAGAAGAAATCGTTTTGAAAACAATACTGAGCCATATCCACACTACCTAGCTACAGCTTACAAAAACAATTCTAACCATTTAATTCCACCTATACTACCCAAATACGTCAAATAATAAAATAAGTAAGTACGTTGGTTGTCGGAATAGCAGATAGTTTAACAACTCTAGCGCAAGTTGGAGAAGCGTCTGCGGTGAAAACGTATATGGCGAGGGTTGCTCCTCATTCGTCTCTTCTTCCGGCAGCACCATCACAGAGTGGAACATTTCAGCAGAAACCGTACTTGAGTATATGTGCCTCAACGCTTCCCGTTGGAATGTGTCACGTGACATCACTCTTCTCTGGTGATAACTGTCTGTCCGCACACATGTATGCCTTAATTTAAATGCATTTTATATACCAGTTTCACCGACGCCTCTTTGGTTGAATATCATGACTTCTCTTTCATGTATATGATAAATGAGAAACATGTTATTAAATATAAAATAAATTTTTATAAATCGTGTAAACCCTTTTCGCCTACTTACTTTCGTTGTATTATAGTACTCACGGACTAGTCCCCTCGTGTAGTTGAACATATTTCTTGCCAACTTCGGCCGATTTTCCCTCCACAAGCATCTGTGTGTCCTCCGGGCTTAGACTATACTCCATATCTTCCTGCAACTCCAACTCTGGGGTTGCCTCCTTCCATAGACCCAACGATTTCAGCATAAATCTGCAAACGATACGCCATTATTAAACTGAGATATTATAATGAAAACACACAAAATGTTAATGAAAATATACAACATACTTACATACTTCTTACTTACTTACTCTTTCAGCGCTGCTACTTTCACAGCGAACTATATTATACTATACTGTATACAGCATGACTGGTGAGACACGACTGATACTTAAGGAGAGTATTCAGTACTCGATTCTCATTATAATTATAATTAAAATTAGGTACTTAATTTTTGACCAAATTTCCCTTTAAACAAATGAATCATGGACACTTAGTAAATGACTATGCGGCCGGCGCGGCGGCATGCGCTCCGCGCCGCGCGCTACCCCTCCCGCGCGCGGTGTCCATGCGTTGGGTAAATAATTATTTAACTTTAAGCTACATTTACTCAGTGATCAATTGATATTATTTTTTTCAACTAATATAATAGCCAAATATCACGTCCTCGAGTATTGAACATGTCTCACCAGTCACCAGTCATGCTGTATAGGGGACCCATGCACACCCTAAAGTATTATCACTTAGATTTCTTACACCTGTATATATCTAGCTATGTTAAAACTTCTATGGTACTTACAAGTTTAGTAGTCACACTATCTATTTTAGTTGTGATAATACACAGATAAAGGTACTTCCAATATTCCAAAGAAAAAACTAACCTGTGCAAGAATATAATGAGCAGCAGCAGCAGGTCGTAGAGGGCGTAGTTGTGTTTCCGCTCAATGCCGATGATGCGCGGCGCGGTGAAGGGATTGTTCGCCGGCACTGCCTTGATGTTCCACGGCAGTATTTCAAATTGGAACATGCTCTTGATAAGAACTATAACCTGAAAAAAGCAAACCTCATCATAGCATGTAAAAAACAAACAGTTATCAAATTAGATGCAACGTCCGCTGTCGAAAGCGCTACTACTGACAAACGGTGATAACTGATAATATTTGATACTACACAATTCAAAGATCTACTCACCGAGTAGTCAATATTTATTTCTACCATTGCACGCCGCGGCTAAACCAAAAAGTATTCAAAATATTTTAATCTTAAGCCTTACCTCTGTGTAAGCGATAAGTGTGACCCAGAAGGTTTTGGTAGGCCGCGGAATGGACAGCGTACCCCACAGGAATACCATCAGCGGCAGAGGAATTGAGAGGATTGTTGCCGATTGTATCTGAAAAAAAAATAAAGTCACATGAATGGATTAGATTAGACTATGAATATAATTTGCTGTTGGCTTAAAACATCCACCTTTAAGGTATAGCCAGTTTCACTTGATAGCGTTGTAATCAACAAATCTAATTATTGTATCACATAAGCCTTCATCTCAGCCCGAAAAACAAAACCCTTTTTCTGTCTCAGTCGGAAAAATATAATAAAGACGATTTACCTGATTAATGAAGACCATGAGATAGCAAACGATGTCCGTGTGCGCAAGAATAGCGTACCACAGCGCGTACAGAAGGTGCAGCAGCGGCGACTTGCCCTGTTTGAACATCGACTCGTCTTGCTCCTCTAGAGTCGACACGTCTTTGCTGAAATGTTATAATATAATCATTATAATATTATAATATTAATAATCAAATGCTGCTAAAATACTACCTTTTGGCTTGATGTTAACGACCAATAGCAACGAAACAAGTCTATGACGAATAAAACCACTGCCGCGTAACACAGTTCCAAAAGGCCGCATGTTACCAGCATTTTCATTAATATTTTGTATCGAAAATATAAGTGATAGGAACTTTAGAACACCAACTCGGACGCTTCAGTCTCCGACGATGTTAAAAATTGCTCGTAAAATGAAACATCGACGATCGAAGCGTCATAATTGCTCATAAAAATGTAGTAACATTCATTTATAAAAAGGAGTACACGAAATTACTTAACATACGTGCAAATTGACAAAAAGCTTTTACCTGTTTTCAAGAACCTTATAAACTAAGGCATATAAGTACCAACCGACGTACAAAAATAAAATCAAGCTACATCCATAACAGTGATGATTGTTATAACAAGCGTGTGCAAGCGACGCGACGACACTATTATTCTGAACGTACCCTGCATCATGGTTGTGATGCTCTACCTTTTTTTTTATAAAAATCAGTACGTTGATTCTGCTAAATAATCTTAAAACATGACAGGTTCGATATAGTTTTAAGGCAGTCTCATTATGGTAGACTAAAATATTATATTCTCACAAAATTTCAAATGTTTAAATTCCAAAAGTCAGACATTCGACCTGAAAAGTTTTATTTTGCTATTTGATAGGATCCAGACCCGATCGGAACAGTATTTCTTTTGAACGTAATCACAGCAAGTGGCTACAGCGTACGTTCAAAATGCGAGACAGGCAGAACCTTGCGGTGGTGTGCAAGCTATAGACGCTCTCGGGGTCGGAGCTGTCCTCCGAGGACGACGGGGATGGCGGGCGAGACGGGCGGGGCGAGGCGCAGGGCGAGGCGTGGGGCGTGGCGCGGAGGGAGGGGGAAACGTCCAGCCCCCTTTCCATACTCGGCGCCAGTATACGGATCGCCGGCACGCTTATTTGACTAAATTTACGGCTGCAAACACCCCGCGTTTCAATTTACGACTACCATTTGTATGAATGTCGTGGAGTGTGACCCGGAAAATATATCCGTGTGTTAAATGTTGACAAATTCATTAATCTATTTTCTTAACTTCTATCAAAAACATATGTTTTTGTAAATACAATAAATAATCATGTGTTTGTGACTGTGAGTAAATATAATTATATGACTGAGTCTGTCAGTGTAAGCAGATGTGTAATACCAACCCCATCTCCAGCTCAGGCAGATTGTTATCGCTAGTGTGCTCCTCTTCCCTATTCATGGAGGAAGCATGCAAGTACAAATCACTATTTGCTACATTTCAATTTACTAATAAAATCGTAAAAAATAATAACACTACAAAACCAAGAACCCAACTATTCAAAGAACATGTAAGACTAGCTAAGCTTCGTTCGATGATATGCCATAAAACTATTAAGCTCTCAGTAGTCTATACTCTAAGTACCAATTTTAAAGCAAAACTAATCTTTATAAGAAGGTAAAATACTCACTGATGTACTGAAGTCGCGGGCAGGGGTTCCCAAATCATTTGCGAACCCTCCCTGATACCGATGCCGAAGCCTTCCTTTTCCTGTAAAGAGATCTATTATTATTAATCGTCGCACAATCATAATAAATTAAAAAGAAAAAAAAAACAATACAGAAGCAGAATGTCTTTTTGATTATATTATGTCGGCATGTTTTTATAAAATTACCTTTAGGATTTTCTTCTCCACAGAGAGCGTGCGGGACACGTATCGGTAGTCCCGGGAGTACCTCATGATATGTCTCGTCAGCGAAACAAGAATACTTGATATGAACGCGCTAGCTGTCTCCATGTGTGCTTTCATCTTGTCGATGAACGTTTCGTCCTCTGAAAATTTATTTCCACGAAATATTAAAAATTATTTATTCAGACGAAATAGATGGCGCCACTTTGGGCCTACCGCCTACGTAATTTGGTATCTTTATATCAAACCCAGCCGACAATTCACGAGTGAATCACGACTAACATTAATCCTTCGATCGCGGATTCTTGGAAATCTATTGTTATTCTATTGCAGTTGTCGCGGTCACCGGTGTGCCTATGGGGATTGATAGATATGATATAACTCAGCCAAATGACGTAGGCCCGACATCTGCCTATGAATCAATTTCATTGATGGTACTTAAACAAGAATCGGTCAAGTGCGAGTCGGACTCGCACACGAAGGGTTCCGTACCGATATAGAACACAAAATATAGACCAAAAATTGTGTTTTTTGTACGGTAAATTTAATTTTAATTTTATTTAAATATCGTTATTAATAATTATTAAAGTACACATACATAATATATTTAAGGCCTTTGTGAAAATTTCAAGTGCCTACCTGTTGCCATTATTGATATCGTGTAAAAAAGGCCGAAAAATTGTTGTATGGCAGCCCTCCTTAAATATTAATATTATTTTGTTTTTAGTATATTTGTTGTTATAGCGGCAACAGATATACACAATCTGTGAAAATTTCAGAAGTCTAGCTATAGCGGTTCTTGAGATACAGCCTGGCGACAGACAGTCAGAGAGACGGTCAGACATCGAAGTAATAGGGTCCCGTTTTTACCCTTTGGGTACGGAACCCTAAAAACAAGAAAATCTACCTGGAGGCGGTGCGAAGTCATCGATTTCGGAGGAGGGGCCGGCGCGGCTGCGGTCCGTCACCGTGACGTCACCGTCAGCGTCACCGCGCGACAACACCGACCGTGACTGCGAACATTTTACTGTTTAGTTATAATGATACAAATAATAACGGCGTGTATTACAGACGTAAATTATATAAGAACTAAGCAACATTGTACTACGTGTCTTGTAATACTTAATATACAAATAAGTTTTTAGATGAACAACCATTTCCGTATTGTCACAAACATACAAAGACTGATTTAACAAGTGTATAATTTACATCTGTAATTATAGCCACGTTCATTCAAGAAAAATAATATTGTTAATAAAGATAGTTTTTCATCATTATTCTATTAGGTGAAAAGAAAATGAAACTTAATAAATTAAAATTTGAATAATGTTAAATTTCATCTAATTATCAAATACATAAAGTACTTAATAAAAATGCTGTCTAAATCATATTCAATAAAAAAAAGAAAAATTAATAAAAAGTATTAATTCATACTAATAACGATGTTTTAAAGAAGTATATGAAACCTAAAGCTAAATAAATAAAATAAAAACACAAAAATAAACACAAATCAACATAAAACAAAAACAAGACAGTTAAGTAAAGTGCAGAACAAAGCCAAGCATGCACCAAAATATTATTTTCATGAACAACTTACCAGTCGTAAAAAATTCTAGGTAGTAGCTACCTACCACTTGAGTAACTCACTCAAATGTAATGTGTAGGAAGGTATATAATGAGTATGCATGATTTATAAAAAGTGTCATTTAGATTCCAAATAACTGTTTTCAATTTTGTCAAAACTGTGCAGTGTTTCCCTAATCGGTTGTTATGTTGTATTATATTCCCTTTGTTACCAGTTATCAGTCTAGTAAGTCTAGTTGAGTGCCAACGCAAATTTCTTACTACTACATATTTTACCATAACAATAAAACTTTGCCATAAAGCATTATAATTTATAACCATAAAACTTTGTATTACCTATGTCCAATATTGTGCTATATAACGACTTTTATTTCGTGTATGAAACACGAAAGTCGCGAAAAGACTGAAGTCTATGTAATTGTAAAATAACTTAATTGTATAGTGTTTCTGTGTTGTGAGTGTACCTTAGCCGGCGTGCAGAATGAAGGGGGACGCAGCGCCGGCGCGGACGCACGGCGGAGCGACACCGCACGACGCAGGTCCGTACGTATCGCCGTTGACACCAGCTAACGCGTTACGTGCACACATATTCGTTGTTTACTGACCTTTATTTTACAAAACTGATTACGCTTTTAACAATAGCAAGTATTTAAAAAATGTGGTCTGTAGAAATAGTCTACTGTGGGAACGTCGTCAGTTTTGTACTGTTTATGTTAAAAGAACAACACGCAGTAAACAGCGAACATGTCGGTAAAACATGTTATGGCAACTGGCAAGGCATATTAGTCACCTCAAGCTACCATCACACCGCATGGCCACATGGTGCAATCAATCTGCGACAACCCACTCCCACAAACAGCCAAATATTCAAGCCAAATATAATAATTGTGATCCCAATTGTCATATTTTAAGAAACACATTGTTTACTTGTATTTCCACAAATAAAGTTATAAAGGTATTAAAATTAATTATCAGCTGACCTCACCCTGAACCACTCCTGTAATATAGAATTAGAAATTTGGACGCTAGCCACATATCTCATTAGCAAGTTTTTATTATGCTTGAGAAAAATGTCGATTGATAGTAGGTAAGTCATGTCGACTATACTTTATGAATCAATAAAATCTGTACTTACATGTTTAACAGTCTTAAAAGTATCTTTATATGTTATGGTTATCTTTCGTATGTCAGATCTAACTGTAAGTAGTGACTGGGCAATGATATGGAATGTTGCTTGTCATGAAAAAGCTTTGAATCAGTTAGTTAGAATCAGTAGGTCTAGAAAATATTACTGTCTAGAATATATAAACGTTTCATGCTCCAACGATAGACATAAGTTACAGTAATTCTAAGTCACAGTAAGTCTAGTCATTCTATGACATGCAATTGTATATTTAAGAAAATACTGCTTACATTTTTTAAATATTACTCTAACTATCCTACCTACACGTAAGAATACTCTTATTTCATACCCAACCTAAATATTTACCCAAGGCCACGATGCTTTTTCATCAAATATCAACTTACCTTTCCGAAGCCCAGTTCCTTGGGAATATTTTCTTCGTCGGAGCTCGACTCGTCGTCTTTCATGTGCAGCTCAGTGTCGTCGAACTCGTCAAACATATAGTAATCACCGGAACGCACCGCTGTTTATAAGAAAAAAGTGTTTTAGAACCAGTCATTGCAAAAAACATATTCACAAGCATGCTTAAAATATTTACAGCTTTATTATTGGACATATCTGATTATGCATCCCATCTTACATCTACAATGTAAAACAAGCACGTAGAAAATATTTACAAATATTATTAATTACTACACACATAAAAAATAACATTATAAAGTATGGTATTGAATTGAATACTATTTATAATAAAAATATTATCAATTTAAAATTGTCACTGTTGTCAGGCATGCTGTATTTTGAATTAATTACTACTACTACTCTACTACGGCCGAGACAAAAGTGTAAATTATGTATTTTATTGCATTGTAGCGTTAAAACTATAGATTTGATTTTATGAAATGAAGTAGGTATAAAAAATGATTTCGACCTGATAACAATCATCTAGAATCTAGAAAGTCGCATAGCCTTGTGCGACTTTCTAGATCGGGTTATAGTTTTAAATACACTTTAATTATTTTGAATTGAAATATTTCCATAATAATTCATGGTACATCAATAAAATCCATTTTCAAAAATTTAATTATTGAAAATGAATATGAAATACCTACATTACACTTAAAGAATTGCTCTTTAAAACAGAATGTGCTTTTATGTCTATCTATAATGTGTATTGTGGTCGTGTGTAGCTGAGATAAACAGTCTAATCAAGACAATAATATGTGATTTAGGTACTTAATTTAACAAAATATAATAATAATCATAAAAAATATTGAATTAAGTAATATATAACACACAAAATGCAGATAAAAATTATTGACATACAACAGTAATACCGACAAAAAATAAGTACCTATTAATAAGGATATTATAGTATGAATCAAAAATACAACAATAGTAATCGTTAAAAAGATTGCGCCTTTTTTAAATAATAGATATTTTAAGTCGATTCCGGATCACAAAAAAAAACACAAACACGAGTGATACAAACAAAAGATTGCAAGACAGATGACTATAATGCAAAAGCATCATAGTGTAAGTAACAGAAAGCACAAATAAACATGAAGCTCGTATCGCCAGCCGCAAACACAAAAACGTGCACACAATAAACATGCATTAAAGGCTCTGTCTTAATATTGTGGATTATTAGATGTGATTTTTACAAATTTACATTTTTACAAAAATAAGACAGCACCCGTCAAATGCAACTCGCCTACCAACTCCCAAAAGCTGTAGAAATATTAGTACGCAATAATGACGTTAGACCGGCAATAAGTCGTTACTCAACGTTACCCTTCTGATGGCTGGAAGGCGGCCTATACAGCAACCTGCCCCGAGCTACAAACAAAGGTAT
This sequence comes from Plebejus argus, assembly GCA_905404155.3. NCBI lineage: Eukaryota > Metazoa > Arthropoda > Insecta > Lepidoptera > Lycaenidae > Plebejus > Plebejus argus. The sequence goes on along the minus strand of FR989927.1, from coordinate 13,080,173 downwards.
AACTCAACACTCAGGCACAGATCAAAGCTGCACATCCGGCAACAAGCTTCCGGCAAAACCCTTACTTTTACTCAGACATTCACCCGACGGGACCGAGAGACGATTGGACAGAACGTATTAATGTGTGCCGACGGTCGTTAATAGATCGAAGGGTGAAAGTTATGTCATGGTTCATGTTAGAGAGAAAATTTAGTCGTCGAATCTTAGCCTATTGTCATTTACAGGTACGGATACATTAGTTTTGCAGCAACGTCACCCCACCACAACCGATACTCGCTAGACTGTACCTTCGTGTCTTTTCGTGAAAACTCGCTCTTTACTTGACGCAACGATTCCTCCTAGATCAATAAAATAAGTTCAACTAGTTGCTTTAAAATATTTACATTGAACATCGAGTGTATGTATAAAACATCGTCTGTGTGGTGAGTCTACACTCTATAAAAGGCATATAGAAGTTCCGGATAGTTACACGTGTGATGAGAGTTCGGTTCGGCGCGACTCGAGACCGATATGATCGAGGTTCGCTGAAGTAGGCTGGGGCTGGCCACGGTGTGCCGGCGGCGGATGGGGGGCGGGGAGAACACGGGATAGGATTCCTCGGGGCTCTGGCCGCGGGGGAGCAGCTCGGAGGAGGGCGGGGACTCGAAGGAAATGCGTCGGGGCTCGAGGTACGCGTCGAGCGACACGGTCATGAGCGCGGAGGAGGGGGAGGGCGGGCCGGGCGGGGCGGGGGGCGCGGGCAGGGGGAGGGGCGCGGGCGCGCGCGCGTGCAGCGGGGTGGGAGGCGCGGAGGGCTCACTGAGCGGCGTATGGAAGCCGCGGGGGGAGGTCGGGGAGCGCGGGGAGGTGGGAGAGGTGGGCGTGTGGAAGCCGGGCCGGGAGTCGTCAGAGTCTGCTTGCACGAGGGGAACCTGCTGCGATTCACCGGGCTGCGTTTCGTCCTCGTCCTCGTCTATGTCGTTAGCGTGGCAAGTAAAGGAGTAAATTTTGAAGAAATTGTTTATTTCCTATTATAATTTAGATTTCCTAAGTTAATAGTTAAATAGTATTCAAAACAGTCAATAAACATTTTCGAATCAATTATTTTATTAAATATCACAAGTTTTTTGAATTTATATTATATAGGAAATCTAACGTATTGTATTTAGTGAATAGTAAATCTAAAAGAGACACATACCTCTATCGTGATGTCCAGGCTCTTTAGCCATAGCTCCCTGTATTTTCTTTTGATTAGCTTTTATTCTCTCCATTTTTATTTTAATCTTTTCTAATATTTTAACCTCCTGTTCCTCTTGAACTAGCATTTGTTTTTGACGAAGTTCTTCGATCAAATCAGCACCCCTGAAATATATTTTTATTATTATTAACAAGAGGCTATTAAACACATTTCAGCTTTTAAAACTATATAAAAATTAAAGTACCTGGACGCAAGAACCGTGGTGGCTTTACTCTCGTCAATGACTCTGTAAAAGTAGTAGCTGTGGAAGAGCCTCCTCTGTAGAATGAGGAACGCGAAACAAACTCCGTCCCACGCCAGACCGATATCTTCTTGCGGCACCATGCACGGAGAATCCTTTAAAAATAATAATTGTAAATAACGTAATTTAAAGGAATTTAGTCTAATACGTACGTAATACAGGAACGAATTCAGGATAAGCAAATTTTTTAAGCAAATTCTTGTGCCTTACTTTAAACAGAGACATAACTACATACCTTATTATATTCCACTTTGAGGAACTTGGAGACGCTGCGGCCGGCGAACTTGTCGATACAGCCAATGCCGAGCAGCTGGACTAGCCAGCACGCGTGCTCCTGCAGCACGTCGCTGAACATGCAGCCCGGGATCTGCAGCAGCGTCTTCACGCCAACCACGCACACGTTGTAGCGCACCAGCCACGACCACCTACACATTGCAAGTAATACTTGAACCCCTAATATAAATAGTTGCATTATACCTACTCTATACAATGTATGATTGTCTATCAAGGGAGTTTTCCAATGTAACAGACAAGGATTAAACAGTGAAGGGCTTTAGCCAAACCTACGCGTCCGTAACGCAGGACGGGTGCATCTGCAATGCGAAATTGGTGTGCACACCTGCGCAACTACGGTGTGAAACCATAGATTATTCCCGCTCTGCCAACGCGAATGTCCCGCGATGCAGACGCACCCGCTTCTTTTGGTTTGGCTTCGGCCAATGCCCATTAGGAAAATATGTTTTCTGAACAGTGGTACGTCGTTAGCACATCGATAAGAAACCGCGTAAAGCTGTACAGCGACATAAAACATAACGCATTGCCATTTTACATTGGAGAAGATATATATTTTGTCAGTCACTTGTAACAACGATAGGCCAGAGATACCGCTTTTAAGAAGGCCGACAAAAAAGACATGATGTGGTTGGCTATAGGTTAAACTGCCATTGGATGCCCTTAACACTGGGAAAAACGCGTTGCTGAGCTATTAAACACAAACGCTTAAATATATTTACCATTGCAAAATAGCATCCTTGGGTCTCAGATAGAAGTCTGTGCCTTGCCAAAGGAATATGAACGACCCGATGAGGTAGCCCATAGAGAAGAGATTGACCCGATTCGTGCCCGTCATGAACATAATCGCCAACGTCACCCATAGCATTCCTAAGAACACCATTCGTTTTATAACATCTAACCACGTGCTGAAAAAGATAAAAATATTTTCAATTAAATATCTTCTTGTTTTCTTATAAATTATGATGGCAATAACCTTACCCGACATAACCAAGGAAATCTGGAACCGGATTAACAAAGTTCGGCGTTTCCCAATTCTTGCCGATATCTTCGCTATTAGACCCGCCAGGATAGGAATCTCCCTGAGATTTCTCAATACGGAACACTCTCAGTTGTCTCGCAGCAAACATCAGCAGGAAGTAGTCGAAAATAAGTTTCACAGCGTACGGCGGGTCGTCAGCATATGGCAGATAGAACCACGTTCGGATTTGCTTCATTTGCTGTCAATTTAATATTTAGTCAATCCTTTAAACTTATTCAGTTTTAAAAGAATTTTCCTAAGTTCATCCGCTACTTACTACCGCTAAAAAGTGTAATTTTCCATAGGTACATACAACGGATGCTTATCTTTACCGTGAACTGAACATTAACATGGTATCCAAACATTATAATGTCAACGAATAAAATAGATAAGTATAACAACTTGTATAAACCAGAGGCACGCTACTTGTCCGCTATTATTCGTACCGTTCCATCGCCCGTCCACGGGTAATGCACGCACAGCTGCGGCAGGAAGCCGAGAGCCAGCATGTACTGGAGCGGCAGCAGCACGACCATGCAGCCGGTGAAGGCGGGCCAGAGGCGGGGCAGCCGCGCGCGCCGCACGCCCACCAGCGCTAGCAGCCAGCACGCGTACAGCGCCGCCGCCGCGTCCATCCGCGACCCAACCACGCCCATCAGACAAATCAACGATATCTGGAATTAGGCCAACTTTTGTGTAGTTGAATGTAAGTACTACAAGAACAATATATTTTTAACTTTAAGACCTTTGAATCACTATTGCCATAAATATATTTTATTCAACTGTAGCAACTGGATATAAGCATTATAAGACAACTGACACGAGATAATCCTATTCCTGAGATATTGACATGTTTGTAAGGTAGAAGTATATATAATATTATACACAAATCAGTAAAAGAAGGTAACACTTATTTCTGAATAGACCTTGTTTAATTTTGAAAAAAAAAGTTACCTCAACCCCGAATTTATAGAATCCGTAGTTCATAAAGAACTTAATACAATGTATCAAGTCTTTATCGGCGTCAGCTCGAGTTATTTCCGGAAACATTAGCGTCTCCTTGTGGTTTGGTAGTATACCTACTGTCCTAAAATAATAATAAAAAAATACTAAAATAAAATAAAGTATACAAATAATCGGCCAAGTAAGGGTCGAACTCGCGCACGAAGGGTTCCGTACCGTTATAGTTTATACATAGAGCGAATATAAGGAAAAAATTGTTTTCTTTGTATGGGAGCCCCCCTTAATTAGACACAAATAAAACACAGTAATACTTGCACTTTTTCCACTATATTGTGCAAGTATTACTGTTTTATTTGTGTCTAAAATGAATTTCCACCAAGAACCGACAGTACAATCAATTACATATATCTACCCCCTTAATTAGTTATTTATTTTAGTTTAATTTTACTATTTAATATTAAAGTACAAATATAATTGAGGATTTTGTGAAAATTTCAAGTGTCTATAATATGTTGCCATTATGGATTATGAGCCAAAAAGACCAAATAAATAACGTACTATGTTGTATGAGCGCCCCCCTTAAATAATAACTTTATTTTGTTTTTAGTATTTGTTGTTATAGCGGCACCACAAATACATAATCTGTAAAAATTTCAGAAGTTTAGCTATAGCGGTTCTTGAGTTATAGCCTGGAGACAGACAGACGGACATACAGACGGACAAACAGACGGACACACAGACGGACAGACATCGAAGTCTCAGTAATAGGGTCCCGTTTTTAACCTTTGGGTACGGAACCCTAAAAAAGATATGTAATATTATCTAATTCTCATATCATAAAGCAAAGGATTCGAGAAACGTTATGTATATTACGCAAACGTTGATTATTATTATTGTTATATAATATGTGAATTATTTTATTACTTCATGGAACTTTGTCTGTAGTTGACCAGCGAGTAGAAGGTAATGAGTGCGATTAACGCGATGTATCCTTTCAGCAGCACGACTAGCGGCCGATCGCGACTCGCCTTCACAAATCCCACCCACTCGGCGTTATTGTATGTCGTTATATTTACGCCTTCTGACTGAAAAAATATGACAATGAGGCTATGGCAGCACAAATAATTGCTGTACAATATTGAAAATTAAACAAATAAAATGAATCACTTACATCTGTACAATTCACATCGAAGAAACTATGCTTGATATATTCTATTTGATACACCATTTTCGCCATAAAGTATACACTTATGAGAGTCGAAATAAAAAGTATACAGATTCGTTGCTTTCTTGGATTGAGCAGCAGAGCCGGAGATATGATAAGCATAATCGGAACGTGTATAGCGCTCACCTAAAAGTAAAAAAGTTTTTGAAAACGTTTTCTTTTTGTAATTGATGTTTAGTTGTGGAGTGTTGTAATAGTAACTCCTTAGTAATTTATCTAAAATATGTAGTATGATGAACGTTGTTAAAAATTTTAAAATTACAGAACAGTGTCTTCACTACTTACAATTACAACAATACGTCATGTTCTTTGAGTCAACAGAAGAGTTCTTTGAACAACTAAGTCTTTAAGTTATTTATTTAAGTCTATTCTAAGCAGACTTATAACATGAAGTAAATACTTACATTTAGTACGCATAGCAGCATAAGAGCTAGGAAGATAATTTTGACTAGATGTATGTCTAGGAATATGAAGGCGTAGTCTGCGGCGGCGGCGAGGACGCGGCGCGCGGCGCGGACCCGCTCGAGCAGCCACGGGCGGAACGCCGTTGACGTGCGCGTCGAGCGGCCGGACGGCGCCGAGCGACCCGACGCCGTCGCCGCTATTGAACGACTGCGAGACGACTTCCTACGGTTGGTATTTGGTAATAAATATTAATAAAAACTTTTTCAAACTCAATTTTTTTTTAACCAGAGAACCACTTCTTACCTAACATAAACTAACTTACCAGTAAAGTTAGTTTATGTTAGGTAAGAAGTGAGAATAATTCAACAATTTATTCAATTTAAAACAATTATGGCAAATAATAAAAGAAACTAGAGATCAATAAAGAAAGAGTTCACTGACTGAGGACTGTGCAGGTTCTGTAAAATTTAACTAAAGTAAAACCTGATTGTCGTTTAAATTATCAAATACTGGCAGGAAAAACAAAGTATAAGTAAACCTTAAGGGTTAATACACATCCTTAAGTATTTTCACTTTATTTTGTGACACTTGTATTACCTGTGTATGGATCGTCTGGCGGCGGTGTTGACGGAGGAATTGATGGAATGTTCGGCCTCCGTGTCGCTGCCCGTCGGCGACTCGCGACCCTCTTCCTGTTCCTCCTCCAGCGGCAGAGCAGGCAACTAAAAATATATTACTTACATAAATATTTTAAAATAATTTTTAATTATTATCATTCATTATATTATCATACCTTCGAGTATAAAGACTTACAAACAAAAATAGGTACGACTTACATCATCTTTAATAGTGGAAGCACCCGCTTGACTAGCTCTTCTTGACTCTATCTCTCTAGCCAAACTCTCTGTCCTACAAAAATAACAACGTAACTAACCTTTATTCAAGACACAATTTATTTGGGTTGAACTTTTAAGGTACAAGTTGGAACCGAGCGACACGCGACAAGTGACAACTGCAGACGACGTGCCGTTGCGACATCACTGTTTTCTATATGTATTTCTATGAATAAGTCTCACTAGCCTCGTGTCGCTAGCTACGGAGGGTATTTCATAGAAATACCTACATAGAAACCAGTAGTGTCGCGACGACACGTCCTCTGCAGTTGTACGCGTGTCGCTCGGTTCCAACTAATTGTACCTTAAGAGCGTTTACACCTTTCACGCTCAATTTGGCATAAAACTGTACTTTTCCAACTTGAAAAAATCATCAACCACTTATCTTTATAAAAATGTTGATAACTTATTTTTATAGAAAATTTCACTGTCTATATAGTTATCAGAGAAAAATAATAAAAAGAATAGGATTTATAGAGTTATTTGTACATTAAATCTCGATACCTTAACAGAGGTTTCCTTAGTATCAGTTTCGAAGCTTTTAATTTACGAAACCAGCGATAGATCTAATTATAAAATAATAATAACCTATTGACAAGATCCTTAAGCAAATAGTTATCAGAAAAAATATTTCCTTTAGGTATTTAACTTTATGTAATTTAAATTAAAAGAATGAGAAATATCAAAGAAATATCAAGGAATTAAAACTTTTTTATTACCTATTTATTTAACTTAATTTAATATAATAATAGCTTCATATCATAGAAGAACACTTTAATTTAAAAAATTGTTCTTAAATATCAACTAATCTTTTGTTTTTTTTTTCTACAAATATTTTAAAACTACTATAAATCGCTGCCCGCAGAGCAATTCCAATAGTCCGCCGCAGGTTTGTATGGAAACTTGAAATAAGGTGTAAACGCTCTTTAGTTTCCAAGTAAAGTTACCTCGTTTTTGGATCAGAGAGCGCCATGAAGTCTTTGTGGAAGTAATGCACCTGCATTATCGTTATGATTAGGAACAGAGTTGGCGTCAGTAGCTTCACGAAAAGATCAGCTTTATGATATGTGTCCAACCCTAGGTCGTGTTGCCTAAAAGGAAAAATCATTTGGTAAAGTTGACGTTATCGTGTGACAATGGATAGCAACAATGCAAATTATTTTCACACTTACAGTCTTTCGTTTATCATGAGGTAGGTTTCAATCATCTTGGAGAAATTGTCGAATTGGTAGATGTATATGAGTATAAGATTTATCATCGAGTAAATGATCACAGTGATCCAAAACACGTACATCAAACGCCGCCACCAGTACCAACTTATCTGAAATGTAAAATGAAATGAATAGGGTCCAAAGACGTAACATAATATCAAATATCGATCAGCTTACTTTTTCTCTTTTTAATCTAGGACTGATGACCTATAACGACACGGTTATACTTATAAGTATATAGCATGACGTGCTTGTTTTCTTAATGCAATTTTTCAACTGTGTTAATCACTAATTAGTCACGATTAACGTACTTGTAACATGAGTATAAAGATCAGGAACAGGGCCATGTACGTTATCCGGAATATCGTCATCCTTTCCCCGGTGATGCCGATCACAAATAGCATGATCACAACCACGTAGATCCAGTACCGCGCGCACGCGCCGCGTAGCCACTCCCCTATCGCGACCAGCAGCCGCGACCTGTTCTCATCCTCCCGCTCACTCTCTATAGCTGTACCAAGTATCAAAATTAGTAAGTCTTTCTATAATAGGTTGGAGTAATAAAGAGGAAAATAGATAGTACGAGTGAGAGAAAAGACGCAACAATGTTGTGCATAATTTAAGACGATGAAAGATACGCGATAAAGTTGTTAACACAGAATGGATAAAGTCACAAATACAACGAAAAACGATTATTTAAAAATATATTACAAATATGTAAGGACATACAATTTAATAATTCAAAATACCGTAAAGGTGGATAAGGTAGGTAAACAATATGTGTTAAAAAAGTATAAATAGATCTTCCAAGCTCCTTTAGTATTTACCATATACCCAACCTGATTATTGAGAAAGCGAAAATAAAAAATCCAATTTAAATATCTAGAACATGATATAAAAATTTTAATATCTTTAGTAATAAACATGACTTGCAAAACAGAAGCTGTAGTAAGTATGTAATAATAATTAATAATAATTATAGTATATAATAATAATTAATATGACTATAGTAAAAATGGCAACACTGACCACTAGCGGCGGTGGAGGCAGTAAGATGTAGGGGCGCGGCCATATTGGCGACGAGGGTGGAGCGGCGGGTCGCGCGCAGCTCCGTGACGCGTTGTCGCAGCGTCACCCAGAACATGCACGCCATCACCGACTTGACCAATAGCGGCACGCACGCCTCGCCCGCCTCCCGACCCAACCCTATCTGCTGTAGGTTCACCGCCTGACAACAAATTTTTTATTGTGGACCTAAATGTGAAGAGAATTCCCCTTTACAATTGAATATAATAATCTAGTAAGACAATTTTAATTCAATAAACTTGTTAATTGTTGGTATTTTTTTATTTCTTTCCCTTAGTTTAAAATTGTAGTGTTACAACGTCATGGGGATTTTTTATTTTACGTTCTTCCAGACATCTGTCATCATAATAATATTATACATGTACCTGCGTAAGGCACCGTCTGGTGAAGAAAGATTTCTTCCATTGCAAGAATTCAAGAATCTAAAGTTCCTTAAATCATATTTTAACACATTTATAACAGCGTCTTTCCAACAAGGCAAACAAATTATTATAATAGGGTAAATTAGTGTTTCGTGGTTTGCATCGTTTTGGAAAATGATTAGGTCAGTATTTTGACGGAACGGATGACCGCTATACCGTCATTGCTTTTCCTGGAATGTATGACATCATTTCGCAATAATAACTATCGCTTTAGCAACATAAATTATAGCTGACTACCAACCGTTATATTCGACGGTAACTCGGATTCGAGTAAGTCCATTCCGTAGATATACTGCGCTAGGAGTAGGAGCATGGCGTAGCAGACCAGCACCGGGCTGGTCTTAAGCATGAACGAGCGCTGGTCCTGGCACAGCCAAACGATGTTCGCCCACATGAGCAGAACGAACGTCAGCCACGAGTGGTACATGATGCTCCACGCCATCATTGTTATTGTGGTCGCGATGTAGGATGATCTAAAATCATTAATGTGTTCGAATCATCATTTTGTTATTAATATGACCACGTCAGTAATTTTATAGGGATCAAGTGCGGGCGTATCTCTGTCTTCCTTGGCCGACATGACTGCGATATCGAGCGCAGATTAGTAGTATGATGTTGACAGTCATGTCGATCATTTACATGTCCATCCGACACATTTATCATCTTGCTTATTAGAAACTGAACTTTTTCAGCGTAGGATTCGAACCCACCATAAGTTTAGTCTAGTGAATATTTTGCAGACCCGGGTCATCGACGAAGTCGTAAATCTTTTTAATTTTAGAAGTCGTTATAACATGCAAACTAAGTTAGAATGCAAATGTTCAATTGAATTACTTTGGAATACAAATTAATTATATCAGTTTGTCAGCAGAATAACAATGCACGTTTATCTTACCTGACAAGAACTTGGAAGAAGTCGACAATGGCCGCCAGGATCTCGTCTATCAAAGTTGGTTCTTCATCTTCCAATATTGATTCTGAAGTACAGATTACGGGGCAATATAAATTTTTGGATTAGTGTTTCTGGTAATGAAATAAAATGAAAAAAGTTTTTATTTCCAAATAGGTTAGCAACAAAGTCTGTCAACTGTCAAGTAGGACACTTGGTGCCTACCATACGGTTCGGGAACTATTAACTAACCCGGCGAGCAGTACTGCCGTTAGAAACTCGCACGGTGGTAGTATAGAACTAGTTAGGGTAGCTAGCTAAAAATGTTTAACCCACCTTCGTCTGGAACGACAACAGATCCTGTCGAGTCCTGGTGTAGTTGTCGCTTGGATCGAACACTTGACCATTTCTTACTTGGGCTCAAGTTCCGTATAAGCTAAAAACATATTACTGCGTGTTAATTCATTTTGATTAACTACAGCACTTTCAATTTAGCAGCAGTTTATGTACAACACTTGAAGCATTTGGCGTGACTTGGAAGCTTCCTCTTTTATCGAAATTCAAGAAAACGTTTTAATAATTTAGTCCAGTAAAAAATTTACAACCCACAAAAACTTTACAATTTACTGGACTATAGTTTAAGAAGAATAAAAACACTAACGGTCGGATACTGAAGCGATAGTTAAATCAAGTGACGTATTTCCTTCAGATTGGCTAATGATAAAACATCAACCAATCAACAACTTCGTTATGTAGATAAACTCCTGTTAAAAAACTTTGAAAACTGGACACTGTAGTCATTCAGTCAAGCTGTGAGAAGGACAGCGTATGAATAAGAGAGCTCGTAATAATTCTCACTAGAGTTTCAGTATACGACCGTTAGAAATTATATTAAGGCTTATTTTGAAACATTGAAAACACTTTACAGCGCCACCACAGATACACAACATCTTGAAAATAATTAAGTTATTACTTACTGATTTGTATGCAATACCATCCAAATGCGACAGATTATAGGCAAAGATCTAAACTTATGCAAGATTCTAAATCTCTATTAGAAGCTACAGATAAGCACATAAACATACAGACAAAAGTGCAACCAGCTTCCCCACAAAATTGTTTTAGAAAATTGTTTCAAGATTATGATATCAGTTAAAAACAAGTAACACATGAATACCTACAGGATAGCTCTCGCTGGCGTCCCCTCGGATGGTACTGGAATTTATGTATGAATATGCAACCTACAAAAGAACGAAAGCAGGTTGCAAAATAATGTTTATTACGAAATCGTGCCAAATAAAATCACACTGTTAAAAGGGTTATCACCACATGCACATGCCTCCAAATGCTATATTTACAATGCGTCTTTCGGGTTTTCTAAAAACATAAAAATCTCATGAAGTAATAAGTGCACGGTGTTTACCGTTTGATCTAAATACGAGCTGCCGCAATACTGCAACGTCTAATCAAAAGTACAATATCTACAGTGGAAACAAATCGCTTGAGAATATCTACAATAAATCAGTGCACATTCTATAGGTACTACGTGATGCGAGTACTAAGTGCACAGCCATAGGCGGCCTTACTCGGACTTTTTTGGTGGCGCTCTTCCAGCGGTCGCGCGACGTGTAGCGGCTGGAACGGTGGAAGGACACGCCCCGCATCAGCGCGCCGTTGTTTTTCCCCGCCTCTATACCCGTCAACGCGCTCTTTTTCTTCGCCTACCCCCCGTTACCAAAGGTTAATATTGCGGTACTATTGCGGAGGTTAAAATGTAAGTTTGCGACTACAGCACTAACGCCTACTGAGCAGCCAAACCCGATGGGATGATTTGAAAAGCAAATCAGCGTATTGTTAATAGGTTCGTGTTAACATTGCAGTAAGGTTTAAATTTAGTAAACTACGTATTAGACTCGATCGTTACGTACCTTGGGCTTGAAAAGTTCACGAGATTCGACGGCAAGAAAATAATACGCTACTAAAATTACGAAGGGGCTAGCCAGCGTCGCCCACATGTGGTCCTCCGACACTTCGTATACGAATGTCGATGGGAGTGTTTCGTTCAGTATCACTAATTTTGTCAAACCAAAGTATCTGAAATAAATAATAAACTTAATTGAAATATAATTTATATTTCCCATACAGACAACTTCATTCCGACTCATACCGCATACTAAGTATAAGTTAGCTATGTACGATTTCATGTAAATATTAATTAAAATTTCATAGTGACTTCGTAAGAGCCTCGTTTTTGTTATGATTTGATTAAAATGCTGCATACATACAATTGGCGAATAATAAAGGACTGTAAATATATTTTAATTTAATAATTAAAATATTTTACAGTCAATTTAATAATTTAATAGGAAGGACTCCTACCGTTTCATAAAATTTGTTCTCTGTATTAAATTAACAGTTAATTTTATACATAAGCCGCAAAAGTAGAAAGCATATCCATATATAGTCCATACCCATTTCATATTATGTCATAATATGAAATGGGTATAACTTCATTACTCACAAACAAAACGCTTGCAATTACTTAAAACAACAGTCTCCAAACAATTTATGTGGAAACCAATCACATAAAGTTATGCAAATGTTGCGTGTCAAATGTATTACAATTATAATAACTTTTGTATGCCACAGCCCACAGCCCACATCCCTGCGCGTGTACCTACTGTTTAAAAAGTTAACACCTAACCTTCTACCATTTCATTTCCACAAATATAAGGTGTGTAAGGTGTGTAATGGAGGTAAACTCTACTTTAAATATTAGATCTTAATGTCCACTACTACAGAGTGCAACAAAATTAAGTGACAATAATTTAGGGTTTGTTTCTTCCTTTGAAAGTAGCAGCGCTCTCTTATGGAGGTAGAAAGTAGAAACAAATACACATTAGTTACGGTATATTATCCCTTGATTTTGTTACCTCTATATACCAAGCACCTTTAGCTATAAAGAATAAGAAAAATACTGTAGCTACGCTACCTCGCAAAATCATTTTCCGGTGGGTAGATATCAATGAGCCAGGAGCACTGGTAGACTAGCTGCACGGCGACATGGGCGGCCATGATGGCCATCAGACAACGGCTGACCACGGCGAACCCCCGCTCCAGGGGTTTGCCCAGCGCCCACGCCGTCGCTGCGCCCATCCACGTCAGGTAGTAGATGCCCGACGTGACACTCGGCCGCATTATACCGGAGAACATTATGAGGCATAATGCTATGTACTTCCCTGGAAAGTACAACGTACGTAAATTAAATTAATATTACATGTCTTATAATAAACATAATATTAGACACTGAATTGGACAAAAAAACATCCCTTGTTTTTATTCAAAACGTATCTACGAAAAACAAATGGAAATATATTATGAGTACGCCACGGTGGTAGAGTCTTCTTTAGACATATTATGTAGCCTGTAGCCTGTAGACTGTAGAGATTTGGATGAGGATATAATATTATGTGGAGTCGATAGGAAATAGGAATGAACTTCGCGCCACTGAATACTGATACAACAGATAGGGGCGTGATATAGGTACGCAACAATGTTATTTACGAAAACTAATTTCGACTTTTAAGTAATGGTGAAAAAATCAATATGACAAACATTATAATATTATGTTGTATGTAGTATATTATAATAATTAGATAACAGTACAAATAATGATACCAATTCATGCTCTAAAACCATGTTCATTTTATGCAACTGAAGTTTGAAAAGGACTCACAGTAGAAAACTATAAATAAACATAATATACCTAATATCAATCAACACCACTCACTTACGTTATTTACTTCCTAATATTCTGTAAAATAATGAAGACTATAATATTGTTTCGTAAAGTCAAATTAAAATTTATATAATATTTTTCAAACTATTAACTGAATAGATAATAATAAATATTATGTAGAGGTATTATATGGCAAAGCGACAAGAAAAAAAATTATTTACCTGCACTAGTCAGTAGCGGAAAGGTCTGATGTTTGGAGTCTTTCTTTACAACTTCATCGTCGGGGGTGCCGACTAGAAGTTTTCGAACCACCAGATAAACGACCAATGTAGCAAACGTCATTATCAACTGAAAAAAACAATAAAGCATTATTATCTGAAACAAAACCAAGGATGAATAAAAATGTAGAGATAGTTATTGCTGTAGACTTGTAAAGCTACTAGCGAAGCAGACATCATCATCATCAGACAAGCTATAATTATTTGTCATAATATTATACTTCTCTAAGGGCCTGTTTCACCACTTCCTGATAAAGTGCCGGAGAGGCTATCCACAACTTATTTGACAGATTCGCCATACTCCATCTGTCAAGTTAAGTGGTGGATAGCCTATCCGGCACTTATCTGTTAAAGTGGTGAAACAGGCCGTTAATATACAAATAGTACCCTAAACAAAATATTTTAGCATTAAAATATCTAAGATTGAAAACCCAAGCTGGGACTTTATCAGCTAGAAATAGACTACCCCATAACCCATTAGAGTCGTAATAATTTCACTCTTTTTAGTTACCTTCTTGCTTGCTTCAAACACCTGCGCTTTTCCTTGTAGCATTTTGTTCATTAAGAAGTATGTAACCTCAGACCTCTTACCTTCAATACAGGAAAGGGCACATACTGCTAAATAATAAATAATAAAAGCTTTTTTAACTAACTCCTACTCGTAGCAAACTAATTACTTCAGGTGCCAGAAAATGTACAGCCATCAGCGGATCTATGCCTCGATACGAGACGAGACCCAGGTTCTGTCCGATCTCCTGGATGATGGGGTACTGTTCGAGCAGGGAGCCATAGCTGCCGAACGCCGCCAGCACGCTGTGCCATGCCGCGTGGACGAGGAGCAGCAGCACCGACACCACGATGTTCAGCAGTAGGAACTTGCCGCGCCAGCCTACAACATGTCAATTAATCTACATAATTATAAATGTCAATTATATAGAGTTCACCGTGAATATAGTTTGGCTGAAAGAGTTGTACTTGACTTTCACGTACTTATGTATATTTGTATAAGAAGTGTAAGAAGAAATAACTCGTTCAGCGCTGCTAATTTCACAGTAAACTATATAACTATAAAACCGGCCAAGTGCGTGTCGGGCCACGCGCAATATAGGGATCCGTAGTACCGCTAGTTTTTGAAAAATTTTGTATGGTCAATGAATGTACATTTATAACATGTGTTCATCAGCCATAGCCCATACATATGACCCTAATAATAATAATAATAATAATAATATCTATGGACGCTTCACACCACGTCAGTCTGGCCCCGTGCTAAGTACTTAAAGGACTTGTGTTACAGGTACCAGACAACGGAAATATATTTAATACTTTTATACTATACATATATTTAAGATTTTTATTATATCATACACATATTTAATACACATCCAGACCCGGGAACATTGAAAACTTTTTGTTCCGTCGGCGGGATTCGAACCCGCGACCTCCGGCTTGAGCGACTGACGCGCTTATACCACTGAGCCACAGAGGTCGTCTAAAGTATAATACTTTGTTTTGTTACACCATGTATCTATCTCCTTTGCTATCTCATATCTGTTTCAGGATATTACAGGATATAATTATACATATTATATGTATAATTATTACATATTATAATTGATGTACACATAATTTTCGGGAGAGCCATTATGCATTGCGTGAATAAAATTGGCACATAGCCTAAAGTTCCTAAGCACATCTAAAAAATGATGTCATCGACCGGTCATTGTAAAACATTTGGAGCTTGCTTGCTGATGCTAGACTGGACGTTACTAATGAGTTTAACTGAGAAACTCCTCTGTAAACTATTAAATAGGAGTTTAAAGAAAAATAAATACTATTTAGTAAACACAAAAGTTTAATAAGCAACAGTAACTAAACTTCATGACGATTAGATCATGCTTATAAATTTTAAGTTACTTATTTAATCGCCTTGCCTAGAGTTGAAGGTCAATAAACGCGGCCCGTAACCAAAGACTGTTTCTCGTAAAGCTAAGACAATAGTGAGAAAACTGTCAAAATTTAATTAATAGTAAGGATTAGGTTTATTAAGATGCGATGTTTGTGCGGTGTGCCAAATGATGTCATGATAAGTACAGAAAATAATATTTAAATAAATCCTAAAATTGCGGAATAAGAAAACTCCTACAAACCTGTCATGCATAATAATTTAATAAACAACATTATACTACGTACGTTAATAGATTGTTAATTACATCTCAAATAAATATCATACGATGCTGTTTAGTAATAATTCAGCAGATAAAAATTGATGTAAGTAATGTTTCAAATATTAATTAAAAGAAAATTAAGTAACATACGTAAGTCAACGTACATACCTTTAAATGTATGTGAGTCCGGTACTTGTGGAAACGGTGCTATTAAGTACAGAAGTAGATATATCAGGGAGAGTCCGAATGGTCGTAATGCTATACCTGTAAATAAGAAAAAGTGTGTTTAAAAACTTAAAAATGGCATAAATGTCTACTACGGTCTACCCAAAAAGTTATAATACGTGGGCGGTGGGTCACACTGAAAGTGTTTAGAACTAGCTAGTAGCTAGTTAGAAACATTACTAATGAAAACTTTTTTTGAATTACAATTTTAGAACTCTTTGGTAACATAGTGTGGTATATAATTTTTATTTGTCATTTGTTTTAGTGAATTGGCGGCGAATCTAAAACTCTTGTTACAACTTACACGTGAAAATGAACTTAACGCGAGAAAATTTTCAGTTAATGTTTTTTTATGACTTTCGTTGTGGGCTTACTCAATAACAAAGCTTTGATAGGCTGCTATTACCATTTCATGATCAAGCCCCATCTCGTGCCACTATTTACAATTGATTTAACGAGTTCAAACGTGGACGTAGCAATCTCAGTGATGATCCTTATTTATTTTATTTATTTATTTATTTATTTAAGCAATACAATTTTAACTTAGATCTACTTCATAATGTACCTTAAACCTGCAAGGTTTGTCTGGTACACCTTAGAAAGTTCACCATCATCCGCGTCAGGGACGTCCTTTAACAGCGACTACTGAAGTTAACATTAGTGTTGTGCGACGCATGATAGAGGAAGATAAAAGAGTGACCTATCAGCAGATACGGGCAAGCCTAGGCATTGCTATGAGTCAAGTTAAAAAAATATTACATGAACATTTGGGCGTCAGGAAGCTTTGTACCAGATGCATTCCCCTTACTTCAATCGACGACCAGAAACGCCTTCGCATGGATTGGTGTCGCCAAATGTTACATAAGTTCAACGGTGGTGACTCAAGTACTGTATTTGACAACCTCACAGGTGATGAAAGCTGGATATGTTGCTACGAACCCGAAACCAAAAGACAATCAGCTCAAGGGGTGTTTCCTTTCGAGTTTTGGCCAACTAAGCTAAAGAAAGGAAGAAGTCAAGGCAAAAAGGTGATTGCCTCATTATTTGGTCGGAAATGTAATTTTGCGACAATTGTACTAGAAGATGAAAGGACAGTTACTGCAGAATGGTATGTTAATCACTGTTTGCCTGTCGTCTTGGAAAAAATTTGACAGCAGCGCTCTCGAAGCAGGACACTCCTTCACCACAACAATGCTTCAGCGCACTCCGCAAGACGGACTGAATATTTGACTATGGCAGGTGTCGAGATATTGAGTCATACGCCATATAGTCCTGACCTGGCACCCTGCGACTTTAATGTATTCCCAAGAAATAAAGATAAAATTCGAGGTATTTATTCACTTTACGAGCCCTGCCGGCCTAGCATACGCCAACGAGATATCTCACTCTACATGTTTCTCGATGTTTGATAGTTTGTATCTTCATCTCTATTGACCCTAGCATGACAAACATTTTTTCTCGCGTAGATCTATCATCGAAATAACACATTTTTATAGAGTTATGTCAAGATAATGTCGAGATTTTGACGTTATACGAGTAGTTTTTAATTATCTCGAGAGTGAGATATCTCGTTTGCGTATGCTAGGCAGGCTGAAGATGCGATGAAAGCGTACAAAAATACCATAGAAGAGACCCCTTAGGAAGACTGGGCCCACTGCTTTTCTCGGTGGTTTCATCAAATGCGGCGATGTGTAGAGAGGAACGGAGATTACTTCTAAAAATAATAAAGATATTGGTAACTTTCTACAGTAGGCCGTTTTTCATTTTCTAAACATTTTCAGTGTTACCTAGGTACAATCTCGAGCTGTCCAACGAAACCGAAATTGATTTACATCTGTGTGTAAAAAATATGTTTACGTAATACACTTGCACAAGCACAGATTAAATTATTGTCAACGTGCCGATAAAGGCTCCATTCCACCGCGGCGCACGCTGTGCACGGCCACGCGCACGCGAGGACGTGCACGGATTTACTTCTTTGACTTGAGTCAATTCGTGCGTAGCGTGTCCGTGGGTTGCAGTGGACACAGTCAGATATAATATTTTCTTACAAAGCGAAGCTTGACACACGTGCGTAGTCTCTCCGTGCGCCGCGGTGGAATGGAGCCCTAAGACATAAGTGCCGACTGGACGTCAAACGGATGAAAAACACGTCTCTTTTTACCACGCAGTGTTACTTATAGTGATTAGTGACATCTCGCTTGCTCGCCTAAGTTTCTCTATTCCGCTAGATATATTAACTTTATAGTTTACGAGCTTTTGCCCGCGGCTTCGCTCGCGTTAAGAAGTATTATTATATACAAACTTTCATCCCCTATTTGAACCCCTTGGGGTGAGAATTTATCAAAATCCTTTCTTAGCGGATGCCTATATCATAACATCTACCTGCATGCCAAATTTCAGCCCGATCCGTCCAGTGGTTTGGGCTGTGCGTTGATAGATCACCATGTCAGTCAGTCACCTTTGAGTTTTATATGTATAGATGGGTCTACAAGCTACCGAAGTCTGACTTGCTGAATGCTGATACATAGATAACTTCATAATAATATTTACTCTATGATAATATCATGTCGATATGGCTCAAGGATTTTGGGTTGAACTATATATAATGTTCAGTGCTCAGGAACACAAAATTTGTTATAAGTAGGTGTGTACTTAAAACGTTTATTATGCTGTTTTATTATTATTAATGTTATACTGAACCAAGCATGCGCTTTATAAGTACTTTATCAGTGCATTCTACAATAACATCCCAATCTTATCTGAGAGTTTCTGAGACTAGGTACGTTTATTTAACAACCTATATCGGTATCACAGGTGTTCATTCTGTCAATACTTTACAAGCAGGCCTACTGTAAAGTGTAAACAAACGTCGAGCCCATCTTTCAAATGTAACATAAAAGTATCGACAATTTCATTACATAATATTATTATGCTCCAGATTCCTCCATCCATATTCCTAGCGTATAACAAGTTTTTAACGCTTGTTTCTGTCAGTTTTATGTAACTACAATGGATAAAAACTGCACTTTTGATCCTGGGATATAGGGTAGACATTAGTATATAACTGAATTTACTTTTCTTCCTTCAAAAAATTTGCTGTTTCATACGAAAGCGTACTGTATGCTTACCGCTTACGACTTACGACATAGACATTTATTGTGGATTTTACTCTACCACATTTTTGTCCCATTTCACCCAGCTCAGTTTAGGTAACCAGTAACTACTAACTACGCAACTTGGACTTGGGTCCGATTTAACCTAAGACATTGATGTAAAGTCTATACTAAAGACATTCTAGGAGCAGATCCATTTTCAACCATAATTCTCTTTGCAGATGAATAATTTATTTTGATTTCGCATGTCCATTGTCCATAACCATTATCAACATAATAGTATACTCTAATATTGGATAGCATACATGAGTCACTCGCAGTACACACCCAAAATATAATGGCACTTGTATTTCAACAAACAACGTGCAAAGCTTCTGTTTTCGTATATCGTTTGATATACAAAAATCAAAATACCGACGCCGCGCGCCGTCCACAAATGCCACGCTAACATTTCGGTGCGGTGCGGCGAAATTCTGCCATTTTATTTTATGCTTGGCCCCATTTCGCCGTATTACGAAACTGTCCAAATTTTATTGCTTTCTTTAGTGTGGGCATAATATAACTTGATTTGCCCATTGACCAAATATTTCCCTTCGTCTATGATTTGCCTTTGTGAATAAACACGCTCTTTTTGATCTGGACCGTGGACGCTAAGTTTTATGTAGAGTTTTTATTTTAATAAACACTAGCTGTCCCGGCAAACGTTGTTTTGCCATTTAAAGTATATTTTCTACATCATCAGTTGATACGTCATGTTTTACCCCCTCTTTTGTCCCCTAAGAGGGTGTGGGGGGGGGAAGGTCATACACCAGATGTTAAGTTGAAAAACACAGTTAATACCTAATATGAAGTAAGTCCACTAAAGAAAAAAGTTGTATACAAAATCTGACCCCTCTTTGGTCCCCAGAGAGGGTTGAGAGGGGAGAGGGGGGGGAGGATTTTTATACACCAGATGTTGAGTTGGAAGAAGACAAATATAATATATCTGTGAAAACCGTATGCAAATCTGTGAAAACCGTATGCAAATCGGATCAGTACTTTTCGTGTTAAAGAAAAAAGTTTGATACAAAATCTGACCCCCTCTTTTGTCCCCTTAGAGGGGTGGGGGGAAAAATTTTATACACCAGATGTTAAGTTGGAAGAAGATAAATATATCTGCGAAAACCACATTCAAATCGGATCAGTATTTTTCGTGTGATGCTGGAACAAACATACAGACAGACAGAAAGAGTGACAGACAGACAGACAAAAAACTAACCACATTTTTGGCTTCTACAGCGATGTAGTGACAAAGGTGTAATTTCGGGTGTCATTTCATATCTTTTATGTACAGA
The DNA here is from genome assembly GCA_905404155.3 of Plebejus argus. Taxonomy (NCBI): domain Eukaryota; kingdom Metazoa; phylum Arthropoda; class Insecta; order Lepidoptera; family Lycaenidae; genus Plebejus; species Plebejus argus. The sequence continues at coordinate 13,059,429 of FR989927.1, read as the reverse complement.
ATTTTCATTTCTACAACAGAATATTGTCTTCCTTCCGCACGCGCTTTGGTGACGCCCACTATCGTAATATTTTAATTTCGCCATAATTTCAAAACCAAACGTCCAATTTTAATCATTCAAAGACCAAATATTATCTACATAAACTGTACTTAGTGATAAAATAATTTATTTTGATAAGGATTAATAGCGTGAGTAAAATATATCCGTTCAAATGTAGTCCAAAAAAAATTCAGGATTTTTAAATAAATAAATGGTTATTGTGCCTCACTCGACATAGATAGGTATAGTGTGTCGCGGACTTTTTTGTAGATATTTATAAGATCTACAATTACTTAGAACATTTTATGGTTCTATCTTTTATAGTTTAGGCAGCGTACGCAAAATAAGTAACTTTTCTAGCTGATTTTTTACACCTTGCGTCCGAAAAACTCAAATATCTTACGGAACCCTACTTTTTTCCAAAATAAAATGTAGCCTATGTTCAGCAGAAATAATGTAAGATTCCAATAGCAAAAGAATTTTTCAAATCGGTCCAGTAGTTTCGGAGCCTATTCGACTCAAACAAACAAACAAACAAACAAACAAACAAACAAACAAAAAATCAAATCTTTCCTCTTTATAATAGTAGTGTAGATTTCTAAATACCTCAGTGTAAAATAAAATAATATGATTTATAGAAATTTTGAGAAACACTTTAAGAAGATTCAATTTTGAAGTACATGTAATTTTATAGTACTTATTGTCAATATTTCATATTATGCATGGTGTATACTCTACCAGAGGTCACAAGATGTTCGAGCTACATTAGCTCAATAGGTACATATCGCTAAACCAGCTCCATTATATAATATGTAAATGTTTGTATATGTATCTTCATTCTAACCTAATTGGGATCTTATTCAAACTTTGTGCTGTACTTAATTTTGTTAGAACACAAACAGACCTAATTATGTTAGGGGAAGGAATTAAAAAAAAACCTAATAATATTATTAATTTTTATGTTTTTTTTAATTAAGTATTTTACCTTTCTGACTATGACCTATCATGTACGATATTAATATTATTAATACATTCTGATTTCAAAATCATATTGTATCGCTAATTCGTAATAACAACACGTCACCGAAAAGTATATTTTCTCGCATTGCATCTTAGTATGTCTGGTCACTGATCTTATCTACATTTGAAGCAAACAGTGTTGTTAATTCTCATTGACTTATTGAAGATTCTGTTGATGGGTTAGGTTTAATAGGCTATACGACCTATGGCCTAGATATAGAGTTGCCAGTTGCCACCTGACTACTCTACCTTCTGCTCCTCGACCCTTCTCCTGATTATTTTAGTCTTGTTTGCAAAATAGATTTAGCTGGAGCTGGACGCATTGATCATATTAATATGACACGGATTTTCGTGTTTTGTTACAACATAGTTACTACTGTTGATATTTGCGACACAGGACTCAGGAGTTGCAGTGTTCAGAATGTGTGACGAGTTGATGACTGATTCTGATGAGCCAATTACCCCAAAACATGCATATTATTCCACCTACAGTGTTTGGAATACATCTAACTTCTACTTCGTAAATAGGTCACGTACTTAAACAGAAATAGAAAAACACACTTTATTAATGGCGATTGGCGGCTGACCATTCGATTACCGTCGAAAACACAAAACGTTAGAAATTTTTTCCGACCTCAAGTTAGTAGGTACTTAACTAGTAAGGTCATAGAGATTAGAGAATAATAGAGACTTGATAAGTAATTTGAATGTAACTTCATGGCTAGCAAACTGCATAATAATTGCTCTAAAGTACTTATATAATAATATCATATGAGGAAGTAGCTAGTTAGGAACACGAAATATCTATACATCTATACATATACTAGCTTTCCGCCCGCGACTTCGTCCGCGTTTTGGTTATATCACGCTTGGCACAATTTTTCAAAACATGAATCCCCTTTTAGTGTCCCGGTTAGATCGATTAAAATGAAGCCTCTGCCCCTAGCCCTGGGTATCAAGCTACCTACGTTCCAAATTTCTTAAGATTGATTCAGTGGTTTAGGAGTCAAAACGCAACAGACAGACAGAAAGACAGACTTTCGCATTCATTCTGTATTGAAAGCATTTAATTTCAATTTTAATGATGTTTTTCTGGGTCCCACACCGCCCTCTAGGTTAAACGCACACTACTTGTATGAAAATAAGCACAAAATGGCCACGCGATGACGGGCTAAGATTACATCTACCTATATTCTTAATCTGTGTCATCACTAGTATTAGTTCCAAATACTCTCACTACTGCTATCAGCGCCAATATGGCGGCTTTCAAACGTCATTTTTACGTCAGATTTAGTTCTCTACCCGATTAGGGACACTGATTCCGCTTCAAATAGGCACAAAAAATAGCTGTCATTTCAAAGGCTATCAGCAATCCAGCGTACTTGTATAATAGACATCAGTGTACCCAGTACAATAAAAAAAGAATCACTTAAATCGGACTTGTAGTTCCGGAGATATGCGTGCACAAACATAAAAACATACATACATTACATATTACACACCTACATACATACATACATACATACATACACTTTTGAAATTTGGCACATTTGTTCAGAAGCTGTAATAGATTAACATATACAAAAACTGGGCAGTTCTGGAAATATTACATACATACGCATCGAATTGATAATCTCTTTTTTTTGAAGTCGGTTAAAAATACGTGTAAAAGAACCGAAGTAAGTACGTAGTTTCCTATATTTTTTAGAAGTAAGTGTCATAGATTATTTAAAAAATATACGGTAACGGAACAATTAGTATTCAAATGTAGAGTTGATGTAGATAATAAAATAAAGGTTAGAGTCAAGGCTTCAATAAAACGGCCAATGGCTCTCAAAATAGTGGGCCCAGTTTTCTTTTTGCAAAAATGGGGGACTGGGGGACCCATAATGACCACCAAATATAAATAATAATTAACATAGTAAAGCGGACTTAAAAATTAGGCTACACTAAATTCATTTTAGGGTAGCCGAAGTTACTGTGTATAATAAGTATTTTAAATGGGCAAGAAGTCTTGACTTTCAGATAAAGCAGCTTTTACTATGTGTCTGATGCAGTATCTACCCAGTCCAGACTATGGATTCGAAATCCTACTGGGACTTGACTGGCAATTTAAAAAAATGTGGAAAGAAGAAGGCAAAATCGAGCTAGTGATGAGATCATGTTTATGTATGTCAGTCGCCCGATGAACTACAGCGTGACCTTGTGAATCACGACCGATAAGGCGCTCGCCGAATGTAGCTAAACCTCGTGGCGACTCGGCGAGCCGTGGTGTGTCAATACTCAATACTCATAACTTCAGTCTTCATAACACAAGTCACAGCATACAGGTACCACGATAATTAGCACCGTATGATTCACAGATAAACTAGATCGATAGGTAGCGTTGAACAAGGCGAAACCTTTATAGATACTTCAGTATGTATGTCATGGTAATTAGGTGGGATCTAATTAATAACGCCAACATACTCATTTCATTATGCATGAAAAAATTGCCAGCTCCATTTTTATTCAAGTTAGATTAGTAGAATTAAAAACTCATTTTCATGAACATCGATTTTGTTTCCGAAATTCCGATTCATGCAACCGTTAATGACATGCTGAATAAAGTTAGTAACTTTGTTAGTAAGTTTCCAGAAGTAGGCAGTAGACAGTAGGCTCAGGGCTCAGGCTGTAGGGCAGTTCACAACTACTGTGCCTTGAAGTATCAATCTGTATATATTTTCTTGTACATAAACAGCAATTTGTAATCCCAACACCAATAATTAACAACATACAATAGCAACACGCACAAAGTTATGTATATAGCGGATAGCCTCTATAACTAAGAGCCAATAATATTATTATTATGCTTCTTGTTTTACGCACTACCGCGGCTCACAAGTCACACTGCACACACTCGCGTGAAGGTTAACGGCATAGTTAAATTAACTTTTAAGATAATAACATAGACACTACCGACGATTACACGGAACAAGTTAGTTACTAGCAAAAGGAAACACCAGAATATAAATTCATAATTATGTTTCAAATATTATCAGGGTTTTTCAATCTTTAGGTCGCCAGCTTTGAATTCAGTACTCACAAATCAAAGGGGCATATTCGTGGAGCCTCTTGTTACTTGTAGGAGTCTGTAAATCTATTAGTAGCAAAAATTAATGGAAAAACTATATTTTACTGAGTCAATAATATATTATTTGACACAAAATTAAATGAAGAAGCTACAGGTAAGGAGTATAGATGCTGGCGGGAATAATTCCGAATTATTCCCGTCGAATAATTCGGAAGTAAGTATTCCGAATTATTCCGAAACTTTGGGAATATTTCAATCGTCAAAAAAACGAGGAAAATTGCGCTTGGAAGTTGTAAACTTTAGTTGTGTTGTGTATAGATGTGAAGGCGGTTGCTAACATTAGTAGCCAAGCGGCGAGAAACGGCTTTTTTGGTTTATTATTATCACTAGCTGTCCCGGCAAACGTTGTTTTGCCATTTAAAGTATATTTTCTACATCATCAGTTGATACATGTTTTACCCCCTCTTTTGTCCCCTAAGAGGGTGTGGGGGGGGAAGGTCATACACCAGATGTTAAGTTGAAAAACACAGTTAATACCTAATATGAAGTAAGTCCACTAAAGAAAAATGTTGTATACAAAATCTGACCCCTCTTTGGTCCCCAGAGAGGGTTGAGAGGGGAGGGGGGGAGGATTTTTATACACCAGATGTTGAGTTGGAAGAAGACAAATGTAATATATCTGTGAAAACCGTATGCAAATCTGTGAAAACCGTATGCAAATCGGATCAGTAGTTTTCGTGTTAAAAAAAAAAGTTTGATACAAAATCTGACCCCCTCTTTTGTCCCCTTAGAGGGGTGGGGGGAAAAAATTTTATACACCAGATGTTAAGTTTGAAGAAGATAAATATATCTGCGAAAACCACATACAAATCGGATCAGTATTTTTCGTGTGATGCTGGAACAAACATACAGACAGACAGAAAGAGTGACAGACAGACAGACAAAAAACTAACCACATTTTTGGCTTCTATAGCGATGTAGTGACAAAGGTGTAATTTCGGGTGTCATTTCATATCTTTTATGTACAGAATTTTCATTTCTACAACAGAATATTGTCTTCCTCCTGCACGCGCTTTGGTGACGCCCACTATCGTAATATTTTAATTTCGCCATAATTTCAAAACCAAACGTCCAATTTTAATCATTCAAAGACCAAATATTATCTACATAAACTGTACTTAGTGATAAAATAATTTATTTTGATAAGGATTAATAGCGTGAGTAAAATATATCCGTTTAAATGTAGTCCAAAAAAATTCAGGATTTTTAAATAAATAAATGGTTAATGTGCCTCACTCGACATAGATAGGTATAGTGTGTCGCGGACTTTTTTGTAGATATTTATAAGACCTACAATTACTAAAGATAGAACCATAAAGAACATTTTATGGTTCTATCTTTTATGGTTTAGGCAGCGTACGCAAAATAAGTAACTTTTCTAGCTGATTTTTTACACCTTGCGTCCGAAAAACTCAAATATCTTACGGAACCCTACTTTTTTCCAAAATAAAATGTAGCCTATGTTCAGCAGAAATAATGTAAGATTTCAATAGCAAAAGAATTTTTCAAATCGGTCCAGTAGTTTCGGAGCCTATTCGACTCAAACAAACAAACAAGCAAACAAAAAATCAAATCTTTCCTCTTTATAATTAATAGTAGTGTAGATTACTAGCGATAAGTAGCGGCTGGTAACGGCTTGTTACATTTCTTTGGAGGGAATAGGAGGGTAAATTTGCGTTAAATTCGGACATCTACCGGTCCCTAGCACTCGTTCGACTCGAGCGACGTTTTCACGGAATATTTCGAATGTGAAGTTTTGAGAATACACTTGACAAACTGTGTTTCGCTCGTAAAAATCTTATAATTCGGTATTTTATTCGAAGATGAACTTATCTCACATCCTGAGAATTGCCTCCCAGCCCGGAAAAGTTCTGAGATACGTCTTGACATAGAAATTACGCTAAGGTAAGCTGGTACCGACTTCAAATGAAGATTGAGTACAGAAATAGTTGAGGTTTAGGCGAAGTCTGGAGACGGTACTATACATAGCTACCTATGACCACAAGGCTGTATTATATTGCCTTGTCTTAGGAATATTGCGCAGATCACGTCATCTCTATCACTGACTTGGTGAGTGACAGATATGACATGATGTTTAACTCAGAGTTAACTTTAACTCAGATCTGCGCAAGTGGGCCAGAGTTGTATCTGGATTCGGCGTCCGAAAAACCCAAATATCTTACGAAGCTCTATTTTTTCCAAAATAAAATTAAGCCTATGTTCAGTAGAAGTAATGTAGGATTCATTGGCTTTTGCTTGGAGAAGTTTAAATAAAGCCAAAATCCTCGAACTTGTACCTATAAGAATTCAAAAGTTTTGTTGGGTACCTTCGGAACCAGGGTACATCCTGGTGCAAAATCTTACTTTTTGGTAGTATATGCCTGAAATACTTCAGAAAAAATCGAAATCACTATATGTTTCCATATAAATTTTGAGGAGTTCCCTCGATTACTTATGAATCCCATCATCAGGTCACCACTTTTATGAACATGATACCAAATTCGAGTAAAACCCTATACAACACAAAAATAATTTTGGAAATCGGACCACAAACGGCTGAGTAATCGTTGAACATACATAAAAAAAGATATATACAGCCGAACTATTACCTCCTCCTTTTTGGAAGTCGGTCAAAAAATAGCATAATATAACCTAGTGAGGGAATGCAAAAGTTTAAAATATTATTAATTAATATGTGTGCCAACTGCCAACTGCCAACGTGATAAGCCAAATTTCGTGTTTTAAAATCAAAATAAGGAGCGTTCCTGTCGTTCTGTTGGTGTGACATTAATATATTCGCAAGTAAATAATGAGCCCGCCAACAACCGCGAAACATCGCATGAGCTAGACACTTTCATTAAGCAAAAAGCTTCAGTGTAATTAATTTATAATCCCTGGAACAATTACGGTAACACGACTATTACTATAATGGTACGGAACCCTTAGTGCGCGAGTCCGACTCGCACTTGGCCGATTATTCCAATATGCATAAAACTTAAAAGTCATGACGAGGTATCGTTAGAAGTCCGCTGGTTATAGGCTACATGACATCACGTTAAATTGACTGTACTGATCTAGGGGACTTAAAGTAATCAACAAAAAAATTTTTTTTCCTGACGGTGTCGTGTGGGGTATCAAATGAAAGAGCTTTATTAGCACATTACAAATACGTAAACATTATTAGCTATTTCTGACGGGCTTGCAATGCAACATACATCTATATCTATTACTAGCTGTTGCCCGTGACTTCGTCCGCGTTAGTATAGTAGATCACGTCCCAAGTATTATTTTTCAAACATATTCAATGTACAGAATTGACTTTCTTACGATTTTATTACAATATGTATAGATGACTTAGTTTGTTCCTACAAAGGATAATTAAGATGCAATACAAACTCCACGATACCTTTTAATTATGAACAAAAGTTTCATGAGGAATAAGGGGGGTGGGTCTGGGCTGCGCCCCCCCAAAACAAACGACACTGCAAAACCGTATGTGTAGTTTAGTTTTTAACTTTGTTCTTAAAAAAGATGTATAACGCCGCAACACCGCTTTGTTTGAAGAAAAATTTGGGGGGGGGGGGGGGGGGGGGGTTTGGGCGGGCCAAGCCCCCCCCCCCCCCCAAGAAAAGACCGATGCCAAAGCTCCCAGCATGTTGATCAAACGACACTCGAAATTTGTATAGAAAAGATAGACAAAAGCTCATAGCATGGCAAGGAGTGAAGATAGATACAAAGTGTGAAGGAGAAATTTGTAGGAAATTTTATGGGCTTTCATCACGTACCGGACATTTTTTCTCTACAACGCACCGTTTAAGCGATATGAGCAAAAAACTAAAAATATTAAAACTTGAGCTCCTCCCCCCCCCCCCCCCCTAGGTGATATCGTCATAATATATAGCCTATGTGTTGACCCGACCTCTATGTAATATTCGTGCAAAATTTGAAGTAAATCCATTCAGTACTTTCTGAGTTTATCCCGGACATACATACAGACAAACAGACAAACAGACAATCAGACAAACAGACAAACAGACAAAAATTCTAAAAACTATATTTTTGGCTTCCATATCGATTGTAGATCACGTCCCAAGTATTATTTTTCAAAAATATTCAATGTACAGAATTGACTTTCCTACTATTTTATTATATGTATAGTAGATGTATACATAATATTTGATATTATAAAACAAAGTCACTTTTTTTCCCTCGCGTCCCTTTGTTCCCTTTAATCTTTAAAACTACGTAACGGATTTTGATGATTATTTCAGTGTTAGATAGTCCATTTATCGAGGAAGGCTATAGGCCATATTTTATCACGCTAAGACTAATAGGAGCGAAGAAATAAAGAAAAATGTGGAACAAACGGGGAAAATTATTTGAAAGGGCTAACTTGAACGCGCTAATCTCAGGATAATAAATACTGGTCCGATTTGAAAAATTTTTTAGTGTTAGATAGCCCATTTATTGAGGAAGGCTATAGAGTATAGAGTATAGGTCATATTTTATCACGCTAAGAGTTAAGACTAATAGGAGAATGTGGAAAAAACGGGAGATATTATTTGAAAGGGCTTATCTCGCGAACTACTGGAGCAATTTTTATGTTATTTGGCACAGATAAGGAGTAGACGACGTAAAGGATCATATGCTATCGATTTTAATCATCTTTTCAGTGGCTATATATTTTATACCCGTGCGACGCCGGGGCGGGTCGCTAGTACATACAATAATAAAATCAGTAGGGGGAGGGCCTTTGCCCCTGGCCTTAACATGGCCTGGGATTCTTGTCACGTCAATTATGTTGAGTTTTAATTCTCCTTTCTTAGGAAGTTATATTTTGGAAATCGACTTGTCTATTATTTAACTCACGTATACCAATCAAGGTGTTATATGCTTTGATTTTTTTTTTAATTATATCTACCAATTCGAATTAAATAATAGTTCGGTCCGCTAGTCTATTATAATTTATAACGTCGCGTCGTTATGTAAAAGCTTTTAATGAAAGAATATTCTATTTTTGAAGAACCATCTGTTTAATCAATCATCCTTTGGACGCACTTTCCCCCAATCTTCAGCAAAAAAGTTCTAAAGATGGCGTGACCTATTTCTATTAGCTCGCTTTGCGTGCATTCTGTTAGTGTAATGTGAATGGCAGATTTTTGAGTGCCTTGCGTGATTCCCACACCAGTCATCGACGCGCGACGTAAAGATTGAAAACAAAAAGCATTTTTTTTTGTTTTTAATGCGTAGCTCCCATGTACCTAAAATAATCCTAAGACTATACTACCCTACTCCTGAAGACCTAAGGATTTAGGTGACATACAATCGTAGGCCAACTATGAGAAGATATTATGGCCCCAAGGAGACACTTAAAGTTAGGGGCGGTTGTTAAAAACAGGCATAATTTTCCAAAAAGATTTTTTTCAATAAACATAAGCTGCCAACTCGAAACCTGAATGCGTTTACCAAATTTTGGTTGCCTGGAAGATATTGCTACCTAGTAATACGGCCGCCATTGTGACACCTATGTATTTTTTTATTTATAGTTCTGTATTCTTTCTGTATTGTGTGCACAATAAAAAATATTTGATTCATTCATTCAAATCCAAGTTCCGTGTGCCAAGTGTAGGTGCCACCTGTATAGTTCAAAATTGCATTGTTTACAGTCGACTAATGGAACCTGCCTTTTTGCACTTAAACTTAATGCCATTAGCTTCTATGTTCCGATCTATCTTCCTATATAAGTTCCCCAGTAACTATAGGTTTAGATATACGATGAGTCCAGAGAAATGGAAGTAAATTTTATTACGGCAAAATGTACTTAAGGGTGCTATCACATTTTGAATCCGATTAAAATTAGGTATTTGAACTGCAAAACAATACACGTACGCACACATTGAAACCGCTGCCGCGCTGCACGATTTTATACCGGCGCAACTAATCTTGGTACTTGGTAGTAGTAATATAGTTTTTAATTTTAGTGATGAATTTTACTGAATGCTATTTATTATGTAGAATTAGTTGTAAGTTTGCAATCGAACTTGGTAACTGTTACTAAGTACTATCTGTGTGTCCATAAACGTCACTTCTCTCCTCTGTTTATGAGGACAATATCTAAAGGCGTCAGGGTATCCACTACTCGTTCGCCCATTATACAATAATAATAGAATATAATATAATTATACGCTTTATTTTTGTACTTAATTCAAATCACATACATATTGTACATACATAGAAAATTATAATATAATATCTATGGACGCTTCACACCACGTCAATCTGGCCCCGTGGTAAGTGCCTGAAGGACTTGTGTTACGGGTACCAGACAACGGAAATATATTTAATACTTTTATACTATACATATTATATTTAAGATTTTTATTATAATATGATAAATATATTTAATACACATCCATGACCCAGGAACTTTGAAAACGTTTTGTTCCGTGCGTCGGCGGGATTCGAACCCGCGACCACGGCTTAAGCTACCAACGTGCCATCCACTGAGCCACAGAGGTCGTCATTATAGAAAATTAACAATTGCTTTGTGTATTTTTCGTAGACAATTTGGTATACCTTTGATATACCTACTTTATATGGCAAAACAATGTTTGCCGGGAAAGCTAGTTGTAAAATATAATTTGCAGTACAAAGACAAAAGATTGCAAATATTGTAAACAAACAAAGATAACAACAATAACAAAAGCACACAAAAAACGCTAATAGAGTTTTCCATAATATACAAACTAAACTAAACAATTTGACACAAAAAAAAAGGTTTACAGTTTAAATTTTTTAATATTTTTCTCGAAATCTATGGTAAGATATAATATAACTAGCGACCCGCGCCAGGTTCGCACGCTATAAAGCGGCTATAAAATATATAGCCACTGAAAAAATGATTAAAATCGATTCGGTAGTTTTGATTTATATTTATTTTATTACTAGCGGTCGCCCGCGTCTCCGCCCGCGTGGCTGTCGTAGCCGCTGCAAAAAGCTTATCCAGGAAAGACTCGGTCAGCAAAATGATTCCCAAGTCAATTCACAGACTTAACAGTCAATACGCAGGCTGCACACTGCACAGATTGTCTTCCTCCCGCACGCGCACCTCCGCTTTGGTGACCCCCACTATCCATATAACTAATATTATAAATGCGAAAGTGTGTCTGTCTGTCTGTCTGTCTGTTACCTCTTCACGCCCAAACCGCTGAACCGATTTTGCTGAAAGGCATGGAGATACTTTGAGTCCCGGGAAAGGTTTAAATGTAGTCAATAAAATTCAAGATTTTAAATAAAAAAATGCTTTTTGTGCCTCACTTGACCTAGATAGGTCTAGGATCTACAAGTACTTCGCTGCATGCTCGAGAGCGATGAGGCCTGGCAGGCGGCGGTCTCTTTCTGCGAAATTGTTATGTCGCAGAAAGAGGCCGCGGAGCGGGACAGAGAGGACGATCCCACCTCTCTGCCGCTCCGCCGGCGTAGGACGGGAGTGCGGAGGCGACGCTATGCGAACCTCCTAACTCTCGTCTAACGGGGCTCCGGGAGAGGATGGGAACCTCCCCGGCTAGCCAGTCCCGGCGCCGAGGGGAACGCTTCAGTTTGCCTAAGCGTTCCCTTACCTTGGTGGAAGTCCGGTCCCTTTTGAGGTAGACCGGCCAGTCGTGGAGGGAGTCCTGTGTTTGTTAGATCCGGGATTTCCCTCTTTTATACGGCTGAAGGCGAACCGCAGGTGGTTTTAGTGAGTAGGAGTCTCACATACCCCCGGGGTGCTGAGCACATACCCAACCCGGGGGACCCATGATGGGTTTCCCCTGCGAAAAAAAAAAAAAAAAAAAAAAAAAAAAAAAAAAAAAAAAAAGGATCTACAAGTACTTAGAACATTTTATGGTTCTATCTTTTATAGTTTAGGCAGCATACGCAAAATAAGTAACTTTTCTGGTTGATTTTTTACACCTTGCGTCCGAAAAACCCAAATATCTTACGGAACCCTATTTTCTGCAAAATAAAATTTAGCCTATGGTGCAGAAGTCTAACTATAGCGGTTCTTGATACAGCCTGGCGACTGACAGACAGATGGACAGACAACGAAGTCTTAGTAATAGGGTCCCGTTTTTACCCTTTGGGTACGGAACCCTAAAAATGGCTTGAATCTTGAAAAAAAAAAGAATATCAACGTAATCATCAAAAATTTTTTCGAAACTCTGAAATAAAAAAAAATATTTAACTATTTGAAATAATATTGTATAATTATTATTTACTATAGTTTGTGCGTTTTATGATGATATGCGTGACACATTGTAATTGACAATAGTAGGGAAGTTACCTAAAAAAATTATTCGATAATTTTAAAAACATCGAATCACTTCGTAAAGGAATTGCAATAGAAATTATCGATTTCGTACTGACGTTTAATCCGCGCTGGCGATTTAAGATGGCCGCCCTTTTTATCGATTTGATTAATCAATCATTATCAATTTGATTCGATTCAACAGTGTCAATCTCTATCGGCAAAAGTTCCGTTTCATGCATCTGACATTTTTCAAATATTTTCGTAACAATAATTTTATACTCCTATTTCATAGTTATTAATAAGTTAGCATTTAGCAACTTTTCATTTCTATTCATTTACAATTATAGGAAACATTTGTTTTTGTATATGGAATATTATACTTTATTACATTTTTATTTTTTTGTTTTCTTGTAAAAAATATCCGTAGCAAGGAATATGAGAAGTGTCACCCATATCATCTTATAACGCACAAACTATAGAGATCACCCAATGGTCGAAATTCGACCTTAGTTTCAACGACATTAGGACTACTACCTATATTTTGTAAAAAAATATTTTACTAGAATTTATCTTTTTTTTTTCAACTCATGTCTCTGGGACTCAGCTGATCTCAGAATGGCCGTGTAAGCATTGTCTAATGGGCGATTCCATTAGGCGGGTACACCAGTTTGACACACTTAAAGCTTCCTACAGGCAAAATGAAGCATATTTATTAATAAAATATACCTTGAAGGGATACATTTTAACTAGTTTAACAATGATTTATAAATGAAAACCTTCATCCAATGTTTGGAAGGCCACAAACAGGTCTGAAGTGCCATCGCCGGTGCAACCAATTTGACCCACCATTAAGAACTGTGATGAGTTCATATGTGAATACTGGTTATTCCGAAACTTTTACAAAATAACTTGCCTATATTTCAAAATAGCATAAAACAAAGAAACTATGTATAACTAGATAAAAGTAATTATAATAATAAGTACTAGAAATTATTAACCATTTTACGATCGCGGGCGCAACATCAAAATTCTCAAATCTCTTAAAGGTGAATTAAATCGTAATTCTCTAACAAATTTTAAAATTTTCGATATGGAATATATAATTATACTAATAAGTTTGTAATAAAACTGCACCAAATTGTAGTTTTTTTTTATTTTCAGTTGTTTATTGGCCTGACAAAATTAATCGTCTAAATCACTAAAAACGATTGAATAGTGTAATTTATACAAAAGATTTCGATATATTGCTGTATAACTATACTACAACTAAACATTAATTTGAAATATATGCTATTTTAATTTAAGAATATGGGAAAAAACATCGCGCCCCTTAGATGATATTGCTTAAAAACGCTCTAAATTATTCGAATTTCATCTTTAACCGATAAAAGTTGTTTTATTAGTAAATACACATCTTCTTACGTATATTCCAATTGAGAAATGTAATGAATGTCTCATTTTAAAAAATTTCGTTAAGGGCCGTCTGTAGCGGAATGGCCCTAATAGTAACTAAGATTCAATAAAAAAAACCATAATCCATTTTCAATTTGTCAACTTGTTGTCAACAGACTTCAACCATAAATAAAAGAGTATAATTCGTATGTATAGGCTTGTCACTCAAAAATATATGTCATCTCCTATGTGTGTGTGCTGTAGTGTGTGTAATGTTTTATTTGTTAAAAAAAATGTGTGATAAAAGCAGAATTTCAAAATAATATTAGCTTGATGTACTCCTTCACAATATAAACTATAACTGTGCAAAAAAAATTTCATTCACGTACGTTTCTCCATTTGTCGTCAAAAGGGATCCAAAGTTTATCGCTCGCGTATTAATATACAGATAAATTATTGTACAAAAAACCTATGAATAAATTCTGAAACAAATTCTAATAAAATAACCGTACTTATATTTATATCGGTCCGAAAAAGTATCAACTTCGTTCAAGCGCAGTAGACACAACGCCGGCGCTCACTTTTTTACGTAAATATTATTTACAAAAAAGCGTTACACCCGTGCTTCCACAAGCGCGTTTGAGCGCGGAATGACGGGCGACGATTGTCTTCGAGTAAAAATTGTATGAAGAAATTTGAGAGCGTTTCTTATTTTTCTTATTTAAATGGAAAAGTTATTTATTTTTATACAAAATATTTCGCTCTTCGTACAGGGGACTAAATAAGCAACAATATTTTTGTATATTTATTATCCTTGGTTCAGTGTATTTAGATATTAAGGTACCTAATCAGACCCCATTTTTTTCATATTTTGCGATTATTGTGATGGTTAAAACGTATTTTATGTGAAAATTTTGTATGCGGCTATAGAATTTTTATGGTACAGTCGTGGAGATGAATATATTATCTTTCATTTGAAACCAAAATATCCTCGCAGTTTGACTCCTAATTCTTTAATAGGGTACCGGAAAATCGCTGATATTTGTAATAACGTCCTTAAGAGTACAGTAAAATTTGAACGAAGAAACTATTGCCATCACGCTTCACCCTGCGTTAGCACGTGTATTGGGATAGAGACAGATACAGTAAATCGAGGTAACGTATTCCTCTGATTCCTCCTTCAAAATAGAGCCTATCAAAATTTTTTTAATATCTTCAGGAAGGGTGAGTCTATGCCTCTACGTTTTGATTTTACCTTAAAGATCTTTCAAATTTGTTTTATGGTCGGTTGATTGGCGGGGTACGAAACATTCATTTTTGGCGATACTTGAAGGGTCATATTTTTTTATTTATGAGTCAAAAAAAAAAACGAACGTAGAGGCATAGCTTTCACAGATCCCAATATTGTATAAAAAACATTTGTCTAGTCGCATTATCCAGGGAGGAAATTGGGAAATACGTTTGTATGGAAAAAAGTGTTAGCGTATCCTCTTAATGGAAAACAATTTTGTGCGCGGACGAATTTTTAGTAATAAATAAAAACGTAGTAAATTATAGGCAATGAATAAGACGCATAGAAGGAACATTGTGTTTACTAATACTAATAGGGAATCACTAAAAAATTAAAATACGCACATTGGAGTATTTAAAGAATTCATCTTTTATCATTTTTAGGGTTCCGTACCCAAAGGGTAAAAACGGGACCCTATTACTGAGACTTCGATGTCTGTCCGTCTGTCTGTCTGTCTCCAGGCTGTAACTCAAGAACCGCTATAGCTAGACTTCTGAAATTTTCACAGATTATGGATTTCTCGTGCCGCTATAACAACAAATACTAAAAACAAAATAAAGTTAATATTTAAGGGGGGCTCCCTCCCATACAACAAACGTTATTTTGGTCTTTTTGGCTCGTAATCCATAATGGCAACATTATAGACACTTGAAATTTTCACAAAACCCTCAATTAAATGTGTACTTTAATATTAAATAATATAATTAAAATAAAATAAATAATTAAGGGGGCTCCTATATAAAAAACACAAATTTTTCTTTCTTTTCGCTCTATAACGGTACGGAACCCTTCGTGCGCGAGTCCGACTCGCACTTGGCCGACTTTTAAAATTTAAATAATGTTGGGTAGTAGAGTTCGGTTAAACCACCAAATTCGGTCATCAGGTCACAATACCAGAAGCGAGGACGCGCCCAGAAAAAGGCGCTCCCTAGGGTTGTATTACCAGTCGCCGCAATGCGACGTAGAATACGATATCTCCCTCCCTGGCTAATTTGTTTATACGTAGTTTATGCCCAAATTAGCGTGCGTCTTAGGAATTAGGAATAGAGCCATAAAATACATAGTGAGGGAGCCCTAGAACAATTTTTTTTGTGATTACTAACAAGCTTTGTGAGTAGCTACATTTTGATAAGACGAACATTTTTATTTTCGAAAAATCTCGAAAGTGGTAGCTAACAGAGATAGAAAGGATTTCATCCTTTGAGTTGATAGTCCTAAAATATGGATTGTTTTATTTGTAGGACAAGGTTACTCTTAATTCTTAAATTATATAACTAACCTACCAATATACAAAAAATCAGCTGGTTAGGGTTCTGTTTTAGGGTACAGTAGTCCTCCAAGTTTTTTTGATTACATAACCCTAAAACGGACGTACCTAACGCGACCAAACTACGTAGGTCCCCTATCTGCCTAGGACAGGGGTTCCCAAACTGTGCGCCGTGGAAAGGCAAGAGGGGCCCCGTGAGTCAATCCTCCTGGAGGATAATGAATAATGATGGAGGATTCCTCCATCATTATTCAATATCCGAAACCACAAATATTATAAAATTAAATTATAATATTAATATGTAAAGCAGGTAAGTAGATGATTTTTTTATGAAATAAGGGGGCAAACGAGCAAACGGGTCACCTGATGGATAGCAACTTCCGTCGCCCATGGACACTCGTAGCATCAGAAGAGCTGCAGGTGCGTTGCCGGCCTTTTAAGAGGGAATAGGGTAATAGGGGAGGGTAGGGATGGGAAGGGAAGGGAATAGGGGAGGGTAGGGAAGGGAATAGGGTAGGGGATTGGGCCTCCGGTAAACTCACTCACTCGGCGAAACACAGCTGTTTCACGCCGGTTTTCTTTGAGGTCGTGGTATTTCTCCGGTCGAGCCGGCCCATTCGTGCCGAAGCATGGCTCTCCCACGTCAATTATTAAATATTTGTTTATTACTATTTACCTGCTAACCTAACTATAATCATTAAAAATATTTATGTATATTTTCTAACAGTTAAAAAGTCACTTATCCATTTTTAGGGTTCCGTAGCCAAAATGGCAAAAAAGGAACCCTTATAGATTCGTCATGTCTGTCTGTCTGTCTGTCTGTCTGTCTGTCCGTCCGTCCGTATGTCACAGCCACTTTTCTCCGAAACTATTAGAGCTATACTATTGAAACTTGGTAAGCAAATGTAGTCTGTAAACCGCATTAAGATTTTGATGCAAAAATGGAAAAAATATTAAAAATTTTAGGGGTCCCCATAGGTACAACTGAAACAAAAAATTTTTTTTTTCATCTAACCTATGCGTGTGGGGTATCTATGGATAGGTCTCCAAAAATCATATTGAGGTTTCTCATATCATTTTTTTCTAACCTGAATAGTTTGCGAGAGAGACTCTTCCAAAGTGGAAAAATGTGTGTCCCCCCCCCCCTCTAATTTCTAAAGTAGAGGCATGATAATTCTAATAAAAAATAATTGATGTAGATTACTATAAAAACTACCAACGAAAATTGGTTTGAACGAGATCTAGCCAGTAGTTTTTTTTATACGTCATAAATAGTAAAATACAACTGAAACAAAAATTTTTTTTTTCATCTAACCTATGCGTGTGGGGTATCTATGGATAGGTCTCCAAAAATCATATTGAGGTTTCTCATATCATTTTTTTCTAACCTGAATAGTTTGCGAGAGAGACTCTTCCAAAGTGGAAAAATGTGTGTCCCCCCCCCTCTAATTTCTAAAGTAGAGGCATGATAATTCTAAAAAAAATATATGATGTAGATTACTATAAAAACTACCAACGAAAATTGGTTCGAACGAGATCTAGCCAGTAGTTTTTTTTTATACGTCATAAATAGTAAACCTTAATCTAAATTTCATTAAATCGACTGAAATATAAAAATAAATCAAAAATATTTTAATTTCATAAAATAAACCTTATTGCTGCTGCGGAACCCTCCATGGGCGAGTCCAACTCGAACTTGGCCGCTTTATTTCTAATGTTGCAAAGTACAAAGAAACAAAATATTTTGTTTCTAGAAAGATATTGGATGTATTGCAGTCTTGAAACAGGGGTGAGGCCACATAATATTTGAAGTATTTTGATCTATCGTAATTATTCGTACCTCTGTTTTGTGGCCTCGGTGTGTATTATGATAGCTAGTTTGGAGACTACGAGGGCATAATATGGCCGAAATATGCACTATCAATGAAAAATTGCCAAAATATGCACTGAAAAAGTGCCAATATAGTGATAAGTAGACATCGGATTATAATGTCCTTAACTGGTTAAAATAAATACTTAATTGTATATTGTTCCTAATATTTATTTTCATGTTGATCATGATGTTCACTTTTAAAAATATTGTTTGTTTACTTATAAATACATTGTTTTGTTAAAAAGACTTTGAACATAATATAGTAATATGTCCTTAGCTGGTTAATATAAATAATTGTATATTGTTCCTAATATATATGTTCATGATGGAAGAGACTGGTCTCCATGACTCAGGGAATCCTAGTGTAGAGACCAGAGTTTGTGTAAGATTAGCATGTAAGTTTTCTGTGAAATAAAGATATTTGTTTATTATATTTTGTTTTGTTTATAATCAGCAGCGACAGCAGCGCCCATTGACACATTCATTTAAAGCCTTGGAGCATTATATATTATAGTATGGTGTGGTAGGAACCATGAACCACACATGTGTGTAACCGTTAAGACCTTTTGTTATTTATACAGTGCTTTAAATAATATTTAAAGCTATATTTTAAAGTTGTTGTACAACACCTATATTTACAATTTTATATTCTTATCTAATATAATATTTTTTTTAAATATTTAATAAAAAAATATTTTTTCATGCACTTTGTATAGTCGGGTAAACAAATCATTAACAAAATATATGACTAAGAGTTGAGAACTGAGATTTAGTATTATCATATTTTATAATGAGATAATAGTGTTCCCATGCGATAATATGGAACACAACCGGCGCTGCGGGCAACATGTAACATCATAATATTATTATATTATGAGTACTTACTTAGGAGGAGGGCAGATGGAAGAACCAGCCTCACCAAAAGCAGTGAGATGTAGTACTTATGCATCTTGTCTGAAAAAACAAATTAACATCTTAGTAACCTACTTTTTTCATATTATCTTATCTTCTTTAACATTTTGTTACAAACCTTACGAGTCTCAAATCTATGAAAACACCATTGAACACTTATCATAACACTCTTAACACTTAATAAGATTTATTATAATTTTCTACATTAAAATAATAATTGTTCACAGTCATTTTATTCACATATATTTTTATGGATTATTAAAAACATTTCGTACAACACGACTGGCGCTTACACGTATTCCGGAATCCGGTAAATAAAAAATATTTTTGACAATAATTGACAATGACATCACAATTGACAATTCACAAAAATGACGGCTTCGCTTTGCTCTTTGGTTGAGTGCTGACAACAAGCGTCTTTTTATTATTTTTGTTAAAATAGTGTTTATTGCAGAATTATTGTTGGTTTTGTTTCTTTGTTGAATTATCTTTTCCATATTTTGTGTTTTGTAATAAATTTTGTGTGTGTCGGACTGTAAGTATTTAGTTTATATTGGTTTTTGTTTTTAGGTTAGGTTAGTCTTAACAATGGAGTTGGATACTGATCCACCGGATCCTGGTGGTGGTATAAATAGGAAAAGACCAAACCATGACAATACAGGTTCTTTGCCTAAAAAGCCTACAAGCAATTCCCATACAGTGCCATCAATACAACTAAGTTATGTAAATCCAGATTTTGCAAGTAAAAAACTGTATAGCCCTGAAGATGCTGCGCCTTATATCGTGCATGTTATTAAGCCTGAGACTGAAAACGGTACAGCCCTGAGCCCCATCCTTTTTGGTCAGTTTCTTTTTAAAAATAATATTAAAAATATAATGTTGGACGGTATCAAAAAGATTGGACGCAACCGTGTGTCTATTGAATTCAAGTCATATGAACATGCTAACGATTTCATTGACCTGCCTGCTGTATTAAGTGCTGGATATACTGTATCGATACCCTCATACAGTGTATCCCGCATGGGCATTATTCGTAATGTTCCTGTGGACTGGTCAATGGAAGAGCTAGTGGAGAACCTGCAGGTTCCGGCAGGATTTGGTAGAGTTGTGAAGGCGCGTAGGCTGAGTCGCAGAACCATGAATGATCAAAATTCCCCTACCTGGATCCCTACCCAATCGGTGGTTATCACAATCACTGGTCAAAAACTTCCACCCCGTGTCTTTTGTTACTTTAATTCCCTTCCCATAGAAAGTTACTTATTACCTACCATACAATGCAACAACTGTTGCCGTTTTGGACACATTAAGGCACAGTGCCGATCAGAGGCCCGCTGCTATAAATGCGCACAAAAGCATGAAGGAGTAACCTGTAAAGCAACATCTTTTACCTGTTTGTACTGCAGTGGCCCGCACGCGGCCAATGATGTCAATTGTCCAGAATACTCCAGACAAAAAGAAATAAAATTTGTCATGAGTCAGGAGAGTGTCTCCTACTTGGAGGCTTCAGCACGTTTCCCCCGGGTAAGGCGATCCTTTGCTGACTCTGCGAGGACTTCTCCTTCTTCTTTTGCTGGCATTTCTAAACAGACAGACAGACAGACAACATCCCCTATAACTAAGTCTTACAGGAAGACAGTTTATATTCCCCGTAAACCCATTCTAACTATGTCTCCTGGTTATGATCACCAGGCACATAGAAATATAATAGAGGAACCCGCTTCACAAGCCCCCAATGGGTGTGCGTATCCGCTTAACCCAGAATCTCCTTGCACCGTTTCAATGTCTCCTAATGATAACCTCCTGAATAACCTTTCCGTCCTTTTCCTTGATCTAATTTCAAGGTGTAGCGACTCCCTACCGAACAGAACTCTAGAAAACCTGACCCAGCTCGTTAAATTGCTGCCCAACAATGGCTCACACTGTAATCCAGTGGAACAGCCGCAGCATAAAGAATAAAAAACCCGATATTCTCAGAATTATTAATACTCATAAGCCATCTATTCTTGCCGTCCAGGAAACGTGGTTGGTTCCTGGTTCTCGTTTTCGGGTTCCGGGCTATGCCTGTTTCCGGGACGACAGGTCTGATGGCAAAGCTGGAGTAGCCATATTGGTCTCCAGCCAATGTACATACTCTGTATATACTTTACCTGTACATAGTTCTTGTTTTAATATTGTAGCTGTCCGTGTTGTAGATACTATTTTTTTGTCTGTGTATGTCCCACATCCCAACCCTTCCACTTTTTCCGAAATTTCCTCCTTAATTTCCTCTATCCCTCCACCCCTGGTTGTATTGGGTGATTTTAACACCCACCATACATCTTGGGGCTCCCACTTCAATGATCCTAACTCCTCCTCCTTTATTGATTTTGTAGATGATAATAACCTAGTTATCCTTAATGATGGATCCCCCACTCGTCGGGTATCTCCCTTGCAGAATCCGAGGAGTGTGGTAGATCTATCATTATGTTCCCCTTCCCTCTCCTCATCCTGTTCCTGGTCAGTTATCCCTGATTCTTTTGGTAGCGACCACTTTCCCATAGTTATAACAATAACGTACAGACATACAAGACCGCCCTCATCTCCAAATTCTCCTCGGTTAAAATATAAGGTTAATTCTGCGGATTGGGAACAATTCGCAGAAATTACAGATTCAGAAGTCAGCCTAATTCCCCCCATCAACTCAGATAATGCTCTTGACTCCTATCAAAACTTAAAAAGGATTTTATCTTTAGCTGCAGACAGAGCGATACCATTAAGGAATACCCATAACCAAAAAACTTTATCTCCTCCTTGGTGGGATACAGAGTGTACCAGTGCCTGTAAAAGACGCAAGGAGGCAGAAAAGTTGTATTCCAGATCCATGACTCAGGATAACTTTTTAAACTACAAAAAAGTCGCGGCAGAGGTGAGACTCTTACTTACAGAGAAAAAAAGAAATGGTTGGCATAATTTCTGCTTAAGTCTCTCACCTATGTCTCGTCCCTCGACTGTATGGCAGAACGTACGAAAATTCCGTGGAGCTCTAACATGTAATTACCGTCCGTCCAATGATCCAGCTGAGTGGATACATGACTTCTCTCAGAGGTTGGCGCCGCCGTCAGTTCCCTCTTTTGATGAGTGTCACAACTTCGTTTCTTCTACTCAGACTTTGGATCCTTTAGATGCTCCTTTTTCTCTAGATGAGTTTAGACTGGTCCTAGGTTCATTAAAGGATACCGCTCCAGGCAGTGATGGATTGCCATATTCGTTCATGGTCAATAGTGGACCCAATACGCAGCAAACTTGTCTTAATATTTTAAATGCTTTTTATGAGTCTGAAGTTCCCCCGGATGAGTGGAGAACTCAGATTATTTTACCTATTCTTAAGCCGGGAAAACTTAGTAACGACCCTTGTAGCTATAGACCAATAGCTCTTTCGATTACATTGGCCAAAATTTTAGAACACATGATTAAAAATAGACTAGAATGGCTTTTGGAGAGTAAGGGCATTCTATCCAAGACACAGTTCGGCTTTCGAAAGGGTTTTAGTACTATGGATAGCTTAGCCACTTTTGTGACTGACATCCGTATTGCTCTTTCGAAAGGCGAACACGTGGTGGGTATGTTCCTGGATATATCAGCCGCATACGACAATGTCCATCTTCCGGTGCTCAGGCAGAAACTGCTAAATCTGAGTGTCCCGTTGAGGATGACGAATTACATTTGCAATAGCCTGTCCTGTCGAGCTGTAACTGTTTCCACTCCAAACTTAACTCTCCCTCCTAGATTAGTTTACAAAGGTCTTCCCCAAGGATCCCCTCTTAGCCCTACCCTTTACAATTTTTACACTCATGATCTAGATTTGTCTGTTATTAGTTTCTGTAAAGTCAAACAGTATGCGGATGATCTGTCTGTGTACGTATCCTCAAAGGATATTAATGAATGCACTGCTCGCCTTAGCTCCGCCATCAGGTACCTGTTCGATTGGTTGGATAGGCATGGCTTGTCCATCTCTGTCCCCAAGAGTTCGGTGGTTGTTTTTTCTAGATCCAAAATTATTCCTGACATTACCATTCAATATAATCAGCAAGTTTTCCCGGTTAGAGATAGGGTAAAATTTTTAGGTGTTATCTTGGACTCCAGGATGTCTGGCGTTCATCAAATTCGTCATATAATAGAAAAATGTGAGAAAAATTTAAATATTTTACGTTCACTTAGTGGTGTATGGTGGGGTTCTCATCCTTACACCCAAAAATTATTATACAACGCGCTTATCCGCAGTCATATGGATTATGGGTCATTTTTACTGGTACCTTGCAATAAAGCTCCTTTAAAAGATCTGGATAGGATTCAAAGTAAATCACTGAGAATTATCCTAGGGGCAATGAAATCGTCACCAACTAATGCCCTTCAGGTAGAATGCGTTGACCCTCCACTTAGTATCAGGAGACAATATTTGGCAGATAGATTTCTCTTCAAAGCTTTTCAAAATTCATCACATCCCCTTATTGGTAAACTCGATACTTTGTCCCATTTAGTTTCTTCTGGCAACAATTATTGGCTTCACAAAGAACCTCCCTGCCTTTTGGTCAGTTACCTTAAGATTACCCGTCTTCCTTGCCCAGTTTTTCAGTGCCTCCTTAACCCCCTTTTCTCCACCCCATTTGATGCCCTTACCTTTACTCCAGAAGTAATCCTCAACTTTCCTATAACTAAGGGGTCTGCTCTAGCCAATACTCAATTTAAACAAATTATTGATGAGCGATTTAGGGATTGGCTGCCTGTTTTCACAGATGCTTCTAAATTATCCGATGATGGCTGTGTTGGAGCTGCAGTTTGGATACCAAAGAATAATGTGATTTTGAACTATAAACTGCCTCCTACCTCTTCTGTTTTCACAGGTGAGGTTCTTGCCATTTACGAGGCAATCTCATTTGTTGAATCTCATAGGCTAAACAAATCCATTATTCTTTCGGACTCCAGAAGCGCTTTAGAGGGTATCATAGCCAATCAGTTTCGCAGTAAAAATAGATTTCCACTAATCTTGAAAATCAGGCAGCTACTCCTTACATGTAAACTTCAGAACATCCAGGTAGTTTTAGCATGGATACCGGGCCACAGTGGGATCATCGGCAATGAGAGTGCAGATGCCTATGCCAGACTAGCAGTAGCAACGGGTGTGCTTGATCATTATCAACTGTATTGCTATGATCTGATTCCTAGTGCCAAAAAACACTTAAACATCCAGTGGAATAGAGAGTGGGTCAGATCTGGTAATGTTAAAGGCAAACACTATTTTGACATACAGAGTAGTGTTCCAGTTAAGCCTTGGTTTTTCAAGTATGTAAAAAGTCACAAAGTAGTATGTTCTACCGTTTGTCGAGTTAGGCTTGGACATTGCTGTTCACCGGTATTCTTAGCTAAGATTAGGGTTAAGGATAGCTCTTTGTGCGAGTGTGGCCTAGATGAAGGTACCCTGGACCATATCTTTTTCTGCTGTCCCAAAAACCAATCCTCTCTTTATGATCTCCTTCCTATCAATATTCCTCGCCCTATCAATTTCAAATCAATTTTATGTTTTGTAAATACCTCTTTTATTGATATTCTGTGTACATATATTCGTTCTAACAATATAAAATTGTGATGTTTTACTAACCTCTATATGTTTGTGTTTGTTTTAGGAATACCGAATATTCAACAGTTAAATTAATTAGATACAGTACCGTACCTTGTTTATTCACCAGACCTGCAATATAGAGCAAAGTCAACTCAAATTCACTCTGACATTGGCAACTCACTGAGGCCGCCATAATAAAAAGAAGAAGAAGAAATGACGGCTTTTCCGTATGATTTTGACGTCAATTTTTTTTAAGTAACGGCTACGGCTTACGTTTATAGGATAAGTGTCAAATAAAAAGGCGGGAAAAATATTTTCTAATATTTTCTGTATCGTAAAGTGTAAACAGTAAACACAATATCTCAAAATAATGATCTCATCACTTGAAGTCAAAAAAATTGTAAAAGTAGGTAAATAAAATAAATTAGATGCTGCATTCTGCAAATTAAATCTCGAGGATAAAATATATTCGAGAATCGAGACTCATCAATCAACATTTGACTTTGAGCGAATAGCCGCTATTTTTTTAAACTTTGTTTTTTTTTTGTATTGTCTGTAATAATTTGTCAAATGGCTACATTTTTCAGTTTTATTTTTATTACCTACGAATTAATGGCGTAGCCAGGTGAGGTTTTTGTTTATTTCATTTATATTATTCTATAGTTTTCAATTGTTTTGCCTACATGATAACTATTGAGTAAAAAGCCAAATTCCATAACAGTCAAAATCTTATATGCTTTTGTGTAAATTAAAAATAAACTAATTTAGAAGTGATGAACACGTATTGCAATTATTATTCTCATTTTGTTTAGGAACATTGTCATCACTTTCACTTTTACGCATTTCGCTACAACATAGGATTTAGTGTGCCTAACCCGAATAGGGGTGCAGTAGCTATGGATGAGTGAGTTTTCAGTTTTTCTAATTATTTTGCTCCTTTTCATTGTTTCGACACGCATAAATTATGACAGGAGTCAGGACTAACAACAATGCTATTACCACAGCCCTTCACGTCATGAATTATGTTGACTGTTGTATGGAATATGATGTGTAATGTTTTTGCTCAACAGCATGTCGACTCTAACAAAGATGACTCGGACAGTGAAAAAATTAGAAATCCCTAGACCTCTCAAATCGACCACAAGTTCAGCTCACAACAGGAATTCAGTACTGGATGTGAAAATTAACTCTGGTAAGCATACACAATTTCTTGGCTGTTTAAATATCTCTATTGTGGTAATCACAAACACAATATATTTTCAATTGTTATGCGACAGCCGGGTGCCGCTTGGGGATTGATGGGTTAAGATGTCATTGTGGAGGTTTTTATAATATTCCCGAAGAAACTTAACTACAAAACATTTTATTTTGTTTTAGTGGATGACCTAATTGTGTTAACTGAGGCTGTTGCTTATCAAATGATGCAAGGCAATTATGATCGAGCACTTCAAAGCAATGTCTCCACTATGTATTCTAACCTTAAATTATATGGAGGACAACTAGAATCTCTGTATAAGGAATTTCTTGACAGGTATTGAAAGTCTTTGTTCATGTAACAACATACATCTTACTACAGAAAGTTAAGTATATTATGACAATGCAAAATTGTTATTTTAGGTACTTTGTTGTATTCCGTAATGGATCTCAGGATGAGAGGCTTGATAAGAAAACTCGACTTCATTTACTAGAATTGATAGAGTTACGTGCGAAACATTGGCAAGGGTCTGATTACATGAGCCAGTATTACAGACACCGTGGTACACATGCAGAGGTATATTTCTTATTTTGGTGCATTTAATTACTTGTATAAATATAAATTTTTGTAAAATTATTATATTTTTATTACACAGCCACTTTTGGTACCAACAATGGACGGGTCGGGCTCAGGTGGCTCGGTATCCCCTACGCTGGCTACGCCTGCCGAGCCTCCGACAATGCTCGGGCCCGGAGAAGTTATCAAACCATCTGGCAAATTTCCAAAACCTACCAAGATTCCTGGTAAAAACTATTCCAAAGATGAAGTTGTAATAAGAAATGCAGACTCAGGAAAAGGTATGTTAATACCATGTTGATAATAGCATTAAATAAAAATCGGCCAAGTGCGAGTCGGAATCGCGCACTAAGGGTTCCGTACCATTATAGAGCAAAATTAGGCCATAAATTGTGTTTTTTGTATGGGAGCCCCCTTATTTTTTTATTTTAATTTAATATTATTATTAAATATTAAAGTAAACATATAACTAAGGACTTTGAGAAAAATTTAAGTACCTACCTTTTGCCATTTTTGATATAGAGCAAAAAAGGCCAAAAAAATCACGTTTGTTGTATGGGAGCCCCACTTAAGTATTCATTTTATTTTATTTTTAGTATTTGTTGTTATAGCGGCAACAGATATACATAATCTGTGAAAATATCAAATCTCTAGCTATTACCGTTCTTGAGCTACAGCTTGGAGACAGCAAAAAAGGCCAAAAAAATCACATTTGCTGTATGGGAGCCCCCCCTAAATTTTCATTTTATTTTATTTTTTGTATTTGTTGTTATAGCGGCAACAGATATACATAATCTGTGAAAATATCAAATCTCTAGCTATTACCGTTCTTGAGTTACAGCGTGGAGACAGACAGACAGACAGACGGACAGACAACAAAGTCTTAGTAATAGGGTCCCGTTTTTACCCTTTGGGTACGGAACCCTAAAAAGGTTTTACATATAAGATAATAATGTAAAGTATAATTTTGGTCAGTTAGTCTCAATGATTTCACAGTTCTAAGAATATAGAATATAGGGATATTGTTACAAAAAAGAGGCCAAAAGTTAAACATACCTAAGCATTTTAATACAATAAAATTGACATAATTGGGAAACAAAAAACATGGGAATATAATATTATATTTTATTGTTTTCAATTTATCCATTTGCTTGTGTTTATTTTGTTATGTAAACATTTTATATCAACTTGATACCTGCATGAGTATTATTTTTTAAACTGTAAGGTTCAAATATTTTTATTGGGTACATATTATTATATCATATGATACATCTTATTTAATATTTATTGTTCTGCTCTATGAAGGAACAGTATAAGTATAATGTTTGTATTAGATTTGAAATTTAAAATACAATATTACAGTGATGGGTATCAAGGGCAGACGGGTGCATATGATCGAGGAGCTTAGTGATACGATTATATCGTTTCAGAGAGGTAAAAATGCACGATGGCCAGGACGGCTTATGCATGGTGCCGGTCAAATACTAATATGCACATTCTTATTCATAAACATGCTTTTTCTGTCATGTTCTTTAACTGGCTTAAGTTTTGTTAATTTCCTTCTTCAATTAATTCAATATAATTGTGCTTGTCCAAAGGACAGGCAAAATATAAGTATTCCTGCTGATATTGTCTTCTTGTCACAAGTTTCGAATAGGGCCTTGTACTGTATTTATAATGCCTCTGTCATAATCTTCTGTTACATCTAAATCATGCTACTAATAAAAGTACAAAAAACGGGTTTGGATTAACACTATCACAAATTTTTTTCACTAATGTGCTTGAAGCAGTGAACTAACAATGGCAATTTATAAAATAATAACTCAATATCGAAATATTAATATAAAAAATTGTGTTTGTAGTGAGTCCAGGCGCAAAGGAGCGGCTGGTCCAAATTACTGGACCTAACGAGGAGAATGTTAAGTGAGTATTGCTTTAACTTTAAAACTGGTGTTAAGGGTTCATTCACATAATATTATGTTACGGGGAGGGAGTGTCATACCAAATCTAACAATACATGATAAAGGTATTCAAAAGAATTTGACATAGGTTCAAAAATTCTAAATTTTGTGCAACATAATGTGGATGGCTCCTAAGTGAAATTGTAGACGATTGTGACGTAATGTGTGTGTGCAGTCACGCGAAACATCTGATCGGTGACACGATTCGGCGCAACGCGTCGCCGGTGCGGCTGGAGGGGGCGCTGGAGGGCGGCACGCTAGCTACCTCCCGCGCTTCGCTCGACTCCAACGGCTCCGACGAGGCTCGCCCGAGGGAGGTATGTTGTTCCTGAAATACGGATATTTATTTTTTGCGCCTTATTTACTTTTGTACCATCAAAGAAATTGATTTATATGTAGATGACGGAGTTTCGTTATTTTGTCGGGTTATGACAAGTAAGTCGTGATATATCAGCTCCAGCTTGATATAAAAGTCCAAATAAAATAAGTCCCTCATTGCTTACGGATCAGTTTATCTGATAGATCTAAATGTCAATTAGTATAACAAAATATAATGTTAAAATTTATCTCTTTCTTTTCCAGAAATCTCCACATGTTTCGAGAGCTCTGATGCATAGCTTCTCCACTAATGATGCTGTTTTAAGCGAATACAAATACACTGTTATGTTTGGTCAACATTCCATCAAGATTACTGGAACCAATTTAGATCTTGTTAAGGTAATAAAAATAATAAGTATTAAATCTACAATATGTTCAGTAGCAAATAAAATTGCTTAAACTACAGGAAGTGAAATTTCGTTTATACATACTTTTTACCCGACTGCCAGGAGGGTTTTGCTGACAATTTATTAATATAAAGAATAATGATATTTTATTTCGCAAAAAATATTTAGCTTGGTACATACGTATTATATCTGTTTTAATTTAACCACTTTATTTCCTGCAAATACTTTCAGACCGCAAAACTGGTGCTGGACGAGTACTTTGAGAGCGCCGGTGCGCTTGAGGCGTTGGGCGCGGGGTCGGGAGACTTCTTCACCCTGTCGCAGCGACCCGGCGCCGCGCTGTTACTGCGCGATGACACCGCGCTCAACGGCGCCGACGACGACGTGTTCGCGCCGCCCGACGCCACGCCCACTACACCGGCCACGCCCGCCGCGCCAGCCACACCAGCCACACCAGCCACACCGGCGATGCCAGGTATGTTGGCTACAATTATCAGGATCATAAGTAGTACAATTATTGTCACATAATTTGAAAATACAGTCAGATGGCTAGTAAATTTATAGTAACCTTGTTAAATTAGTTAAGTTAAAGTAATGATTGTCACGGCATCGGATTTTATGATAATATATTTTTATTTATAAGGTAATATTTTAATTAGTGAATTTTGTGACTTTAAACTTTTATTTTTTTAAAGCACACACAAGTTTGAAATGTAGGTAGCTTAGGCATGTCTGGTTTCCAGCTCGGAGAGAGTATGAAATTTTAAAATTCAGTGCATGAATTTTTAAATTTAACTCGAAGTGGTGTGACAATGTTTGATTTTCATCAAATAGTGGCTGACTGACGCATCATATTTCTTGTAACTTAATAGAAACTCGAATATTATCATCACATTTTTTATTTATTATAATATAAATAATATTTATTTCATGTCATATCGTTAAAAATTAATAACATTTTCCGATATTTAAAAAGATATTTTGTAATATACATTGTTTCTTAATATTATGTATCTTTATAAAACATAATATACTTTAGTTCCGAGCTATGGTCGCTGCAATTCTTCCAAATTTCATATTTCAATTCGGCCATTTTTAACTCCTTTCATTCATTCTAATACAAAACTACGTGAAACCAGCTACTAAATATTTTTGTGACACATTCGTTTACAATAGATATAAAGATGGTAGTGAGTTCCACGTAGCGTATAGCGGGACCGTGGATCGTGGTAAGTGCGTACGCTCGTGCGTGCATGAGTGTGCGTGCGCGGATGCTTGTGCGTGTGACGCGGTGCGTGTTGCAGCGGAGCCGGACGCAGCGCCGCGCCGCCCGCGCTTCTCGCGCGCCGCCTCCACCGATAAGTACCACGGTAAGTGCCGTCACACTAACTGCTCCGCCGCTGAGCTGCGGTCAAATACTTGCCAGTCGTGTAACGTGTTTGATATCAGTATGTAATATGTCGTATTATGTAAGCACGTTTGTAATGGTTAGAATATACTTTAGGTGGCTGCACTTGGAAGCATTTTGCACATTAAGGTGGGTTTCCTATCTGACGCTTTATTGCAAGGACGACTAGGGTCTAGGGTTTATAATGCCTTGTGCATTATAATCCCTAGTCATATACAATAGAAAAATATTTTATTTACATTTTTAAATACCTCACCCCATTTGTTCATTGAATGTGTCGTCACGCAGATCGTCCGCTTATCATGTTATTCTAGTTTGTATGTTTTATATCTATTTACGTATGTTATAATATTATTTTGTGGTGTTATGTCATCAAAAATTATGCAGAGGTCAGTCAATGATAAACTAAACTTTGCCTTTGTTTTGTACTGCACGAATTTGGTTTTGATTAAGTCGCTAATACATACACCCTGCGTTCCATTTGATGTTAAAAACGACCAACACACTAAAAATGCCTCTTATTTTGAGCATTTTGATCTTTTTTAACATCAAATGGAATGCGGGGACAATTTACAATTACATGATTCATTACCAGTCAATAAATCAAATGATTAAAGATATTGTAGTGACCTTATACTTACTTAATATTACTAGCGCTTTAAAATATGTAAGTATTATGATGTAAGTTTGTATGCTTATCAAAAATTATGCTGCTTCGCCACTTTTCACTGGCCAAAGCACCCAGCTTGCAGAACGCTATTTCCTGACACTCAAATACATTTATACAGAAAGTTCCAGATTGAATTAGAGGACCGATCATCGTATTTTTCTCTATCGTTAAGGCCCACTTGCGCAGATCTGAGTTACTCTGAGTTAAACATCATGTCATATCTGTCACTCACCAAGTGAGTGGTAGAGATGACATGATGTTTAACTCAGACTTAACTTTAACCCAGGTCTACGCAAGTCCGCCTAAGTAGGTAAAATATTTGCATGATCCGCATGAGAATGCTATCTTAATTATAGTCGAGCCATCTATGTTTTTTATATTATCTAGAGCGTAGATGTCGCGATTTCTGTAAAAAAGTTGGCCTCAATCATAGCTAAGGCGGGGTAGATCTCTTAAAATTCGTTCCCCTAAATGGGAATTGTGAATATCCGATTAGTTACAATTCTGATGCCGGTGGAGGAATTTTGATGGACGTATGGGTAATCGGGCCGTGTCGTGTGCAGGTGGCGGCTCGTTGCGGCAGACGTACTCGTACGAGACGCTGGTTCAGTTCGCCGACTCGCCGCTCAGCAAGCTGCCGCCCGCCGGCCTGGCCGCCTTCCCGCCGGAGCTGGCCCGCAAGGTAACGCCTCCGCGCCGCGCCCCGCTCCGCGCGCCCCGCCCCCACCTCCCGCCCAACTACCTCGCCGCGCTGCTCTGTCGCGGCTTCTACTGATCCCCACTAACCCTCCCCGGCTCCCCGAACGAACGAACGAACGAGCCTTTCTGGTTAAATGTATGGTGTGAACACAGCGTCGTACATACTAAAGTAAACTTGGAATCAAACGTTATCCTGTGTGATGTCTCGGAATAAGAATACGTTTTGTTTACACTTTGCATTTTTCCCTAACGAGCTTCGTGATTTAATTATATTAGAGCTGGCAAGTTTATAACTTTTGACCTTAAAACTAAACAAGGAAGCATAATCATGATGCTGTTCGTCGTGTCTATTATTTTAATAAACTTGCCTGCTCGATTAAATATGTTTGACTAATCTAACTCAGTTATAATTATTAAATTATTGTGATAATTCTTCTTCATTGATTAATAATATACTTTAACTAATTGTGGCGTCATAGCATCTACATTTTATATTATGTAAAATATAATACACTACTCCCAAAAGTCCCAAATTAATAATGCGCATGCAAATAATATTCGCAAATTGTAGTAATCACGGAAACACCTGAATCTATAAAACATAAGAGCCCCCAAATAATGCTTTTGCATTTTGCACATTGTTCCAAAGAAATAGAAGTAAATATATCATATTAATTGTCTCTATTTTTGGCGCATGCGCCACAAAACCTTTTATTGCGCATTTTTAAATCATGTCATGCCATGGTAACGCCACCAACAAGTTGCTTAAACAGTTGACAACATTTCAAAATTTTAACATGGCTTTTTTATTATTTTATAAGAAAGTAGACTTAAAATAAGGCGACACGTGTTTCTTACTTTTTCAAAATTATGTTTTTAAAGATACCTAAAAAATAGATTATAATAATTAATTTTTATTCTAAAGAGACGTAAGCGCCAAGTGACGTCATACTTACGCCTGAACGGTTAATTCCATTACAGTTTACAAAAGAAAAAATATGTCAGTGTAAGTTTGTTACGTTTATTAGGACGTCTGTCAATGTCATCGTGGTACTTTCGTATGTAGAAATGTAATTTTTGACAGTGACTGTTTTTTTTATGCTTCATGATGTTTTTTTAAAACGCTTTTACACCAGGCAAAGAAAAAATGTCTGATATGCCGTAATAATGACGTCACAGCGTATTTTTCAGTTTTTCTTTATTTTCTCAGTAAATAAGCAATATAAATTTTTTTAAATTTTTTTTTTGATATCAGGAAAAGAAACTAAAGAAACGGTATTTTTTGTTTTAAGGCTTAAAATTTTTGAAATGTTGTCAGTTGGCGTTGCCATGGCATGACATGATTTAAACATGCGCAATAAAAGGTTTTCTTTCGACGCTCGGGAAAAACAATCGTTGCCGAACAATTATGAAAATTTCTATGCGCATTATCACTTTGGGAGCACTGTAATAATATTCTGTGACGTCACATTGCTACTTTCATAATAATATTTACATACTGCTTGTGTGCACACTAATGTTATCTATCCTATTGACATGGAATGTACGTTTTGTGTAAAGCTTTGCAACGCGCATGCGCACAGTGTGTTCAGTACTGATATTTTGATCCTATTTAAAGTGGGTTTGATAACCAAACTGTTCATTTTAAATAGTATCCTGCAGTATTGGACACTATATTCACTTCCTGCACTATGCACAAAGTTGTAGCCGTTGTGTTAAATTGAATTTTACCACAATGTCTCATCAAGCTAGTCGTAACGATAGTCAAGTAATATGAACAGACTGATTAGGAGTAAATTATTGTAAGCGTTACATACTTTTAAAGTACCTGTTATAAGACTGATGGCCGCGAGGCGTCTGTTTGTAGTGTTTGGCCACCGGCTTATTTATAATGTCAGTATAAATTCAAGTTCCGGTTGCTAGATAGTTGTTGATTTGTTTCTAATATAATTGGTATTTTTGCTTGACGCAATGTAACTTGTATTCAATCTGTGTTGGGTGTGTATGACTTACATTGTTGTGACTGAATATTTGTGTTCACGCTGCCCGCAGAACGGATATTCGAGAGAGGTTCGAAACAGGTAGATTGACACGATTAAACTGATTGTCGATAATATTTCATAATATGTTTGTTAAACAATTGTTAATGTTTTGGTTTTAGCGGAAATTCCTATTGCATAATATATCATTGTGTTTTTGAATATAAAATTGGTTCAAAATATTTCATGTTTTTGCTTGTTCCTCAGCTTCTTAACGGATGTGAGAATTCTGCGATTTTTATTTTCTTATTAGTTATTACATACTTTCTCTTGCTTGCTGCCTTTTTAGAAATTGGGTAGATAATAATGTTATTATTATAATAGTTTTAATCCATGAAAATAGTTCAAATCTTTATAATATAATACTTTCAAACGCAGAATGAATGAAACAGTTTGCACCCTGGGCGGTTCTGCTTACTTTGATCCTTTTATTTTGTATAATTCCTTTGCTTGGGTACTGGGTAGGGTGTCTGTACAAAATAACCTGCTAAGAATGTTTAATATCAAAGGTAAGTTGAGCGCAATATTGTATATTTATATTTTATATTCATCACTAGAAAACGAATTTATCATAACTTTCAAATGCTGCTAATAATTTGTCTAACGCTTTTTGTATCATAGTAAATTACAGCCCCCTTACTAATAAAAATACCACACAGTGTATAAGCTAAACAATGTTTTGTCTTTGTCTGATACTGACAGAGTACGACAAAATATTATATTGTATAGCTTATTCATTTTATAAGATTTTTTCTTAGCTCTCAGCTTAAGTAGTATATAGACTTGACTTAAAAATGCTATAGAAATTAGAAATATGAACCTATAGATATATTAAAACATCGTATAATATTTGCAGGGGTGCCTGGAGTTCGACAGCGTTAGCTACCTGAAGAAGGTCCGCGCGGCCGGCGGCACCACCGTCGCCGCAGTAGACGCGCCCGACTCGCCCGAGCCCGAGTAACCCGACCCCGCCCCGCCCCAACACACACACCTGGCTTATGGCAACGTCTATGGCTTGACAATCCTGCTATAAAGTGCGACAAGGCTTTAAATGAACGTGGGCAGGGGCGCTGCTGGTAAAGGAGAACTGTCAAAAATGACGATTTTCTATGATGACAGCGTTAGTTCCTTTTTAGAGTCTTATTATAGACAGGACTGTGTCTTCAAATTCGGCCAGGCTGACTGCATGTACACGGTCCGCACGCACACATTCTTACGCTAGTCCGGCCATTTGACAGGCGTAAGAATGTGTGCGTGGCCGACTCTGAAGACAGTTATGTATATAATAAGACTCCGTCCGCCTTTTTTTCTACATTCATGTTTAAAGCCTTATTGAGCTCTAACTTGAGTAGTAACTTCAGGCTCCGACGATTATCGAGGTATAGGGATATAATACTAAAAGCCAGTTGGCCTCGATAGCGAGCTACGTGAGCTACACTTTAGTATAAATAACTCACAGATATGGCTAGATACTGTTGTCGAGTTGTGACGATCTAGTAGCGGACACAAAAAAGTCGCTTTCATGTAGAGAATAGAATCATAAGGACCAAAATATTGTGTAG
Organism: Plebejus argus; assembly: GCA_905404155.3. NCBI lineage: Eukaryota > Metazoa > Arthropoda > Insecta > Lepidoptera > Lycaenidae > Plebejus > Plebejus argus. The sequence goes on along the minus strand of FR989927.1, from coordinate 13,023,781 downwards.
TTTCGTACCTTTTCGCATCTTTGTGGCACTTTACCAATGAAAAGGTTTTGAGGGCGTCAAAATACAACCTACTGCATATTAGAGCTTAGGCTCGAAGTTGATGAGGTTCTTATTGCGCCGCCTTTGAAAATATAAAAAAATATGAGTTTTATATGGTATTGTATGAGAGTGCCATTTCCGCTTAGCGTTTTCGATTTTCAAACAACTACACTGGCATAGTTCTCCTTCCCTCTATTCTTCAAAGAATTGATACATTTAGCGATTATCATTATTTTTTTCAATAATGAAATATGTTTGCTTATTTTCGTGACTTTTCTATGTTGCCATAACAGAGGTTGTAACTTCAATCGCAACTATACACAATAATATTACCTATCATCCTATGTAGCTTTTTCAACGCTCGCCCTTCGCACTTGCGCTACTTATGCTAACACTAGGTACTTATATATTATAAAGTGTTTTTGTTTTTATTTTATGGATATTTAAAAGGTGACCAGGAAAATAAAGTTAGCTCAACAGTGCAGTACCATCTACAATAATTTTTGTTTTTAGAGATTTATTTTATAGCGTCTACAAAATGTGTTTATTTTTATGTTATAAATATATTCCAATTTTATATTAATTATCCCATTGGAAACTGCGATTGTTTATTTTCCTGGTCAAACTTAACAAAGAGGTTTATAGCAAAAAGTTTTATGTGACGTAAACGCACGCGGCACGACGTAGACGAGATATTATTTTTAACATGTTACGATTTTATGTACTTAGGTAATTTGATGAAACTTTTTGCTGCACCTTTATTATCGCACTGCACACGCGGCGAGCGGGTACTGGGGGCAGTCTTATATTTTATAGTTTAGTGACTCACGAACGAGATTCGACCTCGAGGCTTAAACTGAATCATAGCGGCTACTCTTACGACCGTCCGTTTTTATTATTTGATATTTTATTACTAACGTAGCGGACATCGATTACTAAAAGTATTACTTTACCAAATTATTTATTTATTGTTGGTATATTTTAAAATGTTATAACGATGTTGTGTCTCGAAGTACCTCCTATTCTTGAAATACCGAGTATGAATCTAATTCGCAGGCAGCTGTGTTGTAAAATTGTCGAATTGTTATTTCCAATTTTGTATTAATTTTTCAAGTTTAAATTAGCTGTCCGCAGCAAATGATCTCTAACACAAGCAATCTTAAGTGGTAAATCTTCATTAATTAAGAACAAAGAAAGTAATCAAGTTTTTCGAGACGTAGTTTTGCGTGTTATTATCTTTTTATTTTATGACAGCAGAATACATTTCTGATGTTTAGACTCTAGAGTGATTCCATTTATTTTAAGGTGAATGCATGCATTTCTTTGTGTTTCTGTGTATACTCATTCAGATAAGATGTATGATAAGTCTAGTCCTATGGACGGCAGTCGATCTCACGTCGACGCGTGTCTGTATTCCGATGAAGCCTATCAGTCGAATCGCCATGTTAAATGAAGTATTTTATTGTAAAATTTTCATATACAAAATAATTTTTGTTTTTTGTTAGTAGAATTTTACGATTACACAATATGCTGTGCACTAAAACCAAATAATTTGTTATGTTTTAAGAGAAAATCTAATTTCTAAAATACGAGTCTTTCTTCTAAGTTGAATTTCAGAGTTTTATTTCATATTTGTTATTTAGAAGATGATTTGTGCGATGCCACAATATCATTGGACAATATATCCGGAGATGGAATATTGCACTGTACCTACATATTTTTTGTCCACTATAGTTACAATATAATACAAGACCTATCTCATTTAATATTATTCCTACTAGTATTTTGGATAGTGACGTTTCGAAAACCGTAAACTAAGTTTATACGTCTTGTAACTTCCATATTATGGTAGATACTACATATTAAATTAATTTGATACTTTTATTACCGAAAATCAAAGGCTTACCGTATTGTAAAAATATAAATACACTAAATTTTCTAATACAAAGTGTTTTCTTTTATTTAAACCATACCAAAATTGAAAATATGTATACTGTTTATATACGTGGCTGTTTTACTGTGACTACAACGCGTTGTGAGCTATTTTTAACCGACTTCCAAAAAGGAGGAGGTTTTATGTTCGGCTGTGGATATATTTTTTTATTTGTGTATGTTCAACGATTGCTCCGCCGTTTGTAAACCGATTTTCAAAAATTTTTTCCGCTCACTGAGCGTTTTCGGTCTTTGAGCGTATCATATAATATATGTTGGTAAATGTAAGTATTTCTAATAATACGACGATTTTTTCGAACATTTACCATTAAACTACCATTAAAATAAATACTCCTTTAATAATTTATAATAATATTAAAATAAAATAAAGATTTAAGGGAGCCTTCCATACCAAAAACACAATTTCTGGCCTGTTTTTGCGCTATAACGACACGGAACTCTCACTTTGCCGTTTTTTTTCAACAATATACCATGCCATCAACGTAAATCCTAAGATTCACCAACTATATGGTGGTAAAATTTCATATCGCAAACCTTTTCGGACAAATGTCCGAAAAGGTTTGCGATATGAAATTTTACCACCATATAGTTGGTGAATACCATTGGTAAATACCATTAGGAATTGGTAGATCTTAGGTTTTACTAGAAAATCTTAGGATTTACTGCAGTTCGAGCTTTTACAGTAACATATAGATACTATATAGTAACCCATTAAATACCCCATTCCTATTATTCCGGTATTAACTTAAATTTTGTAAGTTAAGGTCATAGAAAATTACACAAAATACCCGATTCAAAAATTTATTGAACAATAAATATTTATAGAATAGAAGTAGATAATATTATACAATAATTACATAATTTATATACTTAAATTCCAATATTTTACAAATTATTACACACGTTGTAACTGAATGCTGAATTTTAACCTACCTAGCTTTCTACAGAGTGTAACAAAAATAAGTGATAAATGATAATACTTTAGGGTGTGTACGTGTTCCTCGTAGAGAGTTCACTGTGAAAGTAACAGCGCTGAAAGATCAATTTTTTTTTACTTTTGTATGAGAAAACTCATGACGCTCGGGCCCTTGCCCTTACAAAAGTGAAAAAAAGATCTTTCAGCGCTGTTACTTTCACAGTGAACTCTCTACGAGGAACACGTACACACCCTAAAGTATTATCATTTATCACTTATTTTTGTTACACACTGTATACATAATATTACAACCTACTGCTCTACAAACTGTAGCTCAAATTGCCTTTCTATTATAATTTATAACCTGCACGTATATTTTGTGATGTGTAAGACTTTAGAGTTAAGACCTGCGTTAGACCAAAAGTAGAACTATATTACAAGCATGCCCATTGTCCACATCGTCAATTGCAAATATATTTATAACTGCGTCCATGAAACTGAGGCCCGTATAAATAGTCAGTACTTAAGATGCGACCCGGTCTCAAGACGCCGCGGTTCGGCTCTATGATTGGTCCAAATTTTGAACAGCCAACCAATCACAAAGCCTGAACCGTGTCTTGAGACCGAGATGCATCTTGAGTACTGACTATTTATACCGGCCTATGACATGAAACCGAGAAACTGAGACAAAGGCATTCTCTAGCGTTACATAAAAATACGTTTTAATAAAAAATATAATTAGGCCTATCCACAATCTATACATATAATAAAACTGTAGAAATGTGAATTCTGTACATTAAAGATATTCAAAAAATAATAAGCGGGGGGTGTCACTACATCGCTATAGAAGCCAAAACTGTGGTTAGTTTTTTGTCTGTCTGTCTGTCTGTCTGTATGTTTGTTCCACTATCACACGAAAACTACTGATCAGATTTTGTATCAAACTTTTTTCTTTAACACGAAAACTACTGATCCGATTTGCATACGGTTTTCGCAGATATATGTGTCTTCTTCCAACTCAACATCTGGTTTATAAACTCCCCCCCTCACCCTTCTAAGGGGACCAAAAAGGGGGTCAGATTTTGTGTCAATTTTTTTTTATTAAATGGGCTTACTTCATATTATTAACAGTATTTTCCAACTTAACATCAGGTGTACATAATTTTTCCCCACCCCTCTTAGGCCACAAAAGAGGGGGTAAGATTTTGTATCAACTGATGAAGTAGACATACTTTAAATGGCAAAACAACGTTTGCCGGGTCAACTAGTAGTCAATATAGGTACTCTCCCACTTTTAAAAACATCAATACTAGTAATTGTACCTAGACGTTATAGTTAAGCAATGTTTTGTCCCTGTCTTGTATGGTAGTAGAGGCTTGATAGACAAGGACCAAAACATTGTGTAACTTAGATACCCCATGATCAATTTAAGATCCATGTTACAACAATAATAATATTATAGATAAAATACTGTTATTTAAATGCATAAGTTTAGGCTTGAGAGATAAAATGCTAGTTAGTTCTTTATGAATATCAGCCTCAGATTGACCCCAGGGGCCCAGACGGGGCGGCCTGTTCAAAATTATCGATTCACGAAGGCCACTGACAAAGTCCCTGCGGGCCGCAGGTTGAATGTAGCTGATCTATTTTTATGTATTGTCTTTTAAAACTAAACGCATTTTAGTTATAACTTATAATTATTATTGTGTCAAAGGGTCTTCATACTTCAATGATGACTACAGTCTACAACCGGGTCCTAAATTTTCCTGTCAGCATCATATTTTTAATTATTATTCTTAAAAGATGTTGACAATTCAAATATTAAGCAGAATTTTAACAACCTCCTCCTTTTTGGGAAGTCGATTAAAAATATTATATGTCAATCACAAATCTACAAAATTCACGACACATCATAAAAATGAAGGATTAGCAGGCTAAGCATGGCCACCATAGAAAGGGTTTAGTCCTTCAGGAAAGTAGTTAAAGTAATAGATTCACAAAAGGAAACTGTCAGTTTATGCTCATAAACTGCAAGCCTTTCTATTCTTTCGCATTTCTACTGTGGACATACTAAGCTTGATGCGGTAGAGATCAGGCAATCGACAGTTTAATATTCGCCTATGTAATTTGAAATAGCATAATATTATGCTATTTATAAGGATTATTATTTTATTAAGTAATTTTTGTATGCTTCTATGCTTCTTATTTTTCTACCCTTTTTAATGCCAATGCATCCCTTTTGGATACATGGACTCCACGGTAACCACAATTTTGTACCCGTTTGGATACCGTGGACTGTGAAAGTGTTAACATAATACTTAACAGTAAAATTTGATAAAATATTACATGGGCTTCTTATGAACTAACTAATGGCAGTTGCTGTGAATAGGTCATATTATAATAATTCAGGGGTAACATACTCAGATCGAGTCGAGACATAGTTCTACGAACCAAATGAGAACGGTTTTATATATTTTATGTCAAACAGCACCTATATAGTCGACTAACTACAAACGGGAGATAGCGTGAACTAGCGTAGTTTTATGCATGTGGGACGTATGACGTATCATGTGTTTAAGCGCGTGCAAATAAGGTGGCATTAGTTTTGACAAAATCCGAGCGCTACTGCATTTCTATTTGATCAGGTGGCATAAGAAATAATACAAGAGTATAGTTAATGTGATGTTGGTCGTTCGGAAAGGGACGGTTTTGAGTTTGGTGCCCAAATGATACGTAATAATCTAAGCACCTCTGATATAACATATTAAAAAGACTTCGCCATTACTTAAATATAAACTCAACTAAAGCAAACATTTGATCCTTATTGCTTGAGACATTATTTTACTACACAGATAAAATATCTGTAGACTGGCACGCGATTACACGGCCACGTAATGGTGTCAATGAGGGTTTTTGATATTCTATTTGCCACCAGATGCCGCTATGTAGCCTCAGGCAGGGCCAAGTGCCAACCCACACGTACCACTGAATCACACCACGTGGTCGGGCGTATATTTCGTATTGTAAATGAACTGGACCATTCACACGTACCACATTTTGCAGTCGTTGTCGACCGCTTGTGTGATACCGACCACATCGCAACCACAAGCGAACTAGTGGTCGACCACATCGCAACCACAACGTTGCGTCGATGCAATGACAGTGAGCGCACCTCTTCCCCTCCGTTTCATTGACTTTCGTACGTAACCACATCGCAACTACTGGCGACAACGCAACCACGTCGACATTTTGTCGGTACCACGACGCAACTACAAAAAGCTGCAGTGACACCACTAGTAAGTAACCACTGCTTGACGGCATCTTGTCGTTGCGACGAGGTGTGGTTGTGGTACGTGTGGGTTGGACCTTAGGGTCTATCGTGTCAAACTGCTGTTATATGTCACGATATAGCTGTCATGTGTCACGATAATATGCCTATTTGACACGATAGACCCTAAGAGCTAGTCCACACGGCGCGCTGCGTCGTCGCAACGCACACATCATGACGGACAGCAGCAGCAGCCCCTGAGAAGAAGCGAGAGGGAACGTTGACGTTAAGACTGCTTCGTAATAACGCTGCGATGACGCAGCACTCGTGTCGTCGGCTATGCGTCAAACGTCAGCACTGCGTCGACTCAACGCTGACGCAACGCGCCGTGTGGCATCGGGTTGCAATAATTATTATAGAATATCAAAAACCCTCATTAGGTCTATTATCAGATTTAAATGCTATTACGGCACGCCCTTTTGGCTGAGCGGAAACGCAACAGCTCCTACCCATAGCTGGGCATTAACTCGTTATTCCGTTAATCGTTAATTAACGAAGTTAATAATTTGAATTTAAAAATGTTAACGAACTCGTTAACTTCCGTTAATATGCTGAAGTCCGTTAATCGTTAATCCAATGCCTACTATTTACCGCACGGCACCGCGGCGCGGAGCGAAAAACAAGTTCATACAATTACGCGCGGCACGGCAGCAGCGAGTGAAACAAAAACAATACTAGATAATGACGAGATACATTTTCAGGCGCGTGCAAGTGAGAAAACTGCGAAGTTGACTGAATTTGTTTCGTATTATCCTGAGGTTTTATCATTTCATTACTCAGCGCCAGCACAGAATATATAATAGTACTTCGGCGCCAGTGCTTATATAGTGTTATTTTTATTATAAATTACTGTCAGTGATCGTTTGCATGTTGATAAAGAAGAGTCATTTTGTTAGGTAGAATACAATAATTATACAAGTATTTTGTTCCTAACCTGTTAACTCCCAGAATCTAAACCGACATGTTTTGTATGTACACTAACGCAATGATATAAGTCAGGGTTTCTCAAACTCCACGAACCCCTGTTAGAATTTCCAGGTGTCAGCGAACCCCTGTTAGAATTTTCAAGTGTCAGCGAACCCCTAACTTCTAACTAATGAAAACACATATAGTGCCAACAGAGTACCGTGTGTGCCTGCCAGTTATCAAGCCACCATTACGTAAATCTTGTCGCGAACCCCCTGCCGTCGAATGGCGAACCCCTAGGGGTTCGCGTACCCCACTTTGAGAAACACTGATATAAGTTATAACAAGGTCATATTACACAATATATTAACTGATTAACGATTAACGTTAACTTGCGTTAATACGTCCGAAATGTAACGCTTTAACGTTTAACGAAGCTCTCTTTTTTTAACGGATTAACGATTAACGAAGTTAACTATTTTATTAACGGTGCCCAGCTATGCTCCTACCTATACTATTCAAATGTATACAGATATTTTGACCGTCTCATATGTTTAACTTTCAAGTATAGGTAGCTAGTTGCGTTCGGCGAGCTTGTCTGTGATGTTGGCGACCCTGGAGCGCGCGTGCAGCATGATGTCCTCGGCCAGGTCCTCGACGGTGGTGTACCGGCACTTGTGGAAGCTGAACAGGTCCGCGATGAAGCCCACGATCTCCGCCCGGAAGGTGTCGCACACGTCGCGCAGCCGCTCGCTCGGCCCCAGGAAGCCCCACACCAGCACCGGCAGCAGGTGCTCCGAGATGGAGTAGAAGTGCGCCATGAACCCGTCCGGGAACTGCAGGTAGCGCCGCTTCGCCTTTATCACCGACCACACGGCCGTCGTCAGCGCCTGGAATATTATAAGTCCTCAGTTATTTATAGAAAATAATATTGAACTGAAACTCCTTAGTGTGATACACGATCGATCAAAACGCTCAAAATAGGAGGCATTTTCAGCGTTTTCATCGTTTTTAACATCAAATGGAACGCAGGGAAAAGTTTCATTTATATATAGTATACGTACGTGTTCTGTTCTAATGAAATGATCGATGGTTAATGAGACATGTACTATCACAGACGTTGATTTATAGGCAGATGGCGGGCCTATGTAGTTTGGTCGCGTTACGTCAAACCCAGACGATAGATCACAATTCACAAATAACATTGAATTGACATAATCCGACCAAATGACGGTACTGCCTATAAATCAATTTCTTCAATAGTACAATGAATTATAATTATTATTCCTTGCCATTCAATTAATTAATGATCTTTTCAGACGTACGAAAGAAATTCAAACATTTCAGACAATCTGTGTCCCGCTGCAGATATAGAATGTGACAGGTATATCATCCACACACGGGGGCAACTGGCAAGTAACAATTACTGTACATTTCATGCAACAGTGCAACATGTTACTCACTTAATAATATTCGACGACAATAAGGCGTCATCACTTTTCAGCCTTAAATAAAAACAAATGACGAAAGTGAGACTCCTACCGCAGGACGATTCATAATATTATACTGCAAAGTCATGGATAGTTTTGATTTACCTTCACGGCATCACAACATATAGATTGTTTAAATTTTGCTGTAAGCCCAATTTTCTTATCGTTCGTGTGCAACTTCCCTATTAATATACATGAGCCATTTGCACCCGAGGAGTTAAAAGGCATGTCTCCAAAACGGTACTTACACTCTCCTTGAAGCCGTCGGAGAGCCAGCGGTTGCGGACGACGGCGAGCACGGAGGCGGGCGGCGCCGCCAGGTCCTCGAACGCGTCCAGCAGGATAAAGTCCAGCACCACGTCGTAGAATGACACCACCTGAAATAAAATAAATGTTTAATAAACAAACATCCTAGACAAGCTGGCCTAGGACCTGCAGGCTTGGCATGGCCTCAGTAGAAGAAAGATAAGAGAGCGAAATAATAGAAGTTAGGGACAAATGACTGGTTTTCTTTGATAATCTGTGAATTTGTCTTTTCTTCAGTAGAATGAAACTCATTCTATGCTGAGTGTGCTGGTGGTCAGTTTGCCTCAGTAAAATCAGAGCCATAATAATAGGGACTAGGGGAATAGTTAAAAATATAAATCAGTAATCACAATATTTTATATTTTATTAAAAGACATGGAAGCAAACTCACTTTAACTCCCTTACTGGAGAGCTCCTTTTCGATCATATTCCAGTTGGCCAAGTCGGACGTCCATGAAACCATCTCCTCGTACGCAACTAAGAACTCCTTTGGTTCCTGAAATGGAAAAGATACAGCAAATCATACCCAGAATATAGAGTCCGCTTAAAGTAACTCTTTTTAAATCTATTTACTTCAGATCAGAAACTATATTCGCATCACTTCCACGACGGTAGCGAAACGGCAAAGCCATACATTTACTGATATTAGTATGTCTGGTCTCTGCTGATATGTAGAATTTGTTGAAGTTAGGTCGGTAGAGTTAGGTTGTGTAGATTCAGAAGCTTGGCTCACGAGATCATCTTTTTCACAGGGCAAACCTTATGGGGTCATCTGGCAATTTTACATGAAATGTTTTTGGTGGGTGTAAACTATTCCGATGAGACCGCTATTTTTCCACGTTAACCTTTTACGACCCCCACTTTTTAAGTTCAGTTAAAGCGTACCTTGTCAGCGAAGAGCAGCAGGTCAGTGAGCACCTGGCGGCCGGAGTCGACAAACCAGTTGCGTGCGTGCGGGTCGGCGAACACGCGCCGCAGGGCGCGCCGCAGGCAGTGCAGCTTGCACGCAAACTCCGCCTCTGACGCACAACCTACCACGTCCGAGCGGAGTGTCCTGCAAACGGGATAAGGGAGACGTTATTATCTATACCTGATTTTTTAAAAATAAAATAAGAGGTCAGAGGAGCAAACGGGTCACCTGATGGAAAGCAACTACCGTCGCCCATGGACGCTCGCAACATAAGAAGAGCTGCAGGTTCTTTGCCGGAATCTAATAATATTTTATAACGATAGCACGACTTTTAGTGGGCTATCGTTATAAAAAACAAGACACATGAGAATTCTTTTTTCTTGTGAGAAAAGATAAAAATGTTGAGCGACTAGCTGAAAAGAATTTCCCTTGAGAAACTTGGGCCATCACATCTACTACCACATGCTGCTTTTAAAATAAAGTTATTTCACTTACTCTGTAACTACTGAATAAGTAATTAACCAACCTGTAAGGAATGCCAGATTCGAATTCTTTAAGAGCCTGCTGATACAATTCTAAATTCTCTAGTTCCGGTAGTGATTCCGTCAGGTCGTCAAATTCTCTCAAATCTGCAACCTGTGAAGTAGAGAACATAGTAAGAGATAAGTGATAACTAACTACTAAGTCCTTTCTTGCAGTTACAATACGTCTGAAGACCAGTCACAGGATAGAATGTCGACTAGTAAGTCGTAGTTAGATGACGTCATTTTCTTTGATTCAATTTGTCCATATTAGGAGTCCATAAATATGAGAAGCTCTTCAATCGCAGTAAAATCATCAGCTCGGACCTGATCCTCGGCGGAAGCGAAGGACTCGGCGCTGGAGTGGTGTTCCTTCTTGGTGTGGTCTGATGCGGTGTGTGAGGAGAGCAGGCGCGTGCGGCCGAACGAGCCCTCTCCCCCGCCACCGCCGCCCCCGCTCTCAGACCGGAACAGCACCGACCGCTGGTCTAGGAACAGCAGCTCGCAGCGCTCCTGTAATATACCAGTCATTCATATGAGTTTTTAGGCGGTGAAGGGTTGTGTTTAAGCGTTAGGTTTTCGTAATTTTCAACCATTGAAGCTGTTGATAAAAAAGTAAACTAAAGTGATTGTCATAAGAGACGCACTTAGGTTTAATGATTACTTAACTTTAGTGAAGTTCAAAATTATATTATGCCTACTTTAACAGAAAGTGTATGCAACCTACCTACGTCAATATTTTTACTAACTCAAATTAAAATTAAATAATCGTTAAATGTTTATATGTGAGGCCGTAAATCTCACGGAGATGTAGTTGATAAAGCGCGGACGCGAACCACATAGAAACTTTAGTTATACAGGAGCTCGATTGTACTCAATCGCAGCTTGGCCAGTTAAACGGTTATGTGTTAACACAGACAGCTCACCTGTAGCAAGTACGCGTTCTGCAGCAAGTCCTGTATCTCCCTGCAGAACTCCGCCTCCTCTGGTGAGGTGAGCGCAAGCGTGCCCGACACCCCGCCCCGCGCCCCCAGCGAGAACGCCGCTAGGGCGTCCTCCCAGTAATTTATACTCGTTTCTAGTGCCTCCATACCTGTCGACATTTTTTTTATTAGATCAAAGGCCTGTTTTACCACTTCCTGATAAAGCGCCGGATAGGCTATCCACAACTTATTTGACAGATTCTCCATACTCTTTTTGTCAAGTTAAGTGATAGATAGCCTATGCGGCACTTATCAGGAAGTGGTGAAACAGGCCCTTAGTGGTAAAACAGGCCCAAGTAAGCGTAAGTAAAATGAAAAGTGGGCTGAGCTTTGATAACGGACCTGTAACTCACGACTATGGACCGACGTAAGTAATAACTTGTACAACTTTGTAACAAGACCATTCATTATTGTAGCGAGACTGTTTTTTTAATGAATTAAGGGGGCAAACGAGCAAACGGGTCACCTGATGGAAAGCAACTTCCGTCGCCCATGGACACTCGCAGCATTAGAAGAGCTGCAGGTGCGCTGCCGGCCTTTTAAGAGGGAATAGGGGAGGGTAGGGATGGGAAGGGAAGGATTAGGGGAGGGTAGGGAAGGAAATAGGATAGGGGATTGGGGATTGGGCCTCCGGTAAACTCACTCACTCGGCGAAACACAGCGCAAGCGCTGTTTCACGCCGGTTTTCTGTGAGAACGTGGTATTCCTCCGGTCGAGCCGGCCCATTCGTGCTAAAGCATGGCTCTCCCATGTATAAATTCACTTTATATTTCAATTTTGTTATAAGTTACAACTTATAAGTAATGTCACTACTGTCGTACCAAATGGATTTTTTGCAATGCAATGTGAAAAATTAAATACTAATAAGTAATTGGCATAAAATCTATTCAGTGAGACAGCAGTAACTAGGTAAGTATGTTGTGCTGCATATTCTCATCGTACCTTTTTTAAGGAATTTAGGTTTTAAATAAATCATTTAACTCTAAATAATCAATTTATTAAAATAATACTCATTGATATACCTACATTATCTAATATCATCATATTATAGTGGCATCCTACTATGTCATACACAGACCTACCTGTCCTGTCTGTTGTACCTAAGTACAAAGTAGGCAAGTAAGTAGTTAGGTACTACAATAAAAATAATAATCATTATTAGGTATTATATTTTATTACACCAAAATGTTGAACTAAGGCGGCTGGCAGCATAATACAACGTTAATTTTTTGATGTCCCAAATCCCAATTTAATCATTTTAAGATAGCCTAATATAACCTATAAACGCACTTTTGCACTTCGCAGCTTTAAGCTGTACAAATTATATGACCAAGGTGTTACCTAGATTCTAGAAGTAATTTAATTTTTTTATCTTATCCTTAATGCTATAGAAACAACACCTCTTTCTTAGGCGGTTCGTTGTACGAGAGTTGATTATGGTGTATATGTTGTATGACTTCTTGCAAGCCGCTGTTGATGTCCTGCAGGCTGCCGGCTATCGCTGCCATGGCGTCCGATAGCTTCTCCTCTGCCATCCCTCTCCTCTCCTCTTGCCTCTTCATCGTTGCCGCTATGGACTCTAAGGCTGAGGCCATCCGTTCTTCATACGCGAGCCTCCGTTCCTCTAATTGCATTGCCCATTTCGGTGGAGGTGTAGCAGCTCTGCCTTCGGTTTCTGAAAGTATAATAATTTGGCGATTAAGAAAATGACGGTAGAAGTTGGAAAAACCCAGTCTTTATTTTGCCTTTATTAAATGTTGTCCCTTGTGCATAACCCTCAAACCAATTTTAATAAAAATAGAGTAAATATTAACCTGACGATGTGTATTTAGAGTCCTGTCGCGTTTTAATATCCCACGTATAATCATCTTGCATTTTCTGGTCTGCGTCAGAATCATCATTGGCGAAGGTGTCCATTGGCTCTGATGACGTTACCGGGGCAGACACGGCACCTTCCCCATTGACCTTCAGCACACGAATCTCCAAGTCGTTCAAAAGCACAGCTCGCTGGGACGTCGACGCGTCTGGAGACAACTGTTTCCTCTTGACGTTCGCGGCTTTCTTCCGGCATTTGTGTCGCCACTCGAACCAATACTGAAAATGATTTATTGAAAGCTCAGCTGTATAAAATAAATAATTAGTTAGCTTAATAGTTCTTTGGTTATAAATAGAACCAATACAAAGAAAAGGTGCGTTGAATAATATCGAGGTGGATATAGGAGCAATGTATCGAGATTTGAGATAGAGCAAATGTCTAAAATGAGAATTTACATCCGACGTCGAACTTTTCTTTACTGCATTTATTTAAAACTAGCTGTTGCCCGCGACTTCGTCCGCGTTAACATAGTATAATAATTAATAACAAGGATGGATAGTTTTCCCCTTTTTGTGGTTCCTAATATACAAAGGTTAATAACGGGACCTATTTAAGCAAACGTCAATAAACTTTCATGTTTCTAACTTAAGAAATGATAGACTTTCATCCAAACTTTCAACCCTAATTTCGCCCCCTTGGGGGTTGAATTTCCAGAAACACGTATACTTACTGTATTCATTTTTAATCAGTAGCCCAAAAATAAAGTTTCATATTTCTAACTTAAGAAATGACGGACTTTCATTCAAACTTTCAACCCCTATTCCACCCCTTTAGGGGTAGGTTTTCCAGAAACGCTTAAATAAGTATCCATTCATTTTTAATCAGTAGCCTAAAAAACTTTCAACCCCAATTTCACCCCCTTGGGGGTAGAATTTCCAAAAAGCTTAAACATATCATTAATTTTTAATCAGTAGCCCAAAAATAAAGTTTCATGTTTCTAACGTAAGAAATGACGGACTTTCATTCAAACTTTCAATCCCTATTTCACCCTCTTCGGGGTAAAATTCCCACAATTCCTTCCCTGGTGGGAGTCTACTTAATAAAACAACCTATTTCTCCAAATTTCGTGGCTGTAACCTTAACAGTTTTTGCTCAGCGATGACGAAGCAGTCAGTCCGGACATGTTATTTTTTAAGTATAGATAAAAACGATTATTGCGAATTAATCTTAAAAGATAAACATGTACTATCACGGATATTTTTCTAGATCATTTAAAGAGGAATAATTCTTTCATACATATTTTTTGGGTATATTCTATTGGACCGTTTTTGCAGCGCGCGCAACGAAGGCTCTCAAGATGAATAATTTTCCCCGCTTTTTTCCACATTTTCCTCTGTTTCTTCGCTCCTAAAAGTCACAGCGTGATGTTCTATAGCCTTCCTCGATAAATGGGCTATCTAACACTGAAAGAATTTTTCAAATCGGACCAGTTCCTGAGATTAGCGCGTTCAAACAAACAAACAAACTCTTCAGAATTATAATATTAGTATAGATCATACTCTATACTCTATAGATACCTTTTTCCAGTGATCGGGGGTCTTAAAGACCCCAGATGGCACAGCGTTGAGTTTCTTGGCGAGCACGGCCCACTTGTGCTTGGTTCCCTGGTGAGCGATCCGCGGCCCAGGGGGGAACCCTTTTGACATGTCCTTGTTAGCTTCTATAAAGTCTATCAGTATCTCCAACTGCTGTCTTAATATTTTTCGTGGAGGCGCCATCTAAAATACAAAATTATAATCAAAACAAAAATAACATTGTTTAAATAAATATACTTACTAAAATTATTTAAATTACTCTATCGAAGCTTAGACATAGGTAGGTAACTAATAATATAATTTATTTATTTAAGAAAGTACATAAATGTACTTAAATAAATTTTTTAAATACTTATTACTTATAAATTAATAAAATATAATTTAAAATACTTAAGTAAGTACTTAATACTTTTGCATTTGTTTTATTGACTACATTTCCATATTATCTATTACTCATAATATAAATTATAAACTAAGTTAATTTATCGTATTAATGTCTCGTTATAAATTCTATTATTGCATTGTTTATTAAGGACGCTATAACAAAAAAATTAGCAGGTCGGATGCTTGTCAGTACGAATATCGACGTTAATAACATTAAAATAAGATTCATATTAGCGCGCCTTGTACAGTGGCGGTTACGACGCTCGCCGCGTTCATGATATGGCGAAAATGTATGAAAAAATTTGAGAAATTTTCTTATTTTTCTTATAACTGGAAAAGTTGTTTATTTTTATATAAAATTTTTAGCGGACTTTATAGAGGACTAAATAAGCAACAATTTTTTTGTATATTTATTTTCCTCAGTTCAGTGTATTTATATATTAAGGTACCTAATCAGACCCCATTTTTTTCATATTTTGCGATTATTGTGATGGTTAAAACGTATTTTATGTGAAAATTTTGTATGCGGCTATAGAATTTTTATGGTACAGTCGTGGAGATGAATATATTATCTTTCATTTGAAACCAAAATATCCTCGCAGTTTGACTCCTAATTCTTTAATAGGGTACCGGAAAATCGCTGATATTTGTAATAGCGTCCTTAATAGAAATAGTACTACATAATTTGCTTACCTTTTAATGTTGTTTCCAGAGTCCAGACTGCCAAAATTTTCAATAACCGGCAACAATTATATTCAAATTACAATTAAATTACCCGCTTCATTTTGACAATAACAATTTCTTTCAAGATCACAAATTAATAGTGATTTGTATATGTAATGGCGACTCACGACTGCTGCAATGACGTTTAGTTTCCATTGGACATTTTATCGAATAGCGTCCCGACATAGACATAAAAAGAGGACTGAGCGCGGAAGGGAACTCTATAAAAAAATCAACCAGTACTTGAAATGATGGCAAACTAAAATGCATAGAATATAAAAAATAACAGCACTAAGGCATGTTTTTTATAAAACATAAATGCCTCAAAATGTAAAAGTCAAATGTTTTTAAGCAAAAGCTTTCGACAAAGCTGCTTGCGTGAAAAAGAGGCAGTGGACAGATTACAGAATGAACTATCTCGCTCCTGCAGAAATCAAATTAATGTAATATAGCTCTAAGCGCGTTGAGACAAGGTTCATTTCTGATTACTACAGGGGAGACGTTAGACCTTCTGGACCTAAGCAAACAGTAGGCTACATATTGTGCACTGTGCAACGACATCACTGTGGCTGTTTTACCTCACATTTACGCCGTCAGATGTCGTGAAATACGTTTTAAACGTTTAAAACTGTAAATTACTCTCACTGGGAATTTATAAAAAAACATTATTTGGACAAAAGCGCAACAATTTTTGAAAAATTAATATTAAGTATGGACTATAGAATTATTAAATATCATATTTATTTACTAAACTAATTATATCACTTCGACAAAATTACAATTATTATGCTCTCAAGGTTAAGAGACATCTAGCGGCGAGTAGCATAACTAGCACAAGCAGTGTAATCTCTACAAATGTAGAGTCGCGCAGTATTTCGTTAATGAAGTAGTTTCCAATGTTTAAAGAATAAGGTAGATGTCACTAATAAGTAATAACTAAGGAATAAGGATTAAAATTTTGCTTTCCTAAGTCCCAACTTCTAAAGAAACATAACGTAAAATCAGTAAAATGTAGAGCTGTTAAGCCTGCTAACAAAATTATAACTTTTGTGACTAGAAGACTAAAGTTTGGTTTTTATACGCCTCACATTCAACACAATATATAATTATATATACACATACAACACATTTCACATTTGAAGACGAAAATCTATCTAACTAGAAAAAAAAACAATAACAACGAAATGAAATAGACTTCAACGACATCGACAGTCGATACCGCAAGACCGCAAGCATTAAATTTGAATGGGTCGTTGCGTCGCGTATTATTCTGCAATTTTTCCTTATTTTTTTGTAGAGTTTGTAACATGGATATGAAGCGTTTTAAAGATATTAACAGTTTCAATGTCACGTGTTAATATTTTAGCGGCGGAAGACGCGACGCGAGGGCGCGGCGGTGTCGGCTTACCGCTCAGTGCTCACCTGTAATTAAATTATTTACCGCGAACTTTCAACCGCCGCGGTATTTTCCTTCCAAAGCAATATCCTTAGCGGGAAATTCGGTTACGGTGACATCATGTCGTTCGTCACTTCCCCCAACCTTGAACGCTGTCAGGTATAATTATTGGCCGCGCATAATTTTAAGATAGCTCTTCATTCTTCAATCGTCCCACTTAACGTTATTGGTGATATGAAACAATATCTACCGTAAGTAGACGACAGTAACGTTAATAGAGCCTCTTAATGACTCATCACTCACCGTCTTATCGCAATCTTAATTAAAAAACATGTAATTTAAAAAATCCTCATTAATAAGAAAAGTCTCACTTTGAGGATTTTTGGTTTAAAATTTAGTTTGTTATTATTTTTGGTTTTCAAACCAATATAATATAATAATTATTATGTAGCATCTTCCGTGAACGCGAATTCGCCCCGCTCATCTCCTCGACCAACCAAAGAGTCCAAAGAGATAGAAATCAAACGCTGCGCCTTCCCCTTCCATTTTTGTCGAGCGATCTTAAAGTTGTGCGCATATAGATTCTATAGGCAGTAGGCTGGATGTTTTCTTTAATCACATCTAGAGTGAATTCTAATTTCTATTTGATGTGTTTTTTTTAAATTTTCTTCAGAACTTAACCATAAAAGAGCAGCCATGTTGCAGCACAACCACATCAAGGATTTATCTTTTTTCACTTGGTTATATGTATTTTATTTTGATTTTTGGACAACGATAATTTTAATGTTACCTAATTTTGTTTATACATTTTTAACTCAACCTAATTGTAAAAAGACGTATGAAATTAACGTTAACTGACTATTTCAAGCATAAGTAAAACATAATATAAAATGCATATATATTTTAATTACAATTTACAAGTTATAGTTAGTAAATTATAATAAACAACTAAATATGTACTTGTAACTAGTAAACTACCAGTACCAACATTAAAATTACATGCTTACTAAAAATTATTTTCTTCCTTATTAACTTCTACAAAAAGTTGACTAGCTGCTTACGCGCGTTAATAATAAAATTATATAACCAAAGGTCATTAACGTGAAGTTCAAAACTAGCGGAGTGTTAAGTCGGTGTGATATGGTCCGCGGCCGACGCGCGCCGGACGGACAGACGGACGGACGGACGGACGGACCCTGCTGATGATACGCGCGAGTCGCGGCCCGCGACTCGCGAGACCCGCGCCCGGCGCCCGCCGTCAGTCCTATAGAGGCTCTGCTACGCAGCGCTACCCTCCTCGATAACCGTTCTCTACGTCTCTACGTC
This sequence comes from Plebejus argus, assembly GCA_905404155.3. Lineage (NCBI taxonomy): Eukaryota > Metazoa > Arthropoda > Insecta > Lepidoptera > Lycaenidae > Plebejus > Plebejus argus. Next base: position 13,005,189 of record FR989927.1, on the reverse strand, counting down.
GATATTTCAGTGGGATCCAATTACGATATTGTGCCGTAGATATAAACAGTGTATGTGCGTATTCGGGAATTTGCAACTCTGTGCTCTATAACGACGCCACCATTTTGAGTTAAGAGTCACCGGTCTTTTCTAGCAGGTAAGAAAATTCAACGAGGAATTTTAAGAAACCAGTTACAATCAATCTTTTATTTTTTGTTCGGGTGACGAATTCGGTGCAGATTTAACCACGACATTCGGTTCCAGCTTAGGTTCTTACTCATTGGAATTTATTTCTTAATCTTATATTATTGTTTAACTTAAATATATATTGACATAATATAATAGGTATTTTTTTTCAAATCGAAGATTAAACAGAAACAATTTTATATGCTACAATTGATATTATGTTTATGTAGAGTTATAAAATTTTAAACGCCGTTGTGCATTAACGGCTTAACGGTCTCTAGTACGTTCAATTTGTGATGTTTTGTCGAGTTATAATGAAACAACGCGTTTGTTCATTGCTCCTTGTACGGTGCGATAGTATTTGTTGTATCGTAAGTGATGCAGTCACGTTAAAATACAAGGACCTCCTAACACGTTTCTCGTGAACCGGTTCTGGAGATAGATAGTTTTTAGACGCCAAGACTTATGCAACATATCCTCGTTCACCTACTTTATCCGGACCTGGAGGAGCCGGTAGGATAGCCCGATTCTGCTATTTTAATCCATGCATGAAACATATTGAAGCAATATAATATATGTTTAATATTGCTTCGATATGTTTCATGCAGTCTTCAATTAAATTATTAATGATTTATCTACGTGAAACATGACCTACTGTCCCCCATAATTAATAGTAGTTATCTGTTATAAGTTATAACTTAATATATTACAAACATTTTGGTTCTAAAATGTTTTACCAACTGACATGAAAATATGAATAATAAACAAAATATTGTTACACTCGGTAAAGTAAAGACTAAAGTTACAAAATGGTTTTCACATGAAAACCAACTTCTTAATATGCATCTTTAAAAGTTCTCATTCATCCAAAATTTTTAAAAGGACCTTCGACGTATATGAGACTGTGATGTGGTATGAGAATTGAGAATGCATTTTGTTGTTTCTTACGACTCTACCTGAATCACAGCTGAGTTGGTTTAAAATAACAAATTATAAAGTAACTGGTATCCCGCTATCTCGTATTTTTAAAATAAGAATATCACAATAAAGTTACGTATTCTGACGCAACTTCTGCTGTCTGCAGACAGGCGTGACTTATCTACTTTTCCAGCGTAATCTTGGAGGAATATTTTCACAAGTTCGGCGCGGCGCGGCGTGCGAGGTGAAATGGCAACACACGTACAAACGCGCGAAATAGGCGAAGAATTTTTGGCTAATGTATATTTAATGCTCGGGCGGAATTTAATGTATGTTCACAAAAAATGTTCCTTCGTGGTTCCTTCCTTTTACGGGCCGGGCGTGCTGACTGCTGATTTCGAGCGCGCGTACTCAAAAGTGAAGATTAGTATTGCCAACATAACACATTATTTCAAGATATAAAACCTCCGTATATTACTTGCATTAAAATTAATAATGACATAAGCTGAAAACAATTCGTATTAGTCATCCATATTAACAAGAGGATTTTAAATAATATGTATTTGCACAGGTTTTCGCATTCAATAGTTTCTTTTTCTGTTTTGTCCAGCTTTTAGGTATACAGTGTGAAATTTTAATGGTTGTTTTCCCGCAGTAAAATGATTCTATCTTAGTAGTACAATAGATTTGTAAAGTTTTTTTTGTTCAAATCAAAAAAAAATCGGTCGGTTCCATGTATCGTATCGGCATAAAGTTTCCATAGTACGTCATACAAAATATTTTTTATTTTCAAAAAATAACATGCATGGTTCGGTAGTACTACTATAGGTAAATCGTTCTGCTGCGGGAAAACAACCACTAAAATTTCACGTTGTATAATGTTTAGCCCCATACTAATAAAAGTATCCACACTGTCTATACAGACATTTTATTTATATTAGTTTTGTCCTTATCTGATAAGTTATCTAGACACTATAAAATTTATAAAAGTAGCTCAACAACAAAGACAAGACATTGCATATTATCTATATATTGTACATCTTTTTATCGCGTAGAAACCGTATATTTTTTCGGATAAAAAGTATCCTATCCATATCCTGTCCTTTCCCGGGACTCAAACTATCTCCATATCAAATTTCATCAACATCGGTTCAGCGGTAAGCGTGAAGAGGTAACAGACATACACATTTTCGCATTATAATATTAAGTAAAGTATGCGAGTAATAGTGTGAGTGACTGAGTGTGCTTAATTACTGGGAATGTGTTTCAAAGGCAGCTCTACAATCCGATGTTATTGGGAGCAGCAGACGTAAGAGTCTAGCAGCCGTCGCGCCATCGGCCACTTGGCGTCGAGCTATCGATCTGTATAGCCCACACCACGCCGCTCACGTCATTTCAATTAGGGACTTCGCAAATACTAAGTACTCGTGTTGCTCGGGGGCGTAGGTACTCGTTCAGAGGACTAGCTTCTACACCAAAGGAATCATAGTCGCGTTCTTTCAATTGATTTTTAATTGACTTCCTACAAAGGATTGTGTTAAACTATATTTGGCTCGAAATATTTTTTGTTATTTTCTTGTTGATGTTACATCTAAGCAAACTCTACAATGATGCGTGCCTGCCCAGTCAGACACAAGTCACAATTACTGCAAAGCTATTAAGGCTCTACTATACGGTACCAGCCGTAGCCCGTAGGTCGCCGTACACGCTAGTGAGCTACACGAAAAGGCGGCAATAAACATTTCATTTGCAACAAGTCGCCGTTAAGGTTTAACGCAATTAATAAATATAATCGCGAAGCACGAAGCTCCGAAGGAAGAATTACGAGATGTAGAGATTAATCAATTAGCGAACCTGTGTCGGCATAATTTACCTGTTTCCGCTGCATCACTCATCTAATTCCGACGTTGCGTTCGTTAAGTACGCATCAATTGACAGCCAATAAGTGCGGTTCGACGACCTTTAATTTAGCCGTTTGTATCTTTGATCGCTTTCGACTATTTGGCATAAGATCAAACAAACAATTTCATATTTGTGTCGCGGAGATTAATCATCGATTTGACCTTAAATACGATTATACAATTTAAACGGCCTACTTCGGCGGCAAAGGCACCGCGCGGCCGTTTCCGTAAAACAATACGTAGCTTTGTCGGGCGGAAAATTGCAGCAATTTTAGGGTGAAACCTACGGAGATAAAAATTTAAATGGAAAAATTTCAGAATAAATGGAATACGTTTTGGTGTAAGTGAGAAATAGAATTTCATTACATTTTATAGGATTACGGGAATGTACAAAATTTGAAGGGGACATCGGGAAAATTCAAGATTGTTATGCTCTACTTTCAGCTTCATAAATATGTATTGTTCAGGTGACCTCCCAACCATGATTTCCATAATATATAGTGTACCAACTTTGTTCGCCGGAGACCTTCGTCGATTATACTTTTTATATACCTACATTTGACCTAAATCAACGTAATCAGGAAGTTCACGAAGCATTTTACAGATCGCTACCAAAAACACGACACCGGAAAAGTGTCAAAGTGGTGCAGGAGGTGCACCTCTTATGGTGTGTGCTCATTAGTCTGGAGTCGCGATACAATGACATATTGACATAATAGTAAACGAGGTCATTGTTGTAACAAAGGGTTTAGGGTCGGCAGGTCTGAGGTCGGAGGGACAGAGTCGTTCGCATGCAGGCCACGCTGCGGCGGGCGATCGATACGCGCCCGCGCGACGATACCGACTAGGACTGCCGACTGCCGACCCGGCTCGCTGCTGCTGCTTGCGAACGTACTGCGAAAATCGAACGTCTTCACAAAATAGATACCTCTTTAAAAATTTACGTATCCAAGGGATAAACTTTCAAGATAGTTGACAAGATACGATGATATTTGACTGTTTATGAAAACCAAAGGTCTCTTAAATTTTAATATTAACGTTAACAATAATAGCTTACACGCATTAGGTGTACAGCTGTACTGTACTACAGAGCACTTTGTAAACAAGATGTTATAAAAAATAAGTAAGTACACAAAATAACAAGTATGATAATGCATGCTCTATCTTTTTGGCACTCATAATAATTATAATAATTTCTGTTTTTTTCCTAGGGTATGTGTATGTAGTATGGCTGTGTCTCAGAATGAGATGCCAGGGCAATTGGCACACGACTCACGAGGCCTACATTTAGATAGCATGACTTGTAAGCTCGAGCAAAAAACAAGAGAGATAATATAGCTATTACAAGTGTAATACGTACTTAATTAATCATCTTTTTTTTCCGCCTCTATAGATGACTACACGTATTACGCAGGCGAGTCAGCCGGCAACAATTTAAGAACACGTCACTACAATCAGGGCCCCCGTGTGGGCTCTATCTAACTGGAATATCTCCTGATACGTGACCGATAAATTTTATTGAGCATCATTAGTCAGCTCTTTGCTGCAAATTTGGTTTATAAGCAGAGAGAACTTAGGAGTTATGTAATGTTGTTGGGTACTAAAAGAATGATTAATAATTGGCGTCCGCCTAAAATTCGGTCCAATTTATTTTAAAGACGCGCTTCAGAGGACGTTTCAATTGCATGGCCAGTTTAAGTAGGACATTGTTTGAAAATGTAGCACGTACTGTGATCGATAAACTCTACGGTATTGGATTATAATGGATATGCTCTTTGTTCCGGGGAGCACTAGCTGTTTACTAATAGCTTGATGCACTTCCAATGCCCGTCACAGCCCTCGGCGAGGGGAAGAGGTGGGAAGAGTCCATTATGGTATTACAATGTTGATGCAGACGTATCAGATTTAGTATTGTACTGATTCTCTAGTAAAGATTGACACTGGAGACAATTTGAGACTACTCTACTTCAACAAATTCAGTCGCTACAAAATGTTCAAAGCTACACAAAATAATAGCACCAAATACCAATACATATATTCGAATACTCGCATTTACCAAATTAGTCATAACAGCCTTGTAATCAGTTACCTAAATACGTTTCGGTTCAGTTATTAATAAAAAATATTAAACCCTCCAAAAATAAACTTCATAAATTCCATCTGCATCGTATTAAGATTAAACAATTTTAGGAGATACAAAATATATCCACGTAACGTAACGAGATAAAAACAAATCAGCATGTGTAATTCTATTTACATTCAAAACGCGAGTTTGTTTGTTATTCAGTCCGAGTTGATCTTACGGCATCTTCTTTATAAAATAATAGAGCTCATATAAAATCAGTACGTAAGGCAGACCTCTATTCAGATCCCAACCTACATACATCCGAGGACCATAATGTTATACGGTTCAGATAATTTTTTTACTATTAACCAAATGCAGCTGTTGGAGTAAAGCTCATCGTTTTTCCATTACCTACTACGGCTTCATTTTAAAGGAGAATATTGTATCAGATCTTTGAAAGAGGATACCTCTAATTTTATAATAGAACTATTATAATAGTCAGTGCGTGGGTACCAGAATGCAATTCTATTATATTTTTTCGCACAGCTCCCTTTATTGGGCGACCCTTGGCCGAACAATCGGGGAGGGGAGCGACACGCAGCTGTCTTTCCTTTTGAGATAGTGAATTATTATTTGCTCAGTTGATGTTGTAGTTTGTTGCAAAATGTACTATCTAAGAGTCTCTTATTTACTCGACGGAGATTTTTAGAATAACAACTTTTATATCTCGGTGAAACTTAACGTAGATAGAGAACAACTTTTTGCCTCGTCTAGTTTGAAGACATGACGCCAGGAAGAAGAAATTTCTAATCAACGTCTTCATAAAAAGTGATATGTATGTCTAACTCTGGTAGAGTAGCATCGCTGTCTGTTATCTAATATAATATAATATTATGTACTTACTTACTCTCAAATGAATAATTCGATTTGACGTATTCGATTCCACATCCGTAACGCGGTTTTTGCCTGTTCCGATTGAAATTTCCGTGAAATGCTCGGCAGCGAGAGGTTTGAGTTCATGGCCAGTGGAACAATCGATTTGCGTGATTTTGCGAGTCTCGCCGTTGCTACGCTTCAAAAATAAACGCGTTCCTGGCTGTTATTGTTCATTATATTCCAGTGAGAACGCTTTAAATGGACATTCCTTGTTTTGTGCATTTTAGGAGTAACCTGAATAAGCGCAAGCCTTTGCTATAGCAAGTTATAGGAAGATTTTAAAAACATTAAAAAAATAAAAGACATTTAATATTATCTATACTTAAAATAAAACTGTAGAAATGAAAATTCTCTACATTAAAGATAATATTAAAAAAATAATAAGCAGGGGGTGTTACTACATCTCTATAGAAGCCAAAAATGTGGTTAGTTTTTTGTCTGTCTGTCTGTATGTTTGTTCCAGCATCACACGAAAACTACTGATCCGATTTGAATGCGGTTTTCGCAGATATATTGGTCTTCTTCCAACTTAATATCTGGTGTATAAAAATTTTTCCCTCACCCCTTTAAGGGGACAAAAGAGGGGGTCAGATTTTTTCAAACTTTTTTCTTTAATGGACTTACTTCATATTATTTACTGTATTTTCCAACTCAACATTTGGTGTACAACCCCCCCCCCCCCCCCCTAAGAGGACAAATGAGGGGGGAAGATTTTGGATCAACTGATGAAGTAATGAAGTAGTAATACTTTATATGGCAAAACAACGTTTGCCGGGACAGCTAGTAACATTTAATAAAAGTAGTGTATAGTAATTACTTAAGAGTTTTGAATTTTGTACAATTTTCGAGAAGATACGCCAAGTAACGTTAAAACACTATATTTAATCCGAAAGTAAGAAATATTTCTCGCAGTTAGTGAAAAAATTACATTGAGTGTGGTCATTCATTTTATGTGAACGTGTGTTCACATAAAATGAATGACCACACTCAACAGGGAACTCACATAGACAGTACGGTACTTTAATATTAATTAATTCACATTGAAATAACAAGCTGTTGCCGCGGTCAGCGCGAGGAAATTAAATGAGCCAGCAGTGCGGATGCGTCTTCGTCTAACTTATTCTTATTTGAATACTTACTCGACCTACAGGCCACATAGTACTGACTACTAAGAATATACTGGTACTGAATACTACAATTCTTAATACTTCTGTGTTCTGACCCCTAAATATTAAAACAAATTCATGTTATAGAAACGGTAGATGACATTGAGGATGCTTAAAGCTAAAAACTTTTATTTAAAAATATAGGAGTTAAAGCAAAAGCATGTTTTAAGAAGACTAAAGGCTCTACATTAAACTTGATAATATGAGTCTCATTGTTATAATATGAGATAGTTTTGTATCTATTGTTTTTTTTTGTCTTGTACTTTGATATCATATAAATTGAATGAAGCTTTTATCGTTATAATAACTCTCATTATTTATAATTATTATTCACTATTATACACATTACACACATTTCTCTCTTCTGCTCTACATTTAATTTTATACTGTTTTGATGCATTTATCATTACATCTCCAAGTAAATCAGCTTCTGATTCAATCGGATATTTTATGAGGAATTTTATGAACCCCAATAGACTGACTACGGCTTCTCCATTGAAATAATTCTCGTAGATAAATAAGGTATGACCAGAGTCTATATAATCTCTGGTAAGCCGTGGTCACAAAAGAGCCCGCACCCTGTCCGTACTAACGGTTTATAATTTAATATCCGTTCGAGATAATTTATATCCTCAACACCATTATGAAGGTATAAAACGCTATTTGGAGCCCATATTAGTAGTAAACGCAGGTTAAAACGATCGAGTGAAAGCCACTCTTGTGCAATATTTGGTTACGGGTATGCGGCGCATGCGAGTAAAAATTACCGCACCATATACGTCGGGAGAGGACTAGTAGTATTGTATATGGTATTTAGTGCACCTACATGTTGTTTTTCCGAAGCTTCCGTTTCCAGTAATTTGCTTCGACAGACTTCTTCATACGATGATTAATAATAATAATAATAGCTCCCACACCGGTTTCGGTGACGGTGGCCGGTTTCATTGAAACCAGGCCAGCTACGCAGGAGTATTTTTAAAGTGCCCAAGTGTGTGCGCAGTACACAAGAGCACTCTCTATTCCTTTACTCTCATAACCCAGTGGGACGGCAGACCGACACGACCGGCGAGAGATCAGGCGCAGGACCGACTTTTTACATGCCCATCCGACGCATAGATCATCTTACTTGTCAGACAATCAGGTGATCAGCCTGCATTGTCCTAACCAAACTTGGAAACAACATGTTTCCAACGCGGGAATCGAACCCACGACCTCCGAGTCAAGAGCCGCGCTCTGTACCTACCACTAGACCACGGAGGCGTTAATACGATGACTAATGTCGATGTAAGCAAATTGTACTGTATACATCTAGCGTAATAAGGAGTTTGTTTACATCTTAATAGAAGCTTTATTGTTGTTAATAGCTCAATAACTACTTCAAAATTTTTTCCTCTATCTACGTCTTTTACGGGAAAATCATACAAAAATTATACTTGTCGATAGGTACAAAATTAACTTTGAACATCCTCAAATGTATTATGCAAGCGAAGACCGTTTCGCCACAAAATTACATTAAGTATATAATAATAACATAATTAATATTTTCAAATTATTTGAAGCGCAAAAGCTCCAACAAGGGAACTCAAGGTCACTCCGACATTTCCTGAAGGTTATTTCCAAGGACTCGGCCCATTAGAACGCCCTCTACTATCCATATTTCTGTTCAACCTGTCTATATTTACATCGTTCTTTCCCTTTCGAAATCATTACGGTTCACTAAATTTCTTACATCAAAACAAAGGAGTTACGAATTACAACTCTACATATCTGTGGTTGAATCTCGGAGAGGAGGAGGAGAGGGTGTGGAAAAGATCACAGGTATTTTGAATGAACACTAATTCATATCTGCATCCACTATTAACTTCATTTTTTCGTATCCGGTACGTTTTCAAATTGTTTTAACGAAACGAATATGAACACAAATTACAACACAGGAGGATTAACTTCTGGCGAAACTCCGGGTTCTTTTTGGCACAGAGCCCCAAAATTCGTATATCCGGAAGCAGTTTCTACTTGCGCTTCCTGTTAGTCCCTTTTCGCGTCTGCGCCGTCGCTAACGGTCGTCCGTACTATCCAATTACACTCATTATTACTATCACGATGTTCAATTAATACGCTCCAGTCCTATTACTGCATTATAGTGAAGAGTTGCACCGATGCACGATCTAAAACGATCTCTTCCATAATTGGTACGTAAACTGTCTGGCGTCGTACTACAAAACCGATCGAATTATAAATGCCGTCGAGATAATGAATGTAATATTAATTTGTATAATTGCATATTTTGTAAGTGATGAGACGCCTCCGAGGTCGCCTCATTAGATAACGCTTGGGGAACTAGAAACTATAAATACGAAGGCGTGTCGTAAGATATGGAGACTATAAATATTTCGCGAATTATCAAAAAGGCAAAGTTCAAGAGGCATATATCAGCGGTGATGGCATAGCTATAATTAACACGGGGTGTCAAGTATCTCCAGTTATGAATGTTATAACTCTCCGGGCTTCCAGGCTAACGTAGCGTGGCGAACCCAACAATGAAGCACTAACGGTACGAGACACTAATTGTGAACGAGCTAACTCTTCCGTTAGCTGTCGATAAGTAGTTACAGTTTCCCGGGATCTACCGAGTACCGTCAACCTGTCATGCGGTGAACGGAGACTGACTTGCGTATTTAAATCGGGTTCATTTATGCGTAAAATTTGGTTTTTCAACTAGAATCTATATTTTAAAAACTATTGTGTAAAGAAGTATTATGATTTATGGCACTCTTTGTCGAGTTTCATTATGTATAGTCAAAATTGGTTCGAGCACGATGTACGTTAACAAGAAAGTTACAGTCGCGCTAACAATTTCGACACACAAAGAAATCACAAAGGTCGATTTATGGTTGGAGCTCGTACCCGCTCTCCGGCGTCGAGCATCACTCGGTGCATCTAACGGTACTAGATTTGGAGTCATGGCCGCTCTGTCACGAAAGTAATCGATTAAAATATCTTTTTAAAGTTGAAATTTGACGTACGGCCCCAGTCCTATAAATTACAGGCTGCCGACGTATATACATAAATGAGTGCGTTGTAACTCGCAGCTAAGTTTCTCTTTACATTATTAACTGCACCTGAAGGACGCGGACGTTGGCAATCTCTTAAATTATATGTGGTACCGCAGCAGTCAGTCAATAGGCGAACTTAAATTATTTGCAATATAAACGAGTTTAGCCATAAGTAATTTAAATAAGGACATACATATTAAAAGCCGCATGCTATAATTTGTGACGAACGTGCTAAGAATACACACCGTACACGCTACCCTATTATTACAGCAAGTCACGAATTAAGAACATTGCACGTGTTGTTATATGTAAGTAATAGTTTTGGTAGGGCATTTGGTTTAGATTAATTAATTACTGAGAAGCGAGCGAGTCATATAAGGCCTCGAATGAGGCCCTATTAGGCAAAGATTATATTATCTATCTGAAAATAACAGACATAGCCGAACAAAATATGTTTAAAAAACAGTTCAAATAAAACATTCCTTTAAAAGTCCATAAAAACCTAAAACGAAAAAATTACAATGGGACAACATTTCAAACGTTTAATACTCAAACAAAACAACTGCATTACGCAGACATATTCTCGGGTATGGAGAGCTCTGTTGAGCAAACAAAAAATCCATATTCTCAAACACTCCAACAACACGAGTACAAACAAACCTCGTACGTAGGTCCGGCTGCAGGTGTTCGGCTAAAAGAATGCCAATCACTAAATGGCCCATTCGATATTCTAGACACGAATACCATAGGTTCACTCTAAAATATTGGACACAGTTTTAGTTTTTACCGCAATACCTATAATCTATGTTCACATTAATATTTATTTAAGAAATACATATCTACGAGCAACGATATCTAAATACTAACGTTGTAGTTCTATGTCTACGAGATATCTACATGTACCTCGTATGTTAAAGTAACATGAGTGATTCTAATGTCGAAACCTTTTAATTTATTTTTAAATACATACTTTTGAAGGGCCTAACGAGAATTTAACTTCTAATATGACCTTCGACAAGTCACTATGTGCCAAGACTGCCAACCTATATTTATGAATACAAAAAAAACTGTGAAATAACTTACTTCGTATAATATTATGGGTAATGATTAATGTTACAAGAAGGAATAAAAAATATAAGGACAAAACTGCAAGAAGGAACTATATTTTCTTTATTTCACGCAGAATGTTTTAGACGTGCCAAGACTAGCCCATAAGTAGGCATAGGACGAAATGTAGGTACTAAGGAGACATCTTCAGAAGAGACGTGTTGAGTTTAACAAGCACTTGACTGCGGTAACAGCGAGAGCCGCGCAGCTCAGCCAGAGTGCCCTCCTGACTCATCAGACAGGCACAAACATCTGCGTCCTGCGATCGTCGACACTAGCTGGTGCTATTTTGACTCATATTTGCCAGTAAATCGTTAATATTAAAGAAATTCCTTCCGTAAATAGCATACTTTGTTGATTAATACCATAAACCGCAGTAATCGTTGTAAGTTGTAACCACAAATAATAAGTCGCTGAATCGCGAAACGTGGCCAAACCGCAGAATTATAGAGACAACGATCCAAACCATAACTCATCGAAAAATTATTTCGTTGTATCGGTTGTGTTTTTTACGTTGTTCTTTGATTAATTATTTTCAAGCCAGAATACGGTAGTAAATAAAAATGAGAGCTAGTGATTAATGTGAGAGGTAATAGAAACCTGAAGACACGTATTGATTACATCGACTTTCGGAGTGTCGTGTGACCGGCGGGTATGCTGCCGTTACTGCATGCTCCGCCAATCAACCATTTCGAATTACGCAAAATATTAGCGATTGAATTGCCTAAGCCCTATTCACGATAGCGATAATCCTGGCAAGTGCATAATCAATGTTTATGCAACTACTTCAATACAGTGATATCTTCTAGTGGTACTTTACATTTCGAGTCGTACAAAAACAAATTCAAAGTAATCGGATATGAATAAAAAGCTTCAAATGTGGTAACTTGATGTAAAATAGTGGCATATTTGCGGAGATTATTAAGATAGAGACTAAAGACAGTGCAGCTTTAGTTTATGGAAAAACGGCTCTTGTAGAATTTACAGAAACAAACAAGTTGTAGATAAATAAATATTGAAATGATACCCCTTTAAGTTGTTGTATAACAGGAATTTCATTATCTCCACAAACACATTCTCGTAAAGTGTCATGTGGATGGAATATTTACCCGTGCATATCGAAACGCAAATATTCCCGATGGAAAATGACGTTCTCGTATGTATCCCGTTATGCCGGAATATATGAATATTCAGTACGCATTGTTTTATTATCAAAGGTACTGGCCGTATTGACTAATTATAGCTAGTGGGTTATAATTGAATGTCACGCTATCACAAATCACGAGACCTACTGAGTCGTAAGTGGGTATCTCCTTAGAAATTAATGATCGCGACAATGTTTTAGAGTGTTAATAAAGTTCATGCCTGCTCCTTATCTCACGGTCTTTAATTATATGCACCATGCCTACTTATTATCTTTTTTTATGTATTTCCTGGGTAAACGGATAGCCGTAGCCGGTAACACAATGCGACAGCAATATTTCCCTCGGGAACAGTTGTTTTGTTGTAAAATCCAACATGACGGGTGCAAAATTTTCTGATGGTCGATTACATTATAACAGGCGTTCAAAATTACATTCGCAACATGGGAGAATCACGAGTCGAGACGAAATGACTGAGTTATTTTCTCTCGCATGCGTGAACCTTTTTGCGAGTGAAGATGCAATGGTGACCGATGCGTCATCACAATCGCGTTCGTCGACCTGCCCTCACGAAACCAAGCCGCTATCGTTGAAATTGCACTCTTTTTTGCTACACTCAATATAGGTGGAAACAGGAACTTATATGGCAACTGGTTTATCAGTCACACATTCGTATAAGATTATACAATCGGCGTAGTAAAGCTGAACGTTTATGTGATTGGATCGATCTAGATTCTAGAGGTTTTCTAACCCTAGATGAGTCACTGTGTAGCGAGTAAAAAATGACGTCATATATCTGGATACAACTTCAAGGTAGCAGTTAATTGATAATATCCCAGTGATTCATACAGTTATGATTTAAATATTGCTTTTGCCATTTCAAGCTTGTCGGATTTAAGTTTAACCATTTAAATAATAGTTTATGGCTCTCTAGCCATAAACTTCTGTAGCAAATTTAATACAACTCAAGGATACATTCCGTAAAACTATTAAATTTTTACGATACCAATCACCCAAGTGTATTAATACATACACAGTCTTTGTTTCCATCGCAAATACTTTACAAATGCAGAGGCCATAATTAGCATGGAATATAAGCCAATACAAATACTTAAATACGATGTAATCTTATTTTTGTCATATTATTGTGTTTTTTAATATATTAAAATTTAAATCTAAAAACAATTCTACCAGCATTTACCCTATTTATTTGCTGACACGAGTCACGACTCACGACCATTGCAAAGTCCATTGAAATGTTTTAACATTTCGAAGGACTCATCCATAATGGTTCGTGATGGTAAAGTTTGTCATCAAGTATTCTCGGGTTAGGAAGTTAATTAGTGCGATATTACGGTGTTTATTGCCGCAGTTGTTCGGTGAAGTTGGGCGAGAGTAATTACCGCCCAGCTAGACGTAGCTACAGGCGCGAGGGCCGTCGAGGGCTGGAGCTCGGCGCCAGGAGTGCTACAACACTTACTCCTCATTATTGTGCATTATTTATGATCTTCTCAGTATGCTCTCTCAAATTGAGGTATTTAGCACAGGCTTTTGATCCTTCACTTTTAATAGGGCAAGTCGCTTTGTCGTCTCATGTATTTCAAGAATTTCGACATTTCGACCTTCAAGTGTTTAAAAAGCTTAAACCATTTGCGCAACGCTTGGACGAGAAAATAGACTTTGCTGTTAGAAATTCTAACCTTAGAATCGACGTGGCAAAAATATCTCGCATCGCTCGGAGTGATTAGGAGTAGTGTCATTAGCCTCGCAATTATTTCGCCTTACGTTCTGGATGACAGATGTTCGCTATAGTTAAAGTTAATCCGAAAGATAAACATCCAATGGAGCATAATCTTCTAGTCGTTTGATATTAAGCACGCTGGCGGTTACGGATTAGCGATATACAGCAAAACACACCGACACACAACGTATCTCGCAGAATCGTTTGATTTAATCACAGCCTCGGTGGTTCCATCTTATGCGAGCTTCACGTTCGAAACCGTTCTATTCGCTTAGACACTTGTGTTTTCGTAAATGATGCGTATTAAGCGTATATGAAATATGTATGCCCCTTGCGGTTACCGGGCGGCGCGGGTTGGTTAAGGTTAAGAATATATTCGGTAAAATAGACAGCATGCTGCATGACTCGTCACATCACTAACATGAAAGATATCACAAGATTCCATCTGAGCACGTTTTGAAGTTAAATGACCGGATGATGGCAAAGTTACTTGTTTGATGTTTCTATCAGTTATGTGTTACGTTTAGTTTGTAACATGCATATTGTATAACTCGTAGTACAATTTTAACTCTAACTAAAAATCGGCCAAGTGCGAGTCGGACTCGCGCACGAAGGGTTCCGTACCGTTATAGAGCAAAAATAGGCCAAAAATTGTGTTTTTTTATATGGGAGCTCCCCTAATTTTTTATTTCATTCGAATATTATTAATAATTATTAAAGAACACACATGTGAAAATTTCAAGTGCCTGTCTGTTGCCATTATTGATATCGAGCAAAAAAGGCCGAAAAAAATCACGTTTGTTGTATGGCAGCCCCCCTTATAAATATTAATATTATTTTGTTTTTAGTATTTGCAGTTATAGCGGCAACAGACATCACAATCTATGAAAATTTCAGAAGTCTAGCTACAGCGGTTCTTGAGATACAGCCTGGCGACAGACAGTCAGACAGACAGACAGACAGACAACAAAGTCTTAGTAATAGGGTCCCGTTTTGACCCTTTGGGTATCTACGGAACCCTAAAAATAATGTAAATCATAAGAATAAAGAAATTAAATTCCAATTTGTCATCAATTATTGCGATGAAATCATATAATTGTTCCCCACGAACCCAAACTCTGGGCGCAATAAATACGTAATGTACCCCGTATCGATTGCAATTCGCCCCTCCTCCGTTTTTATTACTCCCCTGTATGACATCACTGAAATGCAAAGTTTGCTCTTGACGTTCATAATGAAAATAAACCAACTCTACTTTCCATTTTATGCATTTGCAAGATTTTAAAGAATTTTAAAATACAATCGACAATTAAATTGGGGTAACAATAGTTTCCATTAGTGATGATATCGTTGTTAACAATAATCTATATTGGCAAATGGTAACGCAACTACAAATATAATAATTGGTTTTGAAATATCTACTGAAATCGGAAATATGATTTCGCTCATTTATAAGCCTTATAACTTTATAAGCCTCAACCCTTGACAGTATTAACAAGAAATCAAAAATTTCGATAATATAAACAATTAACAACATAATCCGTTGTTTTATCACATTACGGAATCAAAGAGGCGTGTAATTCGGAATGCTCAAGTGCGCTAATTTGGAGTCGGCGAAGACGAAGCGGGCCACGTGCGGGGCGTTACCATGACAACGGAGGAACTACGTCGTTTGCGCCCCAACCTCTTTACGGCCTACCAGAGGAGGTACCCCCGGACCCCGGTACTTCATTTTAGCAATCAAATCATGTGCCAAAACCTAAAACGTTATTAAATTAGGCCAGATTCGGTCCAATGGGAGTAAAGTTTTCCTCCGATTCCCTGCGGCATTACGTGAAATAGTATTTAACCTCACCTACAACTTAAGACGGTAGTTTCGATTAAATTAATTTTTGTATCTTGTATTTGTTTTAAATAATAAACTCTATTATTTTCTTTCACGAGAATGCCTTTTTTGTAGCGCTTTCATAGGCAGACACATAGGTATAGGATCGATTCACCAGACATGTAATGCGGCTCTTTTGTTTTTTCAACCCCTGTCAGCTTGCGGCTCCACCTCTAATCGCATTCCCCTGCTGCCGGCTGCTGGCCGCATCCATGTGTGATTTTATGGATAATTGAACGATTTGGGATTCTAGATGAGAACCCCAAATGAGCACATATTGTTATTTCTGCTGGTGTCTATTATTATTAGTGTAAAGAGGGGACATTTTTAATCTATACATAAAATAAAATTATTACATAAATTTTTGATGATTTTATAAAAGATTACACATTGAGTTATAATAATTAATAATATGTACCACAAGTTTTAAAACTACATATTGTGAAAATCAAAGCTTTTTATTGTTAAAACTTAAGGCGGTTAAGACACTTAAATATTTTTAATGTAGCACTTAGAGAAAAGCCATTAATTTTTTTCTATTCCTTTGTTGATTCACGACGAACAATGAACTATGATAGTGAAATACTAGCACGTAGTGGATTTTGTAACACTACCATCAATTAAGAAGTCAATTATAAAAGTGGAGTTGTGTACAAAGACGTCGATATCCAGTTTCTAAGTGTTCATTGTGACGGTTCACAATGGGTCCGTTGCCGTAGCGAAGGCCGACCCACCGCTGCATAACGACTGCATTATCACCACTGCAACGCGACAAAACACCCGATAACAACTACCTCAAAAACATACGCATTTTAGAACATTTCAGCTACAAGTAAAAACCCCTAAATGATATTCTAGGTGTTTAGATTGACATTAAATAAAAGACAAAAACTTTACGTTTTCAAAACATTCCAGTTACAGGTACACAAAAACAAATCCCTTAATTAAATGACATAAAAGGTGTTAAATTTAGCGGCGTTAATGGTCTATTTTGTATACGTGGAATGCTAAAAACACGGAAATCGTAAATAATATGATATCAATGAACGTATAAAATGAGTGAACTACTGACTTTGACACTGATAAAAATTAAGCATTGATTTGTAAACATATGACTGTACATTGTTTTTTAGAATAGATCAGTAATTATTATCATTTATCAGTAGCGGAAAACAACGGCAGGTACCAAGAAGAATTAGGTACATAAATATTATAAGATTTTAAAATAAAATTAAAGACTCTTGTGGTTAAATCTCTGAAAGCGAGCATAAAGATGTTGAACGGTCGTACAATGCGGTGGAAAATAGGAACCCCGATAAACCAAGTGCGGTTTACACTTCATTATGCATATTATTCAATGACAGCCGCAGTCTGTAGACCTGCGGGACTAGCTTGTTTTGAGGTGTTAAGTTTCAAAAATTCTAAAGTTTGTGAATTCTGGTTGTGAATACGATTTCAATGTGCACTATATTAAGTTTTAGCAATCTCGTAAATTATTTGATGCCGTGCTGTAAATAAAGCTATAATAATACCTTCTGTAACTTCATTAAAGCTGAACTTTAGTGAGACAAGTCTCATGAAAGATGAAAGTCCCTGCATAATTGACATGACTGATGACACACCAGCTAGTAGCGGCACAGTACGTTGCATCAAGCTTAGATAAAATTAGTCTGCAACTAATTTAGAACAACTAGAGTATATTAAAAGCCTGGACCTATTACACTCGAGACATCTAGGGCAGCTGCAATCCTCAGTTTTATTACAATCAAGTGCACTCAATCATTAATTAAAGGCATCTTTAAATAGATTACTTTCTCTTTCTAGTGGAATATAAAATTATGTATTACTATCTTGCAGTCCACTGGCTAGTTACGGAGAAAAGTTAGGGCTACCGGAAGTTCTATCTCTATCTCCTCAATTGACTGAGCCGAGCGTATTATACTATAATGACTGTTATCGCAATAAATGATTTGGCAACGCATATCCTCTTTTAGGAGATATAAGATTAATAATTGCGTATCTTGAAAATGATTCTGGCGAGTAGATTCACAAGGACACTGATGTCACTAGTTCAAGGAGTTACTGTAGCCAGTTGGCACCATAATAACTTGGAAGTGGAAATGCATTTTAAATAGATCTTTCGCTATTCATTCAGATTCATTAACAGAATTTCGTTGTCCTTAACTTATCGTACATATGTACAGTAATTATTAATTAATTAATTTAAACTAAATTACACTTTTTGACGATAACAATAATAATTATTAATATTTAATTTTATTCTTTATTAATATTTAATATATTACATGTTTAATATATAATCAACATGAATCAAAATCAAAATAATTTTTATTCAGAGTATTTTTTTTTCAAAAATATTCCGAACGTCGATACTAAGGTGCCTACCACCAATCAATCGCTTAGTAGAAAACTAATAGGAAAACGTGTACATTAAAACGGAAAAGCTTTTAAGACAAGAAGAACCCGAGCCATTACTTAAGATCGTTTAATTAAAGAGTATATTATACGGATACATAATATAAATAGCTTCTTTGAAATCTAAGAGTACTTCTAAAGCAGCAATATTTTTATGGACGAAGTGCAAAAAACTTTTACTTGAATATTAAATAACGTTACCTATGTTTAAAACGGAAAACACAAAAATAGACCACCAAAAAAAGATATCTACTTTTATATGTACTTAAAATAAGCAAACGTAAAGGATTCAATGGAATACATACTTATTGAATGTCGTCAACAAACTAAAAATAGACTATTTCACAACTGGCCCACGAGAGCTGGCGTTACTCGTGTGTCCTGACTCCTGACAGGAGCAAGGATGAAAAACAACGTCCAGTCGCTCAGCAATTACAATGACAACCTTATGTGTACCGGATGAATTCATTCTAGTTTTTATGGTTTCGTATGTCCTGCAACAAGGACAAGGACGAAGCAGTCACCTTTACGCCTAATACTGTCTAATATATTAATCTAATTTTCATTTCTACAATTTTATTATATGTATAGATAACAAGAATGATTGTGAATCTTATATATATTATTATTATGTATTTTTAAATAGAATCGATTATTATCATAAAAATGAAGAGGTACCAAAAAGATCTCTACATTCCATTCTCCAAAACAATTTCGTATAACTTTAAATGCTTTTAGCGAATTTCAGCCTCATTCTGTTTATTTCTTATGTTTCATATTATTTGTGTATGAATTGTATTCAATTAAAGTTCTCGAAGCACTAAAAGTAATGGTGACATAACATTTTTTAAATAAGCTAGCTTATTCATAAAGTGAAATCCTGAAAAAGCTAGCTTATGTCGCTCCGTTAGTTGCGTACGTTGAAGGCAAGGATGTCAGAAAAATATGAAATGATAAATACTCGGGTATGAGGCGATGTGCCGTCGCTATCATAAGTGCCACTATTATCGACAATCAGACGACGACCTTGCAGCTCGTTGTCGCAAATCGTGGGGAGCCCCAGATTGTCATCCTCCATTCTGGCATCCGCCTTAAGTGCATTTTATCACGTAACACCTTGTATGACAGTGATATTGTTGATTCCGATTTTCCTTATCGGAAATATTAATTTTTTGATGCGATCCGAATCATAGGGAACAGGAACAATTTTTGAAGATGTCCATATTATGTACTACTGAGATATGTTACACTGTTATTATCTAAGTTAATAATGTTAATTAGAATCGATACCGGCAATAATGATTACTTTCGAATTGCTACGTAATGGAGCTTGTCGAACGTCCATTAAACAGGTGTGACATTACCAGATGCCTCGTTCGCTTCTTCGCTAGTGCTAATTAGTCCCGTGCCGCTTGATTTATCGTCTTGTATTGTCTCGCCATTATTGACGTTTGCATTTTCCCGTACTATAACAGGGTCATCGACTTAATTGAAAATGTTTAAATCGTTTTGTAATAATCGCTTTCGAAATGCTATACAATTGTATTTTTAGTAATGCTCTCGCAACGGAAATGAACGTATGAATGCCATACCATTTTATCCTGCAAATCTCCCGACATCGTCACGCGTCGCGGTTACTGGTTATGACACAAACGCACAGTAATGTTCCACGAGATATTAATTTTTACAGCAACGTTATTTTTATGTGCATTTATAAATATTAATTTATCGTTCGTTACTTTTCGCTTGAGCATGTTTGTAGTCATAAAATTATATGAATCCACGTTAATATTATCTTGGAATATAATGTATTCTCATTAAACTGTTACCTATTACACCTATTACCACAGTATAGCAAAATTATTTCTATACTGTGCTATTACTCATTTCTAGAGCATCATTGAACTATAGTTACATACCTGTGACCATTTCGAGGTCTACCTCGAAATGGGTCGAGAATCGAGATCTATCTCGTTAAGGACAAGGATAAACAATTCGGGGGATCCGAATTGGTCATCATTGGCCGGTCATTTAATTAATTCATCAAACAAGACTCACAAATATGGGAGCCAGACAGATGCCAGAAGCGCCCGCATCCTTTTGTTTTAGGTCTATTCAGAGCCTATTTAAAATGCTTTATTACAAATTGTTTTCAGAACAGATAATAGGACATACAATTTACTTTAGTCGAGCTTTGTTATATGTAATAAAATTACGTGAGTCGTATTTTGTGGACTTAGAGGTGGATGACCAATTATTATGACATTACGCCTGTTTTCTGATATCAACAATACAAGTTTTCATATATGGCGGCGTTCCCACGCTATCAGCTGGTTTACGCACAACTGCTCTGCTACCGGCTTACGACGCCATATGCATCAGTTTTGCTTGATCCCCGATAAGGTCACACCACTGCCCTAGTTATTCGTGTCCGGGACACCACCTCACCTCATTTCGTCTGGATATTTCTGGTGTATCTACGTGTGTATTTGGTGTATCTATGTGGTATCTACGTCAGATATGGATGGATCAAATGTGAACTATGAATGAGAAAATCTAACAATGGAACAATTAATTTGATATATTATGGTCATCGGTGCATGTCCGTCACCGTCCCGTCCCCGGGAAGCAATTTGCACCAGCACAAAAAATGAGCGTCCGCGCGGCGCGCAGCCTACCGGACACCATTGTCACAGTGCAGTACCGTTTATGACTCCTATGGGCTTAACTAACGGAAAATACGCGTCGAGTTCACACCAACGCTCGCTGCACTCGCATTCGATAGGGGAGATAACTTTAATTAATATTCATATTATTTTACATTATACTCAAATGTGGCCATAAATTACAATGTTTATTATTAATTTGCGTTTATTTGTAGTTATTTTTAGGGATAGTTTTTTCTTTAACATTTCCTTTAACATTTTGAGGGCCGGGCCATTATAATGCATGGTAATTGGTAACTAATACGCCGTATATAGGAAATTGTAGAGCTGAGCGTAGAATACTGATCTAAGTACATAACTTAGTTCCATGAAACAAATGTATCCACATTCCACATGTACAGTATGAACGACCTAATCAAAAAGTGTATCTCTCTTATAACGGTTAAGTACTATTACCTTAATAACGTGTACCGTTGTCTAATAACAAACAATTCAGCAGAGAAAATAAGCAGCAGAATAGCAGGCGCCAGCGTACTTGTAACGACTGACGACCGCGAGTTCCGCGACCTTATTAACAATCTCATATCTGTACTCTGTAGAGCTATTTATTATGAAAGACAAAGCGCACCTTTAGATTAGAAAATCAGAAAATTTAAATAAAGATGTTTGCGTATATAGAGTAGTGAATGAATCTATACTTACACCAACTTGTGATGATGAACCTTCTAAAATCTAATTCCATAATATAACAACTCTACGTAGAGTATAACGCTTAACTTTTGTGATTCTATTTAGATCAACGGAAACGTAAATTGCAATACTATGAAAGTAATCGACCAAAGTACCTGTATACAAGCAGTTAAATAGTCATGTTAGACGTTAGTAACTTTATAAGGCATCAGAAACTATTACAAAATATTTGTAAGACATTCAGATTTTCTATGAAGTTCTTACTTGGTCTTAATAACCCGATGATTTTCCTTTTACGGTGCCGCCTCGCGACGTTTATAATTGCCAAGCTGTATATTAATTATACAATTAAAATGCCTAGTCTAGTTTTTATGGAAAATTATGTAATATTCTATAGCAACTGCGTAAACACGAATCACGAAAGTCGAATTTCAAGGTCTTTGTCGCAATTACACGCTAGTGCTTAATATGTTACGACTTACGACCTTAACACGTTTAGGTACGAACCAAGCCTAAAATATTAATACACATAATATTATAACCAGTTAGGTATGTAGACTGGCAGACAGGCGTGTAAGCAGATTTAAAATTTAAACATGTTATAATATTAATGGTGAAAAAGAGATGCTAAAAATTCTATCGTGTCATCGTATCGTTGAAATTGTGCTTTAGTAATAAATTTTACTCATATATAACATAGTTAATGTTATTATTTTATTCCTTATATATCAAACGTTTTCGTGTGAAAACTGAGAATAGGTTCTCCACAGACTCCACGTGATAGAGAAATTTTCAAGAGACCTATACAATTATAATGAACCGTATATTGTAGTAAACGAAATAAAATAAAGTGGCAAATCAAGAGAAGAATGAGTTATAAATCACTTTATCAGTCCCTCGTTATATTTAGATTGGTCCCTCAGCGAGCTTTCCTCTCGACTCTCGAGTGCATTGTTACTTGTGCATTCAAGTGCCACACTAAGTGTTACTTTATTTCCCGTCACTATAACTTTTACTTTTATAACAATTTATAATAAACTATAGCAGACTTATTATAACACTCAAGTTGAAAATGTAGAGAACGCATTATGTTTTTGTGAAACCACATCTATCCAGGATCCTTGTGGATTTAGTAAAACTAAAATTAATCCTTTAGCAACTTTGACTTCATTAATTCACCTAATACGTAAAGTGGTATCCACTGTCCACAATAACCCAACCCACTAACTTGTTCTGCAAATTAATTAACATTGACATTGAATGTATTACGACAGCAAAAAGTGGTTATGTCATTACATAATGTACGCTAATACAGTATCCTTCGTTGACAGTGAGACGGTCACGCAAATCAAGCTGCGGAAAATTTAAGTTCGAAGATAAAATAACAAAACTAAATAATATAGAGGTGCACGAGTTGTTTACGTACGCACATACAATATTTAAATAATAAATATACACAAGAATTATATTTATGTTTAGTCAGTCGAGTTCACCTTCAACTAAAATCTCACATAACTTAGCCGACTTAGTCTGTTTATATCTGCAATATTCTCATAATTATAATGCACAAGAATCATAGTATTATCATAGTATTATTCAAATGCAGGAAGTAAACATTGAAGCATGTAGACTGTAGGTGGCTCGAGGCGTACATCTACAGCTATAGGTGGTGAGCGAGCGGGCAATTGTTCATAACAAGTGAGGAGGATTCAAACGAGAGATTTCCTTGTTTCAATGAAAGTGGTGTTTCCCCTCGTCACTCTGGGCGCTAGAGCAGACGCTGCAGGAGACTATTGTACTATGATGCGCGAGGCGCTGTTTGTGTAAAATGTCTGGGTACTTCATTAGGTCTGTAGGGGTCCTCGACGTTCTAATTGAGTAACAGCCATGTTTATTTCATATTGTATTCAGATTACGTCATTTCCATATCATTTTATGATTTTAATTGCTTATTTAACCTAATATCTTCAAGTGTAGAGTATGTTACTACTTTGTATGAAGCTTATATTGCAATCTTTACAAAACGTAACGGACTAACGACCATCTTTAAATGTATGAATGGCATCTTTATGTTCTTTAATTTTCTTATCACATTAGCAAGTAAAATGACATAGGGTCTTCGTATAGGAAGTGACTACGGGAGGTCCCGGTAAAGGAGTTCATTTTTAGCCATTCAATTTTCATAACGAGTCCACCTACGCAACGCCATGACTTCATATAACATTCAATGTCACCCAACAATTGTGTCAATACTGGTTTTACTATATTAGAAGTTATTTCGTGTATTTATGTGAACACCATTCATAATGATGAGTTATAAACCTGCTACTTTATGGACTATTTACTGCATGACTTTGGTGTGTTTTGTATTATTGGAGGTCTCATGTCTATTGCCAGAGTGATCACTTTGGTTGGGATTCGGGATCGTATAATGAGATCGGACCTAGAGGCGATAATATATCTTTTCGTTATCGAATACCGAACGAATGGGGCATCCGGATTTGTGTCAAGCCAACTGGGCCGTGTCAATCCACAATTGAACTTATTAAATTGAATTAAATCCACTCGTGGCGGTACTAACAATGATTTATATGTTCAATTAGCCCACGGGGTAACGTTAACACCGTTAGGGGGCTAAAGATCGTATCGTTAAATCATAATTTGTCTCCGTAATTAGCGTTTTTATTCGTTTGAAACATTTTAAAACACGGTATTAACTATTCAGTCGGTATTGCACTTGTTGGTACGTCATAAATTCCGACGTTTCCACAACATCAACACGCGCACTGGCCGCAGCAGTAGCCCGACTCCGTATTCAGTTATTAATCGCAATGGGTCCGGCAGCCGGCTGGATGCATTCGCAATTATGATGCACTGATGCAATCCACTTCATGCAAATACTGTTACACATACTGTCGATTTGCGTGTTTTAATGTTATTGGGACAAGTATTTCATCTATTTTCATAAAACGTTGCATGCTTGCCGTTATGTGCAATGTGCAATGACACAAAGAGTGTTCGGAATTATGCTGATACAAAAATAATTATTTACAGATCAATTCTAACTAGTTTTTAAGTTTTTTGTGTGTTAAAGTACCTCTATAGCTACCAATACCTACCAGCTAAATGATCGGATTATGTATCGAGTTATTTATTAATCCATTGTCAATTCTAGAGCTTAGAATTCATTACACTTTACAACCGGTTTAAAACAAACTTAAATATAAGACATACGACACATTGGATAACCTTCGCTCATATCTAAATAATTATGTGTATTTGCATATTATACGGGTGCCGATTGCCGAAACAAACTCAAATTGGTTTTATTTAAATTTGTATGTATTGAATTTGGTTAATATATAATTTTTGTACAAAAATAAGGTCTGCAAATAGAATATTTTACCAAAAAATACCGAAAATAAATATGTATTTACTTTTCATTGCAATTGATTTAATCAGAATCTCGATCTGTATCTCACCCTCCTGATTTACGAGCGATAACTGGGGGAGATAACGAAAACCTTTTTTTTTTTCTTTACATAAAGTTAATAAAAACTTGCTCGAAAATCGAAATACGACGCATGTTTTGTTTCACGATTCACTTTCAGCTGCTCGCAATTCGAAACCTGTAATGGGAAGTGGGAACGCGTTTCAGTAAATATTTAACAGTCGTTTATGCGGTGGGCTGTGCAGTGTGCACGGTGGACAGTTGCTGGCTCGTGCAGTCGATCGATTTCCCAGGCGCCTCTGAGTCCACCCTCCCGTAACAAATATAAGCAATGTTAATAGATCTTGCGAACGATGCGATCTATTTGTACAAAGATTTCTAATCAATGTTAGCATTCTATTAATCGGTAAACAAACACGAAAGAATCTGTGTTATTGATTGTTGAACATAATCTAGCTTTAATAAAAACATACTTAGTTCCCGCAATTACATGATAATAAAGTCAATTATTAATGAAACTATAGACATCGATCAACTTTAATAACATTAAAGTCTCGACAGTTGGAAACGACAGCAAACAATAATGTAATTTATGTTTAAACTTGAATCACTCTCCTAAAATAAACTGGATGTAAATTGTATCTACGATAATACAGAAACTCTGCTCTCGTAACAAACTGACACCCTCCCCGATCCCCATCCCCCAGAAAATGGCTTCGGTAACTAAGTCAGGAAAATTGAGTTTCGAAGCGATGGATGCACCGCAGCCTGTTTACTCAATCCCGTGCCATATTTTTTAAAATTATGTTTAGCTCTTTCTAACTTTACCTCTTAGTTATTTATGATCAACTAGTCGAGCTGCTGTCGATCTAAAAAAAGAAAGAGCACCTAAAGGTCAAATGTATTGAAGCATCTGTCAAGTGATAAGTGGACAAATATTTATTGTTATTTTCCTATTGTTCGCAGGTCGCAACGATGACGATAACAAGAAACTGTGCAAGTGGATTGTGGGTGGTACTGTTAACGGCGACTTTAGCGATATCAGTTTTTGCCGACGCCGGGGTGGGACTGTTCAATGCCCGACTCAAACAGGTCGTTACTTCCAGCACGCTGAAGTGGGCTAACATGAAGAAGGAAGCTATGAGCAACTACGTCGTCGGCGCCGATTCTCAACAAGGTATTTTTGGGTATTTAAATAATTGAAGAATAATTGCATTAATAGAATTTGCAAAGAAGCTCAAATTTTTTCTCTTGTTATAGGACCCATATACCTGTGTCGCGCCCGACACGAAGGTGATATGCTACTTGGACAGCTTCGACCGGATTATACCTCCTGTGCTGTGTCTGGAACCAAGGGATACAATATTTTTGAAGTCCTGGAAAACATAGAAAATGCTTCACTTATAATATGGAAACCCTGGTATAAATTTAATGCAAAACCGAGTGCCGCCGTAGTCGTCGACCCCTCGGTGGACTCCGTTTTTGTGGGCAGAGTTAAAGCAGAGGAAGGATTTTCTCACAACATTGGGAGAATAATATATGAAAGTACAGTGGGACAGTTGATAACCTTCGATGAGAAAAATAATGAGCTCGTTGTAGAGGAAGGAGAGATCCTCGTTGAAATTGAACCGGTCAGCTATAAAATGCATAACGTCGAGTTGGATTTGTCAACTGAACATGTCAGACAAGCCGATCCGCAAATACTAGAGGAGCGTGTTCTAAGAAACGACGATGAAGTTGCCGCTACCGTGACTACCGAAATAGAATACAAATTCAATTATACTTTATCGTGGGGACACGGCCACGGAATTGCTACCGGGCTGAATACTAGCATAGAGATGGTCGATGGAACAGTTTACCAAATAGAGTGGGCTAATCCTATAATGGAGGTAAAGAAAGAATTGTTTAAGTTGGAGAAACACCTCGAACCGGGAACCGCTTGCAATGTCACATTCAGAGGGAATAACACCGACAGGGATGTACAATACACCGCCAAGTTACAAACCTTCTACAAGGAGGATAACGTCAGGTCGAGGCAAATGCGAGGAGAACGGATCGAAAACACTCTGGAAGTGGAGGCTATTTATGGTGAAATTTACTACACCGTTAACAACTCTCTCGTGCCGACTACTACAACGACTACTACGACCACCACGACCACGACCACCACCACCACACCGGAGCCTCCACCGCCGTCGGTAGTGGAAACAAACGACGTCGGAATGATAATGGACAGCAACGATATTTTAGCGGACAGCGGCGAGGAGGACGTGGTCAAAGATTCCCTCGCGAAAGAAGATAACATCGACCGCGCCGTCGTCGGCGGACTCGGCAGCAAACCCAACGGTCCCAACAGCGCCAGTATTCAATTCGTGTCTTTCACTATTTGCGTACCCCTGATTGCACTTTTACTTTAAAAATTACCAGTTTACGTCTTTTTTGTTGTAAATAAAAATAAATGACATTAATGTTGCTAAATGTTACTATAATAATAATATGTGTTATGGCCGTATAGCTTCATTCTGTTGAGTATTCAATGAGAAAATTTAAAAGTTTCTCGACAAATAATGTAAATACTAACATTCCTGTTATATACTTTCATTCCAATTGTATAGATGTGGAGCCAAAACACAGAATGTATAATGTATATAGATATTGTATATTGTAGATAAGAATCGGTCGCACAGCGACCACTCCTTTCCTCATCAAAATAGGAAAGTATTGTTATTAATAATTATTGATATTAAAGTAATAAAGTATGGCGCTGTTACCATATAATGTTGCCCAGTTTTGCAGTATTTTTCAAAATAACAATCTTAAGATCTAGAAAGAATTTAAAATGCTGACAGTTTTGTTTAAATATTCTTCGAAACGATAAGTATAATGAAGTTGCCTAAAATCGTAGCACGGTTACGACAATATTATTTGTTATTAATTTTGAATCTCACAACATAGTGAAGACTGGTACATGTTTCTGATATGTGTTAACAATTATTCAAATCTTCATTCATCATTTTAAACAAGAATCGCTGTTCTACTTTCTCATAATTGACATTCTTCCTCATGTACACGAGTATAATCTGTAAAATAACTTTTCAGTACCTCGTAGTCCTATTTTAGATTTTAATTCGTTTTTGTTGCTTTAGTTATACTTTTAAAGAGTTTAAATCCAGAATTAATGATATTACTATTAGAATATTTTGTAATGACATTTGACCGTCTTTTATTTATTTTTAAGTTAGTTTGTGAGCCTGATCTACAGTTAGTATTTAGGATTTTTTTAAGCAGTTTCATCTTTCGGACACTATATAATAATTATTGCAGCCCCGTTTACCCTTTGATAAGAAGAGGCCATAATTAGTACATTAAAATTCTATGACAAATATACGATACTATTTACTAATATATCTTATCTCATCCGAAATCTCAAAGTATATTTTAATAAGTAAAACAGTATATTTCCATTCCATCATAGAAGTTAAACGTGTCCAATATCTCTCGCTGTAAGATAATTATTATATCCATAGATAGCCAAATATAAAATTAGTATCAGAATAGATGTTAAATACAGATTTAGATGTTTGAAATGCTTAGTGGTTTGTGAATGTAAAAGAATGATATTTTTGTATGGGCAATCATGATCGCGTTAGATGTCGTGACGCCCTTAAGATCTATATTTTTTCTATCTTAGCAT
Source organism: Plebejus argus (assembly GCA_905404155.3). Taxonomy (NCBI): domain Eukaryota; kingdom Metazoa; phylum Arthropoda; class Insecta; order Lepidoptera; family Lycaenidae; genus Plebejus; species Plebejus argus. Next base: position 12,976,173 of record FR989927.1, on the reverse strand, counting down.
AGGGAATGGAATCATACGACGGCTTCGCAACAATGAAACTCATCGATACCTTATAATTTATAAATGTACATAATCCTGCATTTCATTGTGTATCAGTTTGGCAGGATGACGTTGCGAGCTTCGCGTATAATTCCAGCGTTATATTATAATATGTTACAGTATTTACTACGGATATTGCGTTCTAATCCTCTTATTTCATTTGTAAATCTATTATCCCACCTAGTTTAACGATGTAGAGTAAGATTAGATGTTTATTCCAGATTATTTTAAAAAATGTATAACTTATTATGGAACAATCTCACTTTGCTAAGTATAGATTGCTAAAATTGTAATTGTTCGATTGGATTTAACTTATAATTATAATAATAATAATAATTCGAGGCAATATAAAAAGCTTTTACAGCGCTTCAAATTTCAATCACTGTATTAAATAATAAATTCGGTTGTTTAAATGAAGTAGCTTGTTCGACCTTTAAAATATATCCTTTGCAAAGCATTATTGTGATGTTCAATGTAATTATTATATTTCAGTTTTATTAAAGTGTAACTTAAACTGTGTCTACTCATTTCCGAATCCACTCAACATACGATTAAAGTATGACAGGAAGGTATACATAGACTAACCTAACCTGAGTGCCGACTGTGAGTTTTTTGTTTCACATTCGATCGTGAACGCGTTTGGCGTTTACTAACATTAATTTGTATGGGAATTGGGATTACTCATCATAGGGCTGAGCTCACTCCCGTGAGCATCGCTAGTTGTACAAAATCTTAGTAAATGCCAAACGCGTTCACGATCGAATGTGAAACAAAAACTCACACTCGGCACACCGCGGCACCGTAAGAGGGACTAGAGAGGTAATATTATCATATCATTATCTCTCCAGTCCCTCTTACAGGTTACCACCTAGTGAGTTTGGTTGGTTATTAATAATTATTAATAAAGATAATGGAAAATGTAGATTGTAGATCATTCATAATATCAAATCGACAGATCCTTATTTAAGCATTATACTCTACTCCTAAAAGACTGTCTCGAAAAAGACAATTTAGTATTTAAATTTCGACCACAGAAAAATATAAAATCGTATAGCATGAGAATTGTTTAATATCATAAGGAAATTATTATTATCATAACGATTAACATATAAAATGCATTAAAATAATGTACGTATTACGTAAGCAACAATATGAAACGATAAATATACTAAACAAATATAACTTAGGAAATATTAAATTTTTGTAGTGTCTTGACTCATAATCATAATAGAGGCTGGTGGAGCTGGGGGGCTTCCTCGAAGACCGCGACATGAATAGCCGAACATAAATTCCATGATAGGGGCGGAACGAACCATAATGCTTATTCAAAAAAGTACATAAAATCTTTCCCTTCCAAGTTCTAATCTTCGACATAAATTCGGAAAACTAATACGCAACGTGACGTAGAATAATTTTTCGAGATGCAGACAAGTAGGTACTAAAAGAACATCCAATTTCGTAAATCTATCTTACTGCATACTGCATCTTAGACTATAGTACCTAAGAAGTTATTTCAACTTTATCTATACATATTGACTTCCTCTCAAACCAATAAAATAATCGGCCAAGTGCGAGTCGGACTCGTGCACGAAGGGTTCCGTACTTACCATTATAGAGCAAAATTAGGCCAAAATTTGTTTTTTGTATAGGAGCCCCTCTTAATTTTTATTTTATATTAAAGTACACATAAAACTAAGGATTGTGTGAAAAATTCAAGTAAGTACCTACCTGTTTCTATTATTGATATAGAGCAAAAAAGGCCAAAAAATCACGTTTGTTGTATGGGAGCCCCCCTTAAATATTAATTTTATTTTGCTTTTAGTATTTGTTGTTATAGCGGCAACAGATATACATAATCTGTGAAAATTTCAACTCTCTAGCTATTACCGTTCTTGAGTTACAGCCTGGAGACAGACAGACAGACAGACAGACAGACAGACAGACAGACAGACAGACGGACAGACAACGAAGTCTTAGTAATAGGGTCCCGTTTTTACCCTTTGGGTACGGAACCCTAAAAATTGCTTCAATAGTTTGCGAGATAAGCCCTTTCAAATAATTTCCCCCGTTTTTTCCACATTCTCCTGTTAGTCTTATAGCGTGATAAAATACATATATAGCCTATAGCCTTCCTCAATAAATGGGCTAACACTGAAAGAATTTTTAAAATCGAACCAGTAGTTCCTGAGATTAGCGCATTGAAGTTAGCCCTTTCAAACACTAAAAACAAAATAAAATTAATATTTAAGGGGGGCTCCCATACAACAAATACGATTTTTTTGGCCTTTTTTGCTCTATATCAATAATGGCTAAAGGTAGGTACTAGAATTTTTCTCAAAGTCCTTAATTATATGTGTACTTTAATATTTAATAATAATATTAAAATAAAATAAAAAATTAAGGGGGGCTCCCATACAAAAAACACAATTTTTTGCCTAACTTTGCTCTATAATGGTACGGTACCCTTCGCGCGCGAGTCCAACTCGCACTTGGCCGATTTTCATGTTATTTGGCACAGATAAGAAGTAGACCACGTGATAGGCTATCGATCTTAATTATTTTTTCAGTGGCAAATGGCAATATATTTTATACTAGCTGTCCCGGCAAACGTTGTTTTGCCATTTAAAGTATATTTTCTACATCATCAGTTGATACATGTTTTACCCCCTCTTTTGTCCCCTAAGAGGGTGTGGGGGGAAAGGTCATACACCAGATGTTAAGTTGAAAAACACAGTTAATACCTAATATGAAGTAAGTCCACTAAAGAAAAAAGTTGTATACAAAATCTGACCCCTCTTTGGTCCCCAGAGAGGGTTGAGAGGGGAGGGGGGGGGAGGATTTTTATACACCAGATGTTGAGTTGGAAGAAGACAAATATAATATATCTGTGAAACCGTATGCAAATCTGTGAAAACCGTATGCAAATCGGATCAGTAGTTTTCGTGTTAAAGAAAAAAGTTTGATACAAAATCTGACCTCCTCTTTTGTCCCCTTAGAGGGGTGGGGGGAAAAATTGTATACGCCAGATGTTAAGTTGGAAGAAGATAAATATATCTGCGAAAACCACATTCAAATCGGATCAGTATTTTTCGTGTGATGCTGGAACAAACATACAGACAGACAGAAAGAGTGACAGACAGACAGACAGACAAAAAACTAACCACATTTTTGGCTTCTATAGCGATGTAGTGACAAAGGTGTAATTTCGGGTGTCATTTCATATCTTTTATGTACAGAATTTTCATTTCTACAACAGAATATTGTCTTCCTCCCGCACGCGCTTTGGTGACGCCCACTATCGTAATATTTTAATTTCGCCATAATTTCAAAACCAAACGTCCAATTTTAATCATTCAAAGACTAAATATTATCTACATAAACTGTACTTAGTGATAAAATAATTTATTTTGATAAGGATTAATAGCGTGAGTAAAATATATCCCTTTAAATGTAGTCCAAAAAAAATTCAGGATTTTTAAATTAATAAATGGTTATTGTGCCTCACTCGACATAGATAGGTATAGTGTGTCGCGGACTTTTTTGTAGATATTTAAAAGATCTACAATTACTTAGAACATTTTATGGTTCTATCTTTTAAAGTTTAGGCAGCGTACGCAAAATAAGTAACTTTTCTAGCTGATTTTTTACACCTTGCGTCCGAAAAACTCAAATATCTTACGGAACCCTACTTTTTTCCAAAATAAAATGTAGCCTATGTTCAGCAGAAATAATGTAAGATTCCAATAGCAAAAGAATTTTTCAAATCGGTCCAGTAGTTTCGGAGCCTATTCGACTCAAACAAACAAACAAACAAACAAATCTTTCCTCTTTATAATAGTAGTGTAGATACCCGTGCGGTACGGGGTACCTACGGCGCGGGTATAAAGCGGGCTGCGGGGCGGGTCGCACTAGTACCACAGTGTAATAAGCTATTTATTACACTGTGCTAGTACTATAATATTACGCTCTATTGCGGCCTCGTTATATTCTGCACCCAACTCAGTGAGACATAAAAAGAAATGATCCAGAAATACGAGAAATTGCGTAAATAGCAACCTTTAATAGGCCGGGGTACCCTCGAAATTCTCATACATACTTAATACCAAAACAAAATCATTTTCTCATACGAAAATATTTAACATTTTTGAGTTATTTTTCAGCTTAAAATAGTACTTACCTAGGTTCCTGCACAAAATTTTTCTAAAAAATATTTAAACACAAAACAAAAAATTTTTGTTTAAATATTTTTTAGTATATATTTACTACTAAATATTAAAACACTAAAAAATAGAGTAAAACACAAAAAAATATATGAATAAATAGTAAATTTACTACAAAATATTTAAACTAAAAAATATTTTTTAGTATTTAAATATTTTATAGTAAATTTACTACAATATACTAATAACTACAAGAGATGACGCCCTCGTCATCTCTCCGCCAAAAAAAAAAAAGAAAAGTTTTGCGAAATAATAAAAGTAGGTTTATTATGACATTTTTTCCATGAATAAACCCATTAAAAAAATACTAATTACTAATGTAAGCAAGTATTCAAATTACGAATATGTCTACAGTTAAACTGATTATGATATCCCGGAAAGGACAAAATTGTAAGATTTACGGATCAAATGCGAACCGAATTGCGGAAACATTCTTGTTGCTATACCTACTGACAACATTTTTGAGGTGAACATTTCTTAATTATTGGTGGTTTGCACTTTCTTGAGATGAGTAAAAATGTTACTCGCGTCAGAATGAGTCTTGAGGGACACATCACCTGATGGAAAATTCGTAAGACGGAGGGAGAACAGAAAAACTATACCTCCTAAGTCCTATCCTGGAACGCGACTATTATTGTTCTTTGTCAAAAGGCATTTACTGTCCTTGGTCTGTATTCCTTATACGCTTGGCCTGGATAGGTTCGTGCGTGTGCACTTTAGCAAATGACCGTTGTAATCGTATCACGATCCACGACCCTATTGCTTCCCCAGATATTTCCGTAACGGCTTACAGCAGGTGACAACGGCAAAATATGGAGCGAAGCGATTAGATAGAGAAGTGAGCGAAATGCTCCAGATTTTTAACCGACTTCCAAAAAGGAGGAGGTTATAAATGTTCGTCTGTTTATATTTTTTTTTGTATGTTCAACTATCACTTCGCCGTTTGTGGACCGATTTTCAAGATTTTTTCGCTATTGTATCGGGTTCGATCCAAATTTGGTACCATGTTCATAAAAAAGGTGACTTGATGATAGGATCAATAAGTAATCGAGGGAAGACCTCGCTATTTTTACTAAATGCCATCTATCTGGATGATATTGTGATCGATTCATAATCTGAAGTATTTCAAATGGAAACATATAGTGATTTTGGATAAATAATGAAGTATTCCAAGTAAATCTTACCAAAAAGTCAGATTTTGCACCAAGATATACCAATATGGTTCGAAGGTGGTGAACTGCCGGCCTCCTTATAGATACATGCTTGGGGGTTTCGACGTTGTTTTAAGAATTGAAGGCATATTATGCTAATGGTACATTAGATTAATTATTATCATCGTCTCTACCCTTACATCTTGCAACATCACATTTATATATAGGTAACTCTTATATTATTAGTGTTTTTCATAGATTTTTATATCGAGACAGATAATATCTTTGATCATTGTTCCGCTGTTTCGGAGAACAGAAATAGATGAGGTTTAGCCGAATTCGGAAAAAGACACTTTACGATAGGAAAATTTATTTAATACTTTTCAGTTCATTCATATAAGGATTTATTATTGTTTTTACCTTGGAAGTCGGTTTTAATTTTGATAAAGGATGTGATATGACGTACACTAACAATACACTCCCTTATAAATATTATTTTACACCCTTATTACATGTATTGAAGTTAATTCAATAATATGTAATTAGTACTTACGTAAAATATAGAGGATGACCTTACGTAACTAGTAAACAACATACGAAAGCTACAACGCAGTGGATAATTAATTTAGTTGTGCTTGTAAACAATTGTATAACCACCACGATTATTCTATACAGACACAAGCTGCTTATGGGAACATCTATGGCTTTTTACCGCCCACTCGAATTCTGAAATAAATTAATTACGCAAAACTATATCAAAGGCCATAGCGCAAGATATAGACTATACATTATATAATCATATACAAAGCCATAATATTAAGCCAATAAATAAATTTAGGTAATGAGAAGTGCCTATTAGCGCACTGTGCTAATTTAGGCTATTACATAGCGCTATGTCAACAAGTAACGAGTTACTAGGCAGATTGGTGTGTCAAATAAATAAAAAATATGTAAAGAAATTGATCGTGACGTAGCTCCCAAACTCATCAATAATGGGCGTGCCTTTTTGTTAGTCAGTTACAGGTAAACTGTGTTTGAACTGTGATGCGTCTAATACCTCATTGGATTCGGAATCTCGACTAGAAAATATGTGTAAAAACTATTAGGAGTTAGGACATCAAAAGTTGCAAAAGTAAGAACATAGGCTTTCAAGCAGTACGGTCTAGATATAATAAAAGAGTCACAAAAATAATTTTGTCTTCTTGTTCTTGTGGAATTTCAAATTTTGTTTGTAGACTACGAACAAAATTTCAAATTCCACGTAAAAAGAGAAACGCCACGTACAAAATGTAAAGAAACTTGGAAACATGACTCAAGAGTCAAGACGAGAGCACCATGATGTAGGCTACATAAACAGGACACAGTTTGTGAAACATTAAACATTTTTTGAGTCGTAATCCTGGCGAGGAAAGGACTGTGTAAACTGCGGGCAATCCTTTTTACCCGGGGCGCTTTCAGATCCCTTTGTAGACACATTTGAGCTAAGTCTAGCACAAAGGTAGGGCTGTGCGCTCTTTAATTATTTCTAGCGAGCCGGGGGAGACGATCGCAAAGGGTTCCCAGCTCTTTGGGTAACTTGCCCCCGACATTTTGCGTTGCAATATAATAAATCAGACACCCTTACGACTTTATTGGATGGCGCAGGTACACGAAACCACAGAATATATAATAGTACACGAAACTATAAATTCCTACTGGGAGCTACTCCGGAGTTCCGGACCACCCGAATCGGAATAAGGTTAAGCTTGTATAGGATACAAAGGATACCGAAATCCGTGGTGCACCCGCGGTATTATAATTATTATATACCTATTACAAGCAATAGATAACTTATAGATAAATATTTGATACAATAATTTATGTTTAAGGTGACGCCATGTTAAAGTAAAAAACCGTGTTGGATGTGTTTGAGATTGCTTATTTTCTATGCGAGGCTGGCCCGGCCTCTCATAGAAAACAAGCAATGGAACAGCAAAAAATTGAAAGGGCGTAGCGACAAAATGGTTTTTGTCGCGTAATTTAAAAACCATAAATACATTTCATATAAGCTATGGACAAATTAAAGTGTATACTAGAACCAATTTATGTACAAATTTTGGAAGCTTATATGCACTCTCCTCTGTTGGCAAAATAGGAATCCCTTTTTTTACAGAGGTCTTTTTGATTGATTATTCTGTGTTATAAAAGTTGACCAATCGTGTTATGCTATGGGTAATTCAAAGACAAAGACATGATGAATACTGACAGTGAACTTTAATTTCTTAGCTTTAGTCATTGCTGAGAAAAATGGACATCGCTACAGCCAAATTATCAAGGCGTCACCTTAACTAGACGTTTCGCGTGGCTTCGCCCATGTAAATTAGGTATTTAACGGAAACTGTACATTTCCCACAAATAGCCTATGTCCCTTCACTATATTCACGTGGTCCTCTGACCTCTCTATATCTGTGGACTGTGCCAAATGTGAAATGACATAAAATTGATCCAGTAGTTCGTGATATAAGCCCTTTCAAATAATTTTCCCCGTTTTTTTTTAATTTTCCTGTGTTGTGTCTAAGGGCCGATTTTTCAATCGTCAGATAACTTTTAACTAAAGAATAAATATGACACGTTGACATTTTTTTCATATAAAATCTGTCAAAACGCCTTTATTCCAGAGGTAAAATTTATCTGACGATTGAAAAATCAGCCCTTAGTGTGATAAACAATGATGTTTTAATAAAGATGGCGTATGTTCATACAAATTGGCCCTCAGATTTTGTTCCTACGACATGGTTTTGAGTTGCACTTGACAGGCGCATGCGTGGATTATTCTATGACACGCGACTATCTGGCCTTATCGCACTGCAGTTGTCGTCCGTATCTCTATCCTTTTTTAGCTTAACATAAAGCATTGAATAATTTTTCAAAAATTTTTAGAAAGTGCCCAAATAAAATGTAAATTACTAGATGTTTTCATATACTTCCGTGTGGTACGCAACTCCTACATCTTTTTTTACCTTTGAATTATAATTTTTGCATTTTCTGAATTCACAAAAACGTCAGACCTCATCACTCACTCGCTGCCAACATTCAACTAATTCAAAAGACACTAATTAGGTTCATTTGGCCGCCTCAGACTGTACGCGCTAGTGCGATATCTACCTTTTTACGGGACCCTATTACTAAGACTTCGTTGTCTGTCCGCCTGTCCGTCTGTCCGTCTGTCCGTCTGTCTGTCCGTCTGTCCGTCTGCCCGTCTGTCCGTCTGTCCGTCTGTCCGTCTGTCTGTCTGTCTGTCTGTCTGTCTGTCTCCAGGCTGTAACTCAAGAACGGTAATAGCTAGAGATTTGATATTTTCACAGATTATGTATATAATGTTGCCGCTATAACAACAAATACTAAAAATGAAATAAAATTAATATTTAAGGGGGGCTCCCATACAACAAACGTGATTTTTTTGGCCTTTTTTGCTGTCTCCAGGCTGTAACTCAAGAACAGTAATAGCTAGAGATTTGATATTTTCACAGATTATGTATTTTGTTGCGACTATAACAACAAATACTAAAAATAAAATAAAATGAATATTTAAGGGGGGCTCCCATACAACAAACGTGATGTTTTTTGGCCTTTTTTGCTCTATATCAAAAATGGCAACAGGTAGGTACTTGAATTTTTCACAAAATCCTTAGTTATATGAGTACTTTAATATTTAATAATAATATTAAAATAAAATAAAAAAATAAGGGGGGCTCCCATACAAAAAACACAATTTATGGGCTAATTTTGCTCTATAATGGTACGGAACCCTTCGTGCGCGATTCCGACTTGCACTTGGCCGATTATTTTATAATAGAATATCATAGGTGATAAATAATTGATAATACATATTATACAGTTAGCCTTCCTCGATAAATGAGCAATCTAACACTGAACGAATTTTTCAAATCGGACCAGTAGTTCTTGAGATTAGCGCAACTGTTCCTTTATAGTTATTTATTAGTATAATCAGATAATATTCTTTTAGTGCTTGCTGGTTTTAATTGATGCAGAGGAATAATCGTGTAGAGGCGTGCGTGCTCTTGTACACTTCTAGTCAAACACTTAAGGGCCCAGGTTACCCTCGAAATTTTCATACATTCTTAATACCAAAATCATTTCCTCATACGAAAATATTTAACATGTTTGAGTTATTTTTCAGCTTAAGATAGTAATTACCTAGGGTCCTGAACAAATTTTTTTTACAAAATATTTAAATACTAAAAAAAAATTTTTGTGTTTAAATATTTTTTAGTAAATTTACTACTAAATATTTAAACACCAAAAATAGACAAAAACACTAAAAAATATATAAATAAATAGTAAATTTACTGCAAAATATTTAAATAATAAAAAATATTTTTTAAAGTTTAAATATTTTGTAGTAAATTTACTATTTATTTATATATTTTTTAGTGTTTTTGTCTATTTTTTGGTGTTTAAATATTTAGTAGTAAATTTACTAAAAATATTTAAACACAAAAAATTTTTTTTTAGTATTTAAATATTTTGTAAAAAAAATTTGTTCAGGACCCTAGGCATAGAGTAATAAATGATTGGTCCATGCCCTAGGTAATTACTATCAACTCAAACATGTTAAATATTTTCGTATGAGAAAATAATTTTGGTATTAAGAATGTATGAAAATTTCGAGGGTAACCCGGGCCCTTAATAAGTTGCACCAGGCATCTTCATAATTTATTTGAAATATACTTTATGCTAAGTGCGAGTCGGACTCGCGCACGAAGGGTTCCGTACCGGTATAGAGCGAAAGTAGATAAAAACTTGTGTTTTTTGTATGGGAGCCCCCCTTAAATAATAATAATAATAATAAATCTTTATTTAGACCAGAAACTGTTGTTATACAAGAAGCCTCTGACCCCTGCACTAGTGTAAACTGTATTGCAGAGGCCAGAAGTAATATTTACTTTGGACGGACAGACGGACAGACGGACGGACAGACGGACAGATATCGAAGTCTTAGTAATAGGGTCCCGTTTTTACCCTTTGGGTACGGAACCCTAAAAAGTAAAATGAGGTATGGGCTCGTCCGGGATTTGAACCCGGGACCTCTCGCACCCTAAGCGAAAATCATACCCCTAGACCAACGAGCCGGTGACAATGAGAGCGAAATAGCTGTTAAAACAATGATGCAGTTGATTCATCAGTTCATCACTATCATCCAGTCATCATGGTGAACAGGCTACACTTTAAAGATAGAGACATACAGTCATGATAAATTGTGATTATCGCGCCGTGTAGTAACATTAGCTACAGAAAGGCGTTTGTTTCTTATTCTCGTTTGGTACAAATAACGATATGTTTGAAAACATATTGTATTGCAGTCAAATTGCAGTAAAAGGCTCTGGATGCCCTCTGAAGCCACAAGCTGAAGCACCCAGGGGGTATGTGGGACTCTTACCCACTAAAACCACCTGCGGTTCGCCTTCAGCCTATAAAGGGGGGATGTCCCGGATCTAACAAACACAGGACTCATGCCCTCTGTACTAAAATTAATCCTATGTAGCCTAATATAATCAATTTCATTGTATTATTATTATAATATTTTGTGTGTGATCACTGATCCCTACATAATTATTATGTTATGTACTGTAAACTGTTAGCATTATGTAAATTATACATGTTGCAAAAACTAATTTTGCTTTTCAAACAGACATAACACTGTTACATAGTATTAAAATCACTTGTGTTGTTACCTAAAAATAGATAAGATTAATATAGGTAATTATTGTTATGAAATTATATTATTTAGTTATTACATAATATGCAAAAAGCGGGCTCGTCCGGGATTTGAACCCGGGACCTCTCGCACCCAAAGCGAGAATCATACCCCTAGACCAACGAGCCATATTGTTATGACTTGAATACATTGATATTATTTCACATTTTTTTCTTAATTCAAATGACAATTACGTCATTAAAGCAACAAACCCTCGTATTATCCTGTGTTAACTAGAAACGTAAAATTATTATAATTACCGAACGTTAACCAGTGTAAATTTCGTTGCCACGGGGCCGCAAAACTAATTCACTCGTGCCATCTACAGTTGTTAGATATAACCATTACGTTAAATGGTTTGTTACGCAGTACAACTACTCAATAATAGATGGCGCTGCAAAAATTTTACCAGACCTCCCCTTTTAGAAAATTTTAAACTTCATTCAAATTGTTCCTAACATTGTCACTTTACATAAAAATTGTGCATATTACCTCTCATTACTTGAGATCAAAATAGTCAATAATTCAGACCAACTTGTTTCAATCTACCCAATACAAGATGGCGCTATAATAATTATTACATTTTACATTGTAATAGAATTATTTTAAGTTTACTTACCCATAACGCCTAACTGCTGGGGCGAGAGGGGAGCCGCATCTCCTTCTCCTCCCGATCCTATTGAGCCTGACGCCATAGATAATCTTTCACTCATTCCTAGAGGGCTGCTTCTACCACCACTGCTGGCAACAGACCCCACACCTAAAACATTTAATGGAATATGTCATAAGGAAAATAAGCTAGAACATATGAAAATTCATTATTCTGGTGAAGGCCTTTTACCAGTAGCGTAAGAGGCACATATACTACATAGATAAAATTTAAACATACACTGTATCAAATTTGTGTTACTTTTTTCAATATCATCTTCGTTATCTATATTAAGATACTACTTGTTATAGATGTCAAATATTTTAGGAACTTTCGAGTTTCAAGTAACACTTTTTGTGTATTTTTAGGTAAATATCAGTGGTTCATATTCATAATAATTAATGCTTATAACGGATATTATCATTATCATGCTTAAGGGCCCGGGTTACCCTCGAAATTTTCATACATTCTTAATACCAAAATCATTTTCTCATGCGAAAATATTTAACATGTTTGAGTTATTTTTCAGCTTAAGATAGTAATTATCTAGGGTCCTGAACAAATTTTTTTTACGAAATATTTAAATACCAAAAAAAAATTTTTTGTGTTTAAATATTTTTTAGTAAATTTACTACTAAATATTTAAACACCAAAAAATAGACAAAAACACTAAAAAATATATAAATAAATAGTAAATTTACTACAAAATATTTAAACTTTAAAAAATATTTTTTATTTTTTAAATATTTTGTAGTAAATTTACTATTTATTTATATATTTTTTAGTGTTTTTGTCTATTTTTTGGTGTTTAAATATTTAGTAGTAAATTTACTAAAAAATATTTAAACACAAAAATTTTTTTTTTCGTATTTCAATATTTTGTAAAAAAAATTTGTTCAGGACCCTAGGTAATTACTATCTTAAGCTGAAAAATAACTCAAACATGTTAAATATTTTCGTATGAGAAAATGATTTTGGTATTAAGAATGTATGAAAATTTCGAGGGTAACCCGGGCCCTTAACTGAATTTTTAAATGTTTTGAAATTACAGACCACCGCTAGGACTTCTCATTCGGGATATCCTTTTATTGATGGCTCTTTGAATCCTTGGGTTAATGATGGGTTTGGCTCGTCTCCTGGCTAGATACCTTGATAGTACACCTACTACTACTGCACTTGTCCCTACCACACCAAGACTCCACAGTACAACCTGAAAAATAATGTTACATTGTTTACTACATTTACAAAAAGATTTTAAATTAAGAAAAGTTTTGAGTACATAGTCTGTTACCGTAAAGTTATTTTTTTTTGTTCCATATTTTAAAAATGCAATCGACTGGAACATACATTTTTGAGCATTAAAAAATATCTTATATCTTTCACATGGTGTATTCTATGTCTGTGTATAAACATGATATTAGGTTTGGTCTTTAAACAATTGCATTGTAATAGAATATACATAAAAATAAAGCAACACATAAATAACATTAAATATGAATAGGTATCAATTGTTTTGTGTAACACAAGATTATGTTACCACAAACCCAAACTAACCTTTTGAGACGTCGTTAGTTGCATTCTAAACGATAAAATTTGCTGTATATTTCTCAATCTGTCCATCACAGGTGTAGCTTGCATAATATGCTGCATTTTATATTAATATATACGCAACGATTAACGTAAATTTTATTTTGTTTACAAATTAACAGTCAAGTACAATAGGTTATCTGTCAAGTTTAGAGAGTAACCATTCCATTTATTTATTTTACTGTTCGAAATTCTGAATCTTGTGTACAATAATGCACTTTAAACTTTAAGTAGGTACACAAAATAAATAAACGTCCATTTAAATTAAGAATACTTAAGTGCTAAAACCAAAATTAAATATTCCCGGTCACTTTCACTTCTTGCGATAAATTTGCGATAAATTGACAATTGACACTGTCTGACGTTGACATTTATAAGTTTTTTTTTCTTATTATGGCACTTCGGCTATAAAAATTAAAACCATGGCCAGTGTCAAGTAATGGCGGGAAAACAATATTCTTTTACGGTACCTATATATTTTCAGCATTGTTTTTCTATTTCGTCAGGTCCAAAGTCTAGCCAAAGTCTCATGCCGCGGCCGCATATGCGTAGAGTTTCGCGCTAAAACCGATACTATTGGACGATCTGCGTGTATCGTCCAATAGTATCGTCTCATCGCACGAAGCTTCGGACGATACACGCAGATGCGGCCGGGACGTCACAACTCACAACTGCGTCATGCGTGTATCGTCTCATTTCATGAAGCTTCGTGACGATAAGGCTTCAACAGACGGAGGAACCCGGTCCATGCAGAAGTTAGGCATTGGTAGGCGTAGATTACATTGACAGCTGTCAAATTAGTGCGTAGCTGTGTTAACTATGTACACTTTTGACAGTTTTGATGGTCCACCTCAAACCATCAAATTTGACACGTAGGTTAAGTGTTGCCAAATAAACAAATATCTGCATATAATTAAGGAAATATTTACTGTATTAAATTTAACGCAAAACATTGCTTGCGAGTTACGAGTACGACTCCTGTCTTTACTTTTAAAATAATTGGGTCTTTAGAATATAACAGTTTTCTTTTATTTGTACAAAAACTAAACTACAATATGAAGAAAAACGATAAGTAAAAGCAGTCTTACCATTTGCAAAATACATGCAAAGTATAATTTACATGCAAAATAAAAACGCAGCTCTTGTCACCACATACGATCTTGTGATTTTTTTCCCTTGGATATTTTTCGAAATTTTTCTTGAATAGTTCATAGTGGCTTCATATTATTGGTATTTCAGGTCCAGCTCTTATGCGAGCTTAATTGCTAACTAAGGATATTTTCCTAAAAAACTGCTTCGAGATATAGGTACATTCAACCGATAATAATATAATAATTATTAAAGTCAAACACAGATTCACATACTACTCACGTCTTACAGATATTTTGTATCCAACCCAGCTATGCAAATTTAAATTGCAAATACAGTGTGTGGAAAATATTTCTTTCAGAATTGGTAACATTTAAAGAAAAAGAAGCTTTTTTGAATTGTGAACTTTATTGCAACTGCATAGAGTTTAAACTCTGAAAACAATTTTACAAATGTCATTCCGGTTTGAATGGACCAATGGACCGTGTGTAGTGGACGAGGAACCATCAAAACTGTCAAATTTGTACAACCTGAACACGAGGAAGGTATCACGTTTTGCGAAAACCAACTTCAGCATGGACCGGGTTTCTCCATGTGTAGAAGCCAATACACCACAGTTGATCTCTATTATGTCCCGGCCGCATCTGTGTGTATCGTCCGAAGCTTCGTGCGACGAGACGATTCTATTGGACGATACACGCAGATCGTCCAATAGTATCGGCTTTAGCGCGAAGCACCACGCATATGCGGCCGCGGCATTATACAAGTACGCTGGATAGCTGATACACACCTGCTTTTTGTGCCTATTTGAAGCGGAATCAGTGCCCCCATTATTCGGGTAGAGAACTAAATTTGACGTAACCACAACCAATAACAACAGCTGTTGTCATCATAGCATTAGCTCCAAATACTTTCACTACTGCTATCAGCGCCAATATCCGTCATATTGACGCTTTCACTGGCCAAAATCGCCGCGTCGTCACCCGCCTCGTGTTCAGGTTGTACAAATTTGACAGTTTTGATGGTTCCTCGTCCACTATAGTTCGACAAGGCCACAGATTAAGTATACATAGATGGATTCTTAGCTCGCCAGCGCGTGGCCATTTTATGCTTGTGTGCAATTGCTGTAGTGTGCGTGTAGGGATGGCGTATATCGATAAAAATATAAAATTAGACTACAGCTATCGACCAAGTCGACCATAATTTTATGTTATAGATTTTTATTAAACGACATCAAAAAAGGAGGTTATCAATTCGACCTGCATGTTCAATTTAGGATATATTATGCTCATTAAATTAGAAGTCGCTTTCAATTTGGTGAAAAGGTATTTTTTATCTATTTATTAAGTGTATGAAAATACTTAAATACAGGGTGCAATTAAACCTTCCTGCCAAATTTTGATATATTGGTCCTTGTTCAAAATAAAAATACACGTATTTTTCTTTTAATATAGTCACTCAGTACTAAAATGTTGAGAAATAGCTTCCGAAAGTTATCCTAAAAAACACAATTAAAATGGACACTACGCGACGCCGGCGGGTGAGTGCGCGCGCGCCTCCCCCCCACGTCACCCCCGCTCATTCCCACCGCCACGAGTAACCGTTCTGCATCGATTTTAAATGGGATAAAATATGTCATTAAAAAAAATAACACCCAATTTTTTTTTGCTAAATGACCTCTCCTAATGATACCTAAGCCCTGGAAAAAAATTGGCAGGATGGTTTAATTGCACCCTGTATAAACAAAATATTTAAGTATATAATTACACAAATAGTTAAAAATATACATAATATTATGTATACTCCATAAGCCACGAAAACTTGTCCGGAGTGTAATAGCTAATATCAATAAAATCAACAGTTTTTATAAAACACAACAGAAGAACAAAATATATTATACTTTATTAAACTTAATTACTATTTACTATTAAGCAACTATTTTGTAGAATAACAATTATTATTATCAAAGAAATATAAGAATGAATCTCAGTCCTACTTATTTTAAGTAATTCCAAAAACGCTTAGGTGCATTTCTTTACCTATTAAAATATAATTATGTAATAATATTTATACAGAAAAAGACTTAAAATAGATACTTCGACGCCCCCTGAATAATGATATTATAATAATAATAATTAATAACCTAAGTGGGACGCTAGAGTCTAGACGATCAATTTTATTGTGCAATATCACGGTGTGTGCAATCAAAATCATAGAGCACTAAACCAAATATTATTCTTCACTTTCAATCTTATTATCAAATTAATAATTGAAAATAATTATTATCTTCATTATAGGTCTCTCCGTCACCACCATAATATTGAACTCTTCTTTAAGAGCATTCCAATAACCTGAAAAAATATGGTTTAGTGTCAATAAATTGTCAATAAATGTACTATACTACTACATACTATAAAATATACACATAATTCATAATATTGTATACGGGGCAATATGCTTTATGTAAGTTTTCCATGCTTAACCCGTCCAGCCCTAAGCGGAACCCAGGTGCCGCATAACAATTAACAACTAAATATATATTGTGTCTGGAATTCGACGATTGAGGTATTAAATTTATTTTATTAAATGATTATGACTTTAGCCTTATTAAAATTTTACATTTTACTTATTAAAAAAGAGTACCTAATGCCAGGATAAAATTTCAAGAAGTATCTTTAAGTAACGAATTGAGTACTTACAGGGGGGAGGTGTGAGAGCTGTTGATCATGCAATTATTTTACTTTCCGTTAGAACTTTCTTTATTTCAATAAAATCATTGTTTCAAACTTACGTTTGAAATGATAATTCCAAATTCCAATATTGTGATGCCTTCATAAGGGAGTAAGGATTAAAAACTGGCATGAAACTTGCGTCTAAAATATATATCTGTTTGTCGTCTATTTTGAAGCATTTTCAACCTGAAAAAAAAAATCATTTAGTCCATGACATTATTTTTATCGATAAACTATAGTTCAAGTAAGGCGCATCCCTAAAATACACGTAAAAAACTATGCAATATTTATAGCCAAATTATTACTTGATGTGACATTTTTATCACTAATGCCTTATATAGCATGATTAATGGATTATTATACTTATCAATTTTCTTTTTTAGCTTACAAAAATACCGATTGATAAGCCCAAACAACGTTGTTGAAAACTTACGTATGTTATGTTAAATCCACGTGTTTGAGGCATTCCTTGGCCGTTTTTATGGTTTATTATATAGCGGAACCACAAAACGCAATATTAAATTGCATAAAACGTTCACTAAACACTTTTATTACCACTTTTTAAACATGAAATATGCAGACCTACTCCTTTGTTATGTTCTACTAAGTGGGACATAACATTACAGGCTTTTGACGTTTACACACCGATATGAGCTTTCTTTTTCACCCAAATTACTACATCGTTAGTTAGAAAGAGTAACATTATCAGCTGTCAAAATATATGGCGGACTCCTAAGTATTATTACCTCAATGGACAAGGCTTTATATGAATGTGTCAGTGATGTCAAAAGGCGCTGCTGGTAAAGGAGAACTGTCAAGCACATGTCAAAAACTACGGAACCCATAGACTTATAATATACTGACGTAAAGACCACCTGACAACCCGAAAATGCGTGACGATTTTCGATCTGTCAATGTGTGCGTGTGCTAGTGATGTATCTTTTATTATCGATAGTATAGTCCGTTCCACAGTGTATTTTTTGTCCAAAAAATTGGTCATGCCTTTTTTTTTGGAAATCTTGAACAGAAATGTTATGTAAGTAATTTATTAGTATTTACATGTGTTAATTTCTTATTATGAACAATAAAAAAACACTTTTAATTTTTTTTCAATAAAATTAAAAACTGCCATAACTTTTTAAATATTTACTTAATTGTCTTCTTAATTATTCTGATCGACAATAATAAAAAATACACACAATTTAACCTGATTTACATATTTCTTAAATAAGTGTTTAAAGATTTACTTACGATTTATGTTTTTTTTTTCTTTAATTTATTATGAACGTATTTCTAATTATTTGGATTTTACAGAATTGCTACTTAAATGTACAAGAATTCGTGTAAAAAAATTTAGATCTAAATAATAAAGGGCACCGAAGTTAAAGGCTTCTAAAGTTTTCTTGGTAACTATGGTTTTAGGGTTGTCAATATTTCTGTACCAACATTTTTTACTCATTTGAACTTTGTTTTTTTTTTGAGCATATAAAAACCTACTTCAAATATTATTAAACTATGTGAACTATGCGGTGACAACCCTATCCAAAATTATATAAAATTGAATAACTCCGATGCCCCGCCTCATTTGGATCCCATTTTTTTTGGGTTATAAGTATCAATAAAAAGAATATTTCAGTCTTAGTTTCAAATCCAAATATGAAAAGACATGACGTTAAAAAAATTAAAACATAAATTTATAAAGTCAGTCATAAATACGTTATCTTGAACAAATAAAGCCTGGATGTTTTTCGCTATCGTAGGGCTTTTAAGACACTATTTAGACCAATTAATAAATTCTTAAAAGAATATCAAACTTTTGAGCTATAACTGTTTCTATGTTTTTTTCTAGAAATCATAGAATTTTTTTTCAAGTAGGTACTAATTTGCATTCTTCTATAGGAATTGGGCAGTCAGGTACTCTCGTCCTGCATTTATAATCACAAATCCTATAAAATTAAGTAATAAAAATGGCATGGCCAATTTTTTGGACAAAAAATACACTGTGCGTTCGAGTTAGTTTACCTGAGTTTCTATTAGAAATAAATAATATACAACTTTGGCAGATTTTCTATTTCAAATTAGGTACCATATATTTTATTTGGCAGAAAAAAAGGTGACGATTGAAAAGTATCTAAGACACACATTGTTTGGGGTGATTTTTCAATCGTCGGATATGTTATGACATGAGGTTCCTAAAAGGGTAAATAATATACACATTATAAAGTTACTTATTTATTACTCAGGTAAAAGCTATCTGAAAAATCAGCCCTTACATTATTAGAAATACAAATATAATGTTGAAAGTAAACAACACACTTAGTATTTTATTTAATCTTAAATTAAATACATATCATAATACTCTTACACACCTATTACATTTTTAAATTGGTTTTATGTTATTGTTAAATACCGATAAGTATATCGATAAATTTGATTCAAGCACTAGCGTATATGTAAAAAATTTTTATGAAAAATTTTTCTTCAAAAATTGTGTAATTTAAGAACAATAGTACCTTTAGTTACGCAAAATATGAAAGTAAAAGGGAGGATTGATATTATTTTATTTGAAATACAGAACTAAAGACAGAATATAGCAAAAATAAACACATCGTATCAATTAGGACATGAAGATTAATTACCTGTGAAATGTATATTTTTCAGGATTATTCCTATGATTTACACTGCAATCACTCACAGAACAAGTTATCATTGCTATATATAATAGTATTTGTTAAAAATAACAAACGATTTAAACAATAAATTTCAAATACTGAAAGGGCACAAAAACGCGTGTCGACTTGTGACGACCTGTCAAATAAAAGTGGTTACAGTTCACATTAAACTGCCTCTCTCTTTTCATCTTGTTATAATTCCATAAAGGATTTTCTTCTCTCTCGCACTCTTTGTTCGTCTATGCATTATAGGTTTATGACGGAACCCTAAAAAAAATGACGTTTTTGTATGATAAAAGCATTCAGTTCCTTTTCTCGCCACGTTCATATATAGCCTTGTCGGACTATACACACGGTCCATTCAAACCGGAATGACATTTGTAAAACTGTTTTCATAGTTTAAACTCTCTGCAGTTTCAATAAAGTTCACAATTCAAAAAAGCTTCTTTTTCTTTAAATGTTACCAATTCTGAAAGAAATATTTTCCACACACTGTATTTGCAATTTAAATTTGCATAGCTGGGTTGGATACAAAATCTGTGTTTGACTTTAATAATTATTATATTATTATCGGTTGTATGTACCTATATCTCGAAGTAGTTTTTAGGAAAATATCCTTATTTGGTAATTAAAATTTTGCTCGCATAAGAGCCGGATCTGAAATATCAATATGAAGCCACTATGAACTATTCAAGAAGAATTTCGAAAAATATCCTCGGGAAAGAATTACAAGATCGTATGTGGTGACAAGAGCTGCGTTTTTATTTTGCATGTAATTGCATGTAAATTATACTTTGCATGTATTTTGCAAATTGTAAGACCGCTTTTATTTATCGTTTTTCTTCATTTGTAGTTTAGTTTTTGTACAAATAAAAGAAAACTGTTATATTCTAAAGACCCAATTATTTTAAAAGTAAAGACAGGAGTCGTAACTCGCAAGCAATGTTTTGCGTTAAATTTAATACAGTAAATATTTCCTTAAATAAAGGCAGATATTTGTTTATTTGGCAGCACTGAACCCACGTGTCAAATTTGATGGTCCGAGGTGGACCATCAAAACTGTCAAAAGTGTACATAGTTAACACAGCTACGAACCAATTTGACAGCTGTCAATGTCATCTACGCCTACCAATGCCTAACTTCAGTATGGACCGGGTCCGTCCATCTGTAGAAGCCATAAGAATAAAAAAAACTGCCACTTTAGTTGACAGCGTCATCTGTCAAAATCAAATGAATCGATAGTCTTGGTCATATACTCTAATCTGTGGTCTTGGTAAAAAATTAAAATTATTACATATTTTTGTATTTTATTTTAAAGCTAAAAAGCTCTGTGAAAAAGCATAATACATTGTAGCTAAACCGTATCTGTTATCACTATTATGATTTAAAAGTTTCGAGTATTGTTAAATGATAGGTTTTGTCTAAATGAAAATGTAAAAAATAGAGATCCTAGGACGTGCTACAAATTTCAAAACAATGGACATAAATAGTCAATCAGAAATGCATCACCGAGCTAGCGTTGAAAATCTTCCTGATGAAGTATTAGAGTTTATTTTAGGCTTTCTTCCCCCTTATAAGGACTTGCAGAACTGTATGAGCGTTTGTAAACGATGGTGTAATTGTTCTCAAAGTAAGCTGATGGTATTTTATGTTATTAGCAGTATCACACTATCATTTTATCGTTTGCAGTATGTTATAAAAGTAAATTTTGACTTTTCAGATGTCTTGCGTAAAACCTCTATGAAACTAGTAAAAGCAGTCGCAGAATTTAATATTCTTTGGAAAAATGTTTCATCTGTAGATATGATACCTACAATTACTAAAAGATTTTCGCACGCAGCATGTATTCTTGGAAACAATATGTATATTTTTGGAGGATGTACTACAAATGCCACTTCATTTAATGACTTGTGGAGATTTGACTTATCTAGGAGACAATGGGTAAGACCACTAGCAACTGGCACTTATCCTGTGCCAAAAGCATATACCACTATGGTAGATTACAAAGACTGCCTGATTGTATTTGGTGGATGGACTTATCCATCATTATCACAGTATTACCAAAGTGTTTCCCTGTTTAATGATATACATTTCTACTGCATAAAAACAAATAAATGGATTTTAATTAATGCAACAAATTCACCTCCCCCTATGGCTGGACATTCAGCTTGTATAAAAGATGATGAAATGGTAGTATTTGGTGGACTTGCTATGTCCCCAACTCAAAATTTTCAAATGCACTGTTCAAATGATGTGTGGGTCCTGGATTTGATAACCTATAACTGGAGAAAACAACCAACAACTAAACCGAGGCCTTCTCCAAGGTATGCTCAGTCCCTTATAAGGTTGGATGATGACAGATTAATGCTCCTAGGAGGAGTACAGACTTTACACAATCGTTTCGTATACAGTGACTGCTGGATATTGACTATGAAAGGTCCTACATGGACATGGAAAGAAATCGCTGTTAAAAATAAGGAATGGGCTTCTCCAAACATTTGGTGCAATCCAGCCTGCAGAGTTGGTGATAAAGTTGTAAGCTTAAGTAGAAGTAGAAATGCCTGGAACAGTGCTAAGCCATTGGTAACATCTGCTGTGAGATTGTCTAATTTTACTAGGCCTGAAGGTGCACCTATATCTGTTAGAGTCGAGCAGAGTCTTCAGAAGCCCCTAGATAGAGACCATAACATAAATGGTAGGCGTGGTGTCTTGCCCAGACAGAGACAAGTTGGAAATGAGCCTGTTCCAGGACCTAGCAATGAGCTAAATGAGAACCAAGAAACGAGGTTTGCTAGTGATAATTCACACTTGAATGGAGCAGGACCAAGTTCTGATGGCAAAAGAAATAGCTTTGACCTAAAAAAAGAAAATGCTCTTAGGCATGCAAAGAATAAGGTAAGTCTATGTTGTAATAATTATTTATTGGATTTCTTATCATGCAAGCTAATAGAAATCATACATTTATTATATTGCTTTTGTGTGTAATTCAGTTAGTTATTCAAATTGTTGTTGCCTAACTCTTCAACTCCCAAGCGGCCACATACGGCCTCAAGAACAATAGATTTCCAAGAATCAAACAAACAATACAAAAAGTACTAATTGTTTCAATAATATATTTATGTTGTAATAATATATTTCAGAACAAAGGAATGAAGATAGTAAGACAATTACAAGAAGCGAATAAGTATAGAATGGCTGCATTTGCTTGTGAAGCACCTGGAAATAACACACCTCCAGAGAATGATCTAATCAACCAAAGACAAATTGCACACCTGGAAAATCTAGAAAACCAACCAGAAGCTGCAGACAATCCACAACAAAGACCCCCAGCTGTTAAAAAGATTAAGAGAAACACACTGGCAGTGCATGTTCTAGATATTTCGACAGTTGTTGATGGAAACTCTATGAACTATGTGTCATGGTTATGTCCAAGGTTGGGTGAGATGAGTGGCGCTCCGGAGGAACTAGTGATGTACTCTTTAGTGAAAGGAAATGGGGAACTGATTATGTTTGGTGGAGTTCATAATGATATAAGTATTTTAAATTACTCAGAACCACAAAATGTATATTCCAATTCCCTTCATTTTATTACACCACCAAGAGACATTATTTAACATGTTTTGTTATTGACATTATTTGTGTTTTAAATTCTGGTGCTCTAATAATATTTCATTAAGTATGTATTCACTATTCAACATGTAATGTTATACATATTATACTTGTTGAGTAACTTGCAAATGTTGTTATTCAATTTCATACTTTTTTTTAATTTGTATCAGACATTGTTAGTTGCATTTTATGTCCCTATGATAATTTAATTATAACAGTTACTTACTTAGTTAAGTATCTAATAATATTTCAATATTATTATACTGGCCCTGCATTGTAAAACAGCTTCTGACCCTGAATTTTTTAATTAAACAAATAAAATTATGTAATGGTGTTCATCAAAATATATTATGTAAATTGAATTGCATGAATTATGAATTTATACAAGCTTGTTTAAAATTAAGTTATAAGCATTAACTAATAATAATTATTATTATAAAAATATTTTTGTTAAATGGACAACTAATCATTACACAAAATGGTTATTCTCATGGTGGAACTTTTGTTTGGAACTTGATTGTTGTAAGAAATAATTTAACTAGTTAGTGCTATATAATTTAGTAAGTATATAATTATACATGAAACTGTGATTTTCGTTGTAAATAAGTATTTGTCTTAATATAATTAAAAAGATAAAAATATGAATACTATAATAATTATTATTGTAACTGTTTATTGGGATTGTTACATAAAAAGATTCCTTTTATTCTTTATCAGGTACCAGCCCCCCAAAAACAGCAGCAGGGATTTCTTTTTTCTGAACTGGTTCATCTTCCTCATCATCTCCACTGTTTTCATCTTCATCAATGTCAATTTCATCAGGATTGACCACTTTGTCACTCTCCTTGAGTCCTTGGGTTTCCCCTCTGACAAATAATATGTTACCTTTACTTTGCACAGCCATTTCTGCCGCCTTTGCTTCTAGCATTCTCATACCGTCTTTCATGCCTGGTGCGAGATCAGAAATAGTACCTGCAGCTTGTGCTGCAGAACTGAGCATTTGTGCAGACATCATATTCACTTGAGTGTTATATGTGGCCTGCACACTTCTCTTTATTCTTAGCATTTCACGCATTGTATCCTCATTTCCATGTCGTACTTCAAAGTCTTTCCAAGTGTTCCAGAATTCTCCAGTAATTCTTGGGTCACACATTTGACTACAATGTGCATATATTGCACGGGCTCTATCAATTTCTCCTAATTTTGTTTCCATTTCAGCAAATCTTATACACATTTCTCGTGATTTCTCATCAGTAAGGGTTTCTATTGCTTTCTCATATATTTGCCTTGTTTTAGGCACGCCATATATTTCTGCGGCTTTTTTAATATAAATATTAAACATTTCAAACATTTGTTCAGGAAGCACTGCTGTGGTTGCACGCTCATATACAGACATTGCATGTCTAGCTAAGCCATGTTCTTCTTCCAATTTAGCATAAAGAAGAAAAATGGCTTTAGCAAACTCAGGTGGACAGTGTTCCAAGCATTGTTCAAAAAGATCTCTGGCTCTTTCCAATTTTGTTCCACCATATCTTTTCAAAAACTTTGTTAAATATGTGTTCCATATATCATAGACATTTGGCCATTTGAAGAGAGCTATACCTTTTTCGTAAGCTCTAAAAGCTTCCTCAAAATAGTTATGTTCCTCTAAAAATAAACCATAATTTATAATAATTTGGGGAGTGGCAATTTTTAAATCAATAATATGATCATAAACAGCCTTGCAAGATTTATAGGTCCCAAAACTCTCTTCTAAGTCAGCATACATGGACCATACTTTTAAAGATTTATACAAACGCATTTGAACAGTTTCTTCATCATCATGGTAAGCAACCTTCCTACTAGGTAAAACAGTAGCTTTCTGCATTAATTTAAGAGCTTCTTCATAGTTTTCATGGCGTATTTCCATTTCAGCCCATTCACACCAAACAGATGCCAAGTCATCTACTTTAGCATAATTTACTTGAGTAGCCTTTTCAAATATAACTCTAGCATCGTCTATTTGATCATTGTTTTCATAAAATTTAGCAAACCCAACCCATAATGTATACAGTTTGCCCACAGCTAGCTTAGGATCTACAGTTTGTACTGCTTCAGTATAGGTATCTATGATTTCATGAGGTTTTCCCTCATACAGCTTTACCCTTTTGTGCCATTCTGCTACATTATGAGGGTTTTGTCTCAACAAAACTGAGTTAAGAAGTAGAAGTCTTCTCTCCATTAGATATTCAAATCTTGCTAACCTTAATTCTAAATCAACATCATCATCTTCAGAAGGATTAACCTTGTTGGCAACTTCCTCCATCTTTTTGCTTAAACTTAACTCTTCAAATTGTGCATAAGCATCAAACACTTGTGTAAAATCTCTTACTGTTGTTACAGTTTGTATGGCTTCCTCATAAATATCTCTTGCTCTCTCAAAAAGGCCACTCCTTACATAATAATCTGCAAGAGAATTCCAAAGATGGCCTAATTGATCAGTATATCTTCGTAAACCACCCCTTATAATCGCATCCACATTTAGAGAATGTATTTTATCTGGGTTCTTTGATATCAGCTCGCACAACTCATTCCAAAGCTGATGGTTAGATTTTCCATGCTTGGATTGAAAATGTTCATTATTTACAAGTTGTGCCAGCTTCAATGCTGCCTCATCTAACTTGTCAATTGAAATCAAATAATCAATATACTCTTCTGTGTCTTCTGGACACAACTTTAAGTACCTTCGAAAAACTCTTACAGCAGTTTCTGGTATATTATGTTTTTTGAGAAACTTTAGATAAAGTGGCCAAATTCTATGATGCTGAGTTATAGGTAGTGCTCTTAATGCACTATCAAATGCTTTTCTTGTAACTGTGACCTTATATTGGTCTGTTAAAAAAGTACAATAATCCATCCAAATTCTTGGCATTTTGTGCATAAACACTAAAGACCTTTCAAAGCAGTTATTGACATCTTCATAAACAGGATCAGTTATACATTTGCCTCTTATTTGTGACCTTCTCAACTTTAAATAATTATACCATAGTTTAAAAGACCCTGGTAATTCCTTAAGAGCTCTTTCATAAATTATATTTATTTCGTTTTTAGCAGCCCCCTTTTTGTGTTCAATATATCTAAGCCAATGTTTAACTGAAAATGGATTTCTTAATATTTCTTCTTCATACGGCAAATCTTCTTCACTCTGAAATTAGTAAATAAAAGTCATATTAATTAAACTTATAAAATTGTTAATTCCAAGATCTGCTAATGATGTAAGCCCTTAATCACAGATTCTTGGAAATCTATTGTTCTTCTTTTGTTATCTCGGTCGCATGCGACCGCTTGGGGCTTGAAAGATTGTAGATGTTAACACCCAATATAAACACTAATCATAAAACACAGAGGTACAGCAAATACAGCAGACAAGGAAAGTCATAGGTAATATAAAATGTGTACCCTACACAGAAACTAAGCATACCTATTAATTATTATTATAATATGTAGCTTAGCCTTAGCTGCTAATCTGGGTGCGAAATACTTGCTCTATATTCTGTAACATCTAATCTTCATATTAAGGAATGGATGTTTATAAATTTTGTGAATTAAACTTACAAAGAATATATCAATTTCTTTTCCATCCAGAAGAGGCATTGTGAATGAAGAGAAACGTAGTATCTTATTCGACAAAAATGATGGGCTCACTGATATCCTAAAAATATTAGAATCTTTTCACCGGAAACACCATTTATAGGGTTTTAGCACTAACAAAAACGTCGATATAATAAATAAATTTTGCATCTAATTCAATAAAATTGAACCACAATACCAGTGCACAGCCCAGTGGCAAAGTCATAGAGATAATGGCACAGACTACTAAGCAGTGTTGCCAGAGTATACTCAGCCCAGGTTGCCATTTGTAGGTTCAAATGTTGCCATTTGAAACCAAATGTTGCCATTAGAAAAAAAAACCAGAAAAAAAAACGTTCTGTTATAAAAATATTTATAGTACCTACCTATTGACATTGAGTACTGTTTTACAAGTCTGTCAAGAAAGTCATGACAGGCGGGAAAATTTTTAAATGAAATAAAAAATATGAGAATTTTATTAATTCGAGATAAAAATGTGCAAAGTGGGCAAAGCAATATTTAAAATGTAATAAGCGTTCTCTGTGAAAATACAAATAAATAAATACACCATTTAAGCGTGATTACGTTTAGAAAATTTTTCCGCCTGTCATGACTTTTTTGACAGGCTTATATTGCTCTGCATTTTGGTTGATAAAAATTTAAATCGAATCATGTTTTAAAAAAATATTAATTCTTTTGTTAGGAAAAAAAATTTGTGGAATCAATTATTTATCAAATAATTATTGATTCCACAATTTTTTTTTCCTCTTAAATTTAAAACGATTTAAAAACAAAAGTATTAGAAAACCACGAAAAAAAATCCTTTTCCAATAGATTTAAAACACTACGTATTACACACTATAACACTACACTACGTATATTTTATCTGTGGTCACAAACTACAAAGTTTCTTCCATTTTTGTTGTAGAGTCCGACAAGGCTTTATATGCTGGAGTTTTGTCGGGATTTCGGGAATGTGAAAGAGTGATGTTGTGATTTTGTATTATTTTTCTAAAATTGTGTTAAGTTGGGTTTTTAATGTGTAATATTGGTAGAATATTAACCATTAGACATTCGTTATCGTGCACAAGTGTAGGAAAGTGATGCATAATCCAGAAACGTGCGATTTTGTATTCCCTCCAAAACTCCATCGAAAGTTTCAGTAAAGCGTCTACCACTTTACTGAATCGACCGACTTGACTCCTTGACTTTATTGACTTTTATTTAGACTTTGACTAGACTTATGACCTGACGATATTACATGAAAACGATGCTGAATATTATAGGAGGAAGACGGTTTTCCCGCCATATTCCTTAACTTTTTACCTTGTCTGTGGCACAAATACACATAATTTGTGTCAAGTTGCCAAAAACGAAGAAAAAAAAAAAGGCTTTATATGAATGTGTCAAAGATGTCAATTGGCGCTGCTGGTAAAGGAGAACTGTCAAACATGTGTCAAAAATGAAGTTTTTGTATGATAGAAGCGTTTAGTTCCTTTTCTCGCCACATTCATGTAAAGCCTTGTCGGACTATACATAAAATTACTTTTATCTCTAGCTTCACCAAAATAGACCTTTTGTCGGTAAAAATATGGGTACAATTTGTTTGTCTATTATATAACTTATAAGTATTGTTTTCATTTGGGAATAAAAATGCGTTCAGTTCATCTGCGAAATATATTCGATATTTTTTTACCATGGAACTAATAAGTACTACAGTCCATGTTTTTTACCGATGATCGCGCGACAAGTCGGAAAGTTGCCAAAAAGTTGCCATTTGAGCTCGGTTGCCATTTGGTTGCCACGAAGGGTCAAATGTTGCCAAAATGGCAACCAAAGTTGCCAAATGGCAACGCTGCTACTAAGGGATGGATAATGGCAAAGTGGCAAACCCACAAAGCATTGAGAATAATTTTTTTTTTTTTTTTTTTTTTTTTTTGTGGTTTTTGGCACTGACACCGGCGGCGTACTTTGCCATATACAAAGGTAGGGAATAGGCGGTGGAAAAGCAAATAAGTACGGAATTTAGGATTTCGGATCTAGTTAGGAAGTTTCACTAAAAGGTGTAATAATAATATTTATATTAAAGGTTAATGGAATTGCTACGTAAATATTGAGATAAACATGAATAAACTAATTTGTTACATGTATTTAATAATGTTGGTACGGAAGTAGGAAAGGGTATAGACATAGAGGAGAGACTATCATAAAGGCAGGAGTGATCATACAGAGGACAGGAAAGGATAATATGATTTAAATCACCCACTTCCAAACCGCAATCGCAAGCATCATTGTTGCGAATTCGTATTCTTTTTAGGTGGGCCGGAGTGAGGACATGTCCTAACCTCATTCTTATTAAAGTAGAAGTTGTGCTTTTTGATAATTTAATTTTGAAAAACCAAGGTCTAAACTGAATCTCAGGTTGTATTAGCCTATATTGTACACCTTTTTTATAACTCGTTCGTGCCCAGTCCTTACTCCAATCCTGTTGGAGAAGGTTCTTAGCAAGGGAAGGCAAGTCATGACAGTAATTCATGTACGGAAAAACATCTCCTCTAAAAGCAGCATCTTTGGCCAAAGCATCCGCTTTTTCATTTCCAAGAATGCCGCAATGACTCGGTATCCAGACAAACGTAACAGATAAGTTAGCAACAATACATTTCTGCAAAAGATTTCTAATTTGAATGATTATAGGAAAACATTTTGACTTAAACGTAAATCCATTTAATGCTTGAAGGGCACTTAAAGAATCGGTAAAAATGACAGTTTTATTAAGTTTCGCAAGTAAAATGTAGTCGACCGCTTTAAATAGGCCATAACATTCTCCAGTGAATACGGAAGTTTGCGGCGGAAATTTGACTTTTTGGACTATGTTGTATTGGAGATGGTATATACCAACTCCAACACAATTATTATTAACGATTGATATTTTAGAGGCATCTGTGTAAATGTGATGCCAGCCTTCCCAATTATTGGTTGTTAAATAATTGAAAAATGGTTTTGCATAATACTTATCAGATTTTTTTATACCTATGTCGTAACGGATATCCGGATCTAAAATAAGGGATTCAAAGGAAGATTGAAATAGAGGATACACAGGTAATCTAAGTGTAGGGGCATCAAGGAATGAGTATCGCACATAACTATTTACTAAACAAGGGCGAGATTTGTGTAGCCAAAAATTATCTTTGTTTACTAAATCTAACAGTTTTTTCAGTTTCGGAATAAGAGGATGGTTTGAAAATTGCAAACAGCGAATGAAAAACTTGTCAGCCAGATATTGTCGCCTGAGGTAGAGCGGTGGTTCACCACATTCTACCTGTAATGCATTTATTGGCGAGGAAGCCATGGCTCCACAAATGATTCTCATAGCTTTTGCTTGAATCTTATCTAACTGTTTGAAACCAGCTACATTACAGGGTTCAAGGAGGAATGTTCCATAATCTAATACACTTCTTATCAATGCGTTATACAGTAATTTTAAGTTAAACGGGTGAGATCCCCACCACACTCCTGATAGGCACCTTATTATGTTTAAAGTGCGTTCACACTTTGACGCAACATACTCGTTATGAGCATTACCATTGAGTTTGGAATCTAAAATTACCCCTAAAAACTTTGCCTCCTTGTCGACTGGAATTTGCAATCCATTATATTTTACAACCACAGGCGGAGGTAATCGCATACGGGTAAATAGAACAGCAGTACTTTTATTTACTGAAAGATCCAATCCATTTGCATCTAGCCATATTTTTAGTCTTGCTAGACAGCGCGATAATCGAATAGAGGCCCTTTCAATGGATTGGTCTATGACATAAATTGTCAAGTCATCGGCGTATTGCAAAAGATATGATTCATCATCTACATACTCTATATCTGTTAACGTAAATGATTCCAAGTCTGAAGTCTCGCCAGTAACTGCTTCCTCTAAATCTGATGTATAAATATTGTACAAAGGTGGACTTATTACTGAGCCTTGGGGAAGCCCCTTATCTACAACCCGCAATTCGGTTGACGTTTCATTTTCCGTTTCATTTTGTAAAGGCAGAGCGATAAATCTTTCAAGTAATATGTTTATAATAAAGTTAATTAATATTATGGGAACACCTAATAAATGTAGCTTTCGTTTGAGTATATCTATTCTTACGTTATCATATGCTGCATTTATATCTAAAAAAGCCGCTAAAACAGATTTATTTTCTGTAAAAGCGATACGAACATCTGTGGTAAAAAGTGCAATATTGTCTATTGTACCTTTTCCTTTTCGGAATCCATATTGACTTTGGGCTAGGAGGTTATGTTTTTCAATATACCATTCCAAACGATTCTTTACGAGATGCTCTGCAATCTTTAATAACACTGATGAAAGAACTATGGGACGATAAGAGGAAGCAGAAGATGGAGGTTTTCCAGGTTTTAGAATGGGAATAACCTTCTGTGTTTTCCATGACTTTGGAATATTACCCGTTAATAACATTGAATTAACTAAATCCAAGTAATAAGTTAGAATTCCGTCTGAAGCATGTTTAAAAAAAGAGTATGGGATTCCATCAATGCCCGGAGCCGAGTCGTTTAAATTTGCGACAACTCCTTTTAACTCTTGTAAGAGTAAAAATCGAGTTAAGGTCTTTAAGGTTAACTTCGCCTAAAGGTGATGGACGGAGAAGTGACACAGAGGGAGGTGCTAATCTCTTTAAAAAATCATTGGCAAGAGAATCTGGCATAGGATGGAAAGGGGGCTTATATGCAGACCTATACCTTCTAATATTGTTCCAAACTATAGAAGCATGTGTGTCCGGACTAATAGATTCGCAAAACCTTTTCCAGCTTGCAGACTTCTTTTTCTTAAATAATTTTTTTGCATTGTTAACAGATTTACAATAAATATCATAGTTTTCAAATGTAGAATTATTATTATATTCTCTTTCAGCCTGTTTTCTTTTATTTATCGCGACTGAACAGTCATTGTCCCACCAAGGAGGTGATGGAATGTAATGTTTAGGTGTTTTCTTAATAGGAAGAGTTTCATCTGCTGATTCAATCAAGGCCGATGCTAGAGCATCAGCACAAACAGATTCATTACCTGAAGATATACTAGGAAGATGGGATAATTTATTTTTTAGTGCATGATGAAACTTTTCCCATTCTGCATTTTTTAAGTTATATTTTAATGATGATGAAATAGAAGAATGATTTTGCTTTTTATTTTTACAGGGGAGAGACAAGAGAATAGGGAAGTGATCACTACCGTGACAAGATGATAGAACTGACCAGTGCAAAAGAGAAGATAAATTTGAAGTACAAATAGACAAATCAGGGGCACTATAACCCTCATTGGGTGCAGTTTGCCTCGTTGGAAACCCCGTATTGAGAATGCATAACTTGTGATAATCTAATAAATCTAATATTTCAAAACCCCACTGATTATTATTACTGCTACCCCAAGACAAGTGTTGAGCATTAAAATCACCAAGAATTACAAAAGGTTTTGGTAAATAGCTAATTAAATTTTTAATTTCTAAAAATATTGAATATGATGGATGAGGTATATACAATGAGACAAAACAGATGTTATTTACAGATGCAGCAGTGATAGAAACATTTGGATTATGTAATGGAAGTGAAATATGTACATATGAATGATGATGGTTGATGAGTAAGGCGGTACCTCCATACCCATCAGATCTGTCCTCTCTTATACAGGCATAGCCAGGAATCTTAAAAAGAGAATCTGGCTTAAGCCATGTTTCTTGAAGAGCAAAGACAATTGGTTTATATTTGTTTAATAAATGAATAATTTCACTTTTTTTGCTGACTGCACTGCGACAGTTCCATTGGATCAGATAATCCATAATGGGAGATGGTATTAGGCTTGGTACTATTAATAGAGGCTACGTTGGACGGTGTGACTGATGTGGATATAATATTTGATTGCGTTAAGTAACTTAATATAGCTGATATTAATTCAGGTACTGAAATGTTCTTGTCGCTGTTTGCTATTAAAGCTGAGCCATTTGAACCAGTTGGTGGATTATAGTCTTTAATTAAATTAAAATGAGCTGTTTTATCGTATCCACTTAATGTCTTAGGTGGAGTCCTAGGTTGTCTGAACACAGTTTTCTTGTATGATTCTGTGGTTTTATTTACAGAGTTGTTGGGTAAATTTTGTTTTTGTTGGTTAATGAAAGATGGAGGAGAATTGCTAGAAGATAAAACAGTTGAATACAGTTTTGTAATAGGAGGGTGGAGTTTTGAAGCTTCAGCATATGATAAATTTTTATGAGCCATGGATTCCTTAATTGATTTTTGTCTGTGAAACTCAGGGCAATTCTTACTAGTAGCTATATGGGAAGCTTGGCATAAACAACAAAACACAGAATCCTCATCTACTGAACATTTGTCACCCGAGTGACCCTGACCACAACGGAAACATCTGGGAGTCGATCTGCACTGTGACTTAACATGCCCATACCTACAACAATTGTAACATTGTATGGTAGGGTAAATGTATAAGTCAACAGGCAAAGAGTTGTAGCATATGAAAATTCTTTTGGGTAATGATTGGCCGTCAAATGTAAAAACTACCGACTCAGTATTAACAAATTGTGCAGTATTATTTACAACGCTTTTTTTCCTTAAACGCCTTAATTTTAAAATTTCCCCACAACCATAAGGCAGAGTAACGTTAGCCAAAATGTCATCCTCTGTCCAATCTGCTGGTATACCACGAACCAAGCCTACTCGGCAAACTTGGAAAGAAGGAAGGAAAACCTTGTAATTATTCCGTTTTAAATTTTCATTATTAATAAAATCATTGGCATCAGAAAATAATGAGAAGGATAACGATAATCTATTTCTGCCAATCCTTTTAAGGCTGCCGTTCTCCACATTTTTTATATTATTATTTTTAAGAAAACGACCAAATTCTACAGGGTGTAAAGAGCAATTCCCGTTAGAAGTTGAAATCTCTTTTTGAATATGTACTACGTAGGGTGTAGAGTCGGTGTCGGTGTACAATAAACGACTAACACGGGGATTAGTCGAGCCCTGATGTTTCTCTATAATACCAACTCCTTGTGTTTCTTGGATTTTATTTAAGCTTTCTTTGTTTTCTGTATCACTTAAACACAGGCAGTTGATATCTGGTTTAGTTTTATTAGGATTTTTCTTAATTTTCTTATTACATTTTCTGCAAATTCGTCTAGATGTTGCAGGGCGTTTGCGGTTTGAAGATGTATTATTATTAATCGACGAATCAGTGTCCATAGAAGAATCGTTAATTTCTGTTGTCTGAACAGTTATAAATTGGCCAGCAGGGGGGCACTGCGACCCCCCCGGGTCCACATCCATATTTACAAAATACTATATACAAGACTTACCAAAATGCGCAGAAAACAATAAAAACTAAAAGAAACTAAATAAATATAAAAAGAAAACTAACTAACTAAGATATTTACAATAAATATTTCGAAAAATTATTTTCTCCGAGAAAAACACGACCGCCCTCTTTGGAGATTCCCGCGCTTTTTTTCGAGAATAATTATAGGGACCGTGCAGAAACTATAGAGGGCGTCGTAATTCGACAGCAGCGCCACGATGCGAGTAAAAGACGTAACTTGTGAGTGACTTTGACTTCGCATTCTCCTTGACCCTGGATAGTTTATGAGTGTTTTTTTATGTTTTACACTATAAAATGATATAATACTTACACTCCCAAGTGGCCACATGCGGCCGCGAGAACAACGACAGATTTCCAAGAATCCGCGATCGAAATATTAAAGTTAAAGACTAGATGACGCCCGCAACTCCGTTGCGCCAAAAATCATTTATCGCGCGAGAACCGTACATTTTCCCGGGATAAAAAGTATCCTATGTCCTTTCCCGGGGCTCAAAGTAAATCCATACCAAATTTCAGCAAAATTGGTTTAGCGGTTTGGGCGTGAAGTGCTAACAGACAGACACACTTTCACATTTATAATATTAAGTATATTTTTATAATATTAAATATAATATTAAGGGTTTCTACTTTCTACCCATAAACAAAGAATGGAAGAGTGAATAAAAATGTATAAAGCTTATCTAGTTAACTAAGAAAATATCTGAAAAAGTAATTAATAGCATCCATCAGCATAGAAAGTAAAAACTTGATAAATATTGCAATAAAATAATGAAGCTATGCAAAAATACTTATGTTAATTACTGAAAATGCTTGTGGATTAATAAAATAAAACAAGTTCACTAAAATAAATGCTTTTATTTCAACCTTCTGCAATTCGATCGATACCATCTTCACAACTTTTGTCTGTCACTATTTTTAACTATTTTCAGTCTGGATCTCATAAGTGTAAACACCATTTAGGTATGTATTCTTTAAATAACACACAAAGACTGCACTACTAATCTTTTTCTTACTTGAAGAATCATCCTTTTGAGAACCAACACTTTGACAAGATGGTTCAAGTTCAATACTATCCTCAGTGTTGAATTCCTGGCAGGACTTCTCCAAATTATCCTTACTTTTGATGCAACTTTATATGCCAATTAAATGAGCGGTGCCTATGTATGTATATCAATTAAGATGGAAGCCAGTTTGGATGTTTACTGAAAGAAAGCAATGGTTATAGGTTATGTTCATATTGTGTTCATAAAAAATGAATTTACGGTTATAATCTACAAAATTTAGTGTTTTTACCAGTCTACACATAACACTCATGGAACTTTTTAAATACTTACGTATATTTTTATCGCCTTTTATCCATTTCTTTCGTTTTTCAATAAGCAAAGCCATGTGAATATTTTGGCAGAAAAATAGTAAAATTTTACATCGTTCGATTTGCCTTTATATTTCTTGTATGTATTAGAACAACAATACATTTCAATTCTTGAAAATACTCAGAATTTGTTAAGAAATCTTCTAATTTTCCGTAGCTTCACTAGAGCTTGACAGTAAAATTTTCGTAAAAGTTTCGGCTATTCGCCACTTGTGGCAGTGTCGTCGCTCTGCACGGTCCCTATTGGCAAACAGTGGCAAACGGTGGAATGACATAACTTCTTCTTCTCCTTACTTTTTTGAAGTTTATCATAACAATGTCTTTTGCCAGGTACAAGCTACAGACCATTAATGAAATTAAAAAATATCGTCAAATGTGCTCAAGTGATTTTTACATGAGTTGAGAGTTGAAACTTGACTCAAGTCCCAACTCAAAAACGATTTTGGTTAATGGTTATGTGGCCTCTACACGATGGGCTAACATGGACAATCTAGAATGTGCCATTAATTGTGACCATGATCGCGGATCTGTGATCTGTCTACACGATCGCTGCACCTCACTGATCTCTATATAAGTACGCTGGATTGCTGATAGCCTTTGAAATGACAGCTATTTTTTGTGCCTATTTGAAGCGGAATCAGCGCCCCTATTATTCGTATAGAAAACTAAATCTGACGTAAAAATGACGTTTGAAAAACCGCCATATTGGCACTGATAGCAGTAGTGAGAGTATTTGGAACTAATACTAGTGATGACAACCGTTGTTATTGGTTGCGGTTACGTCAAATTTAGTTCTCTACCCGAATAATGGGGGCGCTGATTCCGCTTCAAATAGGCACAAAAAGCAGGTCTGTATCACCAATCCAGCGTACTTGTATAATAGAGATCAGTGCTGATGGACGTCGAAACATTAGTAGCTACTACTATAAATTACGTGTCTATAACCATTATAAATACTCTTTTAGAGTAAATATTTATTTAATTATAAATAATAATATAATAGAAATGATACTATGATAATAATATATACTTAAAATAAATGATTTTACACTTAAAATAAATTATTAACAAAAAAAAATATTATTTATTAAATGAAATGATAAAAAATATAATCATTATAAATAATAATACATATTAAATAATTTACATTAATTATATAATTATAAATAATAAGAGTTTACATTTTCAGACAAGGTATGAATAATCAGCTAGCTGAGCTTTTAGCAGTAGGTATCATCCGGAGAATTCGATAACTTTGTTCACATGTCAATAACCGCACGCGTCTGCACCGTACCGTAAACAAAATATATGAACTGAGTGCGACGATCGTGTGGACTGTGGACACGCTTACAATCATGGCTGAACTTCCTTTGATGATTGTACGACCGACACAACGGCGATTACGCTCAATCGACGCCCATCATGGCCAAATGCCAATTATCGCAAACAATTATGCCCTCTACACGATCGTGATCGCTTGTAATAAATAATAATTGTCCATGATGGCCCATCGTGTAGATTACAGTACAGTGTATGATTACAGTAAAAAAAAAAAATGTCATAAAATGAAAATGGTGGTGGAGTTTTGCCGGGAATGTGAAAGAGTGATGTTGTGATTTTGTATTATTTTCCTAAAATTGTGTTAAGTTGGGTTTTTAATGTGTAATATTGGTAGAATATTAACCATTAGATATTCGTTATCGTGCACAAGTGTAGGAAAGTGATGCATTATCCAGAAACGTGCGATTTTGTGTTCCCTCCAAAACTCCATTGAAAGTTTCAGTAAGGCGTCTACCACTTTACTGAAACGACCGACTTGACTCCTTGACTGTATTGACTTGTACTTAGACTTTGACTAGACTTATGACCTGACGATATTACATGAAAACGATGCTGAAAATTATTATAGGAGGAATACGGTTTTCCCGCCATATTCCTTACCTTTTTACCTTGTCTGTGGCACAACATACACATACTTTGTGTCAAGTTGCCAAAAACGAAGAAAAAGAAAAGAAAATGGTGGTGATGGTTAGTTATTTGCTCTTTGTAGTAAATTATTGACTAAAACGACTACGTATACCTACATTCCAGTTTAAAAGATTTTTAAAATAAAAATAATTAATGAAACACTCAGTGATTTTGTTATACTATGTAAACTATGAAATAGTTCTGCAGAATGCATTTTCATTTAAAAATAAAGTGTTAAAATATAGGACTAATGTTTTTCATTTATAATGTCAAAACAAGGAAAGAGAAAAATTACTGTTGAGCTACCGAAATCTAAAGATTTAGCAAATAGACCAAGTGTATTTGAACGTCTAGGTACAAAAAAGTCATCAAACACAAAAAAAGCAGCCGAGTGTTGTAGGCAGTGGGCACAACACGGTACTTGTGCTTATGGTAAAAATTGCAAGTTTGCCAGTAGTCACACTTTAATAAGTCCATCTAAACAACGGGCAGCTAATAAAGACACTGAACAGAAACGCACAGTTAAAGATGATGGTAAAAACAGACTGCATTCTACTGTGGTGGTAAGAACGGGTCGTAGTCCTGATGGTGAGATTGATAACTGGGATCAAAATGACTTAGAATATGCTGACACTGATGTGCTCGAAAAAAGGAGGCAGCAGTTGCAAAGAGAATTAGAGTTACAGTTGAAAATGGATTCTAGCAAGGATAATATGAGGAAAGATAAAAAAAAGACTGTGTCAAGTTCCTCTTCCTCTAGAAGTTCTAGTTCTTCAAGCATTTCTTCATCATCTTCTGATGGAAGTTCTTCATCATCTTCATCTGGCAGGTATAAATTATTTTCTTCTATTTTGGCTGCCTCATGGCCCATAGTCTATGAGCATATTTTGACAAACCTGGTTGGTAATTTAACCCAAACATTTAGACAACAAACTAAGCTTTATTAAAATTGTTCTTGCAGCCTGTAGAAATCAGAATAAATAATATAATTCATATGCCAATAAGTATATTATGTTACTTAGCAATTTAGATTTTTCAGGTTAAGGAGTAATGATCACCCATGCTTACAATGCAAGGTTTTAACTCATAAATATATAGGTTCTCTTTTCATTTGAATTTATTCAAAACTAGCTGACCCGACAGACATCCTCTCTTAGCGATGATTATTTAATTCGAATTGGTATTATTAAGAAAAAATAGAAAAAAATAGTATCTCCATGCCAAATTTCATCAAAATAGCTTATGCAAAATTCATAAAAGTTTATTGTGTGGGAACCATATATTTTCCGGGACCAAAAGTATCCCTTGTCCTTTCCCAAGACTCTAAAGTATCTCCATACCAAAATTCATCAAAATCGGTTGAATAGTTTACATGCAAATCATAAAAGTATATTGTGCAGTTAACTGTATATTCTGGGATAAAATGTATCCTATGTCCTTCTCCGGGACTCAAAGTATCTCAATACCAAATTTGAGCAAAATCGGTATAGCCGTTTACACGTGATGTCATGACCAAGGGATATTTGGATTCATTTTTAGGGTTCTGTACCCACAGGGTAAAAACGGGACCCTATTACTTCAATGTCTGTCCGTCTGAAGTCTGTCTCCAGGCTGTAAGTCAAGAACAGTAATAGCTAGAGAGTTGAAATTTTCACAGATTATGTATTTCTGTTGCCGCTATAACAAATACAAAAAATGTGATTTTTCAAACATTTTTTGCTCGGTATCAATGATGACAACAGGTAGGCACTTGAAATGTACACAAAATATTCAGCTGTATTTAAACTTTGATAATTTAAATAAAATAAATAATTAAGGGGTCTCCCATACAAAAAACACAATTTTTTACTATTTTTGCTCTATATTGGTATGGAACCCTTACGTGCGCGAGTCCAACTAGCACTTGACCGATTTTTTTATTTATATAGATATAATTTTAACAAGAAAACACACTTCAAACAGTATTTCCTTATCACGGGACTGGCAGTAAAGAATCCTCTTTCCAACAAAAAAAGAATAAAATCATTTGACCAAATATGGTAAAGTTATCCATAAATAAAAATAAACATACACATTTAAATGTATACAGTAGAATTGAGAAACCTCCTCCTTTTTTGAAGTTGGTTAATAATAAAGTGCATGTTTGATGTCCTTATGCTAGCCATATCTTAGATTTCTGATAACATTCCTATGCATAATGTATTTATACAGTTAAGTATTTATTTAATGATAATATAAAATTTTATCCTTGTGATTAGGGATGTAAAAAGAAGATTGAAGAAAACCAAATTGAAAAGGAATTCTAGTTCCTCTTCAGATGGAGATGTACCTACGAAAAAAAAAGTTTTTAAAGCAGATACACTTAAACGTGACAAAAGTGAAGCAAAAAAAGTTGCAGTGAAAAAAGATGATAAGTCTTTAAAAAAGCATGACAGTGCAAAGAAAAAACCTTTAACAAAATCTGTGACTAAAAAATCTATATCACCAGCTAAAAAATCTGGTGGAACACCACCAATAACATCAAAAGCCATATCATCAAAAAGCACTACGAAAAGTACTAAATCACCTCAAAGAAGGGATAGAAATAGAAGTCCTTCAATTAGTCGGGAAAAAGATAGGGATAGGGGTAAGGATAAAGATAAAGAACGCGACAAAGATCGTGATAAAGACAGAGATCGCTTAAGGGCTCGTAGTCGTTCACTTAAAAAAGGTAGATCTAGGTCTCCCAGGCGCCACAGCTCCAACTCTAAAGATCCGCGAAGGAAGGATAGTTCAGAGAGAAGCCGACCCGTGTCGCCGAAAAAACAAGGAAGAAGGGATGCAAGTCCCGAACGTCACCGCAAGAGATCAGTCAGTCGTGACAGAGATAGAGGACGAGAACATAAAGATCGATCTTCTGAGAGAAAAAAAGATAAACATGATGATAAAGATAGGCACGATAGAAAAGATAGGGGACGGGACAGGAATAAAGACAAAAGACGAGGGCGAGACAGGGGCTTGGGTGGCAGAAGTGGCTCAGACAAGGGCTTAGAGAAACCAAATAAACCTATGCAAAGGTTGCTTCCGCGTCCAGAAGAACGTTTAGCAGCACTTGCGGCAATTTCTAATAAGACATTAGAGACAGATAAAACTTTAACCAGTTCTAAGGATCGCCAAGATACTCATTCTGAAAGAGGTGGACGAAAACAGGATAGGTTAGAGAGAGGTCGTTCTAGCAAGAAAGAAAGAATTGGTAGC
Organism: Plebejus argus; assembly: GCA_905404155.3. Taxonomy (NCBI): domain Eukaryota; kingdom Metazoa; phylum Arthropoda; class Insecta; order Lepidoptera; family Lycaenidae; genus Plebejus; species Plebejus argus. Next base: position 12,935,082 of record FR989927.1, on the reverse strand, counting down.
TTAGATAGGGATACAGGTGAGTACGAAATTGGCCTGGATCGTCAATACGATCGCGGACGCAGCATAGATCGATATGAAAGGGATGATCATTACGATGTCGGTCCCAGAGATGACGATAGATCACCGGGATACAATCTCCCAGGAAGAGACCGACATTATGAGGGATATGACATGCCTGGCCCATCAAGAGGTTATCCAGATGATGATGATAGGATGTATGGTGAAATGGATCCACGGGCTGTAGATATGGGTATGTTACATTGAATGTAATAAAGTATTATTTAAAAAATCCTTTTTTTGACTATTTCTAAAATAAAATACTAGACGGACGATACGTCATATCCAAAATAATGTTTTCGCTCTCTGTAGGCTACGACGACCGACGACCTCATCGCAATCATTCGTGGGAGGGTCGAGCTGGTTCAATGGATCACGAAAGGGGTTATATTCACGGACACAAGGATTGGGACAACGACGATTACCGTGGTCCAGGAGAATGGGGTCGCGACCGTAACTGGCCCATGCACGATCCTCAGGTAAAATAAAATATTAAGCAGCTTTTTTTAAATTATAACATGCGCTTTATTAAATAATACTTTCTTTTCCATAGGTATACCATTACTTATATTGGAATGAACTAATTGACTATCGCAAAAGATATTTTCCCATTACCTGTCATATCCTATCCCACATTTTCCTTGGATGCCCTTATCCTCATTTTGGTATGGCTTATACTAATTTATACTAATTACTTTAATTATTGTAAGATATATTTTATTTTTAAATAATATTATGTAATACATAATTATATAGATGGGCGATTGGGGCGATAAGGACCCTGATGCAGAGGGTTGGCACCATCGCGGACATGGGCCTCACCGTGGTCGTACACGAGGTAAGAAGCTTAGACTGTCCACTTGAGTATCTTTAACATTTTTCACCTAAATAACAATATTTTCAATTTGCACACAGATGACTACGGACGCGGTGGACGACTTGACCATAATAGAAGCGAGGGCAATAAAAGGCGGGCTCCTAGAAATGAAAGCCAAGACACAAGCACAAAGGAAGCCCCATCCGCAACTCACAACGCCACAGCGTCTGAAGATCAAGATGTAGAGGACAAACCTATCCCGGACGATTTGAGCGAAATAAGTGACGATCCTGACGATATTCTTGAAAGAGAAGATGTAAGATATTATGTCATTTTAAACTTGCTAATTTAGTTTGAAATCTATTTTTCCTTATTAGTCTTTTTCTTTCCCTGTCAGATGGCTGACCAAAATATGGATGATGACAGCCAACAAGAACCGACTCCAGACGTCGCTAATAATAAATTAGACGCATCCGAAAAAGAATCCACACAGGTAAAACATTTCAAATATTATTTTTTTATCCTTATTAAACTTAATATAATCAAAGGTATAATATAATTATTGTACTATTTATGTAATACTGCTACTATTTGATGCTACTGAACTGTGGCCCATTAAAATATAAACTAATAAATAATACTCAGATATATTTAAGGATACCAGTGGTGCTGGTGAGGAAAAGGAATCCCAAGAGGGAAAAGACGACGAAGAAGGTAATTTGGATTTTGAGGAAATATCTGATGGTGAATTAGAGGAGGAAAGGACACGTGGTACGTTGTATTCTAATGCATTAGTTTTCTCATATATTTTTCAATCATAGACTAATATTGAGATTTGAGAGACCACACTCTACCACAAGCCATGTTGCTTTAACCACCTAATCTCCATTTTGTATTTCTACTCATTTTATTCTTTATGTGTGATGTAGCTGGACTAGGAGATGCTTTGGGTGTGGACTGGGCGAGTCTCGTGGCCGACGTCCGTCGTCGAGAGCAGCTGCCACCGTCTAGCGGCGCTAGGGACAGATGGCGACCCGAAAGGGTTCTGACTCGCCTTGGTCTGTCCCTTGAAATGGCCAGCAAAGAAACTGTCGAGGAAATTCTGAAAAAGAATGCGGAATCAATCGCATCAGAGAAGGCATCAAAGGCTGACAACGAAGACAAGTCTCCGACACAAAATGGCACTACTGATAGTGAAGAAACTGAAAAGACTGTTGCTCCAGTCGACATTGAATCCTTGCATCCAGTAGCAACCATACAGGTATATCAAAGGCGAAAATATAATCAACAAATCCATACTAGTATTATAAATGTTAAAGTGTCTGTCTGTTATCTCTTCACGCTCAAACTGCTGAACCACTTTTGCTAAAAGGTATGGGGATACTTTGAGTCCCGGAAAAGGTATGAGAATACTTTTTACTGCTCAAAACAAGCGTCATCTAGTTTACTAAAAATTTGATTTTATGCAGTTTTAGTTCACTTTTCAATTCGGTCTGTATCAAATTCTTAATATTATAAATAATAAAATAATCATTTTATTATACAGTTTAATACTTTTTAACATTTTAAGGTTGCAACCGAGAAACGTAAGAGACAACGTGCTGCACTGTTCGGGTCGGGTTGTGAAATAACTCGAGGTTTGAGTGCTAGGCGCGACCTGGCCCTTCGTCGCTACCTCTGCCACCTGCCAATAGCCGAACGCTCCGGTCAGTCCAGAGTCGCACCACAGCCAGCCCTGTTCAAAGCCGCGCGAGCTCTGCTCATGCAGGAACCGGTGTCAGGCTGACAAACACTAAAGTAAATCACTTATGGGTTTTCTCAATAAATATATTAATCATATTTCAAGAACTTAAAATACTTATAGGCCTTTAAAAACTGCCGAGCTAAGGAACTGCACTATTGTAATGTAACAGTCATAGTAACAAATTAAATTTTTTTTGGTGCCAAATGTTAAGCACTAGTAATAGTTTCAGGAAGATGGATGGATAGAGAGGTAGTTTAAGGGCTATCAAAAGATCTTTTAATCATTACAGAGCTGAACTAATCACGTAATATTAGATCAGAGTAGAAACTTTAATGCACCCTTTACATTTACTTTCAAAGTTGTTTTTAATCATTTTCTAGTATGGAGACAATTTTCACAATGCTTGTAAGGATTATTACCTATTATGTAAAACTAGTTATTTTATACTGATGAAAGAGTATATTATGATAATATTATGATATTATTCAAAATGATTAACACTAACAGGCATTGGTAAAATTGGGGGAATTGACCCAAAAATATTCAAGATAGATGCCGAGGTAGCCTATAATTGTAAAACAGTAGAAGCTAAGTATTTTTCAGCTTGTTCTTGTTTTTGTCACAAGAATATTTAAAAAGTAAATTAATTTAAATTTATAGGTGCTCGAAGTAAATAAAAAGTAGACAAGTAATGCATTTACAATAAAATCTAATTTTAGAGTGATCCTTGAATGTGTTATTATGTATGCAGTAAGTATGTCAGAACATAATATTATGTTATTACTAATTGGAAATAAATTTTTAAACAATTAGTAATCTTTTTATTCATTATCTTTGTTTTCTATAAAAATATAATATGCCTAACATTTAAAGTTTTAAATACCATAGAGAAATTTTTTTGTGATTTGTTATACACTGTATAAGTTATAACATTGAAGGTGTATTTAAAAACTATCAAATATTTGTTATACTTATTATAATGAAATTAAAAATATACATATTCTATTATATTTTTTTCGTATTGTAATCTAGCTTCTTCATTTATTAAATAAGTTGATATATATAACTGGGTCATCCAAATAGCATTTCATAATAATTCATTCATGTAATAGGTAGGAGACATCTTCTCCAACAGGTATTTCACATTTGTCTTGTCCCCTATAAAAAGAAACAAATATTATTTATTTACTTATCATTATTATTTAAATTTTAAAGTGTGGTGTTAGGTGTATAAAAAACTTGAATGAATATTCTTACTTTTTGAATAATACAGCTCCAGCAACACCTTTTATGATTAACAAATTTTTATTCACATGTAAAATGGAGCCTTCCTTTAAACCAAGAACATATTTTGCATGAGGCATCTGTAGAAATTCTCCTATTCTTTGGTCCCTTGTTTCCCCTCTATGTTTGTCTGAATCTGGTTTTTCAATATAATGAGGGTTTATATTGAATGGTACTAATGATATGGCATCAAATGAAGGCGGATACACTATAGGCATATCATTGGTAGTGTGTATACTTTTTGTTGCTACATTGGTTCCTGCACTGCTTCCAATATAAATTAAGTTTTCATACAATACTCTTTTCCGAATTTGTTCAACTAAATTATTTTCATACAGCCTCTTCAAAAGCAGAAATGTGTTTCCACCACCGATAAAGATTGCTTTAGCAGAATTGACAGCAACATTAGGATCAGGAAATTCTTGAATTCCTTTCACAGTAAAGCCCCAAGGATCTATGGCTGACCGTATAGTTTTTGTATATTTTTCATAATCATTTTGTGCATAAGGAATAAATATTATTTCACTTATGGCATTCCTAAAATATGATATGAACATTTAAACAGCATGTTAGTAAAAAGATAAAATTATGATAACAGGACTGTTCTGAAATAAATTTTAATTACTAAATACTTGCCTTTCCAAAATTTCACTAATATCTTTCTGGGCGAATTCCAATAAGCTAAATCCATAACAATTTGAAGATGACAGAAGGAGTGCTTGAGGATTTGGTTCCATTGTTACGCTAGTATAATTATTATGTAGTAAAAGTTCGTGTTCCTAAGTGAATGTTTCTGGTTAAATTCAATGCTGCTAGATAAGATATTATCAATTGACTCATCACATTACACTAGATAGGTAACCATTTAACAGTAATAGCAAGATTGTGTCAACTTACAAATAAAACTAAAATTTGATTATAGGAACTACAGGTACTCAGTTTTTCGCGTAAACATTAATAATGATAAAAGTAAAGCTCAGAAAAATAATTTCACAAAGATTTCCATCATGCAATTTCCATGTTTACTATGTACTTCTTCTTCTTCAGTCTTCTTCATTCTTCTTGAACGTCAGTTTGACAAATGGCATTGTATATTTTTTAAATGTTTTTTACTTACATTGAACTAGGATTTTTCGCTCATAATAAATATTTTGAAATCTCAAAAGATAAAATGAAATATATTCCCTAGGTTCCCTAGATTGAAGATTTGCGTGGATTGTTCCTTTTCCGGGCTATCCTTAGTCTTATATTATCCCAGCCTGGGACCCAAATATTTTTGTTCAACAGCAACGCTGGGCCATCGCCCAAGGTCACTGGACAAAAAGGGGCGCCGAAAGCAGTCAAAAAGGGGACCCTAGTAATTAAAGAAAATAAATAATAATTACATAATATAAATTTATTAACATATTATACACACAAATTATACACAAAACTCAGATAGATTTTGACCTAAAAAAACTTCACTTACACTGAGAAATTATTGAGAAATTAGGTATATTTTGTCTTTGCACAAACACACTTTATTAATTATTTTTCGTCGCTTCACTTAAAATAAAAAATCTTTCTTCTTGAGGTTTGTCACAGCCTGGTCCAAGATATTTGCGTCTCAAATCAAGATCTGGAGGCGCCGAGAGATCATCTTGTAGTATACTATGAGCTTGTTCTATAGTGAACTCGATTTCGGATTTCAGCTCCTGAAAACATATTAATATTAAATTTTACTAAGTTGTATGACTACGCTTCTTAATTTGAACAAAGAGGAAGGTACTATTCGAGTTATTATCATCCGTTGTAATCTAAATTCTAAATACATAATATTTTAAGAGCGTAGCAGCTGCGCGGCTATCTACACTAATTATTATTTATATTATAGTATTATTATTATTTATTATTTATTATACTATTATAAAGAGGAAAGATTTGATTTTTTGTTTGTTTGTTTGTACCGAATAGGCTCCGAAAGTCGAAACTACTGGACCGATTTAAAAAATTCTTTTACCATTGGAATCCTACATATTTATCCTTTTAGGGGACAAAAGAGGGGGTAAGATATGTATCAGCTGATGAAGTAGAAATACTTTAAATGGCAAAACAACGTTTGCCGGGACAGCTAGTTAAGAATATACTTATATATTTTGTTCCTAACTACACAGTTTTCTTCCGGTGTGTTGCGACAAACGCCCTAAAACAATAACCTTCTTCAAAGTTAGTGATTTAAAAAGTGGAAAATTTTTCACGACTTTCACGACGATTTTGCAATATTTTGCCAGAAGACCCATTTTTGAATTTCAATTCTCTTAACCTTACGCGGGCCACTAAGAAAGTCCCGGCGGGCCGCAGGTTGAGTAGTGAGTAGGTACGTATAATAGGTATACCTAGCTGGTCTACTACCAGTGGCGGGGCGAGATCTAAATTTGATGCGGGCAAGATATAATATTTTGCGAGGCCCCGTGATAGACGCAATTTTTTCTCTCAACAATACAAATACAAATACTTTATTTACCGTAAATAAGTAATTAACAATTTTCAAGAGTGACGGTCCCCCAAAATCCGTCCATTTTGTTGAGAGAACGAATTTTTCTTCAAAACTTGTAAATCCTAAAAAAATAATCCTCGTGGTCCAAAAGACGCGAGGAGGGCGGTGGCCCACATCAGTACTATTATATATTCTGTGCCCACATCGTCCACGTCTTACGCCGCCTTCGTCTACTACCTCATAGAGTTCCGACCACGTTCCGACGCACGTCGAGCGCGCTCGGCCAGCGCGGCGTGCAGGTGGTACAACAGCAGCCCCCGCAGGTGCGCGTCGCCCGCGCCCAGCGCCGCCAGCGTGTGCAGCGTGTCGCGGCACAGACTCTCCTTCACCTCCAGACGACAGTCCGATAGCTCTGCAATGGCTGCTCTACTACCTCATAGAGTTCCGGCGCACGTCGAGCGCGCTCGGCCAGCGCGGCGTGCAGGTGGTACAGCAGCAGCCCCCGCAGGTGCGCGTCGCCCACGCCCAGCGCCGCCAGCGTGTGCAGCGTGTCGCGGCACAGACTCTCCTTCACCTCCAGACGACAGTCCGATAGCTCTGCAATGGCTGCTCTACTACCTCATAGAGTTCCGGCGCACGTCGAGCGCGCTCGGCCAGCGCGGCGTGCAGGTGGTACAGCAGCAGCCCCCGCAGGTGCGCGTCGCCCGCGCCCAGCGCCGCCAGCGTGTGCAGCGTGTCGCGGCACAGACTCTCCTTCACCTCCAGACGACAGTCCGATAGCTCTGCAATGGCTGCTCTACTACCTCATAGAGTTCCGGCGCACGTCGAGCGCGCTCGGCCAGCGCGGCGTGCAGGTGGTACAGCAGCAGCCCCCGCAGGTGCGCGTCGCCCGCGCCCAGCGCCGCCAGCGTGCGCAGCGTGTCGCGGCACAGACTCTCCTTCAGCTCCAGACGACAGTCCGATAGCTCTGCAATGACACAGCTGTCGATTAACTATCGGCTTGTTGGAATTGCAAGTTGTATTGTTAATGTTCAGCTGCAGCCGTCTGATCCTTCCCCACTTACCCCTCAAAAACAGATAATATTATATTTTAAGCTAATTTTTAATGCGGCGAAATATACCTACCTACCTATAATTCCTGCTAAGTTTTGTTGGATTCACTTTCAGGATAGCATAGATATAAATAATTGTACTTAGACTTTATAAAAGTGAAAATATTCTTAGTACTTTGTCTAACAACCTTCCATATTAGTATCAAATATGTAACTGCTACTATTGTAGTGCAGTACAATGCATGATAATACGGTGTTGTAATAGGTCGTTAGTTAAATCTTGGCATTGGAATGCGATGTAATGTAATAGTTGGCAGGAAATGCATCGACACAGACCTTCAAATTCACTAACGCTTGTTACACAAAACTAAATAGCGAATACGATGGCGCTATCACTTAATAATTAATATTATTTATTACCACTACATAAACACACACCCTATTAATAGTAGTGTAATAATTTTACTGATCGTTATTATAAGAGTTAATTATTACTAAAATAATAATTAGTAGAGCTGATGAATTTCGTGCCATTTAGAAAAAAACAAATAAGTACTTAATAATTATTAATTTATGTCTTAGAATGATATGGTTTGTAACAATTAATGAGCTAAGTAAACAAGTTTAAAAGTTAATAATAATTGATACATTACCTAATAATGAAAGACATAATACTAATATTTGTGTCATACTACAAAAAATCGACTCTACATAATATTATGTACGTACAATATCTACATAATCTATAACTCTAGATTATATTATATAGAGTCGATTTTTTGTACTATGTCACAAATAATATTAGTATTAAATAAGTATGTTTCGGCTTTTAAAATTGTAATGAATTAATATGTAATACGTGCATAGGTATAGAGAGGGTTATTTACTGACGGCGAGGGCTGGCAGATCCACCGCGTCACGACGTGGGGGCGCGCGTTCTTCGCGGCGGCACCCATATTGTCTCCACTCACCACTTATCAATCGAACGACTGAACACCGCGATGTATACGTTACTGATTTTATTCACACGTTGCGCAGTACAGTTGAGACATACGAAACACAATGCGGTCGCGAGTTTAAAAACCCATCGCAGCCTGCGATCCTCCTTTTGTGAGCGTTAAGGTGATGCGCAGTTTCTGCCTGCGCGTCATTTGTTCGACTAAATATACGAGCCCGTTTTAGTCAATTCCACTGTAAGTGGGTGTTGTAAATGAGTGAATATTTATATAAATCAGACCAATTCTTATTATTTACAAGTCGTTAACCCGATTACGCGGAATTCGACGCAGCTTACATCGTTGAATGAAAAGCTTAGCCACGATTCGGTCGTGCTTACAAATAACTAATAATTAGAAAGGAATAGCATTACTTTAAAATGACAGTCCCAGGACAACATCTACACTCTACGCCTAGTCCAAGCAGCAATTAATGCGTAAATCAAAGGCTGTGACGTCTTTGTTACAACTTTACGAAAATGTAGAGACTAGAGAGTAGAGCTTTAACAAAATTTCCCAGGACTTCAGGCGTCACAAATGTTTTTTAGCGTAATAAAGAATGTTTTCCCCTACAGGTTGCACACTGATCTAAAGACTAGTTATCTATTTAGGATTGTAAAACAGTCGACCTTAATGACTACTATGCGCGACGAAGTGGCGCGGGCCGCGGCGCGAGCTCATGAATAGAGCGACTCGCGTGCGCTCTCGTATGTGGCTTACTCGCTGGCTGCTCGTACGCATACCACTATAATATTATAGTCTATAATATTGTTATGTGACATATTGTTATATTATTAGGTTTATTTATCATAATATACAATTGTATACTTAAATATAATAATTTTGCCAATACTAGCGTCAGGCGGTATAGATGCTTTTATGTGTGACGTAGAGTACGCTACATTTCCACATCTAGCTAATACATAATAATATTTACTTAATAAGAACAACCGTTGTATACTTTTATTCAACCTGTCAACGATATCAACGAAGATTATATTTCATTTACATGTATGTATATTGTATGTATGTTTTACAACTTTATTATATTTTTAATTGTTCCTAGTAGAAATTTTCTGTTTTATAAATCCTTGACACAGTGGCTAGTGACCGCAGCTCGCCCTAGAGCCGCCAACGAAGTGTGAGATTTGGTGTATATGTTACAATATTACACTCGCTGTATTACAATGTTGCAGTTGACAAGGATGTTCGGCGAAATATAGCCATTCTGTTAAGGAAATAATTATTAGGTATGAAAATAAAAAGTATTTTTATAATCGAGTGTCCGTGCTACAATTTTTCTTACAGTATATTTTGACTTTGACTGACCGATTTGCATGTACCTCCGTAAAAAAGTAAAGTCTGTATCTGTCTGTATGTTATTATTTTCTAAGTATTCTATTGAGTTGAAACGTAACACATACAAAGCTAAGCTTTAATAAGTAAGTAATTTTAGTGCTTGCACTTTTTTATAATCTTAAAGAAACTTTAATAAAGAAATTATATTAAAGTCACATGCTTAAATTTTAAATTTTATAGTTGAAGTGATTACTTAGATAGAATTTCAGCAGTTAACAATCTGGCTCTATTAAAACATCAAACCTTTTGTCCCGTCATATGTATTTTCTAATTGTATGGCTCGTCTCAACATCAGTTCTACTAAAATATGATTACAATCGGGAACGAACATTTGAATTTTTCGTAAAATGTTTTCATTCAAATTCTGATCATCTACATCGAGTGCACCGACGAGACTTCCTAGGATACTCTGGACAGTGTTAACTCTACTCGACGGCCCTACAGCGCTACACGTTCCACACTTCCAAATTGATTTTGGGTTGAGTGGATGCGACGGTAGTAAATAGCCACTACAAGCGGAGTCCACACACTTCAAAGCCCCGAGGTATGTTCCCAATTCACTGGGATCGCGGCACCTCGCGCACTCGCACCAGAAGCCCTTGGACTTGTAGAGCTGGATCCGTCTCATGGAAGTGCACCACAGCAGGCCGGTGTAGCAGCACAGTATCTCCTCCCCCTCCTCGATGTCTCGCGCCGCGTACACCGCCATGGAGTAGTCTTCCAGAAACACATTTCGGGTGTTCGGGAGGCAGCTGTGATTCAGAAAGGACGAAACCGGGTAGACCCCTCTCAGAGGGAGTTTATTCCTTGCCTTGCTATTTACTCTAAACGAATTGGCTCTTAATATTCCATACATGTCCTTCATGAACTGTATCTGCCTATCGGGTACGGAGTACGTTCTGCGCAAATCATCAAAATCATAATTTGTCGGATTTATTTCACACCTCTGCAACAGATTCAAGACATCCTTCTGGTCTTCCGGTAGGAGAATGCTACGTAAATAAATAATTGCCTTTGTAATAATGGTACTTGGAACGTTGTCAAAATTACCTTCGGCTTTCCAATTGTCGCAAATGTAGGAGCACTCTCGGACGTGGTTTTGGGATAGTTCACAGTTTAGCGAGCACACAGTAATTAAACACTTGTCACACGGGTAGCACGTCGAACTTACGTCGTAACAGTATGCACAGTAGTTTTCTACGTCACAGACCGGCCGGGGGCCCAGCACGAGGGCTTTGTTACAAAATATCAAGCATCCTTTCTTTATCGGAACCCGAGCAAATAGGCCTCTTCCTCCGTGATCGGATTTACGGATGACCCAGGACCTTTCTTGAGTATTTGACAAATACTGCGAAAATATATTGAAATTGTTCGGTACTTCCATATTGAACCGAGCGCCAGTGTTTCACGATTGAATGCTCCCGTGTGAAACTGACGTATAACGTAGGTTATCCATTAACATCAAATATCTGGTATGAAAATAGCTCCTGGATTTCTCCAGTAAAATGATTTAGAGCAAGGTCCGTGTGCACAGCGAAAACACTCGTAAATATACAATAAACGTTATAAATTCAATAAAATTTAAAAGACGAGTATGATAACACTTTACACTAGTGAGTACCTATTTATTATTACTTACATCGTTAAGGTAATTTTTGTTGATTAATTGATTAGGTTTGGTTATTGTCAATAAAAATTTAATCAACATTATATTATTAGGTGTGTAGGGCGCTGCTGCCTAACTGTCAATATCGTGTCTGAGTTTATTGTGTTCCAAAAAATAAAAATTACTAACAAAACAGTGTAAAAAGTGAATAAATAAGTGAAAAAAGAAATAAAATGTGGACAGAGAATATAAGAAACAAAAATACATAAGTGATTGTGCTGAAAATACGGTGTGACTTATAGCGGCATAACAGAAGGTTTTTTCTTACCAAAAACTGAAAATAGCATAATTATTGGGCATTGACGCGTATATTTCGTCGCGTAGAAAAAGTTTATGTGGATTACAAAGTGAATAGTGGACAAATAATAAATGACTGTGAAAACATAACCTAAATTGGTACAAAACACATAATTTACCAAGTCATCAAAAGTTCAAGATAGATAAAGCAGCGACATCTATGAATAAAAGTTTTGAACTACATACTATACCAAAGTGCCTCAGCCAATAAAAGTTCACAAGCTATTCGATAGAGGGTGCAAACAATAGATACATAATGGAACATATAGCAGAAATATTGAAATCACTTCAAATCAAACTCGACGAACAAGCTAAAGAGCTAAAAGAAATAAAAGAAAACATCCCAAAGAGTATTAACAAAAATATAGATGAAAAATTTCTTATCTTAGACTCTAGACAACAACAATTGGAAAAAATTACTGAAAAACAAGGGAAAAAAATCGAATTACTGGAAAATATTATAAAAAGAAAGAATCTGATATTCTTTGGTGTTGAGGAAGACGAAAACTCATATTTCAATCTACAAAACAAAATTTTAAATATTATACAAAGCTTTTTAAAAATAGACTGCCAAGTAGGAGATATTGAATATGTAACAAGAATGGGGAAAAAGTCTGAAAAAATTAGACCGATTATTGTCACCCTTACAACTATGGGAAAAAAGATAGAAATTCTAAAAAATAAAAAAATGTTACAAACCACTTCCTACTACATTAAACAAGATTATCCGCCTAAAGTACTAGAAGAAAGAAAAAACCTTAATCTTCAATTACAAAAAGAAAAAGCACAAGGAAAGAAAGGTTACATAAAATATAATAAATTAATAATACTACCAGATAAAGAAAATGTTATTAATAATTCAGAATTTCAGACCGGGCAAAAGAGAGTTCTACCACGATCACCTGAAACACAGAACCACAATCAACGGCTGGAAAAAAACCCCATAAAGAAAAATAAAATGGACCAATATTTGACAAAAAATAACATAGAAAACATATCGCCTTCGCATAAAGAGTTAAAAAGTTCCTCAACATCCAACATGTGACACGGGACAGCGACCTCTCTATGTCCCCCAACACGGCCGGTCACCGCGGGGGTCTCAGACTACAACCCTCCACTCCACAAACTATACATATGCACATACAATGCCAGATCCTTATTATCTTACGAAAGACTATTAGACTTTAAGCAAGCATTATCAAAAATTAATTATGATATAATTGGTCTGGCTGAAATAAGACGTACAGGATACAATATCGAGGAAGATACAGAACACATATTTTGCTACTTCGGCGAAACAAAAGGGCAATATGGTGTAGGTTTTTTAATAAAAAAGTACCTTAAAAAATACATAGAGAGCTTTGAAGCAATATCAGAAAGGATTTGTATCTTAAACATGAAGTTCAAAACAGCAATTTTATCCTTATTGCAAGTTTATGCCCCCACTGTTGATGCAAATTTAAATGAAATCCAGGAGTTTTATAGCCAACTACAAAAATCCTTAATAGAGTGTGGTAAAAATCTGATTATTATGGGAGACTTTAATGCGAGAGTTGGCTGTAAAACAAAAGGAGAAGATAGAATTCTTGGAGACTCCTGTTTTGGAAAAAGAGATGACCGAGGTGAAGCATTAATACAGTTCTGCTGGGAAAATAATTTGTTTGTAATAAACAGTTTATTCCGCAAGAATACAAAGAACCTGTGGACATGGCTTTCTCCTAAAAACAATAAAAGCCAAATAGATTACATCTTGTCCAATGTTAAAGAAAAATTCATGAACATCGAAGTACTTCACACATTCACATTTCCTAGCGACCATAAATTCTTGAGAAGTACTTTTATGCTGGGAGAGCTCAAAAAATCTAGAGCCAAATATAAAAATAAAAACTACACCCTGTCAACAGATGAGCAGTACCAACAGTTTAATGAAGCACTAAAATTACACTGTTCCTGTATACATCCAGATGAAATAGACGACGTAGAGCTGTATTATGAAAAAATCAAGATGGCGATAGAGTACAGTCTAAAACCGATACTGAAGAACCAAAAAAATATAAAAAGAAAACCAATTATTTCAGACGAGACAAAATTACTAATAAAAAGAAGAAATGATTTGACAAATAAAAAACATTTAACAATTGATGAAAAAAGAGAGAAATCTTACTTGTACAAGAACATTTATAGAATTATTAAGAAAGAATACCAAGACTTCAGAATATCGACCATTGAGAGTCATTTAAAATCATCGGGAAGCTTGAAAAAAGCTCAAGAAGAATTGAGAACCACAAAAAAATGGATTCCTTGCCTACAGTCAAACATAAAAAATAAAAACACCTATTCCAGGTCAGAAATAATAAAAATTGCAACGGAGTTCTATAAAGAATTGTACTCATTCAAGCCACCGTCTCAAACAGATACTCTACTAGATACTCTACCACAACAGGAGAACACTTCTTCTATACAAAGATTTACTTACCAGGAGATCTCTACAAAAATAAAATCTTTGAAGAACGGCAAGAGCAGCGGCCCAGACGGCATACCCAACGAGATAATAAAAGCAGGTAAACATGAGCTTATACCACTACTGACTAAACTTTTCAACAAGATACTAGACAGTAAAACCATACCAGAAGAATGGGCGAAATCGAATATTATCCTCCTGTACAAAAAAGGAAACCCTGCTGATATAAGTAACTATAGACCGATCAGTTTACAATCTAATATGTATAAATTATTTGCGTCCTGCTTGGAAGAGCGACTCGCCACATATATTGAATTAGACCAGCCGGTAGAGCAAGCGGGTTTCAGAAGAAATTACTCAACCATAGACCACATCCACACCCTTGATCTGGTAATAGAGAAGTATGTCGAAATGAACCGCTCGCTCTATCTGGCGTTTATAGACTATGCCAAAGCTTTTGACTCCATCTCACACAATAGCATATGGAGAGCCCTAAAAGACTGTGGAGTACCTTCAGAAACTATCAAACTAATTCAAGACATATATAAGAAAAGCAAAAGTAAAGTCATATTAGAAAAACCAGGCCCTGAGATAAGTATATGTAGAGGCGCTCGGCAGGGCGACCCTCTATCTCCTAGAATTTTCATAGCCGTCTTACAAAACATAATGAAGAATCTGAAATGGAATAATAAAGGCATATATATAAATGGAAAATATTTAAATAACCTAAGATTTGCTGACGACATCGTTCTGTTTGCAGAAACTGCATCACAACTAGAATCAATGATAAGAGAATTACACAAAGTCAGCTGTGAAATTGGTCTACAGCTAAATACAAGCAAAACAAAAATTATGACGAATAGTAGAACAACTCCAATATTTGTTGACAATGCTCCAATTGATTATGTAAATGAATATGTTTATCTCGGAAAACAGATATCATTCAAAAAATCTAGATATAGAGATGAACTACAGAGGAGAATAAATATGGCATGGAACAAATTCTGGTCCCTAAAAGAAGTTTTTAAATCAAACCTTCCAGTGAGGCTAAAGAAACAAGTCCTTGACTCATGTGTACTGCCAACTCTATCATATGCATCACAGACATGGATATTTAACAAATTCACTAAAAACAAGATATTAACAACACAAAGAGCTATGGAACGAAGTACTCTAAAAATAAAACTTAAACATAGAAGAACAAATAAAGATATTAGAAATATAACAAAAGTCATAGACGCTCTACAGCACTGCAAAAGACTGAAATGGAAATGGGCAGGCCATGTTTCTCGTATGAGTGATGATAGATGGACAAAAAAGGTTACCACCTGGAAGGGCCCACTGGGTAAACGGAGCAGAGGTAGACCAATGGAAAGATGGTTAGATGAAATTGTAGAGATAGCTGGAAACAACTGGAAAGATAAGGCGACAGATAGAGATATGTGGAGATCAATGGAGGAGGCCTTTACTCTGTAGAGAGGTCCTTAATAATAATATAAATCTTTATGTAAAATTGCATGCATAAGTATATTTAAAAATATATATTAAAAAGAAATTGATAAAGTATTAATTGTATTAAAAGTATGTTTTCAAAAATAATCTTTAAGTAATATTCTAATAATAATAAGCATGTTAAGATATAAAATATAAATGTAAAATTAAATATAAAAATATTACCAATTCACTATAAATTATGTTTTCAATTAAGTAATATCATAATTTTATCATGTAAATAAGAATTTAAATGAAATTTAATTACAATAATATGAGAAATTTAACTTTTATCCATAACAAAAATTGCATGCATTTATGATTTATGATTTAATTATGTAATAAGAGCATGCTATAACAAATTGGTTTATTGAAATTTAAATTATCATGTTAATATTGTTATGATTTTATAACATATGTATAATATACAAAATAATTTAATTTTAAATAAGTAGTATTATCAATTTACATATTTTAAAATGTTATTCTTCAAAAATCATAAAAATTGTTCAATTATTAAATAAAAATTTTAATTAAATTGATGAATAAAATATATGTTATTGAATATTGTAACATGAAAAATGAAATTGTTAAAATTAAAAATGTGATAATTAAGTAATAATATAGGTAATGAAAATAATAATTAGAATGTTAAGTTAAATTAATGTATTGAATTCGCATGCAATGATTTAAATGGAATGTAATTTAATATATTATTAATATTAAAACCATAAAGTAACTTAATTATAGAGGGTAATTAAAACATGTTAGCAAAAAATGTCAAAAGTGTATATTGTTAAGGAATAAATGAGGCTTTATTATTATTATTATTATTATTATTATTATATTATTAGGTCAGGGAAAAAGTTTTTTCGCATTTTATATAAAAATTCAAAAGATTTTTTTATAAAGTTTATTTACAACTAGCTGTCCCGGCAAACGTTGTTTTGCCATTTAAAGTATTTCTACTTCATCAGTTGATACAAAGTCTTACCCCCTCTTTTGTCCCCTGGGGACTTTTGAGGGGTGGGGGGAAAAATTTTATACACCAGATGTTAAGTTGGAAAACACAATTAATAATATGAAGTAACTCCATTAAAGAAAGAAGTTTGATACAACATCTGACCCCTCTTTGGTCCCCTTAGAGGGAGGGGTGGGAGAGGGAGGATTTTTATACACCAGATGCTGAGTTGGAAGAAGACCAATATATCTGTGAAAACCGTATGCAAATCGGATCAGTAGTTTTCGTGATAAAGTAAAAAGTTTGATACAAAATCTGACCTCCTCTTATGTCCCCTTAGAAGGGTGGGGGGAAAAAATGTATACATTAGATGTTAAGTTGGAAGAAGACAAATGTATCTGCGAAAACTGCATTCAAATCGGATCAGTAGTTTTCGTGTGATAGTGGAACCAACAGACAGACAGACAAAAAACTAACCACACTTTTGGCTTCTATAGCGCGCGATGTAGTGACACACACCCCCGGCTTATTAGATTTTGAATATCTTTAATGTACAGAATTTTCATTTCTACAGTTTTATTATATGTACTTAAGTATAGATTGACTAAAGTATATAGGTGCCATTTTGTTCGATAACTTTTTGCCATCTCGTTGGTAGGAACATAATCCCATTGCTATAAAAATTTTGGGACTTCTGATGAAAAAACTGCGACAAGTGGTTTTGGTAGTCTTCTTGTGATGTCAACCTGACACTGCCTAAGCCTTAGGCAGTGTCAGGTTTTTTAGGTGTTTCGGTCTTAGGGCCTAAGGAATTCTGCAGCGACCGAAACAAGTAGAAATCTGAAGGTGCAAGTCAGGACTATACGGCGGCTTTTGTTGCATTTTTACCTTTTTTGTACATATCAAAAATTTAAAATGTATAGAATTTTTTCATTAGAATCACTCATTTTAACAATAAGAAAAACAAATGAAAATCTCACATTTACCTAATTTGAATTTGGAAATGTCTTCTGTAAAATTCAAACTTTTTAATCAAGTTCATTACATACTATAATGCGAAAAGACTTTTTCCCTTTTTCCCCAACCTATTATTAACTATTATAGGTTAGGTATATCATTATATGCAACACATAGCAAGTGTTTCTACCTGTACCTAAATTTAAAAGAGTCAGTATATAATATTTATTTTTTTATATTTTTAATAGCACATAACAGATAACTCTCAGGAAGAGAGTTACATAATACATAGCTATCCTTATAGAAGATTTTTGGTATCCTGTGTGGTTGTATCCAGTCTCATGTTCACGCAATGTCAAACTTTAGTAGTTTAACAATAATTAACATCGTACTCTTGGGCACAGTGTAAAATACTTACATTTAATTCAATTAGTTTTAATGACATCGATTAGATTAAAAAACATTAACGAGAAAGGAAAAACAAATAGAGACATTTCTAATGCCGCGGCCGGAAACTAATCAAGTGAACCGGGAATAGAGTTTTGGCTCCCGTCCCATGTGAGTGAGGGGGAAGGACCTGTCGCTATCTCGCTCGGTCGCCAAATAGACTTTTCTCGTCGATAATTACAGCCATATTACGAAGAATTTTTTTTATTATGATTAAAATATATTTCCTAATCAGACAAAAGATTTAAGCTGTAACACTACTATGAGCTACACTAGCCCCAGCACATTGCTATTTTATCTCTTTAAAGAAACAACAGAATATTTTTTCTCTACGTAATAAATTCCTCATGCATCAGTTTGAAGTAATGTCCTAGAATATTCCACTGTGATTGCGAGTTAAGGAATGACTGCTAGATGGAATCTCGTTTGTACTAGTACCTACCTACCTAACAACTAGATATTTATGTAGATATTATATTTAATATAATTGAGGCTTTATCAAGTAAAATGTTTAGTATCGTAGTGATAGAGACGACAAAATCGACGAGACTATAATATTAGTTTATTATTATTGTTTTGATTCGCTTTATAATATTAGTATAGAGTATAGACTATAGAAGAGTAAGTTACATATTTACCATGCCACTGTAGACCCTCAACTTCTCCGAATTCCCACACGAGGCGGCACTGCAAATCCACCACAATCTGGTTCGTTCTCGGAATAAACTTTAAAACTTTATGCAGAAAGAACTTTTCTAAATCACACACATTTTCGAAGTTCAACGACCCCATGAGACTGCCTAGGGCGCTTTGGATCGTGCAAATGTTGCTATACGGAACTCTCATGTTACAGTCCAAACATCGCCACGCCGAGTTCATCTTTAGTGGTTCAATCGGGAGGATGGATCCCGGGCACTCGCTAGAAAAACACTTGAGAGCGGCTAGGAAGGTGCCCCGCTCGGTGGGGTCGGCACACCGCTCGCACGTGCATAGGAAATGTTTGGTCTTGTACAGGTGTAGTCTCCTGGCCGGCGTCCCCCACAGCATTCCCGAGTAACACGAGAAGATTTCTTGTCCAGCACGAATCGGTTTGACCGCGCACACAACCATTTCACATTTATCGTTGAAGACGTATCGCGTGTTCGATACGCAGTTGTGATTCATGAGGGACGCGACAGGAAACAGTCCCCGGGAGCTCGTCTCCCTCTTCCCGTATGCTGTCGCCATTTGAAAAGCGTTCGTATCCATTGTACACGAAACTAGAGTCATGAACTCCTCGTCCTCGGAAGGTACTTCGAAGAATTCTTTCATCCGTCTCACTTCGCTTCCGTGTTGAGGAAGGACGTGCGCTTGGAGAGATTTTAAGAAGGCCTTGTCGTCGTCGCTCAAAAGTAGCGCTCTAATCGACGTCAACGCGTGGGACATAGCCGCATCGTCGATATTTTCTATTGGTACCTTCGGAGCCCACGAGGAAATCACACAGCAATCGTCGTAGTGCGTGCTGGTGCTTTGGCACCTCGTCGAACACAGGAGTAGAGCACATTTTTCACACTGAAAGAAGATGTCGCTATCGATTTTATTGCAAACGGTGCAACCTCGCTGCACGTTAGCCCCGGATCGGGGGCCGTAGACGAGCGGGCGGTCGACGAAAATGACTTCGCCCGTTTTGATGTCCTCCGTGGCCACCAGGCCTCGACCTCCCAGCGGAGACTCCTCGATTATCCATTTATGAGCACCGTCTTTATTTTCACGAGAACCGTACACGCCCAAATGTTTAGCTACCATTAGTGACAATTGCTTTATCGACAACATCCTGTCGTCACGTTCCTCGTCGGCACTGCACTGCGAACTGGCCACGAGTATACATTAGCGGTTTGATAACATGACCGAACTAGTGATCATAGTGTACGTTACGAACAAAAACTCGCTAAAAGTCTATACCAAATTAACTGCGCCTGATGGACGTGCGCCCACGTTCTGAGGTAAGAGCGAGTCGTGTACCTGTGAATTCTCTCTCAACGTTGCCAAGCGGATCCACTATCCGCGTAGATTATATCGGGAAATAAACAGTCCGATTGGCTATAGACGACATGATGGTACACGATATATTTTATATATTTAATATAAGAAATACAAATATAAGCATACACAATTTAAATTTGGTTGACGGTTGTAGATAACATAGTTTTTTGTTGTGTTAAATTTTACTAAAATGGCAGAATACACAACTTACATCACAATCGTCAGATTTGTTTAATTGAGGTCTTCCTAAAAGTTTTTATTAAAGTATCTCAGGGTTAGTTAATTCTTAAATAAACAAACCATTTTGATAATGGAAGTAGGTATATAATAATAATTGGACGGCGTTATGTAATAACAGATTAAGCGACACTTGAGAGAATTCGAGAAAATAAGCTTCAAAGATTTTAAACTTAAAATTGTCGCTGTGAACTCATTATTTACGTTACGTGTATTATTTTTTTGCTGTTAATTAAAATGTATATAAAGTTTAGATTAGTATAGAATATATTACTGTGTAGATTATAGTTTAAAAGATATAGCCATTTTTCCGCTTAATTCGTTAATGCTTTATAGCTAGGTATATTATATTCAGATAAATTAAATTTGTCAACGTACTATACGACATTACTGTCGGTTGATTCTTTAATACGATTTATTTTGAGTGAAATAAAGTGTAATATAAGATTAAATCCAAATATTTTAATGCAAATTTCTCAAATTAAACAAAAATTATACAGTTTTTCTAAGATGATATTGTACTATGTCTTTAATGATTACGAAAATACACATAAATTGGAATAGTTTTTTATACTCAAATACCACAAAATAACATAATTACTTGCTTGTCTCGCTATCCTCTATGAAACTAATTTAAATGCGAAAGTGTGTCAGTGTTCCTGTTTGTTACCTCTTTACGCCCAAAAAGCTGAACCGATTTTGCTGAAATTTGGTATGGAGATACTTTGAGTCCCGGGTAAGGACGTAGCATACTTTTTGTCCCAGAAAATTGTACGGTTCCTGCGCGTTTAACGAATTTTGGCGCAACGGCGTTGCGGGCGTTATCAGCTAGTCTTTTAATAATTATTATTATTGCATTGTAAGAAATACTATTGTTTTATGTTGGGACATAATATTAAGTTTCAATAATATAGATGCTAATACGAGTACAATAG
This sequence comes from Plebejus argus, assembly GCA_905404155.3. NCBI lineage: Eukaryota > Metazoa > Arthropoda > Insecta > Lepidoptera > Lycaenidae > Plebejus > Plebejus argus. The sequence continues at coordinate 12,913,824 of FR989927.1, read as the reverse complement.
GCGTCCTAATATGAAAGCATTGTATTGGCCGGTGTGCTAGTCTAGTAGCATATCTATATTTGGATTCGAGTTACCTAAATATAAATGGCATGGTAAATTAACCAGGGTCTACGACATACACACCACAGTACACACTGTCTGACAATATTTTATACTATCATCAACAAAAAATATATATTTAAAATATAATTATTAGCACGGCACCAAATAAATAATTTTAGGATCAAACGTACTTTGATATGATTTATTTTAATGTTTTCATATTATATTTAATTTATTTCACTTTTGAAAAATCGGTTCATTGACATGACAGAGGACTATTCTTATTCCCGTGTACAATGTGATACAGGGAAACATGATCCCTCTTTTGTCTAATAGAACCTTCTGGTCCATAGCCCGACCAGTCTTTGTGACCGCTTCTCCTATGTGGACGTAGAAAACGTGAGTTTTATTTGGTGCCTATTATAGCGTTAGACTGATTTAAATAATGCAAACAATATTTGACTACACCGAAGATGAGTGTCCCTGGTATTACTTCGACAGTTCGTACAAAGTCCTGCTGGGAGCTTGTCTCGTTGTCTTCGGTAAGTTTTATTCAATTAATTTAGGGCGAGTGTAATTATGCGTAAAAACCTTATATTTTTCCGGAATAAAAACTACCCTTTGTTTTTCCGGCAACGAAGGGCAAAGTTCCATCAGTATGGGTTCAGCTTTTGAGCGTGAAGATATAATAGAGAGACACACTTTTCCATATATGTATACCAAACTATGTAGATAATATGCCCACAAATCCATTGCGCCCATTCATCGCGCAGGAACCGTACATTTTGCAGGAATAGAAAATATTGTATGTCCTTTCCCGGGACTCAAAGTACCTCCAAATTTCAGCAAAATCGGCTCAGAGATTTAGGCAAAAAGACTTTCGCATTTATAATATTAGTAAGTATGGAAGTATGGATTAGTGTGATTAGTATGGATAAGTATGGATTGAAATGATCTTACTGATATATTAGTTATACTACACGACGTCACGGCGATGCGACGCGGACGCGTCTCGACGCGGCGCGGCGTCTGTCGTGTTGTTATGATGGACGACATGACGTGTCAAAATAATAAATATATGCCCCACTAATTAGATAATTGATGGCAGGTGTGTTCGGGGTGCTGCTCAACGGTTGGCTGTTTGCCACGTTCGTCCACAGTCACCTACTTGTGTTTAAAAGTCACGTACTCGTACTCAATCTATGCTCGGCTTCGTTTGGCCGGAATTTACTTGGGTTTCCATTCGCTGGATCATCCGCAATAGCTAAAAGGTAAACAAAGTACACCATTCTCTATATTTTCTAAATGAACCATTGAAATTATTTAAATAGGACAAAAGTGTAGTTACATTTTATATTTACACAATAAATTCTATGTTGGTCTTTTGAAACTAATTACAATTATGGTTATTATTATTCATGCTACTTCGTTTAATCTATTATTTAAATTACAGATGGCTGTTTGGTCCAACTTCTTGTCAACTTTACGCATTTTTGCATCAGTTTTTCGCCGTTTTTCAAATAACTGCTCTATTTTGTATCGTCTTAGAGAGATATCTTTTAGCGAAGTTCTACAAACTTGGTATGTTTATTTATATAAATTTTTCACTTTTTTAACCTTTCGTTAGATCTATACAAGAGCTACTTTTTTTTAAATACGAGCTTTTGCCCGCGGCTTTGCTCGCGTTAAGAAGTATTATTACATACAAACTTTCATCCCCTATTTGAACCCCTTGGGGTGGGAATTTATCGAAATCATTTCTTAGCGGATGCCTACATCATAACATCTACCTGCATGCCAAATTTCAGCCCGATCCGTCCAGTGGTTTGGGCTGTGCGTTGATAGATCACCATGTCAGTCAGTCACCTTTGAGTTTTATATATATAGATTATGTACCGCCGGTTTTTTAAAATAGCAAAAATGTAATTTTGTAGCGTGTGTTTTATTTAATAGAGCGCTTATTACGTTTAACCCTTCGATCGTGGAAAAACGTTGTTTAAATTAACTACGGTTATAATTTAAACAACTTTTTTTTAAAAGAAACGGCCATCTTTTTAACACTCTATTATTATCTTGAACTTCTTGGCATTTCCAACGTAAACAAAATATAAAAGCATTACTTACTTACATTTTATTTTGTTCCTTCCGTTGTTTATGACAGTCTTTCTGTTTTATGGGAAATATAAATATGGAAAATGGAAAATATACTAGGCCTGCTTTTCTTTGTCTGGCACATCGGGAAAGTCACATAGCAGACAAAAGCAGCTAATATTAAAGAGTTTAAAGATGCTGATTAATTATGCATTTAACTATTGCTTAAAATAAGCAAAAGTACTAAACTACTTCATTTTTTCTGCAATAATTTATTTTTTTCTTTCAGAAAGATGTCTATATTTTAAATATTATTGGACTCTCCTCGGAGTATGTTGGGTGAATTCGGTGGTGTTCTCTGCTCCTCCCCTGTTCGGATACGGAGTATACTCCTGTGACTCCACGGGAACATCCTGCACCCTGTTGTGGCCGTCACTCGACTCTGGTGCCAAACAATTAGGATTTTCTGTGCCATACGTTATAGTTTGTGGACTCATACCTGTTGTTGGAATGTAAGCTGTTCCTTAATTACTTCATTGCTTTGATAATTTTAGTTATATTTTTTATATGCTGTCTTCATATAATTCAGGATGTTTTGTGTCTCCAGATTTTATTACATGGGAAAAGCTGTTCGTTTGGAGAAAATTTACTATCGTGGTCCACATCTAAAAGATGAGAGTCGATTTACAAAGGTATAGTTAAATGTAGAATTTTCGTTTTTCAATTACTTACATATTATAATTATTAACATCCAGTTATCATCCTAAAGTGTCTGACCAAAGGTTTTCCCACTTTCCTTCCCTAGGTCACGTTTCGTGATACCTATAGTGCCTATATTGTGTATAAAATATTATAATAGAATATTATGTTATTATATTATAATATAATACTGGGCGGGTCATACTAGCCGCATGCATCCGGACCGTTGGGCAAAGGTCACCACAGAGTGGGTACCAATAGACGGACGACGCCGCCGCGCCGTGGACGGCCTCCAAAAAGATGGCGAGATGAACTGGATGCCTACAAGCCAGGCTGGCCTGCGGTGGCTTTGGAGCGAGACAGATAGAAGACCTTGGGGAGGCCTTTGCCCAGTAGTGGGATAGTATAGGCTCATAAAAAATATATTATGTTTAATAATAGCCATGTACTTTGGTTTTCAGACTGTCCACGCTTTAACCGTGATCACTCTAGCACTATGGATACCTGCTGGCGTATTGGCTGGATGGCAGTGGCTCCCAGTACTTCTTTATGGCTATCGACCACACGTACCACAGGTGTTAGCCATCGTCGCTCCTATTTCAGCTGAGGTAAGAGCTTAAAACTTTTTATTTATGAAAATCGTCAATGATAAAAAATAAGCCTTTGTTCTGGTATAAAATGTGTAAGTGTACCTATTAAGTATACAGTTATTGTAATGTGTATTGTACAAAAATATAATATTATCTGCCCTCTGATACCCGTAACATAAGTTCAACTTAGCACAAGATTATGGTCCAAACTTGACGGGTCCACGAGATTATGGTCGTATGTTATGGTTATGATCGTAGTTTGGACCATAGATTGACGTGAAAATTATAATATAACATACGTTATAATGAGGTAAAAATATAATTTAAATATATTTCAGGCGGCGACCAGCGTCCCAGTTCTCTGCTATCTAGTGGGAGATGACAGACTGCGAGCGGCGTTGATAGGTCGCATGCAGAAACAATATGCGTTACTGCATCCAAAATATGCCAGAAAATATCAACGAGACATGAACTAGATGAGACAAAGTGATGTCTGGTGAAAAGTGCGTCGATGCAATGATGTCGATGGTTATTAGATTCAACAGCAGCTGAAGGAATAGTTTTTGAATGCCATTAATTGTTGCGCCCGAGAAAGAGTTTTGCTTGTGGAGTTTGGTTCTTCATTAAAGGATTCAAGCATAATATATCTCTTTTTTTTGTTCTAAGCTCCTTTCACTTGTTTATATCTTTGACAAATTTTATAGTGTCGCTGTCTATCATGGTGTAGCATGGCTTATTTGTAGACACAAGTTCTCATACATTGTGCGTCGTTAAAATAGTGTTTTACAATACCAATTTTTATCCTATTATATAAATTAAAGGGAAGAGTAATATTTTTTACGATTAATTTAGAATTTGGACTTTTTAAGTAAGGATGTTATATTTTACTGCTTATACGTTCATATGTAATCCTTCGAGAACAAGCTTTTGTTTACAGGCAGCATACGTCCTGTAACGTTATACGAGGAGCTGGAGCGTGAAGGAACCTGTGCCACTACTGACATGGAATATGTCGAGACTTAGTTCATTACTAGTTAATGATCAGTAAACAGGTTTTACAAATAAATCGATTAAGCATTAAGTATGAATGACTGCTTTTGGAGCGAAGTTTTCGATAGTGATTCAAGTAGAATAATTCTAGAAAATGGCAATGCTATTATTGGTGAGTTTCTATCTCCTGTATCATCGTCAGACTTTTAAAAAATAAGTAAAATGTATTAACATTTTAGAGTTTATGAAAACTATTTGCAATAAATTGTTAACAATTTTCAGCCTCGATTTCATCATTTTTGAGTGTTTGGGTTACGGCTACTATTTTCTTCAGTAATTTAAAAGCGGATTTGAGCTATCGTAACCTCGGATTTTTTACATCAGCGTCATTTCAGAGGTCTACCGTTCACGTCTTAATATATTTGCTGCTGCCTCAATATAAGGATGGGTATGAACATTCCAATTCAAAGAATGTTAAAATTAAAATTTTAATATCTTGATAATATTTTGTACTTAATCAATATTCTAGATATACCCAAAACATTCCATGTAATTTTCTTGGATTTTGGGAGTCATTCCTGTCGGTTTACGAGGTAGAGTGTCTCACTCATGTCTGTATAGAGCGCTATGTCGTAGCCAAGTATATTGTTAATGGTAAGTTGTTTTAGTCATTACTCATTTCTTACTTAGTTTAAGTTATTTAAGAATAATATAATGAATTAAAAAATATTTAGACTCTATTTTTGAAATATTTTTATTAGACTTAGGGAATAGGAACATTATCTCTAGAAGGAACCTTGCAGTAAATCTTAAAATTATTGTCACAGAATTGAAACATCAACATCTTTCAGAAGATCACCATCTTTTAAAAATAAAGAAGATGATGCAATGTCTATGTAATCTAATACCATATTTGTTTTTAGGATGGGAAATACAAAGGAACCACTACGGCCTGTATCAATTTCTGTGCGTGATGTTTGCTGCGGCATACTCAACACCTCCCCTGCTGGGAATAGGCAAATTCGCTTTGGACTTCTCCTGCAACAATTGTATTTTGGATATGGTCCTCTCGGAGACATGGGACAGATACGTAGTGGTTATTATTTATTTACTCCGGAGTGTAAAATCTACGGGATTTATGTGAGTAACTCTAGATAGTTAAGAATAAGAATTACAATTTGTCTTTAAAAGAAATATACCTAATGATTTTAGACCTTAGATTAAATATAAGACAAAAAACCGGCCAAGTGCGAGTCGGACTCGCGCACGAAGGGTTCCGTACAATTATAGAGCAAAATTAGACCAAAAAATGTGTTTTTTGTATGGGAGCTCCCTTTAATTTTATATTTTATTTTAATAATATTATTAAATATTAAAATACACGTATATTCTAAGGAATTTAAGAAAAATTCAAGCACCTACCTGTTGCCATTATTGATATAGAGCAAAAAGGCCAAAAAAATCACGTTTGTTGTATGGGAACCCCCCTTAAATATTAATTTTATTTTGTTTTTAGTACTTGTTATAGCGGCAACAGATATACATAATCTGTGAAAACTTAAACCCTCTAGCTATTACCGTTCTTGAGTTACAGCCTGGAGACAGACAGACAGACAGACGGACGGACAGACGGACAGACGGACAGACGGACAGACGGACAGACGGACAGACAACGAAGTCTTAGTAATAGGGTCCCGTTTTTACCCTTTGGGTACGGAACCCAAAAAAGTAAAAGGGGCACGAGCACGAGGCAAATCTCAAAAAGGCATAAGTTATATTTTATGAACGCCCTTTAAATATCCTTTATAAGTTATAGCGAATCTCAATATAATTGTTTTTCAGGATCATGATGTTGATTTGGGCACATCAACGAGAGGCTAGATTTAATAGTACCAAAAATTATGCAAGCGTCTCTAAGTTTACTAAGGTACAATTCTCACTTTTTTCTGTTTATAATAATTTTCTCAATACTTAATAATAATACTTAATACTTATTAAATATTTTTTTTGCAGAATATCATCAAAATTACCATTTTAAACCTTTCTCTGTGGCTCCCTATAACGGTAATAAGAGGATGGGTGATATTTTCGTCTTTGAGTTACAATCAGCTCCGGTCGGTGCCGACTTCCTTTTGGGTACTGTGGGCCATGTGGACGCAGTCGGTTCGTATTCTTTACGAACTTTAAAAGTTAAAGCAAAAGCTTATTTAGTTATAATATTGTTATTTTATTCAAATTGTGATACAAAAAATAGCAATATATTGTTTTTAGGTCTCGCCTGCATTGACGGCTCTCACAATGTTGTATTTGGACGACACGCTGCGCTATAAAATTAAAACCATATTTCCCTCCAGCGACAGTCAAACAGAAAGAAAAAAAGATTAATACTTAGTGTCTATTTTTTTCAAAAAGTATAATATTTTTGTAACTTTGTTATTAAATAGATGATTGTTTATACCTCCGCTATTTCGAGCTACTTAATGTAGGATAAAAACTGGATAATATGATCAGCTTTATGTTATTTGTTTAAATATTATAATATTTTAAAATGAAATTCCGTGTTTTGTGTATATTATTTTTATGTACAATTTATTATAGATAATATTATTCGATCACATTCACTTAATGACAAAATAATACGTAATATTTTTAGTCTTATATCGCATACGACAACTTCATTTACACATAAACATTAAACGTATTATACAAAACATACAATAACAAAAAATTGACCTAAGATAACATTTTATTGCTTTTGTATGCTATATTTTAACATCTATAATAATATTATAAGTATAAAGTATTGCACTTCTTCCGTAGCACTTGCTACGCGCTACGAAAATGCTACGAAGTATAAAATAAATCTTAATAAACATAATATTTTTACATCGTCAATCGTCATCAAAAAATCAATACAATATTATTAATATTATATTAAAATGATATGCATAGTAAAATTAGTTAGGAGGTTTCTTGTGAAAGAGTCAAGTCTAAATAATATTATTGTAAAATGTATACGGTATTTAGATGTAGGTATTGATTGTTATTGAGAACAAAATAAGAATTCGAAACATCCTTAGTAATTTACGTTCGATTTAAAAACACGTAAATTTTATTATTTCAGAAAATAAGAGAACTTTTCTTAATTTTCTAAATTTCAAAACGTGAATTTCATTATACCACTTAGGCATTAAAATAGTTTGATAAAGCAATGCCGTCATATTGTCTGAATATTCGACGGAAGAATTTTTGGTGAAGTTTCGTGACTTTAAGGGTGGGAAACAACAAACTAGCTTTTGATACAAAAGGTCTGATTTTGGACCTCAATTCCTGTCTAAGTCTTGGTCCACGTTAAGGCTATATACAACTTACACGATATTCAGATACCCTCTAGTAGATACTACGGTAGTAAATGTAAAATGTAAAAAATTGTAAAAAGTCCAAGTTGTGTGAAAGACAAAAATGTTGCTTTTTTGGCATGGCACAATAGAAGTTACTAGTTATTTGGTACTTAAATTATTGTACTTATATACATAAGATTGTATACTTATCTATTCGCTTAGTTTGGTTAAATATAATAAATTATTATTTATTATACATGGGCTACAGAAAGTTAAAGCGATTTGGTGAACATTTTGTTATAACTGGTGCTACTTTCTGTTACCGTGTAGGTGTTTGGATTATCATTATTTTTGATTGGATTCCTACTACCTACTGTGCAAGATACAGACTACGTTTAACGTAACGTACAAGACAATTTACAAAGAAATAGAGCCTCGAAATAAAATTTGACAATGTTACTGCTTGCGGCAAGATAATATTTGGACTTTTGTACGAAATGGTTTGACCTTCTAAGAATAATTATTATGATAATATTTCTCAATATATACACAAAGTTTTTCTTAAAATATAGTAAAATTATATTATCATTATTATGCTTTGAACATAATCTCCCTTTTCGTGAACTATAACAACTATTTACACCATACATTGGAATGACTTTAATGACACTCACATTTAACTTAAAACTATTTTATGAATATTTATTAATTATTATTCATATGAACTGTATACAACATTCACTCATTACTGTAAGTGTCCTCAGTGGAGTATTTTGAAGAAGGCGTAGAGGGGCTATTGAGCACGATAATGGGTGGGTGCTTCGCCCCCCTGGAGTTTTCCTGCTAAATCTGTTCTAGCACCGTATCCTGCATCCACCTCTGGCGATTGTTGCGTTTCTCTAAGACGGGTATGAGGAACAGGATCACTCCGCTCAGGGAAATCGTCCCACCCGCGACGAAGAATCCGGGTGAATACGACTGCAGAGTATCGTATAGCCAACCTGGAAACGATATGATAAAATTGATAATAATCGTATTGAACTGTTTGTATACAGATACGCTTAATCTTATCATCGGATTAGTTATGCACGCGTCCCCAGAAAATGCATCGTATTGGTGGCTTATAGAGATTATATTGTGGCTGTACGGCTTCGTGCACAATCTAAGACGTGCTTCTTGTGTGGCCTACATATCTATTTATGGATATACCAGCAGTTGCCTGCGACTTCATCCGCGTACACACAGCATAAAAATTGGAAATGTGAAAAACATTTTCCCCAAAAATTTGCTACGCGATGTTATGTAGCTTAAAGCCTTTCTCGATAAAAAAATCCATCAGCTTAATAAAGATTGAAATCGTTAGCTTTACCTGCAAATGGCGGTCCAATAAGGGACGCGATTCCTTGGAACAGTAGAAGCAGTCCGAACGCATTGGTCAGCTTCTCAATGCCGAGGAGGTCTACCAGCACCACGGAGGTGAGGCCGACGTAGGCGCCGATCGTGAACCCGAATACGGCGGCATACATCGCCAAACCCCAAAACTCCCAGCATGCCATCGCCATCGCCGTACCTGAAATACACAATTATCATTCATGTTATAACTTATAACGTAGTCTTTTAATTGTTCAGTTAAAAAGAAGAGTACCAGTTTAAAACGGTAGTTTTAAATGAGAATTTTTCAGTACCTATAGACTATACTCTTAAGAAATATTATATTTAATATAATGTTATGGCTTATACTTTATAATGTACTTACTTATTCCTGCAATTGTAAGGCACACGTTGTACGCCAGCAACCGGTTGACCCAAGGCTTGTCGCTGATGTACCCCAAGACTATTCTGCCGACTAAATTGGCAGCCCCTATGATAGATATTAAATATTCTGGATTTTCGACTCCCAATTTTTTGCTCATGTCCACAGTGTAAACGTACGGTATATAAAATCCTATGCTCGTTAAAAAGTTAGATAAACAAAATAGGACGAATATTGGATCTACTAGTAGGGATATGTCCAGCATTTCCGACAACGCAGCTTTAAATTCTTCCGAGCACGGGAGCCATCCGCAGTTCTGTTTGCGCTCCTCAGTTTTCACCGAAATTTGTATTCTCTCGGGCGACGCTCCCCGGTACCTCGCCAGGCTCGTCATACTTCCTTGATACAGGACATCCGGCCTCTGCATTATTCCACTTCCCTGGCGAGATTGAGCCAAGCTTCTCTGTTCCTGTGAGTCATTGAGTACGGGCTGCGATAACGTCAATCTGGAGACGTCCTCGTCCACTTTCCCGTTGGCCCGGGCGACGTGCTCGGAGCTTTGGGACCTTTGCAGCGGAGATTTTGGTGTTTTCGGCAGCATCGGCTCGGTCACTGGGCTCTGCACTCGCTCCGGTACCGGTCGAAACATGATCCCCAGGGGAACGCAGTTCAATATGAATGCGCCGATCAAGGCCATGGCACCGCGCCATCCGAAGTTGGATATCAGAGCTGACGTGATCGGAGGAAATAGGAAGGTCCCTAGGCCGGACCCGCAAACGGCAATACCTGAAATAAGTAATGTGTAAAATGTACTGTATATTTTGACATATTATAGAAACAGATTGAAGATAATATTTTATGTGCAATTTGTAAATAATATTTTGGTGGAATCATATTGTAATAATCCAACCCTCATTTTACAATTTTATTACTAAAAGAACAATGAACATACACAGTACAAACCTGTAGCGAGGCTTCTGTAGCGTTCGAACCAAACTGTGACGCTGACGATAGCTGGTAAGTATATGAGGCCGAAGCCGAAGCCGGCGCCGACGCCGATGGTGAATATGAGTGTGGTGACGTTGTTGGCGAAGGCGGAGAGCACCACGCAGGCGGAGGAGAGCAGGGCGCCGGCCACCGTCACCTTCCGACATCCCCAGCGGTTTACGAACGAGCTGGATAATGGACCTGTAAAGAATATGTAGGTATTGGTTCGTAAGAAGATCTACAAAGTGTTGTTTTTAAATGAGGTATATGTGTTGCTATTACATACTAATAAATCGGACCACGTTGTTCATACAAACGTTATTGGTATAGGTACATACAGTGCTTTGTCTTTGTAGAGTGACTTCTCTATCGCATCAACGAGGAGTATTCACAAAACAATGACAATAATCGGTAAAGTGTCTATTTGCATTTTGAAAATGTTTAAAATCGATAACTGAGGCCTTGACGAAAATAATATGACAAAAAATATAAACAGACGAACATATAACCTCCTCCTTTTTGGAAGTCGGTTAATGAGATATAACTTGCCTGAACTTAGCGTGACGCCGACCATAATGGATACGATCCATGCCGTCTTGCCTTTGCCTTCATTAAAATAGGTCAGGAACTCCGAATAGAACACCCCGAACGAGTAGGTCATTCCGTCAGCTGGAAAGGATAAATTATCAGTTAATATTAATGATGATATGAAAGCTTCCCAGAGTTTTTGCTGCGTAAGTTGTAAATATATTATAAAATATACCTAAAGCCTGAATAAAATACCGAGAAATTAAATCCTTAATACCATTGGAGTAGGGATTACTATTGGAAACAAGTGAACTTGTACATAAAATTGTCTACAGCTAGGTACGTAACGTGATTAAACAAACCTAACCTTTCATATTTTATGCGTGTTCCAACATTTAGGGCGAACTTGCCACGACGACCTAATATTTAGGTCTCTATTTATATTTAGCCTTCCCGCAGCCTTCTATATTCCCTTGAGTTTTGTAAACTAAAACACAACCGCAAATATAACTGCTTCATTAAAATATTTAAGTAACTTTATTGTCATAAAATATTATATGAAGTGTGCTTTTGAATGCATGCACTAATTGAAGTATTATATATATTTCATTGAACGCTATGTCATACATTATTTATAAATTTATCACATTTTAGTTAGAGAGACATCATTATTATAAAATATATACTGCAATTTTCCATAACTATTTCCCTTCAAAAAAAGTTTCATGCTGTTGCTCGAGTATTGTGAGTTGTTTATCAGTGGGGCTTTCTAAAGTAGGTTAACATGATAGAGACGTTACATCAAACGTGTCGAAGTGACATGTCCCACGTGGGACAATAGCGTGGGTTTCCATTGGACAAAGGCACGCGTCCGAAGAATCCCCGCTGGCAACTGCACCTCCTATAAATAGGAACTCATCTATGCTTTTATCACATTGATTAATAGACTTGATTTATTGATATCGATTTGATCTTAATTGGTCATTATTTAGAAAAATGAATGTTTATTACTCGTACGTACTAATCAACATGGGTTATGTTGGACTGCATTTTTAACCGACTTCAAAAAAAGGAGGTCATCAATTCGACGCGTATGTACTATGTATGTAATATTTCCAAAACTGCCCAATTTTCGTATACATAATATGTTAGTCTATATCAGCGTCTGAACACATGTGCCAAATTTCAAGTGTATGTATGTATATTGTATATAATTAAAATTATCTAAGTATGTATCTACCTATAAGTACATTTAAAATTACAAGTCCTGACTGACTGACTCATTCATCATCGCAGAGCAAAAACTGTTAAAGTTACAGCCACGAAATTTTGTGAACAGGGTTGTTTTATTAAGTAGACACCCACTAAGAAAGGAATTTTGGAAATTTCAACCCGAAGGGGGTGAAATAGGGGTTGAAAGTTTGTATGAAAGTCCGTCATTTCTTAGGTTAGAAACATGAAACTTTATTTTTGGGTTATTGAATAAAAATAAATGAACAGGTATTTAAGTGTTTTTGGAAATTCTACCCCCAGGGGGGTGAAATTGGGTTTGAACGTTTGAATGAAAGTCCGTCATTTCTTAAGTTAGAAACATGAAACTTTACTTTTGGGTTACTGAATAAAAATAAATGAATACGTATTTAAGCGTTTTTGGAAAATCTACCCCCAAGGGGGTGAAATTGGAGTTGAAATTTTGAATGAAAGTCCGTCATTTCTTGAGTTAGAAACATGAAACTTTATTTTTGGGCGACTGATAAAAATGAATGGATATAATATTATATTTAGGCGTTTTTGGAAATTCTACCCCCAAGAGGGTGAATTGGGGTTGACAGTTTACAAACTTTGTCAATTTTAAACCGATCGGGCTGAGACTGTGTATGCATAAAGATACTATGACGTAAGCATCCCTTCAGAAAGGAATTTAATAAATTCCACCCCTAAGGGGATGAAATAGGGGATGAAAGTTTTTAGAAATTTTCTTAGACTTTCGACTGATTGAACTGAAATTATTAAAGATTTTAGCTTCTATGATGAAGGCATTCGCTTTAATAGGATTTGGGTTACTGAATAAAATCGTAGCAAAGTTAATTCTGTACATTGAATATTTTTGAAAAATAATATTAATTGGGAAGTGATCTAACTATGCTAACGCGGAGGAAGTCGCGGGCAACAGCTAGTGTATTATATTATGTAACTATGTATTGTATGTTTTTATGTTTGTGTTTGCATATCTCTGGAACTACCACTATGATTTCAGTAGTTCTTTTTTGTTATACTAGGTATTATTCATCATAGGGAATAGTGCAAGTTTCATCAAAATCGGTTCAGTGGTTTAGGAGATAGAGACTTTTTATTCCTAATTATGTACATTTTTGAAGTCGGTTTTATCTTTTTAAAATACAGTTATTTACTTCTCAAATAAGTAATAGTTAAAAATACTAAAAACACGCTTTTTATATAAAGGGTTACAAACAAACATACAAACATACAAATTGAAAAATGGAATAATTATATCAAATTAGTGTATTGTCATCGGTCCTCGATAAATCTACAAAGTTTGAACGAAATCTGGCCGTTTAAAGACTGTGGGTCAAAATCGCGCCCAAAGAAGTCGGTTACAAACATGTTACAAACAAATATACAGGTGAAGCTAATAAAATAATAGTGTCGGATAGAGGCGGATATATGAATTTCCCATTATTATAATTATGTGATAATTATTATGTGATTATTATTTACTAATTTAGAGTTAATAATATAATCGATACTTTATCGAAACGTGCACAATTAAAATCACGTTTTTATGACGAAAAATTAGAATTGCTAGGGGCCACAGATTAGATACCGTAGGCGATATGGCTGTGAGTAATTTATTGTAATTACAGTTGTATAAGTTAATGAGATACAGATTTATAGATTGTGTAGATAAAATTGATTACGATTCTTACAAAGATATAACATGAAAATAGGATAAATTAAGCCTCTATGTTTTTTCAGGGTCAGAAAATGAGAGTAATATTATGTAGTTCTTCTAGATAGACCCAACGTCTATGAGAGTAGGAAATACATTAGTGTATTTTGTAACCGATAATAGGTATTGGACGATCTGCGTGTATCGTCCAATAGTATCGTCTCATTGCACGAAGCTTCGGACGATAGACGCAGATGCGGCCGGGCCGTTTGAATAGTCTGCACCCTTAGGATATAGCCAATTTTATGAATCTGTGTAAAATGTATTAATAAAATTATTATTAACATTAGTTAAAGTTGTTAATTATTACAATACAAGAATGAGTACATTTCGAGTTTGGGACATCTCATTCATATTTTATTTTTAAATGTAATTTATTATCTACTATTCATTCCTATTTATAATTATATCTTCAAATGCCAAGATATAAATATAACATCGATCGATGTTTTAAATGGCTCTTCTTGTATAACTATTATTCATATAAAACATTGGTTGTCAACCGGAATAGTTTTAATCTTACTGAAAATGTTTATCAAGTAATCAAATCAAGCACACAATCATTTACAACATCAGCGATATTCTTATCACTGTCTTCATCAGATAAGGATATTCGACTAGGTAACAAAGTTCTGAAGGATCTAATGTACCACCACCAGTACCTACCTACTACTAGCTAAAAGCCGACATTTCTGAGGGCTAATAAATATTTGAATTTGAACATACACGTTACACACACAGGCGTGATAGTTTTCCGTAATGTGTACCACAAAAGTGCTCTGGTTGTGGGATTACTTGTCAATTTTTTTGCCAAAATTACCTATTTCTTATCTATAAATTTACTTAAAATTACGCTTTTAAAATATAATTTATGTAAGCATGAATGTAGAAAAAAAGGCGGACGGAGTCTTAATTACTATACACAGAATTCTGTATCCTCAGAGTCGGCTAGTGTACATTGTACACGGTCCGCATGCACACATTTTTACGTTAGTCCATACCATTTGACAAGCGTAAGAATGTGTGCGTGGCTGACTCTGAAGACAGAGTTCTGTGTATAATAAGACTCCGTCCGCCTTTTTTAGGGTTCCGTACCCAAAGGGTAAAAACGGGACCCTATTAGTAAGACTTCGATGTCTGTTCGTATGTCCGTCTGTCTGTCTCCAGGCTGTAACTCAAGAACGGTAATAGCTAGAGAATTGAAATTTTCACAGATTGTGTATATGATATATCTGTTGCCGCTACAAAAATAAATACTAAAAATAAAATAAATCACGTTTGATCAAACGTGACTTTTTAAGCCTTTTTTGCTCTTAGATATCAATGGCAACAGGTAGGTACTTGAATTTTTCACAAAATCCTTACTTATACTTGTACTTTAATATTTAATAATAACATTAAAATAAAATAAAAAAAGCGGCCAAGTGCGAGTTGGACTCGGGTTCCGCAGCAGCAATAAGGTTTATTTTTATGAAATTAAAAGGTTTTTGATTTATTTTTATATTTCAGTCGATTTAATGAAATTTAGATTAAGGTTTACCATTTATGACGTATAAAAAAAACTACTGGCTAGATCTCGTTCAAACCAATTTTCGTTGGTAGTTTTTATAGTAATCTACATCATATATTTATTTTAGAATTATCATGCCCCTACTTTAGAAATTAGAGGGGGGAGGACACACATTTTACCACTTTGGGAGAGTCTCTCTCGCAAACTATTCAGATTAGAAAAAAATGATATGAGAAACCTCAATATGATTTTTGGAGACTTATCCATAGATACCCCACAAGCATAGGTTAGATGAAAAAAAAATTTTTGTTTCAGTTGTATCTATGGGGACCCCTAAAATTTTTAATAATTTTCCATTTTTGCATCAAAATCTTAATGCGGTTCACAGACTACATCGACTTACCAAGTTTCAATAGTATAGCCCTGATAGTTTCGGAGAAAAGTGGCTGTGACATATGGACGGACAGACAGACAGACAGACAGACAGACAGACATGACGAATCCACAAGGGTTCCGATTTTTGCCATTTTGGCTACGGAACCCTAAAAATTAAGATGGGGACCCACCCATACAAAAAATACAATTTTTGGTCTAATTTTGCTCTATAATGGTACGGAACCCTTCGTGCGCGAGTCCAACTCGCACTTGGCCGATTTTTTCTACGTTCATGTATTGTAAGTATAATTGAAGTGAAAACTTCTTTAGCGGCGTTGAGCACTATTGTGGGATGGTTAAAAACTGTGAAACTCGCGTCAGGTGTGCTGATCGAAAAACCGTAAGACGGTTGGAGACTGTAGTGTTGTAACATCGAAATCGATTAATCGAACAATCGATTGTTTTTTTTCGATTGTCGATATTTTTTAATCGATTGTAAGGGTTTCGATTAATTAAAAAAAACATTTTTTTAAATATATTTTCATAAAAAATGGGTTAATAATCAAGTTTTCACTTCTGCCGGCACTCCCGGAGTGGAACCCGTCGTTTTTTTAATAAGAGTGGGTTGCACCAACTTACTTTAACTATAACTTTAACTTTAACCATAACAAAAAGTCAAATGAACTGTCAAATCCCTAGCAAAAGTAAATTATTATGGATGCCATATTTGACGATAACCTTAACCTTAACTTTACTTAACTGCGCTTCTGGTGAAACCCACCATTAGAGGGAAACCATAATAAAATTTAAATCAAAATGAGACATGGGAATTTTTATTTGAAGTTTGTTATATGCTGTTAATTTATATTGCGATAACTGGTGATAACTCATTATCTACCACAATTACTATGCTTACACAACAGATAGAGAATGTTTGTAAAAGGAAAAAATTATGTACTACACACTTATTATATGTCTATTTTGACAAACAAGCGTTTACTCATTGTACAAGCATAATAAATAATCGGCCAAGTGCGAGTCGGACTCGCGCACGAAGGGTTCCGTACCGTTATAGAGCAAAAATAGGCTAAAAATTTTATTTTTTTGTATGGGAGCCCCCCTTATTTTTTATTTTATTTAAATATTATTATTAATCATTAAAGTACAATTATATTTAAGGCCTTTGTGAAAGTTTCCAGTGCTTACCTCTTATCATTATTGATTACGAGCAAAAAAGGCCAAAAAAATCACGTTTGTTGTATGGGAGCCCCACTTAAATATTAATTTTATTTTTATTTTAGTATTTGTTGTTATAGCGGCACCGGCAATACACAATCTGTGAAAATTTTAAAACTCTAGCTATAGCGGTTCTTGAGTTACAGCCTCAAGACATACAGACAGACAGACAGACGGACAGACATCGAAGTCTTAGTAATAGGGTCCTGTTTTTACCCTTTGGGTGCGGAACCCTAAAAATATTTTAAGAATTTTCTGCTTATTTGTAGAGCCATTGGAAAACTCTTCAAATGGACTAATATTTTCGATGTTATTAAATTTTATTTGAGTGAAAAATTCTGTATGCCGTATGGATTGTGGTGCCAGCCACCGGTTGCTACTTGATTTTACTTTGCTAATCACGGGAACTTTCTGTTAATAATTCTGAAAAACATTGTTAAGTAGGTACCCAGTGATCACTCAATTTCAATTAATGTAATAGCTATTAAACTCTGTTTATTTAATAATATTTTACTTAGTAAAATATTTATGTACTTAGTAGCTTCTTAAAAACAATTTCCTTTGTACACGTAATAAATAACAAAAAAGCTAAGGTAAGGAAAATCTATGACAGCATTGACAGCTTATCGTACATCTATTTATAGTTCGTAAGCATGATATCTCTGAGCAAAGTATAAAAACCTAGCTATAATTTAATCCCAGTGTAATAGTAAGAACTAAGAAGTGTGTTATTTGGCGGTGTTGAGTCAATTTACCGGAATGAACTGTCAGAATCTAGTTAAAATAGAGCAGAGCAATCTACGACGATAACGCTCATTATTGAGTTATTCTGGAAGGACGGGACGTCATAATAAATCCGTTCCGGGTAATAGTCAGGGATTTCCCCGGGGAACGATCATAAAAACTGTTTCTGGCCGTTCGGTAAATGATAAGGCAGTTACATAGTGTAGGAACTGGGGTTCAAATAATATTAAACTCGATTCCACCAATTTATTATTGTGGCAACATAACTTTTCCATTTATTTGTACATCACAATAATAAATGATAAATAGTGTTTGATCCTATACATTATATCTCAAATAATAGTTGACAGGTACTCTCGGTAGGGCCATAATCCGGATTAGCTTTATTGAAAAGGCGTGAAAGTTAACAAGAGTCAGATTATACGGGCTTACATGGATCTCGGTAAACCCATATGAAGCGTGCTTCGTTTTTCTTGCAATTTATTTACTGAGGCAGTAAACGTACCTATGTTACGGAATTTTATGTCTCAGGTTTTTTATGTTTGTGCAATGAGATACAATATTTTCTCGATTGTCACCGTAAATATGTATATTATGCACATGATATATTATAATATATTTCAATGCATTTTATAGTTTATTTAAAAGCTTTATTAAAATAGCTTTTTAATCTAGCCTCTATAAATAATAATATTACGAGCAAGGTAAACGTCGCGTCGTATCACTTTTCTCCTGATATATAAGCTTTCCCTGGAGTTGCACAAAATTTTCAATACTAAAATTAGCCAAATCGGTTCAGCCGTTCTCAGGTTTTAGCGAGACAAACAAATTAAAATAATTTTTATTATTTATTAGCTGTCTCGGTGAACTTCGTGTCACTTCAAAACCTTCCCTGGACTTCTACGAATATTTTAAGACTATAAAATCAGCCCAATCCGTTCAGTCGTTTTCGAGTTTTAGCGCGACTAACACATTTGAAAATCTATTTTTATCTTTAAGATAAGAAGATATAGACAATCATAAAGGTAGTACCTACAGGTAGTACTTACTAGTCTGATAGGACCGAACTGTCTTCGAAATACTTAGGAACTAGAAACTCTTATTCATACATTAAAGGGCCTGTTTCACCACTTCATGATAAAGTGCCGAATAGGCTATTCACAAATTTTTTGACAAATTCTCAATACTCGATCTGTCAAGTTAATTGGTGGGTGGATTCGGCATTTATCAGGAAGTGGTAAAACATGCTCATTGCTCTTACTCGAGCGTATTGAAATGTTGGTCTATGAGACATTAAGGCCTTTGTAAAAACCACAGAATACTGCCCATGCGTGCTAAACTCTGTACGAGTATTAAGCAAGTTTGAAACCGCCATCGTCTATGCGGGTAGGTGCGAACTGTGGAATTAAGGAGGAGTAACAAACGCTTCTAAGCTTCAATATTACATCATTTTAGATTATATTTTTAACCGACTTCCAAAAAGGAGGAGGTTATATGTTCGGCTGTGGATATTTTTTTTTTATTTTTTTTATTTTTGTACAACTTAGGTTTCATTATTGGGCAAAACACTGTAACTGTACTATAAAGTGTGGGAACCGTTGGGTATAAATGCTTAGAGTGGGTTGCACCAACTTACTTTAACTATAACTTTGACCATAAAGGCCGTCACAGACTTAGCTATAATATAATATATTAATATACCGTACTAAACACACTGAGACCAGAAATATATATTATAGCTAAGTCTGTGACGGCCTTAACAAAAAGTCAAATGAACTGTCAAATCCCTAGTAAAAGACCATTATGGACGCCATATTTGACGATAACCTTAACTTTAACTACGTTTTTGGTGCAACCCACCCCCAGTTTTGTAGCTCAGCTCTGCAATGCAGATATAGGGTGAATTGCACCAGAAGCGTAGTTAAAGTTAAGGTTATCGTGAAATATGGCGACTTTTGCTAGGGATTTGACAGTTCATTTCACATTTTGTTATGGTTAAAGTTAAGGTTATAGTTAAAGTAAGCCGGTGCAACCCACTCTTAATGTGCAAAATGTATGTCGAGTGCACGTAACCAGTTACATTAATTAGGCAGAAAACCACCGTCATATGCAATTTCGTACGAAGGACGTGTCTTATCTAGAACAATATTGTTTACAACATGTTTGAAGCAATACGCAATGAAAGCATGTGATTGATAATGTCACATTAAACGAATTTCATAAATATTTGATTTGTCGGATTATGCAAATACAGTTACATAAAACGTGAAGAACAACCGTGTAGCATGATATTTCTTCTGTCAATCTTTTTACACGTGCAGTCTATGGATCAGTTTTACGCGGCGGGCTTACAACACTCTCCGAATCCAGTACAATTACGCGCTGAGGATACTGCTGGGAAAGCCGCGGTACTGTAGTGCATCCACGATGTTTGCAGAGGCTGGAATTGATGATTTCTTTGCCATAATTCGTAAAAGAACTGCATCTACAATGGTAAGACTTAGAAATAGTACCAATAGTATCCTCAGAACGTTGGCTGGAAAAATTGACAGCCCGTTTCAAAAATACTGGACAAGTGTACACCTTAGTAGTAATAAGAAGTAGGTTAAAGTAATTTACTAACAAATACTAACACTTAAGTATTTATTATTATTGTATACCTACTAACCAAGCTACTAACAGATTTGTTGTTTGTTATTTTTTAAGTGTAATGTTAGGCTAAAATATGGGCTATTTGGCCTGAAATAAAGTCATTATTATTATTATTATATTTGTTAATTATATTTTTGGTAAACTGTAGCTTATACGCTAGAATGATTCAGTTGTTCATGTTACATGTATTGTTAGATTATGGCTTTGTCCACATTGTGCCTTTTTCTGTTCGTCAAAGGCATGCGTTATAGCGCAGTCAACAGCGAACGTGAGGCATGCTCGTGACGCGCGTTAAACACACTACACTTACACGTACACTTTTCTTTCAACGCGGGTGGATTTTGACGCATTCAATTATTGAATATGCCAAACGACAGTTGAATAAAAAGAAGATGATGAAAATTGAAGATGAAATTGCATAATGTGGTCATAAAAAGGCACAATGTGGACAAAGCCATAGCTAATAAAGGGTTTTCCGATAGGGAATTCCTTTTCCGATAGGGAATTCCTTTTCAATTTTGAATGTAGTTTGTGGACGCACTTTAAGAGCGTTAACTCCAATTTTCGATCGTAATTCTCGCCCTGGTAGACAGGCAGATTGGCCATATTATCGATTATTTTTTGGCAAATTGGAAGATATATGGACTTGGACAGCATGACAGCATGAGGTTTCAACCAAGTTTCAACAGGACGGCGCCACAAGTCACACAGCACACGTTACAATCGATTTATTGAAGAGCAAGTTTGATGAGCGTGTTATCTCAAGAAATGGACCAGTCGATTGACCGCCTCGTTCGTGCGATTTAATGCCTCTAGTTTTTTTTTCTTTGAGGCTGCGTCAAGTCTTTGGATAAGCCGACGACTTTTAAAGAGCTCAGAGCTAAAATTAAACGCGAAATAGCCGAAATTGGTGGCCGAGTCATACAAAATTGGGTTCAACGAATCAACCGCTGCAAACGTGTTGCGGTGGCCATATTCGAGCGAAATCGACTTCCATTCAAAAATGTTTTGATTGTATTAACAGAGAAGTTGATTCCTAGGCAAATGGGGGACCTGTGTATAGTTTGGTTGCGTTACGTCAAACCCAGCCGACGGATCACAATTCACAAATAACATTACCTAAATTGACACGATACGACCAAATGACGTTGGTCTGTCAACTGCCTAGGAATCAATTTCCTTGATGGTACATACTTCAACCTGATAATAAAATATTTGAATCTCAAATTTTGAAAAAAAAAACTTGTCAAGTCCTAATTATTGGAAAACCCCTTTATAATATCTAATCTATGAAAATTTTAAAACAATAGTTTTTTGTTATTACTTCTACATATATCTTTACATACTTACTATAAAACAAGTCGCTTTTTTTCCTCATGTCCCTTTGTTCCCTTTAATCTTTAAAACTACGCAAAGGGTTTTAATGATTCTTTCAGTGTTAGATAGCCCATTTATCGAGAAAGGCTATAGGCTATATGTATTTTATCACGTTAAGACTAATAGGAACGAAGAAATAGAGGAAAATGTGGAAAAAACGGGGAAAATTATTATTCAAAAGGGCTAACTTGAGCGCTCTAATCTCAGGAACTACTGGTCTGATTTAAAAAATTCTTTCAGTGTTAGATAGCCCACTTAAGATAACATTTTAAACTTTCGCGTTGCATTGTAATTAAAACTTATGAATCGGGACTTAACGCTATTACTAGAATAAGTCGCGTTAAGTCCCGATTCATAAGTTTTAATTAGATAGCCCACTTATTGAGGAAGGCAATAGGCTATATTTTATCACGCTTTTTTTTTTTTTTTTTTTTTTTTTTTATTAAATAAGGGGGCAAACGAGCAAACGGGTCACCTGATGGTAAGCAACTACCGTCGCCCATGGACACTCGCAACATCCGAAGAGCTGCAGGTGCGTTGCCGGCCTTTTAAGAGGGAATACGCTCTTTTCTTGAAGGTTTGCAGGTCATATAGGTCCGGAAATACTGCTGGTGACAGTTCGTTCCAGAGTTTTACAGTGCGCGGCAGAAAGTTACGCGAAAATCGCACTGTGGAAGACTGCCACTCATCAAGGTGATGAGGATGGTATGTTTTTCGCGTGGGACGATGGCGAAAAGTTGCAGGTGGTATGATTCCGAACAATTCCTCAGAGCACTCCCCGTAATACAACCGATAGAGGATGCAGAGTGAAGCTACATCTCGGCGTAATTCCAAGGGGTCCAAGCTGTTCGAAACACTATGGCAGTCAACAATTAACGCTAAGACAAATAGGAGAATGTGGGAAAAAACGGGGGAAATTATTTAAAGGGCTTATATCGCGAACTACTGGATAAATTTTTATTTTATTTGGCACAGATAAAAGGTAGACCACGTGAAGGATCATAGGCTATCGATTTAAATATTTTTTCAGGAAATTTTTCGAAGCAACCAATTATACAGGGTGTAACAAAACTAAGTGATAAGGCTTTAGGGTGTGTATATATATGTGTTCCTGGTAGAGAGCTCACTGTGAAAGTAGCAGCACTGAAAGACCTTTTTTTTATTTTTGTATGGCGCCTGAGCGTCACGAGTTTTCCCATACCAAAGTGAAAAAAAAAATTGGTCTTTCAGTGCTTTCACAATGAACTCTAACAGGAACACATACGCACCCTAAAATATTATCACTTAGTTTTGTTACACCCTGTATAATGGGTTGCTTCGATAAATTTCCTTTAAAGTTTTGGAAAGCTCTTTTGTCCGTTCTAACTTCTACTCTATGTAGAACCTGGTCTAACTTTTATTATTTTAATGAGAATTTTGTGCCGTATCGACCACCATTACAAATATCGTTAGAGGTTTAGAGGATACCTGTACCTGTCCCTAGTCCTCCATAGCCTTGTATGGAGGACAGGGCCAGGACAGGGCCTGAGCCGTGATTAAACGAGGAACGACATTCCCAAAGTTTCAGTCACAAATGAAAATATAATGAAAAATGAGCGTACTCACTGACTATGTGTATCATGAAGGAGGCGAACACGACGACCCAGCCCCAGCCGCCGTCGGGGGGCGCCGGAAGGCTGTCTGCCGGGGACTCCGCCCCCGCGTGCCCGTTCCGCGAGCTCTTCACGCCGCCGTGCGACATCGCGACCCGACTACTTCGCCACTATGCTCCTAAATATACCGCCTAAGTCTTATCTCTGATATGATAACGGAACTTACTCAATAAATATTGTCGCATAAATATATTTAAATATTATCATTAAATTATCTAATTATAGGCACTTATTTTAGTACAACGATTTGTGGTGTCGAAGGTACGAGTGAACTAATTAGCGATCGTTTAGGCCATGCTTGTTATTTCATCTCCTGTTGAGCACCTCCCTTTGTTTTCTTGTGTTGGGCGTTTTGTTTGTGAGACACATTTCGTTACTTCATCTGAAACAAAGGACGAATTGATCGTTAAATCAACAGTTTTACGGTTACCATTATTTTATTTATTTACTAAACAAACTTATTTATTACACAAAACCTTTATTAGCACAATAAATATAATAAGTAACTCTTTATAAATATATACATTATAGTTTATACACTCTATATCAGAAGACAACATTTTATTTCCTGCAGAACTTGTACTATTATCTATTCTGTGCTGCAGATCATTATCCGCTATTATTTATGTAAGTATTTATGTGTAGAGCAAAGAGGTAGTTCTGTTACTAATAATGAGACCTTATTACAACTGAAACTTGCGAATATCACGTGGTTAAAATTAACTTTGTATGCATACTGCTATGATTATTATTATGGTGAAAAGAAAATATTAAGACGATTTCAACCAAATTTTCAATACGTGTTTAGAAATGATTTTTTAACTCGTCAGATAACTCAGATTGCTAATTGACAGATTCTTTAGACAAAAACATTCAATGTTAATTTAATAATTGAAAAATCTAGCCTAAGTATCTATTATGAGTGCAGGAATTCAGTATAATATTCTGTTGTTATCCTATAAGTTATTACTTATTATTTACTGCCAGCACCAAATTTTGATGTTATCTCAAGTGGATCCCCAGACAACGAAGGTCGATAAGCGTGATATCATATTGATGGATCGCTGTTATTGAAATAAAATAGATAAGTACTAGATCACTATCT
This sequence comes from Plebejus argus, assembly GCA_905404155.3. Lineage (NCBI taxonomy): Eukaryota > Metazoa > Arthropoda > Insecta > Lepidoptera > Lycaenidae > Plebejus > Plebejus argus. The sequence goes on along the minus strand of FR989927.1, from coordinate 12,889,181 downwards.
ATATGATGGGGGTATTGCTAGGAGGATAAGATTGTTTGATTATCGTGTCCGAAATTTCACCACAACACCACTTCCTGATAAAGTGCCGGATAGGCTATCGACAACTTTTTTGACAGATTTTCCATCGTTTTTTTCATCTGTCAAGTTAAGTGGTGAAACAGGCCCTTAGTATTTTACGAAAAAATTAAAAGTGCATATCAAAACGAAGATGTTGATTATTAGCCATTAGGGCCTGGTCATCACTCAGCAGTTTCATCAGGGTATGGTGCGACATACATATTTTGAATTCATGGTTCTTCGTACAATAATTAGGTGCCTTATTTGTCAGAATGGGTAATGACTATAATGAATAACGAGCAATGGCCCAAAGCTGTTGTAGTGGGGCCTCCGAGTGATAATCATTTGAAAAAAACTTTTTCTGAATAAAAAAAAATTGACTTTGACTTGAACTACTTGACTTTAACTATCCAAGAAACTTCCATTTTATTTGCAAGTGATTTACTCCAAATTCGTAGTTGTGATAAAATTTGATTATGAATATGTTACAATGATAATATATAATACTAGCTGTCCCGGCAAACGTTGTTTTGCCATTTAAAGTATATTTTCTACATCATCAGTTGATACATGTTTTAACCCCTCTTTTGTCCCCTAAGAGGGTGTGGGGGGGAAGGTCATACACCAGATGTTAAGTTGAAAAACACAGTTAATGCCTAATATGAAGTTAGTCCACTAAAGAAAAAATTTGTATACAAAATCTGACCCCTCTTTGGTCCCGAGAGAGGGTTGAGAGGGGAGGGGGGGAGGATTTTTATACACCAGATGTTGAGTTGGAAGAAGACAAATATAATATATCTGTGAAAACCGTATGCAAATCGGATCAGTAGTTTTCGTGTTAAAGAAAAAGTTTGATGCAAAATCTGACCCCCTCTTTTGTCCCCTTAGAGGGGTGGGGGGAAAAAATTTTATACACCATATGTTAAGTTGGAAGAAGATAAATATATCTGCGAAAACCACATTCAAATCGGATCAGTATTTTTCGTGTGATGCTGGAACAAACATACAGACAGAAAGAGTGACAGACAGACAGACAGACTAAAAACTAACCACATTTTTGGCTTCTATAGCGATGTAGTGACAAAGGTGTAATTTCGGGTGTCATTTCATATCTTCTAAGTACAGAATTTTCATTTCTACAACAGAATATTGTCTTCCCCGCACGCGCTTTGGTGACGCCCACTATCGTAATATTTTGATTTCGCCATAATTTCAAAACCAAACGTCCAATTTTAATCATTCAAAGACCAAATATTATCTACATAAACTGTACTTAGTGATAAAAGAATTTATTTTGATAAGGATTAATAGCGTGAATAAAATATATCCGTTTTAATGTAGTCCAAAAAAAATTCAGGATTTTTAAATAAATAAATGGTTATTGTGCCTCACTCGACATAGATAGGTATAGTGTGTCGCGGACTTTTTTGTAGATATTTATAAGATCTACAATTACTTAGAACATTTTATGGTTCTATCTTTTATAGTTTAGGCAGCGTACGCAAAATAAGTAACTTTTCTAGCTGATTTTTTACACCTTGCGTCCGAAAAACTCAAATATCTTACGGAACCCTACTTTTTTCCAAAATAAAATGTAGCCTATGTTCAGCAGAAATAATGTAAGATTCCAATAGCGAAAGAATTTTTCAAATCGGTCCAGTAGTTTCGGAGAGTATTCGACTCAAACAAACAAACAAACAAACAAACAAACAAACAAACAAAAAATCAAATCTTTCCTCTTTAGAATAGTAGTGTAGATGGTATTTGACCACTGACAGTTCTCCTAGCTTTTAAGTGTTTGCTAATGTATATATAATTTACATTTCGATCATCATCTACTGGATAATTATGTGTTCATAAAATAGCAGATAGCAATAAAATTTACTCAAAGACAATACAAATTTTCGGGTTACCACTCTACTGGAACTTGGAAGTAATATAATACGTCGCACGTAAGGACGAATGTACTTATTGTTATTTAACATTTTATTTAAAAAAACTTGATACATTTTGCATTAGACAGTAAAAAGTTGTTCTAAAGACTTACTAAAAATATCTTAGGTTACATTACTCCAATGTCAATCGCAAGATCAGGGCCGGTTATAGCATGAGCAGTACCAGCGCCCTGGGCGAGATTTCTTCGGCGCCCAGGGTGCTGATAGTGCTGAAAAAAATTTGGCGCTCCTTTTGTTTGCCTTTAGCGCCCCTTTTTATCCGTCGCCCTGGGCGGTCACCTCCCCTAACGCCGCTACTGCGCAAGGTGTATGAATTTACAGTTCCTCAAATAGTTTTGAATAATGTTCCTTTAAATATAAGTAGTGTCGTCAAGAACCTTGGCGTCAGCTTTGATTCCTGTCTGTCTTGGTCTCCGCATATATCTAATATTTGCCGTAAGGTTTATGCTGCATCTGGGTCGCTCAGAAGGTTAAAAAATTTCCTACCTACAAAAACCAAAATCGAACTTGCTCAATCACTTCTCCTATCAATAATTGATTATGCAGACGTCTGCCTTATTGATCTCAGTGAGGAACTGATCAATCAACTCCAACGGATCCAAAATTTCTGCATAAGATTCATTTACGGGTTGCGCAAGTTTGATCATGTTACCGAATACAGACGTAAACTTAAGTGGTTACCCATCAAATTACGGCGCGAGGAGCATATACTCACTCTCCTTTACAAAGTTCTGTATGACCCTCGTGCACCAATTTACCTTAAGGAACGTTTCAAATTTCTAGGTGCTAGCCATAACTTTTGCCTACGCTCTGATAGGGATAATATATTGGAAACACCTCTTGCTCGATCTGGTTTCTATCACAATTCCTTTACCGTTAAGGCCACAACTCTTTGGAACTCACTACCATCTGACATACGACACTCTGAATCGATTGGAATATTTAAATCTAAATTGCACAAATATCTTTTAGAAAAGGATTGTAACTTCTTAATGTAATACTCGTAAATATTATATGTATGTATCTAAGTATTTATCATAATGAGTATATATCTATATAGTTTTAATAATTATAGAACTTTTATGATATTATTTATATTTTTCGTCCATACTTCTAATACAAATAACTATACTTCCGCTTACATTAAAGTTCTCCAGTTAGCACAAAGGTTGTCTGGAAGAAATCGCTTTTAGCGATAAGATCGCCTTTGCCCACATATTAATCAAATAACTGTTTTTTTTTATTTATGCTTGTATTAGGTGTAATTTTTTTGTAATATTGTGAGCAATAAAGTGTTTTATTATTATTATTATTATTATGAATGGCAAACAACAACAAACTACAACAATAGGCTATCGGCCGTTCCCAATATTTGATCTATCTCTTACTTGAGATAGGAATAGCTCACATTAGACATTAGCTCCATATATTTTATGTCAATTCTATGTCAGCTGCGATCGGTTGTATGTCAAACTAGAGATAGATTGAATATAGGGAACGGCCATTAATCAACATGAGCTCTAACGGTACGATTGTAATTGCTGCTTAGGCGTTAACGGCTTAGTAAAGTTGTAGACTATAGAGTCTAGTTAGCTACGAGTATAGTCTGTATTCTATACAAAAGGAAATTGGCAAAGGTTGGACTTGTCGTTAGGAACAAAAGCAGCTAACCAGGAATCCGTACTAAAATTATAAATGCGAAAGTGTGTCTATCCAGTCTATCTGTTTGTAACCTCCTCAAGCTTATAATGAAAGATATGGAGATAGTTCGAGTTCTGGGAAAGGACTTAGCATACTTTTAATCCTATGTCCGGTTATAACGTTCGTTTCCCGCCGCCCACGATATAGACGACCGCAACTCCGTTTGCGAGTTTTGGACGGAGTTGCGGGCGTCATCTAGTTTAACTAAGAGTGAGTTGCATCAACCTACTTTAACTATAACTGTAACTTTAACCGTAACAAAATGTGAAATGAACTGTCAAATCCCTAGCAAAAGTCGCAATATTTGACGATAACCTTAACCTTAACTTTAACTACGCTTCTGGTGCAATTCACCCTTATTAGTTAATGACCCCACTTACTTCTTACTGCTTTATAGTTTATTGCTAAGTATGAAATCCTTCCATCATACATGTATTGCCATATTCATGAGTCATCAAGGAACCTTAAGTAGAAAATAATATATTTATGTTTTGAATGATATACATAAAAAAAGTCTGATATTATGTTTTGAGAAATACTAAGTGAGACGGCACAGTTTCTAAACTTTTTATTTATTTTCTTGTCTGCAATGTACTACTAATATATTTGCCATTTGGTCATAACCTCCCTCTTTTTTTTGAAATCGGTTAAAAATTTAAAACAAAACGAATAAAATTTACACGCCTCGAAATTCGCGAGCAACTTCCCGTGGCACGCCGTACCGGTATCATGTTATTTATTTTGCATATCATCATAATTATGTTGTAATACCTAGTTACATAAAATATATCAGTGGATTCCTTATCGTTCAGCAATTATAACACTCAATAAAATTGACCGAGTGACATTTGATTTTCATTGGTGAATGGTGATAGTCGGGTGTCCCCTGTCACACATAGCCAATAGATGGTCCCTTGCCCGGTTCATTCTAGCCAAGTAACCCCCACATGACACTGTGACTCAGTAACTGGGTTGAGTGTCGAACAAAGTATCACACAAAGTCGGTATTGTTTACGATATGATTCAGCTTTTTCGTACATCAACAGTTCCTCGCGATTTACATTCGTTTATTAACAAAAACAGAACGGAGATTGTTTTTCCAGTTCATTTGTATTTTGTATATTCTTTGTGTCAATGAACAGTTTGTCTTTTATCCGTATTTATTTCCTGGCAATACAAATGTGTTTTTCAGTTATCTTTTTACGCATGAACCGATTTTGAAGAAATTTGGTACGGTGATACATTGAATTCCAAGTTTTCCAAGAAAGACCATGATAGTTTTTACCACGGAAATGTACGGCGTGGTCACTGGTCAACATCTTATTAATAATTCAAACACGTGCACTAATTGTTCCATTGTTATTGTAATGTAATAACAACATGTAGAGCAGTAGGCAATTAGTTACGCATTAAAACATTATCCAGATAAACGGACGAGTACAAAGATTACATTAAAATATGTAATGTGAAGAAGTTATTCCAAATAATTTTGGAATGACTTCTTCACAACTTTGTCAACTAGACTCTAGAGTAATATTGTGTTGTTAAATTATGTATTATCTTTACATACTCATGTCAGAATTAAATAAAATATTAATATAACATACCTATGAAACAAAAGTATTTCCCTTAAAATCATGACATGAACAGTGAAGTACTTAAACTGTCCAGTATTCGGTTCTCTAAACGCATTTAAATCGTCCAAAAGTTCACTTTGCGCGTATAAAATATACTAAACGATGTTCACACAAAATATCACGGCGGGCGTTCACTCGCACGCGTAGCTGTCCTCCGACTGACAACAAAAATAGCAGAATGCAGATAACTAAAGAGACAAGTGTTGGATAAATAAAGCATTTACAACAGTCCTGAAAACGTTTAAAGGCCATTGTTCTTTAATGCATTCGTGTATGTCCTATGTTTGGTGCTGTGTTGCACCTCACAGATAGCCCTTGTAGTAGTATAGCTGCAATCTAACTAATTCATAATGCAATGAATTGTATAAGAATATTTTTTATGTATTTAGGTCGCATAATAATATTGCTCTATAAATCGATTGGATATAGTTATAGTGTCAAAAACGTTTTTAACTTTTAGTTTTTCCCCATGAAATAGCACGCACAATTTAAAAAATATATTTTGAATTCTATTTTTTTGTTTTATTATATTGATTTAATGTTTAAATAGCTTGGAAAGTTCTTCGATGTCATTCTGATAAGTTTATTATATTGAGACCTTAGGATAGAGTTCAGTCATAAATAGAAATAGACGCGGAAAACGTACACGGCCGCACGGTCAAGACTCATGACTCGAGAGAACTGTGCGAATTTCTGCAAACGTATATATACCTATGTACCAATACATATACTAATGTGTGTACGTATTGCGATTATAAGACATAAATAAGAAGTAGCTGCTATATATAGGCGATATGTACCGGAAGCGATAATGGCGTCATAACAGGAAAAAATAAAATGCGATGCAGACATCTGATCGAAAATTTAATCAAATCTTGATAATATCATCATTTATATCTTTATCAAAACCAGACAATGCTTTTCGATAGCTAAACTATGTATTTTATTAGATAGTTTAAATTTCATGGCTCTGATAAGTCTGACGGAAATATTTAACTGGGAATGCTTGGCCGCGTTCTTGCTAGCGAGACGTCTGGAAAGCGCTAGAAAAAGGGGTCTGGAGATGTCTGAATACATAGCTCTAAAGGCTTTTGTCTATAATGATTTTTAGGAGAGGAAGGGGGGACGAGGGCTTAATACTTTGGTGCATTCAGTTGTTGAACAAAAGGTTATTAATACTCTATTGTGTCTTCTACATTGCATCGTCTAAGAATAGCTGAGGGTGAAGCCAAACGAGCGTAATTTTGTAAATTGTGAGTCGCAGAATTTCGGTCGCGTAAATTATGTTACATGATACTAATCATAAAGGCCGTCACAGACTTAGCTATAATATATATTAATATACCGGACTAAACACACTGAGACCAGAAATATATATTATAGCTGAGTGTGTGGTCACGCGAAAATTGTATAGAAAATATATAGTAATATGCCTAGCTATAATTATAAATATATAAATATATATTATAGCTAAGTCTGTGACGGCCTTAAATGACAAAATTACGTTTGTGTGAATGAAGTAGGAATTTTCTATGAAACTGATTGCAACAGAAATTCTGCTGGACCTGAGACTAGCCGAATGATTCATAAATTAATATTAATAATAATATCTTTAGTATTAAAATGAATCACGTTAATAAACCAGCAAAATAAGTTGGCTGTTTACATCGTAACTTGTGATTTCTTCAGTTCAAGGAAAAGTTAAAGTTTCTGGGTCATGGATGTTTGTAAAACAAAAGAACTGCATAAAGTAAGTTGATAACTGCATAAGATATTTATTTAAAACGAGCTGTTGCCCGCGGCTTCACTCGCGTTAAGAAGTATTACTACATACAAACTTTCATCCCCTATTTTAACCCTTTGGGGGTGAAATTGATCAAAATACTTTCTTAGCGGATGCCTACGTCATAACATCTACCTGCATGCCAAATTTCAGCCCGACCCGTCCAGTGGTTTGGGCTGTGCGTTGATAGATCACCATGTCAGTCAGTCACCTTTGAGTTTTATATAATTATTTAGATGTCAGTAGGCTATGCTAACTTCCCCGTGGATGCGTAAAGCATTCCCCCAACGCAGAAAAAAATAAGGCTGTACTCACTTAAATAATTATTATTAAACACTAGATGATGCCGCAACTCCGTTGTGTCAAGATTAGTTTATATCGCGCGGAAACCGTACATTTTTCGGGGATAAACGTATCCTATGTCCTTTCCCGGGACTCAAAGTATCTACATACCAAAATTCATCAAAATCGGTTAAGTAGTTTGGGCGTGAAGAGGTAACAGACAGACAGATATACAGACAGACAGACACACTGTCGCGTTTATAATATTATTAGTATATATTAGTATATTAGTATATTAGTATTAGTATATTAGTAATATTAGTATTTGTATGGATGGATGTTACAAATCAATCCTTATGATGGAGAAACTCCTAAAGAAATGGTTTACTTTTTTGTGATGAGTATGTTCTATCTTATCATATTAAAGAGAAGATACGAGTAAGAGCTTAGAGGTCCGTAATTACGAAAAAAGGTACTCGGGTAAAAACAAAGAACCTTTTTTTGTAGTCGGTTAAGAAGCTAAGTAATTTAGTGACGTCCGCTGCACGACTTACAAGATAGGTAAGGTTATGGGTCGCGTGATATTTATTTCTTCCTTATCTCATTACAATAATATTTATGATAGTGTTTATCAATTGTCATCCGCTTAAATAACAGGATCCTGTCATTACATCCTATAAATACATTTGAGTGAAACAACGTCCTACACAGTAAGTATTTGAAAATATCTCGGACAGGTAAACGTTATCAATAATATCGACACACGTTGGTCTCTTGTAGTTTGTACTTTGTTTCTACTTGAGATACCTAATCTTATCTCGGCGAATGACATATTTTGGAGAATGGGACCAATAGGATGAGATTTAGCTCAGGGAGTTTCATGATTAATATTGTAATAATCCGAATAAATGAAATTATAGGTCTACCAAATGGCAATTTTTGACAGCAGATTTTCAAAAAAATATCCTTGATTATTATCAGCCGCTAAAAGAAATAATCTGCCAGACTTCGATTTCTGTGCGTTCGTCTGTCCGTCTGTAGCTGTCTGTCTCCAGGCTTTACCGAACCCTTCGTGTTCGAGTCCGCTCGCACTTGGCCGATTATTTTAATTTAATCTACAACAAATTATATACTAAATCTTTGCATGGTTATTAATTATTATACAAAACGTAACTGGTATATTTGACGGGAAAATCGATAAACAAAGTCACGTACTTTAGAACACGTTCTGTGTCACGTGAAAATCAAGATGTTGAAGAGTCTTTGAAATTTCAAGAGAAAAGAAACAATAAAATATACAGTTCAGGATTATTTTTATATTCATAGATAAAAATGAAAAATTTATCTTCGAAATAGGAGCTTAATTTAGCTTTCTATCCGGAGCTAAAGATAAAGTTATATTTCATTTTTTTGTGCAACTGATTTTATAAAAATAGATGTACTATGTACAGTTACAAAGTAAAAATATCCCATTACCTTATAGAAAACAATGAATTACAAACATACAAAGTTTTTTGTTGTTCTCTAACAACATAGATGCCTAAATATTAATTATTATGCCGGTATGCCGGTAGTCACGTTTAGTAGCAGGTACAATGATTATTATGAACACAAAACGAAGGTTGAAAATATGTTTAGTACACTATAGGTAAGCTCACAATTCTTTGTCTATAAGACCTTCAATTTTTCCTCGATAAGTATCTATATTCGATAAAAAACATGACAGAAGTAAAATAATTCTATTTAAGTAAGTATTTTTAACTCTATGTTTCCTGCAAAATTCTTTTACCACGCGGGGGACTATACCCAGAGTAGACAGAATATGTCTATTGTGCTGTACCTTTGGCTGCGTAAAATGTCGATAAAAAATGCGGACACTGATGTCGGGACACATTGTATATGTTGCAGGGAATTGAAGATATCGGTGGTTTCACGAAATTCCGGTAGATGTCGAATATTCTTGTTTTTTACGCCTTTTTACTAAAAATTTCTAGTGCTGATATGTCATTTCACTAAACTAAATGAAGTGAAATAAAGAAAACTGTTGATGAATAAAATAATAAAACAAAATTACAAAGTAACTGGTGTATTTTTATTAAAAAATAAAGATTTAATCAACTAAACATAATCTGTCAACAATATCAGATATTATGCCTTTTTCTATTTTCTATTATGTTGATTCAAAACAAACACTGTCTCGTTTATAATGTTAGTCCTAATTTAGGACTAACATTATAAACGAGACAGTCGGCATGTCAAAAGACAAGCTAAATTATTAATCGTTTACCGATTATTATTTATTTAGGACTCCTAATTAAATAATAATCGGTAAACGATTAATTTATAGCTTGTTGCAGATTTAAATGACCACAGTAATTAGTGGTTCTGGAGCGAGGTAAATTCGACTGCAAAATTATTTTATTTCGAGAGTATTGTTGGCAAGTGACCAATAGTGATTTGACTTTAATTTAATACGCCTACCGATTATCACAAAATATTCGTGGATGAAACAGAAATTGACCTTGTCCGATTCTCTGCAGTCTGAACCCACAGTTAGCTTAAAAGAGTATGTTTGATTACATTTACATTTAGCTTACTCCACTAGGGATTATTTTTATTATACTCATGCTTTGTCCTCGAGATTAGCATTAAGTATACATGTAGTAGGCACACGGTGTCGCCAGATCTTGCACTGTATTTGAGATATTATAATCTGTGGAGATCTACCCTGTTTTTTTTTTTTTTTTTTTTGTGAGGGTAGATTAATATTCGTCATATTCGACCGATCTTCCGTTCTTCATTACGCATTCAGTGCTTCGCCAGACTGCACATTTCCGGGCGCCTTATTGTTCTGTTAACCAATATGGGCAAACGTACACGTGATAATTACGACGACTTTAAACTTATTGCCAAGAAAATCAAGAAATTGGAAGAGCAATACAAGCGTGTGAGACGCAAAGGTCGTGATAGACGATCCTTGCAGAGTTCAACATCGACCTCATCGTCCTCGTCGGACACTTCGTCGGTTTCGTCGAGTTCAAGATCTCGGTCGCAGACACCCGTTACAATTCGGTCTCTGCCTGAGCCGCCAAACATCGAAGGTTAGTAACAAATGTGGTAGAAATGCGATTATTAAACCTACCCACAAAATATGTAATGCGGTTAGTCTTTGGGGCTAACACTTTACAAATAACGACAGTGCGGGCATTCTCTGGGAATGTCACCTTGTCGATAATGTATTGAAATCCATACAAGCAATAAATTACTAATGCGGGCAGCCATTTCGGGTTGTCACTTTATTAATATTTGCTTAAAAATTGGTAATGCGGGCTGCCTTTGGGGCAGTCACTTAACCAATAGGTAAAATTAACAGTTCGTTTCTTTATTCAAGGTGTGCCTATTACACCGTCGGGTCCTGCGGGCGGACATGTCAGCCCTCTGCCTACGGCCAGCGCAGTGGTGAACGAACCGCTACCTTGTTCAAGTTCAATGGCCGTTGCACAACAGCCTTCCACCAGCGCTGCGACATACCATCCAATACCTTCGACCAGCAGTGCTGTCAAGCAGATTGAACAGGTACCTAATATGGCAACGGATTCTGATTTGGCCATGCCACCTGTAGTCGACCAGACCCGTGACCTTGAAGAACAGCCTCCAGAACTCGATGACGAGTTATTAAAAATATTGGGAGAGGATCCCTCACAGCTAAAAACATATGGCAAAGACATCCAAATTGACCTCGCGGCCAGGCTACAACACGTGGCCACATCTGGTTTAACTAAAGAAGCTCGCAAAGAACTTCTCGATAAGCACTTGCCGCCGGCCAATTGTGTATTGATAGATGCACCCGCCTTGAATCCGGAAGCAGTATTTGCAATAACAGATGCTGTCTTAAAAAGAGACAAAGGCATTGAGCTCAGACAGAAGCAACGGGCCTCTGCAGTATCATGTATAGCGGAAGCTCTTTCTCTTCTTATTGCATCGGAACCAAAAAATACTACAATTATTCAATTGTTAATGGATGCAACTAAGCTTATGTATAATAGCCAAGCTACAGACTCCTTAATACGTAGGAGCTTCGTCCTTAATGGCCTCAAGAAAGACCTGAAGGATCAGCTACAGGCGACCAAGATAGAAAAGCTTCTATTTGGAGAAAAACTAGCTGAAACCTTGAAAGCCGCGAAAGCATTATCAAGGTCTGGGGCTGAAATGAAGCCCCCGCCTGTTAAACAAACAGTCTCAAAAAGGCCCCAAATGAATTTAAACTGGCGTGTTCTTCCCCTGACTCAAAGGCCGAAGGGGATCCACAGGAAGGAGCCTTTTACACCCAAGGATCGCCGGACCAGCTCATCGAAGAGGTCATCGCGTCCAGCGCAGAGTCGCAGCCACAATCGTCGTTAGACCAAGTAAGATATGCCGGCAGGCTGTCAAATTTTATTGACCAGTGGTCTCTTATTACTAATGATTCCACCATATTATCATGGATCCAAGGTTATCAAATACCCTTCTCCCGCCAAGTAACTCAATCTCATATTCCCAGAGAGAAACATTATTCTCTATCTGAAAGGATTGAATATGAACATTCAATTAATGAATTATTGACCATAGGTGCTATTTCCGAATGTAAGCCATGTCAAGGTCAATTTATATCTTCTATCTTTTTAGTGCCTAAGCCTAACGGAAAATCAAGATTTATTTTAAATCTTAATGCCCTTAATAAATTTATTCACACTACCCACTTCAAATTGGAAGATTTGAGAACTGCTCTTAAACTTATTTCTAATCGTTGCTACATGAGTACGATTGATTTAAAAGATGCATATTTTTTAATACGCATACACAATGATTATAAAAAATATCTCCGGTTTAATTTTAACGCAAAACTATATGAATTTAATGTCATGCCTTTTGGCCTTAATACTGCACCTTTTGTATTCACTAAAATAATGAAGCCCGTGATTAGCCTACTGCGATCACGTGGACATTTATCTACAATTTATTTAGATGACACTTTTTTAATTGGAGATACCAAAGAATCTTGTTTTCAAAACATTACAGACACCACTAGATTATTAGAAGCCTTAGGATTTATTATTAATTGGGAAAAGAGTAAAGTTACACCTTCTACTACGTGCAAATTCCTGGGTTTCGTCATAGACTCCGAAAAATTACAAGTCACTTTACCCCAAGAAAAATGTTTAAAAATAAAAACTGAAATTGATAAATTTTTGACAATAAAACAGTGTAAAGTCCGGGAATTCGCACGTCTAGTAGGGCTACTCACCTCCGCCTGTCCCGCCGTTAAGTACAGCTGGTTATATACGAAGGAACTAGAACGGTGTAAATATTTAAATTTAAAAGACGATGACGACTACGATAAGCGCATGAACTTACCGTCATCACTATTACCAGACCTTCAATGGTGGTTTAAGGTAATTGATAACCCCGCTAACGAAATCGTGCAAAACAAATTTTGCTTAGAGATTTACAGCGATGCCTCAACAACGGGATGGGGGGCCGCCTGTTGTGGTGAACGCGCTAGTGGTATGTGGACTGACAATGAAAGCTCTATGCATATCAATTATCTTGAAATTTTAGCCGCTTTCTTCGGTCTAAACATAGACTTATAATATACTGAAGGTGTTTGCAAAAAGCAATCGAGACTACCACATTCTTTTGAGAATAGATAACACAACAGCAGTGTCTTACATCAACCGCATGGGCGGTGTACAGTTTCCACACCTGACTAACGTCACTCGACAACTGTGGCAATGGTGTGAAGAACGTAATTTAATAGTTTTTTCGTCATACATCAGCTCCATTGATAATTTCGTTGCGGACACAGAATCACGGCGTGTTCACCCCGATATAGAGTGGGAATTAGCCGATTACGCTTTTAAAAAAATTGTTGAGCATTTTGGTGTTCCCGAAATTGACTTGTTCACAAGTAGGATAAATAAAAAGTGCAAGAAATATATATCCTGGCACCGGGACCCGGATGCCGTAGCTATTGATGCATTTACGTTGTCATGGTCTAACTTCTATTTTTATAGCTTCCCCCCTTTTGCAATTATTTTGAAAACATTAAGAAAAATTATTGACGATAGAGCTCATGGTATAATGGTTGTGCCCCTCTGGCCCACGCAGCCGTGGTACCCTTTATTTAAGAGCCTACTCTTAACGGAGCCCCTGATCTTTCGACCATCTAAAACTTTGATTAACTCTCATTCCAGCAATCGAGACGTTCACCAGAAGGTTACCCTGGTTGCCGGGCTGTTATCGAGGCGTCATTCGTAAGAAAAGGCATACCTGTATCCTCTATACCAATTATGCTAGCTTCACTTTCGAACAATTCGCTGAAGCAGTACGACACCTGTCTTAAAAAATGGTTCAATTATTGTAGGTGCAATCATTTAAATTTGTATAATGCTTCTACCGAAGAATTGTTAATATTTTTTACACAATTATTTGAAACAGGAGCACAATTTGGAACTTTAAATTCTTGTAGGTCAGCCCTATCTCTTATTCTCGGTAACGAGAAAACAAATGAAGATTGCATAAAGCGATTCTTTAAAGGAGTCTTTAGACTACGCCCGTCACTTCCCAAGTATGACACTACATGGGATACGACGGTCGTTTTGAATTACTTAGGCAATTTGTATCCAAATGACGACCTAAATCTTGACGATTTATCTAAAAAGTTGGCAACACTTCTTGCTCTAACTACGGCTCATAGAGTTCAAACTCTTTCAAAAATAAATATTAAAAACATCGAATTTTTTTCAAATAAAATTCTTATCAAAATTCCAGACTTGCTAAAAACCTCACGCCCAGGTGCTCCACAACCAATTTTAGTTCTTCCCGTCTTCCACAGACGTCCTGAAATTTGTCCAGTCGTTACATTACGCTGCTACCTAAGCAAAACACAATCATTACGTAGCAATGAAAATCTATTTATTGGTATAAAAAAGCCCCATAAACCTATCTCGTCACAAACGCTAAGTAGATGGATAAAACTAACTTTGGCAAGTTGTGGAATTGATGTCTCAGTATTTACTGCCCACAGTACTAGACACGCTGCAACTTCTAGGGCTCATCAGCTAGGAATTAATTTAAGCACCATCAGGAAAACCGCAGGTTGGAGTGGCAGCTCCCAAACCTTTGGTAGATTTTATAACAGAATTGTTATTCAGGATATGGAAAATAATGTTTCCTTTGCGGAAAGTATTGTAAACAATTCTTGATTGTCATTATAATATAACTATTGTACTATGTAACATTTATACTCGTTATGTTACATAATATTGAAATAAAACATTCTGATTATACATAGTTGATATTTTTCTCTCAACATCTACATGTATACTTAATGCTAATCTCGAGGACAAAGCATGAGTATAATTAGTGATTAAACGAACTACCATGAAGTGAAGTTCTATCACAATTATACGAGGGCTTTGTCCGAAGAGATTAGCATCCCACCCACCCAACTAAAGTTTCTCTTCCCAGGGAGAATAAAATATCAACATAATATTATAGCTCTGAACTAAATGAAGAACGGAAGATCGGTCGAATATGACGAATATTAATCTACCCTCACAAAAAAAAAAAAAAAACAGGGTAGATCTCCACAGATTATAATATCTCAAATACAGTGCAAGATCTGGCGACACCGTGTGCCTACTACATGTATACTTAATGCTAATCTCTTCGGACAAAGCCCTCGTATAATTGTGATAGAACTTCACTTCATGGAAGTTCGTTTAATCACTAATTAATGTTACTATAAGTACATTATCTGTCAAACTCTTAATTGAATTGACGTTTAAACATCAAATGTATTTTTGAGTTTGACAATAAGCAATGTATAATATAGTCCCTAATAATATTAGGAGCACTTGCGTAGATCTGGGTTAAAGCAAGTGACAGATATAACATGATGTTTAACTTAGAATTAACTTTAACCCAGATCTACGCAAGTGCCCCTTTAGCATTACAAATTAAAAATAATATTCTTTAGGTTTAAAAATTTAAGTATCGATGACGATTGCCGATTGACATAACGACGTTCATGTGATCTTATTTATAATGTTTTATTACAGAAGAATAACACGAGTTGTATGTAGGTATTATTAAATACTAATTCGAATTTTATACTGAGGTCGACCAGTACGGCCGTGTCGAGGTAACTCAGAGCATAACTTGACTGTAATTAGCACAATAACTATGTCGTTCATATGTTTCGTATAATGGAACAAAGTTATCCGAAGCATACAAATAATTTCATATATTAGCCAAGACATAATGTTAATAATTTAAAACAGAGTAAGTACCTATTTTATCATTTGCATTACCGGCGTAAAAAAAAAAATTAGAATTAAATTAAATAATATTACTTATTTTTCTCTGTGTGTGAAAAATAAGTATTACACTAGCAACAATATAATCGAACTCTTTTATTTTTACGTGTACTTTTCGCATGTAACGGCGCTGCTGCGGCAAAACCTAGTTATTTAAAATATAGATAGTATGTATGTATAATATTTTTCGGGAACACGGAACACTACTTTTTAGGACAAAAAGTAGCCTGTGTGTTTATCCAGAGCGAGAGCTAGGTAGACTATACTACATGCCATACGAAACATCAAAATCCTCTCTTTTACGAAAACATAGTACCTAACTACGAGTATAATATATAATAAAAGTGTACTTAAAATAGTTTCATCATCCGTACTAATATTATTAATGCGAGAGTGTGTCAGTCTGTCTGTTACCAATTGACACCCAAGCCGCTGAACCGATTTTGCTGAAATTAGCTATGGAGATATTTTGAGTCCCGGGAAATACCATATACTTTTCATTCCGGAAAATGTGCGGTTCCCGAGCGAAAAACGATTCATCTAGAACATAACTGATACCTAATATTAAAAATACAATGGCCTAAAGAAGTATAATAAATTGAGTGCTCAGTAAAAGACACGGCTATAAGGCAAGTGGTGCAAGTAACGCGATTACGGCGCCTGATTGAGCGCACCCTGCTCGCTGAGTTTACGATCAGCCTGTTGAAACATTTAACAAACATATTACTTACACTGTGCTAATCCTACTTTATACTGTATCCATACTAATTTTATAAATGTGAAAGTATGTCTGTCTGTCTGTCTGTCTATTACATCTTCACGCCCAAACCGCTGAACCGATTTTGCTGATATTTGATATGTAGATACTTTGAGTCCCGGGAAAGGACATAGGATATTTTTCATCCCGGAAAAATGTAGAGTTCCCATGCGATAAAAGAAATTTGGCGCAACGGAGTTGCGGGCGTCATCTAGTTATAAGTAAATAGCAATTGCAATTATGTGTGGCTGACTGTTTGTCTGCCCGTTATCTCGTTAACCGATTTTGATCTTTGTTATAGAGACTCAAAGAAATTTCAGTGAGGGATAAAAATTACAAAAAAATATATATATAAATCTTTTTAACACAGATTACCTCAATAATAGGGATGATGACAAGGTCAAAGATTAGCGAATTTTGTTAATAAAATAAAGAATTGAGTTATGTTGAAAAAACCGAATTTAACCCTTTTTTCAAGATGGCGGAAAACCCAGGTTATTTTGGTCGACAATTTGAACTTGAGCTTTTCTAGCCATCTCTCACATAATATCCAAAATTTGGCTCTCTTTGTTGACATGCATTTCTAACCCTATTTTTTCCGACGTAATAACTGGACTAAAATAACGGTAAAAAATAAGTGTTCCCAAAATTTCAGCTCAGCTGTTATGAGCCTTCAAAGTTTGATAATCAAGTCGATTTTTTTTTTCAATAAAATTTCTTACTATTTGTATACCATTCGATAACTTATGCAATTAAAAGCAACTTTTGTTATGAAACCACTTTCATAAACGCAATATTTAATATACCTATCGAACTAAGTTCTCTCCCGATGCGTACAAACTAAGAAAGAGTGACGTCAGTCTTTCGTAGCACTTTGTATGGAGCGTTTCGGGCGGGTCTATTTTATGAGATGTTTGAATTGTCATATCTTGGTGAATTTTTAAGCTATCAGAGTCATTCTTTCAGCGATGTTTCTATTTTTTAAGGGTCTTTCAATTACCAATAAGAAAAAAAATTAGTCATCATGCCTATTGTTAATATTTTGGTAACAAAACGAAGTTTAAAATCTAGCCATTAGCCTTGTCACGCAATATTCGTAGCATTTATAAATGCTACGAATCATAGCCTTCAAAGAGTTTTCTTTATTACGGCATAAAATGATTTAAGACTCTATATTTTAGTCCCTATTGAGAATAATGGATATAAACGGTATTACAGATTGCGTACGCTTTAGGAATACGGTAACTTTCATCACGGGTCAATTCAGACCGCAACGTGACGTGGCGAGGCGAGGCGCGCCCCGTCACGTTGCGGTCTGTATTGACCCTTAGACTTCACATTATTTCTTCTCCTTCTTCACCCAGTCCTAAAACGGTGGTGTGGTGCCATTACACTTATCAATGATCTAAGATATTTTGATAGAGTCGTACAATTTTACTCCAATATTATATGCTAAAACCAAGATCTTTGTTGAGTATAAAATAAAATCTTGTTCGTAATGTTAAAATTTCGACATTGACGTTAATACAACGCACCTATATTAGTTAAATCAAGTCAAAATCACGTTTTTTTTGATGCGCAGGGGAAACCCATCATGGGTCCCGAGTCAAAATCACGTGGCCTAATCTTATCTAACCAAGAAAAACTTTTCGAGTAAAATTCCTCAGACATGTATACATAAGGCACATTTCGCGCATGTAAATAGTCTAAGATTTCTACAAAAATCCGCTATTGGTAATGTGGACAGACGAAACGGTACTCAATAAATATGTAAAAACGTTAAACGTTAAAACGGTAAACTAGATGTTTTGATATTTTCTGAAGAAACAATACTATTTTTACTCTCGGAGAAAATAATTGACTAGTTTACTGAGTGCAACAGGTCGCAGTCAAGACGCATTCGATTTTATGTGACACTTAACATTTTCTAATAAAATATTTATTTTACCTCTTTTTAAAAAGGTGAGGACATCAGTTATTACAGAGCAGGTGGATTTAAATGCAGTATTTGTAGATTATTTGAGAAAAAATGTTTTTAAAAAGCAAAGTAACAGGTAACAAATGTATTACTTATTATATTAGTCTACTCACCGAATTTCGAGTTTCTTATGATTGTGTTGATAATCGTGTGTATTATAATCCTTCAAATCGATAACACCTTGATTTTGTTTTCTAAATTCTACGCTCGACAGATCATACTTAAACCAAAAATCACAATAATTTATGAACGTGTCGCCTTAATTTCCTACGATTAGTGGAACTAAAATTATAATATTATTGTTTTATTTTAATACACAAATCATGTTAGAATGTTTTTATTGTAAAATAATAGGCCGAAATATGTGTTGTGTCGGTGGAGCCGGGCGCGCGTGGCGCTGTGGTCGGCCGGTCGGGCGACTGGCGCGAGGGCGGGCGGCGGCGGCAGGGGCGGGCGGCGGATCCATCTCCTACCTTGCAGTTCTACGCTATTGTTACTTTGAATAACATATCCATTTAGTGCGAGCGAGACGGCGAATCACACGAATAGCAATGTCATGTTCTTTTAATATTCGGTTATGGCTCGTATTGTTTGTTGTTGTTTTTTTGATACAATTATAATGTTATTGTATCATTGAGATAATACCTGAGTAACATTTATTGACTAAGTACCAGCTATGTAGTAGTAACTTGTAAAAAATCTTGAGTTTTTAATATTTACCGTGCTCACAGTCATTTAATAATAACTTAATTTTATATTAATCTTAAGTTCATTACTAAAACTAAATAATATATAGAGGTGGAGTTTTTGATCATGTAAAAAGTGTCAAAACAAGCTGGTGCAATAACGCTCGCTTAACTTTAATGTAATTATTATTATTCTCGTATGTTGTATTAGCGCTATCACGAAATTCGTCATTATCGCTTTACGATGTATACTTTCCACACATTTGTGTTTTGGTTTTATTGTTCATCTCGATAACACTTGTTTGCCGTGATTAAATATGCAATGTAGAAATTTTGTCGCCATGTTGCTTTGTTTGGTTTTAGGTGAACATTTTTCGGTGTGCATTTTAAAAAATAATGTTGCTAAGTCTAAACCTAGTGTGACTCGACTACATCCCATCGAAAAAAGAGTCATCGGCGGTACACCGACAAGCCCCAATCAGTACCCCTTCACGGTGCAATTCATAAATTTTGGTGCTCTATGCGGAGGTTCCATACTCAGTAAGAAGACGGTGCTCACTGCGGCTCATTGTTTTGATTTAAATCAGGATAAGGAAGAAATGATCATAGTAGCAAGTACGTATACAGGATGCAATTAAACCGTCCGTCCAAATTTCGATATATTGGTCCTTGTTAAAAGTAAAAATACATGTATTTTTTCTTTTATAATCACTCATTACTAAAATAATGTGAACTAGCTTCCGAAAGTTATCCTAAAAACACTATAATTAATGGACACTACGCGTCGCCGGCGCGTGCCGCGTCGCGCTTCCTTGCTGCCACCCCCTGCTTCACCCCATGCAACGATTTTATACGGGATAAAAATAAATGTTATTGTAAAAAAATTAACACACTATTTTTTGGTTAAATGGACTCTCCTGATGATACGTAAGAGTCTTAAAAAATATGGCCGGTAGGTTTAATTGCACCCTGTTTGTATGATACGCAGACTTGGCACCTGCTCTTATAGATTTCCGTAGAACAAGTTACCTAAAATTAACATCACTGTATTATTAGCGGTTGGAACTGGAAATACATACGTCATACATGCATTTATAGATATATTGATTATTCAGGACTGTTGCAGTGGGCCATTTAGGTTGAGAAGTCGGTGCGATCTTGACATAGCTTTACCCTTAACCCTTATTCACAGTCCATAAAAGCCGGTCGCTTTGTAAACTTACAAACATTTTGAATATTTATAACATCATACGCTTACTAAGACACACGTCGCTTTGCTACTTATATGAAATAAGTAGCAAAGCGACTAAGTGTGTTTTAATGCTACTAAGAGGCAAACTTGTTACTTTTAACATCTTAAAATTAAGTAACGTATGCTGCTCCGTCACCGGGAGCATTCGCGTGTAATGTAACATTATAGATTCGACTTGGAGCATTCCATAGCAAGTTGACTTCACTGTCACGTAGCATTGATGTTACAAGTTGTATCAAGATATTACACATTGTATCATTAGAAGGTGCGCATTGTAATGCTCGGTTCTCCTCCCTCACTGATGTAATGCTCAACTCTGTAACGTTACATTACAAGCGAATGCTCCCGTTGAGGGAGCACCTGTACAACTTAATAAGATTGGGAGCCAACAAAAATCATCGACAAAGATCACGCCATTCACCATTCACCGTATAGGTACTCTATGTAACTATATAGAGAATGTACGATTTATAAATTGTAACTCTTTGTAGCCAGTTTAAACCTCAGATATGATTCGCGTATAAGAAATCTAAAAACCAACAAACAATTTAAAAGCATTTAATATTATTCAGATGCACGATTTGTAATGGATTACCGAGGTACCAAATATGAGGTTTGGGACTACAAAGTACACGAGGGCTACTTGGCAGATGATAAAGAGTCTTATTCCAATGACGTAGCGGTCATATTGATCCAGGAGGATTTTGAATTCAACGAGTGGGTGCAGACAGCCCAGCTATGTACCACCTCTGTATGGATGAGACGAAATGAAACGTTCTATGCTACAGGCTGGGGAGAGACTGAGGTAAACTCGAAACAAATCAATAGTCTTTTAAAAGGATAAACCCGACTTCAAAATTGTACGTAATTGAGAATCAAAATTCCCTATCTCAAAAACTACTCAAGAACTACACTACCTACCAAATTTGACGAAGCTTGCAGTTAGTTGAATAATACGGTTCCGGAGATATGCGAAGACAAACATTAAGCATAGTACGACAGTATATTATAAGTCTATGGTACATACATACATACATACATACACACACTTTTAGGCATACTTATTCAGACGCTGATATAGACTAACATAATATACGAAAAATAGGCAGTTCTGCAAATATTATTACATACAAATGGGTCGAATTGATAACCTCCTTTCTTTGAAGTCAGTAAATACAACACACTCGTCCTAAACACATAATACGGATCCCGTATATTGTGTGTTTAGGGCAAAAGGAAGTTACGGGTAAAAATAATGGGGGTAGCCTTTGAGTAGAAAAGTATTTTCAAGTGCAATTTAAATTATGCAACTGTCCAGTGTGTTACTGTCCAGCAATTTGTTATAAGTTATAACAATATGATACAGGACATATAGGTAATAATAATAAACTCTTTATTTGCACACATAAAATATTGCAAGAAAAAAAACGAATATAGATAGCGCAAATAAATTGGCGGTCTTACTTGGTGGTACCGCTTTTATTTGATTTTTTTTTATTTGAGCGGTTTCTTTCAGACAACCATTGTTGCATATTGTTTGATTTATCAGTTTATCATACTGGCTGTGTGATTTATGACTTATCTAGCCTGTTTCTGATTTATTCAACAATGTTGTTGAATGCTCAATAATTTGTACTCGGTCAATGAAAAGCGTTATTGAGTTGATAAAGTCTTATCAAAAACCTTAGTGACCTGACGCCACTCCGAAAGAAACCCCAACCACCTAGTCTTGTATGCAAGTTACCACTGTAAGGCCCGTATAAATAGATGCGACCCGGCCTAAAGACGCGGTTTGGCTCTGTGATTGGTCCAAATTTGGACAGCTAACCTATCACAGAGCCTGAACCGTGTCTTGAGACCGAGATGCCTAGAGAAGCCTAAGACCTTTATATCGGTTTCAGTACGGCAAGTCTGTACTCGGGAACGCTCTCAGCTCTGCATCACTCAGTTTCGTGGACACTCGCAACTGCACGGAGTGGAACAAGCTGGCAGTGGGCGCGGACCAGTTCTGTCTCCACGGGGATGGCGAACGGGACACGTGCCGCGGAGACTCGGGCGGGCCTATCCTGTGGAGAGGGTGAGTTATTTCTGTCAGATCGATAGTGCCATAGTTTATCAGGCAAACAATATGTGATAGATTCACACAACTAAAAGCATTGGCAAGCAAGATTATTTTCCGTTTATAAGTTTATTCGATTTTCCAACCCATTCCACATGGTCACTTTAACAGCCAAATGGGTTTTTTTGTAGAAATGAGCTTGAAAAACTCTCCGAATTCCCCAGGTGAGGGTTCCGCAACTCAGCAATAGTGCTCCACTCAGCAATAGTGCAAAAAATTTATATGATTAATTTTAGTTAACCAAACATTTTTTTAATCAAATAGATATTTTAACAATATTTCTTCCACCATGTGAATAGTTACAGAGGAAACTGAATGGAAAGGTGTTTTCAGACTCATAGTCGGTATAACGTCGTACGGACGGCGCTGCGGCACGGCGCCCGGGATGTACGTCAACGTGGGATACTTTCACCACTGGATACAAAACGCAGTTACTTCACTCAAACAAACATTTTGTTTATTTGAAGATGAAAGTTAGGAAGCTGAATATAATATTAAATTCTAAAATATTATATACTCCTTAATTACACCTAACTCAAAGGTGACTGACTGACATGGTGATCTATCAACGCACAGCCCAAACCACTGGACGGATCGGGCTGAAATTTGGCATGCAGGTAGATGTTATGACGTGGGCATCCGCTAAGAAAGGATTTTGATAAATTCTAACCCCAAGGGGTTAAAATAGGGGATGAAAGTTTGTATAAAATAACACTTTTTAACGTGAGCGAAGCCGCAGGCAAAAGCTCGTATAATATAAAACTCTCGTGTCACAATCTCGTCACAATGTTGGTTAGCGTACTCCTCCGAAACGGCTTTACTGATTTTAACCAAATTTTATATGCATATTCAGAGAATCGGCTACTGGACGGAGTACTATTATATATTCTGTGCTACTGGGTACTTTATAAATTGATAATGTGCATTTTTGTTGAATAAATAATAGTAAATTATTACAACTCGAGAGTCGAGACTGACGGCGACCATCGTAAGCGATGGACGTTGCCATGGTGACATACTTATTTAGAAACTTCAATAAAATAATAATATGGGCGAAATACTTTATATGGCAAAACAACGTTTGCCGAGACAGCTAGTAACTAAACAGCTGCCTCTGCCGCTACTGCGGCCGCTGTCATCACCGCTGAAGCTGGTGCTAATATGACGCCATTATAACCACGTTATGGCGCAAATATGATGTGATTATGGTTCTTGAATGACTCGAATATTCGAGACCGTTCCGGTCGACATACCCCGTCTTTGTTTGGGTCAATACGTCCCTTGGGTCATTATTGACATTCGTCAATCAAAGTATTGCTAACTCACTTTGAGCTATCGATATTATTAGTATAAAAGTCAAAAAAGTTTTCCAATTTATTAAGTTACTTGTGATCAAATTCCTTTGGGCGTCTGAAACAACAGTCTGTTGTTTTTCTTTCAGCTTTATTTAATTTGCAATACTTAATAATTAAAAAAATAAGTTAAGTATAACAATATATTATAACATTACATTGCTTAATTTGTTTTTTTATAAGCCTAACTGATAGATAATAGATATTATATTATATTACTAGCTGTCCCGGCAAACGTTGTTTTGCCATTTAAAGTATATTTTCTACATCATCAGTTAATACATGTTTTACCCCCTCTTTTGTCCCCTAAGAGGGTGTGGGAAGGTCATACACCAGATGTTAAGTTGAAAAACACAGTTAATACCTAATATGAAGTAAGTCCACTAAAGAAAAAAGTTGTATACAAAATCTGACCCCTCTTTGGTCCCCAGAGAGGGTTGAGAGGGGAGGGGGGGGAGGATTTTTATACACCAGATGTTAAGTTGGAAGAAGATAAATATATCTGCGAAAACCACATTCAAATCGGATCAGTATTTTTCGTGTGATGCTGGAACAAACATACAGACAGACAGAAAGAGTGACAGACAGACAGACAGACAAAAAACTAACCACATTTTTGTATTCTATAGCGATGTAGTGACAAAGGTGTAATTTCGGGTGTCATTTCATATCTTTTATGTACAGAATTTTCATTTCTACAACAGAATATTGTCTTCCTCCGCACGCGCTTTGGTGACGCCCACTATCGTAATTTTTTAATTTCGCCATAATTTCAAAACCAAACGTCCAATTTTAATCATTCAAAGACCAAATATTATCTACATAAACTGTACTTAGTGATAAAATAATTTATTTTGATAAGGATTAATAGCGTGAGTAAAATATATCCGTTTTAATGTAGTCCAAAAAAAATTCAGGATTTTTAAATAAATAAATGGTTATTGTGCCTCACTCGACATAGATAGGTATAGTGTGTCGCGGACTTTTTTGTAGATATTTATAAGATCTACAATTACTTAGAACATTTTATGGTTCTATCTTTTATAGTTTAGGCAGCGTACGCAAAATAAGTAACTTTTCTAGCTGATTTTTTACACCTTGCGTCCGAAAAACTCAAATATCTTACGGAACCCTAATTTTTTCCAAAATAAAATGTAGCCTATGTTCAGCAGAAATAATGTAAGATTCCAATAGCAAAAGAATTTTTCAAATCGGTCCAGTAGTTTCGGAGCCTATTCGACTCAAACAAACAAACAAACAAATCTTTCCTCTTTATAATAGTAGTATTATATTATGTGTACGAAAAAAGGATTTTTTTGAAAAAAGTTTTAAAGATACTATTATTTTACAAAATTTAAAGAAAATAAGGTAGTGTAGTAATATACACGTCGATAGACGCGTAAAATAGCAATGGCGCTTTAAACTAAGGCGGCTCTGTTGTTTTCGAAGGGGCATTTAAAGTAAAGAAATGAAATCTGCAAGCATAATATTAATATTTTTGGAGAAATACGACATCTAGACAATAACAATGAAACCTTTTTCACGTTCGATTAATGTATTAACTTACAGAACGACAACGTCGATACGACGTTTGTAAGCTTGTATGGTTTTTAGTTACATAAACAAAACGTAGATGGCGCTTATACTCGCTTAGGTCATGATCCAAAATTAAAAATAAAACCCCTTTCGTCATGAATGAACATAAATCTAATATTATAACTGAGAAAGTGTGTCTATCTGTCTGTCTGTTATCTCTTGATAATAATAATAATAATAGTAAATACGTAAGTACCATCGAAGAAACTGATTCATAGGCAGTTGACGGACCAACGTCATTTGGTCGGATTATGTCAATTTAATCTAAAGGGGTGGAATAGGGGTTGAAAGTTAGTATGAAAAACCTTTTGATTAAAAATAAATTAATACGTTAAAAAAGAAATAAATATAAAGGAGAAAATTATTCATCTTTGTTATTTATTATACAATGCTGCCGCGGACGAAGTCGTGGGCAACAGCTAGTTACTTAAAAAAAGCTATATTTATTTAATTATTAAAATTAAACGTATTTTTATCGAGTGATATTATGACCATCTATTCAGTATTTTAATGAAGTTTTTAATAAGAAAGTAAACTGTATGTTATGTCAGAGCCACTAATATATAGGGCGCTTTTTGGTACCTCAAAATAAAGTAAAAAGTTTCGACGGCTGCCATTAGGGAAGCGAAATAAAAAACCTATGAATTAGCTCCTCGCGCACCTACAAAGGTTCGAAATGTAACACAGGCTTTTGAGACTATAATACTACTAGCTGTTGCCCGCGACTTCGTCCGCGTTAGCATAGTATAATAACGGAGATGGATAATTTTCTCCTTTTAAGGTCCCTTACTCAAAGGGTAAAAACGGAACCCGCAGCCAAGTAGGCACATATTAATCAAATGACACTCGAAAATTGTATGTTTAGTTTAGGTTACAATCTTTAATAATTTCAGTTCAATCAGTCGAAAGTCTAAGAAAATTTCTAAAAACTTTCATCCCCTATTTCATCCCCTTAGGGATGGAATTTATTAAATTCCTTTCTGAGGGGATGCCTACGTCATAGTATCTTTATGCATACACATTCTCAGCCCGATCGGTTTAAAATTGACAAAGTTTCATGCAAAATTTCATCCCCTATTTTACCCCCTTAGGGGTGAAATTTTTTAAATTCCTTTATTAGGAGATTCCTACGTCATAGTAGCTTTATGCATGCAAAGTTTCAGACCGATCGGTTTAAAATTGACAAAGTTTCATACAAAGGTTCAACCCCAATTTCACCCCCTCAGGGGTAGAATTTCCAAAAGTGCTTAAATAATATGACGTATCCATTTATTTTTTATCAGTAGCCAAAAAAATAAAGTTTCATGTTTCTAACTCAAGAAATGACGGAATTTCATTCAAACTTCCAACCCCAATTTCACCCCCTTCGGGGTAAAATTTCAAAAATTCCTTCCTTAGTGGGTGTTTACTTTATAAAACATTCCTACTCACCAAATTTCGTGGCTGTAACTTTAACAGTTTTTGCTCAGCGATGATGAATCAGTCAGTCAGGACTTGTAATTTTATATATCATATAGATTAGTTACCCTCCAAATCAATGTAGGTACTATTGATACTTCGCTACGTTTGTAACATACAGATACAGACTAAATATTGAAATAGGTTGTAGTGTTGTTAAGGTCTCTGGTCACTGATAGGTTCTTCTAAATATATTATACAAACTCAAAGGTGACACTGACATAGTGATCTATCAACGCACAGCCCAAACCACTGGACGGATCGGGCTGAAATTTGGCATGCAGGTAGATGTTATGACGTCGGCATCCGATAATAAAGGATTTTGAACAATTCTAACCCCAAGGGGATGAAATAGGAGATGAAAGTTTGAATGAAACTTTGTCAATTTTAATTTTTAAGCTGATTGGGCTGAGACTTTGATAAGTACTTAATTTATAATAAATGTACTTCTTAACGCGAGCAAAAAGGCAAAAACTAGTGAAATATAAGCAGTAACGATTTACTAGATTTATATTGCGTACTTACCTACATAACGTTGCTAATGTATGTTATTAACCTGAGGCGTATTTCAATATTCGGTGCCAATAACCCTTTTGGCCTTAAAATAAATACGCCTATGGTCTCTGGTACTCGAATATTGTAATCGTGGGAAGCCTCGCGTCGCTGCGTCGCTTGCGGCTAGGCTTCTGTCTCGAAATCAGCGGGCAGCGGGGCGGGAGCGAGGCAGCGCGTTCCAATGTATACAAGGTGTTTTTTTCACTTTTGTATGGATAAGCGCCACAGCTTCACGAGTTTCCCCATACAAAAGTAAAAAAAAATGTTTCAGCGCTGCTACTTTCACAGTGAACTCTTTACAAGGAACACGCACACACCCTAAAGTATCATCACTTAGTTTTGTTACACCCTGTAGATCTTTATGGACATTTCGAGGCCTATCCATATAAATCTATACATTGAAACACGCCGCCGCCGCTTCCATCCCGCTGCCCGCTGATTTCGACACTGAAACCTTACACCTGGCGGCAGAAGCCACGATGCGTGTGGACTCAGGAGGCGAGGCTGCCGGGTCAGTAGCGGTTTTCTTAATTACTATTACCAAATTATGCATAACCATATTATATTGCGGAACTTTTAATTTTTAAGGCTGATCTCCAGAGTTTTTTGGTGGAGACTGTTGCGGCAGGTGTAAAAGTGAAAATGCAGTCGCATCAAGCAGAAGTGGATAGAAACTGACCACACAAGACACTGAAAATATCTACATGCAAATAAACATAATATATATCTGACAACAACCAAACTGGACATCATGGCTCGAACACAAATTCTTAACTCGTTACTTCAAACCATTTCCATGTCCTGTACAAAGCAAAAATGAGCTTCGTGCTAAAATTTAAAAGGTGGGCTTTGAAAGTTAGTTCGTTAATTTGAAACAAGTAACGCAGGAAACGTAATCCCTCTAGAAAAGAATAGAGTTCGGGGCACTGGGGATTTATTTGAAAGTTTCCTTTCATCCCGAATTCCCTTTCGCACTTACTAATGGACTTGCTGTGAATACGGTTAAACATTTTGTGTAGTATTAGCTCCGGCTATTCCTTTGTTCATTAGAGGATGTTCATTAATTAACTGCTTAATGAATTTGTATTTATGAGTGCTTATGTAGTAAGAGTGGATATCACAATATTGTTAATCGTAATGTTAATTGACCCTTTTTCCTTTACCTACCTTTTAAATACATTATAGGTACATTGTTGTGAAACAATAAAAGAATACTAGAGAGTCTAGAGTATTCTTTTATTATTTCACAACAAAGTATTATCACAATTATGGCAATAATTCACAGCATTACAAACAACGCAATAACTGCAGTAAAGCAGTTTTCCGATACAAACAAATAAACCAACATTAATTACCATGCAAATATTAAAACTACTTACATTATCATTTCACTCGACTATGAATTTTAATGCCAATTAATTTTATTCAGCCACCGGGATCCGCATAATAGCGAATATTTTCAAGAGGCCTGCTTGTTAGCGGCGAGGTTCCGCCGAGCTATAAGCCGGTAAACAAAAACACGGCTATCACAACCGTAAACTCAATAGTTTATGGATACATAAATATACTAACGTATAGATCGCAATCGCACAGACCCACTATAAAATGTATGTATGTAGTATGTGCATTGGTACATACTTTATGCTTTTCTGATTTTCCATTTCATTTACAGTACAATAAAAGAAACTACCGCCTACAATTTAAGCTGTATTCAACATCTTATTATTTGTTTGGAGAAATTCGTACAACTAGCCCGATACATTGAAACGATCATAGCTGAGCCAGACATCTAATTTAATTCAGTTATTCATTCTAAACACTACCTTCAATAAAATATAAACTTCCAGGTAACTTTAATACTATGAAGTTATAATGAAATTCATGAAAGTTGGCCGCAATAATTGTTTATAAAAAGAGGTACGAGGAAATCCTGCGCGTCGGAAAAATTGTGTTCTTATTTTGTTTTACGTCGTCGGCTTAAAACTCTTTTTTCCTTGTGGCTGAAAGTGGTTACAGTTATTTATAGATATTTAATGAGGACAAAAATATATGATTTAAACTATTATTGTGAGCTTGCTAATTGTGTACTTATATTATAAAAGCGTGGTTGGTTAGAGAGCGTGTCTGTCTGTACATTACCTCTTCACGCCTAAACGTTTGAACGGATTGTTTTGGATATGAAGTTACTTCATAGAGTTTCAGTAAAAGACAAAAGTAGTTTTTATCATGGTAAAGTGTACAGTTCCCATGTAATAAACAAATATCGGTGCAACTGAAGGCAACGGTAACACGATTCACATTTTCTTATAAGGCCCACTTGCGCAGATCTCAGTTAAAGTTAACTCTGAGTTAAACATCATGTCATTTCTATCACTCTTTAAAGTGAGTGATAGATATGAAATGATGTTTAACTCAGAGTTAACTTTAACTCAGATCTGCGCCAATCCGCCTAACAGAAGTAATATGATTTAAGGCATAATAAAAACACAGCCGTGGATGAGAAATGTTTAGTAACGGTGATAGCCATCTTCATTTTTACGATAAAGGATAAGAAGGAGAGGATAAAAGGAAGCTGATTCATAATATTAGTCAGCAACTGAACGAAAAATGTCCCGCACATCTGTCACGTCACGTTCACCACTTATATTAATCTAATAAGTAATAACACGCATTACGTTATTATGTTGAATTGATATTAAATGGCGCTTAATTCGATCAAACTTAATTACGTCATGCGGTGACAAAGCGCTTTGTACAAATGAGCTGTTATATATTTGTGTTATACGCAGATAAATAAGATTATCTCGTTTGATATTACAATATAATATTAGCAATTGTTGTTTTTGGTAAGATCGATAGATATGTGATATTGATTTTTGATCTATCCGTCTTCATTAAAACTTTGTACCGTACGCTGTGTACTATCATAATAGTATGCGTTACACATGTAATTCGTCAAAAATACAAACACACGTTGTAAGGTCGTAAGTTAGGGTCGAATTTCGTTAACCATGACCGACGTAAACAAAAAGTACTAACAAAAGTGGGTTATTCTTATTTTAGTCGGGCAATATTTGTCGGGCGAAATGTTTGAGCGAGGCGAGGCGCGGCGCGGCGAGTCATCGTAGAGTCGCGGCAGTCACGCGAGCGCGCTGGCCGCTACGGGCCGCTACGAGGGAGCTACGACGGTGCTACGAAGCTACGCCGCTACGAAAGCTACGAAATCGCCCGCTACGTAATGTGGTGCTTTCTACTTTTCTCGCTGTTCGTAACAGTACATGGACGTGCGGTAAGATTTTTTTGACTAGTTATCTTGTTTTGTGCTCATTTTTTTAAGGTATAAATTAAATTTATTATTCGAAAAGAAATTTCTAAACAAATTTCGTATGTTTTTTGCTGTATGTATAAAACAATACATGATAAAAATGTATTCGTAAATAAAAAAAATGTTTAAGGTTAGTGTACGTCAAAAAGATTAATTTAGGATTTATTAAACTAATATACGTCGTGCATTCACAAGTTATTGAAGTGGTTCAAATCTTAAGTGAACAAATCACTAAATAGCATAAAATTTGCTACATATAAATGGAACAACTCAACTCCTAACTTTTTTTAAATTATAAAATAAAATTTTCAAGAACAATGAATACAATAGCCGGCAGTAAACTCGAGATCTTATTTTTATCTGTCAGCTATTCTTTCACAAATCTACACCGTATTAATCAATGTAGATAACTTTTTTATGATTAAAATGATATTTCCCAGAAAGTTATGTTACTAATTTTGTTGCATACATATTTTATGTTTGGATATATTTATTATTTATGTTTTTTTATAAATACTTTAGTCGCTGAAAATATTTTATTTCTTCTGAGTGTGATCTTCATTTAAATTAAGTTTCATTTCCTTTGTTTCATGCCATGAATAAAATAACAACATAAAAGTATCAACATCGCCGTACAAAAAGACATACAATAATGAATTCCATGAGACATAATATTATGTCTTTGTTATTAACTATTTGAATAATGAACAACATAGCTGACCGGCGGCGGGCGAGGACTCGCGAGGGCAGTTTGCTCACACGCGATCCCATGTGTTACATTCATAATGTTTATTAACTTTTTACACACATTTTTCAACCCCATCGTAAACAGTGGGGCGTAAATATGATAAATTAGATGTGTACACTGTACGCGTGTGTAATGTTCTGTATGTCTAAATGAATGAATAAATTATAGTATATAGTTTTAGTAGCAATTTTTAATTTTGTTTGGTAAAAGATGCCAGCCGAGCTAGTTCCTAAACCGTCACTAGGCTTAATTGTATACTCGACGTGCAAATTCATTTTTGTTTTACTGGGTGACTTAATAGAGTCGATCGTTATTGAGCTGCCCCACGCTGGGCTATGTTGGATATAAACTATTCACTATAACGAACTTCGACGAGTTCGTCTTCAATTGACTATGATGGGGCCCTGGGTGGTTTTCAAATAATAGGCTTGTTTCATCAGTTTATAGATAGCAATTATGGTTTTTAGCATACGAATTAAGAACGCAAAAAGAAAATTTACTATCTGCAAATTAGATAAAAAGCGACAATGGGTGTCGGTTCGTTATATCCGCATATTTTAGAATCGTTAGATTATTCGTATAATTAGATATATATCGTTAGATAATTCGTAGAATTAACTATACAGAAAATTCTAAATATTCAACATGGGTATGCTGACACCCTAATTATATTTATTACAGTATCCGTGTACATAAAATATATTGAGGACTATCAGTTTTTCTTTATCAAAGGAGTTCAATCTGCAAAGAAAAATGTACTCTCTCGCTATCCGCCTGAACCTTATTTATCTACGCATTGAAAAATCGACCCTGAGATCTAAATCTTAGCTGGGTATAAAAGTTTCAGAAGGAGTATAAACCTAAATGCAATATTCAAAAGAAACAGCGTTGCAGTCCTCACTATAACATGGCGAGGGTCGGGTACAAAACTTCTTCTCTCTTTTGGCCTTTGGGTCCGTATTTTATAGCGGATAGCCAATTTACTTTTATTGCTACTAAAGCATGAAAGAGAAAGGTAGTTAAAGAAAAAGGGAAGATATTATAGTTCATTTGAATCACGTTTCGCTTAACTAAAAAGACCATGAGCGCGCCTGGATTTATTTTAAGGTTACTTTATGATGTTAAAGATAATAATATTTCAATTTATTCTATTAAGTTTTTAATATCTACAATAACAGATTTTACTAATATTACAATACAAAGTAGTAGTGGTTCCCTGTTATTAGTCATAAATATCACCGACCGCAGCAAATGATACATCGATAAGTTCAATTCATCTCCGGCGATTCCCACATCGCTCTCGAGGCACAATCACGTTAAAATATCGGGTGGGCGGCGCCGGTGGGATTCCGCCCTCGCAGGTGAACGATTAACATCAAAGAGAAAGCAAACTCACACATTCATTAGCACACCGAACACAATATCTCCCGTTAAAGTGATACTCCTGTTTAATGTTGCGAATTATCAAGCATTAAATATAAACGATGTAACTTTTCGCATAGCCGTCTTCGCCGCGCGTACGAAAGCTATTTTAATGCTCGCGCGTAATAACCACTTTCAATCATCTTAAATTTGAACATTTCTGCGGAGACATTCGGAGCTTACGGCTGCGTTATTATCATGTCACGGAGTAATGATCCCCTCATCTATTCCCCGGTATAATGCGAGAATCGCAGGAGTCGGAATCTCTTCATCCATATAAATTAACTCGTTAGGGCCCGTGCTTCAAATCTGATTAAAATTATTTTCGGAATTCAAACTTTTACAATTCAAACGGCTCGGCTTCGATGAAGTATTGAAAAACTCCCGCGGAATAAATCATTCCTTTACAAAAACGAACGGAATATTGATGAAATTCTACGAAACGGAAGGAGCTCTATGAAATTTATTAACCGAGAGGAGTCCTATTTCGAGTCAAAAAGTTATTTTATGAATAGAATAACTTTGATAGGTAGGACGTGTTGCGATTAAACTTCTCGAAGTGATATCACCTTTAACAGTAGGCCATTATTGAAAGCTTATTATGAGCTTAGTTTAACGAGGTTGTATTTGAACAGTTTGTAATATTTTTATCCTTTAACAAGTTACCACGTAAACACTTTAAAGTTTTCCAACTTATTAAATCCCTGATCCCCGTTTCGTGAGTAAACAAGCTCATGGTGTTTATACTTTATACCCAGACTGATACACAACACGAGGCAAGCTGGAGGTTTATATTTTATAATATATTCGGCGAAAAGCTTGAAATCACTTTGTTTCGCCATAGAAAATAAGTTTTCTATGGCGAAAATAAGTTTTCCGTGGGAAATACAGTGAAATTTAATAAAAGGTTTCAGTTCCCAACTCGACAATATTTACAAGGAGAAAACTTTTATTAATTTCGCCTTTATTAATTTTATTCCACCAACAAACTTGCTTCGCTTTTTTCCGGCCATAGTAAATTGTTTTATATTTTCATTGTACTATGATATTTTCAAAATTATAAAAGCCTGTTTTTGGATGGTAAAATTTATATTGAAACTAAAATCTCATTTTAATTAAAAAAAAGAAATAGTCATCCAATCATCATTGACCTCTGTGGCTCAGTGGTGAGCGCGTTCCTGACGGAACAAAAAGTTTTCAATGTTTCCGGGTCTGGATGTGTATTAAATATGTGTATGATAATCTAATAAAAATCTGAAATATATGTATAGTATCTGATAGTATAAAAGTATTAAATATATTTCCGTTGTCTGGTACCTGTGTCACAAGTCCTTTAGGTACTTATCATAGGGCCAGACTGACGTGGTGTGAAGCGTCCATTGATGTTATTATTATTATTAGCTCTCAACCAATTTTCTGAATATAAATTTTGAATAAGTTTTTAACAAAACAATTGCAAACAAATTACCATAATATCGAAGTCTAAAACAATAGTTCCAATAAGAGGATTGACTTCTCAAATTATAAGAGAGAGGAAAATTTCATAACACATTGTTGGCCATCGCGCTGCCACAAAATGACTTTTGTGGAGCTCATAACGGGGGAGATTTACCTGTAATGTGCTCAGTTATAACACGCAGTTAAAGCCTACTTAAGTTCGTAAACGGCGCCTCAGAGCCATTCGCCAACACGTCATTTAATTTTATTACATACTAATGTGATATGAAACTTTTATTTCATTAATGAACTAAATAAAATCTGATCGCAGAAGCATTGCAGAACAAAAAGTAATTTGAAGTTATGTCAGAGTTCCGGCGCACCGAGCATAGTTCACCTGTACGAGCAGCGCATCATCCCGATTGTAATTCTGTCCTTTTCTAAGAATTTAGAAAATGCATGCACGACCTTTCGATGCGAAGAAAATATAAAATCTTTTATTGAACTAGAGAAAACTGCGAGGTATATTGTATTATCCAATATCTTTTCTCTAAAAACGAATTCGCAAACAGCACATAATATTTTTTTTCTGGTCTAAGCTTTTGCAGATACGTTTTACTTCGGCACAGAGAATACATTGAATTCTGAAATACTTTCGCAGTTTAACTTTCGATAAAATGGGCTATTCGGTTTCAATTCAAGTTTTAATCAGTCTCCGTTTTATCCAGCCATTTAAAAGTTTACTTTGAATGTAAATTGTGCCTTTGTCGAATGATGATCAATAATATTTGGTGAGACTTACTGATCGTATCGTAGGTAGCTACGTTAGTTGATAGGCATTAGGCATTGCTTAGCTTCTAACTCGCCCGTAGTTGCAAACATTACTCTGTGATCTATTGCGTTATACCCAGTAGGTAGTAGGTACACACATTAAAATATATTACGGATAACGAAATTTCATCCTTTTCTTTAATTTACTATAACTACTATTCCATCTTCGTAATATCAGATTTTTTTTGTAGACAGTGTCGCGGGCTGTCGCTAATCTTTCCATATTGTGTTGATACGCGTGAAATTGTCCTTGTTACAACTGGTGACGTGTGTGAGTGACGTCGGGACGCACACTGCTACATCTATTAATATTCGATCATTTAATTACGCCTTCTGATATTGTTGATGAACACATAATTGTGAATACAATACCGTAATTGCAATTTGGTAATCAGATAATTGTAACAATTATTAATTCGCGGATAGTAATTATTAAGTATATATTATTTTTCGTAACTAATGTTTCCTTAAAAAGATTCTAAACGAATCAGGTGAAAAACTTACAGGTCATACGTGGAAAACATAATAATACAGATATGGGACATGTGATCGGTTCGATTGTGGTCCATCGGTGTCCATTCAATCGTGTTCGGGGAAACATCTAATCGGCGCCAATTTAGACCAGCTTGGCGACACTGGCTTCCCTGCCTCCTAACGCCTCCGTGGTCTAGTGGTACAAAGCGTGGCTCTTGACTCAGAGGTCGTGGGTTCGATTCCCGCGTTGGAAACATGTTATTTCCAAGTTTGGTTCGGACAATGCAGGCTGATCACCTGATTGTTTGACAAGTAAGATGATCCATGCGTCGGATGGGCATGTAAAAAGTCGGTCCTGCGCCTGATCTCTCGCCGGTCGTGTCGGTCTGCCGTCCCAATGGGTTATAAAAGTA
This sequence comes from Plebejus argus, assembly GCA_905404155.3. Taxonomy (NCBI): domain Eukaryota; kingdom Metazoa; phylum Arthropoda; class Insecta; order Lepidoptera; family Lycaenidae; genus Plebejus; species Plebejus argus. The sequence goes on along the minus strand of FR989927.1, from coordinate 12,853,003 downwards.
AAGGAATAGAGAGTGCTCTTGTGTACTGCGCACACACTTGGGCACTATAAAAATACTCCTGCGTAGCTAGCCTGGTTTCAATGAAACCGGCCACCGTCACCAAAACCGGTGTGGGAGCTATTATTATAATATAGATATAAAGATACAAAAAAAAATCGGCCAAGTGCCAGTCGGAATCGCGCACGAAGGGTTCCGTACCGTTATAAAGCTAAAAACAGGCCAAAAATTGTGTAATTTGTATGGGAGCCCCCCTTAAATTTTTATTTTATTTAAATATTGTTATTAATTATTAAAGTACACATATATTTAAGGCCTTTGTGACTACCTATTATTAATATCGAGCAAAAAAGGCCGAAAAAATCACATATGTTTGTATGGCAGCCCCCCTTAAATATTAATATTATTTTGGTTTTATTATTTGTTGTTATAGCGGCAACAGATATACACAATCTGTGAAAATTTCAGAAGTCTAGCTATAGCGGTTCTTGAGATACAGCCTGACGACAGACAGACAGACAGACAGACGGACAGACAACGAAGTCTTAGTATTAGGGTCCCGTTTTTATCCTTTGGGTACGGAACCCTAAAAATTACAGATCAAGATAATATCTAATAGTTTGAAAAGTTTTCTATATATTTATAGATCATGGCAAACACTGTTTTAAGAAATGAAAGATGTAAAATAATGTTATGATGTAAAATCAGGGATATTTGAAGCAAAACGTGATTATTTCTAAGAGTATGTCTGATAATAAGCTTTTAGTTATTTGTTGTATTGCTTTTTTTCCATTTATTTAAGGTCGCTTAGAACTGCGAGGTTATCAGCGACCACAAGAACAATTACATAAATTTAAATAAAAGTATAAATATTACAAAACTTTAGGAATCGTAGAACATTACAACACATATCAGGATCACTTAAAATTAGATATTATCTGTCACTGTTAAACACTGGTTAAACATATTTTGTCTTTCAGAAAAATAATTAGTACATTGTTTTATTTTCCACTCAATAGCTACAATCCCTCAAAAGGTTCTGCTTTTTCATAATATTCATTTTATATTTTTGTATACCTATTTCAAAGACTTTATTAACAATTCCTGACTTTTACGATTATTCGCCAAGAGGAGTGAATTATGACCTACTTTCATACTCATATCACTCGTATATTTAGTTGTATATCGCTGCACGAGGGTTTGTTCTCCGAAAACTTTTTGTGCAAAATATATGGGTAGAATGTAGACAGCAAAATGAAATCCGGAGTTTATTTTTCATATGCTACGGAGATAGAAATTTGATGTAATATGTGTTATTAATAATAATATTATGTTTGTCAAAACGAAAGCAAATTTAATATGATAGAGAATAAATAAATTCAATATCTAAAACTTTATAAAAATAAGTAATAGGTAATTGCTTATGTTATAGGTAACTTAAGCAATTATGCATTAGAAAAGTAGCTTGAAAGATAAAGATAGAACGTAGCTTCTTTAATAAGCAACATTATTATATCTAAGGTTAAAAATGTATGAAAACGCACTTTTCATTAAAGAAGGAATAAGAGGATCTACAATCTATATAATATATTATAAAATTCTAATCATAAGTTTCTACGCGAACTCCTCCAAAACGGCTCAACCGATTGCAATGAAATTTTGTATATAGGTACATTTGTTAGGCCTGAGAATCTACTTTTTATATTGATACTAAAAACAATTTGTATGGCAAAACAACGTTGCCGGGTTAGCAAGCACAATCAATTCTGTTGTTTCTATGAAGTAACATTATGTTTGTTGGTCCAGGTGAACATCAGCAACACATGGGTGTTGCCGGAGGAGGGGTTCCCGGTGTTCTACCGCTACTTCAGGGACCGCATCTCCTGGTATGAGGCCGACGCCGTCTGCCAGTTCCACCACGCTAACTTGGTCACTGGTGAGTTGCAAACATTATTATCCAAAGCTAGACTTTATCACTTCGTCGCGCAAAAATTACTGAATGGATTAATTTGATTTAGGGTCTGTTTCACCACTGATAAAGTCTCCACAACTTTTTTGACAGATTCTCCATACTTTATACAGGAAGTGGTGAAACATGCCTTTAATATTATAGTAACTTGTGCTCTTCGGCTTCGGCTTTAAAATAATAGTAAAATAATGTCTATTTAGGTTGTAAGTCATATTTGAAATGCTAATATCGCCTGAACGAAAATGTTGTGACAGCAATTATTAAATGAACTTAAAAAATTGAGCCTTCGCGCAATAAATTTCACCGACAATGAAAATGTAATGATGCAATTATATCATTTGTGGAGCTTGAAATTATACAAGAAATTATGGTATCAGTGGCTGGAGCTCGCTCCCGGCGCGACGCATTCAGCTATTGTTTATAAAAACGAGGCCGAGTTGTTTGAGACCGGAACAAGCAGCTTCATACTGTTTAATGCTGGAAATGATGTTAATGAGACCCAAATAAAAATAATAAGCATCCACTGAGTAAAAATCATTGGCGTCTTTGCAAGGTTTTATACAAGTTTGCTGTTTTAACATTAGCTCCAAATGTGTGCCCGGGAAGATAACTATTATTATGCGCACAGCGCAACGTTGTTATACTTTGTGTTGTTGTATGTTATATTTTTATTATTTCGTAAATGCATATAATATGACTGATGAAATAAAGACACAAAACACTAGGTTTCAGCAGGCTAAAGCTACTAAGATGTTTTCTGAAATATTTTGTTTTGTTGTTTGTGCAAGTTTGTAGTTTGATGTAAAGATATAAGTTATCTTTAAATGTAATAAATCCATTGGGATCATGAGATATCTATTTACTTCATAGAATATTGAGACAAGCGAACGTCTCATCACAAATGTTCACTAGACTGAGAGAGACGTGACCTACATTTTTTTTTACGAGTGCCTACATTCATCATTTGATTTTGCCTGGTATCCCGTATCTTAGATATTAGCTGGAGAGGAACGTCTATATTCTGAACATTCTGAGAATTGGTAATATCAATCCATATCATATAAAATTAAATTCATACTTTTCATAGTAACTTTAAAACCTATTTTTGGAAAGGGCATGTAAGGATTATTTTTATGTAAGCAAAATAATATGGTTTTCGTGCGATAAACAAATTGATTTGCGAACGAATCCAATATTTCCATAATGACTGTATATTCAAATGGATAATATTATTTTGCTAAGGTGATCAAATAGGTAATCTGGGGGCACAGCAGTGTCCCAGATAAGCCTGGAGCACCATTATTTTTCTTGTACTCATTGCCAAGTCGTTATAATTATTGTTATAAAATAAAGAAAACTATCACTCAATGTTGATTTAAAATTACAAAATAAATTGGCTTGGATGTGATCTGAAAACTTTTTATACGATAGAGATATTGCATTGATAGACTTGTCTCTCTCTTTTTTACATTAAATGATTTGGGGTGATTTACATTTTACACATAAAAATTCAAATGACATAGAGACCTTAGATATCGTTAAGCGATAATGATCATATTACATCATCAAAGTGAATGAAGTGTAGGAGCCATTGCCCGTCGCGCCGCAGCGCAGTAAACCGTAATCGACTTCTGTACCCCGGACCTCGTTACTTGTCCCTACGGCGGCGAATCTCGCAAGACATTCAAAATTAATGCTGACCCCCCCGATGAGACGATAAGATACATAATTACATACGACGCGTGACAGTATAATAGGCGAGCGTAGCGAGTCCTAGTACTTATATCCAACATTCTGAAGATTTGTGGTACACTTAACGGAAAAACTATCACGCCTATAGATTTGTGCTTTAACATAGTAATTTTTATTTATATATAGAATATGTGTTCTGATCAGTCAGTCAAGGTTTTTTGTATGTACATATTGTATTATCATCAGTCAGTCAAGGTGTGAAGACGCGCCCCCCGATGGTTGCTCGCCTTGTCGTGGCGGTGGGGCTCTAGTAACCGCGGCTTGGACAACCGCGGTGAAGCGAAGAGGCAACCAGGGCCGGCCGGTGTCGCCGCCTGGCCCGAGGAGGGCGCTCCCAGCGGACTGAAGGAGTCCGCTGCGGATGCGCACCGAGGTGGGGCCGCAGAGGAAGAGGCAAGTAGGTATTACGGTGCGCCGCTTGCCCTATCCTCTGCGGCCGAGGACGGATCGCGGGGGGGAGAGGCATTGTGGTAGGTTGCCGCTTTCCCTACCCCCCCTGCGAGCTGGCCGTTCCGTTTGAACGGCATTGGTGGGGCCGCAAAGGAAGAGGCAAGTAGGTATTGCGGTGCGCCGCTTGCCCTATCCTCTGCGGCCGAGGTGTGGTCGGTGGCAGAGCTACAGACCTGATCTGCCACATGGCCTCCAAGTAGCAGACTCGGGGGGCGTCTGCTACAGCCCTGGTGGGGGCCGAGGAGGAGGGCGCACGTGTTGTGCGCCCATCGTGGAGTCTTCGGACCGCTGGCGGGGTCGCGGATGTGTGTATCGTTCCCGTGGCCCCGTCAAAAGGCGGCGTGGCGGAAGATGGGGGGGGTTTTAGTGGGTATACCGTGGTCTCATTAGCTACGGGAGTCCCACATCACCGCTCGGGTCGCCCCCTGCGCCTGGGTGGTATGCGTAATGCATTTCCCCCTCCGGGAAAAAAAAAAAAAAAAAAAAAAAAGGTGTGAAGACGCGAGCCCTCACAAAGCTGAAAGCTCATTAATTAGTAAATATGTATACCTCTACAGTTACCGCTTACTACCTATATTATAATATATTTATGCTAAATTAGAAATATTATAATATATCAAAGAACCTACATCTCAAGATACGATAAAAATAACGATGAAGTCAATTAAGGTATTCGGACGCAGCTATGAGGATAATTCAATAATCGGCCAAGTACGAATCGGACTCGCACACGAAGGGTTCCGTACCGGTATAGAGTGAAAGTAGACAAAAAATTGTGTTTTTTGTATGGGAGCCCCCCTTAAATATTTACTTTATTTTAATTTTATTATTATTAATAAGGTAAAAATATAATTAAGGATTTTGTGAAAATTTCAAGTGTCTAGTTGTCACCATTATTGATTACGAGCAAAAAAGGCCAAAAAATCACGTTTCTTCTATGGAAGCCCCCCCTTAAATATTAACTCTATTTTATTTTCAGTATTTGTTGTTATAGCGGCAACAGATATATGTATACCTAATCTGTGAAAATTTCAACTCTCTAGCTACTACCGTTCTTGAGTTACAGCCTGGAGACAGACAGACAGACGGAAAGACATCGAAGTCTCAGTAAGGGTCCCGTTTTTACCCTTTGGGTACGGAACCCTAAAAAGGTTTTGTAACTCACAAAATCCCAGGGAACAAATTGAAAAAATTCAATTATAATGGACCGAAAGCAAAATATAAAATACAATTTTTAACGGCTATATTCCGATTGGTTGAGCACAATCTCCGAGCTTCAAAATTATGATTTTGAAATAGGTAATCATTTATCTAATCATTAACCGTTCGTTAGGCATTCCAAATTTCGGTAACGAAGGAAATTAATGAATTTATTATTAACTGCTGGATATAATTTGTGAAGTAAATAATTGCCACTAATGCCACTAATTCTAATAAATAAAAAATAAAATATTAGTTAAACTATAAAAAAACACGCTTTTAGCACGCACTAAGCTAATTCGCCATATTGTATGTCCGCCATGTTGGATTTTAGTCACGTGACTATTTTTTTCGTACCTTTTCCTGACAGCAAACCCTTTCATTTGACACCCGTATCATGGGGGTGCACCCCCATGATACGGGTGTGTGTGTTTCAATAGTTACAAGTGAAGCTAATAAAAAGTGTGTTAAAAATGGCTAGTGATAACGACAAAGTTAGCTATATGTGGTGTTAGAATAACATATTTTCATGCCTGCAGCCATAAACCAAACGTTTTGGTTTATGGCTGCAGGCGAATGCTGTACGATGGCTGTACGAGGCGAGGGTGTAGGAATGTTCAATGTAGACACAATGTGTCGGTTACGGCTGTACGTGGTCATTTTGTGAAGCGGAGCGGTACCCCGTTTAGCTATTGTTCGCTGTGTGAAGCCGCCGTAATGGCTGCCTTTCTGTGCGACTGACTTCATTCGTTATTATCTTGTATGTGCCTTTTCAATACAATGTATTAGGTACGTGAAAATGCATATAAATGGCTGAAAAATAATAATTGTAAACGTTTGTGAAGCTGTATTTAAAAAAAGTTGTTCAAATATTATGTACAATCCAATAGATTATTTAGTTGGGTTATTTATTTAGTCGCGTTATATTTAGGGTAGCTAAGACGTAAAAATTCCACTACTATCTTGACGTAGTATGACCAAATAACGTAGGTTTTAACGCTTTTGTGCGTTAGTGTGAGAAGTATCTGCGATGTCTGATATATAGGTACTCTAACTTATTTAAGCCCTACAGTTGAAAACTCTGCGGCATACCCCTCGAGACGTTAAGTGGGATGTAAAAACAATTTTGCAACTTTATAAAATATATCGTTTCATGAAATGTTATCTACCTATATTTTTTATTAAAGTAAAAAAAAACCGGCCAAGTGCGAGTCGGAATCGCGCACGAAGGGTTCCGTACCATTATAGAGCAAAATTAGGCCATAAATTGTGTTTCTTGTATGGGAGCCCCCCTTATTTTTTTATTTTATTTTAATATTATTATTAAATATTAAAGTAAACATATAACACGAATTTCGCTTTGTGGTATTTCTGTGATTACCAGAACGCGTCGTGGCTGTTTTCACTATGACCACAACGCGTTGTGAGCCATTTTTTCGCTCAATGAGCGTTTTCGGTCTTTGAGCGTAACATATGTATAAAAATAAAATAAAATGAATATTTAAGGGGGGCTCCCTTAAATATTAATTTTCTTTTATTTTTAGTATTTGTTGTTATAGCGGCAACAGATGTACATAATCTGTGAAAATACCAAAAATCTCTAGCTATTACCGTTCTCGAGTTACATCCTGGAGACAGCAAAAAAGGCCAAAAAATCACGTTTGTTGTATGGGAGCCCCCCTTAAATATTCATATTATTTTATTTTTAGTATATTTTGTTGTTATAGCGGCAACAGATATACATGTAATCTGTGAAAATATCAAATCTCTAGCTATTACCGTTCTTGAGTTTACAGCCTGGAGACAGACAGACAGACAAACAGACAGACAGACAGACGGGCAGACGGACAGACGGACAGACGGAAAGATAACGAAGTCTTAGTAATAGGATCCCGTTTTTACCCTTTGTGTACGGAACCCTAAAAATGAATGAACAAGTCATGTTAGACGAGTAGATAGTAAAAAACCGGCCAAGTGCGTGTCGGGCCACGCGCAATATAGGGTTCCGTAGTACCGCTAGTTTTTGAAAATTTTTGTATGGTCAATGAAAGTACATTTATATCATGTTTTACACTACTAACAACATCATCTCAGTTACTTTCAAAGGAATTTGAACGAAAAGTTGCTTTATACTTCGCCGAATAAATTTTTTTTTGTTGATCGACTATTACTCAATAACTTATGAAGTCTTCTTAGCCGTGATAGTTTTCCTTTCAAATTCAGCATATTTCTTACTCCCGTGAATTTTTTCACATTTCCAGAAGCAACCGTTTAGCTGGTAGAAGGGGGGACACTGGACTCTAACGATTTTTTCCACTTTAAAACTTAATATTTCACAAATGGATCCCTAAATCGAAAAATGATCTATGAATACTCATAATATTTTTAAAAAACCTATCCAACGACACCCCACACGATGGGGTGGGTGCGAAAAAAAAATTCAACCCCGCTTGATGTGTAGGGGAGGTACCATAAAAAATATATATTTTTTAAATATTTTATGTATCATTTTGTTGGCGTTATTAATATTTGTATTCATGCCAAATTACAGCTTTGTAGGTCCTATAGTCTCTGAGCAAAACCGCGGACGGACAGACAGACGGACAGACGGACAGACGGACAGACAGACAGACGGATGGACAGACCGAAACTATAAGGGTTCCTTGTTGACTACGGAACCCTAAAAAGGGACTTACAAATGTTATTCCATTATTTGTATTGAATCCGGCATCAATGTCTGTAAACAGTGGCACTTCAGTGGCAGTATAGCATCACTGAGCTCCTCTAACATCGCGACACGGAATTAGCCCGCCATTGCGTACGCCCGTCACGTCGCGAAGTCACTTTCGCAGCGAGAGTTGTGTTATCTTCGTATTCCACGGGATTCTCTTTTATACGTGCCCCGAGCTCCCGCTCTACATTCTGAAAAAGATAATGTTATGTCGCATTATCAGAACCGTTTTATATGAGGTGTATTGTCAATTGTAAATATGTATATTTTGTTATATTTTAGGACTATATAGTCCTAAAATATAACAAAATGTACATATTATAAACTAATATACTATAATAAAAATATTATAAAGACGCTTTAAATACCACAAAAATAATAATTATATTGTGTTTTACACCGAACATGCTTAACATGATGACAATAATATGTATATTGCATAAGCTTTGAAAACGTATCTGTTCGTAGTTAGTTTTGTTTACAAATATCTACAAATTATATATTTTAATTATATCTACAAATTTATTAAATCTGGAAATTTTAAAACGTACTTAAATAATGAATTCTCAATTATAATAGCATTTTAAACCATAATACAACGACGTCAACACTTTAACACAAAATTGTTAATAAATTTTCTTGTGCTTCAATTTATAATGCCTTTGATTATTATTTTATGAGGAAAAATTTGGCGAAACGCGTTTTCCATTTGTCAAGCTTTTAATATTAAAAGAGGCAGTCTTTTATTTCATATTTTAAGAACGTGGCAATTTTATGACACGCCTATTATTATTACAGCACAGGTTTGTCTTATTTATTTAATTTAATAGCTTTACAATTCTCCTTGAAATCGGGTTTCTAAGTTTCTTCGTGGGTTGGACAGATTTTAAATTGTTCGAACATAATTGTGGGTAATGTATTTTAAAGGCATTTCAAATTAGACAATTACAAAGGGCCTTTGTAATTATCAATATCAGTATCACATAGACTAGTGTAGAACAAAAGGACTACTAATTATTTAGCCTGCGTAGCGCGAACCCGCCAAGCCGCGATCAGCTCAAATTATTATGTAACTGTAAAAGTGGATGGAAAATTGGACTGCAGCCATTTCTGTTGTTCGCAATATTCTAAACACTTATTTTTATGACTTTGTACAAATAGCTTTGCGCTAGCACTTTGAATTAAATTAGGGATAAAAGTTTTTCCACTTAAGAATTATACAATTCTTGTGTAAACAAAGTCCTTTAGTTTTTTTTTTTATTAAATAAGGGGGCAAACGAGCAAACGGGTCACCTGATGGTGAGCAACTACCGTCGCCCATGGACACTCGCAACATCAGAAGAGCTGCAAGTGCGTTGCCGGCCAAATCTTATATAAATTATTTCTATATTATTAAGAGCGGATGTAAACATGATCACCAGACTCAAAGACTGGCTATAAAAACTAAATGACTCATAAGTTCGTCGCTAAGTGAGGAGTAGAGGGTACGTACCCAAGGTTTTTCCGGTTCTTATGCTTTCCCTCTTGTAAATATATAAGAAATCATAATTTAATAAAACTATGCAAAGGAAAATCTTGGCGAAGGTTAAAAGAAATGGGCTTGGGCATTGGGCAGTCGAGACGGGTGAAGAGTTATTATGTTTGAGCGATACGGGGTTACAGTAATTGGGGTGGCTGGAGAACGGCCATCGGTCTCTAGATTGTAAACGTGGCTACTTGTCCATCGCTACCGTCACCGGGACACAAATTCAAATAAAATGACACTTTATGATCTATAGGTATAAAAGTTAGCAAAACGAAACCTATAGGTGTTGGTTATATGTTTCATTTTGCTCTACATCGCTACAAAGCATTGGCGACATGGGTCGCTAGACTCATCGGTAAAAAATAAAACCCATGAACCCATGGTCTAAGTCATAAAATGGCATTTATTTGAATTTTTGTCGGTGACGTGCCGGTGACCGCGGCAGTGGACAATCGACCCTATACCGACACAACCTTTCCTTTCTGTTATTTAATTCCATCTGATTTTCTTTTACCTACGAGAAGTAGGACGAACTACCTCATCGTTGCCTACCTATTATTATCTATCATCTGCTATTAGTATAAATTTTTGTTTGAAGACACTGAGATTGTCTATCGGCACAGAATATATTTTAATAAGGACTTTCTAAAAAAATTATGAACCCTCAAAGTGACTTTGAATGTTTCACCTTATTATGTAACCACTATTAAATGTAATACACAAATAATATTTTTAACAACCATGCTTTTCGGTTAAAATGCAATCGGTTACCGGAATGATGACGAGAGTCGATTTGCGTTAAATCGCTGACACAGGGCTATTGATTTTGAATTCGTAAATCTATAAACACTGAAATATCCGTATTTAAATCAGCACGTTTTTAGGGTTCCGTTACCAAATGCTTAAAACGGAAACTCTATAGATCTGTCATGTCTGTCTTTCTTCAACCTTTAAGACTACTTTTGAAACTTGATAAAATATATGTATTCGGTAAAGCGCACTGGGATTTTTACACAAAAACAGAACAAAATAATATTTGGGGTTCCTCGCACTTAGCCGATTTTCTCTTTTGTAACGCTTTAGGAATGCAATCAATAATAATAATCATTGCTACCTTTATAACAGTAACATAACCGCACGCTAGAGATAAAGAAGAAAATAAATAATCGGCCAAATGCGAGTCGGGCTCGCGCACGAAGGGTTCCGTACCATTATAGAGCAAAATTAGGCCAAAAATTGTGTGTTTTGTATGGGAGCCCCCTTAATTTTTATTTTACTAATATTTAATATTTTATTTTACTATTTAATATTAAAGTACAAATATAATTGAAGATTTTGTGAAAATTTCAAGTGTCTATGTTGCCATTATGGATAATGAGCCAAAAAGACCAAAAAAATAACGTTTGTTGTATGAGAGCCCCCCTTAAATATTAACTTTATTTTGTTTTTAGTATTATTTTGTTTTTAGTATTTGTTGTTATAGCGCGAGCGGCACCATAAATACATAATCTGTGAAAATTTCAGAAGTCTAGCTATAGCGGTTCTTGAGTTACAGCCTGGAGACAGACAGACAGAGTACGGACAGACAGACGGACAGACAACGAAGTCTTAGTAATAGGGTCCCGTTTTTACCCTTTGGGTACGGAACCCTAAAAACCTAATTCTAGCCCTCCTAGTAAGCCATCCGTAAGAAATAATTAGGATGTGATCATGAGCTACAAACAAATAAAATAAGTTAATTAGAAGGGAACGAATAGCAATTTTAGATTAACACTTAGCGATATTAAAACCTTTTATTGCACGTAATCACTAATTAGAAAACATAATACGTAATTCAAAAGCATTTTACGCGATACTTATAAGTTATAACACTTTTCGAGCATAGATACAAACATTTTTTAATGATATATCCAAAATAATTTATTTATTTTTGAAAATCACATACAACATACATAATATTAAGTTAACCTTATTGCGAGAACTTTAATAGCCATAAGTAATTACTTACAACATTTCCAATTATTAAATGGGTGCTAGAAAATTACAACAGTAACATATCCTAACATTTAGATGGAGAATACAAACCTCAAATCCGAATCAATTACAATTCAGGCGATACACCCAAAGCTAATATTTGATTTACACAATAATGTATAAAACATAAAAGCCTCGAGTGTTGCGGGGTTCTTCAAACTCCTTCGTATCGCGAAGCGTTTCATCTTTTGTTGTATGAAAACTTAAATTGTTCCGAAATACCAACCAAAGATTTATCCCACTGTAAGTCAAAGTTCAAGACCCGCCCGAAATTCGTAACCTGAATTCGCATTTAACGTATAAGTGTGGTATAAGGGTAATTTTGCAAGGAATTAGTTATATCAAACCGAACTTAGTTCGCTTTATGACATAAACTGTCTAAAGTCTTGTGCTTAGAGAGCGTGAAGAGTTGGTAGGTAGTAGGTACGTTTTCAACTTTATAATAATGTTCATTGTGTTAGAGAATAGATTCAAAACAATTAAATTTTAATTAGTTTGTAACTACACCAACGCGACGTCAAAACTGATTATTATAAGTACAGAGGTCAAAAGAAAACTTCATTTCAAGTAAGTATAATAAGAGATACCATTAAATCTACTTAGGCACACATCTATTGTCTATGTGTCGGTGTCGGTGTCGTTATAGAATTGAGCAAATATGACATTTTCATACACATTTTATGAAGGCACAGACAGGGCATAATACGAAAATGGCAGTGAAAAAGTATTTCATGAAATATACAGTACAAAGTTTTTATTAACAGCAGCTCGTCACGTAAACGGAATTATGGATGTTACTGCTGGTTTAGCTTTAAAACGAATCGGTAAATAGTGACTTAACTGTACTAAATAATATACGACGGCACCAGCCTAACAACATGATGAAAATAATCCTTGTCTTTGTCAACAATTATACATTTCACTATATTATATTATAATTTTTGTAACAGAAATAAATTAGTCAAGGCAAATAAAAAATAGAGCTTATAATGTCTTTGTGACACGTATAGCCTGTGGGTATAATTTATCCGCATTTCGGAAAGAAAAACATTGTTTTATCTTTATCTACATTGTCGTTCAGGCGTAAAGTCGTTTTACTTATCGCGAGGCCTATTGTTATGAGCCTTCCTCCACATTAACCCCACAACATATCGGTAAAAATATGAATAGCAAAAAGGGTTAAATGTTTATTCGATCAGATTTGTAGATTAAGCGGGTCATATACTTTTGTATCACGTATTTTGTTTGGTATATTGAATAATAATTCTAATAACGTAAGTTAGAGTGGTTGATAGATTGGCACTCAATATTAAATCTACATAAACACCGATACGACTTATCTACTGGTAATCAAATTTACTGGTTTTTATAGGACTTTATAGTTTTCACTATTCGCGGTATGTGCGAGTTCACCGACTTGACTAGTCAGTTCTGTAGTCGGCGGCATGTCGGCGGTCGCTGGTCCGACTTTCATAGTGCCAAGATAGTTTCGGTATCCTACAAAGTATTTTTAAAACTGTTCGGAAGTCAGTTTACTATCGACTAGATGACGCCCACAACTCAGTTGCGCCAAAATTCGTTTATCGTTCGGGAACCGTACACTTTTCCGGGATAAAAAGTATTCTTTGTCCTTTCTCGGGACTCAAAATATCTTCATACCGATTGTCAGCAAAATCGGTTTAGCGGTTTAGGCGTGAAGAGGTAACAGACATACAGACACACTTTCGTATTTATAATATTAGTATGCATTTATGTTGCGAATAAAATAAATAATAATGCAGCTCCGCGTTTTAGATACACGTGAGTGTACCTTAGAAATAAAGTAGGTTAATACCAATTTGTTATTCTGGGTAAAATAAAATGGAAATTCGCCAATAAATATTGTAAAATTTCCCCGAAAATACGACAATCTCCTTGCCTTCCGGTCCTTTCGCGAGAGCCGGATCAAATATTGATTAGGTTTTAGCGGAGGCCCGCCGATGCCGAGTAAAGGGTGTCTAAAACTATGGAAAACTTTTATTTACGTATTGGTGTTATTTAAGTACTTCACTTAGTATAACATGGGCTCTAGGTAATAAGACTTCTGTCGTATCTTAGGCTGCCTTCACACTAGTGTTTGTCCAGCGTAGGCGTTCGATGAACGTATGCGCAGCGCAGACGCCGCGCCGCGACAACGCGGCGCGTACCTCGCGTTGTCGGCTACGCTGGACAAACGCTAGTGTGAAGGCAGCCTTATACGGTGTACCTAACCTATCCTAAACGTCTTAATGTATATTTTACAGAAGGTTCCTATAATTTGGTAAATTACTTTTGACTAGGCTTAAAATTCATATAATTAGTAACATATCTTTTCTACATAAATTGTATTTCCATGAGAGTCAGTATTATGTAATTAAATAGGTTTTCAAATTAAACGTAAGAATTAATCTCTAAATATTATAATAAAAGAGCTGTCGTGTCGTGTAACAAGCTGAAAGTGTTATAGTGTCGGCTGCTGGCGGTACCGTCTATTATAAAATTTAACCCCCTTAAGAGGTCCGCTTACATTATTCAAGAATCAAGAATCTACTTAGCAGTTCGGCCTTTCAGACGAAACTTTTGTGTAAATTGCCACTCAAACTTCCAATATCAAGTTTAACAATCACGTTTGCGGGAATTTCTTTTAACTTATTAGTTTAACATTAACATACAATATGAACTTTTTGTACGAAATACGATTCGTTAAGAGCCAAATATGAATGAAAATACATATTATTGTCATGTACTTTTATCGATTTATTTACAAACACTGTTAAACCAAATAGGTACTCATAATTTAACTTCCAAACCAAAGGATTTGTTTTTTGTATTTGAAAAAGGAAAATTTGGTAAATGCAATACAAAAGTAATTTTCTTAAACTATCGGGCCTTGTCCTGGGCTCTCGCTCGGTACCAGAGCGCAGCGGTTAAGATATTTTAGATTTCCTCCCTCATAAATATTTATTGTGACATAATATCAGCGAATCAGTGATTCACGAACCAAAAATTCTATTCGTCTCCAACAAGAATAAATATTTCGAGTAAAACTCTGCCAAACAAAAACAGACTATCATAATATCTGCCTTAGTTTCATCTAGAATGGATAAACTCTTAGGGCCTGTTTCACCACTTCCTGATAAGTGTCGGATGGGCTATCCACCACTTAACTTGACAGATAAAATATGAAGAATCTGTCAAAAAAGTTGTGAATAGCCTATCCGGCACTTTACAAACACTTTACAACCTTAAGAGGATACACCAAGGGCTAGAGAAATGAAAAAATGTACTTATAATATCTATTGCTGTCTCCCTTACCTCAAGCCTATACCGCAGAGCACGATAGAGACAACTGCAGAAAATCAACGATTCGTTGTCCCTGATTGCTTCTCCAAAACTTAACCGATTTAAGTACTTTTTCATTTAAAAATTAAAGCAAGGCTTGAGTTGTGTTCCTATGTTTTTTTTTTGTATAATCTAGCCAAATTTGTTTTCTGGATTTTTGAACACAGCGGAAAATCTGGCCATTTTTTGGGTTTATGAAACGTTCATATGTTTTTTAATAATCAAATTAAGAAAAAAAAAAGAAAACATAGGGACATTGTATTAGTGGCCGTAGATATTCTGGAAAAAATTATAACTCTACCGGCATTATCCAGGGAGGAAACAGGGGACAACCTTTGTATGGAAAAACGGCTCTAGTGGTAGCTCTTAAATCTGAAAACATTCCATACAGATATTATATAATACTGGTCAGTTACAAAATCGCACTAATATATTTTTCTGGCCCACATATTGTAAGTAGGAATAATAATATTATGTTTTTGTGAGTATAATCTGTGAAGTTTTTGCCGAAGCGGATATAATATTATAGTTGGCGGGCCGCCCTTAGACGACCGACCCTAAACCGTTTATCAAGAAAATTTATCGGTAGGCGGAGATTGTGCGACGAAAATATCCTGCCTTATTGTACTTACCTTTCTTATTAAAAATCAACGAATATATCCAAAAATTCTACTAAAACGTACTTAGAAGTAGGAAAGAATCTAATTAAATCTAATTTTACTATCTAGTACATTATTATGCTCACTTCTACGACGATCACGGTCCTTACAATTCAGATAATGACTTTATAAGGACCGTTTTACCTGAAGCGGGTGATAAATTAAATGAATTTTGTGATAAATTGCGTTATGATACAGTCGCAATAAATTAAGTAGATTAGTTTTACAAAATATGAAGGACGCAATTTATGGGTGCATCGAAGTCGATAAATGAAAATAGTGAAATGCTTTTAACGCGATTAGTACGGTATTGAGATCGAAAGATAATGTAATGTGAAAGCCCTGAGGGCGCAGGGCGGAGGGCGGGTGGCGAAGGGCGAAGGGCGCGATATCAACATTAATTAAAGCCGCCGATCATGATCAATAGCTTAATTGCTTTTGTTCCGATACAATAAAATAAAATGTACTATACTATACGGTTAAGGAATGGGACAGGAGATATGAAGTGGGAGGGACGGCCGGAGTCACGAAGCTCTTTTTCCCAAGCGCTGCTGCTGCATACAAGATACTAGATAGTCAGAAAGATAGACATCACACACCACACCACACATATTCTGACTGAACACGGCGGATTCGCCTTCTACTTGCATAGATTCAAGTTGAAGGAGGATCCGTCGTGCTTGTGTCAGACAGGAGTTGTGGAGACGGTTCCTCACCTGTTCTCGAGTGTCCAACTTTTGCTAGCAATAGATATAATACTGAGCAAAAATTGGGCACATCGATGACGGGTCAGAATCTATGCCATGGGGGGGAGGAATTTGTTTCTCACTTTCTCTAAGAAAATAGTGTGTGATACAAATAAGAGAAATAGGAGTATGTTATTGTTATTCTTGAGCTGTGATATTAGTTAAATATTGTGCTGTATTTTTATTGTTTTTAGGGTTCCGTACCCAAAGGGTAAAAACGGGACCCTATTATGCTATTACTAAGACTTCGATGTCTGTCCGTCTGTCTGTCTCCAGACTGTAACTCAAGAACGGTAATAGCTAGAGACTTGAAATTTTCACAGATTATGTATATCAGTTGCCGCTATAACAACAAATGCTAAAAACAAAATATCATTAATATTTAAAGGGGGCTCCCATACAACAAACGTCATTTTTTTTACCTTTTTGCTCTATATCAATAATGGCAAAAGGTAGGAACTTAAATTTTTCTCAAAGTCCTTAGTTATATGTGTACTTTAATATTTATTAATAATATTAAAATAAAATAGAAAATTGAGGGGGGCTCCCATACAAAAAACACAATTTTTGGCCTAATTTTGCTCTATAATGGTACGGAATCCTTCGTGCGCGAGTCCAACTCGCACTTGGTCGATTATTTTAATTTTGACATTTATAATTATTTTTAATCGGAACTTTATTAATTAACTACTTGAATTATTAATCGTTCATCGTTCATAAGTTTAGTTGAAATTATTTTATAAGTAGTATGTACAGGAATATTTTAATGAAATGTACTTAACTTTTAATGCAAATTGAAATTTTATGTTGTTTAAAAAACTTAATTGATAACAACAAACCCTGATACTTCACACTGTTAGGAGGATGAGCACGGGATGAGTAATAATAAAAGAAAAAAACCCTATGTACTAATTGGACATAATTGAATGACAGTTATGAAGGATTTCAAATACTTTTTGTTAAAAAGGTTTTGACGAATATTTTTACATCAACTTTTATTTTTTACTACTTTTTCTATGAAGTAACAATTGAAACAAAATTTATTTAGGTTTTTTCCTTAGTAAAATGCGAATCAAGTTTTTACAAATAGGTAAGTTGATTTTAAAGAACTTTACAATTCATATATTTAATTTAAAATAAATGAAATTTAAAGAACATTACAATTCACTCAGCAGTCGCTACCTAGAACGTAATTTTCTTGGCCGGAGCGTAGCATTTAAGTTGCAGCGCGGTGATTAAAGTTTCTTTCAAAAAGTGAGCACAATGGTGTTGATTGCGGTTTTGAAACTCGAGCGAGTCATTCCGCCTCGGCCTCCGGTGAGTCCCGAGGCGAGTCACGTCCTCGACTTGAGGAATATGTTTCGGGGCGAACTTATAATTTTCTTCGACGTAAACAGCCCGTGTGCGACTCGAATTCTAATCACGGTACACGTATGAAGTACTCCATGAATGTACCGGACGCTTTGACATGTGAAATTGGGACATTCTCGCTCACTGCTCGTCCCGTTTTTGATAACATTTTACTTTTTAGTTGCATTGAAAACAGATTTTTTATTTATTGAACGGTAATACATAACTACTTTTAATACATGAATATCTAGTAATTTATTTTACCAGTCAGTCGGAAGCCTCGGAAGAATAAACAATAGCAGCTTACGATTCAATTCGCCCTGGCCCGCCTCGGTAATAAAGTTAAATCAATAAAATTTTAACGAGGACCATCAGGATCGTTTTATGGAGGCCTTACAAGTTTCTTTTACGGTTGTTAAATTATAATAATTAATGTTTCATTAAGAAATTAAGTTATAATGAAGTTTAATTTTGATGTCAAATTGAAATTTCTTTACATTTTATGTAGATCGTACCAGTCTGATATTTTATTAATAGACAACAGTATAACAGATACATAAATTATAATACAATAATATAATAATTATTAATTAAGATGCTATATACGTCCCTTTGCGAAAGATTTCTTCAGATAATACAAATTCATATTCAAGAGTCAACAGAGATTTGAATAATAAGTCGCTGTGACGTGAGTTATTAGACACGAGCGTCCTCAAAGGATCCCTGAAGATGTCTCATCATTTATTAACCGCAAACTTGCCTTATATCCTTACAATGATTAATACATCACAGACACGTTCAATCATAGACACCACAAGTTTTTGCGGCTGAAACCGTAGTTTAACTAGTTTTACCAATGCACAGCTTACAACACCTGTGAAACCGAACCTAATATTTATTTAGTCATGTTAACTGTGTCGGATGGGTTTGACCATAGAGAAATGTCTGGTCTCTGGTTTGACATATTATAACACGACCAAATTACGTAGGTCTACCATCTGCCTATGAATCAACTTCTCTGTCAATAGTGCATTCAATAAATACACTTAAAATTTTTTTTCGTTCTTCTTTAAGTAAAACAGCGACTATCCAAACAAAACAATATTATCATTTATCAGACATCTTCTGAAAAATGTGAAATCACCGCTTAAATATAGTAAACCTGCCAGCTCAATACGTGCACATGGAATCCTATCAGCAATAAAATGTAAAAACATTTTGCCGTATTTTAATATTCCAATTCTATTTTCCCTGCGTGTATTTTTCTACGGGTTTTATTTATTCGCCAGCGACCGCGAAATCATTTCATTGGCTGAAAGCAAATATAAAATAAGCTATCTGCACTGCCTAAAAGCTTTTTCAATTTACTCTTCCCGATCAGATCGTGTTTTGAATTTTTTAATTGAATATCTTGCCTTTTCGATGCATCGAACACAACAAAACAATAATAACAACAAAAATGAATACCAAATTCAATCAAACATTTAATATTCAACTAAACATTTCAATATACGAAGATATCACTTAATTTTCATAAAAGCTTACCATACTTAATTATTTTCATAAAAATATAAATATTTTTGACATATTATATTTCCTAATTTAAGATAGCTTTTAAAACCGATTTGACGAAAAATGTAATGAACAAAATATATCAATCAATATTTCATTAAAAAACCAATGAATCTCTCCGTTACAATTTCGTAGCGGACTCTCAATGAATCAGAAGGGGATTATAATAATGATGATTTTGTGTTTTCATCAAAATATATCGCGCTAGAATCGCTAGCAGATTTTTTTGATTATATACACGTCGTGTCTGCCTTTGATTATATACACTCGACGTGTATATAATCAAAGGCAGATTTATTAAGGTTCGTTAAGTTAACGGTTCGTCAGTGCATCTACTGTTATTTACAATTTACATAATAATATTATATTGGACTGCCTACGCACTAACTACAACTTCAAGGTTCAGGCTCCAAACTTAACAAGGGTTGTGAGATGATGCTTATAATAATAATAAAAACTGGGTTAAAACCATAATAATATGTTATAAATAATGCCCAACTAAAAATCATTTTTTTCACACACAAAAAGCCAACTTTCCTCATCAAAGCGTTAACTTTGTGTCATGACTCATGATTCTATTCCATATTGTTTACAGTTGAGCTCTATTGTATGGGAGCTAATAACTGCTTTGACCTACATGTCCCGACTCCGCCGTTTGTGCCGGAGACAATCAATCACGAGTAGGTTTGGGTTTCACCAGCTGTTATACAACTCAGTAATTAAAGCCTCATTGCTTATTTAGTTTCTATGTCAATAATGCTATCATATAATATAATGACACAGGTAACGTGGAAGTAGAATAATCGGCTAAGTGCGAGTCAGACTCGCGTACGAAGGGTTCCATACCGTTATAGAGCAAAACTAGGTCAAAAATTGTGTTTTTGTATGGGAGCCCCTTAATACTTTAATTTATTTTTATATTATTATTAAATATTAAAGTACACATACATATAACTAACGATTTTGAGAAAAAGTCAAGTACCTACCTGTTGCCATTTTTAATATAGAGCAAAAAAGACCAAAAGATCACATCATTGTATGGGAGCCCCCCTTAAATATTTTTTTTTTCATTTTGTTGTCAGTATTTGTTGTCATAACGGCAACAGAAAAACATCTGTAAAAATTTCAGAACTCTAGCTCTAGCGGTTCTTAAGATACAGCCAGGAGACAGAAGTCTTAGTAATAGGGTCCGTTTTTACCTTTGGGTACGGTACGGAGCCCTAAAAAAGATAGTAATTCAATATTTGGCTAGTGTAGGCATTGCAGAGATTTCTTTCCAATTTGTTATCTTTTTCTAATAACAGAATCAGAACAGAAAAACAACAAATTGGAGGCAATGATGTGATGTTGAATTACTATTACTAAAATCTTGTTTAGAAGTAATAAAGAATATTATACTTCGTTGCTGCATCCTATGAGATTTAATAAACCTGTAGTCCGAATTTTGTGGTACTGCATCATCACACGCCATTTAGATATTATTTATTTAATTTAAAACTGAAAAAAGACAATCAATTGGTTTTATAGTACTTCCGCCTTGCTTTCCTAGATGGCGGTGTTAGTTCGTCCGTCATTCGTTTTTCGTGTGCGGCATCGTCAACACGTTATCCTTTTTAAACTAATTTCTACAGTGTTAAAGTGTTATAATTAGTGTAAATCGCCGAATAATATTGGAAAAAGGAAGAATAAGGATGATTACGAACATATTCGCCGCAAAATACGGCGATTGGAAACTATGGCATGGTAACGATACGTTAAAAAAGGACTATCTTAAGGGTTAATACGTGATATTAACCAGATAGTCAACCTTTTGTACCTTAAGGGGTAATACGCGATATTATCCAGGTTACAAACTGAGTCGTGATGATACGTGATATCATCCTGAAAGCAACTTTATGCTTTTGCTTATTCACACCGGACAAGATCCGAGTCATCAGCGTCTTCCTCCCGGGAAGGCCGCTGCGATAACGAGCACTCATCCGACGACAAAAGGCGCGATGAAGACATCGACGCGCGGGAGGCTCAATCTTGCTGTGGAACTCCACAATCTTTAGCCGACGTCGAAGACGTGGATTATATGGAGTCGGCCGCGCCTGCACCGGCGTCGCCGCAGGCCGCACCGCCGACATCAGCGCCGCTGAGCCAACCAGAAGTCACCGTGCCAGTAGATCCTAACCAAGAATCTACTCCCAGGTTACCACTTGAAATACTAAATATTCTTGGCAAGGCCAATAAAACAGAGAAAGCCCTAGGCGAACGCATTCCCACCGAACTCTCTGAACGTTGGGGTAAAATCTTGGTCGATGGTTTGGCTAAGGAATACAAGGAGTCGCTTGTGGCGAACATTCTTATACCGACTAACCTTTCGCTGGCACAAGCGCCTAAACTCAATCAAGAGGTAGCCGCAGTTCTACAGCAGGCTGCAAAAACCGGTAATTTTTTTTTTATAATACAATCCAAGGCGTAAATTGTAAAAAGCGACGTCTACCTTTTCGGTGAAAAGCGCTAGCAACAAGCACTGCCGGGCAACTCCCGAGCTCCTCCTCGTCAGCAGTACGCGAGGCCAGCGCCAGCAGCGCCGGCCCGCCCGCACGAGCCGCAGCCGTCGACACGTCGGCGAGGAGGGCCCAGCAGCCCCCGCGCCGCGGCCGCCCCTACGCGAGCGCCAGACCGAGCAACGACAGGAGACGCTGCTACTAGAGGTACCTCACGCTGGCCGCATCCAATTCTTTTTACGCAATTGGCTTCTAATAACCTCCGACAGCACGGTGCAGGGCTGTCTTATGCTAAAGGATATTATAAAATACCCTTCTGCATTGAGTTATAAGTCCCTTCTGTAAGCCACCTTACCAACGTGTGGAACCAAGTAATCCACCTTTTACAAAGAGTCAGATGAGCAAAGCAATAAGTGAACTCAAACAATTAGGTGCTATTTCAGTATGTAATGAAAATTTGCCAGACCAATTTATTTCATACATTTTTCTTACACCGAAAAGTATCGGTGGGTTAAGATTTATATTCAACTCAAAATTACTTAAATACATTTTTAATTTGCACGTAATCAACTTTTAAAATGGAAGATATTCGCACTGCTATAAAATTGGTCTTTCCAAATGCCTATATTCCTCATATCTCAATCTCAAATCTCAATCGATCTCAAGGAATTGCTTGTGCGGTGTGCCGATTCATACATTACATAAATTTATTATTTTATTTCTTTTTGAGATTTCGATTTCATGATAATCTTTGTGAATTTAACTGCCTTCCTGTACGGCTTAAGTTCTGTGCCATTTATATTTGTAAAGCTTCAAAAGCCTCTTTTTATGTGGTCAAGAAAGCAGGGCCATCTAGTGGTCGAAATTCGAATCGAAATCTAAAGATTATGCTACTATAATATTATAATATTATATTAAGGTCAAAATTGAAACAATTAGGTTTTATTATCAACTTTGAGAAAACTAGTATGACGCCTTCACAACTTTGTAGATTTATTGGCTTTGACCAATGATATTATATTAGCTTTGACATAATATTAAATACTCAAGTCATGCAGTTACTCCAGAAACTAACTAGCCAACGAAATCCATAACAAAGCGCGATTTCGCGAAGTTCATTGGCACTTTAATTTCAGCATGACCAGCAATAGCATACAGCCGTGTAGTTGTATATTCTTTGATACAACTGGCCGCGTACTAAATACTTTGAACGAGTTTTTAGCTTCACAAAAATGTAATAATAATTTTGATTCCATCATGCCTGTAAAACCTTATTTGTACCACCAGTTGGTGGTGCAATATTATTTTTAATAGAATAAAGTAAGCTTTTTAATAGAATAAACACAAGTTTATACGAGCTGGAGATCTTCACAGACTCGTCACTCACTGGCTGGGGCGTCGCGTGCGACGGAGTAGTAACTAGATGCCATTGGTCTGCGGATGAAGCTCGCCATCATATCAATTATCTCGAATTATTGGCTGCCTAGGGATTGAAATCATTTTTCATTTCATCGTTGTGATAATATTTTAAATGTCTTACTAAGAATAAATAATACTACTGCCATAATTATATTATCTTATATTAATATTATAATGTGAAGTATTCAATTTCATCATCTCAATGAAATCGCGAGAGATATATGGCAGTAGTGCGAGAAACAACGCATATACAATTTATTTGCTTCTTATAATTTGTCACACAACAAGACAGATCGAGGCCATGAGGGGTTCAAACCGTTCAACATCGATTATATAAAAACACAGATGCTGACCAGGCGTCTAGGTACGTAACGTAACGATAGGAACTTACTAAAGATCTTATTGAACTTCGGTCAACCTGACAACCTGATGGCTGATACCGTACTTACTCGCGTTGTGCTTTAGTAATAAGTGCTATATTATTATCTGCTAAGATATTATGTCTCTTGGAAACAAGACCCAGGTGCCTTCATCATCCTTGCTTTTACAATTTCATGGCACGATTATTTTTTCTATGCCTTTCCGCACTTCGCGCTCATACTGTCTTAGGAAAATTATAGAAGAGGAAGCGACTGGTAAATTAGTCGTTCCGTACTGGCCGTCATGTCTCGGCCGTGTTTTCCACTGTTTTGATCGCTTCTCAAATCTGACGAGATTTATTTTAGGCCAGATAAAACCTTCTGGCGTGCGCAGTATTGTGCGGAAAGTCTACCTAAGACGCCGAATACCGGAGATGTCTATTGACAATATCATACTAAAACCGTTATCGGGAGGTACAATTAATCAGTATGATACAGGATTAAAACATTGGTTTAATTTTTGTCAAATTAATAATAATAATTGATTTGTATTAAGGATTCGTAGCTGATATAATATTACGAATTCTTAAATTTTAACAGAAAAACTTAATGAAAAAGCAAGTTGCGGAATGTTAAATTGTTATAGGTCTAGACTCTAGTTTGTCTCTAATCATTGGTAAATCCCGTTGCAATAACGATCCTAAGATTTTTTAAAGGAGTCTTTAGGAGTAAGCCCAGCTTCCTAAAGTATTCATTTTTAAGGGAACCTTATAAACTTTTGGAGTACGTATCTAAATTTTATCCGTAAGATTCTATACTTATTATCATTAGAAATTTTATAAAAAAAAAAAAAAAAAAAAAAATTGTAACTCATTCTAATATTATAATAATTATATATAATAATTCAACTCGTTGTCGACGGGACAACGGGTGCAGACGTTATCACTCATAAGAAAAGAAGACGTTCATTCCGAAAATTCACGTATCGTAATCACTATTAATAATTATTCATCAAGCCCCAGCTAAAGCTTTATTTACCTAGATAAGACAAAAGAGCTGAGAAATGGCCCAGCTACTGATAAGCTCATTTTAACAACTAGAAAGCCTTTTCATAATGCCAGTTCCCAATCTATAAGTCGCTGGATAAAGAGTGTCCTCAAGGACAGTGGCATAGAGATTGGCGTTTATTCAGCGCACAGCACGCGACACGCCTCCACGTCGGCGGCGCGCTGCGCGGGAGTCTCCGTCGACATTATCAAGCGATGCGCTGGCTGGGCCGGCTCATCACTTTGTTTTGCTAAGTTTTATAACTTACCTTTACCAGATTTAGCACAAGACAGAGCTTTCGCAGAAGCTATTTTTAATGTAAATTCAGATTCATAGCATATCCAAACTAATTAAGTAGTATTATTATTTAGAAGTACAATACTTTATTAACTAAAAATTGTTATGATCTATAATGTTATATCATTTTAAATTCCGTAATTAATTAACTTAATATAATTAATCTGGTATTTTATCATTCCGCAATTACGCGCTGAACATCTACAGGTTTATTAAATCTCATAGGATGCAGCAACGAAGTATAATTTATGGTTAATTGAACTTACCTTAAGTGAACTTCAACCAAAATTATACGAGTTGCTGCATCCGTAGAGATTTAAGATCCCACCCCACCCACTTCTCTTAGTTTGTTGCCCCTATTCTTTACTTGCGGAATGATAAAATGTTATGAATTATCCTCTCTAAAAAGAATGACGGACGAACTAACACCGCCATCTAGGAAAGCAAGGCGGAAGTACTATAAAACCAATTGATTGTCTTTTTTCAGTTTTAAATTAAATAAATAATATCTAAATGGCGTGTGATGATGCAGTACCACAAAATTCGGACTACAGGTTTATTAAATCTCTACGGATGCAGCAACTCGTATAATTTTGGTTGAAGTTCACTTAAGGTAAGTTCAATTAACCATAAATTATAAAATTAAAGCATCTATTAGCTAGAGATCCATTAACTTACATTCGTCTGCGGACAGTATCGAACATAGATTGATGAGCGATAGGCGATACGCCCGAGCTGCTGAAATCAAGGCTGCTGGCTGACACCTTGGCTGAAACCTATCATAATAAATCGTGAATCAGCGTGCCGCGGCCGTTTGGAACAACGATGTTTGGAATCAAACAAACTACAAAGATATGGGAAAATAATAAATATTAACTTTTTGGTCGTATGCTTTACGACCAAAAAGTTTGTGATCATGATCAAACTAGTGTCTTCTTCTGAAAGTTGACTATCGTGATGGATATTATATGGAGCTACTTATTATATGAAGGGTCTACTGCAATAATGATGAATGTCCTATGTTGTTAGTTTTGAGATAATCGGGTTTTTATTAAATTTAGAACGGTATAACAAAACTTGGAATTTAAGATTATTTTGAAGTGAACTACTGTGACGTTGAGCGTTTTAGCCGTGTAGCCGAAATATTAAAAACATATTTATCACGGAACTACAAGCGATATTAATAATTTTGTAAATACATTTTAAAAATATTATGTCAAGTGACCAAATGGCTATTACTCGTTAAGATTTGATTTTTTTTGGACGTTCAGTGGTTCCCTTATATATTATCTTCTTTATACTTGAGTGCAGTATTTTACCAAGAAAACTATTCTAAGCCACAATATCTCACAGGTAAAATCAGCATGAAAATTCATGCTGGTTTTACCTGTGAAAACTCCCGTATGCCGGTCAGCGATGCGTCTGAATATTTTACGAAGCAAACACAATATCAGTGTATAAAAAGTGACCGTCGGGGCACAGTAGCTATAGACACCGCCCTCGTTAAGCCACACTTTCCCTGACACTTGACACCGGACACGGGACTCCGGGCAACGGACAACGAACGACGGGCAAACAACGCCCCCCATAATTGCTGTCAAACGAACACGACCCGGCGATATTAATTTATTTTTACACACATTGAATTGCCAAAATAAACATTGTGATACGCTCCATGTCGATGTCGAAAAATCCATATTATCCAGTCAATGCGTCGGGTTACTCGTAGAAGTTTCAGTTACATGTAAAAACTCGTCAAGCGCCGATAGGGAAATTAGGGATCCGTAGTGACTCTCTACATCTCTATAGTACCTAATACCTAGTACCTACTCTTAACTTAGGACGATCATTGATCTTTTCTTCTATACTATATAATATTATAATTCTGAAGAGTTTGTTTGTTTGAACGCGCTAATCTCAGGAACTACTGGTTCGATTTGAAAAATTATTTCAGTGTTAGATAGTCCATATTTTATCGAGGAAAGGCTTTATATTATTAAGCTAAGATTACTTGGAGCAAAGAAACAGAGGAAAATGTGGAAAAATCGGGGAAAATTATATTAAATTGCTTATTATCTTAAGAACCACTGGAGCAATTTTCATGTTTTTGGCACACATGAAGAATATACCACGTGAAGAGACATAGGCAATTTTTTGCGAAAAAATGTACGGTTTCCGTAAATTTCTAAGTTACGCGGGCGAACCCGCGCAGAACATCTAGTCTTAAATAATAATTATTATACTTCAAACAATCATAGAGCTTTCTTTATTAAAGCTTTTCCTTAAATAATAATTAATAGATACTTAGGTATAACGTTTAACTTTTAAGTATTAATTTCTGAAAAGTAAGGCTTTTCTTTTATCTTAAAAAAATTAAAAAAGAAATTAAAGAAATTACTTCGTTTATCTATTTTATATTCATAAAATAATAAGAAGATAAGTAATGAAAGTACCTTATTACTTTTTTCTAAGTGTTTCATATTTTATGGACACAAAGTATTAACTCGCATAAATATAAAACGGGAAAAATGGCTCTAGTTTTATTTTGTTAAAAGCGTGCTTTAGAATGAGTTCACTTTATTTAATTAAATTACCATTGGCAGAATATTAGAAGAGACGCGAGTGAGGTCGTGTGCGAGCTCGATACTGAAAATGTTGCGCTATTTATTTTCCAAATTTCCAGCTAACTTTTTCGACAAACATTTAAAAATTTTAATTGAACGAATAAAGCGAAACGCTTTCTGCTCTAAAATGAAATTATAAAAGATAGCTGTCCCGGCAAACGTTGTCTTACCATTTAAAGTATTTCTACTTCATCAGTTGATACGTATCTTACCCCCTCTTTTGTCCCCTAAGAGGGGAGGGGGAAAATGTTATACACCAGATGTTAAGTTGGAAAACACAGTTAATAATATTTATTATGAAGTAAGTCCTCTAAAGAAAAAAGTTGGATACAAAATCTGACCCCCTCTTTGGTCCCCAGAGAGGGTTGGGGGGAGGGGGGGGGGATTTTTATCCACCAGATGTTGAGTTGGAAGAAGACAAATAATATATTTGTGAAAACCGTATGCAAATCGGATCAGTAGTTTTCGTGTTAAAGAAAAAACCACCCCGCCTTGGTGACGCCCACTATCGTAATATTTTAATTTCGCCATAATTTCAAAACCGAACGTCCAATTTTAATCATCCAAAGACCAAATATTATCTACATAAACTGTACTTAGTGATGAAATAATTTCTTTTGATAAGGATTAATAGCATAAGTAAAATAAACGGGTTTAAATGTAGTCCAAAAAAAAATTTAAGATTTTTAAATAAAAATGGTTATTGTGCCTCACTCGACATAGATAGGTATGGTGTGTCGCGGACTTTTTTGTAGATATTTATAAGAACAATTCTACAATTATGACTTAGAACATTTTATGGTTCTATCCTGTATAGTTTAGGCAGCGTACGCCAAATAAGTAACATTTCTGGTTGATTTTTACACTTTGCGTCCGAAAAACTCAAATATCTTACGGAATCCTATTTTCTTTCAAAGTAAAATTTAGCCTATGTTCAGCAGAAATAATGAAGGATGTAGGATTGTTAGGAATGGTAAAAGAATTTTTCAAATCGGTCCAGTATTTTCGGAGCCTATTCAGGACAAAACAAACAAACAATAATATGTAGTACGGTTGAAATGTCTTGTAGATTTAACATTGTGCTTAAAACATTGTCGTACAGCCTGCTGAAATCTATATAGTTCGTTTATTAGCGACTATTCAAAAGTTATAAAAATCGACAGAATGTCACATACTTTATTTAAGTCCATTAAAACCAACAATAACATATTCCCAAAAGAAGCGTTTACGTCCCAAAAGTTATTTGCGATAAGGTTAACTTGAATGTATCGTTTAATAGGCTACTTGACCTAATTTTTTTCTTCATGCTAATCGCTTCTTAATCATTAATTTTCACGAAATAAACTAATAATTTATTATTTTACACAGTAAAAACCCACAAAAATGTTGATTGAAAAATACGCCTTATAAATGGCGCCGAAAACACTGTCCGCCATAGTGTGACGTCATACTGTTTGTATTTTAGAGTCTCTTTATTTAACATTTTTTTATGTGCTAAATGTACGAGTCTTAAGGTGCCCAAAAATTATAAAAGAATTAAATAAGAAATTAGAAATCATTTGTAATGTTGAAAACTTTTGGAGAAAAGATTTGGCCATTTCATTTCCCGTCTACAATAAATGGAGATAATATATAAAACTGGTGTTTTATTTGAATTACTCAAGAAAATATATTTTGCAAATCTTTCTAGGCTTATTCTTATTATTTATGTACAAATAAACTTACACATAACGAGCGCGATAAATAAAAGATATTAAATTACGAACATGATGACGTCACATCCAAATCGGAAGTACTGCAAAAGCGTTTTAGTCAGTACAAATCATATTTTCATAAAATCATATTTTCAAATCGACTTTATTTATCAATCATAAGCTTTTATTTGATGATAAGGGTGAAATACGGTTTCCTACGCCAAGTTCTACTAGAAATATGCATTTGTTCAATGAAATTGAATATAGGTCAAGTAGCCTATTATTTAGCTGTAGGTACCTACGTAAAATATTATTCTCCATATCAGTGTTATTTATCGCGTAGATTTTAAACTTTTGTTGTTAATGTTATTTGAGTAGCCCGTAGGTAGTTAAGTAAGTACTTAAGTAGTATCGAACTATAAGCATTGTTATTTTCGATTAGGTTACATAGGTATATGGCTCCCTGGTCAGCCAAACGCCGGTCGCCGTCAAAGTATGTTTAGGGGGATCACGTAATTTTTTTGGTGGTGATGCGAGGGTAGATAAATGAAAGTAAGCAAAGCAAGGTGTGATCGTGGGTGTGTTGCTACCTTCGCATCACCACCAAAAAAAATACGCATATTTTATGATTATCAGTTTTAGGTTCTGCTAATCGATCTAAATATAATCGAATCCTATCAAAATATAATAGTAGGGCATTGAATGATGGGTGTTATTAACATTATGATGAATGTATATTATTTACTTCAAATCGTACTCGTGTCGTTAAGGCGAGCGACGCCTTGATAATTTGGCTGTAGCAATATCGATTTTTCTCAGCAATTACTAAGCTAAAAAAGTTCATTGTCAGTATTCATCATGTCTTTGTCTTTAAATTACCCATAGTATAACACGATTGGTCAACTTTTATAGCACAGAATAATCAATCAAAAAGACCTCTGTAAAAAAGTTCTTCATTTGTCAAAGTATTCATTTGTCTTAATATTATGAATTATTATTATTGGATTGACATAGTACGTTATTCTGACATGATTCCATACTTAATTATTTGGTATCTATTATTTTAAGT
This sequence comes from Plebejus argus, assembly GCA_905404155.3. Lineage (NCBI taxonomy): Eukaryota > Metazoa > Arthropoda > Insecta > Lepidoptera > Lycaenidae > Plebejus > Plebejus argus. The sequence continues at coordinate 12,822,654 of FR989927.1, read as the reverse complement.
AACGACATTAATATTTAGATAGAACAACGCTAATTATTATTAATAGTCCCTTGACATAGGTACTATCTAATTGTAAATGACTCACGAATGTGTTAATTTAATCTTAATTTTGACATAATAATATATATATATTTTTTTAATTATCTGACATAAACTTTAATTAATAATAATGATATAAACAATATATACATCTAGATAATATGTAACAAGAACGTTGAAAATGTAATATGTTAGAAATATGTAAAAAACTAACAAACTGTAATAACTCGACTAATATTTAACTACCATTTTTGCACGTCGAAAACTCGACAAAAATATGCGAAACACTGCTTGAAATAATTTATCACCTTATTATTGTACCATATTTTGCAAATAAAGATTATTATTATTATTATTATTATAAAGGGATTCTAATTTTGCCAACAGAGGAGAGTGATTTTTAGTGATTTAAGCTTCCAAAATTTGTACATAGATTGGTTCAAGCATAAACTTTAATTTGCCCATTGATATATATTTATGGTTTTTAAATTACGCGACAAAAACCATTTTGTCACTTACGCCCTTTCCATTTCTTGCTGTTCCATTTCTTGTTTCTAATCTAAAACATATTATCCAACACGGTTTTTCACTTTAACGCGGCGTCACCTTAAGTCAGTTTGAAGCCGCAACCTGTAACCGCAACTTCCCCCGCCGTGATATCTACCGTCAAGATCTCCTTAATGGCGGCCTTGAACGTTCAGGGTGCTCTTATCTAAACAATATTTGTCATTTACAACTTCATAAATATTTATATTACACTTTTAATACAGGAGTAAGTCTACGGGAGTAACATAAGTTGGATTATTTTAAATCTCATTTCTTATCACTTTCACGTAAAGTAATTATTGTACTTTAAAAAAAAACATGAGCTAATGTGTGAGAAAATATATGAAAATCTATTTTTTCGCCTATATATTGTAAAGCGTATTGTACATAATATATTATACTCTCTGGTATTTATATTTGATGGCGATAGTAGCTGTAGTAGTGTTGTTGAAAATTAGAGTAACATACTCAATTCTCTAACTTTAAAAACTTTCAATCAGCTGGTGACAATAATTATGTTAAATTAAGACAAAAACAAAACATGACACTAGATTTCTTCTCGTTTTTTAGGAGCCGGTTCAAAATATACAGAGAGCTTTTGAACTAAAACAGCATATATTTTAATTGTCAAACGAACTCTCTAGACCACAACGTTTTGTTCGTAAAATATAATTTTGATTCCTTTGAAGTACATATTTTTTCTGTTTTTTAATTTAATGATATCTGTTATCAATCGTATCATACTGTATACCGCTGCTGTAGTCGCTAGTATCGTGACACGCTTAATCCTCCTCATTTACATAATACCTTCAACTATAACTGGAAACTTAGTTCAAGGCCTCCCTTCTTGTAGCATAACATCCGCTTTTAATAGGGATTATGCCTTGAAAATTCAGGAATTCCCAAAAATGAGGTCTCGCAATTATTTGTTTTTACTAAATAATTTAATTTCTTCATACAAACTGAGACAATATGGGAATTGAATTGAAAAACGCAAACTTACATTATTGTTAGAAAGCTTTATAGTCACAAATTACCTACCAAATAGTTACTACATAACTTTAGTCTCCCGGTGACTTTACATTGCATGTCACACATTGCAACGTGAATTGACCAATAGCTATGTCCACATTATGCAATTTCATCTTCAATTTTCGTCATCTTCTTTTTGTTCAACTTTCGTTTGGTATATTCAATAATTGAATGCGTCCAAATCCATCCGCGTTGAAAGAAAAGTGTCATAGCGAGGGCTACGATTTCAACGCGCGTCACGGGCATGCCTCACGTTCGCTGTTGACTGCGCTATAACGCATGCCCTTGACGAACAGAAAAAGGCACAATGTGGACACGACGAATAGGTATGTCCACATTATGCAATTTCATCTTCAATTTTCGTCATCTTCTTTTTATTCAACTTTCGTTTGGCATATTCAATAATTGAATGCGTCAAAATCCACCTGCGTTGAAAGAAAAGTGTCATAGCGAGCGCTACAATTTCAACGCGCGTCACGGGTATGCCTCACGTTCGCTGTTGATTGCGCTATAACGCATGCCCTTGACGAACAGAAAAAGGCACAATGTGGACAAGGGGGCGTCCACAAATTACGTGAGGTGTTTAGGGGGGGAGGGGGTCGAGTAAAATCTCATCTAATCTCACGTTGGGGAGAGGGGGGGGTCTCAGCAAATCTCACGTAATTTTTTTCTGAACAAAATAATACTATTTTGGTCTATTTCATCCAGATTGTAGGACTATGTACGTATGCTTAAGATTTAATCGTAAGCGTAATCGTTATACGATTAAGATCATTCACAAATTCGGTCGAAAGAAAATATTGTACTGACTGTCAAACCAAACGTTTACGTAAGAAACGCAGATTTTGAAAAATCTCACGTGAAATTTTTGGGGGGGAAGGGGGGTTGAATAAAATCTCACGAAATCTCACCAGGGGGAGTGAGGGGTCGAAAAATTCAAAAAAACACCTCACGTAATTTGTGGACGCCCCCCAAAGCCATATAGGTTAATAATAATTAATTGGCTAATCTATGCAATAACTTAACGAGTACGTTAATTCAGATACATTTTAGAAATGTAGAGTCTGTCACATTACTTTAAGAGGGTTGATAGACTTTAATACTGGTTTATTTCATAGTGATTTAACTTGTACACGGAAGTTTATAATTACCGTAACAAATAGCACAATACTGACACTTAAACGCGCTTGCAGCAGCATCGCCAATACAAAGTTGGCGACGATTTGAGTCTCGTCGGTTGGCAGCCGCGGCTCAGGCGACGCGCTGGGTGACTGGCTTGCTGCCAATCTATGAAACGTTTGAAACTTTGGAAGGACACAAAATTGCATAAAACACTTTTGTATAATTCCTAATTTTTAATGTATTTTGATAATTATGTAAAATTAGGAACATTTAATTTTTTTTTCCTAATTCACATGAACATGAAAAGCAACATTTTTAGCTTTCGAGTGAATCACTCGAAAGCTAAAAATGTTGCTTTTCATGAAAAATATTATTATTTTTCTCAAAGCTCATCTAGTAATTTCCTACAAAATAAACCAAACCCATATTATCGCGATTTTATCATTAATTTATGTTCACTAAAAGTAAATTAACGCGCTCGCCCTATGTTACCTTCGGGGCGTTAAGCGAACGGTTACATTGTTTGGCATCCATCGTCCTCTGACCTTTCTCCTGGCACTTATAACAGAATGCGGAACATTTGTCAAGTAAAATCCTGATAAATGGTTACCCTAAGCGTGCTCCGGTTAATGGGGTCAATTTGAATATTATGTCTAACTGACGTGGCATCTCTCGGTGGTAATGCAAATTTCCTTCTCGTGATCGCAGACTTGTGGCGCTTCCTATTTGACACTAGAATGGGTTGCCGATCAACACCGTCGTGTTAATTTAGTCTGCGAGAGTACTCACTCGTATGTAGATTCACTCCTCGTTGACTTGAAGTGATTCATTTGCAATTTGTGCTAAGTATTATTACTCTGTAATATGCACAAGGAAAAGTACGAGACATTAAAATTGACAATCCCTAGAACATGTTAAACCAAATGCAAGTGCAATATTATATACGATTTATTGTTCCAGTGGACACCACCGCACAGTACGATGCAGTTCGAGCATACTTGAAGGAGTTGGACATATCAAGCGCTGTGTGGGTCGGCCTCATTCGAAGCAATCCAGACGGTGACTTCACTTGGACGTAAGTTAATAAATAAATAAATATTCGCGCGCAAATTATAGGTCAAGACCACTTCTGAGAACGAATAAATTAATCAAAAATATGTCTTGCAAAACATTTTGTATTTAAATTCAGAGAAGAGTGCTTCTAAATTAAACATTCCTAAACAATAATAATTTGACATTGATTCTACGTCAAAGTAAAGTTAAATTAAACTTTTAGGGTAAAATATATAATATTGAATTACTTGTAGGGATTACCGGGGGCTGAGTGGCGATGGGTACTGGAGCTCCGCCCCGGACTCGCGGTCGGCGCCGCTGTGTGCCGCAGCGGACCCGGCCTCCGACTACCGCTGGGAGGCCCGAGCGTGCGGCGGACCCTCAGTCGCTTCCTTCATATGTGAACTTCCGGGTAAGTAATTAGTTTATTCTTACATACGATGGTAAAATTATAACCAGCGAAAAATAGCCTTATTTTTTACATAATGAAACTACATAACATAATTATTAATTATTGTAAAAATGTTTACTTAGATGCCATGAAAGAAATAATTAAATAGTCAATATTATATGCATCGGTCTATCTATGTATTAATTTCTAAAAAAAAATTGCAGTACCGCAGTGGGCGCTCGGTAATGAAGGCTGTATGGTACGAGAACTACCTGCATTAACAATACTATATTTGCCTGAAAGCGCAGCTGTTCAATTAACTGCAGATTGCGGCCTTGCTGGAGTGAAGCGCGTACAGTGCACAGGAAATAAGGTAATGTTGTATATTGATATGTAACCTGAATGACGGTACTAAATTGTAACTCTAAACTAAAATATATATATATTATAGACCTCGAATGTAAACATTAAGTGTCGTTACAGAAACGAGAAGACTTGCTTAAAGAGCTATCTTGCGGTGTTGAAGATCAGGGCATCACCACTCTATCCAGTGTTTCTAGTGCTACTCAAACTACCACAGACACGACACTCACAAGCCAGGAATGGACTATTGAATCTCATTCGTATGATTTTGCTACGACAGAACATATCGAAGAGTTCAACCAGTCGATATCTATTGAATCCACACCAGTATTTCAAAATTCTATCATTTATACACCAAGTAATATTACAGATAAAAATTCTAGAAACGATGAAACCTCCGACAGTTTTTCAGTAAAGAAAACAAATATCCCAGAAATATTAGATAACAACAATCTTCATAGCAATGAAGTTCCCAAAGTATTGGATAAAAACGATGACTTATTAGATAATATCAGAGAAAAAACAAACAATGATAATGATGTAAAGCATAAAAAATTACAAGAAGAACTGGCTAGGTTGGGCAATTCAGATACAATATTTAGCCAGACCACTGACCATTTTGTGCCACCCTTAGTTATGGCTAAAGCTAAACTCAACGATGATATGATTGCTTTATCCGTGGAAGAAAAAATCGCGCAACAATTCGCCGAACATCACTTTAAAAAGAACTTTGTGGACAATATTTCTCCTGAAACTGGAGAAGCTGACCTAAATGCATCTAAACAAGCAGGAAATAATTCAAATCAAAGGCCTGTCTTTGACGACCGACTAATAAAATCACCTTTGATAGAAAAACTCAGTATTGAAATAGATAAAGACGTACATAAGCATATCGTACCTAAAAAAAATAACAAATACGACAATGACAAAGGAGATTTCCCAAAAAAAATTAACATGAAAAATGAAAAATATTTTAAATTGATAACTTCTACTAGCAAAAGTACCGACAATGTAGAAGGACCTAGTACAACTTCACCAAATACACACAATGGCAACCATACTTTGGATGACACATCTATGGAACTTTCTATTATTTTAAAGGAACCTGAACAAATTGAAAAGAAAGAAAATACAAAATCTATCACTGATAGTTTTATCATTGAAAATCAAACAACTAAAAATACATTAGGCATAAATGATGAAGTAATCAAAATTGTTTTATTTAGAAATGGTAACGAAACAGATACTGCTCCGACTGAACTAGATGTAACCACAAGAATGCCAACTATGGATATTAAAAACCCCGGAAATACTCATTCCATCTTATTCTATAACAATTCTGAAATTCACATTAACACAAGTAACAACTATGATAAATCTTCGTCCTATTCCGATATTAAAGATACTAATGCGCCAACATCAACTGATAGCTTAATCACAAAGATATCAAACATGGATGCTACAACAACTACAAGTGCTACAGAGACTGCAAATATGCAATATGAACAAAAAAACAAAAATAACTTCAATAATTCTACTACTAGTCCATCTGAACTTGATTTAACATACACAACAATAATTGATATTAAACATGACTCGTCAAACAAAACTGAATGGAATGAAGCACTTAATAATACGATGGAAACTACACCGGAATTCGATGATTTTCAATCTCCTCTGCTATCGGCTGCAAATGAACCGTTACATAAGCCTAGTCGATCCAGACGACCGCAATCACAAAATCGAGCAAACAAATTCAATCCGTTTCGTATCCTAGGTTAAACGCTAAACAATAGACATACCTTGATGATGTACCTCGACTGCCAGAGAAGGAATTCTTTACATCGTTCTTTACAAAATACTTGTACGACTGAACTTATCAAAATAACCTTTTTTAGATTAAGGAAAAAATCACATTCACAATTAGATACAATTGTGATGGCACAGTGCACTTAGTTTTACTTGTAGTATTATGTTATCAGTGTTCACTTACATATGGGGCAATTAGTACCTACCTAAGCATCACTTAATAATTTCCATTCTGTATGTAAGTAGGATCATGTAGAACGACACTTTCCGTTAGGTTTAGTCGACAATGATATTATAGAGTTCTCTCGAGTTTTGAGTAAGTTATTAGTCAATTGTACTTTAAAAGTTTAAACAGTAGTAAAATTATTTTTGTCTTTATAAAGGCTTTCCGAGTTGGATAGGCCAGTTTCATATTATATTGCCACAGACCTGAATATATGCCATAAAAGTCAACGTTCGAAGTATATAATATTTAAAACAATAAAACATGATCATATCAATTTAGTCTAAGTACATAATATAGTAAATTATTTATTCTATATTCTATACTTTACTTAAAATTTATGTGGATGACAACGCTTGGCGTTAAGTATTGTTACAAGTTACAACATGCTCTGTTAAAACTTAATCAATAATATTATATTGGAATAAACTCCGCATAATATTTTTTCATTTCAGTTTCAAGACAACATTTAATTACGACAGCATTTATATTTATGTAGATAATAAGAATTTTATAAAATAAAGACATAAAATGGAAACTCGTTTTTTAATCAGCGCTACCTTCGAAACATAGTATAGGTAATAAAGAGAATATAATACCAAAGGAGCAACCCAAGAAGATGTACAGTTTAATATTAGCGTAATAAAGAGCAAAGTTTAAGAATAATGTAGCTGTAACTGGAACATTCTCGCCTTTCCCGGCGCAGCGGAGACAGGCGAAGTCAATATTTGCTGTACACTTCGGTAAAACTGACAGTTCCAAGCGAAGCCGTCTTCTATTCTAAGTAAATACCAAGTTTTGCCGTTACGATAACCTTCCTAACGTTCGTTTGTTAAGGTTTGATTAGGAAAGTATTATTGTGAATGTTTGTTTGGAAATAAAAATTCAACTATTGTGATGGTTGGTGATTCTAAATTAATAAAGCACGGTGGCATCATTACTAAAATATAATTTTGTATTCGAAGAAGAAATTGTTATTTGGCAGTAATTTGATTCTGGCTTCATTTCACGCAAGAGAGGATCGTGATATTCGCGAGTAGCGAACGACATTGCTACAAATATTATTTTCGATTGGCTCAATATTATGTACCATTGTAGACATATAGCAACGCTTAAAATAATAAGAACACTTATCTTGAAACTACGCATATAAGCTTATAGTCGTAACATCGTACCTGCAGTAAAAACTAACCCTATAAGCTAATATCTACTACTATAGTATGTATCACAACATTCACAAGTCATAACTGAAACAGCTCCGTCTACTCTATTTTCGTTGCGCTGATTTTATTAGATTACAATCTTTTAAAATGTACTTTATTGCGTTAAAAAATGTTGTATCCGATTCTTTTAATTATCAAAGTAACAAAAAACCCGCAGCCAATTAATTTTATCGACGCTCAGCAATGAAATTTAATTCATCAAAATTATGATAAAGCTCGAATATAAATTATTATCGGTAAGCTGCGATTTGAAGTGAAGCCCATAGATTACTGTCGAACATAAATAATCCCACAAATTAGTTGGGAATTAATGTCGCAGCTCACAGCAGGACTCTTCGTTACGTCATATTGATCAGCCGCGTTCGAATAACGTTTATTAGGGCAAAGTGTCCAAATTTGACGAATTCAGTTCAATATTGACCTTTATATTTTGGGCCTTGAATTAGGAAGGTCGATAAAGGTATCAAAGTTTATTTCTAATTCGACTCAAAAGCATTTAACTTAATAATAACATATGTGTTTCTTGTCCATATAATATCTGTTTTGTTGTATTGCAAAACAGTTTTATTATAAGCCAGTGTAATATTTTTTAAATTTTATGTATGGTGCACATAAGTTTTTCAGGATGCTGCTACTAAAAATATCGAACGTGAAGTAATTTGGCAGGTGTCGTGTCATGGCACAATACTCATGATAGTTTCTACCTGTGGGTGGGGTAGGTGTCACTCAGGAGTTGTCACCCAAAATTGGGTCACACGCGTCTCGATCCCATCTATTATTCAAATTTATTAGCTGCGACACTAGCCTGGATCAATTGGATGGGGCACTGAAATTACTATCGACAGCCTCGTCGGGCTCAAGTAGCTACTAAATTACCGTTGACAAGTTTATTCGATTCCATTTCCCTATTGAACGAGTCAATATAGAACCGTTGACAGAACGCCTCCGTGGTCTAGTGGTACAGAGCGCGGCTCTTGACTCGGAGGTCGTGGGTTCGATTCCCGCGTTGGAAACATGTTATTTCCAAGTTTGGTTAGGACAATGCAGGCTGATCACCTGATTGTCTGACAAGTAAGATGATCCATGCGTCGGATGGGCATGTAAAAAGTCGGTCCTGCGCCTGATCTCTCGCCGGTCGTGTCGGTCTGCCGTCCCACTGGGTTATGAGAGTAAAGGAATAGAGAGTGCTCTTGTGTACTGCGCACACACTTGGGCACTATAAAAATACTCCTGCGTAGCTGGCCTGGTTTCAATGAAACCGGCCACCGTCACCGAAACCGGTGTGGGAGCTATATATATATTGACAGAAATTGGAATTGTAAGGGTATATTGATTTAACCTATTGCTATTACATAGACCGCGCATGGGTACAATAGCATTAAAATGTAAAAGGTAATAATACAATGCACACAATAGGTTAAAACTTTTAAAATAGCAGTGAAATCTCTTAACATAAACAAACTGTAAAAATAGAGTGACTGCAGCAACTGAAAAATTGTAAACAAACTGAAAAGTTACACAAAGAAACTTTACCAACTACTGACAAAAATTCAGAGACCAACTAGTTTAGCGTAAAGCCGAGCTTCAACAAAGGATTCGAAAAAACTATGCACTTCACCACAAAGGGGATACATCGCATGCTTATCGCATAGTCGGGATGGATTTCGCTTGAGAATTTATCGAATTGCGAAACTCAGGCGTAAGTGGCCCAGTAATTGGGTTGGCGAGCGCCGAGGTAGATAGCTCGTAGCTGTTGACTGCAATATCACTTTTATAACCTCTAGTGCCTTTATAGTTCCAGACCGACTTTATAGCTCTATGGTTTTCAACTAGTTCCAATATACCCTGATCCCTGCGCTCGGCTTTGTATAACCATGGACCAATCATACAGGTCCATGGTACAACGAATTCTTGATACAATGCTTTTTATTTCCCACGAGATTTATTTGTATTCCAAATTTTTTTTGTTACTTACGAACAATGTCGGTTCCGTAACTTTAATCTATGACTTTAATTCAATCAGAAAGTAGGTAGGTATGGTAAAATAAATTGCAAAAAAACATTTTAAAGGAAGATAAATATTTTAATTCACGAATAGAATAGAAATACGTGCATCTAAGAAAGTTATATTTTTCTTATCCTTTCACTTCCATCTTTTGGAAGCATTCCAAAACTGTTGCAAGTAGAAAAATCTTTTTATTCCAAAACGCTGAAAGTAGTATTTTCAATGCTAGGGATTTTTGTTCCTTTACAGCTTCCTTTTTCGCTGTAGCTCAGCACATGCAGACACATTTGAAAGCTCTTATACATATTTGCATGTATGTCTGTCCACCTGATACTTCCTCACAAAAGCTCTGTATCGATATTCATGAAATTTGCTGTGCAGATACTTTAAGAGGTAACAATTCACACTGACCTAAAATAAACTAGCAGGTTTCATTATTCAATTAGAAATGTAAAAAAATTAAAATATCTGCTACTTATACATTTTAGGTACAAAATGACTCCATTGTTCATCTGTCTCTGCCTGTTCATTCTTCCATACGTTACGGCCAATAATAATATATTGCTAAGTACTCGCATACGGTTTTGTTCGATAGTTTTACTCCAAATCGAGTAATAATTAGTAATTACTGTGTGGACCGCAAAACTGACAGCTCGAAGGCTCGCATCGAGCCGCTCGAAGGATTGATGGAACCGGATCGAGCCGGATTGATGGAATGAAATATATCGATCTAGAATAAAACTATCGAGCAATGTTGAATGTGTGGGCGAAAGCCCGAGCCGCGGGTTTTGCTCGATTGAGCAAAATTGTATGTGAGTACTTAGCATATGATGCGTCAAGATTCAAGACATAAAATACTAATACACATTAATTATTACGGGAAAATGTAAGTATAACATAGAAAGCTTGACAAATTCCCTGGTACGAGTATGTATAACAAAGTAATGCTTAAAATACAAGGTTTAACAAAACTAAGTGGTAATACTTTTGGGTTTGTATGTGTCCCTTATATGTGTCCCTTATATGTGTCCCTTATATTATATGTCCCTTATATGTGTCCCTTATATTTTCACTGTGAAGTATTATCGCTTAGTTTTCATCTCATCACTTAATTTAGTTTTGTTACACCCTGTATTCAAAATATGATGGTCCAGAGACTGCACCTGCGCCGCGCCGGGCGGTGTCCGAGCCGGCGATCGAAACTTATTCAATTACGAAAACATCGATAGCCGTTAAACACATTTCCCGAAGCATAATGCGGAAAACTTTGTTAAAACAACATAAACCTACTTATAGAGTTGTCGAACATTATATGAGAACATGCTAACTTGTGAGAAATTCTTACACAAACACGTTACAACTTACATCCTTGTTATTGAGAATGATTGGTGGGTGCTTAGAAATTTTTAAAAACTAATAAACCGATTTGATGAAATTTCGTATACGGTATGTTCGAGTTTCGAGAAAGGACATAAAAATTTACCACTTCCGTGCCATAAACAAAGTTTAGCGAAAAGAAGCGGATAACATCGCTTTTAATGTCCTATTAATTATAAATTACTAGCTGTCCCGGCAAACGTTGTTTTGCCATTTAAAGTATTTCCACTTCATCAGTTGATACGAAATCTTACCCCCTCTTTTGTCACCTAAGAGGGGTGAGGGGGATTTTATACACCAAATGTTAAGTTGGAAAACACAGTTAATAATATGAAGTAAGTTAAAGAAAAAAGATTGACACAAAATCTGACCCCCTCTTCGTCCGCTTAGAGGGGTGGGGGGAAATTTTCTATACACCAGATGTTAACTGGGAAGAAGACAAATACATCTGCAAAAACCGCATCGTAGTTTTCGCATGATGCTGGAACAAACGTATACAGACAGACAGACAAAAAACTAACCACATTTTTGGCTTCTATAGAGATGTAGTGACATTCCCCGCTTATTATTTTTTGAATATCTTTAATGTACAGAATTTTCATTTCTACAGTTTTATTATGATATGTATAGATTTAATTAGAGATTTTTTACGTGCATCATAATTCCAAAGTACTTATATAAAAGTCCGCTCTTATCACAGAACTTTGGCGGGAAACATTATACAACTTTTCCACTATTAATGAATGCACTACGAATGAAGATTCTTATGAAACTTTGTTACTAGTTACTACAGACTAATTACGCCAGATATAGTCTTCATTAATAATTATGCGGTGGAAGAGAAGATTATAATATTATTATGTTTTATATGGCAACATTTTCCAATCCAGCGCGGGATTGGATAACTGGATTGGAATAATCTAAACCAGCTATTAGGTATCAGGAATAACATAGTTCATACATATATTGCCCGCAACTCCGATGCGCCAAAATTCGTTTATATTGCGGGAACCGTATCTACATTTTTTCGGGATAAAAGTATTATTTCCCGGGATATTATTTCCCGGGAGTCAAAGTATCTTACCAATTTTCAACAAAATCGGTTCAGTGGTTTGAGCTTGAAGAAATAACAGACAGACAGACACACTTTCGCATTTATAATAATATTAGTATTTAGTATGGAAGTATGGATATGAATAATTTTACCCACCTCAACATTAAAATCATACTGCAAACACATCTCAACATCAAAATTAAAATGTACTTATGTAAAAATCCGCCAAGTGCCAGTTGGACTCGCGCACGAAGGGTTCTGTACCATTATAGAGCAAAAATAGTAAAAAATTGTGTTTTTTTTGTAATGGGAGCCCCCCTTAATTATTAATTTTATTTGAATTTTATTATTAATTATTAAAGTATAAATACATCTGAGTATATTGAGTACATTTCAAGTACCTACCTGTTGTCATTTATTTTATTATTTATTTACTTACATTTTTTTTTTATTTATTTATTTAAAACACTTTATGCAAATATTTACATAGGCGAGCTTAATGCCTTGTGGCATTCTCTACCAGCCAACCTTAGGGTGATGATGAAAGTGTAAAATAGGCGCATTCTAAAACAGAATTGGTGATAATATGACATAAATAGTTGTATAAGATATATTAATATTTGGTAAACAATATCTTAATAAATAATTTTATCATAATAGACTTACATGAACCGTAATGCCTACATACTAATACACACTATATTAAGATAATACGATACATAAGTTATACATATTAACTAAAATATACCTACATAGAATAAGTAATTAAAATACTAAATGTAAATATATAATAATATATAAATATATATATAAATATATATTTTGTCACACATGAATTCCAGTGGAACCTTGAACTAATGACTAATTATCATTCAACTGATTTAAATAGAATTGACGAACTCTGCGTTTAAAAATATTTTTGTTAGGGGACATCCTGATTTCTTGTGGGAGGGCGTTCCAAAGGAGGATGGACTGTACAAGGAAGGAGGAGTGGACAATACTGGAATTGTGAGGAGGACAATGGAGTCTCAATTTTTTGGATGATCGCAGTTCCTGACTGTGGGTATTGCTGAAAAATTCAAGGTGGGAAGATAAATATAGAGGAGCGTTGGGAGAGTAAAGGAGAGAGTACAGCATACACAGTGCACGCAGTGAACGACGTTGACGGATTGGCAGCCATTGCAACTTAGAGCGATATTGAGAGACATGATCAAACTTACGAAGATTGAAAACGAACCTGATGCAGTTATTCAGCATACGGTCAAGTTTGTTAAGTAGTTCTTCACGGAGTTCGTAACAACAAACGTCACCGTAATCCAGCAGCGGAACTATAAGGGCTTGAACCAGCAGCGACTTTATATTAAAAGGTAAAAAATTTTTTACTCGATAGAGAGATCGCAAAGAGCCTGTAACATTACGGCAGACGTTAGTAATGTGAGTACGCCAATCGAGACTACTGTCTATATATAGCCCGAGATCCTTGACACTAGAACTAAAAGGGATGACACTATTACCAAAAACGACGGGTGGAAGGGCTCCAATGTCGACTCGGCTCAACAAGCGCGGACTGCCAATCAAGATGGCTTGGCATTTACTAGCGTTTACATGCAGACCGAAATTTGCAGACCACGCGTTAATAGCCTCTAAGTCCCGGTTCATGTTACTAATCGCGGTAGGTAACTCTTCAAGCTTCTCTTGAATGTAAACCTGCAAATCATCAGCATAAAGGTGATACGCACAATGAAGTATTACCAGGGTTATAATATTAATAAATAGTGAAAACAGAAGAGGAGAGAGAATACCGCCTTGAGGTACACCAGCTTCAAGATCCACCCAACTAGAAGAGGAATCGTCTAATCTTACACTCTGCTGGCGTCCTCGAAGATAGGAGCAAAACCAATTTAAAACTTCGGGTGAGAGTATACGGGAAAGAATTGACAGAAGAATGTCATGGTCGACGTTATTAAAAGCGCTGGAAAAATCGATTAAAACTAAAACAGTAATTTTTGAGTTCTCCATGCCAGCCCTTACATCATTAGTTACTTTCAACAAAGCAGAGGTGGTACTGTGCCCCGGTCTGAATCCAGATTGAAGCGGTGAGAGGATTTTGTTTTGGAGTACAAACGCGGAGAGCTGCTTTTGAACACATGCTTCTAGAACCTTGGATAAATAGGGAAGAATGGAAATAGGGCGAAAATGGGACGGCTGCAAAGGATAAGGGATTTTAGGTAAAGGACGAATATAAGCCTTACCCCATAGTTTAGGAAATGTGGAGGACTCTATGGAAAAGTTAATAATGTGTGTAATAGCTGGCAAGAGTTCGTCAATAATAGGAAGTAACATCTGTCGACAAATGTTATCACAGCCCACTGCTTTAGAGCCAATGCGTTTGATGGTAGATTTGATCTCACCCGGAGTAATTGGAGAAAAATGGAAAATTTCATCGATAGCAAGAGGCAAACTTCCTAAATAGGCAATGGTTTGACGTTTGGTTTGAGTATCCAATGCAATGCAAGAAGAAAAGTGGATGTTAATATCGTCTAAGTTTATGGAGCTTTGCAAATCACATTGACTCGACTTGCCAATTCCAATCGTGCCAAGGAATTTCCAAATGCTACCGGATGAAGAAGAGTATGATATTATATTATTTAGAATATGTCGGCGTTTTGCATTGCGTATCACCTGGTTACACCGATTTCTTGCAGCCTTAAAGTCGATCCAATTGTCTTCAGACCGATGAGACCTAAATTTGCGGAATGCTCGATCCCTGCGCCTCATAAGCAATTTAATATCATCCGACATCCACGGTGCTGGTTTATGTTTTATTTACATTACATTTATACCGAGCAAAAATATTTTAAAAAATCACGTTTGTTGTATGGGATGGAACCTTAAATATGAAATTTGTTTTGTTTTTAGTATTTGTTATTATAGCGGCAACAGAAATAGGTACATAATCTGTGAAAATTTCAACTCTTAGCTATTACCGTTTTTTTAACCTTTTATTTGTGTTTAACACAAATAAAAAAAACAATATAACAATTACAGCTATTCGTGATATTTAAATCACACACTATTTCTCGGCAAACGTAATTGAGCCATGTTTATTGTGAGACCGCTGGTAAACTTCATGTGATATGGTACACATCTCGAGGGCGCTCAGCCTGAATCTCATGAATTTAAGAGCCGAAAGATTTAATCACATTTTCTTTGCTTTATTTTTAAATTCTTCAAATGAAAAAATTTTTGAAATGTAATTTGCTATGATTTTAGTAGAATTATATTCGTTCTCTAGTTTTCGAAGAAATATACAACGTGAAATTTTAGTGGTTGTTTTCCCGCAGCAGGACGATTTACCTATAGTAGTACTATCGAACCATGCATGTTATTTTTTGAAAATAAAAAATATTTTGTATGACGTACTATGGAAACTTTATGCCGATAGGCGCGAGTTACTATGGACCCGACCGAATTTTTTTTTTGATTTGAACAAAAAAAACTTTACAAATCTATTGTACTACTAAGATAGAATCATTTTACTGCGGGAAAACAACCATTAAAATTTCACACTATAGATTCAGTGTCCGTAAATTGCACTGCTGCACATCAAGTAACAACGTTTTTCGTAAAATTTCTGTCAGAATTATTGCAATTAGTATTGCGATTAAATATTCATTTCTGAGCCGGTCCCTCATCAGAACACGTCTTAGGGGAATTCACTTTGAGGGTTTGCATGAAGGTACGTATTAAATCTACATAAGGCAATTAGGTCGGAACCAATTATTCAGCGCGTTATTTTGGGAATTAATTATTTACCTGAATAGGTTAATCTTTTAACGCGGGAGAAGTCGAAAGTGTCTTTTGAGGCAATTAATATCCCAAATATTATAATAATGATATTAACCATCCATACTTGGATATTATTTAGATCTTTTGTGGTAAGACCACACACATAAATCAAATTTATTTGTCTGCTACCTCTTTTTCTTTGATTTCCGGAAAGGACATAATATAGACATAATATTTTATTACAGAGAAGGTAGAGATTTTCTTCGCGACGTCCTGGTTTCTGCACAATATCCCAGTTGCAGCAATCTGCAGTCAAGTATTACATAGTACAACTAACTGACCCGGCAAACATTGTTTTGCCATATCAATTATTTCTAGTATCAATATAAAAAGTAGACCAAACCTATTCTCAGGCCTAACGAATGTACCATCAAGGAAATTGATTCCTAGGCAGTTGACAGACCATACGTCATAAGTGTAGTACATAATAATTAGGAGCAAACGTATTTTTTCTTATATTTTATTTTCCATTTACGAGCTCTACATGTTTCCCTTGTTTCACTTTGTAGTTTCTGTTCCTTTGCTATGACGCCGAGGGATGCAATAAAACTCAGAAAATCTTGAACATATACAGGCTTTCTGTGCCGCCCTAATTTATGTGTTTGAAATATTACTTGCATTCCTTATATATTTTATTGCACAGTACATCATTTTCACAACAGGGGCGCCCATACAACAAACGTGATTTTTTTGGCATTTTGGCTTGTAATCCATAATGGCAGCAGCCAGCTTGTACACTTAAATTTTTTACAAAGTGCTCAATTATAAATATATTTAAGTTAATATTTAATAATTAAATTTAAATAAAATAAATAATTAAGGGGGGCTCTCATACAAAAAACACAATTTTTCCCTACGTTCGCTCTTTGACGGTACGGAACCCTTCGTGCGCGAGTCCGACTCGCACTTGGCCGATTATTTATTTCTCTATAACGGTATGGAACCCTTCGCGCACGAGTCCGATTCCCACTTGGCCTTGGCTTTGTGATGAACCTAAAACGTACCTACGTTGCCGACCTTTTCAGAGGGAATGCACTCTTATCTTGAAGGTTTACAGGTGATAACGGTCTGGAAAAACTGCTGGCGTCAGTTTATTCCAGGGTAAGATAGATGATTGAAATTAATAACAAATTATATATATGAGTTTTTTTGGCCAATTTTTTTATAATTAAAAAATACTTTCTTGCCGGATTAGTTCCCGAACCGATGGTTGGCATCGTAGACTTTCCAGAAGGAGTAACTTCGTGACACACTTTGAGTAATAGTTTTTTTCATTTTTATGAAATTTTCTACATAGGGGAATGTTTATGTCTGGGTTGGAGAAGACTATATTGGGGGACGAGATGGTGGTGAGGGGCATGCGGCAGGGGGGCAAGGCGCTGTTCAACCTGGCGGTGGACAACGTGTATGCAGTTGAGCTCAATGAACTCCGTGACAGTAATATGGACAGAAAAGTTTTATTAGATATGGATTAAACTTGCTACAACTGATTTGTGAGCGTTATTTCGAAATTTTAGTTCTGCCTTTATGTATTACTTCTCAAGCAAACAACAAACAAAGCAAGCAACGACAAAGCAACTACAGAACCATAATTAAGGACTTCAATAACCATCTTAAACATTTGACACTCAAAAATAATTCACACTTTGTATGGAGCAGAAAGTCAACGCGACGCGTCACGCGACGGCCTAAACTTTTATTTAGCGGGTTTTACTTTTTGAACTGTTCTGAAACTATCAAAAAATGATAAACGTCCGAAGATAATAGTGGCAGAAATTCTATAGAAACATTTTCCCTCAAACCAACATAAAAAGTAGTTTGGACAGCATCACTTGTACAAGTTAAAGTTGTTCAGATGTAAGACTCTTATGGATCGATGCTTTAAACTTCCCTGACTTGTCGAGGACAGGGCGATAAGAACTTTTAAGATTGATGAATCTTCAAACTTAATAATGGATTTTTCTCTTACAATATTCTCAGTCGGGAGGAAAATTGTAATCAAAGCTGCTTTCCGTTTATTTCTATAGTTTAATGTAGAATCTGGGTTAAATATAAAAGTTTGCTTTTAAGGTTTATCAATCAGTGAATATTATAAGTTTGCTGAGTAAAATATTCGTATTTCAATGTTTTTAGATCTTTTTCTAGGATTTTACGCCATTTCAGGTACTGAATTCAATTGCTTCTGCATTATTTATGGTATCGATATTTTAAAACGAAGATACCGAGCTTTCTGCTCTATCCTTCAAACGAGGGCGATAAAAATTGCAACAGACTCTAAATCGGAACCTGCTGAGTAGTCTTCCGGTCTGTCATATTTTAATGAGTAAGCTACTGAATCGATGTTAATGAAACTTGTATATACTATACCTGTTTTACAATAGTTTTCATCACAATAACGACGGTTCCCATGTAATAAGCTGCTTTCTTCGCGAAAACTACTTCTAATAGTAATAGGTAGGGATAGAAAAATAAATTTAACCTGGGTTAAATTATCATTTACAGTTAATTTTAATAATTAAACTCAGTTTAAATTAAAAACCTTGCCGTATTTCTAACAATAACTGTTGCATCAGTATTGTTGTATTGTTGTATTGTAAATATACAACAATTTAGAAATCATCACTATGATTTCTAGAATTGTTGTATATTAACAATGTTTTACCAAAGCAACACATTACATTAAGTTATAATTGGGCCTTAAGAGTCCAGCGCCAGCGGCCCCACCGCGGCCCCACCGCCCGGGGCAAAGCAATTAGTGCGGGCTCTTGCTGATCAAATTAGCCATTAATTAGCCCAGCGATCTGAGACGCTTATAATTACCTGGCAATCAGTCAACGGCTAATCTCATTTGTGTCGCTCCAGTAAAAAGTTAAATGGCCCCGAATAAACTTCGAGCGCCTAATTTATAAATTGAATTGCTAAAATAAGGTTTAGATTAAGGCTCGGCGCATCGAGTCACCGACGCTACAATAGTAGGGTCGAGACTTTACAGCTTGTAAAAAATATGGCTCACATGGAGAACGTTGTGAGCAAGCAAGGTTCTCCATCCCGCCTCCAGCTAGAGTCGATAAGACTTTTGCATTAGACTTCTGCTGGTGAAATGCATATAAAATAAACAAAACCTATATTTTGGTAAACAGTAAGCGCACGAGGCAACCGGTACTTAATTATTAGTGACGTTGCTGAGTTTTTGAGCAGTTTGTGTAGAGTTTTGTTTTCGTGCTAAGAAAATCATAAATCTAATCTCAAAATTATTATATTATTATAATAAACCAAATAACCAATTTGACTTTTTATAAGGTCAGGCAGAACAAATTTGTTTTAATTTGCAAAAAGGGGACTTACAAAAAATCAACATTTATTTTCACATCCCTATATACACGAGCCTTCAATTTAAATTAAAATATAAGTAGATAAAGTATTGTCTGTGATCCCTTCCATTATCGTCAATAATCCCGAACATCATGGGCGGTGGAATTTTCACCCTATATGCGGTGGTCCGTTTATCCCTACGTTGCTATTACTAAGCCTGTGCTCTCATTGATACGGTATACCAATTTATTTCTGATCCTGTAGAAAATGGAGTACTGATTTTAATAATTACTTGTAGTTATAAGTATTAATCCTATCACCTATATTTTTGTTTATTAATTGATGCATGTGATACAATATCCAAAAGTGAAATAATTCTCAGCATAGTGATCTTCTAAATTCATCATTCATTTACAGTTAAGGGATGATGCTAGGCATGAAGCCTAGCATCATCCCTTAACTGTAAGAAGGTTGGTTGTAAAAAGTCGTAATATTATGTATTTAATATTTTCATATGTCCTTAGCTTTAACTTTAACTACGCCTCTGGTGCAACCCACCCTAAGTGGAACTATAAATGTATCTTTAGATATTAACCTCATTTTGAGGGTAAAGATGAGGCATGGTAGTTTGTATGAAAATCTAATATTATTGAAGTAGAAAAGAATAAAATAAGAATATGTTTTGAAAAGAGTTTATTGAGCGTAATTTACTTAGTATCCGTGATTCATTCGTTTTTGGGAAATTCGGAAAAAAATTAAGAACCTAATTTTATTACATAATTATATAATGAGAATCGAGTACAGAGTACTCTCCATAAGTATCGGTAATGTCTCACCAGTCATGTTGTATAATACTAACACTACTATAAGTACCATCAGAATTAAAATAATTTTATGTTTATAAAAGTTCTAAACCGACAATCTATATAATGTATTGGTGTAGACCCCAAGAAATCTAGAGAAAGTCGTAGAAAAATTGCACGGATTAAATTTCCTTCTCGGCATGACAAGGCTGAAGGCGTATACAGTACGAGGCAGGTGTAGCGCGCGTCGTACCGAGCAATTTAGCGCAGCACTTAGCCCGCGCTACTCGGTCACGCCCGTTGACTCCGCCACTCCGCCGCGACTTATGATCCTACGTCCTACTGCCTACACGTACACATACATATTATATGTCACAGCTATACCAGGGTTCCAATTCATTTCATGTAAACAGCTTTAAAATGAATTGAAACGTACCGTGTACGATGCCATACGATTTTGCTCTAGCAAGATTGAGATGTGGATATTATTTTTTTAATTGAATACTTATAGCTAGACTACAAAGTTATTCACGCCACTATAAGGAATATTGTTATCTAATATTAGACACTACATTTAATACGTACTCGTATGTATAGACATTATTTTCGTACGAAAAGCTTTATGAGGTTGAACGCCTAAAAGCTTTTAGAGATAAACGCATTACATTAGTCTGTGTAGTGTGCTTATCCTAATTATATCATTAGCTCACTTAAGTCTAATGCGCTAATTAATTCGTAATGTCTACGGTTATGTTTGAATCAAAGTCTATTCTATAGAATTGCTAGATGTTATCGACAATGCAGTTGTGCAACATTTTTGTGCATGAATACAGGAATCAAAGTATCTTCATAATTCATACTTATCCAAATCGGCTTAGTGGTAGGTATTAGTGTGAAGAGATAATGGATACATTTTCGCATTCACGATATAAGTAACTAGCTGTTGCCCGCGACTTCGTTCGCGTTAGCATAGTTAGATCACGTCCCAAATACTATTTTTCAAAAATTTTCAATGTACAGAATTGACTTTCCTACGATTTTATTCAATAACCCAAATCCTATTGAAGCGAACGCCTTCATCATAGAAGCTCAAATCTTTAATAACTTGAGTTCAATCAGTCGAAAGTCTAAGAAAATATCTAAAAACTTTCATCCCCTATTTCATCCCCTTAAGGGTGGAATTTATTAAATTCCTTTCTGAGGGGATGCCTACGTCATTATATCTTTATGCATACACAGTCTCAGCCCGATCGGTTTAAAATTGAGAAAGTTTCATACAATCTGTCAACCCCAATTTCACCCCCTTGGGGGTAGAATTTCCAAAAACGCCTAAATATGTATTCATTCATTTTTATTCAGTAAGTAACCCAAAAATAAAGTTACATGTTTCTAACTTCAGAAATTACGGACTTTCATTCAAACTTTTAACCCCAATTTCACCCCCTTGGGGGTAGAATTTCCAAAACACTTAAATACGTATTCATTCGTTTTTATTCAGTAACCCAAAAATAAAGTTTCATGTTTCTAACTTATGAAATGACGGACTTTCATTCAAACTTTCAACCCCAATTTCACCCCTTTGTGGGTAGAATTTCCAAAAACGCTTAAATACGTGTTTATTCGTTTTTATTCAGTAGCCCAAAAATAAAGTTTCATGTTTCTTACTTAAGAAATGACGGACTTTCATACAAACTTTCAACCCCTATTTCACCCCCTTTGGGTTAAATTCCCAAAATTCCTTCCTTAGTGGGTGTTCACTTTATAAAACAAACCTACTTACCAAATTTCGTGGCTGTAACTTTAACAGTTTTTGCTCAGCGATGATGAATCAGTCAGTCAGTTAGGACTTGTAATTTTATAGGTATAGATAAGTATCCTATACTAGGTAATTACCTTTAAGTTAGGGCCTATATAATAATTTATAAATTTATATGGATTTTATGGCTAAGACAAGAAGAGAAACGATCTCACATATAAATCTACTTGCGCACCTACAAGTGTGATAAAATACGTTTCACACGTACTCCATGGCTCGCACCCGCACGATATACGGAACCATTTTTCATCTAGGGAATTACTCAACTGTGCGGAAAGCGCCAAGTGTCTTGAGACGCGCACATAACTTTTTTTAGGTCGGCAGTCAGCACAAGAAACATCAAGATTCGAGCTCTTAGGGACTCTTTTGAGGTTTTTGATTGCTGTCGATATTTCATCTCGAAGTTGAGAATTGTCTTTGCCTTTTTTTACTCCTGGCGGCTGGCCCCTACCTAAAACTTAGCACGCCTCACTTCTGTCTGAATGAAACTGTGGTCCAGTGGGTCTAATTAGGGATTTACTTAAGTAGTTTAAAGTAAAATATAAATTTGATGTACTGTACTATTTTGTACCTCTTCCTTCGAAGCCTTTTCTGGGCTTAATGTTAAAATTTAAGTCCTCGCTCACGGCAAGCTTCATTGATGGCTCCGCAGAGACTTGCATAACTTTGCTTATTTTGCCATAAGGAAATTTTAGATGTTTGTAACCCATTACTTATAACAGATTTTAACTGACTTCCAAAAGTAATGAAAGGTTGTATTCGGCTGGGTATTTTTTTTATTGTATTTCAAGTAGTTTTACTGTCCAAAGCTGCCCATAACGACTCTTTTATGAAACGTAATTCATTTTAACGTAAGCCGTCTTGGAGTAGGAAGGTTGTTTGCCGACCACCGCCTTGTTT
The DNA here is from genome assembly GCA_905404155.3 of Plebejus argus. Lineage (NCBI taxonomy): Eukaryota > Metazoa > Arthropoda > Insecta > Lepidoptera > Lycaenidae > Plebejus > Plebejus argus. The sequence continues at coordinate 12,799,737 of FR989927.1, read as the reverse complement.
GCTTCTGCGTCACAAATATTGACACGAACATCGACTTCCCGCAATCAACTTCACTCAAAGTCCCCAAATAACTACAACTAATTATATCCTCTATGCAGAGGCATATTTTCTGTATCACTACATCCATAATAATATTATGTGTACCAAAAATAAATAGTAAAGTATGTCTGGTCTCTGGTATAAGTTAACGTATTTAAACTAATATACTTTGATGGATGTCTTCAAATACAGCATAATGGGGATTCAGGAAAAGTCATTATCTGTGTAAGAGATTAACCTTGAGCCAGCCTCTGTTGTATCCAGGAAAGTAAATTCTTTTGAAGAAAGCTCTAACTGATTCAACATGTCGTGTTTTATTAAGGTCAGCCGTGTTTATTCGGGATGAATAAATATTGAAGTTCGCCTTTTAGTTTATAACATACCTAAGGATAGACTGATAGAGAATATTGAAAATATGTTTCATCAATATCTCATTTCTAATAAGTGAAATAACTATGTACTTAATACTATTCAATAATAACTACATACCTACTTGAAGATCATTTGCAAAGTTTTATCATGTCTAACGGTTTGTTACCTTCTATTTATATTTACATTATAATCTTAAAGGTACTCGTTAACAACTTGAAACAGTTTCATTGTATGTAACACAATATATAGACCAAAAGCGTACTCCTCGTATAAGCTCAAAATCGAACGAACGCGCTAAAATTAATATCGCAAAATATTGTTCCGTGATGTGACGCCGTCGCATTACATTAAAGCTATTAATCCTGATAATGGAGCCTTTATAGGCCCCTTTACTACGTACAATAAATATTGGGGTTTATAGTACACTGCCAACAATATTTACGGGATTATATGGGATTTATAGCGAGCACACCTTCCCTTTCGTTGTCTCTTATTTGGACGCTGTTAAGCATTCCTGTACTAACCCACAAAAAATTACGTATTTAATTATTATTATGAACGCAGTTACGTTCTTTAGATTTAGAACAAGCCTGCATTCAAAATTTAACAGCAACAAAAAATTGTGAGATAGTATTATACTAATGCTTAAGGACGCTATTACAAATATCAGCGATTTTCCGGTACCCTATTAAAGAATTAGGAGTCAAACTGCGAGGATATTTTGGTTTTAAATGAAAGATAATATATTCATCTCCACGACTGTACCATAAAAATTCTATAGCCGCATACAAAATTTTCACATAAAATACGTTTTAACCATCACAATAATCGCAAAATATGAAAAAAATTGGGTCTGATTAGGTACCTTAATATCTAAATACACTGAACTAAGGAAAATAAATATACAAAAAAATTGTTGCTTATTAAGTCCTCTATAAAGTCCGCTAAAAATTTTATATAAAAATAAACAGCTTTTCCAGTTATAAGAAAAATAAGAAAATTTTTCAAATTTTTTCATACATTTTCGCCATATCAAGAACGCGGCGAGCGTCGTAACCGCCACTGTACAAGGCGCGCCAATATAAATCTTATTTTAATGTCATTAACGTCGATATTCTGACAGACATCCGACCTGCTAATACTCCGGTTGGAGCATTCTTAACAGCGACCATTTAACAGTACATACTTTCTATTTATTTTTTTTGCTTAGTTTCCACTGCATGTCTAAGTAATATACTCTATACTCTATAGTTTTATAGTAATCATACTAAACCTCGGAAGGTAAACTGTAACTTTTATTGCTGAGGGCAACTACTACAACGTACTCTATGTCGCTTAAGACATGCTTAAGACCGACTAAAAAGTAAGCTTGCCCTATTAAAACGTCGTGTAAACTAATTTTAGTATAAGTTTGTTCAACTAAATTATCTCATTAATTAAGTAATTATTATACAACACAAGTTTGTTTATAAACGGGAACAAGTCTAGGGTGAGATAAAACATGAAAGTTGCAGTTAATAATAACATCTATATACGATATTGTACGTACGGCTAGAGTATAGGAAGTAAAAAGCAAGAAAGTTTTGTGTTGACAGCTCCCATTTGTTTCACATCTATACTAATATTATAACGCGGAAGAGTTTGTTTGTTTGTTTGAACGCGCTAATCTCAGGAACTACTGGTCCGGCGATTTGAAAAATTCTTTCAGTGTTAGATAGCCCATTTATCGAGGAAGGCTATAGGCTACATTATAGCATTACGATGTGACTTTTAGGAGCGAAGAAACAGAGGAGAATGTGGAAAAAAGCGGGGGATTTTTCCGATCGAGCTGCGTGCGCTGCATAAACGGTAAAAGTTTCGCAAAAATCATGTATGACAGAATTGTTCCCCTTAAAAGTTCTAAAAAAAGTCCGCGACAGTATATACATATATATCTATCTTTTAAGGTTAGCTCACTATAACCTTTTTTATGCTAACCAAATTTGTTCTAAAATAATGTATTATTTTCATAGGTGTTTTTATAAGGATGATATTAATCCTTATCCAAATAAATACGTTATTCATCACAAGTATTTAATTTAAAATAAAATTGCCCTTTATATCGATTTAAATGAATACCTTAGGTCTTAAGAGATGTATCGCAGATTTAAAATAACATCACAGCAAAGTAATATTCAGCGTTCATAAAACCATATACATTGCAGACGCGGACGAAGTCGCGGGCAACAGCTAGTTCTTGATAATTCCACAACGTTACGATTACGCACAGCTATCGAATTTCCGCACGTCCTACCGTAAGTAGGTTAAAGCTTATTATAGGATGTACCAAAGTTACAATAGAGACAATAATATCTAAGAACTTGATCTTGTACTCACATTACCCTAAGCCAGTCTTGTAGGTACATGCCGAAATTATTATCTCGCAACAACACAATGTATCCCATTAAATCCGCCACTAATTATGCAGGATCATAGTTCTTACCTCGCGGAGGGCTAGTCTCTCCTCTCCTTAATCAGTATGCGGCACTCGCAGAGCTGTAACAAATTTCCCTAACCGACCGTGGAATAAAATGCGGCTGAGTGCTTCGGGTAGGATCACGTGGTTAATTACTGCTTATTTAATTATAGCTAAGTATCTGCAAGCCTTTCATTAGGGAACTAGTGAAATTGTCTAGTTAATAGACCTACTATCTCTTTAAAATTATTATAAAAAAATACTTATGTGCGGAGCGGATCCCATGGAATAGTGCCTTATTAATCATAGTTAGAATCGGAAAAACATTTGCAAAAATCTTTATTCAAAAACATTTCAAAAAGGTTACTTATTTAAGAATGTATTTTGTAGACATGCATGCATAATAATATAGGTAAGCCCTTTAAAAGTTTGGAAATCGGTTCACATCAGCTGATTTACTAACATAAAAACTTATTTACCAAACATAAACGAACAAATTGAATTTTTTTTGTCAATTGAATAATTTATTTTAACTTAACAAATTAAGAAGTAATTTGGACAATACTAAGTTACGTGAGGAAATAAAACTTTACGGACTCCGGATAAAATCCTTTCATAAGAATAAGCTTTGTAATCTGAAACTTTTGAGTTTCCCAGATAAGGACATTGTTGGAGAACTTTTTAGCTCAATTTTAATATTATGATTATTTGAAAGGAGACAGAGTTTATTGAATATATCCTATTAGTGCTATTAGTGAATGAATGAAAAAAACGTTTTAGGGTTCTGTAATCAACAAAACTTGGTTGACTACGGTACCCTAAAACGGAACCCTAACCAGCAGATTTTTTGTATATTGGTAGGTTAATAGTTATATAATTTAAGAGTAACCCTTGTTCTACAAATAAAACAATCCATATTCTATGAATAAGGAAATCTATGTCAATGATCCTGTTAGTGATATAGAAGACTATTGGATACTCCTTCAGCGTTGTATTAAAAGCTGTGGTTGAAATTCCAAATAAATTAAATATAAAATACTTATAAGCTTTTCTTATACCTATAGCCTGGGAAAATTAAGGAATTCAGATCGAATAATTCGTGTAGTTTTAAAATTTGGTATAGTTGTTCCTAAAGATGTCCAGATGAATATTATACTAAAAGTCCCCGAGGGTGGGACAAGAGCCGGCAGTGGGGGAGGGGGGGAAAGGTCTCGTTTTCAAGGTTTTTGCTTGTAACTCGAAAAGTATTTATTATATCTCTTTAGTGATTTCTACATTAATTATCTATATTAAATTTCCTATAAATTACGTTCACACATTTTTACTGTAAGATCATTACTTTAGGAAATACACAGTATTAATAGGGTACGCTAGCACTGTTTTGCCATACAAACGTATTTCCCTATTTACTCCCTGGACAATGCGTCTAGACAAATTATTTTTTTATACAATATTGGCATCTGTGAAAGCATGCCTCTACATTTGATTTTTTATAAAATTAAAAATATGACCCTAAAAAAATGCAAAAAATGAATGCCCCGTACTCCCGCCAATCGACCGACCATAAAACAAATTTGAAAGATCTTTATGGTAAAATAAAACGTAGAGGCAATAGACTTACTCGTCCTGAAGATATTTAAAAATAAATAAAATTAGATAGACTCTATTTTTAAGGAGGAATCAGGAGACTACGTTACACCGATTTACTGTATCTGTCTCTAGATACGTACGTACGATAGTAAATCGAGGTTACGTATTCCCGTGATTCCTCCTTCAAAGTTAATCCTATCTAAATTTATTCTTTTTAAATATCTTCAGGAAGAGTAAATCTATTGCCTCTACGTTTTTATTAAAAGTGCACAAAAATTAGATAAGAATTAAATAAGAAATGAGAAATCATTAATTGTAATGTTGAAAACTTTTGGAGAAAAGTTTTGGCCATTTCATTTCCCAACTACCTACAATAAGTGGAGATAATATTATATAAAACTGATGTTTTATTTGAATTATTCAAGAAAATATAATATTTCACAAATCTTTCTAGGCTTATTATTATTATTTATGTAAAAATAAACTTACATAATTATAACGAGTGCGTTAAATACAAGATATTATTAAATTACTAGAAATATGCATTTGTTCAATGAAATTGAATATAGGTCAAGTAGTCTATTCTGACAATTTATCAAAGTACTAAAATACTAAAAAGGTACATTTTATTCTTGACTTAGGTATAATATAAATTATACACCCACAACAGGTCTTTAAATTATAATATTTTAAGCTTTAGAATACTTAGTACTTACATACTTTATACCCTGTAGATTCTTGAATACAATCCCAATGTTAGGTTTATACGGGCATTGCATTATTTAGCTTTTAACTGTTCATTTTAAGTGGGTCAGGCCATTTGTGCCAGAAATAAAAAGGTAGTCGCGACTCGGGAGTCGGGGCAGCCGACGTTTAGGGTTGCCGACCGTGCAAAACTTCTCGTGCAATATCCATACAAATAGCGGACAGAAGGTTCTTAGAGTAGCAAACCTGCCGTCATTAGCAGCCTCGACGTCCCTCACGTGTCTCATTAACTTCATGTAGTAATAACTTCTTTTTTTACGCCATCCATTAGTAAATTGTGCTGCCGAGGTAGCATTTTTTACGATTGGTAGGTGTCGAACTAAAAGTTACTGATTAATCAATACTCAAAATTCATGTATTTTGTACTTTTGCCGGGCAGACATCCTAACACTTCCTATTATTAGTAGAAAAGACAAAATCGTGTAGACGTGTTTACGTGTTACGACAGTATAAATAGGTAAGAATAAATTGCCTTCAAATAATTTTATCAACAGATGTGTACATCAACGATAAAAATGATTTAATAATGCGGGTTCTTTATAACATTAAGATAGACGGCTTCAATTTGAATACGGTTTAACTAATCTCGAAAGTCTAAACTAAATTAGCATATGAAAATTGTGGCAGCTCAGCGGAGCCGTCCGACATTATGTGCCTTTTCAGACTAATAAAATTATATGACTATTTGTTACTTAGCTCGGGGCCGCCGAGGCTCTCAGTGAGTAATTATAAAAGCTTCGCCCAAATTTATTACTGACCTTCTATCCATAAATCTTTATTCAAACATTTTTAAGCCCAGACTGACGTAATACTTACTAAACATTTTTATGTATCGTTTTTTTAAGGAAACGGTCCAGTGTATAAACAAAATAAAACCTACTGTGTTATTTTATTTACTTTGCTATCAACAAAATATTATATTAGAAGAGAGATATTATAATTTTTTTTATAATATCTCTCTTCTAATATAATATTTGTTTTATAAATTTATAAAAATATATTTTCCAGCTTTTGGCTAATGTTATGTCATGTAGCCTCCTCCTCCTGCGTCAATCCTCGGCTAATACCAGGGTAAGCACAAAAAGACATATTTTCGTTTTCGTATTTAGTGTAATCAAAAAATTATTTAATTAATTCCAAAGGAGCCAGCTTGGACGTAAACCGTTGTAGCCCGTATCCGTAATATGAAAAAAGTATGCAGCAGCTGGTGCATCACACGACGAGGATACAGAGCCCCTAGCCAAGACGTTTTCTTTATCCCTTCTTTCGCCGATCAAAATGTATGGAATCGACAGCGTTTTCAATATACACATTTATATAACAACCAAATATATTAGACATCGCATTCAATAAAATTAAGTCGACATTCGACTCATGTTAGTGCGGTAAAGAAAACGTCTTGGCTAGTGGCTCTGGATAACAAACTATTTTCGTTAAACTTCAACTGAAAATACGGTTTGCGGGAGCTACGATAAGTGTCAGCAATAGTGTTGGGCGCCTGCGGAGATTGTCTCTCGAACATTCTCTACAGCGAGCATGTTACAGCGCGGCGTCGCAGACTCCGCCCACAAGAGGTTTACTTTCCCAATAGAAGTTAGAACTAATACTTATCTTAATATGTTGCTTAAAAATTTAGTGACGAAACGCGAATAAGCAATAATTAACTAATTGTAAGTAAATTTAGTTTCGCTAAATTGATTAGAATAAAACTTTTTTCTCATTGCTGATTGTATAGATCTTTGGTTCGTTTATAAAGCAGTATTATTATAGCGTATTAAAACAACCAGCTAAAATAACATTATTATAAAGGGCCTGTTTCACCACTTCCTGATAAGTGCCGATTAGCTATGTCCACACTGTGCACTTTCATCTTTAATTTTCGTCATCTTCTTTGTATTCAACTATCGATTGAAAGCGCCAAACGCTTTCAATAATTGAATGCGTCATCGAACGCACGCCAACATTGTCATTTTTGTTCAGTTGCAGTCTGTCAGCTTAGATATTGTAACATGTGCGACGAGAACATTTTACTGTGTGGAATATGTGCGGCTTATTTGGTCATAAGAAATTCCAGAAAAAAAGAACAAAGCGAAAGTTTTGGATACGGTCAGAGCGCATGCGTCGCGAGCATGCCTCACGTGCACTGTTAACTGCGCTATGAGTGCTATGAGGCATGCCCTTGCTGAACAAAAAAGGCACAGTGTGGACATAGCTAATAGGCTATCCGCCAGTCACCACTTAACTTGACAGATGATGTGTAGAGAATCTGTCAAAAAGTTGTGAATAGCCTATTCGTCACTTTATCAGAAAGGGATGAAACAGGCCCTAAGAATTTGACTGTGCGTATAGGTTTACTAATAACAATTCAAATTACTAAAAAGAAAATACACCAAAAAGGGGATTTGGGCTCGTCCGGGATTTGAACCCGGGACCTCTCGCACCCTAAGCGAAAATCATACCCCTAGACCAACGAGCCGATGACGAGATGTCGAAATATTGAAATTCTTAGTAAAATCAGGTAAAATCACAATAATTGTTATTACTTCTTTGTAACAAATATATTTTTAATTATTTTTAATTAAATTATAATAATTAATTATTATATCATGTACTACTCACTACAGAATACTGCGTGACTGGTGAGACATGTTCAGTACTCGAGGGCGTGATATTTGGCTATTATATTAGTTGGAAAAAAATAATATAAAAAAATAATATCAATTGATCACTGAGTAAATGTAGCTTAAAGTTAAATAATTATTTACCCAACGCATGGACATCGCGAGCGGGAGGGGTAGTTGTGTGGTGTTTCTTTGGTAGCGCACGCCTCTGCACCGGCCGCATAGTATGCCTACTTGCCTAGCCGCGTAATTTACTTAGTATCCATAATTCATTTATTTTTGGGAAATTCGGAAAAAAATTAAGAACCTAATTTTATTACATAATTATAATGAGAATCGAGTACAGAGTACTCTCCATAAGTATCGGTAATGTCTCACCACTCACCAGTCATGTTGTATAGTAACAACTAACAACATACAGAATAATGGGAAATTAATTTTAAAAAAAGGTGGGCTCGTCCGGGATTTGAACCCGGGACCTCTCGCACCCAAAGCGAGAATCATACCCCTAGACCAACGAGCCGCCTGTAATATTATTAAAATAAATATTATCTTACAATGACTTATTATAAATTTAAAAGAAATAAGTAAAAACAAAATATGATAGTAAAATAATCGACCAAGTGCGAGTAGGAGTCGCGTCTCGCGCACGAAGGTTTCCGTACCGTTATAGAACTAAAATAGGCCAAAAATAGTGTTTTTTTGTATGGGAGCCCCTCTTAATTTTTTAATATACTTACATAGAATATTTTAAAGTCTCCCACCAAAAACATTTCATGTAAAATGTTACCTCGACGAACACAAAAGATTTTCCCTGTGAAAAAGACATGATCTAATGTAGAGCCAAGCTTCTGAATCTACGCTGCCCACTGATCTCTATTATACAAGTATAATTGTATAATGGAGGTCAGTGACTACGACAATCTACGCGGCCTAACTCTATCGACCCTAACTCCAACAAATTCTACATATCAGTAAGTATGTATGGCTTGGCTCTTTCGTTACTTAAACTTCAGATCAGAAACTAAATATTCGCCTTAGCTCGGTAGCGAAACAGCGAAGCCATAATATATTATACTTACTGATAATATGTAGAATTTGTAGGAGTCAGGGTCGATAGAGTTAGGTCGCGTAGATTCAGAAGCTTGGCTCTACATTAGATCTGATGTCTTTTTCACAGGGAAAACCTTTTGTGGTCGTCGAGATAACATTTTACATTAAATGTTTTGATGGGATTTCAGTCCTTTTTTTATTTTATTAATAGGTTTTCAGTTACTGTCTACAGTCCCGTGTAAACTTTCATATCCTGTAAATCTATAAAATCAAGCGATTTAAAAAAATCTATACTAATATTATAAAACTGAAGGGTTTGTTTGTTTGCTAGCTCGAACACGCTAATCTCAGGAACTACTGGTCCGATTTAAAAAAATATTTCAGTGTTAGCTCATTTATCGAGGAAGGCTATTTATACTACTTACGCTAAGACTAATTATAGGACCGATAAGAATCAGAGGAAAATGTGGAAAAAACCGGAAAAATTATTAGAAAGGGTTTATCTCACGAAGTACTGGAGCATTTTTGATATTATTTGTCACAGATATAGAGTAGACCACGTGAAGGGACATAACGTGGACATAACTCATAAGGTATTTTTTGCGGGAAAATGTACGGTTTTCGTAAAATTCCTAATTTACGCGGGCGAAGCCGCACGGGACATCTAGTATTTAATACTTTTATACTATACATAATATTATATTTAAGATTTTTATTATATGATACACATATTAAATTTAATACACATCGATGACCCAGGAACTTTGAAAACTTGATTTAAGTAGGTACATTTTGTTATTTAATAGCGGCAGCCGGCAACAAAAATACACAATCTGTGAAAATTCTAGAGATCTAGCGTTAGCGGTATTTGAGATACAGCCTGGAGACCGACAGACGGACGTCCAGACTCCAGACCCTGCTTGGATAATAAATTATTGGGGATTTGGGTATAAATGGTTGACCCATTTGCTCGAGATCGGCTCTTTTATAGTATTTACATAATATTTATTATTATACTCAGGGCCTGTTTCAACACTTCCTGATAAGTGCCGAATAGGCTATCCAGTATCCACCACATAACTTGACAGATGAAGTATGGAGAACGAGAATCTGTCAAAGTTGTGAATAGCCTATTCGGCACTTTATCAGAAAGTGGTGAAACAGGCCCTTAAACTTTCATTTGGGTATCTAATATCTATATAGTTTCAATAGTAAGGATGAAGATAAAAAAGTTAAGCATATTCTACACGTGGCCAGAATGCAATATTTACGTATCTAAGTATCTACGCTTCCTAGAGAACTTCATAATACTACAAACATTGAAGCCAATTTTAAAATTAAATATCTAAACGTTGGCAAAATAAAATGACATACAAAACATTTACTTCAAAAGACCTACTTTTATATTTGCATTAAGTATATTAAATAATCGGCCAAGTGCGAGTCGGACTCGCGCACGAACCGTACTGGTATAGAGCGAAAGTAGACAAAAAAATTGTGTTTTTTGTATGGGAGCCCCCCTTAAATATTTACTTTATTTTAATTTTATTATTAATTATTAAAGTACAAATACAATTAAGGATTTTGTGAAAATTTCAAGTACGTAGCTTTTACCATTATTGATTACGAGCAAAAAAGGCCAAAAACATCACGTTTCTTGTATGGGAGCCCCCCTTAAAAATAAACTTTATTTTATTTTTAGTATTTGTTGTTATAGCGGCAACAGATATACACAATCTGTGAAAATTTCAGAAGTCTAGCTATAGCGGTTCTTGAGATACAGCCTGGAGACATACAGACAGACGGACAGACGGACAGACATCGAAGTCTTAGTAATAGGGTCCCGTTTTTACCCTTTGGGTACGGAACCCTAAAAACATCGTCTGAAAATAATCCGCGCCTGAAAGTGTGGGGGTAGGTCGTAAAGTCAAAGATAGTATAGATACAATATTATATAAATATCATACAGTAGAGTAGCTTGGTCATGTCCCTGGAATCAAAACAAATTATATAGTTATGCACGTGCGACGTGATACTGCTTATTATTTTTTGCCTACTTCCAGGTATCTGAAATTACTTTATTGTGAGCGTGTACCCAATTCAGTGCGGTGTAGTATGAAGGTGATACTTTATTACACTGCACTGTTGTAAGTTGCTTCTAGCTGCTTCCTTTATCTTAAATACATAGAGTAAAAAACGTGAAAAGATTACATTTTATCTAGTGAAATTGTACAATTTCAGCGGCATTTTACTTAGAACGTACAAAGTCACGGGGAACAGCTATACTATATTACTGTTTATTATTTATACTGTGTGTAGTCTGGGAGCGGGCCCGCACGCCCGGGGCAATAAATGTATCGCGGCTCGATTTATTTATTCGATTCTCCCCAACCACGCGGGGCTCGGAAAGCACATCTTGTTTATTCTACAGAGAAGTTGCATAAAAATAATACGACTTATTTAAATGGCGTGGAAAGCTCTTGCATAGATTTTACTTCTTAAGATAAATCCTCGCCTATCTTAACACTATTGATTTTGAATATGCTATTTTATTGAATGTCTAAAATATAACTCTTCAAGTCCTTGATTGTAATGTTTAACGTCAAAACTAAATGCCAAATATAAGTCAAGTCATTGACTATACATTAAAATATGTTTTCATTCGATGAATTCGCTAGTCGACCAGATATGACGGTGATAGTCAATCAGAATTCAGAAGTCAGAACACATACTAATATAAACTTGTTATTGGTATACAATGAACGAAACATTGTATATTATAATATTAAGGAGGTCTTTAACACATCAGAGTAAGGGAGCTCGCCTTATTATAGTACCTACATCATGAAACATAGAATATAATTCAAGCTGTGTAATGTGTATGTTATATTAAACAGGTAAAACACGTAGCAGAATGTCTAACTTTTTATCAAAGATATAAAAGATTTTATGCGCATTCAGCGTATAAAATAAAAATATCACTGTGCGAAACCTCTTTCATAATTTGCGTAATAAAAAATGAAAACATAAAAATAATTTTGCATATTAATCGCGATATAAAAGCGGAATGAAGAGTTCATTCTCGCGGAGTATTCCCTTAATTCAGAATATTATTTATGCAGAACTTTTAAATACGTCCCAGTGTGTACGAAAAAGTTTTTCATTCAAAGTTTTTTGTGGAAATTCAGCTTTTTACGATATTAATGAAGCAGGTTTAGAGTAGTTAAGCACTTTATACCAAACAAGGAAAAGGGCAAACTTTTATTAAAGCTTCTCATAAATCTATGAGAAAAACTCTTGATTATTCCTATACTACACCGTACACGGATCCCTAAATAAGCATTAGGCATACTGTGAAGACGAACGTCATGGTTATACGTTTGTCATTTTCTGTCGAGATTTCCTATTGTATCTGACGCGGACAAGACATTGTAGGTGTTGTACCTACAATGTCTTGTTCATCTTCTCATCATTGTAGGTACAACACATCGTAGATCTTATTAGTAAGGGGGTAAGTGTGCTACAGGATTCAATTTAGGCCATATCTGAGCCCCTAGCAAACACATTTTCTTCATTGCTTCTTTGGAAACGCCGATCAAAATTTACGTGACATTCGAATATCGACGTCACATTAAGGGTTGATTCAGACCGCAACACGACGCGTAGATATGCACTTCTAAATTTATATGGATTTGACAGATTCGCAGGACGTCTCACGCAATTGAAATCTGTCAAATCCATACAAATTTATGTATTTATGTTGCGGTTTTAATTGACCCTAAGGGCGGGCTATCGAAGGCATATATTATGTCAATTCCATACATTTTTGATCGACCATTCCACAGGGTGTAACAAAACTAAGTGACAATACTTTAGGGTTTTTATGGGTCCCCTAAATAGAGCAAAATAGCAGCGCTAAAAGACTAACCTTTTTTTCAACTTTGTATGAAAAAAATCATGCTGTGTGGGCGCTTGCGAACTACTTTCACAGTGAACTCTATTTTATAAGGAAAACACACACCCTAAAGTATTACCATTTTATAATAATTTATCACTAATTAGTTTTGTTACAACTTTTATAAAGAAGCGATAGAGAAAACGTGTTGGCTAGGGGCGCTGGTATAGATATGAGGCACTCTGAGATCATTCCGTCCAGTTGAAGGACGATCAATAGGCAATATCCCTGGCACGGACGGGGCTGGCGTCTGCCACTCACTCACTATTAATATCCACCGCTGTGTATTTCAATATAAGTATTTTGAATCCGTTATATTCTGACCATAATCTTAAAAGAACATAAAGTAGTTCACGGTAGCAAAATAACTTGACAACATAAATAAACAGATGAACATAATGCTTGATAAACATGTGGCCCCCCACTTTGTTTATCAAGCATTATTAAAAAAATATAGGAGTCAGAAACCTAAAAAATACATTATGGGACTTCATATTCATTTGTTTAAATTATGTCTTTTAGGGAATAAATAAAACTCGTGCAGGATAATCGAAAGTTTACTTTTAATCAATCACATTTGGTATTTTGACATCAAGTGATGGTAATGTGACCCCCCCCCCCCCGGGGGGATGTCACCTTACATGTATTGCATCAGTAAAGTCCAGGGGCCACATCATCACCTTTTCCCTGTAACCTCCTTCTTTTTGGAAGTTGGTTAAAAAGGCAACAGAAATGACACAAAGAATTTATTATTTATGTATTAATTCTGTTGCCTTATCTGTATACAAAATCCTTGACATTTGCTAATCACGGTCGCAGGCAACCGCGAATCGCGATAACAAAAGATAAGCTATTGTGTTGACGGGTTAATGTCTATCAGTATTCAATATTTCACTAGACTTGCAAAGTTCAATATTTAAAAATATACAAAAATATCAGTTTATCGTACTGTCCGTAAACAGGTCGTGTAACTTAATCAAGGCGGAATGAGAGCAGCTGCCTTAGACAATGTATCTTTAGTTAAAAACGATGACGAAATTCGTTATCAAAATGTATGCGATTTGACATAAGTCATCGCTAAATGACATTTCGCTTGCGAAGACTAATGTCAAATCCCATACATTTTGATAACGAATTTCGTCATCGTTTTTAACGAAAGGGACTTTGTCTACGGCCTCCGGTCATTATTGTCATTATTCATGCCATTTGTCGCGAACGCTTCTCGGCTAATGGCGGAGTCGCGATTCATTTGTTATCGTCTTTATGTTTATACCGCGCAGCAGTAATGATGCTTTATTTCCATTGCGAAGTAGATTTATTTTAAAAATTGTCATTCGAGACCACGGCCAGGGAGATATTCTCATTATTAATGTTAATTATTGTCGGTAATTTATCCCTGAGCGACAGTGCCTCCAGTTACATAATATTGTCTCGTACTGTACATTTTGTACATAAAATTCATGATTTTGAACTTGTAGTTTATACAGAGTGTAACAAAAATAAGTGATATAATACTTTAGGGGGTGTACGTGTTCCTTGTAAAGGGTTATACTTACTGTGAAAGTAGTAGCGCTAAAATACGATTTCTTTTCACTTTTGTATGGGCAAGGGGTAAGGGCCCGCCGCCCGAGCGTCACGAGTAAACCCATACAAAAGTGAAAAAAAATTTGGTCTTTCAGCGCTCATACTTTCACAGTGAACTCTCTACGAGGAACACACCCTAAAGTATTATCACATATTTTTGTTACACGCTGTACTATAGGCCCAATTGAAATACTTACTTACAATTTAAGCATTTTTAAATATCCATAATAATTTTATTTCTAATATATTACATCTTTCGATGAACAATAATTATTTTATTGATGATGAGATGAAAAATTGAAAAAGAGAAGAAAATATAATGTTTTTTTTTTGGCATCTGGAAACGGCATGGCATCGAGGAAAACGGTCGTCTTTGAAAGTCCTTCAGTCTCCATGATCTCTTTACAGTTTTATTTTCCTTCAGTAATCTGCTGTCCGACCTTTTCATGTTTCGCCCTGATTGAGTAAGGTCAGAGCGATGAAAAAAACGGAACAATGTAGAAAAGAAATGTTTCACATTTTTCACTTTCCGTCTCGCAAATGGAATGAATGAACGTATCAGTTGCAGGCTGGATATTTTTACAGTACATTTTCTATTTAAAATATACGATACTTACTATAATATTTAAAATTACAATTTTTGGATAAGAAAATAGCAGTTAGCACATAAAATTATTTTTAAATTTTTACTTGCTCTATTATATTGTACTTACTTTTTAAATATACTTTTAAAAAAAGGTTTAGTTGCGGAGATTAGGGCGAGCACACACTGAAACGACAACGAGCAAAATTGATTTGTCAAATAAACGCCGCTTGACATATCAATTTCGTATCATGCATCGTCGCGTCGTGCCTCCTCTCGTTCCCTTTAGGTGTAAATTATTAGCCCTAAAATTGAATCTCAAAATAGTTAAAATGTACTTAATTTATTTTATGAAAATGTTAGCATTCTACAACTATTAGGTTTATTCACTGCAATCTTTTCAATATTCCTGTCATGTCCATATTTTTGGAATTAGATATACATTATACATCACAAGCACTCGTACCTACTATCAATCGGACTGTTATGAAACAAAATTTTCAGCATAAAATGGCTGAATGGTTTTGAGAGAGGCGGCCCTTGAGCGGCGAATGGAGTAACCCCACTCAGTCAGCGTTCATCACCGCTCCACGGTCTGTGGGATCGAATGGAGCTCTGTTTATTCATCTGTTTGTTGATTTTAAATCAATTTCAATAACTTAATGTGCTCGAAAAAAATTCAAAGCCTTTTCATTTTGCAAATTGTTAAAAAAATATTCTATACTTATATAAAATATTCGAGCTTTTAATATATTTTATGTTTAAAAAACAAAACGAGTAGGGAGTATCAACATCAACTGCCTCGGTACAACTGATTTTTTTGTAGCATGTGACATCAAATAATATGGATTCATCAAATCACGTATAAAAAGAATTCAATTTCGATTTCATGCTCGTATAAACATATAGCTATATCGAGAACATTGGATGTAAAACTTGCATGACGTAAAGCTATTATATCAGTCGGCAAATCTCATTTCCGTACCCAGAAAACGGACTCACAGGCTCTACGGATCTGGGTCGTGGGTCGGCCCGAGTGCCCTTATGCAGACGTCGATGTTGAGTTTTTAAACGATACGAATCGTATGCGGTTCCATTCGTTTGCCGAGGAAATGTACTACTTTTCAAATGCAGGAACGTGTGCAATGTTTTATGCGGATTTCCAAGTTATTTCAGAGGCAGAGTTTGCTTAATTAATTATGCCTTAATCAAATGCTACAGGCGCTGAATAATTTATTTAGACTTCATTTGCGTTTTATTGTTTAACAGCCGTCTGGCTCACTAGCTCTATATTAATTATATTATATCCACAACATTAATAGAATAATATGTAGGTACGTTAAAATACCGTGATAGACAAGAAACCAAAATAAATATTAAATTATAATATTTATTGTGGTTTCTTGTCTATCACGGACGATGCAATGGGATCGGTTCTCGAAACGTTTAGAAATTTCGTTTCTGTTACCGACTTTACAAGCTATAATTAAAACAAGATAACTGAATTGTAATTCGAAGTAATCTTCATTTCATAACGTCGCGGTATTCAAATTTGTATCGGTTATATTTGAGCCCTGCGGTGCCCATATCAAAATATGATAATGAAAAAGGGTTTGCGGTATCGTATATATTTCTGTTTCAACAAAACGTATTCGTAATAGTCAGAATTAATCAGATTCGATATAATATCCTGTATACATTGGCGCATAGCAATTCAATTACTGAAAAAAATTCAATTATATTTTTGTATTTTAACTTGAGGCTTGAGAGACAGATGAATTTCACATTTTGTCAAACTAAGTGTGTGTGTGTCGACCTCATGTAAAATTAAGAATTATAGCATGGTTATGTTTAAATCTGACTGCTACCGATACTTTACCACCAGAGCCATATGTATCGAATACGTCTCGCCAGGTACTCAGACTTGAAACTGTTCTGGAGTGTGGGGAACTTATAGCCTCTTGGCGCTCGAACCTACTTTTGACACACCGCTAAGCTGTACTTAGGAGATATGTTGCAGGCAGCTTTCGGAAATAAGGGATACCAAGTAAAATATAGGCCATACTTCGGTACTATGTTATTCGTATAGTTGGAGACGTAATTGAATGAATTGACTAAGTAACAATGACAAAATAATCGTTACTTGGATAATTTGAGACTTTAAAACCGGGAAAACGATTTAAAATAAAAAATGTGAATTTTATGCATAGCCATAAATATTATGTAAGTATGTAATTGCCCTTATGTCTTCAATTGTTTCTGTTCATTTGACAACTCAAACCGTCAAACTTAACACTTTCACAGTCCACCATACAAGAACAAAATCTAGTCCCTGGAGTCCACTCCAATATTCATTGTAAAGTATTTATTATTATAATGGATTATAAGGATTATTATTTAATGAAATAATTTTTATATGCTTCTATGCTTCTTATTTTTCTGATTTTTCTATGATTTTTTTAATCATTGCATCTTTTGGATACATGGCCTCCACGGTTACCATGTTTTCGTATCCGTTTGGATACCGTGGACTGTGAAAGTGTTAATGCAGTTTTTGGAAAAGTCAATTAGCAAGCAGACGCAGACTGCTAGCATAGTTGAGTTATATGCTGTAAATAATTTTATTAATAGCGTTTATAGTACAGGTTCTTTAGAACATTTTTTTTCTTGACTATAAGTATCAAGGTACTTTCTCGTAAGTAGCTTCATTTCAAGACGAACCACAATAATTTTCTTTGCGAAAATTCTCGAAAGTGGTAGGTGGTGGTAGCTAACAGAGATAGTTAAAGGAATAAAGATTTCGATTTGATGGTCCTAAAATATGAATTGTTCTTTTTGTAGGACGAGCGAGTAGAAGCTACTCACGGAAAATTAGCTTGATAGTAGTCAAGTTAAAAAAATGTTCTAGGGAATCTGTACCATAAAGTTTTACTTGTACTAAATTATTATCCGGTCCGCCACTGGCGACTATACCTACGTTAAATATTGATAAATTGAGATATAATAAATAGCAGCGATGTAGAGGTAACAATGTTAACATTTTTAAAAGTTCCTCTAACATTAATTCCTTTTGCGAACCAATTTTCATTAAAAGTTTTTATTGATATTAACGTTCTAAAAGTTCACGCTAAAAGGTGTACCAAATTATGGAAATTAGACCTCAATTTTCCAAAATAGATGAAGGTTCCCGATTTATTGATGCAAATAAGTTATAAGTTCGGTTAATTGACCGACTTAAAAAAGGAGGTTATGAATAGCGTTGCCACCTGTACTTTATAATAAAGTATTGTACGTTATTTAAGGTAATTGTACATTGTATAAAGTACAGCTTTATATTAATAATAAAAGAAGTCGTAAGTATTTTTCGTTAAACGAAATTTATCGATTAATTTTGAATCGATGTCGCCACTCGCCAGCGCCAGAAAAATAAATTGTACTTTATTTTTATACTGTGTACTTTGTTTTTCTTACTTAAAGTAACCAATGTACTTTAAATGCATAAAATAAAAGGTGGCAACCCTAGTTATGAATACGACGCGTATGTGTGTAATATTTCCAGAACTGCCCAATTTCCGTCGCGTCTGAACAAATGTGCCTTTCAAAAGTGTATGTTTGTATGTTCTTATGTTTGTGTTCGCATATCTCTGAAACTACTATTCCGATTTCAGTAATAATAATTCTTTTTTGTTTGTTTGTTCAGTAATTTTGGAGATAGGGAGTTTTAATTCTCAATTGCGCACAATTTTGAAGTCGGTTTTATCTCGTTAAAATACAGTTATTAAATATACATTTAACGTGGGTTTAAGCGGTAATAAAAAGTATCGACTTATAAAGCAAACTCAAATAATTATTGTAACTATACTTTCACCTCACCCGATAATAAGTATCTATCACCCTATTAAAATGTAGTCGTATATCCTCGTAACTCGTAATCTATGCGTGTTTAAAATATATTTCACTGCACATTGTTTGTGTAAATATTTATTTAAACAATTTAAAAGCACTTTTTCCAGCTATCACATACATTGTTACGTGTTATTCGTGATTTATTTGAGGAGGAACGTTTAAACTGATTACTCTCGGCCGCTCATTGCCGCTGTTTGTCTCGCCACACGTCCCCCAACAGTTGTACTATCGACTTTATTGCGTTAGAAATAAGGTTTAAAAAGTCGCAAATGTATACTTTTCCTAGATCACCTTGATTAATGCCGGAATAATCTCACAGCTACCTATAAACATTTCACTTAGAAAGGTTAACACCATTCGAAATTATTAACTTATTTTTGTGTAACATTTTAAACTTTCGCGTTGCATTATAATTAGAACTTATTAATCGGGACTTAACGCGACTTTTTCTAGTAGGCATGTAGTATGTACTCGTAGTAGCATTACTACTAGAATTATAAGTCGCGTTAAGTCCCGATTAATAAATTCTAATTATTTTTGTGTATATTAGAAAAGCTCTGGTTGAGATAAAAGATCTTCTAATAGCGTCACTTTACTAAGTTCTTAGTTATATTATGACTTATGACCAAGTTACAAAAACTTAATAATATTGTGTGGTTTTATTTATCGCTATGAGTGACATAGCGAGTGACATGATGAGAAGCTGAGTGCAGCTTGGCTTATTAGATAAAACTAGATACCTCAGTCTAATATTTTTGTTTGGCTTCATTTATTTATAAAGTAGGGCCCTAAAATTGTGTTAATTATCACTACATTTTATAACAATACAATGGATTAGTAGCAAAATAATAGACTAGTCTGAACTAGTTTAAAAGAACTTTACGAATATTTAGTGACAAATTTTCGAATGATTAAGCTCTTTATTATTAGAATCTCCCCTCTCTTTCTTCCTCCCTAAAAGTTTTATCGAATATAAATGTAAAGTAGCAGTAAAATATAATAGATATTAATTGTAATTATAACCTAATGTAGTTTAAGCTCGACTGGTATGTATTTAAGTCTGGTGGTCCGACGTCCGCGGTCGACGTTTTCGACAGACTAATGTTTTACGTGACCGATCAATAACATCGATCCAATGAATATATTAAAGCACTATTTATATTTTGTATCTTTATTAATGAAAATTTATTATTGAATCATTCGTGATTCTTTGCGTTTAGAAAATCCTATGTTACTCCAGCTTTTTCATTTGGTGCGTGATACTGTACTGAAATTTTTACTGAAGGTAGTTAATAGTTAATGTTAACAAGATGTTGACCACATACAAATTTAAGCTACACGAATGGGACCAACATTTTCTAGTTGTATTTTTTGATCTTCGTAGAGCCTTCGTAGACCTTCGTAGACTTTCGTAGAGCATTTTATCTAGCTTATCTAGGTGATGTACATTATTATAATGATTAACTTTAAGAGTAATTCATATAAATACAAATATTATTCTAAAAATTGCACTAACCTTACAATCATGGCAGTCTGTGAACGCCCAATATCTGGTACGCTCATATTCTTTTACTATATAAAGGAGATGTACGAATTAATAATGATGTATAAGACGTAATATTATGACGTTATCTTGCAAAAGGGGTGTAAAAATAATCGAGCATGATATAACAAGGTAGGTAAGCCGGTCGGTCGTAAGAGCGGGCGCGGCGAACCGGGCGCCGATCACACGCCCCAATACATTCTAGCTATAAGCTGCTACACTATATTTATACGATATGCGGCTTATTAATATAGTTTGCTTGTAGGTAATAAGTAAGTACCCAAGGTAGTTTAATACTATATTAAACTAGATTACCCGGAGAACTTTTTATCACTTTCCTCCTTAATATAAACCTTCCCTGGAGTTCGATGAATATATTTTCAAAACTGAAAATAGCCAAATTTGTTCAACTCAGTTTTAGCAAGACTAACAAAATGTATATTTATAAGTATAGATTATATTGCAGGATCTAATAGGTATTCATGTTTTCACAGGCAATCTTCGTCAGGTAAATAAGATGATACGCTGCAGACTTAAACGATACTAGTAGCTAAATTGACATCGGTTCATTTAAACATGAGATTCTAAGGTAGTGCATATTTTCCCTCCTCCCTTCGATGCGGATAATGTACTGAAATGAAATAATAATAATAATAAAACACTTTATTGCTCACAAATACAAAAAAATAATTACACTCAACACACGCTATTAGGTAACATTAGAACTAGGTATGTGGGCAAAGGCGATCTTATCGCTAAAAGCGATTTCTTCCAGACAACCTTTGTGTTAACTGGAGAACTTTATTATAAGCGGAAGTATAGTTATTAGTGTAATAGGAACGAATACATACATATTTAAATCTATAAAGTTATATATACTTAGATACATACATAATATTAAATAATATTATATTAATTAGATAAATACGTCTGACTACGAGTATTATGTAGTTACAATCTGAAATTTATTTATTTATTCAACTTACATAATATAATCACAAATACATTCACAATAATAGGTAGGTTGCATACAATATCATAATATTATAAAATTCGAGTGCACACTTATTAAAATTACGTTTAGAATTACAATTTAACCAGGGGACCCCAAACTATTTATTTATTTTGTTCAATACATAATAATATTACAAAAGTAAGTATAAGAAATCTTGCCGCAAAAACTACAATAAAGCAAAATATAAGTAAAGCCTGTATCTCAGTGATCCGTTTTTTTTTTTTCATAAAAAGACAATTAATTTAACGTTTCGCCGCTTTATTGTTAACAAAATTCATTTTACGAAACTTTAAAGAGCTTCGGTAGCAAAAACTCTCGTAAAAATTATTCTACTTAAATAAAAAGATCTCGTTACATATCTCAAAACTTTTACGAAGCCACATAAATGTATATTCTTTTATTTTTGTTTCGAACGCCTTTTTCCGTGGAGACAAAGACGTGGCACAAAAAATATCGTGCCGTTCTTATTTTAGATGTATATTATATTTAAAACATGCATGAGGTCACACAACTCCTTAAGGTAGTTACCACGGGGTTAGCATCCATAGATGTTAGTATCATTTTTAGGTAAAACCACCTCATATACCTCTATTTAAAAACGTCAATCATCAAGACCGTCATCAATAGCGCCTCATATGGCACAGAATGAACTACTACTAAGAAAAACTTAAAATGGATTTGAAATATTGAAAATAAATCTCTGACTGCAGATGTAATAATATGGCCATGGATCTTGATCGAGCGCTTGTCTTCGCCGAGATGTAGGTACGAGAAGAACATGATATCAGGACCGAAACCATTAAACTGAACTGTGACACGATAACTTATTTCAACGCAAATGGGTTTTTACTTTATACCGATTTCTCCTCATATATTTGACCCGTATGAACATCTTAACTTTAAGCGCGAACTTATTTAAATATACATATATTTAAAATGAGTAAATTTTTACAAAGAAGTATTCTATAAAATGCCGAAATCCGCGCCACGTGTATGGACAGGAAATAGACATAGCTTTAGGAAAATACATAAAAATAAACAAAAAGGCAAGTGATGAGTATTGTTTTTGAAAGACACAAATATGATAATTTCTGGTAAATTATAACCTGCAGTAAATAATTTATAGTTAATTATAAACATCAAAATATACGCGCTTAGAAATGTGCTACGTTAATGTGCTACGCGCGTGCTACGAACGGTTTCGTAGAGGCTACGTTCGTAGCACTCGGTCCAGCTTTTTTGGACTCAATTTTTTCTGGAGAGATTTATGTGCAAGTCGGTACAGTAAACTGTGCCACGGTTCGTAAGTTTGCGGTTCAACTTTGGGATTGCGGGATTTAATTTACGACTGCGCTAATGTACCTAGCGTGTGCAGCTGTTTTACACGGATTTTCATTATAATAACTACATTAAAAGTCTCTGAAGATTGTTATTATGTAGATCTTATTATGGTGACTATTAAAATTAAATTACTCCAGAAAAAAAATCTTTAATTTTTGTTTTGATTAGATGTTGTAAAATATCACTTAAGAATTCGGTATGGCACCCAAACCATATACAAATAAAATGTTACCCGCACAATCGGGTAGCATTTGGTTATAAAATAAAAATGATTGATGTCGGAAATTTTAATTAGACCCGACCGTCGGCCGGCGCCGTGTGTACACGGGCATTGATCATCGAACGATCCGCGTCCTAATTCCGGACGCCGCGCCGACGTGTGCTTGCGGTGCTATACTCATTGTGTTTATTTCAGGTGGACATCGTGATCACGTTAGTCGCTTCCCGCTGTCTATGTATTATTATTATTATTATTATACTTATTATGCTTATTGTTAGATCTTTGTACGACACATTTTGATGCGGTTGTGCTTATACAGTGTGTAACAAAACTAATATAATAATACTTTAGGGTGTGTATGTGTTCCTCGTCGAGAGTTCACTGTGAGGGTAGCAGCACTGAAAGACTAGCTATATTTTTTTACTTTTGTATGGGGCAAACTCGTGAAGCTGGGGTGCTTGCCCATACAAATACTAAAAAAAGGTCTGTCAGCGCTGCTACTTTCACAGCGAACTATCCACAAGGGACTTGTATATGCATCCTAAAGTATTATCACTTATATTTTGTTACACACTGCTATACGGTGCGGGATATTCTTGTGCTAGGAGCTTACTGTATGCCATTATATTATCATAGCGTAGTCTGAAACCAGCTTAGGGGCTGGTTTACACGTATTAAGTAGATAAGTAGTAACTAAATTCTAATTGTCATCTAGTTTAGTACTTACTAAATTTTAACTTGCTACTTTCTACAAAATTTTGTGTTTACATGCAATTAACAACTTAAAATTTAGTTAACTACTTATTTACTTAATACGTGTAAACCAGCCATTAGGGTGAGACGAGAAATATGATGTTTACATATGGTATATTAACAAATGGCGGAAAGCTCTCTCCGACTACGCACGTACATGGGCATAAACTACCATACCTTAGGAATCATAAACAGCCAAAGCGGCGCAGGTGTCAAGATCACTTGGGACATACCTAAAAGGGTATTTATTTATAATATTATGTACTAGATATTTCACGTTTGACAAATCCTGAAAAGGAAAATATAAAACTGTCCCAGATTTCGAGAAAAAAATATACGAGTACATTCCGTATAATATTCTGATCTTTGCTCAAATATTTTTATTCAAAATATTTCTTAACAATTTATGTTTGAAACAATATAATTTATTCAAAATTCTTGGTGAAACCATGGGAAGGTTCCGGCGGTGTCTATGTAGATACCGTTCGCTCTTTGTGCTCCGTCTTTTGATCTCACCTTTGACCAATCTTTCTCTACGTAAATACTCTCATACCTCGACGCTCTGCGACTCTCAGTATTAATTTGGAATTGTCAAAAGCATTCGCAATCAGGAGCACGATCGTACTATGACCTGAATTCATTGGAAAGCTCAAAAGATACTTTATGTATATTGTATACATGGGATCAAAAGATACTTTATGGAGAAGGCCTTTGAAAAAAAATTAGGGGTCCCCCAACCTAGTATTTCAGGAACCGTATTATTTTAAAAATTACGTAAAAATTAAATCTATGACCATTGACCCTACTATATGACATTTACTAGCTGACTCCGCAACTTCGTTTCGCTGTTTTAAGAAAGTCAGTATAATTTACTATTATTTAATAAACAAATGCCAATAAAAAAGGCCTAACGAATGTACCACCGAGGAAATTGATTCCTAGGCAGTTCACAGACCAACGTCAATTGGTCGGATCATGTCAGTTCAATGTTGATTGTGATCTGTCGGGTGGCTTTGACTTAATGGGACTAAATTACTTAGATCCGTCATCTACCTAGAAATCAACTTCTCTGATTGTACATACAAAATTTCTTTAAAATCGGTTGAGCCGTTTTGGAGGAGTCCGCGCATAAACACTGTGACACGAGAATTTTATGTTATATTAGATTACTAGCCAGGCCAGATCAATATTATAGAAAGCTCAAATTAAAAAATATACTATAATATTTCAGATAGTAAATTTTTGCGTAGTCCGTATATGACGATACGAGTTAATCATCTGTGAGTTAACCCAAGCGGCAGCCGGCTGTCGCATAACAATTGGAATTCTATTGTGTCTACGATTGCCACGATCGAGGTATTACAAGAATGACGATTCTCGGATGATATCAAAAACGTACTTCAAGATATCAGATTGCCAACTGCTGACGCGAAGTAAGCTATCTTTACCCAGGCTGTCTGGCTGACGAGATGCAAACCTGAGCAGTGAGTACCCAGTAACTCCGGCATTGCGGTCACGTCCTCACTACTCAGTGGAAAAGCGACATTCTCACCGACTCACTTAGCAAATAACCCCGCCCCTTGTTATTAATTCTGACGACAGATATAATATTATTCGGTGTACTTCATTAACCTGACCGAAAAACTTGATTGAAGGAATAATTTAGTTTTATATTAGTTAGAATTCATGGTAATTTTCACATCGGTTCACATCGAAACGAGATGTAATGTGTTGAAAAAATTCAGTTTCAATTTTGTGCCGCAAATAGCCTTTTTTGCGCCCTGTGCGTGCTTCTATAACTTATCCCTATTTTACCTATTTATACGACAGGCACCGTTCTATATTATTGTTACGAATGCGGACACGTAGTGTCATCTAGCGGCGGCCACGCAAAGCTATTTACTATCGTGAGATCACAGACAGCGTAAATCCCCTATTCAATACCAGATGCCGCTACTTGTATGTTTTTGTTACCTGCGCGAACCCGCTCGAGAATTTTCCCACGGTTGTTTACATGTTGTGGAATATTCTCGTAAGGTCCAGAGCTCGCCCCGTCCCGTATAAATACGCGGCTAGACGAGCCGGCCAGTCAGTCTTCGAATGTTTTCGAGTGAGCGATAATCAAAGCGACTTCGGAAGTGAGAAACAAGTGACTTAGTGAGTGAACCAGTGATAGTGCTTAGTGTTTGAACTTAGTGCATAGTGTTTGAACCTAGTGCTTAGTGTTTAGACATAGTGATCTAGTGTGTGTAAGTGTAGTGTAAGTGTTAAGTGTAGTGCAAATAAAAGTCTTCAAGAGAGTCACCAGGTCTTTTCCTCCGAATCATCGAACCTTAGCACGTAACAACTGGTGTCGGAAGTGAGATTTGGAGATGCCATTGACTCCGAGAGAGGACTTCAAGGGGAGTATCAGGACAAGGGCACAGCGAGCTGCTGCCATTGACTCCGAGAGAGGAGTTCAAGGGGAGCGTGAGGACACCGGCGCAGTGCCATTGACTCCGGGAGAGGACTTTGAGGGAAGCGTCAGGACAAGGGCGCAACCGGCTGCGGAGGCCACACCCACTGGGGACCAAGCTCCGCCCACTGCGGGGCAGGACCCACCCGCTGGCCCCGCCCACCAGGCTCCGCCCACTGACCACGCCCATCAGGCCCCGCCCATTTTGGGTGTGGCCACGCCCACTGGCTCCGCCCACCAGGCCACGCCCACTGGCCCCGCCCACTGGGTCCCGCCTGCTCAGGCCCCGTCGACTAGCTCCATCCATCCTGCCACGCCCGTAGCTTCTACAGCACCTCAAGTGGCTCTTCAATTAGAAAGTTTAATTGGGTTGATTCAGGCTTTACAAAAGTCACAAGAGTCACATGATCGCAAGCTCGGCGCTTTGCAAGAGGCACAAGACCGCAAACTCGGCGCTTTGCAAGAGTCACAAGACCGCAAGCTCGGCGCTATGCAAGAGTCACAAGAGCAACAAAAGGATCTTCAAGAAAAGGCGCTTCTGGCGATAAAGGATGTCAGTGACACGGTGTTAAAGCTTCGCAAAGATGTGGACATAATGGACGAACGAGTTACCGGGTTGGGATTGGATATGGAAAATGTGAAAACCAACATCACCGAGCTACAGAAGAAAGTAGTGCGCCTGGAAACCACAGGAGTCGCGACGTCTAGTGGAACTACCGGAGCAGTGGTACAAGGGCCAAAAGTCAAGGTGCCGCCGTACGACGGTACTACTTCTTGGAACGCTTATCGTCAGCAATTCCAGACGGTTGCTACTGCCAACGGATGGACTGAAGACCAATGCCTGACCGCTCTCACTGTTGCGCTTAGAGGGCAAGCTTTGTCGGTCCTGGAAGCACATACAGGAAATGGGTTCCAAGATCTGATGGAGGCGCTTGAATCCAGATACGGGGAGCGACACCTGGAGCACGTGTTCCGTGCCCAACTTCGTGACAGAGTCCAACGCTCAGGAGAGGGACTACAACAATGGGCGTTGGAAATTGAGAAACTGGTAAAGAAGGCACATCCAGGAGCAGACTCCAAGATGGTTGACTCAAACACTATTCAAGCCTTTGTCGACGGAATCAGGGATCTGGAAGTCCGAGCTGCAGTAAGGCTACGTCACCACACCTCGCTAAAGGAAGCGTTGGCGCATGCTCTAGAGGTCGAGGCTGTCCGGCGTGACATACGGCAGACCTATAAAATCCGCGAGGTCTCGGAGGAAGTCAAGGAGGTCAAGGCTCCTACGAAGAGAAGTTTCGGAGCCATGTGCTACAAGTGCGGCGAAAGGGGCCATCTTCAGCTTAACTGCCCGCAGAAGGAGACCCAGATGGCTAGGATGAAAAGGCTCGAGGAACAAGTAGAGGAGCTGAAGAAGCAAGGGACTTCGTCCCTTACCCAGGATCAGGGAAACGAATAAAAGCCAGGACTGAGGGGCGAGTACTGGCTGATGCGGAGGGAGCCCCGATAACCGTTATCTCCCAAGCATGCAGCGGGAATAGTCTTGTGATTCAGGGGACTATTAACAGGACGGATTGCAAAATGACTCTAGACACAGGAGCCTCTAGAACGATAGTGAACCCAAATCTGGTAAAAGCCGCAAGACGACACAAGAGGAGAATTAACTGTCGGCTCCTTACTGCCTCCGGTCAGCCAATACCCGTCCTGGGAGAAATGTCAGTTACGATTAATGTAGGGGGGTCCTCATACCCTCATGACGTTATCGTGGCTGAAATAATGGATGATTGCATCTTGGGTTTGGATTTCATGAAGAAGCACAACTGCAGGATTAATGTCGCTGACGGAGTTTTCAAATGTGGCGAAGAAGAAATTTTCATCCTTGGAGGCGCCTGCGGGAAAGTCGCATGTGTAAAGGAAGTCATTATACCTGGACGAGCGGAAGCCCGGGTGCTGGTGAAACTACCGCCAGCTGGAAAGAACAAGTCTAACAGATGCGTGTTGATCGAAGACACACCCACCAAGACATCAGCACGAAAACTGATGACGGCAAGAACCCTTGTTAGTGGAAGCAGTCACGCTGTGGTCCGGGTTTTGAATCTTGGGGAACGCGAGATCTGCTTGAACAAAGGTGACGTCATTGGAAAGTGCGAGGAAGTTGTCTGGATGAGAAAGTGCAGTTCGACAACAGACGCAGACCCAGCAAACAGCAGCAACAATGGATTAGTGACTGAGCTACTCGATGACTGCAAGAGTAATCTGACTTATTCGCAGAGCATGAAAGCTAAGAAGTTTTTACAGCGCCACGCGAATATCTTCTCCAGTCAGGAAGGTGACCTTGGAAGAACGTCGATGGTTCAGCACAGGATAGATACCGGAAACGAGAACCCGATTCGTCAACGAGCAAGACGGATACCAATTGCAAAGGAGAAGGAAGTGGAAGGCCTTTTGGAGGACATGAGAAGGCATAAAATAATTGAACCGTCTGCAAGTCCGTGGTGCTCACCTGTGGTATTAGTGAAGAAGAAAGATGGCAGCACAAGATTTTGTGTGGACTACAGGCGTCTCAATGATGTCACTAAGAAGGACAGCTACCCATTACCTCGGATCGACGACACTCTGGATACCTTGAGTGGCATGAAATGGTTTTCGACCCTGGACCTGAAATCTGGATACTGGCAGGTGGAAATTCATCCAAAAGACAAGGAGAAGACAGCTTTTTCCACCGGTAAAGGTTTATGGCAGTTTAACGTCATGCCCTTTGGATTGTGCAACGCACCTGCCACATTTGAGCGACTCATGGAGTGTGTACTGGCAGGCTTAGTTGGGGAGGCTTGCTTAGTCTACTTGGACGACGTCATCATTGTTGGCCGCGACTTCGAGGACCATTTGCGAAACTTAGAACGAGTTTTCGCCAAAATAGAGGGGGCCAAGTTAAAGTTGAATCCGAAAAAGTGTCGTTTATTCAGGAGTAAGGTCAATTATCTCGGCCATGTTATCTCCAGTGATGGAATCCAGACGGACCCGGAGAAACTGGAAGCAGTTCAAAATTGGCCAACCCCTAAGAACAAAACCGAAGTGCGAGCATTTCTCGGCCTATGCTCCTACTACAGGCGTTTTGTTAAGGGATTCTCGGAGATAGCCAAGCCATTACACCGGCTGACAGAAGATAAACGACAGTTCATCTGGGACGAGACTACTGAAGATTCTTTTCAGAAACTGAAGAAACATCTGTGTGAAACACCAATCCTGGGGTATCCACAACCTGAAGGTCAGTTTATAGTCGACACGGACGCAAGCAACACGGCCATTGGAGGGGTGTTATCTCAAAAACAGGGTGAAAGAGAAGTTGTGATTGCGTATTTCAGCAAATCTTTATCCAAGCCAGAGAGAAACTACTGTGTGACAAGAAGAGAACTCTTGGCTGTTGTAAAGACGCTACAACATTTCAGCAAATACCTCATCGGCAGACAGTTTTTACTGCGAACTGATCACGCAGCCTTGAAGTGGCTACTGCAATTCAAGAACCCAGAAGGTCAAGTAGCACGATGGATTGAGCAGCTCCAGGAGTACGACTTCAAGACCGAACACCGCAGCGGAAAGTCGCATGGGAACGCCGACGCACTCTCACGAAGGCCGTGTTCAGAAGACTGCAAACATTGTGTTAAGCAGGAATCTAATGAAGTGACAATAAAGTTAACGAGAACAAGTCCTTTGGGTCCATGGGAGAATGATGCCATGAGGGAGGCTCAAGAAAAAGATGACGACCTTCGGCACATCATCACATGGAAGAAACGGGGTGACGTAAAACCAATCTGGAGTGAGGTTGCACCCACTGGCGCTGTCACTAAGGCGTACTGGGCGCAGTGGGAGAGTCTGGTACTTCAAAACGGAATACTCTACCGGAAATGGGAGAAGACTAACGGCAGAGAGTTCCATCTTCAGATAGTTGTCCCAAGAGCGAGAGTACCAGATATTCTCCGTGAAATGCACGATGGCGTATCAGGAGGTCATCTAGGTGTCAAGAGGACGTTAACAAAAGTGCGGGAACGATTCTACTGGTTGCACTGTCGAGATGACGTGCAGGATTGGTGCCGCAAATGTACTACTTGCGCTGCAGTGAAGGGACCACAGACCAGGAGCCGTGGGAACCTGCGGTTGTATAACGTTGGCGCACCGTGGGAACGAATTGCAGTTGATGTAGCTGGGCCATTTCCTGTAACGGAGTCGGGAAACAAGTATTTCATGGTCGTCATGGACTACTTCACCAAATGGCCTGAAGTGTTCGCCATACCAAACCAAGAAGCTACAACAGTTGCTTCTAAGCTAGTGGAAGAAGTGATATCTCGTTTTGGTGTGCCTCTGGAAATCCATTCTGATCAGGGCAGGAATTTCGAATCACAGGTCTTCCAGGAAGTGTGCAGAATCTTGGGAATGCATAAAACGAGGACCACCGCGTACCATCCACAGTCTGATGGAATGGTTGAGAGATTTAACCAGACCCTTGAGAGGCATTTGGCGAAATTGGTAGATGACAAACAAAAGGATTGGGACAAGTACATACCGCTCTTCCTTCTGTCGTACCGTACCGCCGAGCATGAGAGCATAAAGGCTACCCCGGCATATGTCAATTACGGTAGAGAACTACGAGTACCAGTAGACCTCTTGACAGGAGGGTCACCGGAGGAACCAAGGACCGTACAAGACTATGTCTGCGATTTGAGGGAAAAGATGCGCTATATACACGCCATGGTTCGGGAGAATGGGTTACATTCAAGTGAGAACATGAAGACCAGATACGACCGGAAATCGAACACGAGCGGCTTCGAAGAAGGGACACTGGTGTGGCTGCATAACCCAACTCGTCGAAAAGGGAAATCTCCAAAGTTGCAGACCAAGTGGGACGGCCCATACAAAGTGGTTACCCGATTGAATGATGTGACTTATAGGATTCAAAAGCAACCAAGAGGGACATTCAAAGTGGTACACATAGACCGTCTGGCGCGTTACCATGGCAGTAACAATGATGCTCGGGACGAGCATCTCTAAGAGGGGAGTAGTGTTACGAATGCGGACACGTAGTGTCATCTAGCGGCGGCCACGCAAAGCTATTTACTATCGTGAGATCACAGACAGCGTAAATCCCCTATTCAATACCAGATGCCGCTACTTGTATGTTTTTGTTACCTGCGCGAACCCGCTCGAGAATTTTCCCACGGTTGTTTACATGTTGTGGAATATTCTCGTAAGGTCCAGAGCTCGCCCCGTCCCGTATAAATACGCGGCTAGACGAGCCGGCCAGTCAGTCTTCGAATGTTTTCGAGTGAGCGATAATCAAAGCGACTTCGGAAGTGAGAAACAAGTGACTTAGTGAGTGAACCAGTGATAGTGCTTAGTGTTTGAACTTAGTGCATAGTGTTTGAACCTAGTGCTTAGTGTTTAGACATAGTGATCTAGTGTGTGTAAGTGTAGTGTAAGTGTTAAGTGTAGTGCAAATAAAAGTCTTCAAGAGAGTCACCAGGTCTTTTCCTCCGAATCATCGAACCTTAGCACGTAACATTATGCTCGTGTGCTACCAAAAATTTGCGCGATGTTATGTCTCAGGTATTTAATAGACGTTTCTGGGCCTGTAGACAAGTGGCAAAGCGCTAACGTTAACGCTAGCGCTACAAAGTGTATGCGATCTGACATAAGTCATCGCTTCGCTAGCGAATACTAATGTCAAATCCCATACATTTAGTAGCGTTAGCGTTAGCGTTTTGCCACTTGTCTACGGTGGCTGATGTTCCTGGCATGTAGGTAAGTATTGTTGGAATCGATCACTAGGGGCGCAGCGGGAACTTATCCAGAGTGTACGCCCTGTGTCTGGGCACCGGTGGCACCGCCATATTTACGGCACTGATTTTGTGGCGATTCTGTACGTCGTCGTCTGCTGTTGCAGTCTGCAGAGTGCAGACGGTACATAACATGGACGTACAGGTCGCAACTCGCACCTTTAAATAATCGGCCAAGTGCGAGTCGGAATCGCGCACGAAGGGTTCCGTACCATTATAGAGCAAAATTAGGCCATAAATTGTGTTTTTTTGTATGGGAGCCCCCCTTATTTTTTTTATTTTATTTCAATATTATTATTAAATATTAAAGTACACATATAACTAAGGATTTTGTGAAAAATTCAAGTACCTACCTACCTGTAGCTATTTTTGATATAGAGCAAAAAGGCCAAAAAAATCACGTTTGTTGTATGGGAGCCCCCCTTAAATATTCATTTTATTTTATTTTTAGTATTTGATGTTATAGCGGCAATGGATATACATAATCTGTGAAAATATCAAATCTCTAGCTATTACCGTTCTTGAGTTACAGCCTGGAGACAGCAAAAAAGGCCAAAAAAGTCACGTTTGTTGTATGGGAGCCCCCCTTAAATATTTATTTTATTTTATTTTTAGTATTTGGTGTTATAGCGGCAACAGATATACATAATCTGTGAAAATATCAAATCTCTAGCTATTACCGTTCTTGAGTTACAGCCTGGAGACAGACAGACAGACAGACGGACAGACGGACAGACAACGAAGTCTAGTAATAGGGTCCAGTTTTTACCCTTTGGGTACGGAACCCTAAAAATTATAATAAGTTAGAAGATTACTTTAATAGCTCCCTCGTTTTTTAGGGTTCCGTACCCAAAGGGTAAGAACGGGTCTATTACTAAGACTTCGTTGTCTGACCGTCTGTCTGTCTCCAGGCTGTATCTCAAAAACCGTTAAAGCTAGATTGTGAAATTTTCTCAGATTGTGTATATCTGTTGCCGCTATTTAACAAAATGAAATAATATTTAAGGGGGCTCCCATAAAACAAACGTTTTTGGCAGTTGAAATTTTCACAGAATCCTCAATTTTTTTGACGACCTCTGTGGCTCAGTGGTGAGCGCGTCGGTAGCTCAAGCCGGGGGTCGCGGGTTCGAATCCCGCCGACGGAACAAAAATTTTCAATGTTCCCGGGTCTGGATGTGTATTAAATATGTGTATGATATAATAAAAATCTTAAATATATGTATAGTATAAAAGTACTAATATGTTTCCGTTGTCTGGTACCTGTAACACAAGTCCTTTAGGTACTTAGCACGGGGCCAGACTGACGTGGTGTGAAGCGTCCATAGATATTTAAAAAAAAATTATATGTGTACTTTAATAATTATTAATAAAATTAAAATAAAATACAAAACCACAACTTTTGGCCTATTTTTCTCTATACCGGTACGAAACCCTTCGTTTGCGAGTCCTACTTGCACTTGGCCGATTTTTGACACACGAGTTATAGTGATTTAAAGTTCATATGCAAATTAGTGAGCCTCAAACTGCGCGTTAAAATTAAGATCAAAGCTAGGGTTAATGTGATGAATCAAGCAAAACGGTTAAATATGAAATAATGGTTAAAGCTGAATAGCACATCCGCAACCTCAGCTGAGCCGCGGCGAGCCCAAACAATGCACAGAATGAAATTAAAAAACAATATTAAGTACCTGTCTGTTTTTATGAAAAGATTCTTTAAGCGGGGCTCATTCCGATTCTGAATAATTAGCGATATTCCCCAGCTTTCTTTTCTACATACATTTTTATAATAATGACTAGCTGTTGCCCGCGACTTCGTCCGCGTTAGCATAGTTAGATCACGTCCCAAATATTATTTTTCAAAAATATTCAATGTACAGAATTGACTTTCCTACGATTTTATTCAGTAAGCTATGTACTATTAAAGCCTTCATCATAGAAGCTCAAATCTTTAATAAATTGAGTTCAATCAGTCGAAAGTCTAAGAAAATTTCTAAAAACTTTCATCCCCTATTTCATCCCCTTAGGGGTGGAATTTATTAGGGTACTCGTGGTGGCGGCGTGGGGACGCCGTCATCAAATTCGAGTCCCAGAGTGGGTCACGATGCACAAAACGCTCCGTGCATCGTGACACCAGAGGGCGGGCCCAGGCGGGCCCCAGGTTCGGCCTCTGTTGGCCTGCGGGGCGAGAGGCGCCCCTAAATGAGTGTGGTCTGAGAGGGTCGGACGGCCACTGGCGGAGTTGCGGTGGGTGTGTCGTTCCCGTGGCTTCGTCTTGGGTGGCGAGAGGAGCGTCGCAGAGTTTTAGTGGGTAGGGTCGCGGCACTACCATCTTCGCCGCGATGAGCCCCACATATCCGCAGCGGGAGTCCCCATCCCCTGCGTCGAATGCGTTAATGCATTTCTCTGCGTGAAAAAAAAAAAAAAAAAAAGGGGTGGAATTTATTAAATTCCTTTCTGAGGGGATGCCTACGTCATAGTATCTTTAAGTATACACAGTCTCAGCCCGATCGATTTAAAATTGAGAAATTCATACAAACTGTCAACCCCAATTTTACCCCCTTGGGGGTAGAATTTCAAAAACGCCTAAACATATATTCATTTATTTTTATTCAGTAACAAAAAAATAAAGTTTCATGTTTCTAACTTCAGAAATGACGGACTTTCATTCAAACTTTCAACCCCAATTTCACACCCTTGGGGGTAGAATTTCCAAAAACGCTTAAATACGTGTTCATTTATTTTTATTCAGTAACGGACTTTCATACAAACTTTCAACCCCTATTTCACCCCTTTCGGGTAAACATTTCCAAAATTCCTTCCTTAGTGGGTGTCTACTAATCAAAACAACCCTGCTCACCAAATTTCGTGGCTGTAACTTTAACAGTTTTTGCTCTGCGATGATGAATCAGTCAGTCAGTCAATCAGTCAGTCAGTCAGTCAGTCAGGACTTGTAATTTTATATGTATAGATAAAATAACGGTTATTTTTTAATTTATAAACGCTTTTGGGAGGAACACTAGCCTTAATGTTATGTGCTACGCTGCGTAGCTTTGCTCTACGCCACGTAGAACGTATAGAGGGTAAAACCTGAGTGCTTAGTGCGAGTTTTATTCGATCATACACATCGAGAGCGTAAACGCGAATTTATATGGGATCAAAGCAGCGCCATCTACTGGCTAATGTGGATACTAAAATTTGTGAGTGGGAGTTTTACAAAGTTAACTTTTATGCGATCGAGTAGTATTGAAAATGGCGGCGATCGACTTGTTAACACTTTTTCGGACGTAAACGCCATTTTGCGAGTGCGAGACTGTCGTTTGACACATTTTTGACAGTTCAACGACAAACATTACGTAAACTTCTCGGCATTCTAAAGTAAAGTTTTCACCTAAAATTTTATGGTGAGAGAAGGGTTTTATCTTTGAATTTAAAGATATCTATCTAAATATATACTTTAATCTGAGATTATAGGTGACTAAAATACCTAAAATAGCATTCTATATTATGATGGCGGCATATTATTATTTTTTCGCTTGGAACATGTTCGCGAAAGCCGTACAAGATGACCGTAGTTTCCAAATTTAGCCAGTAGATGGCGCTGCTTTGATCCGTCCTTCATAAATTAATTTTTTGAAACTCGGTCTACAAATGAAACCTACCCCGGACGCTCCCCGGATGCCTTCTAAACTAGGACAAACCCGGGGAAACCCGGTTGACGGAAACCGAGTTTAAAAGTCGAAAGTCGAAAGTCTAGTAAATGTCTAAAAAAGTAGTCAGCAAAGTCAACGAGTCAAGTCAGATGTTTTAGTAAAGTGGTAGACCCTTTACTAAAACTTTCGGTGGAGTTTTGGAAGAAACACAAAATAAAGCACGTTTCTTGAAGTTGTATCTATTAGCCCACACTTGTGCATGACATCGAATATTTATTGTGGTTAATATTCTACCAACATTACACAAGACCAAAATAACACAATTTTAAGAAAAAGATACAAAAACACAACGTCACTCTTTTGTATTTCCGACAAAAGTCAAAGTATAGGTATTTAGTTCTAGTTAACTAAGAGAAAATATCTGAAAAATTAATAGCATCCATCAGCATAGAAAGTAAAAACTTGATAAATATTGCAATAAAATAATGAAGCTATGCAAAAATACTTATAATCTTACTGAAAATGCTTGTGGATTAATAAAATAAAACAAGTTCACTAAAATAAATGCTTTTATTTCATCAACCTTCTGCGATTCGATTGATACCATCTTCACAAATTTTGTCTGTCACTATTTTTAACTAATTTCAGTCTGGACCTCATCAGTGCAAACACCATTTATGTATTCTTAAATAACACACGAAGACTGCACTACTAATCATTTTCCTACTTGAAGAATCATCCTTTTGAGAACCAACACTTTGACAAGATGGTTCAAGTTCAATACTAGGTATCCTCAGTGTTGAATTCCTGGCAGGACTTCTCCAAATTATCCTTACTTTTGATGCAACTTTATGCCAATTAAATGAGCGGTGCCTATGTACCTATGTATATCAATTTAGATGGAAGCCAGTTTGGATGTTTACTGAAAGAAGCAACGGTTATAGGTTATGTTCATATTGTGTTCATAAAAAATGAATTTACGGTTATAATCTACAAAATTCAGTGTTTTACGAGTCTACACATAACATTCAAGGAACTTTTTAAATACTTACGTATGTTTTTACTGCCTTTTATCCATTGCTTTCGTTTTTCAATAAGCAAAGGCATGTGAATACTTTGGCAGAAAAATAGTAAAATTTTACATACACTTTCCGGGAATACAACAATGCATTTCAATTCTTGAAAATACTAAAATTTTTCAAGAAATCTTATAATTTTCCGTAGCTTGAATAAAGCTTGACAGTAAAATTTTCGTAAACATAATTAACACATTTACTCCTAGCGGAGTTTGTAAAAGTTTCGGCTATTCGCCACTTGTGGCAGTGTCGTCGCTCTGCCCTATTATCCATTCAAATTTGAAAGACACCTCTATCCACTGAAAAGGCGATTGTTACCAAGGACATCAATTTGGTCGGTTAATGTTGGACGTACGGAACTACCAACTTACAGTAAAAATTGATCGCCTGTGTCTCACTATTTGCAATGAGGAAACGTCAATCGAATGGACATACTCGATTGCAACTCACACTCGCTGTAATGTGGCGCACACTCCTAGTAGAGTTTATTCGTTATACGAAATCGTGAAGTAATTTGACATGAATTGTTGAACTCGCACTAAGCACTGATGTAGATTGGCTTATATTTTATTCACAGGTTAACTTCAAGGTGAAAAGGTATTCTGCAAGGTTTTTATCTGAATTTTTATACAATATTGAAGAGTCTTTTCTAGAATTTTCCATGTCTACATGTCCACGAACGTGTCGGGACATATAAATTACAATAGACACAATATATCGGCAATTCGGTATTCGCTACACCATCTTCTTCGTGTTTACTCACGACTTGTACAGCATAGTGATCTACTGTAAATATCCTTCATGTACTATAATATTATGTTACAAAATAATATTATGATTTATGACGTGCCTATACAAAATTACAAGAAGTTACCCAAAATTTGCGCAAAAATTGTATAATTGCTCGAAAACCGTATGTATGTTTATGGGATAAAACCTATCCTAAATGCCCTTCTCTCCGCACCTAAAATTTGTCCTTACTGTGGGGTTAT
The DNA here is from genome assembly GCA_905404155.3 of Plebejus argus. Taxonomy (NCBI): domain Eukaryota; kingdom Metazoa; phylum Arthropoda; class Insecta; order Lepidoptera; family Lycaenidae; genus Plebejus; species Plebejus argus. The sequence goes on along the minus strand of FR989927.1, from coordinate 12,761,941 downwards.
TATGAGCTCTTATATCCATTTATTATACGGGCTTAAATTGACTGGCTGGTAATTTGGTACTATGACCTCTATTTTCCAGCCAGCGAGCGGTCACGTGACACAAAACATACTTCTCCATTGATAACCGAGTAGTAATTTCGTATTATGACAACACTAACTGACATAAGCTGGCTTGCTCAAACGTCAAAAACAGCAATTCAATAAACGCCAAACAATATTAGCTTTTAATGAATGGTTTACGTTTTAGTAATTTTATTTATCAATATTACATACTTCTTTAGTGCTAAGTTATATTGCTATTTAGTTTGTTAGTTACTGAATGAGTTATTTTAGTGCATAGAATATTTAGTATAGTAAAATAGTAATTAGTGTAAACTAAATATTCGAAGTATTCATTGAGAATGGAAGTGTTCGGGAAAACGATTATATTCTCAGGATAATCACAAAGCGATACATATTAAGTTTAGTAAAGACGCCTTAGAGACCTTAGTAATCCATTTAGTGTTAGTGAGCCGTGAGGTGTCATAATAACGTGAGGTGTAATAACCTATAGGTATTATTTAAATACAATATAGGTTATGTCAACAATAAGTTTTGTATTTGTGTGATGAACTAAGACTGCATTGGTTTAGTACACAAGGAACGCATACAAGTCATAAGGAAACACAAGTATTGTGTTAATTGCTGTGAAATATGAACTTTCACCAAAAACCCATAGTGCAATCTATAGTTTTTGTGTTATTACACAAAACTATTTCCTTGTCAATCTGAAAAGTATTTTGGTACATGTGCATGATAAACATTGCACCAAAGAGGTAAATTCAAAGGCACATTACTTACTTTCTCAATAACAAGCATTTTGAGATTGTGTTCTCGTACCATTGAAACTTTAGATTCATGTATAACATGCTCCGGATAAACATTGAAACACACCTAAATTAGAAAAGTTAAATTGAAAATATTAAATCCAAATTAGCTAAATTCTCATATTATGCACTTTTTCATTTATAACTTGACTGACTGTTTAAGGCCCACTTGCGCCAATCTGGGTTAAAGTTAACTCTGAGTTAAACATCATGTCATCTCTATCACTGAATTGGTGAGTGACAAATATGACATGATGTTACTCTGAGTTAACTCAGAGTTAACTTTAACCCAGATTGGCGCAAGTGGGCCTAAGGGTATTATTCAAAGGGATATTATAAAAAGAGGTATTACCTATAAAAAGTGTAACAGTCACTAAATTTTACTCAAAAATAAAAATAAAACCTACATAAAATTACTTTTCAAAAAAGACTTTACTAAAATTGCATAACTAACATATACTTGTTCATAAAACATAATATTATCATAGGAACTTATATTATTATTACCATAATAATATTGTTATAAGTATATAGATAGTTTTGTACCTCAATAACAATAATATTTATTTTATATAATATATTAAAATACTTCAAAACTTACAAGTTACAAGATAATAATATATTGTTAAGTAACAAATTTATATTATGTTTTAATTCTTAGGGATCGATCAGACAGAGAGTGGTCACATGTTCAAGCGTTCTGCATTTAAGCGGTCAGTCACACAGGAGAAATTCTGACGTGTTCAGAATGCCCCCCGTGTATCTCTATTTAACGTAATACAACACAAAGATCACAAAACTGATCGCTTGAACACTTGACCGTGTGACCACTCTCTGTCTGAGAGATCCAAATTTCCTATAGTTTAAAGGCAGAGTTTGTAATTGTGTATTACTAATTGGTTTGGCAAATAAAGTCTGAAATTATAATATTGTTTTTATCTTTCATCAATAATAATCAAATATTTACACAATGGATGTTTTATTCAACTTCTTTGATTTCAAGTGATAAGGCAGAAACCTTGTTTAAGATTTCCGCTGTATAAATATTTTTATAAGAATATAAAAGAGGTTTAACACTTTACTATCTGATACTAGGTTGATAATAAGGTGATAAGACAAATACAGTCATGATGAAAGCTGTGTATGAATATTATGTTATATTATGTATATGTAGGTATTAAGTGTATTTGAATGAGAAAATAAATGATAAAACATTTAAAAACAAGTTTTTATTAAATTTCTTCTAGTTTAAGCTTTTGAGTGAATATATTATTTTCCTTTTAGGACTTTGTCATCATCATCCCACTTGCAATTTATTGTTTTCTTCTCGAGCAATCCATTAACCTAAAAAATATTTGGTTTAGCGGCTAGCGCACACAGTAGGTACCAATTATATAAAATGCCTTACAAGGCATGAATAAGGGATTAAAAAACTTATAAATTGCCTTTTTATGTTACTATCAGTTACAATAATACCTATTTGAAAGCACAAAAAAACGTAGTTCAAGTTCAACTTACTTGAAAGTAAACTTTATTGTTGTATTGCAGTAATGCATGTAATACACAAGTTTGATGCATTCCAGACTTTTTAAGGTTATTTAACGTAGGTATAAGGATAAAGTTTATCAATTTCTTACAACATATCAACTACATAATATATTTTGTTCAAATTTTACCCATTTTTATTTTCTCTACTTCTTCTTCTTTTTTATAATGGTCGACTCCACAGATTAGAGTATATAGGTCGACTCGGTAAGTTGCTAATGTCAGAGAACTAAAGAGAGCTCTAAAGTTTGTAGTTTGTACTAATATGCCGTAATATTATTAATATAGTGTACTAAATCATACTTTATATTATAATTAATAAATAAACATTAAAATACTTTTGCCAATTGTTATAATTCACAAATTATTGAGAATCAGTGTTGCAATACAAATTTCAAATAATTTGAGAGTTTAAATTAAATTGCAGCCATAAATACTTACAGTGGGGAACACTACATTACAGCATTAGTAGTGCAACGAATCATCAATTTGTATAAATGATAATTAATAATAGAAGAATATATTCGTTGTGTATTATAAGATTAATTATTAATTATGATAAAAAAATCAAAATCTTTTACAACTTGAGTTACAATTTTTCCGTTTACCTACCTATAATATATTATAAAAAGACAGTGTTGCAACATTTAAAATATTTACATTTGCCGTGCGCCTTTGCAAATAAACAATCTATTTATTTAATAATATATCATTATACTTTAATATTTGATGTAATTATAAAGTAAAGAAATATATCCCATAAATATCATCATCATTGGCTATGCCCTTTATATTATGTGCGTTTCTTAAAAAAAACATAATGTCGTTATGTCAAGTTTGAATTTTGACGTTTCCTAATGTCACCTACATGCTCGTCTGACGTATCAAATCCATTCATAAACAACCAAACTGGGTTCAAATTCAGCCAGAAGAATATGAGGTTATAATACAAATAAAGAACAAGGCAGTTGTAGATCGAAAACTGAACTGCCTGGAATCGTGCACTTTTCGTAAACGGTCATAATAGCCCTGCTGATCGATATTATTTTCACCGGTTTCGGCGCGGCGTAAGAAGGTACTATACATACATACACACTTTCACAATCAGAATATCAATATGGAGGTAGGGATTAATTTAACTGCATCATAGACTAATTTATACATAATACATAATAATATGTACTATTTAGTCCATGCCTGCGCATAAAATTAGTGTTCAATCAAAAGTTCAATAATTAGTTAAAATTGTGTTATTAAGACTGCATGGTTGATAAAGATAACCAGATTTTATAACTCATCTATTCTCATCCTAGAAAAAAGTTATGCTTCTCCAAGCTAGCAAGAGGCAAAATAACACAATCGGCTGTCCTTCGCCACGATACGCTTGGACACCACATTATCTGAGTCCGGTAGTCCACCGATACAAATTACATTAAGTGGATGTTCCCGGGGGATACCTGGCCGGCGAAAATTGCTTTATAAACGTCAAGTGCTGTTAGTGCAGCGCAATATGAAACGAAACGGAGGGGCAGCGGGCGTGAGCTGGATGGAAATTGCAATATCCGAGCCAGCTAAATTATTCTCACCGGCCTACCGCCCTGGATGTGCCATCGGAATACAGTGAAACCTGGCTTTTAGCTATTTGTGTGCAATTGTCTGGAGTGGCTAGTACCACACATGGGTACTTAGACGAATTGCATTCGCGAATGCAATTCGTTCGCTATATTATTTTGATAACGAAGTTTTATATTTTATTATTTTATTAGGAAAACATACAGTGATTATATTAACAACCTTAAATACTACATAAACACTTAACACTATTACCACGTTTTCACAGTTAAACACACAATAATGTCAAAAGCTTATGAACTAACAATAAAGAATTAATTAATGAGATGTAAGTTTACAGTGTGGTGGTTAAAAGTGCTTTAATTTATGTATACGAGAAAGTAACTATACGCATTGAAATATTTATAATTATTATAAATTATATATTGTATTATGTAACAATATTATACCAATAAAAATATCTAGCAAACTAACAAGTTGAAGTATATCAAAAGTGTCTGGGATTTTATACGCATCGGAAACGCCACGCGAAAATGTACAGGAATTGACATAAAGCGTTTTTGTACGCTTTATGTCAATTCCTGTACATTTTTAGGGTTACGTACCCAAAGGGTAAAAACGGGACCCTGTTACTGAAACTTCGATGTCTGTCCGTCTGTCTCCAGGCTGTAACTCAAGAACGGTTATAGCTAGAGAGTTGAAATTTTCACAGATTATGTATTTCTGTTGCCGCTATAACAACAAACACTAAAAACAAAATAAATTAAATATTTTAGGGGGGCTCCCATACAACAAACCTAATTTTTTAAACATTTTTCGCTCGGTATCAATGATGAAAACAGGTAGTCACTTGAAATGTACACAAAATACTCAGCTGTATATATTATACTTTAACAATTAATAATAAAATTTAAATAAAATAAATAATTAGGAGGGCTCCCATACAAAAAACACAATTTTTACTATTTTTGCTCTTAATGGTACGGAACCCTTCGTGCGCGAGTCCGACTCGCACTTGGCCGATTTTTTAACATATTATAACTACGCTGGCGAAATAAGCGAATGCAATAATATGACAAACAGCTCCGGCTAAGTACTACTTTCAATAGAACGTGCCGACATAAGATTTGTTTGTTTTGTTGTTGAAAACACTTGAATAATGAATAATTGTAATGGTAATTATGTTTTATTAGCGTTCATGTTAAAAGTCATGATTTCACGCACATACATTATGACCTATACCTACTCTCTATTTGTACAGAGATTTACCTGAGTATTTTTATGCACCTTATAGCTCAAGAAAAATCATCTCCAAATTATAATAATCTAAGACAGGTAACTAGTAGTAAAGTAAAATGCGTGTCGCAAGATAAGCAGTTATAAAACAGATTATTAACGATAAAACATGATAATATCAAACTTTATTCTCAACTACATCTCTTAAAAAGTTTTTCCATGCTAAAAAAGCAAATAATCGCTTTCGATCGAGCAACTTAACTGCCTTCTTTATTGGGTTTGCTCACTACATCGAATATTTGACGTCTCTGGAGTAATGCCGCAGCATCTTGGACATCACATTCAGATCACTATAAATCTCTTGTCCCCGACAACTCTAGTAGTAGCAAAATAATACAGTATCACCGCGCAAGCGTAAAACTTACATCTGTGTTAATCTAATATAACTTTTAAGGACAAGACTGTGTTACTCTACTGTACATTTAATTATTTATATTGTGCTGCATCGAACTGGGAATAACTTAAACCATGTCCCCCGCTGAGCCCTGAAGCTCGTCCAGTGAACGTTTTGTGACGTATTAGGCCCAGCCAGAGATTGGATCGACGGGCTTTACTAAACTTCATTAGTCTGGTTGGGTAACAGCGACGTCAGATTATGTTATTAAATATGGACGGTAAACTATATCATGTGGATGTATTCGATAGGTAAGTAAATGAATACCCCTGGTATTTAAGATAATTTAGCTTTAATTTTATACCTGATACTCTTATTAGAAAAAAATTGGTACCTATTTGTTAAATCAAAAGGCATTACAGAATTCAATATCGTAAGCTCACAACATTATCATTAAACAGTTATTGTTTGTCTTTTTTCTAAATTTCGAGCTCTAAATATAATTCTTTAAAAAAAATGGTTGACCATTCCTACAAAATTATACAATTGCTGATTTCGTGTGTCGTTGTTAAATAATATAAAATATGACTGAAGCTTTAATGCCCAGAATAACCGTTCACTGTTCCGGACGGAGCTCTTGGTGAAACCAACCGTTTTCTTCTTTGTGAATTACTTATATAATATTCTCCCACCAGCTTACACTTTAGGTAAGTATTTATTCAAGCGTAAAATTTAAAGGAATACGTAGTCAGATTAGTAGAGTATACAGGGTGCAACAAAAGTGATAATACTAATAATTGATGTGTATGAGTCCCTGTATTAAGTTCACTGTGAAAGTAGCAGCACTGAAAGAGTAATTTTTAATTTATTTTTGTACGGGCAAACTCATCACGGGCTGGGACGCTTGCCCATACAAAACAAAAAAATGCTCTTTCAGCGCTGCTATATTCACAGTGCATTGTGAACTCAATAATATTATAAGGAACTCATACACACCTTATGGAATAATTATTATCACCTTGTTTTGTTACACCCTGTATGTTTACTTTGTTTAGACTATAATTATAGTACAGGACATGTAATAGATATTTATTATGTATATTGATAGGTTAAGTCTAAGCTCTGAGTTAAGTTTGAGTTAAGTTTAAGTTTGCAGTGCAAACTTAACAGCAACAGCTTTAGCCTGGCCGCACATTGTACGACAGTTCTGATCAGAAACAGTTGAACGTCCGCGCTGTCTCTTACATTTTGTACTGAGCCGAGTGAGCTAGAACTCGCCGGAAGGATATTTCGGATAATGTGCGGGGTGTCGGTCCGGCGGAATTCAACTGTTTCTGATCAGAATTCGGATAATGTGCGGCCGGGCTTAAGAGAAACAAATATTGACGATATAAGACGCTGACGTTGAGAAAAGTTCAGACGTTCAGTCAGGTGACCAGCGGCACTCGCGTCTGTGGCGTCGCGTAGGTACCTACTCGAGCAAAAGAGCGAACATTTTCCTAAAAGACAAGATCCAACGTCCATACAATTTTGGGCTAATTTTAAAAGTGCAAGCCAACGCAAATAAACCCATTATTTAAATTGAACATAATCTAAGGAATAATTTTTATTACTTATCACACCAATACTAAAAATATTTTTTAGAGTTTTATTAATATTTTGTAGTAAATTTACTATTTTTTATATGTATTTTAGTGTTTGACTCTATTTTTTAGTGTTTAAATGTTTAGTAGGTAGTAAATTTACTACAAATTTTTTTTTTGTGTTTAAATGAACACAAAAAAAATTTTTTTAGTGTTTAAATATTTTGTAGAAAAAAGTGCAGGAACCTAAGTAATCACTATTTTAAGCTGAAAAATAACTCAAACATGTTAAATATTTTCGTATGAGAAAATGATTTTGGTATTACGTATGTGTTGAATTTCGAGGGTAACCCAGCCTCTTAATTATTGTCTTTCAACTTTCAAAAATGTGCTGCAACGGTACCCTCAACAACCCTCACAATCCTGCATCGATTTCAAGATTTCTGTGTAGAAAATGTTTTATCATTCATATTTTTCAGCATAGGTACCTACATAAAGTTACTTGTTGGCTGTTGCAGAACTTCACGTTATTTAAAGGTTTAACTTGTAAGTTGTAAGTAAGCACAAATTAATCTTTTTTTTGTTCATTTTGTTCACAAAGTTTTTGATAAAGCTCAATCAAAGCAACATTACAATTTGCAACATAGGTAATATCATTATACAGTTTATCTCACTGCATTTTTCTTTCTGCGAAAGGTTTTCTAATGGTGTCAAAGTTTATCCAGAAAAAGGTCGAGGTAAATAAAACTGAGAAGATGTAACGTCGGGAGCGTTGACCGGTTAAAATTGCACTAGGCACATGAGACTTTTGAGGGCCAGCACGCGTAAAATATTCAGGCCGCTTGGCATTTTTTATTTACCGAACCAGACTTCAGCGGGATCGTGGATATCTACTGCGGCCTATATAATGTCAGTATGTCTTACTTTTAGGGGTTCCGTACCCAAAGGGTAAAAACGGGATCCTATTACTAAGACTTCGATGTCTGTCTGTGACTGTCCGTCTGTCTGTCCATCTGTCTGTCCGTCTGTCCGTCTCCAGGCTGTATCTCAAGAACGGTGATAGCTAGAAAGTTGAAATTTTCACAGATCATGTATTTCTGTTGCCTCTGTAACAACAAATACAAATAACAAAATTACTGATCCGATTTGCATACGGTTTTCGCCGATATATTTATCTTCTCCCAACTCAACGTCTGGTGTATAAATTTTCCCCCCACCCCTCTAAGGGGCCCAAAGAAGGGGTCAGATTTTGTTACTTTTTTGTCTTCATAATATTATTTACTGTTTTTCAACTTAACATCTGGTGTCTAAAATCAACTGATGAAGTAGAAATACTTTATATTGCAAAATAAGTTCAAGAAAAAATCTGACCCCCTTGGTCCCCTTAGAGGAGTAGGAGAGGGGATTTTTATACACCAGATGTTGAGTTAGAAGAAGACAAATATATCTGCGTATATATAATTATATGCCCTAAGCATGGTCTATAATAACATCTATTCATCGAAGGAAATTGTGAGGTCCCTAAAGCTGATGAGATATACAGGAGCGAGAATACCTAAAACCGATCAAAACACCCTGTATCTTGTCCACACACAGGAGGAGAAAGCAGCCCTCATTAATGCTGGCTATGGATCGGGAACGGACTCTCGCATCCTCACAATCCATGAAGCTCAGGGACTAACGAGTCCTTCGGTGGTCATCATACAGACCAAGTCCCGAAAGCTGGCAATCCATGACAGCGTTCCTCATGCAGTTGTAGCTATATCCCGGCACACTAACACCTGTGTCTACTACACTGACACTGATGGAGACGCTGTAGCAAGCTTCATAAAAAGAACCACGGAGGTGTCAACCGAATACATAAAAGAATACAATATAAAAATGGCTATAAAAGATAGGAACGACAAAGTCCTAAGCCATATAATAGCGGATCGTGAACTGTGATCCTCAGAGATCGGCAAAAAAAAAAAAAAAAAAAAAAAAAAAAAAAAAAAAAAAAAAAAAGGTCCTGCCAAGCACACTGGCTGGTAGATTCGACACAGAACGATATCTTTTTTTAACACCTTAAAAACTCCACCCAGCTTGAGTGACCCCTCTCCACCAAGCCAATGTCACAACATCTAAAGGCAAAGGGTGGAGCAGCATAATATCTAAGGAAATCGGAAAATGTCGGATCTACTAGCCGCCACACTGGGAAGTATCATATTAATATATTGTTATGTGTGTATATGTGTATATAATATGTATATTGTTATGACATATTATTATAAGTAATATTATCTGTCTGTAAGTATATAACATGTTGTATTATATATTTTATATAATATTTATATTATGTATATTAATAAAATATAAAAAAAAAAAAAAAAAAAAAAAAAATAAAAAAAAGTCCATGGCGTGATGGACTACAATTACATTAATAATATTATTTCAATAATTATCCTTGGTGCGAAAAACCAATATAAAAAGAGAGCAAAAAAAGGATATGGGCGAATAGCCCATAGACGGCCCCGAATTACATAATAAAAAAAAAAAAAATATATATCTGCGAAAACCGTATGCAAATCGGATCAGTAGTTTTCGTGTGATAGTGGAACAAACAGACAGACAGACAGACAGACAGACGGACGGACGGACGGACGGACGGTATGTATAGATTTTAATATTATTTTTAAATATTAATGTACACACATAATTGAGGATTTTGTGAAAATTTGAAGTGCCTACCAACTGTTGCCGACTTGCCGTTATTGATATAGAGCTAATAATATTTTAAAAATATAAAACCGACTTCAAAATTGTACGTAATAATTGAGAATTAAAACTCCCTATCTCCAAAACTACTGAACCGATTTTGATGAAACTTGCACTATTCACTAAGTTAAAAAATACCTAGTACAATAAAAAAGAATCACTTAAATCGGACTTGTAGTTTCAGAGATATGCGCGAACAAACATAAAAACATACATACATACATACACTTTTGAAATTTGGCACATTTGTTTAGAAGCTGTTATAGATTAACATATACAAAAACTGGGCAGTTCTGGAAATATTACATACATACGCGTCGTCGTTGATAACCTCCTTTTTTGAAGTCGGTTAAAAAGGCCAAAAATATCACGTTTGTTGTATGGGAGCCCTCCTTAAATATTAATTTTATTTTGTTCTTAGTACTTGTTATAGCGGCAACAGATATAATACATAATCTGTGAAAATTTCAACTCTCTAGCTATTACCGTTCTTGAGTTACAGCCTGGAGACAGACAGACAGACGGACAGACAACGAAGTCTTAGTTATAGGGTCCCGTTTTTACCCTTTGGGTACGAAACCCTAAAAACAAAATAAATCAAAATATATTTGGGAGATTAATAATGATAAAACCTATTGGGACAAAATATAATGGCTCTCCAGAGCTGGTCGAAGGTGGTAAACTCACCGCGGAATTATTGAAACAAGTGATTATAGTAAATCAAGATGAAATTCAAGCCGGGATTTTGATCAGCACCAGCATCAGAGACAATTTCTTAGTGATACCATGGTCAATCTCAGTAAACTTATGAAAAAGCAACCTTCCGCAGTTTCCACATTTCAATGCTGGATTACAAAATGTTTTGACATCATAAGGACCAACTTAATGGAAATTCCTCTGCACGGTTTGGTCGGTTTCTAAAGACTGTTTGCTCTCCTGTAGCCTTTTTAGGGTTCCGTAGTCAACAACTAGACTAGAATAATATGCAATTTTTAAGAGGCCGGGGTACCCTCGAAATTCTCGTACATATACTTAATACCAAAATCATTTTCTCATACGAAAATATTTAACATTTTTGAGTTATTTTTCAGCTTAAAATAGTAATTACCTAGGTTCCTGCACAAAATATTTCTAAAAAATATTTAAACACTATAAAAATTTTTTTGTTTAAATATTTTTTTGTAAATTTACTACCAAAATTATTAAAACACTAAAAAATAGAGTAAAACACAAAAAAATGTATAAATAAATAGTAAATTTACTACAAAATATTTAAATACTAAAATATATTTTTTAGAGTTCAAATATTTTAACACTTGATGAATTATATACTAACTATACTTTATTACCTATATAATTAAATTAGCCTGCCAAGTTCAAATTAGAAGTATTATGGATCAGGCTGTTGATGAAGATGATTACGATCGATGAAGTGCACTGAACTTGGCATTGAATTGGATTTCAACTCTTTTTTTGGGCCAAAAATTAGCCGATAGGAACTTGGCCCCATTTTTACAGGTATATTTTTGATGGGATTTAATATTTTACTCTATCTACTACGAATACTAAGTATTGATTAAAATTTATTATTATTAATTTGACTATTAGAAATAAAAATGTAAAAGATTTTCTCTCATTTTAAGAATGAAATTTTCAGTTTTATTAAACGAAATAGATTTATTGGCATATAACTTTTCTGAGGCTATAGAAAAGCCAATAATTTTTTCGTGGAAACAATAAAATCCGGAAAGTTTTTTATGTTTTATTAAAGACCATAAAATAAGCAATCATTCTTTCAATGACTGTCTTAATAGATTTCATAAAATACAAATATCCCTAGACTTAGTTGATGTATGTTTTTGAAAATCGAGTACTTTAGAAGCTCATAACATGGCAATGATTGGAGATAGATACAAAGTGTAAAAGACATAGTTGTAGTAAATTTTATAAGCTTTTATTATGTACACAACAATTTTTCTCTGTGACGTACAGTTTTAAAATTATTAGCAAAAAAACTCAAAAATGGGAACTTTAACCCTCTCCCCCCACTCCGGCTCACCCCCTAGGGGCGGGGACTTTTAGCACCTTTTAGTATGTTTATCTTCTAGGTATCCTAAACACATTTCTGAAGAAATTGCTTAGGTTGCAGCTCACGCGCTCTACACCTGCTTTTTTAAGTGGACTACTGTAGTATCAAGTCTGTTTATTTTGTGTATAGCCAGTGTTGCAAGATTCAGATTTTTTTAATTTGCCGCCTTTTCTTTTGGACTTCTTTCCCTGGCCAGACTCTATTAGTTGTGGTTACGTCACAGCGGGGCGCTGATCCCGCTTCAAATAGGCATAAAAAGCAGGTGTGTATCATCGATCCAGCGTACTTGTTAGAACTTAGACATCAGTGTCAATCCTCAATGCTTTAAGCACCTGAGGCAAAATATGCTCATTTAGCTGTATCATAATATTAAAAAAATAAAGTGTCAACTGTCATCCCTCAGCTGTCGGCCATCAGCCCATCAGCTGTCAGCTGAATTTCTGAAAAAAATTGGAAAAAACGAGAAAGTTGCTAAAATAAATTGATGTAATTTTTAACAATCCTATACTGCTAAAATATAAACAGAAGTCTGAATAAACTAAAACAGTTGTACATTATTATAAAGTATTGAATCTAATATTGTTCTAGCAAGATTAAATCAGAATGATAACAAACAACAGATAGCTGTAATTGTCATAGTAAATAATTTACAGCATCTCTATTTTTGTTTTGAGCAAGATGTGGACTTGGGTACTGCAGACTTGAAAGTTACATAGGTACCTCTTTACAATGTAATAGTGTACCTATTATAGAACTGGTTATTACTGTGTTTCAGGGCGCTAACTCCCATGGCCAGTTGGGACTCGGATATGTTAGTGAACAAGTGGATAAACCTACAAAAATCACTTCAACACTTTGGAATGATGTGAGCAAAATTAGTTGTGGTGGCGGGCATTCACTTCTTGTTGATAATGAGGGAAAACTATTCTCATGTGGATGGAATTCAAAAAAGCAAACAGGACATCCAGAAGAAAAATATAAATTCGAAAGAACATGGTGTTTAAGTGGCATCAAATTCACCAATGTTGCTTGCGGGTGGGATTTTAGTTGTGGCATTACTGATGATAATTTTATGTTTGTATGGGGATCTAACAGCCATGGACAACTAGGACTACCAAAAGAACACTTTCAGGAATCACTTAAACCAATAAAGTTGCAAGTCAAAGCATGTGATGTTTCTATGGGTTTGCGGCACTCTGCTTTAATAAGCTGTAAAGGGGATGTATGGACCACTGGATGTGGAAAGCATGGACAGCTCGGTTTAGGTTATGATGTGTTAGAGTCAGACAGATTTCAAAAAATTTCTAGCTTGTGCAATATAACTCATATTGCATGTGGACAAAATCATACGGTAGCCTGGCGAAGTAGTGACAGATCACTCTTTGTGTGGGGTGATAATAAACATGGACAACTGCTTTTAAGTTCTGATAAATATAGAAAAATTTTCAAACCTGAGAAAATTGACATTGATGCAAAGAGTAATGTAAAAAAACTTTTAAGTGGCTGGACAAATGTTTTACTGTGGTTAGCAGATGGTTCCCTACTAACATGGGGTAGAAACAATTATGGACAACTAGGTACAGATACACCATTTATAGGAACTTTAATTAATATCAAATTACCAGGTATGACTTTAGTTTGGCAAGACTACTTATTTATTTAATATAATAACTTTTTATCAAGTAATAACATAAATCTCTAATTATTGTCATTTTATTACTCAACTGTTTTTTATTTGCAGATAGTAGACAAGCCAAAGATGTGGTATTAGGATCTGAGCACACTGTATGCTTGGCAAACGATAACACTTTGTGGGCTTGGGGTTGGAATGAACATGCTAATACAGGAGTGGATTCAGCTGAATGTGTCTTCCATCCTACTTTAGTACAATTAGAAAATTTAACAAATGTTAGGGCTATTTATTCTGGTGCTGCTCACAATTTTCTAGTTGATGAAAATGAAGTAAAAAGTGAACACACAAAGTGAACCACAAATTCATTTGTAAATTATTTTTTGTGATAAATTCTCAAGACAAAGTTCTTACTTAATAACATCCAATAATTAAGTTATTATTTACATATTACATAATCAATTAATTAATTATTACATATTATTATTATTAACACAACCATTATTATTTTTTTATGATTTAACCCATCGATCATGGAAAAACGAGACACAATAGCTTATCTATTGTTCTCGCATACGACCGCTTGGGGCTTTATGAATTAAATAAAAAAGCTGTAAACTGTTGAACAAAAATAAAAATTTGTTATTGGCCTTTTTGTTTTTATTTTCAGTCAATTAACTGCAAGATCTTTATACTTTAATTAATGCATGTAATGACTGTATTTTAAAAAGATGGAACCGACTTCAAATTTGTACGTAATTGAAAATTAAAACTTTGTATGTCCAAAACTACTAAACCAACTGATGAAACTTGCACTGTTCCCTAAGTTGAACAATACCTAGTACAACAAAAAAAGAATTACTGAAATCGGACTTGTAGTTCTAGAGTAATGCGAACACAAACATAAAAACATACATACACTTTTGAAATTTGCAGATGCTGATATAGACTAACTGCTAACATATACAAAAACTGGACAGTTCTGAAAATATTACATACATATGTATCGAATTGATAACCTCCTTTTTTTGAAGTCTGTTGAAAATATTATTTGTGAATTGTGATGAAAAGTAACAAGATAATATAACAATGGTGAATAGGCACATCTGCAAGCTGGACTAGATAGTTTATTATAAACAAGCCATAATACTATCATGTCATAGGAAAGAGTATTTCTCATCATATTATTCTGTTCTTTTTGCTATGCTAAAATTAAGTATGTATGCTAATACAAAAGGACCATTCTTTAAGCATATATTATATTTCATCTATACAGTAGAACAGAGTGCGTAGTTTTATTCAATCATACTCATCGAGAACGTTAACGCTAATTTGTATGCGATCAAAGCGGTATCCACGTAAGCCAGTAGGTGGCGCTGCTTTGATCCCATACAAATTCGCTTTGACGTGTTCGATGCGTAAAATGCGTGATCGAATAAAACTCGCACTACACCCCCAGATGTACAGTACTACTATTATTACCTACTTATGCTTTGTGAGCAACAAGTAAGTTGAGCCAGGGAGACCACATATTTTGTATGCTCCTTTATTACAAATGATAATACTAACTTATTATACAACATTTATTAAAGTAAGTAATAGTTTTAAAATCTTAGATAAGCAGCATAAACATAAACCATTAGCAATCTGCTACCTCTTCCTTTCACCTTTTTGTGTTTTTCGTTTCTCCTTTTTTTCCTCTTTTTGTTGTTTTTGTTTTTCTCTGAAAAAATTATAAAATTAATTAATTTAGTAATAGATATTTTACGGAAAAACTATCATGCCTATTGATTTGTGCTTAAACATAGTAATTTGTATTTTTTTTTTTTATCTCTTTTGAATACTGTAACTTGGCGATCTGTGTTAACAATAAGCCATTTTTATGAAGAGGGTTGAAATTTTTTTGGCTTTTGAGAGCAGAGAAAGCTTGGTTATGAATGTATATTATTTAAGTGTATATATTTAGAATGAATATATTTGTAAATGTGTTATCAAAAAAATGTAGATGTGTTATCAGTAATCACAAGTCAGTCGAGGTTTGGTTACTATTAAAATATAAAAAAACTGCCTTAAAGATTAGCAGAAAAAACGACTCGGCTTTTAGGTAGTAAAATATAATTAATGAAGTTTTGTTTAAAAGCTTTTTATGATAATCTTACCTGTCTTCTCTATCCTTCTCCTTTTTTCTTTGGGCTTCAAGTCTAGCTTGCTCGCGTCTTTCCCTTGCTGCAGCTTGAACATCTGATACATTTGTGTTTTTCACTAAGTCTGAATTTGTTTGTTCATCTTCATTTTCTTCACTGTCCTGGTAAATTGAATAGTTGGATTAAATTAAACATTACAAAGAACAAGTCAATCTAAGTAAATGATCTCTTACCTCTTTATCAGAAAGTTGACTGTATTGGGACAATATAGCTTCTCGTATTTTTTTCTCTTCATCTGTATATTCTTTACGTGTTGTTGTAGCCAATGATTGGGAGTCCAATAATTTGGCAAGCTGAATATCAACATCTGCAGCAGGTTTTGGTGCTTCTTCATCTTTTGGTTGACAAAGTTGCCACTTATCCATTATTTCACTGACATGTTGAGAAATGTCCTGTGTCTGGAAATTGCAAGAAGTATATAATTATTTTTATGAAAACATTATTAATTCATCAAGCCCCGAGTGGTCGCATGCAACAGCGAGAACAACAGATAAGCTATTGTGTTTCGTTTTCCACGATCGACGGGACAATTAAATTAATGATTTAAAACATCATTGGACAGGAATATTTGAATATTATATCAGATATGATCAGTTAAATAAATACTGAAACACATAAGTACCAATAAAATAGATTTTTACGTATACTATAAAAATATGCCCTAATAAATTGTCTAAAGCAAAATTTTCTACATAAGAATGTAATATTTTTATTTTGTTATACCCCATAATAACTCAAAAATGAAACAAATCTTATTATAACTTTCAAGATCAGAAGATATTATACTTTTTTAACCGACTTCAAAAAAGGACTGCCCAGTTTTTGTATATGATAATCTATAACAGCTTCTGAACAAATGTGCCAAATTTCAAAAGTGTATCTATGTATGTATGTTTTTATGTTTGTGCACGCATATCTCCGGAACTACAAGTCCGATTTAAGTGATTCATGTTTTATTATACTAGGAATTGTTCAACTTAGGGAATAGTGCAAATTTCATCAAAATCGGTAATAGTAGTTTTGGAGATAGGGCGTTTTAATTCTCAATTACGTACAATTTTGAAGTCGGTTTTATCTTTTTAAATTACAGTTATTATATAGGAATATACGAGGTATATACCTACGAGAAGATGAGAATAGAATTTCATACTTTTAGCCAAGACCCTATAGTGGGCTATTAGACTTTATAGCAGGCCAGAGTTATAATATCCATACAAATACTTTTATCTACTTTACCTGATCTGTGTATCCAGATGTGTATCATGCAATAGAAAGCGAACAAAATCGAATTATAACAAAAATCCTGTGTTAAAATTAAGTATTCACGTTTTCTACTTACAACAAATTCCGACAGAATCCCTTCCAGCGCCTCCTTTTTGTCCTCAATCGAATCATCGCTTTCTAAAATACCAGAAATATAAGAACTAAATACATTTTCATCCGTTTTAAGTAGTTTTAATTTATCAATGAGCCACGGCTCGAACTCGCTCACCGCTGTCGCCATATTTATGAATAGATTTGACAATGACATTGACAATGACATCTACCTGCAGCTGTGATCACAGATTAAGCTGTGATAGATTACATTTTTTTTCAACAGATGATATACATAGAACCTAAGTAACAATACCTCCATAGAACCATGATGATCTCAAATCTCATGTCGGCTGTACATTCTCGCCGAGACACAGCGAGGCGGCCCGAGTGCGAGAGTGTAAATGGGTGCGCTCGCCTCGTCTCGCCTGTCTCCCCTCTCGCCCCATTATTCGGGCAGAGAACTAAATTTGACGTAGCCACAAGTCACAACCAATAACAACAGTTGTCAATTGTCATCACTAGTATTAGTTCCAAATACTCTCACTACTGCTATCAGCGCCAATATGGCGGCTTTCAAACGTCATTTTTACGTCAGATTTAGTTCTCTACCCGAATAATGGGGGCGCTGATTCCGCTTCAAATAGGCACAAAAAATAACTGTAATTTCAAAGGCTATCGGCGTGTGAGCATCTCATAAAGATTGTTGCCAGTTGAAGAAATTAGTTCCAATAGATTTCCGCAATATGGCGAGGTCAAAGATATCATAATCTAAGGGCGAGGCACAGAACAGATTTACTCCTGGGCGAGGTTTTTTATTTTATTGGTCGGGCTTTACTTATTTTACAAAAGGTAACGTTATCAAAAAACATATATTTACCGTTATGAATCCTATTTACCGATAAAACATTTACCGTTATTATTATAAATGTCAATTTTTACCGATATTTCTAGTATCGGTAAATTTTCATACCGTTATCTATGCCCTTGAAGCAGTAACGTTATGAAATAATATCGGTATTTGAACCACAAGCTTTTATTTTTACAATCAAAGTGTAAAGCTATGGTGTAAAGCATAAACCTATAATGCAGTATATTATAAGTCTATGGGAACGAGGGGAATATGGATGTCATAACTCATTAGTGTAACTTTTGTGAGCCACGGTCACGGGCCACGGCCCACGGCTGGTCGGAGTGGGGAACCATCCTTTAATCAATAATCAGTGACTGCGTCGTCGATGTTAGTGTGTCAGGGCGTAAACTGTGTTACGCGGGCGCCCGCGCGGGTTCGTACAAAAGTGACCCGCGCGGCGACCCGCGCGGGGCCCGTCGCGGAGACTCGACTTACGCAGTTCCTGAGTATTTGTACAGTACGATTTCTGCCTTTGGATAGTACATGCAAAATAAATGTGAAAAATCGTATGCCGCGCGTCCGCGTGCTCCTGCCTCCTGTCGGCGCAGGGCCCGCCTCTCCGCGACGGGGACCCGCGCGGATCACTTTTGTACGAACCCGCGCGGGAGACCGCGTAACCTTCACACAGTTACCGCCCTCAGAGTGTGAATTGACTTGGGAATCATTTTGCTGACCTAGTCTTTTCTGGGTAGGCTTTTCGCAGCGGTAACCTACATTCACGCGGGCGGAGCCACGGGCAACTGCTAGTATATAATAAAGTAGGTACCGTGTCGTAGCTCGTAATCATAGAGATATATACATCAGTAGTACAAAATATGCAGATTGCAGGCTAAAAGTGTGCGCCGTCTGCGTTAGCGCGTGTTGAAGCAAACGTTCTATTTTTTCGCACACTTTTTGAATTTTGTGCTGCGCGGCGCGATCCGGCGCGATGCGGTCTGCCCAAATTATACGGATTTTTTGTGCGCGGTGCGCCGTACTCAGCCGTGCGCCTAGACATGGCCTAGACCATGGCCTAGACACATAGAACACTACTCCTAGGCCCAACGAATACTATACTCACAACCTAGGCCAGACTTCTATTTCCACAGACTAAAAAGTGCGTCACGGATAGTCTGTCGTCTGCGTTTCTGTAGGCGCTGCACCAAGAAGCCCTAAAATGACAGTGGAAAAACGCGGGAATTTTAATTCTTATAATTATTTTGTCCATAGAACACAAATATGTAGGTAGGTATTTGTCACCCAAAAATTTGACGCTAATTCTGTTATTCTAATAGTTTACAATTTTATTTATTTATCAATTGCAACGATTAAATAATTTAATGTAAAGTAGGTATTTAATAAAAGTATAAGTGAGACTGAAATTTTAGGTACCTAGCAAAAATGCAAGATACAAATGATACAAAAGTTATGGTATTCCAAAATATGAGATTTCCTCAGAAGTTATGGCAATTACTTGAATTAGGTTCTAAAGCAATAATGTGGGGTGGAAACGGGCAATCTATTCTTTTAAATTATAAAATACTTCACCTTTATTTACAAACTCATCACTCAATTTTTAAAACTTCAAATATATCAAGTTTTATTCGACAACTCAATTTATATGGATTTCGAAAAGTTACATCACATTTACAAGATCCTTTATGCAATTCAAGTAACCCATTTATGCACGAATATATGCATGATTATTTTCAATGCGGACGCCCTGAGCTACTTAAAAAGATATCTAGAAAACCATTGAACTTTAAAACAACCTCCAAATTCAAGGTATGTTTACAAGGTTTACAGTTTCTAACCTACTTGAATCTGGAACTAGGAAAGTGATGACAATCTGTAATAGCTGGTATGCTGGTAACAACACTCAAATATCACTTATTATATATTTTTAGAAGTGCAAGCAAGGACAAACATCACTCACCCCATTGCAAAAAGCCCGCCATGCTCTGAGAGTTGCTTTGAACAAAGCAGTGGAGAACTATTATCTTCATAAATGTGAAATAGAGTTTGAAGGTATGAACTTACATATACAAGTAAAAAAATTGTTTACTTGGAAAAGTTTTTGAAGATAAAATATTATGTTTCATGTATATTATTTAAATACAGCTAAACTAAAAAAAAGTGATATAATTATGTTGGAGTGAGTTATTTACGAATTATTGTTTCAGATGCTCAGGAAGTAAGTCATAATGATGAAGTTTACATCAACATGTTTATGCCAAAGGAAGATGAAGTTAATCATAGAAGAGGTCCTTTATCCTTTGTTCAACTCCTACTAACCTTTAACCACATCCTTAACTCACAACCATTTATCCTATCATACTTTCTCACTCTCTCCATTCCACAGATTCAGTGAAGATCAAATTAGAAAATGAATACTCCTGGTGTAATAATTTAAGGTAATAAATACATAAATATTATATTTCAAACAAAATAAGTTTAAACGTTAGTATCAAAATAGTTTCTTACACAGGTATTGCCGACAGAACCATAATGAAGGAGTTCAATCCATGCAATTGGTAGAAGCAAATAGCTGTTATGATACAGCCAAAATGGAATTGCTTGCAGAATTTAATGTAAACCAAAATACCGGTTTACTAAACTGTGTATTACCATCTTTAGGAAATTACAATGTTGATGACAATGCAGTAAATGAGGTAAGATCGGTAAGATATTATGACATTTACATTCTCACGAAAGTTTGGTTAATACTTTACTTTCATGCATTTTTAGGGTTCCGTAGCCAAAATGGCAAAAAAGGAACCCTTATAGATTCGTCATGTCTGTCTGTCTGTCTGTCAGTCTGTCTGTCTGTCCGTCCGTCCGTATGTCACAGCCACTTTTCTCCGAAACTATTAGAGCTATACTATTGAAACTTGGTAAGTAGATGTAGTCTGTGAACCGCATTAAGATTTTGATGCAAAAATGGAAAAAATATTAAAAATTTTAGGGGTCCCCATAGGTACAACTGAAACAATAAATTTTTTTTTTCATCTAACCTATGCGTGTGGGGTATCTATGGATAGGTCTCCAAAAATCATATTGAGGTTTCTCATATATTTTTTTTCTAACCTGAATAGTTTGCGAGAGAGACTCTTCCAAAGTGGAAAAATGTGTGTCCCCCCCCCTCTAATTTCTAAAGTAGAGGCATGATAATTCTAAAAAAAAATATATGATGTAGATTACTATAAAAACTACCAACGAAAATTGGTTTGAACGAGATCTAGCCAGTAGTTTTTTTTATACGTCATAAATAGTAAACCTTAATCTAAATTTCATTAAATCGACTGAAATATAAAAATAAATCAAAAATATTATAATTTCATAAAAATGAACCTTATTGCTGCTGCGGAACCCTCCATGGGCGAGTCCAACTCGCACTTGGCCGCTTTTTTTTTTCTAAATATGCACTATTATTTTGTTTTAGAACAATAATGAAAATTATTTTCACGGTGAATGGGAACAAATGCTTAATGACATGAATGCCAACAAACATTCCTTCTATTCACAAATCTCATTGGCAAATGATGTCCTGAATCCTGAAAACTTTTATTAAAATATATAATTAAAGATGATCTAATAGATCATTTTCATCATTACTTCTATGAGCATGACACTATGTGTTATATTTTATTTTCTCTATTATGTTATGTTGTGTTCTGTATTTTATTTGAAAATGATGATTTATGTTTTTAATAGAATAATTAAAAATTCTATATTATGATAATATATTTTCATAGCTGGGCATTAACTCGTTAATCTGTTAATTAACGAAGTTAACAATTTGATTAACGGACTAACTTTTAAGTTAACTTTTAAAAATGTTAACTGACTCCTTAACTTCCGTTAATATGCAGAAGTCCGTTAATCGTTAATCCAATGCGGAATGCCTACTATTTACCGCACAGCACCGCGGCGCGTAGCGAAAACAATTACGCGCGGCACGACAGCAGCGAGTGAAACAAAAACAATACTAGATAATGACGAGATACATTTTCAGGCGCGTGCAAGTGAGAAAACTGTGAAAAAATTTGTTTCATTTTATCCTGAGGTTTTATCATTACTCAGCGCCATGAGTGATCAATCATAGTGTTATTTTTATTATAAATTACTGTCAGTGATCGTTTGCATGTTGATAAAAAAGAGCAATTTAGTTAGGTAGAATACAATAATTATACAAGTATTTTGTTTACTTCCTAACCTGTTAACTCCCAGAACCTAAACCAACATGTTTTGTATGTACACTAACGCAATAAGTTATAACAAGGTCATATTAACGGATTAACGATTAACGTTAACTTGCGTTAATACGTCCGAAATGTAACGCTTTAACGTAGCTAACTTTTATTTTAACGGATTAACGATTAACAAAGTTAACTATTTGATTAACGGTGCCCAGCTATGTATATTTTAATGATATAATTTAGTTTTTATTTAATACATGATGAATTTAGTTTTTAAGACAGATATTAAATACCTAGAAATATAAAACAGCTACATACTAAAATTAATAAATTTTAATAATTTTAGCACCTGTTACTGTGTGTACTATCAGAGAAGTGGATTCCAGGGCAGATGGCAGACCTAAGTAATTTGGTCATGTTAAGTCAAACCCATCAGACCGATCACAATTCACAACTAACCACTGTAAATGGCCACCATTTGCAAGTTGTCAGATTTAGTTCTCTTCCCCCGCATTGGGGGCGCTAATTCCACTTTAAATAGGCACAAGAAATAGCTGTCATTTCAATGGGTATCATTGGTCCAGCGTACTTGTATAATGGAGGTCAGTGCAGCTAACATTGAATTGACGTAAGCCTGACGTAGGTCTGTCAACTGTCTAGGATTCAATTTTCTTGATGGTAAATTTATTATCTCTGATTGAAGTCGTGAAACTTTTTATATAAAAGATAATAAATTGAATACAGAGCAATTTATAAATTTATCCATTTATTGGTTTAATAAAATTAATTGAAAAAATACTACTTCTTTTGTTTTTTCTTCTCAGCCTCCTCTTCCTTTTCCTTGTCAATTATAGCAACATAAGAGTTGATTGTGTCTACATCCAGCATTTGCATTGGCTGATTACGCCTCATGACAGCAATCTCAAGATTTTTCTGACCTGACTGCACAACTTCCAACAGTGCACGGATTGCAAGCTGCAAAACATTTGAGAAATATTAAATTTATGGGCATAATAATATGAAACTAATATTGCATATTAGGAGACTATATTAATCCAAAATATTATTCTTAAAATGAGTAATGCACAATGTTATAGTTTCAATATAATTTTAATCTATTAGATTATCTCGAACTTTTATGATTAATTGTATTATGTATTACCTTAACTGCACCGTTTTCCGATGCAACCTCTTCAGCTGTATAATTCTTCTCTAAGAATTCCCTCACAGTCTTTGCTGCTCTACCTGTGGCATTTGCTTTCCATTCATAATATATACCAGAAGGCTCAGTCTGGAACAGATGGGGCTGGCCATCATAATCAAATCCACCAATAAGGCAAGATATGCCAAATGGACGGCGTCCATTGCTCTGTGTATATTTTTGTTTGAGACCCGCAATGTACCTAGTGATGTATTCTAATGTCACTGGATCCTCCACAGTAAGCTTATGCGACTGACACTCGATTTGAGCTCTATTGATTAAGATGCGAGCATCGGCAGTTAGACCGGCGAAAGCCATAACAACGTGATCGTCTAACAAGCAAATCTTTCTAACAGTCCTTTCTTCTTGCAGTTTAGCAACAGACTTCTTTTCAACTCCCAATACGACTACATCTTTGCCTCTTACTCCAACCTAAAAGCATGTAACAATTTTTAATAACACGTAAAGTTATTAGGTTATAGGTACCTACTAACTCAATTCAAATAATGCAAATATGAATACCGCAGTCGATCCTTTCCGAACAGCTTCTTGGGCATATTCCACTTGTAGCAAGTGACCGTCAGGAGAAAACACTGTAATAGCTCTATCATATCTTGCAGACATGTTTATACGGTTTTGAATAAGTATTAAAACAATAAAATATCATAAAATTGCTTTGTAATTGCAACTCAAAGCCGCTTTGAGTTTTGACAATTTAATTATTTGACAAGTCATGGTGTGGCACAGATTATGTGGCTTGCGAACTGTCATTTTTTTTTCTTATTAAGGCACTTCGGCTATTAAACCATTTTTTTTTTTTTTTTTTTTTTTTCCCGGAGGGGGAAATGCATTACGCATACCACCCAGGCGCAGGGGGCGACCCGAGCGGTGATGTGGGACTCCCGTAGCTAATGAGACCACGGTATAGGTATACCCACTAAAACCCCCCCCCATCTTCCGCCACGCCGCCTTTTGACGGGGCCACGGGAACGATACACACATCCGCGACCCCGCCAGCGGTCCGAAGACTCCACGATGGGCGCACAACACGTGCGCCCTCCTCCTCGGCCCCCACCAGGGCTGTAGCAGACGCCCCCCGAGTCTGCTACTTGGAGGCCATGTGGCAGATCAGGTAAACTGTGGCTCTGCCACCGACCACACCTCGGCCGCAGAGGATAGGGCAAGCGGCGCACCGTAATACCTACTTGCCTCTTCCTCTGCGGCCCCACCTCGGTGCGCATCCGCAGCGGACTCCTCCAGTCCGCTGGGAGCGCCCTCCTCGGGCCAGGCGGCGACACCGGCCGGCCCTGGTTGCCTCTTCGCTTCACCGCGGTTGTCCAAGCCGCGGTTACTAGAGCCCCACCGCCACGACAAGGCGAGCAACCATCGGGGGGTCGGCTATTAAACCATGGCCAGTGTCAAGTAATGGCGGAAAACAATTTATTCTTGTAGGATAAAATACGAGCCATTAGAATTTTTTAATTTTCAGTAGAGGGACACTTTACACCATAGACTTATAATATACTGACGTATAGACCACCTGACAACCCGAAAATGCGTGACGATTTTCGATCTGTCAATGTGTGCGTGTGCTTGTATTGTATTTTTTGTCCAAAAAATTGGCCATGCCTTTTTTTTTGGAAATCTTGAACAGAAATGTTATGTAAGTAATTTATTAGTATTTACATGTGTTAATTTCTTATTATGAACAATAAAAAAACACTTTTAATTTTTTTACAATAAAATTAAAAACTGCCATAACTTTTTAAATATTTACTTAATTGTCTTCTTGATTATTCTGATCGACAATAATAAAAAAAAACACACAATCTAACCTGATTTACATATTTCTTAAATAAGTGTTTAAAGATTTACTTACGATTTATGCTTTTTTTTTCTTTAATTTATTATGAACGTATTTCTAATTATTTGGATTTTACAGAATTGCTACTTAAATGTACAAGAATTCGTGTAAAAAAATTTAGATCCAAATAATAAAGGGCACCGAAGTTAAAGGCTTCTAAAGTTTTCTTGGTAACTATGGTTTTAGGGTTGTCAATATTTCTGTACCAACATTTTTTACTCATTTGAACTTTGTTTTTTTTTTTGAGCATATAAAAACCTACTTCAAATATTATTAAACTATGTGAACTATGCGGTGACAACCCTATCCAAAATTATATAAAATTGAATAACTCCGATGCCCCGCCTCATTTGGATCCCATTTTTTTGGGTTATAAGTATCAATAAAAAGAATATTATTTCAGTCTTAGTTTCAAATCCAAATATGAAAAGACATGACGTTAAAAAAATTAAAACATAAATTTATAAAGTCAGTCATAAATACGTTATCTTGAACAAATAAAGCCTGGATGTTTTTCGATATCGTAGGGCTTTTAAAACACTATTTAGACCAATTAATAAATTCTTAAAAGAATATCAAACTTTTGAGCTATAACTGTTTCTATGTTTTTTTCTGGAAATCATAGAATTTTTTTTTTTCAAGTACTGTAACGAGAACATTAATACGACACAGCGCAGCGCGTGGACACTGGACTCGAATGCTTTCCCGCTCGCACTTACGCTTCAAGTTACATAACACCACCGCCGGGCCGCCTATATAAAGCGCGACTCGTGCCTTGTTAACTCCCTTCAGCCCAACCTCGGTTCGGAAGGAACTGACACGCCTCCCCATCAAAAAGGCCCCCGGAGTGGATGCCTCTACAAATGCCCACCTCCGCCATCTTCCCCACAAGACCGTGGCAGCCGTGACACGCTTATTTAACGGCATCATCCGCTCCGGGCACTTCCCCACCAAGTGGAAGACGGGCCTGGTCATCATGATTCCGAAGCCGAGGAAAGACGTGAGAAAGGCCGAAAGTTACCGACCTATCACTCTCCTCCCGTCGATCTCAAAAGTTTTCGAGAGACTGTTCCTCTCGCAACTTCTCCCTCACCTTCCCCAGCGAACCGAGCAGTTTGGTTTCCGCTCGGAGCTAAGCACCACCCACCAGCTCGCACGGGTCATCCATGTCCTCACCGCGGCCCTGAATAAAAAAGAGGCGGCGTGTGCTGTTTTCCTGGACATGGAAAAGGCCTTTGACCGTGTCTGGCACGATGGACTAATTGCGAAGCTTCTGGACGCAGGAGTCCCGCTCCATCTGGTCAGGGTGCTGCTCTCGTTCCTGACGGACCGAAAGTTCACGGTCCGGGTAGAGAACGCCCTCTCAGAGATTCTCTCTATACTCGCAGGCGTCCCCCAGGGCAGCTGCGTCTCCCCAACCCTATATAATTTCTACGGGGCAGATATCCCGTGCCATGACAGTTCCATTCTTGCCATGTATGCAGACGATACCGCATACATCGCCACATCTCTAAACCGCAACCATGCGGCCGCTAAAATACAGAGATGTCTCGACCTTCTCCCCAGCTGGTTGCAGAAATGGCGATTGTCGGCCAACCCAGCTAAGACCCAGGCCTTAGTATTTCCCCCTATCGCTAGTGCGCCTTTCCCCCCCCCCCCCCCCGCTCACGCTCGACGGCGCCCCAATCACCTGGTCTATTACGGCCAAATACCTGGGTGTCACCATCGACAGCGGCCTGCACATGCACAAGCACGCGGCGGAGGTATTAACCTCCGCAAACGCGGCTCTACATTTCCTGCGCCCAGTCATGGCGTCACCATCACTCCCTACCTCCACTAGGCTCTCCCTTTATAAGACTTTTATCCGGTCGCGGCTGACATACGCCGCCCCGGCATGGTACCAATTATTGGCCCCCTCGCACAAACATGCACTTCAGCGAGTCCAAAATAAGTGCCTCCGCCTCGCAGCCGGGGCCCCGCGTTACGTCAGAAATGACGTCATAGCCCGCGACCTCAAGGTAGAGAGCCTAGAGAGTTTTATCGGCCGCTTGGCCTCTAACCTTTTTGCCAAGGCTGATGCCTCCAGATTGGAGTCTCTCCAAAGCCTGGCCCCTTGGCATGCTCGCCCTCCCGATAGGAGAAAATTTCCACGGGAAAACATTCCCCCGGAATCCCCGGAATCCAATGACTAGCTTTGTTAGTTCGTATAGTTTTGCTTTCGTATATAGTTTTGCTTTTTCCATCCAAAAGCGAGCGAGAAAGAGCTTGCGATTTTATATCGCAAACTCTACCTCGTCGCCCTCGAATTTGCTCCATGAGTTAGATAGTCTCGCAATTGTAAATTCCAATGTTTTAATTTCAATCGTATACAGTGAGTGTGGAGGAGCTTGCGATCCCATCGCAAACTCCTCCACGCCGCCCATAAATTCGCTAGTTCTCAAGTGGATAGCCTCGCCTCTACACTCCAAATTCAATAGCAGTCTCGTTAGGGCCGGAGCTCGGGTTAGTAACCCCAACTCCGGGTAAGTGGGCATGGGGGAGCATGCGATTACATCGTAGACTCCCTCACTCCCCCCCCAACTTATTTCGCAAATTTCTCCCAGTGTCGATAGGGAACCTTGGGTAGAACTATCGCATATTTTCCTACTTCTCAAATCTCGGCCATCGAGTGTGAGGGAGACCGCGATTTTATATCGCGAGCTCCCTCACACCCTGAATCCAATTCGCTAGATTAGCTTTGAAATCTTTCCCCGAATTCATATCTTGGTATTTCTTCCCCCCACTTTAAATTTTTCTAAATTATTAAAAAATCACAGCCACCGCAACGTCACACTCCACAATTCATCCTATCACCCAGCGCGCCTCCGACTCTACCTGCTCGAACTCTAGCCCCTCGTCGCTGGCAGCCTCCGCTAGGCCTTCCCCGGGTTACCGGGGATCTCACCTGGTGGGGTGGACCGCCGGGGGTGATACGGGCGGGTTAGGAAGGACGGCCGCGCAGGGAATAGAGGTGACTTTGTCACCCAACTTAGGGATTCGTCCCGCCCCAATACCGCCTCATCTTTATGAGGTGCGGCAGGCCCCTCGGGCAGGGGGCTTAGCCCCGATACCGAATACCCACTTCCCCTCAAAGGGTTGTTAACTCACTTAGCTAGCAGCAGCCGACCAGCTAACACTGATTCGACAAGCTCATAGAGTAGTCTTTCGGTAGCGGCTCGGTTCATAGGTTACAGAGTACGATAGCCTTTACGTAGTCTACTCTGGACACCTAAGTCATAGGCTAGGAATGAGATAGCCTTTACGTAGTCCATTCCGAACCCTATAGTAGTTAGGTCAAAAGTAAGAAACACCAGCTAATGTAAACTGTTCCTTACAATAGTAATTGTGTGAATGCTTCTTTATATTGTGACAATACATGTATAAACTGTGGCCGGCTGTTTCATTTATTATCACAACTACCCTACATCTGGCGCCCAACGTAAAATAAAGTACCACTACATCTGGCGCCCAACGAAAAATAAGGAATATACAATCTGTCAACAAAATATTATAAAAAGTGGGTAGTCTGATAAAATACGATGTCACCGCCATTGCCGCCAGCTTTATTGCAGGGGGAGGGCAAAGAAGAACACCCTGTTGAATATGCTAGTCGACTACTGACACCTGCGGAAAGAAATTATTCAGTCACTGAAAAAGAAGCACAAGTCATTGTATGGGCAACGAAACATTTCAAGGGATTAAGATATGAAGGAACGAATAACAAACTGGTTCAACATAAACATAACAAATGGCCAGAAATGTTACCTGCTATACGTTTTTCTATGAACACAGCACATAATCAAAGCACAGGATATACAGCAGCACACCTCACGTTCGGAAGAGAATTGCGAACACCATATGATATCACTCATAATTTCACTGAAATTGTCAACACTGAAAATTTTGTACCTGCAATCACGCCATATTTAAAACAACTAGCAACGGACTTAACTATTGCTAAAGAAAATGTTGAAAGTATGCAAGATAACAACAGAGAAAGAGCAAATAAGAAAAGAAAACCAGATCCTGGTTATAAAGTCGGAGACTTAGTCTTAGTGGAAACGCATCCAATCAACCGTCGTGAAAAACAATTCTCAGCAAAACTCGCTCCTCGCTATGACGGACCGTATGTTGTAATGAAAAATACGGTCATTCTATTTACGAGGTTGCCAATCCTAGTGAACCTGAGAAGCCAGTTGGGAAATACCATTCTTCTGCAATAACCAAATTTGAAAAGAGAGATGATGAAACGCCAGTTCCAGTCCTACCAATAAAACGACGTGGACGTCCAAGGAAGCAACCTTCTTCATAATCCTGGTGCTCTTACGGGACGTCTGCGAGCACCAGAGGGGGAGACTGTAACGAGAACATTAATACGACACAGCGCAGCGCGTGGACACTGGACTCGAATGCTTTCCCGCTCGCACTTACGCTTCAAGTTACATAACACCACCGCCGGGCCGCCTATATAAAGCGCGACTCGTGCCTTGTTAACTCACTTAGCTAGCAGCAGCCGACCAGCTAACACTGATTCGACTAGCTCATAGAGTAGTCTTTCGGTAGCGGCTCGGTTCATAGGTTACAGAGTACGATAGCCTTTACGTAGTCTACTCTAACGCCTCCGTGGTCTAGTGGTACAGAGCGCGGCTCTTGACTCGGAGGTCGTGGGTTCGATTCCCGCGTTGGAAACATGTTATTTCCAAGTTTGGTTAGGACAATGCAGGCTGATCACCTGATTGTCTGACAAGTAAGATGATCCATGCGTCGGATGGGCATGTAAAAAGTCGGTCCTGCGCCTGATCTCTCGCCAGTCGTGTCGGTCTGCCGTCCCACTGGGTTATGAGAGTAAAGGAATAGAGAGTGCTCTTGTGTACTGCGCACACACTTGGGCACTATAAAAATACTCCTGCGTAGCTGGCCTGGTTTCAATGAAACCGACCACCGTCACCGAAACCGGTGTGGGAGCTATTATTATGTAGTCTACTCTGGACACCTAAGTCATAGGCTAGGAATGAGATAGCCTTTACGTAGTCCATTCCGAACCCTATAGTAGTTAGGTCAAAAGTAAGAAACACCAGCTAATGTAAACTGTTCCTTACAATAGTAATTGTGAAAGCTTCTTTATATTGTGACAATACATGTATAAACTGTGGCCGGCTGTTTCATTTATTATCACAACTACCCTACAGTACTAATTTGTATTCTCCTATAGGAATTGGGCAGTCAGGTACTCTCGTCCTGCATTTATAATCACAAATCCTGTAAAATTAAGTAATAAAAATGGCATGGCCAATTTTTTTGACAAAAAATACACTGTGCGTTCGAGTTAGTTTACCTGAGTTTCTATGAGAAATAAATAATATACAACTTTGGCAGATTTTCTATTTCAAATTAGGTAGCATATATTTTATTTGGCAGAAAAATGAAAAGGCAGAAAAAAGAAAAAAGAAAGGTGACGATTGAAAAGTATCTAAGACACACATTGTCGTTTGGGGTGATTTTTCAATCGTCGGATATGTTATGACATGAGGTTCTTATAAGGGTAAATAATATACACATTATAAAGTTACTTATTTATTACTCAGGTAAAAGCTATCTGAAAAATCAGCCCTTACATTATTAGAAATGCAAATATAATGTTGAAAGTAAACAACACACTTAGTATTTTATTTATTCTTAAATTAAATACATATCATAATACTTTTACACACCTATTACATTTTTAGATTGGTTTTTTGTTATTGTTAAATACCGATAAGTATATCGATAAATTTGATTCAAGCACTAGCGTATATGTAAAAAATTTTTATGTAAAATTTTTCTTCAAAAATTGTGTAATTTAAGAACAATAGTACCTTTAGTTACGCAAAATATGAAAGTAAAAGGGAGGATTGATATTATTTTATTTGAAATACAGAACTAAAGACAGAATATAGCAAAAATAAACACATCGTAGCAATAATTAGGACATGAAGATTAATTACCTGTGAAATGTATATTTTTCAGGATTATTCATATGATTTACACTGCAATCACTCACAGAACAAGTTATCATTGCTATATATAATAGTATTTGTTAAAAATAACAAACGATTTAAACAATAAATTTCAAATACTGAAAGGGCACAAAAACGCGTGTCGACTTGTGACGACCTGTCAAATAAAAGTGGTTACAGTTCACATTAAACTGCCTCTCTCTCTTTTCATCTTGTTATAATTCCATAAAGGATTTTCTTCTCTCTCGCACTCTTTGTTCGTCTATGCATTATAGGTTTATGCATTCTACGGGAGTACGGGAAAAACCATAGACTTATAATATACTGACGTATAGACCACCTGACAACCCGAAAATGCGTGACGATTTTCGATCTGTCAATGTGTGCGTGTGCTAGTGATGTATCTTTTACTATCGATAGTATAGTACGTTCCACAGTGTATTTTTTGTCCAAAAAATTGGCCATGCCTTTTTTTTGGAAATCTTGAACAGAAATGTTATGTAAGTAATTTATTAGTATTTACATGTGTTAATTTCTTATTATGAACAATAAAAAAACACTTTTAATTTTTTTTCAATAAAATTAAAAACTGCCATAACTTTTTAAATATTTACTTAATTGTCTTCTTGATTATTCTGATCGACAATAATAAAAAAAAAAACACACAATTTAACCTGATTTACAAATTTCTTAAATAAGTGTTTAAAGATTTACTTACGATTTATGTTTTTTTTCTTTAATTTATTATGAACGTATTTCTAATTATTTGGATTTTACAGAATTGCTACTTAAATGTACAAGAATTCGTGTAAAAAAATTTAGATCCAAATAATAAAGGGCACCGAAGTTAAAGGCTTCTAAAGTTTTCTTGGTAACTATGGTTTTAGGGTTGTCAATATTTCTGTACCAACATTTTTTACTCATTTGAAATTTGGTTTTTTTGAGCATATAAAAACCTACTTCAAATATTATTAAACTATGTGAACTATGCGGTGACAACCCTATCCAAAAGTATATAAAATTGAATAACTCCGATGCCCCGCCTCATTTGGCTCCCATTTTTTTTGGGTTATAAGTATCAATAAAAAGAATATTTCAGTCTTAGTTTCAAATCCAAATATGAAAAGACATGACGTTAAAAAAATTTAAACATAAATTTATAAAGTCAGTCATAAATACGTTATCTTGAACAAATAAAGCCTGGATGTTTTTCGCTATCGTAGGGCTTTTAATACACTATTTAGACCAATTAATAAATTCTTAAAAGAATATCAAACTTTTGAGCTATAACTGTTTCTATGTTTTTTTTCTGGAAATCATAGAATTTTTTTTCAAGTACTAATTTGCATTCTTCTATAGGAATTGGGCAGTCAGGTACTCTTGTCCTGCATTTATAATCACAAATCCTATAAAATTAAGTAATAAAAATGGCATGGCCAATTTTTTGGACAAAAAATACACTGTGCGTTCGAGTTAGTTTACCTGAGTTTCTATGAGAAATAAATAATATACAACTTTGGCAGATTTTCTATTTCAAATTAGGTACCATATATTTTATTTGGCAGAAAAAAAGGTGACGATTGAAAAGTATCTAAGACACACATTGTCGTTTGGGGTGATTTTTCAATCGTCGGATATGTTATGAGTTATGACATGAGGTTCTTATAAGGGTTAATAATATACACATTATAAAGTTACTTATTTATTACTCAGGTAAAAGCTATCTGAAAAATCAGCCCTTACATTATTAGAAATGCAAATATAATGTTGAAAGTAAACAACACACTTAGTATTTTATTTATTCTTAAATTAAATACATATCATAATACTCTTACACACCTATTACATTTTTAGATTGGTTTTATGTTATTGTTAAATACCGATAAGTATATCGATAAATTTGATTCAAGCACTAGCGTATATGTAAAAAATTTTTATGAAAAATTTTTCTTCAAAAATGGTGTAATTTAAGAACAATAGTACCTTTAGTTACGCAAAATATGAAAGTAAAAGGGAGGATTGATATTATTTTATTTGAAATACAGAACTAAAGACAGAATATAGCAAAAATAAACACATCGTAGCAATTAGGACATGAAGATTAATTACCTGTGAAATGTATATTTTTCAGGATTATTCCTATGATTTACACTGCAATCACTCACAGAACAAGTTATCATTGTTATATATAATAGTATTTGCCTCTCAATCCCCAAGCGGCCGGATCCGGCCGCTGTCACGTGGTTGTTACTGTCAACGCCCATTCCGTCAAGACCCAAGCGGCCGGATGTGGCCGCGCTCTTTCATTCGATTAAATTACGTATTTCGTCGACTTAGAGTCTACTTTTGTATGAAGAAGTTTGGTTAGTTACGATCTGTGGTAAATTTGCCACATTCTGAATGCAAAATATTATACAATCTGTGGTCGACGACATATTTTTCAGTCATTTGAAAGTCGTGATTTTTTCGTGTGTGTTCTGCCATGTTGTGTAACAATTGTGTAATTTGTTTTAATTATGTGCTGAATTCATCAAATGTAAGTAGTAAAATAGTTTAATTTACTAATTATATATAGTTTTAGATAATAATTTGAAAGAAATACATCGTATTAATTTTTAGGTTACACTCGAAAAGTTGGTTTCTTTTTTGGTGATTTTTACGCGATTTGCGTAATATGTTTGTAAATTACTCACGTGAAACGTTAAAAAGATGTAATTACAGCTAGTTAGAATGTCTACACAACTATTTATCGCAATTATTTATGTATGAAATATGAGTGAAATTGAGTGAAATATGAGACGGTATAACGGTTTTCGGCGGCCGCGGGCCACTTTGAACTTTGTTTGTGTAGCACTAAGGACGAAGTTTGCTTGTGGGTAATACGAAACGTTTTTTGCTATCCAATTTTTAAGTGCTTACACAAAGCATGTGGAGATTGTTATTGTTTATTGTTTTTATGTATGTAGTTTGTGTAGCCCTGTGTTATTGAAATAAGAACAATGTATTCATTACTTGTGGCGAAAAAAAGTCACCTAAATAGATTTCAAAGTTTATAGTAGTGAGATGAAAATCACATCGGGCTAAATACTATAATTATGATGCTTATTAGATAGAAAATTTAACATAACTGTTTAATGCTTTTCACAGAAACATAAAAAATACCAATTTTTGTAAAAATATTATAATAATTGTACAAAGAGGGTAGGCCGGGCGCCATCTTTTTCTGACGCACGTCAGCCTAGATTTTTGCCTAGATTTTTTACCAAGATCAAAGAGTTAAAAATAACAAGCGATTTAAACAATAAATTTCAAATACTGAAAGGGCACAAAAACACGTGTCGACTTGTGACGACCTGTCAAATAAAAGTGGTTACAGTTCACATTAAATTGCCTCTCTCTTTTCATCTTGTTATAATTCCATAAAGGATTTTCTTCTCTCTCGCACTCTTTGTTCGTCTATGCATTATAGGTTTATGCTCGTTCCCCTGTGTCAAGCTGCAAAAACAAAAGGAGTTTTGCCGGGAATGTGAAAGAGTGATGTTGTGTTTTTGTATTATTTTCCTAAAATTATGTTAACTGGGTTTTTAATGTGTAATATTGGTAGAATATTATCCATTAGATATTCGTTTTCGTGCACAAGTATGGGAAAGTGATACATTATCTAGAAATGTGCTATTTTGTGTTCCCTCCAAAACTACATCAAAAGTTTCAGTAAAGCGTCTACCACTTTACTGAATCGACCGACTTGACTTTCTGACGGTAATGACTTTGACTAGACTTTAGACATGACAATATAGAAAAACGATACTGAAAATTGTATAAAATATTGTTTTCCCGCTATAATATTATACAACATGACTGGTGAGACAGTACCGATACTTAAGGAGAGTACTCTGTACTCGATTCTCATTATGATTATGTAATAAAATTAGGTACTTAATTTTTTTCCGAATTTCCCAAAAATAAATGAATCATGGATACCAAGTAAATTACGCGGCTAGGCAAGTAGGCATACTATGCGGCCGGTGCAGAGGCGTGCGCTACCAAAGAAACACCACACAACTACCCTTCCCGCGCACGGTGTCCATGCGTTGGGTAAATAATTATTTAACTTTAAGCTACGTTTACTCAGTGATCAATTGATCCTCAATGCAATTGATATTATTTTTTTATATATTTTTTTGGGAGTTTTGCCGGGAATGTGAAAGAGTGATGTTGTGATTTTGTATTATTTTCCTAAAATTGTGTTAAGTTGGGTTTTTAATGTGTAATATTGGTAGAATATTAACCATTAGATATTTGTTATCGTGCACAAGTGTGGGAAAGTGATGCATTATCCAGAAACGTGCTATTTTGTGTTCCCTCCAAAACTCCATCAAAAGTTTCAGTAAAGCGTCTACCACTTTACTGAATCAACAGACTTGACTTTCTGACTGTAATGACTTTTACTTAAACTTTGACTAGACTTTAGACCTGACGAAATAGAATAACGATGCTGAAAATTATATTATAAAATATTGTTTTCCCGCCATAATATTATATGCTCGACACTGGCCATGGTTAAAGCCGAAGTGCCATTATAAGAAAAAAATATATATATTTTTTTCTACTAATATAATAGCCAAATATCACGTCCTCGATTATTGAACATGTCTCACCAGTCACGCAGTATACTCGACACTGGCCATGATTAAAGCCGAAGTGCCATAATAAGAAAAAAACAAAAGAAAAAAATAAACGTCAAAACTCAAACTTCAAGTCGGAATCCAAAGTAGGTAAACGAAAACAAAATAATATCTTGGAACTTGTTTTTAACAACTTTTTTATAAATTAGGTTTTCATTACATTGTTTTTTAAATTTGCTGAAATTTATGTTGGAAAAACAAAATTATCATGAATAAATGCAGGTATGGATAATACTTAAAAATACATAGGTAACATGCTGTTTGAGTGACTTTGTAAAATTATTATTTATTATTATTACTATTGGCCCACTGTGTCCCACAGCACAGACCACTGCTGGGCAAAGGCCCTGTCCTCTTTTATTCCACTTAGGCTTGACTTTGTAATTAATAAACATTATTTTTCATTATGTAAGTACTATACTATATATACTATAATATACCTATTTCTTCTAATAATTTCAGATTTTCAATGTTATTATTAGAGCCTGGAGAGATATATTTTGAGGATTATTCTTGTTCCGTGCACGATGATTTATCCTTAAAAAAGGGAATAATAAGACAGGGTCGCCTAAAACTTTGTTCAAAGTCCCTTGTTTTTGAACCGCGAAATTTCGTGGAACCACTTCTAAAAATCCATTTTAAAGAATGCTTAGATATCTCCACGGTTCCATCTAAAACAAATAAGACATGTAATGTGATTCAAATAAAAGCTAAGCAGTATTGTGAAATGCTGGAAGAAAATATTTTAACGCCATACAAATTTCAATACAAAGCTAAGGACTTTTTCTTTATCTTCGATTTTGCCTCAGCTGAAGAATGCTTAAGTCAGATGCAACAGCTTTTGAGGGCATCAACATTGCATGCTCCTGAACACAACAGTATGGTGGCTACAATCCTTTACTCTAGGTATATGAGAATGGTTTTTGATCCTGTGATGATGGATGACTTTACAGAAAAAATTATCTATGAATTTCAAGTAGAAAAAATATCACCACTTGTAAGGCATCACGGCAAACTAGCACTCACACCTACAACTCTTTATTTTCAACCCTTTAGTAATATAGAAAATGTAAGTGAATCATGCCTTTTTTTCAATAAAATATAATTTTAACCTATATTTGAAACCTATTATCTTTCTCATTAAAAATATCACAAAATTTTGGAGTTTCTTCATCTTGCAACAGTGTTTATTTCGTAATGATAATCATTAAAATCTTGATATATTCAAGATTTTAACATAAGTATTAAGTATAGTACCTAAATACTTGAGTTTTATGTTAAGTAATGTTATTTTGCAGAGTCCAATCCTAAAGGTTAAGTTAAAGGATATAAATAGGATGTACAAGAGAAGATTTTTGCTAAGGCAAGTTGTATGTATCATTGTGTGTTTTGCTTGTGAATAATTTTATATGCTGCAATTTTTAATTAAAAATTAAACACTTCTAGGGTCTTGAAATATATTGTTTAAATCAAAGTTCAATTCGTCACATTTACTTGTCGTTCTTGAGTGAAGATGAAAGAAACACAGTATATGAAATTATAGAATCATCACCTAATAATAATTTAGAGCAAGTTCATATTGAAGAAATGACCCTCCGGTGGCAAAATGGTATTGTATCAAACTATGATTACTTGGTGTACCTTAATTGGTGAGTGGAATTTAATCATAAAATTACCTACATATACTAGGTATATTATAACTTATAATATGTTCTTATATTAAATGTTTTCTTTTAGCCTTGGAGACAGAAGTAAGAATGATCTTACTCAGTACCCAGTTTTTCCATGGATTGTGTCTGATTACACCTCAGAAACTCTGGATTTGGACAGTTCCGAAACATTTAGAGACTTATCTAGGCCCATGGGTGCTCTTAATAAAGATAGATTAGGAAAGCTATTAGAAAGGTATCAAGAAATGTCTGAACCCAGGTTTCTTTACGGGTCTCATTATTCAGCCCCTGGCTTAGTGTTGTTTTATTTAGTGAGTATATGAGTACTACCTAGCCATAATGAATTCATAATTGAGTTCATACATAATATTATTCTTGTACAAATTCATTTTGTAGATCCAACATCTTATGCCGCCTGTACACACTCGTCGAGAGCCTCTCGCTGAGACCCTGTATGCCTGTACACACTCGTTCTTACATATTTTGAACCAAAGACTCACGAGACAATAGACGTGAAAATTGCTGCCAATATTTGTCTTTATATTATTACGAACTATTATATATTTTTTTAATTTTTACTATTAAAATAATCTGTGAAGCATGGAGAAAAAGAATATGAGTACGAAGTACGAACACATACAGAAACACGCCTGTTCATAAAATACTGTCAGCGAGCAACTAATTGAACAAGTGTGTACATGCACGCTCTCATTTACCTCGCGAGAGCTAACGAGACCCTTTGAACTCGGGCCCAAAAACCGACAAGCCACTGAGAGCGACAGAGACAAGAACGAGAGCTCGAGGCGAGACGAGAGCGCCCTGTACACACTCGCGCTCGGCCTGTCTGACGAGTGTGTACAGCTGCCATTTTAGTTGAGGAGCTGACGAACAAAACTGGACAAGTCTACCAGAGTGCGAATGTATTTTTTTTTTCGAACCGTCTTCTATTGACCCGTCTGCATCAATCCCTGTTAATATCTTCAACTAAAACCGGTTATGAAGGTTTTAAATTAATGTCAATTTAAAAAAAAAAACCGAATTAGTTCAGTAGTAGTAATAGTAGTTAATACTAGTTTTTTAGCCACTGTAAATTTTTTTCTCGCGGACTAATCCGGTTCTGTTGTGTTGTGTGCCAGCTCCTCAGGTCATCTAGCTTATATTATTGATCATTAATATTATACAACTATGTTTTATATATCTATCAGCTAAATTGGTTTAATCACTTAAGTGATAACAGAGGTATACTTTCATACTTGATACTTGTCTAGCTAGACAATAAGGTATTGTGTCAAGCCAATTTCATAATATCATTAGTATGTATATTATAATAACTAATAAGTATGAATCATGTTACTATGTACATGACACACTTGCTAAAGATTTGCTAATGCTAAAATTTAATAAAAACCAACCAACCTGTCAACCTTAAGATTCCATTGACTGCTGCTTGACTGCTGCTAACACTTGATATTAATATTATTAGGATATATAGATAATACTAATATGTTTTTAATTTCTGTATTTTAAATTAATTTCCAGGTTCGCAAATACCCACATTACATGTTATGTTTGCAAAATGGAAGATTTGACCACCCAGACAGAATGTTTAATTCTGTGGGACATGTTTATCATAATTGTTTGAAGAATATGGCAGACTTTAAGGTATGCAATATTATGGCGTTTAACTCTTTAATGTTATGCATTATAATATTATACAACATTTTAAACTAAAATTGTAGCAGTTGGTGTGATGAAAATTTCAGGAATTGGTACCAGAGTTTTATGATACAAGTGAAAAAGGCGATTTTCTTGTCAATATGTATGATATCGATTTTGGAGTCCGACACGATGGAAGGAAAGTTGATAATGTGGAACTTCCACCTTGGGCGAGTTCACCAGAAGACTTTGTAACTAAGCTGAGAGAAGCTCTAGAATCGGATTATGTTTCTAGGCACATACACTTGTGGATTGATCTCATA
Organism: Plebejus argus; assembly: GCA_905404155.3. Taxonomy (NCBI): domain Eukaryota; kingdom Metazoa; phylum Arthropoda; class Insecta; order Lepidoptera; family Lycaenidae; genus Plebejus; species Plebejus argus. The sequence continues at coordinate 12,722,229 of FR989927.1, read as the reverse complement.
TTTGGCTACAAACAAAGAGGAGATGAGGCTGTGAAAGCAAATAATGGTGTGTAAATAATTTTTATTTGTGGGTCATAGCCGGCCACCATAATTGTTTTAAATCTTTTAAAATATTTAAAAAAATAAAGCTATTTCCAACATTTTTTCAGTGTTTCACCATGTGTGTTATGAAGGTTCAGTTGACTTGGAACTTATCTGTGATATGAATGATAGGCATGCTCTAGAAGTGCAAATAATGGAATTTGGTCAAATACCAAAGCAGTTATTCACCCAGCCCCATATTAAAAAAATTATACATCAAGTACCCAAAAGTATTTCGGACGTAGCAGCGCCAGTGGACAGTTACAATATGGAATTATTAGATACAGTGAGACTGCATAAGGAAGCTGTGACTTGTGCTATTTGTGATAATAACAGAGTTATATCCGTTGGAAAGGATGGGGCTTTAAAAGTGTATGATATGGAACAGAGCAAACAAATAAGGAGTGTCATATTGTGCTCCACCCCTCTCAGCTCTTGCGTCATGGTGGACGAAAACTTAGTGGCTGCTGGGTCCTGGGACAATGAAATGTGAGTGTCTATTATTAACAGAATACTGAAATATAGAAAATAACCGGCCAAGTGCGTGTCGAGCCACGCGCAATACAGGGTTCAGTAGTATTGCTAGTTTTTGATAATTTTTGAGCATAACCACGGACAGACAGAGGGAAAGACAGATAGACAGACAGACAAACAGACACACAGACAGACGGACGGACGGACAGACCGAAACTATAAGGGTTCCTTGTTCACTACGGAACCCTAAAAGCCATACCATAAAAGAAAGTCTACTAATTATGATTACATATAATATTATGGGATTAGTGATTACTAATCTCTACAATTTAACAACTATATCGCACATTGCCGCTGCACGTGACCATGGCGCTCGTGGCCAACGAGTTGCTGGCGTTTATCCAGCACGCCATCGACACCATGGACGAGGTCAGCATCATGCAGATCTGCAAGTCCTCCTTCACCAGCGAGGAGATTTGCCAAGGGAAGCAGCTGCTGTACGAGACGCTCGGCCAGAGCGCGAACGTGCCGTTGCGACGAAGAGACGGAACCGAAAGGAGCGTGCAGGACATCATCTCCTTGCTGAAACAGACGGATCCGAATGAGGTACCGGCTTTTGTAGCTAAAGAGCTGCACAAGCTGCCGCCCGTCACGCTGGACCACGTCGACGTCGTCAGCCTACTGAAGGACATCAGGTTCCTGAAGGAAGAGCTGGCCGGAGTTCGGGGTAGATTGCAGGCGTCGGAATCTATCATCAGTGACCTACGTAGTGAATTATCGCAATTGAAAAGTAATAATTCATTATGTTCATTATGTAGGTCACCTGACGCCGCATACGTCAACTGTCAGCGTGGCGCACAAGCGAGCGTGTTTAGCCCGTCAGCATTATCGGACGAGTCAACGAACACCGCCGCTGCCGCCCCCGCCCGCGCTCCCCTCCCGGTTGCGCTGACGCCGAGTCCACGGGCGACTCAGCAAAACTACGCGACTGTTGCTGGTCGCCCCGCGCCTCCCCCGCGGACGAATAAAAATAGGGAGAATGAGAGCCGTAAGGCTTCGGAGAGCCGTAAGTCTACGAAGAGCCACAAGGCCAAGTCTTCTCGACCTGGCAAGGACGAGAGCAGGGGGTGCGATGAGGAGGGCAATTCATACTGGTGGAGAGGAAGAAGAAGTCCGCCGCCCGCAACCATCGCGGCACCGCACCCTATGTATCTGAGCTGCGTCTGCGGAGCGAGGTCCCCGCGACGCCCCTGTACATATCTCGCCTGCACTGGTCCATGGAGGTCGAGGACGTCGTAAACTACATCAGTAAGAAGACATCCCTCCACTTGAGGGACTGCAGTCTCGCCACAAGGTCAACTTTAGTTCCTTTGTGGTGAGAGTACCGACGCATCTTCTGTCGACCTTTGAGGCGGAGGAATTCTGGCCGACTGATGTGGTCTACCGAAGGTTCCGAGGGAGACTCCGGAATGAAGCGCGCGTCACGTCGCCGTTAACTCGTGATAAAGTGTAGTTATTAGGTATATAATATAATTTATATGTATGTTAGTCATTAAGGTATATATTGTATGGGCCTATGTAGCCTGATATAAATAAATAAAAAAATAAATAAAAATAAAGTAAGACTACCAGCTAATAATATACATAATTACTTAAGTTACTGACATAATAAGGTATTATGTCAGTACTGCCTGCACTTAACAACAGTATTATCGCAAAAATATTGACTCTGGATCTAGTCTCGTCATACATAGTATAATACTGACATAATAAGGTATTATGTCAGTACTGCCTGCACTTAACAACAGTATTATCACAAAAATATTGACTCTGGATCTAGTCTCGTCACACATAGTATAATACTGACATAATAAGGTATTATGTCAGTACTGCCTGCACTTAACAACAGTATTATCGCAAAAATATTGACTCTGGATCTAGTCTCGTCATACATAGTATAATACTGACATAATAAGGTATTATGTCAGTACTGCCTGCACTTAACAACAGTATTATCGCAAAAATATTGACTCTGGATCTAGTCTCGTCACACATAGTATAATACTGACATAATAAGGTATTATGTCAGTACTGCCTGCACTTAACAACAGTATTATCGCAAAAATATTGACTCTGGATCTAGTCTCGTCACACATAGTATAATACTGACATAATAAGGTATTATGTCAGTACTGCCTGCACTTAACAACAGTATTATCGCAAAAATATTGACTCTGGATCTAGTCTCGTCATACATAGTATTTATAAAGTTACAAAATATTATTGGTTTCAGATATTTATACGATGTTGAGTATGGACGTGTGGTGGACAGTTTTCGAGCACACGACGATTCTGTCAGCTGCTTGATGTGGTTGCCGAAAGGTAAGTATATTATTAGTGTGGAAAGGCAGCATAAAATGCATGTTATAGACAGTTTTGCAATGAAATGGCAATCATAGTTAACCCATCTTGAACAGTGGCGGGGCAAGACCTTAATATATTATGTATGAACGACGCAAGATGACGTTCTATCCCAACTTTCTTAAAAATTTTCGCAATGTTAAGTTAAAAACTTTGTAAAAATTGCTAGCCGGTTTATTATTATTTATATCTAAATGAGTAATTAACTCTGTATAATATTTTGCATATACGGGCCTTCGAGGCCCCTTGGACCGCGAGGCCTACATCGCCCATGCCTTACGCCGCCACTGATCGTGAACTGAAGTAGAGGAGCATTCTAATAAAAAAAATTTGTTAGGCTTTTGATCATGACAATAGCGAAGTATTTTATTTGTTTTCAGAACGTTTGTTAGTGTCTGGCGGTTGGGACGCCGTTGTCCGCGTATGGGGAAACCTGGGCAATACTGGACAAGCACTTCGTGGCTTGAAGGCCGAGCTTGACCACGATGGTAATATCACCACTATAGCACATAGGTAATTATCATTTCGTTTTTGATTTCCTACTACTACTATTACATAATTATCAATGCAGTTTAAACCAGTTAAGGACATCTTATATTAGTTGAGGACTAGTTCTACAAGCATCTTAAAAAGGCCTTGAAATGTTGTTTACTAATCTAAAATCAGTAATATGTGAAATAGATAGCATTTAATAAAATGTAGTATAATGTAGTAATTTCATAAATACCAATGTAACTACAACTGCAGGTACAGAGGCGACAAGCTGGACGTGATATCGGGCACGGTGGACGGCGAGGTGGTGGTGTGGGAGGTGAGCACCGGCGCGGCGCTGGTGCGGGCGCGCACGCTAGCCGCGCCGCTCGCTGCGTGCACGCTCACGCACGAGCGCGCCGTGTGCGCCGCCCGCGATGGACTCTTCAACGTCACGGATCTCAATGTCATGAATGTGGTGAGATTCAGTTCTTTCCTCTCTAACTGCCGAACTCAGATATACGTATGTTAATTACTTAACTGTAAAAAAAAATTAAATTAACCGATTCAATGCGGCGCACATTTTTGAAGACATTCAGTCGTGGCGGCATACAATTTTCTCGTGACACGTGAGCCGTGTCATACGCCATAGAAGTAGATGACACGGGCCACGGCTACCGTGTCACCCGCCACGTTCAAAAAGGTTTATTGTTTTTCTTGGTTTTTACGCGTATATTAAGGGGAGGTAGTACAAGAAACGGACGATTTTCAAGATTTAAACGGGACAGCAGACATAAAAATATAGTAATTTAAATTCTGAAAAAAATATATGTGTTAGTTAAGGATCTATCACATTGGAATTCATATTCCATTACACAATATCATGAACTTCACTCAATAGAAAAAATCCCAAAATTATCTCTTCTTTTAACGAAGTTGCCATACTATGTCCAAATTATTTGGAATTTTCAGATAATTTTTGTACTGAATTAAAGACAAAGCGTATATCTAGGGCGTTTCCTATATTTGACTCAATTTAATTGATGTATAAAATAACGACGATCAAAATACTTTAAAATTGCAGGCGCAAAGTCTCGGCTGGTGCTTTCACTCACACACTTTAGATCTTCAGCGCCTATAAGGGGCGTTATCGCCCACTTTGGAAAATACTGCTCTACGTGCTTGGGGGTACGCACGGCATTTGCCTAGTATTCCAAGTAAGCAATGAGTTGTGCCCTGGGATTTGGAGGACAGTACCCGTCACCTGACATTATTCAGCGATGGCGGAAAAGCGTCAAAGAACGAGCGCTTGAGCTTTGGGTTTAGAGACTAGAGCAGCCGCAAGTCAGTTCAACCTGCTGACATCCATTCGACCTGTTCTAAAAGAATGGGTCCACTAAAAGACCGGTGCACTGTCTTTTCGTCTCACGCACCTACCAAACAGGCCTTGGGTGCTTCGGTTGGCACCTATGTGATATAGTAGGACGAGAGGAAACAACGGCTTGTCACCACTGCAGTAAAGTATGTGACACGTCACACGGCTTAGCACGCGATTATAACATGTTCCGCATGGGAGACACATAACGATCGGAATTGACGTACTGTCTCGGACGTGATATTACACTCTCAGCGATATTTTGCGCCTTGCTGGAGAGTCGACATAAGTGGCAAGCGGTGGAGACTTTTACACAACAGGTGGTCTCTGCAAAAGAGGATGCTGAGCGTCTAAAAGAGTGGGAGGCGTTCAACCCCCGAAATAGCCCGAGGCGAAGACGTAGGATCAGAAATCATCACAACGTCCCGCCATAGCTGGAGCACTCGGGGCGGCTGCTTGGGGATGCTATCGCCCATTGCACGTGTCTCCGAGTTGGTTGCGATGCGCATCGTACTCCTGAGTATCGCGAACTCAGAAAGGATAGCACAAGCAAGGCCCAAAGGAACATCTGTTGGGCCTGGAAGGTAAATAAACCTTGCCCCAAGACGAGCCTGCTATAGCCCAAACAGCAGGCGACCGCCGATGGAGTCGCGGATGTAATGTTATGGCTCCTGTGGCTCCGTCGATGGTGGTTGTGGAGGAGTTCCGCCAAGTTTTTAGTGGGTAGAGGCTGCGTTAATACCATCCTAAGACTCAGCTAGTCCACATATATGCGGTAGGATACCCCATCCCCCCAGAACGGTATTTTTTTGCGTAAAAAAAAGTTGCAAAGAGTTTGATGTTCAGTTTGATATAGATTTGCTGATCCGGGTTTTTAATTACAAAAACAATCATTTTTTAGCTATTGCATAGCTTTAATCGCGGGCTTTGAGCGTGGCGTTCACAAAAAATTGGCGATACTCCTTCACAACCATCATTGACGGAGCCATGGGAGCCACTTCGGCCAGTGAGGCAGCCTCCAAATCCCAGGCCACAACTCATTGCTTGGAATACTAGGCACTACATATAAGATAGTTCTCCATCTACACTCCATAATTGTTGTTTAAAATAATTGCGAGAACTTGAAAGTCTAAAATAGACTAATATTATGGACTCCCAATATTACTTCTTTATACTCTTGAAAGTTTACTACTAAAAAGCCCGGCCGCACATTATCCTAATTTCTGATCAGAAAAATTTGGACGCTCATACATTTTGACACGTCAGAATTCTGATAGTAAGCGGGGTCCACAACAAAATGTGTGAACAGAGTGCGTTCTGGCGGGCGTCCGAATTTTTCTGATCAGAAATATCGGATAATGTACGGCCGGGCTAAAAAAGGGGACGGCCCCTACTTTTTTTCAATTCACAGAATATTCAGAGGCGAAGCCTATAGGCTTGTTCTACGTGGAAAATTAAGATGATTTTGTTCAGAGTAGAACCTTCTAAAGTGTAATTTGAGGGAGATACAATCGTTTTTTAAATGACACGGCTCACGTGTCATACGCCACACGTTAAAAACATATATGACACGGCTCCCGTGTCACGTGTGACGTGTCATCCGCACTGAATCGGGTAAAGCCCCATATATTAGCTGTCAAAGTCTTCTAAGTTTTCATCACAGTCATCAATTGAAGTTCATTTATCTTAATTGTCTCTAGGTGCGGCCGTAAAGTCAATTATTTTAAGGTTCTGTTCCAGATTATAATAATGATCTATGGAATGCTAAAAATAAAATACATATTTATTGTTATTTTGTCAAAATCATGCATAACTTTATCATAAAACCTTAGCGACTGAGCGTCACAAAAGAAATGTATAAATAATTCCGCATAGCTTAGTTCAAAAGTGGCAATGCACTTCTGACTTCTTAATCCGAGTGTCGATCCGAGAGTAAATATAATTCCTACCCGATTTTATCAGTAATTAAAATTTGCCACAACTTCCAGATATTTGAGAAGCGTGTGTCGTCGACGCTGACGGCGGTGTGTGGCGACGGCGGCCACGTGGTGTGGCTGGGCGCGGCCGCCGGCGCGCTGCTGCAGTGGAACATGGAGACCGTCACACAAACAGATGAACGCACTATACACGAAGGTGAATGTGTTTTCTAGCTAGTACCTACTACTAGTACTAGTATATTATACAGTTCAGCTATCGTTCAGGTCAGGTAGGGTTGCCAGGCGTCACTTTTTGGTTGCGTGATTGGCCAATAGGTAATATTGTCCGGCTTGTAATATGAGCTTCTTACATTTCTCAAATAAGCAAAAGTCGAAATAATTAGAATACTTCCCCAACTCAAAACCGTGGTTTGTAACCCCATGTTAAGAGGAAAAATGTTTTATCATGATTGTCGGCAAATCCATGTCCTATGGTAAAACCTTAAATTGTGTTGTATGTAATAAACAGATCTACAACTCTTGTATTTGTATGTTACCTATCAATTTTTTCTGCCTGTCCGGCTATAATGTTTAGTTCTAGGCGTGCCCGGCAATCAATTTGAGTTTATTTGATGTATAGCATAGTTAGAAATATGGCTACATCTATTTTGCTGTTCCTTAACCTGGTAAACTTTGTTGTTTCAGATGAAATCGAGAGCATATACTTTGACAGATCGTCCAATAGGCTAATAACAGCAAGTAAAGACAGGTCTATCAAAATCTGGAGACTGTCCAGTGACTGCTGACAAATAACAGTAATTATTTTTTTGGTATTTCAGTATTATATATTTTGATTATTTGTGTATATTGTATTATAGTAGATGTGTAAATAAACAGGTACTCTAAATAAATTTTATAAAATACGAAGTATTTTTCTTCCTATCTTGATATTAAAAACGATTCTGCAGTAGCTTGTTATACCTTTTCTTAACTTACATTTAACTGCAATTTTTTGATAAAGAATTGTATTTTTTTGTATTTATAATTACTTTATACTTTCTCGCGTACACGGCTGAACCAATTTAGATGGGTATATAACTATATAGATAGTAGATCTTCGAGAGACAGGTAAGGACATAGGTTTGTTTTTGTTTCGTAAAAATGTACGGTTCCTCCGCGATAACCCAATTTCAGCGTAACGTTATAGTTGCCGGCGTTAACTAGCACTCGTATAAAATCGCTAAAAGTTTGTTCACAAAACACGTTACACGTGAAACGTTTCCGCGGATTTTTTAACAACTCTTCGTTGCGGATATCGTCAGATTAGACTCGAACACAGTGCAGCAGACGTTACAGTGGCCCGTCAGATAATTTAAATATGCTTATGTCGTTCCTCAATAATATTGTCTCATAAATTATATTCAAAATATTATTTAATTAATTCTCTTTTTAAAATATACGACTGTATATTATACAACGTGAAATTCTAGTGGTTGTTTTCCCGCAGCAGAACGATTTACCTATAGTAGTACTATCGAACCATGCTTGTTATTTTTTGAAAATAAAAAATATTTTGTATGACGTACTACATATATGGAAACTTTATGCCGATAGGCGCGAGTTACTATGGACCCGACCGATTTTTTTTTGATTTGAACAAAAAAAACTTTACAGATCTATTGTACTACTAAGATAGAATCATTTTACTGCGGGAAAACAACCATTAAAATTTCACACTGTATAAAAATAATAAATCACTTAATCAAACCAGGTACATAGTCTATAATATATTATATTCTACAAGACATAGTTGAATACATGACTTGATGACTTCCATCAATAAACCTCCTGAAATCAGCGGTAAGCACATGCGCCCTGCCACTGGTCATTGTTGCACTTAGGTTAGATTACACAGACTTTCTTAACCCACGTCTGGCTAAATTTCGTTATCCATGTTGTAAAATATATACAGTGTGTAACAAAAATATGTGATAATACTTTAGGGTTATCACAGGGTTTAGTGTTTAGTGTTTTTAGTGTTTAGGGTTTAGTGTTCCTTGTAGAGAGTTCACTGTGATTTAGCAGCACTGAAAGACGATTTTTTTTCACTTTTGTATGGGCAAGGGCCCGTGCGTTACGAGTTTCCCCATACAAAAGTGAATAAAAATTTTGGTCTTTCAGCGCTGCAACTTTCACATTGAACTCTCTACAAGTAACACGTATACCTACGTACTAAGTATTATCACAAATTTTTGTTACACACTGTATTATAAATGCGAAAGTACGTATGTCTGCTACCTCTTGACTTGATATTTGGTATTAATTTTATTAATTTAAATAAATTTTATTCGGTACAAAATGCAAGGAAATTGCGGGCAACATCTAGTAGAGTATATTCTTATTACAAAAATCGTATTATTAATGAATATCTCAACTATGATATTATTTTTATGTTGCAAAAGGGTACCCGGTCGTTATTTTTGTAAAAGCGAAATTAGCTTACGCTGCGGCTTGGGGTAGAAAAGGCTAAATGCGTGTCGGATATTTATGAACACCGGACGTCTAATAAAAGTATCGACACTAGTGTCGAATGCATATTCTATAGGCTCGTGCATATTCTATAAATATGCCAGTACCTACAGGCAATAACGGTGAAAGCTGCGTGGTGCTGAGTGCAACATAATATGCATGCAAGGATACAAAATATGTAACATTTAATTTAATCAAAATCAAAACAAAGAATAAGGAGCAGTTTAGATATTTGTATCGAGCCTTAGAACTGAGTACTGACTGTCTAATTACTAGTAAGTAATATAAAAGTACCATCAGAGAGCCCCAGCGGCCTTAGCATGGTCACAGTAAAGAATAGAAACACTGTAGACCAGCTATTTTCAAAGTGTGCTCCGCGTAGCCCTGCGACCTTAGCATGACCACAGTATGCGAAAGAATAGAAAGTAGCAACACTGTAGAGGTAAACTAAAGGTACCGTATCGACCTTTACCGCGTGTTGCGACCCACAAAAATTCAAATAAAATGCCACTTTATGACATAGACTATATTTGAATATACGTATTACACATTTAACACACGTAGTCTATGCCATAAAGTGGCATTTTATTTTAATTTATGTCAGTCGCGACTCGCTGTTAGCCGCGGGCCGCGGTAAAGATCGGAACGGTACCTTTAGTTTATTTCTACAGTGTTTCTATTCTTTCGCATTTCTACTGTGGCCATGCTAAGGCCGCAGGGTTACGCGGAGCATACTTTGAAAATGGCTGGTCTGGGGCCTGGGCAATGTCAGTTGTGAACTAATAATTAATGTCAGCCATTTTTTTACATAATGCAACCAAAATATTATGTAGGTCCGTCATGTAAGTATGTAATTCTAATTTGTGTAATAACGGCATCCTAAATACTGATTATAATAATTTCTTACCTAAAATATTCAGAAAATATCTTTCGCTGTGCTTTTATTCAAGAATAATTTTGTTAATGATGTTATTATTATCTAGCCTTTGTTACTCTACATCAGCGGTCGGCAACCTTTTGGTAGGCAAGGGCCACAAGGTGGCAAAACAAACTAAAAGCGGGCCGCAGACCTCATACTCTTATTAACCCTAGAAGCTCAATATACCTACACAATATATTGAAAGGAAATAAGTTTTTATTAAAATGGCACAAACAGCTACGTACTTAAGTGGCGATAACTACTGGCAGTATTAGAATTTAGAAAACATTGTTTTTGATACACATAACTTATTCACCAAACATTCACGGGCCGCAAGTAAGACGTTCGCGGGCCGCGTGTTGCCGACCGCTGCTGTACATCAATAATTATTATTAGTGAGAGATGAAGTAGAGCAAGACTCAAGAGTCATGGCCTATGCGGACTTGGTGGTGTTATCAAATACCTAATAACAAAATAAAAAAATATCGGTAGATTATTATTATAAAAGGAACCCGGTATGGATTAAATAAATCTACTTAGTTGACGCCCGCTACTCCGTTGCGCCGAAATTAGTTTATCGCGCTGAAAACCGAACATTTTTTCGGAATAAAAAGTATCCCATGTCATTGTCCTTTCCCGGGACTCAAATCCGGGAAATCGGTTCAGTGCAGCGGTTTGGTGGTGAAGAGGTAACAGACAGACGGACAAACTTTCGCATTTATAATATTAAGGGTCTGTTTCACCATTCCTGATAAGTGCCGGATAGGCTATCCACCACTTTACTTGACAGATAAAGTATGGAGGATCTGTCAAATATGAGTTGTAGATAGCATATCCGGCACTTTATCAGGAAGTGGTGAAACAAGACCTAAATATGGATATAAATACTTGTAATAATTTATTGATACTTTTATTATTTTAATTATTTTAATGAAACATTAGTTTTCCTCGTAGTTATCAACTAAATAGGTCATTTAGTTGATAACTTAGGTATTACACTTTGCTATAAGTAAATAAATCTTACTTTATAGAAAAGTGTAATACCTAAGTGTATTCGTTGAGATGAATCATGAAGGCAATAAAATGTTTAGTACCTAGATAGTGAAACAGTTACAGCTACTCTAAATATAAATAAGCCTGTAAAATTCAATAAAACTTGATTTATTATCTATATTTTAACATAATTTATTTACTATTATGATACATAATAAAGTTTTTATTCAATTAAATTAATATGTCCAAATGATTAATAACAAGATAATTATTTAAAGATAAGAATACAACAAGTGATTCATCTACACAGTAACAGATTCTACCATAGTTTTTTTAATAAGTTCCCCTAAATTTTCGGTTTCATTAGCGTTAGCTTCGGTGGTCGGTTGGGCTGGGTCGGCCTGCTGCTGCGGCGCATCCTGGGCCGATTGGTCGAAGTTATCTAGATTCATTAGCTTATTCTGGCAAAACCAATTCTCATCATTCTCTAGCGGTTGTAATTTGTTGTTCTGTTGATATGGCAACGTCATGAGAGTCGTGTAATGAGAATCGCTTTTAGTTTCGCTGCTGCCGAAACTATCCGAACTATTTCTATATACGTCGTAGTGGTTCTGGTGCATCGGATATTGTGCGGTGTGCTCGGAAACGATCGAGTTTTGTTTTTGCAGATAGTCGGGCATGTACATGTGGCCGTAGTGATTGAACATCGAGATGTGCGAGCTGTGCGCGAACTCCTCGAAGCTGCTCGCCGAAAATGAATGTATTCCCTTGTACTGGTGGTTCTCCGTCGAATGTTGTTCGTACATGTAGTTGAGATCGCAGTGGTACCTTTGCGTGTTGCTCGGTACCGGGATATACTCGGCCACCGCGGCCGATGGGTAGGGCGGGCCCTTTCCCTGTAGAATGTTGGAGGTGTAGGTGTCGTGACACCGAGGATCAGATTTACCTTCGTAGCTAATTACGTTGTGCTCTCTTTTCGGAAAACTAAAGGAAGATTCGTTTTGAACACTAGCAACGGAAGCGTTTGCGGTGTGTTGATTGCAATGCATGTTGTTGAATGTTTCTGTGCTGGTTTCACAAATTTTATTCGACAAAGTATTGATTACTCTTCCAGTACTGTTATCTTGAGCATGACACGTTTTATCGTAAGCTATGTTTGTATGGGGTATGCCTGCACCTGAGCTAGTGCTATGTGCTTCGGCCCATTGTCTCTTGGCTTCCTGCTGCTCCTCGTTTTTCTTTTCTAAACTTATTCTCATTAATGTATTGATGAAGTGCGTCCTAACTCTCAGTGGATTGAATTCTATTCTGCCGGTAGTATTACCACAACCATCTCTAGTACAACCACACGGAAAATTCAGTCTATCGACCTGGCATTTAATGCCCGCTAAACTACATGAACAATTTACCGGATTACAAACTCCTTTACACGCACAACCACAAAATTCGCGAGATGTCCTTATATCTCTACATTCGTCTTTCTCGTAACCCTCAATTTTTCTCACGCCTGCAGCTCTTAGCAGAGCCCTCCTTTGTCTAGTTGGAACAGGCTGAAGAAAATAATAGCTATCTAAATCGAGCTCTGATTCTGAAATATCACTGGTCTCTTCTTCCGTGTCACTATCTTCACTAGAGGACATTGACTCCCCTTGACCGGAATGTCTTTCGCTTTTTAGCTGTTGTAATATTTGTCTATGTAACCTTCTCTGCTCCAGAGCATGCTCAGTTAAGGTGAATTTTTGTGTGTGACTGTGTTCCCATTCCATTCCCAGCGTGGATCCGCCTTGTGATGGCACGCAAGTAAAACCTTGTGATCTCGGAAAATAGTAAACAGTAACATTATCGAAGGTTATGTTTCCTTTTCTTCTCTTCGGTTGTATATTTTCACTAATTTCGTTATCACACTTTCTTTTAAGGTTACTTTTTCGTGGTTTTTCAATTTTGATGCTGTGTGTATCGTCCTTGATATCTTCAACTTTATTGCTACCTTCAGCTGGCATGTCTTTGGAGTTTACTTCTGGTTTTTCGCCTTGGGCAGGCATATTTTCTAATTGAGGTAGCTTAATAAACTCGTTCGTTTCAGATCCTAAACCAGAGTCACTACCATCTGATCTGTCAGCCCCGTCCTCTTCCCTTTCGTGTAACGCTACATCTGGAGGTAAACTTCCAAGTGCTGAATCTTCACTGTCCGCCGAGGCGGTGTCCGTCTTAATGTCTTCTATATCACTCAGAGTGTCGTTATCGTCTATTTTAACCGCGTAATCTACTTTACTGTCACTACTCTCATAAAACTGAGAGACATTACTATTTACATCGTTTTGATCATCATTGAGGTTATCACTAGAATCGTCACTATTAGCGTCACTGTCACTTTTATCGTTTTTTATCACAGATGAGCAACCTTCTTCTTTATTGTTCTCCATAATCATCGACCCCGTATCGTCGGTGCCCGCCAGCTTCGTTTTATCTTCCCGGTCTTCCATCATCTGTAAAAGATTGAAATTTATTACTATTTAGTTCATTAGAACGGTCGAGTCAAGGTCGAAATGTACGAAATTTGTTAATTCTACTACATAATACCTACATAATATGTTATATGAACATGAATGGTTTGTGTTTAACCGTATCATTTATTCGAATCTTTAGGTGCAACGGCTGGACAAGTGCAAAGGCCCAAAGGAATGAGCGAGCAGCACTATAAATCAAACAAAATGATAATACAAAACCGGTACCTGTTTTAAAAGGTTTATTCTTAACGGCCTCTCGGGTTTGTATGTAGTTCTCTACTTCTCCTGACTCATGGTGTATACTCGGTACGTCTTAAATACGTACAATTGAAACAATTCTATACAAGATATGAACGCAACGTTCACATTCATATTTTTCATATCCAAGAGACAGCAGCGAGCACGATAACTTGAATCCAATATCCAAAGTAATAAGGATTTTTATCACTCGCAACCTGATGACGCGCCGTTGTGTTCCTCATTTATTTATTTAATGCACTGATGTTCTATATCCACATTTTAATTACTCAGAAATACTTCTTCTCTAGACTGGACCGTGTCACTTCTTCAAAATTTTCCACGCATTGGCAATCAACAGTAAATAAACGTTAACATAGTACAATTCACTCGCACAGCACTGTACTCTACGTTCCCACCTCGCGTAATCATGTTGGTCGACACTCGACTCTCGAGCGACGCAGGCAAATAGAACGATACCGAGTGAGAGAGATACGAGGAGCGCCGCTAGACGCGTACAAATACGACTCTTTAAAATGGTAGCGTAAACTTTGGGTTGTTCGACGTGACGTTACTCCGCCCTGCCTCCTCCCCCCGGCCTTGCGTCTCTCCGCACCGTCTCCACTCTCCACAGACGAGTTCGCGCAGGCGCTGTTCGTTTCTCACAATGCGATAATACCAGCTCTACTATTCAATGCCCCTTCAAGTTATATTTTACTTGTTTGTTTATATATTTTGTACCTAATCTCTATTAGAGATAGCCCTTTGTAGTACTAAATTTTTTACAAGTTTGATTCCTTAGTTATCTATAAGCATAGTCTAATATTATATCTATTGTATACCTATTACTAAAGTAAGCATGTAAAGTCTGTAAACCAATAACTGCCTTTTCTATCTCTACGCTACAATAAATCGTAAAATATCATTGAGATGTAAAATATACAAATATTATCTGCTTATTGCATGGTTAAACGCTGTCTAGACATTTTTTGTTCACCTTTGTTGGTTTTGTATTTACCGTATTTAGGGGAGATTTGTTTTACCTGCTCCCGACCGTGGGTACAAGCTTTTGCTCTTGGTCTAACTCGGTAGGGCTCGTTCAAACCTTTTCGTCTACGTCACATAATTCTTATCTATGTAACACACATATTTAGGTATATTATCTATAATCTATATAATATCGTAACAGAGTATGCTTTCTAATAATAGCCCAGATTGGGTGAGTCAGCTCTTGCATTTTTAACTGACTCCAAAAATGGAGGGGATTCATCATCATTCATCACCCTCGTGTATTTTTATTGTTGTATGAGCTGGTTTTCCAGTGGCTCGAAATATTTTATTAAGTACATTAGTTATTAAGTAGGTACCTATTTTAGATTTTGGATTTTAATGTTTTAATTTTATTAACTTTAAATTGCTATAACAAATGTTTTAATGTAAAATACTACAGAATCTTTCATTTTTGTGTATATTTAAATGATTCTTTTTGTAATAAAATATTTTTAAACCAACAAAATATAGTTACTTGCATTCTAATTATGTAAAATGAGCTACAAAAATGTACTACTTAGCAAGTACTGGTATAATATTATGACTTAGCAGTTTTCTCTCAATAAAAATTATATACGTACGGTATTATTATCAGAGGAAACCTTAGAAATTAGAATAAATACATATTTGATGTTTCTATACCGGCACTAAATTATTAATATACCTAAATCACAAATAAATTTGCATAAATTGAGTGCCAGATACTAATATTTGCTTAAAGAGCGAGTGAAAGTAGGATGTTACTCAATACAAAAATATTAATTTACAAAATAACCATCGAATACCAATATAGGACAAGGAAGGGGGTACCGTACCTATATAAATGAGAGTAAATTAAAATCTTGTTTCTCTTTACTTAGCGCAAATAAACTGCTCTACATTTCCCTACTGTTAGGAGGCCGCTGAATCATGACATTTTAGGTTGGTACACCAAAAAACTGATATAATCTTACTAAGTCCCCTAATTGTTCGCGATGTGCACGGGTGGAGGATGCTTACCACTTGCTGATGGAATGTGACCGTAACGCAGCTGAGCGAGAATCTTTCTTTTCTGATTATAATTTCAATTATTTAGATGTAGGTTTATGTAACACTATTTTGTCCTGTCCTAATTCGGAATCTGCCAAACATTGGTATAAAATTGTTAACTTAGGCTTAAGTCGCAGAATCACAGATAGTATGTAAGTTCATCTAATTGTAACACTATAAGGGTGTCATTTTCTTTTAGAAAAAACCCTTTAAAAATAAAGAATTAAAAAAAAAAATCTTACTAATCTGTATTCATCAAAATCATTTCAATGCAAAAGAAAGCTAAAATATTCAGTGACAATTCTTGTGTCCTTTGAACAGTCTACAAAACTGACTATCGTGGATCTTTCTGCTGACTGTATTTTTCTTTTATAGAACTACTCGGCGTCAGTACCTATATAGTTTCTTTGCTCATAATAATTTTATCATCATAATAATTAATAAGAACGTCTTAAACTATATCAAGATGGCAAATTCTTCGCTTAAATCACCGAATTAAAAAGCAGATATTCTGTGAACAACACGCATTCAGAGCATTATAAAAATAGCAGTATGTTACTCAAGGTAATCGACGTATTAATCTATTTTCAGTCAGAATACGTACGCCGTATGTGCTGTAGAACACACTCTTTTACACAAAGAATGTCCACTATGGATTTAGAAGATAAAAGTTGGGCGAGAAAAGGGATTCGATAAAGAGATGTCTCACAGTCACTTGCGTCAAACTTACTCTGTCAAGACATTTTCGAACGTATCAGATAAGGATGAAATATTATACAGCTATACCGTCTGAATACGGTGTGGCTCTTTTTAGTAGTAAAGGGGTGCTAAGATTTTTATTTTTCAATATCACAATGCCAATTCCCCAGAATGCAAATTTTGTAGAGCCTCCGCATAACTACACAAAATATTTTTGAAAATCGCTTCACAAACGACGGAGTAATCGTACTGAACAAAGTACAAACTAAAAATATATACAGACGAACATGAAACCTCCTCCTTTTTAGAAGTCGGTTGAAAAAGATTAACTTATCGCAGAAACGGTAGAATTTTTTTTTATAACGATAGGGTTCCATAAAGTGCGATAAACTAAAATGTTTATTACAATGTAAAGCCTAATTTTTAGCGGGTGCGTACGTGAAATTCTTGTTACATTATTGTGTAACGACTAACGAGCGTACGGCGTACGGTGCTAGTGCCTTGAACTTTTGAAACCTTCCGTCAGTGTCGAATCTGGGTTAGAGCGGGCGACCGCGGGCTGACGGTGGGGACTGGGGACCGGCCCGACCCAAGGGTCCCTGGGGGCACGAGCACTTTTAGCAAACATCATATTACATCAATAATTATTAGGATTTAGGCTACATATATAATTTTTTCCAACTTTCGCCTAATGTGTATCATTTCTTTAAGTACGTCCACACATTGTAATATTATAATATGCTTAATAAATAATAATCATTAATCACAAACTAGGCAAGTAACCTTCGAATTATCAAGCAGTGATCGAGTTGAACCGTTGAACGTCACCTTGGCTTGCAGCTTCCAAAAAAGTTAGATCAAAATCGTTTACGAGGCATATTTCTCTATGGGTCAAACTTAACATCCAATGTTCTAGTACGTAATCCAGTGAATCTAGAAACACCTTATGGCACTCATCCTAAAGCTTGTAGATCAGGGGTTCTCAAACTTATTTTGTCTACTGCCCACTTTGAGAACAAATTAATAATTATGTTTTAGCGCCCCCGTTGTTTTAATTTAAAATGCATCCAGACGAAATAAATCACCCCCAAAGCCTCTACACAACACTCACATTTTTTTCTGGGTCACTTGTTTTGTCATTGTACTTCATCAGTTGATACAAAATCTTATCCCTTCTTTTGTGCCCTAAGAGGGGTGGGGGGAAAAATTATACACCATGTTAAGTTGGAAGAAGACAAATATATCTGTGAATACCGCATTCAAATCGGATCAGCAGTTTTCGTGTGATGCGGGAACAAACAGACAGACAGACAAAAATCTAACAACATTTTTGGCTTCTATAGGTACCGATGTAGTGACACCCCGGCCTGCTTATTATTTTTTGAATATTAAGTATCTTTAATGTACAGAATTTTCATTTCTACAGTTTTAAATGTAAACTGTATAGAAATTATTTATATTTTCTAACTTCTACAATTCTACATGTTGCCTAAGCCTACAGTTTGGCTATATTTTGAATATTCGATCAATTCCATATTATGTCAATTTTCACTAGTCATTGGTATTTTTGTTAAACTTAATAAGTTGTATAATTCGTTATTCGACCGAAGGTGGCTATCCGATAATTATTTGCCGTTAAGCGACCGCGACCGACAAAAATTAAAATAAAATGTCATTTTATGACCTTGGCTATAGGTTTTATTTTGCTCTACGCCATTACAAAGCAGCAGAGGCATGGGTCGCTTCGCCAATGTCGGTTGTAAATGAAACCTATTACCTATATAGTATACACTGATCTCTATTATACAAGTACGCTGGATAGCTGATACACACCTGCTTTTTGTGCCTATTTGAAGCGGAATCAGCGCCCCCATTATTCGGGTAGAGAACTAAATTTGACGTAACCACAACCAATAACAACAGTTGTCATCACTAGTATTAGTTCCAAGTACTCTCACTACTGCTATCAGCGCCAATATGGCGGCTTTCAAACGTCATTTTTACGTCAGATTTAGTTCTCTACCCGAATAATGGGGGCGCTGATTCCTCTTCAAATAGGCACAAGAAATAGCTGTCATTTCAAAGGGAATCAGCTATCTAGCGTACTTGTATAATAGAGATCAGTGACTATATAGCATAGGTCGGTCGGTCGCGGTCGTTTTCCGCCTTAATCGGAACAATACTGAACATTGAACAATCTTGTTGTTAGCCAGGCAACAAAAGCAAAACAATCCCCTTTTTATTATGCACCTGCGCACGCGCAGGCTGTCATTATTGACCAACTATAAATATCGGTTTTTAACCGACTTCAAAAAAAGGAGGTTATTTCTGAAAACATTAGAGAACTTATTGTCACATTTTAGCTGATGTTTTTTGGGTGCTACCAAATTCCTCAGCTGAATGTAATGCAGTATCCCGCTCAGGCGCTCACTACTAAAAAGATCCAAAGTTATCAATGATCCAAAATGTGCAAACGATAATATAGTTAAACATATAGGATTTTGCTCTTGTTTAATGCGCTAGAAAGTAGCTTTAGAGACAAGAACAAAACAATGAATAGCTTAACTTCTGTAAGGAGTAGAAGTAGGTACTAGTTTTAGCTCACCCGAAGCGCTCCCTCGCACTACGGCACTACGCTTCAGCCAGTTCAGTAAACTTCCTGTCCAATAATGTTGAAAATAATAAATCAGGTCACCTTAAAAAAACTGATATTTAGCCTATTGTCGTGTTTGCGTCATTTCCAAATTAGTGTTATGTGGAGTATGGAGATTTTTTCGTGTGATATCGTCGGTCATTAGCATTACACGTAAGCTGCCGTACAATAGGTACATAGCTCTTCAAATAAATTGGCACTCGTCGCTAGACATAATATAGGGCGAGGTGGTGACTATACGTACCGAGCGGCATGTATACGATAATCAATAGATATTTTCAGGAGGCTTTCGCGGAGGGCGAACGCGACGCTCGCATAGGGCCTTCTCGCTCCCGCCTGTAATTTACCTAGGCCAAGCAAAATTCGAAGATACAACATTTTCATATATTTTCATCACTGGTTATAAATTATAATACATTAAAGTGTTTTGTCTTCTTTATTGGCGAATCACCATTATGCACGAATCGAAACTTTTTGATTATTATAACAAGTTGAGTTATATGTATACAGTATAGTACGTATAATTGTATGGATATACCATTCTATACCTATCATAGATTCATAGTGATCTTCATTCGGTGCCTTTTTCTATTAACTGCAAGTAAATTGAATTTATCTCCACATTTACCTAAAAAAACATTCAATACGTAATTAATTAAAATATTGTACCAAAAATAATGTTAACATTTAGGTAACCAATGTACATAATTTTTCCTTAAATGTGTTAGTAGGTAACTATAATTAACAGCTAGGCAGTGAACATATTATAATAAAAATAAATATTGTATAATATCAATAACAATAAATAGAAGCCTTCTTCTTGTATTTTCACTTTTTATGAAAACAGAAAAGGTCAAGGAATCAAACAAATGACTACTTTGTTTTATCTTGTATTTTGGGGTGTATCCTTTAGCTACCAGTGCTATGTACTGTGTAGGACTGTGCTATATGTACATAGGAACGTCGTGTCGTGTCTAAATACTAGTTATATAGCCCGGGTTGCATCGAATCTGAATCACCGTTCATATGGCAACGGGGAAAAACAAACTTTGCATAATACGATAGTAATAATTAGGGTATGCGTAGGAATTTTATAGGGTTTTTAACAAACGTAGGTGCAGCCTGCAGTGGGAGGGCGCGGGGTGGCAGACGGGGGTGGATTAAATTTCATACCACACAGCACAGCTACCTAGCCTCGAGTTCACCCCTATTCATCATCGTTAGCTTTGCTATTTCTTCCTAGTTTATATCTTAAAAATCATTTGCATAAATAACTGCAAAACATTTTAAAGTTAAATTTTCGGTAAGAAAAGTGACGTTGAGTGATTGTAGAACGTATTTATCCATACTAATATTGTTATGAATGTGAAAGTGTGTCTATCTGTCTCTTTTATCTCTGCACACCAAAACACCTATTTTATTGAAATTTGGTATGGAGATACTTGGAGTCCCTGGAAAGGATATCCTTTTTAGCCGACTTCAAAAAAGGAGAAGGGTTTATTATGTCCGTCTTTTATACTTTTTTATTCCAGAAAAACTTACGGTTCCAGCGTGATAAACGATTTTTGGCACAACGGAGTTGCGGGCGTGTATCGTCTATCTAAGTTTAAGACTAGAAGAATGGACGTGATGTCGTGTAATAGTTGTTAATTCCTTAGGCCCTTAGGGCCTCGTTGTCAATATTTTACAGTCTTGTTTGCCTTGACCGCGACTGCAGAAATGTGAACTCTATCTAGAAGTGTTGAATGCCAACTCGGTTTAATTTTTCTAAAATTAATGTCTACTCATAATTTATCACAGTATAAGTTATAAGTAGACATGAATTTTCATAACGATTTTTAATAACAATGTTTATTTTACTCAACTTTTTTAGGGTTTATTTATTTATTTATTTATTAGGCATATCAACAATATAAACACACACATATACATAGATTACATTAATAACTACATTTTAGTGCTTATATCAATTACAGACATGCACAACATTATTTTATAAAAACACATCTATACCTAAATTAAATTAAAGTTAAGTATACAATTAATTCTAAATTTATAAATATACAAAAATTAAAGAAGCATTTCATTACACAAAAAAAAAAAAAAAAAAAAAAAAAGGTACATTATTTAATTCAATGTCATAAAAGTAAAAACAAATGTATTTTATGGAAAATGTCACTTTAACTATATAAAGCCTAGAATATAATGTCCGGATCAATAAATAAAATGTCAATGTAAAGTCAATAGTAAATTCATAAAAAATAGATCAATTAATATTAGATAAAAAAAATAAATAAATAATAAGTCAAAATAAAATTTAGTATGGCTTCGGATTGCTGTTTAAATAATTAATGTAACATTTTTTTCTTTAATGATATTGAGTGGTCATGATATATGTCTAAATCAAAAATTTTCAAAAAAGGGTTCCGCATATAATATGCAAAATTTGTCATTAACTAACTTATTTTAAGATAATTTCTTTGTAAAAACACTATTGCAATCGGTTAACTTCTTACTTAATAAAAATACATCAAAAGGCTGTACTTACCTAAAATAATAAAATTGAACTACAATATTGTGCGCAGAGTCTTATTACTAATTTTTTTGAATATTTGCATATTCTACAATATAAACATTGAAATACTAATAGAATTCTATTCAATCAGATATCTTGGTTCTCCCTAGTAAGGGTCAATTCAGACCGCAACGCGACGAGGCGAGGCGATGCGCGGCGCGGCATAAATCAAGACGTGAGTGGAAGAATAAGGTAAGTAACATGAAAAAACTTCCCGTTTTTTTGCTTAAATGGAGGATTTAGGGCCGGAAAAGTTATTTGAAATAGAAAAACTATGAATTGTATGTGTAGCCAGATAAATAAGCTAGGTTACTAAGTAGATTAGTTACAAGTTTTATTAAAATAATTAGGGAAAAAATGAGTTATTGTCCGTATGTTACGAAATGTTACTTGTTCGATTCTTGCACTCACGTCTTCAAATTTGTATGGATTTGACAGATTTCAATTGCGTGAGACGTCTTGCGAATCTGTCAAATCCATACTAATTTAGAAATGCATCTACGCGTCGCGTTGCGGTCTGAATTAACCCTTAGGGTTTCTTTATTAAACCATTTCTGAGATTCGTCTTCTTAAAAACCTAAGACATTGTAAGTTGCAACTTGCAACTATCTAAAGCGCCTATAGCTTGGTACTACTAATATATATTCTGTGCCATAGCTTGCTTTGACCCCAATTTAAAACTACTCTGACCATATTATAAAAGAAAAGTTAATTAGTTACTAGGATCGACCAGTGTTTCTTCTTTCTGTAAGTAAGTAGTATCGCTAATATCGAATAATAATATTCAACTATGTTCTTTCATTATCACATAAATAATGACTCTTGAAATTATAACTTTGAAAGGTTATAGCTAAATGCTAATACTAATGAAAGGTATTAACTACGACTACTCACACAACTGAGGATAATATGTATGTGTGTTCAACAACACAATTTGCTTATATTTTTGATGTAAGCAAATCAAAAGCGCGCAAGTGAATACTGAATAAATTAACTACTGTCAAAAAAACCTTAGAAACCGAGAATACTGAATAGATTATACTCAAAAATATGTATGATACATAGTTCGTTCAAATTTCCACTCGTAGCAAAATAGCTAAAAGTTATTAGTTCTATTTCCGAAGCAAAGGGTATTTTATGGTGGTGCCATTATACCACGACCTTGGTGGTATTTAAGTATCAAAGTCACGAAATGTCAGTCAGTTCGTTGTGAATGAACCTGGATATTTGATGCATACTTAAAAACCTAATAATTCCCAATATTACTTATAAAAATTTAATTTTTATCCGACTTCATTAACCCTCTTCAAAATAATCGGCCAAGTGCGAGTCGGACTCACGCACGAAGGGTTCCGTACCATTACAGAGCAAAAATAGGCCAAAAATTGTGTTTTTTTTGTATGGGAGCCCCCCTTAATTTTTTATTTTATTTTAATATTATTATTCTTAAATATTGAAGTAGACATAAGTATTATATTAATTACCTTGGCCTTTGTGAAAATATCAAGTACCTACCTGTTACCATTATTGATATCGAGCAAAAAAGGCCAAAAAATCACGTTTATTGTATGGGTGCCCCCTTTAAATATTAATTTTATTTTGTTTCTGGTATTTGCTGTTATAGCGGCAATAAATATACACAATCTGTAAAAATTTCAGAACTCTAGCGGTTCTTGAGATAAAGCCTGGAGACAGACAGACGGACATACAGACATCGAAGTCTTATGAATAGGGTCCCGTTTTCACCCTTTGTGTACGGAACCCTAAAAAGGAGGTGATCAATTTGACGCGTATGAATGTACCTAATATTCCCAGAACAGCCAGAACTGCCCAGTATTCGTATAATAAGTTAGTCTATATCAGCATCTGAGCAAATATGCTAAATCTCAAAAATGTATGGATGTATGTATGTATGTTTGTGTTCGCATATCTATGGAACTACAAGTCCGATTTAAGTAACTCATTTTTTGTTGTTCTAGGTATTGTTCACGGCAGCGGCACGGTGGTCGGGTATTGCGTCGTTCGTCTTCCTAGGGATCCGTAGCTTATCAATATTAATTTTGCTTTCGACAGTACTATGCAGCATATCTCTGATGCGAACACAAACATAAAAACATACATACATACATACACTTTTGAGATTTATCATATTTGCTCAGATGCTTCCTGATAAGCTATTCATTACATAAATTGACAGATGAAGTATGGAGAATCTGTCAAAGAAGTTGTGAATAGCCTATTCGCCACTTTATCAGACAGTGGTGAAACAGGCCCTAAGACCAATTATAGGAGCGAATTATTGAAGGAAAATGTGGCTTATAATCTTAAGAAATACTGGGGAATTTTTTGTGTTTCTGGCACACATGAAGAATATAATTATATACCACATGAAGGGACATAATATGCTATTTTTTGCGAAAAACTTTTTACGGTTTCCGTGAAATTCCTAATTAACGCGGGCGAAGCCTCGCGGAACATCTAGTATTAGATATTATTTTTATGGCCCAAGTAGGGCAAGTTACAAGTACTAACTTTTTACGGTATGTCGTCATCCATTGCGTGACATATTAGGCAGTCCGCAGTAATGATTTTTCTAACAGATACATCTATCGAACAAGTAAGAAATTACAAAAGGAACGACCCGCCTACTCGTATAGTAAGTACTGCAATAATCCGGCAGGTAGCGTTTTGGAAATGAACTAAAGTTCCAAGTAGAGCAGTTTGGATTTAGTCAATATGTAAAAATCTATAGTGTTCAAGCGTTTAAGTAGGTAATTTAAACATCAACCCTCTTACTAATGAAAACTTCTTATACATGCGTTCAACGTGTGAATAGTTAAACAGGAGTTTTTAAGTTACACACACGCTACACAGAGTCTATACAGAGATATTTGTATGGAAATGACAGCGTCGTTATACAAGCCTTATGACGTCAAAAAATGATTATTAGTAGAAAAAATCTTATGCACCCTGTATACACGGTGTGTAACTTTTTATTAGTAAGAGCGTAAAGGTCTTAGGTACTACAAAAGATTTAAACACCTGTTGAACAGTTGATTAGAAAAAATTCAGTACCTAATGGTCTCAAAACACTGTTCAATAGATAGACAAGTTTAAAAAATTCTAAAGTATCTAATTTTTTGCATATTATAGTTTTGGGACCACTAGGTAAACCTAAAAATGATTTTGTGTCACTTTGGTCGACAGCTTCCAGAGATATTTAGGTATTTTAAAAAGTTTAGATCTTTTGTGGTAAGACCGTAATATTCTTGGAGAGTTGATGTATGATTTGAAGAGTACAAGATAAATTAGTTTTTATATTTTATAAGTGATAACAGAGGGCGCTACTAAACTTTTTCAAAAATTCCTGTTATCAGTTATACTTTTGGAAGTAATTCTTATTAAAAGACCCAAGATAAGACTTACGAGTACTATTATATGGACTCTATCTTATACTCTACAAAGTCAAGATTCAAGAACTATCATGTACTTTATCAGTCTTTAGTAAAAAATAAAAACCTTTTTCGTGTAAATTTTTATTTAGATTCACGTAGATAGTAGATACCTCTATATAATATTTTCATTATTGCTACAAACAATCACATTACTTTGGCTTATGTACTTTTACCAATTCTTATCTTATCAATAATGGCGTAATTTCAGTTATAGGTGTGTCTATGTAATGAAACTTTTACACAATGTTTATAAAGTAGAGACGCAATATATCCTTATAATTATATACGTTATATCGAAACACAACCTACAATACTCTTAAGTAAATCTTATATTAATCTACTTAAGTAAATCACTTAATTAAATATACGAGTTTAATGTATACTTAAACTCTACATTAATTTGGCACATACATTCACAGTTTGCCTTCTTAAGAAAGAAGGTTAGGATAACTCTAAATTACAACTACCACAGTCTAAAGAATGAGAAATTTACCAAACAAAAAGAGATCGATAATAATTCGTATTGTTACACACGTGACTCTACATTTTCATTTTCATCCAACCAATTACCAATGTAATTCCGCTACCTCAGCTTAATATCTTCTTTAAGGTGACGCCTTGATAATTTGGCTGTAGCGATGTACATTTTTCTCAGCAATGACTAAGGCTAAGAAATTAAATTTCACTGTCAGTATTCATCATGTCTTTGTCTTTGAATTACCCATAGCATAACACGATTGGTCAACTTTTATAACACAGAATAATGAATCAAAAAGACCTCTGTAAAAAAGGGATTCCTATTTTGCCAACAGAGGAGAGTGATATAAGCTTCCAAAATTTGTACATAAATTGGTTCTAGTATACACTTTAATTTGCCCATAGCTTATATGAAATGTATTTATGGTTTTTAAATTACGCGACAAAAACCATTTTCTCGCTACGCCCTTTCCATTTTTTGCTGTTCCATTGCTTGTTTTCTATGAGAGGCCGGGCCAGACTCGCATAGAAAACAAGCAATCTAAAACACATCCAACACGGTTTTTTACTTTAACATGGCGTCACCTTAAGTAGTTTATTATAAGTTAGTATTACAAAATCACGAATAATTAGATATTTTATTTGATAACAGAATCGAACATTTCCAGTAAATATATTTAAATATTAAACATAAATAAATCATTTCCTATTATAATATCAAAATTCATTACGAAAATAATGCTAAGTACCTATTTACATCAATTATATAGGTTGGAGAAAAGGTGTCTTCGCATTTTGTATAAAAATTCAAAAGGTTTTTTATAAAGTTTATTTATAATTGACTATACCTACTCTATAGTATGTAGGTGCCATTTTGTTCGATAACTCTTTGCCATCTTGTTTAAGTTCTACTTAAAAGGAGAACCCCGCCACCTTGCAAACATGATATTTAAAGAAAACAAAGATTTTTGATTTTGCTTTTTGGTTTTTGATCTTGTTGGTAGGGTATAGGTACTAGGTATCCCATTGCTATAAAAATTTTGGAGCTTCTGATGAAAAAACTGCGACAATTGGTTTTGGCAGTCACTGTCCTCTTGTGATGTCCACCTGACACTGCCTAAGGAATTTTGCAGCGACCGGCACAGGTGGAAATCTGAAGGTGCAAGGTCAGGACTCAGGACTATACGGCGGATGCATTAACACCTCCCAGCAAAACTCCTGTAATTTTTGCTGAGTGGCTAAAGATGTGTGAGGTCTAACGTTATCATGGTGATAAACCACACCCCTTCTGTTGATTCATTCTGGCCGCCTTCGGCGAAGTTGACTTCCTGCTTATCAGTTGTTCGCAGTACACTTCAGAATCGATGGCCCTGCCTGGCGGTAACTGTCAGCTCATAATGAATAATGCCCTTCCAATCCCACCACACACACAGCATCACATTGTTGCGAGCTAACCCGGATTTCGTCACAGTCTGTGAAGCCTGACCGGCCTTTGACCACGATCTTTTTCACACGTTCTTGTCGTACGTGATCCACTTCTCATCACGAGTTATCAGCTTCTTCAAAAATGGTTCGGTTTCATTACGTCGTAATAAAGAATCACAAATGAGTACACGGTTCATTAGGTTTCTTTCAGTGAGCTCATGAAGCACCCAAATATCAAGTTTTTTTGTGTACCCAGCTTTTTTCAAATGATCTAAAACCGTTTTGTGGTCAATCCCCAGTTCTTCAGCTACATGATACATCATAACTACTAATATGCCGATCTTGCTCCATTTTTTTAAAAAATGGCATCAGTTTTGTCCGTAACAGGGAGACCAGAGCGACGTGCAATGTGCATCTTTGATATAAAAATTTCCGGATTGAAAACGCTTAAACCGCGCTACTCTCACATAACGCATTAAAATTAAAACTTTTTAATGATACCATACCATCAGCCAGATATTATGTAGGTGTATTCTATTTCATATTGTATGAGTATAGTACTATCAGAGAAGTTGATTCCTATGCAGATGGCGGACCTACGTCATGTGGTCGACTTATGTCAATTCAATGTTAGCTGTGATCGGTCGGCTGGGTTTGACGTAATGCGACCAAATTACTTAGGTCCGCCATCTGCATAGGAATCAATTTCCTCGATGGTACATAATATGTTACACGTGAATGGCAGTATGGCCAGTGATCGGGTGGAGGCGCGCGCGATTAGTTGCGTCCAATAAATATTCAATTATTCAATATATTATAATATCCGTTTATCATTCCCGTAAGAGGTGTCCTAAAGATACAATTATTGCCTATTGGTATACACAGCCCAAGAGATTTTATGACAAGTTCATACATACTTTAATGCGAAAAGACTTTTTCCCCGACCTATTATAATATTATATTAATATTGAAATGTCAAAATATTAGGCTATAGGGCCAACAACATATTAATATTATCATTATATTATTGTCTCTACAGTGTAGACACGACAATAATATTACTATGTAGACAGGCAAGGTTTACAACTAAACTTTTAACTAACTTGTAGTTGATTGCAAATAAATCTTTTCTTAAATATAATATTATTATTTCGAGAAAATTTAAGGATTACTGACATATTATGAGCAATGGGCAATAATAATAATTTTCAACTTATTTGTTATATTTAGTAGGAATTTAAACCAACATAACATTGGTTAGTAAATTTACCTAAATGACGCTTGATAATAAACAATAATAAAGTTTATAAGAAGATATTTTAATAATTAGCTTTCACCACAAATCTTTTGACAGTCTTAAGGAGGCTCTGAGTCTACTTTTCCTTTTTCCTTCTTTTCACAAGTTAATTTACCTACTTGTGAAATAAAATTTTAATATTGGCGAAAGTGGCCAACCAGATCATTTTTTATGAGTTATGACTTATGACATATTATAATACCCCAATTTTAATAATTCAATTGATTTTCAAACGACACAATATGTATTTCTAATGACGGAATGAAAACCACCTAAGTAACTAAGTTACATTTCGATCCTAATATTCCTTACATTGTAGCCTTCAAAATTCTTATTGCGAACTTACTTAGGTAGTAAATATAGTTTTCGTAGTGCTAGGGCCTCAGGGCTCGGTTTTGATGGGCGGTTCTCAGGAGGGCGGGTCGGGGGGTGGTGGCGGGCCGGTGGCGGGGGGCTGCAGTAGCTTGGCTGCCGCGGGGAAGCTCGTCAGGTCGAACCCTGGCGGAGGAACTATGCCGGCTGCTGTGGCGGTGCCCTGGAGGTACGCGACCAACCTGAAAATTTAAGCGAAGGAACTTTTGAGCTTGTACAGTATATGGTCATTGCGATGTCTTCAGCGACGTAGGCAACAAAGCTACAATTTTGATTATCTAGTCCGTTCAAAATCTTATATACATCGTGGGCTAGGAATCTTGTACGACGTCAACATTAATTCAGTCTAGTAATCAAATTCACTACATATTGGTCTATGATAGACAAACAATAAATAAATTAAAAACAAGCGATTAGGAACGTGAAGAAGGGACGAACGTTAAGCCCGGCCGCACATTATCCGAATTTCTGATCAGAAAAATTCGGACGCCCCGCCCCGATCATACATTTTGACACGTCAGAATTCTGATAGTAAGCGTGGTCCACAACAAAATGTATGAACAGAGTGCGATCCGGCGGAAGAGGAAAGTACTAGTCAATACGTCTGGGACCAACCATGTGTGCCGGGTTTCCTTTCGATGCTTTCCTTTACCGCACGAGTGTCCGTATTCTGTTCTTGATAAGGGGGGGTGTAGTGCGAGTTTTATTCGATCATACGCATCGAACACGTTAACGCGAATTTGTATGGGATCAAAGCAGCGCCACCTACTGGCTTACGTGGATACCGCTTTGATCCCATACGAATTCGCGTTAACGTTCTCGATGAGTATGATCGAATAAAACTCGCACTACGCACTCAGAAAATGTCTCATTGGTACACGCCTCCAGCCGGGTTCGAACCTGCACCCTCTGCGAGTGCGAACCAAAGGTCTACCCAGGCTACGGACGCTTTTTCTCTGATAGTACATGACAGATTAGTACCACTATCAATACAGTCAGTTAGGTATTTACCTCCTCAGCTCTTCCAGAGCGCTGGCCTGCATGAGGATGTAGTTCTTGGCCAGCAGCAGCGTGGCTATCTTAGACAGCTTGCGGACGGAGGGCGAGTGCGCGTACGGTATTACCCCACGCAGTTCGTCGAGGGCGTCGTTCTGTAATTTTAACAGTGGAAAAGTTAGTTTATTGCTATATCATCAAGAAAATCATGATATCAATAAAGTGTTTTATAAAATAAAAGCATATGTTTATTAAGCATATATTAAGCATGATTAAGCATAAGTTTTCAGATAAAAATAGCCATTTTGGTCAATTTCTTAATAAATTAAACAACTAAACTTTTATTAATAATATAAAGTATGTCGTGTTTCTGCAAGATTCTGAATTTAAATACAGAATGGTCATACCAAGTCGTGCATTCTTCTCCTCTCCCTGGCGTTTATGTTAAGTCTAACATTTTTGCCCTGACGCATCTTCTGTTTGGATTTGCCATCTCCAAGTGACCTGGAAAATAAACACACCACTTTTGTGAGAAAGTCTTAGATTTCAGTTATTCATTATCATTATTATTCAGTCGTAGTGCAATTGTTTTTCTGCAACCACTCAGTTAATTTAAAGCAAATAAATTAGGAATCTGTAAATTTACACTGATGACTGATGACTTTCAGCAACCTTAACGCGAATATAATGCAAAACTAATATCTAACAATAGTAAACAGTACAAAAGTCTAGAAATATCACATAGTATTAGGTAATAATAACCCCTCGCTGGGCTGGGTTCAGGTCCTAGGTGAACCACTAAGTAAAATTATTGTTAAAATTAAATTATAAGTTCTTGTGTCTTGACCACGACTATGTGACCCCCCCTCCCCCCCCTGGCGCCAGAGCTGAATCCGCCCTTGGATTCAATATAATATAATAATGGGTCCCTCATCCCAGCGTCCCCATTGTTTCCACGGCCGGTGCCCGCGGGCTGCGGACTCGTCAGGCGGAACAAGTGCCGTTTGTTCTATAATCTATTCAGAACGACCCTGACTAATGTGCTTCACGAATGTCCCACTGAAAATTGTATAAAGGGATGAATAATGATTTATCGACCCGTATATCTAGATACCTATATATAGTTCTCGTATTTTAGCTCTTATACAAGTAATTAAGTACAGTGGATGGAGCGCACTCAGAAGTGAGTATATTTAGTAAAGTTTTTGATATATTGTAAATTAAAGTTCATACTATAAAGTCCATAAGTTTTCTGTCAATATAATAGCACCCTGATTTATTATAATAATAAAAACTCGGTGTAAGTAATGAATTAATAATATTCTTTTGTATTATTTCTGTATCTTTTTATGCGTGCACACTAAAGAATATTTTATTCATTCATTCATTTAGATTTTAGTTGGACTAAAGAGTGTTATGATTTATTCAGATTTATCAGAATACTTAGAAACTTAGAAGATTTTTACCCTAAATTATAAGAAAAGATTTTGCTCTACTCTTGTTAACTCTACAATACGATTGTTCAATCATATTATTATCGTTATATTAAGTGCTACAGGGGTGTCCTTTGTATAGTTGGTAACGAGCAGTTAATACTGTGGGGTTGTGAATTGTGGTGCTTGATACCTTACACCGGCCGCTGAACAGATGGCGTTATACATGTGAACATGTTGGGTTATTATTGGATGTCATAATGTAATTTGTTTTGGTTTTAAAGTAGTATTGTGGTAGTATCGGCGACATTGCTGCTCGACCAGGGATGAAAAACGCTTGAAACGCTGTTATTGATTGTGCACCCGAAAACATTAACTAAGAGTTCACGTCCAAATGTAGTACCTATATGTAGTAAAGTTTGGTAAAGTCAATTTAGGTAAAGGTACCTTAGAAGCATTAGCAAAAACATGATATTCATTGAAAATGAAACATAACAATTTAAACAAAATATACATAATAGGTTGTTCCTTAAGGTATCTGTACTCGGCGAAACAATATGGCTGTAGCGGTCATTGACTTCCTGTCAAAAACTTGTCATTTTCTATATTTAAAACCGCGATGGACAATGAAGTGTCAATTTATTTATTTATTTATTTAAGCAATACAATTTTAACTTATATCTACTTCATAATGTACCTTAAACCTGCAAGGTTTGTCTGGTACACCTTAGAAAGTTCACCACGCGCTAATACATTTTAACTATATCCTTGTTTACACAGAGTTACATACAATAATCTTTTAACTAATTAGTTAATACATATTTCACGGGGAAGAACAACTAATAATAAGAAGAATAAGTGCAGTACAAACTTAAATGACATACATAATTCTTATTTTAAATTTAAACAATAGTTATCTACGTTATAATGAGCGATACAATAACTTATCACAATATTATTTTGTCAGCTGTGAACTGCGGACTGCGACTGGACCGGTTTTTATCGTAAACATCAACTCTTCACATACAGGATGTAATCATTACTTACACTGATTTAATTGGTTTTATTAAATTTAAACGTATTATTAATACACCAATCATTTTAGGATAAGCTATCTGTTAGGTACACTAGCAAGCATCAGATGTTGTCAATCACGGCTTTGTATAGAAATTACAAGTTTTTGACAGGGAGTCAATGACCGCTACCGCCATGTTTCGCTGAGTAATAGTATAGATAGCTGATGAAAGGGTGGGTGCAAGGTAGTCGTAAGGTTGAAGGAAATTTTTATGCCTTGAACCTAAAATGGTTTTAAGTGAACATTAAAATATATAATTTATAAATTTATGAAGATTAAAACCCCTAAGAATGTACAGAGTATTACTAGAATGCGTAGAATAAGTAACCTGCATTACGAAGCTACTAATTATTAGACGTAAACAAACTTATATTCAAAGAAGCTGATCCCTAGGCAGGTGGCGGACCTAAATAAGTTGGTCGCGTTACGTCAAATCTAGCCGTCAGATCACGACTATTGAATTGACATAATATTATCCCGACCAAAAGACGTAGGTAGGTAGGTGCGTCAACTGCCTAGGAATCAATTTCTTCGATAGTACCTCTGTCCGTAGCTGGTGCCGGGCTCGGGCTGGTTCTCGTCGGTGGGGTAGCAGTGCTGCGGCGGAGGCTGGCCGCCCTGCATGTAGAAGCCGCCCAAGCCGACCGCCCCCAGCGGCGTGCGGCGCCCCGGCACCGACTGCGGCGGCGAGTGCGCCTCCCCCAGCGGCACCCCGTCCCAGTTCCTCCGCCCGTCCATCCTGAGTACTAACTAATGCATAACACTACACAAATTAAAAAAATTAGAGCATCGCGGACGTTCGAATCGGATCGGAGATGACAGCGAGTGAAGCGGCGAGAAGTCGGAGCGGTCCACGATCGATCGCGGCACGCAGCTGGGCGGCTGGGGGGAGGCTGGGGCGCGCACCCCTCGCATCTCGCCCATTGTTCTCGCGACGCGGTGATTTATTTTGGCGCGTGCATCGCCCGGCGTTTCATTCAAAGTGCAATCCAACTAGTGTACTGATAGTATAGAAAAGCTATTAGATGTAATAATTTGGATAAGTAATTAATTAATATGTCATTTTTATTATATCACTAGCTGTCCCGGCAAACGTTGTCTTGCCATTTAAAGTATATTTTCTACATCATCGTTGATAGTTGATACATATTTTACCCCCTCTTTTGTCCCCTAAGAGTGGTGGGAGCGGAAGAGAGAGAAGAAGATATCTGCGAAAACCACATTCAAATCGGATCAGTATTTTTCGTGTGATGCTGGAACAAACATACAGACAGACAGAAAGAGTGACAGACAGACAGACAAAAAACTAACCACATTTTTGGCTTCTATAGCGATGAGGTGTAATTTCGGGTGTCATTTCATGTCTTTTATGTACAGAATTTTCATTTCTACAACAGATTGTCTTCCTCCCGCACGCGCTTTGGTGACGCCCACTATCGTAATATTTTAATTTCGCCATAATTTCAAAACCAAACGTCCAATTTTAATCATTCAAAGACCAAATATTATCTACATAAACTGTACTTAGTGATAAAATAATTTATTTTGATAAGGATTAATAGTGTGAGCAAAATATATGCGTTTAAATGTAGTACAAAAAAAAAATCAGTATTTTTAAATAAAAAAAAGGGTTTAAATAAAAAAATCTATCTTTTAGAGTTTAGGCAGCGTACGCAAAATAAGTAACTTTTCTGGCTGATTTTTTACACCTTGCGTCCGAAAAACAAAAAATATCTTACGGAACCCTACTTTTTTCCAAAATAAAATGTAGCCTATATTCAGCAGAAATAATGTAGGATTCCTATGGCAAAAGAATTTTTCAAATCGGTCCAGTAGTTTCGGAGCCTATTCGTCCCAAACAAACACATAAACAAACAAACAAAAAATCAAATCTTTCCTCTTTATAATAGCATAAGTAGTGTAGTTAATAGTTATGTTACGTATTATGTTGTTCATCGTAATTCGAAACTGAAAAATTGTAATAAATCATAATATTATTTACTGTTATGGACCGACATACATCGGTGAAACTAATAAAATATACCTAATAATAATTATTAATAATTATTAATCACTAATGAATGCTTCAAGCCCCAAGCGATCACCGGCGACCGCGATAACAATAGAAATCTATTGTGTCGGTTTTCCACGATCGAGGGAATATTTTAATATTATCGACTTTTTCATATTTTTTGTTTACTTTATCAGTTGTAAAAATTATTATACTTGGGTATATTGTTTTATTCCTATATCTATGTTAAATGCAAAAATTATTGTTATGAAGAAAAATCTCTTGAAAAGTAATAAATCTAATTTGAATACTTCATGCTTTTACCTTTAAATAGCTTTTCATTGAGACATCAGACAAGAGCAATAAACAAGGAGGCGGCGAGAGATTTATGTATCTCGTACTGTAATGGAATATATGACTGGATGAAGTGGAAAACTAACAATTTGAAAACTGTCTTCTTTGCAGAAATGGAAGCTTAAGGCTGAAGCCAAACGAGCGTAATTTATGAGTCGCAGAATTTCTGCTGGCAGAATTTCTGCTGCATTCAGTTTCATACAAGTCCTGTTTGATTCATATGAGCGTAATTTTGTGAATCATGATTTGTGTGAAAAGATATTTACGCAACCGAAATGCTGCGACTCACAACTCACAAATTACGCTCGTTTGGCTTCACCCTTATGGTGCTTAAGGGCTGGAAGAATTATTTGAAATAAAAAAAGTTGATTCTATGTATATAGCAATATATTATATTTAGCCAGATGATGAAGTATGTATAAGTTACAAGGTTTGTTCAAATTATAAGAGAAAAATGAGTAGGCAATTGCTCTTATGTTGTAAAATGTTAGTTACCTACTTCATCCACTCGTGTCTTCAATGGCGGTGTAAGTTATATATTTTAATCTAACTGATTTGCTATTCAGATCGCGCACCAGATGCGTGTTTGTTTTACTTCGGTACTTTCTACCCACTTTGGGCAAGTTTGTTACGGTAAGTACCGATAATGTTATCCAAATAGTTTCCTACAAACGATGTTTCTTTACCGCCTAGGAATAATAAAAACTATTTACCGCATAAGTACACATAAATGTCAATAATAATAATAGTAATATACCCACTTATGCCTAGTTTCCGAAGTAGGTATTTTATCAGAAGCGTTTCTTTTCTATTATGTTGTCTGGTTAACAGTTCGAAACTAATCAAAGCGCTACAAGATATATTATAATGAGTATTCCTGTTAAAAAACTAAGATAAAAAAGCTCTCCAATCCCCTACCTATTACAGCATGCTAACTGTAAAGTTCTTAAGAATGGTTCTCTCTTCAACTTCAATGAGGTCCAAGCCATATATTGATAGAAGATAGTAGATAGCTGTAAGCCTTCGACAAAAAGCAGATGCACACATTGCATTACTAAAGGTTCCTACAAAAAGGTATCGTCACTTAAAATGTAGGTAAAGGACAATGAATATGCATTAGACATTCGCAAGTGGGTTAAACGAGATATTCGATGCGATAAATCAATCAGAATCCGTTATCTAAATTGATCCCGATCTAAATTGATCGGGGATTTTCCCGAGCTGCTCGAGGAAAACATCACACAAACATTTCACACTTTAAACCTTCATGAATATTGAATGAGCTGTTGAAACACTTTGTTTTTATTGCTTATGAACTTGCAAATTTTGTTTAGTTTTTACTATTATGCAGCGGGACTAAATTTATCTGTCTGTTTTAATGATAGAGGCAATGTTCGAAGTTAAATTTACGATACCAATATATTTGGCTGACCGTCACATATTTACCGTGTTCGATTTTTAATGTGAAAAACGAATAACGAATAAAAAGTACATATTTTGATTTGGATAGTAGTAATATACTTCGGTACCGTTATAGTTAGTCATGTTTATGCCGAGACGAGGCCGCGCCTACGCCGTAGCTGGATCGTAGTAGGTGTGCGATGCGCGTAGGCCCTGCCTGTCTCCTGTCTTAGCTTGTTTATGATATGAATTCTAATAAGTCTGATATTTATTACCATTTAAATAAAACATCTTTCTTCTCTCTTCACACTAACGACGCGGAATCACCGCAAATTTCTTAAAAGCTAGATAAATATACAACATCGAGAAAATTTTAAGATATCGTGTTTTCACTAGTATACAGACCCTTGCAAATAAATGTTATGGGTTATTATCAATATGTATATGATATGAAATATAAGATCATCAATTATTGCTTCCGCCTTCTTATGCTATGTTATATCATGATAACGTGGTGGATATAAAAAAAACAAATTATACGTTACTTCAACATTTAATAAAAAGATATTTACAACTTAATCCAATCAGTTCAGATTTTTCTCCAACTTACAACATCTAGTTTCAACGACAGGGATCCTCACTTTTGCTGACTGTACCAACATATAAATTACTTTACAATATAATATAACACTTTTAATCGATTAGAATATTTTTTTGTAATTTTTAATTACCAAATTTATGTAAATAACATTTTGTATTAAAAGAACTCTATGTTTTTATATGAAATATCTAACAATGAATGTAATATTTAAGAGCTTTGCTTCCATATCTTTGGTATCCTTGAGATTGTCCCTTTTCATGTCTTTTCACAGACTAAACCCTAATGACTAGACAATGACTAATATTTTACGATAAAATAAGAGATTACAACATAATAATACAACATTGGTCATTATAATTTAGAGATATAATGTTTTTAAAATAGGTTTGTTGTACAATCGATAAATTATAATATTAGAGAATGTTGCAGAACTCTATAAAATGAGTCTTTGAAGAACAGCTTATACACAGCTGTAAAATAATATAAGTCGATTGTATAACAAACGTTTCTATATTTGAAATAAGTCGATTTGCAATACCAGTTTAATGAAGTCGACTGTGTTTTAAATATTAACTTTTTTTTTGCTAATTACAGCAAGAAGGAGTATTTTACACAAACCACAATCATAATATTATTATTTTCACTGTATTTTGAATAATTTTGGCACGGTTAATTAAATTTTTTAAATATAATTCTAAACTTATATTACGATAATACTGTGTAAAAGTAGAAAAGTTGAAAGATGTGCGTACAATATAGTTTTTAAAGTAGTATAAAAAAGTTTTCTACATGTTGAGATACTATTAATATACCTAGGTTATAGGTATAATATGTTATGCTGGTGTTTGCATTAAAATATTTTAAAATGTTGTAGTACAATATCCTTTAAGGATTAGTAAAATTTCAATAGGTATTTCTAGTTTTTGTTTATTACCTAAGTAGGTATATAAATTTATAAACTTTAGGCACTTACAAAAACGCAGAAAGCTGCCTTTGACCGTTATCATCGAAGTTTATCTATTAAAATTGTTTCCAATTACACCTATCTACTAATATTATCAAATATCTTTGATCTGCCGCTAAGCAAGTGACATAGAATATTATATTATAGTATTTTACATAATGAAATCCATAAGTTATTGGCTTACATCATTCAGGTAACAATTTTACCATGACTTACAGTTATTGTCAATTTCTTATAACCATCTTTGGAAATCCTATCTACAATATAAGCTTATTCTAGTTACTTTTCTATTGGGCCTTTTGCACAATCTACTGATAAGATGAGATAGGTTAATTCCAGGTTTTGTCTCTGTCACTCGCATATAAGCAGCGACCGAACTTCCGAATTCGACACTTATTATGAGATTGTGAATCAAATGCTCAATTCTCGAAACTTAAATTTGGCTCAAATCTCGAACACAAATCGAAGGTATCAGAATTGAGCCTCAGGCCCTACGATACTTAAATCTAGACTCACTAGTGAATGTTCAAGCAAGATCGCTTTAAAGCTCAGAGAACCACGTACTGTGACCGCGTTCACCTCAACTCGTTTGGAGTTTTCAAGTTCAACCACGCACTAACTAGACGGAATTAATTTTAAGAGGGAATGATCAAAGTTTACGAACTAAATCTTAATTGTTAGTAGCGAACTACGGTTTAAACTAAGTTTCTTACAATATATAATTTAATCCTATGAGAATTCATTTAATTTGCTTTAGAGAATATTTTTATAAACTATTCGCTGATTTTATTATTTTGCGCCTTATTAATAACAATAACTTTAAAATACGTTTAGAAATTCAAATCTTAATATTTTTAACCAATTCGGAAGTAATTTATCTAGAATTTGAATCCTCAAATGGGACTTTGATCATTCCTCCGTTCCGCGATACTAGACGGTGGCGGGCAGCGGCGTGAGGCAGGCCAGGCGCACCGGCAGGCAGGTGAGGCAGGAGGCGGCGGGTAGCCGTCAGCGCGGGGCTGGTCAGGGCGCCGCCGCCGCCAGCGGGGGGCGCGAGGGCGCCGGCACGCGGGGACACGCCACCACCGAGCCCCGGGGCAGCTGGTTGTTGTTCGTCGTGCCGCCTGGGAAGAAACAGAGGATGTTATGAGCGCATATTGTTATGAATAGTCTGGAATAGAGTTGCTACGAAAGCTAGGAGTCAGAGACAATCCAAGGTTACATAAGCGCGACTCGGCTGGTTGAACATTTTGGGGTTAACCAAAGGCCTTTGATCAGGTTATCTCAATTTTATGCTAGAGCCTTGAGGTCAGCCGCAACTTCTTTGCGCTAAAGTTCACGCGAGAACTTTCCATTTCGTCATGATAAAAACTATTCTGTGTGCCGGGACTCAAGGTATCTCTATGTCTATCTAAATCGATCCAGCTGTTGGGGCGAAAAGAAGCAGTAAACAGATTGACTTGACAATCTGATATTGTTCAATTTGCTACATACCTATTAAAGATCCGAGCATCTTGGTGACGGAGAACTTCCTCGTCCTCTGGGGCATGCGGACCTCGGCGAGCAGGCGGTCCACACACCGGTACAGGTCCCCGGAGTTGTCCGCCACGCTCGCCTCGCTGAACGACGCGCCGTGCGCCGCGCTGATCGCCTGACCTTCTTTGAACGGGACCTGCAACAATAGAAGATCATTGCATGACCACTATAATAATAGACTAGAATACTAGATTAATACCCATTGATTTTCCTTGTCCTTATAAGTAATTATGGTAGCCTTCATCGATTCATCCTTGGGATGAATATAGATAGCTGTTAGTGTGACACCGAGGTTAAGTCACTTATCGTATCCGATGTCTAATTACAAAGGATGGTAGACACGATACTTTATTATTAAGTCTATATAGTTACCAAAATGTGTATTCCGAATTTAGCAAGCCTTTGCATTGTAAGGTACCTACTTCCATAATACGGTGTATTTTCTTCTTGTACGGTTGAATAACTTAATATTTAATAGGTTGAATCAAACTAGGTTTGATAAATTGCCTTGCAATTAATTTCCAACGAATAGATGTTTGTAAAAGCTGACATAACAGGGCAGAGCCGTAAAGTTTATGTCTGTTTGTTATACCACCCACTGTACATAAACACGGGTATATCACAAACTTGTTTGAAAGCTGTCAGGATTCAAATAGCGTTGTTTCTCGCCCGCATTTTATCTCTATAGAGGTATAGAGAGACGAGAGAGGCACCTACCCTATTGTTCCATTATACCGCGACGTCTCGACGAGCTGTCTCGTATCGAGACAAGTACTAAAGGCGACTCTTCAAACTAATGACATGAATGTGGCAACTGAAAAATATTATGTTTAGTGTTCATTACGATACTTTGTATTTTTAGTTTCCCTCGCCAAAATCTTCTGATTAGTCAACACTGGCAGATTTCTATAACGGCTCGTTGAGAAGTAAAAGATACCTTTTTTTAGGGTTCCGTAGTCAACAAGAAACCCTTATAGTTTCG
This sequence comes from Plebejus argus, assembly GCA_905404155.3. Lineage (NCBI taxonomy): Eukaryota > Metazoa > Arthropoda > Insecta > Lepidoptera > Lycaenidae > Plebejus > Plebejus argus. The sequence continues at coordinate 12,681,921 of FR989927.1, read as the reverse complement.
GTCTGTCCGTCCGTCTGTCCGTCTGTCCGTCCGCGGTTTTGCTCAGAGACTATAGGACCTACAAAGCTGTAATTTGGCATGAATATACATATTAATAATGCCGACAAAATGGTACATAAAATATTTAAAAAATATTTTTTTTATGGTACCTCCCCTACACATCAAGCGGGGATGAATTTTTGTTTCGCGCCCACCCCATCGTGTAGGGCGTCGTTGGATAGGTTTTTTAAAAATATTATGAGTATTCCTAGATTATTTTCCGGTGGGAGTCCAGTGTCCCCCCCTTCTACCAGCTAAACGGTTGCTTCTGGAAATGTGAAAAAATTCACGGGAGTAGGAAATATGCTGAATTTAAAAGGAAAACTATCACGGCTAAGTTGACTTCATAAGTTATTGAGTAATAGTCGATCAACTAAAAAAAATGTATTCGGCGAAGTATAAAGGAACTTTTCGTTAAAATTCTTTTGAGATGATGTTGTTAGTAGTGTAAAACATGTTATAAATGTACATTCATTGACTATACAGAAATTTTCAAAAACTAGCGGTGCTACGGAACCCTACATTGCGCGTGGCCCGACACGCACTTGGCCGGTTTTTTATTTTTGTACTGTACAGCACTGCTAGGTTTCTTACATCTTGGTTCCTTAATCGATCGCTATGTTTGTTAAATCAGATATTCAAAATTTACAGAAGAAATGGGCAATTGGTAAAAATTACATTAAACAGTTAAAATCTAAAATAATTTTATTAAAGATTTTACGTAATAAAAGATAACCCCAGCAACTCCTTTTCACCAAAATATGTCGTCGCGCGGGAACCGTACATTTTTCCGTGATTAAAAGTATCCTATGTTCTTTATCGAGATTCGAGACTCAAAGTAAAAATCCAAAATTTCAACAAAATTGGTTCAACACTTTCACAATTAAAATATAAGTATGGATTTACTCTCAAGTGTAAACCAATCAACTGTCTCTAGCAACAGCAGTAGGTACTTTGTCGGGTTCGTCTAATTGACAAGCTTTTAGATGATGCCGATATAAGGTACCTACTTCAGAATACATAATATTATCTTACATAGAATATTAATTATTAATACCAACTTTGTCTTCATACAAATTCATGTACCTTCAAGTTTACATAAGATTTTATTACATTGTACCATATTATACATACCTACCTAATATATTAAAAACACCTAGTCTTTACAAATTAAAGATACATAGTAACAAGATATTTTATCAAGATGTAGCTCTACGGGTACTATTTTTAGACCTTTTTATGCGAATTTATGTAAATTCAAGCGTAGCAACTTTAATTATGTTTTCTCGCATTTCGGTGAACAAAAATAGGCAAACATTCACTAAGGTATTCGTTCAAAACATTTATATAGAGTAAAAGACACGTCAATTAAATCGTGACCTATTTTGAAGGAAAATTTATAGAAGAATAATGAAATGCTGAAAGCTTTCACCAGTTAAATGGAGTAATAAAGCCCACACACTTGTTAAACAAACTCCCCATTCCGCGACGCGCCGCGGTAATGTAAGTTTTTAAATTAAACTGTCGCCCCGAATTTTATACGCTAAATGCCATGAATTTTATATCGTCTCACAAATTACATAAATACATCTTCTGGCTTCAGAATATCTTTATATTTAGTTTTTGTTGCTTTGGAAACGTTACTGTTGTGAATCACATTGTTCGTTTGTTGAGATATTATACACCAATTAAGTGGTTTCAATTTACCTGTCTCAAGTGGTCGAGGTCGGTCTTGTTGGCGAGCAGTGCGACGGGCATGGTGGCGGGCGAGGCGCCGTGCGCCGGGCTGCCCTGGAGAGACGACGCCTTCAGCGTTTTCAGGATGTCTACCGCGTACTCGAAGCTGCTGCGGTCCGTCACTGAGTACACCAGCAGGCAAGCGTCCGCCCATTGAATCTACGACAAAAGTATTAACATTGAATTTACCACTCAAAAGGCTCGCGTAGCACCCGCTACGGCGTAGAATCTATCCCTGTCATCAGGGCACTGGTCGTCGATGTCCATGATTTAAGCTTCCATGATATTTTCATTACAGTATCAGGGTAATACATTGTGTACCGCAATATTAATAACCTCGCCGTGAGCCATAACACGGAAGCACTTACAGGGAATTGATTAAAACGAGCGAACGCCTTATCGACAACTTTGTCCCTGAAATAGTGTGCGTGCATTGAGTATGTTTTTATTACCCGGTAAAATATTACAACGAACGTCTATATATTACAAAATATGAGCACAAAAGCAGATTCACAAATTAGTGGTTTGTAGCGACGAGCGTTTAGAAGTTTCCTGGTTCAGAAAATGAAACGTTACGATAACATAAAACATCGTGAATAAGCCGAAATAAATTTGTTACAGCAAAACATTACAGTGTGGACGTACAAACGTCGTCGCTGAAGCGAGCCATATAATTGTGGCCGTAAACACTGTGACTCACGGCGGGTCACTGGAGCGCACTCGTCCACTCCATCCACTACGATCTACTATTAACCCACTTGCCCGAGCATTCGATCTTTTAATCCGCTCCAACACGGAAGGGTCCATATTTTTGATAGCTTCCAGACGTCCAGCGTGTAATGTATTCGTGATTTATGTGGTACCATTTTGCACTAACTAGCAACTATGTCATATACTAATGACCGTACTCGATAAGTCAATTATCCTTTCTTAATTTAGACGTCGCGTAGAAATACGGGGCAGCGAGATTAACAAAAATTAATAAAGTCACTGTAGATACCGTTTCTTAGATTAAGGACGTTATTGAAATGGAGCTATTCCAGAAGCTCTACCTACTTACATTTTAACAATGTCGTATTGTCATTTTACCTTGGAGCCTATCCTTTTATTGTATATTTTAATATTCAGCATTGCAGCGTCTGCCAAAGGTCGCTTCATAGAACTGTAGCTCGGAGCAAGTTAAATTTAACCGACCAAAACAAGGACTCAAAAAGCTTTGCATTAACCTAGTTTAAACTCCTTGATCCTAATTATGCTTCATTATAACATATTTTGTCGCGTTTGTACTACAATTTTATAAATTGTATCATTTAATTATACTTTTGGCAAAGTATTCGTGTAGCTTTTTGAATTGTTGTTATCAATATAATAAACTAGAACACAAGGCTCATTTAATTCGAGGAAAAAAATCAAGGTTTTTCTTAAAAACTATAGCATTGCTCTATGGGCGACTCTGCGTATTTCTTACCTGTTCTGCTGGGAATTTATCTAAGCTCGATCCGGATACATCAATTACTTCTAATTCTATTGAGTTGCCGTTTATTGGAACTGTCTGCCGGTACAGGAGATCTGAAACAAGAAAATCAGTTATAAAAAGAAGGCCGCTATATTTTTTGCTAATTAAATAATTACTTTGAGTAACAAACGAAGGTGGCGTAAATAGGGCACGTCACTTAAGTTTTGTTTCTACGTCTGCCGTCTTAAGTGGGGCACTTTTTAAGCTAATTACTGTCATAATATAAAACAAACAGAAGTGTGCTACCAACCTGTATTAGAATGATATTCTCCTATGTACCTTCTGGTTAGGTAGCGAACGATGAGGGCTGCAAAAAAAATACTTTATTAGTACATACATATCCAGTAGGTTTCACTAATGTTAATTTAATATTATATCATAGCAGTAAAAATATTATTTATCGACTTTATAGTACATACACAAATAGAGAAATATCGCTTCATGGGTTTCTTTATAACGCAAAGTAGGTCAGTGGATTGCAGTGATATTATGTTAAATGTTACACAAATATTATTCTATCAATGAAAATCGAATCATAACAATATGGTATTCTCGATTTCGTCGATACACATCGTATTGATAAAATAAACTATCGTAGTAGTATTGAGGCCGAAACGCAAAATATTTGTTACATTTCTAAGGTACGTAGATATTCGCTCGCAGATCCACCCAGAAGCATTACTAAAATAAAAACAATACCACTTGTTTTCTTGTTACTCCGATTTGACTTGGAAACGTAAACACTTATCTAACCGGAATCTAGGTTGAACAATTTTCAGATTGAATGTGATGTGTTTTTTTTTTAATTTATGATGGACGTCTCATATTTAGGTCAGGTAATGGAATTTAGCTTTTTATTACTTAAAAAAAGGTAATTCAGTAGTAAAATATTTACCGAGGCTAAAAGCTTGTCGTTTCGAGTGTTTATTAAAAGTTTATAAAACTTGACGGAGCGGCGGAGCTTTTATTGCTTGTTTTTTATCTACATTATTTTAAAATATTTAATTTTTAATCAACGTTGCTGTTATTACGGAGTCGGTTTCTGAGCGGACATCATTATCACTTAGATTGATTTATTGCTCGCGTACTTTGTAGCTGTTAAAGTAAATACGCAACACGTTTCTCTGACGGAAACGATGCTTTCAGCCATCACAGAAATATAAATAATGTGATAGAAATAGTAGCTCACCGGATTTGCCGACTCGGGAGCTGCCAATAACGGCGATACGGACACGCTGCGGGCTGCTGCGCTCCTCCTTCATCGTTACGATGACTTCTGTAACAAACATGAATATTTCAATGCAAAATTTTAAAACATTGAAAACAAATGGAGACGTAGTTTTTTGGCATCGCCGACCGCTAAATATAATGCGGTAACAGTTGCGAATAATATTCACCGATAGTGCGTGCGAACTTGTGCCGACGACGTAAACAGGGGGACCTTGTGTCTTTTGTTTACGAAGCTGTATGTGTATGTTATGTGTGTTACTGTATGTTACAGATACATTTGCGATTATTTTCCAACAGTTTTCCTTGCAGTCGATCAGTAATTACGGATTTAGTATTGGCAGAGGAGCGCCGCTCTTCCGGTTCGCACCTATTACCCCGCTCGTCAGTTTCGTCAGCTGTGCCGATATTTGTCATGCTATTTTAGATCTGCGAAAAACGCCTGTGGGTTTTGGCTCACGATTTAAGTTAAAAAGTAAGTCACACTGATATTGTAGAGGGCAATTTGCGGTGGTCGAAATAATATTGGTATTGCGAGGAGAAATAAAGGAAAATCTGTAATATAAAGCACAATATTATATTAAATACAAACTAAAATATGCTGCTGCTCTACTAGTTGCAGTAGAGAAGGTAATCTAACTACAAACTATAATACTCTACAAACGTCTATTGGATGTTATAACATAAGTTCAGTTCGCAATACTAGATGCTGGTGGTGTCAATAACGCAATGGTGAAGATTATGACAAGACTTATTTACTGATGGCCTGTTTCACCACTTCCTGATAAGTGCTGAATAGACTATCCACTACTTATCTGACAGATATTCCATACTCTATCAGTTAGTTCAGATAAGTTTTGGATAGTCTATCTGCCACTTATCAGGAAGTAGTGAAACAGCCCCTAAATGTTTTAATATATCGTGATATTTAAACTACGCTCCTATTAAATTCGATTATTATTATAATAGATACGTTGCCAGTGTACATTTTTAAGACGTTGACTGGTCTGAAAAACGACAGTAACGTCTGTGAAGTATGCAATATATTTATAGGATCAGATGTTCTGCGTCAGTCGGACGTACAGTTGAATAACCGTTCAGCGATACTATGCGATTCATAAATTTATTTATCTATTTGAATGAACAATTTATGTTCTCTAGTGTCTGTTTTTAATATAAAAAAAAAATATTTAATAAGTTCCAAAAATTGTGATTAATAAACGATTAAAGAACATAGAAATTAAAAGTAAAATTTTAAAGCTAGAGTTTCCACGTATAGACCTGGAAAATTACATTGTTGAAAAACAACAGATACCTATATAATAGTTTTCGTCATTTTCCTGATATTTTAGGTTTTGCAATTCTATCACAATTCACACGTCACAGTCACCAAATGCGCAATTCTTGTTTTCAACTTGGTAATTTGTGGAATTCTTAGTTTATTATTAGGTAGGCGAGTCAAATAATTCAGGAGAAAAAAAAACTGTCGTCGCCGGCGTCGAGTGGTGGTGGAGGCGACCGTCGAGACAAGAATGTCAAGCTTTATTTATGTTTGGCGGCTTGGCGCCAATATTTGTCGGAGTTTTATCGCTAAAGCCCGACGCTGCCAAAAGAATCCTCTGGCGTAGCATAGTTTAAATTATGTATTTTTAAAAGCATCAGTATTATTAAAGTAATACGTATTTGATCAATGAGGGTGAAATCTTTTTCAGACTGAATGAAGTTAACGTAAGTCCCTAGTTAAGTAAAGTGAATAAATTGCATTAATTTGTTTAAGAATTGCATCATAAGCTTTTTTATATTTTAAAGGCTATTAGTGCTCTCTGGACATAACATAATATTGTCTTCAGATCAGAATAATCCATTGAAAACAACGAATTCTGTGCTCAAGAAAGGACTAAGCCATTGTATCATCGTGAAATGTTCCGAGGGCAAACCGCCGAGTCGGTCTGTAAACAAGAAACAAGGGAACAATCGCAGACCCAATAAAACAAGTCAGGTGTACTAGGCACGTGATCTACCTGTACTGCGTAATCGCTCATCAGTCATCACGCCTGCTATATTCGAACTTCAGAAGATTAACTACGGAATTGGACTTTAACTACGAAATTAGACGTACCTACCTACCTATACGAGTTGTAGGTTGAAGCAAGTTTATTAGTTATTACCGAGTAAAAGGACACACGGATAATTTGAGTTTCTCTACAAACGAATATTTAAAATATTTTTATTGATTTGAGGCATGTAACCTAGCTCATATCGGATTAATTCCTTAATACAGCATAGACCTGCTAATATAATACTATACGTTACGTGTATTAGCAACACTAATAAAAACTATATACCTAATGAAATGAAATGAAAATATACTTTATTGTGTACAATCAATTACATGAAATACAAAGTTAAAAGAAATAATGTGAATATAAGAAGAAATATCTAAAAGTATAAGTATCATTGAAAAGCGATATGAAAAGCTAATGAATAAACCTACCTAAGTACCTACTAGTTACTTCTAACATAATTATTAAGATACCTTGAGATCGCGATGCGACGTGACTCTATGCAAACGTCCGTTAATACTTTAAAGTAAAAGAGCAACTCTACTTTTTTCCATGAAAAATAGAGCTTAAAAAGTATTAAAATTATTAATAAAATATTAATTACTTTAATCGCTTTAAATTATTTTATTTTATTTTATAATATTTGGGTGGCTTACAGCTAACTACAGTAAAATATACTATAGGTATGTGATGGTTTACAAAGAGCCAATTAAAAGCCTCCACAAGTAGCTCGTTAATTAAAACTAACACCTAACAAAAGAAGCAAGGTTAGTAAAAACTTAGGTACTAGTTCGTAACGGTGATGGATGGAGTTAGTAATACACCATGCAGAATAATTCACAATAAGCGCTAACTAACGTTGTATTTCTATGGTATAACTAGTTTTTGTTATTCGTAGGTTAAAACGATAATACATACAACGACCACTCTAAGTATTGCCAGCTGTTTCAAGAATGAAGATCAGCTAAATGCCTGTGCCCACTGCCCACACAATTTCACGCCTACACTGTTTAACTCCCCAAAAGGTCAAAAAGTCCTGCTATGTAGTTTTAATTTAAAATGTTTGAAGAAAGTTGTATGTATTGGACTTTTCTGCTAGTGTATCCTACACCTATAAATGTTATGAGTCACTTAATGTTACCAGAGTACCTAATTCAAATATATAAGTTTACTGATTGCTCTATCTCGTTGAAAATATACTATCTATGAATTCTTATTTCAACAAATTGCAATCATACATCACCGGCCGTTTGACCTGGACGCCGATAAATTTCATACGAAAGAAGATTATACGAGCGTGGGAATATAATATGATCTGTGACATTTACACAGGAGACGAACCGCGCGCCTGTGGGCGGCCAAACAAACATTGAACTTCAAAACATCGAAGCTAAAATATTATTCAAAAGTTATATTATAGCCTAGAGTCTAGACGTTAAAATAATTAAGTAATTAAAAGTTACTTATATTATTTTACACAATAGACAATTAAATTCAGCATTAATTTTTACGCAATTACGCAAAAGTTTTTGAAACGAGAAGCTATACATAGTAGCTACTCAAGAAAATTAATTAGTGGCAGAAGAATCGCCTTAACAATAGACCATTCAACAATTACGAGAAAAACTGTAACTAAGATTTACGTTTCCTCAAATCGAAACAACAACAAAAATGTAGGCACTCATCAAAGAATTCTCGGAGCTTGACCTGAATGTATTACACAAAGTACGCACTTATGTAATTGCTCTACAAATTCTACAACAATGTTATCCAAATATCGTACACATCAAAGATGATTTGTTATTGCCGTACAATCCCCTGCACACATTAATTTTTACCGACTATCCGAGCAATAAGCCTATTTTTGCGCAGTACTTTTGGCTTCGAATTACCTTTTTGCCCCATATAGACGAAACTTTATAGGAGAAGCTTCCATTGGTTCTAATGGAATTGGAGCAAAGATTTGTTAGGTAACTGATCTTATGAATTTTAATAATGTTAAGTTAAGGTAACATTAAAATGCACGTCATTCAACTGACTTTTGTTTTTTCTGCTGTAACTGTATTTCAATACTTTTGATATTTAATGTTTAGATTTATTAATCAGAAGCAATCAGAAATCGTTTCACAAAACCAATAAATATTACATCGGTGCACATTAATCAATGTCTAGCTAGGAGCAGATCGCCTTTATACTTAGCGAGGTGAACGCCTTATGACCAGAAAGAATAAAATTAATCGTTGAAAGGAATAAATTGTTATGTACTAAGTAAGAAATGCGTAGTTTCTGAAGCATTGAAGTGAAGAGCACGTGGGCGTTGTCCAATGAATGTTAAACTGAGATAATATTTGGTGCAGTCAAACCAGTAAGTCTTCTTCTTCTTCTTCTTTTTTATTAATGGCTCCTTTGTGAGTTGCCAGTATCAGAGTGTTTTGGCAAAGACTTTACTTTATGGGATGGCTTTATGAAGAAACAAGGTTACGGTATGATGAAACCAATAATGTCTATCAAAATAAGCGCTCATTTGGCAGCTGACATTCGATTTTCCAGTTTCTTTCACGGCTAAGTTTACACGAAAATATTCGTCCTTACATACCACATAGTGACTGTATATTTAGAAGGGGTTAATACACTTGAAACACTTGACCCACTTAAAAAATGCACCTGACAGACAATTTCAGATCCCGACGATTGTTTAAATCATCGCTTATGAAACAAATTGTTTAGGTTTACGAAAATATTGGAGGTTAAACGCTATTAAAATACCTTTTAAAAATAGCTGCAATACTAATTGGTTTTAACAATATTACATTTTTTTTTATTTTGTATAGTTTTAAAACAACCTTTACCTAATTCAGTCATATTGTTACTAACGGTTAGATATTTAAAATACATTCATCACTTAAATATAGGGAATTTATTTGTCCAGTTAATTAAACGAAAGTTAATTAAAAAAATTAAACGAAATAATATAATATTATACTCACAGTACCTTAGGAAAATGTCTAAAAAATTGCTATATTACGAACAAATTATAAAGAGAATTCAGCAAAGAATATAATTTTACATGAGAAAATAACATTTCAAAGAAAATCAAAGCAATTTATGTTTGCTTCGCTACATTAGCGGTACACGTAATCCTCGAAATTTCAAATGTCTAAGGGCCAATTCAGACCGCAACGCGACGCAGCGAGGCGCGACGTGACGCGACCTAAATTTGTATGGATTTGACAGATTTCAATTTCGTGAGAGGTCTTGCGAATCTGTCGAATCCATATAAAATCTGTCAAATTTATGCCGCGTCGCGCCTCACATCGCCGCGTCGCGTTGCCGTCTGAATTGACCCTAATTCTACGAAGAATTAGAGAAGGTGTTATCCGTAGCCCGCGGCGTAAGAAAAACGAGCATGTAGCAATGCATGTAGGGCAGAAGCGTAGCGTGCCTTAGTGGGGCCCCATATAAAATTTGTTTGGGGGCCTTAGGAAAGGTTGCCATTTTCATTTGTCTCATAATATTTTGTGGATTAAAAAATAATCGGCCAAGTGCGAGTCCGAATCGCGCACGAAGGGTTCCGTAACATTTTAGAGCAAAATTAGGCCATAAATTGTGTTTTTTGTATGGGAGCCCCCCTTATTTTTTTATTTTATTTTAATATTATTATTAAATATTAAAGTACATATACAACTAAGAATTTTGTGAAAAATTCAAGTACCTATCTGTTGCCATTTTTGATACAGAGCAAAAAAGGCCAAAAAAATTACGTTTGTTGTATGGGAGCCCCCCTTAAATATTCATTTTATTTTATTTTTAGTATTTGTTGTTATAGCGGCAACAGATATACATAATCTGTGAGAATATCAAATCTCTAGCTAATACCGTTCTTGAGTTACAGCCTGGAGACAGACAGACAGACAGACAGACGGACAGACGGACAGACATCGAAGTCTTAGTAATAGGGTCTCGTTTTTACCCTTTGGGTACGGAACCCTAAAAAAGGAAAGTTTGTATTAATTTTTGCTAAGGCTCGTCGGGGGCCCTTGTGGCCTGGGGGCCGCGTATAATTGATACGGCATATACGGCGGTAGCTACGCCCATGATGTAGGGATACTTAAACTTTGAACTTGAATCGAATTAGAAGTTATGGGAACACTAGATGACGCCCGCAACTCTGTTGAGCCAAAATTCGTTTATTGCGCGGGGACCGTACTTTTTCTGGAATAAAAACCACTGAATCTTGGTGAAATTTGGTATGGAGCATGAAGATACTTTGAGTTCTGGGAAAGGATATACGTAGTATAGATACATGTCAGTTAGGTATGAAGAGGTAACAAACAGACATACACATTACACACTTTCGCATATATAATATTATATATTATTAAGTATGGATGGTGTACTGTAATCAGCACGCATCGGCAGTCGTAGTGGGTACCGGTTTGCGAACTTGGCCTATATTTGAAACCTAACAATAAATTCTCACCCAGTTATGAATTGCACAATGTTCTGACTCACTACAGTTTGTTTAGTTTCGTATAAATAAATATTATATAAATGCATATTATTATTATTAGGTAAATACATACATGAGTTCTAAGCGCTAACCTGGGTACGCCATTCATATAAAACTAAATATGTACTTTGTATTTTTAAGGATATTTTATAAGCTTTTTATTATTATTTATGGAACTGTGCAAGCTTTTTTTTCTTTAGTAACTGAGAAGTTGTTAAAATATTTATTCTGATATTTCAATATGAATTAATGTGCATTAATTCCAGAATATGCAAAATATGCAAGTGTGTGTGTCTGTGTATTATTATTTATACATATTAGTGTTTGTTGCGTCTTTGAACTTTACATTTTTTAATTGAACTAAGTTTATAATCCCCGATAGAGTAATTTAGAATTAAGTGGATGCAGGTGGGATATTAACAAACATCTGATAAACACATTGAGCGTGTTTATCCTTCCATCACGACCATCACCGCCCGTCATCAGGTATGATCAGCGTCCGGTCACATGTCCATGTTTCTCTATCATCGTATCATCATGAGATGTCAATGATCTTTTCATTTAGGTACTAAATGATGCCCGCAACTCCGTTGCGACAAAACTCGTTTATCGCGCGGGAACCGTGCATTTTTTCGGAACAAAAAGTTTTCAATGTCCTTTCCCGAGACCCAAATTCCCATGCCAAATTTCAGCAAAATCGGTTCAGCAGTTTGGGCGTGAAGAGGTAACAGACAGACAGACAGACATACTTTCGCATTTGTAATATTAGTATGGATTAATCACCAAGTATATTATTGGATTTTGGTTTTATTCTTCAAAATTAACCGATCTTTTCGAAGCTGCAAAATTTTTTTATATAAGTATTTAATTGTGATTTTGATTGTTAGATTTGTCACCGAAAAAAACTCACAAAAAAATAGAAAGGTGAAAAATACATTAAAAATATTTAAGCAATTAAATTATACTTTGTAATATTGAATCTGTGTTAAATAATATAAAAAACTGTAGGTGATTAAAAGGTAACGTAAACTATTTCTAGACTGAAAAATGTTTACTGAAAATCAGTCAACTAACTACTAAGTTCATAAAACATGTTTACCAAAATATATAACCGGTACATTGAAAATGTTGATCGTTTACATTACACAGATGTTTATTCAGAGGTTCATTTCAGCGCTGAAAGGTGTTGATGAGCTTTCGTATTCAGAAATTTTCCGATGTTAGTTTCGGTAACCATACTAATACTGTAGACATCTTTACGTCACACTAATATTATTAATGAACAGAAATTTACCTGTCTGTATGTAACATACATGGTACATCTTTCCCGATTAAGCCTCTGAACCGGTTTTGATGTTTTGGGGAGATATGTAACTCTACATTTACCAGTCGCTTTACAAGCTTTGACCAACAAATCGAAATATTTAATCCTTTCTATCTCTGTTGGCTACCACTTTCGAGAATTTTCGCAGAGGAAATTGTTGTTCGTCTTATCAAAATAAAGCTACTCACGGAATATTATAGCTTTAATATAGAAATCAAGTCAAAAAAATATGTTCTAGGAAACCTGTACTAATTAGTTACCTCGCGATAAACGAAGTCCAGATCAGGGCAAGTTGCGGGAACCATCTAGTATCAAGATAAATGTACAGTGTTGTTTACAAACGATTTGCTCGATTTAGGAAGTCTACGCTACATACACGTCTTGTGCATTCCGAATTACTGGGTCATATACAGTGTGTAACAAAAATAAGTGATAATACTTTAAGGTGTGTACGTGTTCCTTGTAGAGAGTTAGTGTGAAAGTAGCAGCGCTGCAAGACGATTTTTTTTCACTTTTGTATGGGCAAGCGTCCGAGCGTCACGAGTTTCCCCATACAAAAGTTAAAAAAAATTGGTCTTTCAGTGTACTTTCACACCCTAAAGTATTATCACTTATTTTTGTTACAGCCTGTAGAACATTTTGAGGTTAGTTTCTGTCACGATGAGATTAGATGATAAAAACTTTACCTACGAAGCGTAGGTAAAGTTTTTATTTCTTTCTTCTTTTTCGGTATAACTTAAACAGTAAAAATATAGGTAACACCTATAATCAGTTACAGTGTATGCATTACCACATAATATGAAACATGAATGAGTAGATAAAAAGTACCGGTAGGTGAAAAACGTAAAAGCAATGAAAATGAATAGAACAAAGGCCTATTGTAAAATAAAATATACTATATTTATTATGGCTTATATGTTTAAAAATACAGTGCAGATAATTATTAAAAAAATATATGAATTTAATCCCAAAATGAAAATGGATAACTAAATATTGTTAATGATTAAAAGGCAAAAACTTACCTTTCCAAATAATTATATGTAATCAACCAACGGCAGGCCCGATTATCTCGTAGCACTGATAGAGTCTTAACACACCACAAAATTTTATCACAAATTAGAATAATAGCAATATAGATAATTAGTCAAAACAAGTGAATGCTGGGAGTGCTGTCACAGAGTAGACAGCGACGTGCGTTCAGCGAGCTCCGGAGAACGACTGACCGGCGCGCAGTCGTACAAAGTCTTTATATAAAGCTCGCTAGCGGCGGATTTTCTCGTCCTCCGAGCGCTTTTCATACAAAAATATCAGTGGAATGCGCGCCTAATTCTCTGTCACTACTATCCGACACAATGGGAGCGTTGATCTCGCGTTGATCTCGCGTTTGCAACGAGACCGCTGACCAGGTTCTCTTAATCCGATCCTTATGACCTAATTGCTGAGATGTACATTATGTTCTAGTTGTCGGGGACACAAATGAGGTTTGATACATTATATCAACGCATTAGCCATTAGGGAAGTGTGACATGAGCTATTTCTTCATTAACGTTGTTTTTTGTTTTCGATATTCCTACACAATATATTTGTTACATTTGAATAGGTACGTAATTGCAGAGACTAGATATTATATCTAGTCTCTGGTAATTGTAATGTCTTATTTGAGTTATTTTTAAGAACGCGCAACGTTCTTAAAATCTTCGTTAATAATATTATAACAATGTTCTTGTTCGATCTTCTGTAACCTATTAAATATGTTTGTACGTAATCATGTGCCTTATTTCAATTAATTACACTGGTCAACAGTAGTTTTAATTCCTGAAAACTAAAAGCTGTTCCTGTAAGAACTTTGTGCCCTGATCATATTATTATGTTTCTAAGAAATTTTCTTTCTATCAGATCAGTTTTTTAAGATATTTCATTCCAAAGTTTCAAAAATCTAGAATATTAGTCTATTTCGGAATCATTTTACAACTGTTGGAATAATTTATTTTCATGAGTTTTGATAAAATATGTTTAGTAAATATACACATCTATTATTTAGATCTCAATTTAAATTGCATTTATTTATACACTTTTTTATTAAAATATCAGAGTTGAAAACTATACTTTCTTTTATCATACAAAAATTATTACTCCACATAGTATGAACTAGGTAAAAGCATTTTAAAAACCGTCATAACATTGGGGAAGTTAGTCATAACTCATTGAAACAAGTTAACATTCTCAATAAGAAATGTCTCTCTCTGGCATACATTAATCAAAACTAATAATTAATAAAAATACTTTCAACTGCAATGTGATTCCGAAATCGGCTAAAATGCGAGATTTTTTAAACTTTGGAATGAAATATCTTAAAAATCTGAGCTTATAGAAAAAAACTTCATAGAAACATAATAATATATTGTGCACACAAAACTCTAATAGGAACTGCTATTAGTTTGCAGGAAACATTTTTTTTTTCGATTTTGTTAACCTGTGTTATTATAATATGTAGATTGTCCTTAACACTAACTCTATAATTTCTAAATCAAATCTTTTGAAACAATTTTCTCAATTATCTTATTAAAATGCTTACCTTTTTAAATAAGTATATGTTTTTTTATTAGCAAAGCAAATTATGTGCCCTGCAACATATTTTAATATAACTATGCAACATATCTACAGAACTATAACAATGTATATTGTATCTGTTACATAATAGACGAACTGCGCCTCAGTCCTTGAAGGTTGTAGGGGGATGATCCACGATCCGGCAGACGCACGTGGAACGGAAACGTGGCTCTTGTTCAGTAAACAGATCAATTTTTCCCAACCCTTTATCTTCGAAAATAACTCAATTTAAATAAGGATATTCATCGTCATCTTCGATAATCCTATAGAACATATTCGTTTATTTCTCGTTGAAAGTGGATAAATGGAAACTAAAAATTGGATAACGTAAACAAAGTTAAGGCAGAGGTCATGAAATTTGTGCTTTTATGTTTATAGTTATAATCAAAATTCAAAACACAAAGAAAAGCTTTACCTACACCAATTAGGTACCTTATACTCTTTGTAGAGTCGAAAACGTATGACTTTGTTTGGTTTGGAAGTCAACATTCAAAAATAAATCGACTGATGCCTATTTTTAACCCCCGACCAAAAAGAGGGTCTGGAGGTCTGTCTGTCTGTCTTTCTGTCTGTGGCATCGTAGCATCCAAACGGGTGGACCGATTTTGATCTAGTTTTTTTTGTTTGAAAGCTGACATGACGGAGAGTGTTCTTAGCTATAGTTCATCATTATCAGCCTGCTCATTGCTGAAATATCACGGTATATCTGGTTCGTGATAGGATGATTAGCAACTTGCAGTCGTTTGATGGGTTTTATATTTTGCATCCTGGTTCGTGACACTTATGAATATATACACATTATTGGAAAGTTGACCTGGTGGTGCAGCATCACCTGGTAATCAATACCCAACTCCTCACCAACTTAGAGTAGAGGTTTCGTGTTTGGGCTCATTTTAATTGCGACAACCAGAAAGACGTAGATAAACAGTAAATATTTGCATGCTGCTGCTGCAGCATCACCTGGATTCTATAGGAGCCAAGCTCCGTATGAACCCAAAGTGGAGGTTTCATGTTTGGGCTCATATTGACGGCCTCATCCAAATGGATATATTTTATAGATGGTATTCATTGGGATATGATCCAGTTGATAGGAATTATTCTGCACAAGTTTAAAAAGCATAAAATAAAATTAAATTAAGAAATTAAAAAAAAACCGCCAAAAAACTTTAAAAAGTAATGAAATAACATTTCCTGACTTTAAGTTTAAATCATTCCTAAGAGTAAAGTAATATTTTAGTCCATAATTGTTGTCAAGGTGTGTCGGGGGACCGCTAATATAGATGTTTGATTTCACATAACAATATAGTTTAAGGGTCTGTTCACAGCGACCCGAATCGAGAGAATCAGCGACTATTATGGCGATACAAAATGCAAAAGTCGCTGTTGTGGTAGTTTACTTGGCGGTCCCCCGACACACCGTGACAACAATTATGGATTAAAATATTACTTTACTCTTAGGAATGATTTAAACTTAAAGTCAGGAAATGTTATTTCATTACTTTTTAAAGTTTTTTGGCGGGGGTTTTTTTAAATTTCTTAATTTAATTTTATAATTATATTATTATTTTTATTTTTCGTTAATGTTTAAAATACATTAAATACTGTATTATTACTTAATGTTGTATTATTACCTAGTCCTAGTCCTTATACTAGAGATTATACCGAATAATCTTATTACCTATTAAAAACCAAAAATTAAGATGATTATCCTACGTACAGTAAAATAATAATAATTATTATCATAACAAAAAATATTTAAAAAATCTATGACATAATAAATTATAAAGTAACCCCTTGATTTGATGTTTAACCAGCAGTCGTTGCAGGTGCTTGAAGCTTGTATATCATTGTTTCTCTCCTCATAACTCAACAAACGAGCGTAAATAACGGAAGATAAATCTTACAAAATTTCGCTCAAAACTTGATTTATTCTGTTCTATATTAACACTCGCATTCCGAAATAGATTATGAAAACTAATGATGGAGGAAACGAAGGGAGGCAAGTCGTATTAATGTCGATTGTCGAAGTAAAAGGTGAGATTGTTGGTGAGCGACAGTAACACGCCACTTCCGGGAAATGCATCGACGACGATTCCACATAATTATCGACTGAACTAAATATTAACTTTAAGCTCAATTTATTTTCTCTGAAAGTAAATAAATACTTTAAAATAATATATCTAGAACTTTCCGGAAATAACAAATATTTATTTATCTTTTAATTGAAGCGAGACAATCTTGTATATTTTTAATATCTACACTACTATTATAAAGAGGAAAGATTTGATTTTTTGTTTGTTTGTTTGTTTGTTTGTTTGTTTGTTTGTTTGTTTGAGTCGAATAGGCTCCGAAACTACTGGACCGATTTGAAAAATTCTTTTGCTATTGGAATCCTACATTATTTCTGCTGAACATAGGCTACATTTTATTTTGGAAAAAAGTAGGGTTCCGTAAGATATTTGAGTTTTTCGGACGCAAGGTGTAAAAAATCAGCTAGAAAAGTTACTTATTTTGCGTACGCTGCCTAAACTATAAAAGATAGAACCATAAAATGTTC
Organism: Plebejus argus; assembly: GCA_905404155.3. Classification (NCBI taxonomy): domain Eukaryota; kingdom Metazoa; phylum Arthropoda; class Insecta; order Lepidoptera; family Lycaenidae; genus Plebejus; species Plebejus argus. The sequence continues at coordinate 12,664,338 of FR989927.1, read as the reverse complement.
TAAGTAATTGTAGATCTTATAAATATCTACAAAAAAGTCCGCGACACACTATACCTATCTATGTCGAGTGAGGCACAATAACCATTTATTTATTTAAAAATCCTGATTTTTTTTTGGACTTTATTTAAACGGATATATTTTACTCACGCTATTAATCCTTATCAAAATAAATTATTTTATCACTAAGTACAGTTTATGTAGATAATATTTGGTCTTTGAATGATTAAAATTGGACGTTTGGTTTTGAAATTATGGCGAAATTAAAATATTACGATAGTGGGCGTCACCAAAGCGCGTGCGGCAGGAAGACTATATTCTGTTGTAGAAATGAAAATTCTGTACATAAAAGATATGAAATGACACCCGAAATTACACCTTTGTCACTACATCGCTATAGAAGCCAAAAATGTGGTTAGTTTTTTGTCTGTCTGTCTGTCTGTCACTCTTTCTGTCTGTCTGTATGTTTGTTCCAGCATCACAGGAAAAATACTGATCCGATTTGAATGTGGTTTTCGCAGATATATTTATCTTCTTCCAACTTAACATCTGGTGTATAACATTTTTTCCCCCCACCCCTCTAAGGGGACAAAAGAGGGGGTCAGATTTTGTATCAAACTTTTTTCTTTAACACGAAAACTACTGATCCGATTTGCATACGGTTTTCACAGATTTGCATACGGTTTTCACAGATATATTATATTTGTCTTCTTCCAACTCAACATCTGGTGTATAAAAATCCTCCCCACCCCTCCCCTCTCAACCCTCTCTGGGGACCAAAGAAGGGTCAGATTTTGTATACAACTTATTTCTTTAGTGGACTTACTTCATATTAGGTATTAACTGTGTTTTTCAACTTAACATCTGGTGTATGACCTTCCCCCCCCCACACCCTCTTAGGGGACAAAAGAGGGGGTAAAACATGTATCAACTGATGATGTAGAAAATATACTTTAAATGGCAAAACAACGTTTGCCGGGACAGCTAGTAATATATATAATCGTTTTTCGGCAACGCATATGCAAGTATAGTTCTACCAGAGACCAGATATATTTACTCTATGGTTCTACAAAATTTTGTATGTAGATGGTTCTCGTCGAGAAAAAACGATATAATATAGATATGTCTTCCCATAGGCAAACCTCACATTTTGAGTTATTTATCTTTTACTGGTTTGAACACCAAACAAAGCACGTTCTTCCAAGTACATCTGTAAGTACATACAATTATTACGAGTCTAATATTTTAGCTTAGAGCTTAAACTGCGTCTTTTCATCGTGCATCGACTCGAATAAGTCGACTTCGATGCTGATGTTGCTAGAAACTAGAATAATAAATAGGGTTGACATGGAGTTCGTAATATTGGGTCACTCTTGCTAACCTGACATACATTTGCGAGTTAGTTACCGTAGTTACTGTTTGCTCCCTGGGGCGATCCCGATACTGACGTTCCAATTGAGTTACGTATTCCGAACTACGTTAAGGTCCCCGTATACCGAAGCCAATCGATCTGTGGGATTTGGGAATAATCGTAGGTTAACGTATCCGCACTCCGCACTCCTTTTGTAACGTGCCCGTGTATGTAACTAAGTCAGGTCAGATCGGCCCGCGATCAGTCCGATTGGCCTACTCGTTTAAAGGAACCTTTACGTTAAACTTCGTTAAACCGACGTATAATTCTGTTTACTATGACCGAGTTTGCGCGCGGTTCACTAAATTGTCACGCGCTATTGGCTAATGCGGGACGAAAATAAATTTTATGAATGAAGTAGTCGGAAATTAAAATGATATAACAAACAATAATTCTCAGTTGTGTTTATATTCAACGGAACTGATTATTATAATTTCCAGAAAAGTTTCTTAGAAGCGTTGAACATAGTAGGTTTAACACAAACTGAGGTATTTACCATATTGTTACTGGGAAATGATTATATTTAGTATTGTAATGGTACAGAATAATTAAAATTGATAAATTATAAAGTCAACTTTATAAGTAAGGCGAAAACGTAGAGCCAACGCGAAAAATAATAATGTTTAAAACAACTATGGTTTTCGATAAAAAACATGTGAAATATTAAGTTAAAAGCATAAATATTTATTGTAGGTATGAAGTTGTTTAGTTTTTAATGGAATTGTACCGAGCGCGCCACGATGTCGCTGTTGTCGCTGACCACCACCACCAACATATAATACAATACTGGAGTAAGGACGTAGGATCTATCATGACTCGTGAGCTAAATCATCGCCAACCTGAATGCCCCAATATGTCACAAGATAGTTAAAGAAAGTATTTTTGTGTAACATTCCTTCAAATTCGTTCTTTGTTCGATCCAGTCCATCTCCAATCAAACACCATAAAGTATACGTCAAAAAGCTTAATAAACCTTTGTCATAGTAAAAGGAGCCTTTGTTGGTTACTTCATGACAATACAATTTTCGACAGTGTGATAGATATAAGCTATGTCCACATTATGCAATTTCATCTTCAATTTTCGTCATCTTCTTTTTATTCAAATTTCGTTTGGCATATTCAATAAGTGAATGCGTCAAAATCCACCCGCGTTGAAAGAAAAGTGTCATAGCGAGCGCTACGATTTCAACGCGCGTCACGGGCATGCCTCACGTTCACTGTTGACTGCGATATAACGCATGCCCTTGACGAACAGAAAAAGGTACAATGTGGACAAAGACAATTAATATTGCATAATTAAGATCCAGTTTCAGACTTTTTTTTCTGAAGGCGTAAAATGGACGAGTATAATTATAATTAATAACAGATAATATTTTACAAGTTTACAAAAAATGTTTGGCCTATCCTTCCTTTGATATCATTGACGGCCCCACTTGATGATGTTTGCGGAGGCTGGCGAGTGGCGACGGTGTTGAACACTCATCCATAACGCTCGCATCATGATTGTTTAATTGCCTACCTCTATTAATATGACGTCCAGTTGCTCTAAATATAGTTACGATCGATAATCTAATTATAAATCAGGCTTGTTTATGTTACTATATATAGTAACAAACAAGCCTGATTTATAATTAGATTAGGAAAATTTAAACATATTATTCAGATATAATATGTATCTGAATATTATGTTTAAATTTTCCTATGTTTATACATAGTATGTATCTCCCGGTGGACTGTAAATTTACACTACTTATATAATTATAAAGAGGAAAGATTTGATTTTTTGTTTGTTTGTTTGTTTGTTTGTACTGAATAGGCTCCGAAACTACTAGACCGATTTGAAAAATTATTTTACCATTGGAATCCTATATTATTTCTGCTGAACATAGGCTAAATTTTACTTTGGAAAAAAATAGGGTTCCGTAATATATTTGGGTTTTTCGGACGCAAGGTATAAAAAATCAACCAGAAAAGTTACTTATTTTGCGTACGCTGCCTAAACTATAAAAGATAGAACCATAAAATGTTCTAAGTAATTGTAGATCTTATAAATATCTACAAAAAAGTCCGCGAAACACTATACCTATCTATGTTTAGTGATGCACAATAACCATTTTTTTATTTAAAAATCTTGAATTTTTTTTGGACTACATTTAAACATGTTTATTTTATATAAAATTAAACTATACTATTATGTCGGCCGCAACTCCATTCGCGCGTCTTTATAATAATTTGACAAACTGTTTTACGTTCGTTCCATCCCGGCACCTAAAGTTTCACCATAGTGATTTCGTCACAATTTGATCGGTAAAGTTTGGAGAGGTAACAGATAATATTAATGATATTAGTATAGTAGGTATAGATATATAGTTCGTGTACGTCAATTAAATCAATATTATGATGTTACCTGAGCGAACAGAACCGTCAGTAAAATCTAGCAATAAATAAATTAATTGATTGAATGGAGGTTTAGTACAATTTAACGATGTCAGTAATTCCGTATAATACTTTAAAAGCTAAATGGTCTGTTAATATCGACCCCCGCAGTAATAAGTACATTGTTCCCCGACATTCCCGAGAGCTCGAGGTCCGCGGGCCGTGGGCGGAGAAAAACGACGTGCTGTAGAGGCGGAATGCCGCCCGCCCTACGGCGCAGAGGCGTACGCGTGCGGTCGTTACAACTTAACTACTATACTACTTTTTAACTGCTCAGTAGCTGCAATAATAGAACGATAATACCCTAGCAGCTAGGGTATTATCGTAGCTAAGGCCTAGCTTAATATTTATAAGTGACATTTATACAAGACCGTATTATTTTAAACTGCTGTTTGCCGGGGTAATTTTTCTCTGAACGCTATTTTCCTTGTGAAATGAAAACCCATTTATCAATATCCACAAGGAAGTCTGCGCAAACAAAGAACATCAATCCAATTCAGCCCCGACGTTTATTAGAGAAGGATTTGCTCATAATTGCCCCATCGGGCTCGCCGGCCATTTATGGCTGCGTAAAACATAAGACCTAACATAATTTAGCGAGACGAGTGTGCAAAAGTACGAGGAAATAATAATAATTGTGGTGCATTGACACCCTTAGAGTAAGCCGATTTGTTTCACGACGCGCTTATTATAAGCTGTAATAAAATGTCGTGTTCCCGAGAAAAATGGAGACGAATTTGTAAGTGACGACCTCGGGGGAACATAAAGATAATTACTTAAGTCATGTTTGTGTGCGTGAATTTTATGATACATTAAAACTGTTCTAAATTTTTCAAATTCTCGAGATTTCATTAAAATATATTTATAGATTTTTTTTACGTAGTGTCGTAACTTTAAAGCGATTTGCGCAGGTTTTATATATATCGTATACAAGATGTTATATTATGTAAACACCGTTATCCTTGAAATCATCAAATGAGCCGTCAAAATGAACAACTTTTTCTATGAGAACAATGCTGGGAAGTGGGAACTCCAAAAAATCCGTCTTCATATCCATACAAATTGCCGATCCGGGCATCCGTATGGGTATGAAGACAGCATTTTTTTTTTGAGTTCCCAGCATTGTTCTCATAGAAAAAGTTGTTCATTTTGACGGGCTATACTATATTCGTATACTATGTTCGTATACGTTAACTGTTAAAAAAATCTCTTAGTGACTTTAAAATATGAGTGGTGACTGGTGATACGAGTACGAGTAAAATTTTTCTTTTTAATTAAAAGTAATCGCTCTATCACATTTTTACAACAGACAGACATGACGATTCCATAAGGATTCCGTTTTTTGCCATTTGACTACGGAACCCTAAAAATAGGCTCGATATTGGAGCATACAAAGATAAAGTACAATAATAATACAGTTGGATATGTCAATGCTAGTTTCCCTGGTATTCCGATGACATTTAGTATCGGGTCACGCCTACACTATCTAGAAACCAGTAATCTTCGATAACAACACAGGTTTATATTATGCTTCAATACATTTCCAAGACAGATTAGTTTAAAATGGGTAGTGAAAATAAATAATATATACTTATACTTATACATGGACAGTGGACACCTTTATTAAAAAAGCTTCATGCTGTGGATACGGACGTTTATATATTTTGTCCTTGTCAGATGCGTCATATAAGTCCCTCAACAGCTATACTAGATAAAGACAAAACTTTGTTTAACTATAACGTTCGTTTACATACCTTCTTATTAGTAAAAACTTAGCACATAACTCCTGGTTCGTTGTCTGATGTCTTTGTCTCACATAAGACTTGTTCAATATGCATGCGTAAGATAAAAACCATATAAAAACCTTTTAAAGATATTATTACTAGTTGTAGATTTTTTGTTAGTGAGGGCAGGTTTTATTCGAATGGATAGACTTTTGATTGACACGTCGAGGTGTACGACCGCGACGTTGGGCGAATTGGGGCGCTTAGATTAAACTCAGGGATGAAGTCGGAGAAACGACCTGCACCGAGGTAAACGACTTCGTAATTGTTGTTTATAATCTTTCTCCTTAATTACGACTTCTTTTGATGGTATAGGCCACTTCAAAGTTTAAATTAAGTAATTTATTTTTATTTTTATGTCTATTGACATTACTTGCTTACTTTTAAAAAAATCTTTTAAGGTAAAAGTTGACAATCTTGTAGTGGCTTGAGTCTCGACATCGTTGTTAGATAAAATTAATGTAGAATAAAATGTTTGACAAAGTATTATCACAGTATTATGTTTAAACGTTGAATCACCTTTTCTACATCGTGTAAAGCAGTAAAGTCACTTTACCGTAAATATTTAATTTATCATACATCTTAGTACAGGTTTGCACTTACTACATAATAATTAATAATTCATTATTATCATCATGAGAAGAACAGGAAAAGATGGGTAGATTTTCATAAAATAAAATCCGTGAAATCCACAACACTGTATTAATATCTCAAGACAATCATCAATGGAATCAAACATTTTTCGAGTTGTGACAACATGTCGTAGATACAAATCAGTAATCACATACTAGCTATTCGAAATAATATTACGCAATTTCGGATAAAATCATTGCGCGGTCTTCGCATACCTGGAAAATCATTTATCACGTGCCGGCCACCTGAATCACCAAATGAAAATAGTGGGCGACAGTCCGTTTATTTATACCAAATTTATTATTACACCGAGTTAAAATTAAACAGTACCAACTTAAAAAACGCCCAAGTGCGAATCGGAATCGCGCACGCAGGGTTCCGAACCGTTACAAAGCGAAAGTAGGCAAAAAATGTGTTTTTTGTATGAGAGCACCCCTTAAATATTTATTTTATTTTAATTTTATAACTTACTATGAATTAAGGATTTTGTAAATATTTCAAGTGCCTACTTGTTACCCTTATTGTTTATAAAAATTACAAAAAATCTACCTTTGTTGTATGAGAACCCCCTTAAATATTTTATAATAATTTTATTTTTATTATTAGTTGTTATAGCGGCAACAGAAATCAATCATCAGAAATATGCACAGAAAACAATGTGAAAATTTCGGCAGTCTAGCAATAGCAATTCTTAAGGTCGCTCTCTTAAATTTTCGATACAATTCGTTTCGCGCTGCACTTCGTCGATTTGCGTCGGATTATGTTTGAGTCATATAATCTTACAGGCGCCATTTTGTGCACATAATTACTAATCTCCTTTGATCACCAGACCGAACCGCGAATTTGGGTTACTAAAGTATTTCCCGCTTAAATTCATTGTTGGACGCAGTCATAACTTGGGCGTTTTAAAAATTTTATGCTTCCGTATTATAATTTGTGAGTTTTGGATGTTTAATTTTTTTTATTAGATAAGGGGGCAAACGAGCAAACGGGTCACCTGATGGTAAGCAACTACCGTCGCCCATGGACACTTAATGTAACATCATAAGAGCTGCAGGTGCGTTGCCGGCATTTTAAGAGGTCGTATAGGTCCGGAAATACTGCTGGTGACAGTTCCAGAGTTTTACAGTGCGCGGCAGAAAGTAACGCGAAAAACGCACGGTGGAAGACTGCCACTCATCAAGGTGATGAGGATGGTATGTTTTTCGCGTGGGACGATGGCGAAAAGTTGCAGGTGGTATGATTCCGAACAATTCCTCAGAGCACTCCCCGTGATACAACCGATAGAGGATGCAGAGTGAAGCTACATCTCGGCGTAATTCCAATGGGTCCAAGCTGTTTGAAACGCTATGGCAGCCAACAATTCGAGCGGCCCTTCGTTGGATACGATCCAGAGGGAGCAGTTGGTATTTTGGCGCCCCTGTCCAGAGATGAGAACAATATTCCATATGAGGCCAAACTTGCGCCTTGTAGAGTTGTAGGCGTTGGTGTGGACTGAAGTACTGTCTCTCTCTGTTAAGATCACCAAGCTTCTTCGAGGCTTACTTGGCCTTACCCTCGAGATGATATCGGAATTCGGAACTGGACATTGCTCGATATGTTGACACCAAGTATCTCAATGCTAGGGGAGATGGTTAAAGATGTGCCCTCGAAACGAGGATATACGACCATTGGTGACTTTTTAGTGGTAAACGCGCAGACTTGTGTCTTGGCGAGGTTGAATTGGACTAAGTTACGTCTACCCCATTCAGAGACTTTCTCCAATGAATTTTCTATTTTAGACACAAGTTCGTTTCGACTCTCAATGACATTTAGCCGAAAAATATTGGGGGAGCCGGTATATACAGCATCACGTCCTGTACTATCATCCGCATAGTAATGAATGCCGTTGGTCTGTAACATGTTATTGATTTGCAGTATGAATAGGGTAGGCGATAGCACACAGCCCTGTGGGACACCAGCATCAACAGACTGAGTTTCCGAGCATTCGCCGTCGACTACGACCTTTATGCTTCTATCTTCTAAGAAACTAGTGACCCACTTACATAATTTCTCGGGCAGGCCGTATGATGGAAGCTTTGATAGCAGCGTTTTATGCCAAGCCCGATCAAAGGCCTTCGCAATGTCCAAACTAACAGCCAATACCTCTCCCTTTAACATAGATATTATAATTTATAACATGAAGTACAAAGTATAAAATATAAATATTACAAATCCATTTGTGAATCAAATGACATACCAGCATGAAAAGCTACATTAGGCTCAAATTATCTATACATATAATAAAACTGTAGAAGTGAAAATTCTGTACATTAAAGATATTCAAAAAAATTTTAGCTGGGGTGTCACTACATCACTATAGAAACCCAAAATGTGGTTAGTTTTTGGTCTGTCTGTCTGTATGTTTTTTTCACTATCACACGAAAACTACTAATCCGATTTGAATGCGGTTTTTGCAGATATATTTGTCTTCGTCCAACTTAGCATACACCAGAAAAACATTTCCCTCCACTTCTCTAAAGGGACAAAAGAGGAGGTCAGATTTTGTATCAAACTTTTTTCTTTAACACGATATAATATAATTATTGTTTCTCAGTAAAATTGCAGCTAGTCGTTCTATCTAAGTCGCGTAAATCAACTGGAGACAATGAAACTATCACTATTACTGGCATTAGACGAAGACAATGTACTTAACAGTATTATCATAATAAAATGTATTAAAGTGCCAGACGTTATAAACGGATTTCAGGGTTGTCCCAAAGAAACAAATTTCGTTTTAAAATATGTGGACATGTCAAGTACGTATTGAGTTGATATTTACGATAATGACGGGGGATGGCTGATATGCGCGCCTATGTGATGAATCGCTATACCTCGCTGAAGTAAAATATTTGTTGTAGTCTGTCGTACCTCGGTCGAGACAAATAAATCATTATGACAAGCAGTGCACCACTCATTGTATCCTTACAGTGTTAGTCTGAAAAGTTATGTTTTACAACTAATTTAATTTTACTTTTACTTCCCTAGATTATTATAGTAAAAACTTCAGTTAACATAAAATAATGATTATTATAGTCATTTAGGTATGCCCCAGAAATTCCGTAGACCGTAGACAAAGCGTAGCACCTAGCAGCGGACCATCGAAAGTTGTAGTAGGCGTAGAGCTTCTACGACAATCTACGACGACGCAATGCTGATACTACATAACCTCCTCCTTTTTGGAAGTCGGTTAAAACAATATTTTTTTAACGATTGACAACCCTAGGACGCAGATACGTATTGAAGTCATTCACCGTCTAAGTAAATTATTGCTACTGTAACGGGCTAACGAGGGAAAACAGTGAACCTAAGTTTATGAGGGTGGAAAATTTCCTGCTGGAAATGTAGAGTCTATCCTGCATTGCAGATGTTCTATTTACTAAGGAGCCTTTTGTTATTGAATTGCTGTAGTACTTCGGAAAGGTTGTATATTTTATATTATAAAATTATGTAGATTGGCTTTTAATTAGGTAAATACGTAGGTATTTACTTAATTAAAATTACTAAGTACACTATTAAATATTATATTATATTATTATGATATATTGTAATAAACAATATACATTGTACTATAATATATAAAAATTTTAACTAATTAAAACTTAACTAGTGTAGGTGTAGATATTTTCTATTTCTGAATGAACTTTAACGTATTTTTAATATAATTGACTTATATTTTAATGCAAATAAAAAGGGAAAATAAAAATAATTTGTAATTTCGTTTGAATCGTTCACATTTAGATATCCTTGGCCTTTATGCCACGTTATTATAAGACTTTGAGGACTATCTTTGAACCAAATATAACACCTAGCTCCATTTTCAATTTTAAGGTACATTATTTTCTGAAGAAACAAAGCACGGTACAAACAAGTTATGAATTATTTTGATATAATGCAGAGCCGCAAGTACTTGAAGGCTTACATTTGATAAATGTGTAAAATAATAATTACCTGGTTCCACAGTTTTATTGCTTGCAACAGAAAATTAATAAAAAGTGTACGTACAAGTATAGCCTGGATGCCACGGTCGAAAAGTTTCAGAAGTCCATAAAATTCCAAAGATAATATGAAAATGAAAACTTCAGAACACGTCTTACAAAAGAAGCGAATTGTTAGTGCAGGGGGGCTATTACGACCTCTTATATCCAGCCAGTTTACAAGCCGTGTCTATGCAACGGCCTGTAAACTGGCCTGTAAACTGGCTGGATATAAGAGCTCATAATAGCCCCCCTGGTCAACTCATATTATAAGCTTCAAAGCCTACTAATATCGATTTCGATCAACTGTTATAAGTTTTAACATATCTCCTTTATGTAATGGGCGTATTGCAATGTCGTGTGTTTCCCTGCACGAGACCATCAGGTTCACGTTTACCTCACGTTTACTGAAAATTTCCACATGTGATACGAATTACGCAATCCTTTGTTTTAGATGTTAGTTATGTCCACAATGCTTAAGACCCATACAAATATATTGTGTTTTATTAGTTTGGTGAATATTAATACAAAGTTAAGTTTAGCTTGGTTTAGCTCTCCTTTTAATCAGGCTTAAGTATGTTTTAGAATTTAGAGCAGTGCAGTATTCCGCAATCTTCTTTTGTTCAAGGTACAGCTAGAAAAATTAAATTTTTTGGATGTACACCACAAAATCACAAATTAATCACCGTGTACGGGGGTGCTTTGTTCCTAATTCGTCTGTTCTTTCGTCGATCGTCCTCAGATGTTGCCTTTTTTGGTTCTTATAAAATAGCAATAGGTATGTAGGTAAAATGTCATGTTTTGTGGCACACCAACTACCGGCCACGGTACACCAGTGTGCCGCGCTGCCGCGGCACACATTTTGCGGAACACTGTTTTAGAGAACTATACGGTTTAGTATTGCTATACTGTGGTTTAGGGTACCATACCAGCCCTAATTCATATTAGAGTATTTAAATTGCTATATCAAACCTGTAGGTATGGAAGCCTTATTCGACAATGGGATACCTGTATTAAGGTGTATAGATTTAGCGATTTCTCGTAAACACGGCACGACTGAAAGACCTAAAACAATGAGTCATTGTCGCACCCTGAGCTGAATACAGGTCAGCCGGCGGGAGAGGTCAGCGCAGAGGTCACGTCGCGGCCGTCAGCACTTACATGCATGTAAATCGCATGCATAAATCTTTGCCTGCAATTTTAATGCCACCTTTACGAGCTCACTCTCAGACTACTTTGTAAATTAGTTTTATGATGCTCCTAGTCTAACCCGTGATTTGTGTTTGAGAAAAAACCTTGAGCCTGAGTTTTATATTATTTGTGATTATTCTGCTTAGAACTGAGTTCGGTCGTAACTCGTAGCGGACGCTGGTCATCACCAATATCGCGTCTTGTAGAAGATATTATGCAGTCAGACATTTAAAATTACATCGTTTTTGTATATGTGCGGATTCGCTATGTCAAATACAAAGTTGAAGATATAATATTTTAGAGGTATATTATAAAAAAAGCTTTAAAATAAATAAAATCACCCAAAGTTTGTGCTTTCTTCACAAACTACACTGACATTCTATACCAGGACTGCCCAGGAGGCAGGAGATAATATAGCCAGCCTAGGGCCTAGAAACGTAAGTATTAGATGTAATTTATAATAAGGTTTATCTGTAATGCTAATAAGTTTGTAATGAAGGGAAGTGCCGTGTTGTTGGGTGACACGCGACGTGACGCGGCTGCGAGCGGATGTCGCCGCTAATTGTCACGACACGTTACTCACTCGGACATCGCGCCACCTGACCTTTGCCGGCTTCCACGAGAATTATACCAAATGTTTGGCATATTTGATATTAGTCACTAAGGTATAATGGTCTCTTTACAATGGCAATAAACTGTCCTACCTGCCATTCTGAGTGTTCAAAATGCATAGTTTTTCTGCAGCTATCCGTTTTAAAATTTCGTAATACTTTGCAACACATCGCGGCGAGCAAATATAATGGACGGATAAGGTTATTTGGATCGAGTAAATTCAATGAAAGCCAAACAAAGGATCGACAAAGGCTTTGTTTTTCAATAATATTGAGAAGCCCTTGGCCGATGTTATATGTCCGTTATGAGAGATATAATTATTACTGGCTCCATATTTCAGCCTCGGCCGAGTACGACATAAAGCCATCTCTCAGGCGCACCCCTGTCAGCGAGTCCTCCGATACTCCCGACTGTCAGGGGGACAAAATATGATTCAAGCGAAAGTTTGCTTTCAGTGCCCCGCAAAGTGCTTATGAAAAGTAAATTTATAGAGCCACTGATGACTGAATTAAGTGGCTGTGGTGTATCATTGTATTCAGTACTACGTTGTACAAATAGTATTCTATTTGTACAAACAACCATAAAAACTTAAAGGTGTAATAAACAGTTAATCGGTAACTCAATGTTATTAAAGACTTAGAAATCGAAAAATATTATTTAGAGTATTATAATATTATTATTTATTCAAACAAAATCAAGGGGGTACACCTTGTACGAAAATATTTGGCAACAGTCACGTAATACGATGTGAACGATCTTTCCCTTGTAAAAATGATTCATCTGCTTGCTTTAAATTTTTGCGAAATCGACGCAGTTTTCATTGACAACCATAATAAACATTTTATATTTTGAACGTATTGGCGGTGAATTCGACTTTATTATAATATTCCTTAGAGCTTGTAATGTTAAGGGAGATGAGGAATTATCATAAGAAATCGTCATATCTGCGCTTACGCTGGCATGGCGTCGTCGTTCGAAATTCAAATTCTGAAGACCAGCTTCCGGCGCGAGTGCAGCTGGCGTCGCGCCAACAATGCGCGCGCGCGGCTAATATGCTGTGGAATCTACCGGGAAAGTCTCGTTTTACAGCTGTAACTCCACAGATGTTGTCGTGGATATAAAGTTCTTATGTACCTAATGATTGTTCCAAACCGCTCGGCATTGAAATTTAAAAAGAAAATTGTCATGGCCGGCTCTAAAGACGAATTACGTATCTATTATTTATTATATAATTATTAATTAGAAATACGTATCTATGCATGAGACAATATTATATCCAACTAGATGCTAGGTGCTAGGGGTCACATACCTATTACAATCCACACACTATAATATTATTGCTGAGTACCCGGGCATACCCGGGACTCGGGACAAAAATATTACGCATGTGAAGAGTTACTAATTTAGTATACTATTTTGCGTAGTTGAATATGTACTCATTTTGCTTTTTTTATCTACTTTTTTACGTGATAGATGATCTTGCTAATGCCTAATCCTAATTTTTAGCTAAATTGAATACATGAGCAATTTAATTTGTGACAATCTTTATTATTAAACTAAAACCTACAAACATTTTAAGATTTCCTGCCTACAAAGTAGCGAGTACTCTCGCCATCTCAATATCATAGTCATGAAATAAAATTTATAGTCGCAATAATGAGCTTTATGGTTTTCAACGTTTAGGATTTTTGTGTGGCACTGCTTTAGAACAATAAAATAGATTTTAGATGCAATAAAGCCGGCTGCATGGCAGTGGCGTAGCTACTATGGTGGAATGAGCCCGGGGGCTCCAAGCTCAAGCGGGGTCTCTCCATCCATCCATCTCTGATATACATTATACAATCTAAATTTTAGATTGTATATCTGTTATGATGAAGAAGTTTTATAGCATCAGTAACAATGTTTCTAAGAAATCTTTCAGATAGTATTAAGGTGACGCCTTGATAATTTGGCTGTAGCGATGTCCATTTTTCTCAGCAATGACTAAGGCTAAGAAATTAAAGTTCACTGTCAGTATTCATCATGTCTTTGTCTTTGAATTACCCATAGCATAACACGATTGGCAAACTTTTATAACACAGAATAATCAATCAAAAAGACCTCTGTATAAAAAGGGATTCCTATTTTGCCAACAGAGGAGAGTGATATAAGCTTCCAAAATTTGTACATAAGTTGGTTCTAGTATACACTTTAATTTGTCCATAGCTTATATGAAATTTATTTATGGTTTTTAAATTACGCGACAAAAACCATTTTGTCGCTACGCCCTTTCCATTTTTTGCTGTTCCATTGCTTGTTTTCTATGAGAGGCCGGGGCAGCCTCGCATAGAAAACAAGAAATCTAAAACAATCCAACACGGTTTTTTACTTTAACATGGCGTCACCTTAAGTACCTACTGTAATTAATAGGTTTTAACTTGCAAAAGTAAACGTTACGAGATGTCAAATTTACAAGTACTCCTGATCAGAGGCCCACGCTTACATAAATTTTAAGTCTTGCAAGTTGCGTCGCCGCTGGTTGGGACTCTCCAACTTTTTTCTTTCAGGGTCCCGGTTACCTAGGTCCGCCACTGCTGCATGGACAGATGAAGAATGTGTGAGTCATGTGGCCCCGAACCGAAGGGCCCGTCGATCATCTGGGACACGGCTATTTTCTAACCGTCAATATGTTTCGCACTGTAGAGTGGCGACGTAGAGCGAGCTCACTATAGGAATACTACGGATAGTAAATCATTATAATATTTCATACTTCTCCAGAGGCATAGCTACTTACTAGTTACTACGGAATAGAATTACGAATGATCATTTTTAAGAATTTCTCTGATAGTACAAATAAATCAATAACAATTTATGCCGAATTAGAACCAAATTATATTATGATATTTTATATTAATTGCCATGAGTATAATATTATCAAGATATGAATTATGAAAATACGGTATTTGTTTAAATTAAATTAATTAAAACATTATACAGTGTTTAACAAAAATAAGTGATTATACTTTAGGGTGTGTACGTGTTCCTTGTAGAGAGTTCGCTGTGAAAGTAGCAGCGCTAAAAGACGATTTTTTTTCAGTTTCGTATGGGCAAGGGCCCGAGCGTCATGAGTTTCCCCATGCAAATGTGAAAAAAATTATTGGTATTTCAGCGCTGCTACTTTCACAGTGAATTCTCTATAAGGAACACGTACACACCCTAAAGTCTTATCACTTGTTTTTGTTACACCCTGTATAAGTAGGAATATAATATTAATATTTGGTGATTATTGATTACTAGTGAGTTGTCATTACAAATGGAAATAAATGTAACATACATTTAATGTAACCAGTGCAGCAGTGTTTTAATAATGATTAAAATTCATTTTAAAAAATCGGCCAAATGCGAGTCGGACTCGCGCACGAAGGGTTCCGTACCGTTATAAAGCAAAAATCGG
The DNA here is from genome assembly GCA_905404155.3 of Plebejus argus. NCBI lineage: Eukaryota > Metazoa > Arthropoda > Insecta > Lepidoptera > Lycaenidae > Plebejus > Plebejus argus. Next base: position 12,648,825 of record FR989927.1, on the reverse strand, counting down.
CCAAAAATGTGTTTTTTGTATGGGAGCCGGCACATTTCAAGTGCCTATCTGTTGCCATTATTGATATGGAGCAAAAAAGGCCAAAAAAATCACGTCTGTTGTATTCGAGCCCCCCTTAAATATTATTTTTGTTTTAGTATAATATTTTGTTATAGCGGCAACAAAAATAAACAATCTTTATAAATTTCAGAAGTCTAGCTATAGCGGTTCTTGCGATACAGCTTGGAGATAGACAGAAAGACGGACAGACAACGAAGTCTTACTAATAGGGCCCTATTTTTACCCTTTGGGTACGGAACCCTAGAAACTTTAAAAGGAACAAAATATTTGACAATGTGCAGAAGTTTGCAACCAGATGGCCCATCTAGATGCAGGGAGTATTGATCAACGCGCTGGGAGTCTGAGACATTCACAACTGGGTCAACTTTTTCCATCCTTCCGCTTAGCTATTGCCAAACAATGGTGTTGCGTTATGTTTGGGGATATGAGTGGTATATCTGTTGCAGTCTACTGGTTGAATCTGATATTTGATTGAATGACAAGCAAATTGAAACCATTAAATTTACAGTCAAAAACTTGACGAGCTGGCGTTAAACGTCAAAAAAAGGCCAGCGTCAAGTAAAAAAAAAATCGACGACTTGAGAAGTTGGCTGGTTTACACGTATTAAGTAGATAAGTAGTAACTAAATTCTAAATATCATCTAGTTTAGTACTTACTACTTACTAAATTTTAACTTGTTACTTGCTACTAAATTTTGTGTTTACATGCAATTAACAACTTGAAATTAAGTTAAAATTTAGTTAACTACGTCTTATCTACTTAATACGACGTGTAAATCAGCCATTAGTCATTCAATGAACGCGCTAGTCATTTTATCAAATAGTAGATTCAACCAGATAACTGCGACCAAATATTATTTATCTATGAACTCGAATATTCACGTTAAAAAAATAAATTAATTAAAATGTACCCATCGCCATCATAATATTATATCTCATTCTTTTTGTTCGAACAATATTAAGTGCCCTGAAAACGATCAAATTTGTTTGACAAACTTGTTTGATGAAATTCACTTTTTCACAATGAAAAATTTTGAACAATGAAGATTGTTTGACAAACGCTTCAAACAAAGCTGTACACTATCAAATTGACAAACGCATAAAATTTGACAATTTGATCGTTTACAGGGCACTTAAGTTACAGCCAGGGCGAAATGTAATTCACATTGAATGCAAGTCGAAGTTTCTTGGAAGTAATAGCATATTCAGAAAGAATAGTCAAATTAAAATCATGTTACTTTACTGAAGTCAACGACCGCTTGAAATGAAATGAAAAGAGATTTTGTCACTAGACATTTTTTGATTATATCAATTCAAGATATTAAGATAAATTGTTTAATACGCACTCTTGTTTCTAAAAAAACAGTAAAATATAATTAAGACTGAACTATGCATTTGTATCGCCAGTTTGCATTTTGTTCTATATTTCATGTGTGAACTGACCTTACTCGTAGAGCGTGTCTACGCGCTACGGCGTAGATGAACTTGCAGGCGCCTACAATGAACTAATATTATATAGTTTGTTTAAATAATGGCCAGAAAAACATAAAAGCTGAACAGAGAAACACGAAGCATGTAATGAAATAACATAAAAATAATATTATTATTTAACTTTAAATTATATTATAAGGAGTAATTTTGCTAACGATATACCATCCGTTTAAATAAAATGAATAACTCTAACTCTACGAACATTATTTCCTTGAAAGATATAAAGGATAATTTCATATTTAATTTTAAAATTTTCACTTCTCCGCAGCATAAATTCACTAAATTATTATAATATTATGCTGCATACAGATTTAACACGATAAAATATAGCTATGCTGGAAAAGCAGGGAAGTGGGTACAGCTGTAGTTATTTAGTTAATAAATTACAACACAATTGGTAGTAAAAAGGTTATTATTGTACTCATAGTCATAACTACGAAACACAGCAGCCGGAAAAGACGTTCAGTATAAAACAGTGCCATTGAAAATTCTATAAAAGATATTTAAAGAATGTTGTATCTGAGAGATTTCATTGATAGTTCACACCGTGTTATCGATCAAAACAAAACAAATATCTAATTTCGTCGTTAAAATATATTGTGTTCTTCCTTGTTTACATAAACTTGCAATAAAAACGCAAATGTTCTTCCCGGCGAAGGTCTTTTATTACTAGCCACGGATTCACACCTGGCCTTGTCTTTGTCGGACAGCTTCATTTATTCACATCGCGAGATCAATCCCAGGATCTTGACTAGGGTTCCCAGGTCGTCAAAGCAAGAAACTGGACAAAGCAGTTACTTTATATGCATTCTGTATAAACAGGCTGGATACCCTACTATACCTATAATTCACTCTCAGTATAATATTATCATTAGGTTCGACAACGTGTGTAAATTTTTTTCTATCTTATTATAATTTTACAATAATCTAGTAGGTAAGATGTTAAATCAATAGATGTTAAACCGTCCAAAATTAATAGGATTTTCATATGAAATTATAGATTTGGCGTTATACGAAAGTCGGGTTTCCTTTGTTTTTGGCAGGACATGCAATTAAAAAGCCTGACTGTCTCCGGCTTTTCCAGTCCTGGCAACCCTAATCTTGACTAATGTCCATCCTTCCTCGTTATAGAATCGACGAGATCTTTCGACGTTTCGATTTGTTTTTAGACCTCGCTGAAAAGAATAATATCAGCATCCTATTTGTAAATTGTAAAAGAAACTGTTTTTTTTATTTGCTCGCTTATCCCTATCATTGAACGTTAGAAGATCCCCCGTCTTTGATCTTTACACCTTTATCGCGGCCGTTGTTGCGATTCTCAAGGTGAAACAAAAATGAATTCTTTTACGACTCGTAAGTTCAATACGCTCGGTAGCTCTCTGAAAAATATAATGTTATATCGTAAATTCAAAAGCTTCGAAGATGTTAATAACTTCGGGAAGTCGTCGTTTTACTCAACTTCAGCGAAGTCGCCATTAAGGGGTTCGTAAAGCCCAAAAAACGATAGCAAATGGGTTGTACTGTAAAATATTAAGTAAAAGATTTAGCCATTTGATACATCGTAATAAAATCAGAAAATAAAACTTTTCAGAGAAATTATATGACGTCTAAAAAATACAATTCCCGTGACAAAAACAATGTTTTTATTTCCTGCGCGTGGGAAATGAACTGTAACGTGAGTCACTAAAAGCGCGGAACTGTGTCAAAGAAAACAAGCGGGAGATGTGTGGCCTTCGCCTTCGCCGGAGCAGACTGGCTGTGGCTAGTCACTATATCCGTTACTCAAATATTTACGTGACCCCGCCACTACATGATTTCATCAATGACCATTAATTCGTTGTTATCGACTCTACTACGCAGTTACTGAAGAAAAAAATTTAAGATTTGTATTGAGAAACATATTATTATTATTAATATTATTTCGCCTTGGCATTTTCTTTTGAGATGAGTCTTAAAAATTGGAATAGAAATAAACCTTCAGCAAAGAATACGTATTATATTCTTTGTTCCGGTGCGACGATGAAGTCTTCAGCAGAGGTTAGATTTTTAAAAATCCAAACCCTTATTTACTTTATTCGTAAATCAAAAGGTATTGTTTCAAAGGATTTTGCAATTTTTATCGAATATTTTGTCAATAAAGCAGTCACAAGCTCTACATGTCGATGTACATTAATTATAGACTATTAGATTTTTAATATTATTCAAGGTATACATTTAACATATTCGGTTAAAAGGATATTCAAAGAGATCATTAGCTGTAATGTGGCTAATGTAGTTTTATGGAGTAAACAATATAAATCGTACTAAGAACATCACATAAATCAATCAATCGTTTAATACTGTTGCCACGCGCACTGACCTCGACAACGCTTATCAGTAATGTATATCGCTCTAACCACCTCTAAGTTCTAACCTGTGGCACTAACCTGTGTGTGGTTCTAACAATAACGTGAATGATTCAATCACCCGATTACACGTCACTGTCATATCGTCTACTACTGAATACTTTGACTTTCAAAGAGTCAAGTCGGTCGATTCAGTAAAGTGGTAGACGCTTTACTGAAACTTTTGATGGAGATTTGGAGGGAACACAAAATAGCACGTTTCTGGATATTGCATCACTTTCCTACACTTGTGCACAATAAAGAATATCTAATGGTTAATATTCTACCAATATTACACATTAAAAACCCAGTTAACACAATTTTAGGAAAATAATACAAAAACACAACATCACTCTTTCACATTCTCGGCAAAACTCCGTAGTTAAAGTTAAAGTTAAGGTTATCGTCAAATATGGCGTTCATTATGGACTTTTACTCGGGATTTGACAGTTCATTTGACTTTTTGTTATGGCTAAATGGTATGGTTGGTGCAACCCACACTTACTGAGTGCGGCTGTAAGAGTAAGGACCACTTTACATTGTAACGTGACGTCGAGGCAATGAAATGCATTTCTAAATGAGCCATTCAAAATTGGAACAGACAGCCCAAAACTGCGGGCAGCAAGTATGTCTACTCAAGTTCAGTTAAGATTGGCTCACATAAAAATGCATAAACTGACCCTATGATAAGTATCTTGATGGTAATGCAGCAGACGTGATACCATACATGTATAAGTAAGTCATTAGATTTGCGCCAGAAAGTTTATTCTGAGGACGAGAGATCAGCATTCATGGCGAAACATGGCTGTCTTTTTTAAGGGAAGTAGGTGACACACGCATGGAAGTCACACGAATCTTATTCGATTCGACCGTGAAATCGCGAATCATGTCACACTTGAAAAATATCGTTAGAACCGATGTAAATCCAGCAACATCTCAATGTCACGTGTTTTATGTCCCACATCCTGTTATGAGTGTTTTGTCCTCTTGTTCGGCCCGTGATGAAGCTGGCTAATATTTTCAACTACTAATTATTATTCATACCATTTCTTGGTATTGTAGTGTATATCTCTTGTAAAGGTGAAGAGGTACGCTGTATTTATCATGAAAAATGAATTCATAGGCAGATGAGTGATGAAAACAATATACAAGTATCTAAAAGTATCTAAAAGTATCTAAAAGTATCAACAGTATTCTACAGAAACCTAAGAAATAATTTGGTTTCTATCCATCATATTAAAAAATATATTTTTAAAAGACGTCTTGGCTATCAAACAAGTAGATTATATGTGTGAAAACGGTTCAAAGTCAATTTACAATCCTAAATAGCTCAGGAGCATGCATTAACCCAGTGATGAATAGTAAGTTCAAATGCAATGTTTAATTTTCGCCTACGCAGTCAATATCGTAGCATTGACAGAATGTGTATCGAAGTTTTAACTATACCCTGATTCTACTTTCTTATAAATGTGACATTAATACAGTTTCGTTCCATGTATAATTCAGTCCTATCGAAAAGCAAATATTCTCTTTCTCAAACAAACGTTATGTCATAAAGAAAGTATACTAGTGTAAATTAGTCAATGGTTATATTAAACGGCGTTTGACATTTTATGAAAATATTATATTGTAGTCGGATAGAAAATGGACTGGATCGAACGAGGAACGAAGCTGCATGAATATTGCATTAACATAGAGGAATCGGGGTACTGGTGTTATGTTCTAGGCCGGTGTGCAACGTCCAGCTACGAATAAATAACCTTTGTGTGTTTCATTGACCAAATTTTCACGAACTTTTCCGTACAATTCGAGAATTTTCCTTGTTACTACTTCAGTCTTCAGTGAAAATGAACAAAAGCTCAAAGCAGCTATTATGAGGTATAATAATGGGCTTTGAGACCAAACCCATTTTGTAGTGTGTAATGTACCTTATTATTATAGACATTTTCTTTGCCGTTATTTACGGACATTTAAGTAGAGATAATACAGTCGCGTACGTTGGGTATGTCAAGAAACAATAAAATAACAACATCATTTTGCCTTAAAAGGATAATATAATAATAATAAAATATGATAATAATAAAATATGTAGATTGTAGAGTATTTTAGTGATGAATCACACGATCAAGATCATGTGGAGTGAAATTCAGTTGTAAATAGAGCAGACGGGCGCCGCGCCGCAGCGAGCGCCGAGCTGAAGATTTAAGGTCAGATTTCAGACTTTTTTGTTTCAATTGCAAGGACTACCTCATCCGATCACTTGCTAATCGCTCTCAGACAGTTCTAGGTTAAGCGACCCACTTCCTGGATGAGTTTATTATAAATCAAGGGATAAAACTGTGAGCTAAGAAATAGCTATAATTGCCGCTGCCTAAAATTCATTTAATATTGCGTGAAATTTTGTATTAAGTATATATTTTTTACATCATATTCAATTATTATCTATTATTTGTTATTTTACATTAGTTGGTAAGTACTTTTAATTTATATACACCTGCCTTCTACAAATTACATAATATTGTAGTAACGTTTTCGGAAATCGATTTTATAGACAGTCATATCTATATATCTATTCTATACATATAATAAAATCGTAGGAAAGTCAATTCTGTACATTGAATATTTTTGAAAAATAATACTTGGGACGTGATCTACAATCGATATGGAAGCCAAAAATATAGTTTTTAGAATTTTTGTCTGTTTGTCTGTTTGTCTGTTTGTCTGTTTGTCTGTATGTATGTCCGGGATAAACTCAGAAAGTACTGAATGGATTTACTTAAAATTTTGCACGAATATTATATAGAGGTCGGGTCAACACATAGGCTATATATTATGACGATATCACCTAGGGGGGGGGGGGAGGGGCTCAAGTTTCAATATTTTTAGTTTTTTGCTCATATCGCTAAAACGGTGCGTTATTGAGAGAAAATGTCCGTACGTAATGAAAGCCCATAAAATTTCCTACAAATTTCTCCTTCACACTTTGTATCTATCTTCACTCCTTGCCATGCTATGAGCTTTTGTCTATCTTTTCTATACAAATTTCGAGTGTCGTTTGATTAACATGCTGGGAGCTTTGGCATCGGTCTTTTCTTGGGGGGGGGGGGGCCTTCGCCTTTACTACAAAATATTTAAATAATAAAAAATATTTTTTAAAGTTTAAATATTTTGTAGTAAATTTACTATTTATTTATATATTTTTAGTGTTTTTGTCTATTTTTTGGTGTTTAAATATTTAGTAGTAAATTTACTAAAAAATATTTAAACACAAAAATTTTTTTTTTAGTATTTAAATATTTTGTAAAAAAAATTTGTTCAGGACCCTAGGTAATTACTATCTTAAGCTGAAAAATAACTCAAACATGTTAAATATTTTCGCATGAGAAAATGATTTTGGTATTAAGAATGTATGAAAATTTCGAGGGTAACCCGGGCCCTTAAGGAGAGTATTCAGTACTCGTTTCTCATTATAATTATGTAATAAAATTAGGTCCTTATTTTTTTTCCGAATTTCTCAAAAATAAATGAATCATGGATACTAAGTAAATTACGCGGCTAGGCAAGTAGGCATACTATGCGGCCGGTGCAGAGGCGTGCGCTACCAAAGAAATACCACACAACTACCCCTCCCGCTCGCGGTGTCCATGCGTTGGGTAAATATTTATTTAACTTTAAGCTACATTTACTCAGTGATCAATTGATATAATTTTTTTATATTATTTTTTTCCAACTAATATAATAGCCAAATATCACGTCCTCGAGTATTGAACATGTCTCACCAGTCACGCAGTATACATATAATAAAATCGTAGGAAAGTCAATTCTGTACATTGAATAGTTTTGAAAAATAATACTTGGGACGTGATCTACAATCGATATGGAAGCCAAAAATATAGTTTTTAGAATTATTGTCTGTTTGTCTGTTTGTCTGTGTGTCTGTTTGTCTGTTTGTCTGTTTGTCTGTATGTATGTCCGGGATAAACTCAGAAAGTACTGAATGGATTTACTTCAAATTTTGCACGAATGTTATATAGAGGTCGGGTCAACACATAGGCGATATATTATGACGATATCACCTAGGGCGGGGGAAGGGGCTCAAGTTTCAATATTTTTAGTTTTTTGCTCATATCGCTAAAACGGTGCGTTGTAGAGAAAAAATGTCCTGTACGTAATGAAAGCCCATAAAATTTCCTACAAATGTCTCCTTCACACTTTGTATCTATCTTCACTCCTTGCCATCCTATGAGCTTTTGTCTATCTTTTCTATACAAATTTCGAGTGTCGTTTGATTAACATGCTGGGAGCTTTGGCATCGGTCTTTTCTTGGGGGGGGGGGGGCTTCGCCCGCCCAAACCCCCCCCCCACCTTCCCAAATTTTGCTTCAAACAAAGCGGTGTTGCGGCGTTATACATCTTTTTTAAGAACAAAGTTAAAAACTAAACTACACATACGGTTTTCCAGTGTCGTTTGTTTTGGCCCCCCCCCTTATTCCTCATGAAACTTTTGTTCATAATTAAAAGGTATCGTGGAGTTTGTATTGCATCTTAATTATCCTTTGTAGGAACAAACTAAGTCATCTATACATATTGTAATAAAATCGTAAGAAAGTCAATTCTGTACATTGAATATGTTTGAAAAATAATACTTGGGACGTGATCTACTATACTAACGCGGACGAAGTCGCGGGCAACAGCTAGTTATAAGAAAAAGCAGAGTCGTTACTTGTTATTTATGATGAATAGGTACCAATGTGGCTATAACTATTAATTACAGAATGTTTGGTCTGTAAATATCATAAATTTTTAATAGCCTTTGATGTGTGCGATGGAAAAAGTTTGGTGTGTATAATAAACATATTCGTGATGGAGATAGGAAATCTAGAGATACTGGACGCACTAAACCTGATGACTGAGTGTTTGTTTGTCACTTACGTAAATATAGGCCATCTTTCATTTAGCGGAAACAAATAAAGCAAAATAGCACATCAATGCCGCAAATAAAAATTGGTATTTTCTAATTAAAATTTGCCTACTATTGGTGTGTGATTTTCAGATTCTGGAGAAGAAAGTTTTTACTCTTTATATTAGGAAAATATTTCAATGGCTAGTCAACAACCAAACACTTGAACGAACGAACTTCAAAAAAAGTCCCTGGCGTGATGGACTACAATCACAATTAATAAAATTATTTCAATAATTATCCTTGGTGCGAAAAACCAATATAAAAAGAGAGCAAAAAAAAGGATATGGGCGAACAGCCCATAGACGGCCCCGACACTTTTAACATACAAAAAGCCCGATTGTCATACATTTTTGTTCATTCATTCGTCAATATTCATCCATGTCTTTTTCAGATTGTGTTTGAATTTTCTGTCGATCCGGGTGTCCACTCTCCGTATATATGCGAGTACCAAAAAAGAATTGTTAGCATTTATTTTCTGTAAAGGTGAAAGCACGCCTTGGGTCGTTGAACTTAAAATATCCATACTTTTCTTTTTATTGTTTTGAGTAAGTATGGTTTTCGGGGGTTATTTATTGTTTTTGAGTAAACACAGGACAGTGGCCAAAGTACCATGCAATTCCGAGGGCATTTATTTATTTGCCTCCGCTTCTTAAATGTCATGTTTATTTGTTTCAAGTAATGCAAAAATACATTATGGACCAAGAGCCTGCGAGGGCCAGACATTCTTCAGTTTCGTAAGGCTGAAAGTTTGCCTGTTTGTGGCCTTTACAGAGGTAAAAGCGACCAGCACCCATGGAGTTTCAGTCGCGGTTTCTTTAGGAGGTATCCAGCTCTGAAGGTCTACCTGACCTTCGAAAAAGAGTAAAGCTCAATTTCAGATGTTACCTATATTCTTCGTGGTAAGTGGAGGAAACTTTCTTCCAGTGCCGGACATTTTTGACAGTTGCTTCCCACTGCTAGACACCCTCAAAGTGTAATACTTTATGAAAGTTTAAGGGTGTCTGGCAACTGTCAAAAATGTCCGGCACTGAAAGACGAGATTCCTCCACTTACTGCGAAGAATGTAAGCGATGAAATTGAGCCCCTTTCTCGAATGTCAAGTAGACCTTCGGAACTGGATACCTACTAAAGTAACCGCGACCGAAACTTCATAGTAATTACTGGTCATTCTTACCTGTGTAAAGGCGACAAGCAGGTAAACTTTTAGCTTTACGAAACTGAGGAAGGTCTGGCCATCGCAAGCTCTTAGTATGATTTCAGATTGCTTTTGAATAAAAGTCTTACAATTTGTACTATACAAATTGCTTATTTATATATTATTGTTGCGTATACTTTTATTGTTAAACGAGTAGTTCAAGAAGTAGAAGATAAAAAATATCATATTATGGGAGATTTATTATTATGAAAGTTAAAAAATTAACCATCTTCACAGTCCAGTGCCACAGTATAGCAATATAATATGTGCCAGTGCTTCAGTGCGAATGAAAAACGTATCGTATATTAATTTCATTTCATCACGGATGTTTGCTATCGAGTTAATATTAGATTTTATTTTTAATATATCCCGTCGGTATATTCGCCGTGGCGCCACATTAGCTGCATTTAAATCGTCGCTTCACTTTTACTAGCGGTTTCCCATGGCATCGCCCACGTAGCCGCTCGTAGCTAATAAATTTTTTCAGCCATCTACTTTGACAACTGGGTGGGGCAAATTTATGTAACATATGTGTTGAAGAACATCTTTTATAATTTAAAAACTACAAATTGTAAATGACATAAATTTCAAAGACTTTTCATCACATTATAAGATGTGTAATTTTGCTACGTTCTTGTATTACTTTGATAAAACACTTTTCATTATTGTTAAAGATAAGACAAACATTATTTACTTTACAAAAACTGTTGTCATGTAAGAATTCCTAACAACAAGAAACGAGAAAGAATACGCGAACAATAGGGAAAGCTACCTTTGCATGGGAAATTGTACAAGCAATACTTGGAACTCCGCAATCACAAAAGTAGTGATCACAAAGGAGGAAAACTCGCTGGGATGGAAGGCTATGATATTTCTGACCCACTGTTATTTGAAAAAACGATATCTAGTTTAAATAAACTTAACCTAATTCCGCGCGCTAATGTACTGCAGAGTGGAATGTCCCGCTCCATTGAAACGTCAAAAGATAACAAACAGGCTATAGGAAAGTTTCGCGGTAGCAGGCGGCAGCGTACTGTTACTTCAATTAATTATATCCGCTCGGAGCTAAAATTGTACAGATTTATGTAAAGATGGCCGCATTCCCATTATTAAAATTAAGGAAAATTTACCCTTAGGAAACGATTTACAAATATGAAAAAGTGAAAAGCAAAAAACTTTGAGAAATTAATCTTTTAAAAGTTTTCAAATCATGTTGAATTTTTATAAAATTTGATAATCAAGACTCAGGAGGAATCAATTATTTCTGCACTTCATAAAAATGGTTAAATGTACGACATATTATATTTCTTGCCAAGTTGCCACTACAAGTCGGCATAGATTAATAGATTGTAGAGAACATAATCTCCGACGGACTTATGTTGGGGCTTTTTTAATTATTGTGTTAAAATCCGAATGCGGTTTACATAATACATCTACATACTACATTTCAAGTTTCAACCGTATAGTTCTGATCATTGTTCTGATAGTTTCGTAGGAAAAATAGTAGACGAAAAGACAGATAAAGATCATAGACCATAAAGTTAATATACCTAATACTTAATAGACATGATCACGTCATGACGAATCTTTAAGGATTCCATTTTTTTTGCCATTTGGCTATGGAATCCTGAAAACTTATACTTCAACCAATGTATTACTGTTTAGTGTTTATTAACCAAAAGACATTAAATACTTGCTAAAGTGGTTTATTTGTAAAATAATTTCAAAACACGGCACGGCCTTCAAATGTCCCACGAAACAATACAAATGTGGAATATGAATTCGCTGAAAAGTTTTCTATTCATTCAATTTCATTGAACTCGAATTCGTATTTAGAATATCAAACGTAAGCCCTATAAGTTTACTAAGTGTGATTAAATAAGAATGAAAACGATTAGAAACACTCCGACCCCCCATCCGAGGGTACGGGAGCACACGGCGATGACAGGGTTCAAAGATCGCGCGCTGCTGGAGCGATGAACTACTCGACCCTCCTCAGATGTTCACCTTCATTTCCGGCCCCACTCAAGTATTTGTTTAATCCATTGTTACTCTATGTATAGAAATTTCATGTTATCGATCTTCGACCAATCGCCTTTGCTGATAATATTTTTGCCTGTCACAACACATGTCACAATAATTATTTTGAATTTACCCTTTTATATGTTTCGGAAATATCATTATTTACCTGGATCTTGCTGTCCTCAACCAAATCTTAAAATTAATATATTTTTAGACCTAATTCAGAATAATTGGAAAATTATTTTGCTTACAGTTTACCGTTTTATAAAGTACAATTTTTATTTTAAAGGTTTGCGTTAACTGGAGGTTGTAGGCTATTTTTGTTCTCTACGACGAGATCTAAATAAGGAAGTAAGTAAATAATATAGATTCATTGCGGCAATAACGAGACACGTGGTGTTATTTCAGGCAAAGTCTTTGGCCCTATTAAACTTACCGCCTCGTTCACCAAGTTCACGTAACGGACGCAACGTAATGAATTAGCTATACGTGTGCTTAAACAAAGTTTTTCCTCGGCAGTAAATAGTAATGTTCATACTTCATTGCCATGTGGCAACTATGTGTAGTATCTTTATCAATGTCCTACAACAATGTGTGTCTGTATGTTATCTTTTTACGCCCAAACCAATTTTGCCGGGTATACTGATACTTTGTGTCCCAGGAAAGGACATCTAAGTGTCTAAACACACTAGGCTGAATTACGCCGGCGTAATTTACGCGGCCGAAACGTTCCGCCGCATCCGTCTGATACGACAACTATAAATTACGCGAAGAGCCGAAATTACGCGGCGGAATTTCCGTTGCAGAACGCGCGCGTCAAGTGGGTATTTAAAATTCTCAGATGTAATGTGTGCGTTAACGCTTTGGAGTTAAGGTTGGATTTGCGATGTTTGGTTTTGATAATTCCGTCGCATATAATATTGTGTTGCTATACAAAACATTACCGCCAAATCGCCGCCGAACTTTACGCTCGACTCGGCTCGACGGAAGTTCGGCTCGTGACGGAATTTCGGCATTGTCACAGTCCACAGAATAGATAATAGTACAAGTAGCATAGTGTGTCGTCCGTCGCGTTCCGTCCGTATTTTGTATGCGTTTGAAACGCGGCGAAATTTACGCCAGCGTAATTCGGTCTAGTGTGTTTAGACACTAAGAATAGTTCTTGTTGCGGAAAAATTTACAGTTCCCACGCGATTAACGAAATTCGCCGAAACTGAGTCGCTGAAGTCCAGGGAATATTCGTGAAAGTCCACGGAAGGTTTAAACGGTGAAAAAATTTAGGATTTAGTTAATAATTGATACCAAGATAAATAATCAAAATTAATTGAGTAAATTGTAACACTAAGGACAACTAACATAACTTGACAGATGAAGTATGGAGAATCTGTCAAAAAAGTTGTGGATAGCCTATTCGGAGCTTTATCAGGAAGTGGTGAATCAGGCCATAAGTATAAAAATAATATGTCTAACATTATGATTAAGGTCGAAAAAACTTTATTAGGTTTTTAGCTATCAGCAAATTACGATTCGGGAGACGAAGCCCGGGCCCGAAGCCTACCCTCCCCCTAGCGATAGCGGTGACATACAAAACCTCCACGTGTAATAATTATTAGAAGTGAACCGAGATAACGTTTGATAGAGCCACAGCCCACGGGGGCCCGATTCTCGTACCTCGGATGACGCTTCGATTACGAGCTGTTCAAGGCCGGATTAATATTTGGGCTGGGCGTCAATGGATGACGTTTTTTTTGGTACGAATTTTTAAATAATTTTATAACTTCGTTCCATCCGGGTGTCCCTTGACACCTCTCAAGTTTTTTTTTATGCAGGCCACTTCATTTCCGCCGTCATGAACGAAATCTGCCAGCCTCCTAGGACGCTGCCGCCCCTAGGCCGCAGCTTTTACGTCCTATTTATAAATCCAGAGCTGAGGCCTTCCGAGGCCAGCGATTTTCGACATTAGAGGCGTTAGAATTGGAGCTTCAGGTTTATTTGTAAGGGTCACGGAGTTCAACAATGGGAATAATGGACCCGAAGGAACGTTTGTGAAAATAATTATTTACCTCACTTACTGATCGCCTCGACTTGAGTTCGAGCACCTGTATTGTAAATAAATGGGATAAAATATATTTACTACCATATAAAGCGTTGGATATTAGTACCTGTAGCCCTAGCACGGCAACAAGTAGAAATGCGAAAACATAGACAAACTGTGGACATAAACTTAAGGTGCCGCGCCGGTCCGATCTTTACCGCGACTAATCGCGACCGACCAAAATTCAATTAAAATGACACTTTATGACTATAAGTATGTGTCATAAAGTAGGATATTATTTGAATTTTTAGGACTATAGTCTGTCATAAGGTGGCATTTCGGAATGAAAAAAGATCAGAACGGCACCTTAAGTTTATCTCCACAGTTTGTTACTTTAGTCTGTCATAAAGTGGCATTTTAATTGACTTTTTCAGAACGAAAAAAGATCGGAACAGCACTTTAAGTTCATCTCCACAGTTTGTCTATACTTTCGCATTTCCACTGGTCGCCGTGCTAGGGCTACAGAAATTCATTAGAGCTTATTTCAAGTTAATTTGTGTGTTAGTTCATATTATTCTTATATAATAGGGAAATTGATATAATATATCTGTTATAAAATATTATATTATAAGGATCACAATTTATCGGTCAGTGGCTGGAAAAGTTTTCAAAAGGCTTACAGTTTGGTCATATATATTTTGTATGCCATGGGACTAATATTCGGAATTTAGAAGCTGTTTAAAATTTAATTTTTTCTGCTATAATAAATTTTGCGGAAAATCGAAAATGAAAATCTATGAATAAAATATTGAAGATATTTATTTAAATATGTTTAATATTGATTTTACATGTACTTAAAGATAATTAAATTACATAATATTAACAGTACGCTGTTCTCTTACCTATAAATCAAAATATTATATTATCATAATTATTTTCATAATTTGTTGATTTTAAAATGATTTTTTTATATGAGACTCAATATGCACAGCAAAATATTTACATGTATGTTCTGCCGGTCGCAAAATTTTATTTTGATCTTTATTTATTGTAATAGTGGCGCTACAATTTTCGCGATATGCACATCTCCATCGCGAAGAGCCGCCTTTATTGACGACAATTCTATTGTATCTGTAACCATCATTTAACAAAACGGGCTTTTGCTTTTGACTCTGTATAAATACCAGCTTGGTTTCTGAAATTGGCTCAGAAGTACCTGGATTATTTTCCATTTTATATTACACAACAAACAACTTTTCGAAAAATATTACGTCGATCGATTGATTTTCATCAATCGTGAGCAATGACAATGTCATATAAAGTCAATGAAATATAAAGTTTTTAAGTATGTAGAAGAAATTTTATCAAAAGAGGTTTTATAAGTGGCAAAAATAAAGAACTATTATTATCATCGTTGCGCCTGCCAAATCCTGTATGTGGTTTTAGTAAAATTTTCAGGGGTAAACTATAAATTATTTCATTTAATGATGGTTAAACTTATCACTAAATTAAAAATGCAGTAGGTATGGCGGCAAATATTATTACATATATGAACTATGAACTACCTAACCTAAGCTTTAATTTGTTTATAAATCTATCAATAATTAAATAAAAAAGTTTATTGTTTACACAATATTTTAGGGGTAGGTCTACCCGAGGTCTACCCCTAAAATGTTTACTAAAAAACACATACAGGATTTGGCAGATGCAACGTTATATTTTTTTGATACAAGAGCTTATTATGCGTTAACCTCTAATTGATTTGATGTAATGTTCCGTTAAAGACCGTATGCACTAAGGACTATATGAATTGAGGACGATTTGCTCCTTTGTCGTTTTATCGTTAAGGTCAAATTATTCGATAGACGTTTTGACTAGCAGACTAACTCATTCAAAATACTTTAAGCTTGGAGGACCTTCTGCTCAGAAATGAAAATATTTAAATACATCAAGGTAGATATAACAAATGTTGTTATATAATATACTGTTTTAAACAGTATTATACTGTTTTTCACTGAATTATACTTTTTACTGTTAAACAAAAATAAAGTATACAAAATACTGTTTTCAGCATCAAAATGTGAACACTTTATTTTGACGTTAAAACGCTCAGACATTTTTTCTAATTTTTAGTAAGTTTTGCGAGAAGCTCTAATAATGTATAATACAGTATTTAAAAGAATAAATAAATAAAATACTGTTCATTTTTCTAAAATACTGTTGAAAATATTTCAGAAATCTGAATATACTTTATTTCTTGTGAAAAAAGTTGGCAACCCTATCCACTACCTATTATAACTAGACTAGTCTATTAAAATATACACATTTTTATAAGCGTCAAGCTTCGCTTCAACGTAGAGAATTTTGTCAGTAGGAACGGAAATTATTATATATAATTTACCTCTATAATGAATTTAGAATTTTTACATAGGGGCCGTTCATAAAATACGTTCGCATTATATGCAAATTGCAAACGTATTTTATGAAGGAGGGGGAGGGGTTTTGTCGAGTGTGACAAGATGTGACAAGGAGGGACAGGGGGTCTACGGCAGCGTGACGTTCGCCGTTCATTAAAAAATTTTACTGAGTGATCAATGATCATTCTCTCGACTTTTGTTTTCTAATGATGGAAGTCATTTATTTCGTATTAGTAAATATACGGATATTTAATTCGTGTATTATCAATCAAAATTTATCATGTTTAGGTGGGAGGGGCCTTAGTTTTTGTGACGGAATATTTACAGGGGGGGTTACAGAAAGTGTGACACAGCCGCACAACCGGGGGGGAGGGGGTCAAAAAAAAGTTAATTTTAGTGTGACTTATTTTATGAACGGCCCCATGTATATATATTTTAAGTATTCCCCATACACGTCTATACTTGAGTGCTGTTGTGACGCTGATCTTGGGAAAATTGCATTTAATGTACTTAATCAAATTACAACATAAAAAGTAAATTTGATACTTTCTTTCATGTACCTATTATCGTATAGAAGCCCTACACAATAGAGCTATTAAACAATACCTACTCACGAGTCACGACTCACGATGTCGCTACTTTACAGAATACGAATCTTCTTCAATGGCAAAGGGACATCATGGGTTCTACAGCTACTATTAGATATGAATGGTATTATAATAAAACATTCGCTGACATTGTATATCATCTAAAACCTTAAAAAATAAATAAGCACATCAACATAATTATACACAAATAGTAATTTAAACTCCACCTAGTAAAAGGAAAGTTCATCCTAGTCAATTCATATTTTCGTAAAACCGCTGTCCACTCAGCTCCTTTAATTTTTCATTTGCCCAGAAATTGTCTCCCACATTTCTACTTTCCTCCAACCTCTCGTATGTGTTTCGCTACGTTCAAGCCGACCTCATGTTCTCTAAACTTGTAGCCGCACGCCATCATCTCCTTTGCTATCGTCAAATTATCCTTCAGGGCTTCCAGCCATATCGTGTAGGCGTAGTCCTGCCAGGACCCGCCGTACCGCTCGGGCAGGTGCGCCGGGTGTATGTGTTTATGTAGCGAGGCCATGTCGTACCCGTGGAAGAATATTCTGGACTGCATGCTCTTGGTAAGGAACGGCCGGAATATGCTGTACATCTTGTCGAATATCCAGGAGTTGTTCACGATGTGGATCGCGTGAGTCGTGGCCGGGAAACTTGACTGAAAATGAAAAGAATTGAATAAAAAAATATATAAATTATTGATATTGCCCGACACAAGTCTGCGCTACAAGAAACCTTGCCAGGGGCTGTTTCACTACTTCCTAAAAAATTGCCAAATAGGCTATTCACCACGTATTTGACAGATAGTGCAAAAATTCTGTTCCACAAGTGTCTGATATAAGCCAATCAAGCAGATAAACAGAGGAGCTAATGCACTTCCAATTAGTAAATGACAATGTCGTGTTTTCGGTACATTCGAGTCGATCATGCAATTATCATATCAGAATATACCTATTACGAACTTAATAAAACCAAACGCATTTAAAGCGGCCACATCTAGGTGACAAACCCACAACCGATAAGACAGATAAAGTTATATTTACCACTAATAATTTGACTATCTTGGAGGCGATGGAGGGCGTGATCTGCCAGACATGCTGCATGGTGAGGTCCTCCAGGTCGAACAGCGCCACGCCGCCCAGGATCTGGTTGCGCGGCTCCAGCGCTCCCAGCTCCAGCGCGAATATTGTCCCCTTCAGTATGTCATCCACTGGTATTTCCTTTGGATCCCAGGGCCCTGAAAGTGGCAGAAACCAGGAGTAATTATATAATATAATTATTAATTATAATATAATAATAGATGAGCATTAGTAAAATCTGTTAGTGTGATTACTGATTACTGATTAAATAAGAACTGCGATCCAAGGGAGAGATTGGGAAAGGTAGAGAAAATAGTAATGGCTCTGTCTTCTGAGACGTACACGGAGTATAGGAACCATATTACTATCCACCCTTATTTACTGACCAATAATTATAATAACAACGTTTTCCATTGATATTAGTCTAATGCTGAGTACTCACATACGGCTTTGCTCGATCGAGCAATCACGTAGAGTAAAACCCACGGCTTGGGATTTCGTCCACACATTCAGCATTGCTCGATAGTTTTACTCCGAATCGAAGGAAATTAGATATATTTAATTGCATCGAGCCGGCTCGATGCGAGCCTTCGAGCTGTGAGTTTTGCGGTCCACACGGTGGTTTTTGCTCGATTTGGAGTAAAACTATCGAGTGAAACCGTATGTGAGTACTTAGCATAATATTGTTATTTATATAACTTGAAACTTTAACTTTTTATTACCTATTCTATAGAAGAGTAGTCTGCGTCCATCTTGATCCCTATATGGAGGCACGGCCACGACGTGCGCGTCGCCGATCCGACGCAGGTCCAGCGGGTATACGTCGAACAGCTCCGGATAGTCGTCCTTGAACTTGTAGTAGTTTACCATCTGCAAACATAATTAATTAGTAATTGCTTATCATAGGTAGGTACCCACCAACTGAATGCATTCGTTCGTGAGTACAGTAAGATCAGTATATCAAGAATATCATGGAATTCGACAAAAAATAAACTAATTCCAACCAAAAATAAAATTACTGCAAACAGTTATTAACTGCGAAAATTACAAAGTATTATCTCGAATTCTAGAATCAATCAAAATTGTCATAATAGAACTATTATGACTATATATACTAGACTATATAGTTAAATAGTAATGTAAGTAAGGACATAATATTATAATATGTATCTTATTAAAGGGCAGGTTATCCTGCCGCGCAGGTTTGTATGGACACTGATGCGACGTGGCGTCAGGCGCGCAAGCCGTATTTTCGTTGATATTTAATAAAAAAATATTAAAACTAAACATGACTGTATTCAATGAATACCCTGTAAAATTTTAATAATAATCGAACTGTCAAAATAATTTTTTGATTGAGTTCCTATGAGCTACCTATAAGTCCTATGAAACTCAAAATGTTTTTCAAATCGACGTTGTTTCTGAATAAAAATTATCTGTATTGTGTTTCTAACCAAAAAAGTCACTAGTTATAAGATGTATCAATATGTATAAATTTTTCAGTTTTTTTGAATGACGCTTTCTTTAAAATTTAATTACTTATTCCAGAAAACGTGAATTTGGGATAACCTGAGGGGTTAGTGCGAGTTTTATTCAATCTTACGCATCGAGTACGTGTATGTGATCAAAGCGGTATCCACGTTAGCCAATAGATGGCGCTGCTTTGATCCCATACAAATTCGCGTTAAGAGCATACGCTAACACTTTTTTCCATACAAACGTATTCCCCAATTTCCTCCCTGGATAATGCGTCTAGACAAATGATTTTTTGATACAATATTGGGATCTGTGACAGCTATGCCTCTACGTTCGATATTTTTTTAATTTACTAATAATTAAAAAAATATGACCCTTCAAAAATCGCAAAAAATGAATGTTTCGTACCCCGCCAATCAACCGACCATAAAACGAATTTGAAAGATCTTTTAGGTAAAATAAAAACGTAGAGGCATAGACTCATCCTTTCTGAAGATATTTAAAAGGAAAATTATTAGACAGGCTCTATTTTGAAGGAGGAATCAGAGGAATACGTTACCTCGATTTACTGTATCTGTCTCTATCACAATACACGTGCCAGCGCAGGGTGAAGCGTGATGGCAATAGTTTCTTCGTTCAAATTTTGCCAACTCGCACTAACCCCTCTGCCCTTAATTTAGCTAGAGTGAAACTCACAAGTCGATGTGCTCTCTGTGGTATGAACTCTCGCGCCCTCAGGAACCTCACCAAGAACTCATCATCCATGCGGTGTGGCGTGCATTCTCCCCGCTCTGAAAAACATTGGATTTATTATATATCTAGTACGAAAATGTATTTTTAATCATAAGTTTTAAAATGCAGAGTCTGTATTGGTCTTTGCTACAAATCAAGATGTTCACTTGTTTACTCTTTTCTGGAACATTGCTGTTAATAAACTATCAAGGTTTCCTGAAATTGCCTATTTAAGTAATAAGTGTGCTGACCTTCGTGCTGATGTCTTTTGATATTAGTATTTTATAGGCGCTACAATTTACAAACATAATATTATATTTTAATATTGTCATAATATATTATGGATGCTTCACATTAAGGGCCCGGGTTACCCTCGAAATTTTCATACATTCTTAATACCAAAATCATTTTCTCATGCGAAAATATTTAACATGTTTGAGTTATTTTTCAGCTTAAGATAGTAATTACCTAGGGTCCTGAACAAACTTTTTTTACAAAATATTTAAATACTAAAAAAAAATTTTTGTGTTTAAATATTTTTTAGTACATTTACTACTAAATATTTAAACACCAAAAAATAGACAAAAACACCAAAAAATATATAAATAAATAGTAAATTTACTACAAAATATTTAAACTTTAAAAAATATTTTTTATTATTTAAATATTTTGTAGTAAACTTACTATTTATTTATATATTTTTTAGTGTTTTTGTCTATTTTTAGGTGTTTAAATATTTAGTAGTAAATTTACTAAAAAATATTTAAACACAAAATTTTTTTTTTTAGTATTTAAATATTTTGTAAAAAAAAATTGTTCAGGACCCTAGGTAATTACTATCTTAAGCTGAAAAATAACTCAAACATGTTAAATATTTTCGTATGAGAAAATGATTTTGGTATTAAGAATGTATGAAAATTTCGAGGGTAACCCGGGCCCTTAAGTCAGTCTGTCTGGCCCTGGGCTGAGCACCAGAAGGACTTGTGTTACGGATACAAGACAACATAATTTATTTTAGATTCGAACCCGCTACCCTGGTTGATTGTCGATACACTAACCAACTAAAAAAACACAGAGATTGTTACGTTAATCAAAGATCGGTTTACTTCCGGCTCCACCTATAATCGTATGTTACGACTCTGCCAGAAATAGCTCAAAACCATTCACTTTCTCCTAATTTTAAAGTGGTAATATTATTCCAAATTATTTTTACTAGGTAGTTTATTATGTAGCTTTATATGAGAGAAGCAGTTATTTTCCATAAAATATTAATACATTACTCAAAATATCCGGGGAATTATCTCATAATATCGGTTACGTTTTGGCTAATTACAAAGACAATCTGTGTTTGTTTCAAATGTGATTCATTTTATCCAGACGAACAAAGCATGAGACTGAAACATATTATAATATTTTGACACAATTCAAGTTTGAAATTTATTTTCGGTCAAATCAGATAGAACATTGGGTAACGACTAACGACTAACGACTAACGAACAAACTGACACGCCGCAAAACTGTTGCGACACCCGTGACCCGGGGTCGGACACGATCGGGTCAACGTAAGGACATCAATAACAACCCCTCCTCCACAGTGACACGAAAACAACAACAAAGACATGAATAAAATAATGAGGTTTCTTTATAGACATTATTAGAAAAACTGCGCCCTTAATTGAGGATTATCCTCTGCTTCTACGAAAGAATTGTTTTTAGCAGTAATTTTCATAAAGTGTTTAACATTTTTATAGTCTAGACTGTAGTCACTAATGGTTCCAAAGACAAGCATTAACACTTTTATACTCTTGTAATTGTGTGACAATAATATTATGTATTAATGTAAGGTATGTTTAGTTCGAAAGATGGTGCTGAGCTTATCCATTAGAAGCAAGCCTATTAGAGTAAGTAACTTGTTCTTATATACCATAAATAATGTCTCGGAGCTCATCGATGGCCTGCAGGCGCGTGCTGGGGTCCTCGCCGCAGCTGACCCTCGCCTGTTCCAGCAGCTCCCGCGACGGCTCCCCCAGCTCCAGCTCCACGTTGTACGCCGGACACGGCATCACCTGGAAACGGACGAGCTCTTTAACCCTAGATTACTAAACTATCGTAAAAATTACGACAGCAAAATTATGATTCCTGGAAAATACAAAGTTCGCGTCATTTCCTCGTACTCCGCTTCACTGTACCTTCCTAATTTGGTTTGTCGGTTTGCTACGTACTGTCATTATGATCGGATGTGATTTCTGTATTGAGTGTGCCAACCACGTACCATACCAACATGTCGTCAAATTTACGAAAGTTTAGTGTTTACTTGTGAGTAGCAAATGTACTTATTTTTATCACTTTTTACGAAAATTTTAGTTGATTTTAGTTTATTCTGTGTCTTTATATATTTACAATAAAATGTATGGTTTTAGATGTCCCGAATTCTTGGAGATGATGAAATTCGTCAGTTATTAGAGGCGGCTGACTTTGCATGAAATGTAAAAAGGCGCACAATATAAATATGTGTTCAAATTGTGTAGAGTAGAAAAAATATAAATTATTTTCATTAATATGTGATCTCTAAAGCCCAAAGAATAAATAATTGTAGTTTCTTAAATTTTATTTTATTTAGTTTTTATTTAGTTTATGATTCGTTGACTCATATTGTCTTATTTGCCTGTCGTATTTTTTACGAATTTTTAATAACAACGTCACTTGTAGGATAGTTTAGTAATCTAGGAAACAGTTCCTGTGTAAGGTTTTGGTGGAGATGGCCGGTTTCCTAAGCCAACAATGCTTGAGTATTTTATTATGCTTAAGACCGACAGGACTGGCGAGAGATCACTGAATCGTCAGACAATCAAGTGGCAAGTCTGAATTCTCACAGTCCTAACCAAGTCCTAAGTACTAGTTACACAAGTCATATAAATATATAAATAATAAAAAATATTTTTTAAACTTTACATACCTATTTTGTAGTAAATTTACTATTTATTTATATATTTTTTTGTGTTTTTGTCTATTTTTTGGTGTTTAAATATTTAGTAGTAAATTCATTAAAAAATATTAAAACACAAAAAAATTTTTTTTTAGTATTTAAATATTTTGTAAAAAAAATTGTTCAGGACCCTAGGTAATTACTATCTTAAGCTGAAAAATAACTCAAACATGTTAAATATTTTCGTATGAGAAAATGATTTTGGTATTATGAACGTATAAAAATTTCGAGGGTACCCCGGGCCCTTAACTTTAACTTTAAACAAAGTGTGTCCGTCTGTCTGTCCGTTCGTCTGCCTGCCTGTCTGTCTGTCTGTTACCTCTTCACGCTCGAACCGCTGAACCGATTTTGCTGAAATTTGGCATGGAGATACTTTGAGTCCCGACATACTAGGATAGTTTTTATCCCGGAAAAATTTACGGTTCCCGCGCGATAAGCTAATTTTGGCGCAACGGAGTTGCGGGCGTCATCATATTCAAAAAGCTTGTACCGCGAAGAAGCAGTAAACACCTACCGCTACCTACTGCATCGTACTATCTGTCCCTACAGTATTTAAATACTCAGCTGTCTCGCGTCACTACACACGAGCTCTTATATTTTAAACCCTTTCTATATTTAATAGACAACTAGATAATCTAGTCCCTAACAAGAGACCTTTAAACCTAGCGCTTTCTCGTACCTAATCCTGTTTCCCGCTTCGGCGATCCACTCTCTCGATAAGCTAAGTAGTGATATTTTCCGCCCCTTCACTGAGTTTCTAGAATGATTAATGCTATGTGCAAATCCCTAGGAATTATTTTGTCGAAACGTCTAATAATATTGATTTCTAGTAAATTCATTAATAGTTTTTAAATATATTTTTGAATATTTTTGTGTACACATTGGCATTGTACATACAATATACCTAGTTGTTCTAGCACAAAAACTTATTTTTGGGTTTTGCAGATTTCCGTAATAATTATAGTCAGGGTGCCCTAGAACAAATTTTTTTGTGATTACTAACAAGCTAATTTTTTGTGAGCAGCTACATTTTGATAAGACGAACAACATTTTTATTTTCGAAAAATCTTGAAAGTGGTAGCTAACAGAGATAGAAAGGATTTTATATCTATATTGTATACTGATACACATTATTAAAAGTGTTTGTAAGAAAATAAATTAATACTTCTAGCTGCTTTAATTAACATGATAAATTGAATTACGGAAATGAAGAGAAAAGTGTCAGGTGTCTCCGAAACGATATACTTACGTTTTTAGCGAGAACACGCAGCGACGCAGCAAACCATCACTCGCTTCAAATAGAAAAGCGTGATGGACATTTGAGTTCAAGAAGCAGCAGTACTTTTAAAAGTACTTCTGTTGTCGACGATTGATGTTTCTTTTTTATTCACCGAATCAAGACAAAATGTTGGGACAGATTTATTTCTTCCACAATTTTGAAAGTATAACGATTGAGATTATGAAATTTGTATTGATTATACCTCCATTCTTTAAGAATCCAATAAAAGAATCCGTTTGTTTGTATCACTAATATTTTTCCCTCGGCTGATGAAATTAGGACTAAAAAGGTCGTTGGGACAGTCACCGAGGGGCCTAATTTACACCTTTAGAATTTTTTATTTTTATGTTCTAGTTATCGAATTAAAAACGTGTCTGTTGCCTCATATGGACAATCACACAAACTATGCGATGAAATTTTATTTAACCCGAAAAAGCCATTTCACACCCTCAATTTCACAGTAGCCGCGAAAAAAAAGCGGTTGGGAAATTCACCCACTTACTTACTATTTAGGCATTCAACGCATTACGCAGGTCAATAACTTGTTTTTTTTTTTGACATAACTTATTTACATATTTCGCATCTCAGATGAGACATTTTTAGGTACATTCACTAGAATAAATCCTTTTATTGCTTTATTCGAATTTTATGTTTCACTAGAATTTCATCAAAAGAATATGTTCGATCTTCGGAGACTTCGAACCCTTTCCTTGGCATTCCCGCTTCGTAATTTGATCACCTGTCACTTAAATACGAAAAAGGTATTAATAGATCTGTACCCGTTTGTACTATTTGTAGATTATTATGTCTGTTGTACGACAGGTACAGAAATTCCATGTTTGTAGTAAATTTTTCTCAACATAAAATATTGTTACTGATTAGTGATTACTGAAGGAAATTCGTAGCCATAACACTATTATTATTAGCTACATCAAAATAATAATTATTATTTTTAACCCTTAAGGCTACAATGATTTCGTGTAGGTACTGTTATGACTACAACAGGTGTAAAAACACCCGGTTCTCAAAATTGGAAAATAAGAAATAAGCTTAGAAAGTTCAGCTTGATAGCCATTTTTGACGACAATACTTTATGCTTCACGTCTTAGTAAATGACTTTTGCATATGGTCCAATTTGTCAGACTTGTCGACATCCGAGGCTGCTTTTTAGAGAGCCTATGATCTAAAATGAAACATAAGAACGAATTTTTAAATAATGACTTAATAATAAAACTAGGCATCAAAATAAACATTTTACTTTCGAAAAAAATTAATACCCCACTATGACTATCGGGTGTATAACGGGTGTAAAAAGTAAAAACACCCGGTTCATCTTATCATCGTATATCAAAATCTGCGTATGGTAGTCACAGTTTTTCCTGTGCATTCGGAAGCTACTGGTGTAAAAACACCGTAGTAGCATTTAAGGGTTAAATCAGCCGTGCTCAGAGACTGCATGCAGGGCATTTTATTATGTTATTTACTTTAATGTCTTCAAGAGTTTGATAGAAAATCTATGTTGTTTATATTGTCAAAATCAGCTTAGCATTTGCACTAAAATATTTAAATATATTACAAACTATAGCTGCAGCCCGGTGGAGGCATTCGGTTTTTATTGCATAGGTCCAGACGAGTCTATAGCTGATATTGACCAAGTAATAGGCACATATTATTATCCCAAGCTGATAATTGAGATCGCAGGAACGAGAATTAAGTATAAGAACCCCGGGTCCAGGCAGAAGATTGAATCTCAAACCTCTAAAATCTAAATGACGCTACTATATAATAAAAAAACAAATGTATGTAATGTGTACTTAAAAGTTACAAAAGTTACAAGTTATAACTTTGGTTGGTTTATTTCTTTGATGTTACAATAATTTTACATCTTAGGTACCTATACAGCTTACTCGCTTTATTATTATATAACAATATTATAGTCATAATAAATGCCAAGGCTTTCCACCCACAAGATTTAAGTTGAAAGAGCAAAAATAATAATATGCTTAATGTTTATTGATACGAAAAACCGGATATCAATAAATGTTTACAAAGTATAATGATTCGAAGTATTTCAAATAGGAAGTACGCATTACTTAAGGCAAGGTCAATGGTAATGGCCTGTAAGCCTTATTATATTTTTTAATATAGACAATAATATTATGTCATACGAGCAAGGTGTAATAATAATTATTGATAAGTGATAACAAGAACGTATATGCTAATTATTATTAAGCAATATATTATAATATTTTATAAAAAATATTTTGAACTTATGAATAATTAATTATAAGTACTTAGGTTATAAAATTATTATTAAAGTTAAAAGTTTAAAGTTAAATTAATATTATGGTTGTGTTTTAATAAGAATTGCGACACTGGGAACATTGTAGAGTTGTAATACAGATGCGGCGCATTGGTGCATGTATGAGAATGAGGTTAGCCCACCGTATGCCGTAACTAGTTAGTAGTTACATAAGTACCGGTCTTAATTAATTGACCGCTTTAAGGTCTATTAGGGTTAGGTATAAGGCCGTTTACAGTACAGACACTGGAACGAGTTCTTAAAACCTCTTGCGATACCCAGGGTTTAGAGTCACGCTCTTTTTAGGGTTCCGTACCCAAAGGGTAAAAACGGGACCCTATTACTGAGACATCGATGTCTGTCCGTCTGTCTCCAGGCTGTAACTCAAGAATAGTAATTATTTATAGCTAGAGAGTTGTCACTGTGTCACAGATTAATATTACAACAAATACTTAAAACAAAATAAAATAATTAAGGGGAGTTTTTATTTGGTCTGTGACTATACCAACATAAATTTTAGAGCTTCAAATATCGCGGCGTGGTCTCGCAATAAAAATGTTGAGGATGGAATACATTGCAGGCCTTGAACTCTGCGACTCTATCGAGCTATTGCATTGTAGTTTGTGTAATGCACTACTTGTAACGTGGGTGTCTATTGTGTATTTGTATACTGTACGATTGCGTATATGTGTTTACTGTTTGTACTGCTTACACCATGGTATACTGTGTACATGTATATAGTAGTTAGTATAACACGTGTTCGAGTGACGCGTGCGGCGCGACGTCAAGGTCAGCTCGCGACCATTCACCAGCAGCTGCCCGCCGGCCGGCCGACATAAACACTGTACACTGTACAGTCGGGGAAATACTGTTTAGCAGTTTGATAACTCCTAATTTCGTTATCTAATATTATCACTTGTCAGTCGATTAAAGAAGAATGATATCGAATAAAATTTCAGATGTTTGCCAAACCAAAAGTTTTGAGTTTGTGAGTTTAACGGAGAATGGGCAATATTGAATGGAGCGGGGGCTATCCGCGGGCAAGAACAATTCTAACATAATATATTCATATTTAGCAGTCCTACAATTGCAGTGGAGAAATCTCATCGCCGAAAGTGGATAAGTGGATAAAATAATTTTTTATTTTCAAGATGATAATAATATGCATAATTTAATAACTTGTAAGTATCTTAGCTTAGGTTTAGAGCAAAAATGGGACGTTTATTAGTATTTACTACTTGTGTTCAATAACAGCACTTAATTCCGCTGCAGGTAACCTAACCTAACCTAAACCTAACCTAAATCTAACCTAAACCTAACCTAAACCTAACCTAAACCTAACCTAAACCTAACCTAAACCTAACCTAAACCTAACCTAAACCTAACCTAAACCTAACCTAAACCTAACCTAAACCTAACCCAAACCTAACCTAAACCTAACCTAAACCTAACCTAAACCTAACCTAAACCTAACCTAAACCTAACCTAAACCTAACCTAAACCTAACCTAAACCTAACCTAAACCTAACCTAAACCTAACCTTAACCTAACCTAAACCAAACCTAAACCTAACCTAAACCTAACCTAACTTAAATTTTTTTGAAAAAAAAAATTTGTTAAATGTTTTGCCCTCATCATGTGCACTGGTTTGCCTAAAGTGTATTCAATAGAACATTTATTTACCTTTCAGGAAAAAATACGCAAACCAATTTTTTTGGCCGGAAGTGAGTCAGGCAAGCCTCTTTAAGTGTGTGATGAGGGAGGTCATTTTGCCCTCGTTATGTGTCATGATTATTTTTTTTGTAATTTGTTCCTTGCAATGTCTACTTTAAGATTATGTTGCTTTGCGGGCTCACAAACGGCCGGAAATGTTCAGCAAACCACCTTAAAGTTAATTGACTCCGAAGTTGTTTTCTATAAAGTATAGTGAATAAATCATTTTTTACCGTGGAAGAGCCATGCTTCGGCACGAGTGGGCCGGCTCGATTGGAGAAATACCACGCGCACACAGAAAACCGGCGTGCAACAGCGCTTGCGCTGTTTTTAGCCGAGTTTAGGCAAACCAGTGCACATGGTGAGGGCAAAACATTTATCAAATTTTTTTTTTCAAAATTTTTTTTACCTACTTCCGGCTTTGTAAATCCACGCAAACCGAGCGTTTCGAGTAGCTATAGTTTTAAAC
The DNA here is from genome assembly GCA_905404155.3 of Plebejus argus. Lineage (NCBI taxonomy): Eukaryota > Metazoa > Arthropoda > Insecta > Lepidoptera > Lycaenidae > Plebejus > Plebejus argus. The sequence goes on along the minus strand of FR989927.1, from coordinate 12,619,621 downwards.
TATCTGCTTGCATCAAAAAATTTCATGCACACTATGAGGGCACTTTTGAGATTAACAGCCCCCGGTCCATAACCTAAACCTAACCTAAACCCTGATGAACATTTCCAGGGTTTAATATCAATAGCTTTCACCAATTTCAGTCCAAACATCAGAGCAGAGTTGCAAATAATGCATTATTTTAGTTAATGCATTGACGTTTCATTACTCATTACTAAAAGTAATGAGTAATGGAAATTTCTCATAACTCATTAGGTACTAAAAGTAATGAGTAATGGTGTCAGTAATTCCCATTATTCATTACTTTTTTTAAATAGCATAAAAATAAATTCTCATTACATTTTTTTTGTAATGAGAAAAGTATCATCTTTACATTACTCATTTTTTATTTAATGTGTATTTTAAAAATGTACATTACAAATTACAATTTTTAATGTTAATGAGTACCTACTGTACCCATTACACATTATTTTTAAAAGATTTTTAAATTTGACTTGCTCTGTATGTATGTAACTTTTTCAAACACCCCCCCCCCCCCCCTCCTTCCGGAAGAAAACCCCTCGGCTCATATCTCGGCCATCTTTAGTCATGGACCACCCAAGTGAGGGCTCATTTTAATCAGGACGAAGAGATCTACAAATTAGCCCCAACGGAATTCCCGAATTCCTGATTCACGACCAGGGAAGAAGAAGAACAGCGAGGGATCCCCCCGGCTACCGCACAAGTACCTTCGGGCAAGTTACATACATACATACAGATATAAATAAAAGTTTTTAATAGAAATGAATCCAAAATTTTAAAAAATATATATTCAAATAATAATTGTCACCCTTATTACTCGGTAATAGTTTGTATACTCATCAAAATAAAAAATAAAACTCCTTAACTATACCGACTTAATATATTTTTTTTATTAACATAATGATTAATGAGATGTCTTCCACTATACTTACAATACTTTTAATAGTAATGTAATGGACAAATTTTACATAACTCATTCTTTGCATTTAATGGACAATGATGGTCCGTTAATGGCTCATTATTTTGTAAAATGGCAATGTAAGATAGTCCATTACTATTTTTTTTTGTAATGAGTAATTTGAATATTCACTTTATTCATATCATTACTCATTACTTTTTTTTTAATGAGTAATGGATACCAGTTAAATTTCCATTGAAAAAAGTAATGAGTAGAGCATTATTTTTTAGGTACATTAAGATTTTTGCAACGCTGCATCAGAGAGATAATTATCTACAAAAATTTACACTTTTCTCTTTGATATGTAATATAACACCTTTGTCATTTTCGTAATTACTTACCTTTGCTAATAAATATATTTTTTATAGAATGACGTATGGACTGCGAAGGTCATTTCATTTCTTAAAATGGACCCCGAGCGAAACTAATTGGTGACCCCTGGCCTATACAATCTACATTATAATTGGTATTATACTCCGGATATGACAAAATAATTGATGCCTATTGTAGTGTATGTATGTTTGAAATTCATTTCGATAAAAGACAATTATTACTGTTGCAACTTGCAATCCACATTGGCTTCGGTACCATTTAAATTTGAAAATAAAATATGTAATAATATGAAATGCTAAGGCCCACTTGCGCCAATCTGGGTTAAAGTTAACTCTGAGTTAAACATCATGTCATATCTGTCACTTACCAAGTCAGCGATAGAGATGATGCGCAAGTGGGCCTAAGAATAAAAAAGTTTATTATTCGGCTTAATTTAATAATTCGCCTACATGTATTATTTGCTTATGATTTATTAAATTATTAAATAAAAAAATAAATACGAATAACACAGGAATGGCAGCTCAGCGGCGAGCATTTTCAGTGTCATAATATGATTTGAAACTTGTATCTTCATTATTGTAATACATAGTATCGCTTGAGAAACTTGGGTCTTGGACTTCTCGCGGCCGCGATTTATGAAGATAAAGTTTAAAATCTATGACTGAAAATGCTTGCCGCCGCTGCGCTGCCATTCCGGTGCGATTATTGGCCTTGTTTCGTTGCGATTGTCGAGTATTTGGGAGCTTTGATTATAATAATATACTACATGGGAGTTATACTTCCTTAGTTTTTATTTATTCGTAGGTTATTAAGCTGAGGTTTTGGGAATACATACTACATACTTATTTTTTATCGCAATGAAATCAGCTAATCTTTGACCTCGTCGTCATCCCTATTTAGAAAATAAAATATTATGTCTCATTTCATTTTCATTTCCGATAACGACATGTAGGATTAAATTAAGATAAAATTAAGGACAAAAAATTATAGGGGTAAATAAAAATTCTAGATTATCCGGCCATAATGACCATTACCCGACCTATTGTTAAAGTAATAAATTTCTTATTTTTTTTATATTTCGTTTGTTTTATATTATTTTATATTAATAATATTTATATTCCTGTTGAGCTTCAAATCATGACTGTTTTGAAACATGATTCATGAAGCTTTAAAGCACTTTAAATCATATTGTGTAAAGACAATCACATTCAAGATGAATTTACTTGTCGCTAGTTATTTTAAAATTGGTTTCGAGTGTTACCTTCACTGCATCTTTGTGCATTGGAAGGTCTTATGAGTTATAGTAGTCATAAATTATTATTGTTTGTATCCTCAGAACAGGAAAATACGTTTGTATCCTTCACTATTTTGACATGTACCTAAATGTGAATTGTGAAGTGACCTTATCTAAGATACTATAGGTCTACCGGAATCTGATGGCAAAAAGCGAAAGTAGACAAAAAATTGTGTTTTTTGCCTTAAATATTTATTTTATTTTAATTTTATTATTTATTATTAAAGTAAAAACTAAGGATTTTGTGAAAATTTCAAGTTACTAGCTGTTACCATAATAATTTTTGCAAAAACTAGCAAAAAAATCACGTTTGTTGTATGGGAGCCCCCCTTAAATATTTAATTTATTTTGTATATTGTTGTTGTTATAGCGGCAACAGATATACACAATCTGTGAAAATTTTAAAAGTCTAGCTGTAGCGGTTCTTGAGTTACAGCCTGGAGACACAGAGACGGACAGACAACGAAGTCTTAGTAATAGGGTCCCGTTTTTACCCTTTGGGTACGGAACCCTAAAAATATGTATGCAAGAAGTATTCCTCTTTAAATGATCTCCAAAAACATCCTGATAGTACATATTATATTATTATCTATCTATAAAGACTCTTATTTCTTCGCTGTTTTATGTATTTCTTTTCGAGTACAGAAGTATTGTGAATGAAGTGTTGAAATTAGACAACCGTTTTTAAACACCAACGCAAAAACCCCTGTTTTTGCGTGTTTGACGTTGTCTGTCTGTAAAAAACCGGCCAAGTGCGTGTCAGGCCACGCGCAATATAGGGTTCCGTAGTACCGCTAGTTTTTGAAAATTTTTGTATGGTCAATGAATGTACATTTATAACATATTTTACACTACTAACAACATCATCTCAGTTACTTTCAAAGGAATTTGAACGAAAAGTTCCTTTATACTTCGCCGAATACATTTTTTTTAGTTGATCGACTATTACTCAATAACTTATGAAGCCTGCTTAGCCGTGATAGTTTTCCTTTTAAATTCAGCATATTTCCTACTCCCGTGAATTTCTTCACATTTCCAGAAGCAACCGTTTAGCTGGTAGAAGGGGGGGACACTGGACTTAACGATTTTTTCCACTTTAAAACTTAATATTTCACAAATGGATCCCTAAATCGAAAAATGATTTATGAATACTCATCATATTTTAAAAAACCTATCCAACGGCACCCCACACGATGGGGTGGGCGCGAAAAAAAAAATCCAACCCCGCTTGATGTGTAGGGGAGGTACAATAAAAAAATATATTTTTTAAATATTTTATGTAAATAAATAAATAATAATAAATAAATATTCTTTATTGTGCACACACTAGTAAGTAAAACAAAAAAAAACAACAATTATCAACTATGTACCACAATGGCGGCCTTATTACTAATGAGTAATTTCTTCCAGGCAACCACAGGTAAAGGACAGTATATTATTGATATTAAGTGAATACAGTGCAATATTACTTAAATAAAGATTTTATATTTTTATAATACATACACAAATACATACATACCTTATAATATTATATAAAAAGGTGAGAAATAAGAAATAAATAAAAATAAAAGATAGAGACGTAAGTCAGAAGTTGGAACTTTAAACTACAATTTAATCATCATTTTTGAATTCTTACTATTGCATGAATGTCAATTTTGGAATTAGTATTATTACTAGTAGATAAAAAACATAGACTTATAATATACTGACGTAATAAAAAATGTTCTTTTACCAGCATTTTGAACCGATACAGTGTGGTCGCCATTCTTATATGGGTGGGTAATGAATTCCACAGCCTTATTCCTGTAGCAGCAAATGAAGAGTTATAGTACTTTGTATATTGTACAGGCACGTCTAAAAGGTGATTAGAAGCATGTACCATTTTGTTGGCATTATTAATATGTGTATTCACGCCAAATTACAGCTTTGTAGGTCCTATGGTCTCTGAGCAAAACCGCGGACAGACAGACAGACGGACAGACGGACAGACGGACGGACAGACTGAAACTATAAGGGTTCCTTGTTGACTACGGAACCCTAAAAATTGAAGTTTGAGGTATGCGTACCGCGGAAACAACTCTGTCGTGTTGTTGCAGTAATGTAGCCTACATGAAAACGGGAACCACCGCGCGCTATAAGCTGAAGTCCACGCGGGTGGAGTCGCGGGCAACTGAGCTATTATATAGTTCTCATATTCAGAGTTCAGGGTATTATGATTCTACTAGATAGTATACTTCTTCTTCATCAATCAACTTCTCTGATAGTACACACAAACTTCTCCTGTTTATTTACTTAGTATAGACTCTGATATTTTTCATGAACACTGTTATCACTTCAGGAAATAACTCGGCGAAGGATAATAATATTATATTGGTTGTTTTTGTTTTGGATCGTGAGTCAAGACTTGTGAGTGGTGACTCAGACATAACACCCACCGAAGGCTTTGTCCTAAGAACCAGTCAAACTGGACCTAAACGACGCTAAGGATTTTGAATCCAAACCAGCGGAACTTTAACTTTATAAATTGTATTAATTTATTTTAAATTTAGTTATTTTAAATTAATTAAAATTTTGACGTAATATCATATTGTGTTTGTTATTTAGCAACTCTCAATGAGTCGACACTCGACAGATATTGTAATATTATATTTTTCTAATCCTTTTCATATTATATTAAGAAGAAATAAATCTATTCATATCTTATCAATTAATTACATCACTCATCAGGTTAATATAAAACTAAATTTAGCCTAGGTCACGTAAATCATGTTAATAAATTGTTTTATAATGGGTAATTAATATATTATTATAATGTGTGTAAGAAAATTGACCACATTCAAGGATACACGCTAGAATATGATGCAGTCTCTATTTTCGTCGCAATTTATTTTCCCACAAGATAAAGGCATAAATTTACTAATTTTAATATAATATGTACTGGTTTTATATACATAAAAAATATACTGCTTACCGAGATAGATATATTTAAGTTTTTTTTTAATTCCAACGCTACGCGCGCGCGCAGCTGCGTCGCGGTGTACACTGGTCTGTTGTACTCTGTAGAGAATAGTGAACACGCCGCATATTGTAATACTGTGACGCTGCCGACGAGACGCCAAGAGTAGAGCCGGTGCCCGGTAGTCTACCTACCTATACCTATACCGGCGGTAGACCATACAATAATACGTGAATCGTGATAATACTAGCTCAAAGCCGAGCTTTGTGAGGGCTCGGGTCGTCACACCTTCACTGATGATAACACATCTACATAATAAAAATTACTATGTTAAAGCACAAATCAATAGGCGTAATCACAGGGCGTGATAGTTTTTCCGTAAAATGTAGGTACCACAAAATATACAGGTTACGACTTGTGGGATAAAATAATAATAAAAATTCTTTATTTGCACATTTAAACATAGCATTACAAATATTATAAAAATAAAGGATTTGCGCAAATTGGCGGTCTTAGCGCTAATTAACTGCCTGTTACGTGAACAATAAACATAAAATTATAATCATTATTTTTGTATTTTTTTACTATTGTTTATAATATCACAATTAATCAAGGGTAATAAGGAAACTCTACATTTCGGTTTTGAAAGTTAAAAAGGAAAATAGAGATGAGAATCAAAAGAAGTAATCAGCGAAGAAGATTCTATCTATAGATGCCGAATATATCCAGAAGTCGCTTAGTATAATGTTGGAAAGTAATGAACTTATAATATTATTATAGAGGCGGTTATACAATATACAACATGATTGGTGAGACATTACCGATACTTATGGAGAGTACTCTGTACTCGATTCTCATTATAATTATGTAATAAAATTAGGTTCTTAATTTTTTTCCGAATTTCTCAAAAATAAATGAATCATGGATACTAAGTAAATTACGCGGCTAGACAAGTAGGCATACTATGCGGCCGGTGCAAAGGCGTGCGCGGTGCGCTACCAAAGAAACACCACACAACTACCCCTCCCGCTTGCGGTGTCCATGCGTTGGGTAAATAATTATTTAACTTTAAGCTACATTTACTCAGTGATCAATTATTGATATTATTTTTTTGTATTATTTTTTTCAAATATAATAGCCTAATATCACGTCCTCGAGTATTGAACAATGAACATGTCTCACCAGTCACGCAGTATAAATCATAGGCGTAACGCTCCATTTTTAAATTATTATAATCATAAACATTCATATTTTTTATATTTTTACTAAATATAGTTTTTATTTCCAACAATTATTATTTTTAATTTTAGCATTGACAGCCTACATTATGTTAATTAATAAATAATAATATCTATATTATTACAACAATATAACACTTTCAAGGTAAATGAATATAGATTCAAGCAGACTTCACCGTGCAATGAACAAAACGTTGGCTATTTGGGCTTGACCTTCGGACACCGTAAATTTTTCAAAGGAGTAGATAATTTTCGAAACTAAACTGGATCAGCCATCCAGCCAGCAAAATGATCTCTGCGTCAATATTTTGTTAATGGCCTTACAATCTGAAACCAATTTTCTTTACGCACATTAATATTATGTCCCTTTTGTTTAAGCGGGTGTTCAACCTTTAACAAATTGTCTGAATGTCCTTGTCGGCCTACTCGAAATGAGCATTTTAACCATTTTTAAGCCAAGTCTTAAACGACTACCATTATCACAATTGATACTTAGCAAGAACCAGTAGTGTAATTTTTTACGAGTTTTTTGTTTTGTTTTATGACAACCTGCCTCAGCCGCTTACGCGAAAATCTTTACATGAAAACCTACAATGAATACTAATTATACTAATTAGTGATAATTACTGATAATTACTAATTATGTAGCAGTTATGAGGCATAAATGTTAACATCCACGAACTCCCAAATATTACAAGAAATATTTCTCAAATATCTATTGCTGTCTCCCTTACTTACCTCAAGCCTATACCGCAGAGCGCGATAGAGACAACTGCAGAAAATCAACGATTCGTTCTCTCCTGATTCCTTCCCCAAAACTTAACCAATTTTACTTTTTTCATTAAAGATTAAAGAAAGGCTTGAGCTGTGTTCTTATGTTTTTTCTTTTGTATAATCTGGCCAAATCTGTTTTCTGGATGTTTGAACACAGCGGAAAATCTGGCCATTTTTTTGGGTTTTTGAGCGTTTAAATATCTTTTTAAATAACTAAATTATGAAAAAAACGAAAACATAAAGACATTGAATTAGTGGCCATAGATATTCAGGAAAAAAATTATAACTCTATACCGGCATTACCGGGAGGAAACAGGGGACAACGTTTGAATGGAAAAAAGGACTGTGTGGACTGCTCTTAAGGAATCCACGACCTATACGACAACTTACCTATGTTCGGTGTTAATAATTAAAAAATACTGTTAAATTTCTTCAATTTATTTTTCTTACAAAACAAACCGAGAATGTGACTATGTAATATATGGGTCGCACATAAAAATAATTGCATAAAAATAACTAAGTAACCCTCGTCCTTGTGTTAGTATTTAGTTTGTTTAAAATTTATATTATATTTACTAAAATTTATAAAATTTTTGTACGTAAATAATTAAAAAATATATCAGATTCTTGCCTACCATTAAAAATTATGATAAAATACTATGTAGTTAAATGACCGCTGCTAAATAAATTGCTTTACCACATAGTTGCTAGCTAAATGCACAGATGGAATAGTGAATACTTTCCCAATATGCATTACCTACTTTAGTTTTATGAAATTACAATAAAAAAATAGTTCATATTTTTAGCAAACCGAAAAGGTGATGCATCTCATACACTAGAAATATTAGAAATGTAAGTATATAAATCTGTCGTACATTTAATTCCCCACACTTATTTCTTTTCACATATTTCACCACAATATGTAGGTACACGTTCCTGGTAAACCGAGCCGAATACTAGCAACTTTAGCCGATTATGATGGTTTATCATCATAAAAGGCTCTTAGGCCGTGTTCACACCAAACCACAGAATATATAATAGTACTCCGTAACCAAACCGACTGTGAGCCGCCGATTGTGAGCGAACGTTACGCAGGTACCATCAGGGCCCCCGCTACCATATGTGCAATGTGTGCAATGCCGGGCGCCATCCTCTAGGGGCGCCAGATCGTCATATTTAGGGGCGCCAAAACCAAGGACCCATAAAATTTGCCAAAAAGGGCGCCCAAAATCCTTTTTTTGCACACAGGCGCCAGTAGCTCTTACGGGGGCCCTGGGTAGGTACCATACATAATTATTCACCTTTTCGTTCACACCTAACCGACAATACGCCATTACGCTAGGCGTAGGCGCGGACAATCGATACCGTATATTTTGTATGATTTTCACGTTCACACAGGGGCTCACAGTGAGCCTGCTCACATTCGGCGGCTCACAGTCCATTATGTGTAAACACGCGCATAAAAGAGCACATGACAACGACGAAAGCACTGCATGAAAACGAAGAGACCATGGCAACGTCTGGCGTCTCTACGTCACGTCGCCGCAAAGCAGTGTGTTTCTTAAATTCTATGAAGTTTTAAGAAAATATTATGTATCTTGAAAAAATGTTCATTTATTTATCTGAGGATATGACTAAAATCAGCGACTGATTGAGTGACGGAGCATACAAAGGCGTGCAAAAATATGGCAACGACAGTTACAGACTACAGTTGCCGCATACGGAGCAGTTGACTCTGGCTACGCTGGCGACGCGACGGCAACAGAGAGACGCCAGACCTTTTCATGGTAACGTCACTGGCCACTCGCCGTGGCATCCCGGTGAGGTATGGCCCTTATACTTAAATAATGATGAGGCATTTAGCAACCACCATTAACTTGTCAAATTAAAGAAGAAACGCATTATTCAACAACAAAATGATTCATAGGCCATAGCACTAACCAAATTCGAGAAAATGAAAAATCATTGTGCTTTTTGAACATTGAAAGTTCATAAGGTCACCTATAAACCCGTTATGGTGCACCTCATATATCAAGAGTCACCAGATTTGGTCCTAAGTGCAGTTATTAAATAATATCTGTTCTTGACATACAACTTGAATGCTCATTACTTGCCCATCATCATTATTATTTACTTAACAAAATTGCTCAAAGCTTCTTAACTGACGGCTCCGGCGATTCTTCTAATGAGCAGTGAGCTATATGCGTAGTCTTTGGCAATTATTATCATCCTTTGTGAATTGTAAGTACCTAATTTGATAGAGGGGTCACAAAATTCTCAATTTGACAATGAGACCAGACATACTAATATAAAGAAAATGTTGTATTTAAATAATATTAACAGTTTTCCGTACAGCGCCATCTGTTAACAACACTATGAAGTAAAATACACACTTGTTATCATTTAATTCTAGGTCATAATATTAACGTCTACAATCAGTATACGAATGAGAGTATAGATGGCACTACATTTAGAGAATATTAATTACTGAATACTGACGCAGCAGGCAGCAATCAGCATCATCATCGTTATCATCATACATAAAATTAATTACAATAATGTTTCCTTTAATTTAAATTTTGATGTTAATGATAATTTAAAAGAATTTGTCGAAAAAGTTTTGGATAGCGGATAGCCTATCTGGCACTTTATCAGGTGGTATCAAGTGTAGAAACAGGCCCTAAAACTCGGTTTGGCGACTGACAATCGTTTAAATAGACTATTTTTATAGAAGTTACCTTCTAAAAAGTATTTCAAAACTAGAACAAACCACTTGAACTTATTTTATTTTTATTTTCTTTGGGTGGCTTACAGTTAACAATATAATATGCTTAAAAGATAGAAAAGAAAAGCCAATTACAAGCCTCCACAGATAAACAGGGTACACCTTCCGACCAAATTTTTTTAGGGCGTGATAATTCTTTAGGGCGTGTATGTGTTTCTTGTAAAGAGTTCACTGTGAAAGTAACAGCACTGAAAGGCCAATTTTTTGTGATTTGTATGGGCAAACGCCCCAGCGTCACGAGTTTCCCCATACTAAAGTTTTAAAAAAAGTAACTCTTTCAGCGCTGCTATTTTCACAGTGAACTCTCTACAAGGAACTCATACATTCCCTAAAGCAGGGGTCGGTAAGTAGTTTTCGGTGAGGGCTGGATACTGTGGGAAAATTTTAACAAGGTCCAGAAAAAAACACACTTGTTTTAATTTCTTAAATATAGTGGAAAAAGTGCACGAAAATTGTGTTTCATTAGTGTTCAATAATTATTATTATTAACAGGTGAGCCGTAGACGAAATTGATGACATGATTGAAGAATTTGGATCAATAATTATTTTTATTATTAGTCCTAAGTAGTCTTGTCAAAAGTTCTCATAAATTAAAGCCTTCTTTATAAAACTTGTCAAGGTTGGAGGATTGTCTGGTTTCATTTACGTAATTTTAGGTTATTTTAGCTTTAAAAACGGAGTTGTTAACTCGTGTACACAAGCTCGTAAAACGAAACACGTGAAATCAAAGAAATGATAATATTAATATAATGATGCGCCGGCGGCGCTGCCAACTGCTACACGATTATCTCCGCTACGTGTTGTTTCTCCGCACCTACTATCTATATGCACACTATTTCCTAATGTTTCTTATCTATGCACATCCGAATCGAAACTTGTTTTTTATCGCTACAATTAAGTAATAATCATCAACGATTCACATCAACCTATCCAGTGCTAGCGATCTTTGTAGCTCCATGGACCATGGCCCATGGCTCTATCCAAAAGTTTAAAGTTTAATCTACGATTTCTCTGCTTGTTCAGAATTCAGATGGAGGCCAGAAAGGCAGCTGTCAGGGCCAAGACGGCGGGCAGGGCAAATTGGGCCTCCACCCCATTTAGACAGCACGTCTCTTCGTGAATCACCCATCATGGACATGCCATCGGATGCCATTATCAAAGTGTATAGCTTTTCGAAGCAATATCAGGGCCTATAGCCGAAACTTTTTCGTTTTCGCTTCGTTATAGAACCGCCGATCAAAATGTATGGAATTGACATAAGACGAGTCTATGTCATTTCCATACATTTTCATCGGCGATTCTATAACGAAGCGAAAACGAAAACATTTTGGCTCACCCCCCAGGTTCTTATACCTGCCAGGGAGGACTGGGAAGGAAAAATCCCAATTGATGTCCATCCCAGCGACATAGTTTGGTTTACGGATGGATCAAGGAAAGACCACCGTGCGGGAGCCGGATTCTACGGGGCAGGCCACCAAGAGGCAAACATGCCAGTTTGGGGGAGTTTGCGACCGTGTTTCAGGCTGAGGTCTTCGTAATAATCGGTTGCTTACTAGAAAGCCTAGAGGTGGCACTAGTTAACAAAAATATTTTTATCTTCTCTGATAGTCAAGCTGCACTTAAAGCACTGACTGCTGCAGAAGTTTCGTCGAAATTGGTTCTGGAATGCATTGAGACGTTGAAAATGCTAGGAAAGGACAACAAAATCCGCCTAGTATGAGTCCCGGGCCATAGTAACGTCCCCGACAACGAAACCGCAGATGAACTGGCTAGGCTTGGGACCGAGAGTCTCATATTATATTATGGCCCAGAACCGGTCTGCAGAATATCTCCCAGTACCACAAAGCAAGTGCTCGAGGATTGGGTTCGCGAACTTAGCAGAATAAAGCAATGGGTTGAGACCACTGGCCTTGAACACTCCAAGGCACTAATTCCTGGCTTCAACGAGAAACTGTCAGAAATAGTACTCACCATAAGAATACTTACCAGAAGCCTAACTGTGCTCTGCAAGCTCAATAAGAACCTTAACAGAATTATAGGTGTTAGTAGCTTAACGACTTGCAGATTCTGCGAGGAGGACGACGAGACGCCTATACACCTTCTCCTTGAGTGTCCGGCTCTACTACAGAGCAGAAACAGGCACCTTGGTCGCTACAAATACTCATCTACAGAGGAAATTCGTGGCACCAACCCTAACCACATCGTTCAATTCATGAGCAGCATTGGGTTGGGAACGGTACTCTAATTGAGAAGGAGTCACAATAGATCCTCAAGGGCAGTGACATGGGCTACTTGACCTGCCTTTAGAACAAAAAAATCCTTCTTTTCCTAAGCAACCTAGGACCAAGGCAAGTCATGATGTATCAAACTTTTTAAAATTATCTGAGCTAATATATTCATTCTTCATCATCAGATTAAAAAAAAGAATATTATGCGGGATGTTGTTTTGTTCATGATAATAAGTATTTGGTATTAACATAAGCAAATATTATATTGGGTAAAAATACACATGACTCACAACTCACATAGGTGTTTTTTGCATTTGCCATGACTTCTTGTTTTTCCATTACCTTGCACTCTGTTGAACTCTGTAAAATGTAAATACGACGATTTGTCTCGTCATATTTTTAGAAAACAGGCTTTGAGATCCAATATCTAAACTGCGAGTATTAAGCTTGCGGGGTGTGACGACAGAGCTTTTGATCGAGTTAGCGATAAGCACGTTGCGTACAACGGCACATGCGCGTTGGCCAGTATAGTGTACTGTGTAAATACAACGCGCAGCAGTCTACGCCTTCACGCGCGGCCGGACTCACGCCGCCTTCTTGGGACTTTCACGTGCACTAAAAAACTTACTTCAACAGAAAGTGCTACAGATATTGCTCCAACTTGCTGTACTCTAAGTGTTGAAGATGCCGTCGCAAGAGAAGCAAGCGAAAATAATTCTACGAGAAGTGACACCCGAAGGTAAGTCGTTAGTTTTTGCGAAGCTATATTGTTTATATTTTTTTAGCACTACCGAGTCGCTTACATCAATATTTCCTAAACACAGGGTGTTAGTTAAAATTAAGGTATTGCCAATATTAAATTGATTCTAGTAAATAAATTACTTATGTACTTATTTTTCACAATTAAAACACTAATTTAAAATTTTAATAAAACAGAAATCTACAAATGATAAAGATCATGTTGACTTGTTACCAACAGGATACAACAACGATACGAACAAATTGATGTAAAAGAGAATAATTGAAGATTGTATTTATTTTCAATAATTTTGTACCAGTCCCATCAATTTCCGGTTTATTTTCAAGGCCGCTTTTGTCTCCTCTCAGTCTCACTCTCACCGGTTCGATGACATTAACAGAATGTAAATAATAACATACAACCTCTATCAAAACTCGACAACATACGACATTAAATTTTAAAAGTCCTGCCCGTTTTTACCGCATTAATTAGACTCGAACAATAAAGCTATAAATGAATATATTATTAGTAATGTTTTCACATTCATTTTGCGACGACTACAATATAATAGAGAGGAGTGTCGGACAACTTGGAAATACTTAGAATAAAGCCTTGAACGAGTGCGTCAACTTTAAATAGGAGCAACAGTATAATATTTTTAAAAACAGTTTCTGGGTATCATTTGAATTCCATAACATTCTGTCATAAGAGTTCCATGTTTTGTATTGAAAAATATAACAACGCAGTAAAAGTGGGTAAGTATCCTTATTCCTTACCCACTTTTACTAGATTTGCGTTGTTATAATAATTATATTCAAGGTATATAGGTACTGTAAGTACTAAGTAGGTTTAATAGAAAAATCGGTTTATGTTAAACTCAAAAAAATTGAATAGATCTAATTAGTAATTAGTAATTACACAGAAAATTCCGTCAAAACCCAAGCGACAACCGGGTGCCGCATAACAATTAAAAATCTATTGTTTCTGTTATTCCCACGATCGAGGTATCAACCCTTAACTAGGTATAGAATCCAAATGCAGCCATTCTACAGAACTAAAAATATAATAATATGGGGACAGCCTGTATGTCAGCCAGCCAAGGTATTTGCCTATATTTACTTTGCGAAGTCTGCAAATACAATGAAGTATTTACTCTCCTAAAATTTTCATTAGTCGTCTTCGGAGTAATTCGACAGTTTACTGTTTAGTATTTAATACTTGTTTCTTACACTGCAACTGAAAGGAAAGAAAATTTACATAGGAGGTGCTCGAACTCTGTAGATTATTTTGCATTCCGAACAGTTACTACTTCACTATAAAAATATTTTTCTACATAGTGCATAGTGAATAACTCACCTATAGAAGGTCTGCTTATCTATTGACTTTGCCATATTAAAAAAATAAATACATGATCCCTATGGGCAGTACGACAGGCATAGACAATGAACTTCACCAAATATAAAAAAATACAGAGATAATTATATAATAACATAACTAATTGAGATTTGAGATAGACCATACGAATAAAATACATACCTAATATTTACGGAGCGTATAACTACGCTGCACTAAATATTTTCATTAACAAGGGGGCTAGTATTTACGTAAGGGTTTTCACTCGTAGCGCAGGTGCTACGAGAATTGTAGAGCTAATCACGCTAAAAAACCATACCGCACCAACTTGTTGGTAGAACTTTGATATCAATATAATATGAAATATGGTTACTATGTGAAGACTAAAGATAACATAAGTATCTACTTAGTTATATTATTATGCATTTAGGTAAACAAATTAGAACACAGTAGACAATTATAATTAGGCCAACGCGACGCCAAAACTGCCTTGAATCATTAAAAAGACAAGTTAAAGAGCAAACCTTGTGACCCCTGAATTAAAATAAGTATTGTTTCTGATGCATTGTTGAAGCCAGCCATGACCACAATAATTGACAAAGGGGTTAAAGATATCGGTGTTGCAACTTGCATAATAATATTAATATTATTAAAAAATTGGCCAAGTGCGAGTTGTACTCGTGCACGAAGGGTTTTCAGGATTCCGTACTGATATAGAGAAAAAGGGCCCCTTAATTATTTACTTTATTTTAATAATATATTATTACTATTGTATTTTGTGAACATTTGAAGTACCTGCAGGATGCCATTATTGATATTGAACAAAAATTACAAAAAATCACGTTTGTTTTATGGTAGCTATATAATTATATATAAGTATATTATATACCGGATACCCCCAATAACCTTTGTACAAAACATATTTTTAGTTTTACCCTGGTTTCTTAACTTCATTTTGTGTGTACAATGTACATAAATCTTCTATTATATAAAACTCAAAGGTATATAAAACTGACTGACATGGTGATCTACCAACGCACAGCCCAAACCACTGGACGGATCGGGCTGAAATTTGGCATGCAGGTAGATGTTATGACGTAGGCATCCGCTAAGAAAGGATTTTGATAAATTCCCACCCCAAGGGGTTCAAATAGGTGGTGAAAGTTTGAATATAATAATACTTTTTAACGCGAGCGAAGCCGCGGGCAAAAACTCGTATAATATGAAACTCAAAGGTGACTGACTTACATGGTGATCTATCAACGCACAGCCCAAACCACTGTACGGATCGGGCTGAAATTTGGCGTGCAGGTAAATGTTATGACGTAGGCATCCGCTAAGAAAGGATTTTACTAAACTCTCACTCCAAGGGGTTCAAATAGGGGATGAAAGTTTGTATATATAATAATACTTCTTAACGCGAGCGAAGCCGCGGGCAAAAGCTCGTTGTAAAATAAAAATAAAATAACATTTTATTTTTAGTATTTGTTGTTATGGGGGTAACAGAATAAATATATAGATACACAATCTGTGAAAATTTCAGAAGTCTAGCTATAACGGTTCTTGAGGTACATCCTGGAGACAGACCTATGGACAGACATCGAAGTCTTAGTAATAGGGTCCCGTTTTCACCCTTTGGGTACGGAACCCTAAAAAGCTTAGGATAGAAAAGTACAATGTGCAGTAGAACTGCTAGAACGTTATTTATACCAGTTTACCTTCTGATAAGCATGGTAGATTGTAGAGTGTATAGACACATGTGCCCACAGTAAATAAAAACAAGAAGAGCATCACCTGATTCTTGATTCTCGAACGTACGAAATACTTTTTAAAACCGGAAAACGTTTCAAAACCAATCAAGGCTAAACATTGAATATGCCACTTGAAAAATTATGAATCCTTGATACATTTTCGCAAACTCGAGTGAGAGGCAACTACATTGTCAACTAAGATGATCAATATATAAGACTACTGAAATATACTGTCGACACTCGACAGTCCAGTCACCATGGAATTGATCGATAACACACACCGCACACGTGACCCATCTGGTATAGAGCAGCCTTTCCCAAAGTGGGCCATAACGCCCCCTTGTAGGCGCTGAAGGTCTTAAGTGGGACCCAGAAAAAAAATGGGGGCGTTGTGTAAGGGCTTGGAGGGTAATTTATTTCATCTGGGTGCATTTTAAATTGAAACAATGTGGGCGCTAAAACATTATTTGCTCTCAAAGTGGGTAGTAGACAAAATAAGTTTAGGAAACCCTGGTTTAGAGATTAGACTGTCCAAACCTACACTGGATGGAGGATACAATATTAATACTTTATTATACAAGGTGTACAAAACTACGTGATAATACTTAAGGTGGGTGTGCCGTGTGTGTCCTTTCTTTCATTGAATGCAGCGCTGAAAGTATTATTACTAAGTTTTATTACATTACACCCGGTGTTTACACGATTAGCCAACAGGTTAACTCGTTCTATGTCAGTTTTCAAAGGTTTTTTGACAGGGGGTTATTGACTGGGCAACATCAACAAATTAACCAATCCGGAAAGCATTGAATAAATAAATCATGTCAAAAAACCCCCCACGAACCGGGCGTAAGATTTTTAAATTCAATTTTCTTCTGAAAAACTTGTTGTAATCGTCCTATGCATACGATGCTTAATGTATTTGCAAGGTACCTACTCACATGCAATTTATCAACATTTACTGAGCTTTAAAATTTACATGCAGCTTATTTGTACTTTTAAGTACGTAACCAAAGTAAAGGTTCGGATTTAATGTTGAGTTATTAAATAATTATTATGACTTATTAATTATTATTCCTGAATCGAATATTTGAATACAAGACGTGTCAATCAGTCAGCGCCTCATCATGGAAAATCACGGAGAGCCAGAGAACTCAACGGAAAAGGAAACAAACTAGAATAACAAATATTGCATTTATTAATTACTTTTCTTGTACCTACTAATGATGATCTGAAGAAATATTAGCCAATACTTAATGAGTCATACAATTACCTTCTTCGATTAAACCTTCATCAATTATGGGCGGCCACTCATTTATAATCGATCGAAAATGAGTGGACGCCCTAAGAATTGACGTAAAACTAAAGCCACAATTTATTCAATAAAAATAACGTAATAAAAAATATTTCCTGTTCAACTTATTAAAGTTATATAATTAATAACTGTCTGAGTGCGTCTGTTACACACGTGTGAACCTAAACATCGATTTACTTATTTCTAGACGGTATCAATAAAATATTAGGTAAGCTTCATAAGTCGTAAGTACGAAATCGAAGTTAGTAAATCGATGATTATATTGATCTTGCAATAATACTGTGAAACGTTGCAAGTAAATCACACAATCTGTAATATCACTTTCTTGCTAGTTGTCACACCTGCAATCATATTGTAATCAGTGGCTGTGACAAAAGCAAATGGAAGCCAAATTGAGGAAGAACTTTGCGATCCGCATTATCGCTTAATTTAGGTACTGTGTGATCATACGCGGGGTATATGACTATCGCAATGATTGATCACCTGCACATATTAGATATCAATATCATAAACACCTATTTACCTATGCAGTATGCTATATTATACAGGAGAGCTTAAGGTGACGCCTGGATAATTTGGCTGTAGCGATGTCCATTTTTCTCAGCAATGACTAAAGCTAAGAAATTAAAGTTCACTGTCAGTATTCATCATGTCTTTGTCTTTGAATTACCCATAGAATAACACGATTGGTCATCCTTTATAACACAGAATAATTAATCAAAAAGACCTCTGTAAAAAAAGGGATTCCTATTTTGCCAACAGAGGAGAGTGATATAAGCTTCCAAAATTTGTACATAAATTGGTTCTAGTATACACTTTAATTTGCCCATAGCTTATATGAAATGTATTTATGATTTTTAAATTACGCGACAAAAACCATTTCGTCGCTACGCCCTTTCCATTTTTTGCTGTTCCATTGCTTGTTTTCTATGAGAGGCCGGGCCAGCCTAGCATAGAAAACAAGCAATCTAAAACACATCCAACACGGTTTTTTACTTTAACATGGTGTCCCCTTAAGGGGCTGGGGTACCCTCGAAATTCTCATACATACGTAATACCAAAATAATTTTCTCATACGAAAATATTTAACATGTTTGAGTTATTTTTCAGCTTAAAATAGTAATTACCTAGGTTCCTGGCTCCTGCACAATTTTTTTTTACAAATTATTTAAATACTTACTAAAAAAAAATTTTTGTGTAAGTATTTTGTAGTAAATTTACTAATAAATAATATTTAAACACCAAAAAATAGAGAAAAACACTAAAAAATATAAAAATGAATAGTTAATTTACTACAAAACATTTAAATAAGTACTAAAAATATTTTTAGTTTAAATATTTTGTAGTAAATTTACTATTTATTTATATATTGTTTTGTGTTTTACTCTATTTTTTAGTGTTTTAATATATTTAGTAGTAAATTTACTAAAAAATATTTTTAAAACACAAAAAAAACTTTTAGTTTAAGTAAATATTTTTTAGAAAAATTTTAGGCAGGAACCTAGGTAATTACTATTTTAAGCTGAAAAATAACTCAAAACATGTTAAATATTTTCGTATGAGAAAATGATTCTGGTATTAAGTATGTATGAGAATTTCGAGGGTACCCCGTTCCCTGCTTTGTCATGAATAGTAGTCAGCCCGCTGGCCGCTGCCGGCTCGATGGCGCGGCCGGGTGAGCCTCTCCCGAGTCCCGGCTAAGAAATTGCCCTACAGCTGTAACTTTTTTACCTAGCCATAATAGCTGCGATTCCAAATTAAAATAAATCTACATATAAGTAAGTAATTAACATAATTAATGTGAATAAAAATCTCATACTAAGGATTAAATGACTAAGTATAATATATATGCGGACAGCTTGCTTTTCGTTACGATATGTTGTATAATTCCATTATAATTAACAAAATATGTAAATGTAAGTACAAATATCACGGTTTCTGTAATCATTATTTCCTCTTACTAATGTAGATTGTAAACTGTGTTGTCTGTAGGCTTATCATTGTTTTTTCAAACGCCTGCGTCGGTGACCGAGTTTTAAAATGGAGCACGATATTTCATAACGAACTTTGAACTGTGATAGATGACATCAATATATGATAGGTACTTAGTATGATAGGCTATCACCAAGACTAGCACCAAGACTAGCACCAAGGGCCATCTGCATAGCTATCATTGATAGCTATGCAGATGGCCCTTGGTGCTAGTCATCTTTTAATCTGAACCAATATTGTTTAAAGTCAACTATGCTAACTTGCTATATTATGATCTTTGTTATAATTATAGACATGTAATATAATTACTAATAATTATAGTAATTACTAATTAGGTATATCTAAAATTCTGCTGCTAGGTACATAATATCACAAGTATTAAGGCGTTTAAGCACTTTCGTCTGCTTTATCTCTTTCTCTCTTTAGTCATTGCGTCTTAACTCTTATATTTTAATGTCCCAAAGGTACGCATTACCTGAACAGATACAAAAACTGCAGCCACTATATGTAGTGGAATATTTTGGACTTCAGAAATTCAAACAATCCAATTACATTATAAGGCTATAACAAAAGCTAGAAATAACACCGCATATCTAGGTAATATTGCACGAGTCGGTCAAGGCTTACCAGTGCCAAACTGAACTATGCCCACACAGATTCAATAAATCTAGATGTATTGGTCTAATGATTGAATATAAATACCTAGCTCACATTTAGAAATGCTCATTACAACACATGGCTCGGTGATATTACCCAATCGCGTTGGCCTAAACTTGCATTTCAAAACAATACACACTATGAATAATCTGCTTCCCAGTATCAGTCTTATCGCCATTTTCCCAGAAAGTTTCTTTCTCTCCCTTCTTCTGGCGCGATGATGTAAAAACACACGTCCGTGACTAATATTACGAATGCGAAAAGTCTGGTTGTTATCTCAACAAGCTGAAACTTTTTTGTATATTTTGTTGTATAATATAATATTATGAAGTTACTTTGGATGTCCGAAAAGGACATAGGCAAATTTTTATTGCGGAAAAGCTTGCGCAGTCTCGCAGAGTATATTGCTAACAATTTATTATAATATACCCAGGAGCTTTAAAGCCAGCGTATTAAGACCATCCCCGAGCAAACGACCTTGACCATACATTTGACGCGTTGCCGTTATCGCACAAAAATCCTATTTCATATAAAAAATCAAACGTGAAATATGTAGTTAATGAAATTATCTATCTATTGTCGTGTGTTTCAAATAGACGTAATTTGTAAATACTAGGGAGATGCTGAAGCCTGAAAGTATGCTTAAATTTTTATAAATTGGTATTACTTTGGAAGCTAATGTAAACAAAAATAAGAAATTAAAAATGGGGAAAGGCGAATGTTAAATACTGAAGATAATCTTCAATGCTGCATTTTTAATGCTGTATTTTTATAATAATCTTGTAGCTTTCAAATTTTAGAGTTTATGAGGCTCTAAATACGGTAAATTACGGCTTCTCCGTAGGGGGAGGGCCTTAAAGAGATATGCCAGCGAGGAAGATAATAAAACGCAAATTCTCGCACTGCTAGTTACTAGCCAACGAATGGTATAATAAAAATAAACCCGTTAGGCATATCTACTATTGCTGTACATGTAAACAGAACAACATCTGCCTACGTTGGACTTTTATGCCGTTTATCGAGTTGCATTGGTCGAATGTTTTTCTGTTTTATTTCATAATATTCTAATCACGTACAAAGCACTATGAATACTATTATCTCGCCTGACGCTAGTATAGTTGTTAGCCAGTGGGCAGTGATTACTCATAACTCATTAGCACTCATAAGTCATACGCTTGGAGCACATGAGGAGTAGGTAATATCTGAGTAACAAATAACAATTAACAGGACATAATATTACGTATAGGTACCTGACACAAAATGTACAATTTTCTGCAGTAGGTACCTGCTGCCGACATATTATACAGACTTTTTTTAGTAATATAGTAACGATTAAGTACATTATGTTACTTACTGTAGCTACCTCGTTTTGGAAAATGTTCATAGCCCAATGTACCTACTTACTCGATATATCGTGTTCAATTATAGTGAGTCGCGGACAGATCCGGTCAAGAAGTGGTACACCGGACTGTCGTCGAGTGTCGACCGTATCTATGTATTAGACATTAGTATCTATGTATCGGTAATATGCAAGTGCAACGCGTCGCTATAAATAGAAAATAGCTTTTCTACTTTCTAGAGTAGTCTTCAATAGTAACAGATAGGTAGCCAGGGGATTCTAATTATTATGAAACGACTTTCTTCTTACTTAATGGTTAAACATAAGTCAGGTTTATCTCCTTATTCCGATAGACCATGGCTTAAATTTACATCTAGATATTAATGTGTTACCACTTTCCCAAGACTCCGTATGGGCAAAATAACCATCAGCGATTCACCCACCATAACCAGGCTAGTAGTTTCTAAGTCTATTCGATGCGAACAATCAAACCTTACCCCTTTATAATATTACAGCGTAGATTGCTACTAGACTAGCACATAATATGTACTTATAGTAGATAAATAATCCGAACAAAATCCGACATGTTGTAAACGTCATATCAAAATATGTACCTAGTTATTGCAAAGTTATTGACGGAAACGTTGTCAAACATCGAACAAAGCTTTTTGTTGACTGTCTATGCTGATTGCTGGTGCTGCCTCTAGTGTGAAAACATTGCAGTAATAAATTAATAATATTGTGTATTGTAATTTGTAGCACGTGTAAAGTACATTCACCTATCCACATTTGGCCTGAGCCCAAATTGAATGGTAGAATTCAAAGCAACTTTGATACTTTGTCACTTAACGTTCCTATGCATATTTTCTCATAGCGTTAAAAGTAACGTATAAAAGTAAGTAACAGCGCCCCCATTTTTTATGGGTCCCACTCCCTCTCCTCCCTAGACCTTCAGCGCCCACAAGGGGGCGTTATTGACCATTTTGGGAAATGCTGCCCTTACTAATAAAGCTAAGCTCTACATTGTGGCGTGCCTACTCTACATACGTGTCTAACAATTTTCCGGTTTTTGTGGTAAAATTTTACTAGTACCTAATAAGTTTACCAAATATTCAATTTATGCTTCGAATGAAGAATCTCTAATCCTTGACGACTCACAGTTTTTTGGACACCAACTTGCAATGTTTCTAAGGGACTTTCTGAAATTCAGATTTCAGACCTACAATAATAATAATTGTTCTAAGCTTCAATTTAATGAAAAGTTTTACAGATAATATTATATTTTTATGGTGCTTTAAACTCTTCTTTATGAATAATTTGTCTTTAAGTGTGACAGTTAACGCCGTATATATCGTAATTAACTATCATGCAGTTATCAAGTTAAATTGAAACTTAACACAAAGAATGAGGTACATATCGTTGACTGCATTTAGAGATGGACGTTGTAGGCGCTAGGCGGAGTGTAATCACCTCGCGCGCTGCGCCAATTTGGCTCTAGGTCAGGTTCACTGCTTCATGGACAAACACTGCCGTCTAATACAAACCAGAACACGCTAACCGGCCGTATAAAATTAAAGTATTCAGAAAATTTAACGTAAGTAGGCATAAAGAAATTAGGTAAGTTAAAATGACTACTTTTACTCAATAATTTGATAATACATATCAATTAATGCTGACTTGGTTATTAGGTTTTTAATCCATATCCCGATTAGTGTTATGTAAAGTTATACATTCCACAATAATAATAATTGTAACCATCAGTTTAATTTTTTTTTTTGAATCAATTTATTTGTTCAATATTTTAAATATAAAAACGTCTTCGACACCCCAACTCCATCTATGTTTGCTTGTACTGGTACAAAAACATCCACGTCTAGTCTTCAAGAGATGGCGGTACGATACCATGTTTATGAAATAGTAGATGACGCCCGCAAATTCTCTGTTGCGTCAAAATTCAATAATTGCGCGGGAACCGTAGGTATATTTTTCCGGGATAAAAAGTATCCTATGGCCTTTCCCGGGACTCAAAGTGTTTTTATGTACGAAATTTCAGCAAAATCGGTTGAGCGGTACCTATGACCATGACCACTGCATTTAAAATAATCTATGAATTTCGCAAATTTATAATAATCTAGCTGCTGCCCGCGACTTCGTCCGCACTCCGCGTTAACATAGTTAGGCCCACTTGCGCCAATCTGGGTTAAAGTTAACTCTGAGTTAAACATCATGTCATCTCTATCACTGACTTGGTGAGTGACAGATATGACATGATGTTTAACTCAGAGTTAACTTTAACCCAGATTGGCGCGAGTGGGCCCTATAGTATAAGTAATAACAAAGATGGATAGTTTTCCCCTTTTTGTTGTACCTTATACAATGGGTAAATACGGAACCCTATTTAAGCAAACAGCAAACGCAAACGTCAATAAACTTTCTTAAGAAATGACGGACTCTCATTCAAACTTTCAACCCTAATTTCACCCTCTTGGGGGTAGAATTTCCAGAAACGTTTCAATACATGTCTCTCAACACCTTTTCCACCCCCTTCAGGGTATAATTTCCAAAATTCCTTCCTTAGTGTGCGTCTACTTAATAAAACAACCCTATTCACCAAATTTCGTGGCTGTTAGGGCTCCATTCCACCGCGGCGCACGGAGAGACTACGCACGTGCGTCAAGCTTCGCTTTGTAAGAAAATATAATATTATGTGACTGTGTCCACTGCAACCCACGGACACGCTACGCACGAATTGACTCAAGTCAAAGAAATAAATCCGTGCACGTCCACGCGTGCGTGTGATAGTCTGTCTAAAAACTGTCGTGTCTCATATGTGCGGTAGCCCTAAAATATGATATCGAAAGAAAGAAGAGCAAAGAAAAGACGAATGGCAAATCTTCTACTTATATAATTTATATTTTATCTCCACCATCTCCCTAAGCCTGAACTAAATTAGAACAAATTTTCATAATAAAATTGAGTATTATTTTTAGACGTAGTAGGTAGATCGTACATTACTCGTATAAACATTATTTTACGAGATCATAATTAGGTTGTGATTGCAGTTACGGTTGATGAGTATAATAATTGTTCTGTATGATGGTATAAAAATATAAACTGCTAGATACCTAGTTACTTGTTTTAAATACGGCATGCCATGTGCAAAAACAGTATTGGACACTACTTACTTATAAAGTTATAAATAACATCACCTAGCTTCATCAATAGAAATAATCGGCCAAGTGCGAGTCGGACTCGCGCAGGAAGGGTTCCGTACCGTTATAGAGCAAAAATAGGCCAAAAATTGTGTTTTTGTATGGGACGTCCCCTTAATTTTTTATTTTATTTAAATATTATTATTAATTATTAAAGTACAATTACATTTAAGGCCTTCGTGAAAGTTTCAAGTGCTTACCTCTTATCATTATTGATTACAAGCAAAAAAAGCCAAAAAAATCACGTTTGTTGTATGGGAGCCCCCCTTAAATATTAATTTTATTTTTATTTTAGTATTTGTTGTTATAGCGGCACCGGAAATACACAATCTGTGAAAATTTCAGAACTCTAGCTGCAGCCTCAAGACATACAGACAGACAGACAGACAGACGGACGGACAGACGGACAGACATCGAAGTCTTAGTAATAGGGTCCCGTTTTTACCCTTTGGGTACGGAATCCTAAAAAGAACATAATAAAGCAAATTACATAATATTACGACGTTGTAATTTATTTTAATTTGATTTTAATCACAAACGCGTGTTATACGTTAAAATTTTAATAAAAATAACATTCAAAAATAATTTGTATGTTGGTAGATGTACCCAACGATATCTGTTGTAGTTCTATGGATGTACCTAAATGATGATACTTGAATATTCTAGACTCAATTACATAAGAAAATGACATATCACAAGTATTTTTAAATTATTACTCATCATGTAGGTCTTACATACCAAAAATAATATAATTTGTATTGACGCACATTTTCATTTTTACAAAAAATTTTGAGAATGACTCTGCTTTAACATACAGGTAGGTATAATAACAAAAATGGATATTTTTCCCCTTTTTGGGGTTCCTTAAACAAAGGGTAAAAACGGGACCCTATTTATGCAAACGTCAATAAACTTTCATGTTTATAACATAAGAAATGACGGACTTTCATTACAACTGGGGTACAATTTCCAGAAACGCTTCATGTTTCTAACTCAAACAATGACGGACTATCATTCAAACTTTCAACCCCTATTTCACCCCCTTCGGGGTAAAATTTCCAAAATCCCTTCCTTAGTAGGTGTCTACTTTATTATTAAGTACCCTATCCACCAACAACCCTATTCACCAAATTTCAACAGTTTTTGCTCAGCGATGAATCAGTCAGTCAGGACTTGTTACTTTTAAAATATGTATAAGTATAGATAAAAACGATTAATGTGAGTAAGCCTTAAAAGATAGACATGTACTATCACGGACATTTTTTAGATCATAATTCTTTCATAATACATCTTTTTTGGGTATCTTATGGACCGTTTTTGCAGCGCACGCAACAGAAGCTCTCAAAGATGACTAAATTTCCCCGCTTTTTTCCACATTTTCCTCTGTTTCTTCACTCCTAAAAGTCACAGCGTGGTGTTATATTATAGCCTATACTCTATAGCCTTCCTCGACAAATGGGCTATCTAACACTGAAAGAATTTTTCAAATTCAGTGATTTCTGAAATTAGCGCGTTCAAACAAGCTCTTCAGAATTATAATATTAGTTAATAAAAGTAAATTAAGATTAGATGATTTAATCTATACTAATATTATAAATGCGAAAGTCTGTCTGTTAGATAGCCCATTTATCGAGGAAGGTTATAGGCTATATTTTATTACGCTAAAACTAATAGGAGCAAAGAAATAAAGGAAAAAGGGGCAAAAACGGGGGAAATTATTTGAAAGAGCTTATATTCTCACGAACTACTGGAGCGATTTTTCTGTTATTGGGCACAGATAAAAAGTAGGCCACGTGAAGGATCATAGTCAATTTTTTGTGGACTAATTTGTCTGTGAAATATATAATTTACGTGGGCGAAGCCGCGCGGAACGTCTAGTAATAATATTATTATCATCTAAGCTCTAGCTGCTTGGAAGTGGGAACAGAATCATTCATCCTATTTTTTAAAAACCATAATGAATGTCCCAAAATTGAATATGACGGTAACAAAGGTGTGTAAACACACTTAGCATGTGTATGTGGGTACGCGTGAGTCGCTTAGCGCAATATAAATCGACATCGATGCTCGCTCGACCGCTCACTCCAGTGACTGTCGCCAGTCGCGAATTGTGTTGTTCCGTTAGTACGTTAGTTACCGTCGCGACTCGCCAAAGTCCGACTCCGAAGTGGGAAAATTCTGGAAAATGGGAAAAAGTGAGTACTCAAAACTTACATTGATAATAACTAGAAAATAGTAGGGGCTACCCGGATATGCAGGATTCAAGATGATAATTGTTGTAGATTCAACTATGATTTGGACAGTATGTACTATATATTATTATAATTCAGTTAATTCATTTTAAAATTAAGATAAGAAATTTTAAAAACATTAAGTATATTATAAATCTAATAAAGTAATACGAGGAAAATTTACGAAAAACAATCCACTTATTTATGTGGGTACAATATTGTTATAAGTGTTGTAATTACGATTTTAATTTTATGATAAGCTTATGTTATTTAAATAAATTAATGTTCTCAATTTATTTAAATAACATAATAAATCACATCGTTGATAATGTTTTTGTGTATCATGAAAATAAAAATCCTATTAATATTTTTATATTTCCTGGAGATGAGGGTAGTGAAATAGAATTAAATATGAATCGGTTAAAAACAGCGAAAACGACTACGTATAAGGTAACATTTTCTAGCGATAGTCGATACTCGATACAAAGCTTTTTACAGATAAAAAGATAATAATTAAACCGTGTTTCGTTAAAAACACATATAACTCTGTATGGGTAACATAATATACGACATATTATTTAGATCAGTCACCGGATAGTATTACTGGGGTCGGCAAAGTCGCGAAAACTGCTTGTTTGAGTAAATTGTCTATGGCGAAATCGCTGAGCTGCGGTTGTACTAAGCAGTAAGCTACGGTCGGTATAATGTTCTAGGTCGGTGGCGAACTGGTGGTAACTGCAGGTAATTGGTCGTAATAATCCGTGGTTAATCTCTCAAATTGTTAGGTAGGAAGTAACCATTGAGCTATGATTTAGATTTTAGACTATAGTTATATTATTAAATTGGTGATTACTGATTAGGTACATAATTTGATACTTTTTAATCACAAAACTTGTGTGTGGAACTCATATACTTTTAGAATTCAGAAAAACGTAAATATTATGCCTTTTCAATGTCATTCAAGTTTTTAAATTTACTGCATTTTTTTCAAATAAAACGTCTGCATTTCACTATTATGACTTTTTATGTTATATCTAATTAAGAACCTACAAATTATGCTTGATAGGGAAAGAAAAGTAGATTAAAATTGGCAGCATGAAGCATCTTCAAATCTGCAATGCACGCAAAATTGTTTTATTTGTGTTTAGACAAATTTTGCTGCACTACAACTTATTTTGTGAGTCACATAGTAAGAATCTTAGATACATTACTTACTGTACCGCCCGCGTCAGTCTGCCACCATTTAAATCATTGTTTAATCGATGCATTCATTTTGGACTAATGGGGAAGTTAATTAACATTTAATGTGGTATTTTTCCAATATCATTTTTTTTTTCTAATAGTAGCGGAGACTGGAGAGTTGTGTGGTTGCGACTTGCGATTGATGTAGATATTATGCATATTGAATATCTGTTAATGTTAACCTGCTCAGTGCTATACCAACTGTTTTAAGTTCATTCTCGCGTGTGTGCATGAGCCCGGTCGGCCTGCGATCAGTCCGAACTCCGACCGTGTCGATCGCCTTCGTTGTATATCATGTATATGAGGGCTTTAGAGCATGCTGCCTGTAATATTCATACCAAGTCCAACATTGCGAACCTTAGCAAGTACTTAGTTACATTTAGGTATTATTTTTAACATTTTAGAAACCATAAATATTCATTTGCTCAATGAAACATTTTATTTGAAGTCTGATAAATGATAATATTATAGCCAATTAATTATTTTTTCATCTCGAGCAGAGTACGCCTCCTCTATTGTATTATGTATAAGTTATAACGTATAACTGAACGTAATATTTGACGAATTAAGTCGTGTATAATAAGTATTAAAACCATGTTAAAACCATTGATTACTTATGTAATGTGTTACATATGTAATAGTGTATGTAATATTTTATTTATCACATCGCAACCAAATTGAGTATGTTTAGGAAACTAAAAATCTGAATCCAAGAATTTCATATTACCCATCAAATATTCTGATTTCTGTGCTTAAAAACCATATTGTTTTAGTTTCGCAGCACATGTTGTCGGATGTGTCAACGCTGCCTTCGGTGCAGCTGGGCGACTTCACCCTGCAGTTCGAGCTGGACGAGCCGCGTGACTCCGTCAAGGAGATAGCCAGGCGGGAGCTCCGGGAAACCCCAGATGTGGTCCAGCCCGCCATTGAGGAGCTGCGCAGATTGCTAGTCGGTAAGTACCTACTTGGTTTTCCATTTAGCGTATTATCCTAGAAATTAATTCATAGATGGCTTACGTAGCTGGGGCGAGCTATATGTCTATCAATCTGTGGTAGACCACACACCACAAATAACTAATAAGTCATGATCACGACCATGGACGTAAGAATAATCAAAGAATAATAACCGTAGTATTAAACACCGTAGTAGGTAGTAGGTTTATGACTCAATTTCTCTAATGCATAAGGAAAATACTTACAGTGTGATTATGAAATTAAAATGTTGGAACAAAAACAGCGTGTATAATGTTATAATGAATTATATATAATGTATTATAGTCAATTGATTCTAACACAAAAACTGCTGTCAATCAGTTTGAATCCAAAACATATACACCTGTTTTACAATAATAGATAAGTTAACGTTTCACACGATCCCGGGTGAACTAACAGCTTTTTATTACTTCGTATATTCAAATAGATAAAACAGTGAAATTTATTTATTCTAAGATTTAAATCTATCTATTTTGTATTTGTAACTGAAGGTAAATTGATTTCAGCTGATGAAGAGTTGTATGTTCCGCACGAAAGTGACGCGTGGCTCATCAGGTTTTTGCGGCCCTGCAAATTCTACCCCGAGAGCGCCTACGATCTGGTAAGTTAGTGATTTAGCTTTGGTAAGCGGTTTATTTACTTTTATATTTATTTTGCTTCTAAAAATTAAAGTTTAATTTTTAGAAGCAAAATATTGGCACCTAGAGCCCGGTAAGAAAAACGATGCTAATAACTTTGTCGTAAAACGAAAACCTATTAGTAATTTCTAATAAGTAACGATAAATAAATAATAAATAATTTGTCAGAAGTTGCTTAATTTATTCTGAACTTGCCAAACATCTATGAGTTTCTAAAAACACGTTATATCCAATGTGTTATAGATTAAGAGGTACTTCGCGTTCAAAGTGAAGCATCACAAGCACTTCGACGACCTCATCCCCAGCAAGGAGCAGAACGTGTTCAACCAGAACGTGCTGCACGTGCTGCCCACCCGCGACCAGCTCGGCCGGAGAGTGCTCGTCATTGAGCTCGGCAGTGAGTATCAGAATGCCCATGTTCCTGGCTAGGAAGTGCTATCAGAGCAATTGATTCATGGGATACATTCAGATGGTTTATGCGTATGCAGATTCGGTCGGGTATGCCCAAGCGAAAGATCTCCAGTAAGGATTCTTAGTTCTTACTTCTCATAGACGAACGGCAATTACCAACTGCATACA
This sequence comes from Plebejus argus, assembly GCA_905404155.3. Lineage (NCBI taxonomy): Eukaryota > Metazoa > Arthropoda > Insecta > Lepidoptera > Lycaenidae > Plebejus > Plebejus argus. The sequence goes on along the minus strand of FR989927.1, from coordinate 12,588,999 downwards.
CAACTGCAGCCGTGGACGAGTGTCGACGGATGTAGTTGTATCTGCCGTTGGCAAGTTCCATTCGTCTGTAAGAAGCGTAACATTGACTTGATATATATCATATAACCCAACGAAATAGCGTTGATCCAACACCTGCTCATGAATTAATTACTAACTAGTCCGACGGAAAATTACCTCCATAATTTTAGGTATTCATATCAAGTAACTTACTGAATACTGTGAATTCAACAGAAATTATTACGATCGTCAACAAACGTTCAGATTCTTTGTATCAACACCATCATTTTATAATTATTATTCTTTAAGTCTATTGTCTGGCAGCACGTTTCGACTACATACCATGCACATTATGCTATTATTTCTTGATGTGTTCCGCGTTTATAGCACCTATTTAAAAATTCATTGTATGTAGGTATCAAATGTCATTTGCCATGTACAAAAGTTAACTTTAATGATGCGTTATTATTCAAGAGATTGACAAGGAAACAAATAACAATGAGCTCAGCAAAATTTTAGGCAAAAAATAGCAATCGTCTACTGTAGGAGGTGTTTTACACGTCAAGTTGGAACTTGGAACTATATACTTTTTGCATAAGTTGATGCTCTGTCAAGGAAATAAACGAATTCGGCATGGTCTCAATTGGCTCTTCAAGTATCCAAGTTTTTATTCCATTCAAAATTATACTTTTCGCACTTGACGCAACAATAAGTACTTAGTTACTAATAGACATTTACGTGATTAACACTTCTTGTGTTTTCTAAGATTTTTTCCAATTTTAAAACATTTTGCTTACATTTTCAGAGAAGTGGAATCACAACAAGTGCACGTTGGATGAGGTGTTCAAGGGGTGCGTGTTGTTCCTGGAGGCGGCCATGCTGGAGCCGGAGACTCAGATCTGCGGCGCCGTCGTCGTCCTCGACATGGACGGCCTCTCCCTGCAGCAGGCCTGGCAATTCACACCGCAGTTCGCCAAGAGAATCGTCGATTGGCTCCAGGTACGTTAGCACGAGTACATTTTAGTGACGTCAGGATACCCATTAGCAATAATCATGATAATCACCACAAACATAAGATCGAAAGGTCATCGTAAATAATCGTTTTCTTAATGTCCGGATGCTCCGACGGGTCCCGGCCATTCAGGATCCAGCATGCGGCTGCTAAATGATAAAACCATAGCCAATAGGTGCGAAATTATCTCATACTAGCTGTCCCGGCAAACGTTGTTTTGCCATTTAAAGTATAATATTTTCTACATCATCAGTTGATACATGTTTTACCCCCTCTTTTGTCCCCTAAGAGGGTGTGGGGGGGGGAAGGTCATACACCAGATGTTAAGTTGAAAAACACAGTTAATACCTAATATGAAGTAAGTCCACTAAAGAAAAAAGTTGTATACAAAATCTGACCCCTCTTTGGTCCCCAGAGAGGGTTGAGAGGGGAGGGCCCCGGGGAGGATTTTTATACACCAGATGTTGAGTTGGAAGAAGACAAATATAATATATCTGTGAAAACCGTATGCAAATCTGTGAAAACCGTATACAAATCGGATCAGTAGTTTTCGTGTTAAAGAAAAAAGTTTGATACAAAATCTGACCCCCTCTTTTGTCCCCTTAGAGGGGTGGGGGGAAAAAAATTTATACACCAGATGTTAAGTTGGAAGAAGATAAATATATCTGCGAAAACCACATTCAAATCGGATCAGTATTTTTCGTGTGATGCTGGAACAAACATACAGCCAGACAGAAAGAGTGACAGACAGACAGACAGACAAAAAACTAACCACATTTTTGGCTTCTATAGCGATGTAGTGACAAAGGTGTAATTTCGGTTGTCATTTCATATCTTTTATGTACAGAATTTTCATTTCTACAACAGAATATTGTCTTCCTACCGCACGCGCTTTGGTGACGCCCACTATCGTAATATTTTAATTTCGCCATAATTTCAAAACCAAACGTCCAATTTTAATCATTCAAACACCAAATATTATCTACATAAACTGTACTTAGTGATAAAATAATTTATTTTGATAAGGATTAATAGCGTGAGTAAAATATATCCGTTTAAATGTAGTCAAAAAAAAAATCTGGATTTTTAAATAAATAAATGGCTATTGTGCCTCACTCGACATAGATAGGTATAGTGTGTCGCGGACTTTTTTGTAGATATTTATAAGATCTACAATTACTTAGAACATTTTATGGTTCTATCTTTTATAGTTTAGGCAGCGTACGCAAAATAAGTAACTTTTCTAGCTGATTTTTTACACCTTGCGTCCGAAAAACTCAAATATCTTACGGAACCCTACTTTTTTCCAAAATAAAATGTAGCCTATGTTCAGCAGAAATAATGTAGGATTCCAATGGTGAAAGAATTTTTCAAATCGGTCCAGTAGTTTCGGAGCCTATTCGACTCAAACAAACAAACAAACAAACAAACAAACAAACAAATCTTTCCTCTTTATAATAGTAGTGTAGATTTAAACAAATCGAACAAATATTTACTTTTCGTACTCTTTATTGCTCCACTGATTGTGCTAATTAAGTAAGACTTAGATAATAGATTTATATGTGGTAACATACTTACTCTTGTTTTCAGGAGAGCATACCTCTGCGCATAAAGGGTCTGTACATCATCAACCAGCCGTACATCTTCAACATGGTGTTCCAACTGTTCAAACCGATCCTGAAGGAGAAGCTGCGGTCGAGGATCCAGTTCATTGGCAACGACCGGGAGCTGCTGTACAAGTACCTGAGCCCCAAGTGCCTGCCCGAGTGCTACGGGGGCACGCTCTCCATCCCCACCGTCACCGGCAACCAGTGGCTGGAGCTGCTCCTCATTTGTGATACTGAATTTAAAGGTAATTTTTACTTTATATATTTTAGTATGGAATATAATATCATGTACTCAGAAATGTTCTCTTTAGACATTCAGAAAAGGTATTTTCTTGAGTTCCGCATCTCAGCCCTGATACCTATAGAAGCTTGCTTGTGATTTGCGAATATACATTAAGGGCAGGTAACAGTGAAATAGCGCGTGGACAAGTTTTTTGATCCTGTTTCATTCCTTACATTATCATCTAAAAATTTTGAAAAAATTACGACCTTTACTTGAGGATATAACGTATCCGGCTTCGCATTAATTGACACAAACAGAAGAACTTCACTCGATAGAAAACAAAGCCAAAGTTACCTCTTTTTAAAATCTTTTTTCAATGCTGTGCTAAGAATACTGAACTAAGCGACCTATTTTTTATAGCTTTAATTAGATAAAATGATTATCTATCCGTATTCGCAAAAATGGAAATTGTAGCATTTATTTACTGATGCCAGTGACAAGATATCTAGAGAATTCGCGTGTTTTTGTATGGGCCACCGCGCGACAGTCGCGCGGTGGCCCATACAAAAACATTTTGAGTGATAGATGCCCTTAAATGGCGTGAGCAGTGAGCTACCACGAGAGTACCGGTTTTTACACAAATTAGTTAAGTAAACTTGCGTTAGATGTGTATGGCCTAACCGGTGACTAATCAGTTTCATCAGCCCACGTCTCTACATTTCTACTTCAGTTCAGACTCTACAATTGCAAATAGGCACAAGAAGCAACGTATATTATGCCAGCTTCGTATGAGAAACGTACCTAACTACCTATATTTGGGAGTTACGTAACATGCGTTTAAACATTATGAATAATTATCTGAATATGACGTTACAGTATCACCAAAATCCTCCGATACTACATTGTATGATTGTAATGTTCAAGTTAATTTTTCCGAAATATTCTACATATTGGTCTAATTATTCTTAGTTAATGGACACCATATAAAATATGAATATTTTGTAATTGCTTTGTGAATTTATAAGTTACGCAGATATTATTATTTAACATAAAAGTCATATTATGTGCGCACGTTATACCGTTATAACGTATGCACATAATAATATGACATCAGACAGCAATAGATTTTACAAATACTTGTTTTTCATTTCTCTAGCCCTTAGTGTATCCTCTTAATTATTGTTTTTACTCCGAGTTCCGACCGGCTGCTGGTCGTGTCAGACTTCGGCACGGTGTTTGTGTGCGTGCGCCTAGACAAGCTTTACATCGGCAGTCCCTGAGTGCCATTTTGCCACATAATATTTGGTTTCACAACTAATTATTAATGTTTATTTTTTTCAGCTATCAACTCATTTGGCTACAAGAAGAAGCTGTAAATAACGTACATAAGTGTAAGAAAATGTGATAATATGATAGTTTTAAATTTTAATTGTTATTACAAATGTTAAAAAAATAACTACGTAACTAAAATAATGTTGAAGTTAGCAAAATATTTAGGATTTACATTTAGAGGTAACGGAATTCTTGTCAGAGCTGTTATAATATTATGCTTAATTGTTTTTTCTCATATTTTATTAAATTTGCATTCCTATAGATTTATTTATACTTACTACTTTTTATACCTAAGCCATCAGAAATATAATTTCTGATTTACCCTGATAGAGAAAAAATTTAATATTATGCGTTATATCTGTGATAATGTGTATTATAATTATTATTGTTACTTAATCAGTTAAATGGCTTTGGCTTATTTTGTGAAAATATAAAACGTTAACATTTAAATTCAATATTCTTATATTATGATGATTTTATTTTTTACTTTACTAGCTATCAGCTCTGCCTACCTACCGAGTTTCAGTCTCAAACGTACATTTAAAATTAGCTTAACTAAGGTAATCACAAAAAGACTGAATTTTATAATCATTTGAGTCTTTCGTAGAATAATTATTATTGTTACATATAAATTTAGCAATATTAACACGGTATGTAGGAAAATGTAGGTCCACATTAATATACTTCAATATTGTATTAATATATCAGGGGTTCCTAATCTTTTTTAGCCTGCTCTGTAGTTACATGTCACTATATTTTGTCATGGCGCCCTACTCTATCTACCTATTAGAAAAACATACATTAATAAACACTTTTAAGCAAGTAAATAATATTTTTTTTTTTTTTTTTTTTATACATAAAATACCTGTATAGGTATTTTATAATATTACAATCTAGCCTAACTAAGACTAATAAGTAATTTTACATTAACTTAATCTGCTAGGTAGAGTTTACTAAGATTGTGTCCATCAACACTTTCTTAAAGTCTCTATAAAGGAGAATACACATTATTGTTTGTATTCGTCACAGTCACTTTACGTTTTTCACACTGATTTTAACACTAATTAATACACTAACTCAAAAGGTTTTGTCCTTTTCAGTCTTCTAACTAAGTCCGTGTTATCGAGGAGCTGGATGGCCTCGACATTCACGTGATGGTGAAGCCTCTTCTCGTGAGCTTCGGCGTATCTATACATATAATAAAATCGTAGGAAAGTCAATTCTGTACATTGAATATTTTTGAAAAATAATACTTGGGACGTGATCTACAATCGATATGGAAGCCAAAAATATAGTTTTTAGAATTTTTGTCTGTTTGTCTGTTTGTCTGATTGTCTGTTTGTCTGTTTGTCTGTATGTATGTCCGGGATAAACTCAAAGTACTGAATGGATTTACTTCAAATTTTGCACGAATATTATATAGAGGTTGGGTCAACACATAGGCTATATATTATGACGATATCACCTAGGGGGGGGGAGGGGCTCAAGTTTTAATATTTTTAGTTTTTTGCTCATATCGCTAAAACGGTGCGTTGTAGAGAAAAAATGTCTTGTACGTGATGAAAGCCCATAAAATTTCCTACAAATTTCTCCTTCACACTTTGTATCTATCTTCATTCCTTGCCATGCTATGAGCTTTTGTCTATCTTTTCTATACAAATTTCGAGTGTCGTTTGATTAACGTGCTGGGAGCTTTGGCATCGGTCTTTTCTTGGGGGAGGGGGGGGCATCGCCCCCCCCAACCCCCCCCCCCCCCACCTCCCCAAATTTTGCTTCAAACAAAGCGGTGTTGCGGCGTTATACATCTTTTTTAAGAACAAAGTTAAAAACTAAACTACACATACGGTTTTCCAGTGTCGTTTGTTTTGGGGGGGGTGCGCCCCCCCAACCCCCCCCCCTTATTCCTCATGAAACTTTTGTTCATAATTAAAAGGTATCGTGGAGTTTGTATTGCGTCTTAATTATCCTTTGTAGGAACAAACTAAGTCATCTATACATATAATAAAATCGTAGGAAAGTCAATTCTGTACATTGAATATTTTTGAAAAATAATACTTGGGACGTGATCTACAATCGATATGGAAGCCAAAAATATAGTTTTTAGAATTTTTGTCTGTTTGTCTGTTTGTCTGTTCGTCTGTTTGTCCGTTTGTCTGTTTGTCTGTATGTATGTCCGGGAAAAACTCAGAAAGTACTGAATGGATTTACTTCAAATTTTGCACGAATATTATATAGAGGTCGGGTCAACACATAGGCTATATATTATGACGATATCACCTAGGGGGGGGGGAGGGGCTCAAGTTTTAATATTTTTAGTTTTTTGCTCATATCGCTAAAACGGTGCGTTGTAGAGAAAAAATGTCTTGTACGTGATGAAAGCCCATAAAATTTCCTACAAATTTCTCCTTCACACTTTGTATCTATCTTCACTCCTTGCCATGCTATGAGCTTTTGTCTATCTTTTCTATACAAATTTCGAGTGTCGTTTGATTAACATGCTTTGAGCTTTGGCATCGGTCTTTTCTTGAGGGGGCCAGCCCCCCTTTCCCCCCACCTCCCCAAATTTAGCTTCAAACAAAGCGGTGTTGCGGCGTTATACATCTTTTTTAAGAACAAAGTTAAAAACTAAACTACACATACGGTTTTCCAGTGTCGTTTGTTTTGGGGGGGCGCAGCCCCCCCAAACCCCCCCCCCCCTTATTCCTCATGAAACTTTTGTTCATAATTAAAAGGTATCGTGGAGTTTGTATTGCGTCTTAATTATCCTTTGTAGGAACAAACTAAGTCATCTATACATATTGTAACAAAATCGTAAGAAAGTCAATTCTGTACATTGAATATTTTTGAAAAATAATACTTGGGACGTGATCTACTATACTAACGCGGACGAAGTCGCGGGCAACAGCTAGTCTTTTTATAACTGTAGAGACCATGTCCACATTAAGGTCCCGGTGCAGGTCTTCGTTTCTAATGTACCAGGGTGCATTCACAATTCCTCTGAGTACTTTGTTTTGGAATCTTTGTATTATCATGGTATTAGTCTTTTTGGTACAGCCCCAAGTAAATAATAATAAACAAGTATTATATCATCTACCTGTAAATAAAACTTTAGTAATAATTATGTGCTGTACATAATTATTACTAAAGTTTTATTTTACAATATTTGTGGTGTTCGATAATGATGGAGTATCGACTCACGGAACCCCTCTTACCTTTTCACGGCACACCAGGGCCGCGGCGCACAGTTTGGGAACCCCTGTATTATGGAATATCTCTATTAAATATTTTAAGAAAATCTGAACAACCATTTGCCATATTAAATGCCTTGCCTGATATAATTATTATAAATTCCTATGAGCATGAAATATGTTTTAATTATTCAAATATCGGTGCACGATGATCATTTTATTCTGTAAAATATAATCTAACGTTGGTTATAAAGTAGATAAATAAAATGTACATTCAAACTGTAATACCCATTTATTTTTTAAATCATATTTACATCACATAAACAAACTCTGTGTACAATTTAACTACCTTGAATTGGAAATACTTATAATAGTTCACGTTATCACATTAATTTACTAGCTACTTTCGTTGTTACTAGGTCTCAATAATTTTCTAGTTCTAATGTAAACTGTTCTATAGTCCCTTTGTTACTCCAAACAGACCGACCCATAATGGGTTTAGGGGCAGCTTAGTAACTAAAAACGTGGATTTTATATTTTTCATAACAGAGGTAAAGTTATTTGTAAACGACAGTCACAATTATTTGAATCCATATGAAAAATATTTTTTAAAAAGTAGAGAATAATTTTATAGTTGGTGTGGTGATATGTAAATATGTTTGTAAGTAACTAGTAAGTAATAAAATATATTTTGGTATACCTAGTGATTCGTTTTATTGCGTACTTATTACTCTGTACTCTGTAGTTTCTAGTCTAAACGTCTAGCAGGGAAGAGGCAGGCCAATGGCACGCGATAAACTTTTGAGCACGCTGCAGATCACCAAGCTATTATAATGATTATTCTGCAAAAACGCCAATTTAGGCTTGGGGCATTATATTTTTAAATACGCGTCAGAATTATAAAGAAAAATATTATTTTAATGGTAATTAGTAGGTCTATGAAATCACTGAAGAATTCAGAAAAGTGGCACATTGATAAGGTAAGGTTGCCCATACCTGTTCTAGAGCATGCCTGTAGGCTGTTGTGCTTATAGGTACAAGTCCAAGTGTGCTGGTCCAGGTGTAGTCGTGGGTTCGATTCCCGCGTTGGAAACGTGTTATTTTCCAAGTTTATTAGGACAATACAGGCTAATCACCTGATTGTCTGACAGGTAAGATGATCCATGCGTCGGATGGGCATGTAAGAAGTCGGTCCTGTGCCTGATCTTTCGCCAGTCGTGTCGGTCGTCCGTCCCACTGGGTCATGAGAGTAAAAGGAATAGAGAGTGCTCTTGTGTACTGCTCACACACTTGGGCAATATAAAATTACTCCTGCGTAACTGGCCTGGTTTCAATGAAACCGGCCACCGTCACCAAAACCGGTGTGGGAGTATTATTATTATTATTATACCTACTAATAAAGTAATGCTTATAATATTTTAATATAACTTTTTTAACTTAAAAAATATGATCTGATATCTTTCTAATAAACCTGCTTTTATAAATATTTTACCTTACTTAAGTCTTAAGCCTGCCCCACAAAATAGAGAGCAACGCAAAATAGAGAACACTCTATTTTTTCTGTAACAACAGTTAAGATAGTAACTAGGTTTAAGATTCCTATATTTTATGTTTAAAGATGGCCCTAGCAGCAGCCAGCAAGATATATTTACAGGCTGGAAACCATAACTTATTATTATATTATTACTATTTACTATGAAAAGAGCTGTTGCACAGACCAATCAAATACACGGTCATATGTTCTACGAGCTTTTGCCCGCGGCTTCGCTCGCGTTAAGAAGTATTATTATATACTAACTTTCATCCCCTACTTGAACCCCTTGGGGTGGGAATTTATCAAAATCCTTTCTTAGCGGATGCCTACGTCATAACATCTACCTGCATACCAAATTTCAGCCTGGGTTTGGGCTGTGCGTTGATAGATCACCACATGTCAGTCAGTCACCTTTGAGTTTTATATAAATAATATAGAATATAGATTATCTTTATCTTAACTTCGAAAAACGTCGAAATCGTCCCGCCGAGCGCCGCGCAATTTTTTGGGTAGTCACATAACAAATTAATAATTAAATTAGCAGTAATTTTACTCCTTGTGTATTTATTTCCTTCAGGCGCATATCATATTTTGTCCTTCGTCAGGTATCCGTAGGCGTTTACTTCTGAAACAGAAAAATTATAATTCCAATTGAATCTATATCTCTACATTCAAGCTTTTTTCTTACATAAAATCGGCAGATGGGTCCGTACTCGATATGTTTAACTTTAACAGTGCAGCGCGCAGCGTCATATTGTTTTTATAAAGCTTTTTCTACGGACTGATTTTAAATAGTTATCTGATGGTTTGAAAACTCATCCCTTTAAGGACGCTATTACAAATATCAGCGATTTTCCGGTACCCTATTAAAGAATTAGGAGTCAAACTGCGAGGATATTTTGGTTTCAAATGAAAGATAATATATTCATCTCCACGACTGTACCATAAAAATTCTATAGCCGCATACAAAATTTTCACATAAAATACGTTTTAACCATCACAATAATCGCAAAATATGAAAAAAAAATGGGGTCTGATTAGGTACCTTAATAATTATCTAAATACATTGAACTGAGGAAAATAAATATACAAAAAATTGTTGCTTATTTAGTCCTCTATAAAGTCCGCTAAAAATTTTATATAAAAATAAACAACTTTTCCAGTTATGAGAAAAATAAGAAAATTTCTCAAATTTTTTCATACATTTTCGCCATATCAAGAACGCGGCGAGCGTCGTAACCGCCACTGTACAAGGCGCGCTAATATGAATGTTATTTTAATGTCATTAACGTCGATATTCGTACTGACAGACATCCGACCTGCTAATTCTCCGGTTGGAGCATAACCTCCGTTAACATGGCAGGTTCTCGAATTAGGCGATAGAAATACATGACTATACTAAATATAAAACTTACTTTTAAAGTTTTCCTCATAGTGACGCAGCATTTCCCACATCACCTCCCCGGACACCTCATCATCAGGCAGCGACCCCCCGAACCTGGTCATCACCGACGCCGGGTCCACGTGCTGCAGCAGCGACTTCTTGTCGGTCCCGTGGAAGAAGATGCGCGAGCGCAGCTTCTCTCGTAGAAACGGCTTGAACATCGCGAACAGCACCCGAAATATGTACGGCTGGTTCACTATGTGCACCGCCTTTAGACGGATCGGGATGCAGTCCTGAAATTAGATAAAGTAAAGGTGATAACTGATAACTGAAAATCCTGTTGATAAACTGTTGAGTAACTATTTTCTATTCATTGTTGACATGAAAGTATTTATTTGGAACGAGCTTTTGCCCGCGGCTTCGCTCGCGTTAAGAAGTATTATTATATACTAACTTTCATCCCCTACTTGGACCCCTTGGGGTGGGAATTTATCAAAATCCTTTCTTAGCGGATGCCTAAGCTACGTCATAACATCTATCTGCATGCCAAATTTCAGCCCGATCCGTCCAGTGGTTTGGGCTGTGCGTTGATAGATCACCATGTCAGTCAGTCACCTTTGAGTTTTATATATATAGAAGATTTAAACCTTGAAAGTTGAAACAAAGTTTTTGCATTACAAAAAATTGCACTACGATATAAATAAACTGGCACATTATTAATATTATATTATATAAGTAACGATACTAAGTTATGCTCTTGAATTTATTATGTAATTAATTTAAAATTTTAATAGCAACACTACCAGCAAAGAGATAAACGAACGCTGAAAGATGAACGCCTCCGTGGTCTAGTGGTATAGAGCGCGGCTCTTGACTCGGAGGTCGTGGGTTCGATTCCCGCGTTGGAAACATGTTATTTCCTAGTTTGGTTAGGACAATGTAGGCTGATCACCTGATTGTCTGACAAGTAAGATGATCCATGCGTCGGATGGGCATGTAAAAAGTCGGTCCTGTGCCTGATCTCTCGCCAGTCGTGTCGGTCTGCCGTCCTACTGGGTTATGAGAGTAAAGGAATAGAGTCGAGTGCTCTTGTGTACTGCGCACACACTTGGGCACTATAAAATTACTCCTGCGTAGCTGGCCTGGTTTCAATGAAACCGGCCACCATCACCGAAACCGGTGTGGGAGCTATTATTATTAAAGAGATAAAATGCTTTCTCACTAATTACGATTGTAATAAATAATTTCGTATACAAATAGGTAAACAAAGTTATAACATCATCAGACGATGACTTAATAATAGTTTATATAGTAACAAATAGGTATTTACAATACCAAAGATAACGTGATTTAAATACCAAAATATTAGGACTATCAGGGGCTGTTTAATGTTTCACCACTTATTGATAAGTGCCTCGGATACTCGGATAGGCTATCCACACTAGTCGCTAGTCACAAACCTGGATCCAGTCCAGCAGGGCGCTGGCGAACATGGGGGAGAACTGCATGATGTGTGAGAAGGTAAGGCCCTTCATGTCCATGATGACGACGACGCCGCAGACCTGAGTGCGCGGCTCCACCATCGCCGCCTCCAGACCCAGCTGAATCCCCCGGAACACCTCCGTCAGGGACACCTGCCGTGGGTCCCAGCGCTCTGAGGAAAATTTTAACACCAGCAGCTGTTATAGTGCTGATAAATTAGTACATTAGCTGTAGGTCTGGAATAAATGGACTGTGTATACCGGGAAAGTATTCCCGTGTAATACAGTATTCACGAGGGAGTGGGCGCGAGCGAAATATAAAATGCGTCCCCAATTCTAAGTATAATTCTCCACATAATAATGCAAATAACCTCTAAGCTTGTGTTATTAAAAGACTTTGTTATCTAAATTTTTAATTTATAAGACCTTTGCATCCGTTGTGGATGATTTTACAGTATTTTCAGAGTGACGTAACCACTATAACATAAAACAGTAACATTAATACAATAACCACACGAATAGTATAATATAAATTATAAGTGTCTGGGACAACAAGATTTTAAATGTCCGTATGGTTGCCAAAGACGCCAAAGCACATACCTACGGCACTCGACCTCTTGCAACATAGTCGGCCTAGTCCAGACTTCCAGAGTAATGAGCAGGCCAATACGTCTGGGACAAACCATGTGCGGGTCTCCTCACGACGTTTTCCTTCGTCATACGAGCGTCTGAATTATGTACTTGAGATCCGAAAATTTCTCATTTTGGTACTTACACGTAACACGCCTCCACCCGGGATCGGACTTACATCCTCTCGAGTGCGAAACAAAGGGTACCCACTACTCACTAGTATAGGCCACGGATGCTAAAATTATTTTTAATTAGATCGTCAAACCCCAAGCGGCACCCGGGTGCCGCATAACATTAAAATATATATTGTGTCTACGATTCCACGATCGAGGCATTAAATAAGACAAAAATAAAATTTGAAAGTTTGACTAAAATCCGAGTATAAAAATTGAATTTCGAAAAAGAAATCTTCAACATAATTTATTAAGGTGACGCCTTGATCATTTGGCTGTAGCGATGTCCATTTTTCTCAGCAATGACTAAAGCTAAGATATTAAAGTTCACTGTCAGTATTCATCATGTCTTTGTCTTTGAATTACCCATAGCATAACACGGTTGGTCAACTTTTATAACACAGAATAATCAATCAAAAAGACCTCTGTAAAAAAAGGGATTCCTATTTTGCCAACAGAGGAGAGTGATATAAGCTTCCAAAATTTGTACATAAATTGGTTCTAGTATACACTTTAATTTGTCCATAGCTTATATGAAATGTATTTATGGTTTTTAAATTACGCGACGAAAACCATTTTGTCGCTACGCCCTTTCCATTTTTTGCTGTTCCATTGCTTGTTTTCTATGAGAGGCCGGGCCAGCCTCGCATAGAAAACAAGCAATCTAAAACACATCCAACACGGTTTTTTACTTTAACATGGCGTCACCTTAAGACGCATCTTCCTATATTATACGTGAGGCTTGCGAAACCTTTTATAACATAACTTTTGTAGCTTGTATAAGAATATCGCAAAAACTTTTAAAATATTATTATGATATTGCCATTGAGTGTAGTATTAATTAATGTAGTATATGTATAAGTACTATAGTACTTATATTTCAATGGGTATTGCAAGCAAAATTAAGTAGAAGGCTACAGCGGTAAACCGGAAAACGAAAATTATTATCCCACAAAAAACATTTTCATGTAAAGATGTTGCCAAGATGAGAACATAATATTATTATAGTTCGTGGTGTCAAAAAGTAGTGAAATCTCATGTAGAGCCAAGTTTCTAACCTTACATACTTAGCCCTAAATCTAAAAACCTTAATTTTACACCAAAGCGCGGCAAAATATTTGATAATAATATAATGTGTCAGCCGAACGAGAAAAATCTAAAAACTCTACACATTAGTCAAAATCGATAGCCTGGCCATTTTTCTTTAGTTAGGGTATATTAAGTTCAAAGCCCTGCCGAATAACAAAATGGCCAAGCCACCGATTTTGACTAATGTGTAGAGTTTTAAGATTCTTCTCGTTCGGCTGACACATTATATTATTATCAAATATTTTGCCGCGCTTTGGTGTAAAATTAAGGTTTTTAGATTTAGGGCTAAGTATGTAAGGTTAGAAACTTGGCTCTACATGAGATTTCACTACTTTTTGACACCACGAACTATAATAATATTATGTTCTCATCTTGGCAACATCTTTACATGAAAATGTTTTTTGTGGGATTTCATTTCTTTTTGTAAGTTGGCTTACGTTGTTTTTTTTTTAGTTAGTTTTTTCTTTCTTTTTTTTGGTGTATTTCTTTTAGGTTTCAGTACCCAGAGGGTAAAAATGGAACCCTATTCCTAGACTTCAGTGTCTGTCAGCTGCCCGTCTGTCTGTCTGTCTATCTGTCTCTTGGAAGTATCTCAAGAACGGTAGTAGCTGGAGAGTTGAAATTTTCATCGATCATGTATTTCAACAAAATAAATTTAATATTTTGCGGGGCTCTCATACAACAAACGTGGTTTTATTTTTTCCTATTGATATTTGATAATAATTAATAAATAATAGATGTCGCTGCTGGTCGTCTACATCGCGTAATACTTGTAAATGTACTCTAGTCAATAAGAGATTTCACTGTTAGGTATCTACATCGCACTATTGTTTGACGTGATTATGTTTTAGCCGTTTAACTTTTAGGCACAGGTTTTTTCTTTGAACTAACCGATGTTGTTTACATCCTACAATTAAATATTTGCAAAGAAATGCTGAGACTACGACTATACTTTGAACTTACATATTTTTAAAATGATTTAAGGTCTAGAGTCTGCAAAGTAAAGTTATTAATAATATACTTAAGGAACATACAATTATAATATACAAGCTGTTGCCCGCGAGCCCGCGACTCCGTCCGCGTGGACTTCAGCTTTAAATAGCGCGCGGTAGTACCCGTCATAAAGCAATTTCTATTATAATATAATAATATTATATGGTAAGTAGTTCTCGTTGCTACATTACTGCAAATTGCATTTGCACGACAGACATACGACAGACTACAGGTGCTTCCGGGGTCGCTTACTTCAAACTTCAATGTTAATTACAGACAGACAGAAAAAATTTCTTACATATTTTAAACTAGCTGTCCCGGCAAACGTTGTTTTCCCATTTAAAGTATTTCTACTTCATCAGTTGATATAAAATATTACCCCCTCTTTTGTCCCCTAAGAGGTGTGGGGGAAATTTTTTATCAACAGATGTTAAGTTAGAAAACACAGTTAATAATATTATGAAGTAAGTCCAAGAAAAAAGTTTGATACAAAATCTGACCCCCTCTTTGGTCCCCTTAGAAGGGTGGGAGGGTGGGATTTTTATACACCAGATGTTGAGTTGGAAGAAGACAAATATATCTGCGAAAACTGTATGCAAATCGGATCAGTAGTTTTCGTGTTAAAGAAAAAAGTTTGATACAAAATCTGACTCCCTTTTTCGTCCCCTTTGAGGGGTGGGGAGAATTTTTTTATCACCAGATGTTAAGTTGGAAGAAGACAAATACATCTGTGAAAACCGCATTCAAATCGGATCAGTAGTTTTCGTGTGATAGTGGAACAAACATACAGACAGACAGACAGACAAAAAAACTAACCACATTTTTGGCTTCTATAGCGATATTGTAGTGACACCCCCCGCTTATTATTTTTTTAATATTATCTTTATTGTACAGAATTTTCATTACTACAGTTTTATTATATGTATAGAAGATTTTTGCATAGGGGGTTATTAACAGCTGGGGAGTGGGGTCGAAGTCGAACATCAACTCTTCTTAATACAATGTATTTCAAATATTATGTGAAACATCAAATTAATCGAAAACAGCATGTTCATCCTTACCACCTCTTATAGAAACACGTTTGGGTAAGCGATAGTGCGATGTAGAAGACGCGCGGCGGCGGCGCGGCGCCATCTATTATGAATTTTTGGAACTAACTTTATTTCAACTTTACGCATTTTCACCCCCTTACAATTCGCATTTATAATATTAGTAGGTATAGATGTAATATTATTTAAAAGGAGGTACGGAATGATTCTTTGAATGATGGAAAAATTACCACATAAATTATTACGTTTTTATGAAATTAAGGAGCAATTAACGAGGATGTGCACTCGCAATATTAGAAAAGTTGCAAGTGCTTTGCCAGCCTTTAAGCGGGGATCTGTTATATAAAATTAGGAGACAAATGAGCAAACAGGTCACCTGATGGAAAGTAAGTTCTACCGTCGTCTATAGACACTAACATCAGAAGTGTTGCAAGTGCGTTTTCGGTCTTTTTATGAAGGAATAGGCTAAGGGAATCAGCAGAAGAGAACAGGGATAGGGAATAAGGTTTAGGGTGCAGTTGGGCCTCCGCTTAACTCACTCACTAAGCGAAACACAGGGCAAGCGCTGTTTCACACCGGTTTTCTGTGAGAGCGCTGTTTCCCGCCGGTTTTCTGTGAGTCTATGGTCTCTCATGTCTAATACGTATTATAGATTTTTGCATAGGGGTTATTAACAGCTGGGGAGTGGGGTCGAAGTCGAACATCAACTCTTCTTAATACAATATATTTCAAATATTATGTGAAACATCAAATTAATCGAAAACGGCATGTTCATCCTTACCACCTCTTATAGAAACACGTTTGGGTAAGCGATAGTGCGATGTAGAAGACGCGCGACGGCGGCGCGGCGCCATCTATTATGAATTTTTGGAACTAACTTTATTTGAACAAATTTACGCATTTTCACCCCCTTACAATTCGCATTTATAATATTAGTATAGATGTAATATTATTTAATAGGAGGTACGGAATGATTCTTTGAATGATGGAAAAATTACCACATAAATTCTTACGTTTTTATGAAATTAAGGGGCAATTAACGAGGATGTGCACTCGCAATATTAGAAAAGTTGCAAGTGCTTTGCCAGCCTTTAAGAGGGGATCTGTTATATAAAATTAGGAGACAAATGAGCAAACAGGTCACCTGATGGAAAGTAAGTTCTACCGTCGTCTTTAGACATTAGACACTAACATCAGAAGTGTTGCAAGTGCGTTTTCGGTCTTTTTATGAAGGAATAGGCTAAGGGAATCAGCAGAAGAGAACAGGGATAGGAAATAAGGTTTAGGGTGCAGTTGGGCCTCCGCTTAACTCACTCACTAAGCGAAACACTGGGCAAGCGCGGTTTCACGCCGGTTTTCTGTGAGAGCGCTGTTTCACGCCGGTTTTCTGTGAGTCTATGGTCTCTCATGTCCAATACATATTTTTTTTGGCACAAGAATAATTTATACTCTATTTTTAATTTTGTATCTAGCACAAGAAACGGGGGTATCTCATACTAACATCCCCTCTCTATATCAAGGGGATGGGATAGGTTAGGTTGGGTTTGATAATTTTTTTGTTGTTTCTGTACTAACAGTATGTCACATACCAAATTTCAGCTTTCTATGACTTCAGGAAGTACCCTAACAATTTTGATGATCGGTGAGTCAGTCCATTATTGTGGGGTTTTTGGACCCCTATAAAATCTAAAGTATAATAGTAACAATATTCAAACTTTGCGCATTTAATTATTATACTCATGTCATAATATCTTGAAAATTTCAACTATCTGGCATTATCCAAACCAAAGTTACGAGGGTGCAAAAATACGGCGAAACGTTTCGAGAAAAGGTAGGTAGTGCCCGTGCGCGCTTCGCTTGGCTCATCTTGGCGGGGGCACTCCCGTGCCCCCAGATCCCACCAAAAACATACCTGTTAAAATAGGGCCTAGTTCCTATAGGCTAATTTTTGGTCTAAAAAAAGAGGCCCTGTTGGCAGGTTTTTGTAATAGACGTAACACAGAGTAAAACTTGATTAATTATGTAATTAGATAATATTTATAGAATTTAATTAACCTGCCAAGTTCAAATAATTGAGAAGTATTATGGATCAGTCTGTTGATGAAGATGATTATGATCGATGAAGTGCATCTGAACTGGGCATTGGTTTAGATTTCAACTCTTTTTTTAGACCAAAAATTAGCCTATAGGAACTAGGCCCTATTTTAACAGGTATGTTTTTGGTGGGATTTCAATACTTTTTTTCAAGAAATCATACCTATGTTTTCTTTTTATGCCACGCCCGATAATTATAAACAATACTTTCGATAGATGCCACTTAGTGATATTTGTTAAACTATCAATAGAAGACAAATTTTTAAGTAAACAGTAAAGTTCGTAGACGAGCCGACTCACGCTTGACCGATTTCTTAAATTTCTTAACTTTTTGTTAATCTATATATTATAATTTATAACACACGATCTGTGTGCCAAATTTCATAACTCTAGGATAATTATTGGAAGTGACCTCTAAAGTTCGTAGATGAGCCGACTCGCGCTTGACCGATTTCTAAAATTTCTTAATTTTTTGTTAATGTACATGACATATAAGACACGACCTGTGTGCTAAATGTCATACTCATAAGTCAATAACTCTAGGACAATAATTGGAAGTGGCCTTTAAAGTTCGTAGAGGTGCCGACTCACGCTTGACCGATTTCTAAAATTTCTTAATTTTTTGTTTTAAATCTACATTTTATATAAAACACGACCTGTGTGCCAAATTTCATAACACTAGGATATTTGGAAGTAGCCTCTAAAGTTCGTAGATGAGCCGACTCACGTTTGACCAATTTCTTAAATTTCTAAAATTTCTGAATTTTTTGGTAATCTACATAATATAACACCCGACCTGTGTGCCAAAACGCTAGGACAATAATTGGAAGTGGCCTAGAGGTTTTGATTACCGTTCAGTGAGTGAGTGTGTGAGTGAGTGAGTGAATGAGTGAATGAGTGAGTGCCAAAATTAGCTATTTTTACAGAGACATAATATTTCAGGATCTACTGAACCTATTTCGATGAAATTTGGTATACTGCTTAAGTACTAGTATATAATTACGTAGGTATAATTTTATCTTTGCACTCGCAATAGGCACTGAGCTACAGGGGGATCAAAAGTGCGTCGAAGCGGTTCGTGTAAATAGTGCACGGCATGCGCGCGGCCTGCTGGAACTAGGCCTGCGCACTTCCGTGCGCTTTGATTATGCATCTGCACTACAGATTTGATTTCAAGCAGATTCATTTAAAAATACATTATCGCAGCACAAAAAAATTAACAATTATTAGCTGGGTTAATTAAGCAGTACAAGGTTAAGTCAAAATTAAGTGTATCTTTAAGGCACGTACGTCTCAGGTACTGAGTACTAACAAAGTACAACACTGGAAAAGTAGGTTACATCGATTTTATGAAGTAATTGTTGGCTATAGATGTATCTGGTGCTTAGGTGCGAAATGCAGATCATGTTTAATAACAGCTATGTTTTAACTACGTATAGTTTATATCGGCTTCGGAGCTCAATAGGTCACCGCACCGTGTCTCAATGGTGTCCCAATATCTTGCGAAAACGATTCTCCATTTTCTTGTGGTCTTGAGTAAATTATTAAAACGCATTTAAGTTTAACAATTAGTAGGATTTATTATATTAGGTAAGTATGTTAAATTAAAATTGATCCCATAAAATATATTTTTAATAGCTCAACATAATAATAAATGTTATGAACTTATGAGTAATAGGATAACAATCTAAGCACTCAAAATACAATCTAAATAAAATAAAAATATCATAAAATAAAACCCCCGTACACGAAACACACTTTTTTTATTTTTCTCTGTACGTGGTACGGAACCCTTCGACCTTCGTGCGCGAGTCCAACTCGCACTTGGCCGATTTTTTTTAAATTGTCCTTTTGATTTTGTGTGTCATATTTTGTCTTGTAAGTTTTGACTGAAGATAAATTCTTTACAACAAAAAATATTTCGGTCTCTAGCTTTTTAATATCTTGACTCCAGCGCGATAATATTCCTAGGATAAGACGTATAGTTTTTATTACATTTTTTTACCCCAACGAGCTTCACCTCTTCCGACCATTGTAATGCGTACCTTACTTACCTCCTGACTCTACCACCATGACGCGTCTCCCATCTTCGCCCCTCGGCGACAAGATGGACACGGTGGAATGTTTGAAGGCCAGCCTAATCGCACTGGGCATCAAGTTCTGACAGTAATGAGGGTGAGATTGTCTAAATGTGTAATACGCTTGCATCTGGAAAGAACACTAGAATCAATAGACTACAAAATTAAATTAGAATTTTGGTAATGAAGCTTATTGAGTAAAGAACATGATTAACATCCACCTATAAATGCGAAATTGTGTATGTCCGTCTGCCTGTTACCTCTTCACGCCCAAAACGCTAAACCGATTTTGTTGAAAGGTATGGAGATACTTGGAGTCCCGGTAAAGGATAGGCGATAAAATGGGAGTCATCTAGTGATTAATAATTAAAATCTAGAAAAACGTGAAAGCTTATGTCTAAATCATAACAAAACTTTTTGTAAATGCAATTTTAATACTTAGGTACCTTTTTAAAAGCGCTTTCGGCATAGAATTTGGTAGGCCTCAGAAATTTCAGCAGGAACTCATCGTCATCGACAGGTACCGCGAGCGTTGTTTCACCTGAAAAAATATTAGAATCCTTAAAAATACATACCGTTTAAAAATCACTTGAAAAATTTATAGAAACTTTGAAAGCTGACAAAAAATCGCTACTAGAGCTGAGGGAACCTGATATGAAAAACAGATATCAGTATGTTAAACATTGAAATGTCTCCGTATAAAGAATGAGATTATCAAGGTCCAACGATGTCACAAGAAGAGCCATTATAGGCCTAGTTAATTATGGCCCCACAGCCGGCAAACGTCACATTACCATAACATTGGTATTTTAGAGTTTCACTGAAGAGACGTTTATTGTTGAAGTACTCGTATTTTAATAGGCTGTAAGTATTTACCAACTTAAATAATATTTAGACTCATACAGCTTTGGTACCGAGGACGAACATGCATCAAAAGGTTCAATTGACATTGCAATGTAAAATTTTCCTGTCGAGACGTCGTGTCACGTTTAATTAAAGAAGTAGGTAGTAATACTGGCAAACGGTAATAAAAGATAATTAATGAAAGTAAAACTTAGACCAAAGTTAAACCATTCACAAGAGATTCACTTTCACCTCTGTGTGAATTATTTTACGTTATATCACACTCGTATATTATTATAAAACCGAAATTTTATATGTATGTTGAGCAGGCATACATAAAGAGAGGGGATATTCCTTCCTCTCCCATGTTGCGCCGGCGGCCTGGCGGCCATACTGTCGTTGCTCGTTGGCCTACAGTCGTAATTTCGTCTGACGAATTTTTCATTTGGTCCTGGAACTCCTGACACACACATTTTTACTTATCCGAAAAATTGCACAATTCCGCTAAAGAAGTTTTCACTTCAAAAATATATATTTAAGTAAATTGAAATAAACGCAAATTCCGTCTGAGCTCACCGTTCCAAGCAAGACAGAAATTTTAGAAATCATTAATCAAATATTATGGAAATTATATAGTTAGCTATTTCTGTGGATAATCAAACATTCATAACCACCGAACTCATATGACGAAACGGAAACTGCAGATAAGCCGAAGTACAGTTGCAAAACCTAGCTCCTTTCACCGTCCGTGCTCCGTGACTACGACAAGCTGATAATCCAGCCAGTTTTTTACTTACAAGGATTATGTACTTTAAATCACCATAGTGTTTAAAATGCTTTTTAAATACTCCAAGGTGATTTTTATAAAACAAACACGTAGTGGGCAGTGGCGCGTACCGATTGACCATTGTGTTTACGTTTCGTGGTTTAAAGACGACGCGACGCCTTGATAATTTGGCTGTAGCGATATCGATTTTTCTCAGCAATGACTAAAGCTAAGAAATTAAAGTTCATTGTCAGTATTCATCATATTGTTAATTTTCTTGAGTTACAGCCTGGAGACAGCAAAAAAGGCCAAAAAATCACGTTTGTTGTATGGGAGCCCCCCTTAAATATTCATTTTATTTTATTTTTAGTATTTGTTGTTATAGCGGCAACAGATATGTATAATCTGTGAAAATATCAAATCTCTAGCTATTACCGTTCTTGAGTTACAGCCTGGAGACAGACAGACAGACGGACAGACGGACAGACGGACAGACGGACATACAACGAAGTCTTAGTAATAGGGTCCCGTTTTTACCCTTTGGGTACGGAACCCTAAAAAAGATTTGAAACAGTTCTACGTTAGTTCATTATTTGTCAATTACATATATGTATTCTGAAAATATAATTTTCAGAATACAGGCAGTTTGTAATTCAAAAGTTGCAATTTATGCAAAAGTTACATATAGGAAAACCCAGGGAAAACCTTTTAAAAGCTGCTTTTACGCAGAAAATACAAAAAGAAGGCTGACATTTTTTATGCCAAATCCTTTGGAATAATATTTATAATTACTTTGCATAATATTATTATATGCGGCGGCGGCCCTGTAGCGTGTACAAAAATAAACTAAGCGATAATAATATTTTGGGATAACTACATAATATTATAATATGTAGAGTCCGTCCGTCTGTCCGTCCGTCCGTATGTCACAGCCACTTTTCTCCGAAACTATTAGCTATATTATAATATTATTATTAAATTTTAATATATTGAGTAACAACTAACGGATATCTACTGAACTCTACATTTCAAATTTTATCTCACTCAGAATATTAATAAAATTTAATGTATCATAACTCTAGACTTGATATTTAAATAAAATTATTACAGATACATATAATATAAGAATACAATGTATTATAATGGGTAAATATTATATTAAGTACACAAAAATACAAAACTTTACTTATTTACCTTTTAATAGTTCCCGGAGTTCTTTTAGGCCTTTTACTTTATTTTCTTCTGTTTCTCGCAGTTCCTTCTGTGCTTTTTCGATGTAGTATGGCTCCTCTAGGGGTGTCTTCTCTAACTTTATCACGTGTCCTGCCCACATCACATAGGGGTTGCCCTCGGCGTCGAATTGCATTCCCATTTTAAAAATTCACCTTTTTCTACTTAAATAATTTTCAATAATAACACAATAAAATTTTTGATTTCTATAGACTATAACGTATTAAGAATTTAATTGATATGCAATAAAATCAACATGACGTCTTGTTGTAGAGATAACGTGGTATAGTGATGGTTCGTTTAAATGCGCACGCGCAACTGACGACTGCCCGCGCCGAAGCCCTGAGAGTGGACCATACAACAAGCTCGATTAATGCGCGAACGAGCTTGCCAATACCACAATACCAAAGAAAATATACACTACGCGAAACAATATTCAATAACATTAAACGTTAACAAATCAACAGCGCTGCTAAAAAATCAGTATCCTGCCGTTAAAGTCACTTTAGAAGTAAGGATAAAAGCATTCTAACTTCTAGGTTGCTATTCAGGAATCAGGAGTCATACACACGTGGGTGATGTAGAGTTTCAGTTCGTACTTTGATTCCTTCATCCTTTACTTCTTAGGAAAGAAAAATTAAATCAAAATATTATATACTTACTCGAGGAAAGCAACAAACTTTAGCATCTCTTTGGTTAACATTTAATTTAAAATCCCTAATTTTTTAATAGTTATTATTAATTACATCAAAATAACTTTCATAATAATATAATATTATCCTTTTATTAAGATACGTAATCCGAGGAAATGATAAATGGTAAAAGATAAAGAAAATATTTAATGAGCGATAAACATCTGGAAGAATTAAATTACATGAAAGTAATGGACACGAATTTTTTTTTTCTTTTAGAATAGTATTTATTTGTGAATTGCAGGTAAATACATATAATAGTGGATTCGCTACATTTCCATCTTCGTCAAGGTATACACATATTTCAAATTACATTACAATTTCACTTATACTAATTTTACTAAATATTAATACTAAATATTAATTTAATTATACTAAAATTATATAATAATTATTTAAGTAATATTGTTATAACAAATACTTGAAAAAATATTAAACATTAGAAAAAGTTGAATAGGCCGTGCTTTTGTTCACAATCACAATAATTCACAATTCGCAAATCATAATATCTTCAATGTCACGTCTACTAGTCTACTATACTATTTGCTAGTCACATTTTTTCAAATAAGAAAGTTTCTTTAAATTAGCCATTTAAGTACATTTTCAGTTATGTTAATTAGAAGCAATTAAGGTCAATAAAAATTGCTATTATGATCACAACTCACAAGTGACTACTGATCAGTGACCGATCACTAATCGTGGTGACTACGAAAGTTCACTTTCTGGTACAGTACAATGACCTCTGCCGTTGCAATCACACAGTTAAAGGGCCAGCTGATACTAAATAAGAAAATCTACCTTCTATAGATTCCCTTATGCCTATAAATATTCTAAAAAAGTCCTTTCTTGAGGTTTGGAGGAGCTTTGAGTCTAGAGTCTAGACTTTCCTCTGTGCTGGCGTAGCAACAGTAAATGCACTGTTTTATTTATGAAAATGACTAATAAACATTATTAATGTAAAGATAATTTTCGATAACAAGAAGGAAAACTCAAATGAATCTTACTACGTACGTACTACCTCAATTGATAATTACATTGGTGTATAATTAATTAATTATATATGTATTTAATATTATATCAAAATGAAATAATTATAAAATAAAATAAGTGACGTACAGATTACGGATTGTAACTCGTAAGTCGTAAGCTTACGAACGTATTTCGAACGTAAATTATCACTACACAGTATAAAACAAAGTCGCTTTTTCTGTCCCTAATTCCCTATGTCCCTTTGTTCCCTTTAATCATTAAAACTAGGCAACGGATTTTGATGAGTTTTCTAAATAATAGATAGAGTGATTGAAGAGGAAGGTCTATAAGTTTAATAACATTAATTATTAAATAGTGGAGAAATACTGTTATTTTTGAGGTTTCTAACGTGAGGCCGTAAATAATTACATTTTTTCAAACGCAGGCTGAACCCTACGCTCATTAAGATTTGAGAGTCATCAGGGGCTACCCTCTTGGGGCTTGGGCGGCAGCTTATACTGCCCTGGCGGGGAAACCGCCCGCGCCATGGGAACTTACGGCGAGGGTGTTCGCCGAGTTGCATCTCCTCATCACGGACGGAGGTCGAATGGCGAAGCCCTTAGGGAAGAGCTTAGGCGGTTCGGAAACTCGGAGAGCAGTAGCTGCTGAGGAGGTGGGGATGAGGATCTGGCGCAGACCCGGTGACGGTAAACGTACCGCCGAGGCACTGCGTCCAGTTAAGTGGAGGAATTGTTATTTATATTACTATATCAATTTTAAAACAAAGAAAGTCAATTAAATAATAATTAATCGACTTCTAAAATTATTATTATTAATTTCAAAGCATAAATGAGTGCAGCAAGAATGTATCGAAGCAACAAAATACATCTAGATGTTTTACAGGCGCATTATTATATTTTAAAAATACACACACTGGCAAAATTAGCGGAACATAGTTAAAAAGGGGCACAACTTGAACTCAAGTGGGTCGGGCTGTCTGAAATCCTTTTTTATAGTTTCTAAGCTCATTTAAGAAATAAAATATTGAACAAAACTGGCAATATGAGAGATTTTTATTGCAATTATGCCATAATAAATGTTTTTCGATGATTGACGTTGTAAGTGTTTCTGATAAGAATGGCGTTTTTAGCGGGGTTCAAGGTATGCCAACTCATTTGATTGTTTGGTTTTTGGAAGAACACATTGCTTAGATATAAAATTAGTGATTTCCCAGCATCTACGACAGCTAGAGCTGTAACCACGATTGAGAAAGGTCACACCTACCGTTCGGTCAGTCAGGCCTTAGGTGGGTCAGCTTCCGTGGTCCACCGTAACTTTCAACGCTACAGAGAGACTGGATCTTACGTCTGGAGACGAGAACAAGGCAGATATCGGGTGACATTGGTTCAGGATGACCGTTTTGTTAGGGTACAACCCTTAAGAAATCGACCTCAAACTGCATTGCATACACGAAACCTGTCGGAACAGATCCGAGATGTACGTGTGAGCGATTGTACAGTAAGAAGAAGACTGAAAGAAGTTAAATTAAACTCAAAAGTGCCAGCAAGGGCACCAGAACTTGAGACAGGACACCAAAGATCTAGGCTAAGATATGCGCGTGAACATCAAAATTTGACAAGTGTATGAAATCGTATGCTGTACAGTGATGGGAGCAAATTCTGTGTAAATTTTGTTGACAGGCGATAAAGAATGTGGATAAATCGTAAGGAACGCTATAGACCATCAAACTTAACGGAAACAGTGGCCTATCATGCAGGCTTCGAAATGGTTTGGGGTGGCATATGACTTGGAGCCCGCACGGAGCTGATGATTGTTAATGATGGTACTTTGACAGTACACGGCTAAAGCACAGATGTCCTAGAACTGCATGTTGTGCCTTTTACACAAGTTTAGGCAGTAGCTTCAATTTTATGCGCGTCCATAGAGTAAAAAAATCAGGCATTATTACCTAAATTATGCTGGCGTACCCTAGGTGGAGAGGCCAGCACGGTCTACGGATATGGATCCGATTGAGGACGTGTGGCACATCAATGGGTGAACGGTACGAGTTAAACCTCCAGCTCCAAAATCTGTTCAGGAGCTCGAGTTGGCGCTACTGGAGGAGTAGGAGAATATTCCACAGGAAATGATTGACAATCAAAATGCAAGCATGGAATGGCGTATCCAGGCCCTCTTGAGATCCATAGAAGGCATTAAACGCTTTTAACATGGCATTTCTTAAGTAAAAATGGAGAATTTAACTTAAAAAATTACTGCTGTAATTTCAAAGATTTTCTTAATTTTTGATTTTTGCTGATTTTTTTTCTTTTTACACGATTTCATGCCCTAAATTTATATAAGTTTTATTTTTTAATCATCAAACATTAAATTAATAAAGAAATATATACAAATAAGCGAATAATTTACAAAAAAACTGAAAATTTTGTTATGTTCCGCTAATTTTGCCGGTGTGTATATTTTATTCTAAGCGCCTGGTAGATTAATAAAATACTTATACGTTTTGGTGCTACCTATTTGTTTAATATGTAAGTTCGGCATAATATAATAGTGAACTGTGTATAATTAATAATTTTAGAGCATTTTCGTAGAAACGCCTCATGCTTATCTATTATTTTTCCGACACAGCAATTTCTTTTTTTTTGACATCTAATCTAAAGGAATTTGAGCATAAATAATTATTACACAATAATAATTAATATAATATCCATCCGATACCTTGTAGCAGTTAGTCTACCCTATAGTACTTATATCATAGTGAAATATTAAAAAAATATTAAGTATTTATATTATCATCTTTACTCACAGATCAGTAAATTATTAATTTCATGTTGGGTATGTAAGCTGATATAAATATAGCGTTATTTTTAAATACTTACAATAAAATATAGACGCTGGACTTAACTCCACATATTATTAAGGCATGCAGAATTCAGATTGATATCGATCTGAATTCTGCATGCCTTAATAATATTCCTTCCAGGAAAATCATCGTATTATGACTTAATAAGGTATGTCGTGAATTCAGCAGTTATCCGAGCGACTCTACATTTGGTCATGTATAATAATTAAGATCAAAATATGTATAGGTCTACCGTCTACCAGAATCTGATGGCAAAAAGTGACATAAGAAATTTAAAAAAACCCCCGCCAAAAAACTTTAAAAAGTAATGAAATAACATTTCCTGACTTTAAGTTTAAATCATTCCTAAGAGTAAAGTAATATTTTAGTCCATAATTGTTGTCAAGGTGTGTCGGGGGACCGCTAAGTAAACTACCACAAAGACCCTTAATTTATATTGTTATGTGAAATCAAACATCTACATTAGCGGTCCCCCGACACACCTTGACAACAATTATGGACTAAAATATTACTTTACTCTTAGGAATGATTTAAACTTAAAGTCAGGAAATGTTATTTCATTACTTTTTAAAGTTTTTTGGCGGGGGTTTTTTTAAATTTCTTAATTTAATTTTATTTTATACTTTTTAAACTTGTGCAGAATAATTTCTATCAACTGGATCATATCCCAATGAATACCATCTATAAAATATGTCCTCTTGGATGAGGCCATCAATATGAGCCCAAACATGAAACCTCCACTTTAGGTTCATACGGAGCTTGGCTCCTATAGAATCCAGGTGATGCTGCAGCAGCAGCATGCAAATATTTACTGTTTATCTACGTCTTACTGGTTGTCGCAATTAAAATGAGCCCAAACACGAAACCTCTGCTCTAAGTTGGTGAGGAGTTGGGTATCCTATTGATTACCAGGTGATGCTGCACCACCAGGTCAACTTTCCAATAATGTGTATATATTCATAAGTGTCTCGAACCAGGATGCAAAATATAAAACCCATCAAACGACTGCAAGTTGCTAATCGTCCTATCACGAACCAGATATACCGTGATATTTCAGCAATGAGCAGGCTGATGATGATGAACTATAGCTAAGAACACTCACCGTCATGTCAGCTTTCAAACAAAAAAAACTAGATCAAAATCGGTCCACCCGTTTGGATGCTACGATGCCACAGACAGACAGACAGACAGACAGACAGACAGACAGACAGACAGACAGACACGTCAAACTTATAACACCCCTCTTTTTGGTCGGGGGTTAAAAATAAAATTACTCTAGCAAGTAGCAATACCGGGGTAATTGGAATAAAACATTTTGATTCTTTATTTTCCTTATAGCGGCTGATTCTGGGTGTTAAACATGCAAATAAATAAAAATTGATCAAGGATAGTTTTTGGAAATTTGCCGTCAAAATTTGCCATCAGATCCTGGTAGACCTATACCTACTAGCATCTAGGCAGTGCCGATTTAGCATTACCAGCGCCCTTAGCGAGATTTCTTCAGCGCCCTTTTTTATCCGGCGCCCTGAACGGTAGCCTAGCTTCGCAATTTTGTGACATCTGCACATTTAAAATTTTATAGATCAAATAGCGAAATTTCAAATAGGTGGTTTTAATTTTTGGATGTAAAATTGCAAAGTGACGTCGCCCCCATGTGACAAGGAGGAGGAGGTCTGTGGACTGCGAATCTGAGAATTCGTTTGTTCTCTGGTGTTACATAAGTGAACTAATTATTATTCCCACCAAAAATATTTCTTGTAAAATGTTGCCGAGACGACCGTATTTAAGATTTATCCTCTGAAAAAGATAATATCAGATCTCATGTAAAGCCAACCTTCTAAATCTACACGGCATAACTAATTAATTCTACGTCATATCAGTAAATATAATATGTACCTATGACCTCGCCGTTTTGCTACCGTCTATTAGTGATGCGGATATTTAGTTTCTGATCTGAAGTTAGTAACGAAACAGCCGAACCATACTGTAGAATCTGTTTAAGAGAATTTAGATTCAGAAGCTTGGCAGTTGGCTCTACATATTATGAGATCAGATTTTTTTTTCATACGATAAACCACATGTGGTCGTCTCGGCTATACATAATATTTTACATGAAATGTTTTTGGTGGGATTTTAGTTCTTTTTGTAAGTTGGTTCTTGTAAGTACTTATTAATAGGCTTTTTAGTTACTGTCTACGGACCGTGTTAACTCTTACATAAAGTATCATATTATAAACCTCCACCACTTTTGTGTCACGTCACTTTTGTTGAGTGAAATGTAACTTTTTAATCATGCAGAAATAATTAAAGATCGCAAAATATAGATATTAGACACGGGTTTTTCAAGACATTCAAAATCAAGTATGATTTCAAGGACTTTCAGTTAATCAGATTTTCAATCAGACAAATTTTAGAAATAAAACAAACTTCAATCCAACAACTAAAAAACAAAAAATAACTTTATTAAAATGTAATACTAAACCACGCGAACAGCTTTTATTAACATTGTTAATGACTTAATGAGGTTATAACTTCATAGTTAAAATGTGAAATGAGAAGTTTTTGATTATTTCTTTGTCGAAAAGAAACATATTTTAATTTTAAAAAATTTATTCTTTTATATAAAAATAATTAAAATTCAATTATTTTGAGCAGGTCAATATTGCCATCAGTCATTCACTAGCCAAATGGAATGGTTATAAAATTGTTAATTCGTATAGTCATGCAGTATAAAAATATCAATATGTAATCCTTATTATTAAGATAAATACATAGGTTTCTTAATTTTTTTGCAATATGAAAAAATATAATATCAGAATTACTATTGTACGTTCACAGCCTTTAGTTAAATCATTTAAAAGTTAACAACGATATTTGACAAAAATAGTTGCGCAAAACTATCACTTATATATATACGACTATACTACGCACTACGAGGTACTTAATAATATACTAGTTATTTATATTTTATAACAAGTCTTTCAATACTTTTCCCAGAATTGTATTTGTTATAGCACAGCGGATAATATAGTATAAAGCTGCTCATAATAGCTGGTGCTACTTTATGTAGCACATAGTCGAGAGTCGAGACAATTTATTTTTTATAATCACAAAATATTATTTGACAGATATTACTATATTCTTTAACACATACTAGGTCTTCAATATTTGGCATTTCTTCAGACTTTAGTGCTTTATAATATAATATACAATATTGATATAACTTATTCGTCTAATTTCATTCTGCACCTCCTAAATCAAATCGCACCAATCAAAATATGACCCATAAACTCTTATGAAATTCTGAATTTCCATACACACACGCACACACACGCACACACACTTGTCTCACCATACATACGTCAGAAAATCCCGTGATAATTTTAAAATTATTGCTCTTATTGATACTTCCTGATAATTAAAATAAGGAACACAACTTAAGATTATCTTATCATTAACTATACTATCCTATACTAATGTCTTTTGGATTGCTTGCACTGATTCGTATATGGCATCTAATTTAATACAAGAACAACGCTTACAATAATTTTAGATTAAATGTGATTTAAATGTAAACAAAAAATTAAATTCGAAAAATATTAATTCTAGGTGTCTACAAATGAACAAGCATAAACCCTTTTACTAATAAAGATAAAATTCAGCCTAGTCTGTCGCGTGACATTGCTAATGTGCCAGACAAAGACAAGCGTAGGTACCTTAGATAGATTTTCGCTGTGTAAATATTTTTATTAGTTATTGGTAGCACTATACCGCTAAGTGAGCTCACATTTGGATCACATTGATCTCTCATTTTATAGTATCTATACGATATCGGTCTACGTTTTCTTGACGAAGCCGTAGGAGTTCCAGTTGTTGATGTGCGGGAGGATCTCGTTGATGACGGGGTACCACTGCGCGCCGGAGTAGTCGATGGCAGGGAGCTGGCCGGCGTAGTCCGCGGGTAGGTGCGACGGAGCCATGTGCTTGTGGAACGACTCCATGTCCGACCCATGGAAGAAGATCTAGAGAAGAACGACAATTACTATTATGGTGATCGGCGTTAATAAAGGTTAGATGTTTGGAACAAATAACAACTATGTAGGTTCAATATGGCAAGCTCTCACCTATTTCCACTATTAGCTTTAATCCAGAATTTGATTATTTGACCGTACAAATGTTTTCAACAAGAAAACTACAGAGTAGGCAAGTAGAGTAACTACAGAGTAGGCAAGTAATTCACAACCCGTATAGAACAGGGATGGCGAACCTTTTCGTATTCTGAAGAAATTTTTGCCATTGGTTCGCCATCCCTGGTGTAGAGTGTAGACCCATAATTTATATTTTCCTTAATAATAACCAGTAACTATAATCTTACCCTCGCTCGCAACTTCTCCCTGATGAAGGGGCTGAACATCTTCCACACGACGCTGAAGATCCTGGGCTGTTTGACGAAGTGGACCTCCTTCAGCCGCAGCGGCATCGCGTCCTGGATGAACGTCAGCAGCCGCTTTGAGAACGCCGGCGAGAGAGCCATCGTCTGTAATAGAGAACGTTGGTACATTACAAACGTGAAAAGCTAAGCTTTTTGTATAATAGGCTAAAAAAACTATTTTAGGTACGAGTAAATGATTTGGTTTCGCTTACCAAAAATTTTACCCAAGGAGCTCATTTCCTACAAAGTACCTAACAGTTGAACAGGCTACGAACACCTTTATCTGAAACCTAGCCAATAAAACGTCAAACAACATGTAAATTGTACAAATTACAATGCAGACATAGGATAATACGTGTTCAACTTGACGAACTGATATGTGCTCCAACAAGGCTCTATAATTATCGCGTCCTTTCCTAGTCGAGGAAATCTATTTCCCGGCCCCATTTGGCGATGAGCGGATGTTTGAATACAATATTGATCTAGAATAGCTAAAGACCACGACAAATATTGAAAGTCCTTAGCGAGCTATCGATATCCACTGAGGTCACTAACGTATTTACTCGGTCTTTTTTATAAACAAGTGGAGTCGTAGTTTAGAGGTGGAAATTGGCAAATAATTTAAATAAATAGTATTCTAAATTACGCAACATAATGTCGGACTAACGGTATCGGAAATTGCATTTTGTAATATTCCATTTCATTGTTTTCGTTGACCTTAATCCTCATGTACCTAATTACATGTACTCAATTACATTACTATTCTATAACTGAACTGAAACTAGGTTCCAAGCTATTTATGTCGAAATTAACTAAACGTTGATTAGTAAACAAGTCTTTGAGGTCACAAGCTGAAAGGAATTACTGATGATCTAATTCGATAAAAGAAGACATTGGACTTAATTATTGATACACGATAGTCACGGAGCCGATGCACCGGCCGCAGAAGATGGGCCTCCGCGGAATAAACGATCGCGATAGCCTCGGAGGCTCCGACGTGGGCTCCTTGACTCGGCTCATTTTCCTACCAGTTTCCTCATTGACTAATTGACTATTTACCAAACTTTACTAACTTTGTTTTAAAAAGAGAATGATGGAAAACCTCCGCATGATAATAACCTTATAAGAACTTGTTTTACCCGATTGCAATAATTAGCGCATTTTTAAAAAAGCCTCCTGAGTCCTGCTACAAGTATTTCTTTATTTTCTTTGCAAGCAAATATTGAGATAAAAATAAACATCAATAAGGAAATAAGCGATATTTCATCAATATGTCAGCCGCGAGGTGTGCATTGTGCATGCTAACGCCTCGCTTCAGGGTTCCTGCTTCGGTCAAGATCTTTATAATAGACCTATTTGCATATTAAATTAAGTACTTGCAGCATTTACAACATTTAAACAGAAATATTTGATCGAAGCATTTAAAAGACGCTGATCAAGTATACCTACATATTTTATTGTAAAACTTATATATTAAGTATTGTTTTATCGCACAAACTCTTGATACATGATGTTTTAGAATTTTTGGTGTATCACAATTCACAACTAACAAAACAAAGTTTATGTAAGACAAAATAATGTTATGTGTTTTTAAACCAACTTGTTTTTATTTTTAAAAGTAGGTGACATTATAATAATAATTATTATCTAATGATTCATAAATTTATAATATAATCCGCTGTAGCATTAAAAAGATTATTGGATACCATACCACTATGTCGACTTAACGATTTGAGACAATGCTTACAAGTACAATACATAAATTAAGATAGCAGGTGTACCTAATCCAAAAAGTATTGGTCAGAATTAGCAATTGATTCCTTCTCATAAAGAAGGAAAAACGTTTTAAAATATTTCTTTTTGAAAATAAATAACGATCTGAAGATGAAGCTTCTTTCTCCTACTTTGTAACTTTGGTACTACAGACTACTATATCTACGTATTCTACTAGTATAATAAATAGTTTAGTAAAGAAACTACTTCACTTGTATTACAGGATGATCAATAAAGATGAGACAATAATAAAGTAAGAATGTATTCAATTTTCTCAATAGGCAACAAGTAAGTATAATCGCTTATTACGACATTCTTTAACCTTTGTTACTAGACGATTAGTTTATCTATATGTTATAGGTACAGTATGTGAATAATTATTACGTACCGATAAATCAAGGACATCCCGTTATCAGAGATCCTGTTCGATAAGCCATAAATACTTTATGCAATCACAAGATTACTTTGATTATAATTTACCAAAATCGAAACTGATTATTTTCGTTACTTTTCCTCAAATTCAAAAGAGGTCGCAAATTATTATTGCTGTTCATAAGCGGAGTTGATGTCTCATTCTTTGAGGAAACCTTTGCCAAGTTACATATAACTTCGTCGCAATTAAGTTCAAAACGCATAAAACACACCTTCGCGATTAGTTAATCACAATATTTATTTTTAAACGTATCATAACATTGTTAGTCATGAGGTCAACGTTATCTTCTTTGTTAAATTTTCTTCTTTGTAGTTTTTCATTGTTCAGGCGTTCTTTACGTGCAGCAGGGAGCCATGAGTCATGAGTGCACGTGAAGTGTGAACATACGGAACACCAACGTTCACGAAGTACACGATAGGTATGTTATTGTTCCTTTATCGGTTTTGTAACTACGAACACTAGACTTTAGACTGCCCTTCGTATACAAAAACAATTGCATCACTATATATTAAAACTTTGTATTTTTCCAAAGATAACATTATCCATGAGTTAAAAATTAACAACATGAGTTCTAACACAATTTTATAACATTTGAGGGACCTATGTAATCCTACTTTCATAGCTACCTTTTCTAGTTTAACCTAGTAGGTAGTACTTATCAACACTTTTTAATAACTCCATCGTGGGAATCGCAGACACAATAGATTTTCAATCCCCAAGCGGCAGCCTTGATGGGTGAAATATTATGAACTCTGCATTCGTCAAGTTATTTTTTGATCAAGTTAACAAAACATAATATTATGTAGAACTTTCGTACCTGTGACCAGCCCATGTCGTGGAAGTCCATGACGACGACGGTGCCGCGCACCTGCGACTCGGGCTCCAGCATGGCGGCCTCGTGGATGAGGTAGAACAGCCGGAACAGCTGGTCCGCGTTCACCTTCTTCGTGTTCCATGACCCTGGGAAGTACGTTGGTTTGTAGGTTATGAGTTTTTTTTGAGAAACTATTCCGAGCAAGTATTGTAAGTAACGGCTCTACATTATATTTCGTTTATCAGACATCAAAAATTTAAGCGTTATTTTTACTAAATTGCAAAGTTTTCAGAATTTTATTTTTACTTATTAGTTTACGTTTACTTATTAGTCATAATGGAATAAATTAAATAAATTAATGAGTGCTCGTTGCTTATGTTAGGGCAATAATATTATGTTGCATCGTAATTGACTTCATTAGATAAAATATGTACCTAAATAGCGCAAATTATTATGTAGGTCGATATTCGATAATAAATCATTGCAATTGAGCATATAATCAATTACTAGCTGTCCCGGGAAACGTCGTTTTGCCATATAATGTATTTCGCCTCCGGCCTCTATTATTTTATTGAAGTGACTAAATAATTGTATGTCACCATGGCAAAGTCCACCGCTAATTCCCGTCGCACAAACAATGGTCGCCGTCAGTCTCGAGTTGTAATAATTTATTATCATTTATTCAAGAAATGCACTTATCAATATAAAAAGTAGAGTAGTTGTCCGATTCTCAACCCTCGCCTATATGCTCATTAAGATTCACGAAAATCGGTCCAGCCGTTTCAGAGAAGTTCAATTACGCACGCCGTGACACGAGAATTTTATATATTTATAGATTTCGAATTTGATAAATATAATTAAAGAGTGGCACATTATGTTTGATTATAATTCCAGTTGACCAGTACAATGCAGCTTACCTCCAACATTGACGATGAGGACTCTACGGCCCTTGTGGTCGCGGCCCTTCAACACGTTGACGACCTTGTGTTCGAGGAAGGCGGTCATCTCGTGCTCCGGCAGCAGCCCGTTGATGAGGCTGGCGTTGTCGCGCTTGAACTCCGCCACGCGCCTCATCTGTAACATCGAAGAGGATGAGTAAGATAGAACGGGAAGCTAAAAGCTTAGAGCGAGTGCTGAACACTCGTCGAATACAAATGTTATGGACCCCCTAACAGAGGCGTAACTACCGCCGTATATGCCGTATCAATTATACGGGGCCCCCAGGCCACAAGGGCCCCCGACGTGCGTTAGCAAAAATTAACGGAAACTTTCCATTTTTTTTTGTTCACAAAATATGAGAAAAGTTATTAAGGCCATTAAGGCACGTTACGCTTCTGTCCCCTAAGTACTAGTTTATCAGTTTTCCAACACATTGCTTATGCTCGGTTTCTTAGTATTTCACAGGAGTTCACTAACGCAAAACGAGCAGTCTGCAGTAATGCGGCGTGGGCTTGAACTGTTGAAAATGTTTAATGCGGAAAGTAAAATTATTACATGAAGTTTTTAAATCAAACAACCAGCTTCTGTCTTGGCTTGTATTGAGAAGTTCTTTAAGGCCAATGTCACCCAAGAAACTGATCTTGAAAATTTAAAATTCTACTCTATCTATATATTCATACTATATAATATATCCAGATACGTCTAAAGTGATCTTATGTTTACCTCTATACCCCTTTTCTTGACCTTGTTATTCTTGGCGTCTTAAGTAAATGTATGGAATGTTAGTACTGATCCTGATGATATCGATGACGATAACTACGGTCAGAATTCCGTAATCGATCAACAATAATTATAATCGCAAGTCATGAATAGAAATCGATTGACCAAGAGTGTCGGGTGGCCGGCTACACGACCGACTTGCTGTGAATTATATAGATCAATAGCTTAATAGGTTTATCAATAACTGTAAGAAGCTACTACTTATAATTGTGCTAATGGACCTACTAGAAATATAGGGTACTTTTGTTTATAATATAAATTTTCATGCAGGTAATGTTTTGCAACTTATGTATTATGTTTTGCGTACTGGCTCTCGACATTGACTCGATGAACATTATAATAGTGAATGAGAGATAATATCTTAAAATTGGTGCCCCGGTTAAGCAATTCAACGTTATTATGATAATATCTAGCGAGGCAGTTTACGTTAGCGATCAAAACATAAAGACACGGCTTCCTTGTTACTTTCGATAATGTTCCAAGTCACAATGCAATGATGTCGGTCTACTGTCGCTGAATAATTTATGTGTTGCGCAAGAAAACTTCAAACACTGAGTTATTTTCTTCTTCAGTTTCATTTACGTTCTTTTGCTTTTTGACTTGAATTTAACTGACTGAAAATAACATAGAAATTTGAATCAGATAAAACGATGCCGCATACTAGAATCTACGTCTTTCCGACTAATGAAAGTTATATTGTAAACTAAGGTTAGAATCTTTATAAATTGTAGAGCGTTCTTCTGGTTATGTGGTCGATTTTGGCGCTCGACAAGTTTTATATGTTTGCGTTTGCACTAGAAGAATTCAAAATGTGCATTCGACTTTAGGCGTGCGCATGTTTTAGCATCGCTGTTATTAGATTTCCATCACAATGCTCAGCCATTTTTGTCTATGTTACCAGATACCATAGTCCATAGAGTATACAAATTATACAATATACAGTACACACTCCTATCCTAACCAAATTTCCGACCTTGAAACAATGCAACGTCGTTTTATAATTGTGTTACGTTGGGCTCAGTCAAGAGGCCGAGGCCCGGCTCGGAATTGGTGATGTTGCATAAGCGGCGGCCGCGGGTTAACGACTGATTGCGAAGAAACCAGCCGCGTACTGCCAACTGCCGACTCCCCAGTCCCCAGTACCAGCGCTTGCTTAATCTCATTTCTGCATTTTAAACACAACTTTAACTGACCTTATGTTATGTATTTCGTGAAGTTTTCTATTATTCGACTTGACTACGCAATTGGTAAGTACCATAGGTACGAGAAAGAATAAATTATTATTGTATGTGTTATTGATATAGCAGACATGTAAACAATATAATATACATATACAACCTCAAAATTGAACATTAGTCCAAAAGTATTCACTTTGGTAATAATATGTATGTTACTCAAACTCTATGATGTTAAAGTCCAACTCTAAACTATCCACCGTCTCCGTACCGTAGCGGATAAAAAGTATAGATCATAATCGTTATAACTTATAATCATGTGTTGTTAATCTAATAACTGGCCGTGGAGCTCCGAGTTCCCTGTCAGTCAAGTGCGTTTAATCTAACGGAAAATTCATTGGGCGGATGAGTGGAAATGCGCTGGTATTAGTTTATAAAAGCTTGACACCACGCTTTCTAAGGCAATTAAAATATATTAATTGCAACGATACACGACCGAGCGACGTTCCAGTCATTAGAGAGTAAGCCTGTTACATATTCGATAGTGCGACGCAAAATTCTTTCGCTGGACGAGATTTTTTGGACTAATTTTTATGATGATGTATCAAAACTATCATTATCAAATAACTTATCTACTGTACTTTGAATTATTTCGACAGCGAATAGTAAAAATCACAAATGTGATTGCCGAGCCGTGCCCCTGTGTGCGGCGCATACAGGCGCCAATAGGGGCGCCACGCCGCGACCGAAAAAAACCACAGCCGAACATATAACCTCATTTTTTGGAAGTCGGTTAAAAAGAGACGCTGCATAAGTTTTGCACACAGGCGCTGTAGGGGGTCGGCACGGAACTGGACGCTAATTACTTCGATGCTATCAGCTACCAAATTAAATGCCATTTTTTTGGTTTAGGTAGTCCTTCGGGCGTCTGTCAAATAGAAATGCAAAGTGCGGACTACGGAGGCTCCGTGATATTTTCATTATGTAGGTACTGCTTTATCGCTGCAACGCCAATGTGACCAACGTGTATAATATATTGTGTTAACATATAATGCGCACTTTTAGTCTCACCTAAACAAACATTCTCTATGTATGTAAGTGTTTGTCCGGATGCCGGATCCTGGTTATCGAGGAGCTCGGTCAACCGCTATCTGTGGTGATAGTACCGATATCGCAGTACAAAGTACGCTACAATTATTCTAATTATAATCATACTCTCTAATAATTAATGACCATTACTATTTACTAGATATAAAATACTACCTACATTACTCGGGGTGGCAGTGTGGGGACACTGCCGCCCATTGCACTGAGTTCCAGAGAGATCCGTGATGCTCATGGTGCTCCTGCACATCGCGGCACCCGTGTGGGGGCTTTTCTAGGCCACCTCGCGTGGCTACCTAGAAAATCCTGCATGTTTTGATGAGTCTGGCACAGACAACCGTTGGTAAAGTTGCGGTGGGTTGATCGTGCCCGTGACTTTCTCTAAGCGGGGAGTGGAGCACCATGGGATTTTAGTAGGTAGTTCCTCGGAGAGTCCCACATATATCCCCGATCCGCCGGGAATGCGTAAAGCATTTCCCCATGTGAAAAAAGGGAAACACTACATGTCACCTTGAGCTATCTTGATTCATGAATGAAATCCATTTTCTTCGCCTTAACTTTTTGTCGTATTTATAAAAATTAAAATAACTCTACACTCTACAATTTCTAAGCATATTTTTATGACAAAAAAGTAATTCGTTAACACGTTTTGGTTTAAAATTAAACTTAATTAAACCAATTTTGGCAATATCAAATACGATTAAAATAATAATATTATTATCATTATCTATGCACTGATTTTACTTACTCTACAGTCTACTTACATCGTTTTGCGTCATTCATTAGTAGTCGAAAAACACCGATAGTGTTGTTAAAATTGACCAAACCCATATTTAGTATCACTGTTTTTAAATGTTTTAGCTCATTAGTCATTACATAGGTTTTAATTTTTGAATATTATTTTAAATGTTTATTCCTCGTTATCATTTTTATACATTCAATTGCAAACTAAATATTTATTTCAGTTTCAGCTGTCATGACTCATTATGTGCTACCGTTTTGTAAATATTACAATTCGTAAGGTGAGACTACACAAAGGCAGTTCACTTTAGCCACGATTTGCCTGACCAGAGATTAAAATTCAACGAGTTTTTGTCTACTTCATGAACTTATCTACACTTTAGTCTTTAGACATTGTCTTCAATGAAATGGCTTTGTTGATTACTTAAATACCTAGATAATAGGTGTTCTAATTCCATTTCATCGTGTTTACGATTCTTTGTTTTCAATGACGTCACTAATTCTTTATTCGTTTATTTAAACTACAATGCATACTCGGATATCCATACGAGTATTTAAAATGTGACCTAGACTAGAGGCCAGAGCATTATATACATACAGAAATACTGTAAAAATAATAAAGTAATAGTTATAATTAGAGAGACATAAAAATATTGTATGAAAATTAAAACTACGACGTTTTCGAAAAAACTAAATATCGTCTAGCCGTAGTTTAAGGTGTCTCTAGTCTCTACCTGTTTTCCTATTACTCGTAAATTGATGTTAAAATTTGTATTTTTAAAATTAAACTTATTTTGAAGTAAGATACTTCCACTATTTAGTGCCTAAAAATAACAGCTATCAACTACCGACCTATATACTAACAGTAGAAACAAATCGGTTGTTTCTAGAATATGAAACATGAGCGGTTAGGACGTACGACAGATAAAGTTGTTTATTTATAAATATTGATGTCACTGAAAGGCGATGCTGATAAGTTTATCAGGCAGCAGATATGGCGTGTCCTTTGACACGCTCCCATCGGCCTATCTCTGACCCATTATCTCTACGAGAGTAATAAGGGAAAAAACAAACTACTGCTTTCATTGGCTACACTACACGATATCGCTCGATAATTGAAAAATTCCATTGCAAAAAGGGGCTCTGTGTCGAATCATTCCAAAGTGGGCAGTAAAAAATAACAAATATAAATGAACATGAAAAATTCCACTCCCTGCAGTATACTTGCATGTGGATTTCTGCTCAATCTGTTTATCGCTATCGAGAGCTGCTGCAGTCATGGACATTATCATGACTTATGCATATTTGTATCTGTATTAACATAATAATATTACATTGACATTGCACAGTCGCAAAGTGCAACTAGTAATCCTTGTGTTTAGTACATCTAATAGTACCTATGATTACTGATATCTTTATTCCTTTAGTAAGTATATGTTTGCAAAGTTTCATCGCAAATTGCGATTCGGAATATTGAACAAACGTTAAACGTGACAATAATCGTAGAAAATATCTATCGTCTCATAAATTATGAGTGACGAATAGCTTATGCGGAAGTTTTGTCGCTTCTTACTTTATACAAGGCGACGGAGAAAAAAATTCAAAACAATTATTTGTCACATAACTCTATCGTAGAACGCCTGAGTTAAATAAATATTACCATGAGTGAATTGCAGGTACACATACAATACACTACCTAAGTACCTACTGCTCTCAAAGTGGAGTGTTGTAAATACATAAACGACTTGTTAGTTTCTACGAGCATGTCGAAGTTGCAACATAGGAACTAAGCAACATCAAAATAAATGTAGCTGGCATAAGGAATAGTTGAGGAGAGGAAATTCGAAATCCTCCTTGGTTTGCTCAGACTGCTTACTGACCTTACCCTATAAATATGAACACAACATAAGTACATGCGCGTAAACTTACTTTCTAATGTACGGAGAAAAACAAAGTTATTAACATTTTGCTTGTGAAAATAGTAACTACCCACGGCCGCGGCATGTAGCAAGTTATGTCATATAGGCGTATTATTGCATTTCTCTGGAACTCTACTATAATAATAATATTATGTTAACCTTACATAAAATACCTACCGGAGATGCCCTCGTCTTATTTTATAGCTACAACGTCAGTAATTAGGCGTACAATTTCATAGTAAAGCGGATATCCTACATAATCCTTAAATGTGTAGATTGTAGAGTCTAGTGAGTGCAGTCTGAATATTCTATTTAATATTATGCGACATGTTATGTGAAGTACTCGTATAACGATAATTGAAGATGAAGCATAATAATTAATATCGGATTTTTAATCTTATCAAAAATTAAATTCTTTAATCGTCCGTGAATTTGTACGATTACGATTGCCCCTCGCGACGACCGCTGGCGGAGTACGCGCCGGCCGTGACGAAAGCCCTTACATCATTTACCTTGAAAATTTAAAAAGTAAACGCACACGAAACATTACGAATGATGGGATTCTCGCGGCCAGTGATTGCACTCATCAGTTAATAGTTTCTTGCAAAAAAATTAAATGCTAAGCATGTCTCAATTTTTAATAACGAATGCAAGTTGCAACCTACCAGGCACCAGCTGTAATAATGTCAAAACCTACGTATGTAGGTAAGTCAAATGGCCTGTTTCACCACTTATTGATGAAGTCCCGGATACGCTATCCACAACTTTTTTGATAAAGTATGGATAATCTATCCATACTTCATATGTAAAGTTATGTGGTGGATAGCGTATTCGGCACTGTTTCACCACTTCCTGATAGAAGTGGTGAAACAGGCCCTGATTAATTATTGTTACTTGCTAGTACATACTAGAGTCTAGTATGTACAGTGCAGCCTTAATATAACGTACCTCAATATAACGACTTCCTCGATTTAACAAATTTTTCGTAATCCCCTTTAATTGTGCATAAGAGTCAATATAAAATATACCTTTATATTGCGAATATTTTTGCGAACATCCTCTATATAACGAATTTTTAACTATCAAGAAAAAGTATAAATACCTCCAATTAACGAATTTTACCGACTCAAATTTGTGGAAACTTTATATAAAGTTTCCACCAATGTATGACTCTTTAATCTCATAGTATGTGATTCATGTCGCGACATGTTTCTACTTTCTACACGCATTTGTTCGTAAAGTAATCATTGTTGTTTGATGAAAAATAATGTCGTCTGAAAAATTCTGCTCGTCACAATTGTTAAATATTTAAGTTAAAATGCCTCAAAAACGTAAAAGGTGTCCTTATCGGTTGCAGGAAAGCAAAACATCATTAATTATGTTGACAAAAATCCTATGACGAAAAAATTTGGCATAGCTAATAAGTTCGGAATTCCCGCAAGCACATTGACTACAATTTTAAAATTTAAAGATAAGTTTTCAAAAATGAAACTATTTTTTTACCTCTTTATAACGAATTTTAGACCAACATAACCTCGACATAACAAACCTCAGTTCAGCGAATTACTTGATATAACAAATATTTTCTTATTCCCCTCAGATTTGCTATATCGAGGTTGCACTGTACTAACAAACTAGACGATTATTTCTAAAGGATCTCTACATCTTTCTATTCCTACAGAGGTTCTTAAGCTGTTTGTTTCGAGATTTTTCATTTTATGGAACCTAAACCATCAATGATAATGGAGAAGCACTACTTTTAAGATAACCACGCTACAATAACTAGGAGAACCTTCTTCGCGGAAGCTTTAGGAATATCTATTCTAGCAGACCTTTGAAAACAGAGACTTACCAGTGCTATTGCGCTCTCTGGGTACCACTTGCATGGCCGCAAGAATATCGTGAGTGTTTCATCGTCGTCACCAAAATAGAGGTCTGTGTTTTCTTTGAGGAGTTCTCTTAGCTTTTCTAGCGCCTCCTTTACTCTCTCTGGAGTCTCTCTCAACTCCTTTTCAGCTATTTCTTTGGTTTCCGGTGACAACTCAACGTACCGCTCCAGCCTAAAGTCGTTGGAACTCATGATGTATCGTTATCTGTAACAAGAAAATACTACGTTATGTTTAAGGTCTTGTCAGATTAAGAAAATAACGTCCTAGCTAGAAGAGAAGAGCTCCTTCAAAACTTTGATATGTATGAAATTTACATAATTTCTTGGAAACTCATACCAAGTACCAACGCTGCGCGCTGCCGAAGAACCGAAATATGGACTATGTCTCTTCGAATCTAATAACTTTGAGGAATATGTGAGCTTTAAGAGCCTGCTGCTAAAACGCTAGCCCCGCCTACACATCCCGCTATCCTCCAATCGTGATACAATGATTCCATGAATCGTGCTCCCGAGCAATGTGCTTTACGCTGCAGCTAATAGTGAACAATATCGCATAACAACGGTCCCCGCATTATAGCACGAAAGTAAAGGTCGTAAGTCCCAAAACTGTTTTTTGGTGATTACTTAAAAACTAAATACAATACTAATATTTCCTTATACCATTATTTAATAAAGTGTGTGATTGTAGTAGTGCAAGTTATTTAATGATAGTAACTCAATAAATGTAACAGATATTTGTTGAAAAGCCCAGAAATATTCATAATTTCGAAAAATAAAACTATCGAGTCAAAATAAGTGAATCGTGTTTTCCTTTTACAGAATATCAGATTACAGATACAATGATTAAATAAATCTCAATTTCATTTAAGTCAATCGTCTTCCGGGATCGTCAAACTTATTTGAAAACACAGCAAAATTTTAAAACCCGCTCTTAAGGTTTTAATTTATGATATGCATTAACAACCTCAAACACCTAGATACATGTACCTATCTAGATTCTAGGGGTAAGTTGTAAACAA
The DNA here is from genome assembly GCA_905404155.3 of Plebejus argus. Taxonomy (NCBI): domain Eukaryota; kingdom Metazoa; phylum Arthropoda; class Insecta; order Lepidoptera; family Lycaenidae; genus Plebejus; species Plebejus argus. The sequence goes on along the minus strand of FR989927.1, from coordinate 12,544,737 downwards.
GGAAGTCGTTATAAATAAGTTTATTAAAATATACTAATACTTAACTCTACATCGATTATTATTACATTACCTATCACGATAATATTATATTATTGAAATGGTACTATTAATACTACTTCTTAGCATTCTCTACGTAACATTGTAGTTCGTACCTACGTAAGGCCAGTAAGGCATCCAAGCTCAATTTTGTTAATTAAGTAAACTTCTTCTAGCGATACGGATACTTATAGATAATTAACAACAAATAAAAACTTGATGGAAAATCAAAGGAGTAAGGACAAAGTTTGCCAAACCGCAGTAGGCTACGTAGGTGGACTATAACTGCAGCTAAGTAAACGGTAGGTGATGACTGATGAGGTAGAACTCCCACGTGTTGCCATTATAATATTATAGTGTTTAGTAAGCAATATCAGTCAAGAGGTCACTTGACTCAGAGGTCGAGGGCCCGCGAAGCCTCAAGCCGATATGGAGAAAAAAAATTTTTGTTTCTAGGTTTGGTTCAGACAATTCACTTTTATTAGTAAGACATAATAGGAATAACGGTTTCTTTAGAACGTAGAGAAATCTATGGGCTCGGTATGTATCTAAAATAACTAATAAGTATTACTCTTCTCTAATCACTAATCAGTAATAAAATTATTTACTTACTTACAGAAAGTTGTTAAAAAACAAACCCCATTGTCTTGACTGCCATAACCCATGTTATGTATTGACAGCACCTCACATAATATTGTGCTAGTAGCGGCATCATCTTACATCACACGTGTACCTATTATTCACATTGTATTGTTTAGCGACTCTCAATTATTATTACAGAATTATCATATAATTGTGTGTGAATAAAATATCAATATGTTATTAATTCTAGTACAGACGTAGCCGCGAGTCCACGAGGCAACATCCTAATAAGATAACGTAGAGCTTATTTGGGAGGTTTGCCTCGAATGATAAGTTCGTATCTATGAAATACAATAGGAGCAGTTGAGTGACTTCTCGCAACTCGCGAGTTTGCCTTCAAGAATACTTTGAGTACTTTTGAGACAAGCTTTAGTCTCCGTAATAGCAGTATTACCTGCTAAGTATTACTGAGACTAGGGAATGTTTTCAACTCTATGTCAGAAGGGTTTCATTTCCCAAAACGATAATATGTACGTAACGAGGAGGTAACGAGTGATAGCATTGATCATAGAGTAGTAGAGCAACATGAGTAGAGCAAAGGTACACTTTTTTAGGGTTCCGTACCCAAAGGGTAAAAACGGGACCCTATTACTAAGACTTCGCTGTCTGTCCGTCTGTCCGTCTGTCTGTCTGTCTGTCTCCAGGCTGTAACTCAAGAACGGTAATAGCTAGAGATTTGATATTTTCACAGATTATGTATATCTGTTGCCGCTATAACAACAAATACTAAAAATGAAATAAAGTGAATATTTAAGGGGGGCTCCCATACAACAAACGTGATTTTTTTGGCCTTTTTTGTTCTATATCAAAAATGGCAACAGGTAGGTACTTGAATTTTTCACAAAATCCTTAGTTATATGTGTGCTTTAATATTTAATAATAATATTAAAATAAAATAAAAAATAAGGGGCCTCCCATACAAGAAATACAATTTATGGCCTAATTTTGCTCTCTATTTGTACGGAACCCTTCGTGCGCTATTCCGACTCGCACTTGGCCGATTATTTTCTTAGGTTGATTTGTAAGCTGCCTTTGTGTTTGTGTGTGAGCTTTTTAATTTCTTCACGTTTTTGCCAGACTATAACTTATTAGTAAAATCGAGTATTCTTTAGTGAAACTATAATATGACGTAATAATTAAAACTGCAGAAGGTGACATATTTGTATCTAAATAACGCTGTAGTAAGTAGTCGGTACTACTAATACATAGATTAATGATGTAAGTACTAACGTACTAATAATATAATATATTCTGTGGCCTCCGTGGTCTAGTGGTACAGAGCGCGGCTCTTGACTCCGAGGTCGTGGGTTCGATTCCCGCGTTGGAAACATGTTATTTCCAAGTTTGGTTAGGACAATGCAGGCTGATCACCTGATTGTCTGACAAGTAAGATGATCCATGCGTCGGATGGGCATGTAAAAAGTCGGTCCTGCGCCTGATCTCTCGCCGGTCGTGTCGGTCTGCCGTCCCACTGGGTTATGAGAGTAAAGGAATAGAGAGTGCTCTTGTGTACTGCGCACACACTTGGGCACTATAAAATTACTCCTGCGTAGCTGGCCTGGTTTCAATGAAACCGGCCACCGTCACCGAAACCGGTGTGGGAGCTATTATTATTATTATATTCTGTGGCTGTAGTAGTACTCGGAAGTTAAAACTCTCTGTGACTCTACAGTTTGAGTAAATCGTCACGCTTGGAAGTGCGAAGTAGAAAAACAAAACAACGTGTGACTGATTTTGAAAACAAGCATTAACATTTTTCTATTTATTATGTGCATTAAGTCTGGCACATTGACCCAGAACCCAAACCTCCACCCAAACAAAGCGACTCGCAGATTGTTGATAATACTACACGATAAGATATTTTATAACTATGAATAAAATATTATGATTATACTTGACAATATTCGAAGTACCTACTTAAATGAAACTCGGACATTGTCCTTCTTGTAAATGTAGGCTGTAGCTAGGTAAATGATATTACAATTTACAATAGATACCTATAATTTTACATGCTAATTATTTTAATATGTAAACAAACAAACTTTATAATAATAATAATAATTTCCACACCGGTTTCGGTGACGGTGGCCGGTTTTATTTAAACCAGGCCAGTTACGCGGGAGTAATTTTATAGTGCCCAAGTGTGTGTCTCATAAGTAAGTCATAAGTCATAACCCATTGGAACGGAAGACCGACACGACCGGCGAGAGATCAGGCGCAGGACCGACTTTTTACATGCCCATCCGACGCATGGATCATCTTACTTGTCAGACAATCAGGTGATCAGCCTGCATTGTCCTAACCAAACTTGGAAATAACATGTTTCCAACGCGGGAATCGTACCCACGGGCCACGATTCCATATCCATCCATATCCATATCCATCCATATCCATATCCATCCATCCATACTCTATTATACTATACGTAAATGCGTAAGTGTGTCTGTCTGTCTGTCTGTTACCTCTTCCCGCCCAAACTGCTGAACCGATTTTGCCGAAATTTGGCATGGAGATACTTTGAGTCTCGGAGGAGGACATAGGATACTTTTTGTCCTGAAAAAATTTACGGTTCCCGCGCGATAAACGAGTTTTGTCGCAACGGAGTTACGGGCGTCATCTAGTACAAAATAAAATGAAATCTGCACATACATCAATGATGTATGTGCAGATTTCATTTTACAACATCATTGATGAAGAATAAATCACAAAAACCGGCCAAGTCTGTCGGAACTCGGACCACCCGTAATATAAGGTTCCGTAGTACCGCTAGTTTTTCATAATTTTTGTACGGTCAATGAATGTACATAATATATCTATTTTTATAACGTGTTTTACACTACCAACAACATCATCTCAGTTAGGTACTTCAAAATATTTGAACCAAAAGTTCATAATTATTATTAGTACCTACTTCGCCGAATAAGTACATTTTTTTAGTTGATCGACTTTTACTCAAAAACTTATGAAGTATTCTTAGCCTCATTCTTAGCCGTGATAATTTTCCTTTATACATATTTCCTATTCCCGTGAATGTTTTCACATTTCCAGAAGCAACCGTTTAGCTGGTAGAAGGGGTAGGTACACTGGACTCTAACAATTTTTTCCACCTCAAAACTTCATATTTCACAAATAGATCCTTAAATCGGAAAATGATCTATGAATACTCGTAATATTTTAAAAAAAACCTATCCAATGACACCCACACGGTCGGGTGGACGCGAAAAAAATTGATGATGCCGCCCGCTTGATGTGTACTCTGGGAGGTACCATAAAAAATTTTTTTAAAGGATTTGTATACCATTTTGTCGACATCATTAATAATATCTGCATTACACAACACTATAAGGATTTCTTGTTGACTACACAACCCTAAAAAGAGTCTAAAGTCAATAGGAAGACAAATTAAAAGTGGTCATTTGGTATTGACTGTTAATTTATTAGTACCAAAAGTACCCTGCGCGAGGCCCGACTCGCACTTGCCGGTTTTTTGTGTGAACAGTCAACACGCTTCAGATTTATAGCTGGATCGGGTGTAGGTATTCTTATTCGAAGTTTTTATAACCTACAGGATGTATACTTAGAATTTAAATTAGATAATAATAATATTATAATTAACATTGAATACTCAATACCTGAGCATTGAGCAATTGCCCACAATTTTTTTTTTGTCGAAAAAATAATAAAAAGAACTAAGTAATAAGTAAGCTGCAGTCAACTAAAGTTATAAAATATGGTGTACATAATATATTATATTAAGGAGGTCCGAGATTCTAGCACTTAGGAACCCAATTATTAACTTTTCTATCTCTAAGCAGTTACTTCGTAAACCTTATTATTTTATTTTATAAACAAAGAATGTAAACACAAAACCCGTTCGTGCGAATGTAGGTATGATTACTTGCTTCATTAATTAATGTGAAACACATTAAAATGGACATTGCAAAAACCTGTTCAGAATCTATGACTCTTTGTAATTAACATTTCTTTTTAAAAACAAAATACTCTACCATTACTACCAATGCCAAAACATAGATTCTGTATTGATTTATTGAATGACATAATATAACGTAATAAAAGCTCGAAAAATACCGCATATATACAAAGTCAACGTACTCACCAAGGGCCGCTCAACTGAAAATTCGTCCAAATTTTCACAAAATTTTCACGCACAGAACCCGCGTAGGGAAAACTCCCGCACCGGTGGATTAACAAAGAGCGAGAAACGACGCAGCGAGTGCAAGACCGGAGCGAGTGTGCGCACGCGCAGCTCCGGCGCGATTATATATTACAGCTGATAACACGCGCTTTGTGCCCCGAGATCGATACCACCAGATACTTCGCACCCGGCAGAAGAGGGTGCCGGGTGGAAGGTGGACCGTTCAAATTTTTAAATTTTGAAGAAGAATCCTGCGAATAGCACAGTTAATTTTCCCCGGAATCCCCGACAAAGCGTTGATGTATCTGCACTGCACCTAAAAAGACCGCTCTACATTACATATTAATAAGCAAAATTTTTGAAATAATGTGTGCATGTACGCAAATTTTTCGATATCTCCAAGTAAAGACGTTCTTACGATGAACGAGTGCCACCGTTTGGATAACTACTGTACCTACTACCTACCTAGGTACTAGAAACATTACTAATACGGATCCTGCTAAAACTCTACATTTTCGGTAGGTACTAACAGTAACTCGCTTTTCATTACTGAAAAATAACATCCATTCAGCTGTTTTAGCATGAGTGTGACGGACAGTTAAAGAAGATACGCATTAAAAATGTACGGAACTTCAAAATTTTTCAGTTACCAAAGAATAACTATAATGATAGGTTATAAGTTATAGCTTATAACTTGTAGGTAATAATCGGCCAAGTGCGAGTCGGACTCGCGCACGAAGGGTTCCGTACCATTATAGAGCAAAATTAGGCCAAAAGAACAATGGCCAAATCGTACCAGGTGGGCGGTGGCGTCCCGATATGCCATTGGTAGCAAAAATTCTCTTAAGGCATCGAAAAACATTAGAAATGTGTCTATAAATAGCCACAAAAAAAGATCAGTTTCGTTGTTGTCTTTCATATGTTCTGACAGCCGGCGATCATTCGCATTCGTTCTATTTTTTGGGTAATAACTCTAGGAAAAATTGAAATAATTAGAAACGAGATCGCCGAATATACACTTGTAGGCTACACCGTCGGAAAAAAGGCAGTTCTTAAGGTGACACCTTGATAATTTAGCTGTAGCGATGTCCATTTTTCTCAGCAATGACTAAAGCTAAGAAATTAAAGTTCACTGTCAGTATTCATCATGTCTTTGTCTTTGAATTACCCATAGCATAACACGATTGGACAACTTTTATAACACAGAATAATCAATCAAAAAGACCTCTGTAAAAAAGGGATTCCTATTTTGCCAACAGAGGAGAGTGATATACGCTTCCAAAATTTGTACATAAATTGGTTCTAGTATACACTTTAATTTGTCCATAGCTTTTATGAAATGTAGTTATGGTTTATAAATTACGCGACAAAAACGATTTTGTCGCTACGCCCTTTCAATTTTTTGCTGTTCCATTGCTTTTTTTCTATGAGAGGCCGGGCCAGCCTCGCATAGAAAACAAGCAATCTAAAACACATCCAGCACGGTTTTTTACTTTAACATGGTGTCACCTTAAGTCTAACCTCAAAATAATTGTAAACGTTAATAATTATTATAAAAAATCGTGGCTATTTAGACATAATTCTCAAACGGAATTATGTTTAGAGCATAAGAACAACCAAATCTAACTATAATTTATTTTGGGACATCAAAAATAAAAGTCGAGTCCAGCTCCTATACAAATTTGGCCATGATTCTTTGTGTTTTTTGTATGGGAGCCCCTCTTAATTATCTACACTACTATTATAAAGAGGAAAGATTTGATTTTTTGTTTGTTTGTTTGTTTGTTTGTTTGTTTGTTTGAGTCGAATAGGCTCCGAAACTACTGGACCGATTTGAAAAATTCTTTTGCTATTGGAATCTTACATTATTTCTGCTGAACATAGGCTACATTTTATTTTGGAAAAAAGTAGGGTTCCGTAAGATATTTGAGTTTTTCGGACGCAAGGTGTAAAAAATCAGCTAGAAAAGTTACTTATTTTGCGTACGCTGCCTAAACTATAAAAGATAGAACCATAAAATGTTCTAAGTAATTGTAGATCTTATAAATATCTACAAAAAAGTCCGCGACACACTATACCTATCTATGTCGAGTGAGGCACAATAACCATTTATTTATTTAAAAATCCTGAATTTTATTTGGACTATATTTAAACGGATATATTTTACTCACGCTATTAATCCTTATCAAAATAAATTATTTTATCACTAAGTACAGTTTAAGTAGATAATATTTGGTCTTTGAATGATTAAAATTGGACGTTTGGTTTTGAAATTATCGCGAAATTAAAATATTACGATAGTGGGCGTCACCAAAGCGCGTGCGGGAGGAAGACAATATTCTGTTGTAGAAATGAAAATTCTGTACATAAAAGATATGAAATGACACCCGAAATTACACCTTTGTCACTACATCGCTATAGAAGCCAAAAATGTGTTTAGTTTTTTGTCTGTCTGTCTGTCTGTCACTCTTTCTGTCTGTCTGTATGTTTGTTCCAGCATCACACGAAAAATACTGATCCGATTTGAATGTGGTTTTCGCAGATATATTTATCTTCTTCCAACTTAACATCTGGTGTATAAAATTTTTTCCCCCCACCCCTCTAAGGGGACAAAAGAGGGGGCCAGATTTTGTATCAAACTTTTTTCTTTAACACGAAAACTACTGATCCGATTTGCATACGGTTTTCACAGATTTGCATACGGTTTTCACAGATATATTATATTTGTCTTCTTCCAACTCAACATCTGGTGTATAAAAATCCTCCCCCCCCTCCCCTCTCAACCCTCTCTGGGGACCAAAGAGGGGTCAGATTTTGTATACAACTTTTTTCTTTAGTGGACTTACTTCATATTAGGTATTAACTGTGTTTTTCAACTTAACATCTGGTGTATGACCTTCCCCCCACACCCTCTTAGGGGACAAAAGAGGGGGTAAAACATGTATCAACTGATGATGTAGAAAATATACTTTAAATGGCAAAACAACGTTTGCCGGGACAGCTAGTTTATCATATATTAATATTATTATAAAATATTAAGTACACATAAAACTAAGGATTGTGTGAAAAATTCAAGTACCTACCTGTTTCTATTATTGATATAGAGCAAAAAAGGCCAAAAAATCACGTTTGTTGTATGGGAGCCCCCCCTTAATTATTAATTTTATTTTGTTTTTAGTATTTGTTGTTATAGCGGCAACAGATATACACAATCTGTGAAAATTTCAACTCTGTAGCTATTACCGTTCTTGAGTTACAGCCTGCTGACAGACAGACGGACAGACAGACATCGAAGTCTTAGTAATAGGGTCCCGTTTTTACCCTTTGGGTACGGAACCCTAAAAATATCACCATGTTTGATTTTACATAATAACTATCTAGTTGTCCTTATTATATTATAAATAAATTAGAGGGCTGATAAACAAATGACGTTTCTTTGTTTCATGCTCATACGAGCTTATCTTTGTTAAAAGTTTTCAATCGCTCTCTGCCCTTCCGTTATGAGTTGTATTTTGAACTTTGCTACTCGTTACTCGTATCATCACTTTATTATTTACCGGCTTTCAATACTTTATGTTCTTGTAAATACGATCGTCTACAATATAGGTAGAGGATATACATAGACGTATACACAGGGCCCCCGCTACCATATGTGCAATGTGTGCAATGCACACGGGCGCCACTCTTTAGGGGCGCCAAACCTCCATCTTTTGGGGCGCCAAACATAGGGCCCAAAAAAAAGAGAAATTTAAAATGCCATAAGGGGTGCCAAAATCATTTTTTGCACACAGGCACAGAATATATATTAGTAGTACCAAGGCGCCCTGCGTATACAGTGTGTAACAAACAAAACTTTGTGATAATACTTTAGGGTGTGTATGTGACATAATATTGTGTTCCTTGTAGAGAGTTACCCAGCAAAAATATCTAAATCCTTTTGATGATATGATAATTAGGTACTGCGGAACCGTTCTGTACCAGCCGAGTCTGCAATTAATATTTGGACAGTGGACTGGATTGCATAATTTCGAAAACAAATACCTAATACAAATATCTAGAGTATTACCATCTCATCCAATGGCGCGACACCAGACAAGAAACTCTAGCAGCTAGCTTGTTCGATCACCCATGCCAAGGCGCATACTCAACATTTGCATTGTGATTTTCATATTCTTGACTCCATGACAATAAATTTGATCCAGTAATTTCTTGTTTAAAAACTGACGGCAATGCAAATGCCAAGTCACTTAGCCTTCCGCTGTCGAAATTATCGAATTCGTCTAGACTAAAGGTATATTCATCAAAAAAGATATTTTCATTAACGTTTATTTAATTAGTCAATAACAATCATTATTATTTATTAACCTTCAAAACAATCACATTGTTTAAACCCTAATGTTAAGACAGACTTGCATCTGCCATGGAGTTTTCAAGAGCCGACGTCGAGGGTTCATCGTGAGCGTCCCCGACGTCCATCCGCGTCTCGTCAGCCTCGTCAGAACTCATTTCACCGTCACTGCTAACCTTCTGCAATTAAAATTTGTCATTTTGGAGTGTTTTACAGCCCAAGTCGATAGTGCGAACGATTTACGATATAGAACTTCTTTAAAAGAGAATAAAATTTATATACTGCCACCTGACATTAGTAATTACAATTTACCACTCATACCAGTCAGACAATTATTGATCATTCTAAGAGCGGTTCCGCACGACGTTCGATCCGAATACGTGAATATTATATTAAATATATTATGTTGCAGTCGACTGGTTAAAAAAGCCATTCAATCACACGGCTATACGTCGCAACGCACCTAGCGCCGCGGTGGTGAGCGCTGAACTAATTCAATCAAACGGCGGCTTTTGAATCAGCTGTAGTGTTTAACGTTTTTAGCGACTTAAATATTCAATTAAAAAGCTAGACGTGTGATTGAATGGCGTTGTTCAAAGGACTAGCTGTTTGATTGGACGGCTATTTAAACCAGTTGGCTGCGACATATTATATAATCTTCATTCCATAGAACATTTTTGACGGACCGAAGTAGCCATGTATTATTTGTATGAACGCTTGTGCACTGCTTCCGAGTTTAAGCCGAGCTGCGTACGAGTAGAGAGGCAGCCGCGGTAGTCATTGTAAAATTTCCTGTCGTATTGACGTAACACTGCGTGCTCACTGTAAAAAGCTCCTTTTAATCGTCGGTCTTGCAAGACGGGGTGCGCCCAGAGATCGAACAACTGCGTAGGCAATATCCGAATTCGGTCCGAGTCTTCTAGATATTATGTATCTAGAAAACTCGAGAAAAACTTTACAATGACTACCGCGGCTGCCTCACTACTCGTACGCAGCTCGGCTTAAACTCGGAAGCAGTGCACAAGCGTTCATACAAATAATACCATGGCTACTTCGGTCCGTCAAAAATGTTCTCCGGAATGAAGATTTTAGAATGGCGGAAAAGATATCTGATCAAGTGCGTAAAGTAAAGTAATCACTGATCATATAAATATTTCGACGGATACAGAGCTACGGACCATATTTTCACGGGCTCGGATCGAATTCGAATCGGACGTAGTGCAAAACCGCTTTAAGGCAGATGGCGAACCTACACTATTTAGTTGGGTTATATCAAATCAATGTTAGTCGTGATGTGTGGCCGGTGTTGTCACAACAGACCATAATTATTATTACGTCAATAATTTAAATTAGTAAGGGTGAAGCCAAACGAGCGCAATTTGTGAGTTGTGACTTGTGAGTCACAGAATTTCGGCTGACAGAAATTCTGCTGCATTCAGTTTCATACAAAAGTCCTGTTTGATTCACACGAGCGTAATTTTGTGAGTCATGATTTGTATGAAAAGATATTTACGCGACTGAAATTCTGCTACTCACAACTCACAAAATTACGTTCGTTAATCGTTTGGCCTCACCCTAAGAGGGTAATAGAGCTCACCTCAAATTTGAGGTCCGAGTTTTTCGCTAGGAGCGCCTCCTTGGCGTAGCGGAGGACGTGGTTGCGGCAGACGTCGTCGAGGCCGGGCGGTAGCCAGCCCAGCTTGTGGTGGCAGAGCGACGAGCACGCCGCCACCGCCGCCTGCACCTCCGGCACCGCTATGTCGCAGTACTACAGACAAAAATTACTTAGCTTTTAATGAGGGTTGTTAAATTCTAATTTTTATTTGGTGGTGACCTGATGATGGGATCCATGAGTAATCGAGGGAACTCCTCAAAATTTATATGGAAACATGTGGTGATTTTGGTTTTATGAGAAGTATCCTAAGCATATGCTACCAAAAAGTAAGAGTGTGCACCAATATATGCTATGGTTCCGAAGATACTAAGAGAACTCCGGATTCCTTATAGTTACAAGTTTGGGGGTTGGAGCGCTGTTTTAAGAACTGAAAGCATAATATGCTACTATGCAAATTACATTTATTATCATCATCATCATCATCCTCACAACCACGTCAGGGTCACTAATGTCACAACTCACATGGTTGTATATGGATACAATATCATGTCCCCACAACACCGTTACAGCGTGCGTGCGTGCGTATGTATGTATGTATGTTATGGTATCTTCTATACTTCTATTCTTCAAGGAATATTCTGACAAAACAATAATTAGCAAAATCAGTGCAGCTGTTCTTGAGGTAAAAGATTCGAAAGTACCTGGTAAAATATTTGCCTCTGCGTCAGAATCATTCCAGGACGAAAGCAAACAGTACTCTCTTTGACTTCCTCTGAAACTTGTTCTTCTGCAGCTAACTTTTTTACTCTGCGGTCTGTTTTTTTTACATGTATAGAGTCATCTTTTGATACAACCATAGTGTGAACCCCAGCTGAAACAAATATTATGATTTTTTTACTTATTGCCAAAGTTCATAAAAATTAAAAATATATGTAGTTTGAAGGGGTGAGCCATACTTGAATGTCTCAATCTAAAATCCAGTGTTTGATATATTCTTGCCTCTGGGTCCTTTCTAGGATCATAGCCAAATTTGACCCACATCATCTTCCAAGGACCTTCTTTCATATAAACTGCCAAACAGGGCAAGATTATTTTCAGTGTAGAAGTCTTCAACTTTGTATGAAATTTGATGTTATTAATAGACCATATGGGCCTCACATCGAACATCTGTAACATAGTATCAATTTAATCATAGAGTGATGTAGCAGAATAACAAAATAATTAAGGGTTGATTGCACCAGAGGCGTAGTTAAGGTTATTGTCAAATATAGCATCTATAATGGACTTTTACTAGGGATTTGACAGTTCATTAGACTTTTTGTTATGGTTAAAGTTATAGTTATAGTAAGTTGGTGCAACCCACTCTAATAAATACAAAAATAGTTAATGTATTGACAATATGACCTACCTTTGAAACATTTTCATACTCATTTTGCAACTGGGGATTTATAGATTCTCTAGTTTTTCTTGCTTGTATATAATAATCATGTGGCTCTGTAGGCAAGTCGTTGGTTAAATTGAATGTATATCTGGCAACAGGGATACTGCGATCCATACGCATCCTATGTGTATCTCCATCTCCATCTACACCAGATTCCCTTTTGATTTCTTTTTGGCAGTAAACTTTTTTATCTGTATAGTAGTAGTTGGTAGATTTATCAATTCTTGTGAAATTTGCTGGCAATATATAAGACGGACATGGGTTCCTGAAATTTTAGTTATATGCATCATGAATAAGTAATTAACCAAACGATGAATCAATCAGGAAAAATATTTCTCATTGTCAATTTTAGGTCAATTAAAGTTGGCTTACATTTCTCTTATTCTGGATTTAAAAATATAAGTTTTGAACTTACAGTAATGCATTAACATCCTCCAATCCAGATGGCAGAATATCCTCCAAAACGCACTTGAACTGGTTCCCACCAGGCACAGTGGGCATTACAGGTAGATATTGAAAATCACTCATTGCTGAAAAACAAACTTATGTTACTATTCCTAGGCATAAGATTGCCAATGTGTGCTTGTTTTCCATTATGATTTTAATTCTTCAAGCCCCAAACGGTCACCGGCGACCGCAATAACAATAGAAATCTATTGTCTTGTTTTTCCATGATTGAGGGATTATTTTAGAGATTTTAACCAAAAAATATCATACTCTCGGTGACATTATGGCATATTATATTATATTAAATGCCATAATGTCACCGAACACCTAAACACTCTGAAAATAATTTGTGCCATTGCCTTACCTAGTTTTTGAATCATTTACTTACATTCAAACTTGTATATCTTTTTCACAGATCCCATTGCAGTTGTAGAAATGACTTCTTTTTTAATTTCATTGCCTACTTTCTTCTTTTTTACCTTGATCTTAAATAGTACACCGAATGCTGGTTGCACATCAGCATGCATTTTCTTAACATATGGATTGTCATACTGAAAACTTAAGCCTAAGCGTTTTTTGTTCGATTGACTATGAACCTGAAAATAAAGTCAGTCATCATAAAATGATATTCTAGACAACGTCCAGTATTTCAGAACATTTCCATACTTTATTGTTTACCTGAGATATTGTTTTAATACCACCCATGCACTGTAAAGCTTTATCATCATTTTTTACTAGGCCGGGGAAAAGAACACATGTTAATTCCCGGTGCATATTATTTAATTCGGAACTATTCTCGTTCATCATTAGGGATTTTAATTACTCAGAGTACTTTATTATAATAAAGGGTTCTAACTTCTAGTAAGATCGTAAAAACTTGAAAGTTGAAAACCAATTGAAAACATTATTTTGTTCTGAATCTTATCTTCTACGCCTCCTTTTTTATTTTGAAATTTGACAATTGACATTAGTGTTTTTTTTTTGACAATTATGACATCTCATGAGCATCTCATAAAGATTGTTGCCAGTTGAAGAAATTAGTTCCAATAGATTTCCGCAATAATCAATATGGCGAGGTTTTTTATTTTATTGGTCGGGCTTTAAAAATATTGTTTTCACTTTTCCCGCCATTACTTGACACTGGCCCAAGGAACTTCTACCCAGAAGTTCCTTGCGCTGGCCCTCAGAGCAATAACTATGGCCATGGTTTTAGAGCCGAAGTAAGAAAAAAAAGTGTAAGTGTCGCTTCTTGCGGCTCTACTGGTGAGTATAGTATTCGTTGGGCTCTACTTTATACTCTGTGAGTATAGTATTCGTTGTATATACTACTCTAATCTGTGCTTGCGGCGTTCGAGCTCATTCTGAGAGGAAATATTATATTCGGCATAATAAGTGTTTTAATGCTAGGAGTAAATCTGTTCTGTGGTTTTAATTATTTACCTACACTTCCAGTAAATTTACGAGTCCTAACAAAGATCAATCTGGTGTTTTACAATACTAACCTCCACAATGGGAGACGATGATTTTAGTAAACTTTTACAACAAGCTGAGCAATTAACTTCTGAAATTGAAGGAAATGAGGAATTGCCAAGAGTAGAGCGATCATTAGGCCAAGTGTTAGAGGCCTCACAAGAACTATACTCTAGAGTCATACAATCAGGCGCTAACGACATTCAAGCGTAAGTCGTCGAATTTAATCTACTTTCTGCAAAAAACTTAATTAGTATGTTTTATTTGTCCGTGTTTTATTTGATTTTTCAGGCATCTTTTATTTGGGTCGAAAGGCATTGATCTGCAACAAATTTCACAGAAATTAGAAACTCTATCTTCAAAACGAACTTTTGAACCACTCCAACCCATTGCCGATTCTGATATAGAAAGTTTCCTTAAAAATGAGAGGGAAAATGCAATATTATCACTCATCGATGAAGTCAATAAAAATGTAAGATACTTATTTGTCATTCTTGTCTCTTGCCTCCGTCGTCTAGTGGTATAGAGCGTGGCTCTTGACGGAGGTCGTGGGTTCGATTCTCGCGTTGGAAACATGTCATTTCCAAGTTTGTTTAGGACAATGCAGGCTGATCACCTGATTGTTTGACAAGTAAGATGATCCATGCGTCAGGTGGGCATGTAAAAAGTCGGTCCTGTGCCTGATCTCTCGCCGGTCGTGTCGGTCTGCAGTCCCACTGGGTTATGAGAGTAAAGGAATAGAGAGTGCTCTTGTGTATTGCGCACACACTTGGGCACTATAAAACCGGCCACCATCACCGAAATCGGTGTGGGAGCTATTATTATTCTTAACCTCATATTTTAATCCCGACTAAATATTGTTTAATCACTTTTCAGTCATTACAAACAACTGAGGATCAGAAATGGGAACACATGTTATCTGAATGGAATAAAGAAAAGATTAAACTTATGAATGCCATGATTGGTCCATCACAAAACTGGCTCGATTTGAAGAAAACCCCAGAGTTACCGAGCATTGCAGATACACCTAAAAAGTTTGGCCACTCTATGTTGGACAACATTGAAGCTGCATATGCAAAACAAGTACAACAATATAATAAACTAATCATTCAAGGTGCTAAGTCAAGAGTACCATTGTATCAGAAGTTTGCCCAAGTTGCAGATGAATATAATGACCCTGTAAGTTTGATCATGACCTACATAAAATTTCATTCCAATAAACAGTTGTTATTTACTTTTTTTATGCTTGTTTCAGAAAGTAAAAGAAATGTGGGAAATAATAAAGATGATGACCAATATTCCCACTCTAGTCAGGGATGAAGATCCATTGAAGGCTCGAGGGAATCCAATATTACAGCAGACTCTTATATCACAAGGCAAAAAGTATTTAGAAAAGAGGTATGATCTTAGAAAAACCATTAACTAATATTATAATAGTTGTAAATTGTTATGTTAATGTTATACCCATAAAGTTAATAATACCTAGAGGAATAGAGAAACAAAGGCCTGAGCAAGCGAGATGTCACTATCAGTAACACTGCGTGTTAAAAAGAGACGTGTGATACATGACAGCATCACTCTTTTTTTTGACGTCCATCAGCCCGGTTGACAATTTAATCTCATAGAATTCATGTTCAATCATGCTTGTGTAAGTGTATACATACACATATTTTTCACACAGCTGAAAACCAATTTCGGTTACGTTTGCCATGTTTGTTGGCAACAAAACAAATTGTTGCTCTATTCCGCTAGGTAAGTATATTAACTTTATGGTTATACCATTCAACAATGTCATGTATGGTATAATATATAGTGATGCAACGGAAGTGTCTTAGCAGAACCAGAAACGGAAACAGATATCATAAGTAAATTTTAGCAGAAACGGAAACGGATGCAGAAACGGAAGTGTAAAATATAATATGAAAAAAAAATCAAATCTACGAATATAATTCTTTAGTTTAATATCAAATACACCAAATCTAGATTAGAAATAGATAATATTATTATGATATTAGAAATCTTTTATAGAAAACAACTAGCGACCCGCCCCGGCGTCGCACAGGTATAAAATATTTATAGCCACTGAAAAATGATTAAAATCAATAGCCTACGATCCTTCACGTGGTCTACTTCTTATCTGTGCCTGCGCGGCTCGTTGACTGACCGCTCCCTCGCGCGCTCAACCGTCCAGCGACTCGCACGCGCCTCGCGCCTCGCGCCTCGCGCTTCGCGCCGCGCAATGCGCTCTCAGCCGTCGTTTGTAAACTTCTGTTTAAATCTCCGTTATAAAAGTTGCGGAAACAGTAGCAGAAACGGATGTGGAAAATCGCACGGGACTTCCGCACTTGCGGAAACAGAAACAGAGATCCGTTGCATCACTAATAATATACAAAGTTCTTTACTTGTTACAGATACAAACAGTACATGAGCGATGTTGTAAGAGCAAACCCAACTGCAGCAATGAGAGGAGGGGAGCCTGGCACATTTCCACTTGTGAGAGGATTTGTCGGTCTCCGCATCCAGGGTCAAAATGTGCAGGGCCTTATTGATGGTGTGGTGGAGGACCGTCCTCTGTGGCCCATGGTTTATTATTGCCTCCGCAGTGGGGATCCAGCTGCTGCTTTGCACTGTTTGAGAAAGGCTGGGTAACTCATTAAAGAATTACAACTTGATAAGCTGGCAAACAAAACCTGACAAGTCCACCAGAGTGCAAAGTATTTTATTTTTTGAATCGTCTTCTTTTGGCCCATCTGCGTCAATCCTGTTAATATTTTCAATCAAAACCGGTTAACAAGGCTTCAAAAAGTCAATTTTCAAAGAAAACCGGATTAGTTCTGTAGTAGTAGTAGTAGTTAGAATTACTAGTTTTTTAGCCACTGTGTAAATTTTTTTTTCTCGCTGACTAATCCAAACCGGATTAGTCAGCGTGTTTGCCAGCTCCCCAGTTATTTCAAGATGTCATTCTTATTATTTTTAAACTTAAAGTTTCAATGCATTGTGAATTGAGTTTATGATTTGATGACAGTTGATATTAATATTTTAGCCGTGACCAGGAGGAATTTATATCAGCATTGGAAGAGCACATTCGAGATCCTGAAAAGGCTCTTAGTGAGAAAATACAAACAGCTATAAACTTCCAATACAGAATACAAGTCAGGAATTCCACAGACCCATACAAGAGGGCTGTTAGTACTCTTTAATAAAATAGATATTAGAAAAATGCAGTACAAAACCGAGTTAAAATTTATCTTTCAGTTTTTATCCATAACTAGATCAATTTTCTTTATTAATAGTCAAGCTTCTATTCATGCTGTATATATTTTGCGTTTTCATTATTGAGCTATACATAAAATTCATTTTTTTTATTTCATATAACTTTCCTGGTTCTAATGCCTTTATGCCTCTATTTATGCAAAAAATTACGAACCTTTTTAAAAAATTTTATGACACTTCATCTACTAATGTCTTCAATTATTTAATGCATAATATATATTTTAGGTATACTGTGTGATAGGATGTTGTGATGTGAGTGATGAACACTCAGAAGTTGCCAGGACAGCCGATGACTATCTGTGGCTGAAGTTATCTGTTATAAAGCCACAGTCAAATAATGAGTCCGACTCTTTCACATACTCTGATTTGCAGAAAATGATTTTAGAAGAGTATGGTATGTACTATGTAGTAATTTAATAATAAAATTAAAGAACAAAGTATGTACGTAACACAAGTAATAAAATAATTTTTTTTTACAGGTGAGACACATTATCATGCATATGAGAAGCCTCTTGTGTATTTCCAAGTATTAACATTGACGGGACAGTTTGAGCCTGCTATTGAATTCTTATCTAGAATACCAAGGTAATTTTCAAAAACAAAGGGTCTACTGTATTGTCATGAGCTCATTAGATGGTTTCTAAAATTTTATAAGTTGACATGTTTTTAATTGAAGGTATCAGGTGCATGGTGTCCATATGGCTATAGCACTGCACGACGCATATATGTTAGGAACGCCGAGAAACGTGCAGGCTCCTCTATGTAAGTGTCTTTATTGTAAAATATTAAAACAAAACATGTTGCAATGTAGTAATTTTTCAAAGTCAACAAAACATATTGTTACTAAAAACTGTTTTAAATATTTCAGTGTCAGTTGACACGGACGACCCAGTGCCGCTGCGCAGATTAAATTTAGCGAGATTAATATTGTTGTATGTGAGAAAGTTTGAGCTCACCGACACTTCTGATGCACTCCACTATTACTTTTTCTTAAGGTAAGTTTTAACTTAACACTAGCCTACTGTTATCTTTCATATCTATAGATGCATAAGCTAATGGTTATAATCTATACTCTATAGTCTATAATATAGCCATTAGCTTATACGTAACTTCTCTGCCGCTATACAATATAATTTGTAATAAGTTGGGCAGAGATTTTTCAGATATTATAGACATGAGATAATATTGTCTTTAAAAAATTTCAAGGATCACTATTTTTTTTAGAAACCTAAAGGATCCCAGCGGCAAAAACCTATTCATGTGTTGCTGCACGGACTTGGCACTGGAATGTCGAGACTACGACCTCCTGTTTGGCAAGCTGGACCCAATGACATACACACGCAGTGCCGGCTTATTAGATCAGTTTAACAACACCAGTATAGATAGTAAGGTATGTTAAAGTTTGTATTTTTCAAATCAATAACAATCTTTATGGCTAATTTAATGTAAATTCTGAATCTTTATGTTTTTTACTTAGTATAGTTGCCTACTTGTATAAGTTAAGTAGTAATAATAAAATTTTAAAAATCTTCTTACCGTGCGCCGGGCCAGACTCACGCCTTTTGAAAGTATAATTCATCTAAATATAATATTATGTATATATAACTCAAAGGTGACTGACTGACTGATTGACATAGTGATCTATCAACGCACAGCCCAAACTACTGGACGCATCAGGCTGAAATTTGGTATGCAGGTAGATGTTATGACTTAGGCATCCGCCAAGAAAGGATTGTAATCAATTCTACCCCCAAGGGGATATAATAAGGGATGAAACTTTGTCAATTCTTAACCAATCGGACTGAGACTCTGCATGCATAAAGCTTCAATGACGTAGACATCCCCTAAGAAAAGATTTTGATAAATTCCACCCCTAAGGGAAAAAATAGGGGAGGAAAGATTGTACATAATAATATTTCTTAACGCGAGCGAAGCCACGGGCAGAAGCTAGTATTATAGTAAGAACCATTAAAATACACAATTTTAGACTAGGACATGTTTCCCTTACAGGTTATCGCATTAAACGTCGCTGAGCAGCTAGTCAATCGCGGACTTTTCGAAGATGCCATTACAGTGTATGACATAGCAGGGGTGAGTTTCATCACAAAAATATTTTATTTCTATGTAAATATTTACAGTATCTAATTACTGCCACGAGAAATGTAATTACATAATTTTATGTATTATGTATGCGCCGAAATTATGAAGTAAACTTTGATGTCTTTAGAACATGGAGAAGGTGTTGGAGTTGTTCTGCGTGCTGCTAGCGCAAGTCGTGGGCGGCGGCGGCGCGGGGGGTGTGGCAGGGGAGGGCGGTCTGCGCGCACGGCTCGGCGCCCTGGCGGACCGCGTGTCGCGTCGCCTGCGCACCGACACGCTCGCCGACCCGCCGCAGCCGCTGCTCGACGCCTACAACAAACTCTGCAAACTAATGACCTTCTTCGACCACTGTCAATCAGACAACTATGACGCCGCGCTAGAGGTACCTTGATACACTCCTTTTCCTCGCTACAAAACCAATTAATAATATCAGAGAAAAAAAGATATTTATCACATATTGTTTCAATTCAATATCCAGACTCTGCGGGAATGCGAGCTAGTGCCATTGCGAGCAGAGGAGGTGGAGGCGCGTGTGGCGGGCGCGCGGGCGGCGCGGGGCGAGCTGCTGCGTGCACTGCCGGCCGTGCTCCGTGCGCTGTGCCAGCTGATGCTGCGTCAGCGGCAGCGACTCCGAGCGCAGCACCCCGCGCCCGTCGCCGCACAACACGTCGCTAAGGTACTACTTACGGCACAATCTTTGTATTTAACTGTCTAGCCTGGGAAAATTAAGGAATTCAGACCAAATAATTCATGTAGTTTTGAAAGCTGGTACAGTTGTTCCAAAAGATTGTCCAGATGAATATACTAAGGGTGGATTGCACCAGAGGCGTAGTTAAAGTAATTAAAGTTGGTTATCGTCAAATATGGTGTCCATAATGGACTTTTACTAGGGATTTGACAGTTTATTTGACTTTTTGTTATAGTTAAAGTAGGTTGGTGCAACTCACTCTAAGGGTGAATTGCACCAGAAGCATAGTTAAAGTTATCGTCAAATATGGCGACTTTCGCTAGGGATTTGACAGTTCACTTCACATTTTGTTATGGTTAAAGTTAAAGTTATAGTTAAAGTAAGTCGATGCAACCCACTCTTAGGGTGAATTGCACCAAAAGCGTAGTTAAAGTTAAGGTTAAGGTTATCGTCAAATATGGCGACTTTTGCTAGGGATTTGACAGTTCATTACACTTATTCACCCTAAGGGTGAATTGCACCAGAAGCGTAGTTAAAGTTAAGGTTAAGGTTATCGTCAAATATGGCGACTTTTGCTAGGGATTTGACAGTTCATTACACTTATTCACCCTAAGGGTGAATTGCACCAGAAGCGTAGTTAAAGTTAAGGTAAAGGTTATCGTCAAATATGGCGACTTTTGCTAGGGATTTGACAGTTCATTTCACATTTTGTTATGGTTAAAGAAAGCCGGTGCAACCCAGTGTAAAAGTCCCCGAGGGTGGAGTAGGGAAAGGTCTCTTTATCAAGGCTTGTAACTCGAAAACCATTTATAATATTTCTTTAGTGATTTCTACATTAAATTTCCTATAAATTACGTCTATACATTTTTACTGCACGATCATTACTTTAAGACAGCGGTCGGCCGTCTTACTTGCGGCCCGTGAACGGTGAATGTTTTGTGAATAAGTTATAATTATGTATCAAAAACAATATTTTCTTATTAGAAAAATAGTTAGTGCCTGCCAGTAGTTATGTACGTAGCTGTTTGTGCCATTTTTAATAAAAATTTATTTCCTTTCAATATATTATTGTGTAGGTCTAGGTACTAGGTATATTGAGCTTCTAGGGTTAATACGAGTATGAGGTCTGCGGCCCGCCTTTAGTTTGTTTTGCCACCTTGTGGCCCTTGCCTGCCAAAAGGTTGCCGACCGCTGCTTTAAGAAATACAGAGTATTATGAGGGTACGCTGGCACTGTTTTTCCATACAAATGTATTCACCAATTTACTCCATGGATAATACGTTGAGACAAATGATTTTTTATACAATATTGGGATCTGTTAAAGCTATTTACGTTTGATTTTTTCTAAATTTACTAATAAATAAAAAATATGACCCTTAAAAATCGCAAAAAATTAATACCCCGTACGGCCCGTACCCCGCCAATCGACCGACCATAAAATAAATTTGATTACGATTACGATTTACGATAAAATAAAAACGTAGAGGCATAGACTCATTCTTCCTTTTTCCTTTTTTTCCCGGCGGTGGGGGACGAGAGACCTCCCCCCCATCCCCCACCGCCGGCTCGTGTCCCTCCCTCGGGGACTTTAAGTATATTCATCTGAACACCTTTAAGAATAACAGCTGTACTAACTTTCAAAACTCGACGATTTTGAAACTAATTTTCTTAGACTAGTCTCTACACTCTTTACGACTGACACTGTCCGTGCAAATGTTACACACTACACACTACACAGATAGTAGCAGTCGACAAACACAGCTGAATTGTTATGTAACAAACTAAGAGCTTCATGATCACACGCCTCACTGACGAAACGGCCCGTAATTTGTGATCAAATACGCAATACTTTTTTAACTCATAATTGATAAAATACTTCAATAGCCTTTTTTGTTTATTACAGCAAGTGGAATGGTTGCGAGAACAAGCGGACGTGTTGAACACGTTTGCGGGAAACATTGCGTACAGAATGCCTGGCGACACATACAGTCAGTTGGCGCAGATGCAAATCCTACTGCATTGATTTTACTACTAATAATATTATTTTTCTAAAATAAATTGTAAGTTTCTAATAATGTGATTTTATTAATATTATAAATTACCAGCTGTCTCGGCAAACGTTGTTTTGCCATATAAAGTATTTCGCCCATATTATTTTACTAGATGACGCCCGCAACCCCGTTGCACCAAAATTCGTTTGTCGCGCGGGAACCGTACATTTTTTCGGGATGAAAACTATCCTATGTCCTTTCTTGGTTACTCAAAGTACATAATTATTATATTCATGCCATTTCAGCAAAATCGGTTCACTGGTTCGAGCGTGAAGAGGTAACAGACAGACAGACAGACACACTTTCGCATTTATAATATTAGTATGGATTGAAGTGACTAAATAAGACGTAATTATATTGTCACCATGGCAACAACGGTCGCCGTCAGTCTCGAGTTGTAATAATTTACTATTATTTATTCAACAAATGCACGTCTTACAATATAAAAAGTACCCAGTAGCCGATTCTCAGACCCACTGAATATGAATATAAAATTTGGTTAAAATCAGTAAAGCCGTTTCGGAGGAGTACGCTAAATAACATTGTGACACGAGAATTTTATATATTATGAGATAATTTATACTGTACTCGGCCGCTACCGCCGAGTCTCGGCGAAACATGGCGGTAGCGGTCATTGACTCCCTGTCAAAAACATGTCATTTTCTATACAAACTACAAAGCCACGATTGACAAGATCATTAGGTATATTTTTATATTAAAAATATTAAACAGTCGTGTAACTAGAATATATAAAATATTAGTCGTTATTTAAACTTCTTAGGACCAAATATAAGGTCGGCATCGGGGGCGCCTTTGGGATGTTGATACTTCTGTCGAACGTGCTGCCCCCTGTTGGGGTTCCCCCCACTACCGGAGCCGCCGCCGCTTTCCGCGCAATATTCCTCCTCCTCTTGCCTTTCAGATATGTTAAGGGTCAAACTAAAAAACAGAGGGAATAAATTAAATAACAATGCCCCTAAAACATAAAAAAATAACAATAATATGTAAATTCTGTTTGTTTTAATCTAGACCAAACAAAGCCAACTATGGGTAGCTATACTGCTATTTCGTGAAATATATAAAATATACAATTGAAAATTAATTATTTGCATGGTAGTTCTTTTGTTACATTTTTATTTTGTGGTTTCCGCTTTTGTGTCATTTAGGTTCTTACCGTTTAACTCTCTCCATCTCCTGCTTATCCGCCAAGGCCTGTTGCTGCAGGTTGCTCGCCAGCTCGGGGGGCGCGTTGAAAGACTTGTACTGCGGTTTCGTTCCTTTTCGTACCATTAGCACAAATTCAACACCCTCTTTACCTTGCTACACAAAACAAATAACAATTAAGTTTAAGAAAATAAATCAACATTTTTGCCTTTTTATATTTAATGTTTTATGTGTTAATGCATAATCATTTAAATATTACTCGGTAGTTGAATGTGTACGCTTACCAATAGTTGTTCATACGTTTTCTTAGTCGTCTGTCGGCACGTCATGGGCACCGCTATGTCCCTCTGTTGCGGTCTGTTCTCCCTTTGTCTTTCGGCAATGTTTTCCATAACCATCTTTTCGAAAGCAGATTCAAATTCAACATCTTCAACCTAAAACAGTTAATTTCGTTAGTGTTACACATACTTGGTATCTTTCGGCCATAATAATGTTGTGTAGGTAATTTACATGAACTTACAGGTTTCGGAGTAGGTCGTCGGGGCTCGATAGTAACGTCATCAGGTGGAATATCGTTGTCATCGTTGCCGGCGTTTTCCGTGAGAGGATCCTCGTCGGAGCTGTCGTCCGGTATGGCGGGGTTGTCGGTCTCGTCGTCCGTCTCCACGATGGTGTCGAGGCCGGCGTCTGCGGCGCTGTCGTCGTTCCGGTCGTCGGCCTCGTCCTCCTCGCCCGCGGCGCCCAGCTCGGGATACAGCGTCACTCTAATCTCCTCGATGGCGTCCTTGCACTGCTGCCAACTTGTGAACAGCGTTATCTTCGGCCTCAGGCTGGTCAGGCACTCCTGGTATATGTATTTAACGTAGATCGGAAACTTGTCAATCTCGGTCCAATGCGGGTCCGTGTACTTAAACCAGTAGTAATTTTGGAAGAACACCAAAAAATAGTCCAACCTCTTTTTACTCGAGCCGCTGTTGAAGTACGCGCCGCACGTCTCAAGCAGCGCGCAGACCAGTCGTATCCTGAACACGTTGTCCGGTGGATCTAGCGGCGAGGGGACGGTGTGATCGTTCGTCACGCCGAACGTTATAAAAGAGTAGAGGACGGTGAAGACGTCTCGGGAGTCGAGGAGCTTGTAAATGTACAGCTCCCCGAGGTACCGCACGGTCGCTATTCGCCTCTGGTTGTACCTGGGATGGGGGTCCTCCATGGTGACGCGGATCTCCTCGAGTACGGCGTCGACGACGGCGGGCGCGACCACCTCCTGCCAGACCGCGAGCTCGGACGTGAGCCGCGCGAGGACCTTCCTGGCGCTGGCCCGCACGCGCCAGCCGCCGGCCAGGTGGTGTATCGCCGCTGCCGAAATTTCCGGATCGTCCCAGTTCAGTTTACGCATCAGCCGAAGGATTTTCTCCTCGTTGCTCTTTTGGAGGTCCTCGTGCAATATTTTTCTGATAAACTGATGCATCGCGGGCTCCTCCTCTCTCGGCTGCGAGGGTGTTTCGGGTGGACAAACATAGTAGAAAGCGTTTTCAATTTGTGTTACATATCGAGAGTCGAGAGCTGAAACTGTCTGGAAATAATGCATGATATTATTTATTTTTTACTTGTCAGGACTCAGAAAGTGCAGCAAACGATCAGATGTTACATGATCCACTTACCTTTTTCCTCATCATTTGCTGTAAATATATCATGGTCCTTTGGTGTGTATCAGGGTTACTGTAAAGATATCTACCGCACGTTTCGAGAAGGTTGCAGGCCATTTCGATGTGGTGATGTTGGAAATCATGCAAAAGAACTTTCAAACAGTATAAGGCCTCCATTTTTGAGTACAGTCCGAACTTAACCAATTCACCAATAAATCTTACTACCTTTATCTAAAAAAAACAAAAATAATAATTAAAAATTAACTTATTTTATGGTAGGGGAAGCTAGGGACTCTTGATCACCCTTTTGCTTTTGTGGTACCTGCCTTCCCTTACTAAATTTTATTAGTGTAAACATTAATTTTAGTACTTTGTATGTGCTTTGAAAACTGACAAGACTTACTTTTGATTCTATATTAATTTGATCCTTCTTTCTAACATGGTACTTGAAATCTTGTTTTAGCATTTGACACAGCTCTACACACACATCTGGCAACACAGGGTACAAAATCGCAGCAAATCGCGAATAAAATGGCAACAAGTCAAGTCTTGTCCTAGCAACACTGAATAATACTCTTGTTAGTTTCTTCCGATTATTCTTAGTATTTAGGTTTAAAACAAAGTCAACAGCAGCATTATCTATTAATTCTCTGTTAATGCAATTTGGAAGCTCATTGCAAAATGCGTCCAAAGCATATCTGAAAAGAAAATTATAAAGTGAGAACCAATAAAATTAAAGTGTGCAATAATAGGCTATTTGACCTAATTTTTTTCTTCACGCTAATCGCTTCTTAATCATTCATTTTTACAAAATAAACTAATATTTTAATATTTTACACAGTAGAAACCCATAAAAATGTTGATTGAAAAATATGCGTATGGCGCCGAAAACACTGTCCGCCATATTGTGACGTCATATTTTTTGTATTTTAGAGTCTCTTTATTGAACATTTTTTTATGTGCTAAATGTACGAGTATAAAAGTGCCCAAAAATTATAAAAGAATTAAATAAGAAATTAGAAATCATTTGTAATGTTGAAAACTTTTAGAGAAAAGTTTTAGCCATTTCATTTCCCGTCTACAATAAATGGAGATAATATAATAAAAAACTGATGTTTTATTCGAATTATTCAAGAAAATATATTTTACAAATCTTTCTAGGCTTATTATTATTATTTATGTACAAATAAACTTACATATAACGGGCGCGATAAATAAAAGATATTAAATTACGAATATGATGACGTCACATCCAAATCGGAAGTACCGCAAAAGCGTTTTACAAATCATATTTTCATAAAATCATATTTTCAAATCGACTTTATTTATCAATCATAAGCTTTTATTTGATGATAAGGGTGAAATACGGTTTCCTAGGCTAAGCTAAGTTCTACTAGAAATATGCATTTGTTTAATGAAATTGAATATAGGTCAAGTAGCCTATTATACCTACAGGTAGTGTATTTTAGGAACAGCATACATTTAGGCAGTAACAACATGAGGCGCATGGGCGTATATGTAATTATGGCGGGGGGGGGGGGGGGTGTCCTGGGAGACTGGACCCCCCCCCCCTCCCCACCATTACTATCCATCTTACTATTCCATTCGACGATATATTATGTACCACACCCACTGATCTCTATTAAACAAGTACGCTGGATTGCTGATACAGAGCTGCTTTTTGTGCCTATTTGAAGCGGAACAGCGCCCCCATTATTCGGGTAGAGAACTAAATTTGACGTAACCACAACCAATAACAATAGTTGTCATCACTAGTATTAGTTCCAAGTACTTTCACTACTGCTGTCAGCGCCAATATGGCGGCTTTCAAACGTCATTTTTACGTCAGATTTAGTTCTGTACCCGAATAATAGGGGCGCTGATTCCGCTTCAAATAGGCACAAAAAATAGCTGTCATTTCAAAGGCTATCAGCAATCCAGCGTACTTGTATAGAGATCAGTGACCGCACCGATTTTAATTGGCGAGGTACATGTATTTTTTTTCTATTTACAGTATATAATATTTTATTATTAGGTATACTATGGAGCGTGTCCGTAGGCACACCGTAGGCAGAGTAGGTACTGCGATGCGTTCGTACTTCGTCGCAGGGGCGCGGCGCGGGGAAATGTGCAGTTCCCGTATTTATTATGGTTTTTTAATTATTTTTTAAAATTTGAATGTCGGAATATTCGAATTTTAAAAACCGGCCAAGTGCGAGTTGGACTCGCCCATGAAGGGTTCCGCAGCAGCAATAAGATTTATTTTTATGAAATTAAAAGGTTTTTGATTTATTTTAAATTTTAAACTATTATATTTATTACTGAAATTTATCTATATCAAATACTTTTGATTGGCTAATTTTAAAAATATTAATTAACAACTCTGTCTAGAAAAACTTCAGTCAAAAAAAAACTCGGAAACTGGGTATAATAAGTTCATACTTATTAGACATGTTTGATGGCTGTGCTTCTTCTTGTTCCACGTCAGGTATGACTGGCTCCTCACTGTCACTCAACTCATCCTCTTTTAAATCTTCATCTAACATTTCTTCAGTTACAGTTTCAGTTTTACTTTTGATGGTCTGTAATAAGATTGTTTTTTTTTTTATAATTAAGAACGATACATAATATTAATAAATAAACATAAATATTATGTAATACAAAATTATAAAATACCTCCTTTAGCTGATAATTAGGCATAAACACTTTCAAATCTGGCATGCATGTGTAAAATGTTCTAGTATCTTCGTCTTGCCAAGGGTCAATACTGAGTTGCATTGGGTACTCTTCATTTCCACCAACCATTACAGTGCCCTGTGTTTCAATAACAGCTAAAGATAATGTGGGTGGCTCACCAGCTTCTCCTAAATCCTCACCCAACACTTCAGCAAAACTCTGGGCTCCGGATAACAATTTGTCATAGGTAGCCTAAAAATATTAAAAACATTCCATTCAATCAACTAGGTTTCATATATTTTTTATATAAAAATAAGTCAAAAATATTTAAATTGCCCTAAAATGAATCAATTTTAAAAATAGTTTAATACTAGCTGCCCTTGAAAATTTTTTTTGCCATAAAATTCTAAGGACACACTCTAAAATCAGGGTTTTTCACACCAACTCCGATCAATAGAAGATAAAGTCAAATTTTGCAATATTTTGTAAAAGTAAAACATTTTTTGGTCAGTGGTCACAGGGTTGTTAAATCAAATTACATAAAAACAACTTGGATTTTTACAATGTTTTGCAATAATCAAGTTGTTTCAATCATCAGAATATTCATTTTATATTATGAAAATGTATTCTTCTAACCTGATGCTGTTCAAGTTGATCTTTTCTCTCTTGCGAGAGTTCACCTCTGGTATGTAAAGTCCTTTGATTAGCAGCATGCAAGGCTTGTAGCTCATTCTTCTCAGCCAATAAATGTTTGGTAAGGGACAAAAAATAATCCCTAAGCAAAGTTCTTACTGCGGCTTGCTTTTCTGCTGGTAGAAAAGTATTTCTGGGTATAGAAATACTATTTTTCTACAAAATAATTAAATTTTAATATCATGAAAGGATTGAATGTATAAAAGTACTTAATTTTGAAATAAAAATATTAATGTAAAAATACCTCGGCAATATCTTTGATTTTCTTTGACACCAAACCAGCATAATCCTCCCCACAATGTTTACAGAATGATAACAATATAGGAATATTATTATGTTCCTCTTTATCCATATTTATTAAGACAGTTAACACATTTCCCAAAAGTGGTAAACCTGTTTTGTTTGTGAAAATCCCAACTGAAACTAGCTCTGCATAAAACCTCAGATCGACCCTTAGTTTTGACGAGTTATTTATCTTATCAGTCGCTTTAAAAGTAAGAATCTTTTGCCAATTCTCAAAAAAATTTACTGAAAATTCTGAATAAGTCTGGTGTAGTGCAGAACACAAAGTAATGGCAGCAGCAATGTCTGACATTTTTAATTTTGATTCTGCAATGGCAGCTGCAACCTCAGAAATATATTTAGTCAGATTTAATACACTCAAGTCCTTCAGTAATGCATCAACTTGTGTGGCACTAAATGTTTTTAATTTCTTCACAAATGTAGTATTCTTTTTTAATCCAGAGTCTAATTTTGAAAAGTGATTATCAGGAGGACGAACACAGTTTAAGTTTTGATTTCTAAGTTCTGTTTTAAATTTTATCCTCGCTTCTAAGCTAGTAATATACTCCATGACTAAATGTTTATCGCTTTCCTCAGTATTCTCCATTGCTGTCGAAGTATCATCTTGCTTATCCTCTTTTTCAGGACCAGCCATGTTTCAGGTGGATAGCTATTATTTTCTCCCAAGTAAAGAAAGCTTTAAGGAAAAAGATCAAGAAAAAGACAACAGTTATAGAATTAAAAGACGAACAAGAAAGGGACTTAGAAAACACAATTTTATTGAATATACAGTACCTATTACACTAAAAATACGCCTATACAATAATTGTAAATCGTTGTTTGTTGCAATATGGAAACGAATTGTTTAAATTATATTGAATTTTAAAATTTTTAACTAATTATTACAAAATTGAAATGTATCGCATCCTCTTCTTCATTTGACACTTTGTTTTGACATTGACAAATATCAAATTTGGCATTTCTAGGGATGTTACAACTTACACGGCGATTAATTATAGTCGATTTTTTTTTACTTGAGAAGAAATTAAATCGATATTCATGAAAAATTATAAAAGTTATTGAAAATTAAAGATTATTGGACTAGTACATCCCAGAACATGTACATTTTGTAATACACTTTACGGAAAAACTATCACGCCTGTTGAAAAAAAAAGCCAAGTAATAGATTTTTTAAATTCTCTATACAATACCTAGTTAAGAGGCCGGGGTACCCTCGAAATTTTCATACATTCTTAATACCAAAATCATTTTCTCATACGAAAATATTTAACATGTTTGAGTTATTTTTCAGCTTAAGATAGTAATTACCTAGGGTCCTGAACAAATTTTTTTTACAAAATATTTAAATACTAAAAAAAATGTTGTGTTTAAATATTTTTTAGTAAATTTACTACTAAATATTTAAATACCAAAAAATAGACAAAAACACTAAAAAATTTACATTTTTCGGGGACAAAAAGTATTCTATTTCCTGTCTCGGTACCTACTTAAAGTATCTCCATACCAAATTTCATCAAAATCGATCGAACGGTTAACGCGCAAATCATAAAAGTTTATTGTACGGGAACCGTACATTTTTCCGGGACAAAAAGTATCCTATGTCCTTTCTCGGGACTCAAACTATCTCCGTACCAAATTTCAGCAAAATCGGTTCAGCGGTTTGGACGTGAAGAGGTAACAGTCAGACAGATAGACGGACGGACGGACGGACGGACGGACGGACGGACGGACGGACAAACAGACAGACAGACAGACAGACAGACAGACACACTTTCGCATTTATAATATTAGTATGGATTATTAATTAATAAAATATAAATAATTATAAATAAGGACTTTGTGAAATTTTCAAGTGCCTCGCTGTTATCATTATTGATTACGACTTACGAGCAAAAAAGGCCAAAATAATCGGCCAAGTGGCAGTGCGAGTCGGCCTCGCGCACGAAGGATTCCGTACCGGTATAGAGCGAAAGTAGACAAAAAATGTGTTTTTTGTATGGGAGCCCCCCTTAAATATTTACTTTATTTTAATTTTATTAGGATCGCACATAAAGTTAATATACCTAGCGGAATAGAGAAACAAAGGCCTGAGCAAGCGAGATGCACTGCGTCTTAAAAAGAGACGTGTGATACATGACAGCATCACTCTTTTTTTGACGTCCATCAGCCTGCATCAGCCCGGTTGACAATTATTCTCATAAAATTCATGTTCAATCATGCTTGTATACGTACACATATTTTTCACACAGATGAAAACCAATTTCGGTTACGTTTGACAGCTCGTGTTTGTTGCTCTATTCCGCTAGGTAAGTATATTAACTTTATGGGATCGCATAAAAAATTGAGGTGAAATAGGGTTGGACCTCATCTGGCAGCATGGAATCGCCTTTTTCCGTCGCCCTTTCTCTTTCTGTCGCTTAGAACTGCCATTTGCTAGACCGAGACAGAAGCATAATGCCGATCGCCTCGAGGATTCCGCCGCGTGCTATCGCATTATGCTTTCTGTCTCGGTCTAGCAAATGGCAGTTTTAAGCGACAGAAAAAGAAAGGGTGACGGAAAAGACGATTCCGTGCTGCCAGATGAGGTCCAACCCTTAGTTTTCGGTACTTATGCGCCGATTCGTGCTAGAGCAGCAGCTAGACTTTTACCTACTATTTACATGGTATTTACCACAGTATAGCAATATAATATCCCTACAGTAGTGAAACGAATGTACTTGCGCAGAGCAACGGAGGGGTACCCGCGGGGAAGCGGGCGGCGCGGGCCCAGTCCGCCAAACGCCGCGAGTTTGAACGACTTCGCGCGCAGGTGTGACGTTGGCGCGTTTTGTGTTTTGTGTTGTAAAACGATAGCCTGTAACATCTTATTTTATAAACAATGGGATATAACAAGTGTTCAGTGTACAGAATATGTAAATCTGATTCAAAAAACAAAAAGGATTTAATTGTCATAAAATATAATATCGACTCACAGTTCACACTAAATTGTGTTGGCCTTGGTGGCATTTATTTGCAATTTGCATCTCTGTTTTATTGTTTACGTTGTAAGAAGTGTAACAAGGAGAGAAACAATTTATAGAATAAAAATAAAAAAACTATCAAATACCCTGTTACATACTAATTAGTACCTACCTAGCTAGGTACACAGGGCCACACATCAAGTGTAACATTTTGACCTTTGGACCGCCCTTACCGCGCACGTAATAAGAGCGAGTTTTGAAGTGCTTCTGTTACACCTGACGTGTGGCCTACCGTACCTACCAATTGTTATAATATGATAATTAATTATTGTTGGATATTTTATATATCCGAATGCGTCTTCATTATTTTAATAAAATTTTTAAATCCATACTAATTAGTAATTACTAATATTATAAATGCGAAAGTGTGTCTGTCTGTCTGTCTGTTACCTCTTCACGCCCAAACCGCTGGACAGATTTTGCTAAAATTTGGCATGGAGATACTTTGAGTCCCGGGAAAAGACAAAGGATACTTTTTGTCCTGGAAAAATGTACGGTTCCCGTGCGATTAACGAGTTTTGGCACAACGGAGTTGCGCGCATCATCTAGTAAAGAACTCAAATCATCTAAAAATAAAGTTTCACGTAAATATCTGGCAGTACGACATAATATGTAAATATAACACGCTGATTAATTACAAGCACAATATTTTATTTTTATTTTATTTCCCGTTTCGTGGCAAGTGGCAACCCTGGCATATCTGCTTGGTACTTACACCGGTGGCGGCATCGTGCGACATCAAAGGCGTTTCGTTACTGTAGGGATATTATATTGCTATACTGTGGTATTTACTATCTGTGTTCTATTATCTTATACAACAAAAATAATTCACCATATCAATGATTTTAATATTTTTATCACTTCAGTAGTTTAAAATTATTAGAAAAATAAATCTAGAATGTAATACACAATATTTAAAATAAGAAATGGTTACTGTTTAAATATTTCTGAAACATCACTTCCATTTTGCTTGTTGTTGGCGATTCTAGAGCCAAATTGTATTGCACGTTTTGGTAGAGTAGAAGCACTTAGCAGTCCCATTTTATAAGCAACAAGTCGTAAAAATAGCTTATCACCAATTCCCACATTTAGGTGTTGTGAAGGAAAACATCTGGAAAATATAATTTACTTAGGATTTTATTAAAACAAAAACCTTATTTAATGCTTCAAGCCCCAAGTGGTCACCGGCAACCGCAATAACACTGGAAATCTACTGTGTCTCGTTTTTCCACGATAGAGGGATAAATAAATATTATGCAAATCGTTATAAAGACAAAAAATAGAACAAACCTTAGCCAAGGCTTTAGTTTTAAAACATAATTTACAAAATCTTCGTCCAGATATGGCATTCTTGGCTGTCTGCCATGATCACATATAACTCTATTATCACGAGCTAAATTTCTGAATGATATTCTTTTCCAATCTAGTAAAAGTTCTTTATATAGTCCAGCCCAACCATGCCTTTTTAATGCATTCCTGTGCCTAATGTAGCCACCAAATAATTCATCAGCACCAGATCCTACAATAACAACCTGAAAAAAATTATATAATTTTCCTATACTATTATAAAACACTTCTTTATTTGATAAAATATTTTTTATTAGTAAAGCAAATTACCCTGCATGGTGAAACGCTTTTATCCTCTTGGCCTCTAACTGCAAACCATAAAGCTGACCCGAGACTTTCGTCAAGTATAGTACGCCTCGGGTAAACTAGATCACAAATTATATTTTGCTGACAGTTTTTCAATTCAGGAATGGGTACATTAATTTCACGAAAAATCCATGTCCTTAAAATACAAAGAAGGTTCTAATTATTTGAAATCTTAAGTTAAATTCAAGTTAAACATTTAGTAAGAGGGTATTGAAAATTGATATTACCTTAATGGACAAATTTTCTTAAGTTCTTCAAAAGATTGTCTGCCAGTTAATCTATCTGGAACTTCATACAACTGGCCTTTTTTAGATTCAAAAGCAACATTCAGAAGATCAATAGATTGGTTTTTAGGTACATACTTATCAGCAATTAAAGCAAGTATAGTACAATCAAGACCACCAGAAAATAGAATTCCTGTTGCACTGTGGGTACATATGACTGTTTCTAGAGATATACAATTTTTACATTTTAGCGGCTGTGTTTGGATTCGGATCTTGACACTCTTTTCCAATAAATTAGTTAAATTACAAACTGTATTTAAAATAACACTATTTTCTAGAATCTTTCTAAATATGTCATGCTTTTCAGTAATGCTCTGGGATATTCCTTCTATAAATGTAATAATATTATCCTTGAACAACCAAAGATAAGAGTAATTAAAAGATACAATAATAATAATAAATTATAAAAGTATGTATTATCCTATATCTTTTAACAAGCAATTCTTATATATATATAGCGGGTTTCGGGGGCGATAAATCGATCTAGCTAGGAATCATTTTTAGAAAATGTCATTTTATTCGTGTTTTATGGAATACTGAGCAAAGCTCGGTCAAATAGCTAGTTATACAAATATGAGGTATAATAATAATAATAATATACCTCTATATTCTCTCCATCATTCTTGTATTCTTCTTCATGAAGGTCCAATGTGAAAGCTTCATCTGGTGAATTTTGTTCTTGGTGTACAGTTTCCAACCACTTCTTTATGTAATATTCAAAGCAATGATCATCATGCCAGTTGTATGTTGTAATAATATCAGTTTTTAAGTTTAATTTATAAATTAATCTAGCAGGAATCTCAGCAGCACTATATTTCCTTCCTGAAAATCCAATCCTTCTTTGTTAAATCAGACATACACATTACACATGCATAATATTAAATACTGATAAAAAAGTAAAATTATTATAAGTGGCACTATATTTCCTTACCAAGTACACTACCTATGATAGTAGTGTCTTCTGAATTGTGTACTAATAATGAATTTCTTCCAATCCTGTCTCTTGTGAAATACAAAAGTTGTGACACTTTACAATAATATACCAAGCTGAATGGCCCTTTCAATCCTTTAATAACAGATATTATGTGTTGGCATGTAGACTCCTAAAATCTAGCATTTATTAGTTTCATAAATTGAAATAATCTATAGTACCTAGTTGCAATAAAATAATAGAAATAAAAATGTACGACCTTTTTTTAATAATCTTTTAAATTTCAGACACATAATTTGGCTAAGCTTTCCAAACCTACCCCAATTTTTTGATGGTCACATGGATTGAGAGAGGATGTTTTGGATGAGAAAAACTTCCTCGTGTCACTTCCACCCCCGGAAAACCCCCCCCTCCCCATTGGAGAAATTCACATTTGAAATTTTCGTCATCTTGAGATAAGGTCATGTTTTCTGGTGTTTGCGTGTTACTTACTTACTGACTTATTGTTTTCAAGGCATCCTAAGGCTGTGGTGAGTGGAGGACGATTATTTTATCATTCCAAAACTATATCATTCAAGGTTCTTGATAAAAATTAGGAAAAATTATCAAAATTCAACTCTCTTTGTTCAAGGTTTGGCTTATTAAATATTTCGCTTCTTCTTCTTCTTCTTGTTTTTTTTATTTACCTGGGATTATTTGCCACTTGACATTTTTGAAAAGACATAACAGAAGGCCCACTTAACCACGGATACCGAAGGGGGGGGGGACGGGGGGGGCGCAGCCCCCCCAAAGGGGGGCTCGGGGGGCGCAGCCCCCCGCTAAAACAAAAACAAACACAATCCAGAAAGTCCATTAAGTAGGTTAGGTTATGTTAGAACTTAGACCACAACACCCAGAAATAGGAGCCCCGCGTAGCGGGGCTCCGTCAACTGATAATTGAAGCTAGTTGTGCCATATTGAGGGTTATTGGTCTCTAGGTATAACTGATGATGGATCTGAAGATCTGAGGTTGAACTTCTAGAGTACAATTCCTAAGCCGAAGGCTTAATTGTCATAAAAAAACAAAACATTACTTACTTACTAGGGAGTGTCTCCGCTGCCGGCGCCGCAGTGCATCATTTTTATTTCATTTCATTATAAATGAAAAGACATAACAGAAGGCCCACTTAACCACGGATACCGAAGGGGGGGGGACGGGGGGGCGCAGCCCCCCAAAGGGGGGCTCGGGGGGCGCAGCCCCCCGCTAAAACAAAAACAAACACAATCCAGAAAGTCCATAAGTAGGTTAGGTTATGTTAGAACTTAGACCACAACACCCAGAAATAGGAGCCCCGCGTAGCGGGGCTCCGTCAACTGATAATTGAAGCTAGTTGTGCCATATTGAGGGTCATTGGTCTCTAGGTATAAGTTATACCTGGAGACCAATGACCATCAGTTATAACTTATACCGTATAACTGATGATGGATCTGAAGATCTGAGGTTGAACTTCTAGAGTACAATTCCTAAGCCGAAGGCTTAATTGTCATAAAAAAAACAAAACGTCAAAGTAGTGCCATAATAAGAAAAAGAAGACGAAGGAGACAGTAGTTTTTAAGTAGTGAATTTTGTAATTAATTTTTACTTTTAATTTTTATCAAAAAACCTTGATTTACATTGTTAAATAAATTGAAATTTTAGTTCTCCACTCACAACAGCCTAGCAACAGGCATTTTTCCGAAGAAACACTATAAATTGTCGAGAATAGAATATGATGTAGCATCAATATTCCGAAAATTTCAAAGGTGAGTAGCTCCAAAAGTGGGGGGTTCCTCAGTGTGGATTTGGTACGGGGGGGTGTTAACCTCTCCCCCCCACTCCCCCCCACCCCCGCTCCCCATAAATCTTGCGGTAGGTTTGGAAAGCTTAACCCATAATTTTATGCTTCAAGCCCCAAGCGACACCCGGGTGCCATGATAACAATAGAAATCTATTGTGTCTTGTTTTTTCCATGATCGAGGGATTAATATGTTTTGACAGTACATAAAATATAAATATGATCAAGAAGAATATGCAAGTGAATTAAAATATGTAGGTAATTGGACGTAGTTAAGCAGAAAGGACTCAACCCACACAAAGTCACTTTTGAGTTATTGGCGTTTGAAGTTTCAGCTTGAATTTCTTTATCAAAAAGTTAGATTAACAAAACAAAGAATTGCTTAATTTAAATAATAGTTCACCTTTTATTGGCCCGTAATTTATTTTTAATATATTTTGCAATAAATTTCAAGATATTAAGTGAAATGTGGGTTGAGTCCTTACTAATATTCTTAACTTTGTAGAGACAGGTACTTTTTTCTAATTTCTCAGAAAGGACTCATAACTACCCTTTGACTGGAAAATAAGTTATAAAAGAAAACAAAATAAGTTCATTTGAGAAAAAGTTATGTATTTATTGACCTTGATAATAAAGCTTGTAAAACACACAAAAAAACCTTATTAAAATAATTTAAATACATCGAAAATCACGCAAGAATTGGCGCGCAAATTAATTTCCTTCATCTTCTAGGTCAAAATCGAGGGTGGGTCCGTATACATCAACATCCTCGTTGATATTGGCGTGTCCCTTAAGTTAATTATTATAAAATGCATGTCAGTCTTCAGGTATTAGACTGTACAATGACCGAAGATCTTCAAGCTTTGCTTGAGGAATGAGTTTGCCTTGGGGCCAAAGAACTTCAAAATCTTCTTCCGAAAATTGCATTATAGCACCCTCGTTTTTTTGGGATTGTTCTTGTGGCGGTACCCACAATTCGCCTAACAATCCTGCATCGCGTTATCGAAGTTTCGGAGAACGACAAGATGTATACAACGTCTGAAAATAACGTCAGTGGGCTTTGGCCTGAGTCGGCCTGACCGAGCATGCTATCTCTCTCGGTCGGAAATCTTCCTTTTTGGGCGCCATTCACATTGTTAAATTGGTGACCAGTGACCACCGACAAGAACACGCATCCTTCTGGACATCAATCATCATCAACACTCGCACCTGCATGTCAGCAGACAGCAAGCAAACGGATCGCCTCGGCCATAAGCCGCGTTGAGCTTCCGCACCGGTCTAAACCGTGTCTGCCTTGAACAGGGCGGCCATATAAGCTACAACGACCGGTCAGCAAGCAGAGCACGGGTCCCTCTTCTGATCATCGCACGCATAGCTTCGGCTCACACCTTACAACACAAGCGCATCGAACAATACTGCAAGACTTCAAGGGAGGAATGATGTGGTGGTACCCACAATTCGCCTAACAATCACAACAAAAATCTTGCATCGCGCTATCGAAGTTTCGGAGAACGGCAAGATATTAATATATATACAACGTTTGAAAATGGCGTCAGTGGGTTCGGCATGACTGAGCATGCTATCTGGCTCGGACGAAAGATCTTCCTTTGCAGCCGCCATTCAAAACGTTAAAATCTCTAAAATCATCCCCCATGCCTACTACAATAGCTACTACTCAAAACGTAGAATATTTTCGGCCGAAAACTGGGCTGTGTTCTTCCAAAATAATATTATGATGGCGGGCCTCCAAAACTCCAAATCATCTCCAACAAGTGCAGTAGATTCTAGAGAACTGAAAGCTAAAGAAATTTATAAGTTTGTCAAGAAAGTAAAGAAATTAAAAAGTGGCATCATCGTAATGTCATCCCTTTCAAATCAATCTAAGAAAAGCCTAAAAAAGGGATGACACTACGATGTTGCCACTTTTAAATTTCTTCACTTTCTTGACGGACCTCTTTTCTACCCTCTTTTGATCCGGACGACTGACGAGTGTCAATTCACTGCGATACAATGGGCGACGAGATGGAGAATATCTGGTTTTTGCCATATTTTTCATTTCATAAAATTTGTCTCGATTATCTAAGGGAGCTTAGCTCCAACACTGAACGTGATCGTTACCCTTTGCCGCAGAACTAATTGGATGCTCTTGGGCAAGCATGTTATTTTTGAGCTTAGGGCTTCTGGGTTCCATCAAATTTTAATGGAATCCCAGGTGGACATTGAAAAACCGCGTTTATTATGCCGGATGTTGTATAGCAATATTTGAAAATGCCGTTTGGGCTTTGCAACGCACCTTCTGTGTACCAAAGGGACATTAATAAGACGCTTTAAAGGGTTAAAAGATAAGGTATAGTCTGTCAAGAAAGTGAAGAAATTAAAAAGTGGCAACATCGTAGTGTCATCCCTTTCAAATCAATCTAAGAAAAAAGGGATGACACTACGATGTTGCCACTTTTTAATTTCTTCACTTTCTTGACAGTCTATAGCATAAATTTATACGGACTATGTCCTAATTTTTGCAATAAATAAGGAGGATGCGTTTCATGACCTTGATCTGGTGTTATCTGCACTAAATGGTTTTGCTTTTAACTGGAAGAAAATTCGATCTATTCGTCGCATCTCAAATTTACTTGTTTGGCTTAACTATTAAACAATACAAAACAAAACACGCGTGTCACGAAGTCAGCGTACGAAATAATGGCAGAGTTGCCTGATTTTCAGTCTTATTTACCAACAAAATTTTGCTATAATAAAAAAAACTAATATTTAAAAGAGTTAGGTAGTTTTGAGTCCTTACAACGAAAATAACAAATGAATAATATTATTCATTACTAATACTTATTACAAAATATGTTTTGAAGCCTTTCAGTTATATAAATAGTAACTGTGCAGTCATAACATCTATTCCTCACACAAAACAGCCTGCCTGAGTCGATTTAGGTTTTTTGAAAATAATGTGCGCTGTATCTAAATCCGTTTTTCAGAAATATCTCAAGCGTGTTTGAGTCGTTTTTGATAAACTAAAAAAAATATTTTGTTTTAATAAACCTATAACACAGAAACGACCCAACCTGTTTGAGTCGTTTTAGTTATTTGATAGAATGACATTTCCAATCCAATCTAAATTATTAGAAATGATCCAAACGGTTTGAGTTAATTCTGATAAATCAACTTTAAGACAATACTCCTAGAAATACCATTACTCAGAAACAACTCAAGTGGACTGAGTTCTTTCAGCAATTTTATTTAGAGTTCTCTTCATACTGTGGGTTGAGTCGGGGTGGTAAAAAAAGTACTTTCGGTGTATATTTTAAAAATGGGGTCTTCACTACTTGGTAGATTCGACCCTCAGGAGTACGATGGCACACTTAACTCAATTTGGCCCATTTTGTGGGTTGAGTCCTTTCTGCTTAACTACGTCCAATTAATATTAGATCAACTTGCCTTACTCAGCTGATTCATTAAAAGGTGTGTGTCACTTGCAATAGTAGTGTTCCATGTTTCATTGAATATGTCACCATTAAATAAAAGTATGCCAAAATCATTTTCAATTGGTTGTGGAGTTAATTGCTTGCCTTGCATCCACAGCACAGATCCGCAGAACCACAAAGTTAGGTTATCATTGGGTAAATATTTAACAGAACACATGTGATCTGGTCCTCTCCTTTGTATTCGACTTTGAAGTTCCGTGTCCTGGTTTATAAGAAAAACCATTGTAATAAAATTAAATACATATATCTATTTCTGAACTGAAATAAAAAATATTTATTTACCTCACCAGTTTTCGATAGTGCATTTTGAATCCTAATGATTTCGCAAAGAATACCACACATTTTTTGTATTACATAATAATAAATTATGATAAACCTGATTTAAATTAAAATATCAAATCGAGCGAGGTGGAATTACCTATTTTGTTTATATAAATTTTTTTTTTTTTTTTTTTGAAAGATTTAATGGCCTGGTAACGAGACCTTTAAGCCAAGTCTTTTAAAGGGTTTTTAATTTATTTTATATTTATATTATATAGTTCCCACTGTATTTTTAATATATTTGTATAAAGCACTATAACACTTTTGGTTTTTTAGGAAATCACTTAATTGGCGGCGGGAGGTATCACTTTCTTCAATAATTTCAGCTGCCAACACTAGTCTTTCAAAGGCGAATCTTGAACAGTTGAAGAAAATGTGGTTCATGTCGGCATTCTCTTCGTTACAAAAAGTGCAAATATTGCTGCTTATTATGTTCAATCTCGCAAGGTGTGCAGGTGCAGTGTTATGACCAAATCTGAGTCTGTTTATTGTTGTGATAAAGTCACGGCTAGCTATCTTCAGCTCATTGTACCATGGATTTGTTGGTAAGTTTTCTTGAATTTGTCCATACCACTTGCCTTTGAGTTTTTGGTCTTCTTTCCAAAAATCTTCCCAAACCTTTCTTACAGATATTTTCACATTACAATAAAAGTCGGTCATAGGAACATTTACAATACTTTTGACATCTAGGGCATTGACCCCATCATATGCAGTTTTATCTGCTATTTCATTTCCAGAAATGCCTTTATGCGCAGGGACCCACATAAAGGCTATTGTTATACCTTTGTTTTCTAGTCGCCACACGAAATCTTTGATAAAATAAATAATATAGTTAGTTTTAAAATTAAAATTGACATTCTGAAGACAATTAATAAGACTCAGAGAGTCTGATAAGATCAGAAAATATTTACAATTATTTACACCGCTTATTAATTTTAAGGCTTCAAAAACTGCATATGCCTCTGCTGTAAAAATAGAACATTGTTTATCTAGAACAAAACTCTGAGCATAGTTCCTTTGAGAATCATATATAGCACTTCTCACATAATCATCACCCTTACTACCATCAGTATAGATTGTATAGTATTTATTATTTTCTTCTAAAAATGCAAGGATGTCTGAATTGTTATTAATGGATTTTGTTATAACCAGAATAGGATGTATTATACTTCTATACGGATGCATGTAACATGACCAATGTGAATACTTTTTGATATTTGAATAAAGTGATTGTATTTCCAGGAAAATCCGGCACAAAGTTGGGGATACCCCAGTTAGGAGATCGTGAGGTGAAGCTAATGGACCATCTGTGATGATTGGGTGAGGTACGATTCTATTTATAATTTGGTAGTTATTTGATGAAAGTAGCTTAAGACTATATCTCTCCGCAAGAAAAAGACGCCTTAATATCAGAGGCATAATACCTGTTTCGACCTCCATGGCCCTTATGGGGGTCGAACACATTGCCCCTGATATAATCCTCAAAGCTCTATTTTGTATTACATCTAATTTATAAGTATGAGTGCTATTCAGATAGGCTAAAGCACTGTAATCAAAATGGCTTCTTACAATAGATTTGTACAACACTGAAAGTATTTTGGGATCTGCACCCCATGAAACACCTGCAAGACATCTTAAAATATTAACACCCTTGATGGCATTTTTAGATATATATTTAATATGTTCCTCAAATGATAATTTCTGATCAATGTTAATACCTAGGAATTTATGTGAAGTTACTCTTTGAATAACCTCACCATTATAAGTTACATCAGCAGATGGTGTGTCTTTTCCGAATATCATTACACTACTTTTACTAGCATTAATTTTTAAATTTAGTCTTTGCTGGAAATATTTTCTCAATTGGTTTAAACAGGCATTAATCTTTTCTATAGCTACTGATAAATTTACATCTGAACAATACAAAACTAAGTCATCTGCAAATTGAAGGATATTTATATTTTTAATATTTACATATTTACATATCTCCCATATATACAAATTATATAACAAAGGTGATAATGTTGCACCTTGCATTGTGCCCTTAGATACATTTCGGGGCCCATGTAAAATATTATTGTGCTTAACATATAATACTCGATCAGTGAGGAAATCATAAATCCATTTACATACATATCCGGGTACTCCAGCATTACTGAGTACCTTCACTAGTATACCAGGGTCCACATTATCAAATGCGCCCTGGACATCTAAAAATACACAAACAGTATGTAATTTATTTCCCTTTGCATTTTTCAGATCGTGAATGAGGGAAATGAAGCTGTCTGAACAACTTCGTCCTCTACGGAACCCATACTGAATTTGAGGAATGATGTTATGAGATTCTGCGTACCAATCCAGGCGATTCTTTAGCATATTTTCAAATATCTTACCAATACATGAGGATAAAGATATTGGCCGGTAAGAACTGGCCTGCTCTGGTGGTTTATCTTGTTTAAGTATGGGTATCACACATTGAGTCTTCCATGAGATTGGTATCAGTTTTTTAAGCCACAGACTATTTAAAATACACAGTAATATTTTTTGGGTAGATTCTGGTAGTTCTTTTATTAATATATAAGGAAAGTCGTCCAAACCAGGGCTAGTATTTTTTCTAGATTTTATACTTGTTAAGAATTCCGACCATGAGAAAGGATCCAATAGAAATCCTGATTGCGGGTTTTCATTGTTCATATTAAAATAAGCTTCTAACGAATCGGGATTAACTAAATTAGAATTATCTGATAATTTAT
Source organism: Plebejus argus (assembly GCA_905404155.3). NCBI lineage: Eukaryota > Metazoa > Arthropoda > Insecta > Lepidoptera > Lycaenidae > Plebejus > Plebejus argus. The sequence continues at coordinate 12,501,721 of FR989927.1, read as the reverse complement.
CTAACAATGGTTGCACAAAATCATCTTGATATGACTTATTACTAGTTCTAATACCCTTAAATCTTTTAATAAGGTTCCAGATTTTACTTATAGGAGTAGTTCTATTGAAATTATTACAAAAATTGTTCCAACTTTTACGTTTTTCTTCCTTTATGGTGCGTTTTTTAAGAGCATCTATTCTTTTGTAGTTCATGTAATTTTCTAATGTTGGATCGTTTCTATAAAGTTTAAGTGCTTCATACGATTTAATAACTGCTTGTTCACACGTGCTATTCCACCATGGAGCGGGTGGCCTACTCCTAAAATTTGTTCTACTAAATCTAGGAACTACCATTAGTTTAAGTTCATTAAGTCGGGTACAAAACTCCTCATAAGATTTCATTGGATCCTCTTCATTGACCATCATTTCATGGAAGACCGTACTAGATGATTCCCTATACTTATTCCAGTCTGTTTTATGGTATAAAAATCTGTCATCATATTGATTTATTGTGTACCTTTCAATGCACATAGTAATATTTGTTATTGTTGGATAATGATAACTACCCATGGCATCATCATGTACAGACCATTCACACAAGGGTGCTAAATGAGGACTAACAAAACTTACATCTATTGCTGATGGGTTACGTGTAGGGTAATTTACTGTTGTAAAGCTGCCATTATTCAAAATGCATAAATCTAATTCATCAATTATATCATATAAACTTTGGCCTCGACTTTTGGTGGATAAACATCCAAAAGCAATATGATGTGCATTGAAATCTCCACTAATAAACAAAGGTTTTGGTAGATCTCTAATGATATTGCGCAATCTATTCATTCGAATGTGCCCAGAGGATGGAGGGCAGTATACACAGAGAATAGTCAGGGATGTATTGTTTGTATATACAGATATGGCTATTGTCTGTATATCTTCATAAAAGTTGGTATTTATAATGTTGTACTTTAAATATGGTTTAACTAAAATTCCTACACCATTACGAGGATTTTTAGAACTTTTGTTATAAAAATTGTATCCAGAAATTCGAACGGACTGATGTTCATTTAACCATGTCTCATTTAGTAGACAAATATCAATATCTTTATCGTTTAAAAATTTTGTAAGAAGAGGTTTTTTGTTATTTATCCCTTGAACATTAAATTGCGCAATACGCAGAGAAGATATTTCTTGGGTTTGTGAATTCATTATGTTGACAGACTTTTAACAAGAATATCTTTAATAAATGATGTCGTAACAGGTACTTCATCACCCTTATTTGCTACTTGGACCAATGTGTGTACCAGGGCCATTAGTACATCATCATTTCCAATGATTAGCGACTTTATGTTTGGTATATTTACATCTCTTGAAATAGGCTTATTATTTACAGGTTTATTTACAAATTTGGATGTATTATTTACATTATTTACATTTTTATTTACAGGTATGGTGCGAGTTGGCAGAGGAGGGAAATCAACACTTTCTTTGGAAATAGCAATGCTTGCATATGATATTTTATTTTTCTTTTCTAATATTTTTTTAATCTTAACTGGACAGTGTTTAGAAATTGCCAAGTGAGGTCCACCACAATTAACACAGCAAATCTCATTTGGCTTAATGCATTCTTTGTAAAAATGATCGCCAGAACAAATTGAGCAGCGCTGCTTTCCATTACATATTTTGGCTGAGTGATTAAACTTAAAACATTTATAACATTGTTGCAAAGGGGGAACATATTCAAATACTCTATAAGAAAATAACTCATATTGCACATTGTCTGGTAAGCTATTTGATAAAAAAGTTATACTAACAGTTTGTGTACCGACTAATTCAGTACCTACTTTTCTCATGAATCTTCGCACTGCAATTATTTCATAAGTAGAAGTTAGATTTGTGAAAAGATCTTTGTTTGATATATTCGCAGGTACAAATCTTATTATTCCTGTTTTTTCAATCTGAGCTGCTGGGATGTATGCCTTCATATTATATTTTTCAAGAAAGTTAATATTACTTATGAAGTTATTGGCCGTGTTATGTTGCTTGAAAATCACAACAATTTTGTTTGCGTTAATACGCCGAATCGCTACTACACCTTTTACGTTTGAAAATATACTGTTTAAATAAACTGGGCTTTTATTTCCCAACCTTTCTTGCACATTTTTGCTTTCTATGTACACCTTGAAGTCTGTGTTAATAGAATTTTCAGAATATAGTCTTTTATAATTTGGTTTACGAAATGGTAAATACATGTCCTCACCACCTCCGCCGCTAGCACTAGAAGCCCCACCAGGATCATCAGGGGGCCGGGGTCTTTTTTTCGAGGTAGGCGGGATCTCCCCGCCCGCCTCATCTCCGTCCATTTTTATTATTTACACACTATAGATAGCCTAAATAATTGTATTTACACAACTTTTTACAATAAATTATTATAATTTAATAATTTTTTCAATTTTGAAAAAAATTTGGAACCGCGCTTTTTCAAATTCCCGCCAAGCTTTTATATAAATTTATATACAGCATAAATAATAAAGTAACGTTGTTCTATACACAGATTAAGTATACACTCAATGGTTCTATAATACTCTAATCTGTGATGGTTCTACTAACTCACAGATTAGAGTAATAAATGTACTAACCAGCATTGAGGTAATAATCTGTGCTAACCAGTATATTATAAGTCTATGGTACTAACCATTGAGATACTATAGCAGGAGAGAGCCTTATATCAGTGTACAAGCGTCAAAAGCGTGTAATGTTATGTCCTACTTACTAGGACATAACAAAGGAGTCGGTATGCTTATTTCATGTAATAAAAGTGATAATAAAGGTTTTTATTGAACATTTTATGCTAGATATTGTTGAGTTCTATGGTTCCGCTTAATCATAAACCATAAGAATGGCCAAAGAATGCCTCAAACACGTGGATTTAACATTAAATACGTAAGTTTTGAACAACGTTTTTTGAACTTTTCAATTAGTATTTTTGTAAGCTTAAAAGGATAATATTTAAGTTTAATAATCCCTTATTCGTGCTATGTAAGGCATTAGTGCTAAAAATGTCACATTAATTACTAATTTGACTACAAAAGTTGCATAGCTTTTTACGTGTGTAAATTCTCATTACTTGAACTATAGTTTATTTATCGATATCATGAAATAAATGACTTTCTTTTCTGGATTTAAATGTGCTTCGAAATGATCGACAAATAGAAATATTCAAGAAAATAAACGCACACTACTTGTATGAAAATAAGCACAAAATGGCCACGCGATGACGGGCTAAGACTACATCTACCTATATATCCTTAATCTGTGGTACTAACTCATACACACAGATTATGTATTATCAGAATACCTCAATGCTCATACACGTCTTCTTTTCTTTTCTTTCTCTTCATTTTTGGCAACTTGACACAAAGTATGTGTATGTTGTGCCACAGACAAGGTAAAAAGATAAGGAATATGGCGGGAAAACCGTATTCCTCCTATAATAATTTTCAGCAACGTCTTCATGTAATATCGTCAGGTCATTTAGTCTAGTCAAAGTCTAAGTAAAAGTCAATACAGTCAAGGAGTCATCAGTTGTCGCAGTCACATTGTCGCTGCACGTGACCATGGCGCTCGTGGCCAACGAGTTGCTGGCGTTTATCCAGCACGCCATAGACACTATGGATGAGGTCAGCATCATGCAGATCTGCAAGTCCTCGTTCTCCAGCGAGGAGATTTGCAAGGGCAAGCAGCTGCTGTACGAGACGCTCGGACAGAGCGCGAACATGCCGTCGCGAAGAAGAGACGGAACAAAAAGGAGCGTGCAGGACATCATCTCCCTGCTGAAGCAGACGGATCCTGATGAGGTGCCGGCTTTTGTGGCCAAGGAGCTGCACAAGCTGCCACCCGTCACGCTGGACCACGTCGAGGTCGTCAGCCTACTGAAGGACATCAGGTTCCTGAAGGAGGAGCTGGCCGGAGTTCGAGGTAGATTGCAGGCGTCAGAGTCTACGATCAGTGACTTACGTATTGAATTATCGCAATTAAAAAGTGGTAATTCAATATGTAGGTCACCCTCACCTGATGCCGCATACGTCACCACTCGTCGTGGCGCGCAAACATGCGCGTTTAGCCCGTCAGCATTATCGGACGGGTCAACGAACGCCGCCGCTGCCGCCGCCGCCCGCGCCCCCCTCCCTGTTGCGCCGACGCTGAGTCTTCAGGCGACTCAGCAAAACTACGCGACTGTTGCTGGTCGCCCCGTACCTCCCCCGCGGGCGAAATCTAATTGGGTGAATGAGAGCCGCAAGGCTCCGAAGAGTCGCGAGACTAAGGAGAGCCGCAAGGCTACGAAGAGCCGCAAGGTGGAGTCTTCTCGGCCTGGCAAGGACGAGAGCAGGAGGTGTGATGAGGAGGGCTTCATACTGGTGGAGAGGAGGAAGAAGAAGCCCGCCGCCCGCAACCATCGTGGCATCGCACCATATGTACCTGAGCTGCGTCTGCGGAGCGAGGTCCCCGCGACGCCCCTGTACATATCCCGCCTGCACTGGTCCATGGAGGTCGAGGACGTCGTGGACTACATCCAGAAGAAGACGACACTGCGCCTGAGGGTCGAACGTCTGCAGTCTCGCCACAAGGTTAACTTTAGCTCCTTTGTGGTGAGAGTGCCGACGAATCTTCTGTCGACTTTCGAGGCGCCGGAGTTCTGGCCGATGGATGTAGTCTATCGGAGGTTCCGGGGGAGACTCCGGAACGAAGCGAGTCACGTCGCCGGCAAAACGTGAAAGTGTTAGTTTTTAAGTATAATATAGAAAATGTATGTATGTTAGTTTTAAGGTATTTATTATAAAATTATATTATGTATGTTAGGTTTAAGGTATTTGTTATATGGGCCTCTGATGCCCGAAATAAATGTTTTGATGATGATGATGATGATGATCAGTCAAGTCGGTCGTTTCAGTAAAGTGGTAGACGCTTTACTGAAACTTTCAATGGAGTTTTGGAGGGAACACAAAATCGCACGTTTCTGGATAATGCATCACTTTCCTACACTTGTGCACGCTAACGAATATCTAATGGTTAATATTCTACCAATATTACACATTAAAAACCCAACTTAACACAATTTTAGGAAAGTAATACAAAATCACAACATCACTCTTTCACATTCCCGGCAAAACCAACTCATACACGTCATCATGGAGAAACGGTTTCTCCATGTGTAGAAGCGTATCTCAATGGTAGAAGCTAATTTTCCGTAGCTTGACTAGAGAGTAGAGCTTGACAGTAAAATTTTCGTAAAAGTTTCGGCTATTCGTCACTAATTGTGCCTTGTCACTTGTGAGTTGTGGCTCCTTTCCTTGTGAGTATAGTACCTATTCGTTGCTTGTGAGTTGTGGCAGTGTCGTCGCTCTGCACGGTTCCTGGACTCCTATTTGTGGCCCAGACTGGGCCACAAATCCCGTGGGAGCCATGGGAGCGTGGTGGGAGGATTTTTTTGGAACTTTTTTTGTCTGTGACGAATTTTGACATTTGACTTGACTGAAGTGAGATCGAGATTTCAAGATTGTCGAGATATTATCACTTCGAGATTCGAGAACAGAGAAAGAAAAACAAAGATACAATTTGGATTTGGATCTAAATTCTACAAGAATGGCAGCAAACCGTCGAAAACAAGATGACAAGAACTTAGAAATATTGCGTGAGCTAATTTCAATGAACGGTAATAAATATTGCTTAGATTGTAACCAAAGAGGGCCGACATACGTAAATACAACCATTGGATCATTCGTATGTTCAAAATGTTCGGGAATGTTGTAAGTTTATTTACTTTTGTTTTCTTTCGTGCTATGTTCGTTGAGAATAATTATTATGTATTTTTTTAGGCGTGGCCTTACACCACCTCACCGCGTAAAGTCTATTTCTATGGCTACATTTACTCCGGAAGAGATTGAGTTTATTAAAGAGAGAGGCAACGATTACTGCAGACGAGTATGGTTGGGCCTGTACGAGGGTGAAAGTGTCAATTTTGCCGATGAACAAAGTGTTAAAGATTTTATGTCAGACAAGTATGAAAAGAAAAGATATTATCTTGAAACAGCTTCAAATACTATGACCAGTAATGGCAATTTATCTTCAAAAAGTCAAACCAAAGGAAAAACAACATCAAACAGCACTGCAACTTTAGTGTCCATACCTCAACAGTTCGGGAAGTCTGCAAATAATAACAATACAACACATCTAGCCAAAATAGTCAACAATTTTACTCCAGCAAATGAAGCCACTCATAAAGTTCCCCGACCTATTAACAATATAATGAATAATATGCCTCTGAATAACATGCCATTGTTAGAGAATCCAAGCCCAGCACCTTTACCTGAGTAAGATATGCTCATCATGTTAATAAGTGTTTAAAATATGATGTCTACAAATTCTTCAATATAATTAACAATGTTGTGTTTTCAGTTTTCCCGTAGATTTTTCAACTGCAAACATTTACAACAGTGCTCAAACTATTAGCACTGTAAACAACAATTTCATACAACCAATAATTGGTAATTCAACTCAAATGACTGCTTTTAATTCTACAAGTACAACATCAAGTAAGTGTAGTGAGTTTTATGTTGAAATTAGGTACTTTAAAAATATATGAAGTATCTACATATTCCCCAATCCCCAAGCGGTCGCATGCGACCGCAATAAAATAGATAAGTTGTTTTTCTCACGATCGACGGGTTAATATTGGTTATTTATATTATTAATGTATATGTGTGCAATTGTTTTTTGTCTTTCCCAAAGTGGGCAATAACACCCCCTTGTGAGCGCTGGAGGTCTAAAGGGGTGCGGTGTGGGACCCAGAAAAAAACGGGGGCGTTTTGTAGAGGCTTGGGGGTGATTTATTTCATCTGGATGCATTTTACATTGAAACAAGGGGGGCGCTAAAACATAATTTGTTCTCAAAGTGGGCAGTAGACAAAAGTTTGGGAACCCCTGGTTTAGATTAATGATATCATTTTGTATGATACTTTATCATTACACAACAGTGAATCTAAAGATTAGAAAGGAGTATAAACATTATATTATGTACAGTGTAAACTCCATGTAACATCACTCTATTTAACAACAAACTCTCTAAATCATCGAAATCAATTTACGGTTGGCTTAGCTTGTCTACCATACAATGATACACTCTACATAGCATCACACCCACTCTCAATAACAACAGCATCACAACCATTGAACAATAAAAAGTAGCTTTTAAATTACTAAAATTAGTAAAAACTGTGCAGTTGTGTACGTTTTTTTGTCGCATTGTTATCCTGGCCCACAATAAACTCGACTTTCGGCATCATGCATACAGAACTTTCTAAGAAATTCGTTCTTTTGTTTACAAATTGAGATTGCACATGTGTAGGCTGTTTTAGACCCTAATTAATAATAAGGAGTCATGGATTATCTATTCGTTATCATATTCTTAGTTGAATATAAACTTTCAAAGTGTAAATACGGTTAGTAAAAGAAAATCACTGTATATTGACGAAAAAGTATTGATTTTTCTTCGCTCCATTTAACGGACACTCTATAATATAATGTCATAAAAGGCACAGTCCCTTCAGTGTCGTTATATAGAGTTTACACTAAGTATAGTGTAAACTCTATAAACTTATTTTTGATATTTCATAATGTTTCAGATGATAGATATGCTGCATTGGCTGATTTAGATTTAGAACTAAGAAAACAAAATATGAGAAGTATGGGTGGGTATCATCTACTTTTTGTATTATTCATAAGTTTTTAATGTGAACTTTGTCATAATAGGAACAGCTAATTCGAACTTTTTACAAGTGTGTATTCAAGTTTTGGTTATTATCAAAACTAAAAATAAATATGTAAATATTTCTCTAAATTACAGAGGAGACTCCAAGTGTTGCTAGCAAAAATCCTTTTCAAAGCCCAACTACTAGTGACATTTTTGGGAACAAAAATCCATTCTTTAATGGTGGTTGGAGCAGTTCTATGCAGCCTATTAACCCATTCATGGTATGTAATACTAATTATTACAATATTTCAATATAATGAGAGAAAAATTTCATGATAAATTAATATGTGGGGAGTGTTATTGTTTCATGATAAAATAATAATACTCCCCACACTAGTTTCGGTGACTGTGACCGGTTTAATTGAAACCAGGCCAGGTACGCAGGAGTAATTTTATAGTGCCCAGGTGTGTGCGCAGTACACAAGAGCACTCTCTATTCCTTTACTCTCATAACTCAGTGGGACGGACGACCGACACACGACGACACGACTGGCGAGAGATCCAGGTGCAGGACCGACTTTTTACATGCCCATCCGACGCATGGATCATCTTACTTGTCAGACAATCAGGTGATCGGCCTGCATTGTCCTAAACAAACTTGGAAATAACAGGTTTCCAACACGGGAATCGAACCCACAACCTCCGAGTCAAGAGCGATGCTCTAGAGTCTAGACCACTGGACCACGGAGGCATTTTTAGTAATATTGTATATGAAACCATGATAATGTCTACCATTATCATTGTTTCATCATTCACGTCACATGGTTATTCATCATTCCTATGTTCTGTAGTACAGAATAGTAATTTTTAGGGTTCCGTACCCAAAGGGTAAAAACGGGACCCTATTACTAAGACTTTGATGTCTGTCCGTCTGTCTGTCTGTCTCCAGGCTGTAACTCAAGAACGGTAATAGCTAGAGATTTGATATTTTCACAGATTATGTATATCTGTTGCCGCTATAACAACAAATACTAAAAATAAAATAAAATCAATATTTAAGGGGGGCTCCCATACAACAAACGTGATTATTTTGGCCTTTTTTGCTCTATATCAAAAATGGCAATAGGTAGGTACTTGAATTTTTCACAAAATCCTTAGTTATATGTGTACCTCAATATTTAATAATAATATTAAAATAAAATTAAAAAATAAGGGGGGCTCCCATACAAAAAACAATTTATGGCCTAATTTTGCTCTATAATTATATATTTATTTATATATGCATTTAGTATAGAACAATATTATACAATATATATAGTATATTTAGTTTATTTGTATATAAATATATATTTACTTGTTGGTTTTTTTTTGTAAGTTACTTTTCATCTTTCAACACGACTGGCACCTATATAACTTTGTTCTTGTATCGCCCAAAGGTTGACTGGGAGATAATGCCATAAGGCATTAAGTCCACCTTTGTACACTTATGTGCATAAAGTTTTTAAATAAATAAATATAATGGTACGGAACCCTTCGTGCGCGATTCCGACTCGCACTTGGCCGATTATTTATTTCTGTCTTGCTTTCTAGAGTGTTACATGAAAAATGGTTTATTACATTTTACAGCCCACTACAAACAATGGAGCAGTTGTTAACTCCAAGAATCCCTTTCTTTGAGAAGATGTTGGTCACATTTTCAATTGAATTAAGTATTCTGGATGCAACAAAAAGCTGCAAATTAATTGTAATTCTGCAGAAGTTTTAAATGAAGACTACCTATTCACTTATTGTTATCAGATGTTGACTTCAGTGCCTCAGCCTGCCTTAAATTGCAAGAATTTAAAATATATTTGTTAAGGCTTTTTATTAATGTAGTTTGTAGAATGCTGCACAAGTAAAAAAATCCCATGATAGTAATAATGGGTTTGTCTGAATTGCTGGTCGTAGCTTTATTACTATATTTTTTAATATTTAAGTATTTTGCTATTGCTAATGTTGATGTTAATTTGCTGCATATTCTCAAAATTGTATAACAATAGCGGTTCTATGGGTAAACAATTAGTATGTAAAGAATAAAGGCCTTACTGAGTTTTAATTACATTAGCATAAAGATGAACAACCTGTATGACGTCATGGTTACTGATGACTGATGACTTATACAAGCCTATAGTGAATAGGATAAGCATTAAGCATATGGTACAAATTTTACTAAACATGACATTATTCCTAATATTAGCACAAATAACTTATATTTCAAACATAGTAATATTTTTAGATTATCTTTATGAGGCTAACTTAAATTAATGTTATTCACGTAAATGTAATGCTCAAACGCCTATTAGTCAATGTTTGTTTTGTAATCAAATAATTCGTCCTTTTTTGCAATTTTATATGTCAATTTATTTACAATGGAAGTCTTTAACGGCCCGGCCGCATCTGCGTCTATCGTCCGAAGCTTCGTGCTACGAGACGATACTATTGAACGATACACGCAATAGTATCGGTTTTAGCGCGAAGCACCACGCATATGCGGCCGCGGCATAATAATAAGCTCTCAAATTTTGTGTCTAAACTGTGATTTAATTAGGTATTAGTTACGATTTTTTATCATCGAATGAACTAACTTGAACAATTTTATATGATTGCACTTGACTATTTATTTTATTGTATTTTTTAAGTTTTGAGCACAGATCTGTTACAACTATATATTTTATAAATTAAATTATTAAGTAATATTCTTTGACCTTGTTATCCTATAACCTAACTCCATGTCCAATTTTTATTTTCAGCTAAGTAAATAAAACAGTAAATATAATTACTAACATACATTTTATTAGTTTTAGTAGTTACATTGAAATGATGGTCGAAAATTACATTTTAAACTTACTACTTCGTCTTGTTAGCATAGGCGTGGAAAAGTTATCTGGATTTACATTTGGGCTAGAAAATGACGCTTTTGGTGTGTCTTGGGTTATTGATGTTGAAACATTTTTTATTGCCTCTGGTAAATCTTCTGGCAGGTTGTTTCCTTGAGATGTTGATGCAGCCAAGCGTTTTTCAGATATTGTTTTCAGAATATTTTTTGCAGCTTCTCTTGTCTGTTATAAATATAAGAAAGAAATAACAGTTAGACATACAAGGAAAGTCTATCAATATAGTAATTGAGTTAAAACATTAAAATTGAAGTCACATGACAAGTTCCAAAGGGAAGCAGTACCATCCTAGAAGCCAGAAGGCACTGAAACTTTTTATGGGAGGTAGTGGGTCCTAAATCGTCCTTGTTTGATTTTATAAATAGATTTTATTTATTACAGTTCAAAACTGTCGACCATGATGAGCATGATAAGAACGATTGTAAAAATATAATAGTACGGGAGCCCTAGAACAAATTTTTTTGTGATTTAGTAATTTTTTGTGATTTAGTAACAAGCTAATTTTTTGTAACTACATTTTGATAATGTAGTGCGAGTTTTATTCGATCATACGCATCGAGCACGTTAACGCGAATTTGTATGGGATCAAAGCAGCGCCATAGCCAGTAGCTAACGTGGATACGGCTTTGATCCCATACAAATTCGCGTTAACGTTTTCGATGCGTATGATCGAACAAAACTCGCACTACACCCTAAGACGAACAATATTTTTATTTTCGAAAAATCTCGAAAGTGGTAGCTAACAGAGATAGAAAGGATTTCATACTTTGACTTACTACTTGATCCAAAAATATGGATTGCTTTTCTGTAATCAACAAAACTTGGTTCACTACTGTACCCTAAAACGGAACCCTAACCAGCTGATTGTTTGTATATTGGTAGGTTAATCTACACTACTATTATAAAGAGGAAAGATTTGATTTTTTGTTTGTTTGTTTGTTTGTTTGTTTGTTTGAGTCGAATAGGCTCCGAAACTACTGGACCGATTTGAAAAATTCTTTTGCTATTGGAATCTTACATTATTTCTGCTGAACATAGGCTACATTTTATTTTGGAAAAAAGTAGGGTTCCGTAAGATATTTGAGTTTTTCGGACGCAAGGTGTAAAAAATCTGCTAGAAAAGTAACTTATTTTGCGTACGCTGCCTAAACTATAAAAGATAGAACCATAAAATGTTCTAAGTAATTGTAGATCTTATAAATATCTACAAAAAAGTCCGCGACACACTATACCTATCTATGTCGAGTGAGGCACAATAACCATTTATTTATTTAAAAATCCTGAATTTTTTTTGGACTACATTAAAACGGATATATTTTACTCACGCTATTAATCCTTATCAAAATAAATTATTTTATCACTAAGTACAGTTTATGTAGATAATATTTGGTCTTTGAATGATTAAAATTGGACGTCTGGTTTTGAAATTAAGGCGAAATTAAAATATTACGATAGTGGGCGTCACCAAAGCGCGTGCGGGGAAGACAATATTCTGTTGTAGAAATGAAAATTCTATACTTAGAAGATATTATGAAATGACACTCGAAATTACACCTTTGTCACTACATCGTTATAGAAGCCAAAAATGTTGTTAGTTTTTTGTCTGTCTGTCTGTCTGTCACTGTTTCTGTCTGTCTGTATGTTTTTTCCAGCATCACACGAAAAATACTGATTCGATTTGAATGTGGTTTTCGCAGATATATTTATCTTCTTCCAACCTAACATCTGGTGTATAAAATTTTTTCCCCCCACCCCTCTAAGGGGACAAAAGAGGGGGTCAGATTTTGTATCAAACTTTTTTCTTTAACACGAAAACTACTGATCCGATTTGCATATGGTTTTCACGGATTTGCATACGATTTTCACAGATATATTATATTTGTCTTCTTCCAGCTCAACATCTGGTGTATAAAAATCCTCCCCCCCCCTCCCCTCTCAACCCTCTCTGGGGACCAAAGAGGGGTCAGATTTTGTATACAACTTTTTTCTTTAGTGGACTTACTTCATATTAGGTATTAACTGTGTTTTTCAACTTAACATCTGGTGTATGACCTTCCCCCCCACACCCTCTTAGGGGAAAAAAGAGGGGGTAAAACATGTATTAACTGATGATGTAGAAAATATACTTTAAATGGCAAAACAACGTTTGCCGGGACAGCTATAGTTATATAAATTAAGAGTAACCTTGTCCTACAAATAAAACAATCCATATTTTAGGACCATCACGTCAAAGTAATTTTTTTAGTTTCATTTTGATAAATGTAGCTACTCACAAAAAATTAGCTTGTTAGTAATCACAAAAAATTTGTTCTAGGGCTCCCTGACCATAAATATAATATTGCAAAAATAAAAATAAAGATTTTTAATTTCTTAGGCATGTTGTTCATAAATGGTTACGAAATGATTATGCTCAGAATTCAAAAGTGTAACATTTAAATTAAATATGTATCCATTATAGTAACAAAAATAACTTACACTTTCATGGTCTAAACACTTGTATGCATAATGAGATGCATGATCCAAGAGAGAAAATCTTAGATAGTATTGTGCTAAATATCTCTGAGCAGCAGGCATCTCCTTACTACCGGCATTTGCAGGATCCTGACATGCCGCCGTATATGCTGCTGCTGCACTGTTGGGCATGTTCGACTTTTCATATAACCTGTAATATGTCAGTTCGTCAGTAATTGTTTAGATATTATACTAATACAATAATATATATATATTCTATAAAACAAATTTAATAATACAAAAAAATACTTCATTACTTACTTAGCTAACTTGAATAGAGCCATACCCTCTATATCACCAGTGCTATGAGCTTTGTAATAGCATTTCAAGGCATTTGGTATTTTATCCATCTTTTCGTATGCTTCACCAAGAGACACCAACATCCTTGAGTCATCAGGTTTCAACTGGGCTGCTCTTGAGTAGTAATAAATGCAATAACCATTTAAACCTAGGATCTCGTAAGCTTGTCCTAGTCCATTCCATGCTCTATAATCATTTCTATTCACATCTAAAACAAAAAAGGAATACATTATCAGATTCACTGTATCTCCACTTGAATATTATGCTAAATTTACTACATCAAAATGTTCACCTATAGCTTGTCTATAACACTGTATGGAAGCATTGGAATTCTGCAGCTCTATAAACTCATGGCCCATTAGAATCCATGCTGTTAAATATTGAGGGTCCAAAGATAAAGCCCTCTGAAAATATATGACAGCTTTTTGATGTTCCCCTCTTAAACTGTAGTAGTTACCTGAAAAACAATAGGGTGAAAGTTAAAGTAGTCACTGACTTTGTTTAAGTTCATAAGCAAATATCACAATTTCACCAATAACGCACCAATAACGCAACAAGTTTCAACTCTGTATTTGTCAATTGAGACAGCTTTTTGGGCTAAGTTTGCCAGTTCCATTCTTTTTTCTTTCAGATACAATAAATGAGAATAGACATCCCAATTATCTAGTCTATAGGGATCACTTTGATACAAATCACGGAACAGCGCCAAAGATGAGTCAACATCTGAAAGGACCGTACATACAGTTTCCATCATTTAAAATGTAAAAATAAAGAAAATTAAAATAGGTAAAAAATATACACAATTTATAATATGAAATAGTACCTCTCCTGTCATGATGTGCTATAGCCATTTGTGCAGTAACATAGGTGCTCTTTTCAAAACCTGCATTTGTTAATGTCATGTATGCTTCTAGGGCTTGCTCTGAGAGTTTAAGTTCTACAAATGCATGTGCTGCAAAGAAATACATCATCCAATGTTTGGGTAACTGTAAAGAATCTAAAGCTTCATACTCATTAGCCAACCCGGCCAACTCTATCCATGCAGCCCACAATGTTGGAGCTGCAGCAACAGCCGATTGCAGTACTGTAACTGCCTGGGAGCGCAGATCAAGTTTTTTTAAAACTACACCCTCTAAGTATAGAAGATAACCATCAAGATTGTTACGGTTAGCCTGGAATTAATATAATTTTACGATAAATATTATGGTTTTAAAATCTACCATAATTAATGCCATTCCTAGGTATAATTTAACCTAGTCAGGAGAGGCTCCCGAACGAAGTGTGCATTACGTCGCCGAAAGAGACTTAACGTGATAAACTGTGGTGTGAATGTGTAAGTAAATATAAAATTGTTTGGCGTGCATCTGTTGTCTGATTGCCATAGCACAGGTTTTCGCTTAGCATGGGATTAAACGATGTGATATACGCTACCTAGCTTTTATACTATTGTATTGTACGATTACTAAAAATTTGAATTCATACCTTAAAAAATGATAAAAGATCTAATAACACTTGAGTGCACTCAGTATTCTCTGTTCCATTATCAGTAGCATTATCAAGTCTTTTCTTTTCACTAGACATGTATTGTGAGTATTTATGAAGAAAAACACATTTAGGACTGGTACAATTTTCTATAAAATGTGCGGCCCTGTCATATTCTTGGCAATCAAAGTAACTTTTAGCCAATCTGTAGGCCTCTTTTTCGTCTCCTAATATTCCATCATCAAATGTCTGTGAGGAATCAGTATAAGATATTTTATGATCTTTTAGAGCGTAGTTTAATTCCGCTAACCATTTAGAGGTTTGTATTAGGCCTCGATCGTTGCATTCTCGGATGCCATGTAATATATCAATTCTGACTTGATCTAAATCTATTTGTATGTCTGATTTTGCGCCAAGAAAAGGCTGCATCTTGCTTGTTTTTCTTGTATTCAAAATATTTGTCTATTTATGCACTAAAACTTATTTGGTAGGTACAAAATAATCAAAAAATAATAGGTTATCAGCACAAAACAACTTTCATTGCAAAATTCAAACTTTCAAAATGTCATAATATTTTGTGATCTGTCAGCTGGTCAGCT
This sequence comes from Plebejus argus, assembly GCA_905404155.3. Lineage (NCBI taxonomy): Eukaryota > Metazoa > Arthropoda > Insecta > Lepidoptera > Lycaenidae > Plebejus > Plebejus argus. The sequence continues at coordinate 12,486,166 of FR989927.1, read as the reverse complement.
GTCAATTGTCATGTATGTTTTTTTTTAATGGCATGCACTAGGTCACAGATTAAGTAGGTACTGCAAGAAGCTTAAAAAAACCATTGAGGTAATAATACTAAAAAAAAACACTACTGCCACAAGTGGCGAATAGCCGAAACTTTTACGAAAATTTTACTGTGGAGCTCTAGTGAAGCTACGGAAAATTAGAAGATTTCTTAAACAGATTCTGAGTATTTTCAAGAATTGAAATGTATTGTTGTATTCCCGGATGTTCTAATACATACAAGAAATATAAAGGCAAATCGAACGATGTAAAATTTTACTATTTTTCTGCCAAAGTATTCACATGCCTTTGTTTATTGAAAAACGAAAGAAATGGATAAAAGGCGGTAAAAACATACGTAAGTATTTAAAAAGTTCCATGAATGTTATGTGCAGACTCGTAAAAACACTGAATTTTGAAGATTATAACCGTAAATTCATTTTTATGAACACAATATGAACATAACCTATAACCGTTGCTTCTTTCAGTAAACATCCAAACTGGCTTCAATCTAAATTGATATACATACATAGGCACCGCTCATTTAATTGGCATAAAGTTGCATCAAAAATAAGGATAATTTGGAGAAGTCCTGCCAGGAATTCAACACTGAGGATAGTATTGATCTTGAACCATCTTGTCAAAGTGTTGGTTCTCAAAAGGATGATTCTTCAAGTAGGAAAAAGATTAGTAGTGCAGTCTTTGTGTGTTATTTAAAGGATACATAAATGGTGTTTGCACTGATGAGGTCCAGACTGAAATTAGTTAAAAATAGTGACAGACAAAAGTTGTGACGATGGTATCGATCGAATCGCAGAAGGTTGATGAAATAAAAGCATTTATTTTAGTGAACTTGTTTTATTTTATTAATCCACATGCATTTTCAGTAAGATAAGTATTTTTGCATAGCTTCATTATTTTATTGCAATATTTCTCAAGTTTTTACTTTCTATGCTGATGGATGCTATTAATTAGTATTTCAGATATTTTCTTAGTTAACTAGATAAGCTTTATACATTTTTATTCACTCTTTCGTTCTTTGTTTACGGGTAGAAAGTAGAAACCCTTTATATTATACTTATTATTATAAAAATATACTTAATATTATAAATGCGAAAGTGTGTCTGTCTGTTAGCACTTCACGCCCAAACCGCTAAACCAATTTTGCTGAAATTTGGTATGGATTTACTTTGAGCCCCGGGAAAGGACATAGGATACTTTTTATCCCGGGAAAATGTACGGTTCTCGCGCGATAAATGATTTTTGGCACAACGGAGTTACGGGCGTCATCTAGTCTTTAACTTTAAATGATTTTATAGTGTAAAACATAAAAAAAAAACACTTAAAAACTAGCCAGGGTCAAGGAGATTGCGAAGCCAAAGTCACTCACAAGTTACGTCTTTTGCTCGCATCGTGGCGCTGCTGTCGAATTACGACGCCCTCTATAGTTTCTGCACGGTCCCTATACGGCACATGCCCGCCAAAACTCTTTCAGTCAATGAGGTTATACTTAATCTGTGCTTTCAGTTGTCAGTTTTCAGTTTGACAAGTATTCAATAATGTTAGCGTGTTCCTAAGCCGTTACCAGTATACTGGCCTAATCGCTTAGGCCAATGATCGCTTAGGCTCTTCGTGAAATTTAAGCTAGAGAGACGAAGCAAAAAAACATAGAACACGGAAATGTATAAATACATACAGTTTTATGTTAATATTATGCTAATGAAAACTAGGTTTAAGATATTTTGATTTATGTCACACTTGGCAGTACACTGATATTTTTTGGAAACACAACCCATATGTAGTCAGTGGTGCCAACCTGCAGATAATTTCAGATCGGTAGGGAACCAATAGAAAATCTAGAAGTGTCTATGGTCGCGCCGTCTGGTGGAGATCGAAAAAAGAAAACATTAAACAACCCATTCTGTGCCACATACACGTAGTATCCCTTAGTAGTCTGTGCCACATACGTAGTATCCACTCCCTTACTATAATACTCTAATCTGTGATCACTGATCCCTTAGTAGTCTGTGTGTGCCACTGCCACTGCGTCTCATCGTCTGACGAACTATCCAGCATAAAGTAACTTAATTATAAGCTATCCAGTTCTCTGCACCTCTGTGTCTCTGCATCACGGAAGTCGGAACCACTGTACCTGACTATACCTACAACTTACAAGTACGCTGTTTAAGACATCAGTGCACGGAACACTGTGGCCTGTGGGAACACTTTCTCTGCATTGTTGATTTTCTTGTAAATCAAATTAAAACACGTCGTACTCGTCTTAGTGTAGTCTTGAGCTAAAAGTAATAAATATAATCATTGCAGGTCTGTAAAGATTTACACTAGCTTGCTACATATATTAATCTGTGATTTACACACTTGCCTTACCTTTGCTACATTGTCGTATGTAATGTTTTCATTGCTTGATAATTTGTTAGATTAATGCAATAGCAATGTAAATATTCGTTTAATTATGTAGCAATATTGTACGTTTAATAATAATTTGTTATCTTTGTCGTTTTAGAATAGAATTAACGAGAAAAATGTCTGAACAAAATCCTGAAACGCCAGCTACCACCGTAGATGTGGATACCAACTACACTTCAAACCCGAATGATCCGAAGAATATGCAGGAAGTTACACAATATGTAAGTTGACTATATTTTATATATAATTTATATTATTATTATATGCAATTATATTTATTTTGCACAAAAATAGAATAAGACCCTCCCTGCATTCCAATTGACGTTAAAAACGACCAAAACGCTCAAAATGCCTACTATTTTGAGCGTTTTGATCATTTTTAGCATCAAATTGAACGCAGGGCTTGTGACCTACCGTATGAGAGGTGACAGTTTTATTTTTCTACCTAAATAAACTATAAAATTCTACTCTGAACTAATCATTACAGGTCCAGTCACTACTACAAAGTATGCAGGACAAGTTTCAAAGTATGTCGGACCAAATAATTAACAGGATAGATGAAATGGGAACGAGAGTAGATGAATTAGAGAAAAATATTACAGAATTAATGACACAAGCTGGAGTGGAAAATGAAAAATAGAAGTAAATGTGCCGTTACAATTAAATCACCTCGGCGAGTAGTGCCTGTTTTGTATAAGTCAGGTAAACATAAGTAAATCTACTATATACATAAGTAACATAAGTAACTTTAAGCTAAGAATAGTCACAGATATTAGAACACAAGCTTGTTGGTAAGTCAACATTAATAAGTGCCACAAAAATCATACTCCAATTGCATGTGTATTTCTTATACTTAGGTAGGTATTATATTCATTATAATTATTATTATCCATGGCACATATTTTGATATGAGGTACAATATCAATTAAGTATTTGATTATATTAGGAAATAATAATGTAAAGGTACAAAAACTTTTTGTAATGCAAGTAATGATGCTAGGCTTTTTTCTTATGAATAATGTATAATAATAGTAAGGTCACTATAATTTAATTTTAATCAGAACCAGTAGTTTAATAATATAAAATCTGAAATCACTGTTGTATCAAATAAAATTGCAACATTTTCAGGTAGTGATTAAAATCTAAAATTATCTAACATAATAAACCTTCAATTTCATGTTTTAGTTTACAGAATATGATATTGGATGACGTGTTTTTTTTTTTGTAATTACTAATTAGTTACAACTCGTAACATTTTTAAAAATTGAAACATTAATTCAGAACTGAGCTTTTAGTAGCCCTGAGTTACCTACTACAATATTGTTTAGTGTGAATGCAATTCATAAAATCTTCTGCACGAATTGAAAATTAAAGTCTGTAATCAAGTCATTCATTGCATAAATCTTTTTTCTTCTTAATTATTATTACCTCTTTTTTATTGAGATAATTAAAAATGTGAATGATATCCATAAAATTTTGTGGTTAAGTTAACTTCAATAAAACTATTTTGGTTAACATTAAGATATCCTAAAGTACAATAAAAATAGAGTTGGATATATTTGCAAGTAACAAATAACACCAAAATCATACTATACACACACTATACAGTACACATATTATGTAGTAAGAGATGTCACGTATCACATTTACAAGTAATACACATGAACATAGAAAAAAGGCGGACGGAGTCTTATTATACACAAAACTGTGTCTTCAGAGTCGGCCGGCTGACTGCATGTACACGGTCCGCACGCACACATTCTTACGCTAGTTCTGCCATTTGACAGGTGTAGGAATGTATGTGTGGCCGACTCTGAAGACACAGTTATGTGTATAATAAGATTCCGTCCGCCTTTTTCTACATTCATGGATAAACAATTATCTTTTTTTACATTTTACATTTAAAGGTGATCTGTATTGATTAAAGCCCATAGCTTTTGTACACCATATTTTAACTAGCATAAGTATAGGACAATATTCATCATAGTTAAAGCAAACTGCACAAAATATTCAATTCACTTTATAGCATATTTTCAAAAGTATCAATGACACAATATTATGTATACTTTGTACCCATTTTGTATGTACCTACCATAAAAATATTTTATATATCTAATATTTCCAGTAAAAGCCTGAACTACATTAAATCCTAGGATATTCTAAAAAGATTAACTTTAAATAATATCCTAAAAATATAAAGATAAAAATATGTACCTACCTACCTAAAGTAAATCCTTATGTTCTAAGGAACTCTAAAAATATATATTTTTATTGTAAAGCAAGAACCTACTCACAAAATTTTTTTGATGTAAAATGAAGGGTCCACTGCAATAATGATGAACGTCCAAAAAAATTAAAATCTTAACGAGCAATGCCATTCGGTCACTTGAAATAATATCTTTATAATGTATTTACAAAATTAGCAATATAAGCGATATTGCTAATTTTGTAAATACATTATATAATAGATATATTACTTATATAACGCTTGATAAACATGTTTTTTATAGCTCAACGTCACAGGCGTTTCCTTCAAAATAATCTTTAATTCCAAGTTAGGTTATACTGTTCTAAATTTTAAAACCCAATTATCTTAAAACTAACAACTCAGGACATTTATCATTATTGCAGTGGACCCTTCAAATGTAAACTATTCTAGGAACCAACAAACTAGGAAACAAAAAACATTCGAAAGATTTATTAATTATTTCAGTTACTTACCAACTTATGTCGGTAAATCTTAGGATTGAAGTACATATTAATAACTAGCTGTTGCCCGCGACTTCGTCCGCGTTAGTATAGTAGATCACGTCCCAAGTATTATTTTTCAAAAATATTCAATGTACAGAATTGACTTTCCTACGATTTTATTATATGTATAGATGTTGCCCGCGACTTCGTCCGCGTTAGTATAGTAGATCACGTCCCAAGTATTATTTTTCAAAAATATTCAATGTACAGAATTGACTTTCCTACGATTTTATTATATGTATAGATGTATAGATATGTATAGATGACTTAGTTTATTCCTACAAAGGATAATTAAGACGCAATACAAACTCCACGATACCTTTTAATTATGAACAAAAGTTTCATGAGGAATAAGGGGGGGGGGGGTTTGGGGGGGCACGGCCCCCCAAAACAAACGACACTGGAAAACCGTATGTGTAGTTTAGTTTTTAACGTTGTTCTTAAAAAAGATGTATAACGCCGCAACACCGCTTTGTTTGAAGCAAAATTTGGGGAGGTGGAAGGGGGGGGGGGGGTTTGGGGGGGCGAAGCCCCCCCCCCCTCCAAGAAAAGACCGATGCCAAAGTTCCCAGCATGTTTATCAAACGACACTCGAAATTTGTATAGAAAAGATAGACAAAAGCTCATAGCATGGCAAGGAGTGAAGATAGATACAAAGTGTGAAGGAGAAATTTGTAGGAAATTTTATGGGCTTTCGTTACGTACCGGACATTTTTTCTCTACAACGCACCGTTTTAGCGATATGAGCAAAAAACTAAAAATATTGAAACTTGAGCCCCTCCCCCCACCCTAGGTGATATCGTCATAATATATAGCCTATGTGTTGACCCGACCTCTATATAATATTCGTGCAAAATTTGAAGTAAATCCATTCAGTACTTTCTGAGTTTATCCCGGACATACATACAGACAAACAGACAATCAGACAAACAGACAAACAGACAAAAATTCTAAAAACTATATTTTTGGCTTCCATATCGATTGTAGATCACGTCCCAAGTATTATTTTTCAAAAATATTCAATGTACAGAATTGACTTTCCTACGATTTTATTATATGTATAGATATTACTAGCTGTGCCCCGCGGTGTTACCCGCGGTTTAAGTGATGAAACTGTGACTATGAAAAGTACCAAAACGGGACGATACCAATATATTATTCTGTGACGATACATGGTTCTATAATGGTTTATGCTATAGGTAGTGGTGATGACAATGATGAATGTAATTTGCATAGTAGCATATGCTTTCCGTTCTTAAATCAACGTCGAAACTCCCAAACTTGTATCTATAAAGAGTCAGGCGTTCTCTCAGCACCATCCGAACCACGGTAAGTATACCTAATACCAGGTATACTGCGGTGCAAATCTTACTTGTTGGTAGTAGCATATTATGCTTAGAATACTGCACACGAAACCGAAGTCACCACATATTTTCATATAAATTTTGAGGAGTTCCCTCGATTTCTTGTGGATCCCTTCATCAGGTCACCACTTTTATGAATATGGTACAAAATTGGGATGATAACCTTAAATAATTGAAAATCGGTTCACAAACGGCGGAGTATTCGTTGAACATAAAATAACGTCGGTCAAAATTGTAGCCTATGTGTTATTCTGATGTTTAAGCTATATTATTGTAAAGTTTCATTAAAATCCGTTCAGTAGATTTTACGTGAAAGAGTAACAAACATCCATATATTTATACATACATACATCCAAACTTTCGCCTTTATAATATTAGTAGGATGTATATAGCTATTTGGGCTTTTACTGTAACATTTGTTGGTGTTCTTTACTTCTAGCTTAGCCTTCGGCCCTATAATTTCCCATGGTATGCTCATAAGTCATAATGTTATATTATTGTTTATTGTAATTCATTAATTATTTAACCTAAGTCGGCGTGTTGGCCCAGAATGTAAATATGTAACAGCAATATTAAATTTACTATTAAAACGAGCTTGGTCCAATTTGCGGCTGATTTATTTAAGAATTTTTATTGTCTTTGTTTAGTTGTACTTACATATTTATCAAAATTTAAGTTAATTTTTTTGTTGTTAGTATCTTATATATAGTAATAGCTGCAAATAAATTATTCATTCATTCATTCATTCATTCAAAACATATTTTGTTATTATAAGTAAATCTTGTTTTAATACACTATCATTTTTGGTTTAATATGTTTCCTAGAGTGAATCATAATATTATATGTATGTACCTACTTTATTAATTTATTACGAACAACGGTAACTGGTACGGAGTACCGACGGGTCACGGCATCACGTGAAATCGATATTTTGCGTCGGGCAGTACTAGGTACTTATAAATTTATGGGATCGCAAAACGGAAGCATTTGCATAGCTTTAGGTACGTAGCATGTGGTAGCATTTCGAAAGGTCGGGACAAGTACGCATAGTAAACGCATAATAAATTGCTGCTTCTAAATAATAAATTGCACTTGTACACAGCTTTTGTTTGGCGGGCTGGTAGTCAGTGACGGATTAACGGCCGTTCCCAATATTTGATCTATCTCTTACTTGAGATAGAAATAGCTCACATTAGACATTAGCTCCATATATTTTATGTCAATTCTATGTCAGCTGCGATCGGTTGTATGTCAAACTAGAGATAGATTGAATATAGGGAACGGCCATAAGACTACTTGATGCCCTAAGCAATCCATGCCTGTGTGCCCCCTCCCCCCCTATCCGTATGTCAACTAGAATCGGTCTTTAAACTTTCAAGTTTTACCACCTAAAAACATTACTTTTATCCTAGAAACTTTTTGGTGTGGTTTTTGGTGACGTGAGAGTGAGACGTGATGCCCTAAGGACGGATGTTTTTTGTCCTTTTGTTCTTCTTCTGGTGCCCCCTCAGACGTGATGCCCTAGGCAAATTCTTAATCTGATTAAGGGTTAATCCGTCACTGCTGGTGGTACTGAACTGTAATAATTTAACTCACACAAAGCATGTACTTACTAAGCTCAAGGATATTATATTGGTACTTTAATAGTTAAGTGTAATTAATTTCAATGGAAATATATGGGGATGTCATGAAAAAATGTTTTGAAACTATCAGTTAAGGGCCCGGGGTACCCTCGAAATTCTCATACATATTTAATACCAAAATCATTTTCTCATACGAAAATATTTAACATGTTTGGAGTTATTTTTCAGCTTAAGATAGTAATTACCTAGGTTCCTGAACAATTTTTTTTTACAAAATATTTAAATACTAAAAAAATTTTTTTGTGTTTAAATATTTAGTAGTAAATTTACTAAAAAATATTCAAACACAAATTTTTTTTTTTAGTATTTAAATATTTTGTAAAAAAAAATTGTTCAGGAACCTAGGTAATTACTATCTTAAGGTGAAAAATAACTCAAACATGTTAAATATTTTCGTATGAGAAAATGATTTTGGTATTAAATATGTATGAGAATTTCGAGGGTACCCCGGGCCCTTAACTGATAGTTTCAAAACATTTTTTCATGACATCCCCATATATTTCCATTGAAATTAATTACACTTAACTATTAAAGTACCAATATAATATCCTTGAGCTTAGTAAGTACATGCTTTGTGTGAGTTAAATTATTACAGTTCAGTACCACCAGCAGTGACGGATTAACCCTTAATCAGATTAACCTACAGTTTAGATTTAGCAGTACTACAGCTGCGGCGCTTCCAAAATACCTATTACCTAGGTATTAATTTTCGGGGCAAAAGGGAAAATCCATAAGTACCTACTAACTACTAAGTAGTTAATAAAAATTGGTTCTTGGAAGTTTTTATAACTAGACGACCCGGCAAATATTGTTCTGTCATATAAATTTTCAATTATTTTCTATACCTACCTAGTAAGTATACTTAGTATCTGTTTCTATTTTCTAGTATCAATATAAAAAGTACTTAAATAAAAACCTATTTCCTGAATCCTGGCCTAATGAATGTACTATTAGAGAAGTTGATTCCTAGGCCGCCTCTCCACATAGGCAAGCGCATTCGCCAACGCGCTGGCGGTGCGCTTGCCAACGCGCTTGTGAGTAATCCACAATATGCTTGCGACAAGTGTGAAGTGTCCTTTGATGCTACCGACACCGCGCGGCAAACTCGCAAGCGCGCCGGCCAACGTTCAAATATCTTCCGCCAAATATGCGCCAACGAACGTTCTACACGTTGGGCCAGTGGCTGGGCCAGAGCGCTCGCCAACGCGCTTGCTTATGTGGAGTGTCGGCACTAGGCAGATGGCGTACCTAAGTAATTTGGTCGCGCTAAGTCAAACCCATCAGACCGATCACAATTATTCACAAAATATCACAGCTAACATTGAATTGACACAAGCCGACCAAATGACGTAGGTCCGTCAACTGCCTAGGAATCAATTTCCTCGATGGTACATAGGTACAAAATTTCATGAAAATCGGTTGAGCCATTTAGGAGAAATTTGTTCACAAATACTGTGACACAAGGATTTTATACATTTTTTGTTTTTATATCGCGCGGTAACCGTACATTTTTCCGGTATGTAAAGTATCCTAGTTAATTAAATTATCTATGTACACATGTCCTTTCCTGGGATTCAAGGTAAGTAACTCTTAATTTAAAAAAAAACTGTTCAGCGGTTTGGGCGTAAAGAGGTAACAGACAGACAGCTGACAGACACACTTTCGCATTTATAATATTAATAAGTACGGATTTTAACAGGCGATTTGTGTGCTCGTTTGAATATAATATACAGTGCACAATGCCTTAAATCTACACCTACACCACAGAATAGATAATAGTACTTACACTACAGCTATTAGGTATAAAGAGGAAAGATTTGATTTTTTGTTTGTACCCGAATAGGCTCCGAAACTACTGGACCGATTTAAAAAATTATTTTACCATTGAAATCCTACATTATTTCTGCTGAACATAGGCTAAATTTTATTTTGTAAAAAATAGGGTCCCGTAAAATATTTGGGTTTTTCGGACGGTAAAAAATCAACCAGAAAAGTTACTTATTTTGCGTACGCTGCCTAAACTATAAAAGATGGAACCATAAAATGTTCTAAGTAATAATTGTAGATCTTATAAATATCTACAAAAAAGTCCGCGACACACTTTATGACACACTATCTATGTCGAGTGAGGCACAATAACCATTTTTTTATTTAAAAATCTTGAATGTTTTTTGGACTACATTTAAACCGTTTATTTTACTTATATGCTGTTAATCCTTATCAAAATAAATCATTTTATCACTAAGTACAGTTTATGTAGATAATATTTGGTCTTTGAATGATTAAAATTGGACGTTTGGTTTTGAAATTATGGCGGGGGTGCGCGTGGTTTTTAGGGTTCCGTACCCAAAGGGTGAAAACAGGACCCTATTCATGAGACTTCGATGTCTGTCCGTCTGTCTGTCTCCAGGCTGTAACTCAAGAACGGTAATAGCTAAAGAGTTGAAATTTTCACAGATTGTGTATATCCGTTGCCGCTATAACAACAAATACTAAAAGCAAAATAAAATTAATATTTAAGGGGGGCTCCCATACAACAAACGTGATTTTTTTGGCCTTTTTTGCTCTATATCAATAATAGCAACCGGTAGGCCCTTGAATTTTCCACAAAATCCTTAGTTTTACTTGTACTTTGATAGTTAATAATAATATTAAAATAAAATAAAAAATTAAGGGGGGCTCCCATACAAAAAAACACAATTTTTGGTCTAATGTTACTCTATAATGGTACGGAACCCTTCGTGCGTGAGTCCGACTCGCACTTGGCCGATTTTTTCTTTAATACGAAAAGTACTGATCCGACTTGCATACGGTTTTCACTGATATATTATGTCTTTTTCCAACTCAACCTGGTGTATAAAAATCTCTGGGGACCAAAGAGGGGGTCAGATATTGTATCCAACTTTTTCCTTTAGTGGATTTACTTCATATTATCAACTGTGTTTTCCAACTCAACATATTCTGGTGTATAACATTTTTCCCCCTCCTCTCTTAGGGGACCAAAGAGGGGGTAAGATATGTATCAACTGATGAAGTAGAAATACTTTAAATGGCAAAACAACGTTTGCCGGGACAGCTAGTATTAATATAAAGGGATCCTTTGACTAAAAAATAATTGCACCTTTTTTATGTATTACTCAATTTATTTCGAAAACATTTTGACTTTTCAGTAGAGGAGAGCTTATTAACTTCTAAGAAATAACTACGTACTAGAATTCTAAATTAAAAGTTCTTAAAAAAAGTGAATCAGCGTGATTCTGTCGCTTCTGAAGTACTGCCTTCTGTATCTTCCGAACCATCGGATTCCTGAAAAGAATGAAAATAGGCGGAATGAAAATGCACAACTGAGCTGTTGGTGCTCTAGTCCGGGCTTGATATTTAAATAGAATATTGTATATCTGACAGGGGCGGATCGTGAATTTGTGGGCCCTGGGCTGATACTACTGGAGGGGCCCTCCAAGTACTCAACTAATATTCTATCCATTTTATAAACATTTTCTTAAAGATCTTTAACCATGGTTTGTCGCGTAACGCATTTGAAATTCGAATTATCGCTAATTATTTTAAGCGGGGACTGGCGGGCCCTTTTAACTGAGGGGCCCTGGGCTGCACCCGAGTACTGCGAGTAGCCCTTATATTAGGTAGATCCGGCCCTGGTAACTTAGGGCCTAGGGGGCGTCCACAAATTACGTGAGGTGTTTTTTTGAATTTTTGACCCCCACCTCCCCTCCCTCCTGGTGAGATTCCTTGAGATTCTATTCAACCCCCCCTCCCCCCAAAAATCTTACGTGAGATTTTTCAAAATGTGGGTTTCTTACGTAAACGTTTGGTTTGACGTCAGTAGATTTTCTTTCGAACGAATTTGTGAATGATCTTAATCTTGAGCAATAAGCATTCGTACCTAGTACCTACAGTCTGGATGAAATGGACCAAAATAGTATTATTTTGTTGAGAAAAAAATTACGTGAGATTTGCCGAGACCCCCCCCTCTCCCCAACGTGAGATTAGATGAGATTTGACTCGACCCCCTCCCCCCCTAAACATCTCACGTAATTTGTGGACGCCCCCTTACTAAATACTTATCCTTACTCTACCCAGTGGCGGCCCTAAGGGGTGGCAAAGAGGGCAATCGCCCGGGGCCTCACAAGGTATTTTTTCGTAAGACAATGGGCCTCGCCGCCACTGACTATACCTACATGCGAAAGTGTGTATTTTGTATGTTAGCTTATACGACAATCGATTTAGATGAAAATCAGTGTATGTATAGTGTATGTATACTAGAGATAAGTACGAGATACATAATTGAGAAATGTGATTGAAAATAGTTTGGAAATCCCTGATATTATATAGGTATGTATAACTTTGTAAGTAGCCAGTTGTAGGCAATAGTAATTATTTTTCTTACAGTAGTTTCATCGTCATCGTTGGCTGCGTGATTCATGAAAGCTCCAATTGAACTTGACTTAGCATTTCCTATTCCGTTCTTTTCGGGGGACTGCAGTCTTCCGGGGGCCTGATATGAAATAATAACAATTAATTATACTTAATTATACTTGGACAGAAAAAGAGGACAAATCGGTATAGTTTTGATTTCTTTTGCAAGGGTAGATTTGTAAAAAGTATAAAAGCAGAAAGAGTACACAGAGCCGCTATTGCAAGTCCTATGGAATGGGGAATACCGTTTTTGCTCACCAGTTGGCGCCACTGTTGACTAAAGACTAAGGTCCGAGGCATTCCATCAAAAGCCTTTTTGTTAGGATCTATAATGGCATTAATTAATTAATTTTGAATAACATCTCGTTTATTTTTTGTAATAATTTTATACTTACCTACGTTTATTCTTTATTTTCTTAATTCCGCTTTTCAAGCATTGTGGTAATGTTATGATGGAGATAAATTTTTAACAAATTAGGTACTTATATTAAGAAGTCGATATTAATTTTTTTGGACCTCAGCCCTCAGGCGACAATTATTATATACCGACTCTAGTTATGCATTCTGTGCTCTAGTAGAGCTTGTGTAACCTAAAATGACTCCCCCCTCCCTTGTATTCACAGAACTATACAAAAATGTTTCATATTTTATTAACTTTGAAGTGGTGGGGCGCGTTATTTCAAATTAGCCAAGCTCTATCAAATTCACATGCGATAGGCGATAGCCCCCATTACAATTACAAGTTTTTAATATACTTACATACTTGCCTTCTGGTCAGGGAGCCCTAGAACAAATTTTTTTGTGATTACTAACAAGCTAATGTTGTATGAGTACAGTAGTTAACCAAGTTTTGTTGATTACAGAACCCTAAAACGGAACCATAGCCAGCAGATTTTTTGTATATTGGTAGGTTAATAGTTATATAATTTAAGAGTAACCTTGTCCCTACAAATAAAACAATTCATATTTTAGGACCATCAAGTCAAAGTATGAAATCCTTTCTATCTCTGTTAGCTACACTTTCGAGATTTTCCGAAAATAAAAAAGTTGTTCGTCTTATCAAAATGTAGCTACTCACAAAACATTAGCTTGTTAGTAATCACAAAAAAATTTGTTCTAGGGCTCCCGTACTATTCTTTTGTACCTGAAGTAAAAATTCGTATAAAATTACCGTTGTAAATTCGTCCGCTTTATACATAGAGTTGTGCAATAGTGACGACAATGATGTGGATCTTGCTGAAAAACCGTGGCTCACTTGCTTTTCCGGGGACCATAACTTTCTCCTAAAGTTCTAAAGAAAAACAATAAGCATGTGAAAATAATTGCATAACAATTTGCACCTAATATAAAAAATAAAAATTACTAAATAATAATATGTGAAATGTCTAAAGTTCAATACCATTATCCGCTCAAAACCATACGATTGTGACTTGAAACTAAGTAGCATTTAGCAATGTGTTTAGGTAATTTTGTACCAAGTTATATTTTTTGTATTTTTAAATTTTCTACTAAGTATAATAATGTTTGCTATGGAAGAGAAAAAAAAGCACAAGCTGAATAAAAAAATGGTGAGTCCAGAAATGACCACTATATCGATATTCGATTATCGGTGTAAGTGCGAGCAAATGTGTATGTAACAAGTAGTGATGCGCCGAATAGTGATTTGACCGAATAACCGAATACCGAATATTGTTCGGTTTTGCCTTTACCGAACCGAATATTCGGCCGAATTATTCGGTTTACCATTATTTTATTTTGCCGCGTAAACAGGTTCTATCGTGTACTCTACGTGCCGCTGCTGGCTAGCTCGGAGCGAGCCTTCTCTCGCGAGCGCAATGCAACCGCAATTATTGCGCAATAATTGCTCCAAAATCGCAGTTTCGTATCACATAATAGCCAAAAAATACGATAGCAATCGAGCGACAGTACTCCCGCTGCCGAATAATCAAGGAACTATTATATTTGCATTTAAATCGCTAAATCTCCATACTTAGACCGATAGCGCTAGGTTTTTTGGTTTCAAAAATTCTAAAGTTTCTGATTTTTTTGCGTATAGGTTTGGGACCACTAGGTAAATCTAAAAAATGATTTAGTGTCATTTTGGTCGACAGCTTCCAGAGATATTTAGGTATTTTGCTTTTTGGTCGCTATAGGCCGAAAAAGGAAACAGCGAAGGCATATTTAAACGTTCTCATTCCAGACGACGAGCCCTCCTTGGATGATGAACACCACCGCGACATTAGGAGTAGAATGTTAGACCTCATTCATACGCCGGCCTCAGATTTACCAACTTCTGAGGAGTTTACTAAAATAGTGAACCTATTGCCTACTAAAAAATCTGCCCTGCGAGGATAAAATATCGAATATTATGATAAAGCAAGCGTGTTTAGCGGCCAATTCATCGATTCTATATGTTTTCAATAGATGTATTGCAGAAGGTATATTTCCAAAAATCTGGCGTACCGGCTGCTTAAAATTAATACCTAAAGCGGGAAACAAACCCCCCGACGACCCAAAATCTTACCGTCCGATAACGTTACTGCCGTGCTTAGGTAAACTACTAGAACGCCTTATTGTGCCTCGCCTGCTACCCGGTGGTACTAAATTTCATAGTCAACAGTACGGTTTCACCGCCGGGAAATCGACTGTTGACGTGGCGTTAGAAGTAAGAAAAATAGTTAATTTATCGGAAACTAAATACGTGGTTGCCATTTCATTAGACATATCCGGGGCCTTCAACCATGCTTGGTGGCTGATGGTACTATTAAAACTAAAGAATCGAGGGTGTTACTGTAATATTTATTCCATAATACATTCTTACTTTTCTAACGGTCAAACTAAGCTCCGTCTTGGACATTGTACACACGCCAAAGATTTAACGTGCGGCTGCCCTCAAGGATCGATAATCTCGCCTAAATTATGGAACATCGGATTCGACGATTTGTTAAGTCTTCCACTTCCACTGCTTTGTACACTAGTTGGTTACGCCGATGACGGTTTTCTTATCGTTCAAGCAAACTCGCGTTCCGAAATTGAGTCTAAAGTCAACAGTTGCCTTAATTTAATATCTGACTGGGGTAAGCGTAATCGTCTGAATTTCGCCGCGCATAAAACTTACCAAATTCTTTTAAAAGGTTCCCTTATTTCTTCCCCTAGCATTAAACTGGACAATATAAACGTTAAACGCAAACAGTCACTATGTTACCTTGGTTTTCATTTGGATAATAAATTTACATTTTTGGAACATATAATTCAAACCGGTGAGAAAGCCAAACGTAATTTTTACTCGTTTACTAGAATATCTACTTCGACATGGGGCCTCTCATTTAAAACTCTTAAATTGATTTATACCGCGACTTACCTAGGCAGCATTTGCTACGGAGCCCCCGTGTGGGCCGACAGAGCAATTATCCGCGCGGCTCGTCGCAAGCTACTGCAAAGCCAACGGCTGGCACTCATATTCTTATGCAAAGCTTACAGGACCACAAGGACTGAAGCCTTGCCCGTGTTAGCCGGAGTTTTACCCGTTGACCTTGAGATACAGCGCCGTGCGACTATATATTATCATAATAAAAACATTGACAACCCGTTCTTTTTAAGCGCTCGCGATAAAATTAAAATAGCAAGATTGTTTGAACCTTTAGATGACTCTGTGCAGAACCTCATCTCCGAATGGCAGACGCGATGGGGCGGTTCCACCAAAGGGCGACATCTATATAACTTTTCCCTAATATTCGAGACCGGCTATCCAAACATTGGATGGATATTGACCACTGCGTTTCTCAATTCCTGACCGGTCATGGAAATTTTAAGGCTAAACTTTATGGATTTAAACTAGTAGCATCACCTATGTGCGAGTGCTCGACCGAAGGCAACATGTTTGAACAAACCGCTCATTATGTTCTCTGGGAGTATGGTCTCTGGCAGGACGAAAGAACTACAATGCTAAACAACCTACTCTGTACATCTGGAGTCGCATACTGCGGTGATCTCGTGGACAGCGCTAGGAACTTCCGTGCCTTCAAGCGTTTTTGCCACAATTATTATTGGCAACAATCTAACACAACAAAATCCAATATTAATTTAGCTATAGAGTAGTAGTCAAATTATTCACTTTTATTCCCGTGGTGCTTCCCCTTCAGTTCTTTGACTTTCGGTCATTGTAACTTTGTGCTGTCTCCCGCTTTGTATGGGGAGGGAATCTGGAATTCTTCCTACTCCTCCTATTCTTCTTCTGATTAATTTCGTTGCGGGTCCCAAGACAGTTTTAGCATGTCCTTCGGGCTTCCTGAGATCATATCAAAGGGTTTTCGTGGTTGCATACCGCTGTCGATCCTGGCGACACAGGAGATACAGTGGTGGGAGTGTGTGGTGGGCCAAAGCCCATTAAAAAAATATAGGCCGAAAAAAATATTAAAGTTTAAAATTTGGCTTTTGTGATATTAGCAATATCACAAAAGCTAAATTTTAAACTCTCGGGCAGTAACTAATGTGCAGACACGTTTTGTGTCAGGGCTTGTACCACGAAACCGTTTTGAGACTCAAACAATCGCACGAGAATGCCGCATCCTACTCTAACAAACGTCAAATGACGTTGTTAGAGCAAGACGCAGCATTCTCGTCCGAATGTTTGAGTCTCAAAACCATTTCGTGGTAGGCCTACAGATTCATCTACGGGTTTCCCAGTAATTTAGCAAATATTAGAAACGTCGCCTAATTGCGTCGAAAAAATATTAGAGTTTTTAAAAATGGTGTAATATGGTTTATTTTATTGATGTCTGCTACTGTAAAATTTTTGTGTCATATTCATCCATGGGTTTTGAAGAAATTTTTATTTTTGCTATCACTATTTGCTATACTGTTGCATTTATTTCGTATCACCTAAGCTTTTGACAGCAATGCGATGGCAATCGGCGAGCAATTTGAACTGATAAATAGCGATCACAACAAAAGTGATTTTTTCCGATTGCTTGTTTATCGCTGAGTGGTTAGTGGTGTTTTACGTAAAATTTTAAACTATAAAACGTATTTTTATAACATTGGTGCACACAGTGCTCGTATTAGAAGCCATTCCTGAAGAAGAAACAAGAGATGCAGCCAGAAATACAGCTAAATAAGACCTCGCAATCGCAACCGAGCCCAGGCACTGGAACTGTCTGACTCTGAATTTAAAACCCATTACAAGGGTTGAATAAGAAGCTGTTTGTAGATATCTGTGACGAGTTTAACACATTGACAAGAAAAACAACAATTAACACCTGTGCAGTGTTGCGAAACATTTGCAACAACCATCGCCTGCCAGTAATGACGATTTCCAAGTGCTTCTAAACTTGTTTAGAATCACATTTTAGCCATTTCAGGATGTCATAGTTTCTTTGAAAAAGTGAGAATCTTTATTGTCGTTTTAAATAAAACTAAGTTTTGTAATTACCTATAACAGAGCGCAGTTTATTCCGAGAGATTTTTACAAATAGAAGACTCAAGAAAATATGGAGTCCGGATAAGGAAATTGACTTGTCTGTAGTCATAGACTAAAAATGTTTCTTTTTTATGTGAAAAAGCAATAAGCTAAGGTTCAAATTTCTATTACAAAATTTTATGAAGTGAAAAATAAAGCAGTAAAACAGTGTTATTTGTTTCATTTGCATGTAGATTACTATTAAGTTATTGTTATATTTTGTCTTCATGTAAGTAGAATTAAATGGAATACATACCTTTAATACTAAAATATTTATGTATAGCTGACCTAACTTATACATGTAAAGTCCTTAATAATAAAATAGATTCACCTGAATTACTTAACAGATTTAATATTAATATTCCCCGTAGAAATGCTCGTCATTTTATGCCCCTTTATGTTCCACCTTGCAATACGTACTACCGTAGAAATTCTTTCATACTCAGATCTAGTATACATTTAAACAAATTTTTAATTGCCCACCCACAAGACATGTTCTCCCTAAAACCAAACAAAATTAGAAAAATTATGACTGATACGTTTTTTAAGTAAAATAAACAATAATTCCTGTATTTACTTTTATTGATTTCATATTGTAATATGCAAATATAAAGGATCGTACCATCTGCTGTGTGTGTGTGTGTATGTGTATATTTATATAATATTATATTAATAAGTACTGTCAACTCCATTATCTCACAATTTTAGATCCCTCATCCATCTCTTGTGATTTGATAAAATTTAATATAATTTGTAGTTTGCCTAAAATAATGTATACTTTAAATAGTTTTTACATTTCCTTAAGTCTTGTGTTATCTGTATTGTCATGACTTTGATAATTTTAGCCTTAACTTATTATTTACTAGTGGAAACTTGTTATTGGCATGTCATTATTTAATAAGTATTGTCACTGTTATTGTTATATGCTGTAAGTTTTCCTAATAAAGTAAAATAAAATAAATAAAATACATAAGAAACAAGGTTTATTTTAATTAGTAAAACATTTTCAGTGTAATGAACTGTGCAACAATAAATAAAAGATTTCATGTTTTATTTAATAACAACAGAAATATATTAAAACCAATGTTAAAAAGATTTATTAAAATCAGAATACTGCTTAAAACCCATCAATCCTCCAGCGGCAGCCGGCTGCCGCATAACAATCGAAAATTTATTGTGTGTGGCGTCTGCGACACCCACAATGGAGATGCTCAAACCTCTTGTGCATAATATTAATTTCTTTATTAGTTTTTCATCGCGATGTTTTAAATATCAATATTGTAAATATTAAAATGTATATTCATCAATATTATTGGACTTCAATTTTGCTGCCTAGTGCCTAATGTTGTGTTACATGATACTAAGGAGCTGAGCCCTGAGTGACATAGGCTATGTATGTCCTACGGGCGAAGCCGGGGCGGGTCTAGTTTTTAATATTTTGAAAAAAATAAAACCGAATATATTCGGTAACTGAGCCGAATAATTCGGCCGAATACGAATAGTGAAAAACATGCCGAATACGCCGAATACCGAATACGAAACGAATATTCGGCGCATCTCTAGTAACAAGTAACAGCACGTTTTGAGTGTAGATACCTAATTAAAAAATGTTAGGTACCTGATCCTCTTGGCCTGTAAGACCTGTACTAAATGGCTAGGAAAAAATGTTTGATTAAGCTTTTAATATTTAAGACGGTATAGTTCCTAAAGATGATTGCGAGTGAATAGTGATCCTTTATAAAGCCGGGTACAGACGAGTGTAACGTGTAATGTAAGATTACGTGTAATTTAGCGTCAACAGCGTGGACGGCACACGAACTCAAAGCGAATTGTGTACGCGAATCCTGTATCCACTGGTTGCTACGAACTTTGCTCTTCCCAATGAGCAATATCACTCCAAGCATCGTTTTCAGATTTTTTTTAAAGTAACACGGGTTTTTTGGATCCCAAATAACAGGTTTTTCTTGATTCTAACTAATAAGTTCAAGCGATTGTTCTTCACTCCACATGGTGAACGTGCACACGACACAACCGTCACGAACGCCGTCCAAACGAGCGCTGCGAGCGCCTTTGTGCTCGCGTGAAAACCGACAGCCCGGTGGATAACATGCGAGCGTTACATGTAATGCTCGTAGTGCCGTCCACACGTAGAATTCGTGTTACATTACACGGTGGATTACAACTTACATTACACGTTACACTCGTCTGGACCCGGCTTTAGTCACGATGCAAGTTACAAAAGTTTGTACATATTTTAATGTGTGTGACTAAATAGTAATTATAGCTTCGTAGTTTGGACCATAATAATTGCGTAATTGCGGATATAGTTATTATTTAGGCATATTCTCACCTCTAAATCAGTTTTCTCATTAATATCAGCGATTTGCTGATACGCTACAGTGAGAAGCTCTAATGCCTTCGCATGAAATGTCATCTCTATTGTTACGAAATTGGACAGAAGAGTTTTCAGTTGCTGCAGTTTGCGTCGTTCGAAAAACTCCGTCTGTTCGCTGAGGCCTTTAGCCGTGCGAGTCATCTCTGCAGACGCCTTCAACAGTTCCGTTTCAGCGTATGACTGTAAGAAGTAACTTAGCAGTTGGTAAGTATTAAATACGCGATAAATTCAAAAAATCTTAGGATCTAAAATCGAAATTATGAATTTAACAACTAGCATTTAGCAGTGGCGGCTTTACCCATTGCGACGCCCAGGGTGACAGTATTTGCGAGGCCCTCTGACCGTCAGCCATCGCTGCCGACACCGGGGACCTCACCGCCAAAAATGCAAAATATAAAATGACACTTTATGACCTTTGCTTGACGTGAGGCCCCCACAAGAGCGAGGCTGCGGACGATTGTCCTGTTCGCCACTACCTAAAGCCGGCGCCAGACATGTGATCAAATACGCAAATACCTATAAATTCGCCAAATGTGGCACTGACATTTGCCTATTTGTGCAAAGTTTGAACACATATTTGTAATTTGCCATCATGAGTAGGTTTTTCTGCGCACATCAAAGTAAAAAAAAAACTCAAAGTTTGTGCCGTCTGCCACACTTGTCGCAGGCTGCACAAACTTTGGAGCAGTTGTAGATTTGAACGTCAATTATGGAGTGGAGTAATGAACTAATGACGTAGTGGACGTAGTTATCGAATTTCTTGAGCTACTTCAAGCAGAACCCTCAAAAATTGAATTATATTATAAAAAATTAAATGCACTCAAATAAAACAGATTCACGGCGTCCACAAAATCGTCGTCCAATCTGTCAGCCATCTTTGCAATAACTGTGCCGTAAAACATTTGAAAACAAGTCTGGCAGGCATATTTGTGATTCTGTTTGCGCACGTCAAAGTTTACAAAAAGTTTGCTCAAACTTTGAAGCTCATGTTTGGCACCGGCTTATGGCCGCCACTGTCCATAAGTTTAACTTACCACTTGTTGTCGATTAAACGGTTGTCTCTCTTTAGCTTTATCCAATATCTTCTTTCTCGCCATCTCCTTTTCTCGTACGTTCATTGTATGCTTCAACTCCTCACGCGCGTGCTTACAGATACTCTCATATTGGCATAGCTCGCCGATAACCTGTATAAAAATATTATGTCAACTTTGAACAAAGTAGGTATAGGGCAGTCTACTTAGTTCTTCTATAGAAACTTACTAATTATTAGGTACACCGTACACCCTATTCAATAGTCTATTAGTGCTGGTTTTAGCACTATCTACCAGCGCCCTGGGCGAGATTACTTCGTCGCCCAGGGTCCTGGTAGTGCTGAAAAAATTGGCGCCCGTTTTGTTTGTCTTCAGCCCCCTTTTTATCCGGCGCCCTGGGCGGTTGCCTAGCGTCGCCCCCCTAACGCCGCTACTGGGTCTATTACAATCGCACTAATCTATATCTATACTAGATGTCCCGTGCGGCTTCGCCCGCGTAAATTAGGAATTTACGAAAACCGTACATTTTCCCGCAAAAAATACCGAGTTCTGTCCCTTCACGTGGTCTATTCTATATATGTGAGTTGCGACAAAAATATCAAAAATGCTCTAGTTCTTCGTGAGATAAACCCTTTCTAGTTTCTAATAATTTTCCCGGGTTTTTCCACATTTTCTTCTGATTCTTCGGTCATATATATTTTAGTCTTAGCGTAAGTAATAATAAATAGCCTTCCTCGATATATAAGCTATTAAACACTGATTTTTTTTTATCGGACCAGAAAGTACTTCCTGAGATAAGCGTGTTCGAGCAAACAAACAAACTCTTCAGGTTTTAAATAATATTAGTAGATATACATTTTTTTTAAATCGATTGACAAACTCGAGTCTCGATCTAAAAGACTATGAAACGTATCATGGGACGATACCGTGGGAGAGCCATGCTTCGGCACGAATGGGCCGGCTCGACCGGAGAAATACCACGGGCTCACAAAAAACCGGCGTGAAACAGCGCTTGCGCTGTGTTTCGCCGAGTGGTGAGTTGACCGGAGGTTCGCGTAGTGTATATTTTCTTTGCCGGAGGCCCAATCTCTTACCCTTTTCCCTTCCCTACCCTCCTTTATTTCCTTCCCTACCCTCCCCTATTCCCTTCCCTATCCTCCCCTACCCTATTACGCTATTCCCTCGTAAAAGGCCGGCAACGCACCTGCAGCTCTTCTGATGCTGCGAGTGTCCATGGGCGACGGAAGTTGCTTTTCATCAGGTGACCCGTTTGCTCGTTTTCCTCCTTTTTTCATAAAAAAATGGTACTTGGTAGTGATGATGATGATGATGACGAATGTAATTTGCATAGTAGAATCTGCTTTCCGATCTTAAATCAACACCGAAACTCTCAAACGTATATCTATGAAGAGTCAGGAGTTCTCCCAGCAGCTCCCAAACCATGGGTGGGTGTCGCTGGGTCCTAAATCTTACTTGTTGTTAGCATATACTCGGAATACTTCTCATGAAACCAAAGTCACCACATGTTTCCATATAAATTTTGAGGAGTTCCCTCGATTACCCATGGATTCCTTCATCAGATCACCATTTTTGTGAACATGATATTAAATTGGGATAATGCCCTATACACCAAAAGAAAAATTTTGAAAATCGGTTCACAAACGGCGGAGTAATCGTTGAGCATAAAAAACGAACATAACACCTCCTCCATTTTGAAAGTCGGTTAAAATTATAGCCTATGTGTTATTCTGATATATAAGCTATATTATTGTAAAGTTTCATTAAAATCCGTTCAGTAGTTTTTGCGTGAAAGAGTAACAAACATCCATACATCCATACATCCAAACTTTCACCTTTATAATATTAAGTAGGATATATAAAATTACAAGTCCCTGAATGATTGACTGACTGACTGACTGACTGACTGATTCATCATTGATTTGAGTAAGGGACCTTAAAAGGAGAAAATTATCCATCTCCGTTATTATATTATGCTAACGCGGACGAAGTCGCGACAACAGCTAGTAATATAAAAAATTACAAGTCCTGACTGACTGATTCATCATCGCTGAGCAAAAACTGTTAAAGTTACAGCCACGAAATTTGGTGAGTAGGGTTGTTTTATAAAGTAGACACCCACTAAGGAAGGAATTTTGGAAATTTTACCCTGAAGGGGGTGAAAAAGGGATTAAAAGTTTGTATGAAAGTCCGTCATTTCTTAAGTTAGAAACATGAAACTTTATTTTTGGACTACTGAATAAAAATCAATAAACACGTATTTAAGCGTTTTTGGAAATTCTACCCCACAGGGGGTGAAATTGGGGTTCAAAGTTTGAATGAAAGTCCGTCATTTCTTGAGTTAGAAACATGAAAGTTTATTGACGTTTGCGTTTGACGTTTGCTTAAATATATCCCGTTTTTACCCTTTGTATAAGGATCCACAAAAAGGGAAAACTATCCATCTTTGTTATTTTACTATGTTAACGCGGATGAAGTCGCGGGCAACAGCTAGTAATATAATAAAATAACTACTTATGAATTAATAATTATTCTTTTACTCTCGTAGACACTTAAAAGTACTGTAAAGGGACTACTATTACCACAGAATAGATAATAGTACAACTATTACTCAGGAAAAAAGTAGCTAAATACTTAATAATTAAAATACCACAGAATACCTTCGCTTCTAGTCTCTGTACTTCGCAATTTCTATACTCTTCAATAGCCGATAGTGTGAGCGATAAATTATCAAGTCCCGCGCTTAATGATTTATTAACTAATTCATTGTTTGCGTAGTCCTTAATGACTTTTGCTAGTTCATCGCCCATATCTCGCACCCTAAAAATAAAAGAAATATCAGTAAAGTCAATACCTATCTACGAATAAAATATATTATGGTAGGTATTTATAATATTATTATGTATTTATAAAAAATTTTAAATATACGTCAGCAAATATTAAGGTGTCCTTAAAGGCAGAGAGACAGTACGATGCGATGGAAGAACCGCAATTCGTTAGTATCGCTGTGGTATCGCTAAAACTGGAGAACGGATGAACCGATTTGGCTAATTTTAGTCTTGAAATATTTGAAATAATTGATACAACCTTGCTGTTTTTCTTGCGTAATCGCCGAAACCAACACACAACTCGCCAAAGTTCTTTTCAACGCTGGAAATTCGGTCTTGAATAAATTTTGCCTGCTGTTCATAGCTCAGTGAGTGTGAGTTTTCACCCCGAAACATGTTGGCCGTTTTTCAATAAAAATATAGTTATTCGACAATGTTAATAGGCAGCTGTAGTCACAACAACTTCTTGGTACTTGTCGTAGTTTATATTATAATTTATAAGTTAACTATATCGGGATAAAATTATCCTCTTTGTTGGTAAGTATCATAGAGGTAAGTAGGTATTGTTATTTGTAAATTGTTAGCGACTGATGGTTACCTAGGTAACGATATCATTGCCACAGTACATTAATATATTCATGATTATGATTACGTTTGTGTGTTAGCGCTCCAAGAGTATAATAATAATATTGATCTCGATTGAAAAGCTTATATTATATTTAAATGATTATATGAGATATATGGGCCCAGTGGGCCCAGGACGTGGCCCATGACACATTTACTGAAAAAATGTAGCTGTCACTGTCAATTGTCAATTTGTCAGCTTGTGTATTAATTGTCAAAAACAGCTGTTGCGTCTAGTGCTGTTTCTTGTTTTGTATCGATTGCTGTTTATTTTAATAATTTTCTTATTTGTCCATAAAAATGAACGAAGAAATAGATGAATATGATATTTACCACCAAGACTTTACCACTGCTTCAGAATGGGAGGTGTTGATAGCTAGATTCGAAGAAGTTATATCAGAGTGGCATTTGTCTAAAGCCAAATTCCAATATTATGATTGTGAGTACATAAAGAAGTGGGCAATAAAATCTGAAGAAATAAAATTTCGGGGACAGAGCTTTATGCTTTCTTATCATTATTTAGAAACACAACCATCAACATCGAAATTAAAATGTGATGACTCCTCATTCATCATAGAATTACAAAAAAATTTGTGGGATGCCACATCAATGTTTATGGACGATACAGACGCAAGTCCTTACCCTGTTTCCAATTGGTTTGGGCTGAAAAACTACCTTTTGTTATACCCTAAGGCCCCCTTAGTGGATGGAAGCATTATTAAACTGATTTTGAGTTCTGTGAATATTGCATTTGCTAACATTGACTGTTCTGTGCCGTTTTTTGTCAAGATCCGAGAACATTGGCAGCATACTTATCTTGGTATTTACGAAGATAATGATTACAAAATGAATTTTGATACAATACACTTAAAGCGGATATCTAACCAGTGTTCACATCTCAGTGGCTTAGTGAGTTTATTTAAATCAAAAATATCATCTCCCGTGCCCTTAGACGCAGTCATTATATCAGCTAAGTTTTCATATGAAATGAAGGATTCAGATTCATTTGCCTGGAGAATAAGAACACAATCTAATGAATTTTTGTCAATTGATGGTTTTGATGTTAAAAAGTTAATTGAACTTCCCTTTGGGTCAGAAAATAATCCTATTCAGAGTGCCTTGTTGAATGCTATATGGCCACAATTTAGAGAGAGTGCTATCGTGGATTCATCAACTTTTTCAGACATTGATCCGTTAATGGCACCAACATGGACCATAACTCTCAAAATAAAAAATAATATTAAATGTCAATTGTCTGAAGTTATAGGAAGGGTAATGAATCTGTTAGAAAATAATAATTTACTGATGGATGTTCTGGGGTTGAGCAAAAGTTTGGGATTGGTTAATCCTTTAAACAAAATAACAGAGGCCCCAATAACAATATCAAAACTTGTAAAGGCAGCAGTTGGCAGGAACACAACATCCTCTGAATTCAAAGGACCAATAACAGATGACCTTTTGATGCCTCTATTGTACTATGTATTTCCGGATGCAGTTGAAGATAATGACTTTCCATATCTTAAAGAATTGATCAATGAAAAGGTAAATTACAGCATATTTTTTTTAATAATATTATCTTGGGTCTGGGGCAGAACCTTTGGCCTTGGCCTAAGCATAAAATGCTGAACTATGAAGCCATAGAAGTTGTTTTATCTTCCAATTAATAGCTTTCTAATGTGAGAAATAATAATTGAACTACTTCGTAGAATCCACTTTATATCTATTTTTGAGCTTGAACTAAAACTCTAGTCCAATTACATCTTTTTATTCTTTTCAGGACACCAGTGATACAAAAATTTGCAACTATATAAAAGCTAGCCCGGAAGATGGACTGGTGTGGCGGCTATCAGTAACTGCAGCTCGATTGTTAGAAGCAGGAGGTTTGCCTTATTTAGCACATTTTTGGTATGAGCTAGTGCAAGAACTTCAGTATCGCTGGGAACATAAAATTTTAGTGCCCGGGTAAGTTCATAAATACATAACTACACAATTATTAACATACATGTGCGCCCCATGACTTTGTGCATCTAAATACCATACTGCTGTCAAAAGTAGCCTCCTAAACGTGTCTGCCATCTGTACCCACCAAAGTCAGTCTAGTAATTTCGGAGTCTATTTAATGCAGACAAACAAAACAGAAAAACCCTCAACTTTTTATTATATTATTATTTAAAAAGTAATCGACTTTAAATTATTTTAAAGTATTTTTTGCAGCAGTTATCATAAGGTTCAATTCACTCTGGCGCAGACTCAAAGCGAGCCTACCAGGCCTGGAGATACTGACACAAATTTCTTGGTCATTTGTACCAGTATGGCGGTTCTACAGGGGTATAATTACGTAAAGGCAAAAAGGAAAATGATGGTCATAGCGCTCGCACTGACAGCCCAAACGCGTGGGCGTTAATCGAACGTGTCGGATAAATAACGAGAATCCAACGATTTGTTCCACAGAAATGCTTGTATTTTCAGATAGTAGAAAAAAAAATAAGTAGGCGAAAACGTAATGCCATACTTGTCGGGTGCAGCTTACAGCCCGCCATACCGACGCGAATACGTTAATTTTAATAAAAAAATTGAACCATTTGTACCAGGCTAATTTTTGCATAGCTAATCATCGTCGAGTAGCCATTCACGAAAATCACCTTGCCATACTTTTCCGACAGCGCCCAATGGCCGCCATACCACTGCAAAGGTGTAATTTTTTTTCTTTTCGCCAAACGATTTGTACCAGTATGGCATTTGAATTTTTGGAAAGTATTTGACAAAATATGACCGTTATTATTTTTCCCATACTTCTAGTAGGAGGAAAAAATGCTGCCATACTTGAAATACTTATTTATTTGACACGTTTTAAAAATGCGACTGTAAATTACGTAAAAGTACTGTAAATTATGTACGCCAGTGTCAGGGCAGGGACCACTGACCTCTATTATTATAATAGAGATCAGTGGCCACTGGCCGGGACACAAAAACACGATACGACGTCGTGTCGTGGGAATCCACGACGAGCATCGTAAAAAACTACGACGCGACATCGTGACGTGCCACGAATCGCATCGTGAAACGACGCCGCGTCGTGGTACGACACGACGTCGTATCGTGTTTTAGTGTCCCGACCCTCAGTTGAGCTTAAGGTGAAGAAATAAAATATTCATTTTGATATACCTATTAACATATTTTTACGTTTTAATAAATCTAATATTTACACCACACATTTTTACAATTTTTTAATAGCACCATTTGGATTGCGCTTCATTATTATTTATTTCATTAAATAATTTATAATATTATTTCATCTAATATTTACAAATTGATAACTAAAATAATATTATTATAAATGTTTCTGCACTGAAGTCTAAATTAAATACCATAATATCTTAAGCAAAAATGAGGTAACTTTTGAATAGCTGCCTTATACGTCATAAGTAGAAGTAGGTGTTGAAAGTATAAGAAAAACAAAATTCTGATTTATAACAAATTCAAATTATTATAATATTAAGTACATAAAATGCATTTATAATTTTGAAGCAGCTTGTAAAATCAAGTACCTATCTAAGGTAAGTTACCTTATGATTAATTGAAAATGATTTATTATGAATGTGAGCTGTTTGCTGTGTGTGAGCTGTGTAGTGTGTATTCTATCTCTTTCAACTTACACGTAAATGTAATAAAAAGATTTTATACATTTCTTTATACAATATTTCGCCTGTACCTAAATAATAATTATTCAACAAAGCGGCGAATAAACTAAATATCAAATTATAAAATATGAATATAATATAGCTATCTACTTACAAGTTAATTACTATCTTGTCACCGATTTCATTTAAAATATTTTTAATTAAAATTAAATATTATCCTTTTACGATTAGAAATTTCTTACAGCGTCTGCTGCAGTTCAACATAGAAGTTAAAACTATAAAAATGTTATATTATAGTAATATTTTTCGCAACAGATGAGTGCATAGGCTCTGCTTACATAAAAATAATTGCACCATTTTTGTTGAGCTCACTCTACCAACAGTCGATCATTCTCTAGTAGCAGTTTAATAATAATAATGTGTTGTCTTACACCCAATATTACGTATACGATAGGTGAGCAATTAAACTCGATATTATCTAATATCAAATATGTTATTCATCGTCCTCACACTGAAGTGGCTCCAATTTACTGTCCACTGAATGCTTCCGAGTCCTACGCCTGTTCCGGCGAGAGCGTGGGCGGCAACATTTGGTGTGATGCGTGCACCACATTATCTTTCCACACGCCGCGTCTCTCGCACGCTATAAGGGCACCAGGCCTCCCCGCGTGGTCGGGTTGCGGGCCATATAAATATCCATGTCGTGATCGGTCCAGTTGTCCGATGTATCACAATATCCTAATCCTATCGACCCCACGCTGTAGCGGCTCGCCGGGCGTGATCGTGATCGCGGTCGCCGCCTAGACCCCGGTCCGCTGGTGGCGCCACCGGCGGCTCCGCTTAGAGACAGACGGGATGCCCTCTCCGACGCGGCCCCCAAAGATTGTCTTGAATGTCGAAGATCTGAAAATTAATCATATTTTTATCTAGAAGTTGGTAATTTAATTAAAAATATAAAATGTAGAGTAGGTACTTATATCTTGAGTTAGTATATTTCGTGAACAAAAGAGGGAAATTGAAATATCTGCTGTTTATATTTGCGGCGCGGGCGGTTACATGTTGGCCTACTCAATAATCATGTCGTCTTTGTTCTGCGTTGCTTGTTCAATGTTACTGTTTATGTATTTCATTTCACTGTGACTTACCAGTTCTAGAACCTAATAGACTTCCTGGGTAACCAGGGGCGCCGTAGCGTCCTGTATAGCTATGTTGAGACTGTCCGTCGGCAAGGGATCGAGCCCTGCCCGGACGACCGTGTAAAGGTTCAGGAGCTGCCTGTTCAGTATAGGAACGTGCTCGAGGGATCGAACGTGCACTATAAGCCGACACTTGATCCCACTCACGCTGCTTTCCAAAAGCGCCGATCGTCGCTAACGACGATAGCGGCCCGGTAGGACTGGGTGTGCCGGTGAGTCCTCCGCAGCACGTATTGGGTAGTTTCTCGGGCAGCTGCGAATGTAGGCGGTGTATAGTCCTCGATCGGCGACGAGAAGCGGCGGCGAACACCAGTACTGCCACGACTATGGTCCCACAAATTGCTGCACTCGCTGCTATTGTTATCTTGTCCATGTTGGTTGCAGCAGCCGAAACAGTACGAACTTCACGACACTGTGAATATGGTACTGTTTCCGGACTTACGTGAATTTCTTCCAAAGAAATCACGCAAACGACGATACATTCCTGCAATGAATTAATATGGTTGGGTATGTTGTTTAATATCGAATTATACTGGCTGTATTTAAAAGTTAAATATTTATGTACTATTAAGTTTTAATAATAATTAATTAGTTACAAGGAAAAAGTATATAAATACCTGGGATGGAACGTTTTTAATCTTAAATTCTCTTTCACTCGCTTCCAATGGCGGTCCTTGTTTAAAACTTTTGTCACCAAATAATCGATATACTACTCGAAATCCTAGAATATTAGCAACATCCGAATCCCACTGAATTATGACTGAGTTATCTTGTCTATATGCATTCTTAACTATAACCTCGTTGGAGTCATCCTCCTTTATTTTCTGATGAGGATAACTCATAACAAGCGGTGGTCTTTGATTTGGAGAATGTCGCCAGGTTGGTGCTGCCGGCCGTACCGAAGGATTTCGATTCGCTTTGGTTGTAGTACTCGGAGTTTGCGTAGAGGAAGATTTAAATGTTGTAGAAGATTGACTGGTGTTCATTGTTGTAGTAGTGGTTGATGTCGTAGTACTTTTTGTTGTGGTACTTTGTGTTGTTGATGTCAAAGGCGTTTGAGTCTGACTTAGTTCTGTGATTTTATTTTCTTGAGACGTTGTTTCTACTTCTTCGTTTGTTTCAGAATCACATACCAATTCATTTGGCTCGAAACTGTAAAAACCTCGTTCTCGAAAGTGTGGTGGATTACCGCAAAATTGTGGGTTTCTTTCACGAGATGTAACTTGCAGTTCGCCGTTTCGAATCCATTCAATTATCCACCGTAAACGGCAGTCACAATTTAGGAATCTGCCGCCTACACTCAGACCTCTTAGTGTGTGATTTAGATGAGCTAAGGCCTTTTCTGGTACAGTTGGTATGGGATTTCCGTCGAGTGCCAATAACGTGATAGAAGGATTCTTTACAAATGCATTAGTAGGTAACCTATTCAACAAATTGAAACCAATGTCTAAAACTCTTAGTTCTGTTAATATTGATAGAGCCTCGGTCGGAAACTCTGGGAGTAGGTTGTTTAAGAGACTCAAAGAACTTAGGGTATTTTTTATACCCGCAAATGCGTCTCTTCTTAAATTCACTAGTAAATTTCTTTCCAAATTTAGTGCTGTTAAGGACTCCAGTCCTTCGAATGTTTTTTCCTCATCCGGACCGGGTAATTCCCGGATGCTGTTTTGAGACAGGTCTAGAAAAGCCAAATTTCTTAGCCCTCTTATACATTCTGGAACTCTTTTCTGTCTCGTACCTTTAAGATTTAGATTTTTCAGGGAAGTTTCCAAGCCCAAAAGAGCTCCACTTTCTAAAGTCACATTATTATCTGACAATTTTAATGTAGTCAGCTCCTGTAGAGTAGCAAATGAATAATTTCCAATCCAAGTTATACGATTTTTGGAAATGTCTAGCAGAGACAAACTTTTCAATACTCTGAATGCTTTCACCGGTACTTCAGTTAGTTCATTGTCTTGCAAATTCAAATTCTTTAAATATTGACCTTGACCTCTAAAAGCGTTGTCCTCGATCTTTGACATCTGACATCCTGATATTTGTAAGTTATGTATAGCTAAGTTAGCAAACATTTCATTCGTCAAAGTGGGTATCGTCGAATTATTTATGTAAAGTAATTCAATAGAGATTTGCTGAGCATTAGAGTTTAGTGCCGAAAGTAATGTCGAGAAATCCACCTGTAATGAAATTGAGCAAGGTTAGGTCGGGCTTACATTTTGTAGTTTTTCTTTATTAAGAACTTTTTAAATAAACTTGGACGTGAATGAACACAATCAACGCACCTGATCACATTGTATGGACAGTTGTCTCGCGAGATTGAAGGCACAAATGCAGGTCACTTGCAAGGCGGGCATGTCCTTCCATGGACATTGTCCTTGCGCGTGTTGAAGAATCACCGTTAATGACACGATCAGCAGCCACGACCGCAGACGAGATCGTGCGCGATGTTCCTGTAACAACATTACAAATCTTTTAATAATAATTACAAACTTTTAACAGATACTGTTATATCATTTTAAATTCCTGATTATACTATATTGTTGAAAACCTAAACAGTAATTCAAAAGGAAGTGAAACGAAGGGGCAATTTATAGGTATTAGAGAATTTGTAAGCATCGTCATTACTTATTTGAGTTGCGGGTATATTATACTTAAGTAATTGTCCGCAAGCGCATTATTTAAAAAAAATATATAAACTTTTATTATTTACATATTTTAGTTGAAAGTAGATGAAGTTATTGAAAAATTAAAATCAAAACTTCCAATTCATTCATGAGTTTGTAAAATTCCAAAGCTAGAAGGTGTAACATTAACCTCTTTAAGTTGGTCGAGTCATACGATTTCGCCGGTAACGGTTCACGTCTCTAACGAGTTATAAGATGCGTCAGATGCTGGCCGTTTCACTTTCGTATACTAGCCTATTCAGGGTGTATGACTGTCGTGACCATTTTTTTTTGTCAGAGCGGGACATCTACATCATCATATTTTTAAAATGTCGTTTAGTCTGTTTGCAAAAGTGGGACAGTCTGCCTGAAAGCGGGACTGTCCCCGCCAAAGCGGGACGTATGGTCACGTTATGTATGACACAGTTGAACACTACTATAGAATTAATGTTAATTCAATTACGGTAGAATAGACAGACAGAACAAAGGAAATCTGCCAGTTTGTCCCTAAAATCTGTCAGCGTTTCTATTCTTTCGCGTGACTACTATCATGGCCAGGCAGGATATAGCGATTGTAGAGATGATACCCAGCTACTTTACCGCTGATTAGAGATGATACCCAGCTACATTACCGCTGATATTAAATCAACCAAATAGGTAGTGATCTCTCTCCTCTCTCTCTCTCTCACTCTCTCTCCAATTTCGAAGTCCTACTTCGAAATTGGAGAGAGAGTGTTCGCTCCCGCTTCATGTTGAAAGATAACGAGGAGTTTGCTAAGGAAAAGATACCCAAGTATTAATAGGCTATTTATGTCCGGGACATCGTTAGTGCATAGTAAATTTTCTCGCTTGATTTATATTAGGATGTTATTAAGTGCAAGACTGTAGGATGTGTTGTTTGCAACGTCAGTCTAATTAAGGCTTATGATTAAAATATCTTCCGCCAGGCTTGAAAAATCCACTTCGTTAGTGTTAAGTATACAAATTACTTAAAGTGTAACAAAACTAAGTGATAATACTTAAGGGTGTGTACGTGTTACTTGTAGAGAGTTCACTGTGAAAGTAGCAGCGCTGAAAAATTAAATTTTTTTCACTTTGTATAGGAAAACTCGTCTTTCAGCGCTGCTACTTTCACAGTGAACTCCCTACAAGGAACACGTACACACCCTTAAGTTTTATCACGTTTTGTTACACCCTGTATATTCTAATCATAAAATTAATGTATTACTTTACAAGTTTACATGGTATGTACTCAGAAAGAATGGCCTAATACTATTATTAGTTTTAAAAACAAGATCTCAGGCTAGAATCTAGATATATTATATCAAAACATTCTGCCATCAAAATTAGAAATTCTTCATAAAATAGCTTATCAAGAATACGGAATTGTACGAGAAAAATCAAATCAATTGTTCGTTGTTTTAAACAAGTGTTTAATCGAGCAGTTAAATTGAGTCACAATAACATAACGTGTGAGCTGACGCTATGTTTTTTGTTTTTGTACTTTCTTTTGTCATTAACTTCAATCACTGTTTTGGGTTTGTGTATCAAAAAGTTGAATTTGTAACAATAATGAAATCTGTAAAATGCTGTTAAAATACTATCTTGAAACGCCTTTGCTTTAGGTATCTACTTGTATGTCTATAGAATGCACACTAATATTATAAAAAATGCAAAAGTGATGTGTCTGTCTGTTACCTTTTACGCTTAAACCGCTGAATCGATTTTGTTAAAATTTGGTCTAGAGATAGCTTTAGTCCCGTAAAAGGTCATAATATCCTTTTTATCCTGGAAAAAGGTACGTTTTTTATGTAGTACGTTGTTTATCCAGTCTAATATAAGAATGTGTATTGTGTATATCTGTTTGGTATATTATCACAATCAGCTATATAATAGGATAAAAATCTAAGCGCCAAAAATACAATCTTACAATATACAGATATACAAACTTTAAATATCCTATCAACTCCCGAACGGCCCCAGTGGGCCGCGAATCGCGATAACAATAATATAATAACAATAGATTTCCAAGAATCCGCGATCCACGGAATAAAAAAACTATAAAAAGAAAAACTTGCCCAAGTCGTCCCCATCTGGCAGAGTGCCCAGCAAGCTGACAGCATTACCACGTTGGATGGCAATTGCTATCCACTGTGCCAGGTACTAGCTCCCAGCTCTGGGGTCTCGGGTGGCTTCAACAAGCTTTTTAGATAGGTATTCCTCTAAAAGCTTATTTGCCCCCGGACCCCATGAGCCTAGAGTTTCCACCCCAAACGGTTCAAATATGAGATCTCCGCTGAGGTTCTCATATATTTGCGCCGCTTTAGGTTCTCTGCTTGGTTTGCGGCTGCGCCCGCACAGCTCGAGGTGCTCTGAATATGGGACGAGGCGAGTGTGTCGACACAAGTAGCGTCCCACACAAAGGCCCGCCCCACATTCCAGGGGACCAGGGCCATTCCATCGGGTCTCTTGCCATCATTGCGTGCCAAACCGGAGGGCTCCAGTATCGCTGGCACGCCGGCAGTGACATTAAGAGCCCGACGAATGAGGTCATTCAGGCTATCATGCCGCGAAAAGCGTCCAGCACTTCGCGAGCAGCACAACCCGTGGTGGCAAACGCCCGTATTGTGTTATATATTATAGCCAGAGCCCAGACTGGTGATACGCTCAAGATATACATTAAGCTTAGTTTACATAAATGTTTAACACAAATCGTACAAACATTCGAATCCATGAATGAAATATTCCAACGTAACGCTTTCCGACCTCACTAACAGTTTAGAAACCAAGACGCAATTTATGTCGCCTAGAAAGAAACGATTAGTGTCGCCAGCGAACAGTTAGGTCCTATTTTGATAGTTGATAGTCCGTTACACCGTCTTACATACGACAACGTAACCCCTGTGTTATTGTTCTAAAACTAAAAATTGAAGGTCAAGTGCGTATTCGTAGAGAAGAGTTTTCATGAGTTACTTAAGGGTTAATTCAGACCGCAACGCAACGCGTCGATGCATTTCCATATTTGTATGGATTTGACAGATTTGCAAGACGTCTCAACTTCTCAAGCAATTGAAATCTATTCAGCACATAATTTAGAAATGCATCTACGCGTCGCGTTGCGGTCTGAATTGACCCTAAAAGGTTCTACTTTTAATATGTTCGGATGTTACATACATTTTTTTAAACAACTGGCTGTCCCATACAGTGAAATTCGTGTCACTTTAACCTTCCCTGGACTTCTACGAATATCTTAAGACTAAAATCAGCCCAATACGTACAGCTGTTTTCGAGTTTTAGCGCGACTAACACATTTGAAAAGCCATTTTTTATCCTCGACAAAAAAGAGGGGTGTTATAAGTTTTAAGTTTGACGTGTCTGCCTGTCTGTCTGTCGGTCTGTCTGTCTGTCTGTGGCATCGTAGCATCCAAACGGCTGGACCGATTTGGGTCTAGTTTTTTTTTGTTTGAAAACTGACATGATCGAGAGTGTTCTTAGCTATAGTTCATCATCATCAGCCTGCTCAGTGTTGGAAAATCGTGGTTTATCTGGTTCGTGAAAGGCCGATTAGCAACTTGCAGTCGTTTGATGGGCGAATTACTTAGGAATTACTTGAACTTCAAGTCAGTAAATATTATTTCATTACTTTTTAAAGTTCATTGGCGGTTTTTTTAATTTCTTAATTTTTATATATACAGCATGACTGGTGAGACATGTTCAATATTCGAGGACGTGATATTTGGCTATTATATTAGTTGAAAAAAAATAATATCAATTGATCACTGAGTACCTAAATGTAGCTTAAAGTTAAATAATTATTTACCCAACGCATGGACACCGCGCGCGGGAAGGGTAGCGCGCCGGCGCGGGGGGCGCATGACGCCGCGCAGCCGCGTAGTAATTTACTAAGTGTCCGTGATTCATTTGTTTAAAGGGAAATTTGGTCAAAAATTAAGTACCTAATTTTATTACTGTATATTTATAATGAGAATCGAGTACTGAATACTCTCCTAAAGTATCGGTATTGTCTCACCAGTCATGCTGTATACAACATGACTGGTGAGACAATAACGATAATTAAGGAGAGTATTCAGTACTCGATTCTCATTATAATTATGTAATAAAATTAGGTTCTTAATTTTTTTCCGGTTTTCCCAAAAATAAATGAATCATGGATACTAAGTAAATTACGCGGCTAGGGAAGTAGGCATACTATGCAGCCGGTGCAGAGGCGTGCGCTACCAAAGAAACACCACACAACTACCCCTCCCGCTCGCGGTCTCCATGGGTTGGGTAAATAATTATTTAACTTTAAGCTACATTTACTCAGTGATCAATTGATATTTTTTTTTTAATTATTTTTTTCCAACTAATATAATAGCCAAATATCACGTCCTCGAGTATTGAACATGTCTCACCAGTCACGCAGTATAAGATAATAATTACAATAAGTATTGATTTGTTTGTTAAATAATTTTTATTTATAGAAATTCGTTTATCGCACGGGAACCGTACATTTTTCAGGAATATACCAATAATCCAATCAAGTGCTTCATTTAAGGCGCTATATTGATAGTAATTTTACCGCAAGGGCAATTTTATACTTAATTTGTATGACTATAAAGTCGTGAATACGCTGCGGCCAGAAGCTATCGGCTCGCTCGGAAAACATGCGAAAAAACGTAATTTTGTTTATTTAAACAATAACTAGGAGCATTTAAGCAAAATGCTTCTATACGATTTTGGGTTGCAAAGGTGTCTATTAATTAGACTAATTTCCTACAATACATCTATTCTCGTTTAAAAATAATCTTCACATTTCGTAATTTTAAGAGGTCATTTCGATCGAGAAATGTATCGAGGCAAAATACATTAATCGTGTTTCTGGTTCTTCTCAAACCTAGATAAGGCTATGAAGATATGTATATCTCATTACCAGATTTTTAACATTTCTGAGGGTCCTATAGTATTACTTCAAAAAGGACGTTATTATCAATATAGCGCCTTAATCTCTGGATTGGAATAATATAAACCCGCTAATAAGCTATTATAATTTAATATTATGTAAAATTATCGTGTCACAGTGTTTGTGCGCGAAGTCCTCCAAAACGGCTCAACCGATTTTAATAAAATTTTGTATGTAAACTTACATTCATTAGGCCTGAGAATAGGTTTTATTTTTTAATTTTTATTTACTTTTTATATTGATATACTTATAGCAAAACAACGTTTCCGGGTCAGCTAGTATTAATATTTAATATGTTATTAATTATTATTAAAAGTTATTACTTGAGTGACTACCTAAACTCTAAAGTGTAGTAAACTGGCTGTTTTTAACTAAACTTGTGGTTACTATAGATACAATTTCTTCGGTGTAGAACTAACTGTAAAATCTCTAAATCATTTTATAAGTTTCATTTTATTTTGTAAGCGTAACGGTCATTTTACAACTTTTACATGCATCACAGCACAGCTTTCATATCGTACAAAATGGTGTGAAAGCCTTGCCAAAATTAAGATTGTTTTGTAATCATTTTGTTTCATGAATAAAATCTTGAAACGTGAGATCCCACCAAAAACATTTTCATGTAAAAATGTTGCCAAGATGAGTATGTACGTCACAGTATAGCAATATATATCCCTACAGTAGTGAAACGAATGTACTTGCGCAGAGCAACGGAGGGGTATCCGCGGGGAAGCGGGCGGCGCGGGCTCGCGCCGTCAAACTCGCGGAGTTTGTACGAATTTGCGCGCAGGTGTGACGTTGGCGCGTTGTCTACGAATTTTGTGTTGTAAAACGATAACTTATCTTATAAACAATGGGATATAATAAGTG
Organism: Plebejus argus; assembly: GCA_905404155.3. Classification (NCBI taxonomy): domain Eukaryota; kingdom Metazoa; phylum Arthropoda; class Insecta; order Lepidoptera; family Lycaenidae; genus Plebejus; species Plebejus argus. The sequence goes on along the minus strand of FR989927.1, from coordinate 12,447,838 downwards.
TTCAGTGTACAGAATATGTAAATCTGATTCAAAAAACAAAAAGGATTTAAATTGTCATAAAATATAATATCGACTCACAGTTCACACTAATATTGTGTTGGCCTTGGTGGAATTTATTTGCAATTTGCATTTCTGTTTTATTGTTTACGTTGTAAGAAGTGTAACAAGGAGAGAAACAATATAGAATAAAAATAAAAAAAACTGTCAAATACCCTGTTACATACTAATTAGTACCTACCTAGCTAGGTACACAGGGCCACACATCAAGTGTAACATTATGACATTTGGACCGCCCTTACCGCGCAAGTAATAAGAGCGAGTTTTGAAGTGCTTCTGTTACACCTGACGTGTGGCCTACCGTACCTACCAATTGTTATAATATGATTAATTATTGTTGGATATTTTATATATCCGAATGCGTCTTCATTATTTTTAATCCTTCGATCGTGGATTCTTGGAAATCTATTGTTATTCTATTGTATCTTGCTCACCGGTGAGCTTAAGGGGCTTGATAGGTTAATAAAATTTTTAAATCCATACTAATTAGTAATTACTAATATTATAAATGCGAAAGTGTGTCTGTCTGTCTGTCTGTCTGTTACCTCTTCACGCCCAAACCGCTGAACCGATTTTGCTGAAATTTGGCATGGAGATACTTTGAGTCCCGGGAAAGGACAAAGGATACTTTTTGTCCTGGAAAAATGTACGGTTCCCGTGCGATTAACGAGTTTTGGCACAACGGAGTTGCGCGCATCATCTAGTAAAGAACTCAAATCATCTAAAAATAAAGTTTCACGTAAATATCTGGCAGTACGACATAATATTATGTAAATATAACACGCTGATTAATTACAAGCACAATATTTTATTTTTATTTTATTTCCCGTTTCGTGGCAAGTGGCAACCCTGGCATATCTGATTGGTACTTACACCGGTGGCGGCATCGTGCGACATCAAAGGCGTTTCGTTACTGTAGGGATATTATATTGCTATACTGTGATGTACGTTTTGTAATAGTTTTAGTTATAGTTATTATTATGTAGCTGTAAGTTTTCCTAATAAAATAAGAATAAAATAAATAAAATGAGAATATTTAATAATAATCTAATAAATCTAATAATAGTTCGTGGTGTCAAGAAGTAGTGAGATCTCATGTAGATCCAAGTTTTTTAATCTTACATGCTCAGCCCTAAATCTAAAAATCTTAATTTTACACTTAAGTCGCGGCAAAATACTTCATATAATGTTTCAGACGCAGGAGAAAAATCTATAAAAACTCTACACATTAGTCAAAATCGGTGGCCTGGCCATTTTGTTACGGTTAATATAAAAGTTATTAGGTGCAATAGAAAAGTAAAATATTAAGTTTTAAGCCCATAGCATGACGAATAACAAAATGGCCAATCCACCCAGTAACAATAGCCACAATATTCAAACTTTGCGCATTTAATTATTATACTCATGTCATAATATCTTAAAATTTTTAACTATCTGGCACTATCCAAACCAAAGTTACAAGGGTTCAAAAATACTACGAAACATTTCCAGAAAAGGTAGGTAGTGCCCTTGCGCTTCGCTTGGCTCGTCTTGGCGGGGGCTCTACCGTGCCCCCAGATATCATCTGTATAGTGTGCACGATGTAATATTATAACTTATTACGAATAATATTTGTTTAACCGACTTCATAAAAAGGAGGTTATCAATTCGACGCGTATGTATGTAATATTTCCAGAACTGCCCAGTTTTTGTATATGTTAATCTATAACAGCTTCTGAACAAATATGCCAAATTTCAAGTGTATGTATGTATGTATGTATGTATGTAATATGTATGTATGTTTTTATGTTTGTTCACACATATCTCCGGAACTACAAGTCCGATTTAAGTGATTCTTTTTTGTTGTACTAGGTATTGTTCAACTTAGGGAACAGTACAAGTTTCATCAAAATCGGTTCAGTAGTTTTGGAGATAGGAAGTTTTAATTTTGAAGTCGGTTTTATCTTTTTAAAATACAGTTATTTATCACAGTAACGTACAGAAGAGCAAACGAAATTCACCATGCATGCAGGATTAGCAGTTACAGGCAAACGACTCTACTCGTGGTTCTTTGGGCCACCGAATATGGTTATTGGTTAGTAAATAATTATATATTTCGTTTCTGTAATCGTATTAAAAATCCTGGGTTTCTATCGTAATATTTTATTGGGATTTGGGATATATTTATGTAGTTGTGAATTGTAATATCGTCGACCGTCGACGTAAACACTTGAACTGCGATAGGTTTTTTCAAGTAAATCTGCCAATTACAACTTGTGTCTCTAGAGCCTAAGCACCTTTATTATATTCTGTAGACTGTAATAATAATAATAATATTTTATTACAGTCGAGTCTACAGATTACAGTTAAAAGAATGTGTTAAAACACAGATTACTAAATAGTTACTGAGTAAGTTTAACTCAAGATAGAGTTGTAAGACGTCGTCGATGTAAACGGTATAGTAAAAGTTAGGTTTTGGTGTAAAAGCATTTAGGTACCATGTTAATCCGCGGATAACATCTAGAAATGCAACGGCTTAAATTTTTTATTTAAATTGGCTCACCACCTCCGCGTGGGCTAGCAGTGTCCCGTTCTTATAACAGTAACCGCACCATTTACATAGGTCCCGTTAAACTTCAACAGCGGCCCTTTTCGTCAGCAATTGAAATATAAATTAGTAGACACTAGAGTTAGACAAACATGCTCACGATGGACCTGCTTATTTATAATAATGATCGTATTTTGTGTCTAATGATTGCAATCAAAGTAAGGACTTGAAAAATGAGGATTGAGGTAGCTTGCGAAAACATGGATGAAATCTATTTAGTCATTGCTTTGAAAGTTAAATGTTCAAACAATGAGTTACAATTAAACTTTTGAATTTATAATATCAATAGTCAATTATACTTCAGTTTTCCCGACGTTTCGGATACTTTCCAATTTCCTGCTGCGTGGATAACACTAATAATAAAATATCTAATAATTGTAATTATTTTATTATTGGTGTTATCCAAAGTTATTCATTAATTAATTAATAACTCTTTTCTGCACATGTAACAGTATTGTTATATCAGCTAGTATTATTATTATGTTATTTAAGCATTCTTTAGGTAGGTATAATTAGTAAACCGAGTACGAAGTACCGTTCGTAATAGGAAATAAATATAACATAATATTATACCTAATTTCCTATTTAAGGTGAGTAATGAGTATACAATTATTTTCCGTAATTTTAACAAAACCATTTCTTTTATTGCGTCGAAAATGTTAATAATAATAATATAACTTTATGTAAATAAAAACTTCTACCACAGAATATATATTAGTAGTACCAACTTCTAACAGTAAAATTGATAGTGATTTTATTTATGGAAGTGAAAAAAGTTACAATTTCTGAATGGCAGCGTTGCATGCAGACTGAACGCTTCCGTATTTAAAATTAATTAATAGGGTTGTTATTTTTATTACACATAACATACCTATATAATATTTTTCGTTACATGAGTAGGTATTAAAGCATCGCATCGAAGTGAATGAACGCAATATTTGTATCATAGTTCATGGACTCAATAAAATAATTCAAAAGTCAAAACAATTAAAAAATATAAATTACGTATGTATCTTACAAACGAGTTAGTAGCAACGTATCTTTAAACTATCAAAGGTATAATATGAAAATTGTCATGCCAATGGATAAAAGATTTTGCCAAACGTTACATAGGTTTTGATAAAGGTACCTACACTCGATGAAACTAAAGCGGTCACCACGTTAGGCTTCGCCTCGACCAAAAATTATTATATAAAATATCTGAGACATTTCTTATTCTCCTGCCCTAGGTACGTAATGTACGTATATACCAGTGGTTCTTAACCTTTAAGTCATGAGGGACCATCCAGTTGGTTACCCAGCCCTTTTAGAGTTGTTTGAAAAAAAAAGAAAACAAGCAAAACTTTATAATTATTATAATATATTAATAGCACTTATTATTTTTTTATTTGGCAGATATCTAAAAGTGACTGATTTTAATTTAATGTAATTTTTGTGACTGCACACTCTTTATACTAACTTCTGAATTCTCACATATTATTAGGATGGCTTCGCGGACCACTTGGAATGCCTCCAGGGACTACCAGTGGTCCGCGGACCACCCGGTTAAGAACCACTGGTGTCTGGTATATACTATACTTTGTTTTGTTCCAAGTTACAGCCTAACGTAATTATTATATTTTTAATTACACGGTACTGCAGTCTGCAGGCTGCAGCAGGTCCGGTATTTTGGCTATCATGGTCCTTCGTGCTTGATTGGCGGGTGTCCTCGCAAGCCCGACAGCGAGCCCGCTGCCAGTGACAGGAAAGGAAGCGGTGCCGTTTGCCGGATCCTCATCATCGGTGTCGGTAATAACGTAACTTCCTTCGTTATTTGCCAATTAAACGAATACTGTACTCGCAAAAAGTCGTAGCCTAGGGCCCGTATAAATAGTCAGTACTTAAGATGCAACCCGATCTCAAGACGCGGTTTGGCTCTATGATTGGTCCAAATTTTGACAGCCAACCAATCACAGAGCCTGAACCGTGTCTTGAGACCGAGATGCATATCGAGTACTGACTATTTATACTGGCCTAGGTAATCTAGGTTATGTCAGGCTCCCCCCGATGGTTGCTCGCCTTGTCGTGGCGGTGGGGCTCTAGTAACCGCGGCTTGGACAACCGCGGTGAAGCGAAGAGGCAACCTGGGCCGGCCGGTGTCGCCGCCTGGCCCGAGGAGGGCGCTCCCAGCGGACTGGAGGAGTCCGCTGCGGATGCGCACCGAGGTGGGGCCGCAGAGGAAGAGGCAAGTAGGTATTACGGTGCGCCGCTTGCCCTATCCTCTGCGGCCGAGGACGGATCGCGGGGGGGAGAGGCATTGTGGTAGGTTGCTGCTTTCCCTACCCCCCCTGCGAGCTGGCCGTTCCGTTTGAACGGCATTGGTGGGGCCGCAGAGGAAGAGGCAAGTAGGTATTGCGGTGCGCCGCTTGCCCTATCCTCTGCGGCCGAGGTGTGGTCGGTGGCAGAGCCACATACCTGATCTGCCACATGGCCTCCAAGTAGCAGACTCGGGGGGCGTCTGCTACAGCCCTGGTGGGGGCCGAGGAGGAGGGCGCACGTGTTGTGCGCCCATCGTGGAGTCTTCGGACCGCTGGCGGGGTCGCGGATGTGTGTATCGTTCCCGTGGCCCCGTCAAAAGGCGGCTTGGCGGAAGATGGGGGGGGGTTTTAGTGGGTATACCGTGGTCTCATCAGCTACGGGAGTCCCACATCACCGCTCGGGTCGCCCCCTGCGCCTGGGTGGTATGCGTAATGCATTTCCCCCTCCGGGAAAAAAAAAAAAAAAAAAGGTTATGTCAGGCTGTTAGGGTTATTAACATGTACTGATTGACTCCCTGCTCAAGGTTATTACTGGCTAGCGGTTTATAGAGTCTTGTATCTTTTGAGACAATACGTTTCCACCAACGCTTATGTGTCAACTAAGACCGTTGGTCCTAAAGCTCTCATTACTCCTACTCCTACCTTTCTTCTGATTAATTTCGTTGCAGGTCCCATTAGGTATAGATTTAGCTTGTCCCTCGGGTATCCTGAGATTATATCAAAGGGTTTTCGTGTTTGGTTACTGCTGTTGAACGTGGCGAAACAGGAGTTGCATTGGTGGGAATGAGTGGTGGGTCATTTTTTCCCAATTTAAAAAATAAATATGTCCTAAAGACTGACGTATCATAAATAATATATTGATGAAAACCATACAAGAAACGTGATTTTTTAAACATTTTTTACTTGGTATCAATGATGACAACCGGTAGCCACCTGAAATGTTCACAAAATACTCAGTTTTATTTATACTTTAATAATTCATAATAAAGTTTAAATAAAATTAAAAATTAAGGAATCTCGTACAAAAAACACCTTTTTTTTCTTATATATATTTTTTCTTACTTATTCTATACTCACTTATTCTATAGTGATACGGAACCCTTAGTGCGCGAGTCCAACTCGCACCTGGCTGATTTTTTATGTATTTTCGGTTACACGGCTAAAACGCTCAACGTCACAGGCGTTTGTTTAAAAATAATCTTTAATTCCTAGTTTTGTTACACCTGCACCGTTCTAAATTTAAAAACCCAATTATCTCAACACTAACAACTTAGGACATTCATCATTATTGCAGTGGAGCCTTCAATTGTTAAAAAGGAAACTTAATTAATCAGCTGTAACTATATAGTTTACGTGCAAATTACAATTTCAACAATTACTGGTCAGATTAGGATCAAATGATAGGCGTGGCTGTTAGTTGTTACGTTATATCATAACAGACAACATTTGTTTCCCGGCCTTTAATAATTATTACGAGTATGATTGATTTTGTGTTTCATCTTTGTTATTTATTTTTACGATCGAGTTTACTATGTGAAAGCAACGATGTGTAAGGTAGTCCGATGATTGGTTTGGTTAAGCAAAATATAGCATCCAAGTTTGGGTATCTAACTTCCGTTTACATTTAGATTGGACTTAAAAACACACGTGACACTTACAGTACGAATAGTATCGTATTAAAACACGACACCACCGGAAAATCTTATATATAAGAATGGATTTTCAAATGTGTTAGTCGCGCTAAAACTAGAAAACGGCTGAACGGATTGGGCTGATTTTAGTCTTAAAATATTCGTAGAGAAGTCCAGAGAAGGTTTTAAAGTGACACGAAGTTCACCGGGACATCTAGTCTTATATATAAAAATGGATTTTCAAATGTGTTAGTCGCGCTAAAACTCGAAAACGGCTTGGGCTGATTTTAGTCTTAAAATATTCGTAGAAGTCCAGGGAAGATTTTAAAGTGACACGAAGTTCACCGGGACAGCTAGTATCAAATAATTATTATCAAAGTGAAAAAGGTTCAAGAAATTTGGATTTATTTTTTAAGAAGTTGTTTAGACTACCTTCAACATTTCGTAACAAATCGGGAAATTACGTGGCGTTTTTTGATAACGTTAATTATTACTATTATCTAATCATTTATTTTTAATTAAAGTATCCGATCAAGCAAATTTTAGGTATATAGAGTTATATGATTTACAGCTGTTTTAAGTTAACGATGTCTGTCAAAATTGTTTGGCAACCAGTTTTTACCACGGATATTAAAAATTATTGGCACAACTTTTATTTTTCTGTTAGTATTTGTTTGTAACTAAATATTATTTTGCAGATTTATTTTAGTTTTTGGAAGCTAGGTAGTAACTAAAAATGTAAAATATAAGATACAGGATAATTAAAAGTTAAAACAAAGAAACGCGTTGGACATTAGGAGTGAATAATGAATATATTAAGGATGAATTGCACCAGAGGCGTAGTTAAAAGTTAAAGTTATCGTCAAATATGGCGTCCATAATGGACTTTTACTAGGGATTTGACAGTTCATTTGACTTTTTGTTATGATTAAAGTTAAAGTAAGTTGATGCAACCCACTCTAAGCGTTAACCAACATTTACAGGAAACTTAAATTCACAACTCTACAATGGCCGTGCTGCTATTGTTTTTTGCCGCAGAATAGAACACAATCCTTAATTAAAATTACCGAATGACACATGTAGAAGTGAAGGGAGAATGTAGAGTAGGTACTTATACTCTACTCGTTTCATGTAAGGCGTCTCCCAGACAGACGCGGCCTGCGGTGGCGGTCGCGGTGGCGGTCAGTTGGATGACTTGAAAATTCTAGGAACGACACAGACACACGCGGTAGCGGTCGCAGTACAAAAAACTGACCGCCGCGCCGCCACGACCGCCACCGCAGGCCGCGTCTGTACGGAACCCATCGTGAGCGAGTCCGACTCACACTTGGCCGATTATTTCATTACAAGAGATCATAATTTATAGTAGAGATGGCACGTATTTAATATAAAATATAATAAACGCCTCGACTGGCGTGTTTGGGTGGATTTGGGTGTAATAAACTCTAACAGTCGAGTTCTACTAACTCCAACTAAATTCTCGAGTCTATAAGTCGAAAGTACGGTTATCGTAGACTGCGTTCTATTTGGAAAAGCGATGTGCGTAAAAAACCCGGTATGCGCATCACCGTTTGAGTGAGAAAATAATGTAAAAGTGGGCACTGGCTCAGCGCGGCCGCGATGGCGAGCGACGCGCGACGCGCCACAGACATTATCATTATTTACCGACATGTGGCCGTGATTTCTGAATGGTCAACTTTATGTTACGCCGCTAATCGACACATTAATTTTTAATTCCACCTTATATTCATACGCCTCGTCGTATGCGGTAAGTCACACCTTCTATTTATACATCCTTTAAAGCAGGTTGCTGCATCATTGCTTGCCTTTGAGAAACTTTTGAGAAATTGTCATTTCAGCCTCAGCTGGATTTACACTTGTAAAAGTAGTCATTTGCGGTAAATATTGCGGTTTGAACTATCGAAGTGGTAGCAAATTATTTGTAGAGCACGCTCACTAGTTCTTCACAAAATTTCCGTTCCTCACGAAGAACCCATACCGTTTTAGCCACTTCATTATTAACTCAAATCTATGGATGGGTTGACGAGCAGGATCTTTAACTTTTTAAGTTAATAGTAGCTAATCAACTTTAGATTTTCGATCTTCTGTCACGTTTAGTTTTCTATAAGGAACTGTTTCCATGTATTGATAGGTATACCTGATAAGTGATACGTATACCACTATACTTACTATGGATATTTTAACACTAAGTACAGAACTTAATTTTAATGTAATCTGGCGTAGCTTTGTAATGATGTTTTGATGTTGTCTATCCTGAATTAATGAGATGCAGGTTATAATAGTAATGATTAATGAATAATGATCGTATGATTTCTAATTTAGAGGAACGTGCTCGCGTGAAGTTAACGTCTAACGGTGGATGTTCTATAATCAATCTTCGTATCGTAATTCGTAGTGTATGCGGTACGAAAAAATGTCGCGCCTCGCACCTGCTCGGAGCGATGATCTGTGCGAAACTAATGTGTTAATCTTCACTGTTACGATTCGTATTAATCCTTATAATATTTCACGTTAGTTTCCTTTATCATTGCTTTGTTTCATAGATTCGTTACCACTTAAGAATAATTTACCAAGAGTTTTCTGATTCATTTTCCGTTCATCGTCCACAAAAACGTTTCAATTTCATATTTCGGGAGTATCTCCTCTTGAATATTCTTGCGGAGCTGAGCAGGAAGACCGCGTGCGTAGACGACGCCGTTGGTCGTCGCGCGACACAGTTAACACCAGGCACATTGTTCGAGTTCGATGCCATTGGCTTTTTGTCAGCTGATAGCTGCTCAGTGAAACTTGCGGAAAACTCGCATTACAAACGAATGAAATCTACGTATACAAAAGAGAACCCGGGGCTTTAACCTGCCGCAGATCCCACACGACGGCATAGTTACTGTTGTGGGAAGTACAATTCGGCAGAGTGCTATTTCCTCGATACTTTTACATTCTTATTCGAAGTGTGCAATTTTTGCTGCGTTCGTTTCGTACACGCATATCCTTGAAATACTATGATTGATAATGCCATTACTCCTGCCGATCCGTCTCCTCTAGAGATAACCCACATATCGCATTTTTGTGGGGACGTAGGACGTGAACCTACGTGACGATTGGGGGGCGCATGACACGAGAATTCGAAGATATGATTAATGTGCGGAAATTCTGTCCAGTTTCTGTGTAGCCGCATTGCGAACGTTAAGAAAATAGGGCTGAAATTGTATTTATACAAAAATCGATTTGGAAAATTCAGGTTGTTATCACCGTAGGTCACATCGAATCAAATAGTAACTAAAGCCGATTGCATGTTTAATTTTTATCGTAGCTACGAATACACGGACTATATAAAGTTTGAAAAGAAGGGAAAGTTACGGGAACATAATAGTATTTTTACTAATCGTACCGTGTTCGTCGCTGAGCCGTCCGTCGCGTCGTCTCAGCAAACATTATACTTGAGGGGAATTTCGGCAAACGATCAAACCCTTAAGAGGTATTTAGGAGGCATAATGGTGATGTGATAGAGTTACTTGATTAGTATCTTATTACTCTCCGAGCGATCGATTAAGATATTTAATGGACAGAATGGTCCTTCCAATCGTAACCAAAAGGGGAAAATTTTATGTAATTTAGTGGTATTATAAAAGTATAATTTGTTTTCGCTAACGAGGTGAAAGCGCGTATTGGAGTACGGCATGAAGACTGACGAGAGAGTGTCCTAAATCATCAGCTCGTGTGATTCGGCGATGGTTTGCTAAAATATTACTTTGAGCTTGTAAATATGACCTTGATTCGTCGTTTTTATGTGAAAATACTTTCGTTTGTACAATAAAAAATGAAAGTAGTGTCTCATGCTCGTTCTAGCTATAATTTGATTAAAGCATTTTTAAATTATTGTCTAATTGTTGTACTACTTTATAGCGTTGTCGACTGTTTACAGAACTTTCTATAAACTGTAGTTGTAATATTAAAATCAGCATGGATCAGTACATACTTGTTTATATAATAGTTAATTGAGAAAGTTCTTTGTAAACCACAAATTGTTTCCTTTGAACGTTCGATTGGTATGATAAGTCATGTAAATTACTTGCATTCTAATTAGTAATTACATTATAATAGAAGGCCTTACTATCGGAGAACTCCCCAGTCTAATTAATATTAATATTGTTAATCAATGACAGTGTGACTTCCGTAATGTAGAAGTGCTTAAGTGCCCGGGTTACCCTCGAAATTTTCATACATTCTTAATACCAAAATCATTTTCTCATGCGAAAATTTACTACAAAATATTTAAACTTAAAATTTTTTTTATTATTTAAATATTTTGTAGTAAATTTACTATTTATTTATATATTTTTAGTGTTTTTGTCTATTTTTTGGTGTTTAAATATTTGGTAGTAAATTTACTAAAAAATATTTAAACACAAATTTTTTTTTAGTATTTAAATATTTTGTAAAAAAAATTAGTTCAGGACCCTAGGTAATTACTATCTTAAGCTGAAAAATAACTCAAACATGTTAAATATTTTTGTATGAGAAAATGATTTTGGTATTAAGAATGTATGAAAATTTCGAGGGTACCCCGGGCCCTTAATGCATACACAGCCTCAGCCCGATCGATTTAAAATTGACATAGTTTCATACAAACTGTCAACCCCAATTTCACCCTCTCAGAGGTAAAATTTCCAAAAACGCCTAAATACGTGTCTATTCATTTTTAATCAGTAGTCCAAAAATAAAGTTTCATGTTTCTAACTCAAGAAATGACGGACTTTCATTCAAACTTTCAACCCCCATTTCACCCCCTTGGGGGTAGAATTTTCAAAAACGCTTAAATACGTATTCATTTATTTTTATTCAGTAACCCAAAAAATAAAGTTTCATGTTTCTAACTTAAGAAATGACGGACTTTCACACTAACTTCCAACCCCTATTTCACCCCCTTTGGGTTAAAATTTCCAAAATTCCTTCCTTAGTCGGTGTCTACTTAATAAAACAACCCTGCTCACCAAATTTCGTGGCTGTAACTTTAACAGTTTTTGCTCTGCGATGATGAATCAGTCAGTCAGTCAGTCAGGACGTCTTGTAATTTTATATATGTATTGATTGATTTAAAATTTGTATTCAGATTATAATATCCTTTTAATATTATTAATTTCTTGCTGCTAAACATGAATGCTAGGATTGGTTCCGTAAAGTATTATTAATATATGTATTCACGACCCCGTAGTTTGGTTTCGTGGAGATTTTATATATTTCATCGATATTAATAAGTAATAACATTAGGTCTTTCTGTATACTCTTTAGTGTGTCGTTGCAGAGATAATAATAAGAAGTTGTAATGTTTTTAACACTAATAAATTAATTTGATATTCTCTAATCAATATTAAAGTAATGAAAATAAGGTTTTTTGACACGTCTAATTAAGTCACGGTATTAGTAAAATAAGCAGGAGTAGAATTGTTAGATTAATTAAACCTTCATTTTAAATTGAAATAAGTTATAGTCAACCAAAAATGACGTGAAAAATAAATTCTAAATATTATTTTGGTGCCCAACAGCCAACTAAACCTTAACAGTAAGTAGTAACCTACAGCAGTCGTACGCGGTTAATAAGCCTATCGAGTTTTATTAGCTCCCAGTTCCCACTAATGTGGGTCGCTTTACGGGACCACGTAGAATTTTCACGCTCGACTGCAACGAGAGTTAAAACTAAGAAAATTGAAAATCACACTCACCATTGTGCGAAAATCCTCACTCGTATTAATTCCTGGCAAATAATTCACTCCTGGTCACATGCACGTCGATGATATTTTTTTTAACACAGAAAGAATAATCATAACTCAATCATAGTATTCGTGGGCACGCGGGACGTATTTTGGATCCTACGGGAACAACTTGTGCGGGCAGAGCCCCATGGCAGTACCTCCCTGGTACTTGGTAGTGCGGTCGGCGCGAGACTGCGCGCGCGCAGGTGTCCCCCCCAGCACGTCTTGACCTACACTTCCCGCGGTGGCTCCGGCCTCCGGTAAACAAACGGTTCACTGGAATACCATTATGATAAAAAAAACTCGATTTGCTCAGTCGGCCCCTGTTTAACTTGCGTCTTCGATTCTAACGGTCGGACTCGTTTCCGTGATTATCATTGATGTATTATTGTCATTCGTCATCCGATTATCTAAATTGAAAATCTTATTTTTTTATAAGTGAAAGTGAATAATTATATGCCGTGACAAGTTATTAATGAAGTTTGGGAGCACTTATAACGGTCAATTACTTATAAATATTTTTTTAGGTTTTATTTAATACAATAATTTATGTTTTATATTGACCAAAAATGCTTGGAATCTTGTAATCGCGAAGCTTTAGCGAGCGACAATAAGCTGACGCATACCATTAGTTGATTACCTAAAAGGAGTGGTTTATTTTTCAATTTTATATCTACTAAATTAAGAAGAGAAACGAAGAAATATTAACCGAGGACAAGGTCAATATAGTTATGGTAAATTGACTCTTTAAATATCGAAGGAAAAGCAAAGTTTTAATTGAAGAAACTTTCACAAAGCATGCCTTGTCATTTGTTGCAAAATTTGCATTTCTAGTATGATTACATATTATGCCTCTAGATTTTTGAGTAAATTTCGTCAGTGTTGAAGTTGACGCGTGTCGCGTGCTTACGATTCATTAGCTTTCTTCTTAAGGTCACTATTTTAATTTTATTAAATTATTACCGAGCGAAAGTCTGAAGAAACTTATTATTCTATGTCAATATTGACTGACGCTCTATTATCTATTTAAAATACTTCCCAGCGAATAAATAATAATTGATTGTCCATGGCCTAGTCAGATATTGTGTTAGATTTTGTATACCGTGAAGCTGCGATATAGGTACCTAATATTATATTGGTAGGGTCTCTACAATTTACGTTATTATGACATCTAGGTTTTGTAAAAAATTGCATGTTTGCTATTTACGTTGGATATCCATATCATAATATTATTGCTAATTAGTGTTGGTAAAAATAGCATTAGCAATAATACTTAATTAATAATTGTTAAATGGTCATTACTCACATTAGTATTAGCAATAATTAAATTAATCGTACTTGCTAAAAATACGATTGCTAATATTATCGTGTATAGCAATGGTCTGCGATCATGATAAAAATCACGTCCGCGCTGTTTTGCAACGCGTGAATTGCTATTTTTCACTCGATTCGAAATAATACTCGACGCGAGCGGTGCGATGCGTCATGCGAACCGATAAAATGCCCCGTTAATTTTAGCCCCCCCCCCCGTTAAATAGCAAAGCAATAATACTTAGCATGCTGTGACATCAAAATTAGCGTGATAATGAAATTAATAGAAAATAGCATTAATCCCACATTAATCCCCATTACTATTGCTAATTAATAATTATTTAGGTGTTGCCATATTCCAATAAATCAGATGGGAACGAACTAACATTCCATTACCAGAAAACGAAACAATATTATTAATAATTAGTGTATTTGATAATACTAAATAATAATTAAAGACGTAAGTAGAAGAACCAGGTAACTAACATTTTATAAGAAACCTTGTAACTTACCTACTTCATCATCTGGTTATACAGGGTGTAACAAAAATAAGTGATAATAAGTACTTTAGGGTGTGTATGTGTTCCTTATAGAGAGTTAGTTCACTGTTAAAGTAGTAGTGCTGAAACACCATTTTTTTCACTTTTGTATGGGCAAGCGCCTCAGTGTCGCGAGTTTCCCCATACAAAAGTGAAAAAAAAAGTCTTTCATCGCTGCTATTTTCACAGTGAACTCTCTACGAGGAACACGTACGTCGTACACACCCTAAAGTATTAACACTTATTTTTGTTACACACTATATAAATACTGTATACATAAAATACACATTTTTTTTATTTCAAATCTTTTTCTCGGCCCTCATTTATGCAAAAAATACGGCATTTCTTACTGTTACTTACCTACTTCATCAACTAACGTCTTCTAAATTCTAATATTCCAAAAACGATCGTTGTGAAACTTGAAAGCTGCTTTTAAAATAAGTAATTATAATATTTCTTTGTGGTCACTTTGATTTTCTGACCTATTTTTAAGCTCTAAACTAAAAATTATTCGTGCCTTAATAGTTACTACTGCAATAAATCTTAGATATTATAACTTGATAACTTTTTAATTATACTTACCCCTAATTCATTTCGTCCTTATTATAAATTAATTTAAAATTTTCCACTAACTCGAGTTGAATTTAGCCCAAAGGTAACTTTTACAGAAAATAATAATGTGGCCAAAATTGTTTTAGTATAATGTCAGGAATGCCCAACGCCCGGACATGTTTGCTCCACCAAAAGCTGCAACTGCTGAACTGCTGCATCCAGCGGGCTAAAGACGGACCCGAAACCCAAGTGGGAAATTCTTCCGAGGACGAGTTTTACGATTGCTCCGAGAACGAGGGCGGCGACGAGCAGCTACCCTGGGACAGACCAGTCGGGCGCCTCCATCGTCTGGAAAATGCAACGCTTAAAAATGGTGCTCCTCTTTACGTTCCTTGTACACAGGTAAGGAACGCGAAATGTATCACGATAACAATATTATTATGCTTTTATTTGATGTTTGTATGTACGTATTACATATGTTCGCAATTTGGTCGTAGGATCCCGCTCCGAAGACTGAGGACCAGTTGGAGGAGGACGCGGAGCTGATGGTCCGGCTCGGCGACGACGCGAAGGCCTCCGAGCTGCGAGCCAAAATGATGAGCGCATCCCTCCTCTCGGACATGGAGGCGTTCAAAGCCGCTAACCCGGGGGCAGAGTTGTGCGATTTCGTGCAGTGGTACTCGCCCCGCGACTGGAAGCCCGACGGCGGGGGCGGCCTGGGAGATCGAATGCTGCTGCCCGGAAACCCTTGGGCGGAGGCGTGGACGGTGGCGCGACCGGTGCCGGCTTCTCGACAGCGGCGGCTGTTCGACGAGACCCGCGAAGCCGAGCAGGTCCTACATTTCCTACGCTCGAGGACCGTGAGCGCCGTTGCCGAGCTCCTCCTTCCGGCTATTCTGAAGGCCGGGGCGACCAAGGCGGTCGCGGAGGGGGCGACCGGGGCGTCCACGTGCATAGGAGGCGTGGACAAGAGAAGAACGTTCGAGATAGCTGCCCGCGAGCTTCTCGAAGTGGAGAAGGAGGCGTGCAGGTCTGTCAGCGTTAAGAAAGTTTTGGGGAGCAGCGACGAGGGTAAGCCGCTCGACGTAGCCGGCAGGTCCCGGGTGCTAAGCGCGATGGGCGGCACGCTGCCGACGCCGACGCGGCGGGAGTTCACTCTGCGGGTGAAGGACGACGTGGGCCCGCAGGTGATGCGGGCGGCGCTGGCCAACGACATGACGATCGTAGGGGCTTTCACGGAGCGAATTGTTGTTTTATAGTCACTAACTTTACACCACGAGTACTGTTTATTTGTGTTTTGCGCTACCTGGTATCGATTGCATTGGATCTCAGTAACACAAAACGAATACTTAACGATTACATGACAAAATATAATCATGCATGTCTATTGTTTGTAATTTATAATAGGTGAACAGTGTTATAGGTCAATGTCAGAATTTCACTATCTGACGACCGGAGTTTGTATTATACAAATACCTTGTGCTAAAATTTAGTGCTTTATATTAGCAGACTGACTTTGAAAACATCGTTTTTGTGTAACATAGCTATAACTGAAACCATTTTCTTGAATTTTTAATTTATCTTGCCTTTTTAAGCTGGTCAATTTAATAATATTACACTCGTAACTATATAAAAATACGTCTTATATGTAAAATAGTTACATATAAATATTATCTTCTTAGAAGAAACACAAACATAAATACTGAGAAACGTAAATTTTTTCAAGAGCTTTTGCGAGCAAGCACGCAAAATAGAATAAACGAATCCAACTATGCATACATTGTACGAAATGCTTTGCTTTGCATTATGCTTTTATTGTAAAGCATAATTCATTGAATGCTTTTGCAATAATTTAAAAAGCTTAGGTAATGTGTGCAATATAGTGTATAGGTGTATAGGTGGCAAGAAACTAACAGCTACATATTAGTTAAATACTTATATCTTAGATAGAAATTTCTGAGTTAATACGTACGTGCAATTATTGACTGATATTAATTGTGTAGTGATTGTAAAATATACTATTGTTATAGTAGTTTATAATCGTAGAGTTTCGAAAAAGTGTTATGAGAATCGTTCTGTGACCAACCCAAAAAATAAATTGAGTTCTTAGTTAGTCTGTTAGTGATTGAAAAAGGGGGTTTTGTTGAGGCACAGTTAAGTAGTATATTTTTTAATTTTTTAAATAAGAATTATATCTTTAAACGTATTCTATTTTTATTTAATATAATAAACTGCTACACCAAGGCTCATTTTATATAAAAAAGGGAAGTATCTACTCGTCCCATATATTAAACCTTCACAGATTTGTCGGAAGAGTATATTATATATACTTCTGAGTCACTACTGCAGTAAACAAATCTTCTCAACTCGGTCACTTTTGATCACCGTCCCGTTTAACATAATTATTATGATCTTACATCGTGGGCTTATAATTATATGTCACAGAATAGCCGTGTCGAAGTGTTAGTGGGTGCATTCCATTTTTACCGTTTTTTCCATTTTTAAAATCTTCGACTCCGTGACCACTTTGTTAAAAAATTCAATTAATATTTTTAATTTTTAGATCCACCTAGTACCTATACTATTAGTAGTTATAGGTAGTAGTAGCATATCTCTAGATACTTTGTCTTTAGTAATATTAAGTCTTCGTTAAACATCAAACATTTTGTATTTAAACCTATTGGTTATCACTTATCTGTTAGACAATTACTGCGGATTTATGGTATAAAAATGATCTTGTTATTGCATCTTTATATGAAAAAATATAATTTATTTGTATTAAGGCTTAAAGCTATGTAGGTATAATTTGTTTATTATTTTATATTGACTCATTAAAAATTAATTCTAAAATTGTGTTTAAATTACTGAAATACCCCAGTAGAAGTAGAAGCGCTTCCAATAGGCCCTAGTGGTAGCGAATATGTATGTTTTTATGTTTGTTCACGCATAACTCTGAAACTATAAGTCCGATTTAAGTGATTCTTTTTTTATTGCGCTAGCTAGTAGGTATTGTTCAGCTTAGGGAATAGTGCAAGTTTCATCAAAACGGTTCAGTAGTTTTGGAGATAGGGAGGTTTAATTCTCAATTACGTACAATTTTGAAGTCGGTTTTATCTTTTTAAAATATAGTTATAAAAAGATAAAACCGACTTCAAATTGTACGTAATTAAAATATTCCCTTGCAGTATTCCCTAAGTTGAAAAATACCTGGTAAAATAAAAAAAGAATCACCTAAATCGGACTTATAGTTTCAGAGTTATGCGTGAACAAACATAAAAACATAATACATACATACACTTTTGAAATTTGGCACATTTGTTCAGAAGCTATTATAGATTAACATATGCAAAAACTGGGCAGTTCTGGAAATATTACATACATAATATTACATACGCGTCGAATTGATAACCTCCATTTTTTGAAGTCGGGTAAAAATAGCCTGAAAATGAACCGCGACTTGTGGAGTTCCTATGCCACCTTATAAATTACTTTTTTATATGACATCAGTAAACAATATTATCATAATGTACAAGCTTTTTTTTATAACCTCCTTTTTTTGAAGTCGGTTAATAATAACATTAAGAGAAATCACCTTTATTGTACCTATCGCACAACACAATATTATCTAAACATCGCACTACCTACTTGTTGAGAAGACCTGTCAGACTTTGCCACTCGCCAATACATACATACATGATACACTTTTGAAATTTGGCACATTTGTTCAGAAGCTATTATAGATTAACATATGCAAAAAATGGGCAGTTCTGGAAATATTACATACATATTACATACGCGTCGAATTGATAACCTCCATTTTTTGAAGTCGGGTAAAATAGCCTGAAAATGAACCGCGACTTGTGGAGTGGACACTTTTGAAATTTGGCACATTTGTTCAGAAGCTGTGATAGATTAACATAATACTTAAAAATTGGGTAGTTCTTGAAATATTACATACATACGCGTCGAATTGCTAACCTCCTTTTTTGAAGTCGGTTAAAAATAGGTAGGTACTATTATCTTATTTTCTTGTCAGTACACAGTGGCCAGTCATGAATTAAACGATAAGAAAGTGAATAATATTATGGATATAAACCGGTAATCGGTATACCCAAGACGTGAAGATAATTAAAATGTATGCAATCTGATGATACTACTACTACTACGTTTGATCACAATTAAAATGCATGGCATTATGATAAAATTTTCTTGGTAGATAAAAATTAGATAAATACCACGCCATAAATACAACAAGTGAAGTTATTTACTCGATTGGCACCGGCTATAGAGACAGCTTTAGGTAATACAATATTGTCCTTCTCTATTCTACAAAGTGGTGTACTTCTCTAGAAAACGCACATCATAATACTCTCCGTTATGAACGAAACCAATATCGGAGCTTTATCAGACAATAGACATTTTTACCTCGCGTATTTGAGTCTTATGATATCACGCATAGAAGTGAATCGGGCGTTTGAAGGCTAGAGTCCTGCCTTACGCATGCGCGCGTGTTCTCAGGCTGGGCGCTCTACCAGTTCGGTTAGTGGCGCGCTGGAGCGGCTGGTCGATTCCGGCCTGTGCGGGGAGCGCGCGGAAAACCTTAGCCGCTTTAATCTGCTAAACCATATTTTCATGAATAAACCGAGCAAAAAGATAATCTGTGCTCGATCCGCTCGAGATTTTTATGTGAACACGTGAACGGTGGAACACTGGTGAAAGCTAGGAGGTGTTTATTTTTATTATTTACTATTATATACTCGTTGATAGAGCTCGGGAATCGCGGCATGTACCTATAACGTGTATATGGGCACTTGACGTCAATTAATAACTGTGGTCTCCGCTTAGGCCGAGAGTCGCTGTGGTTTGTCTATTATTTCGCCAGATACCTATTATGACCACAAAAGAAACAGCGACTGAACTCTACTGATACTTTGCGGTATCATTCGGTCGAAAACATGGACGCTAAAAAGCGTGAATTTATGGTAAGTTATTAATGTATTACGTATCTTAGCCGAATTGAAACTTATAATAGAATAAGTGTATAAAACATTTTTTTAATTAACGACTCGTTATGTAGGTCCTTAAGTGTCCCACGTGTAGAGTTATAATGTACATTTAAGTTTATGGTTATCATACACATAATAGGATCACGTGACGTTGTATTGTGATCAATTAAAATACTATTACGATACATTTGATCGTATATATTTACTTAAATGGCCTATAAAATATATTTTTATAGGAAGCTCTTTACTTTATCGAAAGTTTGTATTTCCTAGTTATCCTCTTGAAATCTTAATGCTTAACATATAAATACAAAATATATGTACAGAGTACAGACTGCTACATGATTCTGAGATCGTGAAACTTGTGTCGGAAAGTCGAAAACAAGACGTGTCTACCTGCACTAACAATATTTTTCTGATGTTTTTAGTTCTTTTAGGTTTTTAGAAGAATTGTTAACTTTAAGTATCAAAAATGGATCAAATTAAATTTGAAGTATATTTTTTTAAGGTATTGACAAAGGCGCACTAATCTAGGTATGTATCGGCTATGAGGAGTGTAACTAATAACATGCTTGAGCATTAATAATTATGGCCCTCCCGAGGAGCAACAGGTGGCCCGTAAGGGTGATAATTATTACCTTGTCAAAATACGGAATTTATTGTAACATAAAATATACTTAAATACTTACCTTTATGGTTTGGGAAAATAGAATATATAAACGGTATTTCTCCGTAAGTAGCACACTGCACAACTGGTTTTTTCAGATCTTAGACGATATTATGATAGGTAAGTAGGTATGATTTCTAGTCCAAAGATTAAGTAAGAATCCTACTAATATTATAAAGGCGAAAGTTTGTATGTATGTACTATGTATGGATGCATGGATGTTTGTTACTCTTCCACGCAAAAACTGCTGAACGGATTTTAATTAAACTTTACAATAATATTATATAGCTTATATATATAGGTACTTCAGGATAACACATAGGCTACAATTTTAACCGAATTTCAAAATGGAGGAGGTGTATGTTCGTTTTTTATGTTCCACGATTATTCCGCTGTTTGTGAACCGATTTTCAAAATTTTTATTTTGGTGTATAGGTTATCATCCCAATTTGGTACCATATTCATAAAAGTGTGACCTGATGAAGGGATCCATAAATAATCCGTAAGCAGTATTCCAAACATATGCTACCAACAAGTAAGATTTTGCACCAAGGTATAGGTAATACCATGGTTCGGAAGGTGCTGAGAGAACTCCTGACTCTTTATTGATACAAGTTTGGGAGTTTCGACGTTATATTAAGAACGGAAAGCATAATATGCTACTATGCAAATTACATTCATCATCATCACTACCATTTAAAACCATGTACCCTTTTGACCCTATTATTGGTACTTTTCATGGTCTTTTATTATATTATGTCTTGTCATGGTCTTTTATTATATCCGCGGGTAACACCGCGGGGTACAGCTAGTGATCTATAAAAATAAACTTCTTTTCTCTACCCGCTAAGTAGATACTGAGCTCTCATGTTTTATAAAATAAGTAAATGATATTAAATTAAAACTTAGGAATTAGCTGCCTATCATCTGACAAAAGATAATGTCAGCTTGCAAAGTTTCAGATTGTGGCGATATATACTAAATGGTTTGTCTGATAGATAAATATAGATATAATATCGTGTTGGGCGGGCGGCCGGTATCGCACGCATAATAATCAATGCGAGCAATAAAATATTCAATGCGAACAACAATAATTATTAAACATTAATTTTGTTTTTACCCGTGTCCGTACCTAAGGTTTTTCTTCACTTTGTACGCAAATTCATAGAATTCTCTCTAGACTCTATATTATGTTCTTAGTTCTGGGGAACACAGGGAAGTTCTGTGTCTTCAGTTTCAATAGTTCTCTTGTTTGTGTTACAGGATAATAAATCCTAACATAATGTTATTCAAATGATTGTTGCGTTAATTAGTAATTATTGTTATTGTTGTTACGTGTTTGTCAATTGTTATCGAATAGAAACTATTCGTGATAGACAATGCACGTTATTGCGTTGATATTATATCGTCAATTTTCTATAACGCATATCCTAGAAAATAATATTTCTGTTACTAGGTATGTTACACCTGTCTAGATCTGGGCCTGTAGCCAAGACATTTTCTTAATCGCTTCTTTATAAAATCGCCGAACAAAATGTACCTATTGAATTGACATTAGGTGAGTGGAATGTCAACTTTATATAAAACTAGTTGACCCGGCAAACGTTGTTTTGCCATTTAAAGTATTTCTACTTCATCAGTAATTGATACAAAATCTAACCCCCCCCCCCTTTTGTCCCCTAAGAGGGGTGGGGGGAAAACTGACGTTAAGTTGGAAAATACAGTTAATAATATGACGTAAGTCCATTAAAGATAAAATTTATACACCAGATTTTGAGTTGGTAGAAGGCAAATATATCTGCGAAAACCGTATGCAAATCGGATCAGTAGTTTTCGTGTTATAGCAAAAGTTTGATACAAAATCTAACCCCCTCTTTCTTCCCCTTAGAGGGGTGGGGGGGAAATTTTTATACACCAGATGTTAAGTTGGAAAAAGACAAATATATTTGCGAAAACCGCATTCAAATCGGATCAGTAGTTTTCGTGTGATGGTGGAACAAACATACAGACAGACAGACAGACAAAAAACTAACCACAGTTTTGGTTTCTATAGCGATGTAGTAACACCCCCTGCTTATTATTTTTTGAATATCTTTAATGTACAGAATTCACATTTCTACAGTTTTATTAAATGTATGGATAATACTTATGTCAATTTCATAATAATTATATTTTGATCGGCGATTCTTGTTAGGCCGATTTGTGGTAAGCGTTGTGGGAAAAAGTGCTGGTTTCTTGTGAAACAGGTTACTTAAATTATATTATTTACTTTGCAAAACGATCCACTGAGATATAATATCACAATACTACTTATAATTATACCTCAAATACATTTACGAGTAATGGCCATGATATAATATACAAGGAATACTAATGCAACGTGCGATTGTGAAAATGATTTTTCTGAGATTGAAATGAATATCTTAAGTGAGACTTTGTTATGTGAAGAATGCTCGTATGCTCAATGGAGCGGCACCGGCCCCGGCCTCTATCTCCACTGAATGGTTCACCAGCTATTATAAATAGCCTATATCATGTGTGGCCGTGTACACAATTTGTGTCCAACGTAGCTTCAGCCTTTATAATCTTTCTTAAGGCTCAAGTGTAAGCAATGGTGCTTTAATTTAAAACCTAGATGATTATTACTACCTTCGTGGCACCATGTAGAGTAGGGGTTCCCAAAACTTATATTGTCCATTGCCCACGATGAGAAAAAAAATTTTTTTAGCGCCCCCAATACAAATCACCCGCAAGCTCTTCTACACAACGCCTCATTTTTTCGGGGTCCCACACCGCCCCCCTTCAGGCCATCAGCGCCCACTTTGGGAAAGGCTGATGTAGATCGTAAAAAAATGTTTTTAAGACCCTCGTGGTTCGGCAGATTTTTATTTTTTACGTAGAGTATGTCTGCCGTCTTGGCTGAGCGGCATCTCGTCGCGACATCTATACAAATTGACGTCACGAGAGTAAAGAACAGTAAAGAATGCTGTATGCACTTTAAAACAGTATGTCGGACTGTGTAAACGCTTCGCCGAGTTTGCATAAATTAAAGACTTTTCTACCGCAGCATGTTGCTCCGATTGCGCAGCTCTATTTTATTCCTGTCTTTATTCGGTTAATTGTTTTTGATATCGAATTAGATTTGATATCGTGGAATAGGTAATGGTGGTAATTCTTTCTTTTATATCCGCAATGTAACTATTATTCACGGCGCACACGCGATTGTTGACTCAACCGAAACATTAGTTCGCGTAGTCAATTTGCTGCTTTGATATCGTTAGCGGGTAGGTACATTTTAAATGGGTCAGCACTCGATGTGCGCCCAAAAACACAACATTTTTAATATGAATGACATAATATTATGTTTGTAATGTTTTGTATTTGTCGTCTGTTTAAGTTTAACATGTCTCGTGTTAAGCTGTGCTGCTCAAGGCAACGTCGCTTGTTTATAATATGAGCCGCTTCTGAATTTATGCGATGCTTCAAATCCAGTAAACAGAGCGCTCAGTGAATATACATCATAGTTTCTGGCAGGGAGATTGTTTATAATAAATTAGGCGATATTGATGCGTGCGCTTAAGTCTTGAAAAAAAACCCGAATATCACTTATGCGCTATTTGTAAAATGCGGTAGTAGGTACCCAACGCGACTTCACGGCCCACGCATTTCAGCTACAGCAGGTATGTGCTCACTAATAATGTTTTGCATAATGCTTTAGGTAATAAAATCCAATAAACTAATTTACAGGTTTCACTCCGAGCGAGACGCGATGACATCACAAAATAAATAGAGTTATCCTGAACAATGCTCCCAATAAAAACATTATTTTATATATGTCGCAGTCATCTAGTTCAATCTGCGGTTCGATTGAATGACTAGCGCATTCATTGAATGACTCCATTCAATTGAATGACTCGGCCGAACGTTGATTGAACAATCGTCACTCAACGTTCAACTAGTTAGCGATTTTTAACATAGCCCTTTGAAGAGAGCGGATATGAAATCAGTCAGGTAATTGAATGTATTTATTTTTAACGGAATAGGAAATTATAAGAACAGTATATAATTCTTAGGTAATTAATAGCAATGTATATATTACTCCGTCTGTCCAATACGATTGGATTTGGTTAGGTTAGATGGCAAGTTAGCTTCGCTGCGCTACGCTCCCGCCTTAGCCATCGTGGTTATTTTTTTGTAAACCACCCAGAAGTAGCCGTCGCCTCATAATTGAAGTCAGTTTCTAGATTAACCTATTATTACGCCACCAACAAATACTTGAAAAAAATCATAGCATTCCATTTAACGACTTCACTATGATGACGTTTAGTCAAGACGTTAAACGTTACAGTCAGCGTCTTGCCTAGTTGTCCTTCAGTCATTCAATAGAACGGTGTCATTCAATGAATACGCTAGTCATTCAATCGAATCACAGATTGAACCAGATGACTGCGACATATACATGCTATTTAAAATTATTATGTTTAAAATACATACGGTTATTGCTATACTATCTAGGTTTCTTTCTACTGTCGTGATATACGGATTTCATTAACGCACCTAAGAACAGGTTAAACTTGCTGCGACGTATTAAAATGACGTGAAAGTGGTAGAGTGGAAGTGTCAAGGTGTCATTCTTCTGTAGCGGTCTGTTTAAAATTTAAACTATTTAAAGTTTAAATAGTGGTCGGTCGAAACGCGTGCGATCATTTTCTATGTACAGTCGTAACGATAAATGCCAATCTGTTATCGCGGTAATAACTTTTGGCTAGCCGCCAAGGACACGCCTCGCTGTGGATAACCAAATATTGTAAGCAGACGTAATAAAATAAATCCCTAGAATCCTTATTTTATATTGTTGAACAGATTCGGATAGTATATTCTCTAGTGATTGTAGCTTTATTTAATGTGAAAGTTCTTACATCAGGAAAATCTTGAGAGTTACGTAGAGTCTGCAAAAGGTCATGATAGAGCAAGTTTACCTAAACATTAATTAAAATTAATGTTGCTTACAAGATTAAGAATGCTCCAACTTTTTAATTAGCAGGTCGGATGTCTGTCAGTACGAATATCGACGTTAATGACATTAAAATAAGATTCATATTAGCGCGCCTTGTACAGTGGCGGTTACGATGCTCGCCGCGTCCTTGATATGGAGAAAATGTATGAAAAAATTTGAGAAATTTTCTTATTTTTCTCATAACTGGAAAAGTTGTTTTTTTTATATAAAATTTTTAGCGGACTTTATAGAGGACTAAATAAGCAACAATTTTTTTGTATATTTATTTTCCTCAGTTCAGTGTATTTAGATATTAAGGTACCTAATCAGACCCCATTTTTTTCATATTTTGCGATTATTGTGATGGTTAAAACGTATTTTATGTAAAAATTTTGTATGCGGCTATAGAATTTTTATGGTACAGTCGTGGAGATGAATATATTATCTTTCATTTGAAACCAAAATATCCTCGCAGTTTGACTCCTAATTCTTTAATAGGGTACCAGAAAATCGCTGATATTTGTAATAGCGTCCTTAAGGCGAATCAACAAAAAGTTTAAGAACAGTTTTTTGTTAATCGAATAAAAGAAAATGGGATGCCCAATTGTTTTACCTAATATCTATTTCAATAGTTACACGACGGAAACAATATTGACCAATCACCAAAGTGTGTTCGGTTCGGCAGAGCCGCTTGTAAAAAACTAAAAATAAAATACGCGATGAAATTGTAATGCGGAATGTACACAATCGTCCATTCTACCGTGTCGTAAATCACACTGTATTGATTTATGTCTATCGGACGAGATATCTGCTGAAGAATTTATGCAAACTAAAAAATTAGGTCGGAAGATAGTCTAAATTATTCTAAACTCATTACTTTCATTGAATAAACTACGCAACTCGTTCAAAGTTTCTTTACCTCGGATAAAAAATCCGCAAAAATCGGCCAAGTGCGAGTCGGACTCGCGCACGAAGGGTCCCGTACTGTTGTAGACAAAAAAAATATATTTTTGGATGGGAACCCCCTTAATTTTATTTCAATTTTATTATTAACTAGCTGTTGCCCGCGACTTCGTCCGCGTTAGTATAGTAGATCACGTCCCAAGTATTATTTTTCATTAATATTCAATGTACAGAATTGACATTCTTACGATTTTATTACAATATGTATAGATGACTTAGTTTGTTTCTACAAAGGATAAATACAAACTCCACGATACCTTTTAATTATGAACAAAAGTTTCATGAGGAATAAGAATCAAAACAAACGACACTGGAAAACCGTATGTGTAGTTTAGTTTTTAACTTTGTTCTTAAAAAAGATGTATAACGCCGCAACACCGCTTTGTTTGAAGCAAAATTTGGGGAGGTGGGGGGGGGGGGGTTTGGGGGGCGAAGCCCCCCCCCAAGAAAAGACCGATGCCAAAGCTCCCAGCATGTTAATCAAACGACACTCGAAATTTGTATAGAAAAGATAGACAAAAGCTCATAGCATGGCAAGGAGTGAAGATAGATACAAAGTGTGAAGGAGAAATTTGTAGGAAATTTTATGGGCTTTCATTACGTATAGGACATTTTTTCTTTACAACGCACCGTTTTAGCGATATGAGCAAAAAACTAAAAATATTGAAACTTGAGCCCCTCCCCCCGCCCTAGGTGATATCGTCATAATATAATATAGCCTTTGTGTTGACCCGACCTCTATATAATATTCGTGCAAAATTTGAAGTAAATCCATTCAGTACTTTCTGAGTTTATCCCGGACATACATACAGACAAACAGACAAACCGACAAACAGACAAACAGACAAAAATTCTAAAAACTATATTTTTGGCTTCCATATCGATTGTAGATCACGTCCCAAGTATTATTTTTCAAAAATATTCAATGTACAGAATTGACTTTCCTACGATTTTATTATATGTATAGATTAATATTAAAGTAAGTACAAATATAATTATTAAGGATTTTGTGAAAATTTCAAGTGTCTAGCTATTGCTATTATTGAGTATTTTTTGGTCATACACCTAGTCAAGTGCCTACCTGTTAGACCCAGATTCCAGAGCGATAAGGCATAATATTAACTTACTATCACAATATGGATGAAACCTTAGGTTCTCAGAAGTTCCTTATGTACTTAGAATATCTGCGAATTTGTGAAGCTCTACATGGAGCTGTACTCACTCTCACTCACTCACTCATAATGTGTAAAAATGTCTGTCTCTGTGTCTGTCTGTAAACTCTTCACTCCCAAACCGCTAAACAGTTTTGCTGAAATTTGGTACGGATATACTTTGAGCTCTGGGGCTCAAAGTATATCCGTTTTTTCCGGATAATTTTTTCCGCGATAAAAAGTATCATATTATGTCCTTTCCCGGGTCTCAAAGTACATCCGTACCAAATTACATTAATCAGGTTACCACTTTTGTGAACGTGGTACTGAATTGGAATCATACACCAAAAGATTTTTTTAAATCGGTTCACAAACGGCGGAGTAATCGTTAAACATATCTGTATTTTAAAAAGATAAAACCGACTTCAAAATTGTACGTAATTGAGAATTAAAACTTCCTATCTCCAAAACGACTGAACCGATTTTGATGAAACTTGCACTATTCCCTAAGTTGAACAATACCTAGTACAATGAAAAAAGAATCACTTAAATCGGACTTGTAGTTCCGGAGATATGCGTGCACAAACATAAAAACATACATACATATACATACATACATATACATACATACATATACATACATATACATATTATACATACATACACTTGAAATTTGGCACATTTATTCAGAAGCTGTTATAGATTAACATAAGTATACAAAAACTGGACAGTTCTGGAAATATTACATACACACGCGTCGAATTGATAACCTCCTTTTTTTGAAGTCGGTTAAAAAAACAAACATAACACATCCTCCATTTTGAAAGTCGGTTAAAGTTGTAGCCTATATGTTATTCTGATGTAGCTATATTATTGTAAAGTTTAATTAAAATCCGTTCAGTGGTTTTTGCGTGAAAGAGTGACCAACATCCATACATACATCCATACATCCTCACAAACTTTCGCCTTTATAATATTATAGCAGGATAGTAGGATTAGCCATAATGAAATAAGTAAAGTAGACTAATTTTTAGTCAACTTTCTTACCACGGTACCTGACACGTAGGTGAGGTGTCACAAGTAGAGCTCCACAAACTCGCAGGTATTGTAAGTACGCGAGGCACAACTATGAACCTATGGTTTCATCCATGAGAGAGTAAGTTATGTCTTATCCTTTTGGGATCCAGGTCTATAAAGAATCACAAATGAGTGCACGGTTCATTAGGTTTCTTTCAGTGAGCTCAATGCGCCAAAACCGTTTTGTGGTCCATCCCTAGTTCTTCCTCTACACCGTAACTACTAATATGCTGATTTTGCTCCACTTTTTTAAAAATGGTATCAGTTTTGTCCGTAACAGGGCGACCAGCGACGTGCATCTTTGATATCAAAATTTCCGGATTGAAAACGCTTCGCGCTACTTTCACAGATCTATACATTACATATAATAAAACTGTAGAAATGAAGATTCTGTACATAAAAGATATTCAAAAAATAATAAGCGGAGGGTGTCACTACATCGCTATAGAAGCCAAAAATGTAGTTAGTTTTTTGTCTGTCTGTCTGTCTGTATGTTTGTTCCACACGAAAACTACTGATCCGATTTGAATGCGGTTTTCGCAGATATATTTGTCTTCTTCCAACTTAACATCTGGTGTATAAAAATTTCCCCCCCCCCCCCCACCTCTCTAATGGCCGTTCCCTATATTCAATCTATCTCTAGTTTGACATACAACCGATCGCAGCTGACATAGAATTGACATAAAATATATGGAGCTAATGTCTAATGTGAGCTATTCCTATCTCAAGTAAGAGATAGATCAAATATTGGGAACGGCCGTAAGGAGACGAAAGAGGAGGTCAGATATTGTATCAAACTTTTCTCTTTAACACGAAAACTACTGATCCGATTTGCATACGGTTTTCACAGATATATTTGTGTTCTTCCAACTCAACATCTGGTGTATAAAAATTCCCCCCCCCTCTAAGGGGGCCAAAGATTTTGTCAGATTTTGTATCAAACTTTTTTTTAATGGACTTACTTCATATTATTAACTGTGTTTTCCAACTTAACATCTGGTGTATAAAATCCCCCTCCCCCTCCCCCTCTTAGGGGACAAAAGAGGGGGTAATATTTTGTATCAACTGATGAAGTAGAAATACTTTAAATGGCAAAACAACGTTTGCCGGGAAAGCTAGTACACCATAAACATCACAAATTTTTTTTGCGGCTTGTGTTGAATTTTTACTTTTTTTGTAATAAAATTTAGAAATCG
Organism: Plebejus argus; assembly: GCA_905404155.3. Lineage (NCBI taxonomy): Eukaryota > Metazoa > Arthropoda > Insecta > Lepidoptera > Lycaenidae > Plebejus > Plebejus argus. The sequence continues at coordinate 12,418,037 of FR989927.1, read as the reverse complement.
AATTTCTTCATTAAAATCACTTATTTTAACGATAAGAAAAACATTTATCTAATTTGTATTTGGAATTGTCTTCTTAAAACTTTGATACCAAAATCAGCCAGATACAATAGGCTATACTTGACCTATATTCAATTTCAATAAACAAATGCATATTTCTAGTAGAACTTGGCCTAGGAAACCGTATTTTACCCTTATCATCAAATAAAAGCTTATGATTGATAAATAAAGTCGATTTGAAAATATGATTAATTTATCTTTTCTGACGAAAACGCTTTTGCGGTACTTCCGATTTGGATGTGACGTCATCTCACCGCGCTCGATAAATGTAAGTTTATTTCATATTTGTACATAAATAATAAGAATATGCGTAGAAAGATTTGTAAAGCCACAGCCAGCCCTATTTTAGCTTGGAGCTTACGTCTTGTGCCTGACGAAACACAGTTCCAAATTTGATTTTGTAAATAAGTAATGGTCCTCATAAACAGGTTGCAGACCAATGCTGATGACGCCTTTCTCGCCAAATTGCACAAGTCAAACTTATTTCAGCTTGGATCTTACTTTTTAATTTACTTTCAATGAGTCCTTTCATTTCATACCCATAGGCCATATTGCAGAAATGCATTGAAAACAACTATTTCGCCAATTTGGAAGGTCCACCATATTGGATTTAGAATAACGTTACACACCATGTCACGTATTGCCATTCAAACGAAACAAAATTTCAGCTCAGTCGGGTAAAGTATCTACTTTAAATTGAGTTCAAAGATTCCACTTCCAACTAACATATACTTAAGGCGCTATATTGATAATAACGTCCTTTTTGAAGTAATACTATAGGACCCTCAGAAATGTGACAAATCTCGTAAGTAATGAGATATACATATTTTCATAGCCTTATCTAGGTTTGAGAAGAACCAGAAACACGATTATAATGTATTTTGCCTCGATACATTTAATTTTCGAAATGACCTCTTAAAAATACGAAATTTGAAGATTATTTTTAAACGAGAATAGATGTATTGTAGGAAATTAGTCTAATTGATAGATACCTTTGTATCTCAGAATCGTATGGAAGCATTTTGCTTAAATGCTCCTAGTTATTTTTTAAACAAACAAAATTAGTAATTACGTTTTTTCGCATGTTTTCCGAGCGAGCCCATACCTTCTGACCGCAGCGTATTCACGACTTTATAGTCATACAAATTAAGTATAAAATTGCCCTTGCGGTAAAATTACTTTCAATATACCGCCTGAATACAATCGTACAGAACAATAGTTAAGTAAAAGCTTAAAAAAACAATATTTAATGCTGTCGAGATATCGCTAATTTATTGTCATTTTCAGCAAGTCCAATTTTCATACTTTTCATAATCCATCATCTATCGTGATCGGTTTGGTCATATCGGGCTCGTAATTGAAGTCGAGCGTGCGCGTACGCACCATCTGCTTGTAGATGTAGGCGGACTTGCGCGGCGTACGCGTCTTCTCCGGGCTCTCGAAGTCCACCTCGTATAGCCCGAAACGCTCTCTGTAAAAAGTTCGTTAGTTAGAAATGGTAGAGAAAAGAAAAACTTATAAAAATGATGAGTTGCACTCAAGCGATGCTACAACAGTAATTCAAGCCGTTGATTTGATTGTATAATATCTATTTTTATGTACCTATATTATGTGTTGCTATGGATCGATGCCCGTCACTCATTAAAGTCCAACTAATCTATAAACTTTTTTGGAATCTAAACACAGAATTACACCAACGGATAGACTCTTACCGTAGTAGACCGGGAGATGGTGACATAAAATTCTTGGTCTTCAGGGGTCTAATTACGTAAAGGCAAAAGGGAAATGATGGCCATAGCGCTCGCACTGGCGGCCCAAACGCGTGGGCGTTAAATAACGAGTGTCAAACGATTTGTTCCACAAAAATGCTTGTATTTTTAAATAGTCAAAAAAAAAGAAGCAGGCGGTAGCGTAATGCCATACTTCTCGGGTGTGAGTTGTGACTTACAGCCCGCCAAAAAAACAATTCAACCATTTGTACCAGGCTAATTTTTGCATAGCTAATCATCGTCGAGTAGCCATTCACGAAAATCAATACTTTTCCGACAATTCCCAATGGCCGCCATACCACTGCAAACGGGTGATTTTTTTTCGACAAACGATTTGTACCACCCTGAAACTTTTTTTAACAGTTCCCTGTGATTAATAGAAGTCTGATAATACCATACCAACATTTTTGTGGAACAAATCGTTCGACACTCGTTATTTATCTGACGCGTTCGATTAACGCCCACGCGTTTAGGCCGCCAGTGCGAGCGCTATGGCCATCATTTTCCTTTTTGCCTTTACATAATTAGACCCCTGAAGAACCGCCATACTGGTACCAAGAATTTTGTGTCACCATCTCCCGGTCTATAGTAGTTAATAAATAATGAGTTACCAAGTCCATACTGCAAAAAAAGTCTACCTGATTTTATCGCGAACCGAAAAGCGTTAAAACCTACTTAGAATAATACTCATCAAGGTCAGACCATAAGACATAAAGTACGCATTTACTCACGAGTATCCTTGCAGCCATTCAAAGTTGTCCATTAGGCTCCATGCCGTGTACGCTCTGACGTCACAACCTTCTTCCATCGCGTCGAGCATGGCATCGAGATAGCTTCTATAGTACTCAACACGGTCGTCGTCGTTTAAGCCACCGTGAGACGAGAAACCGTTCTCGGCAATAATCACTGGAGGATTGTCGAAGTCGTCCTTTATTTTAGTCAAGAGTTTGTAGAAACCCCATGGAACCACCTGCAAAAACATCAATGTTTATTGTTTATGTCGCAAATATTTCATAAGTAGATTTGAGGTACATCTATACTAATATTATAAAGTGGAAGAGTTTGTTTGTTTGTTTGAACGCGCTAATCTCAGGAACTACTGGTCCGATTTGAATTTTTTTGGTGTTAGATAGCTTGTTATCGAGAAAGGCTACTATATTTTATCACGCCAAGACTAATAGGAGCGAAGAAACAGAGGAATTTTCCTCTGTTTCTTTGATTATATTTTACTGGGTGGAATATGTGCGGCTTATTTGGTCATAAGAAATTCCAAAAAAAGAACAAAGCGAAAGTTTTGGATACGGTCAGAACGCATGCGTCGCTGGTATGCCTCACGCGCGCTGTTGACTGTGCTATAGCGCATGCCCTTGATGAACAGAAAAAGGCACAGTCAACGGCGATCGTCAACAGCAAAAAATGGTATGCGCGTTGCCAGCCACACGGTTGCCAATGTGTTGTCAACCAGTTTTTCATTATAGATTTTGCGTGGTCGTCAACCGCCGTTGACGACCGTGTATTTCTTGCTTTTAACATAATTCCTGCGACAGGCGACAGTCTATCAGATTCATAAAGTCAAATGACGACAGACTGGGGAGACTGGGCAATTCGTATACGTATAGGCTTGTCCCTAGTGTGTGTGTGTTGTAGTGTGTGTAATGATTTATTTGTTAAAAAAATTTATGATAAAAGCATAATTTCAAAATAATATTAGCTTGATACACTCCCTCACCAATCGCCATATAAACTATAACTGTGCGAAATTTCATGCACCTACATTTCCCCATTTTTCGTAAATTTTTCGTAAAAAGTCATGGTAATAATTCTGTTCTTGAATAGCTGGTATCACCATAAAAATACACTTCAAATTCGAACATTTCGTAATTTTCAACGACAATGTTAGGATTATTTTTTTACAAAAAGGATAGATTTTTATAGTTCTAATGAAATAACCGAATAGATTTTTAATAAATGATTCGGCCATTAAAAAAATAAAAGAAAATGTAAAATTTTCTCCTTTTTCGCCCTATCAAGAACGCGGCGAGCCGCAAGCGTCGTAACCGCCACTGTACATTGTACAATGCGCGCTAATATTAATGTTATTTTAATATTCTTAACGTCGAATGTCGATATTCGTACTGACAGACATCGGCCTGCTAATTTTCGGGAAGCCTTGCCTTAATATTATGATTCTATTGTCAAAATATTGACTTTATTATTTTTAGACTTAACTTCTGCGACAGTCTCAGATTAACAAGGTCAATTAATGATGACAGACTGTCCGTGAATAATTGTCTAACAGTATTTAAGATTCAATAAAAAGAAACTAAACGTATTTTCAATTTGACAACAGACCTTAACCATAAATAAAAGAGCACCTACAACAATGATATTATATTAAGAAAAACTCAAAGAATTATTATTCGTGCGTATAGGCTGATCCTAGTGAGTGTGTTGTAGTGTGTGTAATGTTTTATTTGTTAAAAAATGTATGATAAATGCATAATTTCAAAATAATATTAGCTCGATGCACTCTTTCACCATATAAATTATACGTATTTGCATGCTATTTTAGACATAGCTAAAAGTGTTAGACTATAAGATCTTTATCACCACCTACTGTATTTACCACTTTTAGAGCAAATAAATGAATTGAATTAGAAAAAAAAAATTAGAAATAAACTTTAAGGGTGAATTGCACCAGAAGCGTAGTTAAAGTTAAGGTAAAGGTTATCGTCAAATATGGCGACTTTTGCTAGGGATTTGACAGTTGATTTCAAATTGTATAGAGTAGGTTGATGCAACTCACTCTAACTGTGCAAACACCTACGTTTTTGTCGTCAAAAGGGATTTAAAGTTTTTTGCTCAAGCTAATAATATATAGATTCACGTAGAACTTGATCATACATTCTCCAAAGTCTTTTCCTTCTTGTGCCTGGCTGATATTATAATATTATGCATCTAGCTTTTTAAATAACATTACTATCAAAATTTTAAAAATATTTACATACATTCAACCAAGAAGATGCTCCTTTCGGCCAGTCACTTTGGGCATATTCCTTAACACTCATGTCATCACTATATGAGGGTGAATCATATACACCATCTATGGATTCGTTTCTATTTGAAATACTAGAAGTATAGTGATTAATTCCGAGGAAGTCGGAGCTTCCCCTCACTAATTCTATCTCATCGGCGGTAAATTCTGGAAGCCTTGACCTGAAGAAACCCTGTTTTTCACTCTTTTCTGCAATCCTTTTTTTCATCGACGGCGGAAAATCGCCGGTCTTGGAGAAGATTGGATACGCGAATTGTCCCACCTAGAAATAAATATTACATTAACATATCAATGAACATTTCCGAGTCAGCTTTGTGAGTCAGAGAAAATTTTCGATTGAAAAACAATTGTACCAATCGAGCTATCCCTGCAAATAAAGAAATACAATAGGTATGTAAGAAGAAAGAAATAAAAATTATTTTTTCAATTGTAAATATCTTTTTACATTTCTTAAACTATTTCTTACTTCGAATTGATATTGATCTTCGCTAGCCTCCATGTGGTCATCATTTTCTGGTTCGTACCATTTTGCGCTTAGTGTAATGCCGATAGTACCACCCTGAGTCGGTCTGAACTCATTGTTATATATATGATAGGTTTTGGCATGTGCAACTAGTAAGTTCTTAGCACATAAGTATTCAGCGTAGCCAGTGATGTTCAACAGAGGTGCCATGCTAGCATCAGAATATCCTTGGACGCAAACGTCTCGGGGCTCATTCATAGTAATCCAATATTTTACCCGATCGCCGAACAGTTCAAAAACGATTCGGGAATAATCACTGAACCAATGTACTATATGCGGATTTGACCAGCCACCCAGATCTTGAAGCTTTTGAGGTAAATCCCAGTGGTAAATAGTCACCATGGGTTCGATGTTGTACTTCTTCAATTCGTCAATTAGGTTGTTGTAGTAGTCTACTCCCGCTTGGTTGACCACATCGGGGAAGCTGGTCGGAAGGATCCTGGACCAGGATAAAGAGAATCGGTAAAAGTCTAGCCCAAGCTCGCGGACCATCTCCACGTCCCTCTTGTACAATCGATATGATTCATTAGCATCGTCTCCGGTGTCGCAGTTTTTTATGGGACACGGCACTTGATGAGCTATATGATCCCAAATGTTTTCAGATTTACCTGGAATGTCATTCATATTAAAAACCGTTTTAACTTCTTGATTTTCGTCCTGACTTTTGTTAAAAGTTTAATTGCACTTACCATCTTCATTCCATGCCCCTTCTATCTGATAGGATGCTGTGGCAGTCCCGAATAATAAGTGTTCCGGGAATTTACGAGCTTCCTTCCGAGCATCGCATGTAATAGTAACGAGGCATAGTGTTAAAACTAGACTGGAAAACAGAAAGTTGACATAGAGTACATTGTTATTTAAAATGCTTCATTTGCAAGAAAATAATAGCAAGAAAAATGCTGTTAGAATAATCAACCTTTGCTTTGCTGTTAGAATAATTTCCTTTTGAAATAAACTGGCCTTAAAAAATAAAGTGTATCTAGACACGCGGTAGCGTGTCAAGCCAAGTTCAAGTAAGACATTGTATTATACTCACAACTTTAACGTTAACATGTTGCTTCCGTTTAGACCCCCTTGCTTGTATTATGTTTGTGGCATACTATAACCGCTATATATATTCACGTTTTATCAAGATTACTAGCTGTTGTCAAAATTGGAAGATTAATAGAGATAAAATTTAAGTGTTTTCTAAAGAAGGCGTGCAAGCTCACTTAGTCTTAATCGGTCCGAGTGCAAAAATCTCACCTGTCGTATCACTTCCGAATTCCGATACTGATAGCTCAGTTTGAGACTAGACTTTCCCGCCGTAAAACTGATGTAACTTCGAAATAATAACTTAACGTAATAGTCTAAGATCCCACTGCAGAATTGTGCAGGGATCGAGTACACGCTTAAAACAACCTTTTTACTAATATTTATGATTAGGAGAACATATTTCTACTGGGGTGCCAGTCCAAATGTGGCCGCAAATATTTTTAATTTTTTTTAAAGTTGAGGTTGCGGGATAAAATGTATTCATCAGGTATTGAAAGCAAAACACGGTTCATTTCACGGCAGTGAGTATAGAGATTTAGAAAATCCCGGTGTGCCGTTGGGCACCCAGCCGCAACTCTATTGTAACCAGGCGTGAACAGGTACGATTCCGATATATTTTTGCGTCCATAACGTATATTGATCTTTTATATATCAAATGGAAGCTTATTTTCCTCTTATTATTACAATATAGGTGTGCCTAATTAAATTTGGCCGCAAGTAAGGGGAGCCGGCTGTCAAGTCAGTCTAACTACAGTCTAAAGACAGAACTTGTGTCTATCATGTGGCGCACACCTCATGTGCCAAGTCATGAGCGGCTGAAGATTGAAGAGGGTAACTTTAATATTATTATTAAATATGAAAGTACACATATTATATGATATAACTAAGGATTTTGTGAAAAATTCAAGTACCTACCGGTTGCCATTTTTGATACAGAGCAAAATCGGCCAAAAAAATTTACGTTTGTTGTATGGGAGCCCCCCTTAAATATTTATTTTATTTTATTTTTAGTATTTGTTGTTATAGCGGCAACAGATATACATAATCTGTGAAAATATCAAATCTCTAGCTATTACCGTTCTTGAGTTACAGCCTGGAGACAGACAGACAGACAGTCAGACGGACAGACAACGAAGTCTTAGTAATAGGGTCCCGTTTTTACTCTTTGGGTACGGAACCCTAAAAAGGGATGACACTACGATGTTGGCACTTTTTAATTTCTTCACTTTTTTGACAGACTATACATAAAATATGTATTTTCTGTAGTTTAATTTCATTATTAATTATTTCGATATTAAAGATAGAAGAATAAAATTAACTCTTGTCTGTATGTTTTATGAAAAGCCATAAAATAAGTCACATATTTTATAAAACTGTACTAAAATTTGTGTTATTTACAACGATAAGTACCTACGTGGTTTTATGATTGAGGCACAAAACAGCCCACACATAGACAAACATAGACTAAACATCTTTTAAAAAGAGTATAGACGTGGTATAGAGTATAGAGTCTAGTGCAGAGGTTCCCAAACTTATAAGTATCACGCCTCCCTACTGCTTAAAATGAAAATGCTTACGCCTCCCTTCGGCCCAGGGCTCAGCAAGTAGTAGCAAGTGGGCTAGCCAAGCTATTGTAAAATAAAATAATAAAGACCAAAAATACATTTTCAGATGTTTCATTATAAAAATATGCTTTTACATACTTATTTTAAGGAGGCGACTAACCCAAAATTGACGATTTTATAATTCATTGTTATACTTGAAATTAAGCTCCGAATTGCTTTATTTTCTAAAATTAAATACTACATTATATTTCCAGGAATCCCATCTGAGCAAAAACACGATATCTTAAAAAATTTTCGATAGAAAAAAAATCGCAATTCGCAAAGATGCATAGCTAATTTTCACGAATTTTTCATATATTGCCATAACCGTTCTCAGTTAATATAATATTTTAACACATTGTAAAAATTCTATCATTGAGAAACCAACCTAGCGGATTTTTAAAATGTTGTATATTTATCGAGTTATTGAGAAGGACAATGTTTGATTTTTTGGGTTAGTCGCCCTCTTAAGAAGAATCAATGTGACAGATGAGCTTGCATGTTTTTGACAAGATTTCCAATTCGCGTACGTCGCGGGAATGCGCGGGCGTCTGGACTCTGGAGTAAAACCACCACTGGCGCCCGCGCGCCCCTCATCATGTCTTCGCGCCTCCCTAGTGGGGCGCGCCCCCTAGTTTGAAAATCAATGGTCTAGTGAGTAGTGACCATAGAAAAAAGTAAATATAGATATACCTAGCGGAATAGAGAAACAAAGGCCTGAGCAAGCGAGATGTCACTATCAGTAACACTGCGTGGTAAAAAGAGACGTGTGATACATGACAGCAGCACTCTTTTTTTGATGTCCAGTCAGCCCGGATCAGCCCGTTTAATCTCAATTACAATTCAATCTCATAGAATTCATGTTCAATCATGCTTGTGTAAGTGTATACGTACGACATATTTTTCACACAGATGAAAACCAATTTCGGTTACGATTGACAGCACGAGTTTGTTGCTCTATTCCGATATGTATATTAACTTTATGATATAGACCCTCTGTGGCTTGACATTAGCATTGTGGCTAACGAATATAAGTTGTCTCATTCTTCCAGTACAAAATGCTGTTTGTTAGTTAAGTATATTTGTTTTTAAAATAGAAGTATAAAAGCGAAGCTCGACCAACTTGCGACCAACTTGCCGACTATGCGACGCTCAACTGGTTTTTTTCACCTGCCGACAGTCGGTCGTTGACTGAGTGGTAACATAATACATTAAGTACAATTTTTAAGTCGGTTTTATCTATTTAAAATACTATTATTTGATTCAGCTTATCTTAGATACTTACATATAATAAAACTGTAGAAATGAAAATTCTGTACATTAAAGATATTCAAAAATAATTTTAAGCGGGGGTGTCACTACATCGCTAATCGCTATAGCCTATAGAAGCCAAAAATGTGGTTAGTTTTTGTCTGTCTTTCTGTCTGTATGTTTGGTCCAGCATCACACGAAAACTACGGATTTTGTACCAAACTTTTTTCTTTAACACGAAAACTCCTGATCCGATTTGCATACGGTTTTCGCATATTATATATTTGTCTTCTTCCAACTCAACATCTGGTGTATAAATTTTTCCCCACACCCCTCTAAGGGGACCAAGGAGGGGGTCAGATTTTGTAACTTTTTCTTTAATGGACTTACTTCACATTACTTACTGTGTTTTCCAACTTAACATCTGATGTATAAAATTGCCAAGATTTTTTATCAACTGTTGAAATAGAAATACTTTATATTGCAAAACAACGTTTGCCGGGACAGCTAGTCCTCACATATATTCGATAGATTTATTATTGGACAATGGACAGTTTTGTCTCATGTAGACCGTAATAAATCTAGAGTCTTACGAGTTACGACTAAGCAATGCACTATTTTAAATTATTATTAGACAGTTCGTATGTTGTACCTATAAGTGTATATTATTATGGTTTTTTTATTTCATATCAAGTACCACACAGGTTAGGCATAATATTTATTCTATAAATAAAATTATTCAATTATTATATTTATTACTAATCAAAAACAATATTTTACTATTTATGTTTTTTGTCATTTTCGGCAGGTCCTTATACTTTTCATAATCCATCATCTATCGTGATCGGTTTGGTCATATCGGGCTCGTAATTGAAGTCGAGCGTGCGCGTACGCACCATCTGCTTGTAGATGTAGGCGGACTTGCGCGGCGTACGCGTCTTCTCCGGGCTCTCGAAGTCCACCTCGTACAGGCCAAAACGCTCTCTGTGAAATAACAATCATTATTGATAAAGTTTATACTTTATCAAATTCAATTTTATTATTAAACTATTCTTATAAACAGTTTGCAAATAAAAATTATTATAATGTAGGTACTATAAAATATACCTAAATACTTCTAAACTAAATAGAGATCGCCCAATGGTCGAAATTCGACCTTAGTTTCAACGACATTAGGACTACTTCCTATATTTTGTAAAAAAATATTGACTTTATCATAATATTTTTTTTCAACTCTTGTCTCTGGGACTCAGCTGATCTCAGACCAGCGGCGTAGCTACTAAGGGGCTAGGCGGGGCAGTACCCCGGGGCCCTCAAGCTCAGGGGGCCCTCGAATCCTTATCAGAAATCTCGATCGAACTGAACTTTTGGCTCCCATTTTCAAAATAAATATGACCGGTTGCAACCAAATTGGCAAATCGGGCACCACTCTAAAAAAAAACTAAATTCAACTAGAAACGAATTCATGCACAGTTAGTTTATTGAACGACATTATTATGCATCCAAAATGTTACAAAAATGCGACATGAATTTGGGTGAGGCGAGTAAAGTTTTAGCAAAGCAAAGTTCCAAATTTATAGAAATGATTTCGAATACCTAATTCAAGTGCAAAGCCAGTTAAATTATGGCATTGAAACCCATTTTCAAGAAAAAAGCGGCCAAGTGCGAGTTGGACTTGCCCATGAAGGGTTCCGCAGCAGCAATAAGGTTTATTTTTATGAAATTAAAAGGTTTTTGATTTACTTTTATATTTCAGTCGATTTAATGAAATTTAGATTAAGGTTTACCATTTATAACGTATAAAAAAACTACTCGTCGAATCTCGTTCAAACCAATTTTCGTTGGTAGTTTTATAGTAATCTACATCATATTATATTTTTTTTAGAATTATCATGCCCCTACTTTAGACATTAGAGGGGGGGGGGACACACATTTTACTACTTTATAAGACTCTCTCTCGCAAACTATTCAGGTTAAAAAAAATGATATGAGAAACCTCAATATGATTTTTGGAGACTTATCCATAGATACCCCACACGCATAGGTTAGATGAAATTTTTTTTTGTTTCAGTTGTACCTATGGGGACCCCTAAAATTTTTAATAATTTTTTCATTTTTGCATCAAAATCCTAATGCGGTTCACAGACTACATCTACTTACCAAGTTTCAATAGTATAGCTCTAATAGTTTCGGAGAAAAGTGGCTGTGATATACGGACGGACAGACAGACAGACTGACATGACGAATCTATAAGGGTTCCGTTTTTTGCCATTTTAGCTACGGAACCCTAAAAACTATAATCGATTTTCAATTTGTCAACTTGTTGTCAACAGACTTCAACCATAAATTATCAACTACTTACTACATATTATAATGGTGGAATAGTTTTCGGTACTCATGCGCCGATTCGTGCTGGACTATAATTAGTGTGTGTCGCGCTACTTAACATGGTTGGACTTTAAAACATAAAGTACGCATTTACTCACGAGTATCCTTGCAGCCATTCAAAGTTGTCCATTAGGCTCCATGCCGTGTACGCTCTGACGTCACAACCTTCTTCCATCGCGTCGAGCATGGCATCGAGATAGCTTCTATAGTACTCAACACGGTCGTCGTCGTTTAAGCCACCGTGAGACGAAAAACCGTTCTCGGCAATAATCACTGGAGGATTGTCGAAGTCGTCCTTTATTTTAGTCAAGAGTTTGTAGAAACCCCATGGAACCACCTGCAAATGCATACATTTTCATTTCGTGAAGCTGTTACTTACAACTTTTGACAGATTCTCCATAATTCATCTGTCAAGTTAAGTGGTGCATAGCCTATCTGGCACTTATCAGGAAGTGGTGAAACAGGCCCTAAGTGTAAAGTAATATTTTAGTCCAGTGCTTCCCAAACTTATTTTTACTGTGACGCCCTTGGGACTTTGCCATTTCTTTACGACGCCCCTCAACCCAGCCTCCAAATACTTTCCAACTTTAGAACTAGCCTACATAGGTTATCATAAAACAATATTTAAACATTTATATTTACAACACATAATATGCCTCAATGCAACCCTTCTTTACTAGATTTAATTATTGTTTCCTCTGAAAATCTTGTTACGAGACATGGTCAACTTTCATCTCATTCTTTTTCTTACCATAATCTCTTATACTTGTCTTATAATTTAAAGCCACCTAAATTGAAACCTAAGGTTGTTTGGCAGCGTAATTTTAAAAGTATGGACATAGAAGCTCTAAAGGTCGACGCGAAAGACATTGACTGGTCTGATTTATGCATGGCGTCTTCAGTGGATGCTAAAGTTGAAATACTGACGCGAAATCTAGTGGCTCTCTATGATAGACATGCACCTGTTAGACCCATTAAACTAAAACACCTTCCTAATCCATGGCTCACCGATGACATAAAGGCTATGATAAAAAAGAAGACTCGTGCAAAACTTAGGCTAAAGTTCAATCCATCCGCTGCAAACATTGAAAGGTATAAAAATTTACGTAACCAGTGTAACAAATTATGTAGAGACGCACAAAGGCGACATATTCATTCATCTGTCCAGAATGGGGACGCCAGTAAGGTCTGGAAGTTTTTGAATTCGATGGGAGTTGGTAAAAAAAGAGATAACTGTCCCTTAAAGGCTGACGATCTAAATAATCTGATCACTCACTTTACCACCAATTCTTGTGACTATGATAGTGCCGTCAAGCTTAAAACTCTACAGAGCCTATCTCTAAACATACCTACTCTCATAAATGAACAGTTTGTCTTTAGCGAATTTAAGATCCATGATGTAAAGACCACTGTGCTGTCCATAGCCTCGAATGCTGTCGGTGATGACTCTGTTAGCCGGAATATGATTCTTCCCATCCTCGAAATCATTCTTCCTATTGTAACACATATCTTCAATCACTCTATTTCTAGCGGAGTGTTTCCCTCTAAATGGAAGGATGCGTTAATAATACCTATCCCCAAAAAATCCAATCCTTGCAACTACTCAGATTATCGACCAATATCTATTTTACCTTTCCTCTCCAAAGTTTTTGAAAAATTAGTTTACCGCCAACTTAATGCATATATTAATGACAATTGCTTACTTGATAAATATCAATCGGGGTTTAGAAGAGGTCATAGCACGGTAACGGCACTAACTAAAATAACTGACGACATAAGACAGGCGATGGACAACAAGAAAGTCACTATTTTAGTTTTACTAGATTTTTCAAATACCTTTAACTGTGTAGATTTTGATGTCTTACTTCAGCTACTGGCCGTGTTTCTAAATGTATCCCCATCTGTTTTAAACTGGTTATCCAGTTACCTTAAAGGACGTCGGCAAAGAATCAAAGTTGACGAACTATTTTCTGACTGGGCTTACACTTCTGCTGGCGTCCCCCAAGGCGGTGTGCTGTCCCCTCTGCTTTTCTGTATTTTCATAAATACGATTGGCAAAAACATATCATCACTTTATCACATGTACGCTGATGATTTCCAAATGTATGTACACTCTTGCATTGAAAATTTAGCAGCCGCGATTGCGCAATTAAATAAAGACCTGTTACACATTTGGGATTGGGCAAGTAATCACGGTCTAAAACTGAATCTTAATAAAACTCAAGCCATTATGATCGGTAGTCAGGGCATGTTGCGCAGACTTGATCAGTCGGATGTCCCTAATGTCGTGATGAATAACACAAAGATAAATTATTCTAACACGGTTAAAAATCTAGGTGTGCTTTTTGATACAACTTTGTCTTGGTCATGTCAAATCGATTCCGTCTGTAAAAAAGTTTTTGCGGCTTCTGCGTCCCTTAAACGTCTTAAGAATCTCCTGCCTATACCAACTAAGGTTATGCTTGCTCAGACTTTATTGCTCTCAATTTTGGATTATGCTGACGTAAGTTATATAAATCTGACCGAAGACCAACTTAATAGGCTGGAACGTATTCAAAACTTTTGCATACGTTTCATTTTCGGACTACGCAAATATGACCATGTCTCGGAGTTCAGAACTAAATTGAAGTGGCTCCCGATCCGTTACCGTAGGAATACTCATGTGCTGCACTTATTGTACAATGTTCTTTTTGACCCTAAGGCTCCACCCTACCTTAAGGAGGTATTCACATTCTCGTCTGAGGATGAGAATACTCGTCTTGCTTACAAACTAGATGTACCCACTCAAAAGACCAAATACTATGGTAATTCTTTTGCGTCCGTTGCCGTTCGTCTATAGAATTCATTACCCAATACTGTAAGAAAAGCGCCATCTCTTAACATTTTCAAAAGACAACTCAAAGAATTCTATCTGACCGACAATCTTAGTCAACAATCTGTGTAAATAATATTAGCTTAATGTTTACTAATTTGTCCACCCTAATTGTTCTCTTCTTGATGTAATGCTCTCTGAAACGTTCTGATGGTTGCCTGGAAGATATCGCTTTTAGCGATAAGGCCGCCAAAATTGTACTTTTATATTTTAACTGAAGTGTATGTTATGACTGTTTAAATATTTGTGGTGTACAATAAAGATTATTATTATTATTATTATTATTATTTTTATTAGGAAATAGTGATCAAATCAAAACATAAGCATAAAAATTAAAAGAGATATATTTTATGAAAGATATTAAAGCCAGCAAGGCTGGCTAAAGTGAAGGATGCGCTTGCTTTTCTGAGCATAGCTTCTGAAACGCAAAGTGTTGATGGATGATTGCGACGCCCCACAGTGGATCGAAATCGAGTTTCATGGACATAGGAACTCGAATTTCCGGATGTCATTTTTTTGGGCTGAAATATCTTCTCCTAGTTGTTATTACATAGTAAAATGTTAAAAGACTCAACTACGTGTAATAATAAGGGAGTTATAATTTTTTTAAGAAATTTTTGTATGGAGCCGACAGGAAAAATGAACATATCTCTGGAATCGCATGGTTGCCCGTTATATCCTTACACACTATTATAGTACTAATTATTACTCACATTTTGGCGCATTTTATATTACGGCACCAAGTGCGATTTTTTTTCTAAAATTCGTCAAAATTTAGAATATTTAGCCTATTTGTATTTGTTGCAAAAGTTTATGTTGTGGTTAAAGGAGGTATCTTTAATAATATTTTAATACCATAGGATCACATAATTGGCCAAGTGCGCGTCGGACTCGCGCACGAAGGGTTCCGTACCATTATAGAGCAAAGAAGAAGGGGTATTTCGTAGTTTGTACCCACTAATGTAGCACTTTGAGACATATACCAAATAAAAGGGCTTAAAAAGTTGAACGTTTTATTGTACAACGAAAAATCTCAAAACCATCGGAGAAAAAAGTTAATGAGGGTAGAAGGTAAGAAAAAATCACAAAAAATCACCCTGTATTATTGCATTAATTTATGGTGTTGCTGGTAAGGAATCATTTCTGGAAAGTAATCGTATATGTAATAGAATGTTTCATATTTTTACGAAATGTATGAAAAAAACAATAAAACCTTAAAAATCTAACCTTTGCTGAATTTTATCGTATATAATTACTTTGGAGAAATGTTTTATAATTAGCAATACTAGCGAATGGTGCAATAATACAGGATGTTTAATTTTTTCCGAAAAAGAAAAAACAACCTGTATTATTGAATTAATTTGTAGTGTTGCTAGTAAGGAATGATTTCTGAAAGTAATCATATATGTCAAACTCAAGGAAAGTGTTGTATTTCAATATATTGCTTCATATTTCAGAGAAATGTATATGGGAAAACAATAAAATGCTGAATGTCGAACCCTTGCCTGTTTTTTTCGTTAATATCACTTTGGAGAAATTGTTTATAATTAGCAATACTAGCGCATGGTGCAATAATAAAGGAGGTTTTTTTTATTTCTTACGATTTACAAAAAATAAAATATCCTGTATTATTGCACCAATCGCTAGTACTGCTTATTATAAACAATTTCTCTAGGGTAAGGTATACGGTAAAATCCATGAAAAGGTAAAATTTTTAAGGTTTTATTGTTTTCCCATACATTTCTTAAAAATATGAAACAATATACTAAAATACAACACTTTCCTCAAGTTTGCCATATACGATTAAGTACTTTCCAGAAATGATTCCTTACCAGCAACACTATAAATTGATGCAATAATACAGGGTGATTTTTTGTGATTTTTTCTTACCTTCTACCCTTCTAACTTTTTTCTCCCATGGTTTAGAGATTTTTCGTCATACAATAAAATGTTCAACTTTTTAAGTCCTTTCATTTGGTATATGTCTCAAAGTGCTACATTAGTGGGTACGAACTACGAAATACCCCTCCTTCTTTGCTCTATAACGGTACGGAACCCTTCGTGCGCGAGTCCAACTCGCACTTGGCCAATTATGTGATCCTATGGTATTAAGATATTATGAAAGAGACCTCCTTTAACCACAACATAAACTTTTGCAACAAATACAAATAGGCTAAATATTCTAAATTTTGACGAATTTTAGAAAAAAAATCGCACTTGGTGCCGCAATATAAAATATGCCAAAATGTGAGTAATAATTAGTACTATAATAGTGTGTAAGGATATAACGGGCAACCATACGATTCCAGAGATATGTTCATTTATCCTGTCAGCTCCATACAAAAATTTCTTTAAAAAATTATAACTCCATTATTATTACACGTAGCTGAGTCTTTTAACATTTTATTATGTAATAACAACTAGGAGAACATATTCCAGCCCAAAAAAATGACATCTGGAAATTCGAGTTCCTATGTCTATGAAACTCGATTTTCGATCCACTGTGCGCCCCTGGGACAATGTTACGCACAGTTTGGGAAGCCGTGTTTTAGTCCATAATTATTGTTGTCACGGTGTGTTGGGGGAACGCCAACAGCGACGTTTGCATTTTGTAGCGACATAATAGTCGCTGATTGTCTCGATTCGCTGTGTACCAAGTACCAACCCATAAACTATAATAATGTTATGTGAAATCAAACATCTACATTCGCTGTCCCCCGACATACCTTGTCATACACACCCACTCATCCAAGAGGACATTTTAAAGATAGAGGTATCTTTAAATGTCCTTTTGGATGAGGTCGTCAATATGAGCCCAAATATGAAACTGTTCCACTTTCGGTTCATGCGGAGCTCGGCTCCTATAGAATGCAGGTGATGCTGCAGCAGCTGCATGCAAATGTTTACTGTTTATCTACGTCTTACTGGTTGTCGCAATTAAAATGAGCCCAAACACGAAACCTCTGCTCTAAGTTGGTGAGGAGTTAGGTATCCTTTTGATTTCCAGGTGATGATACAGCACGGTAAATTTTCCATTAATGTGTAAATATTCATAAGTGTCACGAACCAGAATGCAAAATATTATACCCATCAAACGTCTGCAATCGGCCTATAACGAACCAGATAAACCGTGATTTTCCAGCAATGAGCAGGCCGATGATGATGAACTATAGCTAAGAACACTCTCGATCATGTCAGCTTTCAAATAAATAAAAAAACTAGATCAAAATCGGTCCACCCGTTTGGATGCTACGACGCCACAGACAGACACACACACAGATAGATAAACAGACACGCCAAACTTATAACACCCCTCTTTTTGGTCGGGGGTTAAAAATAAACATAATTACATACCCTTAACCAAGGAGATGCTGATCCCGGCCAATCACTTTGGGAATATCCCATGACGCTCATGTCATCTCTATATGAGGGGGAATCGTATACGCCGTTTACAGATTCGTTTCTGTATACGATAACAGAAGAATAGTGATTAATTCCAAGGAAGTCGGCGCTTCCCCTCACCAATACTATCTCATCGGCGGTAAATTCTGGAAGCCTTGACCTGAAGAAACCCTGTTTTTCACTCTTTTCTGCAATCTTTTTTTTCATCGAAGGCGGAAAATCGCCGGTTTTGGAGAAGATTGGATACGCATATTGTCCCCACTAAAAATAAATCTATACATATAATAAAACTGTAGAAATGTGAATTCTGTACATTAAAGACATTCAAAACTGTGGTTAGTTTTTTGTCTGTCTGTCTGTCTGTCTGTCTGTATGTTTGTTCCACTATCACACGAAAACTACTGATCCGATTTGAATGCGGTTTTCGCAAATATATTTGTCTTCTTCCAACTTAACATCTGGTGTATAAAAATTTTCCCCCCCACCCCTCTAAGGGGACGAAAGAGGGGGTTAGATTTTGTATCAAACTTTTGCTTTAACACGAAAACTACTCATCCGATTTGCATACGGTTTTCGCAGATATATTTGCCTTCTTCCAACTCAACATCTGGTGTATAAACTTTCCCCCCCACTCCTCTAAGGGGACCCAAAAGGGGGTCAGATTTAGTATCAAATTTTTTCTTTAATGGACTTACGTCATATTATTAACTGTATTTTCCAACTTAACATCAGTTTTCCCCCCACCCCTCTTAGGGGACCAAAGGGGGGGGGGGGTAAGATTTTGTATCAATTACTGATGAAGTAGAAATACTTTAAATGGCAAAATAACGTTTGCCGGGTCAACTAGTATTACATTAAGGGAGTGACCAACCCAAAAATGACGATTTTATAATAATTCATTTATATACTTGAAAATAAGCCCCGAATTGTTTCATTATCTTAGGGCCACCGCACATTAGAGACACGACAGTTTTTAAACAGACATAGCGTAATAAAAAGTACTAGACTCGCACATTTGAAACAAAACGTCTCATAGACAAAGTTGTCTAATGCGTACAAGAACTGCACGGCGACAAGTCTGACTAATGGTAGAGGTTACACGGTCAGTATTTCATCAATCTGATCCATCAATCCTGATCAGATTGATGAAATACTGATCGTCTAACCTACTGGATTGATGGATTGATCATTTTTTTAATATGAACTTTTTAAAACCATCAGTATTCCGTCAATCAGATTGATGGATCAGATTGATGAAATACCGATCGTGTAACCTCTGCCAATGACTGTCGGCTTCCCTTTGAAGTATATGCGAGCGCGCACATCAACGACAAAACTGTCTAGCGGTGTACTTAGTCTGATCCGATAGCGTTCTCTACTGATGAATATACAATTGTATGCGTTGCGTAGTCGTAGACAAAACAGTTTCGTCTTGGTATGCGCCGCGTGGTAGACACAACTGTTTCTCTTTAATCGTGAAGCTGACTCGTCTATGTGAAACAAGATTGTCTAAAAACTGTCGTGTCTCAAATGTGCGGTGTCGCTAAACATAGCTATACTAATTTATATTTCCAAGAATTTGAGCAAAAACACGCTATCTTAAAATTTTCTCGATAGAAAAAAATCACAAAGATGCATCTAATTTTCACGAAGTTTTCATATATTTCGTAACCGTGCATTAAACTAAGTATAATATTTTAACACATTGTATAAAATTCTATAATTGAGACATTGACCTAGCGGATTTTTTAAATATTGTATATTTATCGAGTTATTTAGAAAAAACTAAATTGGCGATGATTCCACGTCGTTCTTTTTCACCTCGCAATTGGCATAATACGAAAGACGGGCGTGAGTGTAAAGAGAGAAGGACGATGTTAGATTTTTTGCGTTAGTCGCCCTCTTAATTTAATTATTGTCAATAAACTTTTGTGTGTGCCAGCTTGTGAGTCAGAGCAAAATTTTAAATAAATAATCGGCCAAGTGCGAGTCGGACTCGCGCACGAAGGGTTCCGTACCGGTATAGAGCGAAAGTAGACAAAAATTGTGTTTTTTGTATGGGAGCCCCCTTTAAATATTTACTTTATTTTAATTTTATTATTAATTATTAAAGTACAAATACAATTAAGGATTTTGTGAAAATTTCAAGTGCGTAGCTGTTACCATTATTTATTACGAGCAAAAAAGGCCAAAAAAATCACGTTTCTTTTAAGGGAGCCCCCCTTAAAAATGAACTTTATTTTATTTTTAGTATTTGTTGTTATAGCAGCAACAGATATACACAATCTGTGAAAATTTCAGGAGTCTAGCTACAGCGGTTCTTGAGATACAGCCTGGAGACATACAGACGGATGGACGGACAGACATCGAAGTCTTAGTAATAGGGTCCCGTTTTTACCCTTTGGGTACGGAACCCTAAAAAAATATTTGATTAAAAAAGGATTTGAAATTCAAAAGAAAAAAAAAACAATAATACCTATCTTAAGATTTTTCAAACATTTTACATTTCCGAAACCTATTACTTACTTCAAATTCATGTTGATCTTCGCTAGCTTCCCAATGTTCATCAGTTTCAGGCTCGTACCACGATGCACTCAACGTAATACCGATGGTACCACCCTGAGTCGGTCTGAACTCATTGTTATATATGTGATAGGTTTTGGCATGTGCAACTAGTAAGTTCTTAGCACATAAGTATTCAGCGTAGCCAGTGATGTTCAACAGAGGTGCCATGCTAGCATCAGAATATCCTTGCAAACAGACTTCTCGGGGCTCATTGATAGTAATCCAATAGTTCACTCGATCGCCGAACAGTTCAAAAACGATTCGGGAGTAATCACTGAACCAGTCGACCATATGAGGATTTGACCAGCCACCCAAATCTTGAAGCTTTTGAGGTAAATCCCAGTGGTAAATAGTCACCATGGGTTCGATGTTGTACTTCTTCAATTCGTCAATTAGGTTGTTGTAGTAGTCTACTCCCGCTTGGTTGACCACATCGGGGAAGCTGGTCGGAAGGATCCTGGACCAGGATAAGGAGAATCGGTAAAAGTCTAGCCCAAGCTCGCGGACCATCTCCACGTCCCTCTTGTACAATCGATATGATTCATTAGCATCGTCTCCGGTGTCGCAGTTTTTTATGGGACACGGCACTTGATGAGCTATATGATCCCAAATGTTTTCAGATTTACCTGGAATGTCATTCATATTAAAAACCGTTTTAACTTCTTGATTTTCGTCCTGACTTTTGTTAAAAGTTTAATTGCACTTACCATCTTCATTCCATGCCCCTTCTATCTGATAGGATGCTGTGGCAGTCCCGAATAATAAGTGTTCCGGGAATTTACGAGCTTCCTTCCGAGCATCGCATGTAATAGTAACGAGGCATAGTGTTAAAACTAGACTGGAAAACAGAAAGTTGACATAGAGTATATTGTTATTTAGCTATGTCCACATTGTGCTCGCCCGACATTTCGAATGTCAAAAGATTATGAAAATTGAAGATGAAAGGGCACAATGTGGACATAGCTTTTAGAATACTTTAATTGCCATAAAATAATTTCAAAGAAGAGTTACTTTTGGGGCCTGTTTGACCACTTCCTGATAAGTGCTGAATAGGCTAACCACCAATTAACTTGACAGATCGAGTATGTAGAAACTGTCAAAAAAGTTGTGAATAGCCTATTCGACATTTTATCAGGAAGTGGTGAAACAGGCCCTTAGATTAATAATTATACAAAACATATAATTTTTTATCCAAAAGTGAATATACTGACAACTTTAATGTTACCATGTTGCTTTCGTTTAGACCCCTTGCTAGTATATTTGTGGCATACTATCAGCGCTATATATGACCTATATTATCTCTGTGATTAACATTTTTATCTCAATTGACCCTACTCATGCAAAATGGGATAATCCACACTTTTTCCAAAATCGAGTTAATAATGCAGAATTGCAGAAGCATCCCAAAATTACCCTTCTATCGACCCCATGAAGATCACACAGATCAGATTTTCACAACAAAGTTACCAACCCACATTCTAACAAATGTGGGTTGGTAACTTACTACTAAGCAAACAAGAACCAGGCTGCATGATTATTGATTACCCAATATTTTAAAAATATAATTGATTTTATTTTTTTATGAAGATTCATGTACCAATGATCCCTAGATTTTTTAATCTATACATATTATAATAAAACTGTAGAAATGAAAATTTTGTACATTAAAGATATTTAAAAAATAATAAGCGGGGGGTGTCACTACATCGTTATAGAAGCCAAAAATGTGGTTAGTTTTTTGTCTGTCTGTCTGTCTGTCTGTCTGTATATTTGTTCTACTATCACACGAAAACTACTGATCCGATTTGAATGCAAAAAGGGGGTCAGATTTTGTATCAAACATTTTTCTTGGACTTACAATCTGGTGTATAAACCCCCCCCCCACCCCTCTTAGGGTCAAAAGAGGGGGTAAGATTTTGTATCAACTGATGAAGTAGAAATATTTTATATGGCAAAACAACGTTTGCCGGGACAGCTAGTTTTTTAATAAAACGCAACGATCCATGCAGATTGCTTCTTTGTTGATATTATAAATTATGATACAGCTTAAAATAATAGATCGGGGAAAAGTCTTTTCGCAATATAGTATGTATAAGCCATAAAGTTAATATGTACCTAGCGGAATAGAGAAACAGAGGCCTGAGCAAGCGATATGTCACTATCAGTAACACTGCGTGGTAAAAAGAGACGTGTGATACATGACAGCAGCACTCTTTTTTTTACGTCCATCAGCCCGGATCAGCCCCGTTGACAATTTAATCTCATAGAATTCATGTTCAATCATGCTTGTGTAAGTGTATACGTACACATATTTTTCACACAGATGAAAACCAATTTCGGTTACGTTTGACAGCTCAAGTTTGTTGCTCTATTCCGCTAGGTATATTAACTTTATGGTATTTAAAGCTTGTCATAAAATCTCTTGGGCTATATAAATTGTATCTGGCTGATTTTGGTATCATTAAAAAGTTTGAATTTTACAGAAGACAATTCCAAATTCAAATTAGGCAAATGTGAGATTTTCATTTGTTTTTTTTACTGTTAAAATGAGTGATTCTAATGAAAAAATTCGATACATTTTAAAACTTTATTTTGATATCAAAGATGCACGTCGCTCTAGTCGCCCTATTACGGACAAAACTGATGCCATTTTTGAAAAAGTGGAGCAAGATCGGCATATTAGAATAGAATAGAATAGAATAGACGTTTATTTGCAGCTAAAATATAAAATACATAATGAAAAAGAAACAAATAATAAAAGAATTACAAAATTAGTAGTTACGATGTAGCTGATGAACTAGGGATTGACCACAAAACGGTTTTGGCGCATTTGAAAAAAGCTGAGTACACAAAAAAGCTCGATATTTGGGTGCCTCATGAGCTCACTGAAAAAAATTTAATGAACCGTGTACTCATTTGTGATTCTTTATTACGACGTAATGAAACCGAACCAGTTTTGAAGAAGCTGATAGCTGGTGATGAAAAGTGGATCACGTACGACAAGAACGTGCGAAAAAAATCGTGGTTAAAGGCCGGTCAGGCTTCACAGACTGTGGCGAAACCCGGGTTCACTCGCAACAAGGTGATGCTGTGTACATACGACATGTGGTGGGCATTATTCATTATGAGCTGTTACCGCCAGGCAGGACCATCGATAAGTCTCCAAGCCCGCCACTGATGAGATTCAGAAGCTGTTGTCGGAGGTCTCACGCACCAACATTGAGACCTTCGGCAACATGATGAATGTGCGACTCGCCGGCCTGGAGGATCGTCTCCTTCCAGAGCCGAGACGGAGGCCGCTGAAGGAGGACCGCCGATGGCAGTAAATAAACCACCGGCTAAGAAGAAGAAGAAGGCGGCTGCGGAAGAGGCAGGGCCATCACATGATCCCGCCCCCAATGCGCCGCCCAAGGAAGGAGAGAAGAAAAAGAAAAAGATGGGGAAAAAGTCGCTGGCCGCACGAGAGGCCGAACAGGCGAGGGTACGAACTGGTGTTCGTACCCCCCCCGTCTGCGACTGACCCCCCGTGGTCCAGAGTGGAATCGCGGGCGAGTAAAAAAAAAGAAGGAGGAGGCTGCCAAAAAGGTAGGTTTTCCTAAGAAAAGGAAAAAGAAGAAAACGCTTCCGTTCTTGAGGAGGCGACGAGCCGGATTGACCTGGTGGAGGTAGGGATCTACATAAGGAGGGACCATCAGGTTCGATTCCGGCGAACGAGGACGGGCGCCCGGATACTTGAAGTGTCCGGGGAGGACGCCCAGCAGAGGGCGGACGCCCTCGCGAATAGGCTGAGGGAGGTCCTCGACAGGGACGCAGTGAGAGTCACTCGCCCTGTCCAAAGGGTGGACATGCTCGTCTCTGGCTGCCCGGCCACCGAGATCCGGTCGGGGAGAATAAAGGTGGGCCCTAGGGGCGCGCGCAGCGTGTGGCTCCACGTCCCCATGGCTGCCGCCAAGAAGCTAGTAGCTTCTGGGCGGCTGCAGGTAGGCTGGGTCACGGCGAAGGTAGTGCTGCTGGCCGCGAGACCAATGCGGTGCTACCGTTGTCTAGACACCGGCCACCTGGCGCCGAATTGCCAGCCCCCGGTGGACCGTAGCGGGAATTGTTTCCGCTGCGGTAAGCCGGGGCACAAGGCCGCCGACTGCGCGGGGGAGCCTAGCTGCTTCTTCTGCGCCAAGCTCGACAAAGAGAGCGACCACGTGCTGGGGACTAACGGCTGCCTCGCAGAAACCAGCAAGTCGCCCAGCACGAGGAAGAAGCGCAAGGCTCCCTCCAAGGCTCGGCCGCGCAAGCGGCCTGGAGCTGACGAGGCAGGAGCGAGAAACGCCCCTGCCATGGAGGTGGAAGCCTAGGCCTGTAGGCGGTTGATCGGGGGATCACCGCCCACAACATAGGCCCCGAAGAGAAAGGCTCCCCCGATGCCCGGGGAGCCTCTCGGTGAAGGCAGGCGGCGGCATAGCCGCTGCATTTTGTGTGGTGCCGTAAGCGGCAAGTACTGCGGAGGACGCGGTGCGACTTCGATTCCGCTCCTCCGCGTGTAGCGTTGACGAGGGCATGGGGGGGTTTTAGTCGGTACACCTCTGCGGAGGGAATCCGACATACCCCTGCCCTTTAACCCGATGGGGCAGGGGCTGCGTAATGCATTTCCCCTCCTAAAAAAAAGGACAACGTCTGTCGGATCAGCTAGTTCTGTGTTTAAAAATATTTTTTTGGAAAAATATTAAAGAACCAGCCAGCTTTTGTCGTATTATCATTAGAAATAGTAAAAAATTTTAACAAAATATTTAATTATTGATATTTGTGTATATAATATAGAGTAAATAATGTAGTATATTATTAAATTAATTTATTCAAAATCACAAACAATTTCACAGAGTATAACATTTTAACAAAAATGTCTTTTTCTCAGAAATTGTCATTGTGCGGCTTGGTTCTGGTTTGCGTAAGTAGGTTCAATTGTTGACAATTGTTTATTTTCTCGTGAGTCGTGACTCGTGACATATCGGAAGAGAAAAACGTTTTATCAAGATCGCTGTTGTGTGTTGTCAAAATAGGAGGATCAATATAGATAAAATTTCAGTGATAAAATTTAAGTGTTTTATAAAACAGACGTGCAGTCTAGGGTGTGTCATGTTGTATGGGCGATTTTTTTCCTTAAATTTCTTTACGTAATAGTATAATTCTGTCTACTCTGGTAATAGGAATCACAAGTTGCCATGGACTTATAACTATGGTTGTACAATGGTACCTACATGTTATAAAAGTTTAATTTTTTTATTTTTGGCCCGCTCAAGTGCAGTGTCTTGAAATATTAGGTTGGGGAAAAAGTTTTTTCGCGTTTTATATAAAAATTCGAAAGGTTTTTTTATAAAGTTTATTTACAATTGACTAAAGTATATTAGTGCCATTTTGTTCGATATCTGTTTGCCATCTTGTTGGTAGAGACATGATCCCATTGCTATAAAAATTTTGGGGCTTCTGATGAAAAAACTGCGACAAGTGGTTTTGGCAGTCCTCTTGTGATGTCAACCTGACACTGCCTAAGGAATTCTGCAGCGACCGAAACAGGTGGAAATCTGAAGTTGTAAGATCAGGACTATACGGCGGATGCACCGATTCAATGCGGCTCACATTTTTGAAGACTTTCTGTTGTGGCGGCATGGTGGCGGCATACAATTTTCTCGTGACACGTGAGCCGTATCATACGCCATAGAAATAGATGACACGGCTACCGTGTCAATGAATGTGAAATTCCCCCCCCCCCCCCTCTTAGGGGACAAAAGAGGTGGTAAGATTTTGTATCAACTGATGAAGTAGAAATACTTTAAGTGGCAAAACAACGTTTGCCGGGACAGCTATACATATAGGTAATAAAACTGTAGAAATGTGAATTCTGTACATTAAAGATATTCAAAAAATAATAAGCGGGGGGTGTTACTAGATCTCTATAGAAGCCAAAAATGTGGTTAGTTTTTTGTCTGTCTGTCTGTCTGTCTGTATGTTTGTTCCACTATCACACGAAAACTACTGATCCGATTTGCATACGGTTTTCGCAGATATATTTGTCTTCTTCTAACTCAACATCGGTGTATAAAAATCCCCCCTCCCACCCCTCTAAGGGGGCCAAAGAGGGGTCAGATTTTGTATCAAACTTTTTTCTTGGACTTACTTCATAATATTATTAACTGTGTTTTCCAATTTAACATCTGTTGATGAAATTCCCCCCCCACCCCTCTTAAGGGGCAAAAGAGGGGGTAAGATTTTGTATCAACTGATGAAGTAGAAATACTTTAAATAGCAAAACAACGTTTGCCGGGTCAACTAGTAAATTAATATTTTCGAAGATATTACAGATACATATAAAAATCGGCCAAGTGCGAGTCGGAATCGCGCACGAAGGGTTCCGTACCATTATAGAGCAAAATTAGGCCATAAATTGTGTTTTTTTGTATGGGAGCCCCCCTTATTTTTATTTTATTTTAATATTATTATTAAATACTATAGTAAACATATATAACTAAGGATTTTGTAAAAAATTCAAGTACCTACCTGTTGCCATTTTTGATATAGAGCAAAAAAGGCCAAAAAAATCACGTTTCTTGTATGGGAGCCCCCCTTAAATATTCATTTTATTTTATTTTTAGTATTTGCCATAGATACCCCACACGCATAGGTTAGATGAAAAAATTTTTTTTGTTTCAGTTGTACCTATGGGGACCCCTAAAATTTTTAATAATTTTTCCATTTTTGCATCAAAATCTTAATGCGGTTCACAGACTACATCTACTTACCAAGTTTCAATAGTGTAGCTCTAATAGTTTCGGAGAAAAGTGGCTGTGACATACGGACGGACAGACAGACATGACGAATCTATAAGGGTTCCTTTTTTGCCATTTTGGCTACGGAACCCTAAAAAACTACTAAGCACACAGAGAAATAAAAAACGTAAATTTACGATTCACCCTAAAGGGCTCTACGCAATTTCTGTAGCTTGCTACGCCGTAGCCCGTAGCCCGCGTAGCCTGTAGTATTGACTTATTTGACGTAGCATGGCGTAGGTTCACCTTCACAGTTCACCCTGATACGGTTACTCCAATCATTATATACATTTGGAAATGCATGTCAACCAAAACAGCCAAATTTTGGATATTATGTGGGAGATGGCTAGAAAAGCTTAAGTTCAAATTGTCGACCAAAATAACCTTGTGGGTTTTCCGCCATCTTGAAAAAAGGGTTAAATTCAGTTTTTTTATCTTAACTGGGTTCTGCGTCGAGTTTGAGTTGCGACACTACGCCGTACGAAAATAAAAATCGGCCTAGTGCGAGTTGGACTCGCACACGAAGGGTTCCGTACCAATATAGAGCAAAAATATTTAAAAAATGTGTTTTTTGTATGGGAGCCCTCCTTAATTATTTATTTTATTTAAATATTATTATTAATTATTAAAGTTGAAATACAGTTGAGTATTTTATGTACATTTCAAGTAGCTACCTGTTGTCATCATTGATACCGAGCAAAAAATGTTTGAAAAATCACGTTTGTTGTATGGGCTTTTTATTAATAGTATTTGTTGTTATAGCGGCAACAGAAATACATAATCTGTGAAAATTTCAACTCTCTAGCTATTATACCGTTCTTGAGTTACAGCCTGGAGACAGATGGACAGACGGACAGACGGACAGACATCGAAGTCTCAGTAATAGGGTTTATTTGATTTTTTTTATTGTTATATTTGTTTTGTTGTTGTTATATATTAATTGACTAGTTGACCCGGCAAACGTTGTTTTGCCATAAGTATAAAGTATTTCTACTTCATCAGTTGATACAATTTAATAGGCTACTTGACCTATATTCAATTTCATTGAACAAATGCATATTTCTAGTAGAACTTGGCGTAGGAAACCGTATTTTACCCTTATCATCAAATAAAAGCTTATGATTGATAAATAAAGTCGATTTGAAAATATGATTTTATGAAAATATGATTTGTACTGACTAAAACGCTTTTGCAGTACTTCCGATTTGGATGTGACGTCATCATTTCGTAATTTAATATCTTTTATTTATCGCGCTCGTTATGTGTAAGTTTATTTGTACATAAATAATAAGAATAAGCCTAGAAAGATTTGCAAAATATATTTTCTTGAGTAATTCAAATAAAACACCAGTTTTATATATTATTATCTCCATTTATTGTAGACGGGAAATGAAATGGCCAAAACTTTTCTCCAAAAGTTGTCAACATTACAAATGATTTCTAATTTCTTATTTAATTCTTTTATAATTTTTGGGCACCTTAAGACTCGTACATTTAGCACATAAAAAAATTTTAAATAAAGAGACTCTAAAATACAAACAGTATGACGTCACACTATGGCGGACAGTGTTTTCGGCGCCATTTATAAGGCGTATTTTTCAATCAACATTTTTATGGGTTTTTACTGTGTAAAATAATAAAATATTAGTTTATTTCGTGAAAATTATTGATTAAGAAGCGATTAGCATGAAGAAAAAAATTAGGTCAAGTAGCCTATTTCATCAGTTGATACGATTTAATTCTATGGTCTGAAGTTTTAAATAATAATATGTAATAACTTAAATAATTTGACAATTGATGATAAAATTTTGCATGCCGTAAGGCAGAATGTATAAGGCTCTGAAAAATGCTGTACTTACCATCTTATTATTGTACCTGCATTCTAAGCAAATAAACGATCTATCTATCTATCTATCTATCTATCTACAAAATCTTACCCCCTCTTTTGTCCCCTAAGAGGGGGGGGGGGGGGGGGGAAATTTTATACACCAGATGTTAAGTTGGAAAACACAGTTAATAATATGAAGTAACTCCATTAAAGAAAAAAGTTTAATACAAAATTTTACCCCCTCTTTGGTCCCCTTAGAGGGGTGGAGGGGGGAATTTTTATACACCGATGTTGAGTTGGAAGAAGACAAATATATCCGCGAAAACCGGAAGCAAATCGGATCAGTAGTTTTCGTGTTAAAGAAAAAAGTTTAATACAAAATCTGACCCTCCTTTCGTCCCCTTAGAGGGGTGGGGGGAAAAATTTTTATACACCAGATGTTAAGTCGGAAGAAGACAAATATATCTGCGAAAACCGCATTCAAATCGGATCAGTAGTTTTCGTGTGATAGTGGAACAAACATACAGACAGACAGACAGACAGACAGACAGACAGACAAAAACTAACCACATTTTTGGCTTCTATAGCGATCTAGTAACACCCCCCGCTTATTATTTTTTGAATATCTTTAATGTACAGAATTTACATTTCTACAGTTTTATATTATTTCAGACCGTAAAAACGGGACCCTATTGCTAAGACTTCGTTGTCTGTCCGTCTGTCTGTCTGTCTGTCTGTCTCCAGGCTGTAACTCAAGAACGGTAAAAGCTAGAGATTTGATATTTTCACAGATTATGTATATCTGCTGCGGCTATAACAACAAATACTAAAAATAAAATAAAATGAATATTTAAGGGGGGCTCCCATACAACAAACGATATTTATTTGGTCTTTTTTGCTCTATATAAAAAATGGCAATAGGTAAGTACTTGAATTTTTCACAAAATCCTTAGTTGTATGTGTACTTTAATATTAAATAATAATATTAAAATAAAATTAAAAAATAAGGGGGGCTCCCATACAAAAAACAATTTATGGCTTAATTTTGCTCTATAATGGTACGGAACCCTTCGTCCGCGATTCCGACTCGCACTTGGCCGATTATTTATTAAATGTAGATACAACCGTGCGAGCGGCTAAATCGAAACCGGGCACAGTCTTACTGACTTTGCGACGCGCTAGAGGTCTTAATTTTTCTCGGAAATGAATAATAAAAAAAATGAATTTGTAGGTCTAAACACGGTCTACAAGTTTCATACCAGACATTTTTCGATATCTTTCACGAGAAAAAAGAAAATAGCGAAAAACAATTTTTTCTTCCAAAACTTGTGGTTTCGATATCAATATCTCGACAACGATGATCGATACGTGAAAAATGTATGAGATCTTATTTGTAGATCGTATATAGAGCAACAAAAAAGTACTTCATAAAAATTTCTTATCTCGACGGGGAATTGAGTTATGATGAAAAAACTGAATTTAACCCTTTTTTCAAGATGGCGGAAAACCCACAAGGTTATTTTGGTCGATAATTTGAACTTAAGCTTTTCTAGCCATCTCCCACATAATATCCAAAATTTGGCTGTTTTGGTTGACATGCATTTCTAACTCTATTTTTTCCGACGTAATAACTGGACTAGGTGGCCACTGGCCTATGCAACAAAACTAGTTATGTTGCACGACACACCAAGACATTATGGTCGAGTGGTATATTATAATTTGTTGCTAATACAATGTAAAACAATGTTCTATTTTATCCCTATTGTAAAATATTTAGCACCAAGGAGTTAAATTGATCTTATTATAGTTTTTGTCTATTGCGACTTTGTATTTGTTTTACTATTATTATCTTGTTATTATTGTATCTATTCTATGATTAAAATTTTTCACAATTTGCGGGTAATGCAGTTTTTACAATGAGTAAAAACTGACAGTAAAAATATGTCGTTTATAGACTTAAGAAAAACCTAACGGTTAAAATAAATGGGTTTCATTAATACCCGACCGCGCCGAAAGAAATAGTTAAGTTTTTGGAGTGTATGTCTATTGTCTATGTTTGTAGCTTTTATGATTTTGAGCTTGAGAAGTATATAGTTATGTTTTATTCATTTCGATATGTTGATGTTGATGCTACGCCTCGGCGTTTACACAGGTGCATCAAATGCAAACACATCGGTCTTGTCCTCGATACTTCCTATAATGAGGTAAACACAATCAAGCGCCCACTGCAGTTCCGTTACTTATAGGAAACATAAAATTTTAAATAGATAGCCCATCACCAAAACCAAGATACTGGTCTTAAATGTGTGGACATTATAGTGAGTTGAAATATAAGTATTAAAGTAAAGCAGTATTTTAAACTAACCATAGTAAAATTGGACTGCCCGATTTGCCATTCGGGAAGTTGATACAATTTCACTCCCAAGTCGTCCATGAATAATGGGGATTCGTACTCGTCGTCCACAGATTCGTATCTGTATACATAAAATGTGGAGTAATGATTTATGCCGATATAATCGGCGCTCCCTCTCACGAGCTCTACCTCTTCAGGGGTGAACTGAGGTAGCCTCGACTTTGAAAATCCCTGAGCCACTTTTGGCTATTCAGTCTTTGATGATTGCCGGGAAATCGCCTTCCTTGGAATATATCGCATGTGCATATATTTCCCACTAAAACAAAGTAATAAAAATAAAATACGCATTATTATTGGAAATTAAGAAATATGTTACTCCTTACTAGACATTTCAAGAAATGCGGTTTGGAATCAGGTTTCGTTTGTTGTTAAGATAGTAATTTCGTGAAAGTTTTCAAATACTTACGTAAAAATACAACATCCACTTAATGTTTTTGAATTAAAATAAATTCAGTTTCTTGATGACAATAGCGTCCAAAATAACCATAAGCTACGACGCATTTCGTGCTTCTTGATCATTGAAAACGATTAAAAATCGGCCACGTGCGAGTTGGACTCGCGCATGAAGGGTTCCGTACCACAATAGAGCAAAAGTAGGCTGAAAATCGTGTTTTTTGTATGGGAGCCCCTTAATTATTTCATTTATTTCATTTTTTTTATTATTTTATATTACTAGCTGTATATAAATTATTAATTTTTATATTACTAGCTATCCCGGCAAACGTTGTTTTGCCATATAAAGTATTTCGCCCTTATTATTTTATGGAAGAGACTAAATAAGTATGTCACCATGGCAACGTCCAACGCTATTCCGAAGCATGTAAACAATGGTCGCCGTCAGTCTCGAGTTGTAATAATTTACTATTATATTTTATTCAACAAATGCACTTATCAATATAATAAGTACCCAGTAGCCGATTCTCAGACATTTGGTTAAAATCAGTAAAGCCGTTTCGGAGGAGTACGCGGTCTAACATTGTGACACGAGAATTTTATATAAGTATATGAGATTAAAGTACTAATAACACTGGAGTATTTCGTGAATATTTCAAGTGACTATGACGTATTGCCGTTATTGATATCCAGCAAAAAATAGCAAAAAAATCACGTTTGTTGTATGGGAGCCCCCCTTAAATATTAAATTTGTTTTATTTTTAGTATTTGTTGTTACAGCGGCAACAGATATTACACAATCTTTGAAATTTTCAGAAGTCTAGCTATAGCGCTTATTGAGTTTACTAGCCTGGAGACCCACAGACAGACAGATGGACAGACGGACAGAAATCGAAGTGTTAGTAATAGGGTCCAGCCGTTTTTACCCTTTGGGTATGGAACCCTAAAAACGACTTTTGTACGTGTTAATAAAATATTAACAACAACTATAATGAACATCGTACGAATTTCGTCTACAACTATAAATATTAAACAAGTAACAATTACTTACATTTGTTCAAAAATAATAATTTGTGTACCTTCATAAAATAATAATTATGTAAGGACGTAACATTTTAATTATTAAGTAATGCATAATACCTTTGAACAAATTATACGAGCTCTAATAATTGCTGAATGCAATGTAATGTGCTAAAGTCACGTTTGTGTGTGACTTTAGCACACGTGAGTTCATCAATCATGACTCACAAAAATAGCAGTAGGTACCTACTTATAGAAAGTATTAAATCCTTATAATAATTTTGTACATAGATAAGTGAATGACAATCGTGTGTGAATATATTACATATTATATGCAATTGTCTACAATTGGTAAGACGTATAATATGACAAAATGTAGGCAATATAAGAAAACGTTAAAATTGAGTGTCCATGAGTACCTATATATTATCAGGTTTTTTTCCATAATTAAAACGAACGTACATATATATCAGGTTTTTCCGTAATTAAAACGAACGACAAATTGCAATAGGGTGGAATGGAGCTGCTAGGAAAGCGGTTAAAAATCCAATTAAAAAACAAACCGCGTACATAAAATAAATTGGCATCCCGCGCGGCGCGGCGTCCGCGTCGCCGGCGGTGGCGGGCTCGTACCACTGGGCGCTCAGCGAAATAAATATGTTGCTCTTTTGTGTCGGCCGAAACTCCCGGTCGTAAATGTGGAAAGCAGTGGCGTGCGCCAGCAAAACGTTTTTCATACACAAATACTCCCCGATCCCTTTAATATCTAAAGCAGGAGCCTGCAGCCGCGAGCCGTAGCCGTTGTAACATATATGTGGTGCGGCTGATTCAACGTAATCCAGTATTTAACTCGATCCCCGAAAAGGCTAAACGCCACACATGCGTACTCCGAATACCAATCTATAGGTAATGTATGGATTCGTCCAACCTCCCAAATCCTGCAGCTTTTGCGGCAAATCCCAGTGGTAGACCGTGATTACGGGCAGGATATTGTTTTCCAGCAGGCCGTCAATTATTTTACTGTAGTGATCCACCGCCGCTTCGTTTATCTCGCTCGACAATCCGTCGGGTAAAATTCTCGGCCACGAGAGTGAGAACCGGTAGAAGTCGAAACCGAGCTCGCTCACCATCTCCAGATCCCTCTCGTAGAGGCGGTAGGAGTCGGCCGCGACGTTGCCGTTAGAGCCGTCGGCGACCAGGTGGGGCCTGGTGTGAGTTAGATGGTCCCATATGCTTTCAGATTTTCCTTAAAAAATGCACAAAACAATGACATGGACAAAACGAGTGGATGTTTTACAAGGATGCCAGTATCGAGATCGGTAACGACGATAAAATAGATAAACGATAAGAAATAATTTTTTTCACATGATCTTCTGTATCTATATCTATACGTATATTATAAAACAAAGTCGCTTTTTTCCCTCATGTCCCTTTGTTCCTTTTAATCTTTAAAACTACGCAACGGATTTTGATGATTCCTTCAGTGTTAGATAGCCCATTTATCGAGGAAGGCTATAGACTATATTTTATCACGCTAAGACTAATAGCGAAGAAATAGAGGAAAATAAGGAAAAAACGGGGAAAATTATTTGAAAGGGCTAACTTGAACGAGCTAATCTCAGGAACTACTGGTCCGATTTACAAAATTCTTTCAGTGTTAGATAGCCCATTTATTGAGGAAGGCTATAAACTATATTTTATCACGCTAAGACTAATAGGAGAATGTGGAAAAACGGGGGAAATTATTTGAAAGAGCTTATCTCGCGAACTACTGGAGCAATTTTTATGTTATTTGGCACAGATATGAAGTAGACCACGTGAAGGATCATAGGCTATCGATTTTAATCCTTTTTTCAGTGGCTATATATTTTATACCCGTGCGACGCCGGGGCGGGTCGTTAGTGTACTATAAGGTGTAACAATGAGAATGCCAATAATTGTCAACCGAGATAAAAGAAACCTGGGGCCTTACTCTCCATACTGATATCGAACTGATTCGATTCTGATTTCGATTTCGTTTTTGATGTCATATCGTAATGCGTAGGAATTCCCGAACAAAATCGTATCAAAATCGAGATCGACATGGCGTCTTGTCAACGTCGTCATAGCAACGTACAATAGGCTTGATGACTATTTTTTTTCTTATTGGTAATTGAAAGACCCTTAAGAAATAGAAACATCGCTGAAAGAATGACTCTGATAGCTTAAAAATTCACCAAGATATGACAATTCAAACATCTCATAAAATAGACCTGCCCGAAACGCTCCATACAAAGTGCTACGAAAGACTGACGTCACTCTTTCTTAGTTTGTACGCATCGGGAGAGAACTTTGTTCGATAGGTATATTAAATATTGCATTTATGAAAGTGGTTTCATAACAAAAGTTGCTTTTAATTGCATAAGTTATCGAATGGTATACAAATTTTAAGAAATTTAATTGAAAAAAAAATCGACTTGATTATCCAACTTTGAAGGCTCATAACAAAAAAAATACAAATGCTATCGAGCTGAAATTTCGGGAACACTTATTTTTTACCGTGATTTCTTTATTTTATTAACAAAATTCGCTAATCTTTGACCTTGTCATCATCCCTATTAACATTGTGTTGACACTTTGTATTACCATATTATAATTTAATTTATCTAGTATTATTAGAAAAATTTTGTATTTGATTAGAGTCTTATGATATAACGTCCATAGACCATGATAATATTGCAATTTATTACTAAGATACTTATAAAATATATAGATGCCTCATGCCTTGAATATCCTTAAACGAGGGTGGTCAGTGGTGTGAGAGTCTGTCTCCGGTACTCGGTCTTGTGCTCACCGCTTGTGTGTGGACTGTGGAGCTCAAAATTCAGCGTAAAATTGAGTTCCTCGTTCAAATTTTGCACGTCCATCAAGAAATTATTGTGACGAGCTAACAGCAGTCTTTGCCTAAAATCCCGCCAATTTGCCACTTCAATCACATTAAAAAAAGCTTGCAGGCGAGCCATATTATTATGTTAAAATAATAATAATTATTATCAATAAAATAAAACGACAGCACACCAATCGATACCCATAGTGACCCTAAAAAACGTTTACAATACCTAACTCGGCAACAATCGATCTCAATCGATGTCGATACCTGTGTTGCTACCGTGAAATTTGACGTTTGTAAACGATCTGTAAGTCGATTCTCGGACAATTTTGTTTGTCGCGAGCACCTAAGATTTCGATTTGGCGAATGTTTCGATGCCAATTAGTTTCAAATCGATCCGCAGCACGATCGTGCGCTATTTAGATGTCTAAAGTGTCAAAAATCGTTGAAATCGAAAATCGAAATCGATATCATTTTCGGGAGTAAGGCCCCTGAATTGTCGTGAACGTTACCGTGCGAGATAAGTGCTAATTGTATGTTCGTCGTATCACTGGTGAATTCTTGCGAACAGCGATACTTTTATATCGAATACAACATTGAGAATTGAGATAATATTTATCTTCAGAGTTTAGAATGCTCGTGTATATTATTGTAATCTCGTGTTATGTAAAAATATATCGTAGGACGAGAATCTGTATAGATTAAAATCAACCGATATCCGGATGTGTATCGGTTGATCCTAGTTTTAAATAGTTGTACTGAGAAATATACCGTTAATAACGTTCCTTGCATCCTCGATCTGATAAGACGCCGTCGCGGTGCCGAACATCAAATCTTCTGGGAATCTCCTCGCGTAATCTCCAAACGTCATGTGGCAGACACTCAGTAGCACCACACATAGTAGAAAACAACTGCGACAAAAATATTTTTAAATCAAATAACTATTGGTTTAGTTAGTGGAACCTCGCAAAGAAAATGATTGAACTTCCTTCAGATGAAGTTACTTTATAGTTAGAATGCTGAGCAGGTACCAATATTATAGTCTACTAATAAATATTACCCATGTTTATTAGCCCGTATAAAATGTTATTCATGGAAGAAACAAATATTTTTTATTGTTTAAAATATTTTTAAGCCAATGAAATAATTAAAATTTAATTTAAACATTTGTTAAATGTTACTCATGAGTCATGTACTTAATTAAAATTTAATTTAATAAAAAATAACCCACCCAAACATAATTATTCTTTTTCGATTATACACTTGATTAATTGGTACGTTTTGCGACTCTACTGTATTCAATTAACAGATACTAATTAAAGTCCTCGTTTATATGGATTATGGAGTATAGAAAAATATTTTTATAAGAGAATGTAGGTACATTAAATCTTAAAAGGTTCTTTCGTCTCGTTTAGTAGCTTTCATACAACTGAAAACAACCGATAAGTCGCGCGTCCAGACAACGTTGCAACGTTGCAGAGCAGTAAAAACTCGTTTGCCCGCGATTTTCTGTAATCAACAAAAATTACTACTGTACCCTAAAACGGAACCCTAGCCAGTTGATTTTCTGTAATCAACAAAAATTACTACTGTACCCTAAAACGGAACCCTAGCCAGCTGATTTTTTGTATATTGGTAGGTTAATCTATACTACTATTATAAAGAGGAAAGATTTGATTTTTTGTTTGTTTGTTTGTTTGTTTGTTTGTTTGTTTGAGTCGAATAGGCTCCGAAACTACTGGACCGATTTGAAAAATTCTTTTGCTATTGGAATCTTACATTATTTCTGCTGAACATAGGCTACATTTTATTTTGGAAAAAAGTAGGGTTCCGTAAGATATTTGAGTTTTTCGGACGCAAGGTGTAAAAAATCAGCTAGAAAAGTTACTTATTTTGCGTACGCTGCCTAAACTATAAAAGATAGAACCATAAAATGTTCTAAGTAATTGTAGATCTTATAAATATCTACAAAAAAGTCCGCGAAACACTATACCTATCTATGTCGGGTGAGGCACAATAACCATTTATTTATTTAAAAATCCTGAATTTTTTTTGGACTACATTTAAACGGATATATTTTACTCACGCTATTAATCCTTATCAAAATAAATTATTTTATCACTAAGTACAGTTTATGTAGATAATATTTGGTCTTTGAATGATTAAAATTGGACGTTTGGTTTTGAAATTATGGCGAAATTAAAATATTACGATAGTGGGCGTCACCAAAGCGCGTGCGGGAGGCGGGGAGGAAGACAATATTCTGTTGTAGAAATGAAAATTCTGTACATAAAAGATATGAAATGACACCCGAAATTACACCTTTGTCACTACATCGCTATAGAAGCCAAAAATGTGGTTAGTTTTTTGTCTGTCTGTCTGTCTGTCTGTCACTCTTTCTGTTTGTCTGTATGTTTGTTCCAGCATCACACGAAAAATACTGATCCGATTTGAATGTGGTTTTCGCAGATATATTTATCTTCTTCCAACTTAACATCTGGTGTATAAAATTTTTTCCCCCCACCCCTCTAAGGGGACAAAAGAGGGGGTCAGATTTTGTATCAAACTTTTTTCTTTAACACGACAACTACTGATCCGATTTGCATACGGTTTTCACAGATTTGCATACAGTTTTCACAGATATATTAAATCCTCCCTCCCCCTCCCCTCTCAACCCTTTCTGGGGACCAAAGAGGGGTCAGATTTTGTATACAACTTTTTTCTTTAGTGGACTTACTTCATATTAGGTATTAACTGTGTTTTTCAACTTAACATCTGGTGTATGACCTTCCCCACCCCACACCCCCTTAGGGGACAAAAGAGGGGGTAAAACATGTATCAACTGATGATGTAGAAAATATACTTTAAATGGCAAAACAACGTTTGCCGGGACAGCTAGTAGTTATATAATTTAAGAGTAACCTTGTCCTACAAATAAAACAATCCATATATTTTTAGGACCATCAAGTCAAAGTATGAAATCTTTTCTATCTCTATTAGCTACCACTTTCGAGATTTTTCGAAAATAAAAAAAATGTTGTTCGTCTTATCAAAATGTAGCTACTCACAAAAATTAGCTTGTTAGTAATCACAAAAAAATTTGTTCTAGGGCTCCCGTACTATTGACCTATAGTTACTAGTTACTACCTTGGTTACTACTATCACAGACCACAGTGTAAATAACTCTACTATTCTCAAATCGCAGAATTATGTCTGTAGCGGTCATTGACTCCCTGTCAAAAAACTTGTCATACTTCGTCGTTTTCTATATAAATCGCGATTGACAATGAAGTGACAAATGTTTCTAGTCTGGGCGATATCATATTTTGCTGTCCTAGACCCTTGCAAATAGTAGAATAAGTATAAAGAATATGTAGTGCATAAATTTAAGTTTATTTAATTTAAATTCAAAGAATGAGAAATTACAAGAAATTAAAACTTTTTTTTACCTATTTATTTTACTTAATTCAATATAATAGTAGCTTCATATCATAGAAGAACACTTGATTTTAAATAAAATTAAATTAAGAAATTTAAAAAAACCCCCGCCAAAAAACTTTAAAAAGTAATGAAATAACATTTCCTGACTTTAAGTTTAAATAATTCCTAAGAGTAAAGTAATATTTTAGTCCATAATTGTTGTGAAGGTGTGTCGGGGGACCGCTAAGTAAACTACCACAACAGCGACTTTTGCATTTTGTATCGCCATAATAGTCGCTGATTCTCTCGATTCGGGTCGCTGTGAACAGACCCTTAATTTATATTGTTATGTGAAATCAAACATCTACATTAGCGGTCCCCCGACACACCTTGACAACAATTATGGACTAAAATATTACTTTACTCTTAGGAATTATTTAAACTTAAAGTCAGGAAATGTTATTTCATTACTTTTTAAAGTTTTTTTGGCGGGGGTTTTTTTAAATTTCTTAATTTAATTTTATTTTATGCTTTTTAAACTTGTGCAGAATAATTCCTATCAACTGGATCATATCCCAATGAATACCATCTATAAAATATGTCCTCTTGGATGAGGCCATCAATATGAGCCCAAACATGAAACCTCCACTTTAGGTTCATACGGAGCTTGGCTCCTATAGAATCCAGGTGATGCTGCAGCAGCAGCAGCATGCAAATATTTACTGTTTATCTACGTCTTACTGGTTGTCGCAAAACACGAAACCTCTGCTCTAAGTTGGTGAGGAGTTGGGTATCCTATTGATTACCAGGTGATGCTGCACCACCAGGTCAACTTTCCAATAATGTGTATATATTCATAAGAGTCTCGAACCAGG
Source organism: Plebejus argus (assembly GCA_905404155.3). NCBI lineage: Eukaryota > Metazoa > Arthropoda > Insecta > Lepidoptera > Lycaenidae > Plebejus > Plebejus argus. The sequence goes on along the minus strand of FR989927.1, from coordinate 12,377,883 downwards.
ATGCAAAATATAAAACCCATCAAACGACTGCAAGTTGCTAATCGTCCTATCACGAACCAGATATACCGTGATATTTCAGCAATGAGCAGGCTGATGATGATGAACTATAGCTAAGAACACTCACCGTCATGTCAGCTTTCAAACAAAAAAAACTAGATCAAAATCGGTCCACCCGTTTGGATGCTACGATGCCACAGACAGACAGACAGACAGACAGACAGACAGACACGTCAAACTTATAACACCCCTCTTTTTGGTCGGGGGTTAAAAAATGTTTTTAATTTATATCAACAAATCTTTTGTTTTTTTTTCTACAAATATTTTAAAACTAATAACGACCTCTGTGGCTCAGTGGTGACTGGTGAGCGCGTTGGTAGCTCAAGCCGGGGGTCGCGGGTTCGAATCCCGCCGACGGAACAAAAAGTTTTTCAAAGTTCCTGGGTCATGGATGTGTATTAAATATGTGTATAATATAATAAAAATATAATATGTAATTACTTATAGTATAACAAACAAACAAACAAACAAAAAATCAAATCTTTCCTCTTTATAATAGTAGTGTAGAAAAGTAAAAAAAGTATTAAATATATTTCCGTTGTCTGGCACATGTAATACAAGTCCTTCAGGTACTAATTAGCACGGGGCCAGACTGACGTGGTGCAAAGAGTCCATAGATGTTATTATTATAGTATTGCGCGTAAGGTAACGCTCTTAAACGCTCTTACACAAAAAATATATCTGTTTTAATTTGTAATTTGTATATTTAAAACTATTATGTGATAATTAACTGAGACTGAAAATGTTACGTCATCAGGGGATGCGGGGTCTCTGGTGCGGGCGGTGAGGCATGGTGGCTCGGTGGGCGCGCTGGGCGGCGCTGGCGCTGGCGCTGTGCGCGGGTGCCGCCGCGCCCCCCGGCCCGCCACCGCAACCCTCCGCGTCCTCCGCGCCCTCCGCGCCCTCCGCCTGCGAACCCATTCTGTTGCGCAAACCGCCGCCTCTACCGACGGTGCGTCTTTTATTCTATTATTTAAATTGTCTTCCTCGAACTTGTGTAAAAGCGTGCGCCTTGCGTGTTATACTTGTGAAATGTGAGGTTAACGTGGTTAACAACAAGTGATTTGCGACTTCAGAACGTGCGGGAGTATGAGGCGGCGGTGGTGCAGGCGGCTCGCGCCCTGTCGGAGATGGTGGAGCAGGGGTCGGCGGACGAGGTGCGCGCCGCCGCGCTGGCCCGCGCTGCCGCGCGAACCCTGCTGCGCCCTCCGCCGGCGGCGGTGGCCCTCGGCGCGCCCCAGCTCCACCTGGGCGTGCTCTACATAGCGGAGCCGCCCCGCCTTGTCGTCTTTCAACAGAACAACTCGGCCACCCTGCAGCAGTTCTGGCGCACTCTCGCGTCGGCGTGGAACGCCAGCGCCGTCGTCTGGTCGAACGCATGGTACGCGTGCGAGGGGCCGCTGAGCTGGTGGGGCGGGACGGCCGCGGCCCGAGGCGCCGGCCCCGCGCGGGCCGCGGCCGCCATATTTAGGAAGGTGCCGACCCTGCCGTGTGAGGAGAGCATGTACGACTATTTCGGCGGGCCCCCGCTGTGCGACGCTCGAACGACCGAATGCGAAGCTACGCCGGCTACGGCGCTAGTATCGGACCGAAGACTGGAGGTGCGTAAAGTTAAAAAGAGATTCACATACGTAAACTACGAGTCATTGGACAGCTAAGGATTTTTTTTACAGAAATAGCTGTAAAAAATTATATACTTCGCATGAAATAGAAATAGATATTATATTTGTGTTCATAAATTATCTAGCTTAAGATATGCGAACATAAAAATGCGATGGTTTTTCAGTTTACATTGATTTTTCGGTAAAAACTGAATGATAAGTAAAACGTGTCGGAATATCGTTCCAAGCTCTCTTGGCTACCTATACGGTTAAGACGTAATTATCGAGTGCTCTCTTTTCTATACTCCCTGCTACATGATCCCAGAACACCCTCTTACCTAAAAAATAATTTCATTTTCCGTACATCTAACGATAAAGAATTACGCTCGTCTTCTAAATTATTGTTGGATATACCATTATCTAAAACAAAATTTTTTGGGTCCTCTTTTACAATAAAATCTATTCTGCTATGGAATTCTTTGCCTGTTAATATCAGGCAAGCTAAAAGTGTACACATATTTAAAAAACTTGTCAAAGACCTCTATCTTAATGTTAATAAGTAATTATAATAATATATTTATATATTGGGTACAGTATTTATTATAATATTATGTAGTATATTATTATTGGTATAATATTTATTATAATGTATATTAATTTGTTTAGTTGTTTTGTATATATATATATATATGCATATGCTGTATATATGTATATATATATATATATATATATATATATATATATATATATATATATATATATATATATATATGTGTGTATATATTATGTATGTGTATATGTATTAGTTGTAGTTTGTTTTTGCACACTGCCTATTTGATTTTTATATAAAATAATAATAATTTCCTGCCTACGGTTGCTTGGTAGAAATTGCTGCATAGCAATAAAGCCGCCTTTTGTATTTATTTAATAGTACTTACTAAGTTTGAATTTCTGTATAATACCTATACGTGTGTAAATGCAATAAAGAATTCATTCATTCATTCATTCATTCATTCATAGTCATGGGACAGAATTTCAGTAGTTGGACACCCAAAACCAGTAGTTGGACAAGCAAAGTTTGATTGAAATTTCGTTAAAATAGGTATTGTAAGTAGAAAATCACATATATTTTATTATTTATTGCAAGATAAGGTATTTTAATAAAATATTTAGCAAAAAATGACTTGAAAAAATTAAAATTCTTACCAATATTACCTACATAGTACTATCGTAACATATCCATACGAACGAAAAAAAAAAATAACGCGTTGTTAAAACATCACACACAAGGGCTTGTGCAACGCACCGTAGCATTTCATAAGGCCCCAAAATGCGTTCATTGCGTTACGTTCCCTTCTTCATTCTATACAACTAACCGCAACAAGACGTAGGTTCTTGAAGTATTCAGAAGTCACACGTCATTGAAGTATTCCTTAGAGCATTAAACCAGCCTGGCTGGTTGGATTAATGCTCTAAGAAGTATTCAGAAGACACAAGTCAGCTGCAAATTAACTTTCGTAATGAATAATACTCTCATCTTTCGGATATATATCAAATAGATCAGCATTATTTCATGTAATAACGCCCAATAACTATTTTTCAGCACTTTTACAATACCAGTAGTAGGACAGGTCAAAAAAACCTTTTAATGAGATATAAGGTTAATAAGAATGTACAAAAAATACTAAATAGATTGTTGTTTATTACAATAACACGTTTATAATAACATACACAATGTGTATCTTAAAAAATATTATTAAAAACTTTAGCATGTTTGTTAATTTTTTCTTTTCATTTGCAAAACCAAGGCGCACGTGATGACCATGGCGACAAAAATATGTTTTATCTTGGTTACACCGCAACCTGATAAAAAATACTCTATATTTATTGTAACGTGAATGCCCCTCAATATTAATTCCATTATTATTTACGTCGTATAAATACCACAAACTTTTATTTTTACGATCAAAGTGTACAGTGTCCCACTACCGAAAAATTCCAATGACTCGTATTTTACCCTAATATTATTTATTTTATCCGAGCATCGGTTAAAATAGTGTGTGATTTTGTGTTGGGCAGTACCGATGCAGATGCAGCGCGGGTCACTGGCACGCGGGCGGCGGGGGCTGGATCGGCGGGGCGCGGCTGGAGCACCGGCTGAACTGCACGGCGTGCGAGGTGGGCAGCAGCGCCGCCGCCTGCCTCGCCGACATGTACCGCGCCTCGCTGCTCGCCGCCAACCTCACCGGCATCCTCCTATGTTTCGTCATCGCATCCATCATTTTTAAGAAGCGAAAGTGTAAAGTGAGTAAGCTAATATTATTAGGAATAGCTTCTAACCGATTAGGGTAGTCAACGGTAGCCAATGGTCCTACCATATCGTTTATTCTTTATGTTATACATAAATTATGTTCGTATTCATTGACGTGTGTATAATAATACTAAAAATTAAATTACATAATAAGATGTTATGTTGCGCGAACATTTATGAGAAGTCAAAAAAATATAAGTAATAATTAATAATATAATACTTACTTACATAGAATTTTTTTTTCATAAATTCGTAACAACCATAATTACCTAATATTATGAATGTTAGAAAAATGTTTAAAAAATGGTGGGTAGGTAATTTTTATTACCTACATCATATACCTAATTACCTACCTTGAACATTTCTGCATATTATTAGTATAATTTCATAAATAATTATTATTTATCTCTACCACATAGATGATAGAGCTCTATAAAGTATAAAAAATCACCCAAAAACTAAATTGAATTTTAAAAATATCCTAAAATTGCTCTTTTTAAGAACCAGCTGTATAATTTTTGTTGCACCTTGCGTGTTTTATTATTTTATAGAAAATTTTAACAACATCATCCAATTTTAACGATACCGTAATTATTTGGAATCAATGAACTTGTTGATTACAAAATGTGCTTACAATTTTTGTGTCAGCCTATATAAAGTCCATCTGGTCCACCTTTTAGGTACCTTGAAATACCTATTTTTATATAGTGATTATAAGAAATCATTATCTAATTATTTTGTTTTTAAATAACATGTTACTAAGGGCTCCATTCCACTGCGGCGCACGGAGAGACTACGCACGTGCGTCAAGCTTCGCTTTGTAAGAAAATATATGTGACTGTGTCCACTGCAACACACGGACACGCTACGCACGAATTGACTGAAGTCAAAGAAATAAATCCGTGTACGTCCACGCGTGCGCGTGTCCATGCACAGCGTGCGCGTGTCCATGCACAGCGTGCGCGGCGCGGGCGGTGGAATGGAGCCTTAATGTTTTTGAAATAGCTCCTAGCGCACGGAAAAAAATCTCGTGGGGAAACAAACATTTTCGTGTGGCAAAAAAGCCTATATTGTGTCCTGTGATCAACTCTCGTGTGTTTATTCCTTTCGTTAAAACAGTTAGGTATATTAGTACAAAATATAACGTCCTACGGCTAGGACCTATTAAAATTTGAGTTTCATTCAAATTGATAGAATTCCCAGGTGCACAGTGAAAGTGTACATTTTGGTCTCTAAATCACCCTTTTATGTTACAGGCGGTCGCGATGGGTATGTGGACAGTGCTGGAAGTGGTTCTACTTGGTGCGGCTTTAATATATGCCTCCGTAAGTAACACGCCAAAATAGAGCTACAATGTAGTTATATTGTAGAATTTATAAGAGTAGATAAGGATGTAGCTATGATCTTAAAGAAGACGAGGCATTTTTGTATGGAAGCCGTACCCAAGCTGTAGCACATCCAGACGTATATCAAATGGAAGGGCTTGAAAAGTTGAACATTTTATTGTATGACGAAAAATCTCTAAACCATGGGAGAGAAAAATTTCGTAAAAATATGAAACAATATACTAAAATACAACACTTTCCTCAAGTTTGCCATATTATACAATTACTTTCCAGAAATCAAAGCGCACGGAGTGCGCGGCCAAGTTCCAGCAGGCCGCGCGCATGCCGTGCACTATTTACACGAACGGTTTCGACGCACTTTTGACCCCCTTGTATCTCAGTGCCTATTGCGAGAGCAAAGATAAAATTTTACCTACCTAATTATATATTAGTACTTACGCAATATACCAAATTTCATACATATAGATTTGTTAGATCCTGAAATATTTCCTTGTAAAAATAGCTAATTTTGGCACTGACTCACTGACCGGTAATCAAAATTCCTAGGCCACTTCCAGTTGTCGTAGCGTTATGAAATTTGGCACACAGGTTGTTTGTTATATGTAGATTAACAAAAAATTAAGAAATTTGAGAAATTGGTCAAGCGTGAGTCGGCTCATCTATGAATTTGAGATAAAAATCGGTAATCAAAACCTCTAGGCCACTTCCAGTTGTCGTAGCGTTATGAAATTTGGCACACAGGTTGTTTGTTATATGTAGATTAACAAAAAATTAAGAAATTTGAGAAATTGGTCAAGCGTGAGTCGGCTTCAAAACCTCTAGGCCACTTCCAGTTGTCGTAGCGTTATGAAATTTGGCACACAGGTTGTTTGTTATATGTAGATTAACAAAAAATTAAGAAATTCGAGAAATTGGTCAAGCGTGAGCCGGCTCATCTATGAATTTGAGATAAAAATCGGTAATCAAAACCTCTAGGCCACTTCCAGTTGTCGTAGCGTTATGAAATTTGGCACACAGGTTGTTTGTTATATGTAGATTAACAAAAAATTAAGAAATTTGAGAAATTGGTCAAGCGTGAGTCGGCTTCAAAACCTCTAGGCCACTTCCAGTTGTCGTAGCGTTATGAAATTTGGCACACAGGTTGTTTGTTATATGTAGACTAACAAAAAATTAAGAAATTCGAGAAATTGGTCAAGCGTGAGTCGGCTCATCTATGAATTTGAGATAAAAATCGGTAATCAAAACCTCTAGGCCACTTCCAGTTGTCGTAGCGTTATGAAATTTGGCACACAGGTTGTTTGTTATATGTAGATTAACAAAAAATTAAGAAATTTGAGAAATTGGTCAAGCGTGAGTCGGCTCATCTATGAATTTGATATAAAAATCGGTAATCAAAACCTCTAGGCCACTTCCAGTTGTCGTAGCGTTATGAAATTTGGCACACAGGTTGTTTGTTATATGTAGATTAACAAAAAATTAAGAAATTTGAGAAATTGGTCAAGCGTGAGTCGGCTCATCTATGAATTTGAGATAAAAATCGGTAATCAAAACCTCTAGGCCACTTCCAGTTGTCGTAGCGTTATGAAATTTGGCACACAGGTTGTTTGTTATATGTAGATTAACAAAAAATTAAGAAATTTGAGAAATTGGTCAAGCGTGAGTCGGCTCATCTATGAATTTGAGATAAAAATTAATATGTACAAGTAAATACACTGAAATAAGATGAGGAGGAAAGAAACAAATTGGTATGATTCCTTAAAAAAAGTATTGAAATCTCACCAAAAACATACCTGTTAAAACGGGGCCAAGTTCCTATTCACTAATTGTTCGCCTTAAAAAAGAGTTGAAATCCAATTCAATGCCAAGTTTAGATGCACTTCCAAATCGATCATAATCATCTTCATCAACAGCCTGATCCTAAATACTTCTAAATTTGAACTTGGCAGGTTAATTTAATCACATAGATATCTTATATTTAAATTTAAAAATTATACATTATCAAGTGCTACTAGCATGAATACCTGCCAAGTTCAAATTTAGAAGTATTTAGGATCAGGCTGTTGATGAAGATGATTATGATCGATTTGGAAGTGCATCTAAACTTGGCATTGAATTGGATTTCAACTCTTTTTTAAGGCGAACAATTAGTGAATAGGAACTTGGCCCCGTTTTAACAGGTATGTTTTTGGTGAGATGATTCCTTACCAGCAACACTTTAAATTGATGCAATAATACAGGGTGATTTTTTGTGATTTTTTCTTACCTTCTACCCTCATTAATTTTTTTCTCCCATGGTTTAGAGATTTTTCGTCGTACAATAAAATGTTCAACTTTTCAAGCCCTTTCATTTGCTACATTAGTGGGTACGAAGTGCCCCTCCTTCTTTATTTCAAATTAGCTATAGGTACCTACGCTGAGGTGTTTACCCGCAGTTTATTAGGGAAAATAAATTGTCATATTTTCCCGCAGTAAAAAGTGGCCCACATGTGAATTAAATTAATAATTAGGATTTCAACTAACTCCATATAATATGAAATTTTGTTAAAATCGCTTCAGCCGATTTGACGTGAAGAAGGTGTGAATTAAATTAATAATTAGGGTTTCAACTGACTCCATATAGGAAATTTGTTAAAATCGCTTCAGCCGTTTTGACGTGAAGAAGGTGTGAATTAAATTAATAATAATTAGGGTTTCAACTAACTCCATATAGGAAATTTGTTAAAATCGCTTCAGCCGTTTTGACGTGAAGAAGGTGTGAATTAAATTAATAATTAGGGTTTCAACCTCATTTTAACTAACTTCATATAGGAAATTTCTTAAAATCGCTTCAGGCGTTTTGACGTGAAGAAGGTACAATTATACATACTTACAAACTTTCGCCTTTATAATATTAGTGTGACAACTGACAATCAATTTAAGGTGACGCATTGATAATTTGGCTGTAGCGATGTCCATTTTTCTCAGCAATGACTAAAGCTAAGAAATTAAAGTTCACTGTCAGTATTCATCATGTCTTTGTCTTTGAATTACCCATAGCATAACACGTTTGGTCAACTTGTATAACACAGAATAATCAATCAAAAAGACCTCTGTAAAAAAAGGGATTCCTATTTTGCCAACAGAGGAGAATGATATAAGCTTCCAAAATTTGTACATAAATTGGTTCTAGTATACACTTTAATTTGCCGATAGCTTATATGAAATGTATTCATGCTTTTTAAATTACGCGACAAAAACCATTTTATCTCTACGCCCTTTCCATTTTTTGCTGTTCCATTGCTTGTTTTCTATGAGAGGCCGGGCCAGCCTCGCATAGAAAACAAGCAATCTAAAACGCATCCAACACGGTTTTTAGGGTTCCGTACCCAAAGGGTAAAAACGGGACCCTATTACTAAGACTTCGATGTCTGTCCGTCTGTCCGTCTGTCTGTATGTCTCCAGGCTGTATCTCAAGAACCGCTATAGCTAGACTTCTGAAATTTTCACAGATTGTGTATATCTGTTGCCGCTATAATAACAAATACTAAAAATAAAATAAAGTTTATTTTTAAGGGGGGCTCCCATACAAGAAACGTGATTTTTTGGCCTTTTTTGCTCGTAATCAATTATGGTAACAGCTACGCACTTGAAATTTTCACAAAATCCTTAATTGTATTTGTACTTTAATAATTAATAATAAAATAATAATAAAGTAAATATTTAAGGGGGCTCCCATACAAAAAACACAATTTTTTGTCTACTTTTGCTCTATACCGGTACGGAACCCTTCGTGTGCGTGTCCGACTCGCACTTGGCCGATTTTACTTTAACATGGCGTCACCTTAACATAATATTTTTTAAGGTTGGTGTCTGACTGCCAGTAAAAATCACGTAAACATTATTTCCTCTGACTTACCCAGCAGCCTAAAACATTTTTGTCAACTGTCGATTGAATACATAAAGCAATAACGAGATTAATTATAAATTAAGTACTATTAGAGAAATTAGTTCATACGCGGATGGATATACAGATATAGATGGCGGGTCTACGTAATATTTTGTTCGAGCTAAGAATGTCAGGCTCTGCCGACAGATCACAAGGTAGGGTTGATTCAGGTCGCGTTGCGGTCTGAATCAACCCTAACATTAACTTGACAAAATCCGACCTATGTAATTTCGCCTTCTACCTCGGAAGCATAATATACTTCTAGGTGAACAAACGCCGAGTTTCACAATCATATAAACATGACAAAGATTTGATGTCTTTTTTCGTGTTTTCCAGGCGGCGTCGCAGTACATATCGGTGTCGCGGTGGCGGTGCGTGGCGGGCGCGTGGCTGCGTGAGCTCGGCTTCGTGGCCTGCTACGGCTCTATCGTGCTGCGGTTATGGGTGCTGCTAGCTGAATTCCGCACCAGGAAGGCGCACAGATGGACGCCCAGGGACTCTGAGGTATTCTAGACTCTTCACTCTAAATAATTATTATATTCTAGAATTTCACCACGACAAGGACTTTTTATCGTCCTGCACCAGAAGGATAGTTAGTTATGTCTTTTGCGTGTGTGTATGTATATTTCTTTGATTATATTATACTACATATTTTTAACACCTCTTTAATAAAAAAAATTACTAAATAGTTGATAATAGTTTAAACGGCTTTTTGGAAAATTTGGGAAGTATCTTGAAAGACGTTTTGGTGGTGAGAGTGATGAGTGAAAATATTACATCGGATAAAGCTAATTTTTTTTTCACTTTGTATGTGGAAACTCGTGACTCTCGGGCCCTTGGCCATACAAAAGTGAAAAAAAGTGTTCGTCTTTCAGCGCTGCTACTTTCAAATTGAACTCTCTACAAGGAACACGTACACACTCTAAAGTATTATCACTTATTTTTGTTACACACTGCATATCAGGCCAGTCGGGTTATTTTTTTGTGGTGGATTATGGTTCCAACAATTATGCTACCTGTTAGAATTGTAATCGAAATTGACAAAATTTTGCAGGTCCTTCGTATAGTAGCGGCGATGCTGCTGGGCGCGGTGTGCTACCTGTGCGCGTTCACGGCGACGACGGCGTGCGAGGACGAGGCGGGGGCGGGGTGCGCGCGCGCTGCCTGGCACCACGTGACCGCCGCTGCCGAGCTGCTGCTGCTCGTGGCTGGCCTCCGCATCGCGTATGCGGCTAGAAATGCTAATGTGCCGTTTCAGGTAAAAATAGAGCCAAATTAATACTGTACCTTAGGGCCTGGTTTCGATTTTGTTTCTAGCTAATTCGCGTAGGTGTAGATCCGACGTAGACGAATACGTTATCTAGTCGGGCTATCTCACGTGTTAGTCGTAACTTTCGGCTGAGTTTGACATAACACGCCAATATTACGTAGGTCCGCCATCTGCTTGCGAATCAAGTCTCTGATAGTACCAAATCACTCGTATGAACACCAAGTCTATATTTCGCGTGAAGGTCGTTGAATGATGACGATAAACAAAATGTAATATAACATGTGTTCAAGCTACATGATCTGTAGTAGAGTCTCATCCCTCTATACCAGGAGCGGGGCTGGTTGTCGTCGTGCCTGTGGGTGGAAGGCGCGTGCGGCGCGGCGTGGCGTGTGGCGGCGCTGATGGGGGCGGCGCCGGAGCGATCCCCGCTGGCGGCAGCGGCGCGCGCGCACCTGTCCGCGGGCGCGGCGCTCGCCTGCGTCCTCGCGCCCCGCCTCTGGCACGGCTGCCGGGCAAGATCGCTCGCCCAGGAGGTTATTCGCTATCTATGACGATCAGAGCCGCTTAACAGATTCACTTTAATTAAGCAGTATATAATAAAGTTACTCGCATAATAATTTTATGCTTATATAGGACTGGCTTCTGTAGAATACTTTGCTCTCTAGTCTCTAGATCCTCGATAAGTGATAACCAATTCAGGATATTATATAAATTGATCTGGTATAATAGAGATTCATTAACTCTACATTATATTTTGATGTTGACGATAAGCAAGGTTTTATATAGGTATGTGAATGGGTCATTTTCCATAAAATTTCATAGAATAACGAAGATTGTCGAATCTTAGGTATTAGCAAAATAGCCAAAATATACTTATTTATAAGTAAAAAAATAAGTTATCCATTACTATCAATCAGGTCTCTCGAAGAGGGCCAGCAGAAGGGTTCGGCGTGGAAGGTGAAGAGGAGCCCACCCAGGAGGAAGTGAGAGCGGAGTTGAAGCGGCTGTACGTGCAGCTGGAGATATTGCGGAACAAGACGCTGCGTCGCGACAACCCGCATATTAGCAAAAGGAGGGGAGGACGCAAACCGCCACATAGACGGTTTTCCCTACAGGTATTTGACCTTTGAATCAACTTGTTTAACTATTACATACAATCTCCCTGACCGAGGCATGGAAGCCAATGAAAGATCCGACCCAAACCTTTAGATCGGTGGTAACACTCCAATACTTCTGTGTAATAGTTTTCATTTAAGTCAAGTCTACACAGATTGTAATATTTGTGAACCAGAAGCATTACAGAGTAGGTACATAATGATAACTATTAATATAATAGTTTGACATTATTATCAACCGCTGTAAATTTTACACAACATCAAGTTTTAACTATAACGCTTGAAATTATTCACAACGGTGACTTTGCATTTACCATCTCATACCACATCGGCCACTTTTTATTTTTTAAAGCGTTGCCCAATGCTATGAGATATCAAAGCATAGCGAGCATCGCTAACGTTCAACTAGTCGCTTGGGCCAAACATGACTAGTGTGTGATCATCCTCATTAATAAACTGTTTCAAATTCCATCACACCTCCGACTTTAGAAAAAGGGCAGCCGGGAGAAGGTAAGACGCAATGTATATCGCATGCCCCGAGCACCCGCATGCGCAGCCCGACCGGCGGCGGCCTCCGCACGCGGGACTAGAATGTACCCGACACCAATACTTCCAAAGTCAACTCGCCTCCAGTGTTGGGGGTGTCCACTGTCCATGTGCGGTGTTTTTTGTCACCTTACTAATGGTCTCGGAAACATTCTAGCCCTGCCACGTCACCTCTCACGATCACTCCTCTGTAACTGACCGATATCCGCTTTCAGTGTCTAAGTAAACTAAGCATAAAACAATTAAATAAAAATCAATACTAACAATATGAATATCAACTAAACTTACATAAAATATTATGTTTAAATTAAAATATTTTATTTGTTTATAACTTATAAATTAAACATTCTTTATTAAATCTAAGTAGCGTTGCGATTCCACTCACCTATTGAATTTTAAAGTTATTTAGTTTAGTAAATAAAATAAAAATAAAATAGTTATAATATTACTATTTACACCAAGTAGGTATTTTAAAGACTTAGGGCCTGTTTCACTTCACCTATGAGGTATTGTGTTATTTCGAAGTCAACATTATTTAACCTTCTAAAATTATGGCATAATATTATCAAAATAGTGGGTAGTTACCTAAACGATAAACACAAAAAATAAGTGTGACGAGTTCTAAATTAAACTATTAAATCACAACAGTAAATTTATTATTATTTTATTGATAATGTATACTCGTTTCTTCAGCTTTAAGTCAGCTGTTTGTGACGTCTATACCGCTACAGAGCACCCGCTTTTAACTTTATTTTGGCATCTTACGGGCAGAATATATTATTAATTATTATGCACAATACGGTTATTGTTAAAATTCATATCTTTAATCTGACGTACTTCGCAGGCTCTACAAGCGCGTCGCGGAGGTAAAAATAAAGCGAGCAACAGTGCCATAGAAGCCAGCGAGGCCGGCGACGCGTCCCGGACTCCAGAGGACTCCATATGCTCAGCCGAGGGTCCCTCACACTTCACCGAGGGGGAGACTGTCGCGTGATCCCAAATGTAAGTCTGCCATGGACTGGCGAATTTAAATATCACGCTAGACTGCTCCAGCAGCTGGAGCTAAAAACATGTCTGTGTAGTTTGTACCTAACTGACGAGTTTTGGTCTAGGAAGATCGATATGTTTATATCTCATGTTTTATTACTCCATCCTTTCTCTGTTTATAAATATTATTGATGATTCGTTGTATTATAATAATATGATGTTTTTTTAGTTCATTGCTAAATCTAAATGGATCCAAGTCTCGCTTCTGTGTCCATCTTTTAGGGACTAGCTATTTGAAACGAAGAGAAATCGCTACGAGGTGGAAATGTTTATAAAAACCGACTTAACTGCGTATTTAAGACTTAAAAGTTCAAAAGGACTAGTCAGATAAATCACGTTACCAAAGCGTATAGATATACTGCCAATAAATAAAGGTAATCAAACTACCTACATAATATAGTAGGTTATACTCACTAGTCGCTTCGTAGTCAATTCCGCTAATCACATAAAAATATTACGAATATCATATTCTCATCTCTCTTTAATGCAAGCTGAAGATAGGTTTTATCTTTGCTGTATTATGTATAATATCAGTGTTAAAATACTATATAAAATTTTGAGATATTACCTACTACAAACTATCTTATACATAGGTATATTATTATTTATTTTCCTTTTGAGATTGTAACATTAATTAAAAACCTGTTTTAAAGCCGTCCAAAATAGTTTCATTATTTTCGGTTGCTGGCCAACTTCAATCAAAATCCGAAACTATTGTTATTAAGTACCTACTATTATATTCATATTTGATATTAATTATAACTGACAAGCTATAATAACAGTCGCGTAATAGTTAATGTTTTCTTATAATATGTTATAAATAATGATATATTTTGTATTCTTCTAAAAGATACTTTAGTAAGTCCTAATTCCTATCTTATTTAAAATCTTCTCTTTTTAGCTGTGTAGAATTAAGAATACCTACACGAGTTTAAAAAAATTGTAAGTATCTAATGTTTATATGATATTTGAAAGGTGTTGCCATGTTCAGATAATAAATGGTTAACCCTGTAAGGGCACAAGTATAATAATTTTAAGATATTTAAATTTAGCTTATGCATTAAGTTTTATTTTATGATGTAAGTCATTGTTGTCAGTATTATATTATGTATTGCTGCTACGACTACGTACCTCGATAGGAGTAAGTAATTACTCGTTATCTCAAACTTCAAATCATTATTATTGGTGTCATACATAAACCTTTCTACTTATTTAGATAGATACTACTCGGATAGATTTTTATAATATTTGCTAACTATATTTCTAGGAATTGATGTCGTATCTAGAGTTTGAATTTCATTTATTAGGTAGTACAATATTATATGCAATAAGTACCTACTAGATACCTAGTCGACGGTATTAGGTAATCTGAATTCCGCAGAAGTGCTAAGCTTAATTAGCTAACGGTGGAAGACACAGGACCGAAGTCCAATCGCTTCTGTCAGCAGCTTTTGTAAGCTGCTGACAGAAAAGCTAACGAGCGACTTTTCGATTGTACCTCTTATACTTTTCTATGAATACAATTTTCCATTTTATTACTATCTTAAAATAATGACGTGATTCTATGTATCTACCTATGTATTTTGGAAAACTATATCAATAGCCACTTAAGCCCACAAAACTCCTAGTGAATATAATATTTGTAGAAATATTTTTAAGTGACTACAATAAACCCTGTATATATAAATGTTAATATTCTATAAGTATATGTTAAGACATAGTGTGTAATACACGGAGCTTTGTTGAATGTTTGCAATCATTGTGATGAATATTAAAAAGATGTCTAAAGGTGAAAATATTTAATAAAAAAACAAATTGAACATTACGTCACTGTTGTTATTATTTCCTTCGGGACATCCATAGAATATCTAATCACCAAAGACGGATATAAAAATATATTAATTTAAAATCACTAATTGTTACAGTTTTGAAATATGCTAATTAAATATCGCATACTTGATAGTATAAAATATAGGACATGGTTTTTCGCCTGTATTCATTAAGGTTAAATAATAATCAAAACCAAAATAGCTTTACCTATGTGTTAACATAGAGAAATATAATGTGTAAACTTATAATCCTTGACAGATGTAAGTACCTTTTTGGAAGAACCGATAAAAAATGTACATTTATTATCTTTTACGGTAGTTTAGCTTAATGTGTTTTACGTAGCACAGATAATACTGCGCGTACGCAGAAGGTCTTGGTACATGAAGGCAGAGGCGCGCGGGGTGCGGGTGAGCTCCTCGCTTTCATAGTCTACTTCGTACAGCCCAAATCGATCTCTGTTCAAACAAAATGGTCGAATTTAATTAAACTTCGCTGTACAAGGGCAAATTATGTTGGCTCTACTATTTAACGTTGCGCTACCGAGCAATACCTCGTGTTGATCAGCACGGTGATATAGCACCAACGGAATTATTATAAAAATTACTAGATGTTGCTGCAACTTCGTTATGCCGATATTTCCTTTTGAAAGCTGGAACCGCACTTTTCCTGGGATAAAAAAAGCGGCCAAGTGCGAGTTGGACTCGCCCATGGAGGGTTCCGCAGCAGCAATAAGGTTTATTTTTATGAAATTAAAATATTTTTGATTTATTTTTATATTTCAGTCGATTTAATGAAATTTAGATTAAGGTTTACTATTTATGACGTATAAAAAAAACTACTGGCTAGATCTCGTTCAAACCAATTTTCGTTGGTAGTTTTTATAGTAATCTACATCATATATTTTTTTTAGAATTATCATGCCTCTACTTTAGAAATTAGAGAGGGGGGACACACATTTTTCCACTTTGGAAGAGTCTCTCTCGCAAACTATTCAGGTTAGAAAAAAATGATATGAGAAACCTCAATATGATTTTTGGAGACCTATCCATAGATACCCCACACGCATAGGTTAGGTGAAAAAAAATTTTTTTTGTTTCAGTTGTACTTTACTATTTATGACGTATAAAAAAAACTACTGGCTAGATCTCGTTCAAACCAATTTTCGTTGGTAGTTTTTATAGTAATCTACATCATATATTTTTTTTTAGAATTATCATGCCTCTACTTTAGAAATTAGAGGGGGGGGGACACACATTTTTCCACTTTGGAAGAGTCTCTCTCGCAAACTATTCAGGTTAGAAAAAAATGATATGAGAAGCCTCAATATGATTTTTGGAGACCTATCCATAGATACCCCACACGGATAGGTTAGATGAAAAAAAAAATTTTTGTTTCAGTTGTACCTATGGGGACCCCTAAAATTTTTAATTTTTTTTCCATTTTTGCATCAAAATCTTAATGCGGTTTACAGACTACATCTGCTTACCAAGTTTCAATAGTATAGCTCTAATAGTTTCGGAGAAAAGTGGCTGTGACATACGGACGGACGGACAGACAGACAGACAGACAGACAGACAGACAGACAGACAGACAGACAGACAGACAGACAGACATGACGAATCTATAAGGGTTCCTTTTTTGCCATTTTGGCTACGGAACCCTAAAAACTATCATATTCAAGGTATAAATAGACTTACCTAAAGTACACGCACGTCGCACACCTATAAAAAATCTGTTCGGAGGTGTAATTGCGAAAACGTAACAGACAGAGAGACAAACAGTCACACTTTCATTTTTCGTAATATTAGTTAGTATGGATTATTATTTTTGAGACGGTATATAATAGGGAACTCACACGTATCCATGTACCCATTCAAAGTTGTCCATGAGGCTCCAGGCGGTGTAAGCGCGCACGTCGGAGCCCTCGCCGATGGCGTCCAGCATGGCACACAGGTAGGTATTGTAATACTTGATCCGATCCTGATCGTCCAGCCCGCCGTGCGTTGAGAATCCGTTCTCGGTGATAAATACAGGTGGATTATCAAATTCTTCGCGAATTTTTGTCAGGAGTTTGTAGAAACCCCATGGTACCGACTGGAAATAATGTTTAGTTTCGTTTTAGTGTAAATTTACTCTAACATACCGGCAAGATTCTCTAAACCCTTAACTAACTTGAACTAAAATAACTGTATTTATGTAACAACGAGCTATTGCCCGCGGCTTCGCTCACGTTCGAAGTATTATTATATACAAACTTTCATCCCCCATTTTAACCCCTTGGGGGTGGAATTGATCAAAATCCTTTTTTAGCGGATGCCTACGTCATAACATCTACCTGTATGCCAAATTTCAGCTTGATCCGTCCAGTGGTTTGGGCTGTGCGTTGATAGATCACCATGTCAGTCAGTCACCTTTGAGTTTTATTAATTTTATTTAGATTAAAATACTCACGCATACTAAGTACGAGTCCCCACTTTGCCACGAATCCGGTTGATACATTTGTACTCCCAAATCGTCATAGAAGGATGGAACCTCGTAATCATTTTCCGATTCATTTCTATAAACGTACTATCTTGTAGAGTAGTGATTAATTCCGAAAAAGTCTGAGGTGCCTTTGATAAACTCAATTTCTTCGGGAGTCATGTCAGGAAGCTTTGATGACGACAAACCCTGCTCGGCACTTTTAGCCGCTAGCTTCTCTTTCATAGATGCAGGAAAATCTCCGTCTTTTGAAAATATCGGATTAGTAAATACGCCCCACTGGAAAAAATATCACAAAATAGGTAACGATTCGGTATTTTAAGTACTCATATTAAACAGTACCTAAAATTATATTACATAAAAGCGACCACACTAAAAACATACATGAAAATTTGTAGCATCTTCTGCCGCCTCAGCATCCTGAAAATTTACTGGTTCATAAAATTCAGTACTCAACGTGATGAAAATCGCTCCATTGTGAGTCGGTCGAAATTCTTCATCGTAAATATGATAGGCATTCGCGTGCGCCAGAAGGCAGTTTTTCATACACTTGTATATGTCATCACCAGCGTGGCGGTAGTAGCAGAAAACTTGGGGCTCGTTTAAGGTGATCCAGTACTTGACTCGGTCCCCGAACAACTCGAAGGCGGTTCGCGCAAAATCGGAGAACCAGTCGACTATCTGCGGGTTGGTCCAGCCGCCCTGCTGCGCCAGCTCCAGCGGCAGGTCCCAGTGGTACAGCGTCACCACCGGCTCTATGTCGTACCTGATCATCTCGTCTATGAGATTGTTGTAGTATTTCACGCCCGCCGGGTTGATTCTCTCCGAATAGTTGTGCGGCAGGAGTCTCGGCCAGGAGAGAGAGAATCTATAAAAATCGAGGCCGAGCTCCCGCATCATTTCCACATCTCTCTCGTATAAGTAGTAGGAGTTCGTCGCCACGTTGCCATTGGAACCATCTGTGATGTGTTCTAGAGAGTTTTGATATAGATAATCTAGAATGCTTTGCGTTTTACCTAAAAAACATTTATGTTTTACCTAAAATTAACGAACTTATAGAATTATTTTTAGATCAGTGAATTAATTTAACACAATAATTACCATCAGCGTCCCAAGCACCCTCGACCTGGTAGGACGAGGTGGCGGCTCCGAATATCAGTCCTTTCGGAATTTTCCTCGGCATGTCTTGAGCACTCACATAGCTCATGAAAATCAGGATACAACTTAAACAAAAAATAGTAGTAACCTAACATAACCTATATATTGTGTTCTATTAATGCTGAACTGCCTTCAAATGTTTCGAATAAATAATTATTAATCAGTAGACTTATTTTACTTACGATATTAAATATATTATATTATAAAATTTTTCCATTTTATAATATTCAGGTAAGCCAATCGACTGAAATGACTGGTCGAAGAACACTTCACAAGAAAATCAATCTTATCTTAGGTATACATTTTATATTTTAGCAACAATGTATCATTTGTCACTAGGGGATGCTGGGCCTTCTTTTGATAGATCTAATCTTATTTAACATTATATTATTTTCTTCTATAATTATCAATTACCATAAAATTATACTAGTTATATTAGTACACGGCGTTCATACCGTAATTACATTCAAATGTAATTACGGTATGAACGCCGTGTACTTAATGTGTAAAATAAACTGCGCTCAGGAACCCCAGAACTGTTAATTTTAAGCACAAACATAGGAAAACCATAATAATACTTTTAACGGAAAAATAATTTGTTTTTTCTGAGAAATCAACCTATTTTACTATAAAACAATTTACAAGAATCTGCCCGGGCTCCCCTATTGGCTCTTATCTCTAATCTCTTATTCGATCTTCAATGTTTTTGTTATCTTTGATTCAAGCAGTCGTCTGAATTGTTGTAAATAGATAGATCCAAGTAATTGTTTTCGACTTGTACTGTTGAACTGTTGTTACTGCTGTGTATTGCCTTAGATACGAGTACAAGGATGAGCTATTAATGTCTAATATTAATTATGTATTTTAATAATGAGCAAAGATAGCAAATGGCAATATGTTTATATTTTTAGGGTTCCGTAGTCAACAAGGAACCCTTATAGTTTCGGTCTGTCCGTCCGTCTGTCCGTCTGTCCGTCTGTCCGTCTGTCTGTCTGTCCGCGGTTTTGGTCAGAGACTATAGGACCTACAAAGCTGTAATTTGGCATGAATACACATATTAATAATGCCGACAAAATGGTACATAAAATATTTAAAAAATATTTTTTTTTATGGTACCTCCCCTACACATCAAGCGGGGTTGAATTTTTTTTTCGCGCCCATGCCATCGTGTGGGGTGTCGTTGGATAGGTTTTTTAAAAATATTATGAGTATTCATAGATCATTTTCCGATTTAGGGATCTATTTGTGAAATATTAAGTTTTAAAGTGGAAAAATCGTTAGAGTCCAGTGTCCCCCCCCTTCTACCAGCTAAGCGGTTGCTTCTGGAAATGTGAAAAAATTCACGGGAGTAGGAAATATGCTGAATTTAAAAGGAAAACTATCACGGCTAAGAAGGCTTCATAAGTTATTGAGTAATAGTCGATCAAGTAAAAAAAATATATTCGGCGAAGTATAAAGGAACTTTTCGTTCAAATTCCTTTGAGATGATGTTGTTAGTAGTGTAAAACATGTTATAAATGTACATTCAATGACCATACAAATATCTTCAAAAACTAGCGGTGCTACGGAACCCTATATTGCGCGTGGCCCGATACGCACTTGGCCGGTTTTTAATTCATAAATTACTAAGTGGATCTCCTGCTACTCGCATCCAACATGGGCCCGCAACTAAACGGAGATCGTCGTCTCACCTAGCAGGAGATCGTTCATCTCGGCGTTTATTGAGAGGCCTATGTCCAGCAGTGGACGAATATAATATGCTGATTTGATCGATTGACATAAGTTGATTTCGTAGTGTATATTAAACTAGATGACGTCCGCAACACCGTTGAGCCACAATACGTTTATCGCGCGGGACCGTACATTTTTCCGGGATAACAAGTGTCCTAGGTTCGTTCCCGGGACTCAAAACAGTATCTCCATACCACAGCAAAATCGGTTCAGTGGTTTGGGCGTGAAGAGGTAACAGACAGACACACAGACAGACGGACGGACTAATATTAGTATGGTAAGTAAATAAAAAATACTATATTAAGGCGTCTCCCAGACAGACGCAGCCTACGGTGGCGGTCGCGGTGGCAGTCAGTTGGATGACTTGAAAGTTCTAGGAACGACACAGACACACGCGGTGGCGGTCGCAGTACAAAAAACTGACCGCCGCCGCGACCGCCACCGCTGCCCGCGTCTGTCTGGGAGACGCCAAAAGCACAAATCAATAGGCGTGATAGTTTTTCCGGAATGCTTCGTTCAAACCTACGCGACCACGCGACTGCGAAGCGGGAGCGTCAAGTTGTCAAATGTGTTTTTTGAATACAAAACACACATTTGATAACATTTGACAACTTGACCCTCCGCTTCGCTTTCGCGTTGGTCGCGTAGGTTTGGCCTAAGCTTAAAGTGTACCACAAAATGTAAAGTTTGTGGGATATGCTAGGGCTCTTTTCGTTCGCCCTGATAATCACTATATTAATGCTTTATAAAGCATTATAACTTATATTTGATTAGAGCGATCGCTACGCCATGAAAGACTTTTCCATAACCTTATCCTACCTCAATCTTTATATCTTAGACAGCTCTACTTTACCTTCGTATTCGAGCTCATAAGATAAAACTAAGTGGGATGAAGATAGATTAGATAAAATATATTATTGTCTTTGAATCGATCAACATAATTTTTACGTAAGAGTGGTATTTTAAAAATACCTTACCGAGGCACAAGCCGCATAACAACGACTAAACGAAAACAAGTGAAGGTATCATAGCAACACCGCTTTGGCCGAGGAAAATAAATATTAAAAGTAAAGTTCACAAACAAAATTTAAAATAAGGAGAAAAATATGTCGCATTGGAACGTAACGTGGCAACGTCTTATTAATATAATACCACCGCAATATGGGGTATATTACAGTCTTTGTCACCAAATAAACCAACCAATGAACCTTTGCTATCGAAGTGCAGTGAAAATTCTCTGCAGTGGTTCTTGCTTCATAAACGGTCCTACAATATTTCCGTATAGTTCAATAAAACTTTAAAAAATAATGTTAAACATGAAGTCCAAATAATATGTCAGGTAAGTGATTATAAAATCAATTTTTACCAGATATAGAATGTAAATGAAGATTACAAATCTACCGTAATTATTATAGTTAGGTTAATACTGTATTGGATAGTGGATACGAGTATATTATATCTATAGTTCTATTAAAAAAACCTAGGTACAACATTTTACAACATTCCATTTAACCTTTCTCTTGAATTTATCACATTTGAATATAAAAGCCGTATTTGCAATAAATTAGTTCAGATACATACGGAACAGCCATAACCAGTAGTCATCGTGTAAGATATAACGATGATGAATGATTATTATAACGTCATAATAATGAACCTGAGTTGTCAATATATCTTACCCAGCCTTTTTAATTAACTTTCAATTGAGTAAAAATCGTAATGTTTTCAAGAAATTTTAATAACTCTAATTTTAGTAACTCTAATGCTAAGTACTCACATACGGTTTTGCTCAATCGAGCAATAACGTCGAGCAAAACCCGCGGCTCGGGCTTTCGTCCACACATTCAGCATTGCTCGATACTTTTATTCTAAATCGATATATTTCATTCCGGCTCGATCCGGTTCCATCAATCCTTCGAGCGGCTCGATGCGAGCCTTCGAGCTGTCAGTTTTGCGGTCCACACAGTAATATTACTCGATTTGGGGTAAAACTATCGAGCAAAACCGTATGTGAGTACTTAGCATTACAAAAAAAATAATCGGCCAAGTGCGAGTCGGAATCGCGCACGAAGGGTTCCGTACCATTATAGAGCAAAATTAGGCCATCAATAAATTAATTGTGTTTTTTGTATAGGAGCCCCCCTTATTTTTTTATTTTATTTTAATATTATTATTAATTATTAAAGTACACATATAACTAAGGATTTTGTGAAAAATTCAAGTCCTCTATCTAAAATCACGTTTGTTGTATGGGAGCCCCCCTTCAATATTCATTTTATTTTATTTTTAGTATTTGTTGTTATAGCGGCAACAGATATACATAATCTGTGAAAATATCAAATCTCTAGC
This sequence comes from Plebejus argus, assembly GCA_905404155.3. Taxonomy (NCBI): domain Eukaryota; kingdom Metazoa; phylum Arthropoda; class Insecta; order Lepidoptera; family Lycaenidae; genus Plebejus; species Plebejus argus. The sequence goes on along the minus strand of FR989927.1, from coordinate 12,355,116 downwards.
TATTACCGTTCTTGAGTTACAGCCTGGAGACAGACAGACAGACAGACAGACAGACAGACAGATAGACAGACATACAGACAGACAGACAGACAGACAGACAGACGGATAGACGGACAGACGGACAGACGGACAGACGGACAGACAACGAAGTCTTAGTAATAGGGTCCCGTTTTTACCCTTTGGGTATGGAACCCTAATACTAATTGCCGTTGTAACTGATTTGGAATGAATTTAAACTTTTGTATCTAATATTTAATTAGCACGATCGATGAACCTTTTGAACTCGTTCTACTTTAGCCTAACTTATCTGCCTAAAATGTGTTGACGTTAAAAACCTAAACTAAAGAAGCGTAGATAGACCTAAACTAGCCTAAACTAAAGAACCTTTTAGGTAAATAACTATATTGCATGGTTATATTTACATTACTTTACGTCCATCGGGCAGCTACATTGTATAAAACAATGTCGATTCCCGCTGCCGCTGTCTATCTCTAAATAATATGCTTTTGTCTTAGGGTCTACACAGACAGAGCAGTTTGAATGCAGTTGACACGACTGCACAGTCGTGTCAACTGCATTCAAACTGCACTTGAACTGCAATTTGCGGTTGGATTGCAGTCCGTCTGTGTAGACCTTAAATCTAATATACTACGCGCCGGATTTTGTAAAAATTTTGCACAGATATAGAGTAGATCACGGGAAAGGACATACATAGACTGTACTTTTTATATCAGAGGAAAATGCACGATGCGAGATTTTATTTTGTAGTATATAGAAAGTCGTGGGAAACCGCTAGTTAAATATAATTAAAGTGCGTAAACCTTGGTACAACATAGCATGTGAAGCTCGCGTGACTTTCATATAAGATCCGCCACTTTACCCTCCCTGTGAACTAAGGAACATGTGAAGAGAAAATGCGATACAAATTAAAACTTAACCCGGACTTAGCCGCGTGCACACTACACGTAATCAGTTATTAGGCGTATGATTAAATCTGTAAAAACCGGTAACTTTAACGCCTACAAGCGACAAACTCGGTTAAAATTGATCGTCCGTTAATCGCGATTAAAAACAAAATCTCTCGTACCCGTCTTTCAATTATTGCAAAACAAATATTTAGCAATTCTGCAACACAAAACAAGCAATTAGGCTGCGTTTCCACCAGAGACGTGTTGCGAGGAATATGTTTTTGATAACCAATAGAAACGCTTCATTGACGTGACCTCGCTCAGCGCAGCGATTCTATTGGATCTTAAAAACACATTCCTCGCAACACATCTCTGGAGTCTGGTGGGAACGCAGCCTTATTTTGAGATATCAAAGATGTAGCTAATAAAAATCGTAAATATAGTAGGTACGGTTAGGTGCAGTGTCTTTTGTGCATAGCAGCAGCTTACTTTTTATCATTACTTAATACTATAACGCAGCTGTGTTCAACCAACAACAATAGTACTGAGTAATGATAAAAAGAATTGAGGAGGTTTTAACTCTATTAAACTTCTTGCTAAAGTCGGGTAGTGGTACACGGTACACCAGATATTTAGCTACTATATTAAACATATTAATAATAATATTATTATTCAACAAAAAATAAAAAAATATTTTGTACTTACAAAAATAATAATGAAATGAATGAATACGATACACAATATATTATTCCACATTTTTTCTACATAAAAATACGTAATATAATATCTTGTTGTAAAACATTTGAAAGTAGAACCTGTATAGTACGGGTGCCCTAGAACAAATTTTTTTGTGATTACTGACAAGCTAATTTTTTGTGAGTAGCTAAGTACACTTTGATAAGACGAACAACATTTTTATTTTCGAAAAATCTCGAAAGTGGTAGCTAACAGAGTTAAAAAGGATTTCATACTTTGACTTGATGGTCCTAAAATATGGATTGTTATATTTGTAGGACAAGGTTACTCTTAAATAATTTAACTATTAACCTACCAATATACAAAAAATCAGCTGGTTAGGGTTCCGTTTTAGGGTACAGTAATCAGCCAAGTTTTGTTGATTACATAATCCTAAAACGGAACCCTAAACAGCTGATTTTTTGTATATTGGTAGGTTAATAGTTATATTATTTAAGAGTAACCTTGTCCTACAAATAAAACAATCCATATTTTAGGACCATCAAGTCAAAGTATGAAATCCTTTCTATCTCTGTTAGCTACCACTTTCGAGATTTTTCGAAAATAAAAATGTTGTTCGTCTTATCAAAATGTAGCTAGTTACTCACAAAAAATTAGCTTGTTAGTAATCACAAAAAAATTTGTTCTAGGGACTAGTAGCCATCACTACTCGTGTGATCAGTTGCAAAAACCCATTCAGTCCAAATCGTGCTATTCTCAAATGGATTTCAATTTTAGATTGTGATAGAGCTTGTACTATCACATCCACATTCGAAATCTATTTCGTTCACGCGAAACCATTTTTATCGAATATATTTTTATTATTTCCTTCATCATGATAAACGAGGTTTTACGCAAAATGTTATAAAAATTTAATATTATTACAGCAAAAGAAATTCATTATAAAAGTATATTAGATATAAACAATAAACACTACACACAATGCTCATTGCTTATATCGACACTGTCGTCGAACAAAGACGGATCTGCAAAATATCAACTTTACAGGAGAGCTGTTTAAAGTTTGCGATTAATATTTTTCAATGTAACTTTTTAGTTATCAATTAAAATAAAATTTTATTACCTAATAGCTTTTTGTAGTTTTAAAAGCATTGTGTGTGCATTTAAAATTTTATGTTTTATTAATTAATCTTAAAAAAAGCTGTTTTATGTAAATATACGACGTTGTACTGCGCTGCGATGCGTGCGTTATTTGGTTTGATGTGACTTTGAGGCGTTATTCTACGGAAACTACTAAGACGAATGTGAACATGCTACATTGCTCTACGGAATTTAAAATTAATCTTATGTCGTATATTATAAGAAGATCATAAGTGATGTGTATTAAAAATGTAGTTTATGAATAATTAAAACACATAATGTTATCAAAGCTATTTTTATTAAGTCTACCAAAATGACAAAAACCTATAACAAAATTAAATGAAAAACTTTCACAGTTATTTGAATAGCAATGATAGTATTATGGCATCGATCAGTCTTATCCAAGGTACACAGTAATCAATGGTATCATAATAACAATTACTATGTCTCAACAAAGTCATAAGCAGGAATTTTTATTTAACAAAAATAATCTTAAAGTTAATATTAAAATAATTTTAAATAATTTTAAAGTTCCAGAGTTAACAAAAATAATTTTAAATCTCAAAAACAGGTCATAAAACTGAATCGGTAAAATTCGAGCCCTCTGAAATTAAAATATAAAATTGAATTTATATTTACTTCACATAACAAAAAACACAACACAATTCCAAACTTTTAGCAAAGCTTTTAGCCACTTACAAAATCAGTGAATATTGTTAAAAACTATAACAAAAATAGTAGGAATTGTGTAATTTTTTATTACTATAATTAAAATATTATTATCATATACTTAGGCAACCAAATTCAAAATAATAAACTGATGCCATTTTTGAAAAAATGGAGCAAGATCGGCACATCGATGTAGCTGAAGAACTGGGAATTTACCACAAAACGGTTTTGGCGCATTTGAAAAAAGGTGGGTACACAAAAAAAGCTCGATATTTGGGTGCCTCATGAGTTCACTGAAAGAAACTTAATGAGACGTGTACTCATTTGTGATTCTTTATTACGACGTAATGAAATCGAAGCATTTTTGAAGAAGCTGATAACTGGTGATGAAAAGTGGATCATGTACGACAAGAACGTGCGAAAAAGATCGTGGTCAAAGGCCGGTCAGGCTTTACAGACTATGGCGACACACGAGTTAACTCGCAACAAGGTGATGCTGTGTGCGTGGTGTGATTGGAAGGGAATTATTCATTATGAGCTGTTACCGCCAGGCAGGACTATCGATTCTGAACTGTACTGCTAACAACTGATGAGATTAAAGAAGAAGTTGAGAGAAAGCAGCTGGAATTAATCAACAGAAGGAGTGTGGGTTTTCACCATGATAACTCTAGACCTCACACATATTTAGCCACTCAGAAAAAATTACGGGAGTTTGGCTGGGAGGTATTAATGCATCCACCGTATAGTTTTGACCTTGCACCTTCAGATTTACACCTGTTTCGGTCGCTGCAGAATTCCTTAGGCAGTGTCAGGTTGACATCACAAGAGGACTGCCAAAACCACTAATTGTCGCAGTCTTTTCATCAGACGCCCCAAAAGTTTTATAGCAATGGGATTATGTCCCTACCAACAAGATGGCAAAAAGTTATCGAACAAAATGGTACCTATAGGTGTAATGGTACCTATACTTTAGTCGATTGTAAATAAACTTTATAAAAAACCTTTTGAATTTTTATATAAAATGCGAAGAAAATTTTTCCCAACCTAATATTTGTCTTTAGGTAATTTGTATAAAACATTAAAAATAGGTCTTAAATTAGATAATAATACTGAAGAGTTCCTAGTACTACGTCCTAAGACAAGGCAATTATAAGTATTACATCAATTGAGATCATATTTATAATTATGACTTATTCGGTCCAGTTTTATTCACAATATGTATTTCTTTTATCTTATTCCACATTTAATTATTTCTTTTTTATTAGTTTTATTCCATAACTTATTATTTACTTTACTTTTAAAAATTAAAGAAGTTTCTATTATTATTACTAGGGGAAGACATAGGTGTAGGAATTCTCAGTGGTGATTGGGGCGTACCAACAATAATATCTTCTTCAAATTCCTCTACAATGACAGGTGGGGAGGCTTCAAAGCTGGTCTTAACATCTTCAAGAAAAATTATTTGCTCCTATCTTCCGCTACATCGTGTAGTTCCCTGATTATTTCTTCGGCTCCTGGTGGCAATGGGGACTCAGGTTTTTCATCACAAGCACCTATAAATTACGAAAATATTTAAGATAAAATATGAATATAATGAAAAGAAATCATAAATAATTAGTCTAATTTTAAATAAATATGTTTTATTAGCATTTTAAGTAGCCGAACAAAGTCGTATGTGGAATTATGTCGAAGAACATCGTCGGTTTTTAATATGCTGCGTAAAAATTGTAATCATACTCCGGAGTACAATGTCGTTAGTCTACAAGCGACTTATACATTTTGGAAGAACAGCGCAGCATTTAATAATACGACATCACAAAATCAAAATTAGGAAATTAATAATTTAAGTATATAAAAACATGTAGTAAAAAAGCAAAGTATGGAAATAGTACTTTACCAATTAAATTAAACATATTTTATTTCCGTAGAACAATGTCGGTTCTGCATAATACACTGCGACGTACGTGCAGAACCGACATTGTTCTACGAAATTTTAGATAGTTCGTAATAAAATATAATAAAACAATCTCTCTTGCTTACCTGGGTTTGAAGATAATACATCCGACGACATTTCATTCACACAACTCTGATTTAGACAGTTTTCATTTAAATCATCATCATTATTTTAATTACAAACATTTTTACATGTCCATATTGTGGCCTTATCAACGATCATTTGCGTTGTTAATGACACTTTTGGTATGGTATTTTTATGAAAATATTGTTTATTATTTCGCTCATTCACTTAATATTAAATTATTTTCTTAAAAACAGTTTATGCTAAACACGAAAATCCTACGAAGCGTAGGTGATTGTTATGCCGGCAGACATGGCCGCAAATGACGATACGACCGGCGCGGGCGGCGCTCGCTTCCGACAGACAGCGTGGTTTTGGAACTTACGGACATGTTCTTTGATATGATTTTCAAAACCGTCGTTGTTCGTTTCCATATCTCGAAAAGTATTAGGAAAATTCTACTTTTTCTTGGATGTACGGATAGATTATCATCTACTGAAGACTATTTTAAAACAAGAACGATTTCGTCGGATCATCACAACCGTCTTTGTTCGACGACAGTGTCGATATATTCATAGTACTGGCTCGTAGCCTGTAAGGTGTAGTCCGTAGCCGGTAGTCCATACCCCGTAGCCCGTAGTCCGTAGCCCGTAGCCCGTAGCCCGTAGCCCGTAGCCCGTAGCACGTAGCCCGTAGCCCGTAGCACGTAGCACGTAGCCCGTAGCACGTAGCCCGTAGCCGATAGCCCGTAGCCCGTAGCCCGTAGCACGTAGCCCGTAGCCGATAGCCCGCACCCCGTAGCCCGTAACCCGTAGCACGTAGCCCGTAGCCCGTAGCCAATAGCCCGTAGCACGTAGCCCGTAGCCCGTAGCGAGTCGTAGCGAATTACGAAAGGGTTCAGGTGACGTCATCGCTTTAAATTATCTACCTATGCACCCCAGATGCAATAAATAAGAACATATATTTCATTTATAAAAAATAAGTATATTTCCTAAGTACGTATACGTTTAACTTCGTAGGAAATCATATTTTCTGCTAAGTAAAACTAAATCTAATGATGAATGATTAAGAAAACAAAAGTTGAATATTATTACCTATATAGTTTTGTATTGACCAATTATGTTTACAAAAATAAATTCGTAACAGAACTAGTGCCTAGTGTCCTCGTGAACGACATTGCAAAAAGAAAATTGCAACGAATTCAATTTAAGTACACCTCGTAAAATATTATACCACCAAGTTTCGTGCATCGTACATGCACCGTGCACGTACGCGTTCAGTGGCGCAGTCCTGTGTATAGAGCTGTGGACTCTCGTGCGCGGCGGACATCAGAAGCAGAATCGTTTATTAGACATGGAGGCCCTGGTGGACGACCTCGACCACACCTCCATATACTGGGCAGGTGGTGATGGTACTAATTAATAAAATAGACCAGCACGTTTACAACTTCATGCTTATTTGATTCAGCACGCGGATTGGCATCGTTTCATGTTTCTTATCCATTGCAAAACAGAGCAATGCGTGAAATCTGCACGACACTAAACCTCATTAGCACCTACCTCATATAAAACGTAACCCTCAGACAGCGAGGAGAGCGACGGAGAAGGAGGTCTCGGTAACCTGAACCGGCTGATCGTGCGGCCGCCGGGGCACAGCGGGAAGGCGAAACGCGGCCATCTTTGTTTCGACGCGGCGTTCGAGTGCGGCAACCTGGGGCGGGCGGACCACGTGTCGGAGCTGGAGTACGACCTGTACGTCCGACCCGACACCTGCAGGCCGCGCTCCAGGTTCTGGTTCAACTTCACGGTGGAAAACGTCAAGCAGGACCAGGCAAGGCTTAGACGTAACTTTACTGAGGTTTTTGTTTTTTGTATGGGAATTGGGAAGTATAAAAAAATTGCAGCTTGTCGAGCTTGTTACTCACTCAAAAGTGGAAGAGTATGTTGTACATCTACGTGCGTTAAATATTACTGTGTACTTACAGCCTACATTTAATTCTACAAACTACTACCAAGTACTACTAGATCTTGTCTAATTTGAAATGACGCGCCCCACCACTTCACTAGATGATCTAAATGAAAAAAATTGTACCGCCAATACGAGGGAGGGGCGCGTCATTTTAAGTTAGATAATGCTAACTATGTCGTACCTGAATACAAGCTAACATGTATTCACACGTCTTAATTTGTGCTTCATGGCTAAATGGCTTCTTTCTATTCCAGAGAGTAATCTTCAATATAGTCAATCTAGGTAAAGAGCAAATTCTTTACAACGAGGGAATGACGCCGTTAGTTCGATCAACTTCTAGACCAAAATGGTAAGAATATTATGTTTATAGCTGTAATAATATCACATATATTTTAATATTATTTCCATAGCTTCGTAGGTTCTTGGGTGTGATTTTTAGCTCACGGGAAAATAACAATAATCCCTGGAATCTAAAAATATAATTGTGATAATACAATAATTGTGATTATTGTATTATCACTAATTATTTTTTAGTTATTATGAATGCATAATGTGTCACTTCCAAATCCCAAAGCCCTCGGTAAGTGTTTTACCGAGGAGGCAATAATTAGCAACATTGCACCTTCTGCTACTCTCTTTATTTCAGGCAACGAATTCCAAAGCGTCTCGTCTTCTTTCACCGGTCGTTGGCTCATCACAATCGCAAGATACTAAGCGTGGCTTTTGGCTTCGACCGGGAAGATGACGTGTACCATTTTGCAGCAGCACCGCCGTACTCTTATTCGCGACTCCAGAAGTATCTGTCGGCCTGGGAGAAGCGAGCGCAGATGTTCGTTACAAGGGAGTGTATTGCTCAAACTACGGTATGCTACTAGTACAAACCAACCTTATAGCTGTTAGTATGTACTAGCAAAATATGGTTAATGGTTATTTATTTCGTAAACTGTTTTGAACAATCATTCTTTACAACTTGATATAATATGGGACTAGAGTTTGGATTATATTATCTGTAGAAATATTTTATATCATCTTGTTGAGGTAATTATATATATTTTTAATAATGATATTTATCTTAATTAACAATAATTGTCTACATAGTTACCTACTAGTAATAGTGCTTGCCAGACCTCATTTCTATTGCTGTCTAACTTTAAAAGATTATTAATAATTCTACTGCAATTGCAACCCCTATTAGCAAAAAAGAAAAGTAGATCTCATAACGATAGGTGATTTGCACCCGAACGAGAAAGATACAAGAGATGATACCACAACCAAAGGAAAAATTATTGAAAACAAGAAGAGACTGGTCATGGTATTTGCCAGGTCACACGGAGGAGAGTCGCCCGCTTCATTTATTTGCCAAGGTGAGGAATATAAATCGCTAAAATCAGGAATATTCTAGCTTTATATAATATATTATAATTTAATTATTAAATTATACCTAAATAAGAAATGGTTTAATTATTAAATAAGAAATGGTGTGATTAATAATTCTACTCCATTTTCATTGATTTCAGGTTTAATGGATTTTCTGGTCAGTTCGTCTGAAAAGGCGACAGCACTTCGTAATGAAGTGGTTATTCAGGTACGAAATTATTCAAATCATTACAGTGACATTTATTCCGGTATATTAAAATCCGGGATCCGAGATATTCGTATACACCCAACTACCTCGATCTTGGGAATCGCAGACACTATAATATTGAATTGTTATGCGACAGCCGGGTGCCGCTTGGGGATTGATTGGATAAAGAGCAAACGTATTGCCTGATGAACACACGAGGAATAGGTCGTGTTGCTTATGGATATCTCCATTCAGAGTGAGCGGAGAAGGTAGACATTTATGTTGCACTTTCTCTGTACATATCTAATAACAAACAATTTTAGATAGTGCCAATGATAAACCCCGATGGAGTATTTCTTGGCAACCATCGATCAGACCTGCTGGGCTCGGACCTCAACCGCTGCTGGAGCAGCGCTACCGTGTTGGCTCATCCAGCTATAGTAGCCATCAACAAACATGTACAAAAGGTTAAGGCAGAAAAGGTACATTAAATTAATTTGAAACTTGATTTTTAGGGTTCCGTACCCAAAGGGTAAAAACGGGACCCTATTCATGAGACTTCGATGTCTGTCTGTCCGTCTGTCTGTCTCCAGGCTGTATCTCAAGAACCGCTATAGCGTACCGCTATAGTAAATTTCAGAACTGTGCTATAGCTAGAATTCTGAAATTTTCACAGATTGTGTATTTCCAGTGCCGCTATAACAACAAATACTAAAATAAAAATAAAATTAATATTTAAGGCGGGCTCCCACACAACAAACGTGATTTTTTTGGGCTTTTTTGCTCGTAATCAATAATGATAAGAGGTAGACACACAACACAAAAACAAACTTCACAAAAGCCTTAAATATTTATTGACTTTAATAAATAATAATATTTAAATAAAATAAAAAATTAAGGGGGGCTCCCATACAAAAAACACCATTTTTGGCCGATTTTTGCTCTATAACGGTACGGAACCCTTCGTGCTCGCACTTGGCCGATTTTTATTTCATATTTTTAATACGACAAGTTATACAGGAATTATATCAAACTAAGTGATTGCTTGAGTGTATGTTTAAAACAGGAACTTTAGTATTATCACTTTGTTTCGTACAACTATACGATGCATTTGATCATTTCAGACTGTACAGTTTGATTTTATAATCGACATTCACGCTGACATAAGCCATGAAGGTGTGTTTGTGAGAGGAAATTCCTATGACGATGTGTACAGGTATAATTTAAAATTGTAATATTTTCTATGGAATGTAGACATTAACGATATTATTCGGTCTATACCTATGCCTAGGCATCTTGAATAAATAATATTAATTTATTATTGTGAATACGTCGCGACTCGCGCTTGAGCTATTAGAAATCAAGAGCTGAAAAGCAGACAGATGCAGAACTGGGCTCCGAAAACATACTCTGAACGGCCGTTACTCTGAGCTCGCGATGGGAGTTGGGCAAACTAATAACAATAGATTACAATTTAGATACATAGTATATAATCATTCATCGTGTAGTTGAGGTCCATTGCTTGCAAAAGGTTCGAGCGTCACGCCGTGCTGCCGAAATTCATGGCGATGCGTGTGGAGGCGTGGCAGGCGGAGCGGTGCCTGTACAACGCGGACGGCAACGTCGCTGGCGCCGCGCGTCGCACGCTGCCCGACGGCACGCTCGATGCGTACACGCTGCTCGCGTCCATGGGCGGACGACGGATAAATGGCGGCCATTACATGCACTATACTGAGGATTCCTGTATCCTTTGTTGAACGATAAATGATAGCAATTTTGTGATAAATAATATGTTTTTTTTTTTCTTTTAAAAACTCCGAGCAAAGCCTAGTCGTCAGTTTCAAATATAAGAATCCCATATTACGGTTTTGGAAGCTGACTTCTTCGAAATGGCTTTACGAATATCATTATGTCAATAATATACGGATGCACGTGGAATAAGAATTTCTGTAAACGACATACCTACCATAAACAGATATGAAAATAGGTCGTGCTTTGGCAAAAGCGTTATGCGATTACTATAGACATGTTGGTGTCATACCACCTCGAGTTTCAAACGTGAAAAAGAAGGAACCGCGCAGAAGAAGACGACATAAAAGAAGGGCATACGAAAGAGAAAGGTATTAGGTACTATTTAAAAATACAAGTAGCCAAATTTTAATATCTGTGTGATACTGTTGGCACCTTGCTGTAAAAAAATGACTGGTATGATAGTAGGTAGGTATATTATAATAATTTATCGTTCCATTTCTCGAATAAAAAGTCCGTTATAGCTTATTAGGTACCTACCAAACAATACTTTGTGGTAAAATGTCCAGGTATAGGTACAGCATGACTGGTGAGACAATACCGATATTTATGGAGAGTATTCAGTACTCGATTCTTATTATAAATATGTAATAAAATTAGGTACTCAATTTTTGACCAAATTTCCCTTTAAACAAATGAATAATGGACACTTAGTAAATTACTATGCGGTCGGGCCACTGATCTCTATACAAGTACGCTGGATTGCTGATAGCCTTTGAAATGACAGCTATTTTTTGTGTTTATTTGAAGCGGAATCAGCGCCCCTATTATTCGGGTAAAGAACTAAATCTGACGTAAAAATGACGTTTGAAAGCCGCCATATTGGCACTGATAGTAGTAGTGAGAGTATTTGGAACTAATACTAGTGATGACAAATTGACAACTGTTGTTATTGGTTGTGGTTACGTCAAATTTTGTTCTCTACCCGAATAATGGGGGCGCTGATTCCGCTTCAAATAGGCACAAAAAGCAGGTCTGTATCAGCAATCCAGCGTACTTGTATAATAGAGATCAGTGGGCCGGGCGCGGCCCACCCCGCCCCGCGCGCCGCGCGCTACTCCCGCGCGCGGTGTCCATGCGTAGGGTAAATAATTATTTAACTTTAAGCTACATTTACTCAGTGATCAATTGATATTATTTTTTTTTTTTACATTATTTTTCTTCAACTAATATAATAGCCAAATATCACGTTCTGGAGTATTGAACATGTCTCACCAGTCATGCTGTATTTGAATGTAGGTACCTATAATGCATTTTCTATGAGCGCAAACACCAAGGAATTATACAAAATTTTATGTCTCCGATAATAATATTTTACTACTACTTTAATAAAAATTGAAATTGTATTATTTATCATATCGCGATAGATCTCCTAGTTCGTCTCCCGAGCGGCGTGTACTAGCGGCGCGCGTGCTGTCGCCGCGTCTGCCCGCCGCCTCCCCGCCCGCGCCGCGCGCGCCACGCCCCACACGCACGGCGCGGACGAGGCCGCTCGGACACACCCACAGCGTACGGATCGACGACACCTTACTACCTGCTATTACCGGTAGACTCTTACATAATTTAATAAAAGAGGGATGATTATGAATGATCAATTAAATGACGAAAATGAGATAGTACTTCAAAGGGGTTCGAACATTTTTGTATGGAGCCTGGCATATCTAGCCGCCGGCCATTTTGATTTTTTCCGAGCACGATAAAAGTGGTATATTTGGATAGAGGACACATAATACAAACAAAAAATGTTTTAGAACATGGTATCCTAAAGTGTCACGTTTCCGAGATATTTAGAAGTAGGTAAAGATCGCCATATGACACAAATTCCACGGTATGATTGCATTCCACAGTATTTGACATCGAAGGAAATCAAAATATTTGGTGTTCATAATAATTATTAATGAAACATCGCAAGCATCATGTCAGTTAACGATGCGTTATGTTAATATAACTTCGCAGTTAAAATAATCGAATATAATTTTACTAAAACTAAGTACTTATCTAGATTTATTTATGGAAGTTCTAATTCTTAGGTAAAGCGGTAACTCCGAAGTTGGCGGTATTGGACTTCAGTGCGTACATCCGCGCGCCGGGTGCGTACGGCCGGCACTTCAAGAGCGGGCCGCAGCTCGCCCGCCCGCCGCGGCCCGCGCACGCGCAATACACCAGCGACGACTATGATACTCAGGAAACTGATTCTTAACTTTTAAAGACCTATTCAGTACATTTAAGTTTATAGCACTAATAAATGCATACAGTGTCAACTGAGTAAATTTTGCAGAGAGAGAACACGTGTGCTAGAGATATACCTACTCAATTTTATTACATTCACATTACATTACTAAAAGTAGTGCAATAAAATTGAAATCTTAATATTCAAGTTGTTCATATGTTCCTCTTTTATAATCTGTGTTATGTCTACATTTATATAGGTCTACCGTAGGGTCTACCAGAATCTGATGCCAATTTTTGACAGCAGATTTTCAAAAAATATCCTTAATCATTGGATAAATTTTTATATTTGCATGTTTCACACAAATTAATAAGCCGCTAAAGGAATAAAAACAGATGAAAATGTTTTATTCCTATTACCCCGGTATTGCTAGTAAATTATTTATTTCCTCACTTTTTGCCATCAGATTCTGGTAGATATCAAAAAATTTCATTGTTCTATTTTTAACTTAAATTTCTTTTGGCACAAACTTTGTCAGTGAAAGGAGTTGCCATCCTACGATATGACCTACTTATATTTCATTAGCAACGTAACGACAAAGCAACCCCGAAATGTGTATAATAATTTACTACTTATACAGCATGACTGGTGAGTCAATACCGATATTTAAGGAGAGTATTCAGTACTCGATTCTCATTATAAATATTATGTAATAAAAATTAGGTTCTTAATTTTTTCCGAATTTCCCAAAAATTAATGAATCATGGATACTAAGTAAATTACGCGGCTAGGCAAGTAGGCATACTATGCGGCCGGTGCAGAGGCGTGCGCTACCAAAGAAACACCACACAACTACCCCTCCCGCTCGCGGTGTCCATGCGTTGGGTAAATAATTATTTAACTTTAAGCTACATTTACTCAGTGATCAATTGATATAATTTTTTTATATTATTTTTTTCCAACTAATATAATAGCCAAATATCACGTCCTCAAGTATTGAACATGTCTCACCAGTCACGCAGTATACGCTTATGCTACAGCCTACTTGCATTATAATATTCTCTCACCATAACGCCTTGCAGTTAACTTCTGTCTGATAATGGTATGGTGATCTTACAGCGCCAAATTTTTTGTAATGTTTACTAGATGTAAGTATTTATTTCTATGCATCTTGATAGTATTCTCAAATTCCAAGTTTATTAATAATATAATGAACATAAATAGATTTTGTATGTTAGTTAAATATGAGTACTTAAATTAACTGAATTAGATCTTCTAATATTTGTTAGGTATCAACACCTATATTATAATACATTTTTATATTATGAACTAACATGGGTCTTTCATTCATATTATTTAACGAGCTATTAATTATTCCTATGGTCTGAATAACGAATGTATTATGCAAAACATAGGGAAATGAAACGAGGTGATTGTTAATTAAACGTGTAATGTCTAAGCTTCATATTTACAATCACTAATGTCTAACAAATCATTCAGTCATCACTTTAGAACAATATTGTGAACACTATTATCACTACCATTATCTTCGATCAGAAAAGCAAAATGAAAAAAACTGAGTATCGATATCGAGATTTACTCTCACAAAACGAAATATTCATACTTTCAATACGACAATTCGGTACATAAACGAAACATCTACGCATACTAAAAGAAACAGGACGCGGGGCGCACCCGCCGAGAGTCGATAAAGAAAGCTCGAGCGTCGCGGAGATAGCCGCCGACAAGCCTAAGCACCTCCTCAATAAATATCTTTGGCATGAACCGAGAAGCTCGCCGACAATACACACGCGATTGCACTCACAACCGCCAGTTACTGCTCGATGCCAAACGGAGTCCGTCGTTTCATAGCGGGCGGGGGCGCGCGTCATTCCCAGGCGTCCGCGTCGCCCTCGTCGTCGGACATGGTGACGAGCGTCAGGTCGGAGGGAGTGGGGAGCGGCGCGGCGGGGGCGGCGGGGGCGGCGGGGGCGGCGGGCGCGGCGGGCGGCAGGGGGCGACGCGCGCGTCGGGCCCGCAGCACCTCCTCGTCCGCCGGCGTGCGCGGCTTGCGGAACTCGTACACCAGCGGGAAGATGCGCTCCACCGCCGACTGCACGTCGCTCACGCTCCGAGCTGAAACACACACACGCCACGCTTACACATAACACACCGCACGCACACATTGGCCCGTCTAGCCGAATCCGTCATGCAAATTAGACGTTTTAAATATATTGCGGAGACACATTTAAATCTATCAGCTTTCTAAATATCTGACTTCAATAACGGTATTTACAACGTCAATATATTATTGGACGCGAAAGTCTGTTTCTTCTTCAGTTTAGAACCTCTGAGCCAGTTTCGATGAAATTTGGAATAGTGTCCCGAGAAAGGGTAGATACCGGAAATGTTTTGTGCCAGAAAATTTACTGTTGACACTGTTGTAACGTGTAGGGCGTAATGTTAAAAAAATTTTAGCGGCATGATTAGAGATCCACAGCTTATTGTACAATAGCTAAGCAACATTGCCTCTGTTAACCGATCTAAGTTCTAACATATTATTACTCACTTTCATTGGATACAATGACACAGCAAATCTGAAGCAGCAAATATAAACATTATTTTTTTAGACCTGTATTATACAGGTCTAAAAAATATAATGTACAAAATTCTGGCAAAACACATTTGATTTGATTTGATTTACTTTTGTTCTAATTTTATCGATTGGTTGCAGACTATCGTTTCTTACGTGAGACAATTGTATCCTTATTGAAATTTTCGGCAAGCTGTATGTTTTCTGTATACTTAAAATAACATAAAGATCTTTCTGGGTCAATAAAATATTGAATAAAATATGCTAACAGCTAAGGGAACATAATATTTGGTATCGTAAAAACAACAATAACACAATAATGAATGCACAATCTTTACTTTTATGAATAAGTCATGAAAACAGAGCATCCATAGTGCACTGCACCTGAAGTTTAGTTTCATCTGAATGATTCCATTGTTTTCCAATACAACTTTTTATCCGGATCGGTATAAAAAACCTTTCGCTCGACGAAGTTGTCGAATACAACACTAATAATTATTCTATAGGCAAGTATTTTTAGTAATCAAACAAAAATATACGCTTACCGGTAATGGTAACTCCTCCAGTGGAGAATATTTTTAAGGTAGCTTTAGGATTGTACAGTTTGTATGTAACACCTGGATGCAGCTCCGGTTCGTAGCTGAAGTCAGAGAAAAGTTAGGGTTAATAATGTACGAAGTTTCAAGTATCTTTTAAATTTTTTTAAGGGCTCAACAAACTGTAGTAAAATCCCTAGTAACCAAACCAACGAATATAACATAACCAATAATGTTGTATGAATAATGAAGGGCACAGCTACCTTTTTAAATTACTATTATAATAATATAGGGCGCCGGCGGATGTAGAGCGGCGTATAGGTGTTCCCGCGGGGACAGCGGGGCAACGCTCGGCCGTGGCATGGCCCGGTGTAATGCAGTCTGTATAAACTACATTTACACTCCAAGGTACTAACCTATTTTCTTATTAAATACATACTTTGATATGACATAAATATAGCATGATTGGATATTGAAATATTTTTCAATTTTATTCATTTAAAACTAACTTAGATGTATTATAAATGCGAAAGTGGTTGTCTGTCAATTACCAATTTGGATGAAATTTGGTATTTAGATCAACTTTAGGTCCCAGGTAAGGACTAAGGAGTAAGGACATTGGATGGTATTTATAGCGACAAAATGTACGGTCACTTCCCGATAACGGGTTTGCGACGTTTTTGGGATTTGCAATTTTATGTGAATATTGAACACGTCATGAATAAAAAATACTTTTCTGAAATGCTGGGAACTGAAAACTGATTTTTGTGTAAATAAGTACCACCTATAGTATCTATAGGGTTGCCAGGTCGCTAAACCGAAAAGCCGGACAATGCAGTCAGTCGGCTGGACATAAGTACAAAAAAGAGTTGCTATCGAGTAGGTACTCAGAATCTAAACTTTTAATATTAAAAATATGTTCGGCAGCGCATGTTTTTTGTTATTTTTTTATGAAATAAGGGGGCAAACGAGCAAACGGGTCACCTGATGGAAAGCAACTTCCGTCGCCCATGGACACTCGCAGCATCAGAAGAGCTGCAGGTGCGTTGCCGGCCTTTTAAGAGGGAATAGGGTATTAGGGGAGGGTAGGGAAGGAAATAGGGTAGAGGACTGGGCCTCCGGTAAACACACTCACTCGGCGAAACAAAGCGCAAGTGCTGTTTTACGCCGGTTTTCTGTGAGAACGTAGTATTTCTCCGGTCGAGCCGGCCCATTCGTGCCGAAGCATAGCTCTCCCACGTATAATGTTTTATTAAAACAGTTTAAAACATCTAATAGCTATACAATTTTACACCTCAAGGTGTAAAACCGTCAAAAATTTGTGTTTTAAGGCTCTACAAAGGCTGGACTCCTTTTGATTTTGGCCGGACACACAAGCAAAAAGCTTGAGTCCTGTGTCCGGCTTTATCCGGACGCCTGGCAACCCTAACTTAGTACCTGTTTTACTAAATTAGGGCAGTAATTGAAGAATAATTATTACTTTCACTTGTATTTATGATAATATATTTTGTACTGTTACATAAAGAGAGAAACTCTCAGATTCATGTATTGCGGAGACTGGTGAACCTAGTCTAACCTTTGTTAGAAGACGTGGGGACAAAATAAAGCAAAATGCATGTATGTATTTGTGTTCTTTAGATGGTAATTTTATGCAGGTGAAACTGTAAGGACAGCTGCTTTTGTGTACTGTAGTGCCTGCGTCAAATAATATGAGGTGAACTATATCATGATGTGCAATAACTTTGTAAATAATATTAACATACTATAACTAGAGCGAGAATAAGAGAAACGCGCTAATATTGTTACGAAATTATGTTTATACTTTATATTATGCATAATTGCTATTTGTATTGGCTGATTAACTGTAATAGGTATCAAAAATTTAAATGTTATTTTGTACATTTTGGTAATAAAATAAGAGTTTGATCTATCAAAACAACTTAAGTATATCAATTTTGATTGGCAATGTATGATTAATAGCTGTTATCATAATAATTAATAATGAACAGACAATACTAAAAAAATATTATCTGAACATAAATCTTTTAACATAGGCATATTTTACTTTGTGCAAGTCACAACAGAGATGTTATGATAGTAAGAAAAATAATTAAGTCAATTTTTATAGCAAACAAAGAAATACAAATAATAAGTAGGTCTTTGTAAGTTGTATAACTTACAGGCTACAGCCATGTCAATTTTTTAATATTATGACTACATAGTACTAGTATATTATATACTTTCTTAAAACAACATTGAAACCTCCAAACTTGTATCTATAAGAAGTCAGGAGTTCTCCCAGCACCTTCGGGATCATAGTGCAAAATCTTACTTTCTGGTAGCATTTAGGACATGACGTACTTAGAAAACTTTTTTAAAACCAAAGTCATAAATTTCCATATACGTTTTGAGAAGTTTCCTACATGTAACATGCCCCATGGATCCCATGATCAAGTTGCCACCTTGGTAACCGTAGCACCAAGTTTGAATCATAAAACAACAATATCTAAGTACCTATTATTTTCAAAATCGCTCGACAAACTTGAGTCTCGATCTAAAACTTCTAAAAGATTCTTAGAATACTTGTCATGAAATCAAAATCATTATATTATTATATTAGAATGTTTTCAGTGTATTACATTTTGAGGAGTTGCCTTAAATAACTTCACAAACTTTCTCTGTTATAATATTAGTATTATTAGTATGAAGATGATTAAAACGCTAAGTATGATTGTAACATAATAATTTAGCAAAGATTAAAAAAAATTAAATGGCACACTGGCAGAGCCACAGTTCAGCCATATTGAGACATGGAGTTCAGTTCAGAGAGTAAACATTGAGGTCAAATATAATACATAATATATTTGATATACAATTTAAATTCTAAGCTAACAGTACTTTAAATGCCTTTTTGCAGTTATAAATATTGTACGTTATAAATACTACTTGAGTCTTATCTAATATATTCTTGTGTCACACTGTTTGTGCAACAACTCCTCCAAAACGGCTCAACCAATTTTAATGAAATTTTGTATGTGCATTTAGTTAATAGAATCAGGCGTTACTTTGCGGAAATCCATAGCTTAAAATTTAGTTTTTTAGCAATATTTCGCGAAATATTGCTAAAAATAATAACAAACTAAATTTTAAGTATGTACATTTGTCAGGCCTGAGAAAAGGTTTTTATCTACTTTTTATATATTGATAATTGTTTGTTTATTGATGTTTATTTTGGCAGGACACACAAGCAAAAATCATACATGTGTCATGTGCGTCTGGCTTTTCCCAATGCAAGTGACGGCCAAGTTTTATAAATGGAAAAATAAGTAAATAAAAATATTTATGTAATAAAAAGATGAAATATATAAAATATTAAATTTCATCCATTGGAAGTTTCAATAGTCAATAATGACTCATTATTTAAACCAGCCTTTCCCAAAGTGGGCGATAACGCCCCCTTGTGGGCGCTGAAGGTCTAACAGCTCTAAAAGGTTTGGGACCCAGAAAAAAAATGGGGGCGTTGTGTAGAGGCTTGGGTAGGGGGGGTGATTTATTTCATCTGGATGCATTTTACATTGAAACAAAGAGGGCGCTAAAACATAATTTGTTTTCAAAGTGGGCAGTAGACAAAATAAGTTTGGGAGCCCCTGATTTAAACCATTTATAATAAAGATAATAATTTTAAGTTGATAAAACCAATAATAAAAAACAAGTCCATATTCAACAACTCTTTACCAGGTGAATGAACATCTAAAATGTCTAAAAATATCCCATTACCCTTGGTTTGAACTCTAAAGTGCATCTAAATGGTTCAGACAAACAATTTTATACAGTTTTAGTGGGCATTTAGAAAAGCTATTAACTATAGTAATTCTGTACAATAATATTATCATAAGTAATGCAAAAGTGTCTGTCTGACCACTACCTCCTCACATTAATACTAATAAAATAACTTTGTTATACTTTCGAGTCTAGAGAAAGGACATAGGGTATAACACAGTCACATTAACTCGACGCATGGTTTGATCATTGATGACGTCATTATGGAGCTGGCATGTTAAAAATAACAAAATTATCTACCTGATATTTGTGAGTGTGACTCTTAACAAATTGTAGACATTATAACACGGTCACATTAACTTGACGTACCATTTCATTGTTACATTTTGTATTTTTTTTCTTCTTTTTTTCTATTTTTCACATTTTATGACACCTCAAAATCATTTTACAACAAATAACGTGTAAAACAATACATAAATATAGTGAAAAATGAATTTCAACGACAACAAAAACAATGTTAATTAACAAAAAATAATGTTCCGTCATACTGTAACTTTCTCCCTAAGATGCGTGATTCAAATGCCAACCCGGTGCAGTGTGTGTTTATGCCTTTATGGTAAACAAATGCAAGCATTGTTTCATTACTTGGATGATTTACTTGTACTATGTGCTGTGTTATGCAAAAAAAATACTTACTCCGCTTCCTTGTATTTTCTTGAGAAGGCTATTATTCGAATACCGAAAGGCATTCTACACGTTCCCAGAACATTGACTACGCGAAAATTTCTGAAGCGCACTTGAAAGCCGAGCTTCTGCAGCGCACGCGCATATCGGCGCGCCGCCACTTTCGCCTGCTCCTCGCTAGTGGCGCCGGTGCACGTCACGCGCCCCGACGACCATATCGACGCGGTGGTATACGGCCGACGCAATTTCATAGTCACCATCCCGTTCTCGCGCCGAAACTCGACATTGACACCATTTAACGCTATTTGTCTCAAATTCAAGTGACACTTAACACTAAAACTGCACACTACATTGTTTATCATTATATCTATTTCGGGAGTTTCCTCCTCCTCCTCTCCGTTTGGTTGCGATGCTGTCACATCTTCAGTCTTAATACATTGCTGTTGTATTTCCTGTGGTTTGCTCGGTTCGCAATACTCGTGGTCGGGCACCATATGACTAGGGACACTGTGCGCTGATATGCCATGATTTGATACTACCCCATGGGTTCCTTTTAAGCCGTTTTCTTGAATAAGTGTAGCCATGTCACTTGAGCCTTCTGAAAAACAGGAAAAAAGAACCATGAGCAATTATTGTCACACAAAAAGCCACAAAAGTTTGAACTGTCATATCTTGGTGAATTTTTGAGCTTTCAGAGTCATTCTTCTATTTTTAAGGGTCTTTCAATTACCAATAAGAAAAAAAATTAGTCATCATGCCTATTTCAGTGATCATTATCAATAACAGAACAGATATTTTTAGTAAATGACAAAACATTAATTTAGATCAGTTTCCTTTTTTAGCTGAGAGAGATGTTCAAGATGGACATGTAAGGCTACTTAGTACAAGGATTTTTGACTCATATCACATTATTTTGTCATCTAAAGATATCAAAAATATTTTTTGCAAACTCAACAACTATAACATAATTATTTCCATTATTTTAAATTATAAATTAGTGAATTCAAGATTATTTTATTAGTATTATTTACAGAAGATATTTTATGCTAATAAGAGTACAATTACTGTAAGTTTTTGAAGTAAGCAGCAAGTGAATTATTCTTTGATTGAATTTACATCAACACCAATACCAGAGTTTGCACCTTATCAGTAAAATTCAACAAAAACCTATAAACTTGATTGAAATGTCTTGATTGCATAACACCAAATGAGGTTTAAATTGAAAGAGTAAATTCATTACTATGCCAAGATTATAGAGTCACTCTTGTTATATAGGTCACTGTATTAGTATTAACTTCATCATTGATAAAATTTAAACATTAGTCACTGTACCTTGCAGTAGTATAACATACAGGAAACTAAAGATAAGTTAAAAATTTAAACAAAATATTTTTTTATGTTACAAAAGGCACTGTATATTATAATTCAAATATTATATGATCCAGAATGATCTTTGCAATTAATAAATTGGCTTTAATGTAAAATATTATGATCAACAGACGTTGAGAAAATTTCTAGGTTTAAGAAATACTTATTTATGGGGAATCTAGCTCTATATTAGAGTGAAATATGCAAATTGTCAGCAAAATTAGTATGATCATGAAAGAGGTTTGCTGAACTATTACTTATTATTCTTAAACTTAATGGCGCACCTACAGCAATACATTCACTGTAAGTGTATTCTGTAAGGTGTAATCCTACAGAAACCTATCCTACTGATGAGGATTATATTTTTATGTAGATAACGAAGATCGTAATTTGGGGCACTTCCCACGGTGCGACGCGACAACATGACACTCGCACAGCTGACTGCCGGATGGCCCCTCCCGCTGCCCCGCCGCCCCGCCCCACACAACTGTATCACGCATATTGTCCAGTGCCCAGAGGTGGGTCTGTTCGCAGATCACCAGGTAACAAAAGGTTCATATTGCACCTACAACCTCGAGTGCGTTTATTACCACGTTCCTGGATGTTCAATTTTGCACGACAGTTCGAACCTTTGCATAATCACGTACCGAACTTACGCGTATTATTTAACAATTATTCATAAATAGGAGTCGAATGCATTCGAAGGATACACCTGTTAATTTCGCAAGTTAACACTCCAGATGGGTCATATTCAGGAGTTATTGACCTCAAAAAAACGACATACCCTACACGTGATTTAGGAGCACAAAGAAGTACTACGATTGAATCTATAGCTCAGTTTGGATATTAATATAAGTCTGGGATAGCAATACAATATAGACACCTTTTGCTGTAAATATTCGATAATCATAAAGTTATAAAAAGTAATGAAATAATATGAAAATAGGGGTAAGGGGACAAGTCACTGCGAATAATTTTTGAAACTTATTCTGCACTATCCATGGTATTTGCATAATTAATAATTTCGATTTATTATTGTCATAGTAAAATATAAAAAAATATAAATTACCTGAAGTAATGGGGCTATATTTATCACGAATTATTTTTACACCATCAATGAAGTAATGGTTTTCATTGCAACTTTGTCTACATGCGAGAAATATTTGTCAAAAAAATAAGAAAACACTTTGACTACAAACTGCGTTAAAATATTAACTATAATACTAGAATTAATGGCCAAGGATTATGAATTAGTTAGTGCAAAAAATTAACAGCTCCTGCACATCCTGTGGAACACCGCCATGTTCAATTGTTGAGCGAATAAAAATTTGATCCATTCGTTCTTTTTTCACAGAATATGTAGAACGCACAGGTCACAGATTAAGTATACATAGATGGATTCTTAGCTCGCCAGCGCATGGCCATTTTATGCTTGTGTGCAATTGCTGTAGTGTGCGTGTAGGGATGGCGTATATCGATAAAAATATAAAATTAAACTACAGCTATCGACCAAGGCGACCATAATTTTATGTTACAGATTTAAACAACATCAAAAAAGGAGGATATCAATTCAACCTGCATGTTCAATTTAGGATATATTATGCTCATTAAATTAGAAGTCGCTTTCAATTTGGTGAAAAGGTATTTTTTATCTATTTATTAAGTGTATGAAAATACTTAAATACAGGGTGCAATTAAACCTTCCTGCCAAATTTTGATATATTGATCCTTGTTCAAAATAAAAATACACGTATTTTTCTTTTAATATAGTCAGTACTAAAATGTTGAGAAATAGCTTCCGAAAGTTATCCTAAAAAACACTACAATTAAAATGGACACTACGCGTCGCCGTCGGGTGAGCGCGCGCGCGCCTCCCCCCCACGTCACCCCCGCTCATTCCCACCGCCACGAGTAACCGTTCTGCATCGATTTTAAATGAGATAAAATATGTCATTAAAAAAATAACACCCAATTTTTTTTTGCTAAATGACCTCTCCTAATGATACCTAAGCCCTGGAAAAAATTTGGCAGGATGGTTTAATTGCACCCTGTATAAACAAAATATTTAAGTATATAATTACACAAATAGTTAAACATATACATAATATGTATACTCCATAAGCCACGAAAGCTTGTCCGGAGTGTAATAGCTAATATCAATAAAATCAACAGTTTTTATAAAACATAACAGAAGAACAAAATATATTATACTTTATTAAACTTAATTACTATTTACTATTAAGCAACTATTTTGTAGAATAACAAATATTATTATCAAAGAAATATAAGAATGAATCTCAGTCCTACTTATTTAAAGTAATTCCAAAAACGCTTAGGTGCATTTCTTTACCTATTAAAATATAATTATGTAATAATATTTATACAGAAAAAGACTTAAAATAGATACTTCGACGCCCCCTGAATAATGATATTATAATAATAATAATTAATAACCTAAGTAGGACTCTAGAGTCTAGACGATCAATTTTATTGTGCAATATCACGGTGTGTGCAATCAAAATCATAGAGCACTAAACCATATATTATTCTTCACTTTCAATCTTATTATCAAATTAATAGTTGAAAATAATTATTATCTTCATTATAGGTCTCTCCGTCACCACCATAATATTGAACTCTTCTTTATGAGCATTCCAATAACCTGAAAAAAATAAATGGTTTAGTGTTAATAAAATATGTACTATACTACTACATACTATAAAATATTATACACATAATTCATAATATTGTATACGGGGCAATATGCTTTATGTAAGTTTTCCATGCTTAACCCATCCAGCCCCAAGCGGAACCCAGGTGCCGCATAACAACTAAATATATATTGTGTCTGGGATTCGACGATTGATGTATTAAATTTATTTTATTAAATGATTATGACTTTAGCCTTATTAAAATTTTACATTTTACTTAGGTATTAAAAAAGAGTACCTAATGCCAGGATAAAATTTCAAGAAGTATCTTTAAGTAACGAATTGAGTACTTACAGGGGGGAGGTGTGAGAGCTGTTGATCATGCAATTATTTTACTCTCCGTTAGAACTTTCTTTATTTCAATAAAATCATTGTTTCAAACTTACGTTTGAAATGATAATTCCAAATTCCAATATTGTGATGCCTTCATAAGGGAGTAAGGATTAAAAACTTGCATGAAACTTGCGTCTAAAATATATATCTGTTTGTCGTCTATTTTGAAGCATTTTCAACCTGAAAAAAAAATCATTTAGTCCATGACATTATTTTTATCGATAAACTATAGTTCAAGTAAGGCGCATCCCTAAAATACACGTAAAAAACTATGCAATATTTACAGCCAAATTATTACTTGATGTGACATTTTTATCACTAATGCCTTATATAGCATGATTAATGGATTATTATACTTATAAATTTTCTTTTTTAGCTTACAAAAATACCGATTGATAAGCCCAAACAACGTTGTTGAAAACTTACGTATGTTATGTTAAATCCACGTGTTTCAGGTATTCCTTGGCCGTTTTTATGGTTTATTATATAGCGGAATCACAAAACACAATTATATATTGCATTGAACGTTCACTAAACACTTTTATTACCACTTTTTATACATGAAATATGCAGACCTACTCGTTTGTTATGTTCTACTAAGTGGGACATAACATTACAGGCTTTTGACGTTTACACACCGATATGAGCTTTCTCTTTCACCCAAATTACTACATCGTTAGTTAGAAAGAGTAACATTATCAGCTGTCAAAATATAAGGCGGACTCCTATAGTATTATTACCTCAATGGCACAGGTAGAACGATTCGAAAAATTCACAGATAAAAAATTGTTGCCTCAAAAGTTTCGGACTAATATTTTGTTGGTTTCATTTAATTGCTGTGTCTTTTACGCACCAATCGATTTTAGCTAGTTAATCATTAATACGAGACCAAGTAAAAATAAGTTTTTAAACTTTAAAATCTGCAGCTCAAGCAGTAGGTGAGCTGATCATGGTCGTCTTTATTTTGGGGTTGTTAAAGATTTAAAAAATTCAAATGCCTAACTTGTTTTTTACGGTCTTGTTTTACGGAGTTATAAAAATTATATTAATATTAATATTAGAGGCCGTTCAGTTGTGTTTTGAACTTAATGTCGCAGCCAACTGGTTTAAATAGCCGTTCAATCAAACAGCTAGCCGTTTGACTGAACAACGCCATTCAATCACACGTCTAGCTTTTTAATTGAATATTTAAGTCGCTCAAAACGTTCAGCACTACAGCTGATTCAAAAGCCGCCGTTTGATTGAATTAGTTCAGCGCTCACCACCGCGGCGCTAAGTGCGTTTTGTTTACAAATTACAATATTATGACGTCAACTTATTGTGGTTGTATTATGTAGATTATTACATTTTTCGTAAATAATACGTTACAAGTAGGTATTATAAAAGAGACAGAAATTATTTGGGCACATACTAGGGATGGGCAAATGGAAAAAATATATCGATATATATTGTATCGATACTTTTCAATGTATCGATATATTTTAAAAATATCGATTCCGATATATCGATATTTTTTGCTCAAGCCTCGAGCCTCGAGAAGGTTATCTATATAGTACGGAATTTACTAACAAGCTAATTTTTTGTGAGTAGCTACATTTTGATAAGACGGACAACATTTTTATTTTCGAAAAATCTCGAAAGTGGTAGCTAACAGAGAATATAGAAAGGATTTCATACTTTGACTTGATGGTCCTAAAATATGGATTGTTTTATTTGTAAGACAAGGTTTTAGGGTTCTGTAATCAACAAAACTTGGTTGACTACTGTACCCTAAAACGGAACCCTAACCAGCAGATTTTTTGTATAATATTAATTGTAGGTTAATAGTTATATAAATTAAAAGTAACCTTGTCCTACAATTAGAATAATCCATATTTTAGGACCATCGAGTCAAAGTATGAAATCCTTTCTATCTCTGTTAGCTACCACTTTCGAGATTTTTCGAAAATAAAAATGTTGTTCATCTTAAATATCAAAATGTAGCTACTCACAAAAAATTAGCTTGTTAGTAATCACAAAAAAAATTGTTCTAGGGCTCCCTCACTAATATAGTTGGCAATCTCAAAAATTATACAATAAAAAATGAAAATTCGAAGCGAAATAATATCGTTTTTGATATCCGAAAATAAATATCGAAAATCGATATATAAAAAAAATAAAAAATCGCCGATATATATCGATTATTTTCTGAAAAAATATCGATATTTTGATATATCGAATTTATTTACCCAAGCCTAGCACATACGAGTGAATTAAAATTTAAAGTTTAAACTTATTATTCGAGCAGAAATTACGGGATTAATGCATCACCAAGGTAGTTATTGCAATTATTGTGTTCAAAATGAGTTAGAATACAATAGTTAATCTGCTTGTTATCATTACGCTGATTGTGTAATAATAGCACTAAGCTAATGGTCACTTTACTTAATTTACCATTTCACCAGTTGGCTAAGCGTTATCTAGCTGTAGTGTTGAACGTTGCAGTCAACAAGTCGGCTTAAACGACGTATAGCCGTGTGATTGAATAGCGTCGTTCAGTCAAAGGGCTACTGGATAAAAAGCCATTCAATCAAACGGCTTTTTTATCCAGTCGACTGCGACATAAAAATAGTATGCTCATCTTAAAAAGTACTTTATTTTTTAACGCCTCTAGTCCACCGACGACGCGACGCTGCGAACTGCGAAATAATCTGCGAAACAGGAATAGAGCGAGATGCAAAATAACGCATAATCGTGTAGCGGATGAGATGAGACAGATCGGTTTGCCACTGTTTCGCAGTTCGCAGCGTCGGTGGATTAAAGGCGTAAGCGTTTATAAAAATCTCATTTAGAGTCGTGATTCGTGTTGTCTGTTTCGTTTCCCTTGAAAAAGTAAAGGCCAAAGCACAGTGGCCCAGCTGGCGTAAGTGGACCAGGTGGGCCTTTTGGTATTTTTTATACTGGTAACTCTTGAATTATGTCGCCATCGCCATTGTAAAATTCCGGAATGTTTTGCTAACTTCAGATTATTGTTTGATCATCGTTCTTGTTCTATGCGGTGTAATATCATATTTTTTTACTTAATTTTTAATGTAGTGCCAGAAACAAGTTCAATTTGTAATTTTATGTTATATTATACAGTGTATTTAAACTTTTGGGAAAGTTAATAATCTGTTATGTTTGCAAACGTGCATATGCTTTGTTGTGAGGACCACCTTTATCTAATGTCAATTTGAGATTTAGCGAGTGATTTTTTAGAATATCAGATTATACCACTGTATAATATCTAGTTGTAATTGAAATTGCTCGGCGGGCTCGAGGTTCGTGGTCGGTCTGCAGTAATGATAGCGGTGTTTTCAATCGGAGTATCGATCAGAAGAATGTGCGGTGGCGTTTAATGATAGAAATTTCAAACAAGAGTTCAGTATGGATATCATGAAGGATGAAGAGCGCCTGCGGCGCTTGCGTGTCCTGGAAGACCGACTGTGTGACCCTCGCTCCACGGGAAACGTGGACTGTCTCTTGGATACTGTTACAGCTCTCGTTTCCGATTGTGATCATCCTGCTATTCGCCGTATGAAAAATGTGGAGGCGTTCACGAGCAGATGTAAGTCTTAAGAAGTTTTCTTATTTTGACTAACTCGAATTTGTAATGTTTTACTTAGTTTAGCCTGTCACATATTTTTATGTTTATATGCTGTTCTACGTATGATAACCTCATATGCTGTCATCCTAAAATATTATATGCATATAGTTTTTATCTTAGCAATCTGAAGATAGTAATTAAACATTAACTTGTGTATTTCAGATGAGGAATTTGCCTCAGAGATAGTTAATATGCGTATGAAGGCTGCTGATTTTGACCTCATTAAAGTAATTGGCAGGGGAGCATTTGGTGAAGTTCAACTAGTCCGGCACAAATCAACTCGCTTAGTTTATGCTATGAAACTTCTGAGTAAAGTAGAAATGATAAAAAGATCAGATTCCACCTTTTTCTGGGAAG
This sequence comes from Plebejus argus, assembly GCA_905404155.3. NCBI lineage: Eukaryota > Metazoa > Arthropoda > Insecta > Lepidoptera > Lycaenidae > Plebejus > Plebejus argus. The sequence continues at coordinate 12,326,188 of FR989927.1, read as the reverse complement.
AGAGGCACATAATGGCACATGCTAACTCTGAGTGGATTTTAAAGTTGCATTTTGCTTTTCAAGACCAAAAGTATCTTTATATGGTAATGGATTACATGCCTGGTGGTGATCTTGTAAGCCTAATGTCAAATTATGATATTCCAGAAAAATGGGCAAAATTTTACACAATGGAAATAGTTCTAGCATTAGACGTTATTCATGGTATGGGATTTGTCCACCGAGATGTAAAACCAGATAATATGTTAATTGATAAACATGGTCACTTAAAGTTAGCTGATTTTGGCACATGCATGAGAATGGGACCAGATGGGCTGGTTCGAGCCAGTAATGCAGTCGGTACTCCTGATTATATTTCACCTGAAGTCCTGCAATCACAGAATGGGGAAGGAGTGTATGGACGAGAGTGTGATTGGTGGGCAGTAGGCATATTTTTATATGAAATGTTGATAGGGGATCCACCCTTCTATGCTGACAGCTTGGTTGGAACATATGGAAAAATTATGGATCATAGAAACTCCTTACAATTTCCAGATGACATTGAGATTTCTAAAGAAGCAAAATCTCTCATTAGAGGCCTCCTCACAGATAGAGTAAAGAGGTTAGGCAAAAATAGTGTCGATGAAATTATGCAGCATCCATTTTTTATTAATGACCAGTGGAGCTTTAACAATTTAAGAGAATCTGTACCACCAGTAGTCCCAGACTTGTCCAGTGATGATGACACCAGAAACTTTGATGAAATTGAAAAGTCTGATGCTTTAGATGAATCTTTTCCAGAGCCAAAAGCTTTTGTTGGCAATCATTTGCCATTTGTGGGTTTTACCTATAATGGTGACTATCAACTTTGTAAAGGCAAAATAAAGGTTGCCGATGTAGTGGATACAATATCAAACAATCATATAAATAATGTGGGCTCAGAGGCAATACTTCAGTTAGAAAAGCTTCTGGAAAGGGAGAGAGATGGTAGAAGAAAAGTAGAAGATAGACACAAAATGCTTTGTGCACAGTTAGAAGACTTAGCTCAAAGAGAAAATAGAAATAATAAGATAATAGCTGAGAGTGAAAAAGAACTAGCATTGCTTAAACATGATTTAAAAGAAATTCAGCGTAAAGCAGAAATAGAGGCAGATGCCAGAAGAAAAGCTGAAATTAATTACTCAGAGGTGAAGCGCAGATTTGATGAAGAACAAAGCAAAAGAGTAAAAGAGATGAACAGTTCACAAGTGTACTATGAAAAAATTAACTCTTTAGAGAAGGAATTAAATGAAATGCATGAAAAACTGAAATTAGAATCAGATGCAGCTGCAAAATCTAGAAAGTTGGTTGCAGAGCTAAGTGCTGCTCAAGCCGCTGCCGCTGCAGTTAGTGACGGCACATTATCAAATTTACGTGCTCAAAGAGACAACCTAGAAAGGGAATGTAGTTTATTAACCGAGAAACTGAATGCAACACAAAGTGCAAAACAACGATCCGAGGCCTCAGCAGCGGAAGCCAATAGCCGGCTTAATGCTGCACACGCTGAGATAGAGAGATCATCAACAAGGCTGAATCAAATAGCAATGGACAACCGGCAGCTTTCTGAGCGTGTTTCTTCCCTGGAGAAAGAGTGTGCTTCGCTTGCTCATGATCTGAAAGCATCCCAACACATGTATGAGCAAGAAGTTAGAGCACATCAAGAGACACAAAGGTCACAACTACTTTCCAAGCAGGAAGCTAATTTAGAACTAGTCAAAGGTAAGTTTACCATCCTTAGTATAGGCCATCCAAAATCTTTTGTTATATGCCAGTATAGAAGGAATGCTATGATGTAGTAAATTATCACATATCAAATACCATATTTGTATTTTGCATGCCTCAGGAACATTGGAAAAGATATTAACAGGTATAAAAAATTTGGTCATTTTTATGTTATTAGTGTATTTGTAGTTCAGTTTCATACAGCTTGCATACTTTGTTTTGAGAAAATTCTGACATGGTAGTTTAATAGCACTTATTAAATTAAATTGGAGTTTGGAATAATATCCTGTAAATTAAGTGCCATGATTTTTATAAGTATTTCAGTATTCAGCTATTGGTATCATAGACACACAAATTAATCTAAAGTCTAAACAATCATAATTACTGTTACACAGCACTGCAAGGAAAATTAAATGAAGAAAAGATTGCCCGCCAAAGGGCAGAGTCAACTTCACAGGAGAAGGATCGCCAGATGTCAATGCTAAGTGTAGATTATAGACAAATGCAGCAACGCTTACAAAAATTGGAGGGTGAACACCGTCAAGAAAGCGAGAAGGTAATTAACAATCCCTCTTACTAATAAAAAGTTACACAGCGTGTATAGAGGGTGCATAAGATTTTTTCTACTAATGATCATTTTTTGACATAAGGCCTGTATAACAATGCTGTCATTTCCATACAAATTTCTATGTTACATAGACCATATTGTATAGACTCTGTGTAACATGTGTGTAACTTAAAAACTCCTGTATAACTAGTTGAACACATGTTTAATAAGTTTTTATTAGTAAGAGGGTATATCATTTGCTTTTATAAAATATATTTCTAAAACAAGTGGTCTATGGGTTAGACTTAGAGTATTTTCCTATTGGAGTTCATTTGTACAATGTACTATTTAGGCTCGTATTCTTAATATTCCTCAAGGTATTCATAATAATAAGTCCATTAATGTCAAGTTGTCTTGTATCAACATAATAGTTAATGTAAGTTCTACAAATATATTTTATTTTTATTTGAGATATTATATAGAGACTTACTTATGTCTACAGTTTTCAACGAATTACCCATAGGCATAATATAAACAAGTATAAGCGCGCACACATACATTAGCGTGATTCCTCTAATTAAAACTTGTCTCTGTTTTGAGCGTGTTGCTTTTTTATATCACATGTGTATATAGTGTTATGGGCTTGGAAATTGGAATACTATCGATTCACAAGCAGATGGCGGACCTACATAATTCGGCCGTATTATGTCAAATCCAGTCGACAGAGTATGACCAACATTGACTTGAAATAATCCTACCAAATGTCGTAGGTCAGTCGTTTGCCTATGAATCAAATTCTTTGATGGTACAAATTATAAACATAATAAAGTAGTCTCACATTCATATTAGAGTGGATAATAAAGCCCAGGCGTTGAAATTTTAAGTAGCAAATCCTTTGTGTCGTCTTTCTGTGTAAACTGTAATAATGAAATGAAATGTAATAAAAAAAATTGCAAATAAAATAAAGAAGCGTAGCTTGCCTTGAAGGGGGGGGGGGGGGCATCATACAAAAAAAAATTGTTTTGGCGCCCTATGGTAAGGTTGCCTTTTTTACTTTTACGAAATGCTTTCCATTTTATTTATATTTTTACAATCGTACCTGTAGTCTGCAGGGGGCCCCGAATAATTGATGCGGCAAATACGGCGTAAGTTACGCCCCTGGACATAGATATTGTGTTATGGGCTTTATTACATGATAGTGTCGTGTGCAGGTGATAGGTCTGCAAGCGGCGCTGGAGCAGGAGCGTGCGGCGCGGCTGTCGGCGGCGACGGAGACGGCGGCGGCGGAGGCGGCGGCGCGCGCGGCGCAAGCGGACCGCGATGCGCGGTGCCGCGACCTACACAACATGCGCACCGCCCTGCACGACACTTCCGACAAGCTCGCCTCCGCCATCGCCGAGCGAGATATGCACTATGCTAGGGTAAGTCTACATAGTTCCAGGCGGCACTGATCATATAGTTTTTTGGGAGAGGGTAGGGAGGGTGTATATTATGGTCAGTGTCCTGCTTGCCAACACTTGCATAGGTTAATAGAATATTTGCCGACATGCTAGGATTTTTTCCATAGATCAATGATATAGAATGTTATCTATATATACGTGAGCGTAAAACTTTGTATCCCTTTTGACGAAAAATGGGGAAATGTAGACGTGAATGAAATTTTGCACAGTTATAGTTTACATGGTGAAGGAGTGCATCGAGCTAATATTATTTTGAAATTATGCTTTTATCATACATTTTTTTAACAAATAATACATTACACACACTACAACACACACTCTAGGCACAGTATAGCAATATCCCTACAGTAGTGAAACGAATGTACTTGCGCAGAGCAACGGAGGGGTATCCGCGGGGAAGCGGGCGGCGCGGGGCCGCGCCGTCAAACTCGCGGAGTTTGTACGAATTCGCGCGCAGGTGTGACGTTGGCGCGTTGTCTACGAATTTTGTGTTGTAAAACGATAACTTATCTTATAAACAATGGGATATAATAAGTGTTCAGTGTACAGAATATGTAAATCTGATTCAAAAAACAAAAAGGATTTAAATTGTCACAAAATATAATATCGACTCACAGTTCACACTAATATTGTGTTGGCCTTGGTGGAATTTATTTGCAATTTGCATCTCTGTTTTATTGTTTACGTTGTAAGAAGTGTAACAAGGAGAGAAACAATATAGAATAAAAATAAAAAAAACTGTCAAATACCCTGTTACATACTAATTAGTACCTACCTAGCTAGGTACACAGGGCCACACATCAAGTGTAACATTATGACATTTGGACCGCCCTTACCGCGCACGTAATAAGAGCGAGTTTTGAAGTGCTTCTGTTACACCTGACGTGTGGCCTACCGTACCTACCAATTGTTATAATATGATTAATTATTGTTGGATATTATACATATCCGAATGCGTCTTCATTATTTTAATCCTTCGATCGTGGATTCTTGGAAATCTATTGTTATTCTATTGTATATTGCTCACCGGGAAAGGACAAAGGATACTTTTTGTCCTGGAAAAATGTACGGTTCCCGTGCGATTAACGAGTTTTGGCACAACGGAGTTGCGCGCATCATCTAGTAAAGAACTCTAATCATCTAAAAAATAAAGTTTCACGTAAATATCTGGCAGTACGACATAATATGTAAATATAACACGCTGATTAATTACAAGCACAATATTTTATTTTTATTTTATTTCCCGTTTCGTGGCAAGTGGAAACCCTGGCATATCTGCTTGGTACTTACACCGGTGGCGGCATCGTGCGACATCAAAGGCGTTTCGTTACTGTAGGGATATTATATTGCTATACTGTGCTCTAGGAAAGATGACAGATTTTTGAGTGACAAGCCTATACATATGAATTATACTCTTTTATTTATGGTTGACGTCTGTTGACAACTAGTTGACAAATTGAAAATGGATTATAGTTTTTTTATTGAATCTTAGATACTATGAGACAATGCATACACGGCCAGTCTGAGATCAGCTGAGTCCCGGAGAAAAAGAGTTGAAAAAAATATGATAAAGTCAATATTTTTTTTACAAAATATACGTAGGTAGTAGTCCTAATGTCGTTGAAGTTAAGGCCGAATTTCGACCATTGGGCGATCTCTAGTTATTATAAACGCAAAAGTGTGTTTTCTGTCTGCCTATTGTCTATTACCTCTTTATGCTTAAAATGTATGGTTTGAGGCCCGGAACAGGATAAGTATAGGATAGTTTTTATCCCGGAAGAGTATGGTTTCCGCGCGGTATACAAATTTCCGCGCAAACGAAAGTCACAAACAATATTGATTGCTAGACACAATTTTATGAATAGGGTTGATCAGGCTATTTACCCATAGAATGAATTTATAAGAGACGTCTTATTAGACATTATTTTAATTATGTATAATGGTGGCACTTCACATGGCTATTGGTACTTGCTATTGGCTATTTGTTGTATTTGGCAAAACAGTTGACGTATACACAATCAAGCAAGTAAAGACAAATACGGCCTTCCACACATGGACGTCAAATACCAAACTTTTACTTGATTTTGTTTACTTGCCTAGACTCTTTTGATGTATAGAAAGCGACATCAAAGTGCCCTATTTGTTAAATTGCATTAGTAACACTTCTGAAAATAGGTGAAATAAATTTTATAATGTTGGACATTCCTCAGAACATAAAAAGCAAATATGACAGACCACTTTATTATCCAGTACGAGTATGCACTTATGTGATCGAATCTTGGATATGGACCAAAACTGTAGAGTACCTAGTAGTAGTACAGTAGTTGTTCCCAAATCTAAATTGACTTGGCCGAATATCAAGTTTTATGTCCCTATAAACTTTTGGAACTTTGATTGAAGTTTTAATTGTTAGCAAAATCGGTGTACTTATTTAAAATACCGTTAATTACATTAATTGAATCAGTTATGTAATGTCATATCGTACAGGCGAACTCTCACAATATTGCTAGCTATAACAAATATTGAATCATCTCTAGCCATAATAATCAATTCAGTGTACAACAATTATCATCGTACAACATACTACTACATAGAACTTTTTGCTCACACAAATTGAAATGCGGGGGATCGGAATCCGCCGTTCCTCACAAACGCCGCGCCATTTGCCAAATTTTATTATTTATTTTCTTGACGTGAGTTGATGTAGAATGTTGTGTTTACTGATGAAACACATTTTCCATGTCTCTCACGCGTTCCGTTGACGACTGATGAGTCCTAGGCTTTAGATTGTTTATATTATTTTATTAATTAATGAATAAAATTTTGTAAAATTGAAATATTTCACACTTGTTTGTCTGGAGTCATGTAAAATGATGGAAGATAATATAATATTATTATATTAAGCAAATTAAGACTTTTCTGATATTAATGGCCCTTGGCAAAAACTTTATAGGGTCTAACTCTAAAATTCCTTTGCTCAAATTATTCGCAATGATTAAATTAAAACTTTACTACGACATTGAAGTAGAACAAAGGCTAACCTTAAAATACATGTTGCAGTGACTCTTATGTAGATATTTACTTATCGGGTCTTGTGTCTTTTTGTATTAATCATAGCTTCATCACACCGAAATAATATATTGTCCTTCGTTTTGTATTACGACATAGTGACTCACTGTCCGTGCTCCTCAGGCGCACGCGGACTTCGATGCACATAATTACGCTATTCATGGCTTTTCTTCAATAGAATCGGTGTTTACTATACTCGTAATAGACGATGATATAGGAATTTTATTCTCATTGCCGTAAATAGCGTATGTACTCATAAAAATATGTTTTTATTATACGTGTACAGTACTTGGAAACTTATTTCTAGACAATTAGGTAGTGCGTATGATGTAAACTTAGTTCAGCGAATGCTACTATGAGTTCACTGATCACATTTTATTTGGAAATAATATCCATAACTAGCTGTCCCGGTGAACTTCGTGTCACCACAGAATATATATTATGGTGTCACTTTAAAGCCTTCCCAAGACTTCTACGAATATTTTAAGACTAAAATCGGCCCAATCCGTTCAGCCGTTTTCGAGTTTTAGCGCGACTAACACATTTGAAAATCCATTTTTATATATAAGAAGATATGAGAGTATTATGTTAGCCGAAAGTTGGTTACATCTATGTTTACCGGTAAACAAGTTTCAAGGATTCGTACGATACAATTATTGGACGGAACAACACAAATTCATTGACTGACATTGTATTGATTTTAGATTACTGGCTGTGATTTATCTGTATCATATTGTTCGGCTTGTAAATACTCAGATAGTAAACAACGCTGGCGTGATTTTGAAATGTTTTCGTTTAACCTGTAAAGTGTAATTTAGAACTTGCTGTTTTTTTAAGCCTTGGGAATCTATTTGTACTTATTGATATTATAAATGCAAAAGCGTATTTGTCTAGATCTGTTATCTCCTTCAGGTTAAAGGGCTGAACCGTTTCAGGTATTTTTTTATATGGAGAAACATTGATAGGCGGGAAAGGGCATATTATTAAGATTTTATGCGAAAAAATGTACAGTTTCTATGCGATAAGCCTCGGCGTAACGGAGTTACGGGAATCGTTTAGCTATTGACATACTTAACTACATACTACTTAAGAGGGAACTACACCGCCGTTTTTCCATATAAACGTTGTCCGCTGTTTCCTCACTGGATAATACCGGTAGAGTCATAATTTTTTTCCTGAATATATATGGCCACTAATACAATGTCCCTGTTTTCTTTTTTTTTCATAATTTAATTATAAAAAAAGATAAGAACGTTCAAAAACCCAATGGTGTATCCTCTTAAGTCTTAACTTTACTGGCACTACCTTTATAGGTCTCCTTCAAGCCGTAATGCCGCGGTCGCACATGCGTCTATCGTATGAAGCTTCGTGCTATGAGACGATACCATTGGACGATACACGCAGTTCGTGCAATGGTATCGTTTTAACTTTTAAGCACGAAGAATAAACAGATGTAAATCAATTGGAAATTACATAATGTTATGTTATTGTAACAATACTCTAATTGTTGCACGCGAGATAATGCCTAATGAGTGAGCTAGACAGTGTCCCTGATGAGTGACGAAAGTGACATGCAGAATTACGCAGGTCACGAGATACGGTCTGAAATGTAACCTAGATACTATTCAATTAGTGATAGATGGCCGCATCGTCCGCGTTTTAATTCTTATTGCTCTGAACCCGGTGCCACCGCCGATCCATCACTGTGTAATAATGGACGGCATTGTAATTAATAATTATACAGATAGTTTGTACCTAATACATAATATGTACTTTGTATTCGTAGAGCAATCATTTTACTATAATACTCAGAAGCTAAACTAACGGCCGCACTCAGGAGACCATAAGATACATAATGATTATTTAATTTGATGAAGAAAATCTATAGAGCGTACGTCTATCGTTATTATATTAAAGTTAATTTATTAATCAGCCGCCTTTGTAACCATTATCCCGATTAGACCATTTTTAATGCAATATTAATGCAACCTCGTTACTTGTTTCGTTTAGTTCATTTCCTATCAAGCTATAGGTAAAATGGAATTCTCACATAGGTTAATACAGCTTGCAGCTCAAGAAATTTGAACCTCAACTTAACTATGTATGATAATGCATTATGCAATAGCAGTATAAGATAAATAATATTTCGCATACTTCCTAGATAGTAAATAGTTGTGTGGAATGAACATTGGTAATTTAATGCGTTACCTACGTATTATGCCTGCTAGAATCGCGGCGGGTGGCAAATGCTGTGTCAGAACTCACGATCGGGCAATACTAATACAAATTAATGACCTTTGTCTACGGGATCCCTAATGGTATTGCCAGAGCCTAGTATGTAGTTCAAGGCAACTGTAGGAATAGCTTACATTTATAATATAAGTATCAAGTTTACAAAAAACCTTTTGCTGACCATGTTATTCACCGGTTTTTCGTTTTAGATAACGAATGTGTAGGTATATTATATTCTAGTAGATGCGCGCGGCTTATCGTACTTTTCCTGGTATAAAAAGTATCCTAGATGTGTCCTCTAAGTCTCAAATTTCATTAAATTCTGTCCAGTAGTTTTGGAACTTATTCGATGCAAACAAATAAACTTTTCCTCTTTATTAGTGTAGATAACTAATTCAGGTTCAAGAGAACTTTTTAACCGACTTCCAAAAAGGAGGAGGTTATATTATGTTCGGCTGTGGTTATTTTTTTTTATTGAAATTAATATTCTTAATCGTATCGATATCGTATCGAATCATCAAAGACAAGTAGCAAACAACCAACTATCTAATTCGTAAAAGTTTTTAAAATACTTTTTTTAAAATCACAGAAACTTCTAGATGGATATTCTAATGCAATTTATTAAATAATATCTGGACACGAGACTGGTTATGTGAGGACGTCTTTTATAGGAATTTGTTGGTCTTGATTAAAATAAATAGTGCGGTAAGTCGCTAACGATGACAGGACGATAAAACATAGGCGTTATTGCGTCGCCCCATCAGGAATGTCTTTGTGCGATTGTATTTCCTGCTCATCTTCGACTTGCATTTATTACATCAACTTTATTTTAAATGAGTTTCAATTAGTGTTTAATCGTTTGTATAAATTAATGCCGTACTAGCAATATTGTAATCTCTACCAAGTAGTTTGTAAAGCGACTGGTAAATGTAGAGATACATAATATTATAAAATCAACTTTTTTTATAACGGAGCTTTTAGTATTTATACCTTACAAATTAAAAAGCGTCCGTGGTCCAATGCGTAGACCTTTGGTTCGCACTCGCAGAGGGTGCAGGTTCGATCCCGGGTGAAGGCGTGTAGTGTGTACCAATAAAACATTTTCTGATCTCAAGTACACTACGGACGGACGCTCGTACGGTGAAGGAAAACATCGTGAGGAAACCCGCACATAGTTGGTCCCAGACGTATTGACTAGTTCTTTCCTCTGGACTAGGCTGACTATGTAGCGAGAATGGCGCTTGGCCAACCATACGGACATTTAAAACATCTTGTAATACTCATCATAGGTACTACACAGTATTTGAAGAGTGGTTATTTCGCTCTGAAAACACTGTATAATAATACATATAAATCATCCTCAATGGATGCAAAGGCCTAGTTTACAAATTAAGAATAAATTTAAGTTCCTGTGAAACTTACCTATTTTCATAAAAATAATAACATCACAATAAATTCTTCCTAAAGTTTTATTTGCAATATTAATAATAATCAAATTATGCTTGCGTATAAAGTAACAAGTCATTTAATAATAATTGTATTTAAGACAGTCTTAAAAGCATTATCTCCACAGTGGTATAACGGCGCGTTATGCTAATTTTAATTACTTTAACCTACCGTTAAATTAATGTAAACGATATTAGGTAAACGGTTTTGGGAACTATTATAATTTTAACTGACCTGTGCATAATTTAAACATTAGGAAAACGAAAAGTGAAAATAAAAGTAACACAGGTTTTTTTGTTTTGTGTAAACAAAAAAAATTGCATTAACATCTAGATAAATGCAGGCCTAGATGTTGCCTGCAACTTCGTTGCACCGTAATTCGTTATCCGTCGAGAACCGTTAAGTTTTCTAAATAATATAATTACTTCCTGGGACTCAGTATGTATCCATATCTTTTATCAAAGTCGTTTCAAAGGTTTAAGCATAAAGACAAAGAGATAGATCACATTTTCGCATTTATATAATTAAAATTACGGGTGTGTGATTATTGTTCGTAGATCGAGATTTATATCGTTGAATAGAGGGAATGACTAACATAACGAGATGTTACCAGATGGAGGATCTTCGGTCGCAGCTGGAGAACGAGCAGCACTACTGCGCGGTTTACCGCAGCCAGGCGAACGAAGCGCGCGCGCAGCTCGACGACAGCACGCGCGCCGCCAGAGACCTGGAGCAGGAGCGCGCCAGCCTGATGCACCAGCTGCAGCTGGCTATCGCGCGCGCCGACTCCGAGGCCATCGCCAGGTGAGTTCTGCTCGATTCGGGTCGTTCTCGACAACTTGACCGTGCGGCAGTCAATTAACGCTTGCCTCGCGAAGAGCTGGCCAATAAACTCTCAGTATGTTTCTGGATCTTACTGGAAACACTTTATTATCGGATCACCGTTTTGTTTTAGTAATTTCTAATAGTTGATTTACTTTGTAACTTTGACCTAGATGCGCCAGGCATATGAAAAAATTTTTGTGAGTGGCACTTTTCGCTTCTGTTTAAATTTAAGCTATTTTTATTTCACGGCTCTTGTATATAGTTCTCCATACCCATAAATGTGGTGTTACAGATCGATAGCGGAGGAGACGGTGGGTGAGCTGGAGAAGGAGAAGACGATGAAGGAGTTGGAGATGCGCGACGCGACGGCGCAGCACCGCGCCGAGCTCGCCGCGCGCGACTCCATGCTGCAGAACCTGCGCGACCGCGACCACGAGAACAAGGCCACCATCGACCTGCAGCGGAAGGTACCCACACAAACTCGCTATGCCAGATATTTCATAACAGTTTTGAAATTAATGTTATGTTTGCTAAATATTTTAGGGTTCTTTTGACGATTTTTAAAATTTAAAATTTTGCACAGATTTATCTGTAGTAGACTACTGGAAAGATACTCGCTATTATAAACAAAGGAAAATGTACTAATACAGCAGGATTTTGCGCGCCGGAAGCTACGTGAAGCGACTATTACGTTGGATAGAAAAGCACATAACATTGTGTAGTTTATGCATTATATAACTTTTTAAATAGTAACCGGCCGCCTAGATGAGCAATATTATTGTTAATATCACGCTTCAATTTTATTGAACGGCTTATTTGACAATTGGATTGAAGGCGCGCGATGTTCAGTATCGACCCTAGACGGTCAATAATAATTCGCAATACTTGATATTCTTCAATATTATTGTAGGTCTAGGCGCCCGCTAAGGCCACTGGACTATGATTTTGCGATGAGGACTGATTAAAATTGTTTTTGTTACCCAGGAGGTGGACGAGCTGCGGCGCAGCGGCACGGCGCTGGCGGAGCGCGTGGCGACGCTGCAGCGGCTGCAGGAGGAGGTGGAGCGACTCAACAAGAAGCTCAACAACGAGAACATGCTCAAACAGCAGGCCGTCAACAAGCTCGCCGAGATCATGAACAGGTTGGTGACGGGCAGGCACATAGAGCTCTAGTCTACACGGCGCGTGGCGCGCTGCGTCATCGCATCGTTATTACGAAGCAGTCTTAACGTCAACACAACCGCTTCGTCTCGGGGTCTGCTGACCGTAATGTGTGCGTTGCGCGCTGCTGTCACGACTCACGACGCAGTGCGCCGTGTGCACACCTTAGTTATTTGTATGTAAAACATCGCAACGGCAGCGCTGCGTCCACGCGACGCTGACGCAACGCGCCGTGTGGACTGGCCGATACGCTATAGTTAACGGTAGAGATGTGAAGCTGGTTTAAAAAGATAGCTAAGTAGCTAGCTAATAGCAAGGTTAGCCCATTAGTCGTTGGCTGTATTAACAGCTTGGTCGGTTATGTTGTACAGCCTGAGTAAACCAGTATATTGGCCTTACGACACGTAAATATTGGAATTTAATCATAAAACGTTTATAATTTATAAGACATCATATAATACTTTCCTTAGCCAAAATTTTACATAGTATTTTCTTTATTTTACCAGGAAAGATATGAATCCGGCGTCGACGAAGAACAAGAGCAAGATGTCGGTGCGCAAGGACAAGGACTACAGGAAGCTGCAGCAGGAGCTGACGCGGGAGAAGGAGAAGTTCGACCAGCTCCAAGCCAAGCTGCAGCGGGACCTACAGGAGTCGCAGCAGCAACTGCTTGATGAACAGCAGACACGGCTCCGTCTCGCCATGGAGGTACCATCAAAACACATTCCAGATTATTTCAAGCGTGTTACCAACGATAAGCTGGTTCAATGCAGTTTAGTAACATAAAAATTGACCGTAATAATGAAAAAGAAAACGAAATACCATCAGATAAATTGATTTATAAGTAGATAGTGGTTTTTTGTAGTTTTCTTGCGCTATTTGTAACTTAAACCCATTTATTTGACCGTATGTCCAGCCAAATAAATCTATTAAGCTCCTTCTCTGCTTGTACTCTCTAGCAAAATTGTCTTTCAATTTCATCTAAACTAGACCGGAAGTACCGGAGTAACTTAACACCAAATTATTACCCAGGTGGACAGCAAGGACGCGGAAATCGAGCAGCTGAAAGAGAAGCTGGCGGCACTGACGAGCGAGACGGCGTCGCAGTCGTCGGCCGACGCCGACGACGGCGAGACCGAGCAGACGCTCGAGGGCTGGCTCTCCGTGCCCTTCAAGCAGAACATCCGCCGGCACGGCTGGAGGAAGCAGTACGTCGTCGTCTCCTCCAGGAAGATCATCTTCTACAACTCCGAGAACGACAAGCAGAACACCACCGATCCCGTTATGATATTGGATCTGAGGTAATATAAAGTTATAATATTATATCTGTGGAATAGTAAGGAATATTGATCATTAAAATTGCTTATATTCTGTGTGTGTCAGTAACTGACGATTTCTTAGGGCCAACCCATACGTACCACAACTACACGACAACCACGACCACACCACGTGGTCGGGCGTATATTTCGTATTGTAAATGAACTGGACTGTCCACACGAACCACATTTTGCAGTCGTTGTCGACCGCTTGTGTGATACCGACCACATCGCAACCACAACGTTGCGTCTCTGCAGGACAGTGCGCGCACGCCGCCCGCACCCCCCCCCCCCCCCCTCCGTTTTATTGTTTTATTGACTTTCGTACGTAACCACCACGCAACTACTGGCGACAACGCAACCACGTCGATATTTTGTCGGTACCATAACGCAACAAAAAGCTGCAGCGACACCATTCACACGTAACCACTGCTTGACGGCATTTTGTCGTTGCGATGTGGTGTGTTGTGGTACGTGTGGGTTGGCCCTTATTCTCGCCTTGGCCTTTTTATTTACCATTTCACAGTATATTTTAGCCTTATTTTTGTTTGACATTAATTTCCAACGTGTTTGTGTTGCAGCAAAGTGTTCCACGTGCGGTCTGTGACGCAGGGCGACGTGATCCGCGCGGACGCAAAGGACATCCCGCGCATATTCCAGCTGTTGTACGCCGGCGAGGGCGAGGCGCGGCGGCCGGGCGACGCGCAGGACGCGCCCCCCGATAACGCCGATCACACTGGTATGTCTGTCATTCTCTCTCTCTCTGTCTGTCTTATGCTAAGAAACTCACGGAGTGGTTTTCGCCGCGGTTGCGGGCCCGCAGCCTTCGTAGAATACAGTTTTGTATGTAAAAAATGAAAGCGAAACTCACAACGCGTTTTTCGCCCGCGGCCCGCGGTTGTTTGCGGCTCCTGCTGCACCGGCGGGCTGCAGCCGCCCGCAGCCTCGGCGGTATGCGCCCGCGCGCTCTGCGATAGTTTAGCGGGCGATCGCAGTAGCCGTAGGCGATCGTAGTAGAAATCACCCGTCTTGCGATCATCGCCCGCTATATAGTTTTTAGCCTAGAGAATGAAAAGCCTGTATGGTTCCCGTGCGATAAAGGCACTTTGCGCCTATTTAAGCCACCAACCCACCGCGGCGCACGCTGTGCACGGCTACGCGTACGCGTGGACGTGCACGGATTTATTTCATTGACTTGAGTCAATTCGTGCGTAGCGTGTCCGTGTGTTGCAGTGGACACAGTCACATATATTTTCTTACAAAGCGAAGCTTGACGCACGTGCGTAGTCTCTCCGTGCGCCGCGGTGGAATGGAGCCCTTAAGTTAATGTTAATCCTCGTTTCTATGTCACGTTATATTTCTCGTTCCTTGTGCAGTTTGCACCTGGATCTGGAAGGAGAAGGCATGGCATTTTGTCATAGGATTTTTCACACGATAAAAATGTATACCGAAGGACTCAACCGAGTTTGTGTGAATATTAGGACGTGTTAATTATTTCAGGCAATACGATACAACACAAGGGCCACGATCTGGTCAGCATCACGTACCACATACCGACGACGTGCGAGGTGTGCACGCGCCCCATGTGGCACATGTTCCGCCCGCCGCCTGCATACGAGTGTCGCAGTGAGTACAATATATTTTTAACTTATTTATAGTGTATTATTGTGCAATTGTACGGAGTAATTTATAGAAAAATAGCTGCCTTAGTTTGGTCAGGCTATATCAAGTTTATTGTAATAAAGTCGTAACTCGTAATTCTAACGTCGAAACCCCTGAACTCCACATCACACACTTTTTTTTAATCTTTATTTTATAAAGGCCATACATCATTAAGATTAAGCCAGCCTTTTGACATTGGAATCTTAGTAAAATGCAAAAAACCATACTCTCGTGGGTTTTTGTCTTTGATGTTTTTTTTTTTAATCTTTATTTAATGAGCTTATTCAGTAATGAATATGTCGCTCAGTAACAATTTCTTAAGACTAATTACAGAATCAGAAAGCAACAAATAAAGAAATAATAATTAACAATTATTATGATCACGATCCTTCAAACAAATTTTGACAACTTTTAAGAGATTATAAGCTACTTCTGTATTTGGTGAAGCCAGAATTGTGTTACAATAGCCCACATCATTAAGACGCGAATTAAAATAATGTTTTCTTGCAACTTCGTTTCGTGCACACTCTGATAGGACGTGATGCACGTCTTCTATAACCCCACACGTATGACAGTTGTCTTTGATGTTTGTAAAGTAATAGCTTTATCTCTACTTTATGAGACGTCCAATAGCCTAGGAATACATTTTTTAATGGTACTTTACTAATATGTTGTCGAGACTCACCTCTAATGCCATATGCGTTATCCAGGATGCCGGATGAAGATCCACGCGGAGCACGTATCGGAGGGCGAGGGGGTGGCGGCGTGCAAGCTGCACGCGGACCGCGCGCGCGAGCTGCTCTTGCTGGCGCCCGCCGCGCCCGACCAGCGCCGCTGGGTTGCGCGTCTTGGCCGCCGCGTCCAGCGACACGGCTACCGCGCGCATATCACCAACCACGACCACACCAAGCTTTCGCCTAGGTAAGTTTGTTAAGGCTGGCTTTTTGAAAATTGGACAATTACGTCACCGTAACCAGAGGTTATATTTTGACACCTAGATATACATTATACGGACACAATGTATATGGCAATATACGTTATAGGAAAGCTTTAAGAAGTAGTCGTTGCATTAAAGTCTTAATTTTACGTATAGACATTATTACCTTATAGATTAACATTAATATCAGAGAAGTTGATTCATAGGCAGTTGGCGGTCATGACTCACGACTTATATTTGAATTGACATAACTCGACCAAATGACGTAGGTCCGTCAACTGCCTATAGTACCCCGCAAACGATCAAATTTGTTTAACAAACATGTTTGATGTAATTTACGTTTTCATCAAACAGCAGCGCAGATGATCAAACGTGCATCAAACAATTAGCTAGAATCGGTTTGAGATCATAGAATTATAACCTTTAGAAGAGGCATTCCATACATTGTCAAACAAACTACGTGTTTGACGTGTTTGATGTTTGATCGTTTGCGAGCTACTTCAATCAATTTCTTCGGTGATACCTTAACGCTTGGTAGTTATTTATTTAAAGATTTTAAACGATCTAGTAACTCTTAAAAGATACTTTGCAGAACTGAATGCACAATGTGCCGGCGTTTACAGGGACTCGATGCGATCGAACCTGAAGTCGTCGTACATGAACGCGTCGCAGCGCAGCTCCACGCTGCCCGCCAACGCGTCGCTGCCGCGCCAGTGAGCCCGCCGCGACGCACACGTGAGCCCCACGTTACTACATTTCATTACTCGCGTTTGACGTATTTTATGGAACAAACACTCATTTTGTTAACTCGATTCTATTTGGTGCATTAAGGCCTCTATTGTTAATGTTTACGAGTGTATTTCATTGTTAATATTTTGCCACTAGCTTAGTTATCTGTGTAACCTAAGGCGGTTGTGACTGCTCGCTTCGTTCTGGCATTTTTAGTTGTTAATAGTAACTCCATGAACTCGAGGACACGACTTACTCGACGACCAATTGATGTTGATTTAAACAGTGTTATGACAATAACTCGTCGTGTAGGCACGTATCGATAGTACTTTGTGTATTCGAGTTCACGAACTCACGATATCTACCGGACATTTAAGGGCTTCGACTGACTTAACTTTTGCTCCTACAGTTTAATATAAGCTAGGCTACGAAATTAGGCCATCTCTCCAAAATTGTTATCCAAATATATCGTCAGCTGCTGTGATCGTTATTTATGTACTTATAAATTTTAATAAGATGTCGACATTTAAAATGATAATTATAATATACAGATCTGACATTTTTACTAATTGATTTTAAATCGTATTCTAATACGACCGCTCGTGCTTACTAAATTTTTCTTACAATATGAAAAAAAGAAAACTGCAATGCGTATATTTTTTTTATAATTTAGCATGAAATCGTACGATTAAAACAATTTATGTATGTAATATCAAATATGAATCATCTGGTTGATTTAAATGTAAAGGATATAATTATTGTTTTCTATATTTGATTATGTACATATTAGTTGTATTGTTGATATTATATTTCGTTTGTATCTCGCTTCTATTTATAAGCTAGTACCGGGCCTACCGCCACGTTACACGTGTCGGCCCGTGGTGTGGAGGTTAACATAATATGGGGGAATTCATGATGTGTCTTTGCTACGAATATCGGTTTGGACATGAACAAAAGTAGCTCTACTACTCATACTACTTGGGAAGTTTACGTCACTATATTATACAACGGCTGTCATACATTAAAATATATACAATGGCTGTCAGATGACATATTCGATTAAAATAATTTGATGAGGTAGGTGCTAGCTGGAATCTGGTTGTATAATCACTAATCAGGCAGCGCGAGTAACTTTTCTCGCTCGATGATTAGGAATTGCCTTATAGATTTTATGCTGCACTTTTTCTGAGAGAAAGTATTGAGGAATTGCTAAAATAGAATTTTCACTTTCTTAATCACGTAACATGTTATTATTTTCGTGTCATTTCCTTGTTCAATTGAAGTAACGGCCTAATTTGTGTGTTGTCTTTTTAAGACGTAAAACGTTATAGTCCTAAAACGTAGGTAAAGGAATAGTACTTTAAAATGAATATTATCATAATCAATATTTCTATGAGCCTGATGTAATATAATCACATTTGACGTCACTGCTCATAGAATCGATATAAACTAACTCGAAAGACTGGCTATTCTATTTGAAGTAAACATATATTTATGTATTTTATAAAACGGATTGAAATATTTCACAAACGCACCAGTTACTGAACCGACACTTCACTTTAACGAATTTATAACAAAAGAAAGGGACTCAATATGTAGATTAGTTGTAACTTGTAGGTTTGAAAACTAACGAAGAACAGTGCCATAATATACTTCATTCATCGCTACAATAATATAATTTGCTCAAGTGAATCAAACATACAGTTAAATACTAATAGTTAGTTGTGACTTGTGGCAGTGGTACTTGAACGAGATGAAATAACTTCACCGACCTAGAACTAAAGTGTTTAATAATATTGCAAACTGTCTTCCACGAGTAATAACACTTTAATGTAAATTAATATGTTTGGAAATGATAAATATTAAATACATAAAAAAATGTGAATCAATTAATTGTTGGAATAAGATGTTTGATTAAATTTACTCGGCATACCGTGTTGAGAACAATCAAGTCATAACTGAAGACGTGAGTGGAAGAATCGAATAAGTAACATTTCGTAATATACGGACAATAACTCATTTTTACCCTAATTAATTCAATAAAACTTGTAACTTATCTACTTCATAACCTAGCTAATATATCTGGCTACACATACAATCCATAGTTTTTCTATTTTAAATAACTTTTCCGGCTCTAAAGTCTCCATTTAAGCAAAAAAACTGGAAGATTTTTTCATTTTACTTACCTTATTCTTCCACTCACGTCTTGAGTTATTGCTTGTAATTTCTATAAAAGTAATAATCCTCTGTAAGGTTAAATTACTTGAAAGTCTTATGAAGGTTAAATTACCCTTAAAAGATGGTATTGAACTTAAATGTTCTGTAATACAGTCAAACATGTTATTACACTGTAGTGGCACTGAATTGAAAATTATTTAAAAAACTACAAAATTAAGTGCCAATAATCGTTTTGTTGCCTAACATGTACAAAAGTGCACTTTTTTATACAAAACACACTCAAGCTAACCGGCTGTGTATAATCGTTAAGTTAAGATTGTATGACCAGAAAGTTAATATACCTAGCGGAATAGAGAAACAAAGGGCTGAGCAAGAGAGATGTTACTATCAGTAACACTGCGTGGTAAAAAGAGACGTGTGGTACATGACAGCAGCACTCTTTTTTTGACGTCCAGTCGGCACGTGCCGCACGTTGACAATTTAATCTCATAGAATTCATGATCAATCATGCTTGTGTAAGTGTATACGTAAACATATTTTTCACACAGATGAAAACCAATTTCGGTTTCGTTTGACAGCTCGAGATTGTTGCCCTATTCCGCTAGGGCCCACTTGCGCGTCAGTGATAGAGATGACATGATGTTTAACTCAGAGTTATCTTTAACCCAGATTGGCGCAAGTGGGCCTAGGTATATTAACTTTATGTGTATAACACCGATGTAGATTCGCTGTCGCATGTGTATAATGTATAGTATGCGTCTGAGTCAGTGATTATTAAAGTACAAAGTATATTGAGACAAGTTTTTGTACTCGAATACGCGGACGTTTTAAAAGGCATATCATAAGTGTGGCAAAACTTTCAATTATAAAATATATGAAAGATTTTGTTTAGCCATTATTTAGTAGTTTCATTGTTCCGACATAATAATTGTTGATTTATATGGTTTTTGAGTGCTAAAATATTTGTGTTCACTTTTATACAAATAAGTACATGGCTCTTGTCTACTTATTGTCATTGTTGCTTGCATGCAATTTTTAATCTCACAAATACACGGCATCGAATTCTAAGAATTACATAATAGTAGTAAATACTACTTTCGACAGCTGCTGTTCTGTCCACCGAGTGACAGTATCACCAAAATTTCATTTTCAGCGGAAATGTTATGTATGTACCTTTTCGCTCGAATCGCTTTGACTCTTTTAAGCCAATATCATACGTAAACTCGTTACTCTAAGGAATTGTCTTGTCTGCTATCGGGGGGCCGCGGCCCGGCCCCGCTGGCCCCCGCCGGCCCCCAGCTGTGATATGACGTGTAACACCGTGGTGCTAACTCGAGGAGGCTCCCGCGCCGGCGCCGCCGACCTGTTGTTATATCGATACGCTATATTTTGTTACGCTTCACGAACTGTTAACATTCCTCCAACAAAGCTATGTTGATTTTGTTTATTATAGTTCTACGAGGACGAGCTCGTCCCTCTCGCTTGACCAGTTATCGCTTTTATTTTGTCTAGATGTAAGTCTAATCCCGTAGCCGCCGCGATGGACGAATTTCAAATATATGTTACGTACTTAAAAGTTCAACAGAGTGCTTATTTTTAGATGCATTTTTTTAAATTTTCGCGAGGGCAGCTACCCCGATCCGCGTGCACCCGAAATCGTTTGGATATTTTTATTGCCAAAGAAATTTTGGAAAATTAAGTTTCGACGTAATTGCAATATCTTTAGAATATTTTTATCCGTTGACGTCCTCGTCTGACGTCATTGCTAGTAACTAATTCATCTGGGACGGATATTTACTTCGCATAATGTGTAGAACTAATTAACGACCGTGCCATCGTTCGGGAGTATTTTTTATCGGTAACAACGTATAGGGTGGTGGAACAAGAAATACTCTCCTCCGAATGTCACCGTTCTTTATCACATACTGTACAATCATGATTATGTAAATTATTTATTCTTATTCTATACAATATATCTATGATAATATTAAAATTGTAACACTTTATTTATCGATTTAAAATTGTAAGTTCCTAACTAGCTAGCTTCTCATTTGTAAAGAATATACCGCATGTCTAACCCGCGCGACTCCTTTATCGTTTCAAGCATATTTTTGATATTTTAAATTGTATCTTTGGTAAATGTTTTGCTTAGGATTGGTGTAGGTAGTGAGCGTCCCGCGTCCGCGTGCGACCGTACGTACTGCAATAATTACCACGTGCCTTAGCTCTACGGCCCCTCCCATATCGTCTAGGCGTACCATGTTATATGTATCGATAGTTATTATATTATTATGTACATATGTTTTGAAATAAACCAATATTTTATGAATTTTATAAGGATTTGTATATTGTAAAGAATATTATTAATTTTATCATAAAATTAATGCATAGACTGTAAGTGCTACATTTGTGAAAAAATAAAATAACATTTTAAAAGCTCATTGTTTTATTACTACATTAATATTATAGTACTACGTGTAATAGAATTTGCAAAATAAACAAAACAGTAACAACCATTAAAATAACACAATACTGAAAACATTTTACTAAATGATTAATTAATGAAAGGTATAACAAATAATAATAATTTATCACCTAATTTTATCACACTAGGTTTCACATTTTTTTATTATCCATTTCATTTTTTAAATAACTATGTTTATTAATTAGTATAGTTTAGAAGAGACCAACCGACTTCTTGAGTTCCTTCTGTTTCCAAAGCGGCAGGGATCGGAACTCGCTGTAGGGCATGTTGAACGTGGACACGAAGTCGTCGTGAGTTAGATACAGCTGAAAATTACATTTTAGAGCTCCAGTAAATCAAATTTTAAATCAATATAAGGTCAGTTCAGACTTCAGACAGCAACGCGACGCGTAGATGCAAATTGACATGTATGGATAATGTATGGATTTGACAGACTTTAATTGCGTGAGAACTGAGACGTCATGAAAGTTTGTCAATTCAATACAAATTTAGAAATGCATCTACGTGTCGCGTTGCTGTCTGAATTGACCCTTATAATATATTTTCCGATTGATTTAAGATTGAGAGCTAGTCAATATCAAAATTTCAACTTGAGGTAAACAGCTCATGTCATATTTCTAACTTGACCTTTCTTTAATAAATTGGTAATAGTTTACATCTCTTTAACTCCAAATTATTATTTTTAAATAGAATGACAATTGACAAGGTTTGTTTGCGTACTTCTTTAGTGAGCGGGTCGACGTCCGGCGGCAGGTGCTCCTTGGGCCCGCGCAGCAGAGACAGGCAGTACTTCTCGTGTTGGTCGAAGCACTCGCTGTTGCCGTTCTGCGGGGCCGCGCGCCCGCGCACTATCGCCTTGCCCTCCAGGGCGCTCACGATGGCGCTGAACGATTTGTGACCCTGAACACGTTTACATTTAACACATTTAAATTGTTGTCTGGTACCCGTAACCCAAGTCCTTCAGGTACTTAGCACGGGGCCAGACTGACGTAGTGTGAAAAGCGTCCATAGATATTATTATTAACCAGATGACCCGAAAACTTCGTATCCCTTCATTCCTAAATTTTCTTATCCTATAAATCTATGGCAAATCGCTTCAGTCGTTCTCGTCTCTCGAGTTTTAGCAAGAATAACAAGTTCTTTTAATCTTATTAAAATTACATCTCGAGCATTTAAAAAGGTGAGTAATCGCAAGGACTACGTACTTTCCACATGGAGTTTTTCCACTGAGGAAAAAATCCTGTGAAGTTAGGGGGCTCCCTTCCCTGGCTGAGCACCAGTATCGGTGTTTCGGGGTCCCGAGCGGCGGGGTCTGAAAAATTCGATTATAAACATCCATTGAATGAGATTCAAATAATATTTCGATTGTAATGGTTCAACGCTTTCGGGTGCTTCTTTTATTACAAAACCTAAGCTACAGTGTGAGTATAGCTGTACATGTGCTTGGATTTTGATCAAAGCAACCGCTTCTGCTGGTGCAGCATAGCTAGTAGTTTTAAAATTTGGTGTTGTACCGTGCTGCAGATACTGTTCGGCGACTTGTCTGGCGTCGTCGCGCAGTCGCGGGCCGCAGTGCGCGCCCAGCCACACGAACAGCGCGCCGTGTGCGTCCAGCACAGCGCACAGCTCCGGCGCCAAGTCCAGCTGGCTGAACGAGATTATCTCTTCGACTGGAATATAAGGTTAAAAATTATATTGTTATTTAGACAGAAAAGTTAAAAAGTATCCCGTCCTTCAGCAGTTTTGGTACTTACTTCTTTCCTTTAAATATTATTAGTAGTTGCTTTATAAACATGTTTGAAATTGAGATAAACCTACACGTATATTGTCCCGACGTCGTGGCCGCGACGTAGAACAGGCGCGGCGGCAGCGGGCGCTCCACCTCCTTGAGCGGTGATGGGACCAGCAGCTTCCGTCGCTCGCCTAACACGTTCCAAAACTCTGGTTTTTCTTTGCCTGAAAACAGGGAACACACTTTAGTATATTATACTATATTGTTATAGACAAAAATTTTATACTCTGCATGTTTATGCTCAAAATATATAAAATACTTGACATACATTGTTAAGTGTATTGGTACCTTGCATGACGAGGGTGTGCTCTGCGGCGGCGAGGTTCTTGGCGACCTCGCGCTCGTCGCCGGTGGCGCTGGCGGCGCACCACACCCACACGCGCGCGCCCTCCCGCAGCACGTAGCACGCGCCGCGCCCCGCCCCCGTCCCCACCCCCGCCCCCGCCACCTCCACGCCGCGGCCCTCGCGAGCGTACTGCCCCGACACACGGATCAGCGCGCGTGACGGCGCCACCACACGGTTACCGGTAGCTGCACAGGCACGTTTAACTTTACATGAGAACTTCCATAGAAATAGCCTTCTTAGGATAATCGCGCCAAGTCGCCTAGCGTTATGTCAAATCACATTCACCCTTGATTTTTAATTACCCTAATAGATGTAAGAATAATAAAACTATTTATTATTTGTATCTATAGAAAAAAACACTCCGGGAGCGCCGACAGAAGTGAAAACTTGATTGTTAACCCATTTTTTATGAAAATAGATTTAAAAAAATCATTTTTATTTATTAATCGAAACCCTTACAATGGATTAAAAAATATCGACAATCGAAAAAAAACAATCGATTGTTCGATTAATCGATTTCAATGTCACTACTCTCCAACCGTCTTACGGTTTTACGATCAGCACACGTGACCTGACGCGAGTTTCACAGTTTTTACCCATCCCACAAAAGTGCTCAACGCCGCTAAAGAAGTTTTCACTTCAATAATTATGAAATCCAAATTGACTTAGGTACCCTGTTCCTATTAATTAAATATTGTATAACTGCAGCTATTTACTCGACTAGCATAATATGGCATGGCAACGACGATTTTCGACGTAATATTTGTTGTAGTGCTTTATTTACATTAGGACATCTCTAATTATTATTGCTCACAATAAAAAAGAATAACAAAAAGATGCTAATAGTTGTAGGAAATCAGAAACTCACGATTGTTATTTAAAGTATGCCCATTTATATATTTTTTGAGTTATTTAAAAAAAATCTTACGATCATAATCGGTCGCGCTGCCGATATAAGTTATCATCCGCCCTTTGTATATTTGCAGGAAATGTGCTGGTTCCTTGCCTTGGTACACCCAAGCCTGCAACATAATTTTACTTTAATTATTCTGATTTTTTATTTAATAATTTGAAGCTAACCTATAATTAATTATAACAAAGTAGTTCAAGTTAAGTTACAGATAAGACTGAATTAATACCTGAACAGGAAGACGCCCTAGTTTAATGTAGAGGTCTTTGGCTTCTTTTGCACCCAAATTCCTCAAATCATTTGGCGAAGAGCCACCCTGGAATATAAAAATTGCAAAATAGGTGAAACTTAAAATAGAGGTGGAAAAGTACTACAATCTAAATGATGAGGCACATTATATAATTTTAATCCGTCGATCGTAGAGTTCTTGGAAATCTATTGTCTATCTATTGTTATCGCGGCCCACTTGGGCCGTTCGGGGGTTAAGAAAGTTTTTTTTTAAGTTTAGTGCCTCGATTCGCCATTAATTTAGACTTTAGCTAGAGAAGAAAGTTGGTACCATCCAGTAGTAGAGTATAGTCTGGTCGCCAGTGGGAGCGTGGTAGGTGTAGAGCGTGAGGTAGCAGTCGCTGTCGTAGAACACGGCCTGCTGCGGGCGCGATATCTCCGCCAGCGCGCCCGCGCCGCCCGCACCGACCTCGTCCGCGCGCCGCACGCGCCACGCCCGCAGCGAACCCGACCCGTCGTCCGGCAGCTGTGCCTGCGGTTGTGAGGTAATTGAATGTCCATGCATAATCTACTAAACAGTATGAAACTAAAATTTTAAAATCTTTCTCATGTTGCAGTTTATTTGCATTTTCTTTATATAATATTTCAAGTATCGCGCGGTATCACGGTATCATCACAAAAATTGCAAATTATTAACCTACTACTTACTAAAGTATTATTAAAGATTAAAAAAGAACTTACCTCAGCCGCGAGCCAGGCGTTGGAGGCGAGACTGTTGGCATCGAGTCGTGTAGTAGCGGAGCGCGCGGCCCGTTGGCGTACATCGCGTCTCGCGTCCGCCCAACTCCAGGCGTGGAACAGCGCAGCGAACTCCAGGGGTTCACGCCCCACCGCCACCAGCGCCACCGGTGCCGAGCGACGCTTAGCTCGCGCCAAACCGCGCGCGGCTGCTAGCGCACCAGCCGCACCACCGCGTCGGCACCGTGGCCCCGCCCACGCCCATACTCCTCGCGACCCGCCGTCTACGATATACACTCCCTGCTCACAGAAATGTTAAAAATTATCATAAATAAATAGTATTATTATATAAACCGACAAGACCGAACGTCTCCGAATAGGTTAACGATACTTACGTCATCACTCAGATCCTCGCGGTAAAGTGGTGCGCGTTTGACCTCTTCCAGGCGTGCGGCGGGGCGGTGCGACGCGGCGACGGGCGAGGTGCGGAGCGGCTGCGTGGCGCGGTAGAGGCGGGCGGGGCGGGGCGGGTCGGGCGCGGCGGCAGCGGCGCGGGCGGGGCGCGCGCGCAACTGCAGCAGCGCGTCCAGCAGCCCGTGGTCGCCCGGGCAAAGAGTTTGCTCGTAGCCGTCGTGCGCGATCAGTATGCGCCGCGTTATCATGCCCTTGTCTGTGCCCCGCGCTAGGCGATACGCCACCTAAGACACGAGGCATAAAACGCTAGGAAGGGTCAATTCAGACCGCAACGCGACGCGCAAATGCATTTCTAAATTTGTATGAACTTTTGACCTTAGGACTTGACTTTTGACTTTTGACCTTAGGACATACCTATTGTAATACATTTGACGATCCAAAGTAAGAAGAAAGTTTTACCTTAGCGCCAAACATTTTCTCGATAAGGTGTGCGGCGCGGCCGAGCCACAGCACGACGATGGCCGCGGTGTCGAGGACGAACACGCCGTCGGAGGTGAGGTGCGAGTACGAGACCGACTCTAGCTGCAGCACGACAGGCCGGCGCCCGCGCACTCGGTATAGGCGAGCGCCGCCGTTTATACTGCCACTGCATAGAATCCTGAAATCGAGTGTTACGGGTATTATAGGTATTTAATTATTTATTTTCTTGTACCTAATGCGTCTTGAGTAAGTCAATTAATTGTTTACCTCATTCCTTCTCGGAAGTAGGACAGGAGTCGCGGCGACTCGCTAGCGGCGGTCTCCCTGTGTATGACGGCGGGCGCGCCTAGATGTGCGGCCAGCTGCATGGCGCGCCGCAGCGCGTGCGAGCCCGGCCCGCCCGCGCCGCTAGCCCCGCCCCCGCCGCCCACGCCGCGCTCGCTCGCCCACGCGTGGATGTGACGCTCGGCGTACTCGCCGCTGCCGTTCTCTTTGATCTCGCGACGCTTAAATGAAAAAGGAAAAGTTGAGGTATCGGATTTTAATAAATTGTATATTTTAATAGGATATTTTGTTAAAGTGGTAAACTTACAATAACATCAGGACCGGCGAGCTGTCCCGGCAGGGAGCAGGAGTAGATGAGGTAAGCCTCTCCGTCGTAGAATGTCCCATAGTGTGACCTCGGAAGCAGTTCAGCACTTGATTCCTAAAGCAGAACAGTTTGTAATAGGTAAGGTTGATGTGATGGTTGGAAGATTATAGTCACATAGCTCTCGACTATAACATTTTCATATATGGAGTTTAGCCCAGCGGACTCGGTCGACTAGGATCCAGAAATACTTATTGTATACTTAATAAGAGTTAGTTAAAAGTTCACTCTAAAGTTTAAACTGACTATATTACCTAAAAGTAAAATATAAAAAGCTTCTGTATGGAGATAACATCAACAAGAATTCTCGAAAATATCTACTTATCTTATATCTACAAACTAAAGTAAAATGACGAAGGAACTATCTTTGAAATCATTTTACTCAATTACTAACAACAAGGCGTAATCTTTTTGCAATCTCAACAGTGTCAGCAATTTCCAGCACGCATTACGAGAGTCCGTTATGAAATAAATAAACTTGATTACATTTTCTGAAGCTAGTTCTAATTCTTGGCGCAGTATCCGCTGTCATATTTTTTCTGATCAGTCACGCTTTGCTTGTGAATGGAAACGGTATTTTGATACAGAATCTCGCCGCTTAATATAAATGTAATAGATATAATTAATGTCTACGATAGGTACTGGGAAAGTTACGATTAAAATATTTAATTTACTGCTTCGCTTTCTACAAGATTCCAGGCATTTTTCACCCGTTCTTACCCTCTCGTCGTCAACTTATGAAATAAAGAAAATATACATAATATATAGGTTTTTGAATATGAATTCAATATACTTTCCTGACAAACTAAACGATTGTCATGAAAGAAAGAATTAGTTTTATTGATTAGGGTTTAAAAAATCGTAAAATTTTAGATTCCCTATACAAGTTACAACCTATGACTAGAAGTTAGAACTACTATAATATTATTCGCCAGAACAGATCAACAAAATATAACCTACGTGTCTTTTTCACTTTAGAAAAACTGAGCCGGAAGGAAATGTTAGATAGTATTTAGTGGAGACTGTATTGTGCGCCCGTTTTTAGTACATGTAGGTAGGTAGGTACATAATATGAGGCTCCAAGCATGCAGTTAGACGCAGCATGCCACTTACGTACTCGGTACCAGATTCTCTGAAATGGACCGCGGAGCTCGGTCCGCATATGATCACGCGTGTTTTTTGTTCAAAACGCTTTCATCTGAGAACAATTTGTCTCGGCAGGTCCAGATTATCATAACATTACAGTCATTAATTATATACCCATTACCCATCGCTTGTAAATACCCGACATATCCCGATAACAATTTTCCGTTTTCTTCGCTCAAATTAAATTTGACATTGGTAAGTTTTCTCCATCTAGATAGTTTTTACGACTTAGTCCATGGTTGCATTACCCACCGAAACATCTATTCTAACACACGATATCCAATAGAAGATGATAATGTTATATAAAGCCAGGATCATTCAAATAATAGGGAATAGAAATCTGGCTAGGGCCTCTGGACTCCTCCACAGTTAGGGATGTGTCACATTGGTGCATTCAGCAAACCATGATAGGATTCTGCCATAATATATCTATTGGTATGGTTAGTTTCAATTATATTGGAATTAAAATGTTTACTAATAAATTGAAACCAGGCAAAAATGCTGAGTACCCTAATAAAAATTAAAATATGACTAAGTAAGCATATTATTGAAAAGTCTCGAAGCTACTAATCACAATTCACAGCTGATATTTCAGAATCATTACGCTCTTTAAAATAAACAACTATAATGATCCTCTATGAGGTGCTTAGCAATTTTTAGCGGGTGTTAAACATGACACAAATCTGCACCAATTAGACTTTATTAATTCCACATAAACCGGAATTCGCTACTTTTTCCTTGTGAGCGTAACAAATGAATCTTGTGACCTATATTTTTAATGATTGTAGACAATAAGTTAGTTAAAATGGTCTCGGTCGGTTGGCGGCTGTGGCTAGCGGTACCCCGCATAGAGCAGTCAGCAGACGAGTCATCCGTCGTTACCGATACCTCATCGATCTAACTAGATAACTACGAGTATGCTACATCCTGATTAGATTTCTCCTATCTAAATTACTAATCCGAAAATTTTGCAATTCGGGGATATTTGTGGTTTGAGTTAAAACAATTTTTAATATCCGATCTTATTCGTAGAGCCCATCCGATATTTTAGTTGAAGACTATAATATGTCGTAGTCCTTCACTAGTTCTTGGGAAGTAGCCTTAGTAGGGTTAGCAACGTGACGAGGAGGAAATACGACAACATTTTTAAAAGAGCCCTTCAACATTGAAATAGGTAGCCCAACTCGGTGCGCCAAGTCTATCAATTCAACGTGTGTCTTCTGGTGTAGTGAGTAATATTTAGTTATATCATGGCTCATTAAAAAATACATTGCATAGATGCAATGTGAATTTATATATGTCGCAGTCATCTAGTTCAATCTTCGGTTCGATTGAATGACTAGCGCATTCATTGAATGACACCATTCAATTGAATGACTCGGCCGAACGTTGATTGAACAATCGTCACTCAACGTCCAACTAGTTAGCGATTTGTAACATAGCCCTTTGAAGAGAGCGGACATGAAATCAGTCAGGTAGTTGAATGTATTTATTTCTAACGGAATAGGAAATGTATAAGAACAGTATATAATTTTTAGGTAATTAATAGCAATATATTATTATTCCGTGTTGGCCCAATACGACTTGATTTGGTTAGGTCAGATGGCTAAGGCGGGAGCTTCGCTGCGCTACGCTATCGCCTTAGCCATCGTGGTTATTTTTTTGTAAACCACCCAGAAGCCGTCGCCTCATAATTGAAGTCAGTTTCTAGACAAACCTATTATTACGCTACCAACAAATACTTTAAAAAAATCATAGCATTCCATTTAACGACTTCACTATGATGACGTTTAGTCAAGACGTTAAAAGTTACAGTCAACGTCTTGACTAGTTGTCCTTCAGTCATTCAATAAAACGGTGTCATTCAATGAATACGCTAGTCATTCAATCGAATCACAGATTGAACCAGATGACTGCGACATATACATATAATAATATACATAATATACGAGTAGATGCCCAACAACGACAGAGTCGCGTCGGTATAACATAAGCAGTGGACATACGCCTAGAGTTATCGACTTATCGCCGTGGTCGCCTGTGACTGTCACAACTTTCTCCTTTTATGATCCATAAACACTTATGAATAAAATATTCTTAGTTGTATTGCGAAATATCATACCATAAACACATTATAATATTATCGCACGTCACACGTGTTGAGGTTGAAATAGTCATAAAAAGGTTTACTTACCTAATTAAATTATTTTTAAGAAATTTCTGAATAGGTACATACTTACACCTATTCAGAAATTTCTTAAAAATAATTTTCCTGGTCTGCCGGCAGATATACTTACAAATTTTCTTATTTAACACACACTGTCCAAGCATTTGGCGTTTTGATTGTATTAATAAGATGTAAATAATTTTATTAAGACAAACTAACTTGAGGAGTCTATACTCTAGAATCTAGATGAAGTTCTGCTTGCGTAGGTAATCAAGATGCTTTTATGGACAACCACGACCACTTATGTTTTGCTGGCATCAATTATGATATAATTGTTATTTATCTTTTCTTTGATGAAAGTCGTATGTAAAGCTAAATGCTAAAGGGTCATCACTCACTTTGCGAACTAATAGCTAAGGGTCGCGGGTTCGAAGCCCTATATAAAAGTCTGTACAGCGCGGTAAAGGAACAACAGCTGCGGAAAATTGAAGTTGTTCCTTGACCGTGAGTATGGCTGTTAATACTTAGCGGAATGACAAAAACGCCAACCTGCAATTTCCTTTCTCTTCCTACTTTCTGCCTCGCAGACCAGTCCGCGCCCGTCCATTTGGTTGTTTGGGTAGAAAACGGTGACTAATATAATAGCACCTCCATGAAATTTGTAGTTTAGTAGTTTAGTTTACAAAATTGCTACTCATTATTGGTAACGTCAGAAATTACAGTCAAATTTTTAAGTATCCGATGTGTACTTATTATTTTGCTTTATGTTTTTAAGGCCTTTCTGACTATAAGGAAGGTACCCTATATAAGGCAAGGTGGCCCTTCGCAGTGACTTTATTTTCATATTTTATTAACTAGTCAAGCCATTAGTCATGAAATCTAAAAAGACCCTCGTTGGACTTTGATACCACGGTCTCAAGACACGGTTCGGCTCTGTGATTGGTCCAAATTTTGACATCCAACCAATCACAGAGCCAGAACCGTGTCTTGAGACCGAGATGAATCTTGAGTAAGAGTACTTACTATTTATACAGTACAGTAGTACAGTAGAGTACTGACTATTTATACCGGCCCATGATTATTGATTGATACAATGCTTTTAAATATGTCACTAGCATGCATTGAATATTCGACATCAATCATGGACAATCGTAGGGCTCTTTTCATAACTTTCACTTTTACTTTCCTTTTGATAACGGAAAAGGATTGTTTGTATAATGTGAAATGTATAATCCCCCGTGGTTTGTTGATCAACGTGGAGGAGGCCCCTTAAACTTTAAAGATGCGGTAAGGCATGAGAGCGCCCTTAGATAATACGTTACATCATTTCACCACGATCCAGAGACCACAGACCACAGGGACAAAGACTTAACTCTTAGGGGGCGCGATGCAATAGCATCATTGTTTAGTATGTATGAGCACTCAGGCAGCACTATTTGTGGCAACCTTTCACGATTGTTAGATATTCCCACACTTTGACCGTTACTGAGATAAATTTACATAATTTGGTTTCCGTTCGCCTATGAAAACCAGATAGTTACCAACAGATGCAAGCACCTTATCTACATCAGTTCGAGCGTTCGAAAATATTAACTAGTAACTAGCTAGTTAAATACTTACCTAGATAATATTATTTGAATCTCCATAGCTTTTTTCTGCTAGGAATAGGTAATTATGATTATTAAGTACTTGTATTAAACTCAGAACTTATAAGGAATATTTTCCAAGCTTTTTTCTATAAATACAGCATGACTGGTGAGACAATACCGATAATTAAGGAGAGTATTCAGTACTCGATTCTCATTATAATTATGTAATAAAATTAGGTAGGTACTTAATTTTTGACCAAATTTCCCTTTAAACAAATGAATAATGGACACTTAGTAAATTACTATGCGGCCGGGCGCGGCCCACCCCGCCCCGCGAGCCGCGCGCCGTGCGCTACTCCCGCGCGCGGTGTCCATGCGTTGGGTTAATAATTATTTAACTTTAAGCTACATTTACTCAGTGATCAATTGATATTATTTTTTTATATTATTTTTCTTCAACTAATATAATAGCCAAATATCACGTCCTCGAGTATTGCACATGTGTCACCAGTCATGCTGTATAAACAACATACGTACTGTACCTACTTAGAGATGCCAGAGTATGTACGTACCTACTTACGTAATATTTCAAAATTTTAGTAACTATAGTACTTAAACAAAAGTTCGAAAGCTTATGGAAAGCAAGCTATCTGAGATAGGTAATATTACCTATAATATGTACAACTGCAACTATTTATCGAATATGGATCATTTTAAAACTTGCTTTTGTCTTGCTGGCACATTCGCTACCTTTGACCTGCCTGTTAACTTTTTAAATTGGTACCTACTTCGTAAGTTTGAACAATGGCTATTGTTTTGGCACCCTTTGTGCTTGTTAATTTAATGTGAACACAAAGCGGTAGCTATTGTGCTGAACTGAAATTGCAAAAATCATATTCGTAGATTTTTGCACTGGAGTCTGCAGGAACTATATTTTCTATATTAGGTATGTTTCGATCGATAGAATACATAATATTATCAATGGCGCATTAGGTTAAAATATAGTTTACATACCGCGACTCTCCATATCAGGAATGTGGTGTGGTCACGAGGGACGGTGCGGAACACGGAGTCCCCCGGCACTGAACGTTGGAAGCCATCGTCCTCCTGTAAAATTAACTCAATATTAGTAATTCTAGTTGCACCAAAACAATAAATAATAAAATACTGACAGTGCATTAGGCGGAAACCTGTTCAAAACTGTTTTACCCAGCTCAAGTGGAAAGGCTTTCTAATTTCTTACTTTTTAGGGTTCCGTACCCAAAGGGTAAAAACGGGACCCTATTACTAACGGCCATTCCCAATATTTGGTCTATCTCTTACTTGAGATAAGAATAGCTCACATTAGACATTAGCTCCATATATTTTATGTCAATTCTATGTCAGCTGCGATCGGTTGTATGTCAAACTAGAGATAGATTGAATATAGGGAACGGCCATAAGACTTCGATGTCTGTCCGTCTGTCTGTCTGTAGGTATGTCTTGAGGCTGTAACTCAAGAACCGCTATAGCTAGAGTTCTGAAATTTTCACAGATTGTGTACCTATTTCCGGTGCCGCTATAACAACAAATACTAAAATAAAAATAAAATTCATATTTAAGGGGGGGCTCCCATACAACAAACGTCATTTTTTTGGCCTTCTTTGCTCGTAACTAATAATGATAAGAGGTAAGCACTTGAAATTTTCACGAAGGCCTTAAATATAATTGTACTTTAATAATTAATATTAATATTTAAATAAAATAAAAAATTAAGGGGGGCTCCCATACAAAAGACACAATTTTTGGCCTATTTTTGCTCTATAACGGTACGGAACCCTTCGTGCGCGAGTCCGACTCGCACTTGGCCGATTTTTTGGTATCTGTAGTGTTACTGATAACTGATAAGGCTGATAAATTTTACGTTGGCGTAAAAACGCACAAAAACTTTTGATATAACATAGAACCTTACAGTACATGGTGTCTGGTGATAAAACAGTACATACTACATATTATATAGTAGATAATAAACATATTTTGATCCCTTTACTGAAGCTTTCAACATTGCTGGAATTGAAAACATTGGTAAGTTCTACCGATAATCTAATCTATACATTTTTACACAATGAAAAAAATGCTATTCAGTTAATAGAATCAGGCGTTACTTTGCGGAAATCCATAGCTTAAAATTTAGTTTGTTATTATTATTATTATTATTATTTTTTTTTTATTTTATTTCGCGGAATATTGGTAAAAATAATAACAAACTTTTAAAGCTATTCAGGTTTTAAGTTCTTATCCAGTTTCCTACCTAGTTTCCATGTACTTAGGTAATCTTAGATACCTCTATTATCTAGTTACTTCATAGCATGAACAGAATGTGGTTGCAGAATGCAGATTACTGCTACTAGATAATATATTATTGTGGTATGTTCGTTTTCAAAGCTTATCTACTTAAAAACTCCGAAGTCGAGTTTCTATTTTGTGGAATCTTCAATCCTGTTAAGTACATAATATTATGTTTACCTACGTTAGCAGTTTTCCGCGTTAGTGGCTAATAATACCACAGGCACATAGTAGATACCCTACCTAATAATAGCAAGCCATCTAAGGTGTGTCTAGGGAGTGACCGCCTAGCTATTGTATCCCAAGGCAAAAATAGTTAAAAGACATGGGCTTGGCACTGCAATATTGTGGATTAGAATTTAGAACTAGCCTAGCCCTAAGTCTATTGTCTATTTGATGCTTCGCTCCAATGGAATTGAAAAACTTACTTAGGTATTCACAACTTAATGAGTTTCCAAGTCAAAAAGGTATTAGAATTGAAAAGTAGAGTTAGAGACTTCATGAATCATGCCATACCTAATTAAGTGCTATAAGATAAGGCTAGGATTAGTGGTTTTGTGCAATAATTAGCAATGTAATATAATTATTGCCTGTTGCAAAGAATATAGGTATACACTACGCTACGCGAACCTGTTGGGAGTTGGGAAGCTCGGTGATGACGGAATGGAAATAAAAAACAGGCCAAGTGCGTGTCGGGCCACGCGCATTATAGGGTTCCGATTTCCTTAGTACCATTATTTAGGGTGAATTGCACCAGAAGCGTAGTTAAAGTTAAGGTTAAGGTTATCGTCAAATATGGCGACTTTAGCTAGGGATTTGACAGTTCATTTCACATTTTGTTATGGTTAAAGTTAAAGTTACAGTTAAAGTAGGTAAGCCGGTGCTACCCACTTTTAGTTTTTGATATTTTTTGTATGGCCAAGAATGTACATTAACGTGTTTTACACTACTAACAACATCATCTCAGTTACGTTCAAAGGAATTTGGACGAAAAGTTCCTTTTAAATACGCTTCTCCGAATACAATTTTTTTAGTTTTAGGGACCGTGTAATGTGTTGAGCTAGCGACCGGTCGTGCTCCGCGTTACACACGCTGCAAATATTAATTAATTAATATTTTCGCGAAGCGCGCGGCACATTGCCGCTGCACGTGACCATGGCGCTCGTGGCCAACGAGTTGCTGGCGTTCATCCAGCACGCCATCGACACCATGGACGAGGTCAGCATCATGCAGATCTGCAAGTCCTCCTTCTCCAGTGAGGAGATTTGCAAGGGCAAGCAGCTGCTGTACGAGACGCTCGGCCAGAGCGCGAACATGCCGTCGCGACGAAGAGACGGAACGGAAAGGAGCGTGCAGGACATCATCTCCCTGCTGAAGCAGACGGATCCTGATGAGGTGCCGGCTTTTGTGGCAAAGGAGCTACACAAGCTGCCGCCCGTCACGCTGGACCACGTCGACGTCGTCAGCCTGCTGAAGGACATCAGGTTCCTGAAGGAGGAGCTGGCCGGAGTTCGAGGTAGACTGCAGGCATCAGAGTCTACGATCAGTGACTTACGTATTGAATTATCGCAATTAAAAAGTGGTAATTCAATATGTAGGTCACCCTCACCTGATGCCGCATACGTCACCACTCGTCGTGGCGCGCAAACATGCGCGTTTAGCCCGTCAGCATTATCGGACGGGTCAACGAACGCCGCCGCTGCCGCCGCCGCCCGCGCCCCCCTCCCTGTTGCGCCGACGCTGAGTCCTCAGGCGACTCAGCAAAATTTTGCGACTGTTGCTGGTCGCCCCGCACCTCTCCCGCGGGCGAAATCTAATGGGGAGAATGAGAGCCGCAAGGCTTCGGAGAGTCGCAAGACTAAGGAGAGCCGAAAGGCTACGAAGAACCGCAAGGTGGAGTCTTCTCGACCTGGCAAGGACGAGAGCAGGAGGTGCGATGAGGAGGGCTTCATACTGGTAGAGAGGAGGAAGAAGCCCGCCGCCCGCAACCA
This sequence comes from Plebejus argus, assembly GCA_905404155.3. Taxonomy (NCBI): domain Eukaryota; kingdom Metazoa; phylum Arthropoda; class Insecta; order Lepidoptera; family Lycaenidae; genus Plebejus; species Plebejus argus. Next base: position 12,289,629 of record FR989927.1, on the reverse strand, counting down.
TCGCGGCACCGCACCATATGTACCTGAGCTGCGTCTGCGGAGCGAGGTCCCCGCGACGCCCCTGTACATATCCCGCCTGCACTGGTCCATGGAGGTCGAGGACGTCGTGGACTACATCCAGAAGAAGACGACACTGCGCCTGAGGGTCGAGCGTCTGCAGTCTCGCCACAAGGTTAACTTTAGCTCCTTTGTGGTGAGAGCACCGACGAATCTTCTGTCGACTTTCGAGGCGCCGGAGTTCTGGCCGATGGATGTGGTCTACCGGAGGTTCCGGGGGAGACTCCGAAACGAAGCGTCGAGTCACGTCGCCGGCAACAAGTGACAGTGTTAGTTTTTAAGTATATATAAAATAATATGTATGTTAGTTTTAAGGTATTTATTAATATAATCAATATGTATGTTAGTTTTAAGGTATTTGTTTTATGGGCCTCTGATGCCCGAAATAAATGATTTGATTTGATTTGATTTGATTTAGTTGATCGACTATTACCTACTCAATAACTTATGAAGTCTTCTTAGCAGTGATAGTTTTCCTTTTAAATACAGCATATTTCTTAACCTCGTGAATTTTTTCCCATTTCCATAAGCAACCGTTTAGCTAGTAGAAGCAGTGTCCCCCACTGGACTCTAGTAACGATTTTTTCCACTTTAAAACTTAATATTTCACAAATGGATCTCTAAATCGGAAAATGATCTATGAATGCTTATAATATTTTTAAAAACCCTAGTTAGGTATCCAACGACAGCCCACACGATGGGGTGGACGCAAAAAAAAAAAAATCATCGCTTGATGTGTATAGGGGAGGTAAACAATAAAAAATATTTTTTTAAGATTTTATGTACGTACTTACCATTTTGTCGGCATCATTAATATATTATGTGCATTCATGAATCATGCCAAATTACAGCTTTGTAGGCCCTATAGTCTCCGAGCAAAACCGCAGACAAACAGACGGACGGACAGACCAAAACTATAAAGTATAAGGCTTCTTTGTTGACTACGGAACCCTAAAAATAGGTAACCACGGTATAGGTACATAGGTACCTAAGTAGGTTGTATCCCGAAAAACATCGTCGTCGTGCGTCACAGGTAAAATTTACTTATATACTTAAAGCTAAGTTTATTCACTGGACTTGTAGCTTGTTTCCTTGTAAAAACTTATACGTATCTTTTATATTTCTTCATAGAAATGACTACTTCGTGCAGTCCATCCCTCTTAGGCATGATCCTTAGTACGAGAAATACTACAAAATAATCAAAATATCAAAATGAAAATACGACCCTGTTCACTTTTTGCCTCCTTGCACATTTTAAAAACAAACACAAAGAATCCTCAGAGGAAAAAATGATCAGAACACTTGTTTCATGCACGTATAAACACAAATTTGTTTACTTGCTCGGCGCCTAACTTCAAATGCATTTTCGTATCCGTATTTTTCCGGGGCTATGTGTGGAGTGGCGGCGATTTCATTACGCGCTGCTCCCACCCGCACGACGCGAGCACTGACGAGTGACGGTGCAGACCGCTGGCCATCGAACTGAGGAGTGAGGACTCCTCGCTGGCTGACTCAGACACCTCACTCTCCGCGATTACCGCAGAGCGCTCGACGTCGAGAAAAGAAAATCGTTTCACGCCGACTGCACAAACATATTTATTAAATGCAGGAGCTAATTAAATCTTTGGAAAGTCTGTGGCGTGAGGCGGTCGACTGATTGATAGCCGCTACTGTTTCACTATCGCATTTTCATCTTACTTCAGTTCACGATATAACGACTTAATTAAACTAAACCGGGACACGTCGTCGACGATAATGTGGAGCCGTGGAGCAAACTTTTTCTACGCTGAGTGACGCTGATGAACGATCACAAAGTAGTGATTTGTTGAATACCCATCATCAATTTCCTAAAATATTTATTGCTTACTCCACTGTTATTTACATTGCCCTCTGCAGTGAAAAATTCTTCTACAATATGTTATTGAGTGTTGTTATGAAACTATAGTTATTCTACTGGTTGGTGTTGAGATTTAGATTATATAGGTAGATACAGGGTTCCTACGGGTTTGCTCTTTCGTAAATGGTTTCTGATCACAGGTCACAGCAGTTCTGTAGTCTGCAGTAATAAACCGCAAGTTCGTGCACTACAACTCGCGGTTTATTATCACAACAAACAATTATTAACATTCTTTGAAGTGCAAATTAGTTCTCTAGGTAGGTATACTAGACTAGATTATATCACATAATTAATTTTGTTACATAAAAACTAATTAAATAATATTTGCTCAGCGAGATTGGAAATCAGAAATGCGTAAAGGCCAGTGAAATTGTAATGATATGCTACGAAGTAAAAGTTAGACACGTCAAACTTGATAAAATATGAAACATGCGAGATGAACCTGATATACATCCATCAATACTCTTTCCACGGCTAATCACTTTTTATGGCTCGCGGCATGCACGCTAGGACCTGTGGCTCGAACTAGCGACTGGACACCGCGGCACCGTGGCACGGGCCAACTGTGGCACCCAGTACTCAGCAGGACTACGTGGTGTGGTGCTACGTGCGCGTGAGGATCTACGGTCCGGTGCGCTCTTTGTGTCACTTCTATCCGCGTTCACTTTTATTAGACACGCACTACAATAGCCGAATGTTGAAAAGTGTGCGAACAATTCGTTTCATAAGCGAATTATACGCTCCACCTACTATAGACATGCAAACGACTCGTATTTAATTAATAACGGTTAATAGTTTATCTTACTTAATAGCCCCGGCTGGTGGCGCTGTTTCGAAACAAAAGTTTGCAAAATGTTCACACAGTTCTTTACGATTACAATAATTTTATTGGCCATAATATTATGTAGGTATTAGATACGTAAGTTTTATCAAACTATAAGTAGACAACTAAAGTGCTTTCTAAATTGTAAAACTTTGATTGTGATTTTCCACTGTTTTTAAGTACTTATTCAAGTTATCCATAAGTAGGTACCTAACTAGTTGAACTTACCTAGTTAATATTTTTTCTTTCCTACATGGTGGTGCTGGTCACATTAAGTACAGCAAACAATCAGTAGGTACCTAGCCGCTAGCCATAGTTACCTCTTAACAGTTACCACTCATTAACGACTATTCGGTTGAAATCGAAAATGCCCAATGTTAATGGGATAGGTACTTACATAATATTATATTTTACACGATGATATTAAGGCAAAGATGGAGCTTCTTCATCCCCTTTTATTTTTAAACTAACTAAAATTAAGTTTTGTGTCTATCTATTTTTACCCGATTACCTAAGTCGTTTGTGTGCGAGGGGATTATTTTCGGAGCACCGATGAGGTAAGTAATCTAATTAGATCTTTTATAAAACGAACTAAGTACGAGTTCAGTAGAGCATAGCCGCCGGTAGTTAAGTATTATAGTTATTTTATAATGCAAATCTATAAGTAATTAATTTACGCTTGAGTGATCAAAAAGCAAAACATTTTAGTCATTAGCGAATTATCATCCTGACAAAGCTTCTATTTATTTCACGATTTATCATCATGACAAAGCCTAGCTTTGGTTTAGGTATTGTTCATTCAAGTCTATTATGCAGAACCTCACAATCTGAATTTTGGATCTAACTTTATCAATATTTGTAAATGTGAGACGTATCACGTAGTACCTTGGTTCTGTCAACTTCTGTCTACTCTGGCAGTACCCACTATGGGTTTGTCTGTGACGGCCCGGCCGCACCTGCGTCTATCGTCCGAAGCTTCGTGCTATGAGACGATACTATTGGACGATACACGCAGATCGTCCAATAGTACCTATCGGTTTTAGCGCGAAGCACTACGCATATGCGGCCGCGGCATAACTGTAACGTAGCACGTATGTAAATTACTTAGTACTTACCTAAAATGAAATATAGGTAACTATATAATAAAAGTAACGTTTTCGCTTTGGAATATGAGACTCACCAATAAACAATAGCCCATAGTACCTACCTGTTAACTGCTACCTGTGAGCTGTGGCGCAAGATAATAAATCGCAGGTAAGCATATTTAGGTGCTGTTTGCTCAATTAACTGCTTCGCCTTGCGACTATAGCGACCAAAGGTCAAAGGATCCATAATAATTATGGTACAGCGGATAAAGCGGCAGCTAGGAATGATATGAAATCCGTACTACCTACATACAAACAGAAACTAAATTTTGCGTTGATATGTAATCCACAATCCAGTTTAAAAAGCCTAATACCTATTAAAAAGTATTTATGCCAATATACTTCAATTAGATTTTTGGGTTGTATTGAGACTCGATTACGAAAAAAAAGTTTGACAAAATTATTAAACGTTTTATCTTACTATTTAATCAAAATTTTATCTATTTATCTTTATTAAAATAAAGATATTATTACAATAATATCTACAAAATAAACATAGAGAAATATAAACATATCTACCTATACCGAAAATAAATATGATGTACAACATTGATGATTCTGATAGAGAAAGTGAATATGAGGAGTGTTTGGAGCAGAATGTCAAAATAACCAAGAAATCTTTATCAAGTATCGGTTTTCGTTACTGCCCAGAAATGAGTTGCGACAGAGCAAGGGCGCTCAGGCCGACACAGTCGCTCTCCGACAAACTTCATGAATTGAAATTAGATGTCCACGTGCAGAGCAATACATTTCCGCCGCTAAAGACTTGCCCCTGTGGCTGTTACCTGCGCCCCCCTATGCCGGTCTCATTCAGAACTAGAGAAAAGGATACCTTGGACCTTTACGTATTCCCTTCCGATATTCTTAGCTACCATGGATGCAAGTTCAAACCGAGCCAAATAGCGCCGCTATGGAAAAAGGACTGTAGAAAATTTCTATGGAAAAACAAATCGTAATGTAATATAACATCATCGTGAGCTTAAATTAATCATGTTTCATATTAAATAAATAACATCATTCACTTTGTCATAGCTTTATTGGTAAATGCAAACTTAACAACTATTAAAAAAATACATAATGTAATAAATACTCTATGAGTGTTTCGAACATAAAACCTATTGCAGTGTTTGAACTGTATCTAATGGCTGCTTCTCCACACCGGGCATATTCGCTTCGACGACCTCTCCACATGAAAATCTGATGAAATCTACAACTTCCACCTTATTCTGCTCCATTACTTCACCAACAGTATAAGAAGGATCCAACAAATATTCTTGGAAAATTAGACACGTCTCATCATCTGTATTGGAAGCGGGCTTATCTTTATCCTTGTCTCCGATCTTCAGTGGTGCACAACCAACAATATGTTGGCAGATCTGTTTGCCGATGTCCTCCATCTCATTAGACTGTCTGTATGCCAGAAGGGCGCCATATTTTCCACTAGAATAGTCGGACGCCGTCGCCGTTGCCGGATGCGTGTACGCCGCAATTTTAACATCTTTGCTGTTGGCTTTCCAACATTCTGCCCGTCGAAGGACAGCATTTTCTCCCACGGAACCAATGAATAGAGCCAAAATTTCAGATAATTTCTTACCATTTTCTGCAGATAGATTTCCTAGCTGTTCACTATCCAGTTCCATCTGAAAATTAAAGCAATAATAAGTTACACAATTCCAGTAATACCATTCATTTGTCTTTTTTTTCACCTAAAACATATTATTGGTACGGGAGCCCCAGAACAAATTTTTTTGGGATTACTAACAAGCTAATTTTTTGTGAGTTGCTACATTTTGATAAGACGAACAACATTTTTATTTTCGAAAAATCTCGAAAGTGATAGCTAACAAGAGATAGAAACGATTTCATACTTTGGACTTGATGGTCCTAAAATATGGAATGTTTTATTTGTAGGACAAGGTTACTCTTAAATTATTTAACTATCAACCTACCAATATACAAAAAATATGCTGGTTAGGGTTCCGTTTTAAGGTCCTCACACACGGTTAAGTTACGTTAATATATCTGCTTGAATCATTTAGTTAATATATCTGCTTGAATCATTCTAGCAAAAGCTTAGCTAGGGTTCACACGTATATTTCTACATATTTTAATCTACATACAGGGTGATCTAATCTGAACAATATTGTCTTACTCTTAGATTTATTTATTTAGACGTGGGAAAGCCATGCTTCGGCACGAATGGGCCGGCTCGACCGGAGAAATACCACGTCCTCACAGAAAACCGGCGTGAAACAGCGCTTGCGCTGTGTTTCGCCGAGTGAGTGAGTTTACCGGAGGCCCAATCACCTACCCTATTCCCTTTCCATCCCTACCCTCTCCTTACCTTACCCTATTCCCTCCTAAAAGGCCGGCAACACACCTGCAGCTCTTCTGGTGCTGCGGGTGTCCATGGGCGACGGAAGTTGCTTTCCATCAGGTGACCCGTTTGCTCGTTTGCCCCTTATTTTATAAAAAAAAAAAATAGATAGCTCATCTGATGATAATTCTGACTTTGAAAATGACTTGAAAATTTCTGCCGCACATTCTAAGTGCCGAACAATTTGGATAGAAAATCATAAATATAAAGTTTAGGAAAGACCACGGAGAATAATTTCATCTTTACGAAGACCTTTCATCGAAAATGTTTCAAATATACTTTAAGAAGTCAAAGGACACTTTTCTCACCATTCATAATTTGATTAATGACGATATAAAAAAGCGAAATACAAATATGCGTGAAAGCATTTCTTCTGAAGAACGTCTTGAGAAGGGATATGGTAATAGGGTAGGGGAGGGTAGGGAAGGGAAGGGAATAGGGGAGGGAACGGAAAAGGGGAGGGTAGGGAAGGGAATAGGGTAGGGGATTGGGCCTCCGGTAAACTCACTCACTCGGCGAAACACAGCGCAAGCGCTGTTTCACGCCGGTTTTCTGTGAGCCCGTGGTATTTCTCCGGGCGAGCAGGCCCATTCGTGCTAAAGCATGGCTCTCCCACGTTTTGAATGAGCGAGAGGAGACAAACACGCTTCGCACCACGCAAACTAATCACGTGGTCTTTCAACACTCCTGCACCCTGTGTTCTACACCGAAAACAAAACAACCTGTATAAGCATTACGATATATTATTGTATCTTAAGATAGTATACTACGATATATTTCGTATATTAAGATAGCATCTTAAGATGTCTTAACATATTGCTCGATATCTTAAGATATCGTAACATTGAAATATATATTATCTTCGTCGTGTGTGATAGTTCATATTATAAATTGTATGGCGAGCAATATTTTATCTTAACATGAAATATTATAGTATCTTCGCCGTGTGTGATGCCCTTAAAGAAGAAATCCGTGTTGCTGACTATATCCTATATGTTAGAAAAAACATTTTTAGAAAATAACAACCACATTGATCAGCTGTAAGTCCTGACTCCTGTCATATTCTAGTTTATTAAGTCCGCCTTAATAAACTAACATTCACTTGGAAAGTGATACAGATGACATGATGTTTAACTCAGAGTTAACTTTAACTCAGATCTGCGCAAGTGGGCCTAATAAGACCGTAAAAAAGGAAAACTTAATCAACACAATATTACCTTTGTTACAGGTCCAGAAGCGTTCAAATTCTTGTGTGCTAGTTTATAGCATGCTAGTGTTGCATCTTCTAGCATTTTAGCAAACTTGTCATTTTTCGCAACAAAGTCCGTCTCACAATTTAATTCCACTAAGGTTCCATGTCCTTTATCAAACTTGACTGCAATAAGACCTTGCAAAGCTTTCCTTCCAGCCAACTTTGTAGCTTTTGCCCAGCCCATAGCTTGTGCTTGTTCATTTAGCCAAGCTTCAGCCTGAAATGCAGATATTAAAAACAATAATAACAAAACTTACAAATTGATGGTATTTTTGTGTGATGAAAACACCTTGAGGAGGTGAACATTACTAGCAGAGTTCAGGTGTTACTATCCAAATGACTTGGTAGACAACAAATTACTATTAATTTTTGTCTGTATTTAACTCGTCGATCAGGGAAAAGCGAGACACAATAGCTTATCTATTGTTATTGCGGTTGCATGCGACCCCTTGGGGCTTGGTGAATTAATATAAAACACTATAGAAAAAAAGTTGGTACAAAAAATAACATAAATACTGAGTTAAACACTAGCTCACCTTTTCAGAGTCATTATTGTGCATCTCAAGGGCTTTCTTGCAATTTGCAATAGTATAGCCTGTCTTCTTTCGAAGCTTAGCCAGTAGAGAAGATTCTGCAGCTCTGTAAACAGGATTTGTGTGCAGTTTTCTCACCAGTTGAAATATCATCTGAAAAATAGTTTCATAAATCTTTCACACACAGTTTGGTAACATTGTTTCTATACTTATAAGTAGATAACATTTTAATCTACCTATTAAACTCTCAAAACTATTCTTAATCACAGACAAAAATCCAATGTTATTAAAATTTAGATGTACCTACCTAATGCCACTTGTTTGAAAACTCTACTAAACCATAAGCATTCTATGATGTCATTATGTTGTTATTGAAATCGTGCGGCCAAGGCCATGCCCACAGAATACAAATATACTATACTATATTATAGTATACTGTATACTATATAGTATACTATATACAAAGCAAGCATGAACTATGATGAGTGATGACTGTGTTTTACCTTACAATACTTTGTTTTTTGCTTCATGGTATTTTTCTACCCTATAAAAAATTTATTATTGTGTTAAATATGCGTAATGGTGTAGGGACGGATAGGTTTTATCATTCATAAACATTAAATAAAAAAGTTCTGTGGCTGTCATGGAAACAAATTGTTTATTCATTACGTACCTACCCCTTGGTTTAAAGATTAAAGTATTATTGACCGATCGTTTCAATTTATTTCATAAATAACTGGATTTACTTTAAATCTACAAAAGTATAAAAAAGACAGATTTAAATGAAATGATGCTAACGCGATGTATTAGGTAAGTTTGAATAAAGGTATAAAATATACTTATCACTCTTAGGTTTTCTACCTTTTTGATAGTTACTTTAGCGGTTAGTGGAATAATTTCGTTATTGATTATAAAATCAGTACCTAATAACATTAATTAAAATAATCTATATTATAACCTCAATTTTAAAATGGAACTTTGACATTGACATTACATTGACATACACGACACGATATTTTTTTTCTTATTATGGCACTTGGGGTAAAAAACCATGGCCAGTGTTAAGTAATGGCGGGAAAACAATATTCTTGCATATAATAATTTTCGGCGTCGTTTTGAGGGTTCCGTATTCTATTTCGTCAAATCCAGAGTCTAGTCAAAGTTTAAGTCAATATAGTCAAAAAGTCAAGTCGGTCGATTCATTAAAGTGGTAGACGCTTTACTGAAACTTTCGATGGAGTTTTGGAGGGAACACAAAATAGCACGTTTCTGGATATTATTGCATCGCTTTCCTACACTTGCGCACGATAACGAATATCTAATGGTTATTATTCTACCAATATTACACATTAAAAACCCAGCTAACACAATTTTAGGAAAATAATACAAAAACACAACATCATACTTTCACATTCCCCGCAAAACTCCGATACGACATATTTTGACATTGGATTGACATATTATTATTTAGTTTTTTTTTGCTCTTGGGACGTCGAAGGCGACTGTACCGCGTGGGCCCGAATCTTTACCTACCAATAGTTTTTTAGGGTTCCGTACCCAAAGGGTAAAAACGGGACTCTATTACTAAGATTTCGATGTCTGTCTGTCCTTCTATCCGTCCGTCTGTCTGTCTCCAGGCTGTATCTCAAGAACCGCTATAGCTAGACTTCTGAAATTTTCACAGATTAATGTGCATATCTGTTGTCGCTATAACAACAATTATACTAAAAATAAAATAAAGTTTATTTTTAAGGGGTGGCACCCATAAAAGAAACGTGATTTTTTTGGCCTTTTTTGCTCTATATCAATAATGGCAACAGCTAGGTGCTTGAATTTTTCTCAAAATCCTTAGTTATATGTGTACTTTAATATTTAATAATAATATTAAAATAAAAATATTATATTATATAAAACTAGGCCAAAAAATTTTTTGGCCTAATTTTGCTCTATAATGGTACGGAACCCTTCGTGCGCGAGTCCGACTCGCACTTGGCCGATTTTTTTAACTCTCATAATAATATAAGATATTTTAAGGCCCACTTGCGCCAATCTGGGTTAAAGTTAACTCTGAGTTAAACATCATGTCATATCTGTCACTCACCAAATCAGTGATAGAGATGACATGATGTTTAACTCAGAGTTAACTTTAACCCAGATTGGCGCAAGTGGGCCTAAGGATGACGAATTTCTTTTACTTCGTAGATAGGTTCATACATTATTTTGAAAGTTACTACCACTAACAGCTACTATATAGATAGATACCTAACTGCCCCTTGCTCTCTAGAATATTTATTTTATTTATTTATTTAAATATATTAGGTATACCTACTTACATTATTAAATTGGTAGAAGTTAGAACCTATATTAATTTAGAGAATATTGTCTTTAAACATTTTTAATTTTAGCGTATGAAGAGCGTATATTATCAAAATGCAAAGAAATAATCTCAAGAAGGGACAGCCCGGTCCATCTTCTTCTGATGTTAACCTGCCCAAATTGCCAAGAATTAAAATGCCAGAAGATTTTAAAATAAGAACGCAGCCATTGTTTTCTTTACCTGAGGAAGTCTTGAAATTACCAGCGCCGAAATTAAAAACGAGCAGGCAGCGTTGCATGGGCCCCAGAAAAAGATCTAGTGGTAAAATAGATATTTAATTTGTCATTTATATAAATAAGAAACCTAAGTTGTATCTAAAAATTATTTGATGATTTGCTGATAGTTGTTTGAGTGTTTCACCTCAGTTAAGCCACAGAATAGTCTAATAGTTTAACAAGTTAAGCATTGTTCATATTCTACTACTTATATTGTGTTAAACATTTAAACTAATTAAGTTGACCCGCGAAGTCTCAAGTCCGTACCCATAAAGTATTAACGACCTATATCTACCTACCATGTACCAACTTTCTTATGAATTAGGCTTTCGACACTGAACGGTATATAACTTAAAAGTTTAGAATACCTAAGTACTGTAAGTAGATGTCCGTCCAATCATCACCTTTCGTAATTTCACTTATTAAGTATAGCGTGAATTATGCCGTGATAATTTTATGTAAATTACAATATTATATATTTTAGTAAATAGTAAATATAATTTTCACAAAACACCTTCTATATTTCCTTTTATAGTAATGCAAAGTTTCACTGCTATGAGGAAAGCGAGAGAAGATTTTAGAGCCAAGCTGATGAATTTGATTTGTCAGTCGGAGCCCGGGGAGGACGGGGACTGTATACCCACGGGAGAGGAGAAGAATCTATTGCGCTATTACTACTACATCAAATACGGAATTGACACCATTCATGTAGCTCCTCTTGATAATAAGATCATTTTGAGGTGAGCATTGAGCGTAGAGCGTCAAGTTTTACGGAATAAAAACTAGGTATTCTATGTTCTTTTCCGGGGCTCAGAGTATCTGCATACTAAATTTCATCGAAATCGGTTCAGCAGTTTCTCATTTATATTAGTATAGACTAGACGTTCTGCGCGGCTTCGCCCGCGTAAATTAGGAATATCACAGACAAATTAGCCCACAAATAATCGGCCAAGTGCGAGTCGGACTCGCGCACGAAGGGTTCCGTACCGGTACCTATAGAGCGAAACAACAAAAAACAAACGTGATTTTTAGGGTTCCGTACCCAAAGGTTAAAAACGGGACCCTATTACTGAGACTTCGATGTCTGTCCGTCTGTCTGTCTGTCTCCAGGCTGTAACTCAAGAACGGTAATAGCTAGAGGGTTGAAATTTTCACAGATAATGTATATCTGTTGCCGCTATAATAACAAATACTAAAAACAAAAAAATATATATTTAAAGGGTCAAAGGGTAAATATCCATACAACAAACGTTTTGGCCTTTTTTGCTCTATATCAATAATGGCAACAGGTTCTTGAATTTTTCTCAAAATCCTTAGTTAAATGTGTACTTTAATAATTATTAATAATAATATTAAAATAAAATAAAAAATTAAGGGGGGCTCCCATACAAAAAACACATTTTTTGGCCCAATTTTGCTCTATAATGGAACGGAACCCTTCGTGCACGAGTCCGACTCGCACTTGGCTGATTTATTTTTGCCTTTTTTGCTCGATATCAATAATAGCAACAGGTAGGCACTTGATATTTTCACAAAGGCCTTAATTATATGTCTGCTTCAATATTTGAAAATAATAATAAAATAAAATAAAAATTTAATTCCCAATCTCCCATACAAAAAACAATTTTTTGCCTATTTTTCGTACAACCCTTCGTGCGCGACTCCGACTCGCACTTGGCCGATTTTTTTCGCTCAATATAAATATTATAGCCTATAGCCTTCCTCAAAAAATGAGCTATCTAATAGTTACTAAAAGATTTTTTCTAATCGGACTAGTTCCTGATTTGCGCGTTCAAACAAACAAACTCTTCAGCAGTCAGCTTTATATTACCGCATCGATCATCGACCAACCTTCTACCCTTGTGTATTGATTGTTATCTTATTAGTTATTACTATAAACGTTATTTTTGCGTAGCTCGAAGTATACCTACATCACCTCATCTCACGTACATGTTCTTATTATAGGGTTCACAAACTCATACCAATAAAGTTGAAAAAATGGAAGAAAACTTTGTTGACGTGCACGGACGAAATGCGAGAAGACTTTATGATGAGCATGAAGAAGGCGATTGTAGATTTCGTTTTAAAAGACCCGAATACGGTAAATTGTTATTAATTATTTTTATTTATTTTAATAACAATCGCAACAGGTTTTTTGACTCACACAAATATAATTTTTATAAAAAAAATTTTCAACTTGGTAAGTCATTAAATAACTATTATTAATAACATTTTAAATGTAGCGGCGTTGTTGTAGGCATATTTTACTATACCGTGATTCGTGAATGGTTTTATTCGATTGTAGGAGGAATCATTACAAGAAGATGACACGGCACTTAAGCAGGAGTTAGCTAAGAAGGACGACGCTTGGCGAAACCGATATATTGTCGCCAAGAAATACGCCACCAGGAATTTGCATTGTGTCAACCCCTGCGTTGCTCAAATATTGCAGATTTGGGGAAAACAGTTCAAGTAAGTGAAGGGTTTAAATAGTCGAAAATTTGCGCGACGTTGCCAAGTACGAGTTAACAAAATTGTGATTTTTGTTGCCAAACACCTCCAAAACGACTGGTCGAGCCGTCGACCAGTGCACAGCGCGCCTATGGTATAGTTTCTGCCATTGTCATGACATAATTATTTAATATTAATAATATGCACTACAATGTCAAAAAATACGACTCCGTTTGCCGGATCAGCTAGTATTATTCGTCTTCGAGATAAGACCGAAATTTTCTAATCTTAAGCAAATTGAATCTTGTCGATTGAAATATAATTATTTCAAGTGAACTCCGGCTGATCAGCATGCGGGACATAATGTCGTCGAACGAGGCGTACGAGCTGCAGGATTTCTGCTTCATCTGCAAGCGGCACGTGGAGGCGGCTGGCAACGTGCTCACGCTGCAATGGTTGCCCACCATACAGGCGGTCTTCCTGCAGGTAGCACATGGGTCGTGTAAGGGTTTCATGGAGAAAGGTGTTGTATGCGTACAAATGAGTCCAAAATAAGAGCAGCGTAAGAGCCACTCCACACGGTGCGTTGCGTCAGCGTTGCGTCGACGCAGCGTTGCCGTTGCGTTGTTTTACATACAAATAACCAAGGTGTTCACTGTTCACACGGCGCGCTGCGTCGTCGCAACGCACACATGACGGACAGCAGCCAGCGAGAAGCGGGATGACGTTGTTGACATTATGACTGCTTCCTAATAACGCTGCGATGACGCAGCGCCCGTGTGGCCGGCTATGCATCAAACGGCAGCGTTGCGTCGACGCAACACTGACGCAACGCGCCGTGTGGACTTTTTCAAAGAGTCCCGGAACGTTTATCAAATTTTTACATATAATATTATGTCTCCCTACCGCACCGTCCCTCATTATTCGTATAAATAAACGTAGGCAAAAAAACGTATTGTGATAAGTATCTAGCTTAATGTCCAGAAGAAGTAGCTTCTCGTTTCTAACTTTAATTACAGCTAAAAGTTTTTTCTCGTTTCTAAACTTTAGGGTGGTAAGAAAAAGCAAATACCGGAACCGAAACAGCCGGTGAAGATGAAGAAGTTCTACAACTGCGTCGCCTGCATCATGACATACAACTTGCAGACATTGTGTCTCAAGTCCATGAAGGATTTCACAGAATATATTCTGGATGTCGGAGTAAGTTTTTCAGATCAAAGAAATTAATTCATAGGCATAATATGACGGACCTACGTAATTTAGTCGTGTTATGTCAAGCCCATTTGATAAATCACACAATACAAACTTACATCCCACAGGGCATGAACCAAGGCTTCATAATAAACCTGACGTTCCAAAACGAGTGCGTGGAGTTCGAGCCGTCGTTCAAGCAGTTCGGCGAGCAGCTCGGCCTGCTGTATGAGCACGTCGCGGACGCGTGCCGCCAGACGCCGCGGCTCGAGACAACGCTGTACCAGGACTACAGCGATAATAGGGGCACTCTCAAGGTTGGAGCGTATAATATTAGCTAGCATTGTTTAGAAAAATGTACAAAAAATTAAAATAAAAGTTTTGGACGAGCTTTAGTCGTCTGTGTATACAATACAATATAATATATTGTAAGCAATTATTATTATTTTTAATATTATGTTTTAGCCAATAATCGATCAAGAGTTAGTAGAACACTACAAGATGACAGTGACCAGCTTGATAAACGAACAGAGGATCGGCCCCGAGCTTAGAGTTCAGGATTTTGATGATTACGTGTGTCTCCTTAATGGCGAGGTAATAATTTAATAATATATTGTTTTATATTATAAGAAAATTGTAATAAAAACTTATACAATAAAATATTTAAATATTCAATAACATATAATTTTGATTAAATAAAGTATAATTTAACACGTTAGCATAACATAACATCAACTTAAATGTTCTTAAATAACTGTAATGGCATTGCCCATTACAGTTATTTAATAACTACACGTAAAATACACGTTAATAACTATACGTCTACGATGCTACGTGTGCGTGCTACGAGGGCGCTACGGCGCTACGCGGCCACGACACTTTTCAGGACATAATGTTTTATGGCAAAAAAAAATATATAATAGGTATCATAGCCGAAAATATAACCTCCTCCTTTTTGGAAGTCGGTTAAAAACCAGCGAGTCACACAATTTTAACGTTTTGAACACTCGTCAACGTTTTCAGTCGCTCGAGGACGTGGAAAATTTCATCAATTCGGATCCTACGAAAACATTCGAGGAATACTGCGAGGAGGCCGTGAAGTATGTAAATATGGCGAAAGAGATTCCGTCGAAATTGGAGAGCACGGTCGTTATAGGCATGTTCCGGATGCAGAGAGCCGATCTCATCAACTCCCTGCGCGGCGCCGCGTCCCGCCTCGCCAGCGCGCTGCTCCGCCGCATGACCGACGATTATCAGAATATGATTAAGGCGTGAGTGCTGCTTGTATTGACTTTGAATTATGTAAAAAAGTCCAAATATGAAAGTCCAGTTTGATATGATAAGAATCAATTTTTTTCATGAACACTAGAATTAAATTATTCTTAACGCTGGCATTATAAATATGATATAAAATCATAATAATGAGTGGAATCGGTGCGTGACGCGGCGATAATATATTTTTAATAAGTCACTTTCAATTAAATAATTATCACGTAATTACATAGGGTTTACTTTCACCTAGTGCACTGGAGTCTGGAACAAGCGAGACATAATATTATGTTTATGTCATTTGTCACAATTTTTACCAACAGAGAGCCTGAGCCATGGTGCAGCGGACAGTGACTGATTTCTTTATGTGCCGTTACGACGCGTCGCATTTATTACGACGGTCTTACCGTACATCTTGCTATAGAATATTCGACGAGTACTCCTCCATCGCAAACACTTTGCTGACGCCGCCGCCGGACACGGCAGCGCTAATGGCGCTGGTGGAGTACTGCGGGACGGTGGAGGGGGCGCTGGCCGGCGCCATGGAGGAGCGGCTCCGGGAGGTGATGCGGTACATCGTCTTCCTCGCCGACCACACCACCTTCACGCCGCTGGAGATGAAGGCCAACAACCAGACCTTCCATTGGTAGGGTTATGGTTATTGGTTTCATAATAAATTTGTTACTGTATGTAACCGGACCCTAGCCTAGACCTTTTCTTTATCGCTTCTTATAGAATCGCCGAGCATAATGGAATTGACATTAGACGAGTCGAACTGGTCGAACGTCAACGTCATAATATTAAAGAACGCTTATGTGAATTCCAAACATTTTGATCGATGATTCTATAAAGAAGCGATAAAGAAAACGTCTCGGCTACCGGCTCAGTGGTTGCATACTTTTAGAAACTATTAATGTCAATTATTGTTACAGTACTTTCACGATTTGACTCGTTCGCATATCTCAGTTTTCCCAGCGTAACGCTTAACTAGTAGCACAAACTCCGATTTGTTAGTAACGTGTCACTTGTGGATAGCCTATCTCACACTTATCACAAAGTGGTGAAACAGCCCCTTAGAGTTTTTTAGGCGTTATACGGTTGTGCATCTGTTATTCTAGGTATGCTCGTCTGCCTGGCGTCATCGAGGAGTGTAAGGTCATTTGCGATCAGAAGAAGATTGAATACCAGGAGCTGCTCAAGGTTAGCCTTTGTACTTATCCGTTGAACATTAACTACCTACTATGTAGATTGTACATAATAGAAGATTAACAAGAGGATAGGGTTTTGATGACCGAATTTACATTTACAGATTATTATCGATCTCTACTGATACCAATTTTGTAGTGGATTTGTACAAGTTCCATTAAATTCAAAATTAGTTTCCGATTTTATGTTTTATTATTAATCGAAAAGCTTTCATCATTTTTGTTTGCTTTAGTCAGCATATCTAAATATTATGTTTTATTCATTTATACAGGGTGTAACAGAACTAAGTGATAATACTTTAAGGTATGCACGTGATCCTTACATGGAGCTTACTGTGAAAGTAACAGTGCTGAAAACTTACAGACAGTAACTTTTTTTCACCATTGTATGGAAAAATTCATGATGCGGGGGGCGCTTGCCTATACAAATCACAAAAAAAAATACTCTTTCAGCGCTGCTAATTTTACAGTGAACTCTATACATGGGACACATACATACCCTAAAGTATTATCACTTAGGTTTGTTACACTTTGTATACTTGAATGTCGATGCGTTACTATACACTTTTTGTAAGCACCCGTCTTAGAAGTATCATGAACACTCAGGTCCGCATCGCGAAGTTCATAGAGGAGCTGTTGACGTACGAGACGCAGTGCAACGAGCTGCAGTACTGGGGCGACATCGCCGAGCTGCCCAAATACGTCGTCCGCGCACGGAGACTCGACGAGAAGTTAGTACTGAACGGTGGACAAGATATTTAAAAGGATTCTTAGGCTTCAGTCCCAAAATCTGCGAGAAGGGAGCGGTGCGGCGCCGGCGCGGCACGTGACAATGTATAGATTTATATGGAATAGCCGTTTAGTACGCCGCGCGCCGCTCGGTTTCCGGGGCCTGTCCATATAAATCTCTACATTATCATGCGCCGCGCCGCCTCCGCGCCGCTCCGGGCCTGCTGGGTTGCTACCCGCTGGTTTCAAGACTTCAACTTTTGGGCTAAGAGCATATTCTGGATCCTTAATAGATCAATAAATATTTGAATAAGAAACAGGCATCCGGTAATTAAAAACTGAATAATTAATAATGTTCCCACTTCTCACATCAATTAATGTTATAAATAATTTCGATTTAATGCGGTAAAGCCACAAACCACTCCACTTGAAACTTAATTATTTTATTCAATTAATAATTTTACTGAAAGCATATTATATTTTTAGGTTGTCGAATGGGCTTCAGAGGATCGATCAGTTTAACGAGGAGGAGACCGCCTTCGGCTGGGAACTTTCACAGTATCCCAAACGTAAGGCGATATTCGACAAACTCGCGCCGTACAAGAAGCTGTATGACGCCGGCTACGACTTCCTCGAGAAATATAACACTTGGATGAAGGCGAAGGTGTTTATATCCATTACCCATATTTCACTATCATGTTGTATTGTGGAAATTAATTCGGCAAATTATGGACCTATGTTAAAAATGGTCGGACTATGTCAAGCTTAACCTGACACTGAATATTGCCTGTCAATTTTATTAAGTTATGCATAACAAAAAACCCTATTATAAATCTTTATTAGGTGGGCAGTTTCGACCCCGAAGATATTGAGGGTGACGTCACCTATTACTACAAAATTGTATACAAACTGGAAAAGGCTTTTCAAGATATTCCCGATACACACACGCTGGCTAGCTCTGTAAGGTAAATACTAACTATATAATATATGATATAGCATACTATAAATTATTTATCATATAACGAAACGGTCACGTGATTTTATTTATTTAACGGTGAAATTCATTTTGGTTTACTGGTAAGAAAGTCCGACGAGATCCATACTAATATTACAAATGCGGAAACAAAGGACGCGACATCAAAGTTGAGGTTTTCAGTTTCAGTTGTCGTTTTATAAGTATTATAATATATTTACGTATTATCTATTAAGGGAGAAGATGGACGAGTTCAAGACGCACATGCCCATAATACAGACGCTGGGCAACCCGGGCATGAAGCCGCGCCACTGGGAGAAAGTGTCGGAGATCGTGGGCTTCCCGATAGTCGTGGACGACGAGCTGTCGCTGGAGAAGGTCATCGACTTCAACCTCGTCGACTACATTGACAAGTTCGAGGGCATCTCCGAGGCCGCCACCAAGGAGAATAACCTGGAAAAAGCGCTCGACAGGATGATGAAGGAGTGGGCTGACCTGGTGTTCGAGATCTTGCCGTACAAGTGAGCAACTGCCTTATTTACAACGCACAAGGGAGGACCGGAGGCCCAATCCCCTACCCTCCCCTACCTTACTCCCTCTTAAAAGGCTGGCAACGCACCTGCAGGCCTTCTGAAGTTGCGAGTGTCCATGGGCGATGTAAGTTGCTTTCTATCAGGTGACCCGTTTGCTCGTTTATTTAAAAAAAACGCATCTCACCTGTGCTGTGATCTTTATAGCTATCCGATTTCATTAGGCTAAGAAAAGAGTTTTTTTTTAATATTATAGCCGACTTTATTTTGGTTTTGCTTCTGAGTTTATTCTGAATACTTTCTTATCTTATAGGGACACAGGAACGTATATTCTGTCAAGCATCGATGACATACAACTTCTGCTAGATGACCACATCGTCAAGACTCAGACTATGAAAAATTCGCCCTATATCAAGCCGTTCCAGGAAACTATCATGTAAGTTTCCATTTCACACTCTGCTTTTCTTTTTCAATTTAAAGATTTCGATAGTCTATAATTTTTAAGTAGCTTTTAAAAAATAGAAAATGTAGCTGCTTATAAAAGTAATATTTAGTTTGAATGAAAAAAAATTACTGCGCATCTTGTGCAATTTAAAGCGCAATACACACTGAGCCCGCCGGGCCGCCGACATAATAATATTATGTCGGCAACTTTTTGTCGGCGATCTAGTTGGTGGCTTCACATAATACAAGTCGGAAACTTTGGTCGGCGGCATGTCGGCGGCTTGAGATGAGAAATTTATTTGGCAGTCAGTGATTGGTCAGTGATTGCCGCGTGTCTATCACTGACCAATCACTTGTGTCAATTGTGTCGCTGGGCAACTGAGCGCAGGCGTACCCAAGCCGCCAACATGTCGGCGGGTAACACGCGCGGGCGCATGTTGCCGACATCATTCTTTTCATACAGGTCGCCGGGTTTTGTCGCCGGGCTTGGTCGGCGGCCCGGCGGGCTCAGTGTGTATTGCGCTTAAAAATCAAATGCAGGACATGAGACGTGATTAAAAATAATATTAACACTTTTAATTACGAAATTGCCCTTCGTAGCGAGTGGGAAGGCAAGCTGGTGCTGCTGCAGGAGATCCTGGACGAGTGGCTGAAGGTGCAGGCGACGTGGATGTACCTCGAGCCCATCTTCTCCTCCCCCGACATACAGCAGCAGATTCCCGAGGAGGGTCGCCGGTTCAGCGCCGTCGATAAGGTTCGTGTTTTACTACTATTTATTACTATTACTACACTATCTTCCTATTTTAAGTTATAGATTCGGGTAGCTGTATAATATTATTGATAGGTAGGTACCTATAATTATGGTTTTATTATTTTAACATTGATGATCACGATCACGGCGTTTACTAGATGTGGCGAGAAATAATGAAGGCGGCGTACGCCGAGCCGCGCGTGCTCGACGTGATCACGATAGAGAAGATGCTGGACCGCCTCAAAAAGTCCAACAACCTACTGGAGATGGTGCAGCGCGGCCTCAACGCGTACCTGGAGAAGAAGCGACTATTCTTCCCCCGTTTCTTCTTCCTATCCAATGATGAATTGCTGGAAATTCTGTCGGAAACCAAAGATCCTACACGGTAAGATACCACAGGTGGAATCTTTCACTTTACGTCTCCTTCTTCTTAATTTTTAGTACGGATTTGTTTAGGAACTGGCTTGGAACTGGATACTTAGTCTAAGAGTATTCGTTGCAATTGTGTCTGAATTTAATTTATACACATACAATAATTTACTTTGCTGTTGAAATTGTCGAGAGAAATTTGGCTAAGTACCCTGACAGCCTATGTAGGTATGTAGGTTTTGTTTCCTATCGCGACAAAACGGTTCTCATACTACAATGACAGGTCTAATCAACATCTACATTTTGATAGACGATAACAATTAGTCAACTTTTGCCCCTGTAGTGTCCAGCCTCATCTCAAGAAGTGTTTCGAGGGCATCGCGCGTCTGACTTTCACGGAGGACATGGCCATCACGCATATGAAGTCCTCCGAGGGCGAGGTGGTCCAGCTCACCACGGTCATCAACACCGTCGCCGCTAGGGGACAGGTGGGTTTACAATATTATAATTTCGCGTCTAGTTGAAGTGATCTTCCGTTGGTGTTAGTTTTTAACTGTTTTTATTAACACGAAAATTTTGTTAGTATATTTTGTAAAGTGTTTACCGTGAAAGAAGAAGCGCTGAAAGAGCACTTTTTGTCCCTTATATAGAGTTCTATATAAGGGATACATACACACCCTAAAGTATATTATTATTACGTATATACGTGAATGTATTTTTACAACCGTTTAAAATATTAGTAATATAATGAAATAGGTAGAGAAATGGCTGCTAGAGCTGGAGACAGCCATGAAGGCGTCAGTGCATCACGTCGTAGCACTCGCGTACAATGACTACGTAAACTCCGCCAGGGAGAAGTGGGTGCTCGTTTGGCCTGGACAAACGGTAAAGTTTTGAATATACTTAATGGTAATCTTCTTTAGAAGGCCCGAACATGTAGAAATTTGGCCATTTTCCTTTCACTACTTGTTTCTTTCAGTCACACGCGAACGTGTGGAATCAAGATGAAGATTCGCGAATGTACGAGTAATGTATCTAATGATATAGCCTAATTCTTTATGTTGTAAACCCTAATAATTATAATTAACGGTAAATTTAATTTGTCATCCGGTATACCCAAAAAAAAGTTAACCACGGATTAGAAATTTTTAATAGGCTACTTTTTATCCCTGCATTAGACAAAATGCTGTCCAATGCGCGTAATGTTTTGTTATTACTTATTACATACCACTATTAACATTGTAGGTGCAATGTATAGCTATGACGTACTGGACGTCGGAGGTGACAGACTCCATCCACGCCGGCGTCACGGCCATGCGGGCGTACTGGGAGAAGTGCAACCACCAAATATCGAGGATAGTCGACCTCGTCCGCGGCGAGCTAAGTCTACAGAACCGCATTACACTAGGTAAGTAGATAGAAGATTCGGTTATTGAATTTTTTTAACAGAGGGCTAACGGCTACTTGCTTATTTTATTTTCGCGTAATTTCATAGGTCGACGTAAAAGTAACAATTAGCAGTATTTTTGCGATCCTCGGTCCCTCAAACAACAAAAATCTTTGTATGGGTTTGACATCGAAATGTCACTGTCACACACAATGTTTTGGAGATCGTGACGTCACATCCTGTGATGGCTGTTTGCGATCACTTGATAATAAGGATTAAATATTTGCTTTTTAAGAATTAGAATAATTAAAAAAATTAGAATTAATTAAAAAAAATATAAATATTATAAAGTTTTTAAGTAAAAGTATGTCATTTTCGGTAATTCTATAATACCAACTCTCAAAAAAACAATAATTTGTATTATATTTCGTTAACTAATCTACACCCCTATTGTCTAGCGAAATTATTTTATCTCGATAACAACACATTAGTTTTCTTTGAGTAAATATTTGGTTACATACACGAGGTGTTTTGACAACACTCTCAGGGATAACTATATTATAATGAAATCCATATTATAAGTCATTAGCCCTTGTAAATAATCCTAATCCGCGTAAACAAATCCGCATACGAAATGGGAAAATATTAACGTGTTTGTGGCTTTTCCCCTCTCCAGGCGCTCTGGTGGTACTGGACGTGCACGCGCGTGACGTGCTCCTGGAGCTGATCAACTTCAACATACGAGTTGATAACGACTTCAACTGGCTCTCGCAGATCAGATACTACTGGGAGGTGAGATGATTTGCAAATTACAATCCTGTGAAACAAGAATGCCTTTTAACTTACTTTTAAGTATGTCATGATAAAACGACGGTTTAAATTTTTAATTAATATTTTAAAATACTAGTTCACGCCCGCAACTCCGTTGCACCAAAATTCTTTTATCGCGCGGGAACCTTTCATTCAATTATCCTATGTCCTTTCCCGGGACACAAAATATATCCATATCAAATTTTAGCAAATCGGTTCAGCGGTTTAAGCGTGAAGAGGTAACAGACAGACTGACAGACAGATAGACAGGGAGACACACTTTCGCATTTATAATAATATTATTATGTAATTAGTATGGATTCTTAAGGGTGTTTTTCTTTGTTTGTGTTATCTTAACGGTTTAACTGTTGAACCAACGTCGATATTTCGCATGAAGATAATTTGAGTCCCGGGAAAGGGCAAATTATACTTTTTATCACGAATTCGGAGCAATTTCGGGGTAAACAAATTGCAGGTGTTTTGGATGACAAACATTGCTTTGGTTATTCCATAGGAGCAAGATGAGGAGCATACGCACAAGATCGTGACGCGGATGATCAACTCGCAGCTGCTGTACGGGTACGAGTACCTCGGCAACACCGGCCGCCTCGTCGTCACGCCGCTCACTGACCGCTGCTTCAGGACGCTCTTCGGTGCTCTACACCTGAACCTGGGTAAATAGACTAATGCCCGGTTTCTGAGGTTTTTTGACAGGAGGTTATCTTGTCACAAGCGTTGTTGATTGGTTAATTTTTTGACGCTATCCAAACAAAAGCAAGTAAAAAGATTCACGGAAGATCACGGAATTCCCGTTTAAAAAACCTCAGAAACTGGACATAAATAAGTGTACTATTTTCGTAAAAATAAAATAAAAAATTAACTGTTAAGAAGGATAACTTGGCTACTTAATAGAACGCTGGTATTGCTTGTTAACAATGTTTTCTAATGAAACAACAGGGCGCCGAGTTTTCAGTACTTATAGATGATTTTGTTTTCTGAGCTATTTCCTATTGAGAGATTAGGCTTCCCTTGGATGCGAATGGCTCTAGGTCTCCTGGAAGGACGTGAAAATTTCTTATTTAAATCAACTAATTAAACTTTTAAAATATACACACCGGCAAAATTAGAGGAACATAACAAAATTTTCATTTTTTTTGAAAATTATTCGCTGTTTTTTATATATTTCCATATTAATTCAATAATTGATGATTAAAAAATAAAACTTATATACATTTAGGGCATGAAATCGTGTAAAAAGAAAAAAAATCAGCAAAAATCAAAAATTAAGAAAATCTTTGAAATTTCAGTAGTAATTTTTTAAGTTAAATTCTCCATTTTTACTTAAGAAATGCCATGTTAAAAGCGTTTAATGCCTTCTATGGATCTCAAGAGGGCCTGGATACGCCATTCCATGCTTGCATTTTGATTGTCAATCATTTCCTGTGGGATATTCTCCTACTCCTCCAGTAGCGCCAACTCGAGCTCCTGAACAGATTTTGGAGCTGGAGGTTTAACTCATACCGTTCACCCATTGATGTGCCATACGTCCTCAATCGGATCCATATCCGTTGACCGTGCTGGCCTCTCCACCTAGGCTACGCCAGCATAATTTAGGTAATAATGCCTGATTTTTTTACTCTATGGACGCGCATAACATTGAAGCTACTGCCTAAAATTGTGTAAAAGGCACAACATGCAGTTCTAGGACATCTGTGCTTTAGCCGTGTACTGTCAAAGTACCATCATTAACAATCATCAGCTCCGTGCGGGCTCCAAGTCATATGCCACCCCAAACCATTTCGAAGCCTGCATGATAGGCCACTGTTTCCGTTAAGTTTGATGGTCTATAGCGTTCATTACGATTTATCCACATTCTTTATCGCCTGTCAACAAAATTTACACAGAATTTGCTCCCATCACTGTACAGCATACGATTTCATACACTTGTCAAATTTTGATGTTCACGCACATATCTTAGCCTGGCTCTTTGGTGTCCTGTCTCAAGTTCTGGTGCCCTTGCTGGCACTTTTGAGTTTAATTTAACTTCTTTGAGTCTTCTCTTACTGTACAATCGCTCACACGTACATCTCGGATCTGTTCCGACAGGTTTCGTGTATGCAATGCAGTTTGAGGTCGATTTCTTAAGGCTTGTACCCTAACAAAACGGTCATCCTGAACCAATGTCACCCGATATCTGCCTTGTTCTCGTCTTCAGACGTAAGATCCAGTCTCTCTGTAGCGTTGAAAGTTACGATGGACCACGGAAGCTGACCCACCTAAGGCCTGACTGACCGAACGGTAGGTGTGACCTTTCTCTATCGTGGTTACAGCTCTAGCTGTCGTAGATGCTGGGAAATCACTAATTTTATATCTAAGAAATGTGTTCTTCCAAAAACCAAACAATCAAATGAGCTGGCATACCTTGAACCCCGCTAAAAACGCCATTCTTATCAGAAACACTTACAACGTCAATCATCGAAAAACATTTATTATGGCATAATTGCAATAAAACTCTCTCAAATTGCCAGTTTTGTTCAATATTTTATTTCTTAAATGAGCTTAGAAACTATATAAAAGGATTTCAGACAGCCCGACCCACTTGAGTTCAAGTTGTGCCCCTTTTTAACTATGTTCCGCTAATTTTGCCAGTGTGTGTATCAAGCTACATAGTTCATCTGTCACAGGCGGCGCTCCCGAAGGCCCGGCGGGGACGGGCAAGACGGAGACCACGAAGGACCTGGCCAAGGCCGTGGCGAAGCAGTGTGTCGTGTTCAACTGCTCCGACGGACTCGACTACATCGCACTCGGGAAATTCTTTAAAGTATTTTTTTTACTTACAATCCGTATTTGGTACCCATCGGTATGCGCGTCAATATCATTAGATTCTAACACTGGATTTACTGTACATCAGTGCAATGCATATTATATCCAGCATCCATGATCATTCCATTCCATTTATGCTAGCCTCATGGATATTTTTGGATCATTTATATTGCCCTGAAAAGTCTCATTAGCAATTCCAGATGCCTAACATCATAGACAGTTTCATCATAGTCATGACCTATGCGGAATATATATTATCACGTATTGTAAACGTTGTTGCGTTCATCCTTGACTTTAGGGTTTAGCGTCATGCGGCGCGTGGTCGTGCTTCGACGAGTTCAATCGCATCGAGCTGGAGGTGCTGTCGGTGGTGGCGCAGCAGATCCTGTCCATACAGCGCGGCATCAACTCGGGTGCTGCCGAGTTGCTGTTCGAGGGCACGCTGGTCCGCCTCGACCCCACCTGCGCGGTCTTCATCACCATGAACCCCGGGTACGCGGGACGCTCCGAGCTGCCTGATAATTTGAAGGTTAGTTCATGCAATTTTTGAGGGACCTTTGAAACTTTTTGACTTTTTGTGCTGAAAGACTGACGATATTTGCATAGAAAAAAGCTTTAATTTTCATAAAGTGTCATTGCTAAATGTAAATTTTATGGGAATCTGTCAAATAAGTTGTGGATAGCCTATCCGATACTTTATCAGGAAGTGGTGAAACAGGCCCTTAATTTTTGAAATAACGTCGTCATATTTGTCCAAGTTTCAATAGTCGAAGCCTTATCTAAATTGGAACATTTAGGCGCTGTTCCGTTCCGTGGCGATGATGGTGCCGGACTACGTGCTGATCTCTGAGATCGAGCTGTACGCGGCGGGCTACCTCGACGCCAAGCCGCTCGCCGTCAAGATCGTCGCCACCTACAGACTGTGCTCCGAGCAGCTCTCCTCGCAGAGTCATTATGATTATGGTAATGAAAATGTCTCTCCTTAAAACTTTATCCGTGGATTTGTTCACATACAAAAGTAAATCTCGAAACTGATTTTTATATTGCAGCTAAATTCTACATTTTACAATGTTACATTTAAGCTAGGTAAGGCTAGAAATTATAATTGAAACTCTGGCAATGCAACATAAAATTCAGCTGGTCGTATTTACAAGTGATCAAGTAAACAATTTATTCCTATTTTTGGGGATTACATTTTTTGCAATTTTCGGGAGGATCTCTGATATTTTTCAGAATAAAACATAGCCTATAATCTATATCCATCACAAAGAATGTAGCTTTCGATGGGTGAAAGAATTTTTAAAATCAGTTCAGTAAATTTTGAGCGTATTTAATAGCGTAGATAATAATATTATGTAGTGTGTAGTAGTATTGTAACTCACAGGAATGCGTGCGGTAAAGTCAGTGCTGCGCGCGGCGGCGGCGCTGAAGCTGCGGTACCCGGCGGAGCACGAGGACATTATCCTGCTGCGCTCCATCAAGGACGTCAACCTGCCCAAGTTCCTCGAGCACGACGTACCCTTATTTATGGTAATTACTGACCGCCCTTATATTATACTAGTGTCGCCATTATACAGACATGGTATTGATGAATACCTGAATGAAACTTTTCCGGGATGAAAAGTATCCTTTGTCCTTTCACGGGACCCGAAGAATCTCCATACCAAATTTCAGAAAAATTGGTGCAGTGGTTTGAGCGTGAAGAGGTAACGGACAGACAGACACACTTTCAAATTTATAATATTACTGTGGACTATGGATGACCTCGTTACTACAATAATATGCGTTAATTACGTTCATGTAAAATAATAATTGTGTACTATTTTTATTTCTCCCGTTTTTCAGTTCTCGGCTGAAATATTATATTTTGCTTAGGGTTGTCGTAGATACATACTCGTATTTTGTAATGAAATTTTGAGACACGGGTAAAAACACAGGGAATCATCGGTGACTTGTTCCCTGGTCTACCTCTGCCCGAAGCCGGTCTGCCTCATCTGGTGGACTGTCTGAAAGAATGCTGCGTTACACTCAACTTACAGGCCAACGACTTCTTTATTGAAAAAGTAAGTTTGTACTTATTTATTTTGCATTATATTAAAATACTTTAGTATCAATTTAATTTTTTTTTATGAATAATTATATTATTTCATTGAAATAGGTTTTACAACTATACGAGATGATCCTCGTTCGTCACGGGCTGATGATAGTGGGGCTACCGTTTTCCGGCAAGACCAAATGCTATCAAGCGCTTGGACATGCACTAGGACTGGTATCTGAAAAAGTGAGTTTTGCTGCCATTTTGCTGCACTTTAAAACAAATAAAGTTCGCTTAGTAACAATCCCTTCACGTTCGCCTATTATAATGAACGGATACGAGTAATTAGCAACGTGTTATATATGATCGTAGGTATATGATTTCCTATGATACTGAAAGACAGCTGGCACAAATATCATGCCACTATGATTGACCATCGTAGTCATTCGTGAAGAGACCTTTAATTTAGAGGCGAATACTTAATCAGGGGTTACATTATAGAAACTGATGGCGGAGAACCCAGTGGAGTGGATCGTGATCAACCCCAAGTCCATAACGATGGGTCAGCTGTACGGACAGTTCGACGCCGTCTCGCACGAGTGGTCGGACGGCATACTCGCCGTCTCCTACAGACACTTCGCCGTGTCTACCAATGACAACAGGTGACCTTCGTTTGGGAGTTTTGCGGAGTTGAGGTCCACTTGTTTGATGTTTTTATTGCTATTTTTTATTAAGAAGTCATTCCTCTTATTAAGAGCGAGAGGTATGACAAAATAATTCAAGAATTGATGCCAGTCTGACAGAATTTATCAAAACCTTTGGTTATGTCAAGCCTAGCAAACAGATGCCGACTAATATTGACTTTGATAATGCCCGACCAAAATAATTATGTCGTTGGACCTCCATCTGCTCTATACATCTGTATAGAGCAGATGGAGCATTGTATCTGACTGTAGAAAATGGCTGGTTTTCGACGGGCCGGTGGACGCGGTGTGGATCGAGAACCTGAACACGGTGCTGGACGACAACAAGAAGCTGTGCCTCATGAGCGGCGAGATTATCCAGCTGGCGTCCACCACCAACCTCATATTCGAGCCCATGGATCTCGAAGCCGCTTCGCCTGCCACGGTATGTGAAAGCGTCTTCAATGATAAAAACTATTCCAATTGAGACTTTGTTCCTCTGCATTTTATACCTCCCTTCTATACCGATTTTAAGCGATGCTGGCCGATCTCCCTTAAACTATAGCGCAGGAGTTTTATAGCTCCAGAGTGTATATAAAAAAAATCCCGCTTCTTTTACTCTCAAAACCTCCAACTCAAGAGTCAAACTCTATATCACTGGATCATTGAGTTACAAAATAAATGAAACGTGAAAATAAATGAAATGTGTCAAGACTGTCGTTATGACTCAGGTGTCTCGATGCGGCATGATCTACATGGAGCCGAAGGGTCTGGGCTGGAAGGTGGTACTGGAGTCGTGGCTGAACACGCTGCCGGACAAGCTGCACGGCTTCAACAGGAACATCATCCGCTCGCTCTTTCACAGGTTCATGTCGCCGCTGCTGTGGCTCGTCGAACTTTCTGGACTTGTCAAAGTAAGATTTTAAATTTAGAATAGCCGGTTTCACAATTTTTGACAAGAGTTTTTAATCTATTCAATATATGACTTTGTTTGCTAGTTGCTACTAATAACTGATGCACAGTTATTAGTAGCAACTACTGTGAAAATCCTCAAAGGCCGGGTATCGGTAATCGGTATTGATTAGGCACTACATACGTGCATTTCACGAAAAAAGTTAGTAAGTAGTTAGTAATGCGGATTTATTAAACTTTGCCTGCCTGCCCATGTTCTAAACTTTAGAACAAAAATTGTAGTACAAATAAATATATTAAAACATCAAAGCTTTAAAATCTAAAAGCTTTTATGTTTTTGTGCTATAATTGCTCTGCATTATAATAACTCAATTTGTTAAGCAAATGTATATAACGTCTCGGAGCAACCTGGTGGTGGCGTGCATGACGCTGTTTGACACATTCATGGACGACTTCCGCGACGAGAAGATCGTGGAGCAACTGTCAGACCTCGACATCAGAGCACAGCTCGAGGTAAGAATCATTAGTGTATTCTCAAATCGGGGAATTCTGTCTGTAGCGGTCATTGACTCCCTGTCAAAAAACTTGTCATATTTCGTCGTTTTCTATACAAACCGCGATTGACAATGAAGTGACAGAGGCCACCTGTGCCACCTTAAATTGTCCTGACTATAGCTCTTGTACGAGACATGAATAGTTATTTTGATGTAAACTTTAGTTACCCTATAAAAATGTATCTATAAGCACTACTTTTTTTTAGATAAAAATTCATTAAAAAATATACAGTTAGATAAGATAGGTTGTTTGATAGTAATATACATCTACAACATGAAAAGAATCACATGAGCGTTCCTTGTCGATACACCAGTTAACCCGGCGAACTTTACAGCTGATCTCACTCACTCTGCAAAATAAGTTATTTTACAGCCCATGCCAAGTCGAAATATTCATGCCGAAGCATATACAGCCCTCCCACGTAAATGTACCTTTAGTGCTCACCGTAAAACCAGGACGTTACGTGCTTTAATTACAGAGAATTATATTACCCACATATTCTTTCAGTGCTAAACCTTAATTAATCAACATTTTCACAGGAGTTTTATGTTGCTAACGGCCTCTTTGGTAGTCTCAAAAATAAAATTTACCACAAGTTTAAACTAGTCTACTTAATAGAGCCATTTAAATAAAAATAAAATAATTGATAAATAAATATACGTGTTAATTTTAGCGTTTATAAAATTAAAAGTAAGGAAACCTAATAATGGTGATATTTTTTTACTTCACTAGGGCGTGTTTTTCTTCTCGTGTATCTGGTCTATTGGCGCGACGCTGGACGGCCCCAGCCGGCCTAAGTTCGACCTGCTGTTCCGTGCTCTTCTAGAAAAAGAGTTTCCACATAAGGTATTAAGTTATATTTAGGGCCTGTTTCACCACTTACTGATAGGTGCTGGATAGGCTATCCACAATTACTTATCTGACAGATGGAATATAGAGTACCTGTCAGATAAGTTGTGGATAGCCTCTGCTAACTTATCAGTAAGTGGTGAAACTGGCCCTTAGTGTAGATATTTTAGTAGTACGAATAAGTTGAAGTTTCCCGCGTTACAGCCTGTAGGAAACACATATTAAAATCTCGCGGGAACTGTAGCTTCCGCGATTAAAAGTTGTTTATGTCCTGTACGGTTATGCTGCGAACACTATAATACTAGGTATACCTATACTATACTAGGGGCCTGTTTCACCACTTCCTGATAAAGTGCCTGATAAGCTATCTACAACTTTATTGACAGATTCTCCATACTTCATCTGTCAAGTTAACTGGTGGATAGCCTATCCGGCATTTATCAGGAAGTGGTGAAACACGCCCTAAATGTTCAATGTTCATCATCATATTTACTTGACTGATGATGATAAATACGGTATTAAACTACTAGAAGTCAGCTGCTAAAAAGCAAGCAAATGTCTTTGTAGTAAGTTCTTACATAAACATTTTATAGTAGTGATCCTTGTTACTCTTTACTTCGATATATGAAACGATTAAGAATCTTAAGATCATTTGTGTAACAATTTAACAATACCTCTCAAAAGATATTTCATTAATAGTATCATTGTATGGAATGTTTACAGATAAAAGAGGAGCTCGGGTACGGCAAGGAGATTCCGAAACCGGAGAAGCAATACATATTCATGCTACCAAAGGACGGTCTTGTTTACGACTATCGTTTTATCAAAGAGGTAATATTTGCATCCGAGAGCGCTCCAAATGCTTAGCGAGACCGAGGGGCCTTATTGAAACTGATGAAATGTTTGAGCTCATAAAGTAAATAATATATTCATAGGAAACCAAAATTTTGAATTAATTTACATTGCTTTGTTTACTTTAGTCGGTATCATAACGTTAATTAAGGTCTGCGGAACTCAGAATGTTGGCTAAGTAATAAGTGTGAATAGGTATGTTTTGTAAAAGTTTATTTTACGTTTGTATGTATGTTAAATGGTTGTATTTTAAAACATACAAACATGGTTTTGCAGTGTTTCAATAATACTGTTTTAATATTTTTATAGGTGCCTAGCTGCACCTACTCAGATATGGATTGACAAATTTTTGCCAATTTAAGATTCGTTATGGGTTAAAATGTCACGACTAATCAGTCATTAATAATAATATAAAGAACAAGAGGAAATAATATCAAAACACAATAATAATATTTAATCAAGTATCACCTTAAAATCTCATTGGCCTAAGTCGGTCTAAAGATTCATCACCACGCACGCGCTGAACGCGCTGCATTTTAGAATTAGTTGTATGAAAATATGACGTGCAACCTCGTACATTCGTCCGCAACGTACGCGCCGCATTTCGTGTACTTGCGGTGCGTTCGACGCGTTCGACGCGTACGGCACGTACGGTACTGAGAAATGTGCGAGCTTCTTGCGGTGCGTTCGACGTGTACGGTGCCGACAAAATATATGCGATGTGTAGTGCGAGTTTTATTCGATCATACGCATCGAGCACGTTAACGCGAATTTGTATGGGATCAAAGCGGTATCCACGTTAGTCAGTAGATGGCACTGCTTTGATCCCATACAAATTCGCGTTAACGTGTTCGATGTGTATGATCGAATAAAACTCGCACTACACCCTCTGCTTTAACCTACATTACATTACACCTGTCTATAGCTATACATATCACGATGCAGGGCAAAGGCAAGTGGAAGCCGTGGCAGGACGACGTGGCGTCGGCGGCGCCCATCAGCCGCGACACGCCGCCCAACCAGATCCTGGTGAGCACGGTGGACGTGGTGCGCTACCTCGCGCTCTTCCGCCTGCTCGTCACACACCAGAAGCCCGTCATGATGGTCGGCCCCACCGGCACCGGGAAGTCCTCCTATATCATTGTATGTCGTATTTTGTTTTCTAAAATAATCGATATTATAGTTAAAAAATGACATTAAGGCTGCGTTTCCACCAGAGATGTGTTGCGAGGAATGTGTTTTTAAGATCCAATAGAATTGCTGCGCTGAGCGACGTCACGGCAAGCTGACGTAAATGAAGCGATTCTATTGGTCCTCAAAAACACATTCCTCGCGACACATTTTCTGGTGGAAACGCAGCCTAAGAGGCACAGAATTCCATGCCGATAATTAATTTAATGTGAAGTTTTTTGTGCTTCGATTCAACGCTTGGGCTTTAGCTGTATCGTTTTTGTATGGCCCAATGGGAACTTAAATACGAGAAACTTTTAATTCTTTGTTTGTTGTAGGATTACTTAGTGCGGAGGGTGGACACGAAAGTGTATAAAGCGTTGTTAATGGCATTCTCCGCGCAAACGAATTGCAACCAGACGCAAGATATAATTATGGGAAAATTAGATAAGAGAAGAAAAGGTAAATTTAGAAGACGTATTTTAGCAAAACATCACAAACTCCATAAACACCAGTGTGTTTGCTTATTCACGTAACTTCTTACCTCAGGCTGCTACATCTAATTTTTGCCTTGTTT
This sequence comes from Plebejus argus, assembly GCA_905404155.3. Taxonomy (NCBI): domain Eukaryota; kingdom Metazoa; phylum Arthropoda; class Insecta; order Lepidoptera; family Lycaenidae; genus Plebejus; species Plebejus argus. The sequence goes on along the minus strand of FR989927.1, from coordinate 12,256,388 downwards.
GTGCTGCTGTGGTGACAGTAACAAAAACACACTTTTATTAATATGATTATTTGACTGTAACTTACGACTGATGTGTGCGGTCCGCTTTTCTTATAACGCCCCACTAAAGTTACCCCCACTAGGTGTGTACGGTCCGCCTATCGGTTGCCGCTGCGTGGTGTTCGTGGACGACGTGAGCATGCCGCAGCCGGAGACGTACGGCGCGCAGCCCCCGGTCGAGGTGCTGCGGCAGGCCATCGACCTCAAGCTGTGGTACGACCGCAAGACCAACGCCGCGCTGCATCTGCTGGATGTGCAGGTGAGCAGGACGGTTATAGAGTAAGGAAGAGAAATGGAGGATCTATGTAGAAGTCTGCAGAGAAGTTTGACTTCAATGAAAAGGGAGGAAATATGTGAAAGATGAGCGCGAAAGAAAAACACTTAGTATAATATTATAACAGCGAAATTAATGTAAAAAATATTCTATTATTCAATACTAAATTAGCACTCATAAAATTTTCTACCTATTAAAACAAAATCTATATATTTTGCTACACCCTGCAAGTACCTGTATTTGTTTCTCAAATGAAAAATGTAGCCTAAATCCTAATACAAAACTCCTCCATTATTCTGTAAGTCCATAAATCACGTTATCATTTGCAAGCGCGTCACCGTGAGCTACAAAGTTGGAGTGTAAAGTCGGAGCATATTTCACCGGCAGTCGTTTGTAGCGTCACGTAGCACCTTTATAATTGATCTCTGTTTCCACCTGTTCGCCCGGAGCCGGTGCTGGCCGCGCGCCAACCTCTCGCCCGTAATCCTGATAAAATATCACGCGGGATTTATGTTACGATATTAAACTTTACAAAATAAATGCTCGTACTTGTCGCGAGCGCTTTTTTATCGACTTGAAAGCGAGCTTATCATACGACTCGTTTGTGCAATGTGAAATGCGAGTTTACGGTTTACACATGGGACTCGATTAGCTCTTTAAAAATTGCGTTTTTTATAGTATTTTTTAAACACGCTCTGTCAACACGTCGTTTAGCTACGCCGACGCGTAGCAGGTGCGGCGTAGCAGGCGTGGCGTAGCAGCCGTGGCGTAGCAGCGTAGCACATCGCTACGTTCACAACATATGAGTTCAACGCAGCTTTTATAATAAAAAAAGTTTTCTTTTCGAATTTAGAATCATAAATTATTATTATTTGTACAGTTCATGTGCGCGATGGCTAAACCCACGCCCGGCGCGAAGCTGGTGACGCCGCGGTTTTCCAGACACTTCTCGTTCTTCTGTATTGACGAGTTTGATGATGAAACGTTGCAAGTCATTTTCGGCAAGATTATGTTGTGGCATTTGGACACAAGGTATATTTTATTAGTTCCGAATTAGTACACTGTTTGAAACTCATACTAAATTAAATTGTAAATAGTAGCCATAAATTGTGATTTTTAATGTTTGCATCAGTTCATGACATGTTCATAATATACGAGTATGTTTATAATTATTTTCATTTCTAGAGGGTTTTCAAAGGACTTTGATCCGTGCATTGAAGAAATAGTAGACGCGACTCTCGAGGTATACAAGCAGTGTCGTCTCAACCTGCTACCTACGCCGTCGAAGTCTCATTATACCTTCAACTTGAGAGACTTCTCAAGAGTTATCTTGGTAAATACAAGAGTCACTATTCAGTACATAATTTTACTTTCTTAATTGAATATTATATAATAAGATTTCATATTATTGCAGCAACTCTTAATATTATTCCATAGTGCAATAATTATATTAATAATTTAAGTATTTCTAAACTTTAAAGCGTATTATCTCTAGTAATCGTTTAGTTATTTGGTAGGCAGATTTAGGGTTAAACTACATCTGGCAGCACGGAATCGCCTTTTTCCGTCGCCCTTTCTCTTTCTGTCGCTTAGAACTATCATTTGCTAGACCGAGACAGAAAGCATAATGCCGATCGTCTCGAGGATTCCGCCGCGTGCTATCGCATTATGCTTTCTGTCTCGGTCTAGCAAATGGCAGTTCTAAGCGACAGAAAGAGAAAGGGCGACGGAAAAGGCGATTCCGTGCTGCCAGATGAGGTCCAACCCTAACGTAAAAGTATTCATTGTTATTTGCTAAAATATAACTAGACCCACTTGACCAATCTAAGATATTGCTATTCCTTTGTTTTGAAATCATGTTTATCTTTCTTTTACATGAAAAAACAATTATTAAAATATTAGAATATATTCGATCAAGCATTACTTATAGCTCTGACTTTCACCAGTGTGCCTTACAATACTTATATTTACTACATCAGGGTGTGCTACTGTCCGTGCCCGAAGTGACCCCGGACCTTCAGTCCATGAAGCGTCTGTGGGTGCACGAGTGCTTGCGCGTGTTCTCCGACCGGCTGGTGGAAGACGCCGACAGACAGTGGCTGGTCTCTTGTCTCCGGAGCGCCACCACGCAGTACCTCAATGATGACTTCGACACTATGCTGGCGAGGCTTGCTGATAACGAGGGTGAACCGGTAAGCTTAATATACAGATTCTTTGTTGCAGATTTTTCGCCTACAAATAGAGATGTGGCTTTGCATTAACAATTGAGTAAATTGAGTCGAGTTGCTCCGCTTTGTCCTCTAGCTTTCCAAATACATAAGTGTTATTTTATGAAACAGCCTGCTGGCTGATAATGTCATTAATTACAATAAAATATCATTTTTTGTGTCTCTCAGCAATCATAGTTTTTGTGTGCAAATGAAAGATGAAGCATAAACCGACAAACATTTCAAACACGTATAATAGATATACACGATAGTTATTATTACTAGACTACTCGGTTTCAGATAACGGACCTCCACCTCCGCAAGCTGATATACTGCGACTTCGCGAACCCGAAGGTGGACACGCGCTTCTACATGGAGACGGTCAACATGGACCACCTCAACTCCACCGTCGAAGCCTTCCTTGTCGAGTACAACAACATGTCCAAGAAGCCCATGAACCTCGTGCTTTTCAGGTACCGTGTATTGCAGCTATTATATACCGAAAAGTAATTACTTTTTTATTATAAACTAAGGGGGAAAACTAGCAAACGGGTCACCAGATGGAAAGAAACTACCAGAGTAAACAGAACTAAGGAGTAGGCCAACTCAGAAGAAATCTCGATACGTTTGATGTAGTATGTAATCCCACCAAAAACATACCTGTTAAAATAAGTCCTAGTTCCTATAGGCTAATATTTGGCAAAAAAAAAAGAGTTGAAATCCAATCCAATGCCAAGTTTAGATGCATTTCATCGATTATAATCATCTTCATCAACAGCCTGATCCATAATACTTCTAATTTGAACTTGGCAGGTTAATTAAATTCTATAATTAATATTATCTATTATCTAATTATGTAATTAATCAAGTGTTTCGGCCGGGACACGAAAACACGATACGACGTCGTGTCGTACCACGATGCGACGTCGTTTCACGATGCGAATGACGAGTATCGTAAAAAACTTTGTCGCGACATCGTAACGTAGTTTTTTACGATGCTCGTCGTAGATTCCCACGACGCGACGTTGCATTGTGGTACGACACGATGTCGTATCGTGTTTTTGTGTCCTGGCCCTTACGTATAGTACAAAAACATGTCTATTTACTTGTATATTTTGTCACTATACTGTAAATATATCGTCCACGTGTCACATAATATAATATCAGGTGTAGAGTATCAGCTCATCTCCATGGCGCACACGTTTGACGCTAATTGGGCGCCGGGTTATTTGATACTTGACAGCCATTAATACACCTACGTACTCATGTATCAGGTAATCATTTTAGGCTCAGCCCACTTTGATGTAGTGTCGAAGCGCCAAAGCATATTCATCTCTATTATTCTATTGTTTAAGTATACATTCCAGCTATAAAATTGTGGAAGCGTCGATATATCGCTCGTAGATAATGCTGTAGACAATTAATATCGTGAGGAGTCGCGACGCATCGACTTCGACTCGGCTGCCGTGTATGTTGAGCCTTACTCGATATAAAATTTAAGGAAAAGTTTAAAAAGATAATGTTCTTTTATTTAAAGTTGTATTTTTTAAATTAAATCTGGTAAGTATGTCTTCAATCTAATTTCTAGCCTATATAAGACTCCGGAAATCACGTATTTTATTAAGTACTTTATATAATTTTATATAAGTACGCTCGCTTTAACTAGCCCCTTACAAGGAATAACAATATTATTTCTAAACTTTGTAAATTAACTAACCTAACAATTTACCGCCGCGCGTCGCCTTTTCCATTGGACTTTTTCCTTTTACGTAAGAAAATTTTTCCTCGTTTCCTTGTCTCGATTTTCCTCCGTGTACTTTTGAGATGCATTGTCCGGATTTTACGGGAACTTAATAAAAATACGAGAGCAATAAAGTAGAGTCAACGTATACTCTCTCATGAAAATAAATACACTGGCGCTACATTTTCTTGCCATGCCTTTCAGGCTCTATTCGACCGAATAAAAATATATTTAGTGCAAGGAATAAGTAAAGATAAAATAAAACATTGACAAATGTGTAAATAGCTGTTCTTAAATTGAATAATACGAAATGCAGAATAGGCAGAATTTCATATAATAAAGGATACAATTTGCGGTCGTTTGTTGGCCAACGACCGCGTTGTAAGTTTTAGTGCGGCTGTATCATTTAATGGCTGTTGCGCGATCATGTTGTCGTATCCGAATCTGAGTATGTTAAGTTAAGCACACTTCTGATTTGGTATATTCGGCCAGGTTTGCGGTGGAGCACGTATCCCGCATCTGCCGCGTGCTGGCGCAGCCGCGCTCGCACGCGCTGCTGGTGGGGCTGGGCGGCTCCGGCCGGCAGTCCCTCACTCGCCTGGCCGCTCACATCAACGAGTACGACCTCTTCCAGGTGATGATGATCATTTATAGTATTATATAAATTGAGACAAGGTCCCGTGGCATTGGTATCTTCACAGAAATCTTGAGTGAATGTTTAGTCAGTGACTAAACATTCACTCAAGATTTCTGTGAATTTCTATTGACTCACAAACTAACCATAGTTATGTTAGTCAAATTGCTTTGAGAACAACATGAAGATAATCAAAAAAAATTTTATTTTAATAAATTTCAAACTTGGGAAATGCTAATTATAATTTAAAAGCTTCGAATTGCCACTCAATAGAAAATGCTGATAGAAATAAGTGGAAAGTGGAACAACAGCTCTGAATGTTGCGGTATTAAAGTCGGTAATATCTATTGTCTAACCGTCGTGAGCGCCACTTCGGAGCATATTACTGTGGCTGCTACGTTCACGGCGTATAGGATTTTCTCTATTATGGCCTCAGAGCGCCGGAGTTAGCGAATGTTCACATTCAGATTAAGCCCGCAACTGGAAACATGAATTTTAAAATTGCATAAGCAAATACTAGCAGTATCGACGTCAGTTTTCTCTACGGTTATTATAATATTATGCCATTTAAAATATACGTTTAATTCCTATTCGAGTTTATAATACAATTGTTTGGTATTAGGTCGAAATGAGTAGGACTTATGGAAAAACGGAGTGGCGGGAGGACTTGAAAACGTTATTGAAAAAGTCGAGTACGCCGGATATGCACATGGTGTTCCTGTTCATAGAGTCGCAGGTAAGCCGCACGCTATGGCCGCACGCTGTCGCCGCTGTCACTAGAAACATCGATTGAATTGATTTTGCCGTCAATAGTGAGAAGCTCTATTCTGCCTAGAACCTATTTCCGGCGTTACATTTTATGGCGAACCAATTTATTTCGTAGCACGTTGCTCTGTGTTGAAGAGAATGTGCTAAAACTGAAATATTCAGGTTCTATATTAATATTTCACAAGGAAGCTTCAGGATTTGAACATGCTCATTTACATAAGATTTACAACGAGCACTTGACTAAGAAAAGTTTGACTACATACTTCCTGTACTGTATGTATTTGTTGATTTATATATTTTAAAAATTTCACATTTTTCATATTCGTGTGCTCTTTGGTTTTGTTTTAAGATCAAAGAAGAGGGTTTCTTGGAAGATGTGAACAACATGCTCAACTCGGGGGAGGTGCCCAATATATTTAATGCTGATGAAAAATCAGAACTATGCGAGAAGATGCGTGTTGTAAGTATCTTTTGAAAATGTATCACTTTTTTAATTTGTATAATTCTTATCATAATGCGTGGTATAGCATGATGCATTTACGACCTAATGCACTCTCAGGACATACGGACTTCTACTAGATTACGATTGTTATATAGCCATAAACATACTAAATGTTTTAATAACACTATCTTATGAAAAATGTTCGTCAAACAGATAGACCGTCAGCGCGATAAGTCACTACAGACGGACGGCAGCGCGCCGGCGCTGTACGCGTACTTCGTGTCGGTGGTGCGCGACCAGCTGCACGTGGTGCTGGCGATGTCGCCCGCCGGCACGGCGCTGCGTACGCGCATACGGCGGTTCCCCTCGCTCGTCAACTGCTGCACTATAGATTGGTTCCAGGTAATGCAGCTCATTTCTTGATCATTTACTACGATGATTTTACGTGTTTACATAAAATTTAATATTTAAAATAAAGCGACCAAAAAGTTTGATAAGATAAGGATTTTTATAGGAATGGCCGGCCGACGCGCTCCTGGCCGTTGCCACCAGGTTCTTAAAGGACGTGCAGCTAACTGAGCTGGAGCGTGAGACGTCCATCAAGCTATGCCAGATGTTCCACATCGACACCAGGGACCTCACCGACCAGTTCCTGCTGCGACTCAAGAGATACAACTACGTCACGCCCACAGCGTACCTCGAGCTCATTAACACGTTCAAAACGTTGCTCGCTTCAAAGCGAACGTAAGTCCTTTTATTGAGCGTCTAAAGAGTTTTTGAACGCATTAAAGTCTATGCCTTTGATATCAAAAATGCAATGCAAAAATGGAGTTGGTTGATATTGAGAAGAGCATGAGTATGCAACGGCTGTCTCTCAAGTGACACTTTGCAAGCGGCTTTCATACTTATTCTTACTACGTGCCAAAACATCGTTGCAAGTCAATAGAAATTTATTGTGTGTCAATATATTTTGTGCATCATCTCACGGAAATTATTTCTTAACTGAAACGAATTTCCGAATAGGGAACTTCTATCGGGTGAGAAGCGGTATCTAACCGGCTTGGAACAACTCGCCGTGGCTGCGAAATCGGTGGCGGCGTTGCAAGAGGCATTGGAAGTGCTACAACCGAAACTAGCTTCAGCGGCAGCGGCCGTGGCCGAAACTACATCTATAGTGGAGAAAGAAAAGGAATCAGTTGCATTGGTAGAAGCCGAAGTGCTTGTCGACCAAGCTGCAGCCGAGAAGCAGGCAAGTTATGCAGAAGCTGAGTTTTAGATAATATGTAGTCTGTAGATAAATAAAGATCAACTTTTTTTTATTAAGAAGAAGTCAGTATCTAAATAGATTGTTTTTAACAATATATTATCATATTATTCATAACAGGCAAAAGAAGCTCAAGAAATCAAAGACGAATGCGACGCGGACTTAGCTGAGGCGATGCCGATTCTCAACGCGGCTTTGGCGGCCCTGGACACGCTCACTCCCCAGGACATCACATTCATCAAGACCATGAAGAGTCCGCCGAAAGGCATCCGCCTGGTCATGGAGGCCATATGCATATTGAGGGTATGTCAACATGTAATTTTAAATATAAGGAGTTAACGCCAATCAGGGTATGTTCCAAACGTATCCCGCTCTATCTCTTGTCAGGTCAAGTCCAGATAATTCAGGTTAATGCCAAATAAATACAATTATTTTGGCTGATACCATAAATGACCCAGTTACGATCTTGCTAGTGCAGTTACGATCTTTTGTTGTGTTACCGCGCACTGTGGTGACAGGGAAACAAATAAGTACTCGTCGATTTAGTTAAGTCTAGACTTACCTACTCTAATTAACCTTATAAATGCTTGCCTCAAGTTAAATTACTTGCTCGACTTTTTTGCTTAAAATCTTTAAGTAAAGTATTAAAAGTAATCAAGCTTACGGAAAATAAAATTTCCGCTAAAATTAGAAACATAGAAAAACAAGTACTCTGTAGTAAAGCGATGCTGGGCTATAGCTTTAGGTTGTAGACGACCTGAATACATTGTTTATACAACCCAGATATATTTAGGTCGTTCGAGTATTAGCTAAGACTGGAGCGAGGCTGCAAAATATATTTTGATACAACTAGATTTATCTCGTACGATATTAAAACGTATACTCCAATAATTAATCATTAATTTATAATTATTTTCTTTAATTAGTAAATGTTTGCTACCTACACTTGAATAAATTCCTACCATTATTTTGAATTATTGCAACAACAGTATTAATATTGCATTTTGTGGTTGAAGTGGAAAAGAGGTTTTATTGCAGTAACTTGTTAATAATTATTATTTTTATGAACACAATTAACTATAGGTTTTACTTTTATGCATACTCAGTGGGATGACCCGGTAAGTATAAAAATTCAATAGCTTTTAAAAAGGTCATTAAAAACTGCCAACTTTATTGTAGATTCACTTCCATTAATTGGGAACTAATACCTACATCAATATTTAGGAGGTAAAGCCGGACAAAGTACCGAACCCGTCTGGTGTGGGTACTATAGAAGACTATTGGGGTCCGTCCAAGAAGCTGCTCAACGACATCAAATTCTTGGAAACCCTCCAGAACTACGATAAGGACAACATCCCGCCGGCCGTAATGAAGAAACTCATGGCGACAGTGATGCAGGACGATGGCTTCGTGCCAGAAAAAATTAAAACCGTGTCCGTCGCGGCCGAGGGTATGTGGAAAATTCGTATTTTGCATACATTGTGAAAATTATCTGACATGACTTTGCCAATGAGTTTTTTTTATCTACTTAGAGTATTTTTATACTCACTAAAGAAACAAATTTTAGCTTTTGGTAAGATTTAGTTTTGTTTAGGCTTCGAAACTTTGAAAGATATTTCACACAGAATATACAGTTGACAGCGGAGAAGAACTTCCTTTTTATCATGGAAAAACGTACAAAGGCGCAATATTCTATTGAACTTGGACGAGGTCGCGGAAAACATCTAGCATTTTACATAGTACTTCTAATAATAAGTTCTTACCAAAACATAAAATTAACAGGCATGTGCAAATGGGTGATCGCAATGACCAAATACGATAAGGTAGCGAAGATAGTGGCCCCGAAGAAACAGCGGCTGGCCGAAGCTCAAGCTGTGTACGACAAAGCGATGGCGGCCCTGGCCGTCAAACAAGCGCAGCTCAAGGAAGTTCAGGAGAAACTAGCTAACCTAGAAAATGTGCTCACCGAGCAGAGCAAGCAACAGAAAATGTTGGACGACGAAGTGTTGGACTGCAGCAACAAATTGAAGAGGGCTGAAATGCTCATATCGGGTCTCGGAGGCGAGAGGATCAGGTGGACAGAAATAGCTAAGACAATGCGAGATACGTATAACTCTCTAACAGGTATGTACTCTAGTATGTAAAGTAGCAAAAAATTTTATAAAAATTAGGCATCATTGTTTCTTATTTTCTTTTACATTCTGCAAACAGCTGTTGCTTGCCGCCAACACGCATTGGACAAGCGCGGCGCGTTATATGGTTTAACCATATTATAGTCCATCCCCCCACTTATCAGACATTATTTTTATTTCAGGTGATATTCTTATCGCGTCTGGTATTATTGCATACTTGGGACCATTTACTGCATCATTTAGGAATGAACAGGTACTAAACTAACAGCATAAAGATTTCTGTATAATTTCCTTTAGAAAATCCCCACAAATATCATTAAATGCGATACTGTCTCTCACTAGATAAAGAAATGGGCTCAAGCGTGCCACGAGTGCGGCATCGTGTGCACGCTCAACTTCAGCCTGATCAAGTCGTTAGGGGAGCCGGTCACGATACAGCAGTGGAACATCGACGGGCTACCTGCAGACGATTTCAGTGTCGAGAGCGCTATTATTATAAAGTAATGCCTTCAAATGACATTTGAAACTCGCAGGAGGTTTTTCATGAGATTTAAGTTATAAGATATTAATGCCTTAAGTATTGGGGGTTTTTGCCAAATTCTTTTCAATAGCTTGATTGGTTAAGTGCTGCTGAATAGATCATCAATAATTTTTTCTGACTTTTAATATTGTGATACAGGAGTGCTCGTCGGTGGCCCCTGATGATAGATCCGCAGGGTCAGGCCAATCGCTGGATCAAAAACATGGAGAAGCCGAATAATCTCTCGGTGGTTCGTATGACTCAGGCTGATTTGAGTCGAGTCATGGAAAATGCGGTGCAGTTCGGACAGCCGGTAATATTATTTTAAAAGAAAATAAAATATATTAAGTACATATATTTTGTTTCTTAGCATTGAAAAAAAAAGTTGTATTATTTTATGATTGTATACTCACAATAAAATTAAACCTGTATATGGTGTTTTTTTTCTATTTAGGTGCTTCTAGAAAATGTATTGGAAGATCTGGACCCAATGCTTGAACCACTACTACAGCAACAGACATTCCGTCAAGGAGGAGCATTGTGTATAAAAATTGGCGATACCATCGTGGAGTACAGTAAAAGTTTCAGGTAAAGAGTAAATCGATAACGTAATATTCAAAATACTTAAGTTTCTATAGCGAATGTATTGATTGTAATAATAATCATTTTTAGATTATACATAAGCACAAAACTAGCGAATCCCCATTACCTACCAGAAGTGAGCGTGCGAGTGACGTTGGTAAACTTCATGCTCGCTGTCGACGGTCTTCAAGCGCAACTGCTAGCGCGTACGGTGGCGAGGGAAAGACCTGACTTACAGCAGGCCAAGTCAGACTTGACCACTCAAGGCGCTGAGCATCGCCGTCAACTGCAAGAGATCGAAAAGAAGATTCTTAACGTTCTTTCTACATCAGAACATTTGCTGGAAGATGAAGAAGCTGTTCAGGTAACTTTGGGACTGTGTGATTCGTTACTTGTTATAGTGCAAAAAATAAAGCAAGCAAATTATGTATGGTGGTGATAGGCATTATTTTAGTAAGAACATTGTTTTAGGTTTTGAACTCAGCTAAAGATACGTCAAATGAAATCAAAGAGAAACAGGAGGTAGCTGCGGTCACAGAGAAAGCTATCGATGAGGCTCGTAATAATTACGTGCCTATTGCTGTCCATTGCACGAATTTGTTCTTCTTGATTGGTACGTTACAGGAGCTCAATGTTCTCTGATATAATATTTGTATAAAGCAGTATAGTTATTTTCTATTATTGTACAATACAGCTTCGTTAGCAAGCATTGACCCGATGTACCAATACTCTCTGGGCTGGTTCGAGGGTCTGTTCACGTCGTCCATCGACAACACCGACAGAGTGGACGACATCCCCCAGCGCCTCAACATACTCCGCATGCACTTCACCTACTCGCTCTACAATAATATCTGCAGAAGTCTCTTTGAGAAGGTTAGCAACGATGATTCTTATATTATGCTTGATTTATTGCTCCAATACTTCTTTACTTGTGAAATATACTAATAAAGTATGCAAACCTTCATTTCTGTTATGCTACTTGATACTTCGTTATTTCCAGGCTGCATATCTTCCGGAACTGAGCTTAGTTGCACTTGCAGTGCGATGAATGTGTTTTTAAAATTCTATAGAATCGTTTCGACGAGCGAGGTCAGGCAAATAAAGCGATTCTGTTGGTTTTCAAAATTATACTCCCCTCAACACTGTTTTGCTTCAGCTCTGGTGAAAACGCACCGTAATACGTGCCTCTCTGTAAATAAGTTTTTATCCAAGTGTTTTCAACTTCTAAACTGTTTTTCTCATCTGTTATACACTCTAATAGGATAAGTTAGTATTCTCCCTCCTGCTGACGATGACGATAGAGACTGCAGAGGGCCGTCTTTCGCCGGCGCATGTGCTGTTCTTGCTGGCGGGCGCGCAGCCGCGACATGTGCCCGATAACCCCTCCTCCTTCCTCGGACCTCAAGCATGGAAGGACTTTATTGGGTGGGTATAGCTGATATAAATCGTAAGTTTTAATCAATAAGAACCGTTTATCAAATAATTATCATCAGATTCAGCACATACCTTAACAATATACAAATTACTTATTAAATCCGTAACAAAAAACTTTCCGGAATAGCATCACAAAATTAGTGAATTCAAGGAAGTGCTCTTTTTAGGGTTCCGTACCCAAAGGGTAAAAACGGGACCCTATTACTAAGACTTCGTTGTCTGTCCGTCTGTCTGTCTGTATGTCTGTCTGTCTGTCTGTCTCCAGGCTGTAACTCAAGAACGGTAATAGCTAGAGATTTGATATTTTCATAGATTATGTATATCTGTTGCCGCTATAACAACAAATACTAAAAATGAAATAAAATGAATATTTAAGGGGGGCTCCCATACAACAAACGTGATTTTTTTGGCCTTTTTTGCTGTCTCCAGGCTGTAACTCAAGAACGGTAATAGCTAGAGATTTGATATTTTCACAGATTATGTATATCTGTTGCCACTATAACAACAAATACTAAAAATAAAATAAAATAAATATTTAAGGGGGGCTCCCTTACAACAAACGTGATTTTTTTGGCCTTTTTTGCTCTATATCAAAAATGGCAACAGGTAGGTACTTGAATTTTTCACGAAATCCTTAGTTATATGTGTACTTTAATATTTATTAATAATATTAAAATAAAATAAAAAAATAAGGGGGGCTACCATACAAAAAACACAATTTATGGCCTAATTTTGCTCTATAATAGTACGGAACCCTTCGTACGCAATTCCGACTCGCACTTGGCCGATTATTTCAATACAATGTGCATATAAAATCAATTAATTCATTTGGTACTGTACTAATTGACACGAAACCACGATGATGAAAGGCTTGTGTGTGAATCCTGTTCCCGCTTCATCAAGTGCTCTAACTTAATTCACGTTTAATTGGCTGGTAATTTCCACGGGGCTGATTGCTACATGTGCCATTAGAGATGCACAAACCATAATTGGGTTAGCTTTGTAATTCAATTCAAAACGTCGTGATGCGTCGCTTTATAGAGCCTAATTAAAAGCATTAGAAAGAAACGACTGACATACACAGAAAAATCTCCTGAATTAGAAGATTTTTTGTTAAGAAATTCTTTTTGATAAATCAAGAATTGTCATTTTTCGAATAGGCTCAACGAATTGGACAAATTTCGAGGCATACTTGACCACTTTACCTCTAATATGAAAAAGTGGGAAGCGTTCTGTAACGCCATCGATCCTCAAAACCAGCCGCTGCCAGCGCCCTGGGACACTCAGCTAGACTCGTTTGAGGTAACTAATAATTTATAATTTTATGCACAAACTTTAATAGGAATTCAAATGTAGAAATAGCTTTTATCTCTATAAATCAAATTGCAAATGAAATAATTCACTTCTAAAACGCTTTTGTATGTATTACATTAATAATTACATTTCGAAACAAATTAATCTTTTAATAACTTTAATAATATATTTTCTTATAATTCTTATTTTACCTTTTTTTAGAAATTGATGGTGCTTCGATGTATGCGCTTGGATATGATGGTGCCCGGTGTGCTAAAATACGTAGAAAGTAAGATTTTTGCATGTTAATTACATATCTGCTTCCATTCTTTCACTTACTTAGTTATTAAATAATATTACGGATAACTGTTTTTCTTGCGAGATTTAAGTTATAAATTCTAATAAACCATTTAAGGTCACTTGGGTCGTGAGTTTGTGGAGCCACCTCTGTTTGACCTTGAGTCTTCCTACTCGGACTCGCACTGCTGTATTCCTCTTCTATTCGTACTTACTCCAGGATCGGATCCTATGGGTACTCTGTTGAAGTTTGCTGATGACCAGGTAATACGTATTTCTTATATTACATGGATTCATTTTAAGTAATCTTAAAATTACGTCTTTTCTCGTTGATTTAGTTTAAAATGTCGTCTGCTCAATGGTTTTTGTAAAAATAAACTCGTGGCGCAGTTCGGTAAAGAAAAGATTTTTCTTAGGGTTTCGGCTCCTCTCGTCTATACTCTTTGTCTCTGGGACAAGGCCAAGGGCCTATCGCGGTGAAGCTGATCGACGAGGGTGTACGGAGTGGCACGTGGGTGGTGTTGCAGAACTGTCACCTCGCTAAAAGTTGGATGCCCATGTTGGAGAAGGTGATTATGATGATAGTTATTATTATTTTGTTTCGTCATATTTTCTGTGGGGATATAATATGCCTGTATTATATGAGCTTTCACTATAAATTAATTTCTTATTTAAAGAGGTAATTATATCGCTTTAATTTTAAAGGGATTGGTAACGATTTGTTGGTACTTCATTTAAAATTACATCAGTGGATGTTAATTATTATAATTGAGGTATTTTGTGTAGATTTGCGAAGGATTATCTCCGGACACGACGCATCCGGATTTTCGATTATGGCTTACATCGTACCCGGCTGATCACTTCCCCGTCTACGTGCTGCAGAATGGAATCAAAATGACCAACGAGCCGCCGCAAGGTTGTAATTACAAATTATTGGAAAACGATAAGTTTAAGATATTTTAAATCATATGTTAAGTTTAACCCTTTAGATAAAATATTGCGAAAATTGTACGTAATCTCATTATTATTATGTAACTCTTACTTAATAATAATGAGATTACGTTAAAATTTTCACAAAATGTAGCTTGGGCTGTATGTATGTAACGGAATCTTTGTGCACCATTAATTTGAAACTTTGCGTATGTACTAAGAGCCAATGAAAATGCAACAAATAGTAAATATTTGAAGAAAAAAATTGACAAAAACGCGTGTTTTTTTTACTATGTATACAGGACTGCGAGCGAACATAGCGCGGTCATACAACAGCGACCCGATCAATGACCCCGAGTGGTTCGAGGGCAACAAGCAGCCGGAGGTGTTCAAGAAGCTGCTGTTCGCGCTGTGCTTCTTCCACGGCGTGGTGCAGGAGCGCCGCCAGTTCGGCCCGCTCGGCTGGAACATCCGATACGAGTTCAATGAGACAGATCTGAGGATCAGTGTTACACAGCTCTACATGTTCCTGAATGAGTATGAGGTTAGTTTAACATTGTCTTGGGATGATGTGTCAGCATGCAAACGGCGTGATTACGGCTTGGATAAAGCGTTCTTAGGAAATACCATGTTATATTGTGTCACTTGATATAAATTGTAAATTATAGGGATTCCATAATTTGGTTTCACATTCTAAAATATTTTTTAAACATGGCTTCCCTTTTGGGATATCAATTTAGACGATTTTCATTTGTTACCTTCTTTACGGCAGCTTATACTAAACTACACGCATCGCGCACTTTTTTATTGCATTGAATGCATTTCAAAATCGGACGACCATGGTTGCGGCTGCACCGCAACGGGGCGCGCGGGGCGCGTTCTAGTAGCTTCGCCGGGCATACGCCTTATACGCGAGCGCACACTACACAGCTATATACGTATTATTATACGTCTTAGTTTAGACGACTGCATCGCATTCTTTCCAATATTGTCTTCGTAGGCGACCAGTACTTACCTAATTGTAAAATATCAACTTGAATACAGTCCACTTAATGTCTATCTATCTTTCATTTTAAAACCTGGTAGCCTACTACCATAATATTATTACAATATCTTAAAGCTTCATCACTATGTGTCTCAATAACAACTGACACTAGGCTATTAGAGCCATCAAGGTGTCGTTATGGTTAATCAGGACGTGCAATTCGTGGCGCTGCGCTACCTGACGGGCGAGTGCAACTACGGCGGGCGCGTCACGGACGACTGGGACCGCCGCTGCCTCAACACCATCCTCGACAACTTCTACAACCCTAGCGTCATCGCCGAGGACAACCACAAGCTCGATCCAAGCGGTGAATATTTTTATTACTAGTATGAAACTGTCACACATAAAACAACTGCAAAAAATCCTATTTGAGATTGTGAAATATGATCTAGATTCTAGGTTAGCAGACGGTAGAGTTTCAAAGTAATTTACTTAATATAAGCATGTTGTCGACAAGAGAAACCTTAAGCTCCAAACTTTAGATACGGTACCATTAAAGAAATAGATTCACTAGCAGATGGGCGGACCTACGTTATTTCGTCGATTTATGACAAGTCATTGTTAGTCGTGATCTGCCGCCTAGGATTGATAAGACCCGACCGAATCACGTCACCACCATCTACCTAAGTCGTAGGTTACACGTTCAATCTTGTAGACTGCGATCCGGGCACATCCCATGTAACAGTTTTGGATTTTTAATGAGGAAAGTGGAGTCGCCCAACTGTGAGGTATGTGGTGTGCGGGATGATATCTACCACCGATTGATGGAATGTTCCCGGAACGCAATCTTAAGAGAACAGCTGATTTTTAATTTTAAATTAATTAAAAGTAATATTGGCATATTTCATAGCATTCTAGCAGAGCCTTCTTCTGAGGCTGCTAGAATGCTATATAAAAAATACATATTATTAAAAAAATAATCACTCCATCAATCCGTGGGACGCGTCTTACCAGATTGATGGATCAGACTGATGGGAAACTGAAAGTGTAACCTACTACCACAGTGTAAATAACAGTGTAAATAACTACAGTGGTCCAACGAACACGTCTAGACAGAGCAATCGTGCGGGGCGTGCGGGGTGAGAGAGGCGCGGTAGCGATACCAGACTGCCATACACTCGTCCGGTACACGTCAGCCGGGGTTGATGCTTTTTTAATTGTTTTAAGTGGGTTTGCGACCGACAGTGTTTCATTTGAGTTGTATGTATGTACTTATTTAAAATGGTTCGTACTACATGTGCTGTGAGAGACTGCATGTCGTGGTCGTGTGTTATATGTAGAGAAATTTCAGAAATCGGTCAAGCGTGAGTCGAATATTATCAAGCATTAAATATCATAATATAATATATCCGATATAATATATCAATTGATATACGTACCTATATATCATGCGATACATAGCTTTTGTATATTACGCATTTGTATTTTTTATAATAAAACTCTTAATACTTTTATATATGTTTTTTGTTTTATTCCTAGTACTCTACATACACATACTACGAATACACTAAATGTAGAACAGATTTTATTAAACACATTATTGTGACAACCCTGAAGCAATGACACAAAAGCGGCATTTCGCGCGACATCAAAGGCGTTGGACCACTGTATTTTTTTTTACACTGTGCTACTACTAAGTTAATCTCTCTGATAGGACTACCTTATCTTGCCTCAGTGGGGTTCAGTGGAACCGTCTCATAAATGCTTTATGGTCCAGGCGTGTACTACATCCCTCACGTGCGCGAGCACTCGGAGTTCGTGTCGTACGCGCGCTCGCTGCCGACGGCGACGCCGCCGCAGGTGTTCGGCTTCCACCCCAACGCCGACATCACCAAGCACTTCCGCGAGACCGCCGACCTGCTAGACACTGCGCTGCTCACGCAGGTATTCTGATAGACTCAATTTGTGGAACCCTCAGGAGAATATTAGGAACCGTAGTCATTTTATGCCGTATACTGTATCTAACATAGTGTAATATTTTGAAACCAATATTTTTACATAAAAACTCAGTATAACTTGTGATTCTGTATGGTAACATTAACTTTACATGGTAATTACTTTGAGAGAAGACACGAAACGCACATGAAAATCTCAGGTCCGAAGTAAAGATTTAAAACAAACCTATTCGAGCAAAAATTGCAATAAAAATATTTGTGTTGCAAAACGTGTGGCAGGATTTTGCATTTATTCCTTTTGGGGCTTTTATTACGTGCTATTTTGTTCCCGGGTGAGCACTTAATTTTCTTTTAAAATTTATAACGCGCCGGTCGCAGCCAAACTACGTACTAAGTACCGGGCAGGTAATGAACGTGAGGCCACCCGCTACTATTTCGCTAAAATAAAGATCCAACTAATTCTAAAGTACGCCATAAATTTTCAAAAAGCTGCTATTACTTTTTCCTCGTTTCGGAGTTTGTTTGTTTTTCACTGTCTTTTTGTAAGCTAATTATAACTAAGCTAAAATTGAAAAACTACAAAGATTTGATCTAAAGTACCTAAACAAATAAAAAAATACAGTTTATAAAATATGAAAGGTAGAGGTAGTTAAATATGCATACCTACTATTAGCTGTTATCGTAGATACTTTTTGATTGGTCATAATATAATATCGCCGTTCATCATAATATTTTATCAATTTTTATATTTTTTCTAATATCATTTTTGTTTTCAGTATTTTAGCATGAACATATTTTAGCAATTTGGTACAATACTCTCATAATGTATTCTGTTTCATCGATCGCGTGATCGCGTCCCACAGGATCGCACGGTGAGTGGAGGCTTTGACATTATCGTAACGTATTTCATTTGTTTGAGCCTCTAGTAATTGGATTTTACTTTTTCATGCACAAAGGACCTCTACCAACAATACCTCGTAAGTATAATATACCTAAGGCGTGTATTATGTGTATGTACGTGATGGACATACAGAAAAACCATCTTGCTAATTTATAGCTCTTGGAAATCAGCTTTTATCATGAAAATGACGGATAATGAAAACGACGATTCCCGAAAGCTATTAAGATCGTGGTGGTGTTGTAACGTCAAGACTCATGGTGTAATGTAATTTTCGTCGTCGTGGGTTGCGGGTTTTTTGAATTTCGAACACGTTTCTTCTAAAACAAACTTAATTTAAGTATTTAATTTTGTTTCTCGGCGGGCGTCGGCGCTGGTAACGTAGCAGTAGATCCCGGCTCCGGCTCATCAGTTTAAAGCACTTAAAGTGTTGTCACAGCGCTTCAAATAGATTAAAATTGTTGCATTCAGGAAAACGCTTTGTTGCGAATGCTTCTAGATTTATCTTAGCTCGTGCATGCTTAAATCGGGAAAAGGGATATAGCTTGTTTGAACGTTTTAATGTATTTGTTAGACAGATAACAGCTGTTGATTAATGCTATAAAATTAAAACAGGAAATAGTGCTAGGTTACATAAGGAACAGAGATTATAACTTATGACCTCTTATTGAATTCCGTTATGGCACTAAAGGCCTTCAGGGAAAGGCCGCATTATGCTCTGACTCTTAGGTACTCCATCTTTTCCTGGAGGATGTATGAATGAATGAATGAATATCCTTTATTGCATTTACACACACATATTATATAGAAATTCAAACTTAGTACTATTAATAACTAAATAAACGCAAAAGGCGGCTTTATTGCTATGCAGCAATTTCTCCCAAGCAACCGAAAGCAGGAAATTATTATTATTTTATATAAAAAGCAAATAGGCAGACTGATGTATATTGTATCCCTATATAAGACGAAAAACTATGTAGGACACGATGGCGGCGGGCGAGTCTAAAGCATCCCCGGAGGAGCAGGCGATGGCGATAGCGGAGGAGGTGCTGGCGCGGCTGCCGGAGCAGGTGGTGTGGGGGCCGTCGCACGAGGGCGCAGTGCGGCCGGCCGACATGACGCCCATGTCCATCGTCGTGGTGCAGGAGGCCGCCCGGTACGAGCGCCTCGTCCGCGTCATCAGGTCCAGCGCGAGAGCCGTCATTGGCGCTGTTCAAGGTATGTCAACCTTTTTTTTTATAAAATAAGGGGGCAAACGAGCAAACGTGTCACCTGATGGAAAGCAACTACCGTCGCCCATGGACACTCGCAACATTAGAAGAGCTGCAGGTCCGTTTCCGGTCTTTAAGCGGCGGCAAAGTTTAAAAAAAGCGGCCAAGTGCGAGTTGGACTCGCCCATGGAGGGTTTCGCAGTAGCAATAAGGTTTATTTTTATGAAATTAAAAGGTTTTTGATTTATTTTTATATTTCAGTCGATTTAATGAAATTTAGATTAAGGTTTTATGACGTAGATAGATAGATAGATAGATATTTTATAGTAATCTACATCATACATTTTTTTTAGAATTATCATGCCCCTACTTTAGAAATTAGAGGGGGGGGAGACACATTTTACCACTTTGGAAGAGTCTCTCTCGCAAACTTTTCAGGTTAGAAAAAAATGATATGAGAAACCTCAATATGATTTTTGGAGACTTATCCACAGATACCCCACACGCATAGGTTAGATGATTTTTTTTTTATTTCAGTTGTACCTATGGGGACCCCTAAAATTTTTAATAATTTTTCCATTTTTGCATCAAAATCTTAATGCGGTTCACAGACTACATCTACTTACCAAGTTTCAATAGTATAGCTCTAATAGTTTCGGAGAAAAGTGGCTGTGACATACGGACGGACAGACAGACAGACATAACGAATCTTTAAGGGTTCCGTTTTTTGCCATTTTGGCTACGGAACCCTAAAAATGGCAAAATATTCCTAATCGTATTTGGTTTCGTTAAAACTTACTCGACTTTAATGGATATTTGCTATGTGATTTGTTTTGGGTTAGATGTGTTCACTGCTAGGATTTCTGGCCTATAGCCAGACTACTGGAGCGCGCTGATTATAAAAAGCTTTAGATATTATTTTGTACGGGAAATGTATTTTCACGTTTCACGACTTCTTGGAAAGGAAATAATTACATCCTTTGAAAAAAAGAAAAATGTTTTTATCAAAGTCTGAACAGAAAACCGTGTAGGGAGAGGGTCTTGGCTGGGCTTGGCTGGGCTGGAGCGAGCAGCTTATAACTTACCACAAGCAAAATGTTGATAAACTGGCTCGGCAAATGTCTACAAACTAATTTGTACTTACCCTCACATTTATTAATATTTTTTAATATTTTATTAGTCACCTTATATTTTATGTGTAGTTATTACATGCTAAGTAAATTGTCAAGCATATTATTTTTGAAATATTGTATCCACTGAGGGTGGAGGGTTGATAGTCTGAGACACAGGATCTCCTAGTTCAGGCATCAACCCACCTAAACGCTTACTGTAAAACTGGTGAGAAATAAATGATTATTATTCAAATTATTATTACTTGAGGAGTCATAGACCTGACATAATTTGAAATACATTAATAATACAGTCGCTATCATTATCGCAGTGCAGCACGGTAAAAAAATTCCGTGTACATGTTAAAGCCATATTTTAGATAAAGTAGCTATAATATTATTATATAGTTTTAAAAAAGGCAAGATTTTTTGTCTCCTTTTCTTTTCATGGTGAGTCGTATCGTGTGCTATAAGCATAATTCTTTTGATGTTTTCCATTAGGTGTAAGCGTGCTGACGGACATAACGGAGGAGGTGCTGACCAGCATGGTGCGCGGGCGCGTGCCCTCGCTCTGGGCCGACAAGAGCTACCCTTCGCTCAAGCCGCTGGCTTCCTACTTTGACGATCTGCTGGAGAGACTGAATTTCCTACAGGTAAGTCTCTTTTAAATAATTTCGCCATTCTCGAGTTTCAGCTAGACTTACAAAATTAATTTTAAAATTTCGTTAGTATCACTAAATATCGAGAACTGCTTAGCAAATTTTAGTCTTGAAATATAACTGAAGGTCCAGCGAAGGTTTATACATATTAGAATTTAGAACATTCTACATAGAAGGTAAGTGACACGAAGATTACGTCATCTAGTTCTACTTAAATATCATATTACCTATAGCCGATCAAGTAATAAATAAGACCAAAGTCTACGACCTCATTTAAAGCGCGCCTTACCGTACTCAACGTAAGTCGTAACACATGACACATCTCACCTCCAAAAAGTGAAAATCATAAATATTGGGATTCGGGCAACACTCCCACGGGCGAGACCTGGCGCGTGGGTGTAATTCATATTGCAGACCCTATTCATCAAACGTCAGTTCAAATATTTCGCACAAATACCTAACCTCAAGTTTAATTAAACTCGTAGAGGCAATTTGTGTAACAATCTGGTAACCGTGTAGGCTTCACATGTTGTAAAATAAATGTTATTTTCTTTTCCAATAGTCCAATTTTCAATTCCACGCGGTAGACGCGAGCCGTGCTATTCCAATTCCATCAACATTAATTGTACTTGGCGAGTTTGTTTGTTGTGTTACATACTAGCAGGCCTGCGGTTTCGCTCGCTAATTCGCTTAAATTGTAAATCCAAATGAAATGTAATTTGCCCAATTTTGTAATTAGGAAAAGTGAAATAAAAG
The DNA here is from genome assembly GCA_905404155.3 of Plebejus argus. Classification (NCBI taxonomy): domain Eukaryota; kingdom Metazoa; phylum Arthropoda; class Insecta; order Lepidoptera; family Lycaenidae; genus Plebejus; species Plebejus argus. The sequence continues at coordinate 12,234,258 of FR989927.1, read as the reverse complement.
CTACTTTGCTTTCAGATTAGTTTTTAAACGTTGTACTTTTATAGTTCTTAGTTATCTACATTTCAATTGATGTTTTTTGACTTGGTTGGTTTTGATAAAATGGGTTCATTTTATCAAAACCAACCAAGTCAAAAAACTTCCTAAATTGTATGAATGCATGTCTGTACGACATGAAGATATCACTTAATATTATGAAAGTTTAATTTAATATCATTTTTCATTTATTTAAATGTAATAAACATTTTGAACGGTGATATCTACAACGACGCTTACCGGTTACCACCATGTATTTCTGTTATCAAAAGTTTTTGATCATCAGAAGTGGCACTCGCTCGGTCCGCCGGCGGTGTTCTGGCTGTCGGGCTTCTACTTCCCTCAGGCCTTCCTCACCGCCGCGCAGCAGAGCTACGCGCGCAAGTACAAGATACCCATCGACCAGCTCGCCTTCCACTTTGAGGTAATACAACTAATACACAACATTAAACTTTCATTATACAAATAACTTGTTATTGTTGATCGTCTTCTTTGTTTTTAAGGGGTTTTATATAAATGGTGATTTTATTTGTTCCCTTAAATTTTTTTTTAAAGGACTATACTTTTGAATATACCTACATAACTTTTTTATCTCAGTGACTTTCGTACCATCAAGGAAATTTACTCCTAGGCAGTTGACAGACCAACTTCATTTGATTGGTTCATGTCCATTCAATGTTAATTGTGATCTGTCGCCTGCATTTGACGTAACGCAACAAAATTACATAAGTGATAGGTCCCCCAACTGCCTAGGAATCAACTTCTCTGATAGTACTTTAAAAAATGAACAGCTGACTTTTTTACACGTACACCAGTATATAAAGTTTCGAAGATTCAATTTTCCTTGGAACCATTTTAGGTGCAACGACAAACCAACATCACAACGCCGCCGGAGGAAGGTGTGTTCATCAACGGGCTATTCATGGAGGGCGCGCGCTGGAACATGAAGAAGTTCATCGTCGACGAGTCCGTTCCCAAAGTGTTGTACGACGAGTTCCCCGTGGTTGGTGTTTCACGTTTCCTCCCTGTACCACCTTTACTCATACAAACCTAGTTTCAGAATTAATTTCGCAGTAGTTCGCATCTGTTTCCACCATTCTTGTATTCGAATTATTATTTTTTCTCATTTACGAATACCGACCTTCGTTGCTAGAAGAAGTTGTGATGCCCGATGGTAGTGGTGCAATTGCGTGTTATGCTTTCCTGAAAAAAAAAACAATCTGATTGTCATTGTCAGATGTGGCTGCTGCCCAAGAAACGCGAGGAGGTGGGCGGTGGGCAAGTATACCCGTGCCCGCTGTACAAGACGGCGTCGCGGCGCGGCGTGCTGTCCACCACGGGCCACTCCACCAACTACGTGCTGACCGCGCTGCTGCCCACCGCCGCGCCGCACACGCACTGGGTGCTGCGCGGTGTGGCGCTCCTCACGCAGCTGCCTTATTGATATCAAATTAGTAGTTTACTGTTATATTTAACTTACCTTTAATTTATTATTTAAACGTTTAAATTAATACAATATATTTTTTGTATATAATATGATTTTTAATTATTGGTCTCGTTATGTACCGTAGATCAATACAGCAAGGTCTTCAATCTTCTCTTACTGAACATGGTATATAAAAACCTTTCTGTTTAAGCATCCCTGTGCTGTGCATGGCATGCAAATGCGTAAATTTATTTTACCATTCTTAGCATAAAGAAATAAAATAACGAAAACGAGACGAGGCGTAGATAACGTTGCGACTGAAAATCAAATAATCCTCTACGTTTTAAAACTTTTAAAACATTTCTACCATATTATACTATATTTTCTAACCAGAACTACATACTTTCACCGGTGAGCTAAGATAGTAAAGGATTAATAACTCTATCGTAGAATGTTTTACGATTCCCGAATTCACTCGGGGTGCACCCTCCCGGCTCACCGTCCCCGCTATTAATATAATTTATTGTTCTGTGCCGCGAGACTGATGGCCCTCCACCGCGTGATTTTACACTCGTGTAACTAATTCATTACGATGGGTTCGGATGCTGCGTAGCGATATAAAAATTAAACGCAGCGGGGATTAAAGTGGTGTGCCGTGTGGATCTGCTTAATTAATGTAAGGATTCATGACTGCGTCTGATATAGGTGGTAAAAAATTTATCATTAGAATGGAGTATATTATAGTGTCAACTAATCAAACTGAAGATTTTCTACACAGGTAAAACCATAGACTTATAATATACTGTCGTAGGTAAAACCGATAATCTTACTTAGGAGCACGAAGTAGGGCAGGCGAATGAAAATTGTATGATAATAATAATTGATAACATTAAAAATGAGTTCCTCGCGGTTATATCGCGTACCTACTATCAGCTCGTTCCTAATACGTACCGCTGTGATCCCGATTGTAATCGTAAATGTGTTACGAGAGTCGGGGAGAGTGCACCCCATCGTTTCGGGGTCAATGTCAGTAAGTGCTCGTTTTTATAATAATATGTCGCTCGCTCTAATCGAGCCCGGCGACCATTACCGGCGCGATGACTCAGAATTTAAGCGTATTACGCTGCCCTGTCATTTAGCATGAAAAAGCTCGCATCGCAGATACGGCATGTATTAAATAAGCGAGTAGCGGGCAGGGTGGTGTGGGGCCCGCTCCCCCCGCGCTGCCCCCCGCGCCGCCGGGCGTAGTACGGGAGGCACTCGGTCTGGCGCGGCGTCGCCCCGGCAACGCGAGATATTGATCTGCGCGCCGCCCCCGCCCCCCGCGCAGCATCCCCCGCGCCCGCCGCCCCCAACACGCCCTTGATTCCGCGCCCGCCCCGCCGCCCACCCCACACGAATACTTATTACTCTTCACACAACATACTCCACGTAATCCAATGAAGAAATTTCACTTGTTAGACTTGTGCCTTGCTTTTTTATAATGGCCGCATCTAATTAAGCAGTCTTGTAAATACGTGCATGTGAGCATCAGCAATAGAGTTAGTTAAGGCGGGTTGAGCCTCCCTTTCGAGAGTTTGCTTAGTGTATTTTATATAACAAATATAAATATAGTAGGTGCCCCTACTTTATGGAATGAGTTCAAATATAAAATAGAACGACGATTCTTAGTACTTACCTAATTAAGGACATGAGCTGCGTGCTCTCCAGGCAAATACATTCTGTGCCGTGCTCAGAGCATCTTGTAGCTCTATTGTTATGACTTATGAGTTATAAGTTATGAATCATAGAGATAATAATATTATGACTTAGGTATACTACCTACTTACGTTCTTCTAACCTTTTGTGAATTGTGGGTTTGGTTATCATTTCAGTTCAGTATCTTGATTTATTTACTAAATCACTTAATTCTGTTAGTTAATAGTTAAATTTTAATAATTGTGAACACTCTGTAAATATTTTCTTTTCATAAAAGATTTTCCAATAAAAATATTTTAATAAAAGAAAGCTAGCCACAAGTTGCGAGCGTCGCGAACTGCGCGATATAATTTTTAATTCCCCCGTCAATAAGTATTGTTAAAGTAACATGGCAGCTGTCCAAGTTCACTGAATAGCCCGTGATCGCGGTGAATACATTTTCTCCCCGATTACATTTTATTTTATACTTTCGTGCCGTTAAATTTAGAATTGAATTTACAAATCTAATATTTTCTAGCAGTATCTTTTTAAACCAACACAAACCTCCAAACTATTTTTGCTTTGGCGTTACTTACTTTTCTGTCCAGTCTGTAGGACAAATTTTTCACTTTATCTCAGGAAGTTTTATAATATCAAGTTTACCAGCGGCGCTCATCAAAGACACTAATTACTGTTGCAGACGTAAAAGTAATTACAGCTGGCACATAAAAAGTATCCTATACCGGTGCCCACGGCACCTAATTAGCCGAGTTCTCGCCGCCAGCCCGCGCCCGCCCCGCGCCCGCTCCATACCCGCTCTCGAAACAAGATAGGTAAGAAAATATTGTGTTTGCGCTCCGAGAGGTTTATTAACTAATAGGCTACTTGACCTAATTTTTTTCTTCATGCTAATCGCTTCTTAATCATTAATTTTCACGAAATAAACTAATATTTTATTATTTTACACAGTAAAAACCCATAAAAATGTTGATTGAAAAATACGCCTTATAAATGGCGCCGAAAACACTGTCCGCCATAGTGTGACGTCATGCTGTTTGTATTTTAGAGTCTCTTTGTTTAACATTTTTTTATGTGCTAAATGTACGAGTCATAAGGTGCCCAAAAATTATAAAAGAATTAAATAAGAAATTAGAAATCATTTGTAATGTTGAAAACTTTTGGAGAAAAGTTTTGGCCATTTCATTTCCCGTCTACAATAAATGGAGATAATATATAAAACTGGTGTTTTATTTGAATTACTCAAGAAAATATATTTTGCAAATCTTTCTAGGCTTATTCTTATTATTTATGTACAAATAAACTTACACATAACGAGCGCGATAAATAAAAGATATTAAATTACGAACATGATGACGTCACATCCAAATCGGAAGTACTGCAAAAGCGTTTTAGTCAGTACAAATCATATTTTCATAAAATCATATTTTCAAATCGACTTTATTTATCAATCATAAGCTTTTATTTGATGATAAGGGTGAAATACGGTTTCCTACGCCAAGTTCTACTAGAAATATGCATTTGTTCAATGAAATTGAATATAGGTCAAGTAGCCTATTAGCGGAAAGTGAGGAACTCCTTCGGGGTTTTGCAATGTGAATATAAGAAAGGAAAAAATGTTTACTATTTAAATAGTATATCGGAGATATACTATTTAAATAGTAAACATTTTTATATAATTTAATTAAATAGTAAACATTTTTATATAATAGTAAACAAGAAAATAGTAATCTCTAACAATATATTTGGAATCGCCAATTGTTACCAGCTATTAGTAGGATTATAAATCTGTCCATATATTATAGTATAATAATAATTATCTTGCTGAATCGACAGTAAATATATCTCGAACACAAATAATAATAATTATTAAAATTAGATACTTGAATATTAGTAAATATTATTCAAATTAGATATTGATTAAAAACCCTGCTTACTGAATACAGAAGGAAAGCAAGAAAACCGCAGGAAAATTAAAAAGAAATTAAGACCGTGGCGTGCGCTATCTCGGTATAAGGATTTAATTAAAAATGCGATGCTCTACATCTGGCTGCAGACGGCGGTTCACTATGTAAATGAAATCAAAATATCACAGGCAAAACGGATCAAGCACCACTTACCGTGCCGACTCGACGCTATCACTGGTGATGAAATAGCGCCCTGATGACTTCAGGTAATGACTAAACGTGAAAGTTTCATTGAACTGAACTAAGAAACGTTATCTTTATAGTTGTTTTTTAGTTCAAACAACTGTTAAGGCCCATATAGACCCGATGATGAATTATTTCGAAATCGGTCGTGTTTTTAGCTAAAATTTATAATAATTATAATATAATAATAATAATATAATATAATATCTATGGACGCTTCACACCACGTCAGTCTGGCCCCATGCTAAGTACCTGAAGGACTTGTGTTACAGGTACCAGACCACGGAAATATATTTAATACTTTTATACTATACATATATTTAAGATTTTTATTATATGATAAATATATTTAATACACATCCATGACCCAGGAACTTTGAAAACTTTTTGTTCCGTCGGCGGGATTCGAACCCGCGACCTCCGGCTTAAGCTACCAACGTGCTATCCACTGAGCCACAGAGGTCGTCAAAATTAATGAATATGATGGAAAAAAAGCACGTAAAAATGTGTTTTATTTGTGTTTAAAATGAATTTTCACCAAGAACCGACAGTATAATCAATTACATAATATACAAACAACTGCTGTTTCTAAGGTAAGACAATAATGAAAGGTTAGTAGGTAGGTATAAGGTACCCCTACTGGGTATAATTTAATATGAATGCGACGTTTGAAGCCCGTCATAATTAAATGATACAATTGGAAATGAGCCGCTTTGTCACGGTTCAAATCGTTTTACACCCAAACAGACAATAATTCGAAATCTCCGAATCATTGGATCGTGCCAAATGTCGAAAACTCGTTCAAGCAAAATCATGATAAAATTATACTGTATCTACGTGGTTTGGAAACATTTGCAATTAACGACCTCTGTGGCTCAGTGGATAGCACGTTGGTAGCTTAAGCCGGAGGTCGCGGGTTCGAATCCCGCCGACGGAACAAAAAGTTTTCAAAGTTCCTGGGTCATGGATGTGTATTAAATATATTTATCATATAATAAAAATCTTAAATATATGTATAGTATAAAAGTATTAAATATATTTCCGTTGTCTGGTACCTGTAACACAAGTCCTTCGGGTACTTAGCATGGGGCCAGACTGACGTGGTGTGAAGCGTCCATAGATATTATTATTATTATTATAATTTGTTTCGAGTTCCACCTTTTGATTTAATAAAACAAATACATTGTATATGTGCCTCCAGAGAAATGTATTCATGCAGATGGCGGACATGCCGAGTTGTGCCAAGCCAAGCTAGATGACGACTAGCATTGACTTTGCATAATCCCACCAAATGATGTCAATTTCTGTAAACCCTCGATCACAGATTCTTGGAAATCTTTTGTTCTTCTTTTGTTATCTCGGTCGCATGCGACCGCTTGGAGCTTGAAAGACTTACTTAGACCAAAGTGTAATTTAATCCCTCGAAACGGTACGAACTAGGAAGTTGCAATCGTCAGTATATTATAAGTCTATGGTTGCAATAATATCATAACGTAATAAATTACATTGTTCGTCGTCGTTCCGCGAGACTCAGCTGCAGGTCCGGTACTCAGGTGGGAAATAGGAATTATTCGCCGTAGCAAAACTTCTTCTAGGTTTTTATTTTCTTTTTAGGAATTTTGAAGCACCTGATCTGCTATTATTATTAAACGATGAGTTTTTTTTAGTATAAGTCTTGAAACTGGCCTTACGGTAATCTATTTTTCAGCTATCGTAACTGCACTACGCACGAAGAAAAATTTTCTGCAATTTGAAGTAAGAATGTAAATTCATATTATTATGAATTCAAACCAGCCAAGTGCGTGTCGTGCCACGCTCAATATAGGGTTCCGTAGTGCCGCTAGTTTTTTATAATTTTTGTATGGTCGATGAATGCACATTTTTAACGTGTTTTACACTACTAACAACACCATCTCAGTTACGTTCAAAGGATTTTGAACGAAAAGTTCCTTTGTACTTCTACGAATGCATTTTTTAGTTGATCGACTATTACCTACTCAATAACTTAATATGAAGTCTTCTTAGCCGTGATAGTTTTCCTTTTAAATTCAGCATATTTCCTACCCCCGTGATTTTTTTTTACATTTAGCTGGTAGAAGGAGACACCGGACTCTAACGATTTTTTCCATTTTAAAACTATATTTCACGTAAATGAATCCCTAAATCGGAAAATATTTTGTATAATTATATTATTTAAAAAAAAACCTATCCAACGACACCGCAAGGGTGGGGTGGACGCGAAAAAAAATATCCCCGCATTGATGTGTAGGGGAGGTACTGTAAAAAAATTAAAGATTTTATAATATATAATTTTGTCGGCAGCACTAAGATGTGAATTCATGCCGAATTACAGATTTCTAGGCCTTATAGTCTCTGAGCAAAACCGCAGACAGACAGACAGATGGACAGACATACGGACAGACATACGGACAGACCGAAACTATAAGGGTTCCTTGTTGAAACCTAAAAACTCGTAATATCCCTTCTGATTTTTTTGATTCTGATTCAAAAGGTAGTAGGGTAAAGTATAAATACTCAGAATGTTTTAGTGGTTCGAATAAATCAATTGTAGGTATCAGCTGAAAGTCAAAAGCTCCAGGGCTGGATGAATGTTACGCGTCGAGCTAGACTCTGATCCGATAAAAGCCTACATATACTTCGCTTTGGCGCGTCGTATTAAGTGGCTGGCCGGGCCCATAGCTCCCACCTCCGGCTATTCCAATTTTAATGTACTCGAATCGAATTAAGTCGGTGGATAGGCGCATCACCCGGCAAACATTCGGGTGTATCGAGTTCTGTGGTATCACGTCGGTAATTCGAATCGTAATTAAAGCTTTGATTCGGAAATCGGTTTACTGTTCAATGGAAAATAATTACAGTAGGATTAAAACGACCCTTACACGCCTCTCATATTTCATTTTAATTAAGCCTGCCGGGGCACACACAAATTGCATTTTTGATTTTATGCACGTACTCGATATTATGTCTGTTTTATTCCGCTACGAGGACGTATCTCAGATATTATATTCTTAACGAAAATTTTAATTTATATTGAAATTGGGCAAAAACTGATATTTGCTATTGTAGTAACTGTAGGATAGCATTCAATTATTCGATTATCATAAAAATGCAAAACGTAAAATTAAAAGCTGTACTTTTTTAATAAAATCTATATTACTATATTAGTTACATGGACATAATATTATCAATATTTCACTTTATTAAAAAAAACTATGCAATAACTCGTATACCTACTATAAAGATTAATCTTTCGTAGCATTGTTGTAGCAAGCCAGTCGGCCGAGTGCGTGTCGTAGCTCGTAGCTCGTAGCTCCGTAGCAATAATATCGTAGTACTTTTATATTCTATCTTCATGACATACAGTCACAGAGTAAAAGATCACGAGTACAGAGAAACAGATACAAGGTGAAGTGTAATTTCGCTACAGGCATATTCTTCCGCCTAAGCGGTGTTACTTGTCACGCCCTGTAAATAATAAAATAACTTAAACACCGCATGTTTTTAAGACTGACATTAATTTAAATGCTTACAATATTTACACGACACTTGTTCATAAAACTTTCTTCGGCATTAGGTATATAATATAGTATCTTCTGCGTCTTATATTAATATGTAGTTCGTCTGTATCGCTTTAGTCTTTACTAATCTGTGACAAAGTGCCAGATGTAGCAGACAATCACTTAACGTAGATACTTGTACATAGTTGTTGTAGCGCACAAATATAAAAGCCTACAATCTACATGCTAGATATTGTTTAGAAAAGTGTTTTTCAACATGTAGGCCGTGACTCCCTGGGATTCGCGAAACGTAGGGGTGTAGGGGGACTGTCGACCAGAGGTCGAGAAAAGTATTTAATTAAAAAACCGTAAAGATTTATTAAGTAGGAGAATTTTGACAAAAATAGATACATAAACATACATACAATATATATGGCAAAAAAGCAAAGGGTGGAGGGGTTGTGAAATATTTTTTTAAACCATAAAAGCATTGTAAAATTGTTGAAAAGCACTCATGGCTTAGAATCAAGAGGGCATTTAAATAGTTGCAGTCCTAGTCCTTTATCATGATTAGATTCAAATCATAGAGAATCATAATATGGTTATGGTTACCAATAAATTACTTATTACGTGGTGGTTTAATAATATTACTTTATTAAATAAAATATAATTAATCAATTTAAAATATAACATTCAAATAATTATGGTTATCGCTTTTATTGTATATTTTAACCACAAAAAGTTAATAAATTGAATTTCGAACACCATTAAGGATACAGCAATCGTAAAACCAAATATATTTTGTGATGAAATGTTTATTGCATAAAACTATCAATATATCATAATTTAAAACGTAGCTACGGAAGTATTGCATTAGATTTAAAAGTAATGTTAATTATTGGTTACTTAGTTTTACACCTAGATTAGTCACAGCGCGCAATGGTGTTGTGATAATTTTAACATAATATTGTCTCAATATACTTTCATTAAGCGGGTTACGGACTTTTTTTTTTTTTTTTTTTTTGATGCGCAGGGGAAACCCGTCATGGGTTCCCCGGGTCGGGGATGTGCCTCAGATAAGCTGAAGCACCCCGGGGATATGTGGGACTCCTACCCACTAAAACCACCTGCGGTTCGCCTTCAGCCGTATACGGAGGTATGTCCTGGATCTATCTAACACAGGACCCCCTCCACGACCGGCCGGTCTACCTCAATAGGGACCGGACTTCCACCAAAGTTAGGGAACGCTTAGGCAAACTAAAGCGTTCCCCTCGGCGCCGGGACTAGCTAAGCCGGACAGGTTCCCATCCCTGCCCGGAGCCCCGGATTAGACGGGAGTTTGGAGGTTCGCGTAACGACGCCTCCGCACTCCCGTCCTACGCCGGCGGAGCGGTAAGGAGGATGGGTCATCCTCTCTGTTCCGCTCCGTGGCCTCTTTCTGCGAAAGGACGGTTTCGCAGAAAGAGACCGCCGCCTGCCATGCCTCATCGCTCTCGAGCATGCAGCGAACCATGCTCGAGAGCGAGAGGTCCCGCCCAAGCACCGCCATGAGATCATGGCGCTGCACGGCCCAACGATCGCACACCTCAAGGGTGTGCTGGGCCGTGTCCTCCGCAGCGCCGCACTCATGGCAGGCTGGCGTAGGCTCTCTCCTAGCGACCTTACACAAGTACGCACCGAAACATCCGTGTCCGGTGAGTACCTGTGTAAGGCGGAAGGTGAGGGGTTTTCTCTTGCGACGCATCCACGCCGCAAGAACTGGACGCAGAGCCTGAGCAGTACATTGACCGTACTGGGCCTGCGCCAGGTTCTCACCCCACCTTCTCAACAGCCACTGCTCTCCTAGCCTTCGGACCCGCCGGAGCTCCTCCCATTGCAGGTCTTCGCCCCGTGACCTCCTCTCTGAAGCGAAGAGGTGCAACTCGGCAAAGACCCTTGCAACCAGCTCCCACGGCGGGTCTCCCGCCAGGGCAGTAGCTGCCGCCCAGGAACAAGCGGGTTACGGACTACGCTATAATATAATAACATAACTTAGTATATTATAGCTCATAGCACAAGAATATCGCGCTCCATACATTTCGTATAGCAAGCCAATAATATAGGTAATACAGTATGAACGTGTCCATAACAATGTATGCTGCGCGATATTCTTGTGATAGGCATAATATATTGGGTATACAGTTTAAAGCTATGATATATTAATATAATATGCTTGAAACAACATAATTTATGCTATTATAATAATATTATAGCGTAGTCTGAACTCTGAACCAGCTGGTTCAGTGTTCAGTTCAGTTCAGTGTTTACCACGGTCAAAAATGAAAGCAAAGTTCTGCTTCAAACTCATAACTAGCTGTTGCCCGCGACTTCGTCCGCGTTAGCATAGTATAGTAACGGGGATAGATAATAATTTTCTCCTTTTTAAGGTCCCTTACTCAAAGGTTTCTAAACACGGAGAACTAAACTCAACACTAACGACGATAATTTATTCGTTCCAATAGTTTCAAAGCAATACAAATGCGCTCCGCCATCATCCCTTATTTTATCCCCATGGGGGTTGAATTTACCAAAATTCTATTAAAGCGAACGTCTTCATCATAGAAGCTCAAATCTTTAATAATTTCAGTTCAGTCGAAAGTCTAAGAAAATTTCTAAAAACTTTCATCCCCTATTTCATCCCCTTAGGGATGGAATTTATTAAATTCCTTACTGAGGGGATGCCTACGTCATAGTAACTTTATGCATACACAGTCTCAGCCCCATCGGTTTAAAATTAACAAAGTTTTATGCAAAATTCCATCCCCTATTTTACCCCCTTAGGGGTGATTTTTTTTTATCCTTTCTTAGGAGCCTGCTGCCTACGTCATAGTAGCTTTTTGCATGCAAAGTTTCAGATAGATCGGTTTAAAATTGACAAAGTTTCATACAAACGTTCAACCCCAATTTCACCCCCTTGGGGGTAGTATTTCCAAAAACATTTAAATACGTATTTATTCATTTTTTTCAGTAGCCCAAAAATAAAGTTTCATGTTTCTAACTTAAGAAATGACGGACTTTCAAACAAACTTTCAACCCCAATTTTACCCCTTTGGGGATAGAATTTCCAAAAACGCTTAAATATATATCCATTAATTTTTTAGCAGTAGCCCAAAAATAAAGTTTCATGTTTCTAACTCAAGAAATGACGGACTTTCATTCCCATCCCCAATTTCACCCCCTTGGGGGTAAAATTTCCAAAAACCCTTAAATACTTAAATACATATTTACTTATTTTTATTCAGTAGCCCAAAAATAAAGTTTCATGTTTCTAACTTAAGAAATGACGGACTTTCATACAAATTTTCAACCCCTTTTTCACCCCCTTCGGGGTAAAATTTCCAAAATTCCTTCCTTAGTGGGTGTCTACTTTATAAAACAACCCTACTCACCAAATTTCGTGGCTGTAACTTAAACAGTTTTTGCTCAGCGATGATGAATCAGTCAGTCAGTCAGGACTTGTAATTTTATATAGATATAGATAGATAGATATAGATAGATACAGAAAGTAGAGACTAAAATCATTAAAACGTTCCAAATGGTTCCCTAAATAGTTGCATGAATAGTGCAGGGTGCTCGAAATCGCGTTAGCACAATTCATCATTGCGAGAGCGTGTGAATCATTGTTTAATAGAAGACGCGGGCGCGGGCGGGGGCGGGAGCGAGGGCGGGGGCGGCGCGAGGCGCGCGGCGGGGGGACGCATCGATCGTCTCGCGTCGCCATGACAACGCAGCCCCCGCGCGCCGCCCGATTCATTTGTAATCATTTGTTTCGCAGCCGTCGAATAATGGTGCTCGTCAAATGCTGGGAATTTGATGAATGTGGGTAGATACATCATAAGCACATTTAGCACGCTCCGACCGAATGTACTCCGTAATCCTTTTTAAATGACGGCCTATTGTTTTATGTTTGCGCTCACCTTTGAAGGACATTTGAATGTAAATTATACCAGACAGATCACCTACATGATACATCGTAAACGACGTGGATACCAAAAATAACTTTCCATTTAATCTGCGAAACTTAAAATGAAAATCTAAAAGAGAAAACTTAAAATAAAGTATTGTAAGAATTGTCGGCCTTAAGTTTTATACGCTTTGTATTAGCTTCACCTGTATATTTGTTTGTAACCGACTTCTTTGGGCGCGATTTTGACCCACTTTAAACAGCCAGATTTCGTTCAAACTTCGTAGATTTATCGAGGACCGATGACAATACACTAATTTGATATAATTATTCCATTTCTCAATTTCTATGTTTGTATGTTTGTTTGTAACCGACGCTTCATATAAAAAGCGTGTTTTCAGTTTTTTTAACTATTAGTATTAAGTTTATAATTTCATAGCTCGGTGTCTATTTATTAATACTGTGCTAGGTACCTATAGTCCGTAACAAATCATTTACATGGAATGATAGGTATTACGTTAGCCAAGAACACTGTCGCTAAGCACAAAAAATAAAAGCGGTATAGTGTATTTTTTATTTTATGTAAGTAATATAATAAAAGATAAGTATGCCAAACAGAAAGCTGTAATTCCTCACAAAATCCTACTCCGAAGGCGACATAATCCACTAAGGCCTGTTCCAACTTTATTCCAAGAGATTCCGCGTTCAAGTTTGTGAAAAGCGCCGCTCGTGATAAAACTTTATTTTCATCATCACTTCGAATCGCGAGATGAAGAGTAACATCTTACGGAGAAATGGGGTATATAACTTTATACAGATAATTATAGCTACCAAGATATTTTATGGTAACTATTTTTTGTCCAAAATACAGCTACCGTATCCCATCTATATCTATACATATAATAAAATCGTAGGAAAGTCAATTCTGTACATTGAATATTTTTGAAAAATAATACTTGGGACGTGATCTACAATCGATATGGAAGCCAAAAATATAGTTTTTAGAATTTTTGTCTGTTTGTCTGTTTGTCTGTTTGTCTGTTTGTCTGTATGTATGTCCGGGATAAACTCAGAAAGTACTGAATGGATTTACTTCAAATTTTGCACGAATATTATATAGAGGTCGGGTCAACACATAGGCTATATATTATGACGATATCACCTAGGAGGGGGGAGGGGCTCAAGTTTCAATATTTTTAGTTTTTTGCTCATATCGCTAAAACGGTGCGTTCTAGAGAAAAAATGTCCTGTACGTGATGAAAGCCCATAAAATTTCCTACAAATTTCTCCTTCACACTTTGTATCTATCTTCACTCCTTGCCATGCTATGAGCTTATGTCTATCTTTTCTATACAAATTTCGAGTGTCGTTTGATTAACATGCTGGGAGCTTTGGCATCGGTCTTTTCTTGGGGGGGGGGCTTCGCCCCCCCCAACCCCCCCCCCCCCCACCTCACCAAATTTTGCTTCAAACAAAGCGGTGTTGCGGCGTTATACATCTATACATATAATAAAATCGTAGGAAAGTCAATTCTGTACATTGAATATTTTTGAAAAATAATACTTGGGACGTGATCTACTATACTAACGCGGACGAAGTCGCGGGCAACAGCTAGTTAGGAAATAAATTCAATCTACACTACGCTCTACGAGCAGCAAGTGTAGTAACAATTTTATGCTAATATTAAAACATTTTGTTATTTTCACGACGTTAGAAAGGTTGATACCTTTCTAACGTCGTAAGCACCTCTAGAGTACAGTAACGGAGGTTCGACGCCTCTGGGTATTTTCCAACAATTTCCATTAAGGCGCTTGTCTATCAGAGGCTCTTTCATTTCGTCCTTCGTCCTTCCATATTGGTTTCGTGGTGGTTTAAGTAATCCATTGTTGTTGAGACTGTTCAAGCCAAATTATGGCAAACAAAACCACTCGGTGGTGTTTGTTGTTTCATGTACCTTTTGCGTAACATTATAGAGCTAAAATTAAATAATTTAAAACTTTATTTTAGTCGTAAGCACACTTTTATCATGGTATGTGATATATTTTTTAAAGATAAGAGGTGATACGTAATACACACTATATGTTTATCACAAAACCGTCTTCCATCCTACCTAAGGATAAACTTTTTGTTAGGCATCAAATTGCTTAAACAATAATTAAGTTCGTCGGTTAATCAGTGTTCAATAACCGGTGGCGGTAATTGAAACTCACTTTATCACTGAGAAGCCCATTAAATTTGATCGAGAGAGCCTCAGACGTAGCCGAGAGCGTCTAGAGGGCGTCTTAAGTAAAAGCGTACGAAGCGAATGTTTTGGCACAAGCCGAGACCCTTTATCGTGAGCTTATGAAGTGTAAAACCTGATACACCGCCTCTCAAATTGAACTTCGCCGAGCGTTAACGTCAATATTACGTGTTCTCCATATTTTCCATTTACCCTTCTTTGTATATTGTATTTTCTTTGCGCAACACGCTACGTGTACTTTGTTATCGAAAATAATGTAGTTTATAATAGGCTCTAGAAGTATTCTACTGTCTTTTTAATATATTATATTATATATTTTTAAACGTCTTAAAACTTAAAAGTATGTGAGTATCTTCAATTTTGGCAGTTTCACAATTTGATATAGTTTGTAGGTGTACGGTGTACCGTGTATGCCGCAAGTGATTTGTTTTAATTCTTTGCAGAGATATCTTGTTGCAAGGTATACGTTAGAGTAATAAAGGGGTTAACGAGGAAGGCGGCGACTTCGTGAAGAATTCACTTGCTGCATGAAATTTATACCTCCCCAGTCCCCTGGTAGAGGCTCGCCTGGTGGAGCCTCGGGGAGTTGTACTCTGAGTTCTGACGTGACCCTAAATTCCAAAACTACCTTTGATCTCAAAACAAAGGTTTGGCTCTTTGTCCTAAAGTGAAGAATTAAGAGCAAATAAATATGATCAAGAAAAACAACACGAAATAATCTAAATTAATTTGACATACTGAGAAATAAAACTCGAAACTACAACAAAAATTTAAGTTTCAGATGAAAATAAAAAAGCAAGCGGCTTAGAATGCTTAACACACTTTATCTCTGAATGCATTTACTGATTTAAAAATTAAAACAAAAGATTTAGACTGAATTTAATGCCGGGAGGGCGCTCGCAGAGATTATTATAATCACGCGGAGTGCTCGTCCGACCTCTTCAGATATAATGAAGCCCCGCTTGTACGATGTTCCTGTTGAAGACATTTTCAACTCACCTGGGTAATACGTTTCATACTAGGAATAAGCGTAGCGGCAGGAAATTATATGGGGTTTTCTATAGATAAGTGGATTTTTCTTTTTGTTATAATCTTTTGCTTATAAGTTATAAGATCTTTTTGGCCAATGTAAGTACAATGAGTACTTCGGTCACAGGTGATTTTACAGGTGACATGAAACATAGTCTATAATATTGCATGTGAACAAACACTATAATAATGAATAAATATCTAAATACAACCACCACCACCACCATACCATTACCACCACCACTACCACCACCACTACCACCACCATTGTACTACCATATATTTGACGACCTCTGTGGCTCAGTGGTGAGCGCGTCGGTAGCTCAAGCCGGGGGTCGCGGGTTCGAATCCCGCCGACGGAACAAAAAGTTTTCAATGTTCCCGGGTCTGGATGTGTATTAAATATGTGTATGATATAATAAAAATCTTAATTATATGTATAGTATAAAAGTATCTAAATATAAACTCAAAGATGACTGACATGGTGATCTATCAACGCACGGCCCAAACCACTGGACGGATCGGGCTGAAATTTGGCATGCAGGTAGATATTATGACGTAGGCATCCGCTAAGAAAGGATTTTGATCAATTCCACCCCCAAGGGGTTAAAATAGGGGATGAAAGTTTGTATAAGTATAATACTTCTTAGCGCGAGCAAAGCCGCGGGCAGAAGCTCGTTAAATATATTTCCGTTGTCTGGCACCTGTAACACAAGTCCTTTGGGTACTTAGCACGGGGCCAGACTGACGTGGTGACGTCCATAGATATTATTATTATTATATATTTATATATTTAAACTGTCATTGCATAGTTTTTTTTTTCTCATTGAAGATAATATCGGACAGTGAAATAAAATTATTTTTACGTGTTTCCGTATTAGGTACTTGGCCTTTTTTGTTTTAAATGAAGACTTTAAGTATTATAAAATATATTTTAATGTACTTATAAAAGATCAAAAATATAATGCTTCCCCAGTTACAAATTTTTTCAAGCAAGTACATAATATTAGAATTAATTTATTTTATGATAACACAGTACACGCCGCGTTTTTAGTGCTTTAGCGCTTTGAGCGCGGTAAGCTCGAGTTTTAATATAAATTTAAATTTTAAGCGTTTTAGCGTTTGCTAAAATAACAATTAATTTCAACCTTTTTAACGAAACGTTGAACCTTTTAACGTGTTATATCAGCCCACGTGTGCTTATTGGATTTCCTCAGCGTCAGCATAAAAAAATATAATAATTGACTAGACTCAAGATTACTTATTTCTTCTTTTGATGCATATTGCAAACAGCCACAGCCATTCATAGTGCAACAGCACGTGTAAGTGGAGAGTTGAATTTTCTCAAATGATTTTAATAGAAGTCTTTTGTGGGTCCGGATGGGGGTGAGGGGTGGTGCGGCGGGTGGAGGCGTGGAGGTCGGAAAATGAGATTTCCTTTGAGATGGAGCGAGCGGCGGTGACCGCGGCTCGGCGGCGGACGTAGTACGCGCGCCGCATATTTCAAACGAATTACTCATACACGTATATTATGCAATAATATAATATATTAATATATAATAATATATATGACTTATCTTCACATAGTGCGTTTGCTCGATATTTTTTGGTTTTGTCACAATATTTCATTCAAATGATCATGATTTAAACTTTTATAGAATATAATTAATACTACAGTCAAAATCTGTTTCAATTATTGCTAGTTTAGTAGGTACCTCCAAAACTTATAACTAATAACTAATAAGGTATCCATAGGTCATAGCGAAATGATCATAATATATTTATAATCAGTCTACGTATTGCGAAAAACAATTATTATCGTCGGGCGCTATTAGGGAGTCGTGTTTTTCGCAAACCTCATTTGTCTGCGCGGCCTCCAGCGTCATATGAGGCCCATTAAAGCCTGTATCGGGGGCCCAGTTGGGCCTATGTTGGGGCCCACTCAACCACGGACGTCTGTCAGCCGAATACGCCACCGTTTGTTTGATGTTATCCTCCCTCAAGCCTAGGATTTACTAGCGCTGATTAAATTTTTTACAGTACTGTCCTTTTCATCTGCTAATATAAATTTTACGAATTAACCATAATTTTAATTAAGGGTATATTTATTAGATTGAAATGAAGTACTCTTAAGCTTTGAAATCTCAAATAAAATGACTAATAATAATTATTATTACTAAACGGTAAACTTTATCGTACGCGTTATGAATTCACGCTTGATTTGCTCTAACTTCGAAGTTCGAAGTCAATGAGGCTTCATTTTGCGGGTTCACTCGAAGTCGGCCTATATTCGTGAAATTCTGGACTGGAATAAATGACGTGGAAAGTATTGGAAAGGCGTTGACACAACACAACTCGCAATATTTGCTCGTTGAGGCCAGATGTGGCTTCCATCAACTGGAAACGAAAACATAAATGAGGTCTCAGACGACCGTTACCTACCTGTCGCGCTTCGTACTTGATACATGACTGTATCGTTGGGTTCTGAATTTTCGTTCACAAGTCTACTCATATTATACAAGATGTTAGTGTAAACACCGTTAGGTTGCGTTTCCACCAAAGTTGAGCGGAGCTGTGTTGCGAGGAATGTGTTTTTGAGAACCAATAGCATCGCCGCGCTGAGCGATGTCATGGCAAAGTCATGTCAATGAAGCGATTCTATTGGTTTGGCTGAGTTTCCACCAGAGCTGAGCGGAGCTGTGTTGCGAGGAATGTGTTTTTGAGAACCAATAGCATCGCCGCGCTGAGCGATGTCCAATAGCATCGCCGCGCTGAGCGATGTCATGGATCCGGGCATCCGTATGGGTATGAAGACGGCATTTTTTTGAGTTCCTAGCAATGTTCTTATAGAAAAAATTGTTCATTTTTTGTTGTTGTTTCAAGGATAACGGTGTTTACACTAACACACTCTATATATGCAGCAGTTGCGTAGACTTCATAGCATTACCACTATATTCATTCAGGTTTAATTTCATTTTCAATAATATTTAATTCAAATAAATTTATTCTGGAAATGAGTGCGTGAATTCTCCGTAATTCCACACATTTGCTAAATAGAGCTCGTTAATTCTCTTCGTGTAGGCAGCTCGGAGTGCGTACGGTAATTTACCCACTTGTATGTAATAGACCTTATAGGCTTTATTAAACATGCTGCACATGAAATATTTAATCTGTAAACTTACTAATATGAAATACACAATTAAATCACATATTATTCCAATTTATAGCAATGAAACGCACTGTTAAAAATATTAAATTTTATATCAATACAAGTTAAAAGCAATAAAGAGAATGAATGCTACCCAGCTTTTACCATATTATTTGTGTTTCTAATTTTACCAAATGATGAAATACACTTTTTACGGAAAAACTATCATCAAAACTAGCACCATTTATAGTAAATTAACAATAGAGCCACAAGCCTACAACCCACATACTATACCTACGGTTATACTGTAATGGTGTGGGAGGGGAAGAGGGGATTTCGGGAGTAGCTTGAGCGTGTCAGATTAAGCTTGTATAGGCTTCCGACATGTGTCTAGTTATCATGGTATAGAAACCAGATTTCTCACGTGGTGGGTTAATTTTTTTTAAATATTGAAATGTCATCCGATCTGTCATATTAAGATAGGGGATGTTTAGTATACCCCAAAGAAGCTTCCATAAAAAGCACTGACGACTCAAAGGGAAGGTACGCCTGTTGGGACATTTTAAAATATAAAAAAATAAACCATCATATTTTCCTAACTAAACTTCGCAGATATTTTATTTTGCACTAAAGTCAGAACTAAATCATTTAGTTTGGTGACTTAACTAAATGATTTAGTCCTTGTTGTCTAAAATATATTTATAATTTACCTAAATAAGCAATTTTCTGAATATATTTTCTCTTTCAAAACTTTAAAATGGCTGTAGTTTCTAAACCCACCACTAAAATAAAAAACGCTCTTATTTTTTTTATCAGTTTTACCTAATGTAAGAAACCTACTAGGTCTCCATGACCCTCGAGTGACTACATAAATAGCATCCTCCCCTCCCCTACTATGAGAGACAACTCAGCCAACATTTAATTCAAATGCATCCAAAACATGACGGCGTCCCTCGTTTATAAAATCTCATCTCTTTACAAGACAAAGCCGACGTCTGGTAATAATTATCTTAATTCCCTCTTTCAACTCATTTGCTCAAATATTTCAGACGTGACGGGTCCATTTAATTTTGCTTTTAAAGAAGTTCGTTGTATCGTATGAGCGGCGCAAGGCGGGCAGGTGGACGCGCACCTTTACCGCCCTACGCCCTACACTCTCCCCGGGCTCTGCGACTTATTGAAACAACATTAGTCTAGTACCCCCTCATTACTGGCGTGTAAACTGAAAAAATATACTAAAATATATTTTCACAGTACAGTTCACATAGTCCTAACTCCCAGTGGGCGGCGTCAGTAATGGAAGTGATCGAGAAATAAGTCCATGCAAAAACGACTTAATTACAGTAGTCCTATATGATCAATACACAAACGAAGATTTGCATAAAGATTAAAGATGAAATTCGTAACTAATATAATTTTAGTTTATCGGTAATTAGTAGGTATAACGAGAGATAATATTGTTAAAATTTCAAGTTAAAAATAAGTTTTCATAATTATTTATTATTATTAATCAGAACGCAACTCACATTAATACAAAAACATAACGACAATATCACTCTACCTACAATACCATGAACCCGGGGAGATACGTTTAAATATATAATAGGTATATTTGATTCCGGCTGTCACTATGGCTACGAGGTCGCCGCCCGCCCTGGAGCCTGCACCGCTCACCTGCCTCGCACACACACTTTCACCGCCCGGCGGCTCATATTTCACACACACACGGCACGCTCTATGCACTTCACCGCGGCTGCAGCCCGCCGCTTCGTGTGGACCGTATTACGGCGCGCAACAGTTCCATTTGTAGTGACGGTCGCGTCGCCGAGCACCGGGAAGCCCGCGGCCCGGGCACAGCTCCGGCTCGGGATTGTTATCTTCGGCGGAGTTCCCGGGGTGAGCTCTCCTCGCCGGGACCCGCTCCTCCGGATATCGAATCTTATCCGTATCGCGTCCTCTTCGGCGGCATTTATTCGCCTGCGTTTGACATATCGATGTGAACTCGATTCGAATGAATGTATGTGTCGTCGCTTCGCCTTTCGGCTGAATTTCCTGTGCAGGTACGTGGAAGCTTCCTTACATCCTGCGAATGTACATTGTTACGGTAAAATATAAAGATTGTTCCCCACTTTGGCAGTGGTCCAACACGCTTTTAACCTAGGACCTATCTGACTTAGAAAATGCGCTTCGAGAAATTGAGCTCTACCTCCATCTAAAACGAGTGATTTTGCTTCGGCGAGATATTACTACGATACTATTTCACGTGCGAACACTGACAATTATTATCGTAAATATTCAACAGAACCTTATTAACTTTACTCACGTTTCGGTTTTTATAGATACGATGTTTCTTTACGTTATAATAATAAGGCCATTTCATAAGGACAAACATTTTTCACAGCACTGAGTACTGACTTAGGCATAGTTTAAATTCTAAAATGGTCACGATTTACAATACTTTATAATAATTAAATTTATAATATCAGGTTGGGGAAAAGTTTCTTCGCATTTTATATAAAAATTCAAAAGGTTTTTTATAAAGTTTATTTACAATTATTGACTAAAGTATATAGGTGCCATTTTGTTCGATAACTTTTTCCCATCTTGTTGGTAGGGACATGACCCCATTGCTATAAAAATTTTAGGGTTTCTAATGAAAAAACTGCGACAAGTGGTTTTGGCAGTCCTCTTGTGATGTCAACCTGACACTGCCTAAGGAATTTTGCAGCGACCAAAACAGGTGGAAATCTGAAGGCGCAAGGTCAGGCTTATACGGCGGATGCATTAACACCTCCCAGCCAAACTCCCGTAATTTTTGCTGAGTGGCTAAAGTTGTGTGAGGTCTAGCGTTATCATGGTGAAAAACCACACAAATTTGGTTGATTAATTCCGGCCGCTTTCTCTCAACTTCTTGCTTTTATCTCATCAGTTGTTTGCAGTACAGTTCAGAATCGATGGTCCTGCTTGTCGGTAACAGCTCATAATGAATAATGCCCTTCCAATCCCACCACACACCCAGCATCACCTTGTTGCGAGTTAACCCGGGTTTCGCCACACAACAACACACCTACTAATATGCGAAAAGACTTTTTCCCCAACCTTTATTTTCTCGTTGGCGTATGCTAGCACGGCAGGGAAAATTCGCATGGACTTGAAAAGTGGTAGAGACGTTAAATAGGTACTTGATTATCATAATACTGCGTGACTGGTGAGACATGTTCAATACTTGAGGACGTGATATTTGGCTATTATATTAGTTGGAAAAAAATAATATAAAAAAATAATATCAATTGATCACTGAGTAAATGTAGCTTAAAGTTAAATAATTATTTACCCAACGCATGGACACCGCGAGCGGGAGGGGTAGTTGTGTGGTGTTTCTTTGGTAGCGCACGCCTCTGCACCGGCCGCATAGTATGCCTACTTGCCTAGCCGCGTAATTTACTTAGTATCCATGATTCATTAATTTTTGGGAAATTAAAAAAAAAAATTAAGAACCTAATTTTATTACATATTTATAATGAGAATCGAGTACTGAATACTCTCCTTAAATATCGGTATTGACTCACCAGTCATGCTGTATAATATATCAAAAGCAGCGATCGATCGATCCTTCCTGTGCAAAAAAGGTCAAATGTCCGAAATTCAGATTTTTTGTTTTTCTAGTAAACGGCAAGTTTAATCCAAAAAATAAGTTAGACAAGGTTGTAAAACATGAAAATAAATATTTTCTATAAGTACTTAAATACGAAAAAAAAAACAGTTTTTAATACTTTTTTTGTACTGCACATCGTTCGTGAAAAATCGCCGATTTAAAATTTGACTAATAGCCTATAATAGTTAAAGATAAAAAATAAAAGTAATATAAAGTATCATTAAACTGGTAAGACAAAATAATTTTTGTTCAAACCATATATTATATTTTAGGTATTATGTAGACAATGTTATAAATTATTATAATATAGAAGTGATAGCCTAGCTATCAAATTATTTTTAGACGAGTGTCAAATAATATTAGTCAGGGTGCCCTAGAACAAATTTTTTTGTGATTACTAACAAGCTAATTTTTTGTGAGTAGCTACATTTTGATAAGACGAACAACATTTTTACTTTCTTGTAACTTGATGGTCCTAAAATATGGATTGTTTTATTTGTAGGACAAGGTTACTCTTAAATAATATAACTATTAACCTACCAATATAAAAAAAAAGCGGCCAAGTGCGATGCGATGCAATTTTTATGAAATTAAAATATTTTTGATTTATTTTTATATTTCAGTCGATTTAATGAAATTTAGATTAAGGTTTACTATTTATGACGTATAAAAAAAACTACTGGCTAGATCTCGTTCAAACCAATTTTCGTTGGTAGTTTTTATAGTAATCTACATCATATATTTTTTTTAGAATTATCATGCCTCTACTTTAGAAATTAGAGGGGGGGGGACACACATTTTTCCACTTTGGAAGAGTCTCTCTCGCAAACTATTCAGGTTAGAAAAAATAATATGAGAAACCTCAATATGATTTTTGGAGACCTATCCATAGATACCCCACACGCATAGGTTAGATGAAAAAAATTTTTTTTTGTTTCAGTTGTACCTATGGGGACCCCTAAAATTTTTAATATTTTTTCCATTTTTGCATCAAAATCTTAATGCGGTTCACAGACTACATCTACTTACCAAGTTTCAATAGTATAGCTCTAATAGTTTCGGAGAAAAGTGGCTGTGACATACGGACGGACGGACAGACAGACGGACAGACAGACAGACATGACGAATCTATAAGGGTTCCTTTTTTGCCATTTTGGCTACGGAACCCTAAAAATCAGCTGGTTAGGATTCCGTTTTAGGGTTCTGTAACCAACAAAACTTGGTTGATTACTGTATAACTAGATTAGATTTGACTTGGCTAGTTTTCACCAGAATTAAAATATTTAATAACTTTATGAAATGACTGATGTAATAAAAACTGGCCAAGTCAAATCTAATCTAGTTTAAGATCTCACATTATTTAAATAACATCAATTGTTATAGATATTCAATAAAGCAAAGAAATAGACTCTATTATTTGTTCATAATGTTATTTGGTTCCTATACATATATATATTTCGATTTTCCATGAAACTTGGCACTTATTTAGATCTCCATCCTTTTTACGGCGAAGACCATAGACAAGAATAATGTTTGTATGGAACTTGGCTCGCCATTTACATTTATGTTTTTGGTGGGATTCGTGTTACTCGAGCGCTGCGCGCCGTGGAGACCTAGTAGATTTTGTAGATTAGGTAAATTGGAGACAAAATTATTAAGTAAGAGCGTTTTTCATTTTAGCTGCGCGTTAAGGAGCAACAGCCATTTTGAAGTAATGAAAAAGAAAATCTATTAAATATTTTTATACATAATATAAGTAATTTATTAAGAGATTTTAGACAACAATAAAAATGTCAAGTGTGACATAAAATATCTGGGAAGGTCAGATGTTATGAAAATCTGAAGCTTTATTTTTTGAAATTTTAAAATGTACCTACAGGCTTACCGTACCTTTAAAATCGTCAGTGCTTTATGTGTAAGCTTCTTTGAGATACTTAAAATCCCCTATCTTAATACTTGAAAATAACTTTTTTTTAACCACCAACTAAGAAATCTGACTTTTATACCGTTCTAACTAGAGACATATTGTGGAAAGCCTATAGACTCAAGCATGTTGCGAAATCCGCTCTGGCCTCCCCTACTTTGGTCGTGTTATGACCGTAATACCCAACCGACAGATCACAACTAACATTGAATTGATAATATAATCCGACCAAATGACGTAGGTCCGTCAACTGCTTATGAATCATTTTCTTCTATAGTACAATGGTATTGGAGTTGAGCAAATGCAAGATGTTTTGTATTCGGAATGGAATAGTCATTTATAGACCTAGGCGAATTTAACGAGCAGGTGATTTCGATTAAAGAAACTGTAGGCTCTACGAATGATCTAAAACAGAAAATACAGGTATGTCTCGACTCTCAATGCAAGAAGGACGATAGTTTATTTAATTATGAAATTGTTGCTGTAAAATTTTTAATTGACTAAAATATTATAACAACATTTCATTTTACACAAAAATTTACCTTTATAATATTATTATAGCGCAAAAATCTAGTCTGCGTGCAATATTTTTAACTCGGTACAGAATGTATTTAAATAAGTGAGAAGACTCATTAAATATACTCCACTTTAAAATGTGTCAAGAGGCTACCGAGCGACAGTATTTATTTTAGTGCCATCCAATAAATAAGAACAATTTTCATGTCGAAGATGTATAAATGCATTATCATCCCGTGTGGTTTCTGTACTGCTCCTAGCTTACAACGTCCGTGGATTTTATATTAGCTTCCTACGACGAATGCCGCAGCACAAAGATTTTTAGCAGGCAATGAAAATATTTTCTAAAGCAGGAAGACCATTACAAGCGACGGGATCAGCGCTGAGGAGCTCGTAATGAAGAGTTCTCAAAGGCATCGAGCAGCGGCCGGCGCCGGCAAGCGCTGGATGCACCGACAACCCTTAATTGAATAGCCCGGCCGGGGCTAATCAGGTCTCAGCTGAGCGGCGGGCGGGGGGTGCGCGGGGCGCGGCGGCGGCGGGGGGCGCCACGCGGGCTGGCCGCGCCCCCTGCGCGCGCCGCGCCCGCCGCCCGGCTCATTCAAGTAGCGAGCGCGCCCGGTGCCAGCCGCCACCCTCAGGTATGTCCATTTTGCTTTTGGCGTTCGCCCGACGTGCACCGTCGACGGTGCGCCCCGCGAGTGTCCGTGCGCGAGCCGCGAGTGTTGTGGGGAGGTATGTACGCATGCACGGCCGCGCGCCCGCGCCGCCGCCGCGCCCGGCGAGCGGTCGCCGACGTCCGGTGCGGCCGCCCGCGCCGTCGCGTCGTTCGATGTGCTTTGTGTCCGAAACTTTTATGTTCCTCGAAGATAGGAATTTTATTTAATTTTAACACTTCTTTTTAATAACTGTCGAACTCACGAGTATTACCGATTAAAACACGCAGTAAATGTCGCTTATGTTTGCATGATCTGTCCGAGCTTTATCTGTCGAAATAAATGTTCGTACCCGGAGCGAGGACCGATCGAGGCGAAATTGATTAAAGGTAAGTGAGTTTTTCTTTGTTTCGAGGGACTTTTTATATTTGTAAAATTACTAGACGAAGGGGTAACAGGGGAGAGAGGCCGCTGGCGCCCACATTTTATTATGTCGTCTGGAAGTTAGCCAAATATGTGTCTCCACCCGTCTAGCTTTTACGGCTATGCAAAAATATAAGGCACGTCGAGGACTATCGATTTTCACATAAAACTGGCTCATGTAGGTTCTTTATCCCGTGAAAGATTAATTTTTTTGTTTCGCAAGGATTTTACAGTATTGCTTGGGTAGAATACTTTAAGTCCAATAATGCACCGCGAAAGCATCATAATATGTTTCATGTAGATATCAGTCATGTAGAGTCGGAAGCTTTTATCGCAAATTATGATACGCAACACGAAAGTTATCAGTGAGTATATTAGATAGGCCGACCGCCCACCGGCGGCGTAGCGCGTAGCGCGTAGCAGTCGCTACGAGATCGCCGTAGCGAGCGAACGCGCGCCCTCGCGAACTTCGCGTACCAATAATAGTTATATTATATATTAATTATTATAATACCTGACCAGTGACCAATTAATAGCAATTAAATTATTAAAGCTTAATAAATAAAAAATTTTAATAACTTAAAATTTATTTAGCACTCAATTTGAATCATTTTCAGTGACACAATATTATGGTGATTACAAACACCTAGTAGTGATCGTATGGTAATTTCTGTTGCAAGACTATTTTAAGTAAATATAATATTTATAAACTATTATGACATTAAAAATTAATTATGGATTTTTAAGTATTTATGTTATAGCTGCATCTAGTTAAAGTTTATGTTTCAATAAATCCCTCATTTAATATCTAATTTAGATTCCCAGTAACAGGTACTAAATGTAATGCTTATGGCACGTGCATCGATAAAATCATTTTTATCAATAAAATCTATGAGTAACAAGATAAAACAAGCAAAACTTTATTGAAATTGTAGAGCTCAATATTATATTTATTAGGCTTTTGTGTTCGAATTTGGAATCGGACCTGCGTTTTTAATGCAACACTGTTATTTCACAAAAGACTAGATACTATATTTTTAAATTTGACAACTTTTTCTACATAATATATATAATAACACAATTACACAAAATATATTATTCGCTCCTGATTACGTAGTGTCAATGAATTAGTCGTATTATATGTGTAGTGTAGTGTAGTTAATGTTGTGTTGTTTTGTGCTTCTGTGTCGATGTTACAATATATTCTGTACATCCACGTTCTTCAAAATGAATACTTCAAAGAAATCACCATCAACCATGCCAAAAATCATCACGAACCATACTCGGACAAAAACCGTTTCTAACTTCTAATTTAATCTAAATATTATACTGTTGGATATACCTAGTATATTTTATTGATTCTACAAAATAACTGAGCCAGGTTTTTGTATTAAATTGTAGGAAAATAAACAGTATTTTCATGGAAGAATTACCTAAATTAGCCTGTAGGTACATATTCCTAAGTATGATTGTCAAATCAAATATAAATATGTTATCCATTACGTTTATTTTGATAAAGATAATTTATTATTTTCTTCTATATAATTTACTTAAAAAGTTAATTTCTGTAATTTCGGTTATATCTAGATTTGTATTTTTATATCAACGCCAATGGCCAGAATGTAATGCAACATAAAAATATAGTCACTTATACAATATTGTCTATCGTTGGACGATATAATCGTTTTATAGTAGTTAGTAGAACGCATTTACAATCAAATCTATTTAAAAGTAGTTGGTTGTGCGAGACACAGAAAATAACTCTTATCGCTTCGTTCATCTATCGATTACTCGTTCCAATAATATTTTATTGTTATCAGTTGTTTATTGACTATTACAGACTATTTTACATAAAATATTACATAATAGCGGACATATAAATACACTTTACATTTTACCAATGAAAAATAAAATATGATAAAATATAAAAATCTATGTCTTATAGGTACTTAATAATATAAAGCTGAAGAGTTTGTTTGTTTGATTGCGCTTATCTCAGGAACTACTGGTTTGATTTGAAAGAATCTTTCAGTGTTAGATAGAGCAGGTCATATTTTATCGAGGAAAGCTATAATATTATAACACGCTAAGATTAATAGGAGCGAAGAAACAGAGAAAAATGTGGAAAAAAACGGGGAAAATTATTTGAAAGATCTTATCTCACAAACTACTGGAGCAATTTTTAAGTTATTTCGCATAGCTAAAAAGTAGACCACGTGAAGGATCATGGGCTATTTTTGTGGGCTCTTTTGTCTGTAAATTCCTAATTTACGCCGGCGCGGAATGTCTAGTAATAGATAAGACGTAGTTTCACCTCAGAATTCATAAAAATCATAATTATTCTTATAATTATAGCAAGCACTGAATAAACAAGTTCTGTTAGTTTTGTGGTTATTTATTTAAAAAATACGTAACGAAAACTTGATAAAACTAAAATGTTCGTCATATTTTGGTAACTATATAGATTTTATTATATTTTAAGCAAATAGAAAATTAATTCCTAAAAATCCAAGTAGGTACCAACCGAAAACTGGAGGAATTATAATAATTTAACCGAAATAAAATAAACTTATTCGTATTTGTACGCTGTTTAGATAGCATTTATTCCCAAAATAGAAATATCAAAAGCGAACGATTTGATTATCGATTAACAGTTTATTTTATCGTATTAGATTAAAGTAAATATTCCCAAAAATTAACTGACTTCGTTTTCACAAATCGTAGCTTGTCAAAACAGAGTACACGAAGAATATGTTTCAATCACATAAAAATTAATAAATTATTTATTGAAAACTAGGTAGTATTTTATTACTTTTGATTATGATACGTAAATAAATTATTTAACATTTATTTCCTAACCAAAAAGTATTCAAACCTTATTAAATAAAAAATATAATATCAGTGTGATAACTCATAATCTTTGTGTGAAGATTATATATTATACACTTGTGCAAGTGTAAATATAATCTACATAATATTATGTTATAAAGAAATACGAGATGAAAAAATGACCATCAGACCGTAACTTCGTTTAGGAAAAATTCAGCGACTTCTCTATCCTGACAGACTATATAATATATTATGTAGTTATATCACACATTACTACACATTGCACGTGTTTAAAAAGCTTTGAAATATAGTCTTATTAACTAGACAGATTAGCCAAAAGTGATTATGTTCATTTAAATATTTTGTAGAACAATAAATTATAGCGGTACAGATAAGCTTATCGCGAGATCGCGGTGATAAGACGGCAGACGGCAAGGGGCGAGGGTACACTCGCTAAATACATTACTCATTTGCAATTTTAAAACGAAGTTGGACTGCTAACGTAGAGACTGTGGTAGCTTTTTAATTTTTTTTATCAGATCTATCTATAATCTATATTCTATTTATATAAAAATGATTTTCAATTTCGTCAGTTACGCCAAAACTCGAAAACGTCTGAAGCGATTTGGCAAATTTTAGTCTGGAAATATTCGTGAAAATCCAGGGAATGTCAGGGTGAAGTGATGTTATGTTCACCGGGTCATCTAGTAGTCGATAATAATTATTGAAATTTGAAAATAAATTATAGGAATTCACGATCGCCTTAAAAGTGGCGAATAACCGCTTATCTGGAACTGTTTTCACTACTTACTTCTTAATTAGAGACGGAGACATTAAAACTTGAAATGGAAAATCTATAAACTGTTACTTAAGATTAATGTAAAATTGAGTTAAGTGAACCTTAATGTTAATTAGATGAAGACACAGTAAACACCGTTTGCATTCGTTCAAAAATTATTAACTTAAAAGTATTAACTTCACATTAACTTTCAGAATGTAACTTAGTATGGCACTTGTTCGTAGATTGTTCCTTCAGCTATAAATTGTGATCGAGGGTCTAGTTTCATGCACCTGTAGATTCGCCAAGCACATTATTAATATTATCAGATAAATTTACTTCTGTGTTACTGCCGCACTCAATATAAATAACTTAACTGTAGTTAAAATAAAATTTTGTCATAAGCCCCATATATTATTTGTCAGTTTTCATTAAAATTAAGTTTAATCGTCCTTAAAATGTCCGTCTCAGTGCGGCAGTTCAGAGTCATATAGATAAAAGCGCAACCTGCGCAACATAGCATTTTGCATTCCTATAGAATGAATACTTAACGTGAACTTTCCGAAAGTAGAGCACATCTAGCTTGTAGATTATTCTTTCGTCTAAAAAATATAGTGTTTGAAGCGTCTAATTCACGTACTGATTCATGTTTCATTCAGAGATTCGTGAAGTACTTATTTTAAATTCATATTATGTGTAGCTATAATAACATAACTTACTGTCTTTTTAACCGATATGCTCTGGCGTTTTATAAAGTTTGTTGTTCAATAGGGTCAATAACTGTATATTAAAAAGATAAAACCGACTTCAAAATTGTACGTAATTGAGAATTAAAACTCCTATCTCCAAACCTACTGAACCGATTTTGATGAAACTTGCACTATTCCCTAAGTTGAACAATACCTAGTACAATAAACAAAGAATCACTTAAATCGGACTTGTTGTTCTGGAGATATGCGTGCACAAACATAAAAACATACATACATATACTTTTGAAATTTGGCACATTTGTTCAGAAGCTGTTATAGATTAACATATACAAAATCTGGGCAGTTCTGGAAATATTACATACATACGCGTCGAATTGATTACCTCCTTTTTTTGAAGTCGGTTAAAAAACCTTTCTATACCTCACATCAATGGGTTCAAGAGGGTGAAAAAATGTGCAAAAATGATAAGCGAGCAACAATGTGTTCGACACCGGGACACCGGTGTCCCCCGCGGGTGGTGGCCGGAGGGCATGTTGCGTGACGCGCACGCGACATATGCACGCGTATCATTTTGATCCGCGCCCGCAGCTGCGCCCGACCCCCGGCCCCGCGCCTAGACAATGCCCAAAAAACTTACCCCATATTTTGGGTGATTAATCCACGAACCATTGTCTAGAAACTACTGCGCACGGTCTATCTGCATACTGCTATTTTGTTTGAAACTCGTTCTGAACAGTACTCCTCAATGCAAAGCTCAATTAAATAGTGACCATTTTATAATGCATTTCAAGTTATAATTTAAGCCATTAAAACGATACCGTAAACTGGAATTACTGGATGAAAGGATGAACGAAAGTATTGTTAGTAGCATATTAACATTTCTGAAAACTGCAATAACAATAGTGAGGGAGCCCTAGAACAAAATTTGTTGTGATTACTAACAAGCTAATTTTTTGTGAGTAGCTACGTTTTGATAAGACGAACAACATTTTATTTTCGAAAAATCTCGAAAGTAGTAGCTAACAGAGATAGAAAGGATTTCATACTTTGACTTGATGGTCCTAAAATATTACGTATTGTTTTTTTTGTAGGACAAGGTTACTCTTAAATTAAATGACTATTAACCTAACAATATACAAAAAATCTGCTGGTTAGGGTTCCCTTTTTGGGGTACAGTAGTCAACCAAGTTTTGTTGATTACAAAACCCTAAAACGGAACCTTAACCAGCAGATTTTTTGTATGTTGGTAGGTTAATAGTTATATAATTTAAGAGTAACCTTGTCTTACAAATAAAACAATCTATATTTAGGACCATCAAGTCAAAGTATGGAATCCGTTCTATCTCTGTTAACTACCACTTTCGAGATTTTTCGAAAATAAAAATGTTGTTCGTCTTATCAAAATGTAGCTACTCACAAAAAATTAGCTTGTTAGTAATCACAAAAAAAAATGTTCTAGGGCACCCGTACTATAATAATTAAAGCTCAGTATGTATTCATTACGCAATGTTAAAACTTAAAAGTAAGAAGACAACAGCTGTCTCTACCCAACAGCTACTCCCAAAAAATCTGCTTGTTAGTAATCAGTAATCACCAAATAATTTGTTCTAGGGCTCTCGTACTATAATAATCTCTCAAAATATAGAGATTAGTGGCAACTTGCAATAAGTCTTACGGCCGCACTCGGAGACATTGACGATTAATTAATTTCAATCGAATGAAGAGTTTCACAGATACTGTAAGGATTATGACAAAATCTTTATTTAATTACAGTTAAGTAATTAATGTTCGTCCCTGAGTGCGGCAGTTAAATAAGTTAATTTAAGCTCAACTTTAATTTTATTTGAACTTATAAATTAAGTACTTTATTAACATCTAATCTTGTAACCTGATTGTCAGAGTTTTTTTAATACCTTACCATTGACATTTAAACGGCCGCGACAAAACTTAGTTTACTCAATGTTTTGAATGATCACTTAGTTAAAAATTACTACAGGGAATTGTGTTATCGATATGTACCCCTTAAAACACATAAAATACCATAATAATAAAAAAGTCTGTACGAAATCGGTAATCACCATTACCAAATTAATAATTAATAATACAACTAGCCGTAGACCAAAATTGGTGAGCGAACAATCGTTAAGGACAATGGGGCCCGAATCAAACAATCGAAGCATCGAACAATAATGTACGGGCGACAGCTGCGCGGGGCGGCCCTGGGTACGGGGACAGGGCCCTATCTCCCACGGTTTCTCGCCCAGGGCACCACCTCCATGGGACTAGCCGTCTTAGACAAAACTGCATACAAGACACATAGAAACCAGAATCGTCTATGTATAACTGAGCTGCTGTGAGAGCTAGGCAGGATTTCGATTTCATATTATTATACTCGAATCTATACTACTACCTCATACGCCAGGAATTAGGTAGTATCGTAGAGAGTGTTATACGGCAACTGAGATCAGAGCAGTATTGTACACTTACTAGGCGTTCCGCGCGGCTTCGCCCGCGTTAATTAGGAATTTCAAAGATAAATTATTATTAGCCCGCAAAAAATAACCTAGGTATGATCTTTTACGTGGTCTACCATGGCGGTTTTATCAGTGCCAAATAACAAATAAATTTTTCACATTTTCCTCTGTTTTTTTTTTGCTCCTTAGTTTTGGCGTGATAATGTATAGCCTAAGCTTTCCTCGATAAATGGGCTATCTAACACTGAAAGATTTTACAAATCGGGCCAGTAGTTCCTTATTATTATATTAGCGCGTTCAAAAAAAAACAAACAAACTCTTCAGCTTCATAATTTTAGTAAGTATCCGTATCCGAAAACAATTTTTAATGAAATAAAAGTATTGTTGTAAAGTTCCAGTTCACTTTTCAATAATCAGATTGGCAATATGTAGTGATTTATTTTTAAGATCTTTAAAAATAAATTATTGGTTTTATGTCACGTGTACCTTGTAAATTCATTTCATCCTATCGTAACTATTTTACTGTTTGATGATTACAGACGCCTCAAATTGATGGTTGAAACTATTTAGTCATTTAAATCCATAAAACACGTAAATAATTGAGTCATAAGATATCATCCCCCGCTGCAGGGTTCAACGTACGGTGCGTGCGCCACGCGACGCCGGGCCCCTGCCAACTCTACCCCAATGTAAAAGCCATTTGAATAAAACAAGAAACGTTTTAAGTGTGCTAAGGTCGTCCCCGTTTTTCAAAGGGTGCAAAATCGACCGGTGTACCTCTTGTTAGGTGTCAATGCATGTAGGTTAATTTTTAGAGACAATAAAGTTAACTTTTCGTAACAAAGTGTTTGATGTTTTTTTTTATTAATATAATTCGGGGCTGTCTATGGGCTCTTCGCCCATATCCTTTTTTTGCTCTCTTTTTTGGTTTTTCGCACCAAGGATAATTATAGAAATAATATTATTAATGTAATTGTAGTCCATCACGCCATGGACTTTTTTTTTATTAATATACATAATATTAATATAATATAAAATATATAATACAACATGTCATATACTTACAGATATAGATAATATTACTTATATGTCATAATAATATACATATATATATACACATATACACACATAACAATATATGATACTTCCCAGTGTGTCGGCTAGTAGATCCGACATTTTCCGATTTTCTTAGATATTATGCTGCTCCACCCTTTGCCTTTAGATGTTGTGACATTGGCTTGGTGGAGAGGGGTCACTCAAGTGTTTGATGTTTGGTGAAATCTAAAATTACGATTTTAAAGAAAAAGTTTACTGCCGCAATATTAATTGTTTATTAATTAATAATAAGTATTCTGTATGTCAAAAATCACTATTTAGCTAGATCATGAGGCGCGATAATAATAATAACTATTTAAGAATAGTAAGCTGCATATTAATTCTATATTCTTTCTTTAATTTTTTTGGTGAGCATAATTTTATTAGAAACGTGGATATCAATTTCAATTTTGGCACTCAACTGCTACGTCTAAAAGAGCCCAAAATCAAAATTGCATGGTTAATTGATTTTCTCTCACTTTCAAAGATTCTGTTGTTTCACACCTAACCCACATAATATTATCTTGACCTACCTAAAATAATTTTAATAGAGGTTCAAAAGAGACGTAACAAGTAGTTTATATTTTTGTTAAAAGTGTTAATAATATAAAGTATACCGGAAGTGACTTAAACATAAACTCAACATTAATTAAATTAATAACAAATTAATCACATTACGTAGTGTAGTGAGTAGTGGGTGCGTAAATTGAGGGATTCATTGAGTGTAAGTAGATAAGGCCATTGATCCGCGGAGTGTGGACGGAAGCGCGGGGCTTCCCTCTTGACACCCTCGGGCCTCGACACCCCACACCTACCTCTAGCCGACGTTGCATTTACTCTTGACAGTCGACATAATATATATTTCGGATGCGGATCGATATTTTTCTACATTTTTATCATTAAATTAGCTAAATTATTAAAAATGCTATCATTAGATTAAATATATAAACAGGGTATAACAAAACAAAGTGTACAATATTAAAGTGTATAATACTTTTGGGTGTATATCCCTTATAATTTATATTATACAATTATACATACTTCATTGTGAAAGTAGCAACTCTAAAAGAGCATTTTTGTGATTTGTACGAGCAAACGCCCTGGCGTTATGACTTTTCCCATAGAAAAAAAATCCTTGAATACGAACGACCCTTACGGGCATACAGACGCTTTTAACGATTAATTTTCTATAGTGGTGTAGCTCTAGATTGACAATCACATTATTTTTTATCTCTCTACAAGGAACATGTACACACCCTAAAGTATTATCATTTATTTCTGTTACACCCTGTAGACTGTGCCATTCACCTACGTTTCCCCATTTTTCGTTAAAAGGTATACAAAATTTTTCACTCGCAAATTAAATAATAATAATAATTACTCACTTTAAGGTGACGCCATGTTAAAGTAAAAAACCGTGTTGGATGTGTTTTTGATTGCTTGTTTTCTATGCGCGGCTGGCCCGGCCTCTCATAGAAAACAAGCAATGGAAGAGCAAAAAATGGAAAGAGCGTAGCGACAAAATGGTTTTTGTCGCGTAATTTAAAAACCATAAATACATTTCACATAAGCTATGGACAAATTAAAGTGTATACTAGAACCAATTTATGTACAAATTTTGGAAGCTTATATCACTCTCCTCTGTTGGCAAAATAGGAATCCCTTTTTTTACAGAGGTCTTTTTGATTGATTATTCTGTGTTATAAAAGTTGACCAATCGTGTTATGCTATGGGTAATTCAAAGACAAAGACATGATGAATACTGACAGTGAACTTTAATTTCTTAGCTTTAGTCATTGCTGAGAAAAATGGACATCGCTACAGTCAAATTATCAAGGCGTCACCTTAAAGATAGTTACTGGTTTTGATTACTTTCGTTTCTATTATTTGTTATGTATTGAGATGTTGTAGTTTGTAATAATTAAGTATTAACTAATAGGTACCTGGTGGCTGGTACATTTGTAATAATTAAGTATTAACTAATAGGTACCTGGTGGCTGGTACATTAAATATAAAATTACTGTTAAAAGTGGTAATAGTAGAATTAATTAGTATCTAACATGATTATCTTTAATTACGAGAAATTATTTATCGCGTAGTGCAAACATAAAATTTTCAGCTACGAATCAAAAACAAAATACAGTCACTTTGTGTGCTCGGCCATTATTTCAAACGATTTCCAGTTGTTTGACCGATCAAAAATCGACTTGCATAAAGCGATCGTTAAAACTGGCCATGCTACTTAAGTAGTCATAAAACAATCATTCATAAAATCACCCCTCGGCTGCCCACGCCCCACCAGTCCGGTAATCACCTGCCTGTGTTTACATTCTTTCACCATGGAGAATGCAACCCACACTCTACTTGTCGTGATTTCCACTAACCTGTAGATAACGTTGAATTTTATGTAAACTTAAATAAGGTAAGGTTATAAGTCTAAGAAAATTAGTTTCAAAATTGTCGATCAGACCGAATAATTCGTGTAGTTTTGAAAGTTGGTACAGTTTTTCCTAAAGGTGTCATGAATATACTAAAAATCCCCGAGGGTGGGACAAGAGCCGGCAGTGGGGGAGGGGGGGAATGTCTCTTTTTCAAGGTTTTTCGAAAATTATTTATTATATCTCTTTACAGTGACTTCTACATTAATTATCTACATTAATTTCCTATAAATTACGTCTATACATTTTTACTGTACGATCATTAGGTATCTACTTTAGGAAATTAATAGGGTACGCTAGCACTGTTTTGCCATACAAACGTATTTCCCAATTTACTCCCTGGACAATACGTCTAGATAAATGATTTTTTATACAATATTTGGATCTGTTAAAGCATGCCTCTACGTTAGATTTTTCTAAAATTAAAAATATCACCCTAAAAAAATTGCCAAAAATGAATGCCCCGTACCCCACCAATCAACCAACCATAAAACAAATTTGAAAGATCTTTAGATAAAATAAAAACGTAGAGGCAAGACTCACTCTTCCTGAAGATATTTAAAAATATTATACAATTAGGTAGGCTCTATTTTAAAGTAGGAATCAGAGGACTACGATACCTTGATTTACTATATCTAGAGACAGATAACAGTCACAAGCAAAAACCTTGAAAAAGAGACATTCCCCCCCTCCCCCGCCGCCGGCTCTTGTCCCACCCCCGGGGACTTTTATTATATTCATCTGGACACCTTTAGGAATAACTGTACCAACTTTCAAAACTACACGAATTATTTGGTCTGAATTCCTTAATTTTCCCAGGCTATTAGTGACAATTTATGTTTAGTTATAATATGAATTCTGTCAATACTTTAATTGTGTATGTTGAAGACACACGACAAGCCAGTAGCCACAGTTCAATTGTCTTTCCAACTGGTGTCTTTAGTTTTATTAAATGCTCATTTATTAAAACTAAGGATTAGATATTTTTGTCATTTTTTTAGGAATTAGTTTAAATAAAGCTTTTTTGTTTCATTCCCAGTTTAATTGCCGTAATTTAAAAAAATATATATATATATATAGGTATTCTCAAACAGTAAACCAAATACATTTTGTGATTTACAATAAAAATGCCTACTCGTGTTTAAAAGCAAATGTTGTAAAAGAAATAATAATAATATCTATGGACGCTTCACACCACGTCAGTCTGGCCCCGTGCTTAGTACCTGAAGGACTTGTGTTACGGGTACCAGACAACGGAAATATATTTAATACTTTTATACTATACATAAATTTAAGATTTTTATTAAATGATACACATATAGTCAGGGAGCCCTAGAACATTTTTTTTTTGTGATTACTAACAAGCAATTTTTTTGAGATTAGCTACATTTTGATAAGACGAGCAACATTTTTATTTTCGAAAAATCTCGGAAGTGGTAGCTAACAGAGATAGAAAGGATTTCATACTTTAACATGATGGTCCTAAAATATGGATTGTTTTATTTATAGGACAAGGTTACTCTTAAATTATATAACTATTAACCTACCAATATACAAAAAATCAGCTGGTTAGGGTTCCGTTTTAGCTAAAATGTAGCTACTCACAAAAAATTTGCTTGTTAGTAATCACTAAACTCTAAAAAACTGTTCTAGGGCTCCCGTACAACATGTAGACATCCTGAAAAAAAAACCACAATATTGCCCAGAATTTTTGTATTGTCCATGCTAATCATATTATTGTAATTGTACATGATATATTTCGAAATCACTGCGATATATTTGGGGATGTCTAGTATTTAGGCACTTATTCTTGTTTTATGCTTACTTACTTGAGAAAATACTCATTTACTATACAGGGTTACATAACAAAACGACGTAATAATACTTTTGAGAGTGTATAATGTATCCCTTATAGCACACTGTGTAAGTAGCAGCACTGAAGGAGTAATTTTTATTGTGATTTGTATGGGAAAGTGCCTCAGCGTCACGAATTTTCATAAACGAAAAATCAAAAAGTTACTCTTTCAGAGCTGCAAATTTTATAGTAAACTAGCGACCCGCCCCGGCGTCGCACGAGTATAAAATATGTAGCCACTGAAAAAATGAATGATTAAAATCGATAGCCTATGATCCTTCACGTGGTCTACTTCTTATCTGTGCCAAATAACATAAAAATTGCTCCAGTAGTTCGCGAGATAAGCCCTTTCCAATAATTTTCCCCGTTTTTCCACATACTTCTTTTAGTCTTAGCGTGATAAAATATAGCCTTCCTCAATAAATGGGCTATCTAACACTAAAAGAATTTTTCAAATCAGACCAGTAGCTCCTGAGATTAGCGCGTTCAAGTTAGCCCTTTCAAAAAAATTTCCCCGTTTTTTAAACATTTTCCTCTATTTCTTCGCTCCTATTAGTCTTGGCGTAATAAAATAGCCTATAGCCTTCTTCGATAAATGGGCTATCTAACACTGAAAGAATCATCAAAATCCGTTGCGTAGTTTTAAAGATTAAAGGGAACAAAGGGACATGATGTAAAATTTTACTTCTATGTAAACTTACTATGTAGCCTGTACTATTTCAACGTGCCATCAATAGCTATGTCCACATTATGCAATTTCATCTTCAATTTTCGTCATCTTCTTTTTATTCAACTTTCGTTTGGCATATTCAATAATTGAATGAGTCAAAATCCACCCGCGTTGAAAGAAAAGTGTCATAGCGAGCGCTACGATTTCAACGCGCGTCACGGGCATGCCTCACGTTCGCTGTTAACTGCGTTATAACGCATGCCCTTGTTGAACAAAAACAGGCACAGTGTGGACAAAGCTATTGTTTTATGAGCTACTCAAACTACTCGAGTGTCAGATAAAATTTATTTGCAAGTTTTGTTTAATCTGATATTATGTCAAAAAAGAAAAACCGGCCAAGTGCGTGTCGGGCCACGCGCAATGTAGGGTTCCGTAGTACCGCTAGATTTTGAAAATTTTTGTATGGTCAATGAATGTACATTTATAACATGTTTTACACTACTAACAACATCATCTCAGTTACTTTCAAAGGAATTTGAACGAAAAGTTCCCTTATACTTCGCCGAATACATTTTTTTAGTTGATCGATTATTACTCAATAACATATGAAGTATTCTTAGCCGTGATAGTTTTCCTTTTAAATTCAGCATATTTCCTACTCCCGTGAATTTTTTCACATTTCCAAAAGCAACCGTTTAGCTGGTAGAAGGGGGGGACACTGGACTCTAACGATTTTTTCCACTTTAAAACTTAATATTTCACAAATGGATCCCTAAATCGGAAAATGGTCTATGAATACTCATAATATTTTTTAAAAACCTATCCAACGACATCCCACACGATGGGGTGGGCGCGAAAAAAAAATTCAACCCCGCTTGATGTGTAAGGGAGGTATCATAAAAAAATTGAAATATTTTATGTACCATTTTGTTGGCATTATTAATAATATGTGTATTCATGCCAAATTACAGCTTTGTAAGTCCTATAGTATCTGAGCAAAACCGCGGATGGACAGACAGACAGACAGACAGACGGACAGACGGACGTACAGACCGAAACTATAAGGGTCCCTTGTTGACTACGGAACCCTAAAAATCCGGTATGTCTTTTAAAAACTGTTCTTTAAAAACTTTAGAGTCTAGTCATATTCATCTTTTTCTCGCATCTCCGTAATTTTTACAAGCTTATATATAAATGATACGGAGCTGAGCTTTTTAAATAAAAAATCGGCCAAGTGCGAGTTGAACTCACGCACGAAGGGTTCCGTTATCCGTACCATTATAAAAAAATTGTAAATTTGTATAAAAATGTGATTTTGTATGGGAGCCCCCCTTAATTATTTATTTTATTTAAATTTTATTATTATTTATTAAAGTTTAAAGTACAGCTGAGTATTTTGTGAACATTTCAGGTGCCAATCTGTTGTGTGTCATTGATACTGAGCAAAAAATATTTGAAAATCACGTTTATTGTATGGCAGCCCCCCTTAAATATTTAATTTATTTGTTGTTATAGCGGAAACAGAAATACATAATCTGTGAAAATTTCAACTCTCTAGCTATTACCGTTCTTGAGTAAAACAGCCTGTAGACATACAGACAGACGGACAGACATCGAAGTCTTAGTAATAGGGTCCCGTTTTTACCCTTTGGGTACGGAACCCTAAAAACCACTCTGCTGATGATCTTGGTAGGCACCATAATTATTATTTTGTTTCAACGTAGTTATGAACATTGTTCTCTACTCCCGATTCAACCACCTGAGCTATTTTAACCGCAACTGAGCTTTGCTAGGCACTGGGCTAAGGGCTTTACTAGGGACTGAATGAAATAAACTAAATGCCGTCATAATAATTATCAATAGCTTACTGTGATACAGACCATATAAAACCCCTTATTTTGTTTTAAACATTATTTGAAGCTTTCGCTTACCTTTCAGCACATTTGAGCGGCGATTCCATGATAGAAACATGAAAGTTAATAAGCATCTAGCTTATGAGGTTAGAAAATATTCCCAGTTGTAACAATGTGTGCACTAAGCTAGAGCTGCCCCCGTGCTGACTGCTGGCAGCTGCACGCGGCTATTGTGTGTGGACAATGCACCCCTGATCTATGTTGCTGACGCGCATCATTCACACACAACTGTACGCCATTTATAGCGTACTAGAATCTAGTTATTACAATATCCCACGGGAACACTGTACTTTTTCGAGATAAGAAGTAGCTTATTGTGTAAGGAGAGAGTTCAGAGACAATCAGAGATCCATTACCATACCAAAGATATAATAATATGTTCTGTAGTTTTTGCGTGGAGAAGTAACATACATACAAACTTATGTATTTGAATTTACAGACAATATTCGCGTGACTAGGTGTAACCCTCAACTTGATGTGCAAAATATTTTAAAAGTCCAAAAACGAACTTCCCCTTTCACCCGGTCCTATATGTATCCGGTATCCCTGCCATATTGTGTGACAAAAATCACATTTATATTATGGATTGGGTGTAAAAATAGGCCCAGTGGTTTCTAAACCTAATTGGTGCAAAACAAACAATATCATGCCTCTTATAATATAGATAAAGATAGAGATAACAATTAACATAGAGCAAGTAAAGATATCAACGATAACTGCTAGAAAGGAGCTGGAGTTTTTATTTTAGGTAAGCTTTTTTAAATTTTGATTTAGTAGAGTAAGTAAGATATTATTATAGCCGTTATAGTTTATACTGTCTGGCGTACGGAAAACATTTTCTTTAATTATTATTTTTTAACAAAAAATTAAAACCGACTTCCAAGGTAAAAACAAAAGTAATGTTCTTAAAAATAATAATCTAAAAAGAATCAAATAATTCTCATTCCTTATATTTTATTGTCATAATGCTCTCTTCACACTTCGCCTAAACCTCAATTATTTCTGTACTCAATCTTCGTACTTTTGAAGTCGCTACCAGCCCGGAAAAGTTCTAAGATCCTTGACATAGAACTTACGCTAAGGTAAGCTGGTACCGAC
This sequence comes from Plebejus argus, assembly GCA_905404155.3. Lineage (NCBI taxonomy): Eukaryota > Metazoa > Arthropoda > Insecta > Lepidoptera > Lycaenidae > Plebejus > Plebejus argus. Next base: position 12,192,040 of record FR989927.1, on the reverse strand, counting down.
TTCAAAAGCATGAAGATTGAGTACAGAAATAATTGAGGTTTAGGCGAAGTGTGAAGAGAGCATTATAACAATAAAATATAAGGAATGAGAATTATTTGATTCTTTTTAGATAATATTACTTTTGTTTTTACCTTGGAAGTCGGTTTTAATTTTTTGTTAAAAAATAATAATTTTACCCTTTTTAGTTACCTATGAGACCACAAGGCTATATTATTGCTTGTTGTCATTAGAGCTGTACATATTACTAGCGGTCGTCGTATTCTGAGGCAAAATCTTACTTTTTGGTAGTATATGCCTGAAATACTTCAGAAAAAATCAAAATTACCATATGTTCCCATATAAATTTTAAGGAGTCCCCTCGATTCCTCATGGATCCCATCATCAGACCACCACTTTTCTGAACATGGTACCAAATTTGGATTATACCCTATATAATGGCGAAAAAATTTTGAAAATCGGTCCACAGACGGCAAAGTAATCGTTAAACATACAAAAAATATATATAAACAGACGAACATATAACCTCCTCCTTTTTGGAAGTCGGTTAAAAAAGATAGATTCTTTAGATTTATTAATTATCTATTTACTGTCGGAAAAACTGTCTCAGAAAACCAGAATTTTTTAAAAATGTCCCTATCCGACCAAATAAGACAATGATGATGAAATCAACATGTGATCGGAATATTCTCGCAGGGGTTTCTACATTAAATTCTACGCCTTATCTTCTTTAAAAGCAACTTTACGAAAGATATTAACTATAATTGCTTGTGTGATTTGTAACTGTAGTTTAATGTCGAGACTTTCCAGGGCCTATAGCCGAAACTTTTTCGTTTTCGCTTCGTTAAAGAATCGCCGATCAAAATGTATGGAATTGACATAAGACGAGTCGAACGTCAACGTCATATTAACGAACGCTTATGTCAATTCCATACATTTTCATAGGCGATTCTATAACGAAGCGAAAACGAAAACATTTTGGCTCACCCTCCAGGCCAACATTTTTGACCCTAAGATAGTAAACCAAAAAAATAAACCAATTTTTTTTTAAATATTTTGTAAGAGATGAGAAACGAACGAAATTCTATGAATAACATTCATTTTCTATTGACTGTTATATTAAGAAGAGTTAAAACTTTAAGTGCTGATGCGACTATCTACGATGTGTATTGATTTTGTATATATTCCCTAATGTGCGTTACTGTTCCTGGAATCCAGATCAAAGAAGAATTAGTGAAAACAGAAGAGACTAGAAGAATGTAGACAGTCCTACTCCTCGCGTTCACTGCCGTGCTATTATGTTTTCCAGGTCTTCATAAGGCACGCGGTGAATGCCAAGAGCGGACTTTATCAACACTGATACATCAAGAAAACCTCCTTAAACGGACATTGGCCTACCTCCTTTAAGCAAGAATAACAACCACGAAAAACCCTTCGATAAGATCTCAGTCTGTTGTTCTGATATCTATGATCTTAGTGGTACACGAGGGACATGCTAACCAGCTGTGTTGGGACCCGCAACGAAATTAATCCGATGAAAATTAAATTATAGGAGAAGTAAGAGGTATTCCAGTTTCCCTCCCCAAACAAAACGGGCGACAGCACCAAAAAATCTAAAACTAATTTTCTATTTATTATTTTTGAAGTAGGATTTAACTTGATACTAATACGTGAATAAGCGGATGAGCGGTGATTGTGTTACCGAGATACTCGTAAAATTCATTGTAGTTTGTAATGAGTAATTTGAATAAATATAAAATAATTGTTGAAAATGAGTTGAACGACCTCTACACCAGTTTCCAAGGGTAACTAAAATTTATCTGATGTTCGCATTTAAATAGAAAAACAGAATGAATCTATATAATATAATAATATATCTAGATTCTAGTATACTATCATTTTAATGATCTAGTAAATAACAATGAGTCTACTATTCATATCTGAAGTCTGAACTATCACAGACATCATCCGTCAATCTTATAATGCTGATGATGCCAATTTTCTTTCAGTAAGTAGATAGGTTTTGTCTAACTGCCGCACTCAGAGACGAATATTAAATTAACTGTTATTAATAAATAAACATTTTGACATAAGCCCCATACACTATCTGTCAAACTTTAATTAAATTGAAGTTTAATATTCATGTAATGCATAGCTAAGTGCGGCCGTTAGTAAGCCTAAAAAATATATTTGTAACGTAGTTTTTAGGCACAAGTCGGAAGTCAAATATTGTGTAATAATTATTATTGATTAGGCATGTTAATAATAAATTATTAATTATACTTAGTTTAGAAAATCAGTAGCGCTTGTCTATTTTGTCATCAATCATTAAATATACTTACAGAAGTTTGATGACAATAATATGTTTAGTTTATTTATGATTTATACCAAAGGTCAAATATCTTTAATTAAACCTGTTGACAGGTAACACCCACCAAAATAGTTCGTGTTTAAACAGCTATATAGCAACCCTTACAATTTCTCCTCTTCTTCGATTCATATTATTATATACTAGCGACCCGCCCCGGCGACGCACGGGTATAAAATTTAGAGCCACTGAAAAAATTATTAAAATCGATAGCCTACTATGAGCCTTCACGTTGTCTACTTCTTATCTGTGCCAAATAACATAAAAAGTGCTCCAGTAGTTCGCGAGATAAGCCCTTTCCAATAATTTTCCCCGTTTTTTCCACATTTTTCTATTAGTCTTAGCGTGATAAAATATTGCCTATAGCCTTCCTCAATAAATGGGCTATCTAACACTGAAAGAATTTATCAAATCAGACCAGTAGTTCCTGAGAGTAGCGGGTTCAAGTTAGCCCTTTCAAATAATTTTCCCCGTTTTTTCCACATTTTCCTCTATTTCTTCGCTCCTATTAGGCTTAACGTGATAAAATATAGCCTATAGCCTCGATAAATGGGCTATCTAACACTGAAAGAATAATCAAAATCTTTTGCGTAGTTTTAAAGATTAAAGGGAACAAAGGGACATGAGGGAAAAAAGCGACTTTGTTTTATAATATGTATAGATTATGTATTAATCTTATTCGGTATAAAGTATCTATTACATTTATTTGTGTATTATATTTATTTATATTATTCTTATTCTTATAGTACATATTATCTTATCTTATTTTTTTTATATTAAATATTCTTAGTTATATTTTATGGTTGCCTGGAAGAGACTGCTTCCAACAGTAAGGCCGCCAATTCAAACTATTTCTGTTTTTGTAACTTGTGCAAATTGATTTGTTTTGTTAGTTTGAATAAAGAGTTTTTTATTTATTTATTTATTTATATTCTGTAAGATTCGTATCATGTATTTGGTAACAATGGCTTTTAAATATTGTTGTAGCTTTTAACATTGGCTTAGTTGTATTGGTAGCACATCTGTGTACAGTGCTACCTCATTAAAAATATTTTTATGTACCCATAAAGGTAGAGCTAGGGTTATGTACATAAATAATAATATAGTAACACAATATTCATGTTTTTTATGTATGTTTTTTATTTATTTATTTATTTAAAGTCGCTACAAACATCGAAAGTAGTATGGTAGGTAGATATTCTGTAATCAAGAGATAACTGTTATCGAGATCGTTTTGTTAAATTAAATGAACTTGGAAGATAGAGAAAACTGAATTTCTATTGGCAGGAAAGGGTGGACGGTGTTCCTACTATTTACTATTTGCTGTCACTGATTTTTTTATAAATTAAACTTCTCCACATTGGCCTATCGTGGCCTATTGGCCAATACATGCGAATTGTGATTACAAACTTGATCATAATCGACGTTGATTGTGCTTGCCGTGGACAGCTTCGAAATTGTGGTGGCAGTCATGATTATCCATTACAGTCTAACAAGAAGTGTTTAACATTATAATTAGAGAATACTATAATATTGTTTTTTTTATTATTTTATCAATAATAAAATTTAATAAAAAAAATATTGTATCGAGACTGTATCAAAACTGTATTTAGCTGTATCAACCTTCTATTTCAGAGAAGATATCACACGCAGTCGTCGCCTTAACTCTAAATAACAAAATGTAGCGTAGCCATTTCGTTAAAATGGGGGAGCAGTGAGAAAAACCGAAACAAATTGATTGGATACGTCACCCCGAGCTTATCGGCGCAGCAGCACCGACCGTGACGTCACTACTCGCACATCAACTTCAATATCACGCACACAGGCGCGGCTATTGCGCTCGTATTGTAGTGCAGTATCTCGGTCAATTGCCATGTTCCAAATAAAACCACTAAATTCGCTTGGATTCGCAATATTCGTATCGTGACACCAAAATAAAAATGTTTATACATTGCTCAATAAACATCATAAATACTTTTAAGTTTTAATAATGTCATGTAATAAAATTGTTAGTAGCTACTATTAGAGTATGTAGAGAAAATAATTTTTTTTATGAAATAAGGGGGCAAACGGAACCCGCCGACAAACCGCTATGTGGTTTGGCGGGCTTATAGTGTTAAGTTTATTGTGAACACCTCAATAAAGGATTTATTATTATTATTATTATTAAAAAAACGAGCAAACGGGTCACCTGATGGAAAGCAACTTCCGTCGCCCGTGGACACTCGCAGCATCAGAAGAGCTGCAGGTGCGTTGCCGGCCCTTTAAGAGGGAATAGGGTAATAGGAGAGGGTAGGGATGGGAAGGGAATGGAATAGGGGAGGGTAGGGAAGGGAATAGGATAGGGGATTGGGCCTCCGGTAAACTCACTCACTCGGCGAAACACAGCGCAAGCACCGGTTTTCTGTGAGGACGTGGTATTTCTCCGGTTGAGCCGGCCCATTCGTGCCGAAGCATGGCTCTCCCACGTCTAGTCAATATATTATTTGCAATATGATGTCAGGCAGCTAATGGAGCTTTCCGAAGCATAATTATGTTACTTCGGAAAGCTCTGGTAGCTGCCCGAAGTTTTATTGGCAAAGATATACTATGTAGACCACGAAGGATAATATGTGCTGGTTTTTAAGGATGGGTTGCACCCTTGCACCAGAGGCGTAGTTATAGTTTAGGTTAAGGTTATCGTCAAATATGGCGTCCATTATGGACTTTTACTAGGTATTGGACAGTTCATTTGACATTTTGTTATGGTCAAAGTTATAAAGGTATAGTTAAAGTAAGTTGGAGCAACCCACCCTAAAGACAATAATATTATGTACAGTTCTCAAAATTTATTTTATCAACAACATCTAATACATAGCTTTTTGGAAAGATAGGTAACTCAGGGTGAATTGCACCAGAAGCGTAGTTAAAGTTAGGGTTCCATTCCACCGCGGCACACGGAGAGACTATGCACGTACGTCAAGCTTCGCTTTGTAAGAAAATATATTATGTGACTGTGTCCACTGCAACCCACGGACACGCTACGCGCGAATTGACTCAAGTCAAAGAAATAAATCCGTGCACGTCGACGCGTGCGCGTGGCCGTGCACAGCGTGCGCCGCGGTGGAATGGAGCCTTTAAGGTAAAAGTTATCGTCAAATACCGGCGACTTGCTAGGGATTTGACAGTTGATTTCAAATTTTGTTATGGTTAAAGTTAAAGTTATAGTTAAAGTAGGTTGATGCAACTCACTCTTAACTTATTAATTATTATTAAACTATAGGCTTATTAGAAAATAAATTTACCAAGCCTCTACATTAGGAAATAATACCTAATATGTTATTCAAATTATTTAGAATCTTGGGATAAAAAAAATTTTTGAACATCAAACTAAGCTGATGATGATGAATGTGTTGATGATTTTCAGCGGTCGCCGGCAGTGCTCTCAGTTTTACGGCGAGTATGTTATAGAGTCACGTAGGGTCCGCCCCAAGGCCGCCTTATCTCGTCTTGCTTCGTTGACTTTTATTTACGATTTTATTTTATTTTCCACTTAAATACAGGAATTAATACCATGTCTTTTTACGAGAAAATTAATTTTGTGTCGACTACTAGAATGGACGAAAACTACAGGGTTCAGTTATAATCATCAAGCTTTATATTTTGTGTACCTATTTTACTTTGCTACAGTGTTAAAACTTAGAAGTATTCATAATTTGCTCAATAACATGTATTTAAATATTGTCCCAAAGTTAAGAAAACCTTCAAAATTTCCAAATGTCGGGTGAATAAATTCGGGTGAATAAAAACGCTGACACAGCTCGTCGGAAACGTTATCTCAGAACACGAGTTTATTGAAAGGAAATGAATTTTATCGGACGATCCTTGAGGGGTAAGAAGCCCGACATCATTCGATGAGTCTATCGAGTGATTCATCCGAATATCCTGGGTACTTAGTCAACTTTTATCGCTAATTTTGACAGTGAAGTTAGAAATAAAAAATTTATTTGATTTGACATAAGGTTATAACGCATTGCAAGCGTCATCACTCATCCCATATAATTTAGCGACACGTTATGTAAAATCCCATACATCCTTGATTTCTAATTTTTAACCGACTTCAAAAAAGGAGGTTATCAATTCGACGCGTATGTATGTAATATTTTCAGAGCTAACTAATTTTCGTTTATGTTATTCTATATCAGTGTCTGAACAAATGTACCAAATTTCAAAAGTGTATGTATGTAAGTATGTATATATTATGTTTTATGTTTGTGTTTGCATATCTCTGGAACTACCATTCTGATTTCAGTAATTCTTATTTGTTGTACTAGGTATTTTTCAACTTAGGGAATAGTGCAAGTTTCATCAAAATCGGTTCAGTAGTTTTGGAGATAGGTAGTTTTCATTCTCTGCATTTACGTACAAAGGAGGATGTTTTTTTATGTATGGCGTCTGGTCCAAATTTCCACCACTAACGAGACCTATATAGTAAAATTGTCTACTAAATACTGAATCATTATAATCAGACCACAGTCAAAAATACCCTGTCAGTGAAAAGTTATGGCTGAATGAAAAGTCATGTTTTTTCCATTTTGTATGAAAAATATATAGTAGATGTAATAAAAATGTATTGAGTTTGGTGCAAATGTCCACAACCAATAACACTTACGTAATGGTCTGCTAAATACGGAATCATTATAACTGGACTGCAACCAAAAATATTATGTAAGTAAAAAGTTATGTCGGAATGGCAAAGTTTTCTACTATTTTATTCCATAAAATAGTGTTAATATTATGATCCATTGCACTTTTTAACTACTCAATCTATGTGATGTCATGCCGCTTGGCATTTCCTATTAGGTTTTCACTAAAATAGATGAATATCTATATCAATATTTTAACTCCAAATTATTTTTTTTCATATGGTCATAACTTTTTACTGACAGCTTAGTTTTAATTTGTCTCGTAATGAATGTTACTCAATGGCTTTGTCCACATTGTGCCTTTTTCTGTTCGTCAAGGGCATGCGTTATAGCGCTGTCAACAGCGAACGTGAGGCATGCCCGTGACGCGCGTTGAAATCGTATGACACTTTTCAGTTTTCTTTCAACGCGGGTGGATATTGACGCATTCAATTATTGAATATGCCAAACGAAAGTTGAATGAAAAGAAGATGACGAAAATTGAAGATGAAATTGCATATTGTGGACATAGCATATTTAATGGACAATAAGTTAATAGGGGTCTCGTTAGTGGTGGAAATTTGGACCACTTTAATCATTCTCCTTTGAAGTCAGTTTTATCTTTTCAAAATACAGTTATGAAATTATCGAAAGTGATTGACTAAATACCCACTTCATAAGATGCGAATAAATTGGAATTTATTATATTCCAGAGGTTACATTTGTTGAAAAAATAAAAGGATGTCCTTGCGAAACTAAAAAACATTCGGATGATTAATATTATTGTTAACTTTATTGTTAGCTACCTCATGCATCAGTCTGCTGTCTGGGTACTCTGGATTTAAGGTTAGTTCTTGTTAAAGTTAAATATCATATTATTATTATATTTATGTCCTTCGTTTGCATATATTATTATTATAATAATATGAAGGAGAAGGGACGAAAATAATGATAGATTGGTGCAAACGTGGTTGATAGTGTTTTATGTTCGTTATCATAATATTTTAGCATATTATAATTAATAATTGATTTTGAATTATTTAATATGAATATTTAAATTTTGATCGGTCCATCATAAACGTACCCAACCAAGACCGTATTAGGATAATACAGTTGAGCTAATTTAAATTTATAACTTATAAGTAACTAGATGTCCCGCGCGGCTTCGCCTGCGTAAATTAGGAATTTTACGAAAACCGTACATTTTCCCGCAAAAAAAAAAAGCCCACAAAAAAAAGTCCCTTCACGTGGTCTAGTCTGTGCCAAAATAAAAATGCTCCAGTAGTTCGTGAGATAAACCCTTTCTAATAATTTTCCCGGGGTTTTCCACATTTTCCTCTGTTTCTTCGGTACTATTAGTATTTGCGTGATAATATAATACATCCTTTCTCGATAAATGAGCACCGAAATATATTTTTAAATCGGACCAGTAGTTACTGATATTAGCGCCTTCGAGCAAACAAAATATAAACAATCTCTTCAGGTTTATAATATAAGCATAAATTTGGTAATCGCGTGACAAGCTCGAGTCTCGATGTAAAAGACTATGAAACGTACCAATAATAGGGACGATGCATGGTATAATTGGTAGTGATGATGATGATGATGAATGTAATTTGCATAGTAGCATCTGCTTTCCGTTCTTAAAACAACAGCGAAGCTCCCAAACTTGTATCTATAAAGAGTCAGCAGTTCCCTCAGCATCTTTCGAACCATGTACTTATATATTAACCATATATTACCCACTTCGGTGCAAAATCTTTCTTGTTGGTAGCCTACTTTGTAGCATATGCTTCGAATACTTATAACGAAACCGAACTACATGTTTCCATATTTCGAGGAGTTCCCTCGATTACTAATGGATCCTTTCATCAGGTCACCACTTTTGTGAACGTGGTACTAAATTGGGATGTACCCTATACATGAAAAGAAGAAAATTTAAAATCGGTTCACAAACGGCGGAATAATCGTTAAACATCAAAAAACGAACATAACAACACATCCTCCATTTTGAAAGTCGGTTAAAATTGTAGCATAATATTATGTTATTCTGATGTACTTATAAGCTATATTATTGTAAAGTTTCATTAAAATCCGTTCAATAGTTTTTGCGTGAAAGAGTAACAAACACCCATACATACATCCATACATCCTCACAAACTTTCGCCTTTATAATATTAGTAAAATAATTACTGAAGTTAGCAGAAGGCAGGAAAAACAGACGGATTTTAAAGCGAAAGACACTAGAAAGTGTCAGACTAGACGTAATCATTAGTATTTATCTATTTATCCTACTAATATTATAAAGGCGAGAGTTTAGATGTATGTATGTAATAGCTCCCACACCGGTTTCGGTGACGGTGGCCGGTTTCATTGAAACCAGGCCAACTACGCAGGAGTAATTTTATAGTGCCCAAGTGTGTGCGCAGTACACAAGAGCACTCTCTATTCCTTTACTCTCATAACCCAGTGGGACGGCAGACCGACACGACCGGCGAGAGATCAAGCGCAGGACCGACTTTTTACATGCCCATCCGACGCATGGATCATCTTACTTGTCAGACAATCAGGTGATCAGCCTGCATTGTCCTAACCAAACTTGGAAATAACATGTTTCCAACGCGGGAATCGAACCCACGACCTCTGAGTCAAGAGCCGCGCTCTGTACCACTAGACAACGGAGGCGTTTTGTATGTATGTATGTATGGATGTTTGTTACTCTTTCACGCCAAAACTACTGAACGGTTTTTATGAAACTGTATTTTAACCGGCTTTCAAAATGGAGGAGGTGAGTTCGTTTTTCAAAATTTTACTTTAATTTTTAAAACCTATACACCAAAAGGAAAATTTTCAAAATTTTTCTTTTGGTGTATAGGTTATCATCCCAATTTGGTACCATATTCATAAAAGTGGTGACCTGATGAAGGGATTCATAAGAAATCGAGGGAACTCCTTTAAAAATTTATATGGAAACATGTAGTGATTTCGGTTTCATGAGCAGTATTCCAAACATATGCTACCAACAAGTAAGATTTTGCACCATGGTATACCATGGTTCGGAAGGTGCTAAGAGAACTCCTGACTCTTAGATACAAGTTTGAGAGTTTCGGGAACGGAAAGCATATGCTACTATGCAAATTACATTCATCATCATCATTATCACTACCATAAACCATTATACAACCATGTATCGTCCCGTTTTGACCCTATTATTGGTACTTTTCATGGTCTTTTATTATAACATATATGTACTTATATCACTTAATCCGCGGCTAACATCGCGGGGCACAGCTAGTTTATTATGTAGATGTAGCTTTAGGCTCTCATTATTGACTGTAACAAAGCATCTTTAAAATATAAGAATTTTAATTATACATTTGGCAAAAGTCACCACCAGTCACCACATTAGAGACAATGAATGACGAAGCTACGTAAATTACCTTGAACAAAGAACATTTTGTAATTTGTTTTAAATTATAACCTTACGAAATAATTTAATTCTGTGCGTACACTAATTAGTTTGTATTAAGTCTTCATCGTATCCCATCCTTTGTCGTTATGTAAAGTTTGACCTACCTTATTTTATAGAGTTATTTTTAAGTTTATTATTGACAGTTTATAATAGCATTATGGCGAATTATTACGACTTAAAAACTTTAGCGAAACTATATAGAGATAGAGATAATCATCAACCACTAAAACACTCTAGAATACTCTAGATGACGTAAAGCACTAGGACAGGAGAAACATAATATGAATGCTCGATAATACTAATCGGTTATGACTTATGAATCACTAATAAAGGCCCCCCTGCGCGCCTCCTCATTCTTTCCAGACTAGTATTTTTAAAACAGGTTCTATCGCATTTAGCTAAAATATGTCGCAAAGTTCAGTATGGTTCCATAATTGAAATGTCTGGTGTCAATCATACAATAAAGATATTGTATGATTATTTAACATTTACATTTTTATTTGTTTTTGTTTAACGACAATTTTTTTTATTTACAGACTAGCTGTCCCGGCAAACGTTGTTTTACCATTTAAAGTATATTTTCTACATCATCAGTTGATACATATTTTACCCCCTCTTTTGTCCCCTAAGGGGGTGGGGGGGATGTTATACACCAGATGTTAAGTTGGAAAACACAGTTAATAACTAATATGAAGTAAGTCCACTAAAGAAAAAAGTTGTACTTATACAAAATCTGACACCTATTTGGTCCCCGAGAGGGTTGAGGGGGGGGGATTTTTATACACCAAATGTTAAGTTGGAAGAAGACAAATATATCTGTGAAAACCGTATGCAAATCGGATCAGTAGTTTTCGTGTTAAAGAAAAAAGTTTGATACAAATCTTACCCCTCTTTTGTCCCCTTAGAGGGGTGGGGAGACAATTTTTTATACACCAGATGTTAAATTGGAAGAAGACAAATATATATCTGTGAAAACCGTATGCAAATCGGATCAGTAGTTTTCGTGTTAAAGAAAAAAGTTTGATACAAAATCTGACCCCCTCTTTTGTCCCCTTAGAGGGGTGGGGGAAAAAAATTTATACTTGAAGTTAAGTTGGAAGAAGTTAAATATATCTGCCAAAACCACATTCAAATCGGATCAGTATTTTTCGTGTGATGCTGGAACAAACATACAGACAGAAAGAGTGACAGACAGACAAAAAACTAACCACATTTTTGGTTTCTATAGCGATGTAGTGACAGAGGTGTAATTTTGGGTGTCATTTCATGTCTTTTATGTACAGAATTTTCATTTCTACAATAGATTGTCTTCCTCCCGCACGCGCTTTGGTGAGTGGTGACGCCCACTATCGTAATATTTTAATTTTGCCATAATTTCAAAACCAAACGTCCAATTTTAATCATTCAAAGACCAAATATTATCTACATAAACTGTACTTAGTGATAAAATAATTTATTTTGATAAGGATTATTAGCGTGAGTAAAATATATGCGTTTAAAATGAAGTAAAAAAAATCAGGATTTTTAAATAAAAAAGTGGTTATTGTGCCTCACTCGACATAGATAGGTATAGTGAGTCGCGGACTTTTTTATAGATATTTATAAGGTCTACAATCACTTAGAACATTTTATGGTTCTATCTTTTATAGTTTAGGCAGCGTACGCAAAATAAGTAACTTTTCTGGCTGATTTTTTACACCTTGCGTCCGAAAAACCCAAATATCTTACGGAACCCTACTTTTTTCTAAAATAAAATGTAGCCTATGTTCAGCAAAAATAATGTAGGATTCCAATAGCAAAAGAATTTTTCAAATCGGTCCAGTAGTTTCGGAGCCTATTCGTCCCAAACAAACAAACATAAAATCAAATCTTTCCTCTTTATAATAGTAGTGTAGACTAAAATTAAATAGAACAGTGTGTCGCAATTCACGATTATTACGAATATACGAATAAAAATTAATACGAATATTTTAAAAATAGAGATCTTAGTACTAAATCTCTATTCTATAGGTCTCTACTAATCTTCTTATATATAAAAATGGATTTTCAAATGTGTTAGTCGCGGTAAAACACGAAAACGACTGAACGGATTGGGCTGATTTTAGTCTTAAAATTTTCGTAGAAGTCCAGGGAAGGTTTTAAAGTGACACGAAGTTCACCGGGACAGCTAGTATATTATAATATGGCACATAATATAAAGACAAATAATTTGTAATTAATCTATTGTGATATATACAGGGTTCAATTAAACCTTCCTGCCAAATTTTTTTCAGGGCTTAGGTATCATTAGGAGAGTCCATTTAACGGAAAAAATTGTTGAGGTCACTACCTCTATATTTCTTCCCTGATCAGTAGATTTACCACTGGATAGAGTGCAAGTGAGAGTTACCCTGAATTTCTACGTTTGTACACTAAAGTTACACCTGAAAGATAATAATCTGCAAGAATTATATTAATAATTTATACTAATTTGGGGTCACGGGTTCGACGTCCTCGGCAACGACAAAAAATGTTCTCAAGTCTGGGAAGATATCACGTCGGATGGGCACGAGAGAAGTCAGTCCCGCGCCTGACCTCTCGCCGTGCCCACCGCCCACCGTGCTGCGGGATCCACCGACCTCACATGGACATCGGAGACTGTATCCACTTCCTCCTAGTGTCCAAGCAACGAGGACCTTTCAAATACATCGATGACACCCTACGTGCTGAAATTACTCGTAAGTATAATGCTAGCTGCTCACATAGGGCCGATTGAGAGATTAATTATTATTTCTTCACTGATAATAATTATTAATATCAAACTAAAGTTATTTTAAAGTTAAGTTATCATAAAATGTATCTGAGAGTTGCCGCTAGGGTGTACAATGTGTACATAGTATTTAAGTAAATGTGTAGAAGTTTCTTAAACTCAACTTTCAAAGTTATGATTTTCTATTATTCTTTTGAAACGATCTTAACGAAGGACGATTGCTATATTATTATGCATAATCTAATTTTATATTTTGTGATCTAAAGACTATACTATCTCACGTTAAATGTTTGATGCATTATACTCAAGTAACATTTATTAATATATAATATGCGAAAGATATCTTATTTTTATCCTCTTATCTTCAAAATAACCTTGCTGTATCCGCCACGGTTTTCATTTTGTTATTGAATAAAAACAAAGTAAAAAGCATTGTATTTTAATTTCATACACAGGTGAGATTTAATAAGAAGTACTACAATGTTTTATTACTTTATTAATGAAAATTAACTTTTTTCTCAGTAGATATAATATAATATTATCTATTAATAATATTTAAAATTGTTAAATACATATCTATATATAATTATATATATAAAATGGATTTCCAATTGTGTTAGTAACGCTATAACTGATAACGGCTGAACCGATTCTGCTAATTTTAGTCTTAAAAATTAAATAATGCTTGAGGTCCAGGGAAGGTTTTTAAGTGACTCGAAGTTCACCGGGACAGCTAGTTTACTTATAAAGAATTGATAAAAGCATTGATAATGTGGTTTCCAGTTACAAGTTCTACGATTACTACCTTAATTTCCATACATACTTCAATTTTTTCTTCCGATGCTCCACTAGTACTGTATAAGATTTAAAATATGCCAAAATTTTTAGCGGTGTTGTATGTAGTTTTGCAACATGCTTAGATTAAAAATAACTTTGAATAAGTCCTGATTTACAAATTATTCCAAAACATTATTTAAATGCAAATCAAAATACGCTAAAAAGTGTTTCAGCATAAAAGAAAAACTGCTGCATAAGTGTACCTATAACTAACTACTAAATATTCTACACCGACGCAATAAAATATAATACGCCGTCTTTACAATATAATATTTAATATTTATATATAAAAACATATGAATGATAATTATTATTCTGCGATGTCTGAAAAAATATTATACGTATCTATGTAATTTACATATTATTATAATTAAAATGAGGATATTATTAAGAAGCGTCGGTATATTCTAAACAATGAGATAATAGATACTTCTTGTAGGCCCCAGCGACCTCGAGAGTAAAGTACACGAGTGTTCTGGAAACACTTGCCTACAGGCCACAGCTCACCTTTATGACCAGTTAAGCAGGGCTGCAATGATATACTTTGAGTTGTCACAAATAACCCCACTTAGTAATAAATGACAAATATGGACTATCCACAAAACCGTGGGTATTTCACCTGCGAGCCATATTTGGACCCGGGTATCGCAACAACAAAGCCCTTTAAAAAGTAAAATTAGGAGATTTTTTTTTATTTTGCACTGGAATGGTATTGATCTGATCCTGCAGGTTTGATAAATATTACAATTTAGAGAGAATGGATGGCTGAATGGATAAATTCAACTATCCATTTTCACTCAATTATAAATCTTTGACGCAAAACTCCGAGAAGCTGGATGTAAATACTGTGTGTGACATCGTGAAAAGGTATAGTATTCCCGTGGTATACTGTATTTAGGGTAAAGACTATATAAATAAATGTAAATAAAGTATTATTTTGTTTTCTTGGGACCACTATAATAGTCCATAATAGTTGCACTGTTATACCTAATGGTCTGTTGATAGAGCTCTTTCCTGACTACTGCAACTGCAGTAACCCGCTGCGGCCTGCTGACTCCGAAATATATAATGGAACTTGGAAGAATAGTAGAAGATTGCTAACAATGCTAAAAATGTTACTATAGCCAAACAGTAAGAGCCAGTGCCAGTTTCAGCATTACCTGCAGCGCCCTGCTCGAGATTTCTTCGACGCCCCCTAACGCCGCTACTGAGTATAATATAGCTTCATTTCAGTTAGTTAACAATCTTCTGCAGTAGGTACTTACATAGGTAACAAAAAACTATCTCGCTATTTCTTCTGCGATCAACCTTGTAATTCTAGCTGTGCTAGTGCTCTACTGATCTACGGCTAGGACCAATCATTCAATACCATATAGAGCCCTAAGATTGAGTCATAAAGTAGGCATTAGAAGCAGCTGCATGTTATGATAATTACTAGGAAGCTTTGCCGCTCCATTGCCCGGTGAATCAAGGCTACGGTAGCAGCCATTGTATGACACCTATGGATTCATGGGTTTCACAATTGCAATGGAAATGCAGACATGTAGATTGTAGAGTCGACCTCTAGATCGAGCAATGACGAAGGTCGATAAACTTGACCCTCGTCTTGAGCCGATACTAGACATAATATGACTTTATATATTTTATCTACACCCCGTATCAGAAGATAAAGATTAAAATTTTGCATTTATTTATAATATCTAGCAGGTACTCGGAGGTTTTGTAACATCCTTTAATCACTCGTACGAAAAGGGCAAAAAAAGTATTGAAAATTTTTAGGACTTATGCCTATGTTTTAAACCGAAGATACGCACTATCTTCTAATAATATTTTCAGGAGCAACACGATATTATTATAATATTATATTCCAGATTCTATAATTAGGCTGTTGTTTACTCACCATTTAGTTTCAGCAGCCCTTGAAAATGTATGAGTAGTAATTTATTGGTAGGTAATGATGTTATTTAGCTCTGTTGACTACAAAGGATTTTTCATTTTAGTAAACAATTTTAGAAAAATCCTGAAAATCTCAGAGATTGGACCGGGCTCGAAACCTTTATAATGTTTACAGATTGAAAGTTCTTCATAATAAAGAATCACTATATTATTTTCGTAAACTTACAAGATACACAATGACAGAGAATGTGTTTATAGTCACATACGTAAGTACATAACACGTACGTAAGTACATAACACGTACGTAAGTACATAACAAATCGTATACCTACTTATAAGTCATCATACATAGTGTAGTATACAGGTCACTGAGATGACTGCGCCTGACTTCTTACCCAACTGTGAAGGGCAAATTAGCGTGGGTTTAACGAAACATAAAATTTGAACATAACAAGTTCTAATCTGTAATTAGACGTTTGAAACTTACTCAGATGTTATGATTGGCTATAGGTAGTACTGTTTTGTTGCTATTCTTGTTTTGAATATTTTGTATACGAAATATTTTTTTTATTTGAGTAGGTACATAATATATTATATTATATGTCTTCTATTTCGCGTTAAGTTTGCAGTGAGTAAGAAATGCAAATGTCATGGTTAAGCGTGTTGCATGTGTGACTCATTGTAATCTTGTCGCGAATAGTCTCTAGTCTCTAGATCTAGAGTCTAGGAGGCAGGCTAGTTTGAATTTGGTATTCACCTCCAATGTAAAATATAATTATTATGTGGTGTAAGGAGGTTCGACACAAACTCACAAAGCTACGTGTCGCGCTCGCTGCATAAATTCCATATTTAGTCAATATAGAATATAAGGTGAATAAGTATGAAACGAGACTTCCTTTTCAGTGCATACCATATAATTGGACAAAGGCGATAATTAGCCGTGGACAAAAATAGTCGTGCGGCCGGGCCCTGGGCCAGGTGACGTCACGCGCCAGGGCCGCGGCGGGGCAAGACGGGCCCCGCGCCAGTGTCGCGCGCGCCGTCAGTCCGGCCGCACGCTGCGCGTTACCCTCCCACCGCGCCGCCACCGCCGCCGCCTCCTCCGCGCACCACCACTCACCCTCCGACACCCTCGGACCTCCGGTGAGTACCGACCGCCGTTTTCGTTTTCACGTTTCGCACGCGCTCGAGAGCCACTTTCGACTCGATGCATCGCGCGGGTTTCACTTCTGGCCCGCCGACCTAGCTCGGCCGGCTCCGTATCCCGTCACTCGCTTTCTTGATGCCTCCTGTTGTTAATTACCCGGTGCGGCTAAGCAGCATACGTGTCGGGCCGGGCTCGTCGAGTAGGTATCGAGGAGCGTGGCAACCTTGGCGCATCATGCAATGCAGCGCCGCAGCGGAGACCTTGCAAGTCACGCGTCACGGTAACCTCGGCTCGCGGCGTACTCGACGCTCGACCCGCTAGTGTGACGTCTCGATATCTCTCTCCTCGATCGATTTGTCGCCTCCCGCGTAGTCCATTGCGTATTTACTTCGCGTAGCTAGTAAAGAAATGATTTATAGGCATCGATGTACGAAAATTCATGATATAACTTTTTATTTGCTTACTCGTTTTATCTATGTGATTATTTTGGCTTGCACGCGAACAGCTGATCGGTCGTAGTTTAATAACACTACCAGATTACGCACTGAAGAGATTAAACTGATTAATTTTGATATTGGAACGTAGTTCCTTATTTAATATTTATTCTTTACATCGGGAAAAATTGAATGCAAATGAGTAACTCGACGACAATAAGTAGGTACCTACTAGGTAGTTGAATGTGTAAAACTGTCATAAAAACTGAATACATCGAGAAGATGTGTTGACTGTAAAGGGGCCTCAAACATTTTCCAAGTTATCGCGCTGGAAAAACACGCCACACTTTATCGCGTGCTGGGCTCGCTATCAGCTGTTGCGAGTGCCGCGGCGTACCTTCGACACGTCTCATATTATTGTTTACGCGGCACGCCACAACCGCCCCTACGTCAACGGGCTAGCGCTCATATTTGTGTAAGGCATTATCAGCTGACCGCGACCGCGTCTGGCGTCAGCCCGTACCGACGTACGACTATACCGACTCACCTTGTAATGTAGTCACAAAGAGTAGCTCATTCATTCCGCTGTTTTTATATTACGAAACCTTTGAAAACGTTGAGAATTTGTTATTTTTGTAATATTAATTCAGCGTCAAGATTTGTGGTCAAGAATCAAGATAGAAATTGTTGTGAACTAATATTGACAATGCATAAACACAAAATAATGGGTAATAGTAACGTGGTACTGTAGGACCTACGTCTACTTTGCAGTATGCATGCTGCAGTAGGCTGTAGCACATTAAGGCTGGTATATTATAAATATAGCCAGTACTCAAAATGCATCTCGGTCTCAAGAGTCAAGACGCGGTTCGGCTCTGTGATTGGCCCATTAGGGTTCCGTATCCAAAGGGTAAAAACGGGACCCTATTACTAATAATATATTACTAATAATAGGGTCCCGTTTTTACCCTTTGGATACGGAACCCTAATGGGCCAATCACAGAGCCGAACCGCGTCTTGACTCTTGAGACCGAGATGCACTATGACTATTTATACGGGCCTTAGGGCCCGTATAAATAGTCAGTACTTAAGATGCGACCCGCTCTCAAGACGCGGTTCGGCTCTGTGATTGGTCCAAATTTTGATAGCTAACCAATCACAGAGCCTGATTCCTGAACCGTGTCTTGAGACCAAGATGCGTCTTGAGTACTGACTATTTATACTGGCCTAAGACTTCGTTGTCTGTCCGTCTGTCTGTCTGTCCGTCTATCAGTCTATCTCCAGGCTGTATCTCAAGAAACGTTATAGAAATTTTCACAGATTGTGTATATTTGTTGCAGCTATAACAACAAATACTGAAAACAAAATAAAATTAATATTTAAGGGGGGCTCCCACAGATTATAGATAAGTAAATATGGTTTCCATATAAACGGCGCTACATGACACTTCTCCTTAATTTCCTGTTCTGAGAGGGCTCCCGTACAACAAACATGATTTTATTGGCCTTTTTTGCTCGATATCAATAATGACAACAGGCAGGCAGTTTAAATTTTCACAGAATCCTTAATTATTTGTGTAATTTAAATAAAAATTAACATATAATTAAAATTTAAGTCCCATACAAAACACAACTTTTGGCCTATTTTTTCTCTACGGTACGAACCCTTCGTGCGCGAGTCCGACTCGCACTTGGCCGATTTTTTATTATGTAGCTCTTATACATCGTCTCACGTCTGCCGCCAGAAAAACGATGGCGGGAGGTAGAAAATTGACCTTTATCGAAACTGTCTCAAGATAAAAAAACGTCGTTTTCACAGGTTTAGCCTCAACCTTTTTATGTGGTTGAACCAGATTGATGTCAGTTGTCAGCAGCTGCCCCCGCCAGCTCGCGGTTCACTACACACGACTTCACATAGCATTCATGTCACACCGACGAATTATTAACATTACTTAGCTTTAAATTCATCGCTCATCATTATTTTTATTATTTTAATAATAATTCAGGAAATCGCGACGAGCTTATGCAGTAGATGCAGGAAAATCCAGAATATCGTTTTGATTGAAATTAGAACGTAATAGTATGTGGCGTCTCACAAAGTAGGTAACAAAACAAACACAACAGAATCTAATTTAACGAATAACAACAAAGTTCATTTAAAAGCTAAATCTCGACGATAATTCGTAGAGTAGATGACACTGCAAATTTTGCAATCGTGTCTTTTTACCCGACTGCCAGGAGGGTTATGTTTTCAGCGCGTATCTTTAACAACTGAACTAAAAAATTATCGGCCAGGTGCGAGTTGGACTCGCGCACGAAGGGTTCCGTACCGTTATAGAGCAAAAATAGGCCAAAAATTGTGTTTTTTATATGGGAGCCCCCCTTAAATAGGCCAAAAAAATCGCATTTGTTGTATGGGAGCCCCTTTAAATATTAATTTTATTTTGTTTTTAGTATTTGTTGTTATAGCGGCAACCAATATGTAACACAATAATATGTGAAAATTTCACAACTCTAGCTATAGCGGTTCTTGAGATACAGCCTGGAGACAGACATAGGGACAGACAACGAAGTCTCATGAATAGGGTCCCGTTGTCACCCTTTGGGTACGAAACCCTAAAAAGGAAGATTATGTTATATACACTTAGTACGGCCTAAACTGTCCCACTGCTGGGCAAAAGGCGGCAATGGTTCTTTGGCGCATTCTAGAGTAGGTTATTTGCTTATAAAGCCTATTCATGAGATGATTTACTCAGTGACACTTGGTAACTGGGTAACTTTAAAATTTATTAGTGTACAAAAGTAGCCGTTTTAAAAGTAACATCATTGGAAAGATTTTACAAGAGCCAGTCGCTTGCTTTGTATGTCTTAACTCTTAACTATGCACTGACATTGAAAGAGCTATTTAAGCATTAATGTTAATATAATTTTAGGTTAAATTACTACTTACGACCCACTAGATACTGTCGACATTGGAGCAAACCGGTACCCGTGGTTACCCTTCGCTGCACATTAATTATATAAATTAATTTTGTTTGAATCTTGTTTACATTTTATAACATTTCATAAAAAAATATGACTCCGGTACTTCCTAGGAAAGGATACCGAGAAACAGAATTCTTAGATCACAAGCTCTAGCAATTTGCAATTTGCAAACATTTGTAAGAGTTATAAAAGCTATAGGAAAATACAATAATTTTCAAACATGACACGATAGGTAATATAAAATTTTATAATATTCTTCGCCTTACCATTCTTTTTCCTCATCCGTTAGCTACGTCAGCTGTTGTATGCCTCAAATAGTTTATTATAGGATTCGTCATTCAGCTTGGATTAGGTATCCACCGGATACTCTTTTATATTGCATACATAAATTTTGATTATAAGAATATTCTTGACCCCGATTTAAATACCTGCACGTTACGCAAATTTTGCGCTACCATTTGCAAATATACCGCACATTAAAATCTAATTGGCCTATAATCAATTTTACCTTTTAAATGTAATTGGTAATCCTGGAAACCTGCAGGAATATTATTTTTCAATATAGGCATCAAGCAATCGTCGCTTTATAACCCGAGATATTTTTTTGCAGATAGCCATGGTACGTAAATACGAAAGAATGAGCGGACGACAATCTTGGAACGAAGAAGAGATGGCGAGGGCCGTGGCCGCCGTGGTGTCCGGCAAGATGGGCTACAAGCTCGCCGCGCGCACCTTCCACATCCCGCGCTCCACGTTGCAGCGCCGCGCCAGCAAGATCCGCTACCAGCAGCCCGACGACCCCAAGCCCCTGATGGGCCAGTACCGGCGGGTGTTCACCGAGAGCCAGGAGAAGGACCTCGTGGGCTACATCAAGAGCATGGAGCAGTACTTCATGGGCGTGTCGAGAAGGGACATCCGCGAGCTCGCCTTCCAGTACGCCGAGGACAACAACCTGAACCACCCCTTCGACGTCAACGCCCGCATGGCCGGCGAGGACTGGGTGAGGAACTTCCTGAAGAGGAACCCGGAGCTCCTCCACAGGTCCGATCGGGAAAGCGACCTGGAGCCCGTGAACTTTGACCAATTCTACCACTTCATGTGCCAGTCGTGATTATAATTCGTATCTTCGTCCTGACTCGTCGAGTCTCGCTGAAGAAGAATTAGCCCGTCTAGCCTGAGGTGTATAGTGTTTAAGATGGACATTAATTATTATTAATGTACTTTATACTATTTATATCGAAACAAAGGGAAGCTCAAACCGAGAGGAGCTGTGGTAGGCACAATTCAAAGAATATTTAATACTTTTATATAGATAGATAGAAAGGTTTAAAACAAAGCATAGCTTTGGAGTTGTAGTTGATTATATTTCATAATAATTTACGAGGATTCCATTGTTCTACTTAATAAATATAGTACTTACTTATTGTTAGCTAAAGATATTCCTTATGTATTATTTATAGTTTAATTTTGTTATTTAATGGTAGTGGTGTTTTGGGCTGTGATAACGGAATGGTGTGATTAGGGGAACACATTATTTAAATCTACGAAATTGAGCGTGCCACCAGTATCTCAAAGTGATTTGTCTAATTACATTGATTTACTTTCTGAACTTCTATGGAAATTTCCTTGGAAGTTGAGATTTCTTACCCTACCTTATTATTAATATGAATACCCTACATACCTTAAGTTCACGTTTCCTTTTCTCACTTATATGTTTTGGGGCAGTATTTTACCGACGATGGCACGTTCATTGTTCAGATTTAGAGTTCGAGAGGGATGGATATTGTTAAATCTAGACAAATATTAGTAAATCTATTCAAATAGATCAATAATAGATACCTATCGCGAAACTCCAAAATTACTTACTCAAAAGTAGCAGCATTAAATATCATAATTCAGAGGGCAGTAGCCAGTAGGAAAATGTTTTAATAATATTCATTTATTTAATACTTAGTTGAGTATTATTTTTATTTAAAGCCTAAAAGTAGGTATATTTGAAATCGTATTTTGAATCATTGGGGCCTTTATACAGAAATTCTATATACAAATTACATCTGTTTTATACACAGCGTTACAATCATGTACTGCGTGACTGGTGAGACATGTTCAATACTCGAGGACGTGATATTTGGCTATTATATTAGTTGGAAAAAAAATATAAAAAATATAATATCAATTGATCACTGAGTAAATGTAGCTTAAAGTTAAATAATCATTTACCCAACACATGGACACCGCGAGCGGGAGGGGTAGTTGTGTGGTGTTCCTTTGGTAGCACACGCCTCTGCACCGGCCGCATAGTATGCCTACTTGCCTAGCCTCGTAAAATACTCTAGTATCCAAGATTCATTTTTTTTGGGAAATTCGGAAAAAAATTTAGAACCTAATTTTATTACATAATTATAATGAGAATCGAGTACAGAGTACTCTCCATAAGTATCGGTATTGTCTCACCAGTCATGTTGTATACAACGTGAAATTTTAGTGGTTGTTTTCCCGCAGCAGGACGATAGTACTATCGAATCATGCAAGTTATTTTTTGAAAATAAAAAATATTTTGTATGACGCACTATGGAAACTTTATGCCGATAGGCGCGAGTTACTATGGACCCGACCGATTTTTTTTTGATTTGAACAAAAAAAACTTTACAAATCTATTGTACTACCACAGAATATATAATAGTACTGGTACTACTAAGATAGAATCATTTTACTGCGGGAAAACAACCATTAAAATTTCACACTGTAATATATTGATATATTTCAAAGAGAACAAGATAGAGCAATAACCAACCATTAATAAATGTTTGTCGTCGCGGTTCACTAGGCAAGTATTCGATGATGTATTATAATTGCAAAGAAATCGCATGTGTATCGCCAATAATATGTCTTGTAATGTCATTTAAGAGGGCGACTAACCCAAAAAATCTAATATCATCCTCCTCCCTTCACACTACGCCCGTCTTTCATATGCCAGGTGAAAAAGGACGACGCGGATTCATCGCCAAATTAGTTTTTCCCTACAACTCGATAAATATACAACATTTTAAAAACAATGTGTTAAAACATTAACTTAGTTCAATGCACGGTTATGGCAATAAATGAAAAATTCGTGAAAAATAGATGCATCTTTGTGATTTTTTCTATCGAGAAAATTTTAAGATATCGTGTTTTTGCTCAGATTGAATTCTTGGAAATATAATGTAGCATCTAATTTTAGAAAATGAAACAATTCGGGCATATTTTCAAATTTCAAGTATAAAAATCAATTTCAAAATGGAAAATTTTGGGTTAATCGCCCCCTTAAGTAGATATAATAATTATATTATTGTGATCATTTTGTAATGATCATGTCTGCTAAAATGATCGAACCACAGTCCACAAGGCTAATCACAAAACTTCATTAAACATCCCAATCTTTATGAAATATTGTAACTTTCCTCGTGGTTTGGAACAAAATAATATAACTTCATACAATATAACTTCCGTCGAAATATAATATTTTGTACGACTAGCTATTTTCTGTGTCCTTATAACCTTCTGTCGCGTAGTGTATTTATTGTTCCAAAAATTTCCATTCCAAAAATATTCGCGTCGTTTAATGCTTATTTCAGTATATAAAGTACCAATATAATATAAAATACCGATCCACATGCAATTTCATAGTCAAGATATTGTTTAGGTAAGACTTGTGATACTGGTGCAAGGTGATAAGTGATAACTGATAGTAGAGGGACGTCCTATAGTAAATTTTTTAAAAATCAATATTATATTCATGCAGGTTCTTTATGGAGCTACAGATAATAATAAGTTGTTTGTAATCGAATATCGAGAATAATAATATTATATTCTGTAACAGCCGGCACCAAGGACACGGTAGAGAAGACAGTTAGTAAATTTTAATACTTTTATATGTATTTAATAAAACTAAAGCAATGAAAGAATTCTCAATGTTTTGAAAATTTATTTATAAGTACATTGTTAAAATATTTATATTATTATACATTTTAAGATTTTTGTACCAAAAATTAAAAGTTGCTATTCAATTTGTAAAATAGCTAAATGATTTATGCACGTTTATAATGATATCAGAATTATTTATGTTAATGATATAAATTTGTCAGTATAGGTTACCTATAACACATTTTATAAAATGCGTGTAGGGACCCTTAAGGTGACGCCTTGATAATTTGGCTGTAGCGATGTCCATTTTTCTCAGCAATGACTAAAGCTAAGAAATTAAAGTTCACTGTCAGTATTCATAATGTCTTTGTCTTTGAATTACCCATAGCATAACACGATTGATCAACTTTTATAACACAGAATTATCAATCAAAAAGACCTCTGTAAAAAAAGGGATTCCTATTTTGCCATCAGAGGAGAGTGATATAAGCTTCCAAAATTTGTACATAAATTGGTTTTAGTATACACTTTAATTTGTCCATAGCTTATATGAAATGTATTTATGGTTTTTAAATTACGCGACAAAAACCATTTTGTCGCTACGCCCTTTCAATTTTTTGCTGTTCCATTGCTTGTTTTCTATGAGAGGCCAGGCCAGCCTCGCATAGAAAACAAGCAATCTCAAACACATCCAACACGGTTTTTTACTTTAACATGGCGTCACCTTAATAATAAATACAACAAAAATGTTGCTAAATGAGCGCAAATATTTTTAAAAAACGTTAAACTTTTGTCTCTGGCTGTACTCTAACCAACGTACCTACAAAGTGTCGTTACCTGATATAAGTTTGATCTCTTGAACTAGTTTTAATATTATTGGTTTAAGTAGTTTCATTTGTAGTTCAATAAATAAACCCAAAATTGTTATGGTATACCAAATCTATGTTTTTATTTTAATTTCGAGATTTATATTAATTTACATTTAAGTACTTAACATATTAATTAATTAATAAAATGGGTTGAAAACGTTCGTTTCACTCTATTACCTATCTAATATTAGAACCAGAAAATTATCTAAATCTTAACTCACATCACATTAGATCACATTAGATCAGTATAAACTGCTGACAAATAACTTTATACAGATAAACTAAAGGTAGGTATTCGCATTTCTATACCGAGTCCTCTCTATAAGTGAACTATACCTAGGTACAATGTGAGCAGATAGGTGCGAGTTCAGATGGATTGGAGTCTGAGAGAGAAGACGACCCCTCGACAAGGAAAATACAGGATTCATAATAATATGAGAAATATCATAAAACCCGTTATGAAGTTTGTGGATGAAAAATCAATAGGTAAAGCTTAATGTTTACAAACGATCTTTTGTATTTAAAGAACATACAAAGTAATGTAAAGACTGAACCTTAAAAGCAATTCATTATTAATCATATTCGTTATAATATGATAAAAATTATGTCTATTCCGGTAGTATCTCCATACCAAATTTTATCTAAATCGGCTCAGAGATTGCAGACAAACAGACAAACTTTCTCATGTACATAAATTATCTAATATTTAAAGTAAGTACGGTTTGATGAAACATACTATATTATATTGAAATGATCTGAATTAGTACAAAGCGTCCAGGAAATAATAGAAACTTTTCATAATCGAGCTAAGTATTAAATTTTCATTTCATAAGAAATTAGGACCACGTTTTCTTAAGGGGCGAATGAAAAAGAACCGACATTCCAGGGAAACAAGTTTAATATTCGATTTCACTTTATGAAAGAAATACTTAAAATACGTTACTTTGTAAGGAAATTTAATTTAAATGGAGAAATGTATACAAAGACATTTCCACTGTATTCGGTGAAGGAAAATGTAGTAAGTATATTATGTTATATTCTATTCTCAAGAATTATTTGAGTTTACTTATATTTAAATATGACATAGAAAGCCGATATGGAGATCTTCGTTCGAAAATAATAGCATCAACAGGCTTGTACTGTGTAGTCAGAGACACTATTAGCCGGGATTTAATGGACGCTGCATAGTTTTATATAATTTTGTAAACATGAACGTAGAAAAAAAGGCGGACGGAGTCTTATTATACACAGCACTGTGTCTTCAGAGTCGGCCATTTGACAGCAAACAAGAAGACAGTCGTCTGTTTGCTGTCAAATTCTTCTTCAGAGTCAGCCAGGCTGCTGCATGTACACGGTCCGCACGCACACATATTCTTACGCTAGTCGGCCATTTGACAGCAAACAAGAAGACAGTCGTCTGTTTGCTGTCAAATTCTTCTTCAGAGTCAGCCAGGCTGCTGCATGTACACGGTCCGCACGCACACATATTCTTACGCTAGTCGGCCATTTGACAGCAAACAAGAAGACAGTCGTCTGTTTGCTGTCAAATTCTTCTTCAGAGTCAGCCAGGCTGCTGCACGTACACGGTCCGCACGCACACATATTCTTACGTTAGTCGGCCATTTGACAGCAAACATGAAGACAGACGTCTGTTTGCTGTCAAATTCTTCTTCAGAGTCGGCCAGGCTGACTGCATGTAGGTACACGGTCCGCACGAAAACATTTTTACGCTAGTCGGCCATTTGACAGCAAACATGAAGACAGTCGTCTGTTTGCTGTCAAATGGCCGACTAGCTAGCGTAAGCCTTCATTAATCAATTATATTGAAATAGTAAAATATAATATTAGGTATTGTCTAACACATAATACAACTAGTAGGTAGGTAATATCCATACGATGATGTACACATACATTTTTTAACCGACTTCCAAAAACGAGGAGGTTATACGTTCGTCTGTGGATATTTTTTTTTTTTTTTATGTATGTTCAACAATTACTCCGCCGTTTATGAACCGATTTTCAAAATTTTTCTTTTGTTATATTAGGTTCCACTCCAATTTGGTCCCATTTTGTCAAAAGTGGTGATCTGATGATGGAATCCATGGGTAATCGAGGGAACTCCTCAAAATTCAAATGGAAACATATGTTTTTTTTGGTTTCATATGAAGTATTCCAGGCATGTGTTACCAAAAAGTAAGATTTTGCACCAGGATTTACCATGGTTCGAAGGTGGTGAACAGAACTCCTTACTCATTATAGATACATGTTTGGGGGTTTCGGCGTTATCTTAAGAACTGAAAGCATATACTACTATGCAAATTTAATTAATCATCATCATCATCACCACCAATCCACCATACATCCGTGAGTAATCGAGGGAACTCCTCCAAATTTATATGGAAACTTATAATGATTTCGATTTTATAAGAAGTATCCTAAGCATATGCTACCAAAAAGCAATGTTCAGAAAAGTGGTGACCTGATGATGGGATCCATGAGTAATCGAGGGAACTCCTCAAAATTCAAATGGAAACATATGTTTTTTTTGGTTTCATATGAAGTATTTCAGGCATATGTTACCAAAAAGTAAGATTTTGCACCAGGATATACCATGGTTCGAAGGTGATGAACAGAACTCCTTACTCCTAATAGATACGTGTTTGGGGGTTTCGGCGTTGTCTTAAGAACTGAAAGCATATACTACTATGCAAATTAAATTCATCATCATCATCATCACCACCATTCCACCATACATCCGTGAGTAATCGAGGGAACTCCTCCAAATTTATATGAAAACATAATATAATGATTTCGATTTTATGAGAAGTATCCTAAGTATGTGCTACCAAAAAGCAAGATTTTAAAATTAGTTATACCATGGTTCCGAAGGTGCTAAGAGAACTCCGGATTCCTTATATATACAAGTTTGGGGGTTTCGGAGTTGGTTTAAGAACTGAAAGCATATGCTACTATGCAAGTTACATTCATCATCATCATCACTACTACCAGTCACCACACCATGAGTTATCTAATAGGCTACTTGACCTAATTTTTTTCTTCATGCTAATCGCTTCTTAATCATTAATTTTCACGAAATAAACTAATATTTTATTATTTTACACAGTAAAAACCCATAAAAATGTTGATTGAAAAATACGCCTTATAAATGGCGCCAAAAACACTGTCCGCCATACTGTGACGTCACACTGTTTGTATTTTAGAGTCTCTTTATTTAACATTTTTTTATGTGCTAAATGTACGAGTCTTAAGGTGCCCAAAAATTATAAAAGAATTAAATAAGAAATTAGAAATCATTTGTAATGTTGAAAACTTTTGGAGAAAAGTTTTGGCCATTTCATTTCCCGTCTACAATAAATGGAGATAATATATAAAACTGGTGTTTTATTTGAATTACTCAAGAAAATATATTTTGCAAATTATTCTTATTATTTATGTACAAATAAACTTACACATAACGAGCGCGATAAATAAAAGATATTAAATTACGAACATGATGACGTCACATCCAAATCGGAAGTACTGCAAAAGCGTTTTAGTCAGTACAAATCATATTTTCATAAAATCATATTTTCAAATCGACTTTATTTATCAATCATAAGCTTTTATTTGATGATAAGGGTGAAATACGGTTTCCTAGGCCAAGTTCTACTAGAAATATGCATTTGTTCAATGAATTTGAATATAGGTCAAGTAGCCTATTATAACCCTATTATTGTTACTTTTAATCGTCTTTAAGAACAAAGCCCGAATTTGTCGAACGATTTAAAAAATTATAATGTTATTTCAATGTAAATGACTCGACCTTGGTGTTTAGGTTACCGAGTTAGCAACTTGATCATAAGATCTATGAGGAAAGTTATTTTTAAAATTTTTAATTAAGGACGATTTTAGTTATATTTGAGCATCCATACAAATATTATAAATGCGAAAGTGTGTCTGTCTGTCTGTCTATCTGTCTGTCCGTTTGTTACCTCTTCACGCTCGAACAGCTGAACCGATTTTGCTGAAATTTGGCATGGAGATACTTTGAGTCCCTAGAAAGGACATAGGATAGGATATTTTTATCCCGGAAAAAAATTAAGTTTCCGCGCGATAAACGAATTTTGGCGCAACGAAGTTGCGGGCGTCATCTAGTAATGTTGAGTTGTTTTCATGAGTGTAATGATAGAAAGTCACTGAACAGAACTTTAGAGCCTTTAAAGACAGGCGTATAAACATTAATTTTATTATTGCTTGATTAACGCCAAGCATATACATTAGGTATATGCTTGGAGTTAAGTAAGCAATTCTGAAGTAGTGATATCAGACAATGAGTTCTCATAATATCATGAAAGTGTATCCTAGATCCAAAGTAACTAAGCATAACACATATTAGTCTGTGCAAAAAACCAGCTTATAAATCACTTAAAAGAGTGAAATTATTATTTTTAACAAAAAATTAAAACCGACTTCCAGGATAAAAATAATAATAATTTATAATGAACAAAAAAGTGTTAAATAATTCTTACTCTTTAAAGTGCCTTATGCATAATTCTCCTAAACCTCAACTACACACACTGGCAAAATTAGCGGAACATAATTAAAAAGGGGCACAACTTGAACTCAAGTGGGTCGGGCTGTCTGAAACCCTTTTTTATAGTTTCTAAGCTCATTTAAGAAATAAAATATTGAACAAAACTGGCAATTTGAGAGATTTTTATTGCGATTATGCCATAATAAATGTTTTTCGATGATTGACGTTGTAAGTGTTTCTGATAAGAATGGCGTTTTTAGCGGGGTTCAAGGTATGCCAGCTTATTTGATTGTTTGGTTTTTGGAAGAACACATTGCTTAGATATAAAATTAGTGATTTCCCAGCATCTACGACAGCTAGAGCTGTAACCACGATAGAGAAAGGTCACACCTATCGTTCGGTCAGTCAGGCCTTAGGTGGGTCAGCTTCCGTGGTCCATCGTAACTTTCAACGCTACAAAGAGACTGGATCTTACGTCTGGAGACGAGAACAAGGCAGATATCGGGTGACATTGGTTCAGGATGACCGTTTTGTTAGGGTACAAGCCTTAAGAAATCGACCTCAAACTGCATTGCATACACGAAACCTATCGGAACAGATCCGAGATGTACGTGTGAGCGATTGTACAGTAAGAAGAAGACTCAAAGAAGTTAAATTAAACTCAATAGTGCCAGCAAGGGCACCAGAACTTGAGACAGGACACCAAAGAGCCAGGCTAAGATATGCGCGTGAACATCAAAATTTGACAAGTGTATGAAATCGTATGCTGTACAGTGATGGGAGCAAATTCTGTGTAAATTTTGTTGACAGGCGATAAAGAATGTGGATAAATCATAAGGAACGCTATAGACCATCAAACTTAACGGAAACAGTGGCCTATCATGCAGGCTTCGAAATGGTTTGGGGTGGCATATGACTTGGAGCCCGCACGGAGCTGATGATTGTTAATGATGGTACTTTGACAGTACACAGCTAAAGCACAGATGTCCTAGAACTGCATGTTGTGCCTTTTACACAATTTTAGGCAGTAGCTTCAGTTTTATGCGCGTCCATAGAGTAAAAAAATCGGGCATTATTACCTAAATTATGCTAGCGTAGCCTAGGTGGAGAGGCCAGCACGGTCTACGGATATGGATCCGATTGAGGACGTGTGGCACATCAATGGGTGAACGGTACGAGTTAAACCTCCAGCTCCAAAATCTGTTCAGGAGCTCGAGTTGGCGCTACTGAAGGAGTAGGAGAATATCCCACAGGAAATGATTGACAATCAAAATGCAAGCATGGAATGGCGTATCCAGGCCCTCTTGAGATCCATAGAAGGCATTAAACGCTTTTAACATGGCATTTCTTAAGTAAAAATGGAGAATTTAACTTCAAAAATTACTACTGAAATTTCAAAGATTTTCTTAATTTTTGATTTTTGCTGATTTTTTTTCTTTTTACACGATTTCATGCCCTAAATTTATATAAGTTTTATTTTTTAATCATCAATTATTGAATTAATATGGAAATATATAAAAAACAGCGAATAATTTTCAAAAAAAATGAAAATTTTGTTATGTTCCTCTAATTTTGCCGGTGCGTATATTTCTGTACACAATCTACATTATTTTGAAGTCGGTACCAGTCTTAAATATTAAAAATATTTTGTCATACAACTCAGCATTCTTATAGCTGGTACCGTCTTCAAAATAATGTAGATTGTGTACAGAAATAGTTGAGGTTTAGGAGAATTATGCATAAGGCACTTTAAAGAGTAAGAATTATTTAACACTTTTTTGTTCATTATAAATTATTATTATTTTTATCCTGGAAGTCGGTTTTAATTTTTTGTTAAAAATAATAATTACCTAAAGCCTTCGTGCAAAGAAAAGCAATAGCTTTTAGCGCCATTCGACAAAATTTGGCAGGCCACCAGCACCACCAGGCTCTAACGTTCCATTTACGAAAATTGAAAATTTCTTCATGTACCTATCGATTCTGAGACAGTAGAAAAAATACAATTTGGGTTTTTGGCATACTTTTAAAAATTAAAAAAAATGTAGATTTATAATAATAATTACTCCACTGTCCTATATTTTCATTTAGTCTTTGTTCACGTGTAATTCTGATACATATTACCTTAAATTGTATTTATTCTTATGAATTTCTTAATAAACACAAACTTTAATAAGCGTACACGGTACAACATAGACTTTACCTGCATAATTACTTAGTTTTAATATTACGTAGGTAGGTGCAACGGCACCGCCCGCTAGTTCTGAGAATATATTTCTAATTAAACCGGAGCGAAGTCGTAGTCAAAGGGTGTTCTCTGCAGAGACAGTCCAGTCCACTCACAAAGCAGAAACTCCATTTCGTGTTTAGGCAAGAATCCCAGGGCAATCCAATTACATCGATGTTTGCTCTTTCAAAAGGTTCAAAGAGCAAGGGACTGTTTACGCCTCGCTTCACTGTCGAATCTTTCAATGTATTTTAAGACCCTCTAATGATGTCAAAATTAATGTAATGAAAAAAACGTTTCCGAACATTCCATTTTAATTAAAATATTTAATAATATCTGTAAATAAATTGAATACCGGAAGCTTTTATTTGGTAAAAAATACCACTCAGTAAACACCAACGCCCTAAAGTTCTTAGAATTTGATAGCCCTATAGGGTTAGTCGAAGACACCTTTAAATGACAAGATTTAAATCTCTTAAAAACATAGCAATCAGCTGCAGCAGCTTTGCTTTAACAACATTAAAATAAAGAAACGAGCGAGGAGCTCAAAATAAATGAAGCTAATAACGTCTAATGAAGCTTTCAAATATTTATACGGAACATTGCGATCAGAAAAATGTCCTTTTGATCGCGCCTTTAGAGAGCGGCGCTTTTATTTATGTTTCACTTTATTACGTCACGCCTGCAGACTTTGAATGAATGCAGCGACCGTCATACCGTCAAAGGCACGGGACGGCTCGCAAATAGAAGCCTCAAAAGTTTCGAATACTATTTCTCTATGAAACTCTAACCGGAAAATAATTTGAACAGTTTCGCATTCCCGTCGTGGGCTCGGAAAGTTTGCGGGCTATGTATGTAAAATACCCGGCAAATATCGTCTCATAGTTTGTTTATTGTAAATTATGTAGAGCTTCGTCCTTCAAGTGAAACCATAGGAAGTAAAATTGTAATTATAATATAATGTAATGAGATTTTGACTGATGGCAAACTATTGAGAAAAAATATTGATAAGTAGAGCTTAAAATAGGCGTGGTATTGATCATGTTATATACGTCTAATACTTATAGTTAGTAAACGTTCCTAAAACTTGTTTTTTTTTTCTTTCCGTTCTGACCGAAACTATTTTAATTTAATTCATGTTTCATAATTTCAGGATCTTAAATTCAGATCCTTATTTCAGAATATAAATTCAGGATCCTAATCAGGATGCTCCTAAATTCATTTAGGGTACTGAAATTAGGATCCTGAATTAAGATTTCTAAAGGAGGAGGGGCAAAATGAACCCACGACCAATAACGTTGAGACGTTATATCGTTAGAATAAAAAAGAATATGTAGATTGATTGTACTTGATTGTACCTACTGTTGGTTCTTGGTGGAAATTCATGTTGAACACTAATAAAACACAATTTTTCGTGCACTTTTTCCACTTCATTAATAAATTACTATAACGTTTAACAAATTACACGACCGGTTTCGAAATAAAACTGAACACGTGAAGATGATTTATTTCGAAACCGGTTGTGTAATGTGTTAAACTTTATAATAATTTCTTAATATAGTGGAAAAAGTGCACGAAAAACTGTGTTTTATTAGTGTTCAAATGATGACAGACTGGCCGTGTTACAATTAAATTAAATCTATGTTCAATTTGACAAAAGACTTCAACCATAAATAAAAGAGTACGATTCGTGCGTATAGGCTTATCAATCAAAATTTCCTAGTGCAGTGTGTTTTGTAGTGTGTGTAATGTTTTATTTGTAAAATGTATGATAAATTAATCATAATTTCAAAATAATATTAGCTCGATGCACTCCTTCACCCTCCTTCATCATAATATAAGCTCTGCAAAATTTCAATCACCTACGTTTCCGCATTTTTCGTCAAAAGGGATCCAAAGTTTTTCTCTCGCGGCAACACTTGAAATTTTCATAGATTTCTTTTAGCTATAACTTTTTGAGGCTACCCCCGATAATATAAGGGGCCGGCTTCATATCACTGTGGGAAATGGTAGTCACAAAAAGAGCTTTCTAAAGAGATACCTCTGATAGATATTGATTGTAAGTACACTTTCCATACATTTCTTCCCGTCCTCTTTCAGGGCCCGAATCCGAATTGAGGATCCTGAATGTAGGATTCCCAAGTTAAGATTCTAAATTCATGAAGTGAATTCCGCGATCTAAATTTAGTATTCATTTCTCTACGATTTAGGTTAGTACGTTTAAGCTGTACGATTATTTCACTTGCGAGGACAAAGGATTTTATATAATATTATATCTAAACGCCCGCAAATCCGTTGCGCCAAAATTCGTTTATCACACGGGAACCGTATATATTTTTCCGGGATAAAAAGTATCTCCATAACAAACAGCGCCTCTGTGGTCCAGTGGTTTAGAGCATGGCTCTTCACTCGGAGGACGTGGGTTCGATTCCCGCGTTGGGAACATAATATTATTATTTCCAAGTTTGGTTAGGATAATGGCGGCTGATATTCAAGATGATCTGACAAGTAAGGGTGAATTGCACCAGAAGCGTAGTTAAAGTTAAGGTTATCGTCAAAAATGGCGATATTTCCTAGGGATTTGACAGTTCATTTCACATTTTGTTATGGTTAAAGTTAAAGTTATAGTTAAAGTAAGCCGGTGCAACTCACTCTAAGATGATTAATAAATTGGGAATATTAAGCCCAAAAGGTGAATGACCGATTGCTGTTTAATATAATATGTCAGTAATGACGGGTGCGTATTACCGAAATGACTCTCCAAGTCTCCACGGCGCACACAATATCACCTCCGGGACCGTGACCGCCCCGGGCGCCGTTACAGGAATTTTGTAATTCTGCCCGCACCCACCCTTAGAAACTTCGTGTGTTATTCCTTATTACACCAACCTACATATTTTATGTTATCGATAAGGTTTGAGAAACTTCTTGAGCGCTTTATCCTGAAACGAGTTCTATAATCTATTGATTTTAGAAAAGTAGGATCGTGCAAGGGTTCATTTCAATAATTGAAACAAAAGTCATTATAAAATTAGCACGTGCTTAATATACATAATTAGTCTTCTGTTGCTAAAATCGAGTTTACCGTTAAAGGCGTCTAATGACGAAACATTAAAGCTCTGAAAATCTATTCGCTAATTATTCCATTTCGCTGCAAATATTTTAACGCTGGCCGAAAATGATAACGCAATAATAAGTTGAATCCAAATCTAATGACGGTCATAATATCGGGCGATTACCTCCAAAATGAATTAAATTCAACAACTGTAAAATTACAGAAAGGGTAACCTTTGTAAGCACATTAATTTGTTTCGTTATAATTTTAACATCGTCTTGTTAAGAAGGTAGTAGATAAATTAAAAACTAAAGTTAAACATCACAATAAATAAACACTTATTATGAACCGCCAAATAAAACACTTTTCAGCTTCAAAGCTATAAACAGATCGTTGATAAAAGACAATAAAGGATTGTAATTTCGCGAAATTTTTATCGTTTACGGCGAAAATTGGCACACTACTCCGAGAACAAAGGCTACCGCATAATAAATATTCATGTAAAATCCTGAAAACATTTGAAATGTGAATTCTATCCGATATTTAAATCTGGCAGCGGTCGGGGGCGAGAGTTCCCGGGGCGGGCGGCGCGAGGGGCGGGGAGGCGGGCGCGGGGCGGGCGCTCGGTAATTAGGCGGCCCGGCGGAGGCTGTATTGATCGCCGCGTCTCCTAGCAACGCGCGAGATGCCAGCACGGCCCGTCCTCGCCCGCGCCGACCCGGCCTCGGCGCTGGCCGCTCGCCGCCGGGCTCTAACCTCTACGTGACATTATTTTGTTAAATATCATTATTTGCTCGTGTACATAATATTAATTGTATAGTTAGATTAATTCTGTCTACTCTGGATACGGGTTCTTTAAATTATTACCTGCCCCCCCTAGACAAGTGGCGAAACGCTAACGCTAACCCTAAAAGTCTAACGTTACAAAATGTATGCGATTTGACATAAGTCATCGCTTCGCTAGCGAATACTAATGTCAAATCCCATACATTTTGTAACGTTAGCGTTAGCGTTTTGCCACTTGTCTACAGGCACTGTCATTCTCGCTGAGACGTACCGGTGCAAAAATTTTCGCTCCCTTTGTACCGTCCGACAAAGGATCGTAAAAAAATGTAATAAGGAGTAAGGATCGAGTCGTGGGAGCACATCTCGAAAGGCTGCTTAAACATAATTACGAAAATATTAAGTGGAGACGTGTAGAGTGTACACACTGCGCGCCTCCGTTATCCCCGGCCGGGGCTCCGGGGCACGACTCCCAACTTTTTCTTTGTGCAATGTTAACGTGTAAGCCTGCGCTCTATCAACTGTAATTCACGGGAAAGCTGGCGAGTGTGTGCCCCGGCACGACCGCACCGCGCGTTGGTACAACGTCACGCTATCATAATATTATTATGAAGCCTTGGTGCGTTTACAGGCGTTGAAAAAAAATCACCCAAACAATTATTTGGCTTCATTTTATGTGTTAAATTTTTACAATATTAATTACTGTAACGTTAGCTGTCATTACTTACCTGCCTAAATAGTATATTAATTTAATAACATTTGTCGTAAGTTACCGCCCGCGCCTGCAGCCGCTTAGGTCGAACCTGGCGTTTTTCCAACTAGTGCCGAGGTCACCACATTTAAATGCCAAAATAAATATTCTCTATTTGTAACTTTGTCATGTACGATTTCTCTCAAGTTTCTAAAAGTTTCAAAAACTTGTTGTTTCTCATTGTTATAAATATTCCAATATTCGTAACTTCAGCAAAATTATCTATGGAAAATGAATAAAAATGTAAAAATAAATTTATTGTACATTACATAAATGTTATACCATACATAAACGTGTTTACATTTTCAATGGAAACGATTATAAAATGAACTTAAAGGTAGAAGCACCTTTCCATATCAACCTTGTCCTAGGCTATTAACTTTGTTCAGGCAGCTATTTCCATAAACATTGAAAATTTTCATAGAAAATACAAAGAGAAATCTTGTTTTAATGGCAATTCCTGGGTAATTTATAAAAGAGCGCATCTGCCGCTTCGCACGAGGATCTCGGAGCTGCCATGCATATTTTTCAAAGAGCTACGTTCTTGGAAAATGTAATAATGGCGTGCTGCACGGTGCACCCTCCCTGAGCCCTGCATTCTTCCCGACGCGACATGGACGTAACACACGGAGCGGCCTACTTCTACGCACTCGGTTTTAAATGTGACAGCGAAAATGTTTGTTAAGGGTCAATTCATACCGCAACGCGACGAGGCGAGGCGCGACGCGACACGACCTAAATTTGTATGAATTTGACAGATGTCATCAGCGTGAGACGTCTTGCGAATCTGTCAAATCCATACTAAATTTAGAAATGCATCTACGCGTCGCGTTGCGGTCTGAATTGACCCTGGTCGATTTTATACACCATTCCAATCAACAAAACTTGGTTGACTACTGTACCCTAAAACGGAACCCTAACCAGCTGATTTTTTGTATATTGGTAGGTTAATAGTAATATAATTTAAGAGTAACCTTGTCCTACAAATAAGACAATCCACATTTTAGGACCATCAAG
This sequence comes from Plebejus argus, assembly GCA_905404155.3. Lineage (NCBI taxonomy): Eukaryota > Metazoa > Arthropoda > Insecta > Lepidoptera > Lycaenidae > Plebejus > Plebejus argus. The sequence continues at coordinate 12,154,356 of FR989927.1, read as the reverse complement.
TCAAAGTATGAAATACTCTTTATCTCTGTTAGCTACCACTTTCGAGATTTTTCGAAAATAAAAATATTGTTCGTCTTATCAAAATGTAGCTACTCACAAAAAATTAGCTTGTTAGTAATCACAAAAAAAATTGTCTAGGGCACCCGTACTACTTATAATAATTAAAGCTCAGTATATATTCATTACGCAATGTTAAAACTTAAAAGTAAGAAGACAACAGCTGTCTCTACCCAGCTATCTGGACAATTTAATTCAGGCTTCAATGCAAAACCTGTCAGATGCCAATAAGTGTTGGATTATAGAAAAAATAAGGACGAAAGCCGTCACCAGTAAAAATAGAGCAAAAGTTAAATCCGTAAAGGCTTTGCGCTACATGTTGCGAGCGCGGTGTCAAGTCTGTTAATTAAACTCCCCCAGCCTGTCACTGACCGTGATATCTGTCGAACTGAAAAAAAACCACAGCCCTCGCTCTCCGAACTCTTACACTTTTTAATGAGGAACCTACGCTTATAGCTCTGAAAAACTGTTGCAAATTCAAGCTCACGTTTGTGACCTTTTCTCGCACAGTAATTTGAAGGTTCGCATTTTATTTAAAAACCGTCTTTTATAATTATACTCGTATACAATTTGCAAACTAAAACATTTGCTTAAACGTTATTTAACACCAGCGAGCTACTAAACTTCGGTGTATAAAACGAGTAACCTGAAATTGAAAAATGGAGTTCATTTTCCACTCGCACAAAGAAATATCGCTATTGAAAATTTAATCCTCGAACAGAAGAAAAATAGAAGAATAAGGAAATTTACCTCGTAGAAACTTGGACCCATCTCTAAATGAGGGTAGATCAAAAACTGCGTTCTCAGCCAGTTCTAGCACGAGTAATATCGAGGGCTGGGGCGGGGGCGGGGGCAGGGGCGGGCGACGGAGCTCTACACTAGTGCGAATACTTTAACGAGCATTGTGTACTAACTACCGAGCGGAATTTCTTTTTACGGCTACAATAGAAACCTTTATTGCTTTAATTGTTTTATAACGTGAATACAACCGGTTTCTAATTAGTTTTATTATACAGTGTAATTAAGTATTCGCTACCTAAATCCATTGTCTGTACAAAGATAGTGTTACTAGTAATTTCTAAGTTTATTTTAAATATTAATCAGCTTTAACATGGATTAAAAATTTAAATGAAAAACATTCTCGTTAAACAGTTACAAAAGGTAAAAAATATAGATTTTAAATATAGACTCTATAGAGAGTAGGCAAATTAGATCTAAGTGCCTAGTAAATTTTCTACATTTGTCAAACACTCATCAAACATCAAAACATAGAGAAAAATAAATATACATACCATATAATCAAAGACCGGAGACATCAAAAATATATTTTAGAAAAAAAAATAGATTCTTTTCAGTGCGAAATTCAAAAGCAAAATATTATATTATAATGAATCCTTTGTAAGGTTTTGTTTGTAACGCTTGTTTGTAACGCTATCACATTTCTTTTATCAACCCATTATCTTTAGACAAAGGACAGACATTACTTTGTGATAAACAAGGTCTACCTAATAACTATCCATTTCGGTAAAATATTTTTATAATATTTTCGCACAACTCAATTGATTGTAGTGATTATTGTAAGGTGTAGACTGTAGAAAAGTTTTCAAGTTGATAAGTATACCTTACGATAATAATGTATTTTACCTAGATACTTGAGCATCCATTTATCATAACGGATTACAGATTTACCTACTTAGGTATCTATTTAAAGCTAATAGAATATATATCGTTAATAAATATAAATAGGTACCGCACAAGGCCCTACCAAGCGCTTACATAAAATTTGTTGACAGAAACTTACCTACCTAATAGTAAAAAACACGAAAATTAAACCCATAGAATATTCGAAAGGTCGTAGCAAAAATCACGGGCAACCCGTGAACAATATAATTCATTTGGGGAAGTTCGTCTCCGTACATTGTGTATAGTCGGCGCGGAGCAAAAGTAATTACGACACATCAGCGCTGTCATGTGCACTCGCCAACATGGCTGACTGTACTTATTAAACGGCACAAAGCAGCGCCGGCGGCAGCGGCAGCGGCGGCGGGCGCGGGCGGCGAACAGCAGGCACCCTCGCGCCGGGAATCAGGTGGCGAGGTGATGCAATTGACAACGTGATACAATCGTAACTGGAGGACGTTCGTCGTGCGATTCCAGCCCCTAACGGCGTAGATGATACTCGCTAAAATAGGTCGCAGCCTCGCAGGCGAGCGCCGCACGCCGGGCCCGCGCCGTTGCCAATAGTTACATCCGGGCTCGAGCTCCGGCCGCGCTCTATGTATCGATTTATATACCGATCGGATTATTATATACCGCCCTTCTATGTACCACTCATATTCTGTTTCAAATTAATATTTCGTTTCGCGGCTCGGCTCGAAGCGGATCGAAGACCATTGTCTCCTCGTAAGAATATCATTTTCATTCGCCCAATTAGTTTGGACGAGTGGCTCGCTGCTCGACGTGAGCGGCCCTTCTTCGAATGATAACGACATTATATTTTTGTTACCTAAACTCTGTACTTGAGTCAAGTTATACTGCCACATCATCCTTAAAAACCAAGTAAATTATAGTAAGAATTAATAAATGCAAGCCTTTCTTGTTTGCGAACATATCGAACACGTGGATCATAACGCAACGTGAAAACAACATCATTAATATTAATTTTGGTAATGACAGCATTGAACACATATATTTACACAAATCTTATTAGGTAAGTGTAATATTGCATAATATGTTTTATTTATGGTACAGATATAATTTTTTCTACGAGAGATCGTAAAATACCTGTAAATTACTCGTAAGAGTGTAAAAGGGTTAAGGGTTTAATTACACAATCTATATAAATAAAAATTAATTATAAATTTTGTTAGTCTCGCTAAAACACGAGAACGGCTGAACCGATTGTGCTAATTTTAGTCTTGAAATATTCGTGAAAGTCCAGGGAAGGTTTATACGGTAGAAAATTAGGCAGTTAAGTGATAACAAGTTTACGGGCCATCTAGTAACTAATAAAATAGTGCCCATAGTGAGGTATAAAAGACATAATACAAAAGTTGTATTATGTCTTTTATAGCTAATAGTACATAATAATTATATTATAATTATTATGTACTAAAATACATAACCTTCCCAATATAATTAATTGGTGAAATGCAGCGATGCGTGTAAACTGTAAGATACCTACTAGGTACCTATAACCCTATAACTAGTATGTGGTACGTAGTCAATAGTGGTTATTCAAAGTGAATATGCTCAGTGAAATGTAAACTACGTCGCCATTAGGAGATATTAACATTAGAAGGCGTATCGTGATACGTAACATCACGAGAGTACCACGGTAGTACGGACATTCTACAAACTCGGTTAAAAGGTTGACTACTGTTTTAAATTTTCTATACCTACTGCTAATGATTGATAAATAAAAATGTTTGTTGTTAATCTTATTAACATTGAGAATAAAAATATGAAAGTGACTCTTCACCCTTTAACTGCTAAGCGGATTTTAATAATATTTGGGGTATTGATACTTTAAAGCCTGAGAAGACATTTATGATATTTTTTACGGTCGCATAAGGCGTGATAAAATAATTCATACGCGAACAACACCTACTTTGTAATAAAATATCACTGTGTGACTCGCTAGTCGCTTCTCTAAGGATTGACATACAGAAACATACAAGCAAATCCAGGCGTAGCATATATGTATAGGAGCATCCCGGGAAACGTCGCACGGCGCGGCGGGTGCACTAATCCCCGCCGAGCGCCGAGCGCCGAGCGTCCGTCATAGCGGTGCGATAGCGAGGGGACGGAAGGATCCAATAAATCATGAATAAGATTCATGGCTGCTTCTTTACGTCGCACCACCCTCGCCTGCGAAACAATTGTGGAGATACAACGGTGCCTATAGTGTCAAAGCACACAAACTACAATTACAAGTATTAAATACATAATATATACATCACAGTAATAAATATAAGTTATAGTTTATTGAATAAATATTGTTTTATGCTTTCAAAATTCAATAATATTATAATAATATGGAAACAAAATTTTGCTACGGTATGCTACGTGCTACGCGGCGCTACGCGGTGCTACGCGGCGCTACGAGTACGCGACCGCTACGCAGGGCGGATTTATCCTTTGTTTCAACTTTCACTAATTATTAGCACTCTCTCTCTCACTAATTATAATTAACAACTGTAAAACATTAGTCAAATTAATACATTTTAAAGGTGTAATGGATCCGTTATAAGTTATTAAAGTTATCAAAATTATTACACCTTTATTCATAGTAACATTAATTATTATAAGTACCTTCGAGGAAATTGATTCCTAGACAGTTGACAGACCAACGTCATTTGGTCGGATCATGTCAATTTGTTAATTATTATTATAACGCGACCAAACACGTAAGTCCTCCATCTGCCTAAGAATCAACTTTTCTGATAGTACCTAGTACCTACTACCTAGACATGAATTTATTGAATATCAAATAACTTGAGGGTCTCGCTTATACTATAAACAAAGACCGCATATTAAACATAATATCGTACTTGAATATTCTAATAAGATACGAGGTATTCGAAACTCTTTTGTGTCAAAGACAAAGCGATCTGTGAAATTTCTGTACTGAAAGTGACGTTAAGGGAAATAATTAAAAACCTTGTTAGCCTCGGAGTAATAAAAGAGCCTCGCAAAGGAGCGAGCTGAAATAAAACGACGCACGAGTTAGACGCCTGAAACGCTCGAAACCTGAACGCTGCATTTTCTGCGCCGTCTGCGAATTGCGATGCGGAGCTCGAAAAAAGATAATAGCATCCAGGACTCGCGTACGTTTCTGAAATTCACGTTGTGTGGCAATTATTTACTCAGGGCTAGTTACGAGCTAATTAGCTTTTGTTTTCCTGCGAAACAATAAAGTACCGCGACCTCAACCGCGAGCTCGTTAATGTTGGCGCAGGTCGCAGGATTAGGTACTGGCTATTAACGACTGTGTTGGCTTTAGTTCAGTCTTAACTAAACCATTTTGCTATTTTAAAAGTAATATTATGATAAGCTATAATTATGTTATGTCTTAACGCAGACCCCACACTATAAATAGTCCTTCTTACTATATACAGGGTGTAACAAAAATAAGTGATAATACTTTAGGGTGTGTACGTGTTCCTTGTAGAGAGTTTACTGTGAAAGTAGTAGCGCTGAAAGACCAAAATTTTTTTTCACTTTTGTATGGGGAAACTCGTGACGCTCGGGACATTGCCCAACAAAAGTGAAAAAAAATTGGTCTTTCAGCGCTGCTACTTCCACAGTGAACTCTCTACAAGGAACACGTACACACCCTAAAGTATTATAGTGATAATACTTTACATTTTTGTTACACACTGTATAGTCTTGTTCAAAATGATAAAATATATTATATCTTCTACAATATCAATACAAAAGTAGGTACCTTGTAAGACATTATGATTTCTGCTTTTACTTAATATACCTGTTTGTAAGCGTTATGCAGAAGCTTACAACAAAAATGTGAGGTGTGTGTGCGACAGCAGTTGATAAACAGTTGCAGTTGGGCAAAGTTTGTCCGCGCCGGCCGCTGTGAGCTCTGCGCACCCTGCCCACGGCTTACCAAACACTACCGAATTTACACCTACTTTATCGACACGTCGTTTTCAGGCTTATATTAAATAAATAGTTTGTTCACGGAATAATCCATCACCTATAATTCTTCTGCAAAGATATTCACAACAATATCAAATATTATGTTTTAGCTTTTTGACTCGGTTATTGACTTCAACAATTTATTCTCAGACTACATAATACTATGGACTTTATCTTAAAAACCTTCAGTAACAAATGTCTCGTCAATCTGTCGTGTCAGACAAACCATAACAAATAACAATAATAGTAGTGGAGTATTCCCGCGAAGGCAATTCACCCGGCGTCACGCGGTCTGGGGCGCGGCCGCGGCTGACTCGGCGCAAACCCGACGATATTGTTTCTGATCGTCTCTTATCCCCTATGGCCTATTGCATTCTCAATTTGGATTTCCCAGAACCCAAAGTTTTCGAGACAGTTATCGGGGTTCCGCAGAAATAATTATTAGTTTTTACCTCACATACCTACGTGAGGTGAAAACTAATAATTAGGTAATATGGAATATATTACCTAATTATAATTAATATAATATGGAATAATAAGAATAGTTATATAACTATTATTATTCCACATTCAGTACTGACTTCAATCATGTTATTGTGATACTAATTAATAATTATTATTAATACCTATTACCTAACTCTTGTTTTTGGCTTATTAGTTTAGACTAGTTTGCCATAATATCCAACTTACCTAGATATCAGTCATGATAATAATATTGTGTTTTGGGCACTTTTGGGATTAGGTGCTTTATTATTTATTGAAAATTGAAAATATTATTATTAAGTAGACGCCTAATCGTTGGAGGACCAAAATGTCTAGATTATATTATGTAGATACATGTGCTTAAAATTACTTTAAGTTATTACCTTTCTTAAATTAATAGATGAAAACGGAATACCGCATTTTAAATATAGACATTCCTTATCAAAGGTATGTGTGTATCTAATCAGTATGGCAGAGGTTATACGGTAAATTTTTCATCAATCTGATCCATCAATCTGGTAAAGATTGACGAAAAATAATTGATCGTCTAACCCACGGATTGATGGATTGATCATTTTTTAATATGGACTTTTATAACCATCAATATTTCGTCAATCAGATTGATGGATCAGATTGATGAAAAATTGATCGTATAACCTCTACCTAAGTGTAGAATAGACAGGGTAAGGGTGGGTATTGTCTTCAATCATTCATCAGTCTGTGTAAATTGAGTGTGCCTAAGGTACAAGTGCCTCAGAATACCTCCCCTAATTAAACTGCTCGTCAAATCTTAAAATATACACGTTTTCCTTTTCACCAACAGAGGGGTCACGCTTAATTAATAAAATATGTTTATGTATAATATATTGTTCGCTCTTGCTCGACCACTTAGTAGGTTTCTTGAGCCTTTGCATAAAACATAGAAGTAATAATTGATGTACTTACCTAACATTATTTGTTCTCAAGTAATGATTTTAACTTATTTACCTGCTAACATTTTTAAACTCACGTTTTTAAGTTTTATAATAATAATTACAATTATAAAGGTAAAATAAAACCTCTGAAAATTATAAAAGGAAGGGACAAAGTATGACAACGGAATTAAAATGTTCCAGGGTAGGGGTATTAGGTACACAGAGAAAAACTCGGCAGGAGCTTTTCTCCCCGACTCGGCTTCTAGTTTGAAAATACTTTTTATTTTCGTTTGAAATTTTACAGTTTCGTCTACAAAGTTGAAAATTTTCACACGAGCAAAAGTGTAACTTGTAAGTTGTGCAGTTGAAGTTAAACGATGAAAGGAAAGTAACATAAAACCATTAATAAGCCTCTTACCCTATCCGTCTAACAACATCGGTGTGCCCGGAGATGGCGGGGCGGGGATTGCGGGTGCGGGGCGGCGGCAGGAGCGGGCGCGTCGCCATAGCAACCCTCGGGGGCGCGGACCCAAATTTTATCGATTCGAGTACAGACAGCAGCCGGCTCAGCCTGCCTATACTAACACGATTCTGCGTTTGTGTTTGCACATCTCATGGGCTTAGGAGCTCCGACATTTGGCAACACGTACCTCGACCGTTTAACAGCTATTTGCAAACTTTCGATAGGTACGTGCGTCGATGGGGGTTTTAATGTCGTGTGCTACTACTTAAGCCGATCCGTTTTAAGGTATTTACGACCAGTAGGTATCTATTTGGTCGACACAATATACTAAGGTTACCCTCCATCTAGATAGGTAAACAGACATCTAAATTCTATAGTAATATGCAAGTCTTGGTCAGTAGGCTCTTTCTGATGTTCTGGACATTTAGGACCGTTTCACCACTTTGTGATAAAGTGCCGAATAGGCTATTCACAACTTTTTTGACAGATTCTCCACAAGAAATGAACCAGAAAACTAGTACTTAACTAGTTTTCTGGTCTAGGTACTAGTTAGTCTAGTTACTAGTAGACGGATCAACTGACAGTAAGCGATAAGCCACCAACACCACTACGACCACCAGAGGTCGAGTTACACGTTTAACCCTTTTAGTGGTGTGAGCTGCTTTCTTGGCCCAAATTCCTATCTGGTTAATTCATTCAGTCGACGTCTCATCGAATACATGAGGGTGTAGTGCGAGTTTTATTCGATCATACGCATCGAGCACGTTAACGCGAATTTGTATGGGATCAAAGCGGTATTAGCCACGTTAGCCAGTAGATGGCGCTGCTTTGATCCCATACAAATTCGCGTTAACGTGCTCGATGCGTATGATCGAATAAAACTCGCACTACACCCCATGGTGTACTTGCGCTACGCTAACCAGCACTGTTTCGATTCGGTTCTTTCTGAGGCCGTGATACCTAGCCGGTAGATATAAGTTGATAAAAATTTCTAAACACCCACCCCAAAATCAAAACCAACATTTTCGAATACCGACGATCCATAAAATTACAAAAATGACGCGCGTTAAACAAAAATATTGCGGGGATCCTGTCGTTACCCCTATAGCATAATTTAGCAAAAATGGGACCACTAGGGTAGTTACCTCGCGCCGAAACAACTCGTGAAGCGATTTTTGAGTAGGGATAAAAGGAGCACGGGATAACAAAGGGTCGGCGAGATATGAACTACTTTACCCTCGCCTCCCCCTACCCTATCAATTGTTACCAGTTCTCTACTTTTGTTTAAACAGCCCCGGCGCGGACGCTCAAACTTTTTCCATGCTTTATGTTGCGTGTTTGTTGGGTTTATCATTTTTAACTTTATTTACGCCTAAGGGTCAATTCAGACCGCAACGCGACGAGGCGAGGCGCGACGCGACGCGACCTAAATTTGTATGGATTTGACAGATGTCGTCAGCGTGAGACGTCTTGCGAATCTGTCAAATCCATACTAATTTAGAAATGCATCTAGGTACGCGTCGCGTTGCGGTCTGAATTGACCCTTAGTGTTGTTGTTGGCTGCTAGTTTGCGGTTAACAAAATGTAACCTTAATTTTTAAAAAAACGATAACTATTATCGACACAGTTTCAACCCACTTTAATCTTAATTTAACTAAGCAATAATTGAAGTTTAACATAATTAAATGTGCCATCTTTATTAAATTTCTTTATTGACGAACAATAAGTTAGAATTAATTAAATTGGTATCTACCTAGCACAGGTGCAAACATTACCTAAGCTATGTTTACCTACATTTAGATCAAAATTATTTTAAGCATACTGCATACCTATCCTATGCGACTTTAAAGCTTAGGTACATTACCTACTTATGGCCGTTCCCTATATTCAATCTATCTCTAGTTTGACATACAACCGATCGCAGCTGACATAGAATTGACATAAAATATATGGAGCTAATGTCTAATGTGAGCTATTCCTATCTCAAGTAAGAGATAGATCAAATATTGGGAACGGCCGTTAGGCATTATGAGTACCATCTACGACTACTAAATAATAATAACTTTAATTTAAATTTTTATCCCATGTGTTTGATTAAATTTACTTTCTGGCATCATGCAATCAAGTATTACAAACCTTAAAAGCTCTATATTTTGTAAATACTCCAATTAAACGACTTAATATTCACATAAGCCACTTATAGGTATGTACTCTGATTAATGCAATATTCTGGAGAAATGTCACTTTCAAAAGGGACACAAAGGGGACAGTCCCCGAAACATTTCTCAGCGAGTCGCGGGCGGCGGGTTGGTGGGGGCGGAGGGCCAGGAGGCGGAGAGGGGGCGCCACCCTCCGACGTGGCAGCATCCGACCGCCGTGTCCATAATTTATGCCTTCTAGGAGATTGCAAAAAATAAATAGAAGCTGGAATGGAAAAAATCATAACTTCTCCATGCACAACTAAAACCTACTCGTAACTTGGGAAGGGTATTCGTGAAAAGTGAAAACTCATAATATTAAAATGCTTTGCCTAGGTAGGTAAGTATGTAAGGAATTTTGGTGGAACGTTTTACGTTACATTATAGGACTATTTATAGTTCCTTTCAGATCATATGATTGTTATGAATAATTATGATGCAGTAATTTTAGTCAAATGATGATAGGCAAAAATGTATGGGCTCTGGTATAGGGCTCAACAACAATTTAATATATATTTTTTAAAAGGTATACCCATGTACATTATCTAATGACCAATAAGGCGCTTGTCAGGATTCGTTGTATATTTAGTACTACTCGATCGAGTTAACTCCGTACTTGGCGGCCATACTATATTATTAATTATAATATAATATAATATGGCCGCCATGGTACGGAGTTAACTCGACCGAGTTTTAAATCCACGTTAAAAGTGACATAAGCGCTAGTACATTTCATGCTGATAGCATCACGTTACACAATAGCATGATTATTTTTAGGGTTCCGTAGTCAACAAGAAACCCTTAGGTATATATTATAGTTTCAGTCTGTCCGTCCGTCCGTCCGTCTATCTGTCCGCGGTTTTTCTCAGAGACTACAGGACAGTACAAAGCTACCTTCGTTACCTTTCTATTTTCTAAGCTCAAAAAAACCTTACCACATAAACGATAAACCTACGTTTACCGACGTAGGCTTTGCCTTGTACGTTGACTGTAGCATTTCAAAATGTACAAATGTATAGGGGCTGGGCGCCATATAACTTTTTAACCTACTCACTAAGAGGTATCTAATGGTGTATAATTTATCTTTGTTGAGACTATATTATACCAAAATGCCCATTATTCTTAGCCAGACAATTCGATTTCTGCCGCTTGTTCGTCAAGGGCGTTTTAAAATAAAGTTAAGTAACTTCTTTTTTAATTCGAAGTCATCTATATACAACGTGAAATTTTAGTGGTTGTTTTCCCGCAGCAGGACGATTTACCTACAGTAGTACTATCGAATCATGCAAGTTATTTTTTGAAAATACAAAATATTTTGTTTAACGTAATATGGCAACTTTATGCCGATAGGCGCGAGCGGCTATGGACCAGGCCGATTTTTTTTATGATTTGAACAAAAAAAACTTCACAAATCCAATGTACCTACTACTAAGATAGAATCATTTTACTGCGGGAAAACAACCATTAAAATTTCACGCTGTATATAAAACTCAAAGGTGACTGACTGACATGGTGATCTATCAACGCACAGCCCAAACTACTGGACGGTTTGGGCTGAAATTTGGCATGCAGGTAGATGTTATGACGTAGGCATCCGCTAAGAAAGGATTTTGATAAATTCCAACCCCAAGGGGTTAAAATAGGGGATGAAAGTTTGTATATAATAATGCTTCTTAACGCGAGCGAAGCCGCGGGCAAAAGCTCGTAACTGATAAAAGTGGTTGTGTCAAGCCATGACAACGGGTTACTGGTATTGAAATTTTTGGGATAAATGTTTATACTTATAATTTCCAAATCCACAGCATTAGATAGAGCTTTCAATAGTTGTCTGCGTATCGAGCGCAGCTTGTTTTTACCGCGTAATGAATGGGGGCGCGAGCACTTCTCCGCTTGTTTTGATTACGTGTCCCTTTTCTCGTCCCTAATTGAAATTTGAACGATGGACGGGCATAATTGAATTTCGGGAGTTAGGTGTAAAAAATAATTTGTTTTCGAAGAATCTTTTCAGCGTAAAATAATTAAAACTGAGCAAATCCGATTAAAATATTAAAGGAAGAAAATATGAACAAAATAAAAAAGTAGGCAGTGGATGCTTGTTTTGGTTATTAAAAAATAAAACAATCAGATACTAGTACAAAATAAGTACATATATTATTTTATACGTCTCGGTCTTGAAACTACCTATAAAACGAAGAGCTGGTCAACCATCGGATTTAATAGAGTTCGTTCACATTTCCGCAATAACAACAATCTCATAGTCATAAAAAATTGGTCCAAAAATAAGCAGTTTCAACATTACGTAGATATCTTTACAAAGATATATAATTCTGTAAACACTTTTTCACTCTTCTTTTACATAATTTATTTCTGCATTCTATAATAACAATAAAATAATAGATACCTAATCTTATCAAATTGTCATAAAATTATGTAAATTATAATAATATGGATTTTCAATGAAATCGATAAGGTACTTAAAAAGTCAAGGCACAGAGATCACTCAAACGATGCGTTCATTCCTCAATTAGCACATGTTAATACAAAAGTTTCTTATCTATCCAGCTCAGTGCGCATCAGGCATCACCTCGTCGACGAATCTGCTGATATTCGGATACTTTTTCCTGACGATAGTGTTAAACCAGAGGCTGTTGGCGTCGTCTATGTCGTCGAGCGGCACGTACGTGTAGGGGGCGAACGCGAGGTGGTTCCGCACGCTCAGCTTGGAGTCGGCGTCGGGGACGACGGTCTCCAGCTTGCTGACCAGCTGCGGGTGCAGCTTGCTGAACACGAGACCCGCCCGCCTCTTGCGGAGGAACTCCTCGTCCCAGCAGCTCACGAAGTCCTCCGTGAACGCCTTCATCACACGTATCTGATGAACGCACTCCTCCTTACTCAGCCACTTGTTCCTTATGATCCTCTGAATTATTTCTTTGTATCTGAAATATATTAAAAAATAATACATAAAGGAAGCAGCTTTTATATTCAAGGATTCGGAAGCTGAGGCTCCGACTATATCAAATTACTAAGCACGCTTCCCCAAAATTTCGCCGAGTTTACCTAAGACATGCTATTTGGCAGTCATGAAATTTTATTCGAATTTGGGTTTTTCAGGATTTTTTTCTCTGTTGGCCTTTTACACATAAATAACTCCCACATCGGTGATGGTGGCAGTTTCATTGAAACAGAGCCATTTACGCAGGAGTAATTTTTATAGTACCCAAGTGTGTGCGCAGTACACAAGAGCACTCTCTATTCCTTTACTCTCATCGAACCCACGACCTCCGCCGAGTCGAGAGCCACGCTTTAAGCCACTGGATCACGGAATTTACACATTACATGTATTACAACATATTATTTAACATTATTAGCTGCGGTTACAACACTTTTCGGAACTCACGATTGTATAAGAGCCACGACGCTGTCGAGCACTGTTGCGGCGGGCGCCAGCAGCGGCAGCGCGAGCGACAGCGGCGGGACAGGAACGCGCACGCACGCCGCCGCCGCGCCCCGCCCACTCGCGCTGCGCGACGCCACGCGCAACATGGCCGCCGTGCAGCTGTGCACCACGCGCATGTCGCCTGAATATATAAATATTATATGTGTTACGGCTAAAGGTAGGTGTGAACATAAACTTAAGATTAGCCGGCTAAACTTAGGTTTATATTCGAGAAGCGGCTAAAGTTCGATAACATGTTTGTTTGCGTCGTGATATTCCATCTTTAGCCGGCTTTAGCCAATTGCAATGTCGGCACTTAAAACAAAGTTTGACAGTAATGTTAACAAAGTTTATGTTCACACCTAACTTTAGCCGTAACATAATATGTATATTATGGATAAGTACTGCTAAAAATGATTTCAGCACAACCAAGAATCTTCGATATCTAAATATATAAAACTCAAAGGTGACTGACTGACATGGTGATCTATCAACGCACAGCCCAAACCACTGGACGGATCGGGCTGAAATTTGGCATGCAGGTAGATGTTATGACGTAGGCATCCGCTAAGAAAGGATTTTGATAAATTCTCACCCCAAGGGGTTCAAATAGGGGATGAAAGTTTGTATAATATAATAATACTTCTTAACGCGAGCGAAGCCGCGGGCAAAAGCTCGTCTTAGATAAAAATGGATTTTCAATTACATAATATTATGTTATAGTTAAAATATTTTAAAGTCACACCAGCGGTTATTGACCTTTTTAGTCTAGGAGCAATATGAAAAATGCTCGCACTGTATTCTGTTGACTTAAAAAAATTAACTATTATAAAGACACATACTATTATTATAGATTCATCGGAAAACCTCTTAGTAACTCTCAGAATGATAATCTTCAACTATTTATGAGTTTGAAGTGATATATTTAAATTATTTCATAATCAGTTCAAATTGAGTATGCAAAATACGATACGCCCTTATACTAGAAACATAATAATATTATGTCACTTCATTGTCAATCGCGATTTGTATAGAAAACAATGAAATATCAAATATGACAAGTTTTTTGACAGGAGGTTAATGACCGCTACGGACAGAATTCAGCGATTTGAGATAAGTCTCAGTAAAACTCAAATGTTTGTTGTCAAAACTTAAATGTTTGCAAAATTGAATTACATTAACTTACCTGGTGATGTTTGCAAAGCTTTGCTACACAGATCACTTATACTGGATGCTAATATATAAAATATTCCACTTAGATTCTCATCAGAATAATCCACTCCTGAAAAATGTGGACTTTTCCTTGTACTACTGTACACCTAAAAAATAAAATAATAACTTTAATTAAAAACTCTTAAGAAAACATGAGAAATTACTCAATAACAACAAGTGATTTATGAATAAACAATGATATATTATTTTTGAGGTAGGTAAAACCATTTTTTTTATATCAAGAACAAGTTTATGAACAACTCAAATAATACTTACAAGGTTTGTGAACATTGTGTAGATACTCCTTAGTATAGCACATTGTTCCATTGGCTGGGAGTGGTGGTACACGTTGGACAGACTGTCCAGTATCACTTGAACATGGGCAGCATCATCCACACTCACCCATTGTACTAGCTCTAAAATCTGTTATTGATAATATTATTCAAATTGTTAAGGACGTAATCTTTACTAATAAAAAATTCACACTGTGTAAAGATATTATAAAATTAAATGAATGAAATTAAAATCTTTTTCTTTCAGACTGTTCCAGAATATACAAGACAAAACACATACAAGCTTACTATGTCTGCATTATGATTTTTTTTAAACGAATATCATTTCTTAACATTTTTTTTTTTGATCATCCCAGCAATGTTTTACCTCTGCAAAGTAATCTGACTCATTCCAGAATGGCAGAAATTGAGCTAGAAATCTTGTCACTACAGGGAGTCCCTGCATGAATGTTGATTGGAGAATAACAAGACGCTGCAGCATCACCTGCTTCTCCGCATAACTGTGGCTTGAAACGTCCAGAAAACCTAAAACATAAAATCAAATGACTTATAAAAATTAATGACAACATAATGTAACATCATAACATGATACTTAATTTTTAAGGGTTACAAAGGGTAAAAACGGGACCCTATTACTATGACTTCGATGTCTGTCTTTCCGTCTGTCCGTCTCCAGGCTGTAACTCAAGAATGGTAATAGCTAGAGAGATCAAATTTTCACAGAGTATGTATATCTGGTGCCGCTATAACAACAAATACTAAAAACAAAATAAATTAAGTAAATATTTAAGGGAGGCTCCAATACAACAACACATATTTTGTTTTTTGCCATTTTTTGGTCGATATAAATGATGGCAATAGATAGGCACCTGAAATGTCCAAAAAATACTCAATTGTATTTATACTTTAATACTTAATAAAATTTAAATAAAATAAATAATTAAGGGGAGCTCCCATACAAAAAACACAATTTTTTCCTATTTGTGTTCTATATTGGTAGGGAACCCTTCGTGCGCGAGTCCAACTCGCACTCTGCCGATTTTATTTTATACTAAGTATACACTGTTATTTTATGATATAGTTAAATTATTAAAAATACATGACTAATAAAAAAATCAACATGTAACTTTAGATCCTAATTTATTAATATTGATATTCTAAAAACTAAAGGTAGCTTTTGAGTTTTGTATTTTATAATAACTTACAGTTTGTAAGCAGATGATGCAAATCATGCGATAAAAATGCGTGGTCATTGTCTGAGGATACTGCAAGTAGAACCACTCCCACTTCATTGCACAAGAGAGCCCTGAGACGAGCAGGCCTTGTCATCTCACGATTTAGACTATACTGCAGAAGTGACATTGGGCTAAAATAAAAAAATAAAAAGTAAATTTTTTATGTGTTTACTAAGACGTAATATATAAAAATTTACAGAGTAGTAAAACCCAAATAAATTATGAGTAAATTATTTTTAATATCTGCTCAATAAAAAGAGTTAAACAGTGTTTTATAACCATTAAATGTACAGTAAAACTCTCATACATACTCAGAAAACTCGAGATAATTTTTCTTTGGCATTTTGCTGTCATATTGCATCGCACCTATTTTCAAAAACTCCATGTTTGGTACCAGGGGTTCTGATTTATTACTTCTGCTGTTCTAGAAAACAAATTATAAAATTATTTGAGCAATCATATACTGAAATTATTACTGTGTTTGTAATATTTAATATGAAGCATTAAAAAATACTTAATAAATTCATCAACAAAAATAAGAATCTCACATTTATCGGATACACCCAGCATAATCTCTCTGATTTCAAAATATTTTGTTTGCTCTGTAAAAAATATTACATCATTTTATAAATAAATATTGCAGTATAAATTCACTGATTAAATACCAAGTACCAACTCAAAGATATTTAAAATAAAATCAGCCAAGTGCGAGTAGGACTCGCACACAAAGGGTTCCGTACCAATATAGAACACAAATAGGAAACCATACTAAAGCAAAAATAGGTAAAAAATGTGTTTTTTGTATAGGAGCCCCCTTAATTATTTATTTTATTTAAATATTATCATTAATTATTAAATAAAATAATTAATTATTATTATTACAACTGAGTATTTTGTGAACATTTCAAGTGCCTACCTATTGCCATTATTGATATCGCACAGAGAATAGCAAAAACATTATGTTTGTAGTATGGGAGCCCCCCTTAAATATTAAATTTATTTTGTTTTTAGTATTTGTTGTTATAGCGGCAATATATAATATACACAATCTGTAAAAATTTCAGAACTCTAGCCGTTCTTGAGATACAGCCTGGAGACAGTCAGACGGACAGACAGACAGACATTGAAGTCTTAGTAATAGGGTCCCGTTTTTACCCTTTGGGTACGGATAACGGAACCCTAAAAAGAAAATGTGATGATCCTAATTAATAAAGCTCTTGCCTGAATATTCTTGAATCTTGCAACTAAAACTGGGTTAATCTTTTTGAAAGCTGTATGAATAGATATCGCTGGAGTATGTTCTGGAACACACTCGGGTTTGTATGATTTAAATAATCCAAGTAACACTTGCAACTGCTTATATAAATTCTGAAAAAATATAAATAATGGTGTTATCACAAATAAATTTAAAAAATCCTATGTATTGAAAATCCAAGGTATACAAATATAGTTTTTACAGACAACATAATAACAATCTTGTAATAATTATGATAATAGGGTACCTTTTTCCCTTCTCTATTTTTAGCATATTCAATTATTTCCAAAACACGTTTTCGTGTGACATCTGATGGTTTTGTTAATGTGTAAATAAGTTTCATTACATTTTCAGTCTGAAACAATATGTCAGGTATTAAAATAGCAGCAGTAGCAAGGTATGAAGTACAGAGCAGGTGATAAAACCAACAATACAATTGTTTTAGAACTTTAGTTTGTTTATAATTGTAATTTACCATGTTTTACCTAAGCCCTTCTTGTTTTTCATGAATACATGCTTTTGTATAGTAGTAACAAATAATGAAATCATTTAACAACATCTTTTATTAGCCAATGAAAGGTAATAGCTGCATAGCACAAAAAAATTATTATGATGAAATATTCAATTTCTTACCAATAATTCATAAGTCAACATTACATAAAATAGCTCATATCCAGAGTCCAATCTGTTTATATCAATAGCATCACAGTCCATGGCAGCTAAAAAGCAACAATGAAACATTTAAAATTTGGAATAATCAATTTAATAAGAAACTGTTTTTAAACAACAAACCATACTGTTATATTTTGCTTGTAGACATATTTACATATAAACGAAGAATGAAAATGGAATAATTAGATAGTACCTAAGCAAATTAAAATTATACAATAAAGAACATACCAGTAAGCCAGTCCAGTAGAAAGCCCAATCGTGAAACATAGTCTGGTTTTCTATAGTTTGCAAGAATCCATCTAAAGGAATAATCTATTGTCACTTGAGATATTTTTTGTTGTGGCACCAAACAACTTCCTAAATTTACCCATTTCGTAATAGCTAAAATATTATTTACCATTACTAACATTCAAAATTTATACAGAATAAATTTTTAATACAAAATTACGTCCTCCGACCTCGCCTCAAAGATACTTTATACCGTGTTGTACATCCGAAACATTTTTGTTATAGCTGTATTTTATTAAAAAGATAAAACCGACTTCAAAATTGTATGTAATTGAGAATTAGCACTCCCTATCTCCAAAACTACTGAACCGATTTTGGTGAAACTTGCACTATTCCCTAAGTTGAACAATACCTAGTACCACAAAAAAAGAATCACTTAAATCTGACCATTAAGTTAATATTCCTAGGTATATTAACTTTATGAATCGGACTTGTCATTCCAGAGATATGCGAACACAAACATAAAAACATACATGTACATACATACACTTTTGAAATTTGGCACATTTGTTCAGATTTCAGACACTGAAATAGACTAACATACACAAAAAACTGGGCAGTTCTGGAAATATTACATACATACGCGTCGAATTGATAACCTCCTTTTTTGTCGGTTATTAGAATAACACATGAATACTTACGTATATTCAAATTGAGCCATATTTTGAACAAAGTGTGAAATTCTTCATAACTTATATCTCGACTGTCCACAAGATAACCAAGCTCATCAATTTTACTTTGAAATAAATCTTTATCAAAGCCTTTCTTCAGTGACTTTATGTAATCAATTATTTCTCCAACGTCCGTCATTTTGGGTTTATTTCAATACCAGCATTGATGTAGACTCGTGAATATTTAATTTTATGAAATCTAAAATATAAATTATTTTATTCTTGAAATTTACAAGCCTCAAAATTCAAAAATAGAGTTCGTTGAAAGATGGTTTCTTCTTCTTCTTCTTTTTTTTTTTTTTTCTTATAATGGCACTTCGGCTTTAACCATGGCCAGTGTCGAGTATATAATATTATGGCGGGAAAACAATATTTTATAATATAATTTTCAGCATCGTTATTCTATTTCGTCACATCTAAAGTCTAGTCAAAGTCTAAGTAAAAGTCATTACAGTCAGAAAGTCAAGTCGGTTGATTCAGTAAAGTGGTAGACGCTTTACTGAAACTTTTGATGGAGTTTTGGAGGGAACACAAAATAGCACGTTTCTGGATAATGCATCACTCTCCCACACTTGTGCACGATAACGAATATCTAATGGTTAATATTCTACCAATATTACACATTAAAAACCCAACTTAACACAATTTTAGGAAAATAATACAAAATCACAACATCACACTTTCACATTCCCGACAAAACTCCTTCTTCTTCTTCTTTTTTTTTTTTTTTTTTTCTTATTATGGCACTACGGCTATAGAACCATGGCCAGTGTCGAGTATATATAAATGGCGGGAAAACTATATTCTTCTTGTCACAATTTTCACAGCATCGTTTTTCTTCATCGTCATTCGTCACGTCCAAAGTCTAGTCAGAGTTTAAATAAAAGTCAATGCAGTCAATGAGTCTAGTCGGTTGATTCAGTAAAAGTGGTAGACGCTTTACTGAAACTTTCGGTGGAGTTTTGGCGGGAACACAAAATAGCACGTTTCTGAATATTGCATCACTTTCCTACACTTGTGCACAATAACGAATATCTAATGGTTAATATCCTACCAATATTACACATTAAAAACCCAGATAACACAATTTTAGGAAAATAATACAAAAACACAACATCACTCTCTCACATTCCCGACAAAACTCTTCTTCTTCTTTTTAATTATGGCTCCTTTGTGAAGAAAGCACAGATTAGAGTATAATAGATTAGAGAAGAAAGATGATGGTTTAGTAGATCGTTGACTTTGGAGTTTGATGCTTGGACTTTGACATGACTTAAGACACTGATGACACAAGGATGACACGTTATTTTCTTTTTTGGTACAAAAAATTTGCAAAAAATAAAAATGGCATACACAAAAAAAAATACACAGAGTATAGTTCGACAAGGCTCTACATGAACGCGGCGAGAAAAGGAACTAAACACTGATCTTAATCCCTAATCTTAATCTTAATAAATAAAAATAAAAGAAATCCAGCGTACTTGTATAGAGATCAGTGGAACTAAACGTTTCTAGTGGTTTCTATCACAGATTAAGTATACATAGATGGATTCTTAGCTCGCCAGCGCATGGCCATTTTATGCTTGTGTGCAATTGCTGTAGTGTGCGTGTAGGGATGGCGTATATCGATAAAAATATAAAATTAGACTACAGCTATCGACCAAGGCGACCATAATTTTATGTTACAGATTTTTATTAAACAACATCAAAAAAGGAGGTTATCAATTCGACCTGCATGTTCAATTTAGGATATATTATGCTCATTAAATTAGAAGTCGCTTTCAATTTGGTGAAAAGGTATTTTTTATCTATTTATTAAGTGTATGAAAATACTTAAATACAGGGTGCAATTAAACCTTCCTGCCAAATTTTGATATATTGATCCTTGTTCAAAATAAAAATACACGTATTTTTCTTTTAATATAGTCAGTACTAAAATGTTGAGAAATAGCTTCCGAAAGTTATCCTAAAAAACACTACAATTAAAATGTATACTACGCGTCGCCGGCGGGTGAGCGCGCGCGCGCCTCCCCCCCACGTCACCCCCGCTCATTCACACCGCCACGAGTAACCGTTCTGCATCGATTTTAAATGAGATAAAATATGTCATAAAAAAAATAACACCCAATTTTTTTTGCTAAATGACCTCTCCTAATGATACCTAAGCCCTGGAAAAAATTTGGCAGGATGGTTTAATTGCACCCTGTATAAACAAAATATTTAAGTATATAATTACACAAATAGTTAAACATATACATAATATGTATACTCCATAAGCCACGAAAGCTTGTCCGGAGTGTAATAGCTAATATCAATAAAATCAACAGTTTTTATAAAACATAACAGAAGAACAAAATATATTATACTTTATTAAACTTAATTACTATTTACTATTAAGCAACTATTTTGTAGAATAACAATTATTATTATCAAAGAAATATAAGAATGAATCTCAGTCCTACTTATTTAAAGTAATTCCAAAAACGCTTAGGTGCATTTCTTTACTTAACCCATCCAGCCCCAAGCGGAACCCAGGTGCCGCATAACAACTAAATATATATTGTGTCTGGAATTCGACGATTGAGGTATTAAATTTATTTTATTAAATGATTATGACTTTAGCCTTATTAAAATTTTACATTTTACTTAGGTATTAAAAAAGAGTACCTAATGCCAGGATAAAATTTCAAGAAGTATCTTTAAGTAACGAATTGAGTACTTACAGGGGGGAGGTGTGAGAGCTGTTGATCATGCAATTATTTTACTCTCCGTTAGAACTTTCTTTATTTCAATAAAATCATTGTTTCAAACTTACGTTTGAAATGATAATTCCAAATTCCAATATTGTGATGCCTTCATAAGGGAGTAAGGATTAAAAACTTGCATGAAACTTGCGTCTAAAATATATATCTGTTTGTCGTCTATTTTGAAGCATTTTCAACCTGAAAAAAAAATCATTTAGTCCATGACATTATTTTTATCGATAAACTATAGTTCAAGTAAGGCGCATCCCTAAAATACACGTAAAAAACTATGCAATATTTATAGCCAAATTATTACTTGATGTGACATTTTTATCACTAATGCCTTATATAGCATGATTAATGGATTATTATACTTATAAATTTTCTTTTTTAGCTTACAAAAATACCGATTGATAAGCCCAAACAACGTTGTTGAAAACTTACGTATGTTATGTTAAATCCACGTGTTTGAGGCATTCCTTGGCCGTTTTTATGGTTTATTATATAGCGGAATCACAAAACGCATTATTTTATTGCATTGAACGTTCACTAAACACTTTTATTACCACTTTTTATACATGAAATATGCAGACCTACTCGTTTGTTATGTTCTACTAAGTGGGACATAACATTACAGGCTTTTGACGTTTACACACCGATATGAGCTTTCTCTTTCACCCAAATTACTACATCGTTAGTTAGAAAGAGTAACATTATCAGCTGTCAAAATATAAGGCGGACTCCTATAGTATTATTACCTCAATGGTTTCTATCATACAAAAACGTCATTTTTGACCACAGTATAGCAATATAATATCCCTACAGTAACGAAACGCCTTTGATGTCGCACGATGCCGCCACCGGTGTAAGTACCAAGCAGATATGCCAGGGTTGCCACTTGCCACGAAACGGGAAATAAAATAAAAATAAAATATTGTGCTTGTAATTAATCAGCGTGTTATATTTACATATTATGTCGTACTGCCAGATATTTACGTGAAACTTTATTTTAAGATGATTTGAGTTCTTTACTAGATGATGCGCGCAACTGCGTTGTGCCAAAACTCGTTAATCGCACGGGAACCGTACATTTTTCCAGGACAAAAAGTATCCTTTGTCTTTTCCCGGGACTCAAAGTATCTCCATGCCAAATTTCAGCAAAATCTGTCCAGCGGTTTGGGCGTGAAGAGGTAACAGACAGACAGACAGACACACTTTCGCATTTATAATATTAGTAATTACTAATTAGTATGGATTAAAAAAATTTATTAACCTATCAAGCCCCATAAGCTCACCGGTGAGCAAGACACAATAGAATAACAATAAATTTCCAAGAACCCACGATCGAAGGATTAAAATAATGAAGACGCATTCGGATATATAAAATATCCAACAATAATTAAATAGCATATTATAACAATTGGTAGGTACGGTAGGCCACACGTCAGGTGTAACAGAAGCACTTCAAAACTCGCTCTTATTACGTGCGCGGTAAGGGCGGTCCAAAGGTCAAAATGTTACACTTGATGTGTGGCCCTGTGTACCTAGCTAGGTAGGTACTAATTAGTATGTAACAGGGTATTTGACAGTTTTTTTTATTTTTATTCTATAAATTGTTTCTCTCCTTGTTACACTTCTTACA
Organism: Plebejus argus; assembly: GCA_905404155.3. Classification (NCBI taxonomy): domain Eukaryota; kingdom Metazoa; phylum Arthropoda; class Insecta; order Lepidoptera; family Lycaenidae; genus Plebejus; species Plebejus argus. The sequence continues at coordinate 12,131,135 of FR989927.1, read as the reverse complement.
ACGTAAACAATAAAACAGAGATGCAAATTGCAAATAAATGCCACCAAGGCCAACACAATTTAGTGTGAACTGTGAGTCGATATTATATTTTATGACAATTAAATCCTTTTTGTTTTTTGAATCAGATTTACATAATATTCTGTACACTGAACACTTGTTTGTTTATAAAATAAGATGTTACAGGCTATCGTTTTACAACACAAAACACAAAACGCGCCAACGTCACACCTGCGCGCGAAGTCGTTCAAACTCGCGGAGTTTGGCGGACTGGGCCCGCGCCGCCCGCTTCCCCGCGGGTACCCCTCCGTTGCTCTGCGCAAGTACATTCGTTTCACTACTGTAGGGATATTATATTGCTATACTGTGTTTTTGACATCATTGACACATTCATATTTCATATACATAAGTACATTGAGGTATGTATACTTAATCTGTGCATAAGTATTAATACATTGAGGTAATAATACTTAGGAGTCCGCCTTATATTTTGACAGCTGATAATGTTACTCTTTCTAACTAACGATGTAGTAATTTGGGTGAAAGAGAAAGCTCATATCGCTGTGTAAACGTCAAAAGCCTGTAATGTTATGTCCCACTTAGTAGAACATAACAAAGGAGTAGGTCTGCATATTTCATGTTTAAAAAGTGGTAATAAAAGTGTTTAGTGAACGTTCAGTGCAATATATTATTGCGTTTTGTAATTCCGCTATATAATAAACCATAAAAACGGCCAAGGAATGCCTCAAACACGTGGATTTAACATAACATACGTAAGTTTTCAACAACGTTGTTTGGGCTTATCAATCGGTATTTTTGTAAGCTAAAAAAGAAAATTTATAAGTATAATAATCCATTAATCATGCTATATAAGGCATTAGTGATAAAAATGTCACATCAAGTAATAATTTGGCTATAAATATTGCATAGTTTTTTACGTGTATTTTAGGGATGCGCCTTACTTGAACTATAGTTTATCGATAAAAATAATGTCATGGACTAAATGATTTTTTTTTCAGGTTGAAAATGCTTCAAAATAGACGACAAACAGATATATATTTTAGACGCAAGTTTCATGCAAGTTTTTAATCCTTACTCCCTTATGAAGGCATCACAATATTGGAATTTGGAATTATCATTTCAAACGTAAGTTTGAAACAATGATTTTATTGAAATAAAGAAGGTTCTAACGGAGAGTAAAATAATTGCATAATCAACAGCTCTCACACCTCCCCCCTGTAAGTACTCAATTCGTTACTTAAAGATACTTCTTGAAATTTTATCCTGGCATTAGGTACTCTTTTTTAATAAGTAAAATGTAAAATTTTAATAAGGCTAAAGTCATAATCATTTAATAATTATAAATTTAATACCTCAATCCTCGAATTCCAGACACAATATATATTTAGTTGTTATGCGGCACCTGGGTTCCGCTTGGGGCTGGATGGGTTAAGCATGGAAAACTTACATAAAGCATATTGCCCCGTATACAATATTATGAATTATGTGTATATTTTATAGTATGTAGTAGTATAGTATATTTATTGACACTAAACCATTTATTTTTTTCAGGTTATTGGAATGCTCTTAAAAAGAGTTCAATATTATGGTGGTGACGGAGAGACCTATAATGAAGATAATAATTATTTTTAATTATTAATTTGATAACAAGATTGAAAGTGAAGAATAATATTTGGTTTAGTGCTCTATGATTTTGATTGTACACACCGTGATGTTGCACAATAAAATTGATCGTCTAGACTCTAGAGTCCCACTTAGGTTATTAATTATTATTATTATAGTATCATTATTCAGGGGGCATTTTTAAGTCTTTTTCTGTATAAATATTATTACATAATTATATTTTAATAGGTAAAGAAATGCACCTAAGCGTTTTTGGAATTACTTTAAATAAGTAGGACTGAGATTCATTCTTATATTTCTTTGATAATAATAATTGTTATTCTACAAAATAGTTGCTTAATAGTAAATAGTAATTAAGTTTAATAAAGTATAATATATTTTGTTCTTCTGTTGTGTTTTATAAAAACTGTTGATTTTATTGACATTAGCTATTACACTCCGGACAAGCTTTCGTGGCTTATGGAATATACATATTATGTATAATTATTTTTAACTATTTGTGTAATTATATACTTGAATATTTTGTTTATACAGGGTGCAATTAAACCTTCCTGCCAAATTTTTTCCAGGGCTTAGGTATCATTAGGAGAGGTCATTTAGAAAAAAAAATTGGGTGTTTTTTTTTAATGACATATTTTATCCCATTTAAAATCGATGCAGAACGATTACTCGTGGCGGTGGGAATGAGCGGGGGTGACGTGGGAGGGAGGCGCGCGCGCGCTCACCCGCGGCGACGCGTAGTGTCCATTTTAATTGTAGTGTTTTTAGGATAACTTTCGGAAGCTATTTCTCAACATTTTAGTACTGAGTGACTATATTAAAAGAAAAATACGTGTATTTTTATTTTGAACAAGGATCAATATATCAAAATTTGGCAGGAAGGTTTAATTGCAACCTGTATTTAAGTATTTTCATACACTTAATAAATAGATAAAAAATACCTTTTCACCAAATTGAAAGCGACTTCTAATTTAATGAGCATAATAATATATCCTAAATTGAACATGCAGGTCGAATTGATAACCTCCTTTTTTGATGTCGTTTAATAAAAATCTATAACATAAAATTATGGTCGACTTGGTCGATAGCTGTAGTCTAATTTTATATTTTTATCGATATACGCCATCCCTACACGCACACTACAGCAATTGCACACAAGCATAAAATGGCCACGCGCTGGCGAGCTAAGAATCCATCTATGTATACTTAATCTGTGTATTAATACCTCAATCTCAATGTCAATGCCTAAATCATTAATCTGTGGCCTAAATACCACAGTCCACAGATTAAGAAATAAGAATATATACATATACATAATACATATACAGTTCGACATTAAATCGACAAGGACAAGGCTGTCGGCCCGGCCGCACCTGCGTCTATTGTCCGAAGCTTCGTACTAAGAGACGATGCTATTGGGCGATACACGCAGATCGTCCAATAGTATCGGTTTTAGCACGAAGCACCACGCTGCACGCATATGCGGCCGCGGCACCTATAAAATTATTTTCAAACTACCTAATACCTATGAATATTTTATTTTGAATAGAAATAAAAAAAAAAAACTTCATGATTTTTTAAAGCATAGACAAAAACTCAAGCCTGGCATGGCATGAGTGAGGCATCCCTAGGGCCTAGTTAATTGTCAAAATGAACGAATTGTCGTTTGAAGTAAACAGTGTGTATTTGATTGTGGAGTATTTTAGTAAAATATGGCTAAAAATAAATAATTAAATAGTTTTATTGTAGCCCTAAATACAACAAATCGAAAATGTGGCCCATCCTTCTCAACATGACGCGAGACGAATGTCGTCAAACGCTGCGAAGACTCGGTATAAATTTAGTTTTTTAGATGGCATTCGTTTTCCCTCCTATGGTTTACATCCAAGAAGCTTATGTGATTTACAATGGTTATTTGCGATTTTAGTATGCATTTCTAGTCGTCATTTGTAACCTATACTTTTGATTATAGAACTTGAAGCCTACTCGAATATGATGAGTGTGTTTAGAGCTCAAGGAGCATTGGAAGACAACAGAAAAAAGTTACTCGAGGAACTACGCGCCGTGTTACATATAAGCCGTGATCGACACACTGCTGAAGCGCGTCGCGTGTCTAACGATGAGCTTTTGGCTACTATAGCTGATCAGTAAGTTTATAAATACCTTTGAGTTATTAGAATTTCAATTTTGAAACTAAAATGCTCTATATAAATCACATAGAGTATCCAAGTACAAGCTTGGTTAATTTTATTCATCTTACAATGGACATGTTATATTGTAATTGTATGAGGACTTTAAATTGTAAATTAGTGCAAACATTATAGAGTAATGCTTTTTCTTAGTTTTGTTAATAGTATGTGCAATTAAGTTATTGTTTTTTATCATATTTATTTTGTAAATACCCTAATAATCGGCCAAGTGCAAGTCGGACTCGTGCACGAGGGGTTCCGTACCGGTATAGAGCGAAAGTGTGTTTTTTGTATGGGAGCCCCCCTTAAAAATTTACTTTATTTTAATTTTATTATTAATTACTTAAGTACAAATATAAATAAGGATTTTGTGAAAATTTCAAGTACCTAGCTGTTACCATTATTGATTACGAGCAAAAAAGGCCAAAAAAAAATCACGTTTCTTGTATGGGAGCCCCCCTTAAATATTAACTTTATTTTATTTTCAGTATTTGTTGTTATAGCGGCAACAGATATACATAATCTGTGAAAATTTCAGAAGTTAGCTACAGCGGTTCTTGAGTTACAGCCTGGAGACAGACAGACAGACGGACGGACAGATGGACAGACATTGAAGTCTCAGTAGTAGGGTCCCGTTTTCACCCTTTGGGTACGGAGCCCTAAAAATGCTCAAGCTTAAATTTATAATTTTGACATAGCTTAGCACACATAACCTGGAAAGTAATTGCACTCTCGTGTACTTATTGTTTTAATTTATTATGTTGTGTCAAAAAATGCAGTAAATTTAAACTAGAGAACCTAATGCCATTCAAGTACATTGCATTTATGTACTTAAGTATTTGTAAGTTGTAATTACATATAAAAATTTGATATTATTTAATATAAAATTAAGCACGTTTTTGTTTTTTATTATTACTAAAAAAACTAAGGAAATTCTTTGATTTAGGGCCAATTAATCAATCGTCAGATAACTTTTACTTAAAGAATAAAGTATATTATGATGTACTGACATCTTTTTTAGTCAATACATCAAATTATTCCAGTGGTAAAATTTATCTGACGATAAAAAAAAAACAGCCCTCTGTTAGATTTTATGACATAATATAAAGAAGTGTTTTTTTAATTAATCTTATAAAACATTTTTTTTAGGTTAGCAGGGCCAAACACAGGATTGGGATGGATAAGTGAAGGTCGACGATTAGTACCCCTTCTACCTCGGGGTATTGCTCAGACTATGTATACCGAGGTAGCCGATAAAGCTGCTGAATGTAGTGCAAGTGAAAATATTGACATCAAAAATAAAGTTGAAACGGAGAAATTAGTTCCTAAACTGAGTGAGGACGAAATTGAGATACCTGAAATTATTTGTAAAAGTCAACAAAATGACCCCATGGATGAAACACTTTATCCGCCTGTTGCAACAGAGGATCACAGTAGCAAAGTAAGTTTTGCGTTTGTAGAATTTAAATTTTATCACTGTTAACACGTTGCGGGACCGTAAAAAAATTTACTGCATTATACGACACTACGGCTAACGCAGTTGTTTATTTTTAGAATTTACTAAACATGATAAAATTCATCTGCAGATGCCGTACGCATATTCTAAAGAATGTACTTAAAATATAGGACTACCGTCATATCACATAATTTTTTCTTGTACGTAGAAGCATTTGAATGCACACAAACATACACTGAAAATGTTTCTTTGTGAGCCACATCTGGGCAGTGTCTGTACGTACACTACGGTCATGACCGTGTACTATTGTGTGCAATCATTCGCAATGCGTTGAGTAGCGTCGCGCCGCGTGCGTTCGGGAGAATTTGTGTCGCTGTGGTTTTCGCTAAAGTTTTAGTCACGTCAAAATTAATGCAAGAACGTGAGTGTTACATTATTTTAGTAACTATAATGATTAATGACTAATTATATAGTTGTACTGATGTTAGTCTGAAAAAATTATTAGAAAATTGCCATTTTAGGTATAAATTACATGTAAACAAATTGTTATATTTCATTACAAATCGCATCAAACAACAGAATAACTAGCCCTTCAACCTCCAGAGATGGCACAACCTAATTTCTTAGAAAATCAGTTACCAGAATCGCTGGAACAGATTCATCACCCAGGTGGCGATAATTTGTAGGGACAAATTTCTGAAAGAGAAGAAACCAGCGCAGCTAATCTAGAACAGTTGTCTAACGACGGAGGGTGGTCTAAAACTATTATGCCAATTGCTGATTTCGAATTTGATGCCTTTTCAACTGGGCAAAAATTTGATGTCATCCTTATTCCTACGCCCTTCGATATGACGGATAAATAGCAGTACTGTCAATCTTCATTCGTACTTTGGTGTTGAGTAGATAACGCTACGGGAATTGCCGTAGGAATATTTTGTATGGAGAATTTTACTTGAAGGTTTAATTGCACCCTGTATGTATGTTAGTTTTAACTTTTAAGGTATCTACACTACTATTATAAAGAGGAAAGATTTGATTTTTTGTTTGTTTGTTTGTTTGGGACGAATTGGCTCCGAAACTACTGGACCGATTTGAAAAATTCTTTTGCTATTGGAATCCTACATTATTTCTGCTGAACATAGGCTACATTTTATTTTGGAAAAAAGTAGGGTTCCGTAAGATATTTGGGTTTTTCGGACGCAAGGTGTAAAAAATCAGCCAGAAAAGTTACTTATTTTGCGTACGCTGCCTAAACTATAAAAGATAGAACCATAAAATGTTCTAAGTAATTGTAGACCTTATAAATATCTACAAAAAAGTCCGCGACACACTATACCTATCTATGTCGAGTGAGGCACAATAACCATTTTTTTAATTTAAAAATCCTGATTTTTTTTTGGACTACATTTAAATGCATAGGTATATTTTACTCACGCTATTAATCTTTATCAAAATAAATTATTTTATCACTAAGTACAGTTTATGTAGATAATATTTGGTCTTTGAATGATTAAAATTGGACGTTTGGTTTTGAAATTATGGCGAAATTAAAATATTACGATAGTGGGCGTCACCAAAGCGCGTGCGGGAGGAAGACAATCTGTTGTAGAAATGAAAATTCTGTACATAAAAGACATGAAATGACACCCGAAAATACACCTCTGTCACTACATCGCTATAGAAGCCAAAAATGTGGTTAGTTTTTTGTCTGTCTGTCTGTCATTCTTTTTGTCTGTCTGTATGTTTGTTCCAGCATCACACGAAAAATACTGATCCGATTTGAATGTGGTTTTCGCAGATATTATTTATCTTCTTCCAACTTAACATCGGTCTATAAAATTTTTTCCCCCCACCCCTCTAAGGGGACAACAGAGGGGGTCAGATTTTGTATCAAACTTTTTTTTTTAACACGAAAACTACTGATCCGATTTGCATACGGTTTTCACAGATATATTTGTCCTCTTCCAACTCAACATCTGGTGTATAAAAATCCTCCCCGCCCCTCTCCCCCCTCAACCCTCTCTGGGGACCAAAGAGTACAAAATCTGACCCGATTTTGTGTACAAATTTTTTCTTTAGTGGACTTACCTACTTCATAAATTAGGTATTAACTGTGTTTTCCAACTTAACATCTGGTGTATTATAACATTCCCCCCGCCCCCACCACTCTTAGGGGACAAAAGAGGGGGTAAAATATGTATCAACTGATAATGTAGAAAATATACTTTAAATGGCAAAACAACGTTTGCCGGGACAGCTAGTTTATTATATTATAATCATTAATCAATATATGTATGTTAGATTTAAGGTATTTGTTTTAAGTATGGGCCTCTGATGCCCGAAATAGACGTCATGGCCAGGTGGGGAGTTAACTCGACAGTGTTAAGGCTGTCACAGACTTAGCTATAATATATATTAATATACCGTACTAAACATACTGAGGCCAGAAATATATATTATAGCTGAGTGTGTGGTCACGCGAAAATTGTATAGAAAATATATAGTAATGTGCCTAGCTATAAATATATTAATATATATTATAGCTAAGTCTGTGACGGCCTTTATACTTTAACTGTAACAAAATGTCAAATCTCTAGTTAAAATCAATAATGGACGCCATATTTAACTATAACAATGCCTCTGGTGCAAGTTGCAACCCACCCCATGAGTGGGTTGCACTGGCTTACTTTAACTATAACTTTAACCATAACAAAATGTGAAAGGGTGAATTGTACCAGAAGCGTAGTTAAAGTTAAGGTTAAGGTTATCGTCAAATATGGCGACTTGCTAGGGATTTGACAGTTCATTTCACATTTTGTTATGGTTAAAGTTACAGTTATAGTTAAAGTAGGTTGATGCAACTCACTCTAGGAATGTTCTAAAAATTTATGATAATAAATTCACATAATATATTAAAAAATGTATAACATTTGGAATTTTATATAGGTAAATGTTAGGTTAGTGTTTATTACAAGGCTATTGAAAATTTTATCAGTTACGACAGGTAGGGGCCATTAAACTGAATGAATATTCAGAAGGCAGAGCGAAGAATTACTGTCCCATACAGTTTCGGATTTCACTTACTGGAATGAAAAGTCACCCCTATGAAAAGAAATATAATATTAACTATGTTAAATCACCATGTTGTTTAAGGTATGGGAAACAGAACTAATATGTAGAAAAAGGAAAATACCAGAAAGTAACTCCATTTCTGAAGACTCCACCACACCAGTAAAAAATGTGAGGAATATACCTGCAAATTCAAACCAAAAACATTTGAACTTATCACAAGTGTACTCCAGATTTTCTCAATCAACAGGTAAGAAATATATTTTATAATTTTCACAAAAATTATAATAATAATATGTATTATCTTTATTAATTTTTTCTGTACATTTGAACATAATATTAATTTCTTTAGCATTATACATTATTGCAGGTTGATTGATTGATTTATTGCAGGTAAATCATCTGGTCATTCCAAGCATTCTTACAACCAAGTAAGTAAAGTGTCTACAACTAAATCGCAGACCCATCGTTCCGTACATCATAAACCACGTGCATACAAGCAGAGAAACCTTTCCCATGCTAAAATGCAAAGAAAACCACAAGAAACAATACCTAGATTGCCACAGAGTCAGCAGTTGAACCCCGGCCAAATGCAGCCCGAGTACTCCAAGTCCCCCAGTACTTTCCAGAGTACTTTCTCACAAACTGTTCTCGGTAAAATGAAATCTGAATACATAGATGAAACTAAGTCTAAAGTTATCCCAGCCACTAACATAGTATCTGACGTATCAAAAACGCCCCAGCACTCGACAACATATACTGAACCCTTAGAAACTACTAACGAAGATGATTCGACATCTTATTCCCCTACACAAGACACAGCATCGTCGAAACAAAACATAGGTGGAAAACATTGTCAGCTCCTTGTCAAGAAGCGTAACGAAATACCAGAGGAAAAGAAAATACAAATACAAGATTTCAAAATTATTCAAAAGCCTACCGAAGGGCTAAAGGTGATATCCAATCGTCAAGTGATGGTCGCCACGAGTTCTGCACAGAGAGTTAACACTGCGGCAAAATTTGTCACCACTAAAGTTGTCAGTTCAGTTTCTAGACCGCGATCATCGAATACCCCTCTAATATCTAGAGATAAAATGATAGTTGTGTCGAAACCTTCCGGCGAAAATAGGTTTGCTGGCGCAAAAATGGTAGTCACGTCATCACCGATGACTACACCCTCTAAAGATTTATCACTGAACAGCTCCATAACAAATAAAACGTCGGATGCGTTAACTCCGAAAGGTATTCCTGCTACTGATTTAAAAGTTTCCGCAAAAACTTTCGTCGTCAACCCGAAATCGGGTCAAAAGATGGTCGTCGTTCCCGCCAAGGGTGGTAAAGAAGGGCAAATTCCTCTATTCCACTTTAAAGGCATGCCGACTACCATGAAATTAGTATCGATGGCCTCCCCACAACCTGCCGTCGTTACGAAATCTAACACTGCGCCTAAACCTACAGTCGTTAGCACTTTACCTTCTAATACAAAAAATATTAACGTGGAGCCCATAAAGACAGCAAATCTAGCCGATATTGTACCCGTGAAAGGGTTGACTCCCGCTACCACACCTAAAATCACGAATCCTATCATCCGACCGGTGACAAAAGGAAACGTTATCGTTATCACGAAGGGGTCCACGATCGGTAAAGCTGTGTCGTTCACTAAAAACGGTAATGATATGTCAAAAATTATAATGGGAAAAAATGTAAACCAATTATTACAGGCTAACAAGCCTGACAAAGCGGAGCAGGGCAAAACGGGCAACGTAATTGTTTTAGAACTGAATAATGAACAAACGGGTCGCACCACGACCATGTCCGAAATACTGGACAGTCGTAGCACAAATATTCCGAAAACGGATCAAAACAGAATACCTACCGACCTGCAAATCACTCAGGATACTCCAGTGCTTTTCGAAACTGAAATAAACGTTGACGCTTGTAACCCGACCAGCATAGATTCGGCGCAGAGCATAGGAGACATCAGGTCTATCGAAGGTGGGAACATATCCTTAATAGATAAAGATGATGTAAATAAATCTAATTTTAATAAGGAAAACATAGGTATTAAAGATGATTCGAGTATTGCCGACTGGGACATGGAATTAGCGGCAGCCTTACCGACCAAAAGTAAAGATACTATTGAGAAACTGAACTCCTTGAATCTCGACCTCGGTATGTCCAGCGACAGCGAGAGCGAGTTCATTATGGACGGACATAAAATTAAAACTAAACACTCTCATTCGCCTCAAGACATAATACAAAGAGCTACGCCGACTGGTAAGTTACGCTATATACGCTAGTTTTGTGCCTATGTTTATTGGAAACAAAAAATAATTTTTTGTTATATTCTTTTAGGCGTCGACAGCGAACGATATAGCTCCAGTTCGTTGTCTCTGGCGACCAGGACGCTGCTCAGCCAGCTGCAGGACGACGGGTCGTCAAGTAACGACTCGTCCTTCGCTCTGAGGACGAAATCCTCCGAGAAGTTTAAGAGTACGGAATTAAAAATCGATAAAACCGAATCGGAGGCGCTGTCGAAAGCTAAAGCAAAACTGTCGGAGAAAGTAGCGGAGGCGAAATCTCAACAGAAGCGAATCGACGTCTACAGCACGGCCATAACGACCTCCGACATCAACTTAGATGCATTTTCGTATTTGGAAGAGGGTCTGATGGCAGGTGACGACGAATTCGCCGGCGACGGCAAACGTGACATGCGACAGACGTCCGACGCGTTGGACGATCAGTTGAGTCGATTACTCGGGGAGGATTCCGCAAACTCGACAGACTCGCATATTGTAAGTGAAAGCTTGTCCTTGACTAAATCTTGAGCAATAATAACTTAGTTAAATTGTTACATAATATTATAATGTGGACAAAATCGGACATTTAATGTGAAGTGTTGACATGACAATGAGAGTGCAAATTATTATCATTGTATTTTGAATACATATTTCTATTGCACATTGATATAGTCTCAAACCAAATAAAGTGAAGCCGCACACTACATGCCCAAGGAATGGCATTACATTACGCTATACAGACTATATATAGAGTATGGACACAGTAAAGTAAGTGTGATACTGCATGTTAGGCGGGAGGTAGTTTGAGAGACCTCGAAATTTTGTTCGCAAGACTCGTCTGTACTCCCTTCAATGGTCTGAGGATACAGCTTACTAAGTTGTCATTTTTATAAAGAGGCTAAAATATATATCTGAGTTATACTTAATTTCTTATTTTTTTGTACTTTTTGGTTATAACGTTATTGTTGCCTCTAAACACATAATATGACAATAAAATAATTCAACACAATTCTGTAATTTAAATTAAGTATCAGAATATTGTGGCATAGCGTCAACTTAGATACTGTTTGGTACCAGTTCAGAAAACCATTGCGGGACATGGCACCTTGATAATAATTTGTCCAATAAATTTAAAATTCGTTTTAATAACTAAAATATTAAGAAACATTGCATGTTTAAAAGCCTGTCAAACTTCTAACTATTTAGTTATGTGTACTAGAAGGACTGGTTTATTTTGAACTTCCTACCTTAGGTGCAGCTTAAATAATGAAGTTGCAACTGCAGTTACATGAAAGATTACAATCTAATAGTGCGCAACGTAGCAGTGCAGGAGGCATGCTGCACTTTTAAGGTCCCAACTAACGGATAGACACAGAAATAATTTATCACCTCTGGAACATAAAAAAATTATAAACAGACTATAATTACTGTAAAGTCTAAAGTGAATGAATGTATTTTCCTTGCTTTTCTTATGACTTTTGGTACACACAGAGTCCAGTGTTATTTTGTCTGTAGTATCTTCCGAATAATACTTTTGATTCACTAACTTGTTTGCGTTAGCCAATCAAAAGTATTATTAGAAAAATTTACAAGAAATCTGAAATTCACCTGTGAAAAGGGATTATTACAAAAGTGACTAGCCTATTGAGTATGAAAAACACGAATTGGAATTTAAGATTTGAATAAATAAGAAACATACTACAATAGCAAACCTATTAATTTATAATGTTTATATGATACACTATTTGTTACGTTATACATAATATTATCAATGCAAAATTGATGCAGACTACCCAAAAAAAAACTCGATAAAGTAATACGCAGGTATTTTTGTAATATGTTGGCAGTCACACTTTATTTAATTATGTAAATTTTTATTGGTATTATAGTTGGACTGAAAATGTGGGTAAGGTACCTATCAAATTTTAAAGTGTAGGACGTAGGTATTTAGTTTTTATTGGTAGTTGTAATATTTTCGGAGTTGTTTTTGTATTTAATACAAAATATACAATTTAGAATATAATTTATAATAATATTATGTATATACTATACATAAGGACAGAATATTATGTGTGTGAGGTACCATGAATATGTAAACAAATTGAGTTTGTTTTAGTTCAGCTGATTTATCTACAATACATTAATGTAGTAAATACGGTAAACTGCAAATAATCATAACACACTACTAGTTGGGTCATATGAGATAAGACCAATCACAAAAAAAAATAATGAAAGCAATCAACCAATCCAAATGTATTATTTTCGAAAACAGTGGAGTGCATTATTTCATAAGTAATATTATAACATTATTCTTACTCTTGTTAAAAACTACAAAAAAGTAGTCATTTTCACAAGTACACCGAGCATATAAAATCATGGCAGCTTGGCTATCACTTTGTAGTGGCCGTAACAGCATATTATGTAACACTGACCTCCATTATACAAGTACGCTGGACCAATGATACACTTAATTACAGCTATTTTTTGTGCCTATTTGAAGCGGAATCAGCGCCCCCAATGCGGGGGAAGAGAACTAAATCTGACGTAAAAATGACGTTTGAAAGTCGCCATATTGGCGCTGATAACAGTAGTGGGAGTACTTGGAACTAATACTAGTTTCTACAACCAATAGCGATTAAGCGGCCATTTGCAAGTTACGTCAGATTTAGTTCTCTTCCTTCGCATCGGGAGCGCTGATTCCGCTTCAAACAAGCACAATAAACAGCTGGGTATCATAGGTCCAGCGTACTTGTATAATGGAGGTCAGTGCTATGTAGATAGTCCATTCCTGCGAAGTTTACTTACCACAATAGAATATATTATTACTGCGATGTTTTCACACTAGAGGCAGCACCAGCACAGACAATAAACAAAGTTTTGTTCGACTTTTAATCAGGGCTTCATAACGTTATCGAATAGCAGAAAAAATATCGTTATATACCGTTATTTTCATAATGGTAGCCAGATAACGGTAATTTTCTTAACGTTATCTAGTAACAAACGGAAAATATCGTTATATTATAACATTTACCGTTATTAATATCAAATTTTACCGTTATTTCTAGTATATTGGGTATTTTTCATAACGTTATCTTTGCTCTTGAAGCAGTAACGTTATAAAAAATAACGATATTTGTAGCCCTGCTTTTAATAACGTTTCTGTAAATATTCTGATATGACGTGTGCAACATGTCGGATTTTAGTCGGATTATTTACTGTATGTGCTAGTAGCGCTCTGCTCCAACCTTTGCGTAATATTAGGAAATTTTCCTTTGTTTGGTCCATTTTACGTTGATTAATGCACTGCAAACTTACAAATAGATCAGACTTGTGTTGGTAGAACTATAGGATTATTCGCACAAATACATCTCACCACTGAATAACATTTACACATACTTAAATAAGATTATAAAAGTAGAGTTTAATAGTAATATGGTGCATAATAGGTTTAATTTAGTTTCTTATTCGCGGTTTGTTTACCCACTTATTTTAAATACTTACATGTTTATAAAAAGGTGTACCTCAATATATTTTATTATAATTCAAAGGTGACTGATGCCCAGTTTCTGAGTTTTTTTAACCGGAGTTCATCTTTTCAATATTGCTTGTGATTGGCTGGCGTCAAAAAATTAACCAATCAACAACGCTTGTGACAAGATAAGCTCCTGTCAAAAAACCTCAGAAACCTAACGTGATCTATCAACGCACAGCCTAAAACATTGGACAGATCGGGCTGAAATTTGCAGATAGATGTTATGACGTAGGCATCCGCTAATGCCGCGGCCGCACATGCGTCTATCGTCACGACTCACGAAGCTTCGTGCTATGAGACGATACCATTGGATATTTTTTTCATTGTTCAATGGTATCGTCTCTTAGCACGAAGCTTCGTGTTGCCCGGGCCGCACCTGCGTTTATCGTCATAAACGCAGGTGCGGCCCGGGCATTAGAAAGGATTTTTATTTTTTATCAATAATTCTACTCCCAAGGAAATAAAATAGGGGATGAAAGTTTGTATGAAACTTTGTCAATTTTAAACCGATCGGGCTGAGACTTTGATACCGATTAATGAAAATACGTCTTAACGCGAGTGAAGCCGCGGGCAAAAGCTAGTTTAAAATAAGTGGTTAAACGGAACCCTAAAGCAGAGGCGGCGTAAGGCGTGAGTGATGTTGGGCGAGACGGCGACCGCCCACGGCCTCGCGGTCCAAGGGGCTTCGCGCCTCTATGGGCCGTATACGCAAAAAAATATATAGATATTATTTAGTTGTCATCTAGCAATAAATAATTATTGTTTTACAGTTGGGATTTTTAAATAAAAATCGGCAAAGTGCGAGTAGGACTCGCGCGCGAAGGGTTCCGTACCATTATAGAGCAAAAATAGGTAAAAAATGTGTTTTTTTTATAGTAGCCCCCCTTATTTATTTTATTAAATATTATTATTATTAAATCTTAAATACAACTGTGTATTTTGTGAACATTTCAAGTGCCTACGTATTGCCATTATTGATATCGAGCAAAAAATTGCAAAAAAATTACGTTTGTTGTATGGGGGCCCCCCTTAAAAATTTAATTTATTTTGTTTTTAGTATTTGTTGTTATAGTGGCAACAGATATAGACGATCTGTGAAAATTTCAGAACTCTAGCTATAGCCGTTATTGAGATACAGCCTGGAGACAGACAGACGGACAGACAGACAGACATCGAAGTCTTAGTAATAGGGTCCCGTTTTTACCCTTTGGGTACTAGATATCCGTTTGCTATTCGTTTATTATTTTAAGAAGGGAAGTGGGCACTGGGCAGCGCGAGAATGTAAATAGTGACTAGTGCTGCCACTCGTCATGCCGCTGCCGCTGCCGCTGCCCGACGCGGCAAGTATGTGTAGAGGGCTGAGTGTAAACGCTCACTCGCGTCGTTACTGCCGCAGTCCGCAGAAGTGTTCGGCCTTCCCATTAGAGTGGTCTAATTACTGTACTATACAGTTGAATTACGAACGGATGACCGACCACGATACAGAGGTTGCAATTACTGGCGAGTGGCGACGTTTTCGCCAAACCGTCCGTCAGATAGCGGCTGAGCTGACAGATTTACTGCTCTGGCTTTTCACGGTTCAATGCTTGTCAGTTGTCGGTGTGCAAACAGCCAGTGTCAAAAAAATAACTAAGTAGGTAATATTCATTTATTTGGGCAAGTATAGAACTTGTTTAGAAAAAAATTGCAATTGTAGTATTTGATAACAATTTCTAATGTATATGCCGCACCTTAAATAGTAATATTCAATTTACCATACTCTGGGAGTCCCAGAGTCTTAATAAATTAATCGAGTTAGTAGAAAGTTTGCGTAGCTCAATTTCTTAAATATAATAAACTACAATATTGTATTGCTACACCCATTTAAAACTTTATGAAATTGCATACTACTTATTCCATTAAAGTTGGGATGGTACTTATTTCGACCTACAACAGCTATATCTTAAAGAAATAGTGCCATGATTAGCATAATACATTGTTTTCAATGAAGTTGTAAGTATTATATATTGTTTATATTTTATTAAATAACTTCTATACAAGAATATATTATAATAGTAGGTATATAATTTGTAATATACAAGTTTAAATGTATAGTATGCTATTTGATAGTACAGTGTGTGTATTTAACTAAACAAAATTGATGATTGATGTTATAAAATATTGTAATTATGTAGAAGCTAATTTTAAAATGTGAAATCATTCTAAAAAAATTGTAAGATTGTCTATTAATTAATTAAATATACAAACATAACGGTCCATTGGTTGAATGCTCCTACGTTTTGTGATTGGTTTAACTTTTAGGACGTCAATTTTTATACCTGCACAATTTTTTTATCCAATGTAAAAATCTGTGAGTAAACAAAAGTACCAACTAAAGTAGAGCTCAAATATTCTTACTCGTACAAAACATTTTGGGCGGAGCGAACTGCCCTTGTGCAGGTAAATAAATCCTCTGTATATACTTTAATATTATTTTATCTCTGTTGTATTGTTATGCGCGGATGAACGAATGTTTGTGAATTTTAATTTGACAGTTGCTGTACATATGTGCCTAGAATTAGTTACGTTTTGAAATCACTTCTGTTAAATATGATTTCCGTGTTTTTCAGCGAGTTTATTTTACCTTCTTATTAACAATAAACAGTTTTTAAATACCTGTCTTTTCTTTCGGGGGGGATCGGATTAAAAAACTTTCGATTTTGAAAAAGATAAATGTATTTTAAATACAAGAACAACATCACAATATAGGTTAATCTCGTAACTAACTTTCACAAGTTTAACTTGCCACGCGTAAATGCTTTGAAAAGTATTCGAAAATAAATAAAAGTAATAAAACAGAAGAAATACTGTAGCTATAAAATGAATGTCGTAGAAGATAGCGGCTTAAAATGTAAGGCAGTTGGATATGTCGTTTAGCAGGTCACCTTGTGCATGGCCTCGGCGATGTAGTTAACGTTCTTGGATGAGATGCCGGCGACGGAGATGCGCCCGTCCTTCGTCAGGTAAATGTGGAACTCCTTTGTCAGCCTCTCCACCTGAAACATTTGTTTTTTATTAGAAAATGGAAATTATTCGACAAAAAAAATTTACAACCAAACAACATATTGGCCGCACAATACATTGAGATTGCTCGGTCAAATATCGACGTGCGCGCGCATCTTTTGTCTTATCAAAGAGACCTTAAATCGAACACTGCGTAATGCGTATTCCCCTTCCACATTTGCCGAAAATTTAAAGTTTTATATCGCTGCTCAAAGAGCAAAGGTCGAAGTCGAGCAACTATTGGTGACCTATTGATGTATTTAAGTAACCACGGTACCTGATCGGGCTTGAGACCGGTGAAGCAGAACATGCCGATCTGGTCGGTGATGTGTTGCCAGGGGTGCTTGTTGCCGGCGCCCTCGATGCCGGCGCGCAGCTGCGTGCGCATAGAGATGATGCGGTCAGCCATAGACTTCACGTCCACCAACCTGAAGCGATCGATGGTTGGTTAGAACGGAAACAAGATTAATAGATGGGTTGGAACGAAATGAGAATTGAGATGTGAAGGGGTCACTATGAAAATGCTAACCAGAGACTTAAATTAATTCTCAGTACTCCAAATACATAGGTACCTACTCCATAAACCTATTTGCAAATTTATTATTTACAGGTTAAAAAACCAAAAGTTTAAAAAGCAAAAAATCGTACTTATTGAGATTATTTTTGAAGAAACGGAAAATTTGTTACAATTTACTCTAGAAATTGCCCACAGCTAGGTACGACTTCCGAGTTCCGACATTCATTTTTCCGTCTTAAAAACTGTTCGTCCATTTCCGGGATATAAGGTATTTCTATAACAAGTTTCACCAAAATCGATGAGGCGTTTCAAGCGGAAAGTGATAACAGACAGACTTTCGTATCTAAAATACTACTAGCTGCCCGCGACTCCCGCGTTCGCGTAGAGTTCAATTTACTGCAAAGTTTCCTCAAAATCTATCTAATAAACAAAATAGGTGTCAAAATTCAAAGCTTCTTCGTGAAACCTTCGACCCCCACTTAAAATCAAAATACCCAATGACCGCTGTACATATATTTCATTATTATAAATAAACAATATTAAAGCCAAGCTCGGAAGCCGGAGCCCACTCCAAAAAAAAATTTCATATAAAAGGACAATGCTATTACAATAGGCATGATGACAAATTTTTTTTCTTATTGGTAATTGAAAGACCCTTAAAAAGTGGAAACATCGGTGAAAGAATGACTCTGATAGCTTAAAAATTCACCAAGATATGACAATTCAAACATCTCATAAAATAGACCAGCCCGAAACGCTCCATACAACTTTGTGAAGTTGTGCCCATGTAATAAGTATAATGTACTTTTTGGGATGGGCCTGACATCAACCTGATTTTTACACCCCGCTCTTATTTTAGACAACAAACTGTTTAAAAATATGTTTTGTATTACTTTAAACTATGTTTTTTTATCACCCAGCCTATTTTTATGGACTGTACTGCAAAATAACATTACATTTAAGAAAGATGAAAAACTACCCCTGACGAAAAGTTAATAGCAATCCATATCTTCTATTTAGCCATCAAATTTTATAATGAAATATAATATACAGAATTATTTCATTTAATATCACTGAAATTATGATTTATGAGCTACATCCTGTATCTGTTCGCTCTGGGTTTTTTAGCATTCTTCTTTGATTTTATTATTACTCCCCCTTACAACCATTTTTTCCAGTTAAAAAGTAGCCTATGTCCTTTCTCAGGCTCTAGACTATTTATTATTATATGTTGTGTACAAAATTTCATTACAATCGGTTCAGTAATTTTGGCGTGAAAGCGAGACAGACAGACGGACATTTATAATATTAGTATGGATTGTGATACTCACCACTGCTGCTTCAGTTCGGGGTTGAGCAGTATCTCCTGCACGAGCCGCGCGCCGTACAGCGGCGGGTTGGAGTACATGGTGCGCACCATGATCTTCACCTGCGACATCACCTTGGCGGCATGCTCCGCGTCCCCGCACAGGAACGTCAGAGCGCCGGCGCGCTCGCCGTATAGACCTGGACAACAAAATTACAAATCAGAGTGCGTAGTGCGAGTTTTATTCGATCATACTCATCGAGAACGTTAACGCGAATTTGTATGGGATCAAAGCGGTATCCATGTAAGCCAGTAGGTGGCGCTGCTTTGATCCCATACAAATTCGCGTTAACGTGTTCGATGCGTATGATCGAATAAAACTCGCACTACACCCCCAGTTCTTTATTTAACTATTCGTCAGTATTATCTTGGCTACACTTTGCAACTGAAACTGGCAATCAGCGCATGTATAGAGACCGTGCAGGAACTTTAGGTGGAAGCACAAATAATATCTTGTTATTAAAGTGCGCGTGAAAAGTGTTGCACCATTCATAAAATATGTGATATATTTAGACATTTTTGCCAACAAGAAATAAATTATTAATAGATAGTTTGAGTAAAAACTTGGTAATGCCTACCTAGTAGTTAAGTATGAGTTATTGTGGTTAATATTGGTCATCACGAGCACCGTCATTAAGTTCCTTTTTGTAAATTTAGAAATTTTTAGCTTTTTAGTGGGTCATGGAAACCGGCAAGAAAAATAAAAAAATTCAGTTTAACTAACATATTATTATTCCGTATATTTTGAAGAAAATATTTGTTTCTATTATCGCGTTATCGAAACAAAACAAAGTGGTTTACGCCATGATGACGAAGATCCACTATCTGTACACACAGACTAGAGGTCAAGCAAGGCTATGAACTTATCAAAAATCCAGTTTCTGTTCTACAATTTCTGCGTTTTCTAATATACTCGTATGGACTGCCACTCGTATGGGCTGCCATCCGTCCGGATTTCCCCAGATTTGTCCTAGTTTGAAGGGCGTCCAGGGACCGTCTGGCCAGGTTTTTGAAAAGTGTCCGGGTGAAATACGGACAATTTTGTTGACACAAATCCAACTTTTTCGTTATGCAGCAATAAAGAAGATAACTTGCTAAGTTAAGCTCAGTTTCTTCATTGCTGAAAATTAAGTCCAATTTCAATATAGGACTTACGTTAATCATGAAACTGATTCCTTCTTTATAACATGTTAAAACTTAATTAATAATTTGTGCTATTACATATAATTAGTTTGTATCTCAGAAAAAACCTAGCTCATAAGCTAGATTATGCAGTAATCACGCATTTGGTAAATGCCGGCTACCGCTTGTTTTTTTAAAGTAGATTAAATTCGTACTAGTTCAGACTTCAGGTTGATCGTATACAACTAGAAGTGCCTCCATACCCATATTCTTGGCGAAGCTCTGCGCGAGCGTGACCTGGTGACCGTCCTTGACGAACAGGCGGACGGCGAAGGCATCGTTGTCGACGTTGCCGGTGGCGAAGCCCTGGTACGCCATGTCGAAGAACGGATAAAGTTTCTTCTCTTTGATCACCTGTTGGGAGTAAATAATAGTAAATAGTGCAAAACATTGAAAATACACTTTACATTCTAACTGCAATAATACGTTTTATTGATGTAATTTGGAATGGATATCTCTCGCGAAAGTGAAGTTTCCGTGGCGGAAAGTTGTCGCCTGTCGGGTCTCTTCGTAATCAACAGATTCCAAAGCAACAAACAGTACATACAGTATTGTTAAACATAATATTATACTAACCTGAGAAAGTTTAGCCCAGTCTTCAGGTTTAGGGTCGACTCCAGTAGGGTTGTGCGCGCAAGCGTGAAGCATAATAATTGAGCCCTCTGGAATTTTCTGTTACAAAAGTCAAGACATTAACAAATGTGCCTGCTTAATATGTAGCCAACATATTAAGCCCACCATACTACATCTTCAGTGATTGCTTTCATGCCCCATACAATTTAGAGAAGAAAATAATATTATGCTTTTCATACAATAATTTATCTTAATTTTATTAACAGAATTTATATTATATTCATTTTTAGGGTTCCGTACCCAAAGGGTAAAAACGGGACCCTGTCAGTTATTACTAAGACTTCGTTGTCTGCCCGTCTGTCTGTCTGTCTGTCTGTCTCTAGGCTGTAACTCAAGAACCGCTACAGCTAGACTTCTGAAATTTTCACAGATTGTGTATATCTGTTGCCGCTATAACAACAAATACTAAAAATAAAATAAAGTTAATATTTAAGATACGTGATTTTTTTTGGCCTTTTTTGCTTGTAATCAATAATGGTAACAGCTAGGCACTTGAAATTTTCACAAAATCCTCAATTGTATGTGTACTTTAATATTAAATAATACAGTTGAAACCAGCTGAGGGTTCTTCATCAGATACTTCAGACCTTTGATTTTTGACGTCAAATGGAGCGGCCCACCAACTTAAATATTTTTTGTAAAGGTGGCATGTCGATCTCTAGTTTGGTCTCCTGCACAGCGCCGAGTTTGCGGTCTTGTGCCTCTTGCAAAGCCTGAATATCAGCTCTTTGCAGCTCCATTAATCTAATTAAACTTTCTAAATGAAGAGCCATCTGAGGGGCTGTAGAGACTACAGGCGAGGCATGGTGGCTGGAGCCAGTTGACGGGGCTTGAGAAGGCCTGGTGGACAGGGCCAGTGGGCGTGGCCTGAGTGGGCGTGGCGTGGTGGGCGGAGCTAGTGGCGCTGTGCAGGAGTTAAAATAAAATAAATAACGAAGGGGGGCTCCCATACAAAAACACAATTTTTTTCCTATTTTCGCTCTACAACGGTACGGGTAACCCTTCGTGCGCGAGTCCAACTCGCACTTGGCCCATTTTTATGGTGACGCTGGTAATTCCTGTTAAGTGTTTAATTTATCTATTGATAGATTGTTGATATGTATTAGAAACTCTACGACAACAGTATACATGATAATATTGTTATAATTATGTATTAACTTTACTGCAATTTTTATCAACATTATAAACCTTCATTGAGCATTATCATAATAACTAATACAGTTAGCCAATTATTATATGTCAATGGAACACACGAACAACACGCGAAGAAACATGACCATAAGAAATGATAAAAATTTAAGAAATAATTCGCGTCACTTTAAAACCTTCAATATTTTAAGAATAAAATCAGCCCAATCCGTTCAGCCGTTTTCGAGTTTTAGCGCGACTAACATAATATTTGAAAGTCCATTTTTTATAATATAAAAATGGATTTTCAAATATTATATAAGATAATAATAATAATTGATAACAGTTATATTCCTCTGTTTACCACATAACATTTCGATAATGGATAATAGTTGTATACATCTTATCTTCTGTTTATTACAATGCCGTCCCAGCGACTCCAATCTATTAGATCACGCGTGGAGGTCGTGGTCGCGTTATCGTCTATGACTCTACGTGAATACGAAATAGCACATAGTTTACACACACACAGACATTTTATCAATGACATTTTGATGCATCTGTGATTAGCTCAGAGCTAGATTTTAATATGTTCTACCTACATTATTCAACATTTTGAAATTACTACAATAGGTACTAATTTTGTCTGTACAGTTTCTAAAAGTTAAACTATATATATATAGAATTATTATTTACAAATGTGGAATAATAGTAATATTAACAAATTTGAAATGACTATAATTATAACTTAAACTTATCTTCATGTGACATAATATCACATAATCTACAATGTATGTACATAAAATTGCTTATAGTAATATATGAACAATATTATCTTGTATCAACAAAGATATCAAAAAGCTAAGCCAGTGGCGAAACTAATTCTGTTCAACAATGCTAATATGCATTGATAAATAAAATATTAGGCATCTAAAGTAGAACTAATATTAATAAAGCATACCTTTCCAATGGAATTGTCAACTTGTTTTTGGAAGTAGATTTTAAAATGGCTGCAATACATACCCATTATCAACTCATCAATTATTGTTATAGGTGTACTTTAATATTATACAAAGAATTTAACCAAAAAGTTTTAAATAACACAAAATAAAAATACTTACACAGATGTCCTCTAGGGCTCCTTGTAAGTCAAATCCGTTGGTCTTGGAGTCAAAGTAGCGGTATTTCTTATGTGGCAGGTTAAGCATATTGCAAATTTGTGGGTGGTTTCCCCAGGTGGGAGCGGGGAACCATACCTCCTTATTTTTGGCATAATGCTTGGTGATAAACTCAAGACCTAGGCGCAAGGCACCAGTACCAGAGAGAGTCTGGAAAACATTTATATTATTTTATGTATTACTTTTGTATTAAATTGTGTTACTAATAATAGTCAATAATTACTATAAGTGCCTCAAATTTTATTGCCTTAGTCACAATATAATACTATAATAATTCATTTAATTTTTTTATAAAAAAATAAATAAATAAATTGCTCATGAAATATAATGCTTCGGCTATTTATCTAGTCGTTAAATTTCTTGCAACATATTATAGTTAGTTATTTATAACTTTAAACAAGCACATATTATTTTTTGGTTGTTGTTTAAATATGTCATTGTTGTTAAATAACTTTAAAGTAGGCTATCTGACTCGGTGATAAAGTTGCAAATTGACTAGCAATGAAAATTTTATTTCAGGACACAAATAGATTGTTGCAGTTTGTTTACCTTTTACAATGTGAGATCAAATTACATACTGTAATAATACAAATTACTGTACATAATATAGACATCAACATATTATTTTTTTTATGTGGAGACAATAATTATAAATTAACTTACTTGTACTGTGCAGTTGGTTTTTTCTTTAATAACTGGACTGTCCTCTCCAAAAGCAAGTTTAGCTACAGCATCAGTGTAAGAAGCCTCACCACTGATAGGGGCATATTCATGGTTCAGACCTTTTTTGTGAAGAATTTCTTCAGCCTGTTAAAAAAATATTTTTTTTGTTATTATTTATTACTAAGAATACTCCACATACATTTTATATTCTAGTAAATACTGTAGTGCAATGAATTTATTACCTTTCTCACAGATGGCAACACAAATGGTTTTCCTTCATCATCTCTGTATGCACCAACTCCGAGGTTGACTTTTTGGGGATGAGAGTCCTTCTTGTATGCTTCAGTAATGCCCAGAATCACATCTGGTGGGCCCATTTGCACATTTCCCCACCAAGTGCTAAAAGTTGAAAATTTAATAAGTTATTGTGGGGTGGATAAATTAATAATATTCATAATAAATTCTTGTGACTCAATTGAAATATATAAATATACCTAATTATGTACTGTCAAAATGATAAAGGTAAAGCAATACTTATATAACCAAACTAAAAAGCCGGTAATTTACCTATTAGTTCTCACAGCTGCATTGCTGATTAAAGACTCGAGATTGTTGTTTTTGATTACTTGAGCAGATAACTTCTTCAGAGCGTGAGCCATGGCACTTTTTAAAATCTTGATCTATATTTACAATTAGAAGCAGTCCACTCCACGCTTCTCTCCAGTTCTATTACAAACTGGATCAAGTTGAAAATTTTGCAGAATGGAATTAAAAATTATCTCTTGACGTGAGCTTTGACCTTGGGCGCGTTCCACTTGGCGTTGAAAACGATAAAAAATTTTCAGCGTTTTGATTATTACATTTTTTACTCTATGGGCGACAATACACGTCCGATTTTTTCATCCGATTGTCTGATCCGGTTGTCTGATCAGACTATCTGAAGGCACTCTTGCCAACGATATCTACTCTTGCCATACATTTATTTGAATACACAATACACGTCCGATCCGGTTACCGGATCGGACGTCAGAATCGGAAACAGCGTCAAAGCATTTCCGATTTTACTGCCGTTCCGATTGTCTGAAGGTGCAGTCTGCATACATTTGTACGGAGACACAATAGACGTCCGATTATATTTTCTTCCGATTTGCCAGTTTAAGGCCGTCACAGACTTAGCTATAATATATTATATTAATATACCGTACTAATAAATAAATAAATAAATAAATAAACACACTGAGACCAGAAATATAATATATTATAGCTGAGTGTGTGGTCACGCGAAAATTGTATAGAAAATATATATTACTATGCCTAGCTATAAACATAATATTATTAATCTATACATATAATAAAACTGTAGAAATGTGAATTCTGTACATTAAAGATATTAAAAAAATAATAAGCGGGGGGTGTCACTAGATCGCTATAGAAGCCAAAAATGTGGTTAGTTTTTTGTCTGTCTGTCTGTCTGTCTGTCTGTATGTTTGTTCCACTATCACACGAAAACTACTGATCCGATTTGAATGCGGTTTTCGCAGATATTATATTTGTCTTCTTCCAAATCAACATCTGGTGTATAAAAATCCCCCCCCCCCCCTCTTAGGGAACCAAAGAGGGAGTCATATTTTGTATGAAACATTTTTCTTTAATGGACTTACTTCCTATTATTTAGTGTATTCTTTGTGTATAAAATTGCCTCCCCCAAACAAAAGAGGGGGTAAGATTTTGTATCAACTGATGAAGTAGAAAATATACTTTATATGGCAAAACAACGTTTGCCGGGAAAGCTAGTATAATATATTATAGCTAAGTCTGTGACGGCCTTTATTCTCTAGCATGATACTGAACGAACGAACGTCTCGCATGGTTGTTGTTCGGACTGCCTTTTACTTGTAAAATTCGGGCCACGCGCAATATAGGGTTCCGTAGTACCGCTAGTATTTGAAAATTTTTGTATGGTCAATGAATGTACATTAATTATTATATCATGTTTTACACCACTAACAACATCATCTCAGTTACTTTCTAAGGAATTTGAACGAAAAGTTCTTTTATACTTCGCCGAATACATTTTTTTTAAGTTGATCGACTATTACTCAATAACATGTTGTCTTATAGTCTCTGAGCAAAACCGCGGACAGACAGACAGACGGACAGACGGATGGACAGACCGAAACTATAAGGGTTCCTTGTTGACTACGGAACCCTAAAAATAAACGAAATCATGTAGGATGAATCTTGTCTTTCTGCTCCGTGCAAGCTCACAGATAGCTCGAGAGCGACTGAGTTCAGAAAAAATCGGACGCAAAAATCGGACGTGTATTGAGTGAATCCGATCCGGTTGTCTGATCAGACAACCGGAAGCAAAATCGGACGTCTATTCCCGCCCTATATGCTCGACACTGGCCATGGTTAAAGCCGAAGTGCATAAGAAAAAAAAATGATAAACGTCAATTGTCAAATTTGTTTGACTTATCACTTATGTCATCTGTATTATGACGTTTTCCTTTCGTAGTTTTATTGGTTTTATCTTGAATTTATTTATTTGCTTAAAAGTCTGTTGAAATATAATTATGGCTGCTGAAATAAAGCCTGCACCCAGGACACCTAACGACAGATTTTCTACTACAAAGAAACCGGCGTTACTAAGTAAATTGGAAGGATGTACCGACGATGTAAACGCTGCTGTCGTGATTCCTGGGGAGGATGGTGTTATAAGTGTTTGCGACGATAAGTATGTCAATTGAACATTTTATTTCATATAATATGTACATAATTTTACCTTTAATTCATAGATTTTAATAGTCCCATTTAATAAATATCGAAAAAAAATTTCTATTGTCTCTTGTAAGTTGTAACTTTCCTTGTAGAGATAATTTTTCCACTGACCATTTTAATTTAAGTTCTTATTGTTATTTCTTTATAGAACAGTGAGAGTATGGCTGAAGAGAGACTCGGGCCAGTATTGGCCCAGTATTTGCCAATATATGCCATCAGGTTGTACATCTATGTTCTATACACCTGAAACTCGCCAACTCTTCATCGGACAAGAAAACGGAACTATATCTGAATTCACACTGGCTGCTGATTGCAACAGAATAAATCCAGTAAGTTACGTTTAAAGGTGATATTAATAACAAATAATAACAAACTTAAATGGAAGTCAAGTAAATATGTTATCACTATCTTAATCAATTATTTTTAAAAAATCTACATTGCTTTTAGACAAGAGAGTACCTAGCCCATACAGCACGGATAACTGCTGTAATGTTCTCTCTGAGCTGTGAGTGGGTGTTGTCGGTCAGCAGAGACAAATTTTTCGCTTACCATTGTAGTGAAACTGGCCGCAGGATTGGTGGTTACTCATTTGAAGCTTGGTGTACAGCTCTGCAGTATCCTTTTGACAAATTATTATTACTAGCTACAACAGAAAATAGCACCATAAGAAATTTTTGTCTTGAATTAAAACACAAACTGTTTTTAAGAACCTATCCTCTTAAAAATAATTGTTAACATCAGCTTTACTTGTTTATGATAATTACAACATTGTAATTGAATATTTTCCAAACAACAATTTAATCAGGTTTGACTCGCAGTCAAAATACGCTTTTGTTGGAGATTACAGCGGGCAGATAACAATGCTAAAGCTAGATAATAATGGTGCTACACTAGTCACTACATTGAAGGGACACACAGGGTGAGCAACTCTATATCCAAACATTTTATAATGTAAAAACATAACCACTTATTTCCTTATTTGCAACAAAAATACTTAATGTGTGGACCGCAAAGGTCATGTTATGTCTTAAAACGGACCCCCAGCGAAACTAATTGGTGACCACTGGTATACAATACAATATACAAACTCAGCACCTTGTACAGGCGGTTATATGTAATTATATGTCCTTTTATGATGAATTGCATTGATCATTATGTCATTGAGTATTTTTTATTTGAAGGTGCTTATGAAATTGTTTTGAAAATTACTACTTCTCAACATAACCTGTTAAGACGTATAAAGTAATTGACATTAATTTTAGGTCTGTTCGTGTTCTCAATTGGGCACCACTTCCCCAGCTGTTGTTTAGCGGTTCATTTGACCAAACTATTATTGTCTGGGACATTGGAGGTCAAAAGGGCACAGCATACGAACTTCAAGGTCACAGGTAACAGATAAGCATTGACTGACATTAACATAAATTATCATATGATAATGAACAACAATTTGCACAATTAGCTACTTTTGAACTCATAAAACTGATTAAAACTTTAAACTAGAATGATATTAATTTTGTAGTGTTTTATGTAAATAATATTATACCATTTAATTAAATGTATCAACAATCAACATTTATAATAATTAAAGCATTCAAGGTCCAATGGGAGTTTGATTCAGTTTCAAATCTGTTATTTTTAACATTATTTTGAACCCAGATGTCCTGTTTGGTAAACATTTTCCCCCTCAATTAAAACTTTCAAACTGTATAATTACAGAGTACAGACATAATTATGCAATGTTTTGTCCTTTTGTTGACCCACCAGAGTGATGTGTTTCAAATTCAATACCAAGAAATAGTTGTGTAATGTTTTATGCTCTTGCTCACTCATCCAATGTGTTACAGTATCAAGGTTACAGCTATGGTTTAGTTATATTATGTTCTCGCGACTCGCGTTCACCCGTCTAAGGGCCTTATCACACTGGCGATTAGCGAGCGATTTGAAAGCGACGCGATTGCGCAGCGCGCACGCCGCGATGACGTCGCGATTGCGCGACGTGCACGGCGCACGCAGCTTGCCTTCCGCGTTTTGTACACTAGTAGCAAAATGGATTCTGACGAGGAAATACTACTGCTCAAACACTATCTACAATGTCACATCCAGACGATTGTACAAAATGGCGTCCACGCCACGCTGCTACGACGCTGCGCTGTCGCGACGAGCACGTCGCGCAATCGCGGCGTGCGCGCAGCGCAATAGCGTCGCTTTCAAATCGCTCGCTAATCGCCAGTGTGAGAAGGCCCTAAGTGATGTGTTGCAGTAACAAGACATAGTTTTGGTTATGTAATGCTTTGTTCTCTCGTTCACCCGTTATGTGTTGCAGTAACAAGGTGACGGGTCTATGGTACGTGGGTGGTTGCGCGCGGCTGGTGTCCGCGGGCGAGGACGGCGCGCTGGGCGTGTGGGAGATGGGTGTGCAGCGGCGCGAGACACCGGCGTGGCGCGAGGCCGACCTCTGCCAGCTGTGCCGCGCCCCCTTTATTTGGAATGTTCGCGCTATGATGGAGAAGAAGCAGCTAGGTGAGCATAACAATGTTTTATTAGCTACCGCTATTGAAAGAAAGTTGTAAGGCTGTAGAAGTTGCTAGTAGGTATTAAGAAGTAAGCTAAGTTCTATCAAACCTGCAGGCAGCAGCAGCCACTCAGTATAGTAGCAGTACTGCTGATGCCTGCAGACAGTGTTTGATTTTGGTAGTGCTAATTTACATTGATATAATGGAGGGCGCTGATATCACAGGATTCTTGCACTGGATCGGCATTTGGTGCCGCTAGTGCATAGTGTATACATACTAATTAAATTATAATTCTGCTCTTAATTTTGATACATCTGAATCAATCGCCGTCAGCTGCTTCTGATCGTACGGCGTTACTACCACTGTTCAGTTTACCCTAACTTTCTTCATTAAAATGTAAGGCTTAACCCCCCATTTTGAAGAACCGCTAGCATAGCGAAGCAGTGTTTCCCAACCTGTTGTCCGCGGACCCCTCATCTCTGTACCGTACATAATCCGATTTTTTGAGTTTATTTTATTAAGGGAGTCCGTGAAAACTGTGCTTGACTTCCTAGGGGTCCGTGGCTGAAAAAGGTTGGGAAACACTGATCTAAAGTGTAACCCTTTGCAGGTCTGCGTCAGCACCACTGCCGCTGGTGCGGCGCGGCGGTGTGCGGGGCGTGTTCGCCGCACCGCCTGCCGCTGCCGATCATGGGCTTCGAGTTCCCGCAGCGCGTCTGCACCACATGCTACGACACGCTGCGACACGAACCGTGAGTTAAACACCTTACTTATTAGTTATCACTTGATATCAGGTTGTATACACCATCAAAGTGCCGAAATAATCTTGCAAATATGCACGAAAAATTACCTAAATATGCACAATCAAAAGTTATTTAATATTAAAATTTATAATTTTTTTAAGGAGTTTTCCGGTGATGCCGTTATAAATGCGACAATTTTCATCGTTCCACCAAATCCAAGATTTTTTATTTGGTTCTTATACATTCTTCTACCAACATTTTCCCTATTTGCTAACTTCAAAGAAAAGTTTGGAGATTGTGTTCTAACAGGATTTGCATAAATAGCAGGCTATAATAAAGAAACAATGTCGCAGCTCGCATCTAATGGAAATAAATAGCCTTTGAAGTTTACAGTCCAATTAGAGTCGTTACATACATGGTGACTGGTGTAACAGTAGTGATGACGCGCTGTGACTGCGTTCGCTTAAGACCGGGCTGTCATTTTTTGCTGTGTTTTCTACTAAATATTACACTCCCGGAAGACGATTGACTCCAATGAAATTGAGATTTATTTAATCATTGTATATTTATCTGATATTTAACTTACGGAAAACACGATTCACTTATTTTGACTCGATAGTTTTATTTTTCGAAATTATGAATATTTTTGGGCTTATCTGTTACACTTATTGAGTTACTATCATTAAATAACATGCACTACTACAATCACACACTTTATAAAATAATAGCTAGCGGAAATGTTTGTATTGTATTTAGTTTTTAAGTAATCACCAAAAAACAGTTCTGGGACTTACGACCTTTACTTTCGTGCTATAATGCGGGGACCGTTGTTACGCGATATTGTTCAAGCACATTGCTCGGGAGCACGATTCATGGAATCATTGTATCACGATTGGAGGATAGCGGGATGTGTGGGCGGGGCTAGCGTTTTAGCAGCAGGCTCTTAACAGTGATGTTAGGTTCATCGTACATTGTACGATGTATGTACATCAATGTAGTCGATTATTTCGATATTCATAGTTTTGCTTTGTTCAAATGAAGACAGATATTTCCGAAATTCAAATACCCATAGAATTTAATAGTGTGTTTCCAACCTCATTAATAACCAGTGCGATTTGACAAGTTTTGATTGGCTACACCGACGTCAGATCGCACGGGACGGTATACTGAGCGTAGTAATGAAACGTCCCTTAATGTTTAAGGCGGGAGTCGCTGGCGTCGTTCCACGACATGAAGCACGCGGTGGCGTCGCTGTACGTGGACGAGGCGACCGGCCGCATGTGCACCGCCGGCAAGGACAGGGTTATAAAGGTACAACTTTTGTTAATAGCTATTGACACTATTCATTTTTAAGCTATTGCATTGCTTTTATTTCAGGATTTGAGCGTAGTGACCGAATCAAGATTAAAGATATTCCGTAACGAAAAGCACCTAACATAACGTCTAACGCCGTTTCAGTTCGGCAGACTTCGGTTCGTTGTGGCTCGGGGTGGGGGTGTGATGCTCGCCGCACCGACCGACGTTGCCAGACGGTTGCACGGTGTTTGCCGTTGCCGTATAATTGCATAAGTTGATAAAAAAAATATGCAAAAGCTTTACCAGGGGGCAGGGCAGTTCCCAACTGCCACACGTATTTTTGTACTGAACAAGATCGCCATTTTTTATGCCAATAAACTTATCGTTAAATTATGTTACGTTGTTTAACACTGAACATCGTCACTGTCTCTGAAATCCGTTCGTATACTCTCTTCTTCTATAATTCCCGCCGGCCTAAATTATACAGGTGTAACAAAAATATTAAGCGATAATCCTAGAGGGTGTGTACGTGTTCCTTGTAGAGAGTTCACTGTGGAAGTAGCAGCGCTGAAAGACCTTTTTTTTTTCATTTTTTTTTTCACTTTTGTATGGGGAAACGCGTGACGCTCGGGCCCTCTCTACAAGGAACACGTACACACCCTAAAGCATAAGTTATATTATCACTTGTTTTTGTTACACACTATATTAATAATATGTTGTAGAAAACTCACTGAAAGTATTTCGTGTCGGAGTTCAAGTCCTTTGATTATGTATTTATTATTTTCTGTTACCAATTCAATATTATATTTTTTTCAGGTCTGGGATATCAGCATGCTCCTAGCGCCCTCTCCGAAGCCGGGCACGAGCGAACAATAACCGTCGGAAAATTGTCTCTACTACGATAACAATAAGATCAAGATCAGGTTGTAAGCGCTTTCCGTACTGAGGTACGCCGTTTATTGTAATACAAACCAAACGAAATCGAACGTTTTGATTTTTTCGTTTAACATTGTTGTTTCTTAACGTGTAGTATAATTTTCAAGTGGGCCAGTTCTGATGTAGCGTCTAAATTGTTGAAGGTCGGCCGACTCATCTCTTTTGGACTATTTAGGAAGTGTTCGGAAGAGTCGTTCTAGAGGTTAGTCATAGTCGCTGGTCGTGTAATGTAAATCGTTATATTTCCATATTGGTATTCAGCTATTTAACACAAGACTGAATCTTGATAATACTTATAAAGAGATCAATTTTCTCGTCACATTTTGATGGCTAGCAGTATTTTCAAATGTGAATTATGTATTCAATATTGATGTTGTCTGAAAAATATTACCTAATAAAACTAGCATTTTATCACGAAAATATAGATGGCGGTAGTTTTGTTTCCTTGACTCAGTAAATGTGATCTTAAATTTTGATCTAGTGTGCTTACTTTTCGAATATGTATACAATAGTAAATAGTACAGGTTCCCTAGTACTTCTTTTTTATTTGATTAATTACCAGGTGATTTTTTGTGAGTAGCTTCATTTTGATAGCTACTCACGAAAAATTAGCTTGATTGGTAATCAACTGAAAAAAAAGTTCAAGGGAATTCGGACTAAAAGGAATGTAGTAAGTATTTCAGTATATTACAACGAAATAAAATCAATTTTTTTTAAAGTATTCTAAGGGGCATAAACAACTACTTGATTATATTGTATTTGGTGTTCAAATGTGTGTATAAAATTTACTTGTTAATCGTATTGTTATTAATATTACTAATTGATATTAACATATTATGTATTTTGAAAAAGACAACTGAATATTATTATTATGTATTTTAAATAAATTATATATAATTACAATTATTATTTTCGGAGTGGTGTATAATATGCCACGATTAATGATTATATTATACCTTTTAATTTAAACAATAATATTAAAATTACTTACAGCAATACTTGGCTTGTATCTAACTATCTAAAACTGCAACAAACAAGGTGACTACCAACTTGTTTTGTTTCAAAATATAATTTCTTAAAAAATCATTCGGATACTTTACCTATAGAATTTTGTGTCCATACAGGTTTGATAAATAGTTACTATTGATATCTTTAAGTAAAATGATATGTATTACATTTAAACATTCGTGTCGGTTTGAGCCATTAAAATTATGTACGTAAATTATAAATATTATGTTGTATCAAGATAGGGTAATGTATGGTCTTCGGTACTGCGATCTTGATCTCTGAGTCACTCCAAATACTAAAATTAAAATATGCTTGTAAACGTCTAAACGTTAGTCTATTTAATTGTTTAGCGTTTAAATAATTTTATTATTAATTAGATTTTAATATTACGTACTTTGCTTACAATTTTTTGTCCATTTATATTATTTTTATATGAAATTTTATCGAGTCATAGATAGATTACTATTATTTATATGAAACAGCATTAAAATGTATTAATGTTTCGCTTTTCGTATTTTAATTATTATTATTGTAATGTTACTGTAAGCTTATGGTGGTTTGAGGTTCCGGAGTAGGTCGGGGTCGGTGCGGCGCGCGGGGGGCGGCCTGCCGGCCCGCCAGCCCGCCAACCCGCCGACCCGGCGACCCGCTCTCGGGCGGTATGGAGCTCGATGGAGCATGTAATTATGTAATATAAACATTACACTTTTGTTATAATATGTTTGGATTCAAAGATATATTCAATATAAAACATTACGTTATAAAAATAAATATTTTTTTATTCACGAACTCGCTTGCGTTTTTTCGAGGTAGGTACACTGTAAAATATAGTCACCGTATTCACTAGATATTATGTCTATAAAGTCGCTTAAAGTTTATATGCCAATAAAAATATGAATACAAATTAGTCTATTATTATAGTACGAGATAGACCGGGAACCGGTGATAGCTTGTAACATAAATAATCGCAGGTCAATAAGTTAGCCGGCGGGGGAAGCCGAGGAAATAAATTAGGGGGAGCGTATTTACAGGGCGAGCACCGTCGACTCCGAAGCGTTCAGCCTTAGCATCAGGTACACCGTGTATCTCTCGCGGCTCCGCCGTGTCGCGCGGGGCGGGCATGTCAGGGGGCGGCGGGCGGGGGGGCGCTCAGCCCGGGCACGAGTGTTGGTCGGCCGGCACGCAGATCGCGCCGTTGAACACCTGCCCGCCCGGGCACGTCAGCGCCGTCCGCGACCCGCTCACGCAGAAGTAGTAGCTCCGGCAGGCGGTGCCGCGCTGTGCGAAGAACCCGTCCCGCTCGCACACTTCCCCGGCCGCCTCGCCCCGCCGCGGCGCGCCGCACTCGTGCTCCGTCGGCTCCACGCACGCGTGCCCGTCGAATATCTTGTCCCCGAGGCACGACAACGTCGCCAGCCGGTCCCCGCCCGAGCAGTAGAAGTACCTGAAACATCGGAGTCTCGGCGTTAGCGGTTTTAAAGTCGAATGTTCATAGCGATAAAGTCTAAGGGCGTGTGGGTTGACACGTACCACAACCACACTACGTTGCGCGTTGCAACGAAAAAATGTCGTCGGGCAGTGGTTACGTGTGAATGGTGTCGCTGCAGCTTTTTGTAGTTGCGTTGTGGTACCGACAAAATGTCGACGTGGTTGCGTTATGGTCGGTATCACACAAGTATAAAATATAATAAACTAGCGACCCGCTCCGGCTTCGCACGGGTATAAAATTTATAGCCACTGAAAAAATGATTTAAATCGATTCAGCAGCTTTGATTTATATTCATTACTAGCTGTCACGGTGAACTTCGTGTATGTGTCACTTTAAAACCTTCCCTGGACTGCTACGAATATTTTAAGACTAAAATCAGCCCAATCCGTTCAATACTACCCGTGGCCCGCATTGATCGGTACCGCCGCAAAAGCTACGTCTCGCAATTTTTATAATAAAAGCATAATTTGAAATTTCAAAACAATATTAGCTTGATGCACTTCTTCACTATATAAACTGTGCAAAATTTAATTTACCTACGTTTCCGCATTTTTCGTCAAAAGGGATCCAAAGTTATATAAATATATACCCTCTTACTAATAAAAACTTCTTAAACATGCGTTCAACGTGTGAATAGTTAAACAGGAGTTTTTAAGTTACACACACGCTATACAGAGTCCCTCTTACTAATAAAAAGTTACACAGCGTGTATAGAGGGTGCATAAGATTTTTTCTACTAATAATCATTTTTTGACATAAGGCCTGTGTAACGATGCTGTCATTTCCATACAAATTTCTCTGTATAGACCATGTATAGACTCTGTGTAACGTGTGTATAACATAAAAACTCCTGTTTAACTATTCACACGTTGAACGCATGTTTAAGAAATTTTTATTAGTAAGAGGGAGTCTATACAGAGATATTTGTATGGAAATGACAGCATCGTTATACAGGCCTTATGTCAAAAAATGATTATTAGTAGAAAAAATCTTATGCACCCTCTATACACGGTGTGTAACTTTTTATTAGTAAGAGGGTTAATATATAGATGTGATAAAATCTTCGATCAAAAGAATGCCAACTAATTTTGGTGAGATTGACATCGGTTCCAGTTTAAATGTCGAAGCTGCGAACGTACCTGTGACAGTTAGACTCCAGCTCGGCGTGGTAGCCGTTGGCCAGACCGGAGCAGGAGTAGTCCTCCAGCGGGCAGACGTCCGGGCGCGCGGGTACGCAGCGGTCACCGTCGAACGCGCTGCCGGCCGGGCACGCGTACACCGCGCGCGTGCCGCCCGCGCACACGTAGTAGCCGCGGCACCCCGCGTCCGACGTACGGTAGCGCCCGTCCGCCCGCCGGTAGCACGAGTCCTTTTCCAGGCTGGGACACAGGTACTGGCGGGCCGGTGCGCACTGCACGCCGTCGTACACCTCGCCCCGCGGGCACGCCAGCGACGTTCGCTGCCCGCCGACGCAGTGGTAGTACAGCGTGCAGTTCGACTCCAGGTCCTGGTACAGGCCCGTCGGCATCCCCGCGCACGACTCCGCGAACTCCGGCCCCCGGCAGTAGAAGGCGCCGCGGTGCGCGCACCGCTCCCCGTCGAAGACCTGCCCCCGGCCGCACGAGCCCCGCGAGACGACCCGCTCCCGGCGGCACTCCATCCAGGAGGAGCAGTCCCGCCAGTCCCGGTGAAGGCCGTCCGGCCTGTTGAAGCACGGGCTCCGTGCTGGCGGCGGGCACGCGGCGCGGGCCGCGGGTTCGCAGCCGCCGTCCTCGAACAGGAGTCCGAACTCGCACACGCCGCGCCGGACGACCCGTCCCGCCTCGCACACGAAGTACTCCCGGCAGCCCGTCTGACGGTCCGCGTAGGCCCCGTCCGGCTTCCGCTGGCACAGCGAGGCGCACACCGCGTCCGAGCAGAAGTCGGCGTCGCCGGCGGGCAGCGCAGCGGCTGTGGCGCGGGGAGGGGGGCAGCCGGCCGCGCACGCACCGCCGCAGGTCACCACGGCCTCGATGTCGCCGCCGCGGCAACGCAGCCGGCGCCGACACTCGTGCGACGAGTCCGGGTACTCCCCGTCGGGCAGGCCTGTGCAGACGGGCTCGTAGCAGGTCCCGGCTCCGCGGGTGCAGGCCTGCCGCTCCAGGTCGAACCACAGGCCCGGCGGGCAGGCGTGGTCGACGACAGTCCCGTTGTCACAGCGGTAGTACTGTAGGCACGCAGTTCCGGGAGTGGCGTACGCGAGCGAGTCGTCGGCCGCGCACACGCGCCGCGTGCACGTCTGCCGGCGCCGTGGGACGCACGCCCCGGCCACCTCGCTGAACGCGCGTCCCGCGGGACACGTGTACCTCCTCTTCACCGCTCCCGCGACGCATCGGACGTACTCTCGGCACTCCGTGTCGTAATCGGCGTAGAGGCCATCCTTTAGGCAGTCGATGTCTTCCCCGTCTGAAATGCGAACGTTTAATTTTAGCGCGCACAGGTTCAGACCGCAATCCTTCGAAAGCCAGGACGGGAGACACACTGTTTCCGAATTCAAAAATACTTTAAACGGTCTTATAAATAGATCGCTCTTTCGTTATACTTAGCATTATCTGAGCGATACGACCAGATTTAAATGTCAAATATTTTTATAAATAAAAACTAATATAAGCGTCGTGCTTTATATTTGGCAAATCAGTAAAGAAGCGTTGCACTCACTTGCGATGATCGCGAGGAGCAGGAGCGCGGAGAGGCTGCGGGCATGCGCACGCGCCCCCATGTCGTCTGCGACTGCGGGGCCGCGCGCCGCCCGCTCGCCACCCGCTCGCGACTCGTGCTCATGACGTAGCGTTAGGGTTCCTTGACATTCGCACGCCCCCGCAGAAATTCGATCGCTACCTTTGCCGTGGCCCGGATGCAGCCTCCGATATTGCGCGGCTCATTTGCATATTATTGTAGTAAAGAGGATCATCATTTTAAATTGCGGTCATCATACCTACCTATTGTTTTCTTGGCACAAAATTGGCAATAAAGATAGTTTTCGACTATTCAGAGAGTTGTGAAATATTTACATCTAGCATAAGGTTGAATTACTTACATACAATTGATGTAAGTACGTACCTAATTCAGAAGTGGAATTGAACATAAAAGAGAACAGGTAGGTAAGTACTTACAAGAGTTTTCGTAAAATACTTAAAGGGATAGGAACTACATATTCATTCAAGTCTTTTTATAAAGACGGAAGTAGGTATATTGCATCTAAAAATAACTCAACAAATACCTTTGCAGTGTCTTCACTGCATTCGTCCTTAACATGGCCTTTCCTTATCTACGATCTATAATTACGCGTCTAACTTCATAGTCTTCATACCCGTGGGAAACACCAGTAAAAAATAATCTACTAGTGATAATATTATGTCGTAATACACGTTACCTAGTACTGAGACTAAAAGTCCAAGAAATTACGATGGCAAACTATAAACTATACATTTTATTGTTATGTTAGCTTGCACGGATGTGTCTACATAATACATAGTAGAATAGGCACAACATCTTTGCTAATATTAAAAAGATAACTTTTAAGTCGATACTCTATTCGAATTTAAAAAGTACTATTTGTATGAAATAGGCTCCTAAAGTAACGACTGGACAGATTTTACTGAAATTTAGCACAGTTACATAGATTAAGAGCCTACGACGGCCAGACTTTCATCATTTTAGAAAAGCTGAAAGTTTTAACTGTTTGTGCACTTTACAGCTGAGGTAAGAACGACCAGCAACTATGGAGTTTCTGTCGCCAGACACCCTAAAAACTTTCTTAAAGTAGACCGTATTAGACTTTCAGGGTGACTGGCAGTGGGAAGCAACTGTCAAAATGTCCGCTACTGGAAGACGAGATCCCTCCACTTACCGCGAAGAATATAAGCTATGAAATTTAGCTTTACTCTTTCTCGAAGGACAGGCAGCCCTTCAGAACTGGACACCTCCTAAAGCAACCGCAACCGAAACTCCATAGTTGCCGGTCGTTCTTACCTCTGTAAAGGTCACAAACAAGTAAACTTTCAGCTTTTCTAAAATGAGGAAGGTCTGGCCGTCGCAGGCTCTTGGTCTAATAGAATAGACCATGAAAAAGGACAATTATTACTTTTTGTTCTATAACGAGAAAGTGTAGTTAGTTACCCGTGTTAATTTATCGCGGCACGGGAAACATCTAGATTCTACATCAATAATAATAATTAAAAGATAGGTTTGATGATAAACTAAACTTAAATATTTTTATTATAAATGCGAAAGTGTGTTTGTCTATCTGTTACCTCTTCACGCCCAAACCGCTGAACCAATTTTTCTGAAATTTGGTATTACTACTTAAAATATAGGTAAGTACGCTATAAAATTTTAATTGTGCAATTTTAAAGTTGTCGTTTATGCTTAAAAGTTATAACCCAATGATTAATTTAGGCCGGGCTATCAAAAAATATATCGCATTGTTCAAGAACATGCAGAACATAAATATTTACGAACAAATAAAGGCAGGCCATAAGTTCATGTGACCTACAGAATGTATGATAAATCCGGAAATCGGTTAAGTTAATAATAGGCTGAATAACAAGGAGGCTATGTGTTATGCCGTATGCGATATGATTTGTGTACCTACTGTGTAGCCCCCAGCGTCGCGGGGGGCAGGCGCTCCGAACATAATTGATTACCGATGGAGCGATTCTACAATTTAATTACTATGCATAAAATTATAGTCTCGTTTTAGTTCCGTATACTAAAATTGATTCTGAAGAATGATTGCGATAAACACTCGGGGAATTCGTCAAGGTTCTTATGTAAATAATTTTGTTGTAGAATAAAATACTGTTCTTTAGGGTGAAGCCAAACGAGCGTAATTTGTGAGTTGTGAGTCGCAGAATTTCGGCCGCGTAAATATCTTTTCATACAAATCATGCTCATGTGAATCAAACAGGACTTTTGTATGAAACTGAATGCAGCATAATTTCTGCCAGCCGAAATTCTGCGACACACAACTCACAAATTACGCTTGTTTGGCTTCTCCCTTATAAAGTACAGCAGGCTCAGACAATATTTTTTTTGTATAATTATAATTATTATGAGGTATTTTTACTGTAGGTATAATTATATGAGATTGGATGATTGCTGCTGAATGACTGTATATCGCGTTACAGCATCTCCGCGTACAGGTATACAGCCTCGCATCGACCAGTTGCGGGTCTGATGTAACCGTCGTATTTATTCTCAAAAAAAGTTCTTCTCAAACTTGCACAACGCATCTTCAATCAAATTCCAACGGTAGGACAAATGCTAAAAAATGCTGTTTTTTTAGTCTACTTCAGTAGTCAATTAGTAAGTACAAGTACTTACTACTCGTGTGACTACTGACTCGTGTCACTTTTCAATTTATTAATAGAACATCGAGTTTCCAAGTTAAGATATAGACGTATAAAGTAGGTAGCGTAGATTTAGTTCTGTTTACTCTTTCAAAAATATACGACTTTACAGTGATGAAAATAACTTAAATATTTTTTAGGTTTAAAATATAATAATATACATGTGTGTAGCACCCTAGTATCGCGCGTTGAACTCTTTTCCTTGAACGTTTAGCTTAATACCCTTTAAGGGCCCGGGTTACCCTCGAAATTTTCATACATTCTTAATACCAAAATCATTTTCTCATACGAAAATATTTAACATATTTGAGTTATTTTTCAGTTTAAGATAGTAATTACCTAGGGTCCTGAACAAATTTTTTTTACAAAATATTTAAATACTAAAAAAAAAAAATTTGTGTTTAAATATTTTTTAGTAAATTTACTACTAAATATTTAAACACCAAAAAATAGACAAAAACACAAAAAAATATATAAATAAATGGTAAATTTACTACAAAATATTTAAACTTTAAAAAATATTTTTTATTATTTAAATATTTTGTAGTAAATTTACTATTTATTTATATATTTTTTAGTGTTTTTGTCTATTTTTTGGTGTTTAAATATTTAGTAGTAAATTTACTAAAAAATATTTAAACACAAAAATTTTTTTTTAGTATTTAAATATTTTGTAAAAAAAATTTGTTCAGGACCCTAGGTAATTACTATCTTAAGCTGAAAAATAACTCAAACATGTTAAATATTTTCGTATGAGGAAATGATTTTGGTATTAAGAATGTATGAAAATTTCGAGGGTAACCCGGGCCCTTAACATAAAAAATTATTACAATGTCCTAAAGTTATTAATGTTTTTATCACCGATTGGAGCTTTATGGTATCTTCTGCAGTATTAAGAAAATAGGTAAATAACTTACTTAGAACGTATGTAATAAGACTAATTAATAATATTATGTGTAGGGTATAATAATATAATAGTATTTATTCAATAAATTGTATTGTACTGTTCTTTTCGTTGTGATCGTTACCTATAATGTTTTTCTATCTGACAAAATGTAACTTCTGAAGAAAATCTTGCATTGATTTATTTGTTACACAATCCTTGAACATTTAAGAATGCTCCAACTTTTTAATTAGCAGGTCGGATGTCTGTCAGTACGAATATCGACGTTAATGACATTAAAATAAGATTCATATTAGCGCGCCTTGTACAGTGGCGGTTACGACGCTCGCCGCGTTTTAATATGGCGAAAATGTATGAAAAAATTTGAGAAATTTTCTTATTTTTCTTATAACTGGAAAAGTTGTTTATTTTTATATACAATTTTTAGCGGACTCTATAGAGGACTAAATAAGCAACAATTTTTTTGTATATTTATTTTCCTCAGTTCAGTGTATTTAGATATTAAGGTACCTAATCAGACCCCATTTTTTTCATATTTTGCGATTATTGTGATGGTTAAAACGTATTT
Organism: Plebejus argus; assembly: GCA_905404155.3. Classification (NCBI taxonomy): domain Eukaryota; kingdom Metazoa; phylum Arthropoda; class Insecta; order Lepidoptera; family Lycaenidae; genus Plebejus; species Plebejus argus. Next base: position 12,089,611 of record FR989927.1, on the reverse strand, counting down.
TATGTGAAAATTTTGTATGCGGCTATAGAATTTTTATGGTACAGTCGTGGAGATGAATATATTATCTTTCATTTGAAACCAAAATATCCTCGCAGTTTGACTCTTAATTCTTTAATAGGGTACCGGAAAATCGCTGATATTTGTAATAGCGTCCTTAAGGACAAATTTAAAAAAAACCATGATTTAGTTAGTCCGGAAAAACCGAGCTTGGGAAACCCCGAGTATCCAAACTCCAAAGTAAACTTTAACTATATTTGAAATAATGGCTAGTGATTCTTGTAAAAAATGGAAAAACACTCTGCGAAGAGTGTGACGTTTGTATTATGCCCTCCGTGACGTAAACTCTCGGGCACTCACGATGACTTGATAGAAATAATGATCCGTAAACGGTTTACGGATCGTTATTTCTAAACCGCAATTACAACTTTAATCGACGCCCTACTGTCACAAAACCTATTACACAAAGTTTTTCATTCATTCATCTGATTTTTTCCTGAAAGTTTATCCTTCTCCAACGGAGTATTTTCTCAAACGGTTTGAATTACTGACATATTATATATCTTCCTCAAGTTCTCTACCTTAAGTTTTCTAGAACTAGGTAATTCGCTTTTTAAATATCTTACACAGACTGAAGAAATGTGTGAATAAGTATATTTGCAATGTTTAATTTTATATCTTACTGGAATAGATGTTAGAAAGGGATGAAAGAATGCGAGGCAGCCTTGATATTAATATGTCAGTTCTGTCGTGTCGTGTGCACGGTATATGATTTGCACATGCAGGCCTGCATCAGCCGCGACCGGATCATGAGCAATCAATGGCTTCGAACAAGGTCGTTCAACTCACGAAACGTGTGCCCTGTTACACTTTTTGCATTGACAACTTTATTATATTTAGTAGACCTAGATTATTTTTCATAAGGGTGTGATACAAGCGAAGGCGCCCGGTATATACAATTGTAATAGAAGCCACTTTGCGCTGCGTTGCGACGAGTTCCGTCGTTGGGATAGAATAACACAATGTATCTACGTTGCGATGAATAAAAGGTGGTGGATGTGCCTGGACTCTCCGACGACGCACTGCATCACCAGCAAATAACATAAAATAAGTATGTATGTAAATCGTCAAAACGTCGATGATGCTACGACGCACCGCAACGGAGCAGTGTAGCCTCAAGCTTACGTAATATGCTGTATGTTTAACGACACACTATAATATAGTATGTACTTACCTAACCAATGAATGGAAAGAGTAATACTAACCATAAATCAATTTAATTATCCAACTTGAAGGTTTATTTAATTGATAAATTCGTTGTAATTTTATTAATGTCTCAAAAATAGCATTTTATGAGATTTTATGTGATATTTATTATTTACCTATCGACCATGTAGGTTAAGGTAGAGTATGTGACACTGACAAATGTTAAACCTTGTTTGTGGACGTAATTTGCAGTGATGGCTATATAAGTGCATTCTTACCTACAGGTTGATTCAAAATGTTTTGACAACTTACTCAAAGAACTCGAGTAGCTGTCTCTCTTCATTATAAGGTTTACCTTCCAACTCAGCTCATTATTTCCTCTGGTTAGGAGCATATTATTACTCATAAATCAGAATATTTAACAAATTAGTTCCTCATTCGTTGTACCGGTACAACGTTACGAGCCGGTATAGTACTTTTCATCTTTATTTCTAGGTAATAAAATTTAAAAGTGATTATATATTTGCACTATGTGTTTTCAACTGTACCTTTCAGGGATCATGCGACAGGCATCGTCCTAAATTCACATACTTTATAGTTTCCTAATGCTGCTTTAGGTAATTATAAGTTGGCTGCTCATGAGGCATGAGGTACCAACTAGCAGCAACCTATAGGTCACCCTCGCCTGTATTATTAAGATCTTTGGACAATTATTATTATTAAAACAAAAAATTTAAACCGACTTCTTAATGAATCAATAACATTACTTATACTTAAACGAACTATAAAGTAATAATAAAATAATTCTTGCTCTTTAGTAAAGCCTCTTTCAAAATTCGTCTAAACCTTAAATATTTCTGTACACAATCTTAATTATTTTGAAGTCGTTTAAAATGGAAAAGGAATGCGAATTTATCGAATTTTATGTTATCGAATTAATGTGAGCATCATTGGCAGATCATGGGTCTATTGCCCCCTCCGGTTTCGCTGAACGATCGCTATACCTCCTTCGGCAGTCAGTTAATAATTTAATCATACTAGAGCTATAACTATACTTTAACTTTGTGTTATTATTTATTAGTTATTACCATGTATTACGTACAAAATATGGCGGATGTTTCTTTTTTATGCGCATTCCAAAGTCATAAATATTGATAGGAGTTACACGCCTAGAGGCATCAGCTGATACTTCATCCGGGTTAACACTACTGACGATTATTTATATTATAATATAAAAGCCATTTATAAGTTACCCGTCCGTATTACAATAAAATAATAATCAAATCGATATTTTGTAATGAAAATCACGTTGAAGATCACGTTATTTTTTAATCCTTATTAATTATATCATAATATTTTATCATTTATAATTCACTTATATCACACATTGATCAAATTAGATATGCTAGTCAAGTCATTATTAATAAATTATTATGCAATCGATATTGCTCGAATTCTTTAACATTTTAAGCGACATATACATCCCTGAGTAACCCTTGTCTGATACGTTACCATCGGCTACTCATTATGCCCACAGCTCGTAATTGAGTGAAGACCACAAGGTATGTAAAATTAAAAAAATAGTCGGCTAAGTGCGAGTTGGAATCGCGCACGAAGGGTTCCGTACCATTATAGAGCAAAAATAAGTCATCAATTGTGTTTTTTGTATGCCCCCCTCTTTAAATTTATATTTTATTTTATAATTATTAAATTAGTACACATATAACTGAGGCCTTTGTGAAAGTGCCAGGTGCCTACCTGTTGCCATTAAAGATATAGAGCAAAAAGGGCCAAAAAAATCACGTTTGTTATAATTATGGGAGCCCCCATAAATAGGTATATATTTTTTAGTATTTTTTTTATAGCGGCAACATATATACACAATCTGTGAAAAATTCAGAAGTTTAGCTATAGCGATAGCTTGAGATACAGCCTGGAGACAGACAGATAGACAGACGGACAGACAACGAAGTCTTAGTAATAGGGTCCCGTTTTTACCCTGTGGGTACGGAACCCTAAAAACAATTCATAGAACTGACATCCGGCCGAAGTGACCTTTAGTATCTATAATGGGCATTTCGAACGCGGATTTGAGAGACGCGACGTGCTGTCTAGATAATTCATTCCGTGTGTATTTTTGAAGGTCAGAATTTGATTATATCGAAGAATTTGTATTAAAATCGTTTAGTAGAATGTCCTCAAGCATAATAATACCCTTGACAACTTTGTTTAAGAAAGACATTGCCGTGCTGTATTTGGTGCCATAAAATAAAAAAATCGGCTAAGTGCGAGTCGGACTCGCGCACGAAGGGTTCCGTACCGTTAAAGAGCAAAAATATGGGGAAAAATGTGTTTTTTGTATGAGAGCCCCCTTATTTTGTATTTTATTTTAATATTATTATTAAATATTAAAATTTAAAATACACATACATATAATAAAGAACATATGGATTGCTTTATTTGTCGGACAAGGTTACTCTTAAATTAAATAACTATTAACCTACCAATATACAAAAAATCAGCTGGTTAGGGTTCCGTTTTAGGGTTCTGTAATCAACAAAACTTGGTTGACTACTGTATCTAGTACTATATACTATACTATCTATAATCTAACCCAACTATATTATGTGAATGACGCAATAGTTTTGTCAATACAACAAAATTTAATGATATCTCGCAAAATATACGAAATTATTAATAAACAGCGATCGACACCCACGTAATATAATATGTCTGCTTCCCTTTTACAGGAGTGAACATGCTTAAACATATTGCTTATAAATTGCAAAATGACATGTTTTTTCAAATTGGGAAACCATTATTATTATTTCTCAATTCTCTTCGAGTTATATATTTTTAGATCTTTTGTCTCTTGGTCTCTTGGTCTCTTTTCGGGTATCTAGATTTGTTTTGCTCTTAATTCCAATTACCAAATACACTACACCTTCCCGCTCACTGTCCGTACCCCCCTTGTCCTCCGTAGGACCGATAGTCCCTAATTGTAATGAAATTTTGTACACAGATAGTCAAGAGCCTGAGGAAGAACATAGGCTAATTGTTAACTGGAATAACGGATGGGGCTTAAAGTTTAGATGACTTTCTTTGGGAATGGGCTACGGTTTTCAAATATTGTTTATTTAGAATAATGAAATATGATGTGCACAGCAATTTTTGGGTATTTTGATTTAAAGGGGGGTGGGGTCAAAGGTTTTACGAAGCTTTTGCCACCAATTTTGTTTATAAGATCGATTTGAAGGAATACTTTGCAATAATGTAGGCTTCATTTTATCCCGGCATTCCCACGTAGACGGGAACCACCGCGCGCTGTAAATTGAAGTCCACGCGGACGGAGTCACGGGCAAGTGGAAACACCTAGTTTTACTATGCACCTAGTGTAGCATAAAGAAGAGTTTCCCTTATCCTGTATGTCTTTTAAAATATCGTTTATAAGATTATTATTAATTAATATTTATTGACTGACAAACGGATGTGATTGCTTAAACATATTATTATTTTTAAATAAAAATTGAACCCGACTTACAAGATAAAAACGATATTCTTAAAATGATCTAAAAAGTATGAAATAATTCCGCTGTTTGTGGACCGATTTCGAAAATCCTTTTGTTATTGTATACCTACTGTATTTTTTTTTATGAAAAAAGGGGGCAAACGAGCAAACGGGTCACCTGATGAAAAACAACTTCCGTCGCAGCATCAGAAGAGCTACAGGTGCGTTGCCGGCTTTTACGAGGTAATAGGGTAGGGGATGGTAGGGAAGGGAATAGGGGAGGGTAGGGAAGGAAATAAGGGAGGGTAGGGAAGGAAATAAGGGAGGGTAGGGAAGGGAAAAGGGTAGGGGATTGGGCCTCCGGTCAACTCACTCACTCGGCGAAACACAGCGCAAGCGCTGTTTTCTGTGAGCCCGTGGTATTTCTCCGGTCGAGCCGGCCCATTCGTGCCGTAGCATGGCTCTCCCACTGTAAATATATCCAAAATCACCAAAATATGTTTCCATTTAGATTGAAATGTACATTCAGATGAATCGAAATCACAATATCATCCAGATAAATTAAGTATCGAGGAATTCCCTCGATTACTTATGGATCCCATCATCAAGAAACCACTTTTATCTCAAACTCGGACTATACCCTATATACAATAGCGAAAAAATCTTGAAAATCGGTCCACAAACTGCAAAGTGAGCGTTGTACATACAAAAAAAAATAGAAACAGACAAACATATTATAACCTCCTCCTTTTTGGAAGTCGGTTAATAAACTAATTCGTAAGTCAATAATATTTAATATTTAATAATTTTTGATTGTGTTATTCGTACCTATACGCTTATGAAGGCTGCGACCAACTGCGACAAATCATAAATATTTCAAAAGTAATTAAAATATGTTAGAAATTTGTATGAAATGGATATTATTATATTTTCCTAGTCCTTTTATTATTATTTAATTTAAAAGGTATTTCAGGCTGCCTTCACCTGTTTCGGAAATACCTGGTAAGTGCAGTGTTAAAAAATATAAGTGAATTTTGAGAACTCTACAATTTTCTTCTCGGTGGCATTGTCAATCGTACATTAATATAATTATTATTAATATCAAGCTTAAAATGTGGGTAATGTGGGCTGCATTTGAAGTATGATATCGTTCCCGTATCGAATAAATCTTATATAAATAAAAATTAATTTTGTTAGTCTCGCTAAAAATCGAAAACGGCTGAACCGATTCGGTTCGGTAAAAGCCCGGGCAGGTTTATATTAGGAAAAATTGATAAAAAGTTCCAATGCCATCCACTATTTATATACCTAATAATTTTCAATTCCTAATTTCAACAACCTGGCAAAAGAATTCCAAAAATCGTAATTACGAAAATGTGTGACATGATTTTCAAGAAAGAAATATTGTTCTACGAAATATTTATGGTTATTAAGTGCAATCAATTTATACCGCCAATGTCAACACAAGTATTAGATGACTGTTTATAATGTTTACGACGTAGAGACGGATGTAGAGTCGGTATAGTCTACGCACGCTAAAGTTTTTTTCGTTTAAGTATAATATTATACTAGGTATGCTATAAAGTATAAATATTGATTTAATAATAATAAACAATAATTTATTCCTTTTTAGGCCTCCACATAGAATAGGATAGCCAAAGTCGACAAGACTGTGAAGAAAGAAAATATTATAAAATAATATAAAAAAAAGGAAAAAGTAAAGCTCCGCCACAAATTGATAAAATATTATTGACCAAGCGTCAATTTAAATGAAATTAAGAAATTGGGTTTAATTGAATAGATATATTATTAACCTTAGGAAAGTTCCAAACGAATATGTGAAAATATGCAACTAATTGCCTGTCTACATAACCAGTATAACTCTACATAATATTATCAAACAAGTGTTAATTCCGGTACAAGTAGAGACATCTCTGTTTTGGGTGATAAACTAAGACGATACTTGGATATGACAGCTCACAGGTTGAAGGCTTTCCCGGATGTTAGAACGTCAGAGATTCTAAGTTGAAATTCACTTCACAGAGCTATTAACAAAACTAGTACCGTCTTCAGATCATACATACGATTCACACTGTGCCAAAATCGCAAAATATAAAAGGGAAAATAAAGAGTTTATCGGGTGTTTAGAAATTGTGACATTAAGTTATAACAACATGTTTCTATAACATTAATATAGATGGCGCTCCATTGAACGTAACCTAGATTATGATGATATTATTTCATGCCAAACATGACATTAAAATATATTTTTGTTACTTTTTCATGTAAATCGTGTTTTTATCAATACAATATATTTTAAAAGTATTTTTTCGTTATTTGACACGAGTTAATAATGTAAATGGAATGAGAGCGGTGGGTAAAGCAGTCCCCCCGGCTCGGTGAGCCGTCGTGCGACACGCAAGCGCTACAGGTAGGTTAACATTTACGGTCCGTCGCATTTGGTCGTTTTGTGCGCTCTCCGTCGCCGAGTAATAATAATAATCGTCGGAACCACGAAATGTCGGAGGATATCTGAGGGTTTGTGTGTGTGATTAAACATAGTGCCGATCTAACCGAGTGAGTGTGACATGACGAGGAGGAGAGTTGGCGCTTGATCGACTCAGCGGATCTTAACGGTAAATTTCAGATGACATTATTACTCGCCGCTGTTTACTTTGCGGTCAGGTGATCGAGAAACTAATCCCGAGCGACCTTGAGAGGAGGAAGCTAGAAGGAGAGGCATTTGAAGTAAAATATCAGAAAAAGGTGGAAGTCCACGTAGCATAGCGGTGTTTACATGTGAATTATGACACCGAGTGATGCGCGTGAGGCTGTGCCGCTCTTGAGTCAACACGGTTTCACGAGAAACGTGAGATTTGTCGAGTTAGCGTAATATTCGAGCCGATACAAAATTTACCGTTGCAGTGGAAAGTTCTGTACGTGTGTTAAAATTGTTCACGATCTGAAATTTCACTTCCAGAATCTTATTAGAATTATTTAGTTTTAGAAACTACCTGCGCTCGTTCATTTACATACAATGGGAGTCATCAGTCATCAAATGCACAACTCCAGGTCTCTATTTACCGGTCGTATGAACGAGTATAATTGTTGATTGAATAAATTGACAAAGAATTCAAAATCGGTCCGTTAGTTCTATTCACCGTGATGTAAATGTTGCGAGGCAAATCTCGGAAAGTGGGACACGATGATACTCATTGTAATCTGTCCCTATTCCATCATAAAATTGTAAATGAATGGTGCATTTGAATCGACAAAATCAAGCTAACAGGATTTAATTCTGTAGACTCCTGTATTGTGTATTCATATAACCTGGGCGATAAAATGATGCTTTTTAAAAGTAGTTATGGTAAGGGAATTTAAAAAATAAAATTAATATTTTCACAATTATACGAGTGGTCAATGATGCATGGCTAAAACGCATTATTTCGACAGTTTGGCCTCTAAAGCCATTAGTGATGTCCGGCTCATCGATGTTGAAATCCATCGGGCACATTGCCAATGCAAATTATAAACAAACTAAAAGGGCAATTAGCCAATTAGCAACAAATGCCAAATTTGCCAATACAGGATTCAAGGAATTAATTGACTGCGTTAGAAAATGACTGCCATCAGCAATTTTATAAGTTGAGCGTGATATTATATCCAACTAAAACGTATAATATTTCCCGTTATTAATTAATGATAATATTATTTAATTGTTACGTGAGAAAATTTAACATACGTAGGAAATAAAAACTCTGATGTAGCGTCATTCTCGTCAATTCCGGCTGACTTCATTCTATTTATAATATCAAAGTACAAACATTATTAGAATCATTCGATAGCGATACACAATAAAAAAAATAGATACAGAAATCTTTAGATCTGTGTATTTACTTCATTTTGAAAAAGCGAAATTCCCGCGTAAAAGGAGGGAAGTAGAGAACGCAAGGAGCGCCATAGAAAAGAGTTCAACGGGTGACGCATTTTCGAATAAAATTTTGTTATTAATATTTTCTAAAAAATTATTATTTCTCGACTTGTCAGTTAATTTTTTATCCTTGAACTTTTAATAATTTTATTTGTTAGATCAACACCGCTCATTTACTCGAAGTAAAATATTATTATTTACTTCGAATAACCGAAAAAGTCGAGTTAGTTTCAACTTTCCTTATTGAATTTTTTAGATATACAATAATACATTATACTATATTATTTATTTATTTAATATTTAATAATATTTTGATATTTAATTCTTGATTGAATTTGGATGCGAGTCTACTTGGGAGTTGGGCTTGTCTGAACAAAATTTTCCGAAAAAGTCGAGTTAGTTTAAACTTTCCGTATTGAATTTTTTAGATATACAATAAAAATTATACATATACTATTTATCTATTTAATATTTAATAATATATTACTATTTAATTCTTTATTGACTTTGGATGCGAGTCTACTTAGGACTCTTGGGAGTTGGGATTGTCTGAACTGGAACAAGTTTTTCCAGACAGCCAAGTTTCACTCATCCGAAAGCTGGACCTTATTTCACGGTCAACGATGCCTAATAAATAATGTATTCTTATTACGTCTTCAAAATACAAACGTCATTCGACATGGTCATAGATTTTCCGAAAGTACTACAAGTAGTTTTCTTTTCACGTTAAAATATGACTTTAAAAAACTCGGAAATCGGGCATATTTCAGATTTTTTAAAATACATTTTTTTGTTTATTTGTTTGCGTTTGTTTATTGTATAGACTATAGAACAACTAAAAACGGTCAAAATCCTCGGAAAACAGGCATCAAAAGCATTTAAGAGGTTGTGCTTTATCATACTATATAGGTAGTATCTAAATTCAAAGGTATCCTTATTAAGGAAATATTTCTCAGTCGGTAATATAAATAAATGTTGCTTTTTAATGGTAAATACGAATGAAAGTGACTCGAAACTCGTTTAGTATTATTAAAAGTTCGACATTTTTACACGAAATTATTAAATACTTTCGTCATTTAGGAATGCACTTTCACAAAAATAAGGTCGAAATACGTGAGGAATCAGACTTCCACAACTTGCATGAAGTTGTAAAATCGTAACCGGCCTTTTTATTAACGTTTGTGCTATTATAGTAGGTATAACTTGTTACGTAATAAAGTATAAATACACGTAGGGCCTGTCACATTTCATAAAACAATAATTATTGCTCTGGAGTCCGGATAAATAATAATCGCAGTCTTATAATCTGAAGTGGCAGAAGAATCCTTACGTGGTCCTTACACTACATTCAATATTAAAGTGTTTAGACTTTAGGGTCTTTAAGCTACCATTTTTACTCAGTATTTTATAACGTATCCAATATAATATATACTGGATACATTGCAATTTGTAAAAATTGTATTTTTTTAAGTTATTAATTTAATGATTTCTAAGGTTTACGCGAGTATCACTCATGATAAAGTTTGAACACTTACGGATTTAGACGTCGAAACGTCGGGATAAATAAAATTGCTACGCGACTAAATCCGTAAGTGTTCAAACTTTGTCATTATTTATTTAAAATCAATAACAATAAAATTGATGTTTGACAATGGAAATATAAGAAGCGCACGTAATACGGTATTGATGCAAGTCCTAAGGCTTCGTACGACGGCGACCTGTCTGCTTAAAGAGGAAACATTATTTGGAAACGTTCGAATACTGCATTTAATGAGAAATCGGAAATGTGCCATTGAACTCTTTACTCTGTGTTTCTGACTTTTACTAAGAAGTATGTCATGATACATCTATCATGTTTAAATTATTTTCGCAAATTTCTACGACAGCTGATACAGAGCCTTAGGTTAAAAGCGCCTAGTGAAATGAGTTAAATTGACTGTGATCATTGATCAATATACCCAGTGTCCAGTGTAAATTAACGACAAAGGCGTCACATTGTCTGGCGAATACAACTAGGTGAGGTAGGTACTTAGCGTCTAGAGATTACTAAGGAATGAAATCCGTCTTTTACGTAGTTACAAAAACAAAGATTGAGTTAAAATAAAAGCTTTTAAAAAGATGTACTTGCGTCAACATTATGTCAACGATATACAGTTAATTTTAAAACCCTATCATGAGTAGATGACACCCGCAACTCCGTTGCGCCAAAATTAGCTTATCACGCGGGAACCGTATTTTTTACCAGGATAAAACGTATCCTACCGCCTACGTCCTTTCTCGGGACTCAAAGGATCTCCATTCTCCATACTAAATTTCAGCAAAATCGGTTCAGTGTTTTGGGCGAGAAGAGGTAACAGACAGACACACTTTCGTATTTATATTAGTGTGGACTGTGGATTAATATATATTATAATCGCGAACATGTTTTTTCAAGTGACGTATATAATATAGGTATGAGAGAAAATGAAAGTGAACTAATAGTTTTAAATAGTAACACTAACCAACCATAATTTTATGAGAGAAAGTGCGTTTCTAATTAGCGAGTTAACCCTATTTAATTGTGTATCCGAATAATTTCGACACAATTTATAAAATTTTTGCTGTTTTTCGCATTTCACCACATTTTTCTTACATTTTATTTATAGTCTAGCTGTCACGGCAAAGTTGTTTTGCCATTTAAAGTATTTCTACTTCAAAAAAAACAAAATATTTCTACTTCAAAGATACAAAATATGACCCCCTCTTTGGTCCCCTTAAAGGGAGGGGTGGGGGGGGGTTTATACACAAGATGTTGAGATGGAAGAAGACAAATATATCTGCGAAAACCGTATGCAAATCGGATCAGTAGTTTTCGTGTTAAAGAAAAAAGTTTGATACAAAATCTGACCCCCTCTTTTGTCCCCTCAGAGGGGTGGGGGGAATTTTTTATATACACCGGATGCTAAGTTGGAAGATGACAAATATATCTGAAAAAATAGCATTCAAATCGGATCAGTAGTTTTCGTGTGATAGTGGAACAAACATACAGATTACAGACAGACAGACAAAAAACTAACCACATTTTTGGCTTCTATAGCGATGTAGTGACACGATGTAGTGAAATATTATGAATGTAAGGTATGACTGTTTATACATTATTATCTTAAAGTGGGCGAGAAATAGGATAGTTTTATGCCAAAAAAGGTTCTCGCGCGGTAATCGTATTTGGGCGCAACAAAGTCGCAGGCATCATCTAACAGTCATACCATGATACATACATAATATAGTATAGGCTATAGCTGCAACTCGTAAGACGCAACTCGCTCGTTTGTATACAATGGGAGACACTTTTGCGTCGTCGTCGCGCCTCGACTTACACTTTCTCAGGCGTATTCTGTTTTTTTTAACCTCAGTGATATCTTGATCAAGGTCGCCTACGTAGTTGCCTCGTAATATTGTGTTAAGTATGTCGTAAAATACATTATCTAGCTATCTGGCTTCTAGTGGCTACAGCGTTGACTCATCCGAGTTGTTCTCTGGCGATTTTAATACTCAGATAACCAGGGCCGGCCGGTGTCGCCGCCTGGCCCGAGGAGGGCGCTCCCAGCGGACTGGAGGAGTCCGCTGCGGATGCGCACCGAGGTGGGGCCGCAGAGGAAGAGGCAAGTAGGTATTACGGTGCGCCGCTTGCCCTATCCTCTGCGGCCGAGGTGTGGTCGGTGGCAGAGCCACAGTTTACCTGATCTGCCACATGGCCTCCAAGTAGCAGACTCGGGGGGCGTCTGCTACAGCCCTGGTGGGGGCCGAGGAGGAGGGCGCACGTGTTGTGCGCCCATCGTGGAGTCTTCGGACCGCTGGCGGGGTCGCGGATGTGTGTATCGTTCCCGTGGCCCCGTCAAAAGGCGGCGTGGCGGAAGATGGGGGGGGGTTTTAGTGGGTATACCGTGGTCTCATTAGCTACGGGAGTCCCACATCACCGCTCGGGTCGCCCCCTGCGCCTGGGTGGTATGCGTAATGCATTTCCCCCTCCGGGAAAAAAAAAAAAGGTGTTTAGGACCGAACCTTACTATCCAAATTCAAAAAAACTACAAACCGGCAGTACATACAGTAACACAAATCTGGCAATCTTTTAAAGTCTCTATAACTTGAAAATGAAAGTTTTTTGAATATTCTGTAAAAATGTTAAATGAAATGACAATTTAAATGTAGTGCCTACTACGGGCTACCTAATGTAAAACAGGATCGCGTGGACCGGCGACTTTCTTGCATGTTACGTGACATTTCTGTTACATGTCACACGACTGTATTGCATCTGCTTATATAACTTCATATTTAATATCTTCATTACGAGAGCTATGATATGGATAGGATATACTTAAACCTATAATTAAATTAAACTTTGTGTACATCGGTATTGAATATTGATGTTTCAAGATAACTATAGAGACACCTCTCCCCTCCTACTTTATATTTCTAGCAAGTTTTATAATATGTTATAATGATATCATTGATGGCATGTTTTTGTTCGTTAAACAATTCGACCTTCCTGAGACATGAGTATCGCGGAAATAATCAATACATAAAAATAAAATATAAGTACATAATTCGATAATCATTAAAACAGATATATCATGTAAATAATAGTAAAGTATAGCATGGGTCGACCCTTACATAATGAGGGAGTAACTTATTTTAACCAATAAAAATCTTTTTTCCTGTAAGTATAGCTTATTTTTTTCTCTCATAAATCATAATATTATCTTTAAGCTCAAACTGCTAAGTGCTAACGGTTTCGTTGAAATTGTGAAAAAATTAAAACTCTTATTTCCCACAAAAACATAGTACCTCCACGATGCAAGTACGAGTATGTAGGCGTTAATCACAAGATCGGTGAGATTGCACAATATGGCGATTGGAATGACGAAAGATATTTCCGTGATCTGTAACCGGCGACACTCGCACTCCGCACTTGCAAGTTGCAAAACACGTGTGTGCCATACTTTGACATATTGCCTGCCTACGACGTCGGTATTTTTCAGGCCACTATATAATTTCCAATCTGAAACTTTTAATTGCAATTATAATATTGTCTATTTAATTTAACATAGGTACTATAGGTACACAATGAATGATTTATCCTGTTGTATACTAGTATAAACAAAAAATATGTAGCAAATTACAGATTTTCTGTTAACAGATTATATTATTTTCCAATAATATTTAGTATACAGTTTACTTTATTGTATTGTATTAAAACATAATTTTAAGGATTGCTTCCCCATCCATATATTATGTACTACAATACACGTAGACTAATCTTTTCGTCTAAATTACTACCGATTTGGATTTATGGAGATCCTCTGAGTCCCGAAAAGAATAATACGTTCACTAACATGAACGTCTTTATTCCGGCAATTAGCAGATGCGATTCACGTGCGATAAGCAAGCGGCGTCGTAATGAAATTGCGGGCAACAGTTTAATATCGTATTATGCGTTCCGTTTGACGTCCGAAGTCCATTATTAGAGAGTACATCGCTTCCTTTTCCGATAGGTCGCTATAGATGTCGCTGCTTCCGCTACCATTTTGCGCCATCTTAACTTTCTGCTTCCTGTAACTGATTTTTACCGCCCAGAAACAAGCCACCATTTTGTCATTGTTGCGTCGTTTTTCGAACCGAGCACACGGTCGCAGTTTAAAGTTTAGAATTATTTTACTAAATCTTAAAATAATTTACTTTGTCGCAAGTTTTTAACTAATTTAAATCGCTTTCGAGATTTAAGTAGAAAGTGAAAATTCAAACAATTTAAATTTACCTTCCGTTACCGTTACGTTACCGTGAGTGTAAAATGAGTGATAAAGACGTTGACGTGAACGCGCCTATTGAAGAGGACTGTGATAGTTCTTCGGAGTGCTCTACAGATCAAGAGGGGCCACCAAGTAAACGCCGAAGACGTACTAGTTCAGCAGAATTAGACGAAAGGTTTGATGCATTGTCACAGCAACTGGTGAGTCATTTAAACAACATTTTAATGACGAAATTCATGACATCTACGGCGGCAACGCAGCAAATTACACAAATGCCGTTATCAGAAAGCAATAGTGCATCAATTTCCGGTGAACAGTTCTTATGCCCGCCAAAAGTAGATGCGGGTAGTATTGTAAATCTGAACGTCGCCATTAAAGATCCACCCGTACCAAAAGCAAAGCAGGTTCGGGTCGATAAAATTAAGAATTTGCAAAGATTTGACTCGCTTGATTGGAATGCAGTTAGATATACCGATATTCAGAAAAAGTACGTGGCCTTTCCCGCCTTCACAGAACTGAGAGTTAATGAAGAATTACGTCGTCTTGAGGATCCTTTTGCACCTTTACGTTGGTTTCAAATGGAACGTAGTTTTGCAGCGTTATCTAATGCATTTTTGGCCCAAAATGAAGCCGTAAATAGCGCCTTGCAAACTCTAATTGACTGGTCTGCCTCTTCGGAGGTTCAAGTTGATTCTTCTTCTATTTATAATAAGTTAAATCAATTATTCGGTAATGATTCTGATTATAAGTCGGTTTCTCATGATATATTGCAAATTATTTGCGGGAAACGAGCCGAAGTTTTAGAACTACGCCGTAGAGATCTCATTAAAAAATTAAAAGATAAATATATGAGGGAAGATCTAGGTAGAATTCCGCCGTCTTGCGAGTATATGTTTGAACCGGGTCAGTTATCCACGTATATACAAAAAATTGGTGGAGTAGATAAACTGCAGAAACATTCAATTTCTACCCGCTTCCGGCCAAAATCACCCGAACCTTCGACCTCTTCTAGTAGTAACGCAAAACCATTTCGCGGCCGACAAAATAACAGTTTTAGATCAAAACAGGCCGATAACAAAGATTCGGAGCGATTTCAGTCCAGTAACTCGTCCGCTAAAAAAAGTAGGGCGGGGAAAAAATTTAAAACTGACGGTAGGCGGTCGGGATATAAAAATAAGTGACTGTGCAAATTTTTCCGGCGGCTGTCTGAGACACTTTCAAAATATTTGGAATCTTTACAATCCTCCCAAATCAATTTTACAATTAATAACAGGTCTCAAAATTCCATTCAACAAAACGCCACCACTGGTTCTTCCAACATTAGATACTTTAGCAAAATATCAAACTCCACGTTCTCAGTCAATGACAACCGAAATTCAACATTTGATTCACCTAAAAGTTTTAGAACCGGCTCCTCTGACGCCTTCATTCATATCTCCCCTATTTATAATTCCCAAATCCAACGGAAAGAATCGTGTAATTTTCAATCTCAAGGCGTTAAATCGTTACATGCAACCGAAGCATTTCCGTCTGTTTCACCATCAACGAGTACCCGATTTTCTGCAACGAGGGGATTGGATGGTAAAATTGGATTTAAGTCAGGCTTACTTCCACCTCCCTGTAAAGAAACAACACAGAAGATTTCTTCGAATCAGTTATCAGGGTCGTCTGCTCCAGATGACGTGCCTACCATTTGGCCTAGCAGCGGCCCCGCGAATTTTCGCCACTGTAACGAACTGGACGGCAGACATCCTCCGCAAAAAAGGTCTAAGGTTAGTGGTCTACCTAGACGATTATCTGATAGTGCATCAGAACAAAGAAACACTTGCAGCACAGGTAAATCTAGCAATACAGTTCTTGACCAGCTTGGGTTGGTCGATCAATATGGAGAAATCTGTAACGACTCCTACGAGGATTATAGACTTTCTGGGCGTGGTATGGGACACCAAATCCAACACGAAGTCCCTGCCTACCGACAAAATACAACGTGTTCGTCAAATGTTGCGAGTACGACTCGCAGCCGGCAGGTGGAACCTGAAACAAGCACAACGCCTATTAGGCCACCTCAATTTCGCAACCTTCATCACCCACCGGGGAAGGTTGCATTGCCGGTTACTACAGCGACACAGCAACAAACTCAGGAGGTACCCGCGATCGCAAAATCAGTATCCAGAGGAGGTACGTGCAGAGTTAATATGGTGGTTGACGAACATCAGTCGGAAGTCTGCTATTCATCTCCAGAGAATGTCCACGAACCACGTCATCACCGACGCGTCGGACATTCAATGGGGTGCTCAGGTAAACAACGACACGATAAAAGGAAATTGGGAGCAACACCAGAAGGCGTGGCATTGCAATCTAAAGGAAATGTTTGCCGTAATAGCAGCGATATCCGCCAAAGCAATGACGCTGCAGAGTTCGACTGTAATCCTTCAGACCGACAACAAAACAGTCGTGTCATATTTAAAAAACGAAGGAGGAACGCGATCACGTCAACTGCTAAATCTAACGCAACAACTGCTGAGCTTAGTAGACCAACTCAATATCGTGCTTCTCCCGCACCACCTACCCGGGCTGTTCAACACCGAAGCAGATCACCTGTCGAGAAATCGCGCCGCTGCCGAGTGGCACCTAACAGACAGGGCAACGACCAAGTTGTTCAGTATGTGGGGAACGCCAGATCTAGACCTGTTCGCGTCACAAACAGCACACGTCGTGGCAGACTATGTATCACTAGACTTGTCAGACTCGAACGCCTACTTTCACGACGCGTTCAGCAGATCCTGGAGTTATCGACTTGCATGGCTCTTCCCACCACCCAGCCTCATACCCAGGGTTCTAGATCATCTGAATTCCGCCTCAGGTCAGTACATTCTCATAGCACCCAGGTGGAAGAAGCCCTTTTGGAGACCCGATCTGAAAAATCGTGCACTGAAACGACCGGTGAAACTCAGAGATTTGAAGGAGTCGCTGGTGGACACGGCGACAATGCTACCGCCGGCACAAGTCAACAAGTTACACCTGGAAGCTTGGCTCATTTCGGGTGGGACACTCTGATAGATACATGGACTCCACAGGAAAAGCAATTATTGTCTTCATGTTGGAGACAATCAACTATAAAAACTTATGCCCCTATTTGGAGTAGATGGGTGAGATTTTGTCAAGTAAATAGTTTTAACTTTCGTTCACCGAATCCTACTAATGTAGCTAAATATTTAGGTAATCTCTTTTTAACTGATGGTCTTTCTTATCGGACAATTCTTGTTCACAAATCTGTTATTGCTTCAGTTTGCGAAACAATATCTAATATTAAGATTTCTGCTAATCCGATAGTAAAACACATGCTGAAAGCTATTTCCTTGGCAAAACCTGCGCCTCCTAAATTACCGATTTGGGATGCAAGGATTTTGATTAGGTTTTTAAAAAACTATAATGTTAATTTAAATAGTCTGTATCAAGTTTCTCGGCACACGGCTGCTATTTTGTTATTGTCCTCCGGACGAAGAGTACATGACCTTACCCTTTTGCATACTGACAGTCAACATTTTGTTGATAACTCTAACTCAATTACCTTGCACCCCGTTTTCGGCTCAAAGACTGATTCATCCTCTTATCAGCAATCGAGTTGGAAATTTACATCGGCTCCTGATAGGAATATAGATGCAGTACACTGGTTACGTACTCTAGTAAATATGACAAAGGACATCAGAGGTAATATTACTAATTTATTCTTAACGACTAGAAGTCCTACAAGGCCAGCTACTGCAGTAATTATTGGTGGTTGGATAAAGAAATTGTTATCCGAGGCTGGCATTAATGCGTCAGCTGGAAGTTGTAGATCAGCAGTCTCATCATTAAATTGGATAGAAAATTATCACATTAATGATATTTTAGCTAAGGCAAATTGGCAACATGAAAATACTTTTAGAAAGTATTATTTAAAACAAATTAATAATAGAGAAGTAGTTGAAGAAAATTCTTTGTCACAATATTTTCAGCCTAATTCGTAATTTTGATTAATTTGATTTATACTTGTTATTTTTAATAATTTTATGATCGTTTAAAAAAAAAATGCTTCAATCACATTGTTGCGTTTTAATTTTTACTAGTACAAGCCACCAGGAGATAACAAACAGTCTCTCATAATGGACTTCGGACGTCAAACGGAACGCATAATATGAAAATTTTACCTTCAAATAAAATTTTTATTATGCTTCCTAAGACGTCCGAAGTCCCAGTAATGTCTTCCTGGTGCCTTTTCCATTATGAACCGAACAATGACAAAATGGTGGCTTGTTTCTGGGCGGTAAAAATCAGTTACAGGAAGCAGAAAGTTAAGATGGCGCAAAATGGTAGCGGAAGCAGCGACATCTATAGCGACCTATCGGAAAAGGAAGCGATGTACTCTCTAATAATGGACTTCGGACGTCTTAGGAAGCATAATAAAAATTTTATTTGAAGGTAAAATTTTCATATTATATACGGATAGTCATGGAAACCAATCGATAAGTCAATAAAGGTGTGTTTGCATTCGCAGCCAGTGAACCGCGAAGACAGGTGGACAGTGGACACGTTTCCGACGTCCGACGGCCCTTTGGAATGCCGTGGGGCTCATTTACCTTCTGTACAATCAAACGGTACGCTACTTGTTTGATGAAGCTCTATGTTTTTTGTCCTAACAGTTGTTACTGGATCATAATCTGGATCATAAAATAGGCACATTTACGTAGTAACTATTTAGTAATATATGTATGGTTATAGGTAACATTGAACTTTTCTTAAACGTAATACTGTTTAGACTAGAAAAGATTTAGAAGAAGAAGAAATTGATTCATAGGCAGATGGGGGACCTAAGTAATTTGGTCACATTATGTCAAATCCAGCCTACAGATCAAATAAAATCGGCCAAGTGCGAGTTGGACTCGCGCACGAAGGGTTCCGTACCATTATAGAGCAAAATTAGGCCAAAAATTGTGTTTTTTGTATGGGAGCCCCCCTTATTTTTTTTATTTTATTTTAATATTATTATTAAATATTAAAGTACACATATAACTAAGGACTTTGAGAAAAATTCAAGTATCTACCTGTTGCCATTATTGATATAGAGCAAAAAAGGCCAAAAAAATCACGTTTGTTGTATGGGAGTCCCCCTTAAATATTAATTTTATTTTGTTTTTAGTATTTGTTGTTATAGCGGCAACAGATATACATAATCTGTGAAATTTTCAACTCTCTAGCTATTACCGTTCTTGAGTTACAGCCTGGAGACAGACAGACGGACTGACGGACTTAACTTTTCCTTAGAAAAGATAGAGTTAATAAAAGTCTCGTTTATCCAAACATTTTTTTCATTGTCTAAGGAAGGTAACTAAAACAATAGCCATATTTTAGTGTTTCTTATCTTTATCTTACAAAGGCGATGTTTGCCTTGGCATAGTTATATTGTATGTTTACCTTTTTTTTTTTTTTTTTTTTTTTTTTAAGGAGGGGAAATGCATTACGCATCCCCCGCCCCCTCGGGGGAAAGGGCAGGGGTATGTCGGACTCCCTCCGCAGAGGTGTACCGACTAAAACCCCCCCATGCCCTCGTCAACGCTACACGCGGAGGAGCGGGATCGAAGTCGCACCGCGTCCTCCGCAGCGCTTGCCGCTTCCGGCACTACACAAATGCAGCGGCTATGCCGCCGCCTGCCTTCACCGAGAGGCTCCCCGGGCATCAGGGGAGCCTTTCTCTTCGGGGCCTATCTTGTGGGCGGTGATCCCCCGATCAACCGCCCACAGGCCTAGGCTTCCACCTCCATGGCAGGGGCGTTTCTCGCTCCAGCCTCGTCAGCTCCAGGCCGCTTACGCGGCCGAGCCTTGGAGGGAGCCTTGCGCTTCTTCCTCGTGCTGAGCGGCTTGCTGGCTGCTGCAAGGCAGCCGTTAGTCCCCAGCACGTGGTCGCTCTCTTTGCCGAGCTCGGCGCAGAAGAAGCAGCTAGGCTCCCCCGCGCAGTCGGCGGCCTTGTGCCCCGGCTTACCGCAGCGGAAACAATTCCCGCTACGGTCCACCGGGGACTGGCAATTCGGCGCCAGGTGGCCGGTGTCTAGACAACGGTAGCACCGCATTGGCCTCGCGGCCAGCAGCACTACCTTCGCCGTGACCCAGCCTACCTGCAGCCGCCCAGAAGCTACTAGCTTCTTCGCGGCAGCCATGGGGACGTGGAGCCACACGCTCCGCGCGCCCCTAGGGCCCACCTTTATTCTGCCCGACCGGATGTCGGTGGCCGGGCAGCCGCCTTCTTTTGCCGCCGCCTTGACGACATCGGCGGCGGTCGCTCCATCGTCAAAGCCTGAGACGAGCATGTCCACCCTTTGGACAGGGCGAGTGACTCTCACTACGTCTCTGTCGAGGACCTCCCTCAGCCTATTCGCGAGGGCGTCCGCCCTTTGCTGGGCGTTCTCCCCGGACACTTCAAGTATCAACAGCTTCTGAATATCATCAGTGGCGGGCTTGGAGACTTGTCGCCGCAGCTCCTCCAGCTCCCGGCGCATCGCGCCGATTTGCTGTTGGAGCTGCTGGTTCTGGGTTTCCAAAGCCCGTATCTCCTCATTTTGACAGCGGTCCCTCATGGCGTCGACGGCCTCCTTTATATTGGCGACCGCGTCCCTGAGGTACCGCACAAAGGTCCCCTTTAAATTGGAGGACTTGCTGGCGACCATGGAAATGGTCTCCAGCGACCTCTCCACGCTAGCGCTCAGCGCCGCGCTCGTACTTGCTGCATCCTCTGCAGCCGGTGTGGGGCTTTTGCGTAGAGAGGCTCGCGCCTCTCTCGCCGCCCGAGCCGTCACGGCCACTTGCTCCTCAGCAAGCAGCCGGAGGCTCTCCGCCTTTTCCTTGTTGTAGTCGGCCTTGGCTTTCGCCGTGCCGACGTACCGACCGGTCGTAGGAGGCCGGCCTCGTCCTCGTTTTGGTGCCGGTGCCGTCGCCTTACTGGTAGACGGCACCACCTCGTCTTCGTCCGGGATTCTCCTCTTGAGAGGAGTCGTACGTCCGGAAGGTGCGGGCAGTTCCTCGGAGTCCAGCGACATATTGCTGCCAGACGCCGAGTAACAGTCCTCGCTGTCACGATCAGTGGAGTGGTCGCGAACCGAACGGCCAAAGACGCACTCTAAGTAGTCACGCCTTATGCCGTCCGTATCGCCCCTCGCTAACTTCTTGTCAATTAAGACTCCAAGCCGATTTAGCGCATTAGGCTGCGGCACGGAGAAATCTGTATCCTCGTCCGTGATTGGTTCCTTAGCCGGTGCGGTTAGGGGCACCAGCTTAGAACTTTCGCGCGTCTTCGCGCCTCCCTTTCTCCCTTCCCTCCTCGCAGAAAGTGGCCCCTCCGTATACACGGACCGCCCGTCACCCGAAGGCGACGTATGGGATTCCCCGGCCCCATCGGGACCGAGACCCACCCGGAGATTATTTTCTTTGCTGCGACCTTCCATCATACAAAAACACCGACACCCCGGGTCGCGGGCCCGTTCGTCACACTGCGGGCGCAGCCAAACACACACACAAACACTCGCCCATACCGGCGTTCAGCCACCCCTCCCGTGTCACCGTGAAAAGGCTCACGATGGCACGGGGGAGGTGCCCAGGGACACGACGTGGACGGACCGGTATCGCCCCCATTGTATGTTTACCTGCATCACCGATTTGATAAAAGGATTCATAATTCCCTAGGCTCTTCCTATAAAACTTTATACGGTTATCTATGATATTATTATACCCATTGCTAGGGCTGCCAGTTGCCACCATCATTGCCGTCCGTTTAACCGGTAAAGTGTAAACACGACAAATCCGGGGAAATTCGGACGGATGGCAGCCCTACGGCCATTACAAAGCGTACATTAATGAATGTCATGATATAGTAACCATCAGGATACAAATTATATCCAATTAACAACATGTATTAAGTTACATAGGGCTGGGAGTTTTTAATTGAAAGTCATGAACGTCATGATCACTGACCTTACCGTACCTTAGGGATAATTTTAGGGTCTTTTCATAAATTAAAACACTATGAATCTTGTTGTAAATTACATAATATTATATTATCATATATTATAAAGTGTTAAAGTAAGTAAAAATTAAATGCATCTACAATCTAAATAATAAATAAAGCCTACATTTTTGTTTTACTGTTATAAATAGTATAAATGAAAAACCAATCACAGCAAGTTGAACGTTGGTTTGAGAATTACGAGAATTACAATTTGCTGTTAGATGCGATGTCTTAACAAGATTATAAAACTATTGTATGTTTTAAATAGATAAATAATTGACCTTCAGAGTTCATACAACTTAACTGTTTCTATACCTCTTGAAATTGTCATAAAAGGTACTTCGTTTCTACTTTCTGAGGTACTCTATCGGAGATGAACGGCCCGACATAAAGGACTTCCGCTACAATTTGTTCCGCAGCCCGCTCTTGTACAACGCTCCGCAAACATCACGTTCGCCCCCTGAGCGCGCACGTACCGATCACAATAATTATGACGTTAATATAATACCGTGAGACGTGAAAGATGCTTTGGATTTATTAAGATCAAGCGCGAGAGGTGCTCGCGTGTAATGGCGGTTGTACGGCTCCCACTTAAATATAATTATTATAAATTCTGGCTTTGTTGTATTTGTTTTATAACGACTGCCCACAGTAAGATTTGTGAAAAGATAATAATTAATATGAAAGTACCAAATCCTACTTCCACACCAATATTATAAATGCAAAGGTGAGTCTGTTTGTCCTTTTTCGCGCTTAAGCCGCTGAACTGATTTTGATGTTTTATATGGGAATAGTTTGAGTCCCGGGAAGTGACATTGGATACTTTTTTTCGCGGAAAATTTTACCGTTCCCACGCGATAAACGAATTTCTGCGCAACGGATTTGCGGGCATCATCTTGTGCCTATATAAAATCTGCTTCTTAATTTTCTGTCTTACGAGTTGTCTCAATAGGAAGGTAAGGAATTTCATATTATAGTTCCTCAACCATAATATCTCCCACATCTTCTATACATATAATAAAACTGTAGAAATGTGAATTCTGTACATTAAAGATATTCGAAAAATAATAAGCGGAGGGTGTCACTAGATCGCTATAGAAGCCAAAAATGTGGTTAGTTTTTTGTCTGTCTGTCTGTCTGTCTGTCTGTATGTTTGTTCCAGCATCACACGAAAACGACTGATCCGATTTGAATGCGGTTTTCGCAGATATATTTGTCTTCTACCAACTTAACATCTGGTGTATAAAAAAAATTTCCCCCACTCCTCTAAGGGGACAAAAGAGGGGTCAGATTTTGTATCAAACTTTTTTCTTTAACACGAAAACTACTGATCCGATTTGCATACGGTTTTTGCAGATATATTTGCCTTCTTCCAACTCACCATCTGGTGTATAAACCCCCCCCCCCCCCTCTAAGGGGACCAAAAAGGGGGTCAGATTTTGTATCAAATTTTTTCTTTAATGGACTTACTTCATATATTACATTCATTTGGAAAATACAGTTAATACTGTATTTTCCAAATTAATATCAGGTGTACACAATTTTTCCCCCCACCCCTCTTAGGGGACAAAAGAGGAGGTAAGATTTTGTATCAACCGATTAAGTAGAAATACTTTAAATGGCAAAACAACGTTTGCCGGGTCAACTAGTCTATAATAAATTGGCGAGAAACCCTTTAATATCTTTTAACGTCAAATCATGGTCTAAGTAAAAGCGTAGTACTATAATTGTAAAAGGTTTATCTTCTCCGATAGTCAAGCTGCACTTAAAGCACTGACTGCCACAGAAATCTCGTCCAAATTATGCTGGGAAGGAACAACAAGATCTGCCTAATAAGGGTCCCGGGCCACAGTAACGTTCCTGGCAATGAAACCGCTGACGAACTGGCTAGGCTTGAGGCCGAGAGTCTTATATTATGTATGGCCCAGAATCGGTCTGTGGTGTACCTCCCAGTACCACAAAGCAAGTGCTCAAGAAATGGGGTCACAGACTAAGCAGGAAGCAATGTGTTGAGACCCCTGGCCTTGAACACTCCAAGGCACTAATCTCTGGCTTCAACAAGAAACTATCAGAGTTAGTGCTCACCTTGGGTAGGAACCAATTAAGAATTCTTACCCGAAGCCTAACTGGGCACTGCAAGCTCAACAAACACCTAAACAGAATAGGTATTTGTAGCATAACGACTTGCAGATTCTGTAAGGAGGAGGATGAGACACCTATTCACGTTCTCCTCGACTGTTCTGCTCTACTACAGGAACAGACACCTTGGTCGCCAGTCGCCACGAATACTCATCCACAGATGAAATTCGTGGCAACTGGCACCAACCCCAACAATATCGTTCAATTTATGAGCAGCATTGGGTTGGGGACGATACTCTATTGCGAAGGAGTCACAAATCACAATAGATCCTTATGGGTCGCAGTGACGTCAGGGCTACAGCGACCTGCCTTCTTTAAAAAAAATGTAAAAGGCTCTATATTCATATCTTTACCATAGTAGCAAGTTGTCATCTATTATTACAGGCGTTTCATTTTTACTTGTTGAAGAGAAATGCAGATGAAATATTATTATTTTCGTTCTATATATGAGGGTCATCCGACATCCTTATGTCGTCTGCATAAATATCTTGCGAGAGGTAAAATATCTTTGAAATTAGTTGTTCAGTTTGTTCGTGATCATTTCCAAGAAAGCTGACAATCGCCACTTAACACCTGCACACGACCAGTCAGCGCCATAAAGGCAAAATATTATGTCAACTCTTTTACGTTTTTTGTGTGCCTTTGTGAACGCTCTGGCTACAAATCAAACAACGAACCACATTCTTATTTCAAAAATGTTCACTACAACTCGACATATTATTACTTCGTATCATGAGAGTTGCAGTAAATTTTAGTTTCTTTCCAAGTTGATACTTATAATATTTTACGAGCTTTTGCCCGCGGCTTCGCTCGCGTTAAGGAGTATTATTAAATACAAACTATCATCCCCAATTTTAACCCCTTGGAGGTAGAATTGATCAAAATCCTTTCTTAGTGGATGCCTACGTCATATCATCTACCTACATGCCAAATTTCAGACCGATCGGTCCAGTGGTTTGGGCTGTGCGTTGATAGACCACCATGTCAGTCAGCCACCTATGAGTTTTATATAATAAATATAAGATATATAGATTATTTAAATTATAAAGTACCTACTAAAATATTATCTTGTGTTTGTTTATTCCAGGTCGACCGGTGACCACATGTCGGCGCCATCATGGTGATCGTTACCAGAGTAAGTATTTAACCTAATAATATATTACAAGCATTAATTTTATATCATTGACTGGTGTGCGTTACGCAGTCCCTTTAGGATCCAATATATTATCCAGGATTTAATTTTATAGATGCGAAAGTGTGTTTGTGTCATGTCTGTCTGCTACCTCTTCAAGATGAAATTTTGTATGGAGATATGTACTTTTAGTGCCGGGAAAGGACACAGGATACTTTTTATCCCGAAAATGCATGATTCCCGCGCGACAAACTAATTTTGGCGTAACGAGTTGCGGGCGTCATGTAGATAATTTTTGAATCACAATAATATATTGTCTAGAACTTCACTTCTAGGATTTAATTTACAATAGTATAATTCTGGCAGAATTGCAAAACGCCTCTTCTCAATCTTGCTTATTTTTATGGCTCAAATAATAGACGATTTACTGTTTTGTAAAGGTTGGTTAAAGATTGTAAAAGATCTGCTAGTAATAACTTGGTGTTAATACTTAATACTATCGCCTCAGTGTTTACAAGATCAAAGTTCAATGATTCTTGGCGAACTTACCTTGAATAACATTAACCCACTGACTACTGAGGTTAAGCTCCAACCGTTCACGTTAGGTACTTACTATAATAATTATTATTATTATGTAGGTATTACATTTTTTTTGAGCGTCCGTGGGTAGACCTATGGTTTGCACTCGTAGAGGGTGCAGGTTGGATCGCGAGTGAAGGCGTGTACCAATGAGACATTTTCTGATCTCAAGTACACAATACGGACGCTCGTACGGTGAAGGAAAACATCGTGAGGAAACCCGCACATAGTTGGTCCCAGACGTATTGACTAGTTCTTTCCTCTGGACTAGGCCGACTGTGTTGCGAGAATGCCGTATGCGCTTGGGCAACCATACGGTCATTTAAAAAAAAATCTTGTCCCAGGCACTACAGTATTTGAGGAGTGGTTACTTCGCTCTGAAAATACATACTTTATAAATCATCCACAGACCACAATGGATGCAAAGGCCTGATTAAAATTTTATAAATAGTAGGTTATTTTGTTTTACCTCTCTATTTCAACTGACATAAAAAAATTGTTGAGTTACAAAAATGGGTATTTTAGTTAAGTTGAGCAATTCTGCGACAGTTTTTGCAAACACAACAGTTTTTGCGTGCTACAATAATTTCTATAGGTTCTTTATTAAGGGACGTGTATAGCCATCTCCTTAATTATGATTATACTATACCTACTTAATAACTACTAGCTCTGTAAGCGTGTAACTTCGTTAATCGCGCTGGCACCATAATAATTTATCTGGTATAAAACGTAAAAACTATGACTTGTCATTTTCCGAGACTAAACCACCTCCTGACGCTCTAAGTTTCCCCTAGCAGCCAATAAGTGTGTCAGCTATCTTTCAAGATAATGTAATTATTATTGTTTATACAGTATCACATACGTCCCTACTGCCCTAAGAATATTGGTAAAATAAGGGTTCTCAAAAACGTCTCTGTGTTAAGAAACATGACCCTAAAAAGTCGCTAGGGGATACTTTAAGGGCGGTTGGTGAAAACGGGCATTAGAATAACTGCATAATATTTATTATTTAGTTAATGCAGTGTACGATTATCTCAATAAGTCGTTGTAACAGTCTAAGCAAATACAATTTTGCATTCATAAAGGTGCTCACTGCTTTCTCACCGGGAGCATTCGACGCTTGTAAGTTGTAATGTAATGTTACAGAGTCAAGCATTACATCAGTGAGGGACGAGAACCGAGCATTACAATGCGCACCTTGTAATGATACACATTACAATGTGTAATATCTTGATACAACTTGTAAGTTGTAACATCAATGCTACGTGACAGTAAAGTCAACTTGCTATTTAATGCTCCAGCTTCCAAGTCGAATCTAAAATGTTACATTACACGTGAATGCTCGCGGTACCCTGAGCCGGAGCACCATAATAATAATAATAGCTCCCACACCGGTTTGGGTGACGGTGGCCAGTTTCATTGAAACCAGGCCAGCTACGCAGGAGTAATTTTATAGTGCCCAAGTGTGTGCGCAGTACACAAGAGCACTCTCTATTCCGTTACTCTCATAACCCAGTGGGACGGCAGACCGACACAACCGGCGAGAGATCAGGCGCAGGACCGACTTTTTACATGCCCATCCGACGCATGGATCATCTTACTTGTCAGACAATCAGGTGATCAGCCTGCATTGTCCTAACCAAACTTGGAATTAACATGTTTCCAACGCGGGAATCGAACCCACGACCTCCGAGTCAAGAGCCGCGCTCTATACCACTCGACCGGGAGCACTATAATCCCTAAGCGGCAGCCGGCTGCCGCATAACAATTGAAAATCTATTGTGTCTGCGATATCCACGATGGAGGTGATGTATTATGTCGTTAATACCTGAGGAAACTATAATTATCGGTTGTATAATGTCCACCGACATATTAATTAGGTAATTAATGAAATAATGAGCAACACGTGCAAGACAACACAATCGCATGGAGAATAAAACACAAATAGCGGAGCGAGTTCCGATCAGTGCGTTTGGCAAGAACATTCCGCCAGATACAGAATCTAGAACTTGGCGGGTCATTCACCTCGCACTAGCCCGTGCCCCGTACTGACTCATTTCAAGTTATTTAAAAACTATAAATTACAGGAAAGGGACGAACGTCACTTGTCGGAAAGACCTTAAAATAATAAGTACCTACAGTAGATTGTATACTGAAATCTTTAGAAACGCATGTTTACATACTTATTGCTTACACCAATATAATTTAAGGTAATTTGTTCCTAATTAAGCGTAATTGGTATAAACCTAGTTATTATTCAGAAGTCGTCTAATAACTAGTCTTTTAAGTTCTTGTAAGTTATCTTTGCCTTCTTTTGCATCATTACTTCGCCCATTTTGTTGACAATGGCTCCAAGTTTTCAATGCCAATAGCGGCTGAGTAAAAAACCCGGCCTGAGAAACTGCATACTAAACCGAGAGTGACAGTGAGAACTGCGAACGTAAGGCTGTGACTATATTCGCGTGGGAGATTCGTCGAAGTTTCATTTTAATACAAACCTGTTTTAAAACAAATGAATATGCAACATCGGCTAGCCGAGGCTGTTCAAGTTTATTTTGGTGACGTTAGCTTTGTCATGGTTTAAGTATAGGTAAATATTCGGCCTACTCAGTGGCTGCCTAAAGTTTTGAATAGGTAGGTAGGTATCTAGGTATTGGGTAAGTTAGATAGGTCACACGCACACATCATGGAAATCATGGACCGTATTCTTTAAAAATATATTTTTATGAGATAAATATAACTACAGTGCCTGCTTCTCTTTTCCGATAGTAGCGAATGACGCTAGCAGAACCTTATTATGCTTAACACTTTTGCAAAACAAAAGGATCGTCCGCATCACGCTATTCTGTCATCAAAATGCAACTTCCTTAAATCTCTTAAGTATTAAAAAATCATCAAAGTGATAGTCGGATGTTATTTTAACAGAAATGACATTTTTTATACACCTGTACTCTGTAGTCTGTCGTTACACACCATGTTAACATACGTGGACGCGTTGCGTGTGCGCCGCCCATTATATTTTAGGTTACTACCATTTACGGCTGATATCTATGCCAGCATCAATTTATAGAAAGAAATATGGATCGGATCTGTGTTTTTTATACTCTATATAAATGAACGTTAATGATACGTAGATGAAAGTGAGATTTATATGAGATCGCTGAAGATTGCCATAGAATTAAGTTTCATTAGTTTAATGTTAAATTATATCTCAGATATTATATTTATTATTAAACACTTGAGTTCAGATCAAATTAGCTCAATCATTGATTGGCCTCACAGTAGCTCGGTCACTGATAACGTTATCACAGCAAACACTACAGTAACTTAATTAAGTAACGAGCCGAAATCACTTGATTATGGAGTAAATTAAAGTGTTTTGAATAAGTGAACCAAAAAATAATGCTAAAATGGATGTGGATAATATAGTATTTGAGGTACGTAACTTATTTCATATTAATTGTAATGAAGTTTTCTACAGTGTACCTACTAGTTTCTATAGAGTAGGAGATAATGGATATCTATATATCTATACATATAATAAAATCGTAGGAAAGTCAATTCTGTACATTGAATATTTTTGAAAAATAATACTTGGGACGTGATCTACAATCGATATGGAAGCCAAAAATATAGTTTTTAGAATTTTTGTCTGTTTGTCTGTTTGTCTGTTTGTCTGTTTGTATGTATGTCCGGGATAAACTCAGAAAGTACTGAATGGATTTACTTCAAATTTTGCACGAATATTATATAGAGGTCGGGTCAACACATAGGCTATATATTATGACGATATCACCTAGGGGAGGGGAGGGGCTCAAGTTTCAATATTTTTAGTTTTTTGCTCATATCGCTAAAACGGTGCGTTCTAGAGAAAAAATGTCCTGTACGTAATGAAAGCCCATAAAATTTCCTACAAATTTCTCCTTCACACTTTGTATCTATTTTCACTCCTTGCCATGCTATGAGCTTTTGTCTATCTTTTCTATACAAATTTCGAGTGTCGTTTGATTAACATGCTGGGAGCTTTGGCATCGGTCTTTTCTTGCGGTGTTGCGGCGTTATACATCTTTTTTAAGAACAAAGTTAAAAACTAAACTACACATACGGTTTTCCAGTGTCGTTTGTTTTGGGGGGGCGCAGCCCCCCCAAACCCCCCCCCCCCCCTTATTCCTCATGACACTTTTGTTCATAATTAAAAGGTATCGTGGAGTTTGTATTGCGTCTTAATTATCCTTTGTAGGAACAAACTAATTCATCTATACATATATTGTAATAAAATCGTAAGAAAGTCAATTCTGTACATTGAATATTTTTGAAAAATAATACTTGGGACGTGATCTACTATACTAACGCGGACGAAGTCGCGGGCAACAGCTAGTTTCAAATAAAAACACATAATAAGATAATTTAATTATACGATGGACCAATGTCACTTCATGTATCCAAAAACACTGTAAAAGTAATAGTAGTAGGGACATAATATTATTACCTACAGAATAATCAAAACCACTGGTAAACTCAAATTGTAAACAAAATCATAGCCCTCGTTGGTATCAGTAATATTAGGCGCAAAAAACATACAAAACCGTACAATAGTTATAATCATAAACAGCTATTATTAGTGACTTTCACGTAGGCAAGATGACTGTCTTAAGCGACGATCGCATCGTCAATTAACTCGAACAAATAAGGACGTACACTTTCTATTAAATTCGTCGGTACCTCGCCAGTTCCGGTGTCCAGTAGACAGTAGAACAGTTTGAGCATGCACAGCTGTTTGTTGTGTAGTATGTAGTCGTTAGGAGGCAAAGTGTTACCGAGTACTCAGAAATGAAATTGTGCAAAAAGTGATAAGAATCTACGTATAATGTTTTCCGCGAAAATTCTTGTGCTCTAATATAGTTTTGTTTATGGAACGATGATGATCTTGAAACCCTTGATGAGCCTTTATTGAGGCTTGGAGTAAATACGTTAACGAATGGAACACAAATAAGTATGAAGGATACAATTTTAGCTATTAAGGTACTGTAAATTTTAAACGAAAAGTCAAAGTTTGGGTCTATTCAGCCCGTTTTAATTCTCTGCAATTCCTTTTTGTTATGTTCACTTTCATAATAAAATCTTGTTAACCTGTAAAATACCGCCAGTAGTAATCAAAAGAATTGAAGATCCCAAAAGCATACGTCGCCTTCGAGCGATTTAGTATGATGCGAAGCAATTTAACACGCGAAAATTGTGCAATGTTTGCTATAGACATTGTTCCAAGAATTTTTTGCTGTCGCAACTCGCAAGATACAAAATATCCTGCCGTTCATTTGTCTCAAACATAACTCCCACTCATTTGTCCACAAACACACACTGATGACTGACCTCGCATTCGTGTAATTCCAGGGTGATTACATATGGATCGAGCCGGTTTCCGGTCGCGAGTTCGACGTGGCCATAGGAGCGCGCGTGCTCGCCGCCGAGGGCCGGCGGATCCGGGTGCGGGACGACGACGGCCAGGAGCAATGGCTACCGCCGGAGCGCCGCATCAAGGCCATGCACGCCACCTCCGTGCACGGCGTCGAGGACATGATCTCGCTGGGGGACCTTCACGAGGCCGGCATCCTGAGGAACCTGCTCATCCGCTACAACGATAACCTCATTTATGTAAGTTCTAATTATTCGGGGTGGATCTTTTCACTTTCCATTAGAAGTGTTTTAAAGCTACAGGATCTAATATTTCGATGGTAATATTTTGATAGCAAAACTTCATGTTTATACATCTCCACATATCACAAAAATCTTAAATTAGATAAAGCACTTTTAATGTTTAGACTGCATTAAGCATTACGCAATTTAACAAAACAAACGGATCTAGTTGAAACTGAAGTGACATGAGTAGGTATTTCTATGTAATGTAGGTCAGTAGGTAAAATGTGGTAGGTCAATGACCTGTTATAATGAACCGCATAATGTATGCACGAACCGCATTCAGCGTAATATTTTGTGACTTTATGTTTATTTCGGATTTACATATTTCCGTATTTTTAGATTTACTCAACCCAGAAACATTGTACAGTGAATATTTTACAGCTATGACACTACAATTTACTACTAATTTATATTGGACGAAAAGACAAATTACGAACTTAATGTAGTAGTAAGTATGTTTACCAAAAATGAAAGCACAGTACTTATCAGGTACCAACTTATTCAATACCCAACTCACACGAGCTTCACAATTGACTTGTACTTTCATTTTGAGTCCAAACTGATGCATTGTAGCATGCAGAATAGGCACGCCTGCTGAATTGCAATTTTGTTGACCCAATGTATCGACTTGAATGCATAAACGCTTGTTATAAAAATGGCAAATTTAACTCGATGGACGATGATAATATGAACTAACAAACTACAATAAATAGAAATTGTTATAATATAATATTGAACGTTGTGTTTTATGTTTTCAGACGTATACGGGTTCTATATTGGTAGCAGTCAATCCATACCAAATACTACCAATATACACAGCAGACCAAATTAAGTTATACAAGGAGAGGAAGATTGGTGAATTGCCACCACACATCTTCGCCATTGGAGACAATGCGTACGCGCACATGCGGCGGTACGGCCAGGACCAGTGCATTGTCATCAGCGGGGAGTCAGGAGCCGGCAAGACTGAATCTACCAAACTCATTTTACAATACTTAGCAGCGATAAGTGGGAAGCATTCGTGGATTGAACAACAGGTACTTTACTAAATATTTCTAGAATAAATAGAGAGTAGCGACATACATATTAAAATAAATTCTTATGCAGCTGTCTTTATATTATTTCAGATCTTAGAAGCAAATCCAATTTTAGAAGCATTTGGTAACGCGAAAACTGTTAGAAACGATAACTCATCGCGTTTTGGAAAATACATAGATATACATTTTAATAATAACGGGGTGATCGAAGGTGCTAAAATCGAACAATATTTATTGGAGAAATCAAGAATAGTTCACCAAAGCACAGACGAGAGAAACTATCACGTATTTTACTGTCTGCTGGCCGGACTGTCGAAGGAAGAAAAGAAGAAATTAGATTTAGGAGAACCATCAGAATATCGTTATTTATCTGGAGTGAGTACTTTTCATCATATAATATTATTAAGTTCCGATGATTCTAAGCACATTGTTACATTGACCAAAAACTGAAAATTTATTTTTACGTTTCAGGGAAACAGCTTTACGTGTGAAGGAAGAGATGATGCTGCTGAATTTGCAGACATTAGATCTGCTATGAAAGTATTGCTATTTACGGAACCAGAAATTTGGGAAATCTTAAAGTTATTAGCGGCGGTACTTCACTGCGGGAATATCAAATATGAGGCGACTATTGTTGATAATCTCGATGCCACTGAAATCATAGAACAGGCTAATGTTAAAAGAGTGGCTCACTTATTAGGTGTTCCGACGCAGTCTCTTATTAATGCATTAACGAGGAAAACATTATTTGCTCATGGAGAAACTGTAGTATCGACTCTAAGCCGGGAACAGTCAGTGGATATTCGAGATGCTTTTGTGAAAGGAATTTATGGCCGGCTTTTTGTAACAATAGTGAAGAAAATCAATGCTGCAATTTACAGACCGAAATCAACGATGAGAACTGCCATCGGAGTACTCGATATATTTGGCTTCGAAAATTTCGACCACAACAGCTTTGAACAATTTTGTATTAACTTTGCAAATGAGAATTTGCAGCAATTCTTTGTGAGGCACATATTTAAATTGGAGCAAGAAGAATACAATCACGAGGGCATCAATTGGCAACATATCGAGTTTGTGGACAACCAGGATGCTTTAGATTTGATAGCTCTGAAACAACTTAATATAATGGCACTTATTGATGAAGAATCTAAGTTTCCTAAGGGTACGGATCAAACTATGTTGGCTAAACTGCACAAAACTCATGGATTACATAGAAATTACTTAAAACCAAAGTCAGACATTAACACTAGTTTTGGGCTCAATCATTTTGCCGGAATAGTATTTTATGATACTCGAGGTTTTCTTGAGAAAAATCGTGACACGTTTAGTGCTGACCTGCTCCAAATCATTCACATGTCCACGAACAAATTTTTACAGCACATTTTTCAGGAAGATATAATTATGGGTTCAGAAACAAGAAAAAGAACCCCTACTTTGTCGACCCAATTTAAAAAATCATTAGATCTATTGATGAGAACTTTGGGTACTTGTCAACCATTTTTCATCCGATGTATCAAACCCAACGAATTTAAGAAGCCCATGATGTTCGATAGAGGTTTATGTTGTAGACAACTTAGATACTCTGGTATGATGGAAACTATACGAATTAGACGAGCTGGATATCCTATTAGACATAGCTTTAAAGAATTTGTGGAGAGATATAGGTTTTTGATATCGGGAGTACCTCCAGCGCACAAAACTGACTGTATGGCCGCAACGAAGCGAATTTGTGCCACCGTCCTAGGTAAATCCGATTATCAGCTAGGTCACACCAAAGTGTTCTTAAAAGACGCGCACGATCTATTTCTGGAACAAGAGAGAGATCGAGTCCTTACTCGAAAGATACTTATACTTCAGAGATCTATTCGGGGAT
The DNA here is from genome assembly GCA_905404155.3 of Plebejus argus. Taxonomy (NCBI): domain Eukaryota; kingdom Metazoa; phylum Arthropoda; class Insecta; order Lepidoptera; family Lycaenidae; genus Plebejus; species Plebejus argus. The sequence goes on along the minus strand of FR989927.1, from coordinate 12,054,688 downwards.
GGGTATACAGGCGAAGATTCTTAAAGATGAGAGCAGCCGCAGTGCTGATTCAACGTCACTGGCGAGGGAAGCTGCAGAGGATCAGATACAACAAGATGAAGGTGGGATACGCGCGGCTACAGGCACTGATTCGGGCTCGAGTTCTGGCACATAGATTTCGACATCTTCGTGGGCATATTGTTGCACTACAAGTAAGTTGATGAAAACAGGTGCTGCTAATATTCTTTAAAGTATCATAATTGTACTAAAGTACAGTTTTGTCAAATTTTTGATGACACAATATTATAAAAAATCATAAACTTTTTCAGGCAGCAGCTCGTGGATACTTGGTCCGAAGATCCTACGGCCACAAGATGTGGGCAATCGTTAAGATTCAAAGTCATGTGAGGCGGTTAATAGCAACGCGTCGTTACAGAAGGTTGAAACAGGAGGCGAAGGCTCACAACGAAGCTCTTCGACTACGTAGGCAAGAGGAGCAGCGACTGCAACATCAAGGAAACACACGCGCTAAGGAAATCGCAGAGCAAAACTATAGAGTAAGTAACTTTGAATAGGTAAATTTAGTATCAATGAAAATATTATGATTCTTATCAATGAAAATATTAATGTTTGTTCTAGAATTTATAAATAATTATTAAGTTTTAGTATTTTTTAACATTGATAAATATTGTTAGATGTAAGATAAGATAAAGATCGGCAGCTGGCTAACTGCAGGAAAAAAAAGAACCCGCCTTGAACATAATATGCAAAAAAAAAAAACAAATATGTTTCTATAAGGCTCTTGAAATAGTCCGAAACACGCATACTTAACTTGTCTATGTCAGGCTATAAACAAAAGTTGGCCATTTGGTATTGCATAATATTACAATTAATAATATCACTATTTCACCTGTTCGCGACACTTTTATATAAATCAATCTGTTTCGCTTAATTACTCTTTCTAATTAAATTTTACGCTTTATAGTCACAATGAGGTAATATTACCAGTGACTGCTTAGAGAGGTACTATCAGAGAAGTTGATTCCTAGGCATATGGGGGACCTATGTAGTTTGGTCGCATTATGTCAAACCCAGCCGACAGATCACAATTAACATTGAATTGACATGATCCGACCAAATGATGTTGGTCTGTCAACTATTAACTGATTCCTAGGCATTAATTTCCTCGATGGTACCTAAAAACACTATTGTCAGGTAAATCCTGAATCTTCTTCATTTTTTATACCACTCTGGCATTTACCACAAGAAGCCAACGTTTCCTTTAAATGCATTTTCCTAAATTTCATTGTTGTAATCGAATCTAATTTGTACCTACACGATATTAAAAATATCGGGCGTAGTAATTGACGTAACAGCAGGTCTCAATCGACCGTGTAGGTTGTTATACAATTACCTACGACCTGGATGTGGTTGGATTACAGCTGAGTTGAAGTCAGTATATCAATTTAATTAAAACTAGACACGCGTGTTTTGTGCGCATAATGTGGCTTAATTCAATCGACTACAATTTTGTAGATATAATGAAAAACGATATAATGGATTTTAAATGGAAAACATGTTCTTGGGCAAGTAATTTTAATATTGAATAATTAAAATTAATTTAATAATTAAACATAATTAGGTGTATTAAAAAAAACTATTATTGTAACATTGAGATGTTAAAACCATTGTTATATCCTCCTTTTAAAATTAAAATTTGTATGCAGAACTCTTAGCAAAACATTTTATAGTATGAATGTATGTTGTTGTGTATAAAGTTACCAGTTAAAGTTGGTTTTGCAGTATCGATGTGATAACAAGAAAAACGAAATTAAGTATGAGCTTGCTATCTCTAATTATTTTCGTTGTCGGTCAATCTATTTTCGGTGTTGTCAGTAATCGGACGTCTGTGTTTATAATGCAAAAAATTGCTAAAGCACTATTCTGTTTCAGGAACGTATGTATGAACTCGAACGACGCGAAGCAGAACTAGCCTTAGAAGAAAAACGACAACTAGAAGCCAAAAGGACTTTACTACAGGAGGCGGCTCGAAAACAAGACGAGCCGGTTGATGATAGCAAATTAGTGGAAGCTATGTTTGATTTCCTACCGGACTCGAGCAGTGAAGCACCCGCGCCTAAAGATACGTCAGTCTTTAGTGACCTACCCCAGCTAAGAGCCGATCAACAAGAGGTAAGAGTTTTATAATGTAGTTCGAATAGTGAATTTATCAAACATTAAGTTTTCGATCGTGGGAATCGCAGAAACAATAGATTTTTAATTGTTATGCGACAGCCTGCTGTCGCTTGGGGATTGATGGGGTATGAGCCCAAGTAAGTACTTTTAGTATTGCTTTATAAAACGGACTAGAAAAAGAGCAGACAAAATGTTAGATGGCCATGGGAATAATTATGTATATCTCTCAACACGAGATTAGCTACCCTTATTTTAACCGACTTCAAAAAAAGAAGGTTATCAATTCGACGCGTATGTATGTAATATTTCCAGAACAGCCCAATTTTCGTATATGTTAGTCTGTATCAGCGTCTGAACAATTAATGTGCCATATTTCAAAAGTGTATGTATGTATATTGTATGTATGTATGTTTTTATGTTTGTGTTCGCATATCTCCGGAACTACGAGATATGCGAACTAAGTCCGATTTCAGTAATTCTTTTTTGTACTAGGTATTGCTCAACTTAGGGAACAGTGCAAGTTTCATCAAAATCGGTTCAGTAGTTTTGGAGATAGGGAGTTTTAGTTCTCGATTACGTACAATTTTGAAGTCGGTTTTATCCTTTTAAAATACAGTTATTAAACCTGATGTTTCTTTGATTGCAGATGGTGACGCCTATGCAAACCACATCAGAGGACGAGGAGGACTTGTCCGAGTTTAAATTCCAGAAGTTTGCAGCCACATACTTCCAAGGAAATGTCACACATCAGTATTCTAAGAAACCTCTCAAACATCCGCTACTGCCGCTGCATACACAAGGAGACCAGTTGGTAAGTATGATTCATTATTTGCAACAGTTGCAACTACAAAAAATAAACCTTGCTTCTTTTTTAATATTTGATTTTTTTAAATAAACAGTACCTAACTTACCTTTACAAATTACATAACTCATTATTAACAACTTTATTTCGATTAAAAACCCTTTGTTTTTATCAAACAATAACGCACAATAATTACAAATTCATTAACTAGGATTACAGTATTGATTTTGCGATAGTTAGATAATACTAATGGACTTTTTCAATTTTCTTTATCTTATAGGCGGCGCAGGCGTTATGGATAACGATACTTCGGTTCACCGGAGATCTTCCAGAACCGAGATATCATACGATGGAGAGAGATAACACGTCCGTTATGTCCAAAGTGACGGCTACACTCGGTAGGAATTTCATCAGATCGAAAGAGTTTCAAGAAGCGCAAATGATGGGCGTAGACCCTGATGCTTATCTGAACAAACAGAAACCAAGGTCAATCAGACACAAGTTGGTTTCGTTAACGTTAAAGCGAAAGAACAAACTCGGTGAAGACGTACGACGAAAGCTACAGGTAATAAAATTAGGTTGGAATTATATTTTGTAGAAAAAAATTAAATAAGTAAAGCGTTTGTAGAATTTAACTCAAAATTTGTTTTGTAGGACGAAGAATACACAGCGGACAGTTATCAATCTTGGCTAGAATCGCGACCGACATCTAATCTCGAAAAACTGCATTTCATCATCGGTCACGGAATACTCAGGGCTGAGCTGAGAGACGAAATTTACTGCCAAATATGCAAACAGTTGACGAATAATTCTTCAAAATCGTCACACGCTAGAGGTTGGATATTGCTCTCCTTGTGTGTGGGATGCTTTGCTCCAAGTGAAAAGTTTGTTAATTACCTCAGAGCCTTTATCAGAGAAGGCCCACCCGGTTATGCACCCTACTGTGAAGATCGTCTCAAAAGAACTTTTAACAATGGAACAAGAAATCAACCCCCATCGTGGCTGGAGCTCCAAGCTACAAAATCTAAGAAACCGATAATGCTGCCGATAACGTTTATGGATGGAAACACAAAAACACTTCTAGCAGATTCTGCAACTACTGCGAGAGAACTTTGTAATCAGCTATCAGATAAAATTGGATTACGTGATCAATTTGGATTTTCGCTATACATTGCTTTATTCGACAAAGTTAGTTCACTGGGCAGCGGTGGAGACCACGTCATGGATGCTATATCACAATGTGAACAATATGCCAAGGAACAAGGTGCACAAGAAAGAAATGCACCGTGGAGATTGTTCTTCAGAAAAGAGATATTTGCTCCATGGCATGATCCCACAGAGGACCAAGTTGCTACTAATCTGATTTATCAACAAGTAGTTCGAGGAGTCAAATTCGGAGAATACAGATGTGATAAAGAAGAGGACCTAGCTATGATTGCTGCTCAACAATATTACATAGAATATGCTCACGACATGAATACTGAACGTTTGTATACTTTACTACCGAATTACATACCCGACTATTGTTTGACTGGGGTAGAAAAAGCGGTGGATAGGTGGGGTTCTCTCGTAGTGCAGGCATATAAAAAGAGTTACTATGTAAAGGAAAAGATTGCGGCTTACAAAGTGAAAGAAGACGTTGTGAGTTACGCTAAGTTTAAGTGGCCGTTATTGTTTTCTAGATTTTATGAAGCTTATCGAAATTCTGGTCCCAATCTACCTAAGAATGATGTCATAATAGCAGTGAATTGGACTGGGGTATACGTCGTCGATGATCAAGAACAAGTGTTGCTAGAATTGTCTTTCCCTGAAATAACAACAGTATCAAGTCAGAAAACGAACAAAGTATTTACGCAAACGTTTAGCTTATCAACAGTGCGAGGTGAAGAATTCACATTCCAAAGTCCAAACGCTGAAGATATTCGAGATCTCGTTGTTTACTTTCTAGAAGGTTTGAAAAAGAGATCAAAATTTGTCATCGCCTTACAAGACTACAAAGCTCCAGGCGAAGGATCAAGCTTCCTAACATTCTTAAAGGGAGATTTAATTATACTAGAAGAAGATAGCACTGGGGAATCAGTTTTGAATAACGGCTGGTGTATCGGCCGATGTGAACGATCTATGGAGCGCGGCGATTTTCCTGCAGAAACTGTTTACGTTCTACCAGCGCTATCGAAACCTCCACCTGATATATTAGCGCTGTTTTGTCAGGAGGGGGCGCAACACGGACGTCGTGCACCCACTAGTACGTTTAATGGCACAGATAATAGGGACAAGCCTCATAATTTATTGGAATATGCCCTGGACCACTTTAGGCTACCGCCTAAAAGAACGACATCTAAGGGGCTCACACTGTCCTCTGCTAAAAGAGGTGGAGCCGAAGAATTGTGGAGACATTCTAGGGAACCCATCAAACAGCCTTTGCTCAAAAAGTTGCAAGCGAAGGAGGAGCTCGCCGAGGAAGCATGTTTCGCTTTCACTGCTATTCTTAAGTATATGGGCGATCTTCCTTCGAAACGACCCCGGATAGGAAATGAGTACACCGATCACATATTCGATGGGCCCCTAAAGCATGAAATATTACGAGATGAGATTTACTGCCAGATAATGAAGCAGCTGACGGATAATAGAAACAGAATGTCGGAGGAAAGGGGGTGGGAGCTTATGTGGCTGGCGACCGGTCTCTTCGCCTGTAGTCAAGGTCTTCTTAGAGAATTAACCCTATTTCTTAGAACTAGAAGGTATCCAATCGCACAAGATTCCTTACAGAGGTTACAAAAGACATTGAGAAATGGACAAAGAAAGTACCCGCCGCACCAGGTCGAGGTGGAAGCCATCCAGCACAAAACAACGCAGATCTTCCACAAAGTGTATTTCCCCGACGACACCGACGAAGCGTTCGAGGTCGACTCGTCGACTCGGGCGAAAGACTTTTGCCAAAACATTGCTCAGAGACTGAATCTCAGATCTAGTGAAGGTTTTAGTTTATTCGTTAAGATAGCTGATAAAGTGATTTCCGTACCGGAGGGTGACTTCTTCTTCGACTTCGTAAGACACTTGACGGACTGGATCAAGAAAGCGCGACCGACACGCGATGGAATCACTCCGCAGTTTACATATCAGGTAACGGAATTGAGCTTCGATATCACTGAACACTTATCTTAAAAAATAATAAGCAGATATATACCTCAATAATAATAGTTGCCAACACAATTCTTTCCGATACACGTTCAACTCGCGCACTTGCTCGTATTTTAAATTCGTATGATTTCAGGTATTCTTCATGAAAAAGCTGTGGACAAACACGGTGCCCGGTAAGGACCGGGCTGCGGACGTGATATTCCACTTCCATCAGGAGCTGCCCAAGCTTCTCCGAGGGTACCACCGCTGCGGCAGAGAGGAGGCCGCCCGCCTCGCCGCACTCGCGTACCGAGCACGCTTCGGAGACAATAAGCAAGAATTACAGGCCATACCGTAAGTTTATCGGTTATAGCACCCGCCCGTTAAAAAAAACTCGCATTTTTTCTGGACAGGCTTTGTGTCGGAATTTGAAAATGGATTTTAATCTATTTTAACAAACAAGTAAAAATAGATCATAATAGTATGGGAGCCCTAGAACATTTTTTTTATTACTATCAAGCTAATTTTTTGTGAGTAAGCTTTATTTTGATAAGACAAACAACATTTTTATTTGCGAAAAATCTCGAAGGTGGTAGCTAAAAGGATTTCATACTTTGAATTGATGGTCCTAAAATACGGACTGTTTTATTTGTAGGACAATGTTACTCTTAAATTATATGACTATTAATCTATCAATATACAAAATATCAGCTCGTTAGGGTTCCGTTAGGTATAGGGTTCTGTAATCAACAAAACTTGGTTAAATACTGAACCCTGAAACGAAACCCTAACAAGCTGATTTTTTGTATGTTGATAGGTTAATAGTTAATTATTTAAAAGTAACATTGCCCTAGAAAAAGAACAATCCATATTTTAGGACCATCAAGTCAAAATATGAAATCCTTTCTATCTCTGTTATAATAATCTACCACATTAGAGTTTTTTTGCAAATAAAAATTATGTTCGTCTTATCAAAATGAAGCTACTCACAAAAAATTTGCTTGATAGTACTATAATATAATTGCTATATCATATGTAGGTACTTCTAATATGTATGTATATAAAATTCTCGTGTCATAACTCATAGTGTTTGTGCGCGAACTCCTCCAAAACGGCTCAACCGAATTTAATGAAGTTTTGTATGCAGATTTGTTGGGCGGTATAATTTGTATGGCAAAACAACGTCGCCGGGTCAGCTAGTAACTTTATAAAACGTTCATATCGTCTACCAAAAAGTCGGATGTACGTATTCCGGACTATTATTTATTCATTTAAACATTGTTCCAGACAAATGCTCCGAGAACTGATCCCCGCTGATCTTATAAAACTGCAAAGTTCGGCGGACTGGAAGCGGGCAATCGTCGCCTCCTTCAACCAGGACGCGGGCATGACGCCCGAGGACGCCAAGATCACCTTCCTCAAGGTCATATACCGATGGCCGACGTTCGGCTCCGCGTTCTTTGAAGTCAAGCAGACCACGGAGCCCAACTACCCGGAGTTGCTGCTGATCGCCATCAACAAACATGGCGTCAGTCTGATACATCCTCAATCGAAGGTAAGATTTAACTGCAACAATAACTATTTATATTTTACTATCGCTCAAAAAAATCCTGAGGTGTGACGGACTAAAATTAGATGAAGATGAACTTTAAGCTTATATATTTTCATGATCTTATGTTGATACAAACTAAATTTCTGTAAAGAGACAAAGAAGGATAATATGGGTGAAAAAGTCTATAAACTATCTATCTATCGTTTCTTAGTATTTTCTTTTCTCGTAGGTACACAACTTGCTATGGTTGTTGCTATTGTGCTCCTATCGTTTACATTTCATACCCTCGATTTAGATTTAAATCTAACATTAATACATTTCCAAATACGTAGCACGATAGTAAAATGCTATAGTTAGGTACTTAACTTGAAAGATAATACCTACCTAAAGATACCAGAAGCCATTTTGTTGGCTGGTGGAACATATAATTAAAGTGTTACGCTTTGGTAACTCCTATGACTCATGTAACAAGATGGCGTAGTCATCTTATTAAACTATAGGTTGCTAAAATAGTTGCAGCCAAAATTTATTTATCCTTATTTTATTTAGATTTTAGGTAAACGCTTTTTGACCAGTAGATACCCTACATGACGCAATATGTATGACATGTTATGATCCCGATTAGATCATCTAACATTTTACAAAACATTCTTCTATTTTTAAGCAAATATTCTAGATTGGATTCAGCCAGCGTAGAACTTGTATCCTTAAAAGTTAAAATAGGCTCACGTTCTTGACCTCCAATGGCTAATGGACCACTCCCCATCTATCTATTATGTATATTGAATTCATAAATTGCTTGCTTTCCTGAATGTGCCTAATACAAAAAACAGACTAAAGGATAAAAATAGGAATTAAGAATATACGGAAAGGCAACCTATATACTAACGTTATTAAAATGAAAGTCAGTCTTAAATACCTACAAGAAGTACGGGCAAATGATACGCAAAAGAAGCCGTGGACAACATCTAGCTTTTAATTATAATAAAGCCTGATTTGTGCTTGGTACTTTATTTTTGCATCGCATAACGTTTCTTGTAAGGCAGAGGTTACACGATCAGTATTTCATCAATCTGATTCATCAATCCTGATCAGATTGATGAGATACTGATCGTCTAACCTATTGGATTGATGGATTGATCATTTTTTTAATATGAACTTTTTTAAAACCATCAGTATTCCGTCAATCAGATTGATGGATCAGATTGATGAAATACTGATCGTGTAACCTCTACCTAAAACCTTACATTTAGGCCTTAGGCACTCGAATATTCTCTTTGCTCTCCCTTCTACTATTCATTTATATTTCAGGACATCCTAGTGACGCACCCGTTCACGCGGATCTCTAACTGGTCGTCCGGCAACACGTACTTCCACATGACTATCGGCAACCTCGTGCGCGGCTCCAAGCTGCTGTGCGAGACCTCGCTCGGCTACAAGATGGACGACCTGCTCACCTCATACATATCCCTCATGCTCACCAACATGAACAAGCAGAGGTCCATACGAGTCAAGTAGCTTGTGACGCAGTATAAATATGACAGTAGAGTAAGTTGACTTGAAATTATATTTGCTCAACACACAGACAAGACGTGATTGAAATGCTTCGAGTTATCCAGATTGCGCCAATGTGTGCGTGTGGATGTAACGGTGTGGTATGAAGCTCTACTGTTTATTTATTTTGTATCCTTAATTAAGAATTGTGGTTGAAAGTTCAACTGTACAGACATGTGATTTTCAGAAGTATGCATTGCGTGAAAAGTTGTAAATCTATATTTTTGTATAGGATTATTTTGAGCAACTAATTTGATAGTTCGTTTTGTAGGAGCATAAAGACTGATTTACATTGACACAGTCGACGATACCGTCACTGGAATCGAGCGCTGGATCAGGATTGGAATGTTAACATTATGATTATCAGAGAAGTTGATTCCTAGGCAGATAACCTAAGTAATTTGGTCGCGTAATGTCAAACCCAGCCAACTGATCACGACAAACATTGAATTGACATAAGCTGATCAAGTGACACAGATCCGTCATAATATGCAAATGAATCAATTTCTTCGATCGTGTAATCCAGTCCAAAATATTTCTGATCCAGTGGTGCTGGCTACTGAGTCAATGTGAATCGGCACTAAAATGTAAGTTATATGTATTTATTGTTAATTGCATATTTGATACACAAACAAAAGGATTACAAGACTAATATGTAAAATTCCGTCCAATATGATTAATAGTAATCATAATAATAATGAAAACTAAGCTTACATGAAGCGAAGCACAAAATATTATATTCTCTAAATACTGTTTGGACATAAGGACTAATGGGTAACTATTAATCGCTTTATCGTCGTTTGAAACTTATTTTATGATATGATTTTTTCTTTAAGTAAATCCTGAAATAACAAAAGAAGTATTTATAACTGTGAAAATGAATTAGTACAATTTATGAGCCCGGGCTACCCTCGAAATTCTCATACAAACGGAATACCAAAATCATTTTCTCATACGAAAATGTTTAACATGTTTGAGTTATTTTTCAGCTTAAAATAGTAATTACCTAGGGTCCTAGCCAAAAATTTACTACAAAATATTTATACACTAAAAAATATAAGCGATTACATTTCATGCATTTTGACGCCATTAACGACATACTTTCCGCACACTTGTTTTATATTAAAAACTCATCGAATCGTTACGTATTTTTTCTGGGACCTTAGCTTATATTGTGTAGTTACAGAATGTCTTCAAAATAATGGCAATATAATAAATTTTCATTCATCATTTTTGGTATTCGTGAACGCGGCGCAATTTCTCTATAATTTCCAACCTGGTATAGTGCCGATCCGCTCGCACGTCAGAGCGCGGCGGCGGGAAGCGCGGGCGGCGGGGTGGGGTAACCGGTACACGTGATGTGTGTGTATTCAAGTACAATAATAATTATTCTATCAAGCCCCAAGCGGTCGCATGCGACCGCGCGCGCGATAACAGTAGATTTCCAAGAATCCGCGATCGAGAGAATATTATTCTGCCCTGATACCAGAAAAGACCGCTACGTGAAAAATACGTTTTTTTTATTTTTTTATGTGTAAACTAAGCAGATTGTCAGCTTTCTGGTTCTATTTGACTTATATTTTTAAGTTTATTAGTTTCTGAGATAAGTTGCCGCTATAAGACCCTTATTTTCAGTTTTTAGAGATGGTCATAAGATAAAAAGCCGCTAAACTAAATTGCTAAGCTATAAACATGTTATAATATCTTAACTGATGTTTATGTTAGTAAAAATTTAAAACATGGTTGGGGAACTACTACACGAGAATGCCGTGAAATGGTCATGATAAGTATAAAAACCGTTATTTAACTATAACGACCTTAATACGTAGCAAATTTTTGCCCAGAACCATTTCCATTTTAAGCAATAAAACGGCTAAATTATCATCATACACTAGAACTACGTTATGATATGTAAACTGTCTTTAAGCGTAGTAGAATAATTATAAATCAAACTAAAAAACTACACAACAAAACTATGACCGTCATTTAACTTAGGATTTTATTTAAATGTTTGCATGATGGCATTTCATAAACGCGGTTTAATTAAAAAACTAAACAAAAAGACCGCTATTTATGTTGATTGAGAGAAGAGCGGGGGGGAATACGAACGCGCCAGCGGCCAGAGGCTGGAGCATGCAGAGGCAGAGGGTGCAGGCCCGCAGGGCATCGATCGATCCGCGATCGACAGTCAATATTTTGTCGGCGTGCCGCGTGGGGGAAGGTCGCGTGCTTGCTTTGCGCGCCAAGAATTTGGCGCGATTTTCGTGGGACAGCTGAGGTAACATTAAACACCTATGTACTTTTAAATTTTAAAAGTACATAGGTGTTCAAATTATTTTCTACAACGAGATAATTGTAATGATAACTGCTAACGTTATGGATCCCATAAGTTATAGGAACACTAAATGATGCAAGGATAGAAGAAAATATAAACGAATTTGACAAATGTGAGATTAGCGAAGTACGAAGATTAGGAAAGAAAATCAGCGGAAAACAAAGACCAATATTAGAAATATAAAAAAAATGCAAAAACTTCCCTACAAACATATTATACGCTACAGAAGACTTTTCAAAAGAAGTTCTAAAAATTAGAAAGGAGCTCTGAAGAAAAAAGTAAAGGAAGAGATTAAAAGGAAACAGGGCATTTATAAGATAATATGACAAGATAATAATTAAAGGAGAGAATGAAAAGAGGAAAAGATCTCCATTCCAACCACCAGCAGATTCTTACGAAAGAATAGGACTGAATCAGAAGGCAAGCAAAATAAACAAGACTAATGCCTTTGAATACAATATTGCAACGCCCAAGGACTTACTCACAAACAACATCAAAACAGTAAGTTAGTTTTGAACGAAAAAGCTACATGTTTCCTCGTTTCGAGGGCACATCTTTAACCATCTCCCCTAGCATTGAGATACTTGGCGTCAACATATCGAGCGAAGTCCAGTTCCGATATCATCTAGAGGGTAAGGCCAAATAAGCCTCGAAGAAGCTTGGTGTTCTTAACAGAGCGAGACAGTACTTCAGTCCGGACCAACGCCTACAACTCTACAAGGCGCAGGTTCGGCCTCATATGGAATATTGTTCTCATCTCTGGGCAGGGGCGCCAAAATACCAACTGCTCCCTCTGGATCGTATCCAACGAAGGGCCGCTCGAATTGTTGACTCCCATAGTGTTTCAAACAGCTTGGACCCCTTGGAATTACGCCGAGATGTAGCTTCACTCTGCATCCTTTATCGGTTGTATCACGGGGAGTGCTCTGAGGAATTGTTCGGAATCATACCACCTGCAACTTTTCGCCATCATCCCACGCGAAAAACAAACCATCCTTACCACCTTGATGAGTGGCAGTCTTCCACAGTGCGTTTTTCGCGTAACTTTCTGCCGCGCACTGTAAAACTCTGGAACGAACTGTCACCAGCAGTATTTCCGGACCTATACGACCTGCAAACCTTCAAGAAAAGAGCGTATTCCCTCTTAAAAGGCCGGCAACGCCCCTCCAGCTCTTCTGATCTTGCGAGTGTCCATGGGCGACATGGGCGACTGTTGCCGCTATAACAACAAATACTAAAAATAACATAAGGTTTATTTTTAAAGGGGGCTCCCATACAAGAAACGTGATTATTTTGGCCTTTTTTGCTCGTAATCAATAATGGTAACAGCTACGCACTTGAAATTTTCACAAAATCCTTAATTGTATTTGTACTTTAATAATTAATAATAAAATTAAAATAAAGTAAATATCTAAGGGGGCTCCCATACAAAAAACACAATTTTTTGTCTACTTTCGCTCTATGCCGGTACGAAACCCTTCGTGCGCGAGTCCGACTCGCACTTGGCCGATCATTAATATATCTACTTTTTGATCTCTCATAGAAGTAATGTTTTTCTTAAATAAATAAATTAATAAATAAAAATAATTTTCATATGTTTAGTTACGGTACTGTACCAGAAATTATTAGGACTGAAGTCAGTAAGAATTCTATTGATTGTTAAGATGTTTAACGTCGTTTACAATATATTACCAAATAATAAATTAAGCATTAAAGTATCTTTCACAAATAAATAATTTGTTTTGATATTACAGTTTTATTTCTGATCAAATATAATATTTTTTTGCTGTTGCATTTTTGATCTAATGGTCTTTTCAGCTAATCACTAGGATTATTTGAAGTGGTGTACTTAGTTAAAATACAGTTATTAAGTGGGTAGTGCATTTAACTGCTTTCTCTTTTAGTATTATACTGATAACTTTTAAACCAATTTTGATTAAACTAATCAAAAATACCGTTGACGTCACATAATGGCGTTTTTAGATTGATGAATATATTTCTTCTCAGTTACGTAATAATCTATAAAGCAGTTAGGCCACATAGCGGTATTTTTTCGTATGATTCATGTAAAAAATAGGTATATCAAAATTTAAAGACAAAAATCATACGCTAAACGGCAGTTACCGTCGAGGTAACTGCGTTTTAACCTAGCAGCGTGAATGAAAGAGTTATTTATGTGCTAAGCTAAACCAGAAAATTGTATTTTAAATTACCTTACAAACATGTTATATAGAAAAGGAGAACATGAAAATATTCTACGTAAGGTCACTTATTTTAATCAATAACTAGATCTTAACTAATCATAATACTTTTCAAGAAATCTCTTTTCCCGCTATTTTTGTCAATTACCAAAAGTTGCGTTTTGCACGTAGCGGTCTTTTCTGGTATCAGGGCAGTATTATTGTTGTTGTTTTGCATATTAATTATTATAATGTTGTTTTGATAGTTTTTTGTGATACTTGAAGATAATTGCTTGAACAAAATAATAATGGATAAGTAATAATGGATACCGAAAGATGGGAATTGGGGTTTGGGATGTATCACACAGTAAGTATATTATAATTTAAATTATATTTTTTTATGAAATAAGGGGGCAAACGAGCAAACGGGTCACCTGATGGAAAGCAACTTCCGTCGCCCATGGACACTCGCAGCATAAGAAGAGCTGCAGGTGCGTTGCGTAATAGGGGAGGGTAGGGATGGGAAGGGAATAGGGGTGGGTAGGGAAGGGAAGGGAATAGGGGAGGGTAGGGAAGGGAATAAGGGAGGGTAGGGAAGGGAATAGGGTAGGGGATTGGGCTTCCGGTAAACTCACTCACTCGGCGAAACACAGCGCAAGCGCTGTTTCACGCCGGTTTTCTGTGAGGACGTGGTATTTCTCCGGTCGAGCCGGCCCATTCGTGCCGAAGCATGGCTCTCCCACGTCTCATATCATAATATTATGAATTTTCTTATCTAGAGTATTTTGAAAATAACGATCAGGTCAGGAATAGCGATGGGGTATTTTTCTACTATTTAGAAGGCCGACATAATAATATTACATTATGAGACTTCTCCTAAATCCTAACTGTAAAATGTTTACTAATTTAAATAAATACTAATACTAGCTGTCGCGGTAAACGTTGCTTTGCCATAATACAGTGTGTAACAAAAATAAGTGATAATACTTTAGGGTGTGTACATGTTCCTTGTAGTGAGTTCACTGTGAAAGTAGCAGCGCTGAAAGAAAAAAAAATTTCACTTTTGTATGGGCAAGGAACGTCGCGAGTTTCCCCATACAAAAGGGAAAAAAATTTTGGTCTTTCAGCGCTGCTACTTTCACAGTGAACTCACTACAAGGAACACGTACACACCCTAAAGTATTATCACTTATTTTTGTTACACCCTTTTTAGGGTTCCGTAGCCAAAATGGCAAAAAAGGAACCCTTATAGATTCGTCATGTCTGTCTGTCTGTCTGTCTGTCTGTCTGTCTGTCTGTCTGTCTGTCTGTCTGTCTGTCTGTCTGTCCGTCCGTCCGTATGTCACAGCCACTTTTCTCCGAAACTATTAGAGCTATACTATTGAAACTTGGTAAGTAGATGTAGTCTGTGAACCGCATTAAGATTTTGATGCAAAAATGGAAAAAATATTAAAAATTTTAGGGGTCCCCATAGGTACAACTGAAACAAAAAAAATTTTTTTTTCATCTAACCTATGCGTGTGGGGTATCTATGGATAGGTCTCCAAAAATCATATTATTGAGGTTTCTCATATCATTTTTTTCTAACCTGAATAGTTTGCGAGAGAGACTCTTCCAAAGTGGAAAAATGTGTGTCCCCCCCCCCCCTCTAATTTCTAAAGTAGAGGCATGATAATTCTAAAAAAAATATATGATGTAGATTACTATAAAAACTACCAACGAAAATTGGTTTGAAAGGGATCTAGCCAGTAGTTTTTTTTATACGTCATAAATAGTAAACCTTAATCTAAATTTCATTAAATCGACTGAAATATAAAAATAAATCAAAAATATTATAATTTCATAAAAATGAACCTTATTGCTGCTGCGGAACCCTCCATGGGCGAGTCCAACTCGCACTTGGCCGCTTTTTAAATTATAAAGTATTTCGCCCATATTATTTTATTGAGGTGACTAAATAAGTACCTATGTTACCATGGCAACGTCCATCGCTATCCCGTCGCACAAACAATGGTCGCCGCCAGTCTCGAGTTGTAATAATTTACATACTATTATATATTCAACAATTAATGCACTTATCAATATAAAAAGTACCCAGTAGTAGATTCCACAGTATAGCAATATAATATCCCTACAGTAGTGAAACGAATGTACTTGCGCAGAGCAACGGAGGGGTACCCGCGGGGAAGCGGGCGGCGCGGGCCCAGTCCGCCAAACGCCGCGAGTTTCAAAACGACTTCGCGCGCAGGTGTGACGTTGGCGCGTTTTGTGTTTTGTGTTGTAAAACGATAGCCTGTAACATCTTATTTTATAAACAATGGGATATAACAAGTGTTCGGTGTACAGAATATGTAAATCTGATTCAAAAAACAAAAAGGATTTAATTGTCATAAAATATAATATCGACTCACAGTTCACACTAAATTGTGTTGGCCTTGGTGGCATTTATTTGCAATTTGCATCTCTGTTTTATTGTTTACGTTGTAAGAAGTGTAACAAGGAGAGAAACAATTTATAGAATAAAAATAAAAAAACTGTCAAATACCCTGTTACATACTAATTAGTACCTACCTAGCTAGGTACACAGGGCCACACATCAAGTGTAACATTTTGACCTTTGGACCGCCCTTACCGCGCACGTAATAAAAGCGAGTTTTGAAGTGCTTCTGTTACACCTGACGTGTGGCCTACCGTACCTACCAATTGTTATAATATGATAATTAATTATTGTTGGATATTTTATATATCCGAATGCGTCTTCATTATTTCCTTCGATCGTGGGTTCTTGGAAATTTATTGTTATTCTATTGTGTCTTGCTCACCGGTGAGCTTATGGGGCTTGATAGGTTAATAAAATTTTTAAATCCATACTAATTAGTAATTATTACTAATATTATAAATGCGAAAGTGTGTCTGTCTGTCTGTCTATCTGTTACCTCTTCACGCCCAAACCGCTGGACAGATTTTGCTAAAATTTGGCATGGAGATACTTTGAGTCCCGGGAAAAGACAAAGGATACTTTTTGTCCTGGAAAAATGTACGGTTCCCGTGCGATTAACGAGTTTTGGCACAACGGAGAGCTCATGGTAAGAGGGCAGTAGTTCCTAAGATTAGCGCGTTTAAACAAACAAACAACCGCTTTATCATAATATTATATAATATATAATGCTATACACCAGATGTTAAGTTGGAAAACACAGTTAATAATAATATGAAGTAAGTCCACTAAAGAAAAAAGTTGGATACAAAATCTGACCCCTCTTTGGTCCCCAGAGAGGGTTGGGGGGGGGATTATTTTTATACACCAGATGTTGAATTGGAAGAAGACAAATATGTCTGTGAAAACCGTATGCAAATCGGATCAGTACTTTTCGTGTTAAACGCCCCGCCTTGGTGACGCCCACTATCGTAATATTTTAATTTCACCATAATTTCAAAACTAAACGTCCGATTTTAATCATTCAAAGACCAAGTATTATCTACATAAACTGTACTTAGTGATGAAATAATTTATTTTGATAAGGATTAATAGCATAAGTAAAATAAACGCCTTCAAATGTAGTCAAAAAAAAATTCAAGATTTTTAAATAAAAAAATGGTTATTGTGCCTAACTCGACATAGATAGGTATAGTGTGTCGCGGACTTTTTTGTAGATATTTATAAGATCTACAATTACTTAGAACTTTTTATGGTTCTATCTTTTATAGTTTAGGCAGCGTACGCAAAATAAGTAACTTTTCTGGTTGATTTTTTACTCCTTGCGTCCGAAAAACCCAAATATCTTACGGAACCCTATTTTTTTCCAAAGTAAAATTTAGCCTATGTTCAGCAGAAATAATGTAGGATTCCAATGTCTTGAAAAAACATTATGTTTCCAAAGGAAGCTAAGTACAAGAATATTTTTCTAATTCCGCGCGAGCCCGTGTTGAATGACCTCGCACGCACACAGCTGCTGTATACTCAATAAAATTACTCTGAATGGTGCCGTGCGGAGCGTGAGGTGCACGCGGGGCGCGGGGTACCTCGCAATAGAGACAGCGATATGTATAAAACTTGTGGCGCTAGTGTCGAGCTTGATTTGAGCGGCCGGGTTACCCGCGCCCTTATCTTTGGGAACTATAAATATATTTAGGTCTATTTTATAATTTTGCAAAATTTTTATTATTATTTATTGAGCATATTATAAAATATAATATAGCAACTAATTATGTACTTTGGTACGAAACATTACCTACCCAGAATACAATTTTAACTTTTCCGAGCTTTTATTGTAATTTTTTTCGATTATTATTATTGAAAACACCTTTTCCACAAACGACATAATATAGTTTTATTATTACACTACGTAACTAAACAGTCCACAGTCATTTTATAGCTAGGTAATTGTAATCACCGCTTGTAAAGTTACACAAAGATACAAAATTATTTTATAGAATAAAATTTTGTAGAATAACGCTTATGAGCGATTAATAATAATAATTTGTCTTGGTATAGAGGAATTTATAAGAGGTTCTCAGGCGATAATATGCGCTGTGCTACAGCGGTTATAATTCACTCGTCGAAACAACTTTCTATGCCTATTATATCATTAATGTAGAACATTTTAATACTATTTATATAAGCATAACGTAATGTATCTTAGTATGTATAAAATAAATCAATGTTATGCCATGATTTTTGGATAAAATATTTAATTGGTTGTTTATTTTGCTTAATAAAACTAAAAACGCATTTTTGCGTGGTTTTAAACGATGTGGATTTTTATTTTTACATCAAAGTAGTTTCTGGAGTTCTCCAAACATGAGTCATGAACAGATTGTATGTTTAAAACAGTCAAATAATAGCCTCTAGATAGATTAACTGTAGAAAGTCAAAGATATATTTTAATAATCTGTTATGTCATTACTCGTATAAACGAGTAAGTAATAAAACCCTTTAGCTGACCCAGCAGTGAGCACAGTGGGCGTCTTTCTAACCGCAAAAGTGCGGTTAATTAACGGGTACAGCTACAATTTTACCTAAAATTCGTTGCTCGGCGAACAATTAAGGTAAAAGCTATTACAAAAACTGTTAATAAGAACAAACAAAAAATATATATCCGCAATATAGTTGGACGTGGGAGAGTCCCACGGCAGCGCTCTATTCTGAGGAATAATGATGCCCCTATTGTCAGACTAGCGGGAAGTCATTTATTTAACATCAAGAATATGAGTGTTTAAAGCAATTTCATGTCTGATTTTTCATCTAAAAGTGTAATTTCGGCTGATCGTGGCTCATTATTCGCGGCACAATAGAAATGTCAACAAACTTAACAGCAGTACCTATTAAACATAATATATTCTGTGGCAGTACGAAGCACTCGTTTGCTGGACGATCGGAATTAAGACATTGTCACCTTGTTGATAAGCTATGTCCACATTATGCAATTTCATCTTCAATTTTCGTCATCTTCTTTTTATTTAACTTTCATTTGACATATTCAATAATTGAATGCGTCAAAATCCACCCGCGTTGAAAGAAAAGTGTCATAGCGAGCGCTACGATTTTAACGCACGTCACGGGCATGCCTTACGTTCGCTGTTGACTGCGCTATAACGCATGCCCTTGATGAACAAAAAAAGGCACAATGTGGACAAAGCTAAACTCGATTACTATATTTTATAAAATTAGAGTGGGTTGCACCAGCTTACTTTAACTTTAACCATAACAAAAAGTCAAATGAATTGTCAAATCCCTAGTAAAAGTCCATTATGGGCTCCATATTTTACGATAACCTTAACTTTAACTACGCTTCTGGTGCAATCCACCCTAAAATAGTTAATTTAAAAATATCCGTTGGATCTCTGACGCCACAGCAAGGGCTTCCATTGGGTTTAGTTAACACCCTTGCCAGATGGGGATCAATTTCCGCTGCCGACCATTAGGAAAACCGCTTATGGAGGATACCTACATCTAGCCGCAGACTTTTTGATATTGATTTAAATTTTAAGGGCTGTACTATTAATCTGTACAGTTATTGTTATTTAATGGCAAGAGCTTAAAACCCTGGTGGGTAGAACTTAGAAATAAAAACCTGCGGATCTTGCAACTCTTCTATGGCAATAGTATTTGCATAGCAAAATCTGTTGCAACATACAATACATAACATACTTCCATCAATAAAGCAAACGATATAGATCTGTAGTGTTGATTTTATGACGGAATCGTTCGGTCCTGGTATGGTAGTTTACTGGTTTTTTAATAATAAGTAATTATTATTATTTAATGGTTTATTTACAATTTTACACTTACTTCATTATTATGACCAAGTATGACGACAAGATCCGAAGCTCTTCTACCAAATGTCAATCTCACGGTTTGAAAACCTCATGGTTAGGCCGAAAACCGAAGCCGAACAATAGTCATTTCAGACGTTACATTACATGTCGCAACCACATATAAAACTTCGATAGCACGTTTCTAGATTGAGCTGTTCAGCCTGATATACAGGATATAACAAAATTAAGTGATAAATGATAATATGGAGTTCGCTGTGAAAGTAGCAACGCTGAAAGAGTAACTTTTTTTACTTTTGTATGGGATTCATCTCGCTGGGGCGCATGCGCATACAAATCACAAAAAAATTCGCTCTTTCAGCGCTGTAACTTCCAAAATGAACTCTATAATATAAAGGACACATACGTCATACACACTACACAGTCACACCCATGTTATTATCACTTTGTTTTGTTACATCTAGTATATCCTCCAAGAAAACCGGCGGTCGAAATTTACGACGCGTCTTTTGTTTACCAGGAGGCCTACTACGAAACCGTTTTGAGACTCAAACAATCGAATGAGAATGTCGCGTCTAACAACGTCATTTCTCGTTTGTTAGAGTGGGACGCGGCATTCCAATTCGTTCGATTGAGTCTCAAAATGGTTTCCTGGTACGGCCCCAAGTGCCGATAGTGTGTCCGGAGAGGCTTCGTGATGGCTGGCGTGGTACAGAGGAGCGGCAACGATGATGATGTCTAGAAAGGGGCATGTTCTGTTGACAAGTGGCAAGACCATAAGATACATCTTACGAATGAGCGAGCTACTAGGCCTGTTCGGTCAGACCATCTATACTAATATTATAAATTCGAAAGTGTTTCTATCTGTTTGTCACCTTTTTACGCCTAAGCCACTGAACCGATTTTTTCTAAAATTATGTATGGAGATAATTTGAGTCCCGGGAAAAGACATAGGGTACTTTTTCTCCCGAAAAATGTACGGTAAACAAATTTTGACGCAACGGAGTTGCGGGCGTCATCCTGCAGTAACATTACTTTCGAAACTTCGACTACCTATACCTATGCGTTTCAGGATTTACCGCTGTTTTGTTCCAAATAATTATATAATGACTCTTATATAATTATTTAGTGTCTCATGTTTGTTAGTCTGGTTTACATCGTATACAAAGTAGCGGGCAACATTAGTATCTAAATCTAAATAAGTATATAAATCTCAAAGGTAGCTGACTGACATGGTGATCTATCAACGCACGGCCCAAACCACTGGACGGATGGGCTGAAATTTGGCATGCAGGTAGATGTTATAACGTAGGCATCCGCTAAGAAAGGATTTTGATCAATTTCACCCCCAAGGGGTTAAAATAGGGGATGAAAGTTTATATAGGTATATAATAATACTTCTTAACGCGAGCGAAGCCGCGGGCAATAGCTCGTTTTATAAAATTTTATAATTTCCACATACCTACTGCCATTCAAAATAATATATTTAGTTACATTAACAAAGCTATTATATTTAAATAAGTAATACATAACATTTTCCCACGCATTTTATTTTTGATACACAAATAATTACATATTTACATGGCTGCATATAAATCTTGTGTTAATAACCTATTGTTCATTTTATTAAAGTTATAAAATACGGAATAACTTTTAACAAAAAATATTTTAGCTTCGTATGACTTTTACAATTTTATATAAATTAAAGCTACTTGCCTAGATTATTATGTTTTTGTATGAGATCGTAGAAATACTTACGATAAATATATTTTTAAAAGAGTCTTTTCTTTAAAATAATCGGCCAAGTGCGAGTTGGACTCGGGCACGAAGGGTTCCGTACCATTATAGAGCAAAAATAGTAAAATATTGTGTTTTTTGTATGGGTGTATTTTGTATCGGTATTAATAATTATTAAAGTATAAATACAGCTGAGTATTTTAAGTACCAACATGTTGTCATTATTAAGACCGAGCAAAAAATGTTTGAAAAATCACGTTTGTTGTATGGGAGCCCCCCTTAAATATTTAATTTATTATATAGTTACAGCCTGGAGACAGTAGGACAGACATCGAAGTCTCAGTAATAGGGTCCCGTTTTTACCCTTTGGGTACGGAACCCTAAAAAAGTTCTCACAAACTCTTTGTGATTTACCGTTCAGACGCTGCACTGCTACGACGTAGGCGCGAGCTACGGCCTACGACGTAGCAGGGCCACCCTTTAATAGGATTCATATTTTTGCCGTCCTTAATTTTCCATCTTTTTAACATATTTAGGCCTAAATGAAGCCAGTCTAAAATCAAGTAAAATATATTTTCAGAACATCATGGCATCTTTGTAAAGGATTATAAAGCAATTATCTATAACAATATGCGAGTGAAGGAAGCGGACTTAGATAATTGCACGATAACAATCATGACATAAAAATTACTTCCACATCCGTGACGAAGACGTGAAAACCGAGCTGCGATGTTTTTACATCATCTGTTTCTCATCTCTATTAATAATACGCGTCTCTTATAATTATGAAGAAATAAAAATTAGTAAAAACGCCATAATACTACTTATAACTACGAAATGAGCCAAAGACCAACTTGGAAAAATGTAATAAAAGGCATTTCCTCAGAAATAATAATGAAGGGTCGTACGTAGCACTCCTACGGTGCTACGAACTACGAAATTCGTAGCTCCAAAACTGCGAAGTTGTAAATAAATAAGCACCTTGTTTTATATTCTTATGCCCGCCACAGTTGGCAATAATTCAGTCACAGTAAAATGTCCACTATACAAAACTACATATTCATATATTTTTGTAATGAAGTACAAAAAGAAATTAAAGTTACACTAGGTAACTGGACCGCCCGAATTGGG
Source organism: Plebejus argus (assembly GCA_905404155.3). Lineage (NCBI taxonomy): Eukaryota > Metazoa > Arthropoda > Insecta > Lepidoptera > Lycaenidae > Plebejus > Plebejus argus. The sequence goes on along the minus strand of FR989927.1, from coordinate 12,031,826 downwards.
ATACGTTCACCCAAGCGTTTGAACATTTTCATCTTTTCTGCGATCGAATTGTACAGTTTCAACGTTAGGTTTGTGCCGGGTGTTACGGATGCAATTTTACCCGCAAGAACTAGTGTTCCCACGGCCAGAGATGACACGGTAGAGCGGTGGAGAATGAGATCGGAACTGCTTAGTTCCCACACTCTGCATATCTTGCCGCCATATATCAAGAGCGGGTGTAAAAACCATAGACAATGACTCAATTGTGCAGCCACGGCTTTCTCACACTTCCACTCCGATTTAATCGTTATATTTAATTAGTGCAGGTAAATGACCACCTCTGGATTAGAACTGTTTTTATCGCGGACCTTTTATGGACGAGGAAACAGATTACGACGCTAAAGACTTTTCGTTAGATATAGTTTTCCTCCCTGAAAGTACGATTTTTACGTCGGAAGTTCCCACGCCAAACTGACAAAGTTACAATAAAATTGCCTACAAAAGTAAGTACAAAATATACAGCTCCAAAATAATGTCTACAAAAGAAAATTTTGAAAGGAGTTCTCTTATTGCCACGTTTTACTGTTCCACATTAGGATTTCCCTGTGGACTTTTTAAAATAAAACCCAGATCCGTTTTGTTGTAATGGACATTTTTTGCTTTTTATTGCTAAAGAAAGACCGTAAATAATAAATCGTCGACAAGTCTGCGTCATCGTTCTTCAAACGTCATCGATTGTGAGGAGTAATTGGCCGCAGTCACGAAATGCATAATTTAATATTATAGATGTTAGGTTAGGTTCAATGAGCCTTAATTGGTTTCACCGCGTGGGGTCAAACCATATTTTGATTTAGTTATGTGTAGAGTATAACCCGAGGGCAAACTATAACATCTTTGTCACGATCATGAATTTTTTTAATGGTAACCTACGACACTCCTCTACGAGTAGAATTTGGTCGTTGCCAGTTTGTTCACAAAAGACTGAGTAAATATTTCTGTTTTCGATGGTATGTTAAACTATGACAGGTGTTAGTTGCACAATTCCAAAGCTATGATACTGTTTTCCGGACTTTTCAGACTATTTACAAATTACAGCTTTTCAATTACTTGCCTACTTTTAGTAGAAAGGGGAAAAGTTGACCCGGAAAGGACTGCCTCTACAGAATGTTTTATTTTAAACGAGCTGTAACCTACAGACGGTGTTTTGCCTTAACTGTAGTGAACTAACAATGATGATGATGAAAAGTTGCCTCAGTTTCTCTTTACATTCGTTCTCTGAGTCTCGTCACATTTCAAGCCCGCAACGATTAATCGCCATGCATGTGCTATTTTCGTATTTCTACTAGTACCACTACCATGCCCTGTGCTTTCAAAATTCACCCCGAAGATATTATCTATAATGTAGATAAACTATAGTCGCTATTATTATAGTTTTAAGGACATTACTACGTCTCGTAGTATAATAATGATAATATGTAGACTGTAGTATAAATATCTACCATCTGCTTAATAGAATAATAATAATCAGGGCGAGTGAAGAGAGCTCTAGTACATCCCACAACCTGTACATTTTGTGGTATGTACATACCACAAGTTTTCGTCAAGTGTACACTTGACGAAAAAACTATCACGCCTATAGGTTTGAATTAATTTTTATTTATATGTAGATGTGTTATGTTATCATCAGTCAATCAAGGTGTGACGACGCGAGCTCTCACAAAGCTCGGCTTTTAGCTAGTTATCAGTGAGCCCTACTATATCCCACAACCTGAGCACTTGTGTGGTACACTTTACGGAAAAAACTATCACGCCTATTGATTTGTGTGTGTAGAGTTAGTGTCCTGTTAACGTTATGCTTCTTAAAACTTCAGAATAAGTTTTACTCGATCCAAAAGGGATATACATAATCTACTTGTGATAAGAAATGAAATAATCGGAATACTTAATAACAAGCTTATAAATTCTCAGGGAACGTGTAATACTTAATTATTAGTTCCGCCGTCTGTCTCATAAAAATATTAACGTGAGAACCGTCATATTATATTTTTGTTTTAATTACGCATAATGTAGAAAAATATATTGCTTAGTAGGTTTTACCTTTGGCCTGGTGACATTATTAATTTCATAATATAGTCATATTACTAAAAATTTGGAATCTACCTACTTATTTTGACCCGACTAGCGCAAAGATTTTTTTATTTGAAAATATCTACAGCTAGTCCACCCGATTTTAAATTTACAATACATGTTGCTAGTAATAACAACAATATTATTGATTGCCAACAACATTTCATGTTATTCTTATCTTATCTCGTGGGAAAATTCGTATACAAACGGAATACAGTTATTTACAAGTTCAAAACTCGCCTATTCGCTACATTAGGTACGTTAGTACTTATTTTTAAATGTAGTTTGAGTGAGTTGCACCAACTTACTTTAACTATAACTTTAACAAAAATATGTCAAATGAACTGTCAAAAGTCCATAATGGACGCTATATTTGACGATAACCTTAACCTTAACTTAAACTACTCTTCTGGTGCAATCTCAGAACAGGAAAATGGTGCAATCCACTCTTTGTCCCTTAATGGCTTAGATATACATATTACTATGGTCTATGAGCCAAATTGCAAAGAGATAATTGTAATATTATTAAAACTTAATGATGGTTCTAGCTTTAATAATAAACTAGTTGATGCCCGCAACTCCGTTGCGCCAAAATTCGTTTATCGCGCGGAAACCGTACATCTTTTCGGGATACAAAGTATCCTATGTCCTTTTCCGGGACTCATAGTATCTGTATACCAAATTTAAGCTAAATCAGCGGTTCGGGTGTGAACCGGTAACAGATAGATACACATTCGCATTTATAATATTATTAGTCATAGCGATATGGCCGCCCTTGCCCACATTTTTGTTCTTGTTAACTTTACCTTTAGTAATATTATTTACCTTTAATAATATTTAAATTATTAATGTGAGCAATAAAGCATCTATCTATCTATCTATCTAGTATGGAACTATGGATTCTGGGTATCCATACATAAACACAGGGATAGATTTATAGTTATCGCTAAAAATCAAAACGAAGGTCTTTTTCTCAACGAATCTGCTGCAAAGTTGAAAGTCTAGCTTTTGTCCGCGTTATTTATAATGAGATTTTTTTATATATAGATAATATATTAGACCAAGTAGCTCCTAGGTAAGTAGACGATATCTATAAACATGACTAGTCTTGAGGCTTCTTCTATAACCTTATGTAGATTACAGTGAATATTGGGTGACATTTATTATTATTCAATCATTACTTCCTAAAGCTATTAAATACATAATTATTGGAGCAGGATGTGGTAAAACCAGTTGCTATTTATTCCCACGTTGCGTGTTAATTGTTTCTGCTTGACTTTCTAATGAACATCTTCGCAAGTCGTCATTATCATCACGTCACCAGTCGCGTGCGAGAAGACTATTTGCGCCTACAGCGATATCAATTAACTCCGCTATTAGGATTTTAAAGAGTAGCTTCTTGATATCTTTTGCTCAATGCACCTTGTTAAGCCCCGGTTTGCGAGTGAATTTGTCGGTAGTTCATATACTCAATAGCTTTTTGATTCGCTTTAACTTTTATTCATACAATAACGATTTTGAATAAGTACATAAGCTAACTATAAAAAACTACTACATACCAAATTCATATTTTAGAGGTATAGGTACTTACGTCCGGTCCTGATGGCAGCCAAATGTGTTGTCGTTGTGCACCGAGTCTTTTTCTACCAATTCATTTCCAACTTCAAATTTTACGATTTGCATGTTATAATTAGACTAACTACGAAATGTCAACTTTATTCAACTAGCTTACTCGGAAGTCTGAGATAACATGAACTTGTAGATCACATACTTACAAAGGCCCAAGTCACCGGGCTTAGGTGGAATTAAAAAAACATGTCTGCATCGATTTTTATAAAAATATTTTGAGTACTGAGTTACGACTAAAATCCCTACTATTATCCATGAAAAATACTGAAACCATCACCTCAACCATCTTCAGAATGAACCTGTATATTTCGCATAAAATCTGAGCGAACAATAGCGTGTGACGATAAGAGTGATACAGAGTACAGAGGTCAACCCCGGCGGAGCGGAACGGCCGCGCCGGTAGGGGAGGACTCGTTATGACCATGTGAAGAATTTTTTGAAGACGTTCCCACAGCACTGATTCCTCGATCGGCTCTGATTCATAATCAGCTAATTACGCTCGGCCCTCGTTAAATATCATGTGGGAATACATTTTTAATGCGCTAATTAAAAGCGTATTATATTCAAATACATTTTATTATTTTTAAGTTTGCGCTTGTTGCCAACAATGTTTACCTAATAGATATTTTCATAAAATAATGAAACTTTGCAGTTGCATAAAAAATTAATTTTTCATTACTTGCATTTATTAGTTTTCGTCATTTAGAGAAATTTGAATAATAATAGAAATTATTAATTACATTTTTTTACTCTTAAACTGTAAGGATTAAAATAAGAGCATCCTTAAAATTTATACTGAGAAGTAGTACCACCAATAATTATCTTTGTTTTTGCCGACACCACTAATTGACTCCAAGAAGTGAGGCTTATGTCTTACGCAAGTAAACGGAGTATTCATAGCGTAGCGTCTTTTGCACATTTTTCTAAGGAAGTAGTTGTTTGGGACAAATAAGTTTAGGAGGTGACAAATAATAGAGTCGTTTGTTTAAATGTAATTTTATTAAAATATCAATGTTTAGAATGACTGCTTTATAATATCACATGTTATCGATTCACAATTCTGTTGCGTCTACAATGAACAATCTATTCTGAACATATTGCATTAGCATGTAGAGCTGTAGAGTGCAGGTAGACAGTACAACGTAAAATATAAAATGCTACTATAAAAAGTAATTTCGATATAAAAAAAATTCAAATTGGCTCATTTGACAATCATATTAGATACATATTACATCATAGTTCTCTGAAAATTAAATATAACGACACGAGTGCGGTGCGCTTTATAAATTCCATTTGGACAAAAAGTCGTCAATTCAATTTTCAAAGATACAAATTTCAAATACTTACTTTACAATTTCTCTTACAAAAATATTTATAATTTTTTGTACTTCTCATTACTCTCTCGGCGTGGAATGTTCGAAATCACACACTATAAGACCGATTCTCCTTAGGTAGGTAATAAATACAAAATGATACTTATCTCCCCGAAATTTCACTTACTTAATTTGCTAATTCTACTTCGTTTACTTATAGTCTCTGTTACTTTACATACGTACAAGTAGTTACAAAAATTACTGATCAAATCTGCAAGGATTTGGCAATTTTAATTATAAATAAAGAATTCCTTTACTAAATTGAAAAAATCTACTAACACGTACAGATTGTACTTTTAAATCCATTTCAATACGAGCTTAAGGAGAAGCATTCCTGACTGTTGGGGCACAGGGACAGCTAGTTAATTCGTATATTACATTCAAAAGACCGACAGGACGTTACGTTTGAGACCCTGATCGATTGGACAGGCATAATAGGTCGGCCCCGTCAATACCAAGCTCAGATTTTATACATCTTATGTTTTGCTGATCAGCTTGGAATTTTAGGTTTTTAACCGTGCCGATACAAGCACGCAGTGCTCATATTTTTGTAAATTAATAATACATAATAGTTCCTATTTAATAAAAACATTTTGTTAGTAACTAAACTTCGGTGTATAAAAATTGGGTAGATAGTAGGTACTAGGTACCTATATTGTAAAGAAAGCCTACAAATTGTAAGGCGCATTAATGTCCTTACTTGTGGAACTAGACGGAAATCCGTTCATTGATGACTTACGTACCTATCGGTTTGCGATAAACCGTATTTAATATAAACATTGTAATCTCAAGTGAGGGCGCATTCACACACAACTAAATTACATAGAAACACTCGTCATGGATTTATAGCTATTTGGCCCCGAGGAAACGACACCCGCCTTCGCACGATCGAGCTGTACCTCTCGCTTGTTACATTCCGAAATTGTATTAGTTTAGTTTTGGCTCCAGCTAGTAGCGTCGATACTCGATTTGGTTATGTTTAATTACAAATTTTCCATTCTATTCCCCCGTACGTATACCTATATAGAAATCGAATAACCCTGGGTTAAAAATCCTATGAATAGAGAAGAGGACCGTGATAATTAACCCACAATTAACGATAAAGCCCTTTAATTAAGAATTAAAAAAATAACCCACAAATAAACAATGCGGCCGATTTCTTGTGGTCTAAGGCGGACTTGCGCAGATCTGAGTTAAAGTAATTAACTCTGAGTTAAATATCATGTCATCTCTATCACTCACTGGCGAGTGACAGATGTGTCATGATGTTTAACTCACAGTTAAATTTAACTCAGATCTGCGCAAGTGGGCCTTAAGACGGTTATTATTATTTGAGACTAGTGACTGGTTAATGATTATGTTGTGGATCTTTCTCGTACTTCGTTTACTGTGATGAAACTATTATAGTAGAGGAAGTAGTAGAAATTACAGCCCACAATTAGGTACAGCTCGTCAGTGGGCGGACTCTACTGTCTACAGAGAGATCTCTTCATCTGCTAATTTAAAGCGAAGCAGTGAAATATCGCCGATATAAACCTAATTTTAATAATAATTCGCATTCTTATAGATTTACAGTAAATTAAAATTATCCTAAATAAAATATTTAGAGCGAAGCCACAAACTTTGATTATCGAAACGAAACGTTTCCAACAGAATATTGTAGACTAATAATCCCAACTGGAAAGTCGATAAAGAACGAGTGCTACCGTAACCTTAATAAATTAAAATTTTGGTGTTGTAATCTCGATATTTAAAATAGTTTACATCTACAGATATTTAGGCACACTGTCTAAAGTATTTACAATTATTTTGTTCGGCGAATTGATTCAAATGCATGTGTCACTTCTATTTTTTGTCGTTCCATGTTCCTTTCTCGCATACACAGGCAAATATACAGAAATTAGTGTTTTAATAAAATTATATATAGCCGAACTTAGAACCTCCCCTTTTGAACGTCGGTTAAAAAGTAGATCATCAATAAGAATAATTTGTTGTCTTCCGTTCTGTCGCGGTAGGCGCGGGTCCCCGTTTTCGACCTTTGTGAACGGATTAAACATCGTGAGGAAGTGGTCGCGTCCCGTGATGATCTAAACGAGTTTCTGATCTATTTATTGCATAAATTAATATTTTATCGACTTTAAAAAGCTAAATATTGCAACATTTTCCCACATTGCCACTGCCGCTTTCATAATTAATTTTCGTGTCTGGTGTTAAAATTAAACTGTTGCATATTTTATAACTCCAACAAAAGTATAGAGATAGTTTATTTGTTCCAATTTTTATTATTTAACGTTCTCAATCCTTACTATTAACTTGTGGCGGTACCCACATTCGCCTAACATTCCTGCATCACGCTATCGAAGTTTTCTGAGCGCGTCAGTATTTATACGACAGCTGAAATGTATCACGTGGGCTCCGGCCTGACCGAGCATAACACCTCGCTCGGTCGGAAGATCTTCCTTTGGCCTCCACGCTTATTCCCACAAACTCAAGTGATACAAAATATTACCATTTCCTTTTCATTTTAGAACGTGTGAATGTTAAGATAACATTAGTTTGGTTAGTTAATTGCGGTTTACGGTTGATAACTCAAAACCACAATTTATAAAAATAGTAGGAGATAACAGTTCATACAAGCATGTCGTCAATCATGCGGCTTCTACTTTGTAGTATGTACTCGTGTGAGGACATTTAGAGCCCGTGCACACGTTCGACAGAAGTTTAGTAGTCTTCCGATTTTAGACTCTAGAACACGCATAATAATGTCTCCTTTGCGATGAAGCCTGCCTGTGCAAGAAAACTATCACGTTTTGTGGAAATGTAGCCTGTTTGGGTTTTGTATCAGAATGCAAACGGATGACCAAAACATTTCTATCTAAACACTTCTGTCTGTATCTGCCAGAGGCAGCAAGGAACATGTAAGACGTTTAGGCACTATCCAAACTACATTAGTCACTTACCAATAAACTCGTGTTTATCTTTGGATTCGCACACACTAACACAATCACTGCAGGCCGTCGTCGAGCCTGCAGTCCATGGGCTATTGCAGGGTGTTGTCCGGCAGGCGGTGGGCGTCGTGGTGCCAAGCCGTCTGCTCCGGCCTCATCACGTCGTCCACGGGCGGGCACAGCGGCCTCGGCCCCGGCTCCGGCGTATACGTAAACGTGAGGCCCGTCGCGTATATAATCCCGTCGTTCCGTACCAACGATACGGGTACCTGCAAACAAAATGAAGCTATAACTTAGAAGGAAGGAGGAGAAGCGCCCCATTGGTCATTAATGTACATGGGTATACCTTCCTAAAAATATACAATCTATTCTTGTTGAGCCCATACATTTTACCCGTCATCATTTAAGATACCGCGTAAAACTCAAAGATCGTTCGTCGAAACTGGTAGGGGGATAATGAGTACCTAATGTGGATTTTTTAGATCTCTTTAGAGTGGTAAGTGCGGCGGATGCGCTAGCACGGGACATGTCAGTGCTCAGGCGGGTCGTTATTGGTAGATTTCGATCAACAGTTACGTCACATTGTTGGTAGATATTGTACAGTGTACACCTGCTGCGGCCTGCGCCTTTAGCCCCGAGCAAAGTGAACGATCTTTAACATTTACGCGGCCTATCCATACTAACATTTTAAATGCAAAAGTGTCTGTCAGTCTGTTACCTCTTCACGGCCAAACCGCTAAACCGATTTTGCGGATTGGTGTGGAGATACTTTGAGCCTCGTGAAAGGACATACGTGATACGATACTTTTTATCCCGGAAAAATTTACGGCTCCCGCGCGATAAACGAATTTTGGCGCATTCAATAAAATTTTATCCGATCGGCTGTTAAACGCGCCCACATTAAAACTGGCGCAATAAATTAGGGTCATCCGTAGTTTGCGTCACGCGAATTCGTGCGCGGGACCGCCGGAACCCCTCCGTAGCGTGATGCTTTTTCGATCCCTCATTATTTATTTTTCTACTCGAGAGTAACTATTATTATTGTAATACGCATCTGTTTACACAGCATCGCAAGTTAACACACTATTTGGAGCTCTTTTTGCATAAAAATAATGTACTTGTCAGCTCTTTACTAGTAAAATCCACCTTAGCAGACTTTATGCAACATTAATACAACTTAGTTCCTTGTTCGTTCAAGTCCATTTCCTATTAAGCAGCTAAACATTATTGCTGTATACTTTGAAATAAACGCTTTTAACAATATTTTTCGCTGCTATAATCTGTATTTTGGTGATTGTTTACTATTTTTGTCTGTTAAATGTTACTTTAAATCTGGTGGTCAGTTAATTATTAGCCTAAGGACCTGTTTCACCACTTCCTGATAAGTGCCGCATAGGCTATTTTGACAGATTCTCCATACCTACTCTATCTGTCAAGTTAAGTGGTGGATAGCCTATCCGTCACTTATATGGAAGTGGTGAAACAGGCCCTAATAATAATAGGATTACTAGCTGAAAGTTTACCTGAGTGGGCTGTCGCACCCACAGCCACTGTCCGCGGAACTGCGAGATGTCGGGGACGACGCACAGCATGGACTCGGCGCACCGGTACATGGTCTCCGCCTCCACGTCGCCGAACCACACCTGCAGCGACGGCGTGAAGTTGTCCCCCGCCAGCTCCAGCATCGCCACGTCACCACCCCCGTTCAGGTTCAACGAGTGCACCAGGGGCACGGGAGTCACTGGCGATCTATAACAATGACTATATACTTCAGCGACTCAAAATTACCACCCAGGCGGCCCTAGGGGGTGGCGAACAGGGCAATCGCCCGAGGCCTCGCGCTTATAGTGGCTTTGCAAAGTGTATTTTTGAAGACAAAGGGCCTCGCAAAGAACTGCTCATGCCGCCCAGGGCCTCGCAATGACCTGCCGCCCAGGGCCTCGCAAAGACCTTCCGCCCGGGTGCTCGCAATGTGTAAGGCCGCCACTGTTACCCCGCCTGTCCACTCTGTCTACAAAGATCACTCGCCTTTCTTAGCGCGTAGCCCGCCGCCTAATAATCTTGAGAGCCTTATACATGCTGGCCAATTAGAGAGGAAAAGAGGCAGAGGCAGAGACACGATAGATAGACGCGGTTGTCGAGGCTGCTGACTGCACGTTCCAGGAGGCATTTCATCAGGCCGAAATTAGAGACATGTGGAAAGCCCTATCCCGGAAAGCAAATATGGTCAATAGATATTAATCTATGGACGCTTCACACCACGTAAGTCTGGCCCCGTGCTAAGTACCTACTACCTAACTGGTCACGTCCCTCAGCCATGAGGATACGACTAGAAAGATAGCAATGAGTCGCATATTGTGACTTGTGATGATTTTATTACGATAATGTTGATGCTACGATGCCGCGGACACAGACAGACAGACAAGTCGAACTTATACGTCTCTCTATTTGATAGAAAAAAGACAGGTGTCGAAACTAGAATTAGTGGTATGGTATGAGAGGTGAATCATTGGGAGCTATCACGCTTTATTTTAGTTCCATAGTTCTAAACTTTGCTGCAACCACATAAAGTTCTCAAATTACTGTCTCATCATTTAATAATGAATTTAAAGTGTCTATTTGAATGTCCCCCTCTCCTAACATTAAAGTGCCATGAAGGGCTACGTAATCGGCCCCTCACTATAATCTATTTTATTGTTTTATGCTACGAAAAAATATAGCACTGCCTTTCTTTCAGCATGTAGATGTATGATTGTGATTTGTGATATTTCTTTTCTAGATAGAGCTACAAGGTTTTTAAACTCTATGGTGTTACCTCCCAAGGTAAGAGCAAAGTGATATTATGGTACACCTTGCTTACCAGTCACAAGATACGTAACCGCTGTGCGGGTCTGTTAGCGACTGTGTAATTACGACTCATGAGGGATAATATCATTAACTTAAACATCAATAACTGGACCAAACAAATAAACACAATGAAAGTCCAACATTATCATTTATCACATATTATCTGCTCATTAAGAAATAACAACGATAGATATTATTAATTTTACGACTATTAAACTAAAGTTTGAATTAGAGCAGGGTTTCCAAAGTTTTCTTAAATGGGTTCCCCTTCCCCATTTAAGAATACCTGGTTTGAAGTATGGGTGGTCAAACTCTATAGTTTATTGAATCGTGTAATATCGGCTTCATCGCATATTTAACGATAAGCTTTTCCCGCGGCTTCACCTGCGTGAAATTATATTCCTGGCATACAAACTTTCATCGCGTATTGATTACTCTTGGGTGTGAAAATTTGAATAATCCTTCATTAACAAGAAGCAACATTTTTGAAGATAGATTATTGAAGATAGAATTTTTTTTAAACATACAAACATTTAATAGAAACAGTAACAAAAATAATATTCAGCTTTAGAGCTGAATATTATTTTTGTTACTGCTTAGGCAGTACTTAGCAAAAATAATATTCAGTTAAGAGAGGGGTGTAATTTTTGCTGTGTTTTCTAATAAGTATTACGATCCCGGAAGACGATTGACACAAATGAAATTGAGATTTATTTAATCATTGTACATTTATCTGATGTTTAACTAACGGAAAACACGATTCACTTATTTTGACTCGATAATTTTATTTTTCGAAATTATGAATATTTTTGGTCTTTTTAACAAATATCTGTTACACTTATTGAGTTACTATCATTAAATAATATGCACTACTACATAACATCACACACTTTATAAAATAATAGCTAAAGGAAATATTAGTATTGTATTTAATTTTTAAGTAATCATCAAAAACATTTTAGGACTTACGACCTTTACTTTAGTGTTATAATGGGGGAACCGATTGTTACGCGATATTGTTCACTATTAGCTGCAGTGTAAAGCACATTGCCCGGAAACGATTGAATCATCACGATTGGAGGATAGCGTTGTGTGTAGGCGGGGCTAGCGTTTTGACAGTAGGCTCTTAAATGGGAATTCTTAGGAGTGCATCTGACCCTAACTTGACTACATTCTTAAACCTAGATCTCAAAATCTGTAAGGTCTAGAAAGCTGATTTTTTTACACAAGTAACTTCAGTTCATGAAGATTAAATGCTCAAGACGAAAACACGATTACTGAAAAAATGCTCGATAGTTTCTTTTTTACAAAAAACCTTGTTTTAGACACATCTTTGCTTGGATCTTCGAAGTTTGCTGTCTTTTCTTTAATATTTTTTAGTATCTAAAAAGGCATTGATAAAACCTAAATTTGCTCAAAACACTTTTTAGGGTTCCGTAGCCAAAATGGCAAAAAAGGAACCCTTATAGATTCGTCATGTCTGTCTGTCTGTCTGTCTGTCTGTCTGTCTGTCTGTCCGTCCGTCCGTCCGTCCGTCCGTCCGTCCGTCCGTCCGTCCGTCCGTCCGTCCGTCCGTCCGTCCGTCCGTCCGTCCGTCCGTCCGTATGTCACAGCCACTTTTCTCCGAAACTATTAGAGCTATACTATTGAAACTTTATAGTCTTTTCTCATATAATTTTTTTCTAACCTGAATAGTTTGTGAGAGAGACTCTTCCAAAGTGGTAAAATATAAAAATAAATCAAAAACCTTTTAATTTCATAAAAATAAACCTTATTGCTGCTGCGGAACCCTTCATGGGCGAGTCCAACTCGCACTTGGCCGCTTTTTTCATAATCATTATAGTTCGTCTTTTATTCAAGTAAAACTAACTTGGGGATGATTCCGCGTCGTCCTTTTTCACCTGGCATATGAAAGACGTGCGTGAGTGTGAAGAGAGAAGGACTATGTTTTATTTTTAGGGTCAGTATCCCTCTTAATAATAACGACGCGTGGACTTCAAATTTTCTTAATTTGTTTTTTTATTGCTTTTTTCGCGCCTGCTCATAGGATGTGAGTCTTTATAAACGCATAATATTATTATGTTACCATTTTTAATATTTAACAGTAAAACTAGGCCGAAAATAAAAAAGTACAATATTGTACATTTATGAAAAATTATTTAAAACAAATCTGAAAATTAATATTTCTTTGAGCTCAAATTCTAACTCATTAAGTGCATTATTTTAAGTCTGAAGCTGTTCCAGGATATACAGACACAGTTTTATGTTCATTATAATATATACAATATATACATATATAGCTCGAATGGAAATTAAAAAAAGATTAATTGGAATCTTATCTTAAGCTCAATTTTGTTAGTAAAAATCAGTTCTTTTTTACAAGCTAAAAATAGCTTTTAAAATAAAATAAATTTTACCTCACAGGCCCCATTCCTTCATAAAATTGGTATTCAGCTTTGTCGGTGGAAATGATCGTCCAACAGGCTCCATCATTGATCATTTCCTTATTTGGCTCTTTTGGACAAGGTGTAGCTTGAAACTGGATGATCCTCTCCTGAGACAGACAGAGGTACATCCTCTCTGTGTCCTTCATGTAAAATGCACATTTGTGAAGCTGAGAAACTGGATCATCTGCTTCAAGAAGCGCCATTTGCTTATCCACCTACACAAAATTTTTATATGTTTAAAACCAGTTGTTTTTGTATTCTATGTATAATCTTTTTACATAATATGTAGTTTGTTAATTTTAAAAAAATGAGTACCCCTTATGTTAGAATTCAAGACTTTACTGGCAGGGTTTAGTTGTAAGTTACGTATGTTGATTTTTCTAGTACAAACAATAGTCCAAAAAAAAACATGTAGGTACATAAATGAACCATGTTTTTTTGATGAACCAGGTTTTAGGGATGTGATGGAGGAATCATTGTTTTTCATACTTTGTATAGAACTTATAGTACTGTAATATGTTGTGTTTGAACTTGTGCTAAGACATTAACGGCCGTTCCCAATATTTGATCTATCCCTGGTTTTGCCCTACTAGAGATAGGAATAGCTCTCATTAGACATTAGAGACATATATTTTATGTCAATTCAATGTCAGCTGCGATCTGTCGTGACGTATGACCAATCGCTAAACCAGAGATAGATTGAATATTGGAAACGGCCGTTAAAGGTCTTTGTCCTACCTTTCTTATTATTAACCGGGGAAGAGCCATCCCAGTGACAGAGCAGACCAATTTCACTGTTGATCCATAATGGACATATCCATCTCTCACTGCAAATTCCTCTGATTCACTCTCATTATCATCCAAAAGATGTATAGTGAAGGCACCCCACTGTGTTGACGACGCATGAAAATTTCCATTCTCAACGTGAAGGTATCTTGTTGAAACTGTTTGAGACCTTAGCCTATTGAACAAGGCTACTTTTGTTCCACTAGCAATACATAAGTCTGCATTTTTCAATGACTGCTTCTTTTTAGAAGGTTTAGAGATTACTTTTATTCTTTTGCTATTGAATATGCCTATATCGTGGCCGTTTCCATAGAACATTTTGACCGACAGCATAAAATGCTTTCGTTTGTCAGAATCAGATATGTACAAAGTTTTAGCTGCACAGTACTGCTTACCATTGTTTAGGTCCAACTGTTGCATATCCTGATCTGAATTACCAATACCTATAAATGCACAAAGCTGTGACGCTTGCTCTGTTTCTCCCTCTCTCAACATTCTTTCCCTCCTGAGTCTCCAACCGTCGCCAAATAAATAAATGCACGGCGGGGGACAAAAGAACCGCTTCTCATTGCCGTAAGATTTTTGAGCGACTTTAGCATGCAATATGACCACGACCATGTCGGACCTATCTCGTAGGTATCGCTCCATAGCTTCGCGCGTGAGTCTGCGCTCCTCTGGGCGGTAGGCGCCGGCGCCGGGACCCGCGGCGGCGGCGTAGCGCGGGTACAGAGCGCCATGCTGCGGGGGTGGCGAGGGTGGACCGCCGCCGATGCCGCCCGCACCCGCGCCGTACTGGTGAGGCATGCTCGCCAGGGCTCACTCTCACCTCGCTTCGCTCTTCATCACGTATATTATCCTCAATCCTGAGGTTGACATTCTAAAATACTCATTATCCTATCTCCCTCCGGCTATCATTTTGTGAGCGAACATAACAACTCCAGTAAAGAAAACTCTGTAGTCCAACGTTTCAGCACTTGTCTTTCTTCGGTCACGAGTAAAATCGATCGATACACATTTGTATTATTCACTTCACCATAAATAAATAATTACGATGGGAACCGTAACACACATTCATTCAACAACACCTGTTCGAGGGCAGAATTTTCAAACGTGTATTATTCGAGGAATTAAAATACTGTGATTGTCAGAATATAAATTAAAAATAAATTTTGGCTTTATACACGCTAAAAATTCTACTATAATTAAAGTTTTACTACTTTTATTTTTTGTGTTTATTCGAATACGACAACGCTAAAAACCTCAAAAACAAACTGTCAATTTCGGCCATAGACACGATCGAGTGATGTGCAAGCTTGTGCGGTTGTCGATTATCGATACTCGATAGCAATCGCGCGAATATTATCGAGCTCGAGACATGCGAGACTCGAGAGAGCTCGGTTGGCGTGTCGAATGCCGACAGACTGTTTACCGAATGAACTCAACTGACGTTTAACATACAGTCGCGTCGGTCATAGGATGTGGGGTTACGCATGGGGCGTGAGAAAATACAGTGTGGGAAAGAGTGGGCGTCACAACATAGTAAAACATTTGATATGTAATGTAGTGAACCGAACACTCACGAGATACGTTTCACAAATGCGCCAGTAGCAAGCAATAGGCATCAATTCGTATTGTTGTGTGCGTGACGACTGATGAATAACATTATGTTGGAACTCGGAGAGCGAAATGGTTGCAATGTGTGAGGAAGAGACCAACGATTGACCGCTGGGCGCCGACCGGTGATCTCGTGGGAAACGACCTTTTCTGTGTACATTAAATCTAGTAAAAATAATAATAAAAACAAAAAATTATTACATACATTTTCATCAGCAATGGGAGTTACTGGACTGTGGCGTTTGATCGAGCCTGCCGGTAAACCGGTACCTGTAGAAACTTTGGAAAATAAAGTTTTGGCTGTGGGTAGGTACCTATAGGATGTTTTATTTTAGTATTCATAGTTTATAACTTTAATATATTTTTTTTTATTAATACGGATTCCTATAATTTTTTCTAGATATTTCAATATGGTTGCATCAGATGGTGAAAGGATATCAGGATGCCAAGGGAGCTCCTGTACCAAACGCGCATCTGATAGGATTATTTCAGCGCCTTTGCAAACTATTATACTTTAGAATAAAGCCAGTATTTGTGTTTGATGGTGGTTTCCCAGATTTAAAAAAAGATACTATAGTATGTATTTCTTTCTTTATACTTGATGTTGGCAACTTACGAGCATAATATTATTTTAATCCTACAAATAACTTCTATAATCTTAATTCGTTTGTAGGGAAAGAGACAAGCTCACAAAGCCAAATACAACTCTGAATCTGAAAGAATTAAAAGGGAATTGACTATTATATTAGGAAAGAAGACTGCAATTGGTTCATTATTAGGAAATAAAATTCCTACTAAAAAAACCAACCCTATTGAAACTAGTGATGACATATTTAAACTACCGGCACTTCCAGAAAAGGATCAAGAGTCTGAATCTGAGTGAGTTTTAGTTACTTTAAACGACATCACTATTTTTGTTTTATTTAAGCCATAATTCATAAACCACAATATACCTATGGTTACATAGTCGATGGATTATTTATAAAAATGTATCCAGATTCAAGTAATGCTGAATTGATGAATTATGTTTTGTAATACAAAATATTATATTGTTTTTAGTTACAAATTACAATCTTATTAAAATCCATGTAACAATAATAATGTGAATGTTAAAATAGAACTTGAAAATAAATTGTTTGTCCTCTCTAGCCTCTAAATCAGTGGTTCTTAAGGTGGTAGGTGGTGGTTTGCGGACCACTGGTGGTCCCTGAAGACATTCCAAGTGGTCCGCGAAGCCATCCTTATAATATGTGAGAATTCAGAAGTTTTTAAAGAGTATTCACTATCCAGTCACAAAAATCACATTAAATGCTGCCAAATGAAATCGGCCAAGTGCGAGTCGGACTCGCGCACGAAGGGTTCCGTACCGATAAAGAGCGAAAGTAGGGAAAATATATGTTTTTTTGTATGGGAGCCCCCCTTAATCATTTTCTTTAAATTTATTTTTAAATATTAAAGTACCTACATACATAATAATAATTATTATTATAATATGTATAATTTTTTGATTTAAGTACATTATGTACAGTGTACATTATGAATTACAAGCCAAAAAGGCCAAAAAAATCATGTTTGTTGTATATACCTTAAAATATATTAACTTTATTTTGTTTTTAGTATAGTGGCACCAGAAATACATAATCTGTGAAAATTTTAGAAGTCTAGCTATAGCGGTTCTTGAGATACAGCCTGGAGACAGACAGACAGACAGGCAGACAGACAGACGTCGAAGTCTCAGTAATAGGGTGCGTTTTTACCCTTTGGGTACGGAACCCTAAAAATTAGTGCTAATAATTATAAAGTTGTGCTTGTTGTCTTTATCAAACAACCCTTAATTTGAGTAAACCAATTACTGGGTGGTCTCTGGCAAGACAAACATTTGGTAAGATGGTCCCTCATGACTAAAAGGTTAAGAACCTCTGCTCTAAATATTGTTTATTACTGCTGCTCGTTAATTTTTTAGATCAGAAGACGAAAAGAGTTCAAGCTCATCAAGCATTGATTTGCACACTGTTGATTTGGAATCTGAGAAATTTAAAAATTTACCTGCGAAAGAAAAATACGATTTGTTGGTAGAATTAAAGGAAACTAGGAAAATGAACTCTTGGGGAAAACTCCATACTTTGCCAAAAAAGAGTGACAATTTTTCAGACTTTCAGGTAAGTAACATTATTTTTAATGGCGGCTGTCTTAAGATATAATAACTGTGCAGTAATAATTATAATTATTATTAGTGTCTTTGTAGATGCAACGATTACTAAAAAGAAGAAAATTACAAGAATGTCTTGAAGAAACTGAAAAAGAAATAGGGGAAGGAAGTATGTCACTTAATGAGTTGGAATCATTACTAAATGAAGAAGGTATTGATACAAAAATCGAAAGTTTACCTAGTCGTAGAATAGCTTCTAACAATAACACTCGGTTTTTATTAATTAGTAATGTTAAGGAAGCTCTAGCTGAAGCGAAAAAGAAAGAAGAAAATAAAAGTCTTGCTCCACCATCAGAATTTTCAAGTGAGAAGGTAAATGATAACACAAATGAATCACCAGTGAAAAATGACGAATTGGAGGACGATTTACAGAAAGCTATTAAAATGTCGTTAGAATATGTTGACGATCAGGATGCATCTGTAAATACTTCAAAAACTGATGAATCTTGGACTTCCAATTTTACAGAGTCTGATTATTCAGACAGTGAAGATGAAGATGGTTTTGTTCAATCGGATCTGTCATCTGCAAAAGCGTATATTATGCAATACAGTGATTTGACCGATAAAGCGATAGATGAAATAGTAACATCAAAACAAAAAGGAAAGAAAAAAAGTACAGTACTTAGCGTCGATAAGATAATTGAAGAACTAAATAATGAAAAGTCGATAATTGAAGAACGAATAGATTTAACTTCTAGTGAGGATGATAGTGATAAACATATTGCTATTCCTAAGAAGAATGTCATAACAGATTTGAAATCTGATATACAAATAAAAGATGATCAAAGTAAAGATATGGAAGCTTCTGTTATATGTGTCGAAGAAGATAAAGTTGAGGTTATAACACTTGAGACGAGTACGGAAGACTTTTTAGAAGACAAGAGTATATTTAATGTAAACAATAATAAGGCTTTATCTGAACTATCAGCAATAAAACAAAAGTCGTACGATATTAATAAAGCATTTGAAAAAAATCAATGCGACACAAGTGAAAATTCTGGAATAGTTTATCAGGAAAAAGAAACGATTTCAGAAAATCTTTCTGAATCAAGTGAGGACGAATTCGAGGAAGTATCTGATGATGGGAAATTTAAAGTTCCAGTAGTGCAACTTACTCTTAATGTAAATGAGAAGATGGAGGATGATATATTTGCAGATATATTCGATAAAAACAGTGCTGGTAAATCGGACCAAGGAAACGCGGTAGATAACAATATGCCCTCAAATGTTGAGATTCCTAGGATAAATGAAGATTCAGCGGCCAAAAACGTTCTAGAAAAAAGTATTATTTTAAGCCCACTGGAAACTTCTAAAATTTCTGATGAGATTGCAGCATTCAAAGATGCACAAACAGCTTTGGGTAAAAATATCGAATCATCAAACGATTTTAAAAACATCCCAAACTCAACAACACTAGATGATAAAGGTCGAAAGGGAAACTTGGTTTGTGAAACATTTAAACCAGCAAATCAAAATAAATCGGCATTTGAAAGCATTTCTGTAACAGTCCTAGACAGAAATCCTTTGGATGCTTCTGCAGAAAAATCAGCTAAGGAATTAAAAGTAGCTTCTGTTAAAGAAGCCTCAAGTGGTATTTTTCAGGATAAATTAAATTCAATTGCAATAGATATTCAAGAACAAGAAAATAACCTAGTTCAAGAAAAATCAAGACTAGACAGAGTAGGTAGAAACATAACGGAACAAATCACAAAAGAGGCGCAAGAACTGCTTCAAATTTTTGGCATACCATACATTATCGCGCCTATGGAGGCAGAAGCACAGTGCGCTTTCCTTGAGAGTGTGAAGTTAACGGACGGTACAATTACTGATGATAGTGATATTTGGTTATTTGGAGGACAAACAGTATACAAAAACTTTTTCAATCAAAAGAAACATGTGCTTCAATATCTCAGCGAAAGAATAGAAAAGTCGTTTAGTATGTATTTTTTTTTTTTTGAGCATTTACGCTTGCATTATTTTTAATGATAATATAATGCAATGGAAACCTTTTTTTAGATTTAACGAGAGAGCAACTAATACTGTTAGCTTTACTTGTTGGTAGTGACTACACAACAGGTATCAGTGGCGTAGGACCAGTTACAGCTTTAGAAATATTAGCTTCTTTTCCTTTTAACAAAAAAAAGATGTTAAATGAACACTCGAAACAAGCACAGTATCAAGAAATGATAACAGGCCTTATAGATTTCAAGAAATGGGTAAAAGCCGGCAGACGCACTGATAACATAAGTTTGAAGAAAAAACTGAAAAATGTCAAATTAACAGACGATTTTCCAAGTGTACGGGTAAGTGACGATAATAATTATCATTAAAAATTCCATACATTAATATGTACTACGGTCCTAATCTAAAGTATTATCTTTTTTATTTAATAGGTAGTTCAAGCTTATTTGGAACCAAATGTTGAAAAAAGTGAGGAGAATTTTACATGGGGCAATATAGACGTTACAGTATTGCGTGATTACACAAAAGCGAAATTTGGATGGTCGCAAAATAAACTAGACGAGATTATTAAGCCAGTATTGAAAAGATTTCAAGACCGTAAGAATCAAAAGTCAGTTCAAGATTATTTTAAGAGGAAAACTGATTTTCAATCCTTGGAAGATCAAATGAGTAAACGAGTAAAAGCTGCGGTGCAAAAAATCGCCCCGCACACTTCGTCACCAAACATTGAACAAACGACAAATAAAAAAAATGTACAGCCTACTAAAATACGGAAAAGAAAACTACCTGCATCGAAAACAACTTGCGATTCCACTGAAAATACTAAAATTGATGATATAGTTCCTTCCACATCGAAACGGCCAAAAGACGAAGACAACATCAATACAATAACAGAAGTTGTAAAAACTGAAGAACTGCACGATAAGAATGTAAAGTTCTCCATAAATATAACTAAGTCACAAAGAGTTCAGGAAATTATACCTCAGAGAGAGAAGGATAAACAAAGCATGTTGCAAAACAAATTAAAAGCTATAGAAATGTTTAGAAAAACCAAAATAGATCGTAAAACAAAAACAAGTAAACGTAAATTACCAAAACCTAAAGAAGATGCTGAGCTTTCTGAAAGCAGTGACAGCAATTAATTTTAAAATACGATGGATTTCTTCTTACGGTAGTTAAATTAGAAGGTATAAAGACTAAGAAATTATTATTTTTAAAATAGTCATTTTATTGTTTACTCATACAGTTCACATAAAGATCTTAATAAAAGCATGAATACTTAAGTTGATAAATAACAACGGTTAGAGAAAATGAAAATATAACATAAACTTTAAGATTTGTATTAAAATACACGTTATGTGGCCTAAAATAATTAATTGCATGTATAAGAAATCTTTTAAACAAACCATATACATAGACAAATAATACTAGATTCACTTAAGAACACACACATAATTTTATAAAAACATGTTTCCCTATGTTTAACAGTGAATAATAAGAAAATGTAATGGAATAATGCCCCAAATTGTATAGCTTTTCCTTATTACAATGGCTGAAACTTCTCTAGTAATAAGAACATCCATAAACATTTTAATCATTCTGAATAGCCTTCTATATAAACAAAGTTCTAATTATTCTGCCAATCAATATTAGTAATTCAGTGTTTAATTTCATAAAATTAAGTACCATTCTCTTATGATTTCAAAATCAGATATCTACTGTGGTTTAGCATGTTGTGCATTGTTAAGTGTCTTATAACAACAAGAGCAAGTCCACCATGTGATATTTACAATACAATAATAAACCTATGTAGTATAATAAACTTATAAAAGTACACACTTAATGAAGTTATTTATTATGACTATCGATTTTATAATTACAAACCATTTTACACATATTTTCTCATACTTACCAATTCTTTCTCAGTCCAATATAAAACCTGCGTAGTGTACAAGTTCCTGTACAGTGGATATGATTATTGCAATGGCTCGCAAAAAAAATATATATTATCTATTAACTGGGCTTGACTATGGCTTGAACTAAAATATGTTTGTATCATACCAGTACAATTATGAAACGACAAAGAAAGAGGACTAAACAAATCTCTTTAAAATATTAATTTAAATAACATGATACTAAATTAAAAAATAATAACACAATGGCAGATCACAACTGTTACCAACGTGTTTAAATAGTCTCTTACTACACAACCTAATCTACTTTAACGACACTATAAATTTTTCGTACGAACCAGAAGCAGGCCATGAAGCCAATTGTACCGGTCAATAAGAAAAACAGGAATACCATTATAAACGTGTAACCGAAGTAGAGGAAAGTCGAGGCGGCGTCGTCGATGTTTAGTTTAGTGACGAAGTAGTGGCAGCAGTAGATAAAGAGGTAGCCCGCGGTCGAGCCGGAGCTGAGGAACGCTCGCCACCACCAGTGGTAGTCCTCTGCACACAGATGGAAGTAGCAAAGCAGGATCGTCGTCTCCGAGCACGTGATGACAAGAATCACGAATACCAGGAACAGAAAACCGAACATGTAGTACATCTGAAAGAAGAAATTTACATTGTTTTTAATAAAAAAAAATGAGATAATCTTTAATCGTCACTAAGAAAATTTTGATCTCAGTTATAATGTGATGTATTAAAAACTCACCTGACTAGACCACAGTGAATTCAGAATAAAGAAAAGCTGAATAAAGATGCATCCAAAGGGCAAGACTCCACCCATAACGATTCCGGGAATCGGCTGCGTGTAGAGAGACTGCTCGGGAATTTGGCGGGGGATTTGGTTTGTTCGCACGGGGTGATCGAGGATCTGTAATAAAACGATTATAATGTAAGTAAAGAGTTGCGGGACAACTTAATTTATTTGTAGTACTTAAAGGTTGAATAAAGTTTTTTTTTGTTTTAATAAGTAAATGATTTTTTAATTAATATAAGGTTAGACTAAAAGCAAATCTCACGGAACAAGTTAGTCGGAGAAAGTTTGTTGTTGGAATTTAATTTAGTGATTGAATCTTTATCTTACATCATCCAAGCGCAATTTTGGGGATTTCTAGAGTTTAGTCATAGAGTAGGTATGTATAAAATAAATAATTACCCTCTTTCTAAATCCAAAGTAAGCTCCGATAAACGTGAGTGGGACCGAAACTCCGAACCATAGAGCCAGCAGAGCGACCAATGTCGAGAAAGGAATAGCTGCCGAGGATCCCTTGCCCCACAGCACTAAGTTCATTATGAAGAACAACGAAAAGACAACACTGTAACAATAAAATAATCTTTTATTTTCAAAATTTTCAAAATCAAAAAAATTACGGATTTTGTAATAAACCAACTATCAAAATATTATCAACCATTGTCAACAACGTTACGCGAGAAAGAGATAGACAATGTTTCTAGTTTGTTCATTTGTAATGCTGCGGCCGCACATGCGACATATCGTCACGAAGCTTCGTGCTTAATACGATACCATTGGACGTTACACCCAGATTTTCCAATGGTATCGTCTTATATTACACATACCCAGGGCAGACCATGGAGGTCAGTAGTATGTTGCTCTTCCACCGGCGCCCGCCGAAGCTCTTGTAGATGCGGGCGCTGACGTACCCCGCCGCGGCGCCGAGCAGCACCCACACTACCAGCGCGCACGTCATCAGCGCGCCGCGGTTCGCCGGCGACAGGAAACCGAGGCAGGCAAAAGCCAACGTCACGAGAGTCATACCGAATACCTGGAAAAGTTTATATCTGCGTTTATTCTCTTTAATGATATTTTGAATACGAAAGCGACTATTATGCGACTGATTGATACGCCAAAGTCTCTACTTTAATCTTTATTTTAACTTTTCTTATGTTTAAATCAATCCTATAATATATTGTATTGTCTACATTATTGGTATGGACATTCAATACATATTTCTTACATAATAGGCTACTTGACCTATATTCAATTTCATTGAACAAATGCATATTTCTAGTAGGTACACTTGATCTAGGAAATCCGCTTCAAATAGGCACAAGAAATAGCTGTCATTTCAAAGGGAATCAGCTATCTAGCGTACTTGTATAATAGAGATCAGTGTTAAGAAGACGTGATTAGCATGAAGTGAAAAAGTAGGTCAAGTAGCCTATTATTTACGCAATACACAACTAAAACAAGATTAATCACCTGTGCTCCAGACCCAAGGAATACAGCCAGCAACATCCCGCGGCGTGGTGGACGGAAGACGTCGCCATGAACCAGCTTCCAACCGAATTCCTCCTGAAAAAAAAAAGTTAGGAATTGATCGCCACACTCCCCACAAATGTGTTTTACTGATTCATTCGCTTTGATAAGATTGAATAATATAAAGCAATGACTTTTCAATCATTTTCAATTTCGGTTTGGCACGATTGGGCCGCTTCAGATGGCGATATGGTGGTCTTAATATGAAAATCAAAATTCCATATTACAAAAAAGATTCGTATATAGGATTCCTTTTAAGTTATATTTGATTTTGAAGCTATTGCATAGCTTTTATCGCTTTTATCTTATCGATGACTTAGAGCGCGGCGACCGTATCCAGAAATTCCGTAACGGAAAACGCCTAGCATTAATCTGACGTTGTTTCAGTTAGGCAGACTTCAGCTCGGTGTGGCTCAGTGTGTACCGATCGGTGCGACGTTGCTAGACTTCGGCATGGTGTTAAGATAATAAAAATGCTATGCGATACTTTACTACCGCAGTTCCAGACAACCACACATATTTTCTATTTATATATTTGATTTATTACTGTAGTACATTTATAACCAGAATGTAACATAATTTGTAAATTAGTACAGATAAGCTTAATGATAGCTTATCATTATTTCTGAATGCTATTATCTATTTTAAAAATTATCCTTTACTGCTAAACACTATTAGTAGGTCTTAACCCGTCGATCGTGGAAAAACGAGACGGTCACCGGCGTCCGAGACATGCTTAATGCAACAGAAATTACAGAACATACCTGTGCATCCTCGCCACATTCCATTTGATTGTATCTGGCAATGTCCTTATGTAGAGTCCTGAGCAAAATCATGGCTACCATACCACTGAGAAATAGGACTATAACGAGAGAGTTCAAAATAGAAAACCACTGAATATTAGTTTGTGGCATTGATTCCAGAATGTAGTCCCAACGTGAGGACCACTTGATAGTATTGTTCTTTTTAAAGGTTACACTGTATGTGTATGTGATACTGAATGTTTCATCTCCGGACAGAGTATTCGGTATTTCCAGTTGGTTGTTCCTAGCACTACAATCGAGGTTATCTTTGTTCTGGTGGTGAATACTTGCTGGTTTGATCTAAAAAAAATAAACAAAAAAATAAAAAAAACTCAAATATTATAGGTTTGTACTTTTTTGTTATAAGCTTTCAACAATTTCAACAAACTTTTTTATTTTTAGTTGAAAGCAAAATAATACACAGCAATAGTAATTGGTTAACATACCTTTGCAGATATAATACGGCCTCCATTGTCTCCAAATCCTACACCCCATTCCTCTTCCCTACCGCTGTGATAAGTGATCTCAATGTCCACATGATTAAATAGAAAGTAGGTGCCAACTTGATTAGGTGATGTGTTAACAATTGGTGCACAAGTATCCTGTAAAACGATTTTGCATTGTTTAGTAACAATAATTTTGTGATAAAATATTATCAAAAAAGACAATGTATTCAGTTTCTTGTTTTAGATTTCAAAACTTTTGGTTATTTTGCATATTAGATGCAAAATAACAATAACACAAAAGGAAATATTTACCAAGTCTCTTCTAACTTGACATCCCATTGGGAAGCCGGTACTGCAATAGGTTTTCCCCCCCTCATTGACGAGGTAGCACCATGTGACAGGCATATTGTCCAAAATCCAGTGGTGTTGGTAGTATAGAGCCATTCCCATCTTTAGTAGATTGAGTTTCTTAATAGCTTCAGGGTCAGAGCCCTTATAATCCTTAGTACACACAGCCCTACACTTGACATCTTCCAGGAAGTTTAGTTTGTAGGGACTCGGTCTAATTCTTTCGCCAAAAACTACTTGGCCAAGGTTCTCGACTGGCGACTGAGTTTCATCGGACAGACAGAAATCAAAATGATGATATTCAAATGGAATAACGGATTCTTCTGTGTTGAGTCTATTCACATACAAGGGAATTTCATTCTGAAACAAAATTTTTGTTTATTCATAAATACTGATACAGGTTTATATAATACTATTATAAGTACAGTTATTATCCATACTAATATTATAAATGTGAAAGTGTGTCTGTCTGTCTGTTACCTCTTCACACCCAAACCGCAGAACCAATTTTGCTGAAATTTGGTATGGAGATATATCACAGAATCTTAAATATTATATACAAGTTGCTTATAATTTGCATGAAAAAAATCACTATAATAATATTCTTGCAAAGGTCACGCTCAATCATGAATACATTAATTATTTTGATTTTATTTATTGTGACAATGTTAGAAATAGATCACTTCATTAATTTAAATATGAATTATATAAGAAATGGTAAATATTCCGTATCGCCCCACCAGCAATTTTGAGGCCGTTTTTTTTTACAGTCGCGTTATAATCTGTAAACATCAGAACTAGTATGGTTATGATGGCGCATGACTATTTCTGGCAAAAGAAAGTCGACGGAGCCCCGCTTCTGGGTGTTGTTGGTGACTGAATAAAAAGGGGTGGTCATAGGGGGTTGTATTTGGGACAGCGGGGCTGGGGGGGCACAGCCCCCCGCCAAAACAAAAACAAACACAATCCAGAAAGTTCAAAAGTAGGTTAGGTTAGGTTGGAACTTAAATGACAACACCCAGAAATAGGCTCCGTCGACTTTCTTTTGTACTAGTTTGTCAATAGGGTAAAAATTCAAACCTTTGCATTCACTCTGCATTGCTTTCATGATATGATTTTGAAATATTGTCAGTCTCGATTCTATGTATTATGCTAGATTTGTTTAATTTTGTTTAATACAGGAAAATCAATTCCGAATACTTACAAAATTGGATTTTTTTTTAGCCAGAAATTATAACGCAACTGTAAAAAAAACGGCCTCAAAATCGCTGGTGGCGCGATACGGAATATTTACCTAAGAAATTGTGTAAATCTTTTGCAAGTAAACAGGGTTTGGACTTATTTAGTTTTAATTCATGAAGCCCCAAGCGGTCGCATGCAACCACGATAACAATAGATAAGTTGTTTTTCTCACAATTGATGGGTTAATTATTAAAACTAAATAAAATAAAACATAATGTATTATGTTTCATAAAGACTACTCATACATATATTTAAATTATCACATTGCCTAGTTACTTCTTATTAGAATTAACTCCACATTAACTGAGCATACTTCTAAATAAAATCAATATTTAAACTTAATATTAATTTGTAATATGTCTTTAATGTGTTATAGATGCATAGACCTTTAGTGATTGTAGTGTTATCAATTTTCCAGAACGAGTTTTAAGGTTGAGCTATTTTATATATTTTATATTGACAACGTTAGTTCTTCTAACTAGTCTGTGATATTGACTAGGTAAAAACTCATGTTGGTTTTGATACAAGAACTAATTTTCAAGGTGATAGTTTCAAATTTATACAACGTGGAAGATGTAATTCGAATCATTTATGGATAATGATGTTGTTTTAGATAAGAATCATGCTACCTAATGAATTGTCCAAAAGTATGTTATTATGAAGTTACTTACTTTACAAGATTTTCCATTGTCATCACCGGCTCTGCAGTAGTTTACGGGAGCTAAGCCGGGCAAATAAAACGCCGCAATAGATGAAAAAAGCAACAAATTGCAAACCACATACGGCAATAGAGCCATATTTACGTTGGGATCGTGACTTCTTGCGTAAACTGTTTATTAAAACGTTTTTAGAGCTACTATTATGACAACTTGTCCCACATAGTCGTATGAAATATAAAACACGATGTAAATTGAGATATCCGATGAAAATCTGCAGAATTTACACAAATTCCCAACCCAAAGCAAAATCCCGTAATAATTTTTCAATCACATTCTTTCTTTCTCTTCGTTTTTGGCAACTTGACACAAAGTATGTGTATGTTGTGCCACAGACAAGGTAAAAAGGTAAGGAATATGGCGGGAAAACCGTATTCCTCTTATATTAATTTTCAGCATCGTTTTCATGTAATATCGTCAGGTCATTTAGTCTAGTCAAAGTCTAAGTAAAAGTCAATACAGTCAAGGAGTCAAGTCGGTCGTTTCAGTAAAGTGGTAGACGCTTTACTGAAACTTTCAATGGAGTTTTGGAGGGAACACAAAATCGCACGTTTCTGGATAATGCATCACTTTCCTACACTTGTGCACGATAACGAATATCTAATGGTTAATATTCTACCAATATTACACATTAAAAACCCAACTTAACACAATTTTAGGAAAATAATACAAAATCACAACATCACTCTTTCACATTCCCGGCAAAACTCTCTCAATCACATTCATTTCAAATGACAATTTGGAAATTTCATACCTACGTCACGTCACCATAATTTTATAGATACAAAATTATTCCTCTTCTTTTTAACTTCGATTACAGACCATATTTGCCACATGTTTATTGAGCACTTTGTCAACGTGTTGTATTGTACACGGTTGCCAACGGTGGTCGTCAACAGCAAAAAATAGTATGCGCGTTGCCAGCCAACGTGTTGTCAACCAGTTTTTCATTATAGATTTTGCGTGGTCGTCAACCGCCGTTGACGACCGTGTATTTCATACTTTAGTGTTGACTGGCTGTCAAAACAGATGAAAAAAGACGGGTTGCACTCCGGGCATAGCATTTACTCCTAGATAGTAGGTAGGTAATCAAGTACGGGAGCCCTAGCACAAATTTTTTTGTGATTATTAACAAGCAATTTTTAGGGTTCCGTACCCAAAGGGTAAAAACGGGACCCCACCCCATAGGCTACTTGACCTAATTTTTTTCTTCATGCTAATCGCTTCTTAATCATTAATTTTCACGAAATAAACTAATATTTTATTATTTTACACAGTAAAAACCCATAAAAATGTTGATTGAAAAATACGCCTTATAAATGGCGCCGAAAACACTGTCCGCCATAGTGTGACGTCATGCTGTTTCAAGTATCTTAGGTCGGTATAAATAGTCGGTACTCAAGATGCATCTCGGTCTCAAGACGCGGTTCGGCTCTGTGATTGGTCCAAATTTTGACAGCCAACCAATCACAGAGCCTGAACCGTGTCTTGAGACCGAGATGCATCTTGAGTGCTGACTATTTATACCGGCCTTAGAGTCTCTTTATTTAACATTTTTTTATGTGCTAAATGTACGAGTCATAAGGTGCCCAAAAATTATAAAAGAATTAAATAAGAAATTAGAAATCATTTGTAATGTTGAAAACTTTTGGAGAAAAGTTTTGGCCATTTCATTTCCCGTCTACAATAAATGGAGATAATATATAAAACTGGTGTTTTATTTGAATTACTCAAGAAAATATATTTTGCAAATCTTTCTAGGCTTATTCTTATTATTTATGTACAAATAAACTTACACATAACGAGCGCGATAAATAAAAGATATTAAATTACGAACATGATGACGTCAGATCCAAATCGGAAGTACTGCAAAAGCGTTTTAGTCAGTACAAATCATATTTTCATAAAATCATATTTTCAAATCGACTTTATTTATCAATCATAAGCTTTTATTTGATGATAAGGGTGAAATACGGTTTCCTACGCCAAGTTCTACTAGAAATATGCATTTGTTCAATGAAATTGAATGTTTTTTCTTCATGCTAATCGCTTCTTAATCATTAATTTTCACGAAATAAACTAATATTTTATTATTTTACACAGTAAAAACCCATAAAAATGTTGATTGAAAAATACGCCTTATAAATGGCGCCGAAAACACTGTCCGCCATAGTGTGACGTCATACTGTTTGTATTTTAGAGTCTCTTTATTTAACATTTTTTTATGTGCTAAATGTACGAGTCTTAAGGTGCCCAAAAATTATAAAAGAATTAAATAAGAAATTAGAAATCATTTGTAATGTTGAAAACTTTTGGAGAAAAGTTTTAGCCATTTCATTTCCCGTCTACAATAAATGGAGATAACATATAAAACTGGTGTTTCATTTGAATTACTCAAGAAAATGTATTTTGCAAATCTTTCTAGGCTTATTCTTATTATTTATGTACAAATAAACTTACACATAACGAGCGCGATAAATAAAAGATATTAAATTACGAACATGATGACGTCACATCCAAATCGGAAGTACTGCAAAAGCGTTTTAGTCAGTACAAATCATATTTTCATAAAATCATTTTTTTTAAATCGACTTTATTTATCAATCATAAGCTTTTATTTGATGATAAGGGTGAAATACGGTTTCCTACGCCAAGTTCTACTAGAAATATGCATTTGTTCAATGAAATTGAATATAGGTCAAGTAGCCTATTTAAGAGTAACCTTGTCCTACAAATAAAACAATCCATATTTTAGGACCATCAAGTCAAAGTATGAAATCCTTTCTATCTCTGTTAGCTACCACTTTCGAGATTTTTCGAAAATAAAAATGTTGTTCGTCTTATTAAAATGTAGCTACCTACTCACAAAAAATTTGCTTGTTTTAAAAAATCACAAAAAAAATGTTCTAGGGCTCCCAGCTCACAACGCGGTGCTACCGATGTCTTGACAGTTGACACCGGCCACTTGGTGCCGAACTGCCAGTCCCCGGTGGACCGTAGCGGGAATTGCTTCCGCTGCGGTAAGCCGGGGCACAGGGCCGCCGACTGCGTGGAGGAGCCCAGATGCTTTCTCTGCGCCGAGCTCGGCAAAGAGAGCAACCACGTGCTAGTGGGGACTAACAGCTGCATCACAGCAGCTAGCAAGTCGCCCGGCACGAGGAAGAAGCGCAGGGTTACCTCCAAGGCTCAGCCACGTAAGCGGCCTGAAGCCGATAAGGCCGGGGCGAGTGAAACCGTCCCTGCCATGGAGGTTGAAGCCTAGGCCTGTGGGCGGTTGATCGGGGGATCACCGCTCACAACATGGGTCCCGAGGAGAAAGGCTCCTCGATGCCCGGGGACCCTCTCGGTGCAGACAGGCGGCGGTAAAGGCTGCTGCAGCCGAAGAGGTGCCGGAAGCGGCAAGCGCTGCGGAGGACGCGGTTGAATGTTTTACGATCCCGCTCCTTCGCATGTAGCGTTGACGAGGGCATGGGGGGTTTTAGTCGGTAAACCTCTGCGGAGGGAGTCCGCCATACCCCTGCCCCTTCCCCCGAGGGGGCGGGGATGCGTAATGCATTTCCCCTCCTCGATAAAAAAAAGGGCTCCCAGCTCACTAATTAGCTTAGGTTACAGGAGTTTCATATTGAAACAAACCTTTTGATATTAATTTGACTACAAAATAGGTAATAACGTGAGTCGTGACCTAAGATTCGGAGTCAGAATATTATAGGCAGATAAAAGTTAATTAGGGATATATTTTGATGGCAAGGTAAGCTCACAAAAACCAAACTTGATGTTAACTAATCTTTATTTACAAGTAGGCAAAACGACTTAAGTACAATAATTCTATTTAAAGTAAAATACAATGGCAGAAATCTTACAAAAGTTAGGACATTATACGCTGCAGTTGTCATCAACCAAAAATCCAGTATCATTTTCGAGGGTGAGTCCGCGGGCAAATGCCGAGATGAGTCCCAGAGCCGCAGCGGGCTTGTCCGCCGGCACCATGTGGCCGGCTCCTCGCACCATCACCTCAGTCAAGTTACCGCCCACTTTATAGTACCTATTAACATAAAAATAAAACAATTATAAAACAGAAACGTATTTAGTTTATTAATAAACGCAATACGCAACACAATATAAAGTAGATTTTCTGAGGAATCATGTTGTGTTCTTTACAGCATGACTGGTGAGATATGTTGAATACTCGAAGACGTGATATTTGGCTATTATATTAGTTGAAAAAAGCGGCCAAGTGCGAGTTGAACTCGCCCATGAAGGGTTCCGCAGCAGCAATAAGGTTTATTTTTATGAAATTAAAAGGTTTTTGATTTATTTTTATATTTCAGTCGATTTAATGAAATTTAGATTAAGGTTTACCATTTATGACGTATAAAAAACTACTGGCTAGATCTCGTTCAAATCAATTTTCGTTGGTAGTTTTACCACTTTGGAAGAGTCTCTCTCGCAAACTATTCAGGTTAGAAAAATATGATATGAGAAACCTCCATACGATTTTTGGAGACTTATCCATAGATACCCCACACGCATAGGTTAGATGAAAAAAAATTTTTTTTGTTTCAGTTGTACCTATGGGGACCCCTAAAATTTTTAATAATTTTTCCATTTTTGCATCAAAATCTTAATGCGGTTCACAGACTACATCTACTTACCAAGTTTCAATAGTGTAGCTCTAATAGTTTCGGAGAAAAGTGGCTGTGACATACGGACAGACAGACAGACAGACAGACAGACAGACAGACATGACGAATCTATAAGGGTTCCTTTTTTGTCTTTTTGGCTACGGAACCCTAAAAATTAATATCAATTGATCACTGAGTAAATGTAGCAGTAATAAATGATTATTTACCCAACGCATGGACACCGCGCGCGGGAGGGGTAGCGCGCGGCGCGAGGCGCATGCCGCCACGCCAGCCGCATAGTAATTTACTTAGTGTCCATGATTCATTGTTGAAAGGGAAATTTGGTCAAAAATTAAGTACCTAATTTTATTACATAATTATAATGAGAATCGAGTATAACTAAATACTCTCCTTAAGTATCGGTCATGTCTCACCAGTCATGCTGTATAGATACGAGACTATATTATAGTAATCTGCTTAAGATAGCATAAGCAGATTACTATAATATTATAGTCTCGTCTAGTACACTGTTATGCGGGGTTTACACAGGTGACTATAGCCGCACGATTTACGCCGCACGGCGAAAATCGACTGTCTAATTCGGCATGCGGCGTATTAACATTTTAAAGACAGTTGATTTTCGCCGTGCGGCGTAAATCGTGCGGCTATAGTGTCACCTAGGTGTAAACCCCGCATTAGTCTGACTATTAGTCAGTGACTTTGTACAAGTTTATTTAACTAAAATAGTTTAGCATAACGTACCCGACTAAGTTACCATCGTGGTACCACGGTTTCCGCTTGGCTGAGCGGAAGTCGGCCGCGCCGGCGAACGTGAGGGAGTTGTACGTGTTGACTGACGGGTGGTACGCCACTATGATGTCAAGATGACCGCTGAAAATTATTCATTGGAACGTCATGTCTAATGTCTTGGCCCTTGTGTTATGTTTATAAAGTAAGTAGGTAATGGAGTAGTTTGTTAGATTTATTTCTATGATGCCAGTTAATGATTGAAAAATCATTAGCTCGCTTCATCAAGCGAGCTTATGATTTTCAAAGCATTCTCCAAGCTAGCTAAGTACAAAAGTGGTTTGATGTTAGTATAACTGCAAGGATACGAACATCATAATAGATAAAGAATATTGTTATAAACTTAACTGACCTATATAACATAACTTTGTAGTTATCTATAAGCTCCTCGAGCATGTATTTTCCACTGCCCATGAAGTCCGGCACGAGTTTCCGGTACACAACTCCAATAGATGTGAAGTTAGTTTTCCCCACGTGCAGAGCGCGACGAACTTCACTCCGCTGTATGAAGTTTAGATAAGCGCCATCTATCGATATATCGTCTTGAAGGTAGTTGTACAGATTGCTCAATTTCGACTCCGACAGAAACAGATTAAGGAGATAGTTGTAGTACTGGAAAAAAGTTTTAGGTAATATTAATAAATAGTAAGAAATAACATAACTGTAAAATAATAGGTACTCAGTAAATTCATTTTTAAAATTATTAAACTACACATTTGCTGACAGAAACAGTCATAATTGAAACGTTTTGTCTCTTTGTGTTCCTCTCTACCTATTCTAATTAATACGCGTATTTTATTAGCTTAGTGTCGAATTTACTTAAATTCGAATACAAAAATTCCTGTCTTTTGTTAATGTATTGAAAGATTTAGGATCTGAGAAACTCAAGTACCATTTGGGTCTCGCATGCCACATGTTAACCTTGCTGTCAAGATATTGTATGAAGTATAATAAACGACTTCTAATTCTTAAAACAAGGGTAGTCAATGTTACCAAAGCTATAAAACAATAATTTATTGTTGGGACCTTTCAGTTTAAATGGTCAGGCTCACATTTGGCATGGGGACGTTTTTGTTGACTCTGCAGGTCACAGTTTATTTTAATGTTAAATATTATACTACTACTCTCCTTTCCTCCTTGGAGTAAAGACGTGCCTTACCGAATGCGCTTAACCTAAATAAAGCGCAATATAAAAGTGATTTTCTTTTATTTAATCCATCCACGACCTCACAGTCTAAGTCAATAAGACTAACAGGTTATGGTGGCCCAGTCAACGCAGTGATTAAATAAAAGTTAAAATAGTTTTTGAACTCAAAGTGATTGTAAAAAAAAATTGAACTTTTAAAATAACAATATGGAGAAACAGAAGACCAAGAGAAATATTCCGATTTTCATGGGAGAAAACTACAACATCTGGAAATTCAGAATCCGAAGCCTTTTAAGTGAACTAGATGTGATTCACGTTATTGAGAAGCCAGTTCCGGTAATACCTGACAACAAGTGGAAGAAAGCCGAACAAACAACTAAAAACGTAATCATAGAATACCTGTCTGATGCTTATATCAGTCACGTTGGACCAGAGTCAACATCGAAGGAAATACTTTCTGCGCTAGACAACATTTTCGAGAGAAAAAGTACGGCTAAACAGCTCGCAACCAGAAAGAAGTTATTGAATATGAAACTCCAAGGAGATACCACCTTGAATCAACATTTTATGCAGTTCGATATTTTAATATCCCAGCTAGCGACTTCTGGTGCAACTGTGAAGGAGGCAGATAAAGTATCTCAACTATTGCTGACTCTGCCGCCTGCCTATGACGGTATTGTCACTGCAATCGAAACACTCTCAGAAGATGATATTACACTGAACTTCGTGAAGATGCGACTCCTCGACCACGAAGTTAAACTAAACGACGAGAAACTAGACACAAGCGGAAAAATTCTTCATGCTGAAAGTAAAAACAATCATCTGCAACACGAAAATTTCCAACGAATACCATCATTTATTAAGAATTCTCGAAGAATAAATAAGAAGCCGAAATCCAACTACAACAAGAAATCCAATAAGAAAAATCATATAAAATGTCATCACTGTGGAAGAAAAGGACACTACAGATACGAATGTCGCTATTATCTAGAGGGTATGAAGTACAAACTAAACAATAAGAAGATCAAAACTATCAACACTGCTAATTATTATACACCGAGCGTTAACACAATTCAATCATCGCCGACTACGA
Organism: Plebejus argus; assembly: GCA_905404155.3. Taxonomy (NCBI): domain Eukaryota; kingdom Metazoa; phylum Arthropoda; class Insecta; order Lepidoptera; family Lycaenidae; genus Plebejus; species Plebejus argus. Next base: position 11,996,451 of record FR989927.1, on the reverse strand, counting down.
CGAGTTTTGCTTTCATGGCAGGAGCCACAATACAAACAGATTATAAACAAGATATGATTATATTCTTGTTGGACTCTGGAGCATCCGATCATATCACGAATCGAGAGGATATAGCAAGCTGTTTTCGCACACTGAAAACACCAATTCAAATATCAGTGGCACAAAATGGCACATTTATCTCTGCGTCGAAGATTGGATCATTCTCTGTTACGAGCAACTCCATCGAGGGGAAGATAGAAAACGTGCTGTACAGTCCTGATGTCCCGTACAACTTGCTGTCCGTAATCAAGATGCAACAAGCCGGATACTATATAACCTTTGGTGAAGAAGGGGTAATGGTGTACTATCACGGTAAGCCGATGATGTCCGGTAAGACTGTAAACAACCTGTTTACTTTGGAGTTCAAGGTACGTAAAAATATGTTTAATTATTGTGCTAGTAATGCCTCTATTCTTGATTATAAATTATGGCATCAACGATTAGGTCATATGGGCAAATCAAAATTTATCGAACTCAAAAATAAACAACTTGTCGATGACATAAATCAATTAGAAAATATTATGCCTAATGATGACATGTGTGAAGCATGCATTTATGGCAAACAAGCCCGACTACCATTTAATCAAATTAAAAACAAAGAATATCTAAACCGGCCGCTATTTAATATTCATTCTGACATTTGTGGGCCAATCACACCACCTTCTGTAAATAACGATAATTATTTTGTACTATTTGTAGATGAATTCACTCATTATTGTGTAACATATCTTATAAAACACAAATCAGATATGTTTGCAATGTTTAAAGATTTTGTTGCAAAAGGTGAAGCTAGATTTAACTTCAAAATAGTTAATTTATATTGCGATAATGGTAGAGAATATTTATCGAATGAAATGAAAAGTTATTGTGTTTCAAAGGGTATAAGTTATCATCTCACAATACCACGAACTCCACAGTTAAATGGCATATCTGAAAGAATGGTAAGAACCATTACAGAAAAGGCGCGAACAATGATATCTGGTGCCCAATTAGATAAAGTGTTTTGGGGCGATGCTGTGTTAACTGCAACGTATCTTATAAATATGACACCAACAAAATCATTGAAGGTAAATAAAACACCTTATGAAATGTGGCACAATAAGAAACCCCAAATTAAATACCTAAAAGTGTTTGGTTCAACAGTATATGTGCATGTAAAAACCGGTAGAAATAAATTCGATGAAAAATCATCTAAAGCCATATTATTGGGGTATGAACCAAATGGGTATAGAGTTTATGATGTGGAAAATTACAAGTACTTGGTAGTGAGAGATATTATTGTAGATGAAAAAAGCTTTCTTAAGTCCAGGCCATTAAAATCAAATTCAATAAATGTACATTCAGGTAAAGAAACGTCCCTCCCTAGTTCTTCAAGTGCCCCTTTTAATGATAACAATGAAAACAATTGTAATTTGGAAAACAATACAATCCAGGAGCGGTCACTTACCTTTTATGATACAGAATTAAATAGAAATAGTGAACAAATTGATAATTGTAATATTTCTCCTCAGAATAACAACAATAATAAACTGAGGAGAAGTGAACGAATTAAAAATCTAAATCCAATTTCTTATTCTGAAAATTTACCTAGTGACTATTTGTTATCAGCTCAATATTTTATATCGTCTATTCCAAATTCTTATAAGGAAATAAAAGACAGATTAGATTCTTGCCAATGGGAAAAGGCAATCAATGATGAATTAAATTCACTTTCTATAAATAATACTTGGACACTTGTACCTAGACCAATAGGCAAAAATATCGTAGATAGCAAATGGGTATTTACTATTAAAAACGACGAATTTGGGAAACTTTTAAAATATAAAGCCCGATTAGTTGCCAGGGGATTTAGTCAAAAATACCTTGAAGACTATAATGAAACCTATGCTCCGGTGGCGAGAATTTCAACTTTTAGATTCATATTAGCATTTGCAAATCAACATAGTTTATTGATTCACCATATGGATGTTAAAACTGCATTTTTAAATGGTGATTTAAAGGAAGAAATATTCATGAAAGTTCCCGAGGGAGTACAGAGCAAGCAAAATGAAGTCTGTAAACTTAATAAAGCTCTATATGGCCTAAAACAAGCCGCTAGATGCTGGTTCGAAAAATTTGAAAACACCCTTTTAGAAATAGGTTTTAAAAATTCTATGGGAGATCGTTGTATGTACATACTAAAAAAGGGATATGTGTCCCAGAATATTTATGTCATTTTGTATGTTGATGATTTAGTTATTTGCACTGCAAATAAAAATACAATGAACGCCTTTAAACAATATTTGATAAACAAATTTTCGATGGTTGACTTAAAAGAAATAAGACTTTTCTTAGGTATCAGAATAACCCGAAACAACAATATTATTATATTAGATCAAAGTACATACATAAAGGCAATATTAAACAAGTTTAATATGATGGATTGTAATCCAATTAGCACACCTTTAGAAATTAAACTAAATTTTGAGGCATTGGAATCTAATGAGATATATGATGCGCCATGTCGAAGTCTTATTGGCTGCCTTATGTACTTAATGGTATGTACTAGACCCGATTTATCCATAACTGTAAATATTTTGAGTAGATACATGAAAAAGAATAACAAAGAACTTTGGACTTGTTTAAAAAGAGTACTTAGATATTTAAAAGGTACAATTAATTTGAAATTAAAATATGTACAGGGAAGTTATGATAATTTATTTACGGGATATGTCGATTCAAATTGGGGAGGAAGTGATACTTCCGACAGAAAAAGTACAACAGGTTATTTATTTATGTTGTATGATAAATGTACAATATGTTGGAACTCTAAGAGGCAAGTTTCAGTAGCAGCCTCGTCGACAGAAGCCGAATATATGGCTCTGTATGAAGCTGTTAAAGAGGCTTTGTGGTTAAGGACTTTAGCTACTAGTATTAATATTGAAATTAAAGAACCTATCTTAATATATGAAGATAATAATGGTTGTATTAGTATCGCAAATAATCCATCGAGTCACAAGAGATCCAAACATATTGACATTAGGTATCACTTCTCCCGAGAACAATGTGTGAATAAGACAATAACTTTGAAATATATTTCAACAGATAACCAGATCGCGGACATGCTGACCAAGCCGCTGCCAGCAGCCAGGTTCCGCGAGCTACGAGAGAAAATAAACTTAGAAGAATAATGTTTTTATTTTAAATTGTTTTAATAAATACTTAGTAGAAATTAACTATTTAATGATCTGGTGAGGTTTTTCTGGGGTTTCCCTCATCCTAGCAACAAATGTTGGATCATATTGTATCTCCCCGGAAGGTTAAAGTGCACGGAAGGTACCTACGTCAATTAGGTATTACTTAATGTAAATTTTAATTGTACTTAATTTAATTCTTTTTTTTTATATTTAGGAAATTTTATTTTAGGTTTATGTTACTTTTGAGTTTGATTCCAAAGACATTAATTTTTGAGGGGGCGTGTCGAATTTACTTAAATTCGAATACAAAAATTCCTGTCTTTTGTTAATGTATTGAAAGATTTAGGATCTGAGAAACTCAAGTACCATTTGGGTCTCGCATGCCACATGTTAACCTTGCTGTCAAGATATTGTATGAAGTATAATAAACGACTTCTAATTCTTAAAACAAGGGTAGTCAATGTTACCAAAGCTATAAAACAATAATTTATTGTTGGGACCTTTCAGTTTAAATGGTCAGGCTCACATTTGGCATGGGGACGTTTTTGTTGACTCTGCAGGTCACAGTTTATTTTAATGTTAAATATTATACTACTACTCTCCTTTCCTCCTTGGAGTAAAGACGTGCCTTACCGAATGCGCTTAACCTAAATAAAGCGCAATATAAAAGTGATTTTCTTTTATTTAATCCATCCACGACCTCACAGTCTAAGTCAATAAGACTAACACTTAGGTACTAGATGACGCCCGCAACTCCGCTGCGTCAAAATTCGTTTATTGCGCGGAAACTGTACATTTTTTGGGGATAAAAACTATCATAATATGCCCTTTCTCGGGACTCAAAGTAGCTCTATGCCAGATTTCAGCAAAATCGGGTCAGCGGTTCGAGCGTGAAGAGGTAACAGACGGACAGACAGACAGATAGACACACTTTCGCATTTATAATATTAGTATGGATGGATTATATTAAGTCACTGGTTACTTACAGCATACGCTTTGAGCATTTCTCCGTCGTTAATGAACTGCACTACGGCCGATTCCAAGTGATTCATGACGTTGGCCACCCTGTCGTCCACCAAGCCGGTCTCGCGAACAAAGTAGCTGTACTTTTGCAGAGTCAGGGGATCGATGAAACCGTTGCCGATTGCCAAACCCTGAAAAATAATTTTAATATTTCTTTATCGTTATTATGACCAGCAGTGTGCCTGCAGTGGATGATAATCTCTCTAATTAATAAATACTCATCATATTATACTCATAGTTGAATTGGCGCCATAATAAGTTGTACTATCAAAGAAGTTGATTCGGGATCTCTAGTCAAATGGGGGACCTACCTACGTATTAAATTAACATTAAATTGACATGATCCGACCAAATGGCGTTGGTCTGTCAATTTTCTCGATGGTACTTACATCCGACTTTCTTAATTTAAGTGCTCATATTTTGCCGAAATCAACAGAATTTATTGACAACGGAAATTTTCACGAGTAAAGGCCGTCACAGACTTAGCTATAATATAAATATTAATATGTTTATAGCTAGGCATATTAATATATATTTTCTATACAATTTTCGCGTGACCACACACTCAGCTATAATATATATTTCTGGTCTCAGTGTGTTTAGTACCGTATATTAATATATATTATAATTATAATGTAACAATATTATTGTTACACTTCTAAAATCTGTGGTTACACCCATTCATTTAGTACCTAAACGAACCTTGGGTTGGCTCGCCGCACCTTGATGGCTGCGACATATTTAGCCACCAGTTTAACTTAGACTTTTAGCGATGTTGTATCATTCAGCTAATTAGAAACATACCTGTAGATTGATAGGTTTTTCAGCATTTTTGTTCCAGTGTATCTGCGCGGCCAGGGACGGTATGTGTTTCCCGGCGTAGGACTCGCCGGCTATCGTCAGCGGCGCCGCGCGCAGCTCCGGGAATAGGGTCAGGAACTGTTGTACAGCGTCGTAGAGATTCTCGCCGATCTGGAATTAAAATTATGAGTATACATTATGTGTATAATTATGTATAATATAAAATATTACAATACATTAGGTAAGTATGTGTAATATTAAGTCAATGGTCTGGGGAACATGGCTTACCGTTATGTAAACGGTTGGAATCCCAGAATTCTTGGCTTTCAAAGGCTCGGCCTCACTGGCTATTGTATCTCAAGGACCAGGGTTCTCCTTAGAAAATGTGAAAGATACGCCAATGTGTGCGATGTGCCAACGGATATCCGAATTCCGAATATCACATGTATCTCTGAGTTTCAGTTTAACTTTTAAAAGCTAATATTGAATTTTATTTAGAGTAGCTTATGTATGTAGCAGTACATCTGTGAATTGGATCTCTTGCAATGAAAAGATATACCTTATTGCGAAGTAAATTCTCGATATCAAAATGCAGCACCACGTTCCGTCATCCGTGCGACCTGACCAATGCGACCTGACCCTAATCATGAAAGACCGGTATAAGCGAACAGATTAAAGTCCTGTTTCAGGATATAATAACGGGCAATACTGTTTGCATTAATGAAGCAATAAAATATGTACCGTTGTCTGGTTGGTCGCGAACCCGCGGTCGTCGTCGGTGAAGCTGAAACCAGTTCCGACCGGGTTGTCGATAAACAGCAGGGAGTGGTTCTTGCCCCACGAATACTTCATTTCTAAAACAAAAACATAATTACTTATATACATTATTAATTATTATACATGTTCCATCATCATAATGTCAAAATGTAAGCAAAGATCTTAGTAAGTAATATATCACAATTCACAATTGACATAACTACGTCTACTCTGGTAATATATTATCTATTCAGAAGTATTTGTTGATCGGTTGTTGACGATAGCTTATTCAAAATCGTTATTAGAAACTCAAGTTGTGAAAAATTTCAAAGGTACTCTACTAAAACAAATTTTGTGTAAAAAAAATCATCTACTAGGTAGTGACATAGCAAAGAATTCGGTCCTTTGGAGAGTAGCTTGCTCTTATAATTTGCTCATATTTGATACAACTGAATACCTAACTTAGCTCTAAGCCTAGTACGTAATCGTTTAGAAAATTACGGAGTTAAGCAAGCCGGTCTTGTGCTAAACATTTAAATTCCTGGATAGTACAACAGCCAAACGCGATTTAAAGTTATTGCATAGCTGCTTCTATCGCGGGCTTTGAGCGCGGTGATCGAATGAAGAAATTCTGTAACCTAACATCCCACCAAAAACATAAATGTAAAAATGTAGAGCCAAGTTCCATACAAACATCATTCTTGTCTATGGTCTTCGCCGTAAAAAGGATGGAGATCTAAATAAGTGCCAAGTTTCATGGAAAATCGAAATATGTATGTATAGGAACCAAATAACATTATGAACAAATAATAGAGTCTATTTCTTTGCTTTAGCCTTTATTGAATGATATCTTAGATAACAATTGATGTTATATAAATAATGTGAGATCTTAAACTAGATAAGATCTAACTTGGCCAGTTTTCATTACATCAGTCATTTCATAAAGTTATTGAACATTTTAATTCTGATGAAAACTGGCCAAGTTAGATCTTATCTAGTTTAAGATCTCACATTATTTATATAACATCAATTGTTATAGATATTATTCAATAAAGGCTAAAGCAAAGAAATAGACTCTATTAAGTATTTGTTCATAATGTTATTTGGTTCCTATACATACATATTTCGATTTTCCATGAAACTTGGCACTTATTTAGATCTCCATCCTTTTTACGGCGAAGACCATAGACAATAATGATGTTTGTATGGAACTTGGCTCTACATTTTTACATTTATGTTTTTGGTGGGATATCATTACTTTTTGTAAAGAAAACTTTCCGAGCAAGGGTAGTAGACACCTTAATCTTCCCAGTTCAAACATACATAGTATTCGACTATATTCAATCGCAACCTTAAGGGGCTAATTCACATTTCCCGACAAGTGTCATGTGTGTGCTATCTGGCAGATACATCATCTGTCAGATAAGTTGTGGAAAGTCTATATGAAACTTATTAGGAAGTGGGGAAACAGCCCCCAAGCCTTATTGAGTATCAGACGAATAAAACAAAGAAAATCCAAGTGAATGGCAAAAGCAGCTACCATCAGGAGGCATTGGAATAATACGGTATAACACAAGTGTATTTCCAAACAGTAACTAGGTATAGGATACAACTTATTGTGCGGAAGTGTAGCTATTCTTATAGCTATCTAACAGACAGACAGACAGACGGACGGACGGACAGACGAACAGACAGACGGACAGACGTATTAAAAGAATTCTATGTCTATTCCCGGGACTCAAACTATATCTCCATACCAAAAAGAACAATCGGTACAAGCAGTTTGGGGGTGGAAAGGTAACAGACAGACAGACACACTTCATAAAGTCACCTTCTATTTATTTCCGAAAGTTTTTCACTTCACAAATAAATATTTACAGGGAGCTCTCATACAATAAACGTGATTTTTTGGCCTTTTTTGCTCAAAATCAATAATGGCAGCAGGTAGGTACTTGAAATATTCACAAAATCTTTAATTATATTTTTGCTTTCATAATATATAATAAAAGTAAAATAAAATAAATATTTAAGGGGGGTCTCCATACAAAAAATACAATTTTTGTCTAGTTTCGCTTTGTCCGACTCGCACTTGGCCGATTTTTTTTTGTTTTCTGATTTTTCCCTGCGCTTACACACAATTACCGAGCTGGATTCCAAATTTCAGCCCTCTAGGTCGTCTGGAAGTGGGTTAGAATTTTGATCTTTGGGTCAGTCAGTCAGTCTGTCAGTGATAAAAATGTAGATTTTCGGGCGTTAATATCTTAATAACCGTTTGAGCTGTGCTCATGAAATTTAGAGCATATATTTATCTCGCAAGTCTCATTACATGAGCCAAATTTGAAACGTTTATGTGAAATAGTTTCTGAATTATGAGGGGGTCAAAAGTAGCTGCAAATGGTTCGTGTAATATTATACACGGTGCTGCTCGCCATTCTGTTATTGCTGGAACTTGGCTTGACACGCTACCGCGTGTCTAGATGTCGTCGTCTAACGCCGTTTCAGTTCGGCAGACTTCGGCGCGGTGTTTGTCTGCGTGCGACTAGACGTATGTGTGTAAACTAGATATTATATATTATGCAATAGCTTTACTGTGCCATATTTTATTATTTCAAATCATACCTTCCAAATTGTTATCGTCCGTGACCGTGTAGGGTCCGATCTCGGTGAAGAGGCCATACAGGGAGGAGGCGCCGGGTCCACCTTGAAGCCAGATCAGCCAAGGAGTTTCCTCCACCGGCTTATCAGCCACAGGGAAATACCAAAACCACAGGTTGGAATTGTATTCTTTATTCACCTGAAATAAAGTTTATTGTTTTGAAAACGTCATGACAATCAAAAACAAAATCACGATGGAACAAATCTGTCTAGCTCGAAACCATAACGTGCCTGGAGGTACGGCAGTTCCCCGCCAAATGGAGCTAAAAATAAGCGGCCTAATAAGGGATGAGGGTGTTTTAAGTAGGGTAGGTACTATCAGAGAAGTTGATTCATGGGCAGTTGGCGTTAAAGTAAAAAAAAAGCGGCCAAGTGCGAGTTGGACTCGCCCATGAAGGGTTCCGCAGCAGCAATAAGGTTTATTTTTATGAAATTAAAAGGTTTTTGAGTTATTTTTATATTTCAGTCGATTTAATGAAATTTTGATTAAGGTTTACCATTTATGACGTATAAAAAAACTACTGGCTAGATCTCGCTCAAACCAATTTTCGTTGGTAGTTTTTATAGTAATCTACATCATATATTTTTTTTAGAATTATCATGCCCCTACTTTAGAAATTAGAGGGGGGGGGGGCACACATTTAACCACTTTAGAAGAGTCTCTCTCGCAAACTATTCAGGTTAGAAAAAAATGATATGAGAAACCTCAATATGATTTTTGGAGACTTATCCATAGATACCCCACACGCATAGGTTAGATGAAAAAAAATATTTTTTGTTTCAGTTATACTCTTAAATTTTTAAAAAAAAAATCCATTTTTGCATCAAAATCTTAATGCGGTTCACAGACTACATCTACTTACCAAGTTTCAATAGTATACCTCATATAGTTTCGGAGAAAAGTGGCTGTGACATACGGACGGACAGACAGACAGACAGACGTGACGAATCTATAAGGGTTCCTTTTTTGCCATTTTGGCTACGGAACCCTAAAAACCGTGTTGGATATGTTTTAGATTGCTTGTTTTCTATGAGTGGCCGCCCCAGCTTCTCATAGAAAACAAGAAATGGAACAGCAAGAAATGGAAAGGGCATAAGCGACAAAATGGCTTTTGTCGCATAATTTAAAAACCATAAATATATTTCATATAAGCTATGTAAAAATTAAAGTATACTTGAACCAATCTTTGTACAAATTTTGGAAGCTTAAATCACTCTCCTCTGTTGGCAAAATTAGAATCCCTTTTTTTACTACACAGGTCTTTTTATGATGAATACTGACAATTAACTTTAATTTCTTAGTTTAGTCATTGCTGAGAAAAATCGACATCGCTACAGCCAAATTATCAAGGCGTCGCCAACCCAGCCGTCAGAATTCAGATCACGACTAATATTTAATTGACATAACCCGACCAACTGACGTACTTAGGTCTGTTAACTATGAATCAATTTCTTACATAGTACATTAATTTGAAGCTTAAACATAGAAATCGTTATAAAGTTCCGTTGTTGTATCGCTATAGTTTATTTTCATCACTCATAGAAGGGATAAGGAGCGTGAATCGTGCACCTTTCGCTGAGAAGTGTGCATGTTCGAAAGTACTCTGATGCAATGCAATTATAGTTCCCATGTTGAGAGATTACACCATCAATCCCGATTCCCGACACATACCTAAATCCTAATTCCTATTCATATCTAATAATTTAGAGATTGTAAGAGGAGGAATGGTGGCATCTTAAACGTTACAAGAGCTCTAAGCATCAGCTGGATCTTACAATAAAAATAAATTTATTTTAAAACTATGCTAGTACTAGTTTTACGTGTCGACGTTGCTCGTAGCTTCGTCGCACCCGAAATTCGTTGGAAACCCTATATAAGAATTGTTGTTAGGTACGGCAGCATTATGTCCGAAGAAGACGTATTACATTTGAACATTAAGAGTGGTGGTGAAAAAAAAGTATCACCATGCTCATAAGTCATAACAGCTGCAGTAGCACTTAACTATTAGGTATACTAATGCCGCGACCGCACATGCGTCTATCGTCACGAAGCTTCGTGCTAGGAGACGATACGATTGGACAATTTTTTTCATTGTCCATTGATGGTATCGTCTCTTACCACGAAGCTTCGTGACGATAAACGTAGGTGCGGCCCGAGCATAAATAACATCTGCCTATGTAAGTCTAAACCACTTAATACATTATATTTAATGTGAAACTAAACTAAGGACTGATAATGAAGAACATAGTGTTCATAATCACGTTTAAAGCAATATTTTTCTATAAGTAAGTATAGGAACAAAGTAAATATAGCTTATTCTGAAATCTCAATATCGGTAATCGGACGTGAAGAGATCCGCAAAAAGTAAGGACTTAGCTGAAGACGTTAAAACTTAAAGTAGATGAAATGGATTAACTAACAATTTGAAAAATTACGTTTTTTGCATAAATGGCCGGCCTTTAGGGCCGGAAAATTTATTTGAAATCAAAAAGTGTGGATTTTATGTATAATTAGATATTAGATAATGAAGTAGGTAAGTTAATATACAAAGTTTGTCCAAATTATAAGGGGAAAAATGAGTTATTCTCTTACGTTATAATATAATATAAATATGTTAGTTATCCACTTCATCCACTTACGTCTTTATTTAAGTATTCAATTATAATTTGTTAAAACAATGTTTCTTTTAGTAAGTACTTACAAAAACTTAGCAAAGTAAGGCTTACTGTGAGATATCCAGAGTAGCTCTCGATGTCGGACGTGAAGAGATCGGACTTGACTCTCGCAGCCTGCCTCGCTTCGTCGAACTTCTTGGTGGCGATGAGCGGGGAGAGCAGCAGGGGTTCCCCGGCGTCGCCGACGTCGCCCTCCCGGGTCCGCCCCGCCTGGTAAGTCCGCTCCATGAACGTGAGGATCGGCTCCGGGGCTTCCCCCGGCGGCAGGTCCGGCAGCGAGAAGTCGTCCGTGGCCAGGAGGCATTGCCAACATCTGTGTGGAAGGAGGTAATGTGTTATAGACACTCGATATCTGGTATGTATAAAGTACGAAAACCTTATTGATGTTATAATTCGCTAATCTTTGACCTTGTCATCATCCCTATTTCCTAAGATTAATGTTAATAGTTTATTATCTGAACTTTTTTCAAGTAAAGTATATTCTGATTTCTGATAATTTTAACTAATTATAATGGCTTGATTTATGTTAGTGTAGGATCAGCAAAAAACGAAATAAGTCATAAAGAATCCTAAGGGACTGTCCGCACTGCGATTGTTTTTGCGTTAATTTTTTTATATAAATTATCGCGATTCGCGAAGTTTTTAATATAGGAAGTGTGGATACTCTCATAAGATTCAATGTGTTACAGAAGTGCGAAAAAATTCTGCGCGATTAAAATTCGCAGTGCGGACGGTCTCTAAGTATTAGAAACAAAAAACTTACGTTAAAAACAATAATAGCGCAAACATATTGGTCTACTACCAACTAACTAGACAGAGATGTTCTTCCCCCGGGGTATGGAGGTGGAATGGTGTGGGAGTATCGTAGTACCTCGTATATGGGGCTCTTCTCTCTATACTTGCGCCTTGAACTTGGATTTATCTCAATCTTACGTACAGCGTGTTCCACTTTTCAACATTTTCATTTAAAGTTGTAAACCTTTACAAAACTAAAACAGAAAATGAGTTTAACATTGACCCTTTATGTAATAAAAATGTTTACAGTCAGCTGTATTTTATAATCAGTCTATATTTCCCAGGAACACAGGATCTTTTCGTTAATGGCTTGTTAAAATGCTATGCCTAGTTTTCTTTGTAATACGAAAAATGGAGCGAAATCCACTATCAAATATAACATGCCACGTTGGCAGTTGGCACAAAGACAAACTGGATTCATACATCCGCTGTGTAAATACGTACCTAGATTTATTAGGCCTCAACATATTAATAATAATAATAATAATAATAATAATAATAATCTATGGACGCTTCACACCACGTCAGTCTGGCCCCATGCTAAGTACCTGAAGGACTTGTGTTACAGGTACCAAACAACGGAAATATATTTAATACTTTTATACTATACATATATTTAAGATTTTTATTATATGATAAATATATTTAATACACATCCATGACCCAGGAACTTTGAAAACTTTTTGTTCCATCGGCGGGATTCGAACCCGCGACCTCCGGCTTAAGCTACCAACGTGCTATCCACTGAGCCACAGAGGTCGTCAATATTATCTTATTTAGTTATATTCAGCAATTACAAAAATGTAGGTAGGTCTTGCCTACCAAAAAAAAACAAAGTCACACACTACTTGATTATTACTACGAGTCTACGACGTGTTTGTAAAATAAATTTGTATTCAATAGCCGAGATCACAATATCATAATAATTATTACTCATCAGTCATCACTCATCAATAATAAAACTATAACTCTACTTGCAGTAACAAAAGACAGAATATAGATAAATTAAATCTTATAAAATGTAAACAATAAGAACGCGAACACGCTGTATACGCAGCGAACAGGTACGGGGTACCAATGACCTGCTTAGCATAAATCGGCTCCCACGGTCCCCGCATTCGCGATAGATTCTTGCACGCTCCCAAATGTGATTTGCTCTATATTTAGGATGTAAGCAGTAAAACAATCATCGGTGTTACACTTGTTACGTGCGTGTGCTGGTTAATAGATCGCACAAATTGCGACGACCGCAGCGGAGCGGGCCGCATTTTTTATTCATTCTGTGACCTAATTCGCGATGGGTCGTGAAAAGTCTATGAAAAATGCGGCCCGCCCCGCTGCGCCGCGTCGTAATGTGCGCGTACTTTAATTTCTCTCGCCGGGCCGGTACTCGGCGGCCCGTACGTGAATGTTCCCACGGTGGTCGTTTTTTTCTGACCGTATCAAGTATGCGAGCGACGCGCCTCGGCTATCAGATCTTTGATTTGATGGAGGCGGTGCTCGAGGGATTTAAATAATGTTCCCTTGTTACTTAAGTAATCATCATCACCTTCATCATCGTAAGTCGAGTCATGCTGAGGTTTTTAATCTTAAATATGTTGACTAGCAACGAGTTGGTTTTCTGTTAAACTTCCCTAAAGTATAACAGCCACACTCAGAGGAAAATGTATGGAGCTTATCTAAAAATCTTCATTTATATTTTAGTTACAGTGAGCAGCAGGTAGACTTTGAGGTGGCCTCAGGACTGGCAGTGGGAAGCTTGAAAAGTTGAAACTATACGGTCAAAAATGTCCGATAGGGAGACGAGTGATGAGTCTCCTATAGTTTCCCCGAAGAAAATAGGATAAAAAAATTGAGCTTCACTCTTTAATGTAGGTCCGGTAGACCTTAAGCAAATTTTGAAAATGACTGTTCTACGCCATTACAAAGCAGTTACAGCAGCGGCTATTTTCAAGCTATTCTTAACTACTATCGTAACTTGGGAGTTGACGAATCATTATCCCCGACAAAGACGTTTTTGAGAAACACGCTGATTAATCAACTTAATAATTTCTATAGAAAAAACTTATGTATTTTAATAGGTATTTATTTACAAAAAATTACAAATAAACATTTTTTTACAAATATACATTCGTGTAATTCTTGATGTAGTCTTCTATATATGAGCCCTCGTATGCACCAAAATGTTTACTTAGAGGCTTATCGTACGTCCACCTGGCGATCATCGTCTGGACGGGCTCGGGAGTGTCGACAGGCACCATGTGGCCCGCACCACGCACCACCACCTCTGTTAATTGACCGCCGGTTTTGTGGTATCTGAAATAAAAATTTGTATATATAATGTAATGAGTTATTATTAAATTTTAGTACTTTTTTATAATAATTATGTTAATGCCATTATGCCATACAATTTAAAATTATTTTGCACGCCACTTATTAGGCAGAATGTTGGATTCATTTATGTATTAATAATGTTGTAAGACCTTTTTGTACCACATTTATGCAATAAATCATTCATTCATTTATTCAAAACTTTGTAGATCAGTAGGCACAAAATATATATAAATAAAAACGGCCAAGTGCATGTCGGGCCACGCGCAATATAGGGTTCCGTAGTACCGCTAGTTTTTGATAATTTTTGTATGGTCAGTGAATGTACAGTTATAACGTGTTTTATACTACTAACCACATCATCTCAGTTACGTTCAAAGGAATTTGAACAAAAAGTTCCTTTATGCTTCGCCCAATACATTTTTTTAGTTGATCGACTATTACTTATGAAGTATTCTTAGCAGTGATACCTAGTTTTCCTTTTAAATTCAGCATATTTCCTACTCCCGTGAATTTTTTCGCATTTCCAGAAGCAACCGTTTAGCTAGTAGAAGGGGGGGACACTTCACACTGTATCTTTTTAAGATTTTATATACCATTTTGTCGACATCATTAATATGTGCATTCATGCCGAATTACAGCTTTGTAGGTACTAGTCTCTGAGCAAAACCGCGGACAGACAGACGGGCGGACAGAGCGAAACTATAAGGGTTCCTTGTTGACTACGGAACCCTAAAAATAAATAATGTCCAAATATCCCTTGGTCACGACATCACGCGTAAACGGCTGGACCGATTTTGTTGGGTATAGAGGTAAGTACTTTGAGTCCCGGAGAAGGACATAGGATACATTTTATCCCGGAAAAATGTACAGTTACTGCACAATATACTTTTATGATTTACGCGTAAACTATTCAATCGATTTTGATGAATTTTGGTATGTAGATACTTTGAGTCTCGGGAAAGGACAAGGGATACTTTTTGTCCCGGAAAAGATACGGTTCCCGCAGACCCGCACAATAAACTTTTATGGTTTTCGCCTAAACTATTTAATCTATTTTGATGAAATTTGGCATGGAGATACTAATTTTAATCTAAATATTTTTTCTTAATTATAACAATTCGAATTAAATAATCATAGTTAAAACAGGACAACGTCTGTCGGGTCAGCTAATAATAATATATAAATAACTAGATGATGCCCGCAACTTAACCGTACATTTTCCTGGTACAAAAAGTATCATAATATTATTATGTCCTTTCCAGGGACTTAAAGTATCTCCATACCAAATTTCAGCAAAATCGGTTCAGTGGTTTGGGCGTGAAGAGGTAACAGACAGACAGACAAACAAACACACTTTCGCATTTATAATACTATAGGTATATAGGTATATACTTATATAGGTATTGTATAGTATGGATAATAATTGGACGAACTGTAGTCGACATGAGTTAACCTATTTTGTTAACAGCCTGAATATGTAGGTACGCTACAAAGACAAATAAACTTACATTAATTTAAGCTATAGGAGGTTTACACCTTCTCAATACCGACGTAGGTAGAAGGAAAACAATGTGGTGAAAAACCTTAGTTTGCACGACAAAAAACTGTTTTTGTGTAGGACAACTCAAAAGTAATTTCTGCTAACTAGGTGACAAATAGGTCAGCTGAGAAGGGAGAGCTCCATTATTAATAATAATTATTGATGAATTTTGGCACATTTGGTAGGGTGAAACGGGGAACCGGCCACTCATATCAAAGTAATAAAGCATATAGATTTTTTTTATTCGAACTTCAGAGGGTGCTTACCCGGCAAGTCTCTTGTTGTATATGTAAGGATATCTTCTTGCTTCTAAAAATTCTTTTGTACCATTCCATTTCCAAGTTCGTTCTTGATCCAAGGTGGAAACACAAGGAATCATCAGGTCAAGCTGTCCACTAAAAATAAATTAAACGTTGAAGAAAATAAATAAGTTAATAATGATTAATGAGTAATGACCGTTAATAATAATTACTTAGGTTAGGTAGTAATTATAAGTACATTAACATTTTTAAATATATACGCTAGTTCAATCAACCCTAAAAGTTACTCAAATAACATATACCAGATTTTATTAGGTCTCTGGTAATAATAATAATTATTATTTTGCGGACCTTTGATTTAGGTATCTACCTAAAAAAGTGAAGAAATTAAAAAGTGGCCAACATCTTCACTTTTTTGACAGTACATACATACTTAAACCCACTTACTAACTAATATAACTAACTACATAAAGAAGGCCTGCGTGTTTTTGTCTGGAATATTGGAGACATCAAACTTCACATGACAGACAATAGGACCTGTGTTGAATGTTGTTAGATATTATACCTATACTCACCAATACACGAGGACTCTATAATGTTCTAAGAGTTGCTCCACCAATCCTTTGGAACTGCTTAAGAAATCTGGAGACATTTTAACATTGACCGTTGTGTTTACGAAGGAGAATTTAATATCACCGACATGGATGGCCTTTTTGATCTTAGACGAGTCAAAAAAGGGGACAAAGTGACCCATGTCCGTTTCGTCCTTGAGGAAATTGTAGGCGTGCTTCTGACTCGTCATGAACAGCAGTATGACTATCAAGTTGTTCCATTTCTGAAATCACACTAATATTATAAAGGCGAAAGTTTGTGAGTTTTAATATTTGTTACTTCTTCACGTCTAAGCGGCTGGAACGATTTTAATAAAATTTGGTATGGAGGATTAACACATGGGATAACAAAAAGAATAAATAAACATGCCACCTGCTCTCCTTTTACTATGCCTTTGACTGTGGATAATATCACAGTTTAGTATCCCTATAAACTGCGGATTACATGCGGGGAACAGCTATGAGCTAGCAAATTAATAAAGTAATATTATAATACTTGAATAAAAATTCTTGGAAACATAATTTCACGTACCTATAATACTCAATGTATTATAGGTACTAAAGTTCTTAAAAAAGAGTCACACTAAATGCCACTTTATGACCGGATAGGTTAGATATGGGTTAGATTTTATTTTGGTTTAAGCAGCGGCGACATAGGTGATAGCCGATAGGTCCTACAGATCCTGAGTAATGACCTACATGGTCATTACTGAATAAACCAATGTTCGTAGAAAATAAAACATATAATATACTTATTATAGTCTAGGTCATAGGGCTCCCACACTCACAGAAAACTTCGAATTCGCGTCACATCGCAAAAATCTGCTACAAACTCCTAAAAATGTCATTACGATGCGAACTCGCACGAATTCGTAGTTTTGTGTGGGAGCCCGTGGAATTTTATTCGAATTTTTGTCGGTGACGTCCCGGTGACGGGGCGGTGGACAAGCGACAAGAGTCAAGACAAAGACTGACAAAGACAAAGAGCTATTTATCGAAGTCAAAACTGTGTACAGACTACAGTGGTAACTGGTGGTAAGGTGTCATCTGGACTAGGCCACGGATTACAAAATATAGTTACTACGTAACCTAGGCATTAAAAGTGTGTAGCACAGTATAATATTATTGCTCCGTTATTTTATACAGGGTGTAATAAAAATAAGTGATAATACTTTAGGGTATGTACGTTTTCCTTGTAGAGAGTTCACTGTGAAAGTAGCAGCACTGAGACCAAAAATTTTTTTCACTTTTGTATGGGCAAACTCGTGACGCTCGGACTTGCCCATACAAAAGTGAAAAATTTTTTTCGTCTTTCAGTGCTGCTACTTTCATAGTAAACTCTCTACAAGGTACACGTACACACCCTAAAGAATTATCACTTATCTATTTTTGTTACACCCTGTATAGATCTAGCTATGGTCTTATAACTTATAGGTAGTCCCTCCTCACTAAGTAATAAAAATATTTACACAATATTAACTACAAGGTCTGCTTGTCTTTGTCTGCCATATTGAAAACGTCACATGAGACACAGAGACAGTAGCGGACCAAAACTTTGGATCTTGTTTATAGGGATATGATTAAAAAAACTCACGTTTTTAGCGGCTATGCTGTCATTATTCTTTATGTCCTGTTGAAATTTGCTCAGAAGCGGTTCGACTATGTCCAACTGTTCCTTGTTTAGTAGACCGAAGTAGTAGAACGACCGCGAGATGCTGGCGATCATTTCTGGATCAATATACGCGTTTCCGAGCATCAGTCCCTGGAAAAATTTAAGGCATAATTGAAAAACAATGACCATTTAGTCTGTACAAAAGTTTAGAAATGACAAACCTCTTTTTAGGGTTCCGTACCCAAAGGGTAAAAACGGGTCCCTATAACTGAGACTTCGATGTCTGCAGTTGGCTCTCCGTCTGTCTGTTTGTCTCCAGGCTGTATCTCAAGAACCCCTATAGCTAAACTTCTAAAATATTCACAGATTGTGTACTTTTGTTACCGCTATAACAACAAAATAAAATTATTAATATTAAAGGAGGGCTCCCATACACTAACGTGATTTTTTGGCCTTTTTTGCTCGATATCAATAATGGCAATAGGTGGACACTTGAATTTTTTAACAAAATTCTTAATTAATGTGTACTTTAATAATTAATATCTAGTAATTAATATTAAAACAAAATAAAAATTTAAGGGGGGCTCCCATACAAAAACACAATTTTAGCCTATTTTTGCTCTATAACGGTACGGAACCATTAGTGCGCGAGCCCGACTCGCACTTGACCGATTATTTATTTCAGTTTTTGGGTACACTCAATGCAAAATCTTCACAAAACACAAAGCTGAGCATAAAAAAACGAGATTTTTTATGCTCAGCTTTGTGATTTGATATTTAATTTTCTAAAAACGGCGGAGTAAGTAATCGTTGAACATACAAAAATAAAATATATCTATAGACGACTGACGAACATAATATAACCTCCTCCTTTTTTGGAAGTCGGTTTAAAACTCTTCCTATAATGCTACAATCTTTGCAGGTACTGTCAGAGAAGTTGATTCCTTGGCACATCGGGGACCTACGTAGTTTGGTCGCATTATCCTTTTTGGCGGGGGTCTTTTAAATTTCTTTAAATTATTTTTTTCGCTCACCAGCAGGTGATGAATAAGTTTCAAAAAGTAGTTTTCTTACCTTTAAATTAATGTTTAACCCTGGAATATTATTGCGTTTGTGTATCTCCATGGCCAAAGCGGGGACATATTTGCCGGCGTACGATTCTCCTGCTATATACAGAGGCGCATTTCGTAACTCTGGAAAAACTTGAAGCAGCTGTTGTACTGCTGAGTGCAAGTGGTCGGCGTACTAAAATTAAAAAAAAGTCCTTTTTTCTGAAGTTTGGTATCATTTTAGTTAAGGTAATATGGTACGGTGCGCCAAGTAAGTTAAGATACTCAAGGTTCAGAGCATTATATTAATATTACCTCTTGTCATCCAATCGACAGAGCTATAGTAATGTAGAAGACATATATTTACAGGGTGTTTAAAACTTATTAATCGGGACTTATTCTAGTAGTAATGCTACTACGAGTACATACTTTTTCTCGACGTTTCGGCCGTGTTAAGTCCCGATTAATAAGTTTTAATTATAATGCAACGCGAAAGTTTAAAATGGTAATTTACAGGGTGTAACAAAACTAAGTGATGGATAATTACTTATATTATTATTAGAAACACATACACAGGGTGTGTAATAAAGTTCATTGCGAAAGTGGTAGTGCTGAAAGAGCTTTATTTTATTTGTATTGGCAATTGCCCCAGCGTCATAAATGTTCCCATACAAAAGTTAATAACTGTATTTTAAAAAGATAAAACCGACTTCAAAATTGTACGTAATTGAGAATTAAAACTTCCTATCTCCAAAACTACTGAATCGATTTTGATGAAACTTGACTATTCCCTAAGTTGAACAATACCTAGTACAATAAAAAAAGAATCATTTAAATCGAATTCGTAGATCCGGAGATATGCGTGCACAGACATAAAAACATACATACATACATACATACATACATACACTTTTGAAATTTGGCACATTTGTTCAGAAGCTATTATAGATTAACATATGCAAAAACTGGGCAGTTCTGGAAATATTACATACATACGCGTCATATTGATAACCTCCTTTTTTTGAAGTCGGTTAAAAAGAAAGTTATTCTTTCAGTGCTGCTACTTTCGATGTCCGAGTGGAGTGTGGACACATAGGTAAACACCGTAAATTATTATATCACTTGGTTTTCTTACGACCTGTAGAGGTCTCAACTTAGGTTATCCTATTTTGGCTTTAAGTCTCCTACTTAGTACTTACCGTAGCCATATCACTGACGTATCCATCTTCATGGTTGGTAAAACTGTAGCCCGTCCCAACGGGGTTGTCGATGAACACCAAAGAGTGATTACGCAGCCATGTGAATTCGTTTTCTGAGAATATCAAAAATTGTGTCAACAACACAAAAAGTTCACTATACAAATATAAATTAATGTTGCTTAAAAGCTTTTGTTAAATCCAAAGTTGAGTTTAGTGCTATCTGCCTAGCTATGTTAGCGTAATAATATAATTTTAATCGAAGTTACCTACTTATCAAAACATTATTCGGCCCAACTTTAAAAGGTCCGATCTCATCGAATAGTCCCACCAAGCTGGAAGCGCCCGGGCCGCCTTGCAACCAAATTATCCACGGCGTCTCATTCACGGGCTTGTCTTGCACGGGGAAATACCAAAAGAACAAATTTGAATTGTATGTCTTATTCACTGTCAGAAAACCCGTGTGGCTCTCGAAACCGAGGAAGAGATCCGGGTCCACTCTAGAAGACGAACGCGCCTCCTCGACTTTACCGTCCTCTATGAGCGGTGTTAAAATTAAAGCTGTACCATTGTCGACCTTAATCTCATTTTTGCAGAGTTCAATTTCCTCGGAGTTTATCACATTTTCCGATATGTTTCTGAGTTCATCACAGTTTGCTACCGTTATGTTCGTTTTGGGGACATTTTCCTCGGCAGCTTTAACAACGTTGGGCTCGTCATCTTTTGAATCGGCAACTTTATCTGCTTCTTTTGTTTCTGGTTTGTAAGTCGGTAATTCCACATGTACTTTTGTTTCTAATGAGACGTGATTAATTAAATTTGACGTAACATCTTCCAAATCATTAGTTCTTAATATCACTTTGGATTGAGTTCTGCAATATCAATAAAATGCTTGAATGGTTGAATTTTATAGGTTTGACTTTTAATCGTAATTCATTATTATTTTACCTACTCGAACCTATGAACCACACTGTTAGTACCTAATATTTATAGTAAATTTTCGTACTTACCCATATAAAGATATAACTAAAATAAAAGTCACATAAATTCTGTACATGTTGGCTCTGCTGCCCACTAACTACACACTGACTCACAGTAACTACAGGGTCGCTAAGATCATGAGTATCGTGTGTCCCCTGTTGACGAAATACGCTATCATCTGAACTATTTGATCTCTAAACATGCCATTATTAGGTATACTATATTAATTAGATGATTTTATGTAAGTACTAGCTGTCCCGGCAAACGTTGTTATGCCATTTAAAGTATTTCTACTTCATCAGTTGATACAAACTCTTACCCCCTCTTTTTTCCCCTAAGAGGGGTGGGGGGGGGGATTTTACAACAGATGTTAAGTTGGAAAACACAGTTAATAATATGACCCAGTCCAAGAAAAAAGTTTGATACTAAATCTGACCCCTCTTTCGTCCCCTTAGAGGAGTGGGGGGAAAAATTTTTATACACCAGATGTTAAGTTGGAAGAAGACAAATATATCTGCGAAAACCGCATTCAAATCGGATCAGTAGTTTTCGTGTGATAGTGGAACAAACATACAGACAGACAGACAGACAGACGGACAGACAGACAGACAGACAGACAGACAGACAAAAAACTAACCACATTTTTGGCTTCTATAGCGATGTAGTGACACCCCTCGCTTATTATTTCTTTAATATCTTTAATGTACAGAATTTTCATTTCTACAGTTTTATTATAATATGTATAGATTATGAAGATGGTACCAATAACCTAGTCGAATGAAGTAGGTAAGTTTATAAAACTGATTTCTTTTAGATGTACTAGAAGACACTGAGTCCTATATTACGTATTAACGAGTAAATTATGATGATAATTTGAAATAGTAAATGAATAAATCTACGAAAGTTTAATACAATAATATATTAGGTCAAATTAATGAATAGTATGTTCTCGTTAAGTATACTAATAACGATACTCATTATCCATTCATACGATGTACTAGAGCAGGTCATTTTGATAACCTTAATTTAAAGCATGTGTTAGGTATGAAAATTGTCAACTCCGTTTTATTTAAACATTGTTTATAAATCGCTCAAATTGTAAACATTGTGTAATGATAATAAAATTAAATTAGTCTGTTCTTTCAAGCGGTATTCGCAATTTTTTTGTAAAAACCGGTCTTCGATATAGATTATAGAGATATATCAAACGAGAGATGGCATAGGTCTATGAGAATATCGACGGCTTTGGTTCAGTTAGGACTCATATTATAATTATAGGAGTGCTATAGCCTATAAATTATAATATTTCGCACTGTAGAAATGCGCGCTTCTACTTCCTATGACTACTTATAACAAATTTTAGAAATCATAAGACAAATTTTCTTTAATTGAATAAACATTGAGTGCTCTCATTTCGATGCAATTTACTATTTATTAGTAAAGAGTAGTTTCCTTAACAGCGATAAAACGTGCGCTGCGTTTTTATAATACTAACACAAAGATAACATCTGTGGCGAAAATATCGGGGAACATGATGCTCAATGAGTAGGACTGGCTCGGCTGCGGGTCTAACATGACATGCGCAAATGCGCGCGCAATAAGCACAGAAAATCTTGCTAAAATTACAAAATAATTGATAATTGCAAATCCTACATTTATTGCAATCAATGTAACTAACAAAATAATTTTCTTGTTTCTTAGTCGGCTAAGTCCACATAAAGGCAATAAAAGTATACGATTAGATCATGTTCTACTGCGGTTTCGTCGTAGTATAAAAATAACACACTTTTATCTTCAATTAGTGTCTGAAACTATAAACAAAAACGCAATTAATGTTTTACACTTAAAATTTCTTAAAAAAGTATTTCATTTTCTAAAATAAACACAATTTGCTCAAAGATCAAGGTTTAATATGTTATTTACGGAAACTGCGTTTGATAAGCTGAAGCTACGAAGAAAAGTAAGTAAACCATTTTTAAACATTTTAGGTAATTTGTAGTTGTTTTATTGTTACGATACCTTTTTTTCTTAATTTTGGCATCAAACAGTCGTGTACAAAAGCTGAAACAGAATATTTAATGAATTATTATTTTCATTGCCGTATTCGGGTACGGAACTCTATATTCTACTTTCGCATTACCATCTAATACTTTTTTGTGCCTATCTTATATTGTATTCTTTATTTCACTAGATTAGTTTAGTGAAGTGAGTAATGGCATATCTCTAGATATTTTTAGTAAGAAGACGTAAACAAGAATATTCGATATTTTTATTTTTGTTATTATTTGGAAGTATCGACCAATGTCCAATCAGCGGTCATTCAAACGGGCGGATTACTGACCTAAACCTTTACAGGTTTATGTATTTAAAATTGTTCAAATAGCTAAATATTTTGCCATTTTAACTCAATACCTACATGTATAAGCATGCTTATGAGGTATAATATGTCTACTTACTAATACATATTATGTCCCTTCTGCACAATGATAGTGTAGTCATTTAATCATGAAATTATATTTGGAGTAGTTTTCATAAATAAATACAAACGCTCCTTCAATTACTAAAGTTATAGAAATAGCAATGTTTCTATGTATCACAATAACTATTTTATTCTTGTCTTTTAAAACTTTATCTGAACTTGAGTCTCGAGCTCCGCACTTAAATACAGACTGTAAGATTTATTTCTTAATTTCCGCCACGCCACTAAACCCTAAGAGTTCTTAGAAAACAATAAAAACAAAGCTACACATTTATAAATTAATAGCTCAAGCTACATAGAGTAGCTACATATAAAACAATTACTTGCCCTTAAGTTTTTCTTACTGGCCAGTCGCCTTGCCTCTTGAAGACTATAAGCACGCGCGTTCGAAAAATGATCCCAAATAGCGCGCCGTCTTAAAATAAAATAGTTTTGTGTTTCATATCCAATGGAAATTAAAGTCGACGTAGTAAGTAATGAAAAATTTATCTGAATTTTCAAAATTTTCGTGCTGTAACAGGTGTTAGCTGTTTTTCAGACATAATTTTCCACTCACGCAAGTTGTATTCAAACAAAGTCAGTTTACTTCTCGTTATAATTCTATCTATACTTCTATTTATGTAGTGACTAGTTACGTTTAAATAATTTTATTATTGTGATACTCATCATTATAATATTAAATCTTAGAATGAGATGTAGAGTTTTCACTTGTATGTTATAATTTGAAATAATTAGAAAACGTCATAAAGACAATTAAATAATATAAATCTAATACTATAATATTATAATTCTGAAGAGTTTGTATGTTTGTTCGAACGCGCTAATCTCAGGAACTACTGGTCCGATTTGAAAAATTATTTCAGTGCTAGATAGCCCATTTATCGAGGAAGGCTGTAACTTTTAAGAGCGAAGAAACAGAGGAAAATGTAGAATAATCGGCCAAGTGCGAGTCGGAATCGCGCACGAAGGGTTCCGTACCATTATAGAGCAAAATTAGGCTATAAATTGTGTTTTTTGTATGGGTGCCCTCCTTATTTTTTTATTTTATTTTAATATTATTATTAAATATTAAAGTACACATATAACTAAGGATTTTGTTAAAAAATTCAAGTACCTACCTGTTGCCATTTTTGATATAGAGCAAAAAATACCAAAAAAATCACGTTTGTTGTATGGGAGCCCCCCTTAAATATTCATTTTATTTTGTTTTTAATATTTGTTGTTATAGTGGCAACAGATATACATATACTGTGAAAATATCATATCTCTAACTATTACCGTTCTTGAGTTACAGCCTGGAGACAGCAAAAAAGGCCAAAAAAATCACGTTTGTTGTATGGGAGCCCCCCTTAAATATTCATTTTATTTCATTTTTAGTATTTGTTGTTATAGCGGCAACAGATATACATAATCTGTGAAAATATCAAATCTCTAGCTATTACCGTTCTTGAGTTACAGCCTGGAGACAGACAGACAGACAGACAGACAGACAGACAGACAGACAGACGGACAGACGGACAGACAACGAAGTCTTAGTAATAGGGTCCCGTTTTTACCCTTTGGGTACGGAACCCTAAAAAAGCGGGGAAAATTATTCATCTTTGAGAGCTTCCGTTGCAAAAACGGTCCAAGATACTCAAAAAATATGTATTAAAGAATTATTCCCCTTTAAATGATCTAAATAAAAATCGGCCAAGTGCGAGTCGGAATCGCGCACGAAGGGTACCGTACCATTATATCAGTCACTCACTTTAAAGAGTGATAGAAATGACATGATGTTTAACTCAGAGTTAACTTTAACACAGATCTGCGCAAGTGGGCCATAATGTCTAATCTTATATCCTTTACAATATGATACTCTACAACTTTTTAGTAACGTTTTGCCTAAATATTATAATAATCAGCCAAGTGCGAGTCGGACTCGCGCACGAAGGGTTCCGTAACGTTATAAATATGCAAAAAAATGTGTTTTTTGTATGGGAGCCCCCTTAAATATTTATTTTATTTAAATTTTATTAAAAATAATTAAATTACAAATATAATTGAGGATATTGTGAAAATTTAAAGCGTTTAGCTGATGCCAATGATGCGATTATGGATTACGAGCAAAAAATGGCAAAAAAATCACGTTTGTTGTATGGGAGCCCCCCTTAAGTATTAATTTTATTTTGATTTTAGTATTTGCTGTTATAGCGGCAATGGAAATACACAATCTGCAAAAGTATCAGAACTCTAGCTATAGCGGTTCTTGAGATACAGCCTGGAGACTACCAAACGGACAGACAGACGGACAGACAGATGGACAGACAGACGGACAGACAGACGGACAGACAGACGGACAGACAGACTGACAGACAGACGGACAGACAGACGGACAGACAGATGGACAGACAGACGGACAGACAGACGGACAGACAGACGGACAGACAGACGGACAGACAGATGGACAGACAGATGGACAGACAAACGGACAGACAGACGGACAGACAGACATCGAAGTCTCATGGATAGGGTCCCGTTTTCACCCTTTGGGTACAGAACCCTAAAAACGATTGTATATTCAAATAAATAATATTATAATTTATAACATAATATTTTAAAGGAAGACAACAACTGTACCACGAATTGATACTTGTTGGTCACTATGTTGAATCCACGTTATTGTGATTTGAGTGCGATCCTTGATCCAATGTATTTGAGTGTATGTTGATGGTCGACTTCATCCTTTAGGTGGCTAGAAAAACAAAAGAAGTCAAGTTTGTACATTTTTATTTTCTGATGACTTTTTTAGAAAAAATCCGCAGTGCTACATAATTGCCTAATACATTAATGATTTAAGAGATCCCAGGGATGAGATTATATCGTGTTCTAAATCTAAAACGTGATGATTTAAAGATAATAACCCCCAAGTGCAAGTTTGAAGACAGATTAAGCAATAAGCATAATATCCCTCGGGCACCATTAACATAATTATATCACAGGTCGATCTTGGCGGCATATTAGTGGGGACTGGGGTATAATAATTATTGTGGTACCGTACAATGTTTCTCGAATTGTCATAAAGTACCTACTCCTTAGTTTTTCATTATGTCCTATTTTTTAGGCCACCCAAGTGTTTCAGCGTCGATATTAAGTAAATAACAATTAGTTAATGAAAATTGGAACGCACCCTTATTTTGCAGTAAGTAATTGATAATGGCCATAGCTGGCGGTTTTGGCGTATTAGAAAGTACTTACTATATTTCAGCATAATTACACAGAGTAATATTCAGTTATTTTTTAGTTGAATTTTAAGACCCTAATGTTTAGAAAACATTTGAGATGTGATATGAAATAGAAAAAAAAACTTTTTTTTAAACATAATTACATTTTATTATTTTTGTGTTTTTTTACTATATTATATTTAGGTAAGTACTCTAGTTTACCTACTCTATTCCTTTATTCTGTGTTACGCCGTTAAAACTTGCGTTTTTTATTAATCAACTAGTACGTCACAGACCATAGATGAGCTATTAAGTATAAAATTTCGCGGCTTATTGAATATTCAAATCACTTAGCATCAGATTGAGTAATGCAGGTAGTCGGTGAGTTGCGAGGCCGGCCCATTAACCTCTGTCGACTGTGGACGGAATAACTAAGCAGGTAACCTAGCTTGTAAGCAATTCTTGGGAGCCTATAGGTACTACATAATATAACATAACGAAATCTCGTTAGAATAAAAAAATACGTGTGGCACTTGGGCACTGCCGCGGTAAAGCTATTGCCATAGCACTTTTTATCAACTTATGCAATTAAAATTCGCATACATCTAGTCGCTCGCACACAAACACCCTGCCTAAGTCTGCCACCTGGTGCCATATATTTAGTAATTCTAATAAAAGTAATGCTTGATTTATAAAATTAAAAAACCGTCAAAGGTGAGTCGCACGCAGTACGCACACAACAATTACTGTCTACGCAGATTCATGAGAGTAACTTGGATACAGACGGAAAAATGAGCAGACGGACATAATAAAGACAATATAATAATTATTGATGATATCAATTGATGATACGTTTTCTGCTATTCAAATTTCCATTTAATGCGGTATATATGATACTATTAACCAGGTTTTGATATCAATATAAATCGCCAGGAAAATTGACAGCCGAACAATAGCGCAAGCACAGCCAGAATGGACAGTATTTAAATATAGCTGCTAAGTCCTATTATAGAGATTGGAATGAGCACCAAGACGCTTTATGTTCCGTTTTATAGTGTCGTTAATTTATAAACGATGACCGCTCCTTATGTTTTCGTGCGGCTTATACAGATATAATATTATTATTATGATTGATAAACAGTTTCTATAGCAAATAAGGAGTTGATATTAACAAGTTATGTTAGCTTCCAGGTGACTTTATTCAAATCTAAGTATATCAGAATTTTTAACAAAAAATAATAATTAATCGTGAGAATACATAATATAATTTTGTTAAAAACTATTATAGTTAGGTAGCTTACTTGAACAAGAAAAGACGTCACCACTAGCGTAATACGAATCTATATAGTATACATAGATCATGAATGGGGCCTCATTCGAACAAGCAGTTTAGGTACTACGACGTAGGAAATAGCGTGTCAAAGCCATGACGTCCTTTTGGCACAGTCGGTAAATACTAATATGTGGCTGCCATACATGCTACGGTCTATCGGAAAGGTCCACCTGTGCAGGTATGCCTGCGCAGCTAGACCGGAACGTGTGTGGGAATAGACCTGCGCAGGCAACCGGTGCAAAATCGATCTTTCGAGTGACAGCCGACAGGCATAACTGCAGGTGACCTCTCCGGCAGACCGTAGCGTGTACGGCTATATGGCTTACATAACATTTTGTTCCAGCATACTGTGTATCCGACCGCGAGCAAGCCGGGATGCGCCGAGCGCGCGCGCGCTCCCTACGGCTCCTGGTGCACGCCCGTCACCACTCCCACCCATGCCGAGTAATTATATTTACATTATTTTTTCATAAAAAAGTATCCTTTTACTTTTGGAACTTCGTTTTTAAAAACAATTGAATTTGGAACGGTTTTGCTGTAATCTTCTTTCAAATTTTCAGATTGACAAAGACAAATTCAAATATCGAATCAAAAACTCACATTAAAGACGATGCACAACGCAAAAAAGAGAGGTATGGCTAATCTATAATATAGTTAGTTGTATATTATGTACTAAGTACTCGTTAGTACAACAGTTCTCTACAATCCACAAAATATCTTACAAGCACAATTTTTTGCAAAATTTTATTTGATTTCAGCTCTATCATACCAATCCATAAAGTGAAACTGCTAACGTTCGCTACACCGAAGAAACATCAGAACAGAGAAATAAAGGAATCCAATACTGAACTGAAAGAAATTAAGAAGCTGAAATCAGAAGATAGCCCTGTGAAAAAGTACGTTTTGATAACAATTTTATTCCATACATAAAAAATTAATAAAAAGTAAGAAAATATACGTACCGTTAGAAATACTTAAAAGAGAAATAAAATTGAAATTTTCTAAAGGTGCCTGATGATTGTTTAACTGTAAAGGCAAAATCTCCGAAGCAAAAATAACTGGGCATAGATATTAACTTTTTTTTCATTAGGGACACCTCTAAGGGAGTACAAAATGTGGTGCATCAGGTAGAGACGCCGCAAAGTCCCGTGCCATCCTCGCCGTCTCGCAACAAGAAGTGCAAGGGGTTCATAAAGTTGCTGCCGCTATGCGACCCCTTTATGCCAATCGACCCTCAGGGTATGTAACTTCTAATATACATGGTGTAACAAAACGATGTAATGATTTTCCCCATACAAAAGTGAAAAAAAATTGGTATTTCAACGCTGCTACTTTCACAGTGAACTCTCTACAAGGAACACGTCGTACGGTGTGTACGACGACTAAAGTATTATCACTTTTGTTTTGTTACACCCTGTATAAAATTCTCGTGTCACAGTGTTTGTGCGCGAACTCCTCCAAAACGGCTCAACCGATTTTAATGAAATTTTGTATGTACATTCGTTAGGCCTGAGAATAGGTTTTTATTTACTTTTTATATTGATACTAGAAATAAGATATATGGCAAAACAACATTTGCGGGGTCAGCTAGTTTTTATATACCCAGCTGACCAGCTATAAGAAGTGGCGGATAAAGCCCACAAGGGAAGGGTAACAAAAACTGTTGCACCTTACATTTTTACGCCTCATCTTAAAACTTTGTGCCATTTGATTGTCGCTACCAGCTACTTACTAAAAGCCACTTATAACTGAAATAAATGATAGCTAAATAATAGTATACGCGGATAAGTTTTAGTGAGATCATTAATTTTCCTTATTACCAAAATAGTTTTCTCATAGTTACTAAGCCACAAAAATGACACCTAATAAATTAGTGAAACCTTACAATATTCGAGTCTCGTTTTTATGCCTAAATTAATTCAGTGAACGCTCATGTTTCCAGCTCCGCTGCGTTAAATATCAAAATTTGTTGTATTAACTGTTTTAATAATGTTATTTTATACAATTTAATCTACTTGGTGATAGGCACAATATTTAAAAACATGTAAGCAGTTACTCGTATGTCCCTTTTGTTAAATTAAAATATAATATTCTCATCACGTCACCCTTTGCTAAGTTCTCAAAAAATAATTGGTAGATTGGACAAATAGAGAACCCTGCAGGGTGCCATTAAGAATTTTGTGATAATTACCACTATCATTAATGGATCAATATAATATCATGTATAATGTACAAAGCTACCTTTTTCGGTATTTAAGCAGTATGTTCAGTAAAGTAAAAATTAATATTACGTTTTAGGTCGTGGATACATCACATGGCTTCTTTTAGTGACATTCTGCTACAGCTACAACGCTTGGTGCATTGCCCTAAGAGCTACATTCCCATATCAGACACCAGAGAATACGCCAATGTGGATGGTGGCAGACTACATTTGCGACGTCGTCTACTTACTGGACGTATTCTTTGTGAAGCCGCGGCTGATGTTCCTCCATGAAGGGTTTTGGGTTGACGATCCAACTCTAACCAGAGATAATTACAGGAAGAAGCTTCAGTTCAAGGTAAATTAAAATTATTTTGATGTTCTCTCTATCTCTGCATATTTTTAGGGTTCCGTACCCAAAGGGTAAAAACGGGACCCTATTACTAAGACTTCGCTGTCTGTCCGTCTGTCTGTATGTCTCCAGGCTGTAACTCAAGAACGGTAATAGCTAGAGAGTTGAACTTTTAGAGATTATGTGTATTTTTTGCCGCTATAACAGTCCGACTCGCACTTAGTCGATTGTTTTATAACTTAAATAATATTACCTTTTTCAAAAACAGATATTTTGGCCGACGAATTGTTTAGAGTTTGTGACTATATTGATAACATTAATGATCGTGTCCTGCTTTTATTTCAGTTCGACCTGCTATCCCTCTTACCATTGGATTTATTATACTTTTATTTCGGCACACAAATGGTGATTCTACGTTTTCCAAGAATGTTCAAGTTACAAACGTTTTGGGAATTTCATCAAGCTATGGATCGGGTTCTCGCTTCTCCTTACGTGGTAAGTATTTACTAAGTGAATACATTATACTTTTATATATTTTTTTGTTATTGTCAGTGTTTATTCTATTCAGGACTAGATTAACTTACAGTGCAGTCAAAAACCAAAATACCTATAAACTCAGCTGCAACACTGACAATTGATATCAACGTAGATCTTCCTGATATTTTGACCGCATCATGTACGGTTTTAAAACACAGATTTTAAATATTTTTCTCATAGGTCAGAATCGGTAAGACTTTGTTCTACATCTTCTATCTAATTCATTTGAACGCGTGCGCATACTACGCAATGAGCAAGCACATCGGTCTCGCCTCCAACAGCTGGGTGTACGACAATCAAGGAAATGCTTATCTTCGTTGCTTCTATTTCGCTACAAAGACTGCCACATCGATTGGTACGTTCAATAAAGTGCCTATTCTTTGTTGGTTTTATAATAAATAGGTTTTATTTGTAGAAATCATGGATGTTTCGTTGCAGGTAAGAATCCAAAGCCGGAAAACACGATTGAGTATCTGTTTATGACAGCAGCTTGGTTGATGGGAGTATTCGTGTTTGCTTTACTTATCGGCCAAATAAGAGACATCATTGCAACGGCGACCAGGGCTAGAGTAAGTTCCTATCACTTTGTCTGACCACGACATTCTATGTCTTACTAAGTAGAAGCGAAAAACGATGATCATGATTCAATATTAATTACCTGACTGCGCCAGAAGAAACGTTATGTTTTTAATTGGAGAGTATTTAATATTTATATGTATGTAGAATTGTCGTAAGATTCGTGTTTACTGTGAATATCAAAATGTATAGTCGAGTTAATTAGTTTTTTGAACTACAGTTTCGACTTGTTTTTTAATTTATAAGTGTATGTGTATTCTGCAGACGGAATATCGTAAAACTGTGGACGGATGTCGTCAGTACCTCAGCGGACTGAACATGCCGGCCTCGCTGCAGCGCCGTATCACTTGCTGGTTCTCTTACACCTGGAGCCAACAGAGATGCTTCGGTAAAAACAGTTTTCACTAGTGCTAATCGCCATGCCTATACTAATAATCAAGTTATTGAGCAAATCCGATTTGATCTCATACTAACAAAACCGTAGCCGTCATTTTCCATCGCTTTTATATCACGGAGCAACTTTCATTATTTTATGCCTATATAGTATATAATTATATACCTCTTGAAGTCTATTTGTAAATATTTCAAGCCTGCATCTTTGTCTCTCCTTTATTTTCAGATGAGTCGAAAATACTTAATTCTCTACCTTACAATATGAAACGAGATGTAGCTCTAGAAGTCCACATTAATGTTCTTAGTAAGGTGAGTGAAATTTGCTAATTTTCACGATCGAAGACTTTGTTACAAGACTCGTAAGAGGAATTCATATTCCAAATTTAAACAGCTAAGGGCTTTTATTACAACATTCAAGAACTTCCCAATTCTCGGAACATGAAGTGATCTATCGTTGAAGACTTTTAGATCGATATCCTAAATATATAAAACTCAAAGGTGACTGACTTACATGGTGATCTATCAACGCACAGCCCAAACCACTGGACGGATCGGGCTGAAATTTGGCATGCAGGTAGATGTTATGACGTAGGCATCTGCTAAGAAAGGATTTTGATCAATCCCACCCCCAAGGGGTTAAAATAGGGGATGAAAGAGTGTTTATACTGATACTTCTTAACGCGAGCGAAGCCGCGGGCAATAGCTCGTTATACAAATAAAGTTTTGTTTGTCCGTGTATCAGGTGCAACTGTTCCGCGACTGCTCGGACTCGCTACTGCGGGACCTGGTGCTGCAGCTGCGGCCGGTGTCGTACCTGCCCGGCGACGTCGTCGTGCGCCGCGGTGACGTCGGCCACCAAATGTACATCGTCAAGACCGGCGAGTGCTACGTGAGTATAACCTCTAACACCCAGGTCATAAGGAGCAATATTCTGTGACTGCTCGGATGTGATACAGCTGTGGATACTGGTAATATGTTAAGTGGTGCACGTGCATATTCTCATTCTCTATGTCACTCAAGTATAGGAACAGGAAACTGAGGAAAGTAATAGAAAGAGATAGAAACAATAAATAGCGTATACTATATAGTATAACTAATATTATGATTTATGATGCCACGTAAAGGGAATCAATACCTCTTCACAGTAATTATATACACCGTGTGGCCAACCGGTCGATCGCGACTGTTAGTCCAGACGATCGTGGCCAGGCGAAAAATATGAATAATTAGACCAGACTACCAGACCAATAAGTTAAACTATGCTGTTTCATTTAAGATTTCGAGAAGTATGAACTTGGTAGATCGCACAGGGTTTTGTGAGTAAGCAGTAGATCTTAGGTCTAATAAAGTTGGGGCCACCCCTGATATAGTAAGTACACTTTTCATGCACTTATTCCACTTTTATTGATCATTTCATTATTTCGGACCGGTTTCGATAAAATCATCATCAGGCGTAGTGACTACATCTGATGGTGATTTTTATACTCAGATATTATTACTGTGAAACATGAATTTCCACCAAGAAGTACAGTACATTCAATATCATATTATATCAACACCTTTTTGCGTTTAGGTGATGTCTGCCGATGAAAGCGAAGTCCTGGCTCGGCTGCGCGAGGGTTCTGTGTTCGGTGAGATCAGTCTCTTAGGACTTCCTGGACTTCGGCGCCGTACTGCTACTGTCAGGTTAGTCTTTGACTACAAAATTGTATGGATTTGTTAAAGAAATACTGTATAATATAATGTTTCCCCTTTTAAAGCAAAAATCACATCTCGCGAGTATCATTTTTGGTAACAAGCCCAGCAGTTTTAATTGTTGCTTTTTTAACACGCATTTAGGTATTAGCTTGGGCTGTATGTATGTAACGGGATCATTGAGCACAATTTTTACCTATCTCCAGTAGTCTAATTAATTCGAAACTTTGCATACGTATTTAAGAGCCAATGACAATAATGCAATAATTTGTTAAAATTTTTGAAAAACAAAGCGTGTTTCTTAGTTTTTTTAACTATTAAATTATTTTAGATCCAGAGGTTATTCAAGTCTCTTCGCCCTCTCTCGTAACGATCTCAACTCTGCTCTCCAATACCACAAGGAAGCAGCCAAGATATTGCGGCTTCGAGCCGATCAGATCATAAAGGAGAACGCGGCCAGACAGGCCCTCGTGAAGAAACCCTCAATGAAGAGGATCAGTGAGACTTCCATGTCCACTGTGCGAAGGCGGAAGAGCGCCGTCAGTGGTGACACCAGCCAGCAAGAGGAGAAAAGAAAGCGGTCTGCGAGCGCCCCCTCTAGGAGAAGGTCAGCCGTTTCTGAAACTAAGGTAATAACTACTATATTATACCTACTACTACTACATTCAGTAATGACTTTAGAGTTAGATCAATTTTTAGTTCTCTTGATGTATATACAGTTTATAGGAATAAAATAATTGTTGATTGCTACCACAATACTGTGTGTTCAATCAAATGAGGTATTGAACTTATTGTAGAAGTTAATTGTGGAATCAATATCACGTTGTCTCTCTGTCTCTCTTCATTTATCAAAAGAAAAGTATTATATTTCGAGCAACGGTAACAATAAAGGCAAGGCAGAGGCAAGTAGGCATACATTTTAGTCTTAAGTCACAGTAATTTAAGGACCTGTTTTACCACTAGGCTATCCACAACTTTTTGACAGATTCTCAATACTCTATCTGTTAAGTTAAGTGGTGGATAGCCTACCCGGCGCTTATCAGGGAATGGTGAAACAGGCCCTAACTGTTATAAAAAAAATCATGGGATTTTAACAGAAGAAACGTCCTCACGGGCGCACCTCGTCGTCACGATCGTCGGAGCGGAAGCGAACCCCCGTACCCAAGATCGTATTCTCCGACTGCCTCCCCGAGCCTGACGACAAAGATCAGTAAACACGATACGATAATGCCAAAACATTAAGGTACTGTCCGCACTGCGAATTTTAATCGCGCTATTTTTTTCTCGCAAATTATTTTCCATCTCTCATATTTTTATCGCGAGTGCGGATACTCTCATAAGATTCAATGAGTTATAACAGAAGTTCGAAAAAAATTCGCAGTCCGGACAGTCCCTTATTTATACGAGATTTATGTAACGTAGTAAGTATTAGTAAATATTATAAAATAGGATATATTTAGTCGTTTTACATATAGTATTTTGATACAGAATATTTTTACATTTACTTTTTAATAATTTGACTCGAAATTATAGTAATATTTCCTAATTCATGGATAGCCATAGCTTCTAAAATATTATTTTTTTGATTAACAACTGCATTTATGACATTATGACGATTTGTTTTTCATTTTTGTATTTTTATACCATTTTGGTAATCTATACATATAATAAAACTGTAGAAATGTGAATTTTGTACATTAAAGATTTTCAAAAAATAATAAGCAGGGGGTGTTACTACATCGCTATAGAAGCCAAAACTGTGGTTAGTTTTTTGTCTGTCTGTCTATCTGTCTATCTGTCTGTCTGTATGTTTGTTCCACTATCACACGAAAACAACTGATCCGATTTGAATGCGATTTTCGTAAATATATTTGTCTTCTTCCAACTTAACATCTGGTCTATAAAAATTTTCCCCCCCCACCCCTCTAAGGGGACGAAAGAGGGGGTTAGATTTTGTATCAAACTTTTGCTTTAACACGAAAACTACTGATCCGATTTGCATACGGCTTTCGCAGATATATTTACCTTCTTCCAACTCAACATCTGGTGTATAAGCTTTCCCCCCCCCTCTAAGGGGACCCAAAAGGGGGTCAGATTTTGTATTAATTTTTTTCTTTAATGGACTTACGTCATATTATTAACTGTTTTTCCAACTTAACATCAGTTTTCCCCCCACCCCTCTTAGGGGACAAAAGGGGGGGGGGGGTAAGATTTCATGATGAAGTAGAAATACTTTAAATGGCAAAACAACGTTGCCGGGTCAACTAGTATATAATATTATGATTGCAATATTTTCTACGGTTTTATTTACATAGATATGTAAGAACGCTCAAAAAAACGTAAAAGCAATGCATTTATTTACGAGTTAATTGTATGACGTGCAATCTACAAAACGTATTTTAAATTATTTTAGTTAAGTACTTGTTATTACGGAAATTATTTTCATATTAGCTATTGTATGAGCAAATTATTCATTTTGTATTAACTCGCTGTGTATATAGTACTAGCTGTCCCGGCAAACGTTGTTTTGCCATTTAAAGTATATTTTCTACATCATCAGTTGATACATGTTTTACCCCCTCTTTTGTCCCCTAAGAGGGTGTGGGGGGGAAGGTCATACACCAGATGTTAAGTTGAAAAACACAGTTAATACCTAATATGAAGTAAGTCCACTAAAGAAAAAAGTTGTATACAAAATCTGACCCCTCTTTGGTCCCCAGAGAGGGTTGAGAGGGGAGGGGGGGGGGGGGGAGGATTTTTATACACCAGATGTTGAGTTGGAAGAAGACAAACATAATATATCTGTGAAAACCGTATGCAAATCTGTGAAAACCGTATGCAAATCGGATCAGTAGTTTTCGTGTTAAAGAAAAAAGTTTGATACAAAATCTGACCCCCTCTTTTGTCCCCTTAGAGGGGTGGGGGAAAAAAAATTTATACACCCGATGTTAAGTTTGAAGAAGATAAATATATCTGCGAAAACCACATTCAAATCGGATCAGTATTTTTCGTGTGATGCTGGAACAAACATACAGACAGACAGAAAGAGTGACAGACAGACAGACAGACAAAAAACTAACCACATTTTTGGCTTCTCTAGCGATGTAGTGACAAAGGTGTAATTTCGGGTGTCATTTCATATCTTTTATGTACAGAATTTTCATTTCTACAACAGAATATTGTATTCCTCCCGCACGCGCTTTGGTGACGCCTACTATCGTAATATTTTAATTTCGCCATAATTTCAAAACTAAACGTCCAATTTTAATCATTCAAAGACCAAATATTATCTACATAAACTATACTTAGTGATAAAATAATTTATTTTGATAAGGATTAATAGCGTGAGTAAAATATATCCGTTTCAAATTAGTCAAAAAAAAAATCAGGATTTTTAAATAAATAAATGGTTATTGTGCCTCACTCGACATAGATAGGTATAGTGTGTCGCGGACTTTTTTGTAGATATTCATAAGATCTACAATTACTTAGAACATTTTATGGTTCTATCTTTTATAGTTTAGGCAGCGTACGCAAAATAAGTAACTTTTCTAGCTGATTTTTTACACCTTGCGTCCGAAAAACTCAAATATCTTACGGAACCCTACTTTTTTCCAAAATAAAATGTAGCCTATGTTCAGCAGAAATAATGTAAGATTCCAATAGCAAAAGAATTTTTCAAATCGGTCCAGTAGTTTCGGAGCCTATTCGACTCAAACAAACAAACAAACAAACAAACAAACAAACAAACAAACAAAAAATCAAATCTTTCCTCTTTATAATAGTAGTATAGATGTAACATCAAGTTGATATGAGGAAAAGTGTCGTTAACGTCATCTAATGCTTTGATATTTTAAGTGCCGAGCGCAGTTTAAATTTAGAATGTACACTGTTAGGCTGCCTTTCCACCAGAGCTGAGCGAAGCTGTGTTCCGAGGAATGTGTTTTTGAAAACCAATAGAATCGCTTCATTGACATGACTTAGCCATGACATCGCTCAGCGCGGCGATGCTATTGGTTCTCTAAAACACATACACAGCTCAGCTTTGGTGGTAACGCAGCCTTAGGGTCAATTTACAATGGGACAGAGTCGTTGCGTCGCGACGCACCATTTTTTGCGAAAACATATCTCTATTGTTCTATTATTTAAGTACTTTCTGCTTTGAAAATATGAAAACGCATGTTGGCGCGTGCATTCGCTCGTCGACGCTTTATTTTCATAGCAGGAATTTGTACTTAGATAATTAATAGAACAATAGAGATGATTATGTTTAGCGAAAAACATGGCGCGTCGGGTTTCTTCGACTCTACCCTAGTGTAAGTTGAGCCTTCAGTGTACTATAGATAATAGATATAGTATAATATTATTATTATGTGTCAAACGCCTATAAGTACTTGATTGTGTACTGTAGACTTATAATATAATGATATTCGCTGCGAAGCATCGGTGTTAGTCTAATTGTCTACATATAATGACATAATATTATATTGTAGTAATGTTTCATTACAAAGGTAGCGTTAATATTGATGTGAGTACTCAAATATTATATCTCTTATCGATGTGATTATGGAAATAAAAATTTGCAGAGCATGGACTGTTTCCTTCTTTGTCCCGTTTTGCTCATTTTAGCTAATTTGTTAATATTTTAAAGTCAGCAGGCATTTTGGAAGAACCTACAAAATTAAGTTGGTAATTTTTAAATATTAATTTGATAGTCAAAGATTACCACAAAAAGTCACATAAGGACAAATACCGCAGCCATTTTTCTAGCACTAAATTGCCGAGCCTGGCGACACAACACAAGTCTCAAAGTAACGTAAAAGCCATAACAACTACTTAACATTTTTTATCAGTAGATTTATTAAAAGTAACAAAAAACCTACAACTCATAGACAGACAGAGATTAGAATAAAAAGTTACATGAATAAATGGCATTCCTTGACAAACAAAACGTAGAAATGATGTTGGATAACAAAATTGAATATTCCGCCCTTAATGCTGTAATTACTGCTATGTCAACGTCGCGTGCACAAATGCCGAAGATTTATTCAATTTCTGTTTCAATATTCAAAAATAGTCCTTATGCCCTTGTAAAACAGGCCAATGACGTGGCAAATAATTTGGTTTCAATAAACGTCCTGTCCCCAACGACTGCATTTTAACTGAAATTAATGTTTCCGACCTGTAATGCGGATTGGGGTATCA
The DNA here is from genome assembly GCA_905404155.3 of Plebejus argus. Classification (NCBI taxonomy): domain Eukaryota; kingdom Metazoa; phylum Arthropoda; class Insecta; order Lepidoptera; family Lycaenidae; genus Plebejus; species Plebejus argus. The sequence continues at coordinate 11,956,974 of FR989927.1, read as the reverse complement.
CAAAAAGAAAGTTTGTTTAATCAATTTAACTTATCCAATTATATATTCTTTAATATAATTTTAATGTTTTTTTTTATAACAATCAAACAAAAGCTACACTTTAGTTATAATTATTTAAGAAACATCTATATTCTAGAAAAACTCCATTACTTTCGTTTACGTACTTCACACAGATAGTCTTAAGTATAATATTATTTTTTTTTTCCTCAAAATAACAAAATAAAAATCGACCAAGTGCGAGTCGGACTCACGCACGAAGGGTTCTGTACCGTTATAGAGCAAAAATAGGCCAAAATTGTGTTTTTTGTATGGGAGCCCCCCCTTAAATTTTATTTTATTTAAATATTATTATTAATTAACAAAGTACACAATATATATTATATTTAAGGCGTTTTTGATATTGTATGGCAGCCTCCCTTAAATATTAATATTATTTTGTTTTTAGTATTTGTTGTTATAGCGGCAACAGATATACACAATCTGTGAACATTTCAGAAGTTTAGCTATAGCGGTTCTTGAGATACAGCCAGGCAGACAGACAGACGGACAGACAACGAAGTCTTAGTAATAGGGTCCCGTTTTTACTCTTTGGGTACGGAACCCTAAAAAGTAGAAAGTTGTATAACGTAGACATGCTACGAGACCGTAGCTCGTCTACGAGCGGTCTACGCCGCGCGCCGCGTTCCCGGAGCTACGACTGCTACGCCGCGCGCTCGCCTGGCTACGGGCTACAGGCTACGGGCTACAGGCTACGGGCTACAGGCTACGGGCTACAGGCAAGCTACGGGTTACGGGCTACAAGCAAGTTACAGGCTACGAGCTACGGACTACAGGCTACAGGCTACGGGCTACGGGCAAGCTACGGGCTACGGACAAGCTACGGGCTACGGATATAATATTCTGAGCAAAGTTAACATAATAATATTATGTACTGGACATAATCTTATATAATATGGATTACATTAGTAATTACTAAGCTGAAAATATATCTTTATCATAAACCGATTTTTACTTTGACTATTTTTCTCGATAAAACGCGTAATTTCTTCTTTTTGTTACATTATCGAGATTTCGCTATGCCGAAACTTCATAATTATTATTTAAATATTATGAAGCAGAATTAATTTTCTTATTGACTACCACATACGTGTTGGTCAAAATATAGGTGCTTCAAAACAAAACTACAAAAACTTCAAAATGAAAGGCTTATAAAAACTATTTCATAATTCTTCCATATGTCGGTTGCTCATAAATTCGTCATCAATAATGGGTCTCGTCCCGATATTAAATGAGCAATATTGACTTACCGATTCGTAACGACCCGCTAATCACGCGATCCGCCTTTCGTGACTCGCCCAAACAAAAATAATGAAATTAGATATTACAACCTTAAAATGTCATCCCCGGCCATTCCACAGCATGACTCCGTGCTGTTATCATTGTTTTAGGGTTAAATAATACTTTAAATTTACTTTTCATTGGTCATGTTGTTTTAGGTTTAAAATATGCATACTTAATTGAAGACTTCTCATTTATCACATTGTTTAAGAGTTTAGCAGTTAGAATTTGGTGAATGTTGTTGGATTTTGCTTGAGCTAGGTAAGTTTTTAACATATTTTTATGTCAGTAGTTGAAACGTAGATATAACGTAGAAACTAAGTTTTTTAGGATTCCGTGCCCAAAGGGTAAAAACGGGACCCTATTACTAAGACTTCGTTGTCTGTCCGTCTGTCTGTCTGTCTGTCTCCAGGCTGTAACTCAAGAACGGTAATAGCTAGAGATTTGATGTTTTTACAAATTATGTATATCTGTTGCCGCTATACCAACAAATACTAAAAATAAAATAAAATGAATATTTAAGGGGGGCTCCCATACAACAAACGTGATTTTTTTGGCCTTTTTTGCTCTATATCAAAAATGGCAACAGGTAGGTACTTGGATTTTTCAGAAAATCCTTAGTTATATGTGTACTTTAATACTTAATAATAATATTAAAATAAAATAAAAAATAAGGGGGGCTCCCATACAAAAAACACAATTTATGGCCTAATTTTGCTATATAATGGTACGGAACCCTTTGTGCGCGATTGCGACTCGCACTTGGCCGATTTTTTTTTAATAACTGAAAAGCCTACAAATATGTACGCTCATATAATTTTAACTCTGATTGTGATCAAATAACGTACTCAATATTTATCCGTTATCCCTACTCCGTCCTATATCCGTTATATTTAAGAAAATATAATATTATGTTATTTAAAAAAAACAAGCATTTTATGTACTGTAACATAAAAATGTTACCTAAAACATTACACTTTATTTTTTACCAAAACATAAACAGTTAACGTTGAAATTTTCTGAAACTAGTGAGCTCGCGTAGGTATGGCAGTAATTATTCTGGCAGATGTAACAAATGTCCCCACAATTAAACAATCAGTTCACTCTTAACTGGAGTCCCAGGAGACATCTACTAATTTAGATTTGTCTTTAATTGTCCGATTACGTACCCACTTCTACGGCTAAGTTTGTAGTTGGCCATCCATATAGACTTACATATTATCCATACTTTCATACTAATATTATAAATGCGAAAGTGTACCTGTCTGTCTGTTACCTCTTGACGCCCAAACCGCTGAACCGATTTTGCTAAAATTTTGTATGGGGATACTTTGAGTCCCGAGAAAGGAGAAGGAAGGAGAAAGGTATGGTTCCCCCGTGATAAACTAATTTTGGCGCAGCAAAGTTGCGGGCATCATAGTATACTATTTTATTTATTTATTTACAGTTAATTAAAACGGGTGACCCCAATTACATTAATTAACCTAAAACTAAAACATTAATAATACACGATTAAAATAATAACTTGACAAATAGACATTGATAGTAATTAAAAACTAATAATAATAATAATAACAACTTAACTAATAGACAACGGTAGAAGCTCTTTCATACTATACAGATTATAATATGGTACGGGTATTTTTTTGGATGCTACCTTAACAAATTGTATTTAAACACAATGAGCATTGTACAACAATAATAATTATTATCGACTTAGCCTTCCTAAGTAACCTATTTTACATAATTAGGTGAATATCTAATAGTAACTTAATAAACTGTGTCGCAATATTCGTGCTGTACTGCTCCGAAACGGCTAGACTTTTAAGAATCAAATTTTGTGTACTTATCGTTATGTATAAGAATTAGCTAATATCTATTTTTTATACAGAAAACATTTTTTACACATAATATAGTAGGTATTTGTCTAAACAACGTTTGCTGGCTTAGCCAGTATTCTAAAAAAATCAAATTAAGTCGGTTATCGCTATTCATTTCCATTTCAATCGAGTATTTTATCATAGTTTGTATATAAAGTTCATATTATAGCTTAGTAGGTACAAAGAGCCTACCCACCGAACAATAAGCCGTGTAGGCAAGAGAAAATATAATTATTTAGAAAGTAACTCATCTATCTACGCCCATTTCAATGTGAGCTGCAATGACTAATCGTAATAAGAATAATATTACTGTATATTCACAGCTGAACATAATATTATACTTAACCTCCACTTTTCGGGAAGACAGTAATCAGTTAAAATACCAACCTCAAGTGTTATCTATCGCTAACAATGCTCAACTCAAGTATATTCGGAGTATTGGCGTATCGAATGCGCATTTTTTCTGCATTATGATAAAAGAAACCGGCAACTATTTTTCGTGGGCTGAATCGGTTGCATGAATAATTTCCAGTAATGTGGCTCCGGCCATTGCCAAACTTCCAGACTACCCTGAGCACTCGATACTATACAACTTCTAGAATTAATAATTGTTAATTTTTAACGAAGAATTTGACATAGACTATACATTATTATCTGTCAAACTCTTGATTTAGTTAAAGTTACGTAATAATTTATTTTATATGGCTGCAGTCGTTGGGTAAAGCGGAGTTGCTTGGTTATTATAATTTGTTATGGGCTCGCACTCCATAGACTAATTAGTAAATTACCGCACGCATTTAGTTAACAGCAACAATAACACAATGTTCTTCAGCTTAGTTTGGTTTCCGGCGGAAACGTTGAAACGGGACTTTTAAAAATTACTTTGTGTTGATGCCTTGCCTTGATACCTTAAAGTTAATAAATCGTAACCCTCGTAATACAGTTATTGGTTTATGGGGTGTTTTATCCGACCTTCTAGAATTTAAAAATATGGAGCCCTTGAAAGTTTACCTGCATTCCAGTTCTGACTTTGTCTAGATTTTATATCACTTCGATGTCCTCTGATAGTAAATTGTTTATTAGCTTCGTGACGTAACTAACTACATCGGATACAAACGACGGTACTGTCGTGATTTGCAGAGCTATTTACGTTAATAATCCTACGAAAAATGTTCAATAATAACTACGTAAAACTTTACGAAACGAAGCGCGACAACGTTCCAAATTTTAAATTTATTTTTTAAAGTTTCACATTCAATTATATTATATTGATGATGATGATTGATACAACATTCGTTATAATATTATAATCCATCAGTATAATTGTAAGTTGTAGCGGTGCATGCTACTGTTTAAACAATGTGTCCCGACACCAGTGTCCGAGCCTTTAAAAAATTTGAGAGCAAATATATCGGTACAAAATGCCATAATACATCATAACATAAAACTGGATACAGTAACAACAATTTCAAACTACTGCTTTAAGCGGTATCTGAAGATCTTATACATAAAACACTCAATTTTTGCTCTATGTGAACGAAGTCTGGGTCACAAGGCTAACCATAAATAAATTTTCAATTCACAAGATGATGTTGTTAAAACTTGTGCTCAAGACAACGTACAAGTTGTGTTTACACGGTAATCGGAGTTTCTCACGAACAGCGGGACTGGTAAAGCGGAGCCCTATCTGATCGCAGGTGGCGATATGTTGGGTTATGAATTATGATTAAAATAGGTTATTTGAACATTTATATATTTTACAAAGATTTATCACATCGTATAAAGTCGCTTCTCGCTTTTTGTCTTTATAATTTTTATGTTTTTGATGTTTTTATTAGAAAACTGAAAAAGAAGATTAAAATAATTATAAATAGAGGCATGATATATACAATAGGTACACAGCAAAACAATATTCACCGGGTAGTATGAGTATTAGGCAGTATATAATAATTTTCTCCGTTAAGAGCGTCCGTGGCCTAATGGGTAGACCTTTGGTTCGCACTCGCAGAGGGTGCAGGTTCGATCCCGGGTGGAGGCGTGTACCAAAGAGACTTTTCTGATCTCAAGTACATAATACGGACGCTCGTACGGTGAAGGAAAACATCGTGAGGAAACCCGCACATGGTTGGTCCCAGACGTATTGACTAGTTCTTTCCTCTGGACTAGGCCGACTGTGTTGCGAGAATGCCGTATGCGCTTGGGCAACCATACGGTCATTTAAAAATCCTGTCCCAGGCACGACAGTATTTGAAGAGTGGTTACTTCGCTCTGAAAATACCGTATATATCATCCACAATGGATGCAAAGGCCTAGTTTTAATAATTTTCTCCTAGAAAGAGGATTGGCGATTCAAGTACCTTTGGAGTTCGATGTAACTTGAAATCTAGGGGAGGTGTGGCGCCTATTGACCCGCCACTAAACAGAACCCCGGTATAATACGATCATACTCTGTAAAGTACGTGAGTTACTGCCGCGGCCTCCGTAATAGAGTCATCAATCACAACATTCGGCTCGCCCATGTTTGCACAAATCGTATGCCGACCCCAAAACAACCTTAGGAAATATTTGGCAATGTCGTTACAAAATGTACGACCACTAATCATATTATTGAAACAAATGGTATAAGTGCAGTACATAATATTATTAATTGGATATAGTAGGTAGTTTTTAAAAATCTGGCCTTGTGTCTTTTTCGATTAACTAACAATATTAACATATTATATTAAAAAACCAGCCAAGTGCGTATCAGGCCACGCGCAATATAGGGTTCCATAGCACCGCTAGTTTTTGAAAAATTTTGTATGGTCAATGAATGTACATTTATAACATGTTGTACACTACTAACAACATCATCTCAAAGGAATTTGAACGAAAAGTTCCTTTATACTTCGCCGAATATATTTTTTTAGTTGATTAACTATTACTCAATAACTTATGAAGTCTTCTTAGCCGTGATAGTTTTCCTTTTAAATTCAGCATATTTCCTACTCCCGTGAATTTTTTCACATTTCCAGAAGCAACCGCTTAGGTGGTAGAAGGGGGGGACACTGGACTCTAACGATTTTTTCCAGTTTAAAACTTAATATTTCACAAATAGATCCCTAAATCGGAAAATGATCTATGAATACTCATAATACTTTTAAAAAACCTATCCAACGACACCCCACACGATGGGATGGGCGCGAAAAAAAAATTCAACCCCGCTTGATGTGTAGGGGAGGTACCATAAAAAAAATATTTTTTAAATATTTTATGTACCATTTTGTCGGCATTATTAATGTGTATTCATGCCAAATTACAGCTTTGTAGGTCCTATAGTCTCTGAGCAAAACCGCGGACGGACAGACAGACAGACAGACGGACAGACGGACGGACAGACCGAAACTATAAGGGTTCCTTGTTGACTACGGAACCCTAAAAACGTTACCAAAGTAGGTACGTTCAATTTTTCCGGTCCTATAGCCTTAATTTACGCAAAAAACGGCATTTTAAGTGTTACTTCCACTAACGTCTTCATTAATTACATCTTTATTAGTTACCTTATTCGAGATCAACATTTGAAATAAAGAATTAAAAAAAAACATTAATAGTTGAATTATTTTGTTATTTCAGACGACACAATAACAAGCTGATATTATGGTGCGAGGGAAGGAGCCCGAAGTCCCCACCACGAACCCGGTGGAGGCGAAGAAGTACCGGGACGAGGCCGCCGGACACTCCAAGAACGGCAACTACGAGCGGGCTCTGACGTCATTAGCCAAAGTAAGTCTTTATAGTGAGTGAGTGGAAATTTCCAATCAGCAGTATGGAAAAATAGCGCACTTGCCGGGTGGGCGCACTTTGCCACACTCACTATACCTATACGAAAATAAAAAAACATGTTTTTTAACCCCCGACCAAAAAGAGGGGTGTTATAAGTTTGACGAGTCTGTCTGTATGTCTGTCTGTGTGTGTGTCTGTCTGTGGCATCGTAGCATCCAAACGGGTGAACCGATTTTGATCTAGTTTTTTTTTTGTTTGAAAGCTGACATGATCGAGAGTGTTCTTAGCTATAGTTCATCATCATCAGCCTGCTCATTGCTGGAAAATCACGGTTTATCTGGTTCGTGATAGGCCTATTAGCAACTTGCAGCCGTTTGATGGGTATAATATTTTGCATTCTGGTTCGTGACACTTATGAATATATACACATTAATGGAAAGTTGACCTGGTGCTGCATCATCTCCTGGAAATCAAAAGGATACCCAACTCCTCGGCAACTTAGAGCAGAGGTTTCGTGTTTGGGCTCATTTTAATTGCGACAAGCAGTAAGACGTAGATAAACAGTAAATATTTGCATGCTGCTGCTGCAGCATCACCTGGATTCTATAGAAGCCGAGCTCCGCATGAACCCAAAGTGGAGCTGTTTCATGTTTGGGCTCATGTTGACGGCCTCATCCAAAAGGACATTTATAGATGGTATTCATTGGGATTTGGGATATGATCCTGTTGATAGGAATTATTCTGCACTATAACCAACACAAGTTTAAAAAACATAAAATTAAATAATAAATTAAATTAAGAAATTAAAAAAAAACCGCCAAACAACTTTAAAAAGTATTGAAATAATATTTACTGACTGTAAGTTGAAATAATTCCTAAGTGTAAAGTAATATTTTAGTCCATATTAATTGGTTTCAAGGTGTGTCGGGGGACCGCTAATGTAGCTATGTTTGATTTCACATATGACATAACAATATAGTTTAATTAAGGGTTATTTTTTTTAATGGGCTTTGGCCCACCACACATTCCCACCACTGTATCTCCTGTGTCGCCAGGATCGACAGCGGTATCCAACCACGAAAACCCTTTGATATGATCTCAGGGAGCCCGAGGGACATGCTAAAACTGTCTTAGGACCCGCAACGAAATTAATCAGAAGAAGAATAGGAGGAGTAGGAAGAATTCCAGATTCCCTCCCCATACAAAGCGGGAGACAGCACAAAGTTACAATGACCGAAAGTCAAAGAACTGAAGGGGATTTAAGGGTTAGTTTACAGCGAACCGAATCGAGACAATCAGCGACTATTATGTCGATACTTTCAAAAGTCGCTGTTGTCGTTTACTTGGTGGTCCCCCGACACTTGTTATTACTATACACGTCTTAGGAATTATTTAAACTTACAGTCAGTAAATATTATTTCAATACTTTTTAAAGTTGTTTGGCGGGGGTTATTTTTGTATTTTGTAAGTTCCAAAATTACTGAGTATAAACTCCGCGCTCGATCTTCGAGAAAACATAGGCTGAGGAGACTAGCTGTTCTATGGGAAAATACCCTGCACAAGCCTTGTTGCAGGGGTTGTTTTCCGATAGAACAGCGAGCCTTCCCTCTGGAAGGGCAACGTTTTTTTTATAATCCCTCGGAGTTCGCGTGGAGAGTTCCTATATTATTGTATGTGATAATATAATATTATTGATAGTATAGCTTCTTTACCGGGTGTAACAAAAATAAGTGAGTTCCTTATAGAGAGTTCACTTTGAAACTAGCAGCGCTGAAAGACCAAATTTTTTTTTTTACTTTTGTATGGGCAAGCGCCCCAGGTCCCAGCGTCACGAGTTTCCCCATACAAAAGTGAAAAAAAGGAACACATACACACCCTAAAGTATTATCACTTATTTTTGTTACACCCTGTATATAAGTCAGGTATAGTTATAGGAATTTGTCTAAATGTGTCTCAAAAATGCACAATATATTGACCTGAAATATTCCGCCATACGAATCCACATACAGCGATACACTAAGGGCCATAGGTGGTGCCTAAACACTTATAGTCGCCATGGAGACCACGGCACAGGCGTCGCTGTCGATGCCTCCTCACACACTTACGTTACATAACCTCATAGGCTCGGGATCCGCACGTAGTTTTTGCGCAAAATGACGGAAAACGAGGACAATGCTAAAGCTCAAATACGCTCTATCCTCGGACCGACTAAAGATGCTGAATTCCTGCAAAGTTTCGTTCGAGTTGGCATCGGAGATGACGATGACGAGATCCCGGTGCCCAAGGCCTCGATCAGCAAGCGCGCTCCACCCCCCGCGGATAAGGAATCCAACATCGAAGATGACAAAGTATCCGGATCCCTCCGAAGGGAATCGACTAAGCCGGAGAAGAAAAAGACCCGTCGCCGACAGAAACGGGAGAGAAGACGCCGCGAGGAGGAGCTGTACACGGACAAAGACCGAGCTGCAGCCGTGGTGATGGGTTCGAAGGATATAAAACTGTCCCTTAACATAAAGGATAAGACGGAGAGAAGCAACGCTCTTCAGATACCGGCTGAGGCCGACTCTGGGACGCTTTTGGCTCTGGCGCGAGCCGAGCTAATGCGGGAACGATACCGCACTGCGCTATCCTTTGTAAACAAGGTTTGGTGAAAAGAGCTTTCAAAATATCATAAAAAATTGTCACGCGGAACGAAAGGAAACTTTGGTCGGCTTTTTTATTTAAAAAGAAAAATAGTTTTTACAATAAATTAATTTTGTATCTACAATATTTTATTGTACGTGGTCCAGTGGTTTAGAGTGTGGCTCTTGACTCGGAGGTCATGGGTTCGATTCCCGCGTTGGAAACATGTTATTTCCAAGTTTGGTGAGGACAATGCAGCAGGTCGATCACCTGATTGTCTGACAAGTAAGATGATCCATGAGTCGGATGGGCATGTAAAAATTCGGTCTTGCGCCTGATCTCTCGCCAGTCGTGTCAGTAGTCCGTCCCACTGGGTTATGAGAGTAAAAAGGAATAGAGTGCTCTTGTGTACTGCGCATACACTTGGGTACTATAAAATTGCTCCTGCGTAACTGGCCTGATTTCAATAAAGCCGGCCACCGTCACCGAAACCGGTTTAGGAGTTATTATTACATATTGTTATTGTATCTAACCTAACCTCGTCACCACTCAGCGTGGAATTATAATTATTTGTAAATTTATTGTTATTTACTTGTTCCTTGCCTACCTAATTTGCCTTTTAATATTTCAGGCGATCGAATTGGCCCCGGACGAGAAGGCGGCATATGTGGCGCGCAGCAAGTGCTACTTGCTATTGGGGGAACCGCGCAAGGCACTGGCGGACGCGGAGACAGCGCTTACCCTGAACCCGAAGCATGCCAAGGCGCTGCTGCAGAAGGCCGAGGCGCTCTACTACTGCGGGGAGTTCGAGATGAGCCTGGTCCACTACCACCGAGGTCTGCGCGCCCGACCGGACCTTAACGAGTTCAGACTGGGAGTTCAAAAAGCTCAGGTAAGACGATAGCGTAATTTTTATGTTATGTAGAGAGATGCAATTTAACATTTTCATTTCACACAATTTTCATTTTGATATTTTTCCATTTACCTACCTATATAATATACTATAGTATACTACGGTGTTTCAAGTTAGCCAAGCTCTACCAACAAAACATTATTTTTACAGTATTAATAAAACTTTCCCTTTTATTTATAATGACCTCGATAGAACTGTTACTTAAAGAACTTTTGTCTCTTTCTAGGAAGCTATCGAAAACACCATCGGCTCCGTGAAACAAGTCCAGAGAGCGACGAGGCGAACAGCGGCAAAATCATCGCGACCGGCTCTCGGACAGCTCATGTCTGATAAGATTTACTTGGAGAACCTCTTGAAAAACCCTAACTTGGCCATAGCGGATAAGAAAAATGACGTAGTGATGAAGCAAGCCGAAGAAGCGTTACGTTTTCTAGAAAATAGGGAGGAGTTTTGGAGACAACAACAAACGTCCACGCGACACTAGTTTATTAGAATAGCTATATTTAATATTAGACGTAACTACTAATTTTACCTTTTGAATTGCGATAATATAAGAATTTAAAATAAAGCTTTTAAAAATATACAAGTATTGTCGTTTTATTAAATAAGCAGTTTTATTAATTTAGATTTAAGTTTAGTTTAGATTGGACCGTTCGGTTCGTATCGTAAGAGACAATATAAAATAATACACGTACCTTGTACCCAGAATGTTGATATTATGAAACAGGGTGTAACAAAACAAAGTAATACTACTTTAGGATGCATGAGTCCTCTATAAATATGTAGATGCTCATCGTAAAAGTAGCAGCGCTGAGAAAGTACTTTTTGTGTAAGTAAATGCTTGAAGCTGGGGCGTTCACACTCATTTTTCAAATTTACTCTGCCCCTGCCGTCTGCCAGAGCTGCTGTTTTCACAGTAAACTATATACAAGGGACACATTACAATTATATACAAGTTACTACAAGGGAGGGTGTGTAATGTATATGTGTCCCTTGTATATAGTTTACTGTGAAAACAGCAACTCTGGCAGAGTAAATTTGAAAAATGAGTATAGGCGAACGCCCCACCGTCAAGCATTTACTTACACAAAAAGTACTTTCTCAGCGCTGCTACTTTTACGATGAGCATCTACAACATGACTGGTGAGACATTACCGATACTTATGGAGAGTACTCGACTGTACTCGATTCTCATTATAATTATTATGTAATAAAATTAGGTTCTTAATTTTTTCCGAATTTCCCAAAAATAAATGAATCATGGATACTAAGTAAATTACGCGGCTAGGCAAGTAGGCATACTATGCGGCCGGTGCAGAGGCGTGCGCTACCAAAGAAACACCACACAACTACCCCTCCCGCTCGCGGTGTCCATGCGTTGGGTAAATAATTATTTAACTTTAAGCTACATTTACTCAGTGATCAATTGATATTATTTTTTATATTATTTTTTTCCAACTAATATAATAGCCAAATATCACGTCCTCGAGTACTGAACATGTCTCACCAGTCACGAAGTATAATATATAGAGGGCTCATACACCCTAAAGTAGTATTACTTTGTTTTGTTACACCCTGTTTCATAATATCAAAATTCTGGGTAGATTACACACCCTAAACTCTTAATTTTGTTATATCCTGTATTGGAAAGTAACTTGAATGGAATTAAAACATTTTTGATATAAATTAGGTTTGATTACCTATATATTATAATATGATTCCACCATATCAGCCGTCTTTTCATGACCAAGGTAAGCACTAACTTACCGATGAGGACCGCTAAAACAGCCACTAATGAGAGAACAAACTATTTTTTTAAAATTTACTTTCTACCCAGTCGTCAACAAACACAACAAATGTTTAAAACATACAATTAATATAATAGCTATGTTCAGCTGAAGCTGACCTTCAGCTTCTGAACATTAACTCTAGACTCTTTGTGTGCAACTATAAATTAGTACGCGCCGCAATGTGTGAAATCCATTACGTGAAAATCATTATCAGGCGATTAATCTTAGCTCCAGGAAATGCGCTTTTGTAGCGTTCACATATAAAAGTGTTCAGTGCCATTTCAGTCTTTCAATATGCGATTGTTGTTATTGACCATGATTGCGATCAAGTTTGCACTGTCGCTGCTTCTTGTGGCATCCAGCGTAAGTTTACTAAGTGGTTCATGGGATAAATACGATTGTTTAATCCACATTACACCGACACAGCACCACTTATTGCTCGTCCCACCTATGAGACCTAAAATTAAATACGGCGCATTCCCCTTTCCCGTTTGCTGAGCGATATTAAAAGTAATGCTTAAGCTTCACATACTTAGGTATCTGATTTTTATGTGTTGTTTTAAGGTATATGGAGATGCAAGCGACGAAGGCATGGCATGCGTGGCTCTATTAGAAAATGTAAGTATCACGACTACTTCGTGACGAGATGAATTTACTTTCGCTGACTGTTAACTGCAACAAATGTGATTACAGTTCGGCGAAAGATGCTGCGAAAGCGTAGCTACATCACAGAGCTTCGGTGCAGATATGATGTCATGTCTGGCGGATGATTCTGAAGAAGTTACGGTATGGATTTTGTACTAGATGACGCCCGCAAATCCGTTGCGTCAAAATTCGTTTATCGCACGGAAACTGTAAATTTTCCGGGATTAAAAGTATCGTATGGCATTTCCCAGGGCGAACAGTAGGTACCATACCAAATTTCAGCAAAATCGGTTCAGCAGTTTAGGCGTAAAGAGGGAACAGACAGGCAAACCGACACACTTTCGCATTCATAATATTATTAGTATGGAAGTATGGCTTATAAATTAATCAATTAGTGTTTTCAATATTTTCTGCCGCTAGGGAGCAGACTGATCTAACGTGACATGGCAGTTTTAAAAAACTTATAAAAAAATTCCGATGCATTTCCACTCGCTAACAAGCGGAGCTCTATATCGATCAGGTCGTATCAAAAATCCCATCCGATGACCCGAACCTAAAAACCCTCATTATAACATGTACAAATCTCTTCTATAGTGCGACAACATCAAGTGCATACTGGGCAAACAAGGTATCATGAAAGGCGACAACGTAAACGAGGACGCCGCTAGGAGGAGGTTCCAGACTATAGGCAAAGACCACGGGGACGAGAGGGAGATGGCGGAGAGGATAATGCGGGAGTGCCTGGACGGCAAGTTCTTGGAGTACCCGCCAGAGGACGCCTGCCCGGCGGTCAAGTTCTTCACTTGCGCCTTTTTAAACGCACAACTGGTAAGAATGGTCATAAATACTTTTTGTGTTAGACTAAGCAATGGTCGACGTAAGCGAGGCAAAGGGTAAACTTTTTCTATGTTAAAAACCGAGAGACATAATATGGCACAGAATTTCATCAACGCCAATATGAAGTTTGTGGCTCGGCCCACGCCACAGGGTACTTTAATAAATATAGGGCCCACGCCGCGCTGCTTATAAATCACAGCCTATTACAGACATACAAGGCTGATTTGGCGAGTGCTCAAATTCAGAAGTTTTGCTGCCGTATCACCATAGTTTGCACCATCCCCGTGATACTGCCTGACGCACCAAAATAGCCTCATACGTCTTTTTTAAGTACGGGTGGATTGCACCAGAGTCGTGGTTAAAGTTAAGATTATCGTCAAATATGGCGTCCATAATGGACTTTGCTAGGGATTTGACAGTTCATTTGACTTTTTGTTATTATGATAAATGGTGCAACCCACTCTTAGGGCCTGTAGGCCTACTACGAAACCGTTTTGAGACTCAAACATTCGGACGAGAATGCCACGTCCTGCTCTAACAACGTCATTTCACGTTTGTTAGAGTAGGACACAACATTCTCGTACGATTGTTTGAGTCTCAAAACGGTTTCGTGGTACGGGCCCTGTTTCACCTCTTACTGATAAGTGCCGAATAGGCTATCCACCAATTAACTTGACAGATCAAATAATATGGAGAATCTGTCAAAAAAGTTGTGAATAGCCTATTCGGCACTTTAAGATGACGCCTTGATAATTTGGCTGTAGCGATGTCCATTTTTCTCAGCAATGACTAAAGCTAAGAAATTAAAGTTCATTGTCAGTATTCATCATGTCTTTGTCTTTGAATTACCCATAGCATAACACGATTGGTCAACTTTTATAACACAGAATAATCAATCAAAAAGACCTCTGTAAAAAAAGGGATTCCTATTTTGGCAACAGAGGAGAGTGATATAAGCTTCCAAAATTTGTACATAAATTGGTTCTAGTATACACTTTAATTTGTCCATAGCTTATATGAAATGTATTTATGGTTTTTAAATTACGCGACAAAAACCATTTTGTCGCTACGCCCTTTCAATTTTTTGCTGTTCCATTGCTTGTTTTCTATGAGAGGCCAGGCCAGCCTCGCATAGAAAACAAGCAATCTCAAACACAACCAACACGGTTTTTCACTTTAACATGGCGTCACCTTAAGTGGTGAAAGTGAAACAGGCCCTTAGTCTTATTTAAAATATTATAATATTATAAGTAGATTGATTGTCATAATTTTTTACGTAAACTTTATCCCTCTCTTTAATAGTATCTACATATTTTTTAGAGTTGCACGAAATGGAAGTCAACAGATAAGTGCAACCAAATAGCGGAAAACGCCAAGAAATGCAGAGAATTGGTCGACGAATAATGACTACCTACAAGAGAGTTACTTTCTGAAAACTTCTTAAAAGCAGTTTTCGGAAAATCACAATTCATGCCTTTAGATAACAACAGGGCGCACCCCAGGACGAATCATTGAAACAAACGTATTATAAGAAATAAATTTATTTGTTCTGACATGTTCGATTTCATTCGTCAACAGTATACAACAAATCCCTCCCACTCGCTCTACAACAACTAAGCATTCTTTTGACCACTCAAATCAAATTACTCCATAACTTTTATTTACAATATTTACAAGATTGGCTTAGTAATAAACACAGATATTGGTGTGACGGATAGACGGCTACAATATTCAATCCCAGATTGTAATGTATGTTTACTAATGTATCTAAGCTGCATTTATTACTAAAGCCGCACATTTTATTTCATAATCAAACACTGCACGAAATATTTGCAAGAGTATAATAATATTATAAGCGTCGCATATAGAGCATACTGCACTTTCGTTATTCACAGAGAAATACTCCATATAATAATATTATATCCACATTAGTAAATAGTAAGTAATAAAATATTTCAAAACTCTCCATGAATGGGCAATATATTTTGAATGACATCAAAACTTATTCTTGCCGTTTGTTGTAAATTGTAATGAAAACACAAGTTTCAATCTTAATGTGCGTAGGCACCTTCAAGTCAATAACATAATACTGTAGTTACACGCTTAAATAAGCATTCGAGAGTCGATTTCATTTGAGGACTTGTTAAAACCTATAAAGTAGCATCGGTAGGTATAATACTTAGGATTTAAATATAAATAAAATTCTGTAGACCAACTGCATAAATACACATTGATAGCAAGGTCAAGAACTGCCTGATATTCAAACTTTCAATAAAACATACTCCATAATCATAATATTAAACAAAGTATTTTACATCGTCATAAGAAGCAACAGAAACATTAAAAAAATAATTAAATAACAAGTAATTTGGAACAAACTCCTGATAAAAGGAACATTTATTTTTTTGTGAATTGCTGTAAACTGTAAAGATCTGTTTGACATAAGCACCGACTTGGTTGCAGTACTACACTAAGATGCACTTGATGATTAATACTAACTGTAGAGGAACATCGTTTTAGCAACTGCACGAAGAACACTTTCACAAACGTAAACTATATTTTAAAGTTTCAAAGTTATAACGCAATACTACGTTGCGACAGCTTATTGCAATTACAACGTTGGACAGCCCTACTTTAGTGTAGTTATATCAACTGCATTTTTGCGTTGCGTCGTCGCAAATCAATATTGTGACCTTAACATAATATAACTTAAACTCATTTACTTCAGAAGAAAATCACTTCAATACTATAATTAGCACTTTTTGGTCATCACACAAAACTCTACAATTACTGGAGTCACATACAGAGCATAATTGACTTCATATTTACACGTGGGACATCATTAGCTTACACTCATATTATACTATACGAAACTATATCTCTCCTACACCTAAGAGTCTTAGTCGTTTGAAATGCACAAATCCACATACCCTTACTTACGTCTTCTGTGGTGGTCGAGTACAGATCCAGATGTGGCCTTAAACCCTGGGATAATAAATGGTTTGTCTTGCATCAGCTAAGAGTATTCACGTAGTCAACCGAAAGTGTTCACTTGATCATCATTCACGTGGTCAACCGATAGTATTCACGTGATCGACCGAGAGTATTCACGTAGTCAACCGAAAGTGTTCACTTGATCAGATATTCACGTGATCAACCGAGGGTGTTCCATATGACGGCCTTGAGCCGGTTGAGGTCGTACTAGTCGGCCTCGTCGGGCGGCGGCTTGTACACCGGCCCGAACTTCATCATGTACTTCTTGACGAACATCTTGGCCTTGGAGCGCACCGAGTCCGTCACCACCAGCTCCTCGACGCTGCGGCAGTGCTTCAACTCTTTCAGCATCACAAAGTGTGTGAGCTGGAAATGTAATTACAAATTGCAATAGATAAAATTTCGTGTAAGGGTCAATTAACAATTTAGACCGCGACGCGACGCGCTGATGCATTTCTTTTGTATGGATTTGACAGAATTCAATTGTGAAAATCAAATGTGTATAAATGATTATAGACTCCGAAAAGTAATTTCTTCAAGCCATTATTGCTTTTGACTTGTCGCGAAACAGTCATTACTTTGACCGTTTTAGCAATATCGCTCACTACATAGTATGGAGTCACAATGCCACAGATCACATTAAAACAACGTTTTCTTATTTCATCTGCGTAAACGATTGTAATGTTATACAGGTATAACTCGACGAAGTAGTCGTCGTTTATGATCAGTGATCACGTATGGTTATAACCAGATATTTAATTATGAATGTTTATAAAATTAGGATCATAATTACATTAATAATATTATTTCAATAATTATCCTTGGTGCGAAAAACCAATATAAAAAGAGAGCAAAAAAAGGATATGGGCGAATAGCCCATAGACGGCCCCGAATTACATTTAAAAAAAAAAAGTAGGATCATAATAATAAAATGTAGGTCAAATGTATGCCAGTCCTTTAGCTTATAGTATGTAAGCGTGAAAATAACACTCAATTATTTATGGATGATGGGATTAGTCATTAGGATGATGATTGTACGCATGATTTGCTGCTTTGTCAATGTGACTTGCAATTACATAAAATATAAGACAAGTGTTAAATTGTTGCACGTACCTTGCGGGCGAGGTGCTTGAAATCTGCGGTGCTGGTGATGCGGGCGACGGGGGCGTCGGCACGGCGGTAGGGGTTGAGGTGCTGCACCATCACCCGCGCCATGCCGCTGCGGAACTGCTCTTTGATGCGCCGCGCCTCGTCCGCGTCCGGCGACGCCGCCGCAGTTTCCGACTCAGAGCTCCCCGAGTCAGAGTCCACCAGGTCCGCGAACTAACACATACTTATTTGATTATTTTGACAATAGGTTAAGTTCCACATCCGCTAACGTTTTGGTGATCACGAATATATAACTCTGCGGTATAACTTTTTTGAATTGCATCAGACCTGGGTCCTGACATACACATATTCAACTGGATATGCGACAAAAGTTCCGTAAATACGCCTCAGCATGTCTACCCACAGATAGGTATTTTCTACCACCTTGGGAATCGCATGAATTTAGAATGTTCTAGATCAGCTATACCCAACCCCCGGCTCGCCAGGACTTTATCTGTGGCCCGCGTGATGTTAAACCATTTTGAAATTCACGCCCACAGGCAAAATAATAAATTTATAGTCATCATGAAAGTCGTGATTTTTTTTCACTTGTATATATATCGTTAATTTTGTAGAATGTTATCTTTTTAAACCTAAACATTTTTGTTGCGGCCTGCGACAACAAGACCAAAACATGTCTGTGGCCCGCATGAAAAAAAGGTTGGGGACCACTGTTCTAGATATAGAGATTGGTGCTATGGACTCTCACTGCTAATGTGTTTTATTTTCTGGTCCTTTTAATGCCCAACATCGATTTGTAGACATTGGATTATAATATGCATTTGCATATTTGCATATATGCAAATGCACATATTATGGCACTTTTTGGTTTTTAATTTTTACACAATAGTGCAGATTTTGGCAATTTTTTGTTGATAGTGCATATTTCGGCCATATTTTGCCCTCGTAGTCTCCAAACTAGCTATAATTATACACACCGAGTACACGAAACAGAGGTACGATCAAAATACGTCAAACATGTGAACCCACCTCTGTTTAGACTTCCGCAATATACCCGATAGGTACAATGATATCTTTCTAGAAACAAAATGTTTCTTTGTAATTGGCAACATAAGAAAAAAATTAAATAAAGTAGGTACTGAACTTTCATGGGCGCTAACATTGCAATCGAAAAGAAGGAAAAAAATCCTGGATTTCATGAAATTATGAAAATTTGACGCATTTATCATGGGCAACACCGTAAAATTGTTCCAAAAATAATAGATTTTGATAATAAATGACTTTTGATTGTGCATATTTTGTATCGTGCATATAATCCGATGTCTATTGATTTGTATTGGTCATTCTAGAAGCTTTTATGTTACCTTGAGATGTTGCGGATTGATGCGTCGCGATCGCTGCAGCAGTTTCTCGCGCCGTCGCCGCAGCTTCTCCTTGGTCTGTTTGTATCGCTTCACCTCGAGCCGCCCAGCCAACTTGTCCTCTTCCGTTCGAGGCTGGATATAACAAATTATTAGCGGATTAAAGTATGCTTAGTGCTTATACTCTACGTTTTGGCTAAGTGTATATTTTTGTAATTAAGTTGTACTAATTAATAGCAATGCCACATCTATTATAGTTGTGCATCTCTCGTGTAGATTGATTCTTACTATAATAAAAGCTGCTTCGTTTTTTGAAGTTATGATAACTCAATCAATTTTTCAAGATTTTACAAAAAGGCCTTTCTTGTTTTCAAGATTATACCTGTGTTGCAGATTTAGGTATTAGAAACCTAAAATGGTATGTTTTAGGTTTCCAATGCATTTGCATTGGAAACCTTGTTTAAAAGCTAGCAATGGCTTAAATTAAAAACAAAATAATATTATAGTTATATTGTATTTCCAAAAAACAATTGCTTCATCAGCAACTTGATGCCCAAAAATAAGACAAAGGTAATGCGTTTTGCGATGATGGCTTAATAATATCCATCCTTAGATCATTGCTAGAGTAAATATTAAAACACAATATTGTGAAAAAACTATATTTTCTCATTAGCTACAATATAATATCACAGATTCGTAGTCTCAAATAACAAGTAGTGAACAATGTTTAAGTAATTACTCGTATAATCACTAGGCAACTTACACTAATCGGTCTTTCTGTAACTAGCCCGGGTCTTCGTTTTCTCGGCTTCAAGTTGACGAGCGCGTGGTCCGGGATCAAACCATTGCGAGGGTCTTCTTTGATCACTGTATGAAAATATACGTGGTTTTATAACAATCTCGGCTAATACAGACAATACTGTAACCTGATCTCATCGTCATAATATACCGTACAATTATAAAGTGTTTAGTCATTTTATCAACATAGCTAAAGTGAATCAATGCAAAATAAATACTAATACACATGCTCCGTAAACTAATTAAAAAGGATCAAATTTAAGTAACATCATATTTATTTATGGCGCAGTTAAAAAGTGATATTTGAATTTACCTATTCAAATATCACTTGTTAACTGTCTATAGTCGCCCCTACTATGCTAATCTAGCTGTTTACATAAAGATTAAAATAAATTGAAACATAATATAAAATATCGTTATAGTTAAAACAGAACATACCTTCGTATACTCCGTTGACGCCCTCAACGAGTTTTCCCTTAGACTTGCGTTGTATTACAGCTGTGTCTAGAGCAGGCAGCGCTTCTGCCTCCTCCTCAGATTCACTCTCGTCTGCAAAAAAGGAGTAAACTTGTTGAAAAACGTGAACTTTATGGTTTGACATAATTTAAAGCTAGCAACTAAGTATTTTTGGCGGTATGGTTTTGAATGTAAGTCGCGAGTCGCGACGCGTCTCACGCAGGCAAAAAGCCTTGTTGGGGAAGCGCGCATCGTCGCGTGCATTCGCTCATCGATGCTTCCATGTTTTCACAGCAGAAATTTGTACTTAAATAATATTATAACTACAGTCTACATGTCGCCTAATCTGTAACATAATTTTAACCACCTAAACGCCGTTTAAATGTGAAATGGAGTTCATACAAAGAACAGCGGGGCTAAAATGGTCACATTTAGAGTGGGTTGCACCGGCTTACTTTAACTATAACTTTAACTTTAGGCGTCTCCCAGACAGACGCGGGCAGCGCGGTGGCGGTCGCGGCGGCGGTCAGTTGTTTGTACTGCGACCGCCACCGCGTGTGTCTGCGTCGTTCCTAGAACTTTCAAGTCGTCCAACTGACCGCCGCCGCCACCGCCACCGCTGCCCACGTCTGTCTGGCAGACGCCAAAACCATAACAAAATGTGAAATAAACTGTCAAATCCCTAGCAAAAGTGGTTCAGATATACCAAAAGCGTAGTTAAAGTTAAGGTTAAGGTTATCGTCAAATATGGCGACTTTTGCTAGGGATTTGACAGTTCATTTCAAATTTTGTTATGGTTAAAATTAAAGTTATAGTTAAAGTAAGCCGGTGCAACCCACTCTTAGCAATTCCAAAATTAATTGTCAGAACTGTCAAACTCACGAATGTCAAATTAGTACGAATTTAGACATCTGAATTTCCAAGACAGTGTCATGCTATTTTTAAGAGACGTTCTACACGATCTGTTCCAACCACCAACAGAGGTCACCTTGGTTGGGTCAACAAAGTTGAATCTCTGTCTACACGTAAATCAACTCGTCAGTCTTGGCTAGGCTGTGGAAAAGTGAACAATGGGATCAACTATCTAAATCTCAAAAGACCGGAATAGCGCTGGCTTGTATAGCTTATGTGATGACAAAAACGTAAGTTTTCGACAAGCAACTGCCACCCTTGACTCTTTTTGTCCCGATCTTTATAAAGATCGGAACCAATATCCCATAGCGTAGGCAAATTCCTATACAATTCTAAAAATTCAGTCAAGATTTCGCGTTCATTGTGCGCTGGCGCCGTCATTTTCAGTTGCAAGCGCACCACATGCAACGCAGCCGACGATCAATGTGCGACTGAGCGCCAACAAGCGTCTACACGGTCGCGTTTCAACTCAATGTCCTCTATTTGACATTAGTGAAGGTTATTTGGTTTGTCAACCAAAAACAAACGTCTAGACGGTTGATTTTTATTCCAACCCTACCAAGGTAACCTCTGTTGGTGGTTGGAACCGATCGTGTAGAATGGCTCTAAAAAAATAATTCATATTATGATTCTCCAAAGCTACCATTTTAGCCCCGCTGATCGACAAGGACGATAACTTCTGTTTCCCATGCCTATATTTCTATCTATACTACTATAAGCAATCTTCTGTAAAAGATTTACCTGGCGGTGGCGGTGGCGGCTCCCACTGTGGCTGGCGCAGCTTGACGTGGTAGTAGTACCGGCGGCCGCGCTCGTCCACCGCGCTGCGCCACATCGACGGCAGCACCACCTCCTCCGAGCTCGCCTCCTGCATCTACACACGATTGCAATCATATTAAATTACCATTACCGTAATCTGCCACAGAATTCATACATGTTCTAGCTTTGCTTTGCTTGCTCACAGCATTGTACTGAAAAAAATGTACATTTTTATGTGTATTCATTACATCGACTCAAGTAAATGGCCATATAACTTTTTGTTAATACGTCTATTGATCTTTATAATAATTATTATAATAATATGCAACGGCATTTCCACGATTCACAATTCAACATCGATATGTAATTTTAGCCCAGGATATGTTGAACATTGACTGTGTTCAAATCATGTCTTCAAAATATTATTTAAAAGTCCAACATTTTTCAGCAACCATCATTTTACCACAACATTGTTTAAGTCTCGAGGAAACAAAACAAATTCAATTAATTATCCTTAAATTTAAAAAAATATATATATTGTAATACCTGTCCGTCAGCTTGAGCGGAGGCGGGTCCGGGCGCGGGAGCAGGGACGGGCGCGGCGGCGGGCGGCGCGGGGAAGCCGGGGCCCATCTGCTGCCCGAACATAAACCCGCCCATGCCGAAACCACTCATACCCATCATACTGCAACGCAAGTGTCACTTCAATTACTACTATAGTCGAGGCATTTTAATAGGCCACATTTGACAGTTCATTAAAATTGAGCCAGGTAGCCTTGTAACGGCGGCATAAAAAAATAAATATTTTGTCTTTGTTATTACTTCTCAATTTATTAACTTTTTCTAATAACGATTACATATTTATTATAAACATATTACATAACCAATACGAGTTTTTTTACTATTTACTTTCACTGATAAACAATTTTAAACATAAAACACAAATTATGATTTAAAGAACTGAACGTCGTTACAATGTTACGTATGCTGACACTTTTTCTTTTTAAACACTAGGGATGCCGGATGTTACTCAAAAAATCGAAAGCTGATTACTAATAATTGTAAATAAATCGACATAAATAATTATAAATAACCACATTGTGTTTGTATTAAAATATTTATTAATCTTTCAACTGACTATAAAAAGACTAAAAATAACTTGTAAGTTGTAATAAGATAACTATTATGAAATGTTGGCAAAAAATATACGAAAACTGGGAAATATTACATACAATGTACGAATCGCATTGATATTAATTGATAAGTTCCTTTTTTGTAGTCTGTTAAAAATAATACAATGGGACAGTATATTTATAAATTCGCATAATATGTTGCAAATCCGTATCGATTCTCACTTTATTCGATGTTTTTAAGCAGGCCACCTCACTATGGAGACAAAACTGACATAATATGTCAAATGTGACCTACTAAAATGCCCCGACTATACAAACTATATCATAATATTATTATCTTGACATGGAAAATAATTATTACAGAGGGAATCAATTCATAACAGCAAAATTTTATACAAGAACTTGATTTCTTCTTATAAAACGGTTTACGGACAAAATAAATTTCAATAATCTCATGACCAAGACGTATCAAACATCAGAACTTTACTACACTTGGGATTTATACCTAGTGTAGAAAATGTTACTTCCAGAGAACATTGTAATCTTCATTATTAAACATGGTATTGCTGTAGTGCTGTACCTACATCTTTAAAACATCACAGGTAAACATTACGTTAAGGTGACGCCTTGATAATTTGGCTGTAGCGATGTCCATTTTCTCAGCAATGACTAAGGCTAAGAAATTAAAGTTCACTGTCAGTATTCATCATGTCTTTGTCTTTGAATTACCCATAGCATAACACGATTGGTCAACTTTTATAACACAGAATAATCAATCAAAAAGACCTCTGTAAAAAAAGGGATTCCTATTTTGCCAACAGAGGAGAGTGATATAAGCTTCCAAAATTTGTACATAAATTGGTTCTAGTATACACTTTAATTTGTCCATAGCTTATATGAAATTTATTTATGGTTTTGAAATTACGCGACAAAAACCATTTTGTCGCTACGCCCTTTCCATTTTTTGCTGTTCCATTGCTTGTTTTCTATGAGAGGCCGGGCCAGCCTCGCATAGAAAACAAGCAATCTAAAACACATCCAACACGGTTTTTTACTTTAACATGGCGTCACCTTAATAGCACTTACTTGGGCTGTGGCATACAAAATTGTTGAGGTCCATTGAAGGGTGGACAGAATCCTGGAGGGCCCTGGTATTCGCCATTCGGCCCTATCCACTCCGGAGGTACTTCAGATGGCATGGCCATCATTCCTGGCATGTTGGGCATCTGGCCACTCATAGGTCCCAGCATGTTTTGTGGTCCACCTATCATGTTGGGTCCACTCATCATATTTGGAGCATTACCCATCATGCCTTGTGGAAACATCTGCAAATGTTTTATATTATTTTCTTTTATTATTCATTTTAACGTGACGATAATAAATGGAAAAATTGCAAAATAATATCTGTTCGGGTTTGCAGGTATTATCACTTGCTAGATTACTAATTAATACTTATGAGTTATGTATGAGTCATACCAGGCGCAGTCCTGAGGGACTAATCCCTCAGGACAACAACAAAATCGGACAAGTGCGAGTTGGATTCGCGCACGAAGGGCTCCGTACCATTATAGCGCAAAAATAGGCAAAATGTATGTTTTTTTTGTATGGGAGCCCCCCTGAAATATTAATTTTATTTTTTAGTATTTGTTGTTATAGCGGCAACAGATATACACATTACACAATCTGTGAAAATTTCAGAAGTCTAGCTGTAGCGGTTCTTGCGATACAGCCTGGAGACAAACAGACAGACAGACAGACGGACAGACAACAAAGTCCCGTTATAATAGGGTCCCGTTTTTACCCTTTGGGTACGGAACCCTAAAAACATAATATTAAATGTATACAGACCGGTTTTGTGATATTACTTGGGGGCCATACCTGCGAGAAGTCCTGCGGCCAGTATGGCGGCCAGCCGTGCTGCGGCATGGGCGTGGCGGGGCCGGGCGGGGCGGGCGTGCGGCGCGCCGCGTCAGCCGCCTCAGCCGCCTCAGCGAACGCGCGACGCCGCTCCTCCTTACTCATAGGTGGCACCGCCGCTAGCACACGCTCGTTCAGTCTGTATGGGGATGAAAATAATAAAATTAAAAATGTAATTTTTTATATATTTTTTTCCTACCCATTTAGATAATATTATATTGGCTTTAAAGAAATCCTGCCTACGCCTAAAAAGGACAGTTGACAACGGTCCCTTCCCTCCAATATAAGCCATACAATTATTAATGTAAGGATTCAAAATAACAGTACTATGTTTTTATTGGTGCCATTTTTTCACATTAACAATCTTGTGTACCTTAATAGTCTGTATAATATGGTTTAGTCAGATATACGTTAAATTTTTTTTAGGAAAAATCAACATAAGAAAGATATATAATTTATGTATTATGTAAATATAAAGTATTAGATATCAGTTACTAATAATTACCTGATACTTCTTCGCCCCTCGGGACTCCCTCTCCTTTTCCGCCTGTCGCGTTCATCTCTTTCCCTATCTCTTTCTCTATCCCGTTCTCTGTCGCGTTTTCTGTCCCGCTCGCGCTCTCGATCCCGCTCCCGGTCGCGTTCACGTTCGCGATCTCTGTCACGTTCGTCTCGCCGGTCTCGGTCGCGATCACGCTCGCGGTCACGTTCGCGCTCGTCCCTGCGGTCGCGATCACGGTCTCTCGACCCGCTGGAATCGGCCGCGCGACGCTCCACGTTAGCTTGACGTTCATGCTCCTTCATTTGCTGTATTCTCTCTTTCTTTGGTATTTTGAACACTTCCTGTGATATCATTAAATGTTTTTAAAAAATGGAAATAAATATAAAAACCATATGCACTACGAAAATTAAACAAGATGTGTTACCGGGATCATTACAACAAAGTTTTGGTTACCGAGAAATGGATAAAAAATTTACCACAATAATAACCACTAACTTATGTTAAATTGATACATACAATCTATATTATTACTATTATTTTAACCTTTTTGTAGTTACCTTTAGACTCGACCATCTTTCGAGCAGCTGCCCTGAAAGATCTTTAACTTTTTGCAAGATGGCTGAGTTCTCTTTAGCCTTTTCTGCTATCACTTGTGAATTTGGTAGTTCCAGTGGCAAACCTATGTAGGAGATAAAACATTCAAAATAAATATCATGAACAGATATTAAAAAAATACTAGACAACATACAATAAATAAAATATCACACCTGTTGCCTCATCAATAAAGACCGGCTCAGATGTCTGAATATCACTGGAGCTGAGCCATTTTTCCACTATTGTGAAGAAACGACTCTCATGGACCATGGTCTTGTTGGGAATTGGTAGGCGATCGACAGTCAACAACATCTCGTATCTGTAACAATACAAAAACAGTAAGAACAATCGATTAGTTCTAAAATTAAGGATACATAATATAATAAATTGTAAGGACATACATTTCATGAAATAAACTAACACCCAGATTAATCTAAAATTGCAAACTAAATGTCGCAGTTCGGACTCAAATAATTATGCACTGGAAAAAGGTGTTGCTAGATTTGACATTGAGAAAATACTAACACAAGAATGGATAAAACTAGAATATATCATAGAAATTAAAAACTTAAAAACTAACCTAAAGTCAAGCGGAGCGTCGGAGCACCAAGGCGCGAGAAGGCGCAGGCCGCGGTAGTCGAGGAACAGCCTGCGGCAGGGCAGGTCGGCGTCGCGCAGCAGCCGCAGCAGCGCAACCTGCGAGGGCCGCGCGCGCGCACGCACCACCGTCCGCGACAGACGCAACGTGTGACTCTGGTTCTTCACGCCGGTGCGGGCCAGAGCCTCCAGTTCTTCTTCCATCTAGCATTAATTATCGTAGTATTTTAAGATACAGTCGTTTATCATTCATAAATTATAATTTAATCGACTGCAATTTATAAATAACAGAAATACTAGAATGATTTATCGATTTTCTATATTTTATGAAATGCAAATGTAACATGCATTAAAATACGACTTTAAGCAAGTATTTTGCTGTTCAATTCAATCAAATCAAAAGCAAAATAAGTCTGGTTTTATGAATTGTGGCATTGTCTCAATATAAATGCAAAAACAAAACTCACATCAGCATCAAGTCCCAGCTCTGATTTCTTTGACTTATACTTGCGTTCCCTCTTAGCCTTGGCAGCGACTCGCCCCGGGGCTGTTGTATTTTCAGAGGCTGTATCCTGTTCTGATGACAAGGTTGTGTCCGATTTGGAAGTTGAAACATTTTCCTCCTGTAAATTGGTTGAAAATGTTAAAGAATGCACTTTTAGCAATAAACTGTATAAACCTGCATATCTTAGAAATTGTTACATTATGTCAGCTAACTATTGAGTAAACTACTAACACAGGATTACTTGCTACAATGATTGTTAAAAACCAAATTATAGTTATCCATCCATCATCTCTTAAAATTAAAAGATAATTGAAACATTTTATTCTATTTAAAACAATTTTGTTGGTATTGCTTTATTCTCAATAATTAAAAAGCTAACCTCATCTTCCTCATCTTCAGAATCAGGTTCGGCTCCGATCCACCCGCGACAGTTCTCAGCCCCGCAGTAGCAGCGTTGGGCCTCCTTGCTGTACGAAAATGTTTCATACTTAACACATAGATAATAATATGTAGCATAGCTTTATTTCAGTGGTTTATTAATAAAAAAAAAACTCTTCAGTTGATTTTTAGGGTTCCATACCCAAAGGGTAAAAACGGGACCCTATTACTAAAACTTCGTTGTCTGTCCGTCTGTCCGTCTGTCTGTCTGTCTGTCTGTCTGTCTCCAGGCTGTAACTCAAGAACGGTAATAGCTAGAGATTTGATATTTTAACAGATTATGTATATCTGTTGCCGCTTTAACAACAAATACTAAAAATAAAATAAAATGAATATTTAAGGGGGGCTCCTATACAACAAACGTGATTTTTTTGGCCTTTTTTGCTCTATATCAAGAATGGCAACAGGTAGGTACTTGAATTTTTCACAAAATCCTTAGTTATATGTGTACTTTAATATTTAATAATAATATTAAAATAAAATAAAAAAGTAAGGGGGGCTCCCATACAAAAAACTCAATTTATGGCCTAATTTTGCTCTATAATGGTACGGAACCCTTCGTGCGCGATTCCGACTCGCACTTTGCCGGTTATTTTTGTTTTCATTTCTAATTCTATCACTAATAATCTGGCAATAATAATTATTATTGTTGGTGTCAAGTCTTAAGTTCACAAATTATAATTTGTTTACAAAATACTTGAACAACTTTGGTTCTAACTTGCTTGCCCATTTGAAATTCAAAATTACATTTACAAAGCTTTAACTCACCCAAACCTCTGGAACTGATAGTCAAAGGTGATTTCTTCACCGGCTGGAATATCTCTCTTGGTGAAGAAACCTATCCTCAGTTCCCCATTAACAGTCCACTTTTGAGTTTCAGCATTTGGCTCACAGGAATGGTTGATGAATCGGGAAATATTTCCTTTGAGTGTAGCATCAATGACCGTGTCTCCTTTCAGTGACATGAAGTAATGGTGTAGGTTATTTTCGTCCGAGTATGCCTGGGCACGTTTATAAAATTGTTCACTATCAAGGACTTCGCCAACATATTCCATTAAAAATTCGCCACTGCAAAAATAAAAAGTAAATACAAATAAAAATCGTGTAATTTTTATTTTAAAATTATTAACAATACCACTTAAAATGCTGCAAAAGCATCAACAGATTATGATAATATTATTCTTTCATAACATAGACTGCAACCAAACTCATGATATAAAATGTGAATAGTATGGTCTTACTGCTTACAATGTGTTTTTACACACTTAAACTAAAAGATAAAATATAATAGGTATTATAGAAATGGATACCATAACAAAGTACAGTAAAAAAACTTACGCTGATATGTCTTCACTGGCTTCAACACCACAACCTTTTTTGTCAGCATAAAAAACTCGTAATGGTGCCAGTTGTTTCTTTTGGAATCTTCTGTTTGTACATCTATCTCCTACTGGACATCTAGAATTACTGTAAATGAATATAATTAAAACATAGTAAAGACATAACAATGCTTTCAGTTCACAATATACTATTTTAAGGGCTGATTTTTCAATCGTCAGATAAACTTTACCATTGGAATAGATTTGTCGTTTTAACAGATTTTATATGAAAAAAATGTCAGTGTCATATTAATTCTTTAGGTAAAAGTTATCCGACGATTGAAAAATCGGCCCTAATTTTAAATATTCTTACCATTCAATCATCAGCAATCTATTAAGACAGTCTTCACCACAGGCTAACTCTCCCCGTTCAAGTTCTTCTTTAGTCATGAAGCAATCACAGATCATTTTCTTCGTTTCTTTACTTATCATACGCTCACACAAGTACTCATTTTCTTCTAAATGTTGGAACTGATTCATTCTCTCTTCAATTATTTTATCATATGCCTCTTTACTCAATGGTTCGGAAGGGATTTCTTCTTCTACTGGTGGGTTTTCATCGAGCACTGGTAACTTGAGTGGAAGGCTTGGACTGGCAAGTGGAGATATTGCAGGAGAAGTAGTTCCCATCTCCAATTCACTCGATCTTCGCCATCGGGATTTTACCTTAACAGGCATTTCTGAGGGTATCGGGAATGAAGATAAGCATGGTGGGTTATTCAATAGACCATCAGAAGACTTTTCCTGATTTTCTGCAATTTCTTCTAGTTTTAGTTTAGTTTGTGTTATAAGAGCCTTTTTCAATGGCGTCTTAACTAGTCCATAGCCTTTGGTCTTCTGTTTTAAGTTGCTAATAGTTTTTATACGACTAGATCTGCGAACACCAGTTGGTGAGGATTCTGAGGAGTCATTGGAGTTGGCCTGATTGACTTCAGTAGCTCTTGATGAGTTGCTATCATCGGAGAGAGTAGAGCTAGGTGTTAGACATGGATCTGGCCTGCTCAATGTTTGAACTTCAGTATTACACATATCAAACAAGAGACGATCAGATGGTGAATAAGGAGAGGAATCATCTTGGAGTAAGTTCAGTTTGGCAAAGTCTTTTCCTATATCATTCTCTTTTTTGGTATCATCTGGCCCACTTGATTGTTCACTCTGCATGTTCGTTTCATTTGCATTTTCAATATTTATATCATAATACATGTCTTGGTTATCATCTTCTACAATTTGGACAATAGTGATAACCTCATCATCTTCATAGTTGTTGAGATCCATTGATGGTTCCATAACTTGATCACTTGGGATTTCATGAACTTGGTTTTCATTTTGAATCACTTCAGTGTTATTTTCTACTTCTACACTCTTATGGTCATTATTGGTGCCCATTGAAAGCTCAGATTCACTTAGCAAATTAATTTCTTGAGTGTGTGATTGTGAGTTTTCACTTACAGGACAATTAGGCTCTGGGATATTCTGAGGACTCGCTTCACTTTGTCTTTCTACTGCCATGTTAGAATCTGATTCTGAACCACAGCAAAGTTCCTGTACTTTAATATCTATACTACTGTTAGTTTCACTATCGGAGCAATTTTCATATTTCCTACTGAACACATCTTCATTATTAAATAGACAACGGTATTTACCAAACTTTTTATGAAGAGCAACTACAGGCTGAATGTTAGTTGGGCATGTCTGTGTTGGACCAATTTTAGCAGTTTCAGGATGCAATTCTGAAGCATCTGACGATGGTACTGTAGACTCGGAAGGAGGATCTGTATTAGATTGTAAATCCGAGCTGGGTTCGGATGTGGTAGATGAAGCAGCTTCATTCAATGAGTTATTTTCTTGATCAGCCTGTTTCCCGCGCCTTGTAGTTCGCCTAGTGCCGGCTTTAGTGCCGGCCTTCTTTTTCTTAGCCATTATTTTCTATTAGCTTGGATAAAGCTTATGAAATTTAATGTTTTTGTAGTTAAAAATCAAACATGCTCATGCAGTGACCTCTTTCGATCGTTAAATCGTTATTCTTCGACTGTCAATGCCATTTTGTTGTTGTGTTATCTATCGACATAAAACAAATTAAACACATTATTTTCTAGAAATCTAATTATCTTAAATGCTTCGAGGTCTGGTCTTAAAACAATTACACAAAAATATCTACATACCAAAAATGTGTTCATTGAATTCAGCGATTTCATGTGTTAAAAATGTTATTAATCAAACTTTAATTATATAAACCATATGTAATGTTTATGAAATTATTTTAAATATCTTTATAACAAGATTACTTCATTTAAAGTTTTGAGATAGGTAATTTTAATTTCACGGCTTCTATGCACGAACATGGCACGAACCAACAACAATATTCATTTTTTACAACCACTTTACAACAATGGTTGCCAAATGTAGTTCTGTCATCTGTGGATCTGTGGCAGATCTCTATACAAGTACACAAGTACGCATGATTTAGTAACTAAATTTAGTGAAGTTGAATAACATTTACGGCCGTTCCCAATATTATTTGATCTATCTCTTACTTGAGATAGGAATAGCTCACATTAGACATTAGCTCCATATATTTTATGTCAATTCTATGTCAGCTGCGATCGGTTGTATGTCAAACTAGAGATAGATTGAATATAGGGAACGGCCATTAGAAAGCTAGGATCCTAATTAGTGTAATAAATCGGCAAAAAAGTGGCTTCTAAGTTATCTGACTAAATCAGTGTTGCCAGATGGTTTCAACCTTTTATTGTAAGTCAATATATTATATTTATTATGTTATGTTATACCATCTGGAATCCATTCGTAGGTAATTTCTAAAGTCTGCTGGTTCCAAGTAGTTCAGAAAGTTCATGATTCATAATTTTTCGTGGAGCAAAAATTCTTTCAACTAGAGATTGAAAGTGGTACCGTTATAAAGGGTATATACCGGTATAAAATTACGGTATTGCTTTGATATTTTAAAGGTAGAGTCAAAACGGTTGAACTTCACCATAATTATTGTGATACCGCAAAATAATGTAATATATATTTATTTTTATGGTATCGATATATCACTTTATTTTATCGGTACCCCAACCGAAATTATTTCGGTACCGAAAAAATGTATGGGCGCGCGCGGGCGCGACGTTACCAATTTTCGTATTGGCAAGTGGCAACGCGACGCCGCAACTTATAATGTCAAGACTTGGACAATCGGAGATAATCAGGGATTATCGATATTTTTTAGGTAAAGATACCTAAAAAAATATCGATACCGTAATTTTTCAATACCGATTTAAAACGGTACCGTTATTTAAAGGTTACTATAATAGAGTCTGGCTAACGAAAGATGAGACTGGAAAAAGGCGGCAAATTCAAAAAATCGACGTATTAAAACCCCATCTATAGCCAGAATTATAGTTTTGATCTATGAACTACGAATAATAAAGTTCCTTAGTTTTTATTATTCGTAATTCGTAGATCAAAACTATAATTCTGGCTATAGACAGGGTTATTATACGTCGATTTTTTTAATTTGCCGCCTTTTTCCAGTCTCATCTTTCGTTAGCCAGACTCTATAAAACTCGCACTATACCCCCAGATCTCTAATCTGTGCAACTGATTTAGTTACCTACTAAATTAGGACAAGTGGAATAAGAAGCTTCTAATTAGTCTTCGTTTTAGGATTCTAATTAGAATTTCTAAATTTAGTGAAATGGAATAACAACAGCTTTAGACCTGACAATATAGAAAACGATGCTGAAAATTGTATTAAAAAAATATATTGTTTTCCCGCCATAATATTATTAAGCCCGCTCCAGACTCTCGAGTTTTGCCGAAACACAAAACTTTTGCCAAAACTCGAGAGCACACGAGAGCACACGGGACTCGGGAGCGGCTCTCCACATTCTCGATTGGCTAAGTTGAAAATAGACGCTCATAAGACATGGACGTTACCAGAATATTATGTATGCTACTGTAGGATTCGCTGCAGCATAATTATTATAGCTATATTTTGGTGAATCATGTAAGAATAGTACCTAAAATACGCTGGAAAAGGCGTATGCAGTGTATGATCGCCATAATATTTGGAATAGAAAATCATGAACGTAGTCATTAGGGAGTCCTTTTGGGTTACGTACTCGGTCTGTCTGTCCGTCTGTTTGTCTTCAGGCTGTAACCCAAGAACGGTTACAGCTAGATTTATGAAATTTTGAGAGATTGTGTATTTTTGTGTCGCTATAACAGCAAATACTAAAATAAAATAAAGTTAATATTTAAGGGCAATTTTTGGTCACTTTGGGCGTCACGGAATATATATTCCGTGTTGGGCGTATATTATTACTATTATTATTATATTAGGATAATATTGATGATAATAATAATAGTTCTAAAAACGATTACTCCAGTTCGTGTGTCCAATTTACCGACATTTAAACAAAATACGTGCATTCAATACGGTGACTGTCTGCCGACTGGCCCGAGCGACACGGGAGTCTAGAGAGTCATAGTTTTGCATAAACACAAAACTATACGAGAACCCTTTGATGTACCGACATCGAACGGATAGTTCGGCAAATATACACGAGACAATTCGAATATAGACGAATGTGCTCTCCTCACTCTCGTATTCGGCAAGTCTCGTGTAGTTTTTGCCGAGAGTGTGGAGCGCGTTTTATATAATACTCGACACTGGCCATGGCTAAAGCTGAAGTACCATATTAAAAAAAAATACGTGACAGTTGACAATTGACATTGACAAATCGGCTTTTCGGTTTTTGTGATTTGTCAATACGTTTGCGAGAAATTTTGTTTATTTTTACTGTTTCATAAATTAAAAACCAAGGTTTTAAAACACCCAACAAATCTAAATAGTGATTTACATTATATATAAAAAATATGGGTGAATCCAACGAGGTATAGTACCTATTATTTATATTTTTAATGTGTCATGATGGTAAGGAGTAGGGACACGTCACAACCTCGCCATACCATTTTGCCTCCTAAAACTTACAATAAATGTTGTTTTTCTTAATTATTATGTATTATAATATACCTATAAATAATAATTTTAGACTGTCAAGATCAACAAATGGGATGGAGCTGCTGCAAAGAACGCAATTGACGATGCTGTCAGAGAGGTAGGTATATATTATGTTAAATGATAATTTATATTTAGTATTTTAACTGATTACAAATGCTTTTATACCTACACGATCTACATTTTTCTTATGCCTAACTATTCCGTGCTAGACTATAAGACGATTATTCTTATAATTTATAATATTATGTGAATCATTATACTTGCAGGTTTTCACTGGGGACTTGAAGTGCAAAGAAAGTTTTGCTCTTATTGACGGTCGACTTTTCCTGTGTGCTTTGGCAGTAGGTGTGGCACTGTATGCATTGATGTGGGACTATTTGTACCCATTTCCAGAATCCAGGTAAAGATATTACAGTAAAGTTATTCTTCTAAGTTACCTTTCTTTGAATCTGAATATAGACTAACTATACATTTTTTTTATATTTTTCAGACTGGTCCTAATTGTATGTGTCTCATCATACTTTGTTCTTATGAGCATTCTAACCTTGTACACCACATTTAAAGAGAAGGGGATCTTTGTAGTTGCTAAAGAAAAAGTTGGTAATGCAACAAGGATTTGGGAAGCAAGCTCATATGTTAAAAAGTAAGTTATGATAATATAAATAATTATAAGCCATACTAAAAATAGTGTAAACAGTAATATTTTTTTAAATAAGGTTGTTATTTAACCCGTCAATTGTGAGAAAAACAACTTATCTATTGTTATCGCGGTTGCATGCGACCGAGCGGGGCTTGATGAATTGAGAGATTTGAAAATTGGTTTTCAAATTTCTTATCATAAAACTACTAAACCATTTTTGATAAAAAATAATTAAGTTGGATTTGTATTTCTGGAGATACAATGTGAACACAAACATAAAAATATACATTTTCACATTTGGCATGTTTCTTCAGAAGCTGGTAAAGACTATAAACATACATAGGGGTTGAATTGGTAACCTCCTTTTACTTGAAGTTGGTTAAAATTATTTTTTGTTACAGACATGATGACAAGTATAACCTTGTATTGATGATGAAAAATGCCAATGGTAAAACAAGAGAGGCTTCCATCAACAAATCTTTTGCCAACTATATTGACACTAATGGAGCAGTTGTCCAGAGTGCTATTTCCAATGAAATCACTAAGCTGTATAATTCCTTGTTGTCTGAGAAGAAGGAGAAATAATATTATAAGTAATTCCTTAATAAAATAAATATAATCTCTTCATTTTGTTTCTCTCTCTCTTAGTTTTATTTTGATTTTCTACTGTATGTTTTGTACTTTATCTTTTTAATTTCCCTTGTCTAACTTGATATCAATGATCCCCTCATCAAAGAGAATATTGTAATTTATAATCACTATGTTTTACCCCTTAGCACCATAGTTATTTTGGGGATGTACAATGTACTGTGATTTTTTTTTTCAGTTTTTCAACGCTGCTAGTTTCACAGTGAACTCTCTACAAGGAACACGTACACACCCTAAAGTATTATTAAGGCCGTCACAGACCTAGCTATTATATATTATATTAATATATTTATAGCTAGGCATATTAATATATATTTTCTATACAATTTTCGCGTAACCACACACTTAGCTATGATATAATTTCTGGTCTCAGTGTGCTTAGTACGGTATATTATGGTATAAATATTGATACGTGTAATGCGAGCCTTACAAGTATCAATATTATTACGATTCCGTGATAATATTGATGGTGTAGTAGGCCGAATCGCAGTATAGCAGTAGTAAAGCCCGACCAATAAAATAAAAAACCTCGCCATATTGCGGAAATCTATTGGAACTAATTTCTTCAACTGGCAACAATCTTTATGAGATACTCATGAGATGTCATAATTGTCAATGTCATCTGTCAAAGTGTGTTCTCGATTGTGCGTGTTAAATT
The DNA here is from genome assembly GCA_905404155.3 of Plebejus argus. Taxonomy (NCBI): domain Eukaryota; kingdom Metazoa; phylum Arthropoda; class Insecta; order Lepidoptera; family Lycaenidae; genus Plebejus; species Plebejus argus. The sequence goes on along the minus strand of FR989927.1, from coordinate 11,920,760 downwards.
TCTTGGAAAAGTGAGTTATTTAAGCGTTAAAATGCCGAAAACTATTTAAAGCCAGTTATAAAAAGTTATTTATAGTAAGAATAATTACTTGTCGGAAAGAAGGTCTGAAGGGATCGACTCTATTCCTCTAAATAACATCACGGACTTTGTTGTCAACATGACTGGTAGGTACCTCATATAGTGTATGCAATGTAAGTTGGCTAATTTGTGCTGTGTTTGTGACTAATCTAATTTAAGACTTCTGTTTTTTAGGTGTATACTGATCATTTGTAATGAAAATACGAAGAGAAGGTCAGACCTCAGTTTTATTTTCTATAACACCTAAAAATAATGAAAGAAGAATGAGTCAGAACTCAGAGATGAGATATTATGACATTGAACCACTACAATCTGACCACGAAGATCATGATTATCTACACTACTATTATAAAGAGGAAAGATTTGATTTTTTGTTTGTTTGTTTGTTTGAGTCGAATAGGCTCCGAAACTACTGGACCGATTTGAAAAATTCTTTTGCTATTGGAATCTTACATTATTTCTGCTGAACATAGGCTACATTTTATTTTGGAAAAAAGTAGGGTTCCGTAAGATATTTGAGTTTTTCGGACGCAAGGTGTAAAAAATCAGCTAGAAAAGTTACTTATTTTGCGTACGCTGCCTAAACTATAAAAGATAGAACCATAAAATGTTCTAAGTAATTGTAGATCTTATAAATATCTACAAAAAAGTCCGCGACACACTATACCTATCTATGTCGAGTGAGGCACAATAACCATTTATTTATTTAAAAATCCTGAATTTTTTTTGGACTACATTTAAACGGATATATTTTACTCACGCTATTAATCCTTATCAAAATAAATTATTTTATCACTAAGTACAGTTTATGTAGATAATATTTGGTCTTTGAATGATTAAAATTGGACGTTTGGTTTTGAAATTATGGCGAAATTAAAATATTACGATAGTGGGCGTCACCAAAGCGCGTGCGGGGAAGACAATATTCTGTTGTAGAAATGAAAATTCTGTACTTAGAAGATAATATGAAATGACACCCGAAATTACACCTTTGTCACTACATCGCTATAGAAGCCAAAAATGTGGTTAGTTTTTTGTCTGTCTGTCTGTCTGTCACTCTTTCTGTCTGTCTGTATGTTTATTCCAGCATCACACGAAAAATACTGATCCGATTTGAATGTGGTTTTCGCAGATATATTTATCTTCTTCCAACTTAATATATGGTGTATAACATTTTTTCCCCCCATCCCTCTAAGAGGGCAAAAGAGGGGGTCAGATTTTGTATCAAACTTTTTTCTTTAACACGAAAACTACTGATCCGATTTGCATACGGTTTTCACAGATATATTATATTTGTCTTCTTCCAACTCAACATCTGGTGTATAAAAATCCTCCCCCCCCTCCCCTCTCAACCCTCTCTGGGGACCAAAGAGGGGTCAGATTTTGTATACAACTTTTTTCTTTAGTGGACTTACTTCATATTAGGTATTAACTGTGTTTTTCAACTTAACATCTGGTGTATGACCTTCCCCCCACACCCTCTTAGGGGACAAAAGAGGGGGTAAAACATGTATCAACTGATGATGTAGAAAATATACTTTAAATGGCAAAACAACGTTTGCCGGGACAGCTAGTTATTAATATAACTTGAATATAAATTGAATAAAAGCTAATAATGAAAGTATAAAGTTGTATTTTTTAAACTGCCTAATGCCTATAGTTTTACTATTAAGGGAGTTTATTTCGTGATATTTTAAAACTATACATAAATGCTATGCTTTTGTCAAATTATTTCTGCAATGTTCTATATTAAAAAATATGTCTAAATGAACACCAACTAAAAATTGTACACTAGCCAATTCGTAAGTGTATGACTGTACTATTTGTTGCCATATTCATAGTTCATTTAGCGCCCTTCAGCGCAGGTTTTTTATATTTCTGGTCAGGCTTTACTTGTGATACGCGTGATACTAGAATCGTGATTATATTGACGGTGTAATTCGAGCCGATGCGAGCCATTTATGCCGCAGCCGCAGCGTGGTGCTTCGCGCTAAAACCGATCGATCTGCATGTATCGTCCAATAGTATCGTCTCGTCGCGTCGCACGAAGCTTCGGACGATACACCCCGGCCGTTAGACGTCTAAATTTAGTCAAATGGAATAAGCGCTTAAACTTCGGAAGTTTCCGTATCTTGTCGGCCCACCCTGCCCCGCCCCGGGGCAGTTGCCAAATTCAGATGCCAAAAACGATATGAGGCACATCACTAGCCTCCTTTTGTCTATGGTTTTCGATGGCTGTATGGGCAACGCTCCCTTTGCCTGTCCCGACGGACGAATTATAAAAAAAAAATGTCTATGGTTTTCGATGTAATGTCGTGTTCAGTCGTGTTCGTTTGGTTTTTCAACTGCGCATGCGCGGCTTTTTTGTGTGTCAGTGTGAGTGTCATATTCTAAAATACCGATCAATTTCTGTCAGATTTTAGAAAATCAGACAGGTATTTTCATGGACGTACTAAATACATGGACACGAAGTACCTACAAAAAAAACGTGCCAATTCTTGTCGCTAAAAATGGCTGCCTTTGATAAGGGTTGTCACTTAACACTATTTTCCAAAAAATATTAGTTTAATATTTTTTATAATAAAATAAAATTCTTTCGTGTTATATTTATTATTTTATGTACTTACGTGTAAATTGTAATATATATGATGTTAAAAAATCGGCCAAATGCGAATCAGACTCGCGCACGAAGGGTTCCGTAGTCCGTACCGTAATTGTGCGAAAGTAAACAAAAATTATGTTTTTCTCTATGGGAGCCCTCCCTAAATATTTATTTTGTTTTAATTTTATTATTAATTATTAAATAACACATACTTAAAATTATTACGGATGTTATGAAAGTTTCGAGAGCCTAGCTGTTGCCATTATTAATTACGAGCAAAAAAGGCCAAAAAAAATCACGTTTTGTGGTATGGAAGCCCCTCCTAAATATTAATTTTATTTTATTTTTAGTACTTGTTGTTACAGTGGCAACGGTTATACACAATCTATAAAAATTTTAGAAGGCTAGCTATAGCAGTTTTTAGAGATACAGCCTGGAGACAGACAGACGGACAGACATTGAAGTCTCAGTAATAGGGTCCCCAGTCCCGTTTTTAACCTTTGGGTACGGATTACGGAACCCTAAAATGGTGGCTACGAAAATTCTAGCTATTAGCTAATAGTATTGATTGATTACTTGTCTGTACTGAAACAAGTTTGTATAGTATAATAGAGACGAATGACGTCTCATACTACTAACTCATTATTATTTATTAAAGCAAAGCATAAATATCGCTGTTGCACACGACTTTGCTCGTACTTTTACAAAATGAATTCTATCCTATTTGTTATTTATCATCCTGTATCAAAATAATATTATAATCAAATGTAATAACCTGTTATTATTTTTACCAACTGTATAGTTTTTACTTTTTTTCTATGTTTTGATTAAGTTTAACGTTATTTGGTTGTTCCACTCTATTAATCGACCTACATAATAAAATAAAAAAGTAACAAAACAAGAAATAAAATAAAACAAAAAGAATTAAAATAATTTTATTATTCGTTTCTGAACATTTTTCTTTGTGCCGAGGATTGATATTTTCCTCGCTAACAGCCGCTAACCAATTTCTTCGCAATCCTTCATTCTTAGGAAATCTATTAAAAAAGTATTTACATATAATTAATTTATTAAAATAATTTCCAATGAAGCACAACCCTATTTTACTACGAAAACAAATAACAACAAAATATACAATAATAGTATGTTTTTTACAAAAATAACATTAAATTTATATAATTTAAACATAAATTGATCGTTGTGATAAGTTTCACTTTAGCATCTAATGAATTTTATGAGCTATTACTCCAAAACGAAATACAAACCTGTGATGCGTTAATTGGGGCTGATTTTTGGTTTTCCGCGAACCACACTGCAAAATGCAACAGACAGGCATATTGTTGCGTAAATTCTCCACACTCCTACGTAATTTGAGAATTTATCTCCTTGTATTTACTTATAAAATCGCAATTTTCAAAAACATAAACAACAATCTGACAGCAGAACTACCACGAAACTCCGCGCTAAAGATGGCGGATTGTGGCACGTTCCGTGATTTGGTAAAGCGCGTTGACGTTTGCTGTCGTAATTGAAATCACATTGAAATATGTTTATCTCTTTCGTCAAGGGCAAATGTTTACAAGAAAAAAAGAGACCGATATAGTTTTTCGGCTCTGGCGCTGAAATGCATCATATTTGTATAATTAAAAAATGTATAATATGTTGTTTGGGGCCACTCCATATTATCTATATATCTCTATGGGTATTTTAGAACATGACACTCACACTGACACCAACTTATAACTTTGCGCACGCGCATTTTGCGCAATGTGCATTGAAAAACCAACGAACACGACTAGGGACCACACAGTGACAACTAGCAATTGACAATGACACTTGACAAAACCTGACACTTGAGTCTTGACAGTGTGTTGACAGTAGTCAGTATGACAGTTCATCACTTAATATGATCGAATAGGGTGCTTTGCAGTTTGCGGTCCGCAAGTCGGGAACAATAAAATTTGGCTGCGCTTTGATTGTGCCCAGTTATTTTACATTAATTAAATTCATAAAAAACTTCTGGACATCACAATATAATATTACATATCATTTAAAACAGTGTAAAAATTGTTCTACATTCAGACTTTACCATCAAATGAATTGCCAAGACTTCTTGTGAAATAAAAATAAAGGTAAGATTTTTTATTATTTTTTGTTTTAAATGGGATAGATATTTTATAAAATTGTTGAGTATTTATTGAATTGCTCGTGTAGCTACTATATTATAGCTAAGACCTAAAACTGGTATTGCAAAGCGATTATATTATCATCCAACGATACGTTGTAGTTCTATGTTATCATCGTCCTCGAGCAATAACACCATTACGTTTTATTAGTTTATATTCCTTTTTGAAGCTTTATTCGATGGAAATAGTAAAGGTTACATATTATAGTAACTTCTGCTACACTATCACATATACAAAAATAGTGACTGAGCCGTGTCCTTGAAATAAAACTCGCGGTAATTCGCTTCACCCACATACGTCAAGTATTACGAGAGTGTGATGTGATTCTGCATTGTTTTGCATTACCTGAAATCTCGACACTCGTACGTTGCATATATTCGCCTCCTAATATGAATTATTATAATAATATTATGATCTTTGTATTATTGGTTATTGTGGTTTTGAGATAAGCAGCAATAATTCAATCATTTATAAACTCCAAAGTCCAAGGACACTGGAAAACCGTATGTGTAGTTTAGTTTTTAACTTTGTTCTTAAAAAAGATGTATAACGCCGCAACACCGCCGGACGAAGCCCCCCCCCCCCCAAGAAAAGACCGATGCCAAAGCTCCCAGCATGTTAATCAAACGACACTCGAAATTTGTATAGAAAAGATAGACAAAAGCTCATAGCATGGCAAGGAGTGAAGATAGATACAAAGTGTGAAGGAGAAATTTGTAGGAAATTTTATGGGCTTTCATTACGTACGGGACATTTTTTCTCTACAACGCACCGTTTTAGCGATATGAGCAAAAAACTAAAAATATTAAAACTTGAGCCCCCCCCCCCCCCCTAGGTGATATCGTCATAATATATAGCCTATGTGTTGACCCGACCTCTATTTAATATTCGTGCAAAATTTGAAGTAAATCCATTCAGTACTTTCTGAGTTTATCCCGGACATACATACAGACAAACAGACAAACAGACAATCAGACAAACAGACAAACAGACAAAAATTCTAAAAACTATATTTTTGGCTTCCATATCGATTGTAGATCACGTCCCAAGTATTATTTTTCAAAAATATTCAATGTACAGAATTGACTTTCCTACGATTTTATTATATGTATAGATCATAGATAGAATTTAACAACCAACCTAAGTTTATTTATATTATAATATTGCAAGTTCTATATTAATTTTATAAAATATTATAGTTGCAATATCGATTCAACAAGATCTAATGCTTTGTTAGGTATATAAAACAGTAACTATTCTTATATTTGTTATACTGTTGAAACATTTTATCCGTAGATCGGGGATTCTTGGAAATCTATTGTTATTCATGTTATCACGGCTCACTTGGGCCGTTCGGGTGTTGATAGGTTAAAGTACAGTAATTTCAATGTGGTTTATTACTCAAGTGACAAGTCATTATTTATTAATTCATTCAGAAAGTACTTAATTATAAGCCACTAGAGGACCCGTGAATTTACTTCTTATCTCATTGTATAAACTTTCCATGGACTTCTAGGAATATTTTAAGACTTAACCCTCAGTGTACAAGGTGGGGTATGACATACCCCAGCGCTAAAAAAATTGATTTAAACGAAATAAGTATGCGAGTTGGTTTTCTCAATAGCTGCAAATAAGACGTTGCTGCTTTAATTCCTACCAAATATTCAGTCCTATGTCTATCACCAATTTTGTTACATGTGCTTAAAGTGCGTCTGGGTATCACATACCCCACCTAGTACAGCACGTAGCCAGAGACCAGACATGTCTGGTCTCTGACGTAGCTAAAAAAGTAAGTGTAACTTCTTTTGTTTTTATTTATTTACATGTTTAATTTGGTGTTTAACTTGATGAAATATTATTTTCTGGTTTAAGTTTTGCTAAAAATATGTCGGTTATCGAAAAGAAATATATTTTACGAGCACTGACTGAAGAACATGATGATTATGATGCTGAGCTAATGAAATCCGAACAACAATCGGCTGGTAATGAAGATCAAATCAGTGATACCGGATATGGCCTATACTATACTATAAAAAAAGACGTGATATTTAGCTATTATATTAGTTGAAAAAAAAAATTATAAAAAAATAATATCAATTGATCACTGAGTAAATGTAGCTTAAAGTTAAATAATTATTTACCCAACGCATGGACACCGCGCGCGGGAGTAGCGCGCGGCGCGCGGGGCGGGGTTGGCCGCGCCCCGCCGCATAGTAATTTACTAAGTGTCCATTATTCATTTGTTTAAAGGGAAATTTGGTTAAAAATTAAGTACCTAATTTTATTACATAATTATAATGAGAATCGAGTACTGAATACTCTCCTTAATTATCGGTATTGTCTCACCAGTCATGCTGTATACTATAGTCTTAGAAATTGAGAAGAATTTGATTGTAATAGGTGCCATTTCATTTTTCTACTGAAGAAAAGATTTCATAGTTTATAGTTTGAAGAAAAAGTCAAGTTTTTGTACTTTTGCTTATAAAATGTATTTTATAACAATATGAAATTGAATTTATTTTACAGAAACTAATTCATTATTAGATATTTAAATATATTTTGGATTTAACTGCCTTTTATTGTTGGGGTATAGCATACCCCACCTAGTACAGCATGGTGAGATTAGTCACCTAGTACACGGAGGGTTAAAGCTTAACCTGTTCTTGGGTTATAGTGAGACTAACAAAAGTATAAATTCAACTACAATACTAAAACAGATAAAGTTTTGTCTGAAAAGAGAAAAAATATGTTTATTAAATTAGAATGTTGCTTATGTTATCAAGTACAGATTCAGCTGTATAGTTTTCTAGTAAGACCTCATCATAATTATTACCTGTATGTGTTAATGGCAAACAATTCAGCTTAATATACAGTATACTATATTCTATAAGCAATGATTGTTGTGAGAGCTCAGGCTATTTTTGTTTTTGGCCACAATTTGAACTGTAAAGCAACACCTACTGCAGATGTAAATGGATTTTTGTACAATGTAAGCTATCAAAGATCATCTACCATAAAAAATCACTAAAATAATATTTTAGGTAATTACTAATCACTTATAATTTTTCACTTTCAACATTTCTTGATGATAAAGGATGAGAGATATAATTATTAATATAATAAATTAACTACTGTCTACTAACAAGTTCTACTCAGATTAGGTTTCTTATAATGAATATATCCCACAAAAAACATTTTCATGTAAAAATGTTGCCAAGATGAGAAAATAATATTATTATAGTTCGTGGTGTCAAAAAGTAGTGAAATCTCATGTAGAGCCAAGTTTCTAACCTTACATACTTAGCCCTAAATCTAAAAACCTTAATTTTACATCAAAGCGCGGCAAAATATTTGATAATAATATAATGTGTCAGCCGAACGAGAAGAATCTAAAAACTCTACACATTAGTCAAACTCGATAGCTTGGCCATTTTTCTTTAGTTAGGGTATATTAAGTTCAAAGCCCTGCCGAATAACAAAATGGCCAAGCCACCGATTTTGACTAATGTGTAGAGTTTTTAGATTCTTCTCGTTCGGCTGACACATTATATTATTATCAAATATTTTGCCGCGCTTTGATGTAAAATTAAGGTTTTTAGATTTAGGGCTAAGTATGTAAGGTTAGAAACTTGGCTCTACATGAGATTTCACTACTTTTTGACACCACGAACTATAATAATATTATTTTCTCATCTTGGCAACATTTTTACATGAAAATGTTTTTTGTGGGATTTCATTTCTTTTTGTAAGTTGGTTTAATACGTTGTTTTTTTTTAGTTAATTTTTTCTTTCTTTTTTTTTGGTGTATTTCTTTTAGGTTTCAGTACCCAGAGGGTAAAAATGGAACCCTATTCCTAGACTTCAGTGTCTGTCAGCTGCCCGTCTGTCTGTCTGTCTATCTGTCTCTTGGAAGTACTTATCTCAAGAACGGTAGTAGCTGGAGAGTTGAAATTTTCATCGATCATGTATTTCAACAAAATAAATTTAATATTTTGCGGGGCTCTCATACAACAAACGTGGTTTTATTTATTCCTATTGATATTTGATAATAATTAATAAATAATAGATGTCGCTGCTGGTCGTCTACATCGCATAATACTTGTAAATGTACTCTAGTCAATAAGAGATTTCACTGTTAGGTATCTACATCGCACTATTGTTTGACGTGATTATGTTTTAGCCGTTTAACTTTTAGGCACAGGTTTTTTCTTTGAACTAACCGATGTTGTTTACATCCTACAATTAAATATTTGCAAAGAAATGCTGAGACTACGAGAATACTATACTTTGAACTTACATATTTTTAAAATGATTTAAGGTCTAGAGTCTGCAAAGTAAAGTTATTAATAATATACTTAAGGAACATACAATTACAATATACAAGCTGTTGCCCGCGAGCCCGCGACTCCGTCCGCGTGGACTTCAGCTTTAAATAGCGCGCGGTAGTACCCGTCATAAAGCAACTTCTATTATAATATAATAATATTATATGGTAAGTAGTTCTCGTTGCTACATTACTGCAAATTGCATTTGCACGACAGACATACGACAGACTACAGGTGCTTCCGGGGGACGCTTACTTCAAACTTCAATGTTTACAGACAGACAGAAAACATTTCTTACATATTTTAAACTAGCTGTCCCAGCAAACGTTGTTTTCCCATTTAAAGTATTTCTACTTCATCAGTTGATATAAAATATTACCCCCTCTTTTGTCCCCTAAGAGGTGTGGGGGAAATTTTTTATCAACAGATGTTAAGTTAGAAAACACAGTTAATAATATTATGAAGTAAGTCCAAGAAAAAAGTTTGATACAAAATCTGACCCCCTCTTTGGTCCCCTTAGAAGGGTGGGAGGGTGGGATTTTTATACACCAGATGTTGAGTTGGAAGAAGACAAATATATCTGCGAAAACTGTATGCAAATCGGATCAGTAGTTTTCGTGTTAAAGAAAAAAGTTTGATACAAAATCTGACTCCCTTTTTCGTCCCCTTTGAGGGGTGGGGAGAATTTTTTTATCACCTGATGTTAAGTTGGAAGAAGACAAATACATATTCTGTGAAAACCGCATTCAAATCGGATCAATAGTTTTCGTGTGATAGTGGAACAAACATACAGACAGACAGACAGACAAAAAAACTAACCACATTTTTGGCTTCTATAGCGATATTGTAGTGACACCCCCCGCTTGTTATTTTTTTAATATTATCTTTATTGTACAGAATTTTCATTACTACAGTTTTATTATATGTATAGAAGATTTTTGCATAGGGGGTTATTAACAGCTGGGGAGCGGGGTCGAAGTCGAACATCAACTCTTCTTAATACAATATATTTCAAATATTATGTGAAACATCAAATTAATCGAAAACAGTATGTTCATCCTTACCACCTCTTATAGAAACACGTTTGGGTAAGCGATAGTGCGATGTAGAAGACGCGCGGCGGCGGCGCGGCGCCATCTATTATGAATTTTTGGAACTAACTTTATTTGAACTACGCATTTTCACCACCTTACAATTCGCATTTATAATATTAGTAGGTATAGATAATAGATGTAATATTATTTAAAAGGAGGTACGGAATGATTCTTTGAATGATGGAAAAATTACCACATAAATTATTACGTTTTTATGAAATTAAGGAGCAATTAACGAGGATGTGCACTCGCAATATTAGAAAAGTTGCAAGTGCTTTGCCAGCCTTTAAGAGGGGATCTGTTATATAAAATTAGGAGACAAATGAGCAAACAGGTCACCTGATGGAAAGTAAGTTCTACCGTCGTCTATAGACACTAACATCAGAAGTGTTGCAAGTGCGTTTTCGGTCTTTTTATGAAGGAATAGGCTAAGGGAATCAGCAGAAGAGAACAGGGATAAGGGAATAAGGTTTAGGTAATAGGGTGCAGTTGGGCCTCCGCTTAACTCACTCACTAAGCGAAACACAGGGCAAGCGCTGTTTCACACCGGTTTTCTGTGAGAGCGCTGTTTCCCGCCGGTTTTCTGTGAGTCTGTGGTCTCTCATGTCTAATACGTATTATAGATTTTTGCATAGGGGTTATTAACAGCTGGGGACTGGGGAGTGGGGTCGAAGTCGAACATCAACTCTTCTTATCTTAATACAATATATTTGAAATGTGAAACATCAAATTAATCGAAAATAGTTTGTCCATCCTTACCACCTCTTATAGAAACACGTTTGGGTAAGCGATAGTGCGATGTAGAAGACGCGCGGCGGCGGCGCGGCGCCATCTATTATGAATTTTTGGAACTAACTTTATTTGAACTTTACGCATTTTCACCACCTTACAATTCGCATTTATAATATTAGTAGGTATAGATAATAGATGTAATATTATTTAAAAGGAGGTACGGAATGATTCTTTGAATGATGGAAAAATTACCACATAAATTATTACGTTTTTATGAAATTAAGGAGCAATTAACGAGGATGTGCACTCGCAATATTAGAAAAGTTGCAAGTGCTTTGCCAGCCTTTAAGAGGGGATCTGTTATATAAAATTAGGAGACAAATGAGCAAACAGGTCACCTGATGGAAAGTAAGTTCTACCGTCGTCTATAGACACTAACATCAGAAGTGTTGCAAGTGCGTTTTCGGTCTTTTTATGAAGGAATAGGCTAAGGGAATCAGCAGAAGAGAACAGGGATAAGGGAATAAGGTTTAGGTAATAGGGTGCAGTTGGGCCTCCGCTTAACTCACTCACTAAGCGAAACACAGGGCAAGCGCTGTTTCACGCCGGTTTTCTGTGAGAGCGCTGTTTCACGCCGGTTTTCTGTGAGTCTATGGTCTCTCATGTCTAATACGTATTTTTTTTGGCACGAGAATTATTTTATACTCTATTTTTAATTTTGTATCTAGCACAAGAAACGGGGTATCTCATACTAACATCCCCTCTCTATATCAAGGGGATGGGATAGGTTAGGTTGGGTTTGATAATTTTTTTGTTGTTTCTGTACTAATAGTATGTCACATACCAAATTTCAGCTTTCTATGACTTCAGGAAGTACCCTAACAATTTTGATGATCGGTGAGTCAGTCCATTATTGTGGGGTTTTTGGACCCCTATAAAATCTGAAGTATAATAGTAACAATATTCAAACTTTGCGCATTTAATTATTACACTCATGTCATAATATCTTGAAAATTTCAACTATCTGGCATTATCCAAACCAAAGTTACGAGGGTGCAAAAATACGGCGAAACGTTTCGAGAAAAGGTAGGTAGTGCCCGTGCGCGCTTCGCTTGGCTCATCTTGGCGGGGGCACTCCCGTGCCCCCAGATAATTATTAATTACATATTATTTTTATTTAATTTAAATATAGAAAATATAAATAAATTAAAAAACCAAAAAAAAAGTGTATTAAAATTTTAATTAATATGTATGTTAGACATAATATATAAGGTTACATACCTTATTGTATACCTTAATGTCTGTAATATACATAATATATTGTATGGGACTATGTAGCCTGATTTAAATAAATAAATAATAATTACTAAATTAAAATTATATAATTAGGTTTCTAAATTGCCTTTTCTTGCATCAATGACACAAAGTTTGCTACTACTATCTGTGACAGGTCTTGGTACCAAATAATATAATTCATTTGCCAATCTTTAAGTTTAATGCCAGAGTCATAAGGGTCATTGTTACTTCTCTACATGACTAATATCAAAACTGACCCTTGACCACAGACATTATATTAAGATCTTGATCTTATTTCTGTGCCCTTGACTGACTCTACATAACATTATTTTACATATTTCTATACAAATTATAGTTAACCGATTTACAATGAGAGGTAAAAAAAATCAGCAGTCAAATCAGAGAGTATACAATAAGCACGAGAATAAAAATAAAAAGACATACTTAGATTTAGTTTATTAAATGCCGCGCATTCAACAGGACACTGTCAGTGCCAAGTCGTGCCAATTTTGGAATTACACGCGCACAGTTTGCGAAGTCCATTGTCGTTAATAAATGACAATCGTACTACTTATTTGTATAGAACAAAAGACCCAATATCCGATACTTGAGATCTAAAGCATTATAATTTACGCGGTTCCTCTACATCGGTTATTACGTAATACGTAGATTCCCAATAGTCTTCGCAATCGTAGTGGCAATCATGATTTATGGTTTTATCATCGGTTTACATGTGCGTTTAAACGATATTGGAGTTACTTAATATTTTCGTGTTGAGTGAGAGAGAAGGGCCGCGATAGGTCAATGGATGAACTTCTTTCTGTCCTGCGTTGATATTGCCTATAGAGGCAACAATACCTAGCGCAAGAGTGCCCTTGAGGTAAAGTATAGCGTATTGTAGGAAATAGCACACGCCCGCTAATGTTTTATTTTTAAAACATCACATGTCTAGGGCGCGCTGCTTTGCGTGCACACCTTTACCTGGCTGACAATGGTAGACCATTATAATATTTAAACAGCAATATACGTATATTATAAGACAGGAACAAAATAACAGGGAAACGACGAGTTCGCGGCTTAGGAGTTAGGAGGAACGGACCTTTGATAATGAACTGTAATAAATGAGCATGTAATCATTTCTCAAGCAGGCTATCAAGATACAAAAATGCTATCTTAGATAAGAAATACCTATGAATTGTTTCTTTTATAATTTTTAACCGACTTCAAAAAAAGGAGGTTATCAATTCGACGCGTCTGTAGGTATGTAATATTTCCAGAAGTTTCTGTATATGGTACAGTTATAATGCGGAATACGTTACCTAGGTAACCTATAATTTTGAAGTCGGTTTTATTTTTTTATAATAACTATATTCTAAAAAGATAAAACCGACTTCAAATTTGTACGTAATTGAAAATCAAAACTCCCTATCTCCAAAACTACTGAACCGATTTTGATGAAACTTGCACTGTTCCCTAAGTTTAACAATCTATACATATAATAAAATCGTAGGAAAGTCAATTCTGTACATTGAATATTTTTGAAAAGTAATACTTGGGACGTGATCTACAATCGATATGGAAGCCAAAAATATAGTTTTTAGAATTTTTGTCTGTTTGTCTGTTTGTCTGATTGTCTGTTTGTCTGTATGTATGTCCGGGATAAACTCAGAAAGTACTGAATGGATTTACTTCAAATTTTGCACGAATATTATATAGAGGTCGGGTCAACACATAGGCTATATATTATGACGATATCACCTAGGGCGGGGGGAGGGGCTCAAGTTTCAATATTTTTAGTTTTTTGCTCATATCGCTAAAACGGTGCGTTGTAGAGAAAAAATGTCCGATACGTAATGAAAGCCCATAAAATTTCCTACAAATTTCTCCTTCACACTTTGCATCTATCTTCACTCCTTGCCATGCTATGAGCTTTTGTCTATCTTTTCTATACAAATTTCGAGTGTCGTTTGATTAACATGCTGGGAGCTTTGGCATCGGTCTTTTCTTGAGGGGGGGGGGGGGGCTTCGCCCCCCCAAACCCCCCCCCCCCCACCTCCCCAAATTTTGCTTCAAACAAAGCGGTGTGGCGGCGTTATACATCTTTTTTAAGAACAAAGTTAAAAACTAAACTACACATACGGTTTTCCAGTGTCGTTTGTTGTGGGGGGGCTGCGCCCCCCCCAAACCCCCCCCCCCCCTTATTCCTCATGAAATTTTTGTTCATAATTAAAAGGTATCGTGGAGTTTGTATTGCGTCTTAATTATCCTTTGTAGGAACAAACTAAGTTATCTATCTATACATATAATAAAATCGTAGGAAAGTCAATTCTGTACATTGAATATTTTTGAAAAATAATACTTGGGACGTGATCTACTATACTAACGCGGACGAAGTCGCGGGCAACAGCTAGTACCTAATACAACAAAAAAAGAATTACTGAAATCGGACTTGTAGTTCCGGAGATATGCGAACACACATAAAACATACATACAATTTTGAAATTTGGCACATTTGTTCAGACGCTGATATACATATAGAGTGTAGACTAACATAATATTATACAAAAACTGGACAGTTCAGGAAATATTACCTCCTTTTTTGAAGTCGGTTAAAAATACTATTTATGATTCGTCTAATGCGGCATCTCCACGATGCAGCATGGCTTATGAATCAATGATGAACCAATACGAGCGATGACGAACGTGTAGTGGCCAGTGGGCCATAATCGTCCATAGTTGTCAGTGATGTACGCGACATGGAGTGTGCTGCAGCCTGCATGCTAGACTAGATGCAATAGTAATAATTGCCACCGTTATTGGTCTAAATTCTAATGGTGGCAAATGGCAATTATGACTATTCATCATGATCCAACTGCAGTGCGAAGAGATTAGAGAGACCTTATTAATTTTATTCTAGTTTCAAGTATTGTTTGCATAAATAATGATTTGTGTTATGAAAAGAATGCATCGTATAACTTGAATAAATAATGCATTATGGTTACGAAGAAGCTGGGAGAGGTAAGCTAAGATTTATACCAGCTGCATTTAAAAGTTTTAAAAGACTTAGGCCTTAGGGCTTGTTTTATCACTACCTTATGTAAATGCCTGATAGGCTATCCAACACTTAACTTGACAGATAAAGTATGGATAATCTTTCAGATATAAGTTGTGGATAGCCTATCCGGAACTTATCAGTAAGTGGTTAAGCAGGCACTTAAACTAATTAATAGCCAACATTCTAAACCATTCAGTATTCATTATAATGTATACATAATATTATATTAAGTCATTATTATAAATTATATTAATATTAATATAACCGAATTTATACAATTAGGTATTATGAAATAATGAAATTGCATGGAATAATCGTGGAGTAGGAAGTCTACTCTAGACAATTTAATTGAAACAGTGCAAACGTGGTGCAAACGCTTGGCGTCACTTATCAGATGATAACGATTTAATCAGTCATCTGATTTTGTTTGTAGACGTGTCTCTCGCGTCTGCCGTGCTGTAGGGTTGTCAAAAACTAAATTATCATAATCGATTATTTCAACTTAATATGTTCTACACCGGTAACCGGTTATAAAAATAAATAAAACACATTTATATAATCTGAATAAATTAATAACAAATATCTTCAGAATTGTCCTAATTATTGATCTAAATACATGTACGTACGTATGATAGGGTACGCAATGGTTACCCATGAACTGAGTTGATTTTCGAATGTCCCTTAATTTAGTAGAAATACCAATTTACTATGTGAATGCAAATTCCTAGTGGGTATTTCCGTATTTTCCGTGCTTAGAAAATATAACAATTAACAATCGAATGAATATATTTTATTTATTTCGCGTGAAGTACCAGCCCTAACACCGCTAATCACTACTTGTACGCATGCTCGCGATATATTTAGCGGCATGATACATGACAGATAAGTGAAATAATTCGTAAATCGATTTCGTGATTATTATCATGAAAGAGAGATAAGTCATTGAGTCATGCTTTAATATGTGCTTATGTAGGTAGCAGCATAGGTAGCAGTAGGACATTAACTTCCTAACAACCACGGCTTGGCCTCGTTGATAAAATTTTAACGGATATCTTATTCGATATTGATATGAAATAACTAGCTGACCCGGCAAACGTTGTTTTGGCATAAATTATTTTTAGTATCAATATAAAAAGTAGATAGACACAGAACCTATTCTTAGGCCTATCGAATGTAGAGAAGTTGATTCCTAGGCAGATGGTGGACCTAAGTAATTTGGTCGCGTTAAAGCAAACCCATCTGACTTATCACAGCTAACATTGAATTGACATAAGCCGACCAAACGCCGTAGGTCTGTCAACTGCATAGGAATCAATTTCCTCGATGGTACATTTAGAAATTTCATTATAAACGGTTGAGCCGTTTTGGAGGAGTTCGCGCACAAACACTGTGTCACGAGAATTTTAAATATTATCAAAGCGCACGGAGTGCGCGGCCAAGTTCCAGCAGGCCGCGCGCATGCCGTGCACTATTTACACGAACGGTTTCGACGCACTTTTGACCCCCTTGTATCTCAGTGCCTATTGCGAGAGCAAAGATAAAATTTTACCTACCTAATTATATACTAGTACTTACGCAATATACCAAATTTCATAGATATAGATTTGTTAGATCCTGAAATATTTCCTTGTAAAAATAGCTAATTTTGGCACTGACTCACTGACCGGTAATCAAAATGTCTAGGCCACTTCCAGTTGTCGTAGCGTTATGAAATTTGGCACACAGGTTGTTTGTTATATGTAGATTAACAAAAAATTAAGAAATTTGAGAAATTGGTCAAGCGTGAGTCGGCTCATCTATGAATTTGAGATAAAAATCGGTAATC
This sequence comes from Plebejus argus, assembly GCA_905404155.3. Lineage (NCBI taxonomy): Eukaryota > Metazoa > Arthropoda > Insecta > Lepidoptera > Lycaenidae > Plebejus > Plebejus argus. The sequence continues at coordinate 11,903,567 of FR989927.1, read as the reverse complement.
AAAACCTCTAGGCCACTTCCAGTTGTCGTAGCGTTATGGAATTTGGCACACAGGTTGTTTGTTATATGTAGATTAACAAAAAATTAAGAAATTTGAGAAATTGGTCAAGCGTGAGTCGGCTCATCTATGAATTTGAGATAAAAATCGGTAATCAAAACCTCTAGGCCACTTCCAGTTGTCGTAGCGTTATGAAATTTGGCACACAGGTTGTTTGTTATATGTAGATTAACAAAAAATTAAGAAATTTGAGAAATTGGTCAAGCGTGAGTCGGCTCATCTATGAATTTGAGATAAAAATCGGTAATCAAAACCTCTAGGCCACTTCCAGTTGTCGTAGCGTTATGAAATTTGGCACACAGGTTGTTTGTTATATGTAGATTAACAAAAAATTAAGAAATTTGAGAAATTGGTCAAGCGTGAGTCGGCTCATCTATGAATTTGAGATAAAAATTAATATGTACAAGTAAATACACTGAAATAAGATGAGGAGGAAAGAAACAAATTGGTATGATTCCTTAAAAAAAGTATTGAAATCTCACCAAAAACATACCTGTTAAAACGGGGCCAAGTTCCTATTCACTAATTGTTCGCCTTAAAAAAGAGTTGAAATCCAATTCAATGCCAAGTTTAGATGCACTTCCAAATCGATCATAATCATCTTCATCAACAGCCTGATCCTAAATACTTCTAAATTTGAACTTGGCAGGTTAATTTAATCACATAGATCAAGTGCTACTAGCATGAAAACCTGCCAAGTTCAAATTTAGAAGTATTTAGGATCAGGCTGTTGATGAAGATGATTATGATCGATTTGGAAGTGCATCTAAACTTGGCATTGAATTGGATTTCAACTCTTTTTTAAGGCGAACAATTAGTGAATAGGAACTTGGCCCCGTTTTAACAGGTATGTTTTTGGTGAGATAATATATATTAGATCTACCATCAATAAGTAAGCTCAAGTTTAAATTCTGCCAGTCATCACTACCTATTTTGTTCCTAAGCAAGCAGGCGAAGTGTTTTAGAATAAATCAATAACAATAATCATTTATTTCTAGAAAAAATCTTAGAGGAATCTTACGACCGTCTAATAGTACTAGTAGATATTAAAATTATTAATCTTATAAAGTTTCTAAGGTTTTTTTCTTATCTAATGTATCAATTGCTAAAGCAATATTATTTTCAAAAATGTTTTATTTCGAGGTAGAAATAAATAAAATGTATGTACATATTTAATTTATATTATAGTCAAACATTAATATTATTAATATGTTAATTTGGCAGCGCTTGTGTTTGCGATACCTAAAATATTGTGTCTATTTGCAGGCATGTCGCGAAGGAAGTTGTTAGTGTGTGGAGTGGCCGGGACGGCGGGAGTGATTTTGGGTTCATGGGCCCTCTCTGCAGACGACAAACCGGTATGCCATTTACTATAATATTTGCTTGTAAGTTGTACATATATTGAAGTCGATGTCCATCGCTCCGCATAACGCATTGATCGAAGCTTGCACCGCCGACCGCGCCGCTCGCCCGGCGCGCCGCGTACGCTCGCAAGTCGCACGCCCGCACGCCCGCACGCCCGCACGCCCGCACGCCCGCACGCCCGCACGCCCGCACGCCCGCACGCCCGTACCTACGCCCAACTACGCACTTGCGTGCGCGTTTTGTGCCGTATTTGCGTTGCGGCAGGTGCGGGTCGTTCTTTACTCGTTGGAACAGATTATAGGGCTATCACCCATCACCAAAGCCGGTTACTTTCTATACCTAATATATATTTTATTGTCTTCTATACCTTCACGGCTAAACTGGAAAATCCTTTTAAAAATAATATCCATTTGTATAAAAACTTTAGAAATTCCGAAATCCGAAGGCATAAAATGAAGGAAAGAATTAGTTTTGACTTTTACCTACTGCTTTTATATATGGAAATTCCTTTTGGGCCAACATTATAACAAAACCTAATCTATATTACACAATTAGAAAACTACATTTTATTACAATTCAATTGCGACACACTTGCATCGATGCCAAGGCCCAGTTGGCAGATAGAAGATACAAACAATTTCAGTATAGGTACTACGAGAAATCTGCAATCTACAAGTATGTTGCACATTTTGTTCTACTACGATATTCGTCTTATATTCTTTTTAAATAATTTCTAGCTCTAAAACTCTTGCAAGTTCTAACCCTTCAAATATATCTTGAGGTGGACAGACAGTTCTTTAGTAATTTCTGTCAATTTCTTCTGCTTTACACCGGCCCCAGCTATAGGCCCCAGCCCCGTCCTAAGTACCCGAATGCCTTATGTGAAATCATCAATGTAAAGTGTAATAATTCATCAAAGTAGTTTATTGATTATGCTCTTTAAAAAATTCCTCGACACTCCTATTAATTAGGATAATATGATCAATGTCCGATCTAATTATTTCACCCCCAGTGGAAAATGAGGTGTGGCATTTTTGTATTAGAATCTACTACAAAAATGCCACACCTCATTTTTTACTAAGTATATCAATGTCATAAAGTCCAAACGGCGAATCGAGGTATAAAACTTCATTATAATATTATGTAAAATATCAAAATTTGTATAAATTTCTGCGCCTTAATATTTCGAAAGTTTTTATTGATTGGTAAGATAGGGTTTAGGAATTAGAATATTGCAGCTATTAGTTTACTATCAAATCAAAATCAAAATCGTTTTATTTCTGAATAAATCTATACATATAATAAAATCGTAGGAAAGTCAATTCTGTACATTGAATATTTTTGAAAAATAATACTTGGGACGTGATCTACAATCGATACGGAAGCCAAAAATATAGTTTTTAGAATTTTTGTCTGTTTGTCTGTTTGTCGGTTTGTCTGTTTGTCTGTTTGTCTGTATGTATGTCCGGGATAAACTCAGAAAGTACTGAATGGATTTACTTCAAATTTTGCACGAATATTAAATAGAGGTCGGGTCAACACATAGGCTATATATTATGACGATATCACCTAGGGCGGGGGGAGGGGCTCAAGTTTCAATATTTTTAGTTTTTTGCTCATATCGCTAAAACGGTGCGTTGTAGAGAAAAAATGTCCTGTACGTGATGAAAGCCCATAAAATTTCCTACAAATTTCTCCTTCACACTTTGTATCTATCTTCACTCCTTGCCATGCTATGAGCTTTTGTCTATCTTTTGTATACAAATTTCGAGTGTCGTTTGATTAACATGCTGGGAGCTTTGGCATCGGTCTTTTCTTGAGGGGGGAAGGGGGCAAGCCCCCCCCCCAAACCCCACCCCCCACCTCCCCAAATTTTGCTTCAAACAAAGCGGTGTTGCGGCGTTATACATCTTTTTTAAGAACAAAGTTAAAAACAAAACTACACCTACGGTTTTCCAGTGTCGTTTGTTTTGGGGGGGCTGCGCCCCCCCAAACCCCCCCCCCTTATTCCTCATGAAACTTTTGTTCATAATTAAAAGGTATCGTGGAGTTTGTATTGCGTCTTAATTATCCTTTTTAGGAACAAATCTATACATATATTGTAATAAAATCGTAGGAAAGTCAATTCTGTACATTGAACATTTTTGAAAAATAATACTTGGGACGTGATCTACTATACTAACGCGGACGAAGTCGCGGGCAACAGCTAGTAAATAAATAAATAAATGTTTTCAGAAAGTCCTACATGGCGCCTACCACCGGTTCGGGAACTAACCCGGCGAGAAGAACCGGCGTAAGAAACTCGCCCGGGGGCCCACTTTTTTACCAAAAAAAGTGAGAAAAAAATTAATCTTTTAAAATAAAGTTTACAATTTTGTAACTTAATATTATATATACAATCAAGTGCAGTTTGAATGCAGTTGACACGACTGTGCAGTCGTGTCAACTTCATGATTTCCTGCAATTTGCGGTTGGATTGCGGTCCGTCTTTGTAGACCCTAACGAATTTCTGTGCGCACACAGTTGCGTCTAATATGTGTTAAGGGCCCGGGTTACCCTCGAAATTTTCATACATTCTTAATACCAAAATCATTTTCTCATGCGAAAATATTTAACATGTTTGAGTTATTTTTCAGCTTAAGATAGTAATTACCTAGGGTCCTGAACAAATTTTTTTTACAAAATATTTAAATACTAAAAAAAAAATTTTTGTGTTTAAATATTTTTTAGTAAATTAACTACTAAATATTTAAACACCAAAAAATAGACAAAAACACTAAAAAATATATAAATAAATAGTAAATTTACTACAAAATATTTAAACTTTAAAAAATATTTTTTAGTATTTAAATATTTTGTAAAAAAAATTTGTTCAGGACCCTAGGTAATTACTATCTTAAGCTGAAAAATAACTCAAACATGTTAAATATTTTCGTATGAGAAAATAATTTTGGTATTAAGAATGTATGAAAATTCCGAGGGTAACCCGGGCCCTTAAGTATATAGATTATAGTAAAGAGCGAAATGCACACGTGTAGAGATATGCACGTCTAGCTAGTTATAGTACACACGACGTTTGAGCACGGAGACGTTACATAACGCCAGTCAGCAGTCAGCACACGTCACGCGGCCCTCACTCACACACTGCAAATCAGGGTTTTTACAATTTACTTATTATATAACTAGCTGTTGCCCGCGACTTCGTCCGCGTTAGTATAGTAGATCACGTCCCAAGTATTATTTTTCAAAAATGTTCAATGTACAGAATTGACTTTCCTACGATTTTATTACAATATATGTATAGATTTGTTCCTAAAAAGGATAATTAAGACGCAATACAAACTCCACGATACCTTTTAATTATGAACAAAAGTTTCATGAGGAATAAGGGGGGGGGGTTTGGGGGGGCGCAGCCCCCCCAAAACAAACGACACTGGAAAACCGTAGGTGTAGTTTTGTTTTTAACTTTGTTCTTAAAAAAGATGTATAACGCCGCAACACCGCTTTGTTTGAAGCAAAATTTGGGGAGGTGGGGGGTGGGGTTTGGGGGGGGGGGGGCTTGCCCCCTTCCCCCCTCAAGAAAAGACCGATGCCAAAGCTCCCAGCATGTTAATCAAACGACACTCGAAATTTGTATACAAAAGATAGACAAAAGCTCATAGCATGGCAAGGAGTGAAGATAGATACAAAGTGTGAAGGAGAAATTTGTAGGAAATTTTATGGGCTTTCATCACGTACAGGACATTTTTTCTCTACAACGCACCGTTTTAGCGATATGAGCAAAAAACTAAAAATATTGAAACTTGAGCCCCTCCCCCCGCCCTAGGTGATATCGTCATAATATATAGCCTATGTGTTGACCCGACCTCTATTTAATATTCGTGCAAAATTTGAAGTAAATCCATTCAGTACTTTCTGAGTTTATCCCGGACATACATACAGACAAACAGACAAACAGACAAACCGACAAACAGACAAACAGACAAAAATTCTAAAAACTATATTTTTGGCTTCCGTATCGATTGTAGATCACGTCCCAAGTATTATTTTTCAAAAATATTCAATGTACAGAATTGACTTTCCTACGATTTTATTATATGTATAGATATATGCCCTTTATGGTGAAGCCAAACGAGCGTAATTTGTGAGTTGTGACTTGTGAGTCGCAGAATTTCGGTCGCGTAAATATCTTTTCAATTTTCATACAAATCATGACTCATAAAATTACGCTCGTGTGAATCAAACAGGACTTTTGTATGAAACTGAATGCAGCAGAATTTCTGCCAGCCGAAATTCTGCGACTCACAAACTCACAAATTACGCTCGTTTGGCTTCACCCTTATACGTAAAGATATAATAAGATGTATTATAGCCATAATCACGGTGCATGTGCCTCCATCGTTAATGCTAATTACTAGCAGTTTTCTTATAGGATATTGGAAAGTAGACTATTCCAGTCGGATCACAAATCGACAAATAGGTACATACAACCAACTTTGACATAAGACTAGTCATAATCAAAGTTCATGAACCCGCATATTATAAGGAAACAACTAGCAGTTTCCTTATAAACGACTAGCGGTTGCCCGTGACTTCGTCCGCGTTAGCATAGTTAGATCACGTCCCAAATATTATTTTTCAAAAATATTCAATTTACAGAATTGACTTTCCTACGATTTTATTCAGTAACCCAAATCCTTTTGAAGCGAACGCCTTCATCATAGAAGCTCAAATCTTTAATAATTTGAGTTCAATCAGTCGAAAGTCTAAGAAAATTTCTAAAAACTTTCATCCCCTATTTCATCCCCTTAGGGGTGGAATTTATTAAATTCCTTTCTGAGGGGATGCCTACGTCATAGTATCTTTATGCATACACAGTCTCAGCCCGATCGGTTTAAAATTGAGAAAGTTTTATACAAACAGTCAATCCCAATTTCACCCCCTTGGGGGTAGAATTTCCAAAAACGCCTAAATACGTATTCATTTATTTTTATTCAGTAACCCAAAAATAAAGTTTCATGTTTCTAACTTCAGAAATGACGGATTTTCATTCAAACTTTCAACCCCAATTTCACCCCCTTAGGGGTAGAATTTCCAAAAACGCTTAAATACGTATTCATTCATTTTTATTCAGTAACCCAAAAATAAAGTTTCATGTTTCTAACTTAAGAAATGACGGACTTTCATTCAAACTTTCAACCCCAATTTCACCCCCTTGGCGGTAGAATTTCCAAAAACGCTTAAATACGTATTCATTTATTTTTATTCAGTAACCCAAACATAAAAATTTCATATTTCTAACTTCAGAAATGACGGACTTTCATACAAACTTTCAACCCCTATTTCACCCCCTTCGGGTTAAAATTTCCAAAATTCCTTTCTTAGTTCCTTAGTACTAATTAAAACAACCCTGCACACCAAATTTCGTGGCTGTAACTTTAACAGTTTTTGCTCTGCGATGATGAATCAGTCAGTCAGTCAGGACTTGTAATTTTATATGTATAGATGGAGATGGGATATTACATTTCAATACGTTGTACAAATTAGTCCGAAAATAGTTAAAACTATTTGATGTATAGGTTCTGCAGTAGACGATTTAAAACAGGGGTGGCCAACTTGACTAGACCTAAGATCTACTGTTTACTAACGAAACCCTGTGCGATCTACCAAGTACCCTAATTACATACTTATTGATCTTATCTTAAATGAAACAGCATAGTGTAGCTTATTGGTCATTGTGCAGTCTGGTCTAATTATTTATATTTTTTGCCTGGCCGCGATCGACTGGACTAACGTCGCGATCGACCGGTTGGCCACCCGATATAAAAACAAGATACATTTCTTACACACTTGGCATTAAAAAACCTAGTGTGTAAAAAGTTATCTTGTTGTGTATTGTAGACAATGACAGCTGTAATATAAGCTCTAACTAGCATATTATTATTAATACCTTATACGCGGCTGCATAGAGTCATATTGAGTAGATACTATATTGTTATTTTATGAGCATTTTTTTCATTCATTCGTATTTGAATTGTAATTTTTTTCAGCAATGGTACCAGCCAGCAACAGTGTCGGCGAAGACGGAGCGGCAGAAGAAGCGGCCTCTACCGCCGCGGGCTGACCAGGTGAAGGCGCTGCAGGCGGGACACACTTACGACGTGCTCATCATAGGAGGCGGAGCTACGGGGGCTGGATGCGCTCTCGATGCTGTCACCAGAGGTATACCAAAGGAAATGCTTCGATAAATACTGTCAGTGGACCCTTATTTATCAATCTTGTGCCAACGTAACCATAAAAGACGTATATTAAGTTATCTTTTGAGGCTTCTCTATAATGTCCATATTAAAATATAAATTAGACTAGCCTTATTTATATTTTAATATAAATAATCCTAACTTAACTGAGCCATATTTTTCAACAAAATAATTTATTCGCTTGGTGCAGTAAACGTGAACACTGAAACTCTTATCAGCATTTATTCACCTGCCCCAGAAAATTATGCATGACTTATTTATCTTGAACTTTCGTTTTGGGACAGTTCGTATGTATAACTGGTTAAAGTAGTTAGTTAAATTCAGAAGGTTACATCCAAATAATGTACTGTTATTTAATGTACCAGTATAACAGTTCCACACAATTTGACGAAATTTTATTGGCTACCGAGACATCAGTTCGTACTTACCGTATACTGGGACTAGTAATATCTGGAACCGTATACTGGAACGCCCCTCTAATAGGCATGACGATTTTTTTCTTGTTTTTAAGTAAAGGACTATTCAAAAATTTAAATATCGGTGAAAAAATGACCCTGATAGCTTAAAAACTCTCCAAGATTACAACAATTCAAAACTTACATAAAATATACTTTCCCAAAACGCTCCATACAAAATGTCAGCTAATAACTATGACGTCACGCTTAGCTAGTTGATACGCATCGTGGGAAGATTTTGTTCGATAGCTATGTTAAATATTGCGTTTATAAAAGTGGTCTCATAAGATAAATTGTTATAAATTGCATAAAGTTATGAAGTTGAAATTTTGGGAATACTTATCGCTGTCTTTATTTTATTTAAAAAATCAGCCAATCTTTGACTTTGTCATCATCCCTATTCTTGTACTATTATCTATTCTGTGCCCTATTGCAGGCTTGCGGACCGCCTGCGTCGAGGCTGACGACTTCGCCAGCGGCACATCCAGCAGGAGCACAAAGCTGATTCACGGTGGCGTCAGATACCTGCAGAAGGCCATCCTGCAGCTCGACTACGACCAGTACAAGATGGTGAAGGAGGCCCTGCACGAGCGAGCCAACATGCTGGAGGTGGCCCCACATCTCACCAGACCCCTGCCGATATTGTTACCCGTATACAAGTGAGTTACATTTAGGTGGTCTATTCTTGCGTTGAAAAAATAAGATATTTACACAGGGATCGACTTACATGTAGCAGTAGTCTTTACGGCACATTTTTAGGGTTCCGTACCCAAAGGACAAAAACGGGACCCTATTACTAAGAATTTGACGTCTGTTTATTTGTCCGTCTGTCTGTCTCCAGGCTGTATCTCAAGAACGGTGATAGCTATAGAGCTGATTTTCACGGATTATGTATTTCTGTTGCCGTTATAACAACAAAATATGCTAAAAACAAAATAAATTTTTTGCTCTGTATCAATAATTTTATTTATTTTATTAGGAAAACAAACAGTTTTATAGCTATATAATACATACTTATCTAGGAGTATTAGAAGAGAACCATTGACATGTTTTCACATAATGGTTACACATAGGCACTTGAAATATTCACAAAGTACTTAATGTTATTAGTACTTTAATAATTGAATTAGTACATAAAATTAAAATAAAATACCTAAATATTTAAGGGGGGCTCCCATATAAAAATACAATTTATTTTGCCTATTTTTGCTCTTAAACGGTACGGAACCCTCCGTGCGCGAGTTCGACTCGCACTTGGCCAATTATTAAGTAAAATTATCCTGTAACACTCATATTTGATTAAAAATGATTAATTAATAATAATAGCTTCCATTTGATTTATGATCGTACTGATTGAATCCTAAAGGGCTAACTTGCATGTTAGTCCACTATAAGAAGTTAACGTCGCTGTCTGTCAATAAAAAATGAAGTAACGAGTACAAGAAGGAGCCGCATTGAAGTACGCATTGTTTCCAAGCTGCAGCTCTATTATGACTTTTCGAGTTTAGTTCACCGTACAATATTAATAAATTGTGCATTGTTGATTTAAAACACTGAACGCGTAGCCTGTAGCCGTAACAAATTTAGAGTGAATTGCACCAGAAGCGTAGTTAAAGTTAAGATTAAGGTTATCATCAAATATGGTGACTTTTGCTAGGGATTTGACAGTTCATTTCACATTTTGTTATGGTTAAAGTTATAGTTATAGTTAAAGTAAGCCGGTGCAACCCACTCTAAACAATTCGTAAATCCATTTTCTTTAGTATTTTTTCGTGAAAAATGTATTCTTGGGCTTGTTTTTAAGTTGAATGAAATAAATCCTGATATACATTTTCAGATGGTGGCAAGTCCCATATTACTGGTTCGGTATCAAAATGTACGACTTGGTGGCAGGCGACAGAAATTTGAAGAGCTCATACTATTTGTCTAAAAAGAACACTCTCGAACTATTCCCTATGTTGAAATCAGACAACCTCTGCGGTGGAATTGTATACTATGATGGTACGTAACCGTTTATGAAAATTAAATGCATACGGCCGCACTCAGACACTCAACAAACACTTAAATTGAAATAATGAAGATTGTGACATACACTCCATATCTTTCGTGTCAAACGCTTCATTAAAATTATATAATTAAGGGCCTGTTTCACCACTTCCTGATAAGTGCCGAGTAGGCTATCCACCACATAACTTGACAGATGCAGTATGGAGAATCTGTCAAAAAAGTTGTGGATAGCCTATTCGGCACTTTATCAGGAAGTGGTGAAACAGGCCGTCTCTATAAGTGCGCTCGAGACACATAAAATACAAATAGAAGGCTCTCATGTTCATACGATGAAGGAGCTATACAATCCAGGTTCAATTATAGTACCCTTCATAATTAATTGCAGGCCAACAGGACGACGCGCGCATGAACCTGGCTATCGCGCTGACGGCAGCGCGGCACGGCGCCACCATCGCCAACCACGTCAAGGTGTTACAGCTGCACAAGACCGCCGGCAAACTCAGCGGCGCCCGACTCAGGGTTAGTATATTTACAGTGCATGAAAAGGAGGGAAAGAAGCTTAGAGCATAATAACTTTTGTAAACAAGACTTATATCAGTGGTTCTTAACCGGTGGTCCGCGACTGGTAGTCCCTGAAGGCATTCCAAGTGGTCCGCGAAGCCATCCTAATAATACGTGACAAAAATCACATTACTTAAATTAAAATCTGTAACTTTTAGATTTTTGGCAAATAAAAAATGAGTGCTAATTTTATAATTACATAATGTGTTGTGCTAGTTTTCTTTAGCAAACCACCCTTAATTTAGGTAAACCGACAGGGTGGTCCACGGCAAGACAAACATTTGGTAAAATGGTCCCTCATGTCTAAAAAGTTAAGAACCACTGACTCATATTAAATTATTATTTGTATTTCTTGGAGGGACACGATATCCAGAGTTCATCAGGTGCAGAAGTCTGTTCAAAGTGTATTTAAAGAAAATTGGAAGATCCAATTTGATATTGTTCAAATGTGTGCCAATCAAAAATATTTATACAAATTGAGGATTGTGTGTCGTGACACAGTGGACATATCTAAAGCTGTCCTGTCTGAATTGACAATGGCTATAATTTATAACTAAAGTCTCTATATTCCAGGACGAGATGACGGGCAAGGAATGGGACATCAAGGCGAAGTGTATCATCAACGCCACCGGACCGTTCACAGACTCTATCAGGAAAATGGACGATCCCAGTATCAAGGAGATTTGCTGCCCGTCTTCCGGTGTACACATTGTGTTGCCAGGATACTATAGGTGAGTGTTGCCATAGAAATAAATGTCATTTGCCTTAGGGTGAATTGCACCAGAAGCGTAGTTAAAGTTAAGGTTAAGGTTATCGTCAAATATGGCGACTTTTGCTAGGGATTTGACAGTTAATTTCACATTTTGTTATGGTTAAAGTTACAGTTATAGTTAAAGTAGGTTGATGCAACTCACTCTTACTGTGCTGCCATATATTACAGCTGAGGGTTGCTAGAGGAAAAAAAAATCTTTTAAGAATATTTTCAGTCCCAACACAATTATTGCTGAATTAAATTGTTGTAGCCAATACTTTTTTTACATATACTCATAAATAAGCCTGTATTGATTTTGAAATCTCCTGTATCCATTGCAGTCCAGAGCACATGGGTCTGCTTGATCCGTCGACGTCAGACGGCCGCGTCATCTTCTTCCTGCCGTGGCTGAAGGGGACGATCGCTGGCACCACGGATCTGCCCTGCGAAGTGACGCACAACCCCAAACCAACGGAGGACGAAATTCTCTTCATTCTGACCGAAGTCAAGAACTATCTTAATCCAGACGTCGAGGGTTAGTTTGATAGTTTATTATATTAAGATAAGGGCCTGTTTCACCACTTCCTGATAAGTGCCGAATAGGCTATCCACCACTTAACTTGACAGATGAAGTATGGAGAATCTGTCAAAAAGTTGAGAATAGTCTATTCGGCACTTTATCAGAAAGTGGTGAAACAGGCCCTTATGTGTTTAGCGAAATATCACAGTGAATTATTAGGGCTATGAGCCTATGATGGGCAATGACTATAAAAATTTGTAATGATATTCATCAATTATTATTATTATTAAAGTAAACCATTCTATCAGTACTGTATACGTGTAATTGGTAAATTTTGTTATTTCTTTTCCTCCCCTCTTAAAACGCGTATGAAGCTGTAAGTTGCTTTCTTTTGTCTTTACTTATGTTTGCACTTGATACATTCATGTCATAATTTATTTAACCATGAATGTATCATAGTGACATTACCATGTTTCGTGTATCTTGTTCGTCAGTGCGTCGCGGCGACGTGTTGTCCGCGTGGTCGGGCATCAGGCCGCTTGTGTCGGACCCCAACAAGCCGGACACGCAGTCCCTGGCGCGCAACCACATCGTGCACGTGTCCAATTCCGGCCTCGTTACCGTTGCCGGCGGCAAGTGGACCACGTACCGTGCGATGGCCGCCGAGACTATTGATGCTGCTATCGAAAGTAAGTTAAAGTAAGTTAAGCTATTGCATAGCTTTTATCGCGGGCATTAAGCATGGCGACTGAATCAAGAAATTCCGTAACGAAAAACCTAACACCCCCCATACAGGTCGGTGGCGCGTTGCCAGACTTCGGAACGGTGTTTGTGTGCGTGCGACTAGACGTATGCGAATAATACATGCATAAGTTGATAAAAAATGCTATGCAATTATAGTTCCCCGAGCGCCACACGATTTTTTTCTGGAGAAATTTGCTCTGTGCCATAGACTTCGAGGGATCGAGGCCTGGGGACGGGGATGGTCTGGGGCGTCCATTATAATTTCTTGGAGAATATAGATAAGATTGAGTGTTCTTTAAAATGTTTAAAAGCGAGCAGTGCGTGTATCAACAATGCAATGATGATGAATTCATGCAAATAAATATAATATTATTGCGTATACGCTTGACATGCTCAATAGTAGATTTATTACTCTATGATAGTAGTATATAATAATGGGTTTAGTTTATTCTGGCCGTCTTGACACTTAACATTGTTAATCGTTTATTGGATAAAATAACATCTGTCAAAATATAAAGTTTTATGAAACTTAATTTTTATAGGTGCGAATCTCAAGCCTTTATTCAAGGAATGTCAAACAGATGGCTTCCTAATAGAAGGCGCCCATGGCTGGACCCCGACCATGTATATTCGATTGGTACAGGACTTTGGACTGGAAATGGAGGTAAACTTTATAAAATTCAAATACATTTGAAATTAAATATTTTTTGAACGCAATTTTCACTCAAATTTTATTTTATAAGGCCGCCCAACACTTAGCAAAATCATACGGCGATAGAGCGTTCGCTGTTGCCAAAATGGCGTCCATGACAGGCAAGAGGTGGCCAATCATCGGCAAGAAAATACATCCCGAGTTCCCGTATATTGACGCTGAGATCAGGTATATTTTACTCAAAATCTGTAAAATAATGAGATATTGAAAAAAAATGGTTTAGTAAATAAAATATTATGTTCAAGCATTCTATCTATACACGGAGTGTAATTAAACCTTCCGGCCTTGTTAAAAAAATACACGTATTTTTTCTTTTATAATCACTCAGTACTAAAATGTTGAGAAATAGCTTCCGAAAGTCTTCCTAAAAACACCACAATCAATCGACACTATGCGTCACCGGCGCGTGCCTTTTTGGCCCTTTCTCATTATGACTCACACGTACACGCAGATACGGCGTGCGTGAGTACGCGTGTACGGCCGTGGACATGATCGCGCGGCGGCTGCGGCTGGCCTTCCTCAACGTGCAGGCGGCGGCTGAGGCGCTGCCCGCCATCGTCGACATCATGGCCGAGGAGCTCAAGTGGAGCGACGCCGAGAAACAGGTAGAGAGAGAGAGAGAGAGAGAGAGAGAGAGAGAGAGAGAGAGAGAGAGAGAGAGAGAGAGAGAGAGAGAGAGAGAGAGAGATTCGTTTACAGATCGCTACTTGTCTCTTTTACTAACAATGTCTATTTATTGCTCTCTTGTTTCTATCAAGTATTAAAATCGAAATAACGAGGAACAGACTGTCATACAAATTTTGTCATTTTATATGAAGTTGAAGCCTCCATTCGCCGCATTGAACTGTATTAAACTCGCAGTAAAACGTACATTGACACATACTACTTGTCTCTTTCACTCGCGCACACATACACGCGTATGCATAGCGAGATCATACTATATTATAGTACGCGAGTTAAAGGGCTAAGTCATGACGTGTCAGAATTTACGTTATCTCGGCGCAAAAATCAGTATTGGTGTATCTAACGGTTTCAATATTTCTTCTTACAGAAACAAATGAAACAAGCGGCGGACTTTTTGGCGAACGAAATGGGACAGATGGTGAACCGCGCGAGTCGCGACAAGATCCCCATCAACCTCAACAAGGACGAGATCCAGACGTACATCAAACGGTTCCAGATCATAGACAAAGACAGGAAAGGATTCGTCTCCATCAATGACATTAGAAGGAGTTTGAAGGTAAAGAGTTTGGTATTGCTCTTTTCGGTTAAAGTGCTACAAGGCTTTAAATGAACGTGAACGGGGGCGCTGCTGGTAAAGGAGAACTGTCAAAAATGACGTTTTTGTATGATGGCTGCGTTAGTTCCTTTTCTCGCCACGTTCATTTAAAGCCTTGTCGAGCTATATATCAAGGTGCTTCCACAATCCACACAGAGGATACGTGATTTTAATTTTTATACAGGTCGCAATAAAAAAATATATCGGCGTTTTAAAAACGTCTCTGACATCTGCACTCAAAGATATTAAATGATTATTATCTAATTGACAACATTTCAAAATTTTAACATGGCTTTTTTATTATTTTATAAGAAAGTAGACTTAAAATAAGGCGACACGTGTTTCTTGCTTTTTCAAAATTATGTTTTTAAGATACCTAAAAAATAGATTTTAATCTTTCGTATTCTAAAGAGACGTAAGCGCCAAGTGACGTCATACTTACGCCTGAACGGCTAATTCCATTACAGTTTACAAAAGAAAAAATATGTCAGTGTAAGTTTGTTACGTTTATTAGGACGTCTGTCAATGTCATCGTGGTATCATATAACCTCATTGGGTACTTTCGTATGTAGAAATGTCATTGTTGACAGTGACTGTTTTTTTTATGCTTCATGATGTTTTTTTAAAACGCTTTTACATCAGGCAAAGAAAAAAATGTCTGATATGCCGTAAATATGACGTCACAGCGTATTTTTCAGTTTTTCTATATTTTCTCAGTAAATAAGCAATATAAAATTTTTTTAAATATTTTTTTGATATCAGGAAAAGAAACTAAAGAAACGGTATTTTTTATTTTAAGGCTTAAAATTTTTGAAATGTTGTCAAATTTACATGATGGGCCAGCGCTGGCCCATCAAATGGCGCATGCGATGGCTATACAATGGTTGCAATGCCTCTACATGATGGCCGCGTTCAGTTGTGACCGAAAAATGACGACGCCATCCCACGACCATCGCTGGCGCCATCAGCTATCCTACACCACTACGTCCTCCCCACGCTGGGGTTTCGTGATGGCCCACTACGCTAGGCCATCTTGTAAAGGTGCTATAACCTTAATTTAATTAAGATTGACAGAAAATGTGTAGAGTTTGTCTTAATTTTTATTAAATATGAGTTTAGGAATCATTAGATTCATGCGTGATGCGACCTTTAATATAAACTTTATTGTAGAAACATGTTTATTTATTTTTGTTTCTAACTGGACTTCCCCAAAAAGGAGGAGTTTTCTCAGTTTGACCGTATTAGGTATATCACTTTTTAGGGTTCCGTAGCCAAAATGGCAAAAAACGGAACCCTTATAGATTCGTCATGTCTGTCTGTCTGTCTGTCTGTCTGTCTGTCTGTCCGTCCGTATGTCACAGCCACTTTTCTCCGAAACTATTAGAGCTATACTATTGAAACTTGGTAAGTAGGTGTAGTCTGGATTTTGATGCAAAAATGGAAAAATTATTAAAAATTTTAGTGGTCCCCATAGGTACAACTGAAACAAAAAAAAATTTCATCTAACCTATGCGTGTGGGGTACCTATGGATAGATCTCCAAAAATTATATTGAGGTTTCTCATATCATTTTTTTCTAACCTGAATAGTTTGCGAGAGAGACTCTTTCAAAGTGGTAAAATGTGTGTCCCCCCCCTCTAATTTCTAAAGTAGGGGCATGATAATTCTAAAATATATATATGATGTAGATTACTATAAAAAGTACCAACGAAAATTGGTTTGAACGAGATCTAGCCAGTAGTTTTTTTTATACGTCATAAATGGTAAACCTTAATCTAAATTTCATTAAATCGACTGAAATATAAAAATAAATCAAAAACCTTTTAATTTCATAAAAATAAACCTTATTGCTGCTGCGGAACCCTTCATGGGCGAGTCCAACTCGCACTTGGCCGCTTTTTTTTATAACTTATGGAACTATGTGGAAGCATCATTTTACCTACACTACAGACGACTTATATAAATTTTAATATATATCAACTTTTATCAGATTTGCAGTTGTAATGGTTTGTTCCTAAGGTAAAGGATACTATCCAGTAAAAAAAGCCTCTTTGTATATCTAAAGGAGACTTAATCAATTTTGAATTCTATAAGTAAAATCTATTTCATGTATTTCTGTACTCTTTCAATAGAATAAGATTGTATTGGGGCAAATTGAAATTTTTGGAACCGTTATAGAGTATGGGAGTGAAACCGTCCACCGAGGAGATTAGTGCGATATTGTCAGAGATTGACGTGACGTACCACGGGCAGCTCGAGCTACCGGACTACCTGCAGGTACACGGCTGGTACTACTGGTACACCGCTGGTACCGTCGCGGGCTAAGCTATGGGGTCCATGTCGCTATGTCAATGTCTATTGTCTTGTCAACTTGTTTGAGAATTTTCAATAGTTGAAAAGGTAGATTTGCTTAGAAGTTAGTTGCACTCAGATACATTTAATGGTGATTTAACCTTAATTTAATGAAGAGTCTGCCAGACCATGCATGGGACTTAATATGTCAAAATTAATTTGATTACGTTGTAATAAATATTTGTCTCTGAGTGCAGCAGTAAGACAATATAAACTTGACAGGATTAAAAAACTGGACTTTTCAACGAATCGAAAATTCGCGAACGGGTAATAACTAATAAGTTAGGGTGAACTGTGGTATGCCGTCCCATTGACGCGGCGCGTTGTTTCGCAGAACTACGGCGAGGAAGTGACCGGGGAACAATTGCACGAGATATTGCGAGAGATCGACACTAACATGAATGGGCAGGTCGAACTCGACGAATATCTGCAGGTTCATATCAGTCCGCTGAGCTATTTTGAGCAAAACATGATTTGATTTTGGGTTTTTTATGCTAAACACATAAAAAAATATTTTGATTGAATTTTTTTGGGGGTTTTTTATGTGTGATTACGGGTGAAGACATTTTAAAAAAGATTTAATTTAAATGCACTTAAAATTTTGCATGAAATATGACCCAAGTTATGGTACTACCTGAACGAAATGGCATGTAATAATAACATTTTAATTACTTTTAATTGCATGTATTTGTTTCATTATAGGCTTTTTAAGAATGTAATAAATTAGGGATATTTAATGTTGGAATTCAAAATTACTATTTTACACCTTTCCACAACGTATTATATATAACCTGCATTTTGTATCGTTTTTATTGTTTAACCATTTAACAATTCGCCATGCATTTTGTGCATTTTCACTTGTCACGTTTGCATTTCGGGAATATTTTTGTGCTTAAAGTTTGCTTACGCTCATGTTGCTTTGGTGCCTAGAAATAAATAGCAATTTAATGTTATGCTAATAACCACTAACAAAACATCGAAAGTCAGGTAAGTTGCAGCACATATTTTGTTTATTTGTGTGTTTTCTAAATCAGTGCACAATGAAGTAGATTGTTTTAAATATATACAAGCTAATATTTTTTTAATTACGACTGGCACTCTGAAAATCATTGTGTAGTAAACAGAAGCAAGTATCCGGCGTTTACCCATATCTAATACATAACCCGTTACCGCAGATGATGTCGGCGATCAAGTCAGGTCACGTGGCGTACTCGCGATTCGCGCGCATGGCCGAAATGGAGGAAGCACATCACGAGAAGGAGTCCCTCAAGAAGCAGATCACCGTCGAGAGGAGCGGCGGTGGACTGTAGGGCGCTTGCTTTGGTACGTATGACGCTATATGTCGATCTTATCCCTTTGCAATAAGGTTTTTAATTGTACTATCAGAGAAGTTGATTCCTAGGCAGTTGGCGGACCTACGTAAGATGGTGGCGTTAGCGTAAGGACACATCTGCCGAACGTACGACGCCGAAAGTTCCGCCGACGGAAGGTTACGCGCTAACTGAAGGTGACGTAACTTACGCTGATGTGTCATAGCGAACTTGAAATACATTGCAAGCGTATCAAGCGGAACTTTCGGAACGTTCGGTGCCGAACGTTCTGCAGATGTGTCATTACGCTTATGTCAAACAAAGCCGACAGATCACGACTTATATTAAGGTGGTTCGTTTTCCATACAAAAACACAATCGATTGTTTTTTTGTATGGAAAACGAACCACCTTAAATTGACATAGCTCAACCAAATGACGTAAGGCCAGCGGCCTTACTATGAAGTATGAATCAATTTTTTCTATGGTACGTTGGGTTTATAAGCGACTGTATAACTATTTATGAGATACCTTTGGTAATAGAGACACATTTGAACTTATGAATTGACTAGCTGTTACTCTTTTAAAATGAAATTCAATAAACTTTAATCTGGGTAACCGAGGTACTTTGATACTTACATAATTATTTTTTGTTTTCAGGAATTCGAGATTATATTTTAAGCGTAACGTCGAAACCCACAAGTATTAACGAACTTAATATTAACGATCATTAGATATACGTAACATGTTTATTGTAGATACCTTATTTTTCAACCTTTACACTATTTACAATTTACAGTACATTGTATGTACAATGCCTTCTTTCGGCCACGGCGAGCGTTGATATTATTATTATTGTAAATATTTTTATTCGATGTAATCAATCTTACTACTTAAAACATTTTATTCAATACAAAAATTACTTAGGCACCAGTACAAATGTTATTTAGATGTTTTATAGAAGCATATAGAAGTAAGTGACATATCAAAATATGTCGAAATTGTTTTATTTGGATCAAAGATCAAGCAAGTCAAGGAATTATGATTGTGATTATATTTATGATTTTTTTTGGATTGTCCACATTTTGTTTACACTATTTATGATTGTTACGCTTGGCGGATTATTTATTACTACCTTCAGGGCCGTTCCGCCCCTGTGTGCGATGTGTGCGGCGCACACAGGCGCCAAGGCAATAGGGGCGCCGCGCCGCAGGCCGCAGCTATCGAAATTAATTTTGTTAGGGTCAATTTATACTAGTGCAGAGTCAAAACCCTATTCCCTACCGGTAACGCACCTACAGCTTTTCTGATGCTGCGAGTGTCTTTGGGCGACAGAAGTTGCTTTCCATCAGGTGACCCGTTTTCTCATTTGCCTCCTCATTTCATAAAAAAAACTTCGAGGAAAAAAGGGGCGCTTCATAGGTTTCGCACACAGGCGCCGAGGGGGGTTGGAACGGCCCTGACTACCTTACTACAAAATGTCTAGATCTAGGTTTTATTGTTTAATAAAATGACTCTTATATTAAATCTGTGTTTGATTTCTACTTTTCCTAGTAATTTTCTGGCCAGTACAAAAAAATTAAGTGTTTTTATAGAGGTGAATAGATTTTAACATATTAAAAAAAACTGCTTTTATTAGGAAAAAGCTGTCGCTGGTAATTTTGAAAGAGGTTAAACCACAAGTGTGCCACAAGACAAGAGAAAACTCTACCTAGAGACATCTATATGTAGAGTAACGACAAGTCGCCCAACTTGCTAGCCGCTACGTGCAACGAGACGCTACACGTACTCGTACGCGATAACTGATTTAATGATTCGACAAAATGCCGCGAGATGGCGCCATACCGTAAGAGTTTAGTAAGAGTGAAGTAAGATTCAACTAACAGCGGACGGCACTAATTGGTAAGAAGTCACAAGAAAAAACTGTACACGAAACTTAGACCTAGAGAAACTTACATAAGTTCGTGAAATAAAATGTTACCTACTAATTAACAATATGGAAATAGGGTGTGTGTCTCTACAATAATTGACATATTTAATAATTTATTATTATGAGAGACGACGGGGCCAAATCTGAAATACTTAATATGTCATTTACTAGCTATATTAGGTTGAATAAAATATTAATAATACCTACCACGGACCAAATATTTTCCTTAGTCTACACTCTTCACTCTACAATCTACATATTTTATTACATGAAAATGAATTTTAAAATTTGTTAGTCTCGCTACAACTTGGAACGGCTGAACTGATTTGGATATTTTTAGTCTTTTGGCTTTGCAAGGACTGTGATACGAAGGTCACCGGGTCAAAATGTGATATAAGAACTTTTAAATTACCTACAGTTACTTCAGAGGAAATTAATTCAAAATAGACGCGTCAAACAAAATGAACGCTCCGCTAATAAGATAGAGTTCATAATTGCCGGCTCTGCGCGAACCGTGTGGGCGCGGCAAGGCGGCTGCTTTCAAAAGCTCTCCCGCAGTAAAAGTTATAGCTTTTTGACACTTGATCGCCGCTTGATCACTATCGTTAATTTTATGCGGTGTAAACTTTTTTCAAAATACAGGGGCATTTGTATTCAGTGACTTGACCTGTTTTTGAACTTCGTACTGTCAGTGCCGTAATAATGTGGCAACTGGCACCTTATAAAAATATTTTTGTAAGGTGGCACCAGTGAGATTTTCTTGGGCGTTCCTAAATCAGTGCAAGAAGTTCTGCACACTGATTTGAAGCATGGACTAACGAGTGCTTTTAAAAGACAGATGGGGACGTTGAAAGAAAATTTTGTATCACAAATAATGATGAATGAATGAAACAAATGGTAAAGTTCAACCGAAACTTTGTTGGGTATAATGCCCAATATTGTTACACGGTTAATGGGACAAGGAAAAAAGGGGGGACGCATTTTCAAGATGTGGGAGAGCTAAGAAGAAAATTAACCTTTGGATCAAAATACTGGCATACCAATTTGTTAATGGAAGAATATTTAACTGGACGGGAAATATTATTTTGTAAGTGGAGCGGTGGCGTCAAAGTTTACTTTGTAAAGTAACCGTTGATGCCACGCCCTCAACGCCGCTATTTCTTTACCGCTCTTCATATTATAATATTACATAGTTGACGACTGGCATATTTCCGGGAACAAAGTACCTAGATATAGCATCTACGTATCTACTTTTTTCCGGATTCCCGGTTCTGTCGACTATCATAAAACGTCACGGTGTAAATAGGATTCGGTCTCATTTATAGGCTTGGATCGGCCACCAAATGAAATAAAATTGAGTACCTACTCATTATCTACCAATTTACTTGATAATTATGTTTTGTCTGGAAAAGGGCAAAATATGTAATCGTTAACCTATGTACTATCAGAGAAGTTGATTCCTAGGCAGATGGGGGACCTACGTAGTTTGGTCGCGCTACGTCAAACCCAGCCGACAGATTAAAATTAACATTGAATTGACATGATCCGACCAAATGACGTCGCGTTGGTCTGTCAACTGCCTAGGAATCGATTTTCTCGATGGTACTATCAGAGAAATTGATTCATATTAATCCATATATCCAAATTCCAATATAACCTATCAGGCTACCTATATAACCTACATCTAAGTCCTATAGTGTAGGGAGTAGGAGACACCGTCGTCGCTTTACCTTTACTATTATCTATTCTGTGGCTTTACCTTTTCGCATCTTCGTAGGACCAGAACGTTGGCGTTCATCTCGTGAGTCGTAATGCATCATGGTGATTAGTGCGGTCTGCGGACTGCGACCTTTGGATTTGCAGAGAATGGAAAAACCAAAGCTGTTCGAGTATTATTTTCTCGCTACGATTTCAGGAGAGTAGACTGTAAACATAAGTTTTGCGTATTGTAGAGTTAACTTGAAACTTTCAATACTCTCGTGAAAAGTTGAGCAGGTACAAAAACTGAATTTGAACTTTATCCACGATATAAGTTGACTTTAGAAGAGACCTTCGCGCGACGACAGTAATTTTGTTTTATTGAATACAAATTACTAAAATATTAATAGATAGAGATATCTCTAGATAGAGGCGATGCGTGCGATATGAAATTGGCCGTGTGTTTAAGGTATAATAATATAATTATTATTGGACAGATCGCTGTCGTTTGCCTGTTTAAGATTGAAAAACTGAATCTATTTAACAGAATGAGAACAAAAATTTTGATCACTAGCAGCTAAAAGCTTACAGATCTAGATCTTCGTCTTGATAAACCGATGACCGTGATAAACCGACAGTCCATGGAAATTTTTTGTACCTAAACTAGAAAACTAAATACACTTGTATTACGTATTACGTACTTTTCAAATCTTCATAAAATACATTTAAATAATCTATTGTAAGATAATATTAATTGGTGATAATTAGTATTTAGTATCTACTATCTAGGGCGCGGGCGACGGGCGTGGCGGCGCGGGGCGGGGGCGCTCCGCCCACACTCACTTCCGCTTACAGCTGTCAACTGCAGGCTTCCCGTCCGTCACTACTCACCGACACATAATTCGACCAAATCATTAGCTAACGCCGGGCACCATAGCTATATAATAGGGCTCGCGATACCGCAAAAAGAACTCCGCAATTTAGTCGATGTACCTAGATAGCGGTCCTTGGTGCAGTTTTAACTATATTGTAACTAGGCGGGGTTTGTTTATATTTTGAGTAGTCTTCATCTCTCTCGTCGCAAAGAGGGACCTCGCACATTGGACATAATGATTCATGCTTAGATAAATGATTGGGTAGCGCCGCGAGACCAATCATTTATCTAAGGATTCATGATAATACTAATTATTATTTAGTTGACTTGACTAAACCCTTATTTTAATAATGCCATAAAGCATATTTTTTTTGTTACATTGTTTAATTTCGGTGTCCCTTGCTACCTGCTTCTTCAGAGACCGCTCTACACCACGCTCTCTACGCTCTACTCTCTAGGTACTATAACAGATCAGTCTCCTAAATATGTCAAAGAGTCCTAAATATGTATGTAGGATGATGTATCTATATTTCTTTAATGCCAGCAAAAGCATTAATATGTTATTGGAAATTAAAAAAAAAACAGATTTTGATATTATGTGTATAATATGTGCTACGTGAAATTTTAGTGGCTGTTTTCCCGCAGCAGAACGATTTACCTTAATAGTAGTACGATCGAACCATGCATGTTATTTTTTGAAAATAAAAAAATATTTTGTATGACGTACTATGGAAACTTTATGCCGATAGGCGCGAGTTACCATGGACCCGACCGAATTTTTTTTTTGATTTGAACAAAAAAAACTTTACAAATCTATTGTACTACTAAGATAGAATCATTTTACTGCGGGAAAACAACCATTAAAATTTCACACTGTATACAGGGTGTAACAAAACTAAGTGATAAGATAATACTTTAAGGGACGTGTATGTGTTCTTTACATAGAGTTCACTGTGAAAGTAGCAGCGCTGAAAGAGCAACATTTTTTTCTCTGATTTGTATAGGCAAGCGCTCCAGCGTCATCAGTCATGCATAATCCCATAAAAAAGTGAAAAAAAAATTGCTCTTTCAGCGCTGCTACTTTGACAGTGATGAGTGAACTCTATGTAAGGAGCACATACCTACACTCCCTAATGTATTATCACTTGGTTTTGTTACACCTTGCTGGTATATTTCGTTCGCACCGAAATTTGTTTACATCGCGATAGCTTTGCATTTTACAGCAATAAAAACCATTTATGTCGGTTATAATCGGTATCGGTAATTGTGGATCTCAGGTAATATTACAAGTAATGAAGAGGGCATAATTAGGGCAAGCCCTATGCAAGTCCGAAGTGCCGCACGCCCCCAGTAATGGGATTGGGGCGGAGCCCTGACCACGTCGCTCATCCGCGCTCTATGGGACGACGGAGACTCATAAAAATACCAACAATTACTTACCCGCCAAACAAAAGTAATGTAGTTTTAAAAGGGGAAGCATCGTATTTCTTTGAAGTTCTTAGAAATTTAATTTTAATTTCTTTCTTTCTTTCAAACAAACTTCATTTTAATTATTATTGTTTAGGTTTACATGAATATTGTTTATAGTAGGTATTGAGCGGATTTTGTCGCAGCACACCTTTCTTATTAGTTATTAGTTATTACTTTATTACCGACGGTTCTTTTGGAGTTTGTGACCACAGATGGATTGAAGTTATATATTAATCATGTCGCAATAACATTAATATTTAATATAAATACAGTTTTAGTGTTATGCTACAATATAGTCCCTATCCGTAGTTTTTCAGATTGTGTAAGAGCTGGAGGGAAAAAACCTAATGCATGTTAAAAGCATGACAAATGAGGATAGAGGGACAACTTTCCTGCCAGTAAGATTTATACCTATTAACCACGTAAGTTTTTTTCAATACTTTGTCTTGTGTAGGTAATGTTTTATTAATTAGAATGTACCATCAAGGAAATTGATTCCTAGGCAGTTGACGAACCTACGTCATTTGGTCGGCTTATGCCAATTCAATGTTAGCTGTGATCGGGTTACAATAATAATACGTAATTGTACTTAGGTCTTAGGTCCGCCATCTGCCTAGGCCCAAGAAATCAACTTCTCTGCTAGTACATTTTGTCGATAACGGAAAAACGGCTTCTAGATAGGTAAATTTTAATTCAAATATTGGAATTAAAATTATAAAACATAAGAGTTAAGGCCTGTTTCACCACTTCCTGATAAAGTGCCGAATAGGCTATTCACAACTTTTTTGACAGATTCTCCATACTCGATCCGTCAAGTTAATTGGTGAATAGCCTATACGGCACTTATCAGGAAGTGGTAAAACAGGCCCTTAGTGAATTGTTAGGCTACCCATGTGTATGAGATTAAAATACGAGGGCTCTTTCAAAAGCTGTACTTTACATGACTTTACGATCAATTATCTCCGAAAGGGTACAAAAGGGAGAGTTGCAATAGAACTGAGATCGGTTAGGGTGCACAGGGGGGTTATTATGAGCTCTTATATCCAGCCAGTTTACAGGCCAATTTACAGGCCATTGCATAGACACGGCTTGTAAACTGGCTGGAAACTGGCTGGATATAAGAGCTCATAATAACCCCCCAGGAGTGTATTATGAATACCTACTTATAATTATATTCTCGCTAAAGCTCCGATTATAAACCTAGTTCGACTAAAATTTTCGGATCGGAATTCGGATAACATTTAACATGTTCTTTAATGCAAAACTAATTAGGTAACCTTTTTTAGGAAACAGTGACTTGCAGTGCTACTAAGATATTTTTAAGACACTTATCGCAAATGGAGGCCGGATTTGGAGGAAGTGATTAATCTTGATAAGGATCTCTGGAGCCAGCGTTCAAACCGGTTGTGGGCGCGAGGGTGCCAAGACAGGACCTTGCGGTAGTATCGTTATGTTATGACATAATTTATTAATCACTTCCTTTAAAATATTATTGTGTATCCTGCACATAATTTTTTAATGTTTATCCTAAACAATTATTATTTTTAACAAAAAATTAAAACCGACTTCCAGGGTAAAAACAATAATAATTTGTAATGAACAAAAAAGTGTTAAATAATTCTTACTCTTTAAAGTGCCTTATGCATAATTCTCCTAAACCTCAACTATTTCTGTACACAATCTTCATTACTTTGAAGACGGTACCAGATAAGAATGCTGAGTTCTATGACAAAATATTTTTAATATTTAAGACTGGTACCGACTTCAAAATAATGTAGATTATGTACAGAAATAGTTGAGGTTTAGGAGAATTATGCATAAGGCACTTTAAAGAGTAAGAATTATTTAACACTTTT
This sequence comes from Plebejus argus, assembly GCA_905404155.3. Taxonomy (NCBI): domain Eukaryota; kingdom Metazoa; phylum Arthropoda; class Insecta; order Lepidoptera; family Lycaenidae; genus Plebejus; species Plebejus argus. The sequence continues at coordinate 11,877,372 of FR989927.1, read as the reverse complement.
TTGTTCATTACAAATTATTATTGTTTTTACCCTGGAAGTCGGTTTTAATTTTTTGTTAAAAATAATAATTTCACTCTTTTAAGTGATTTATAAGCTGGTTTTCTGCACAGACTAATGTGTTATGCTTAGTGACTTTGGATCCAGGATACACTTTCATGATATTATGAGAACTCATTGTCTGATGTCACTACTTCAGAATTGCTTAAGCAACTCCAAACATATATACCACTGTATACCTAATGTATATGCTTATTGCTTGGCGTTAATCAAGCAATGATAAAATTAATGTTCATACGCCTGTCTTTAAAGGCTCTAAAGTTCTGTTCAGTGACTTTCTTTCTATCATTACACTCATCACTCATGAAAACAACTCAACATTACTAGATGACGCCCGCAACTTCGTTGCGCCAAAATTCGTTTATCGCGCGGAAACTTTAAATTTTTCCGGGATAAAAACTATCCTATGTCCTTTCTCGGGACTCAAAGTATCTCCATGCCAAATTTCAGCAAAATCGGTTCAGCGGTTCGAGCGTGAAGAGGTAACAAACAGACAGACTGATAGACAGACAGACAGACACACTTTCGCATTTATAATATTAGTATGGATGCTCAAATAATATAACTAAAATCGTCCTTATAAATTTTAAGAATAACTTACCTCATAGATCTTATGATCAAATTGCTAACTTGGTAACCTAAACACCAAGATTGAGTCATTTACATTGAAACAACATTATAATTTTTTAAATCGTTTGACAAATTCGGGCTTTGTTCTTAAAGACGATTAAAAGTAACAATAATAGGGTCATAATTAGATAATTCATGGTGTGGTGACCGGTAGTAGTGATGATGATGACGATGAATGTAACTTGCATAGTAGCATAATATGCTTTCAGTTCCTAAACCAACTCCGAAACCCCCATACTTGCTTTTTGGTAGCACATGCTTAGGATACTTCTCATAAAATCGAAATCCATATAAATTTGGAGGAGTTCCCTCAATTACTCACGGACGTATGTTGGAATGGTGGTGATGATGATGATGATAAATTAAATTTGCATAATAGTATATGCTTTCAGTTCTTAAGACAACGCCGAAACCCCCAAACATGTATCTATAAGGAGTAAGGAGTTCTGTTCACCAACTTCGAACCATGGTATATCCTGGTGCAAAATCTTACTTTTTAGTTTTGGTAACATATGCCTGGAATACTTCATATGAAACCAAAAAAACATAGGTTTCCATTTGAATTTTGAGGAGTTCCCTCGATTACTCATGGATCCCATCATCATCAGGTCACCACTTTTCTGAACATTGCTTTTTGGTAGCATATGCTTAGGATACTTCTCATAAAATCGAAATCATTATAAGTTTCCATATAAATTTGGAGGAGTTCCCTCGATTACTCACGGATGTATGGTGGAATGGTGGTGATGATGATGATGATTAATTAAATTTGCATAGTAGTATATGCTTTCAGTTCTTAAGACAACGCCGAAACCCCCAAACATGTATCTATAAGGAGTAAGGAGTTCTGTTCACCACCTTCGAACCATAGTAAATCCTGGTGCAAAATCTTACTTTTTGGTAACATATGCCTGGAATACTTCATATGAAACCAAAAAAAACATATGTTTCCATTTGAATTTTGAGGAGTTCCCTCGATTACTCATGGATCCCATCATCAGATCACCACTTTTGTCAAAATGGGACCAAATTGGAGTGAAACCTATTATAACAAAAGAAAAATTTTGAAAATCGGTTCATAAACGGCGGAGTAATCGTTGAACATACATAAAAAAAAAAAAAAAAAAAAAAAAAAATATCCACAGACGAACGTATAACCTCCTCGTTTTTGGAAGTCGGTTAAAAAAGGGGATTTCACGTTGTGTGTTCGGATAAAATCTCAAATTTTTTAGAAGTATGACAGTAGCAGTACTATAAAATTTTAAAAACGTTAAATATAAGGTTAATTAATGAGTTAACTATTTACCATAATTCATAAGTCGTAAAGAACTAAAAATGACTTTTGAAAGCCGCCATATTGGCGCTGATAGCAGTAGTGAGAGTATTTGGAACTAATACTAGTGATGACAATTACTGTTGTTATTGGTTGTGGTTACGTCAAATTTAGTTCTCTACCTGAATAACGGGGGCGCTGATTCCGCTTCAAATAGGCACAAAAAGCAGGTCTGTATCAGCAATCCAGCGTACTTGTATAATAGAGATCAGTGGGTTATATCCAGAACCAACATTCCAATAGATATACGTTAGTTTAGTACCTATATATAGAGAGGGCCTGTTTCACCACTTCCTGATAAAGTGCCGGATAGGCTATCCGCAACTTATTTGACAGATTCTCCATGCTCTATCTGTCAGGTTAAGTGGTGCATATAGTCTATTCGGCACTCATCAGGAAGTGGTGAAACAGGCCCTAATTAAATATTAAACCTAAGTAATTATTATAATTACATACTTAGGTTCAATTATATTTAATGACTCATAAAGTCATAACCACGCTTTAGCCATTTCCTTGAATGATCATTCAATGAAAAAACAAAAACAATGTTTCATCAGTTGACGGCGATCGTCTCACGTTACATGACGTTACTACCCCCGGGCGGGCTTACCCGGCCTCCCTCCCACAGCTGAAATTTCACGCACAAAATACAGCAGCTATGTATCGCAATGAACGCACTAGTCATTCAATCAAATAGCAAATTGAACCAGATGACTGAGAGCCATATAGATGAAGGGCCCAGACAATGAGACGCATAGCCCGTTCGTTAAATGCGGTTTATTCATAAAATTGATGAGTAGGTACATAATTATTATTATATTGTAAACGTCTATTTTTAGGGTTCCGTACCCTTAGGGTAAAAACGGGACCCTATTACTAAGACTTCGTTGTCTGTCCGTCTGTCCGTCTGTATGTCTGTCTGTCTGTCTCCAGGCTGTATCTCAAGAACCGCTATAGCTAGACTTCTGAAATTTTCACAGATTGTGTATATCTGTTGCTGCTATAACAACAAACACGAAAAACAAAATAAAGTTAATATTTAAGGGGGCTTCCATACAAGAAACGTAATTTTTTTGGCCTTTTTTGCTCGTAATCAATAATGGTAACAGCTAGACACTTGAAATTTTGACGAAATCCCTAATTATATTTGTAATTTTTAAAATCTATCTATATATATATAAAACTCAAAGGTGACTGACTGACATGGTGATCTATCAACGCACAGCCTAAACCACTGGATGGATTGGGCTGAAATTTGGCATGCAGGTAGATGTTATGACGTAGGCATCCGCTAAGAAAGGATTTAGATAAATTCTCACCAAAAGGGGTCTAAATAGGGGATGAAAGTTTGTATATAATAATTAATAATACTTCTTAACGCGAGCGAAGCCGCGGGCAAAAGCTCGTTAATAATAAAATTAGAATAAAGTGCATTTTTAAGCGGGCTCTCATGCAAAAAACACGATTTTTTGTCTACTTTTGCTTTATACCGGTACGGAACCCTTCGTGCGCGAGTCCGACTCGCACTTGGCCGATTATTAAATACGATGGTAGTCTAATAGAACCTTTTAGAAATCTATCTACAGTGAATACACGGTAGGTACCTACAGTAAGATTGTCTTGGCATTATTATTGGATACAAGTATCTATGTACATAATATTATTATGTGGTATTTTATGATTCATGAACGGCCTAGGCGTTCAATTGGCTGATTAAAAATGGTGGAGTTTTTTTTTTAATTTAAACACGTAATTGTAGAATCCGACCAATAAATCGCCAAAATATTTATGTACAGATACTCATCTAATATACAATCGAATAAAATTTTTAAAGGATAATGGGCACTTTTCACACAGCATAATCGTCCGGGGGCACTATTTTGGATTTTTTTATTTTTTTGTTTAAAATGTTTTTAGTTAGTAGACTTTAGATAATTGTTTTTTTTCTGTGAAATGTCATTTGCGAATGGAATATAGATTTCCCTATCTTCCATATCTCTTCTCTAAAGATATATAATATAGATCAGCTGATATAAAAATAGTCTCTAAATTATTAACAAAATATTTTAATTAGGGTGGTGTGTGTTGGAGAGCGATATCTCATCCTGCAGCCAATTTGGGCGTGTCTAAATGGTCATGAGCATTGAGCACCCTCCCACAGACTTGGAGCAGCGGCGCTTTGGACGAAACGTTATCATAGGTAAAATAAAATTACTTTTATATTACCTAGCTGGTATTGATAATAATTATGATATAGATAATTAAGATAATATTCCCAAAAATATTTTCCCCTCATTTGAGGGATGTCTAAAATCAATTAGTAGTTTATGGATAAAGCATAGTGCCATACTTCTATATATTTTTATTAATTTTTCAAATATTATGTGTATACCATATTTTATTTTTAGATACTTACCTATAAACTTTATAGCTTTAAAAGTTTTTACTGTTAAATTTCATTTCAGGCACAGCCCACAGGTGATTGCACTGCACTGTATGATCTCGCGAGATTGCGGCTAAACCTGCTGCCAGCGACAATGGCTCCGATGATTTCACCAGTATTTACCGTGCTTCGACTAATTAAGCATTAGCGCTTAGTAAACACTATCACGACACTCGGCCGCCGCGTGCCCGGTGCCGGTCGCTGAGGTACACCCATAATAGAGTCAACGCGAAATAAAAACATAATATGATTCAATTTCTTCTCAGACGAATTTCAACTCTGGCTCCATGCGATAGAGTCTATTATCTGATACGCTCGTGTGGTGCACTCTTTACGTGGAAATTTGTCGAGAGCATAATCTTTGTCAGAGCATTTTGAACACTAATACTGATATTTATAGGATCTATGATACCTCAAGCGAAGTGAAGATAATTAAGCCGCAGACACACGCTCTCTCGGGGCGGCTGCTCATTCGTGCATAATGGGCTTGGTGCAAACGAGGCTGCCGCTTGACAAAACGTGGTCCGACTTTCACTCTCGCCGCGAGCCAGACCCGATAGCCGATTATAAATAAGTCCACGTCGGTTTCCGATTGTATGTAGGCAGATCAAGGCTTTTCGAGATTCCACACAATAACACATAACACAACAGATGAGAATTCTTCATAGCAAAGTTCTAAATTATAAAGCCTTAAAATAATTTAAAGAAGATAAGACAATATATTAAAAGAAATTTACAAAAGCTAATAATTTTACAATCTTCGGAAGCAAAATCTATAAATATAGACCAAAGCAGTGATGTAATTAAAATAATAATATTTTACTCGAAACATGTAAACCCAACGACGACCTATAAAATGCAAACACCAAACAACGTTATGAAAGCCGATACAAAAAGTGATAACAGTTCTCAGAGTCGCGATGATGTCGTAATCTAAAATGGCACAAGGAGTCACGTTAACAAAGAGCCGGTGCATTATGTTCCTTATCAAGTTATCATTGTCCTCGTCGGCTTCGAAGACGCGGAGAGCGCGGCAAACGTCTCGACTCTCGACATGTGTGCATTTTTTGCCCGCCCAAGGAGGCCGCGGGCGCGAGGTTATACACCCATTATTACGTCCTTCCTACTTTCAATTATTATTATCGGGCGGCGGCGCCGCACCCGCGACGGGGAGGAGAAGAGAGGCGCAGCTGCTGCCTACCAATAATCAAGACCTCGTCCGTATTAGAACGAGACAGAAAATGCAGACGTCACCTCGTATTTTCAATGGTATTTAGTTAACTATGAACTTTTACATCGACCAAGTTCGAATAGGAAACGTGTAATATGTTCTAAAAGTTCTCCGTTAAGTTTCAACACTTCTAGTTAATAGGAATTTTATTAAAAGTGTTTAAAAACTTTCCGATACGAAAGCGATAGGAGGCGGATCTACGAACATTAACGAGCGCCCTCGGGTAACTTCGTGCGCCGCTAGCTGCCAGTTCGTTCGCCGCGGATCGGCGGTCAGTCGTGAGAATGGTGCAGTTTTGTGCGCGAACAAAAGGAATTATTTGTTTTTAAGTGCAAAGTAGATGATGTCGTCTGAATCCACAAAAGGGCAAATGGAATACGTTACCGAGGACAAGGTTATTAAGGTAAATAGTGCTAGGCGAGGAGAAAACGATGCAAAATTGTGTAACAGATTGGACGCCAGCGGGCAGTGTCGTGTGTCGGTGCAGGGGGAGGGCGGGGCGAGCGCGGTCCCGGCCGTGTGGGGCCCGGCGGGCGGCGGGCGGCGCGGCGGCGGGCCGTACGCGGGAGGTTGTGACCGCGTCTACAGCTACTCCCTTGCCGAAAAATCGACACACTCCTCATTTTGATTTCGAAAATAGTCTCCACGTTCGAAAATCGATGCGATGCGTTTGTATAAAGTGCCGTAACAGCGGTAGGAGCTGAACCGGTTTTACCGCTTGTTATATTTTTAACATGGACGTTATCGTAGCAATATAAGAAATGATAAATGGTTATCGTAAGTAACGTTCAATATGATTTTGTGATGAGAAAAATGCGAACGCAACATAACCTAGTTAGGAGCATAAAATAACAGTCACGCGACCCAAGGTGGGTGGATCAAAGGGCGGCGGCGACCTTGAGAGCGACGACTCCCGGTTCACGGCACTTGTTAGGAAAAGGCGTGTCGACTCACAATCAAATAACGCAATTTTGCCAATATTGTTCACAGATTGCGCGGTTTACTTCCCACTTCACTGTGATAGTTTAGTTCCCCCTATAACATAATTTTTTTCAAAAGACACAAAATAGTCTATTGTAATAATTATCCTTATATTTTAAAAATAATTTTCTTTATAACTTGTTTTTTCTTTATACAAAAAATTGCCTTAAAGATTATAATTTAGCGTTATGTTTAATAATTTTCAATAAGAGGCCTAACTTTAGAGTAGGTACGAAGATGGAATTGTTAGGCTAATCATAAAAAAATTCAATGGTCGTAATTCTAAATAGTTAAACATAATGTAATTGTGTTTTTATGCTTGTATTATGTAATAAATGATATATTTATTCAAAAATAACAAAAGATAGTAATAAAAAACGCCTAATTTTCCCCTTTGTCTTATAACTAATACTTACATGCTATTACACTTGAAGAATTAAATAAATAGCAAGTACAATAAGTATATACTTGAAGAACTAAATAAATCGACCGCAATTCCTCATTTATAAATAAATATCTTACGGTTAAAACACTAACATAAATGATACAGCAATCTGAGACTACGGAAGCTCAAACCGAACGTAAACATGATAAAGCTTCAAATCCCACAAGTACATATTATTATTGTATAGCCGAGTATAACAGACGCCTAACAACGCCGGAAGGGGCTGAGCATAGCGGGAGCCTAACGGGGCCTGGCCGGGGTCTGGGGGCCTGGCGGGGCCCTGCCAGTGACACCCTCCCTAGGCCTGACCCCCGTGCATTCGCGCCTTTTCGCATCCGACCGACATTACCGTGCGGCTTATCGAATCTGTGTCATTGACTGTATATAAATCTTTGAGATTTCAACTCTTTTATCGAGGGCTTTCTGTATCATCGACGAGATATAAAACAGCAGTTTGTTAGTATAATGTTTAAGTAAACATGGAACAAAAATTCTGAAGTGTACAGGACATATGAAATCTAATATGAATTAAAATGTATAAAAAAATATAAACAGACGAACATAAACATATAACCTCCTCCTTTTTGGAAGTCGGTTAAAAATATAGAAAATATTCATCATAACATATTTTACAATAAAATATTATGTCTATCATTCACCCACTCACCCATAATACTGCCTGGTCTGCCTGTAAATTATAATACGGAATAGCATAAAACATTTTATAATTACAAATCGCTAAAATAACATTCTTAAAATGCTTAACTCATAACATATTTTCAGCAAGAGCCTGGTGGTGGGCAGTCCCCGCTGGCGTTGCTAGCGACCACGTGCAGCCGCCTCGGTCCCGCCAACATGGGGCCCGACCAGCAGGACATTAAGGACCACCAGCAGCATTTCAGTAAGTATCTTCAAAAGTCCTTTATGGCGGCTGTACAAACTCGACGAGAGCCTCTCACCGAGATCCTCGGCCGTACATGCTTGATCATTTTTTTCCTCGCGAGAGCCAACGAGACGAGGACGGGAGCGCCCTGTACACACTAGCGCTCGGCCTGTCTCCGGAGGGTGTAGTGCGAGTTTTATTTGATCATACGCATCGAGCACGACGCGAATTTGTATGGGATCAAAGCGGTATCCACGTTAGCCAGTAGATGGCGCTGCTTTGATCCCATACAAATTCGCGTTAACGTGTTCGATGCGTATGATCGAATAAAACTCGCACTACACCCTCAGGTGTCTCGACGAGTGTATACAGCCGCCATTACGAGTTATAGAAATCCACGTAAAAAAATAAACGGAACCGCTTCATCCGTGACTTATGTTGCCATAGACAAATAGACACACCCATACAGGCAAACAGGCACAGTACACGTCAAACTCATACTGGTATCATCCCTCTTTCTACGTCAGTATTGAGGAGTTTAAGTGTCTAAACACACTAGGCCGAAGTTCCGCGGCGGAAATTCCGCATGATTACGTCAGCAATGTCAAACGCATACAATATAACGCGACGGAATTTCGGCATGGTGTGTCATCGGTAATTTAAAATACATTGCAGGCGGAATCATGCGGAAATTCCGCTGCGGAACTTCGGCATAGTGTGTTTAGACACAAAATGAATCTTGAGGAATATACTACACAAAGGAATAAAAAATATATATAGTATAAGTACGTATACTTACATTAGTATGATCACCTGATGTCGGCCTAAAAATTTTTTTTCTCAAGATAGTAAAATTCGCCAGAAGCGCTTGAGTAGGTATATTGTCTGAATGACTATTGTATATTGTCCCCTAACGATCTCCACGGGGAGTCAACCCCTACGGTTCAGCAGAAAAAATTAATGCGACACATTGATTGAATACAGTCATGCTGATACTTCCCTAAATAAAAATATATATTATACTGATGCTTTCCTAATAAAAATATTCTGAGACTGTTACGTAAAATGTAATCTTTAAGATAATTTAGATAATTTAGTGCATAAAGCAAAAATGCTTACCAGTGTTTAATATTATGGTAATTACTTTGTAAATAAAGTCCTTGTATTTAGTCCAATAAAGCAAACCTTTTTCAGTTTATAATACGCCAGCGTAATTAATAATGAAATGGATGAAACGACAACTAACCAATTCATTGAGATCAAAATTTGAATAGTTGCCTGAAGGTCATGTACCTAGTCATTTTATTAAATGACAAGATTGCTGTGAAATCTAATAAAAATAATATCTTTGGTCGCTTCATACCACGGTCTGACACTGAAAATATTCCATATAAGTACCTACATGCCTTAAATGTACTATGTTTCAAGATTATCGTTTCTACATAATATAAGAATATTTTTAACTATTTCCGTCATCACAGTTTTAAGAATAATGATTATGTAAATTATGGATATGTTACAAACAATGCAACTTTTAGCAATTTCTGTTATTCTATGAAAAATTTGTTATTAATAGGTACATACTATATTGGAGGGTGGATCAAATCTACCCTTCCTTCTTTTCGTTTACGATATTACTTTCATTTTATTTTTTAATGGTAGCCTTCATTAAGAAATGTAATCTGATCGATAGTTAAATATTTTATAAATATCCTATTTTTGAAATTAGGGGTGGAAACGATTTTTAGACGAGGTCGTCTGTAGGGGGTTTCAAAGGGAGGAACCCCCCATGCTGTAGCGAGGTCACTGATGCCACATGAAAACAAAGAGGTGGCACACATAAATACTTCTAATAATTTATAAGGGCTCTGGGAACATTTCTCTAATTATGGACTCTTTGGCTACAATGTGATTGAATATTTAACGCCTGACCTTGTATAGAATAGAAGCGTTGAATAGTGCTGTCTTTTGTGTGTATTGATATTGACTACGTATGTTATCTCACTACTAAAACTCAAGTGTGCGCAGGTGCCTAGTTTTAAGGTTTTTAGAAACCTTTAAAATTGGGAAACAAACTTCTTTTACGTCAAACTTAAGGTTTATATTTGTTATCTTCAGGCCCCCAACAACAGCAGCAGCAGCAACAGCAACAGCAGCAGCAGCAACAACAACAGCAGCAACAGCAACAACAACAGCAGCAACAGCAGCAGCAGCAACAACAGCAGCAGCAAGCGCAGCAGCAACAGCAACAGGTTCAACAAGCTCAGCTTGCCCAACAACAAGGCGAGGCGGCGACGCTAGCCGCTATACAGCAGCAGTACATGCAACATCAGCAGCCGCAGCTGCGAGTGATCAGCACCGCGGTTGTCCAACAGCTCAGAGCTCAAGGGTTGTCGGTGAGTGGGGGCGGGGCGAGGATTTAGGGTAGATGTAATGTTTGTTCACCTCACTAACTCACTTACCATCGCCCATCACTACGTAAGTACCGCATGCGCTAATTACATCAAAGTATAATAGCAGCGTTTTACCCTGAAATAAAACGCTTATTAAATACTTACCTTATTTGAAGCATAATAATTGAGATAGGCACTTCCGTTTCCGCACATTTTACCTCCATTTCTTTCCTGAATGTTGGTAGCTCTGTCAACCTTGGCGCCATCATCGAGCAGGTAGAGGGAGAATTCCCGCTCAACTATGATCATTGAGTCGAAATTACACCAGGCAGAAATAAAAAGCTATGCTTCAAATAAGGTAAGTATTTAATAAGCGTTTTATTTCAGGGTAAAACGCTGCTATTAAACACTTGACCGTTATTTGAAGCATAATAATTGAGACGTGTTTGTTATCGCCTGGTGATGATGGACGCCAATGCAATGTGACAAAATAAACGTTAGACGCCAATGTGAAAAGAAAATATAGCAATAAAAAATAAAAATAGTATTTCCTTTTAGAAATACAACTTATAAAAGTTTTCATATGGACATAATGAAAACAATTACTAAAGGAACAAATGAATTCCTTAAATCGTTAGAATTAGATGAAAGTACATTATTTATTGTAATAATTTCTAAATGTATGCACCGATTTCCAATATTAATTGCCCCAAAAGTATTCCATCAGTGGATACATTGTCTATCCAACTTTTAGCCACAGCTGAGTGGAAGTTACCTGGTGGTGCAGTTGCCTCAGACAAGTTAGTCTTGATCCAGCCAACTATTCCAGTTTTAGGGGCGGCAGATGGTTTTCCTCGCAAATTCGTAAATAAATTGGCATAATATTTAGCTTCGCTAATCGCTACGCCTGCGATGAAGAAAAATGATTACAGAATTTAAGCCAGTAAACAGCAAGGTTGCTTATCACTGGGATTGCTTAAAATCTTCCAGCTAGATTGCCTAGAATCAGAACTGTTCGTTTTAGTCAAATTCTTTAATGTGACTATCACTTCTGTAAGAAGTGTAAGATCATGTAAACGTCTGCCCGACGAAAACAAACGCAAAATATTTGAATGTTTAAAGACTGCATATAAATTACTTTCGTCAACAGTATAAGACTTCAAAAAGTTTTGAATTTATGTTGTACAAGCTTTTTCGATGCAATAGATTTTAATTTTTCTACACAATATGTTTTACCAAAACGTGAAAAACCTCTAAGGGCCAGAAATCTCTGTATCAGACATGGCAGATACTAGAGAGCTTAATCTATTAAAAATAGATCTGCTAAAATTTTGCAGACTGTGCCCGTCGGCTTGTGAGCATCACATCTGTGTAACTTACATCAGGATAACCAGGCAACTTTATAAGTTCGAGTAGAAGGTCGCCATGATGATAACAATAATTTTAGATGAATATCACCAAAGCCTACGAAATTTTGCGACCACCCAAACATTTATATACTTGAAATGTCGATTAGGCATTTCTCGGTGCTGCTATTGCTCTAGACTCTAGGCTCAGAGATCTGCCCGCCAAAATACTTGTTCCCAGCGTGGAATCACTAGGAGATAAATTCCTTGCGCCTGATTTAGGTGAGCCAAGACTTTGAGTATTAATTAAGGTGGGGAAAATACCCAGGCTAGGGGGTACTCGTGAGAAAAGGCATCGTGATATAAAGCTGCATGATCGTTCAAGTCGAGAGTTACATAATTAGTAACTACATGAGCTTCGACGGAAGCAAACAGATCGGTCACAGGTACGCCGAATTTTATGATCTTCTATGTACAAGAAGTTAACAGATTTAGGAATGATCCAATGACTCGAAAATCTGAATGGTTATGTCCATCAGGGCATCTGACCTGGTGCGAGTTGCGGCCCTCGTCCGAATATAGGTTATAATAACTGTTCGATTGTCGCTCTGCCAAAGAACTATCGAGCGAGCGAAAATCTAGTGCTGACCTCGGAGAAGAAGAGCACTAGGAGCTGTGATTGCAGTGCATGAAGTTTTGACCATGATCTGACCATGTCCCCGTTAAGGAAAGGTGGTCGAGTTGAGCATCCCAAGCTAGGTCCGACGCATCTGTTGCCAAGAAGTGCGACGGTGGGTTCCAATGAATGGGAGTTGATAGATGACTTTGCAACCACCACTGAAGATCATCGCTAAGCGTAACGCTTGACTCGGTAGAGAGCAGCGATTCAGAAATGCACACTTTTCAATGTCTGAGAAGAGGCAAGAGGTCGGTAATGTAGTCTCCCCTTCGGAACTATGTAACTGGCGAAGTTCAGGAGACCGACGATGCTCTGCAATGTCTTTAGATCTACCAGATCCCTTTGTCAAGAGTTAGGACAGGTAAAACCTTTTGATAAATTTTGGACATTTCTCCTGGAGGTAGATTTTCGTTTTGAAATGTTTTCCAATCAATACCTAGAAATGCCAGGGTCTTGTTGAGGCGTAAGTATAGTAACTTCTTTAGAATTATTTGCTAACCTATATAATGAAGTTTTGAAGCAAAACCTAAAGGTGCTCCTGTAGGATGATTTTGTTTAAATGAGCAATAAGACAATCGTCCGAATAAACGATAATACGTAGAACTTGCTTTCTAAGGGTTTGTGTAACCCAATTGGTCAGGGAAGCCAAAAACTTTCGGATCAGTGGTGAGACCGAACGGTAAGCAAGTCATTTGCAGCAACTGTCCCTTCTTTTATATCAGACATAGAAACCGTCGGTGCGATGGAGCGACTGCCAGATGAAAATAAGCTTGGAACAGCGGGGGTAAAATGGTCGCTTTATAGAATCATAATATGATTAATATTTTAAAAAAAAATCGCAAAAAGCAGCTCTGCTTGCAATTCATTTCTGTATTTTGTACTGATTTGACATATTTTGTCAGTTTTGACAATTCATTTGCTAAATTGAGAGGAATTGCTAAATGTGACCATTTTAGCCCCGCAGGTATATTTAGCAAAACCAATCGTTGGGTTGCAGAAAAAACTGTCATTAGTTGAACACTTATGAGCTTTAATGGCTGAGTCAAAATATAATCGAATAGAGTGGAAAGATTGAAAATAGGACGGCAGGACCTGTCGACCTTAGGGACCAGATATTGTCGAAATAAAAACTTGGCAAGGGGCTGGCAACCTCAAATACACCCTGGTGTATCATTTGTCGAATTTAGAGAGACATATCCTCTGACTCTGTGGTAGAAAAATTATTTTGGTTTAATTTTGGAATTTGAATATTTGAATCTTTAACAAATAACCTGGAGCATCTAGGCGCTGCTCACGGCGGTTAAACTTCATAGTTTGACCCGCTCTGAATTTTTGATTGTCAGTACTTACAACAATCCCGAGGTCCGAACTCTGGAAGAGAAGCGGCACGTTTACGGGTACTTCTGCCGTGAAAATTCCCTCTGTTGTCCAATCCAGCTCCTCTCGAGTGAAAAGAACTTTCTGTATTGCCAGGCATTGACCGTGGCTCAAAATCATTTCTTTGTCCCTGCGGAGGACGATTGTAAGAACAGCCTTGCGCAGGCTGGTGAGCATGGGAAATGTGCGAGCTAGCACAACATCCATGAGATATACTTACCCTGCGCGGGTATATAATTATTAGCCTGTCCCTGCGGGGGGTAGGCTGAGCTCTCGAGTGAAAAGAACTTTCTGTATTGCCAGGCATTGACCGTGGCTCAAAATCATTTCTTTGTCCCTGCGGAGGACGATTGTAAGAACAGCCTTGCGCAGGCTGGTGAGCATGGGAAATGTGCGAGCTAGCACAACATCCATGAGATATACTTACCCTGCGCGGGTATATAACTATTAGCCTGTCCCTGCGGGGGGTAGGCTGAGCTCTCGAGTGAAAAGAACTTTCTGTATTGCCAGGCATTGACCGTGGCTCAAAGTTATTTCTTTGTCCCTGCGGGGAACGATTGTAAGAACAGCCTTGCGCAGGCTGGTGAGCATGGGAAATGTGCGAGCTAGCACAACATCCATGAGACATACCCTGCGCAGATATTTCAACTCTTAGCCTGCCCCTACGGGGGTGGCGAGTCGCACTGTTGCTGCTAGAACCCGCTTGCACAGCGGCAGCAACATTATTTCAACTATTCGCAACAAAGGTTTTGCGGGCTCCCCCAGTCTTTTCGAGTAGTGACACCAGCAACTTGGAATTAACTTAGACAAAATGATTGCAAGAACGAAACTGATAATTGCATCACGTCTCATTTGAAAACCTCAGCTCTATGACCACAAATTAATTTTAAGTAAATTGAACGTTGTGATACAATTCCTTAACGGTTTCATTTAAACCTTCAGGGGTCGAGCTTGAAGCGTGTGACCATTGTAACAATAATTTCTTAAGAGCGCACTAAGCAATATGATAATGCCGCGTATGATTTGTCCACGTGAGAGATTTTGTAGAAAATCGAAATATTTACGCTCATCATTGACCTCTAAATCGACAAAACTGGTGTACGATTATAAGATTTTTGAACTTCAACTACTGACCATTCGTTAGTATGTTGAATATAATTTAATACGGCCAAAAACCCCGGACAAGTTTTCGGAACGGACGATCATCTTTAAGTTTTGTTTCAATTTCAAAAACAAGATACGGTTGTAAAGAAATGCTAACGGTCGTTTCAATTTCATTTGATTCGCAATACAATTCCCAACTGACATTATCGTCGATGCAACAATCATCTGCATGACCTTGAAAAATAGATCAGTTTTCGTAAAAGGCTTTTCGTTTTCGTTAATTTAGCTAAAGGGTCGTCACGGCGCTGTATGTATTTGCCCCCCCTTTTTTTGTGGCGGCGGTGCCTCGATTTACGTTTGCTATGTGAAGTAGAAGTCGATGACGAGCTCGAATCACTTGCGGAACTACTACTACTAGATGACCTTGCACGAGAACAAGGTTTTTATTAACCGCAATAAGCGGGTAGTTTTAAATCGTTAGCTGGTGTCACTACCGAATCATTAACGAATTTACATTCGTTATTCATTATGAATAGCTACCTTAACCTAGGAAAGAACACAAACACAAGAACTTAACTAGAAAATTAAGTATTTAAGAATTTAAATTTAAATTCGTTATCAAAGTAACGATACGAACGATAAAATCGTTATTAATATGAAATGTTCATCTTTTCTTAAGAAAAATGGTATAAAAATATAACTTACGTGAATTACCACAACACTTGAAAAACGGTAAAACAACACTGAAAGTTATTTCACTTTTTACTTACATTATATAACTAGGAGTTATATAATAAGGAGGTATAATACGTAATTTGGCTTCTGAGCACGACTGTGCGGTGCGGGAAACAAGACGCCAATGATCATAGTTGAGCGGGAATTCTCCCTCTACCTGCTCGATGATGGCGCCAAGGTTGACAGAGCTACCAACATTCAGGAAAGAAATGGAGGTAAAATGTGCGGAAACGGAAGTGCCTATCTCAATTATTATGCTTCAAATAACGGTCAAGTGTTTAATCAACATAAATAACTTCATACTTAACTCATAAATCATAATACATAATATATTATGCTAAGTTACCCAAAAAAGAAAACTAGGTGCTAAGTATTTATATTGATTATACTTGAGGCTTCCTTTCTTTTAAAATGCCTTATCATTAAACCATTACTTAATAAATTAAGAGATTGTTTCCTGCCTTGCTTTTACTAGATGTATTTATTTTTGTAGATGTATTTATAGCTTGACCGCTGTAAAGTCGACCCTCGTAGCATACTCGTAGCATACTAAATGTATGCTACGAGTATGCTACGAGGGTCGACTTTATAGCGGTCAAGCTTTAATTTCATATTATTGCTATAGTTGTAAATAATGTTAAGCTTCAGATTTTAGTACTTAATCATTATTAGGGTAGTAGAATTTAAATGTAAGCTGAGCTACAACCTCTCAAGAATAAATTAGTGTACTAAGTGCACTCTATGATTAGTGATTACTATGCCTTATCATATCTCTCATCTAATACCTAGTCAATATCATCTCTTAAATAAGTGTTTGACCATGGTATATGTGTTCAGGGCAACGAACTCTCCGCAGCCATCGTGAACGCCGCCAGCACCGTGCCCAATGGAATACAAGTGCAGCAACCACAGGTAATGCATGGTGTTTTTTTTTTTATTTTAGCTAAACTAGAAAAATCGGTGAAAGAATTACTCTGATATCTTAAAAACTCTCCACCATATAACTCCTCCTATCTAACTAGTGTTAGATAGCCCATTTATCGAGGAAGGCTATACCTAGGCTCTATTTTATCTCGCTAAGACTAATAAAAGCGAAGAAATAGAGGAAAATGTGGAAAAAACGGGGGAAATTATTATTTGAGAGGGCTTATCTCGCGAAGTACTGGAGCAATTTTCATATTATTTGGCACAGATAAGGAGTAGACCACGTGTAGGATCATAGGCTATTTTTTGTGGACTAATTTGTCTGTGAAATATCTGATTTACGCGGGCGAAGTCGCGCGGAACGTCTAGTATGTTATAAAGCTGAAATTTTCGAAATGCTTATTTTTTACCGTTATATCGTTGTTTTACAAAACCTGCTAATCTTTGACTTTGTCAACAACTCAATTATGTAAAGCTCAAAAGTCAGAGCACATATAAATAATTATGCAATTGAGTAAATCCGCTGTAGCTTAAAATATTACTCGCTTATGGGTTGATTCTGACCGCAACGCGACGCGTAGATGCATTTCTAAATTAGTATAGGGACCGTGCAGAGCGACGACACTGCCACAAGTGGCGAATAGCCGAAACTTTTACGAAAATTTTACTGTCAAGCTCTAGTGAAGCTACGGAAAATTAGAAGATTTCTTAACAAATTCTGAGTATTTTCAAGAATTGAAATGTATTGTTGTTCTAATACATACAAGAAATAGAAAGGCAAATCGAACGATGTAAAATTTTACTATTTTTCTGCCAAAATATTCACATGGCTTTGCTTATTGAAAAACGAAAGAAATGGATAAAAGGCGGTAAAAATATACGTAAGTATTTAAAAAGTTCCATGAGTGTTATGTGTAGACTAGTAAAAACACTAAATTTTGTAGATTATAACCGTAAATTCATTTTTTATGAACACAATATGAACATAACCTATAACCATTGCTTTCTTTCAGTAAACATCCAAACTGGCTTCCATCTTAATTGATATACATACGTAGGCACCGCTCATTTAATTGGCATAAAGTTGCATCAAAAGTAAGGATAATTTGGAGAAGTCCTGCCAAGGAGAATGCGAAGTCAAAGCCACTCACAAGTTACGTCTTTTACTCGCATCGTGGCGCTGCTGTCGAATTACGACGCCCTCTATAGTTTCTGCACGGTCCCTATGGATTTGACAGATTCGCAAGACGTCTCACGCTGACGACATCTGTCAAATCCATACAAATTTAGGTCGCGTCGCGTCGCGCCTCACCTCGTCGCGTTGCGGTCTGAATTTACCCTAAAACGTCTTACCTGCGTGTGACGTTAGGCGTGACACCACGGTCTACGTCGTCTTTTATAAAAATGGTTTGCTGTATGTTATAATAATATGTACATAATATTTATAATATTTTAATCAGAGCATAACAACTTTAGTTCACCCCATCTTGCCTACCGACCCAGAAACATATCAACGAAATAAAACGAGTAAATAACAAGTATGATGATTCGATATACACATTTATTGATTATTTTCAGGTGATCAGTATGCAGCAGCTCCAGTCGTTGCTCGGCGGCGGAGTTGTAGGCGGCGAGGGCTACCAGAACGCGCCGCCGCAACTGCTGCAGATACACCCACAGTTACTACAGGTATAATATTTTAAAGCTTAAGGTAACTTTCCGATTGCGGCGTTAGTACTACCTTTTTTCGCCACTTTTATTTAAAGCCTTGTCGGTCTGTAATACGATAACCATGACGTCATAAAACTGTAATTTCAGCAACAGGCGGGCGGCGTATACGGCGGTTGCCTGGTGGGCGGCGTGGGCGGGGTCGGCGGCGTGGCGCCCATGCAGGCCGTCACCGTCGACGGACAGGACGCGCTATTTATACCGGCACAGCACGCGCAGGTAAATTCTCTACAACTCTGCGACTAGTGGCGTAGCCTAATAAAATAACTTTTGGGAGTATGCTCCCAATTCTGAAATTGCTCCCATTGTCCAAGTAATCATTTTTGAAGACCTAAAAATCGTTCACCCCACACATATTGTGTGTGTATATGTGTGCATTTCATAAAACTTTCACATATATACGTGTGTGGGAATAATGCGTGGAGGCCCAAAGGAAGATCTTCCGACCGAGCGAGGTGGTATGCTCGGTCAGGCCGGAGCCCACGTGATACATTTCAGCTGTCGTATATATACTGACGCGCTCAGAAAACTTCGATAGCGCGATGGAGGAATGTTAGGCGAATGTGCCACACGTGCATTTCATAAAACTTTAGTGCTTTTAGCTGTCAGTCCGTCTGTCTGTCTCAGGGCTGGATTTATATTTTTATGAGTATAGGTCACTTTTGATGCATGTTTGACAAATGCATGGCCTATACTACCTATACATAAATCCAGAGCTGGTCTGTCTGTATGTCTGTCTGTCTGTTACCTCTTCAAGCCCAAATCGCTGAACCGATTTTGCTGAAATCAGGAAAGCATTTCCCGTGAAAGGACATGGATACTTTTTATTCCGGAAAAATGTACGGTTCCCGCGCGATAAACGAGTTTTGGCGCAACTGAGTTGCGGGCGTCATCCAGTATTATTTAAATCTCTTTCAATATGCATAAAATAAACATATCCTAATCAGCAAAAATGGTATGCAGTCTTTTTTTTTTTGTTAGCCAATACTATCCCACTGCTGGGCAAAGGCCTCCCCCAGGGTCTTCCACTTGTCTCGCTCCAGCGCCACCGTTGGCCAGCCCGGCTGGTACGCCTAGTCTTAAGTCTTTACGTCACAATATATTCTTGACGTGCTCTGAATGCGCAATCACCTGCAGACAAGACGTCCTTTCCAGTCGTATTGCTTCCGTCACTCCTCATTGAGTTTGAAATACAACAACCGTTAGCCAATAACCTATTTATAGGCGTTAAAAATACTTAATTAAAAACGCATTATTCCCCGATTTAAAGGTTTTTGACAGGAGTTTTATCTTATCAATAATAGGGTTGTTCATTGGTTCATTGTTTGACGTTATCTTATCAAAAGAACTAGTGACAAAAGTCCTGTAAAACCTCAAAGGCAAAAAATGTTGTTAATTACGGGTAAGGGAAGTGTAATAATCGGCCAAGTGCGAGTCGGACTCGTGCACGAAGGATTCCGTGCTGTTTTAGAGCGAAAAAAATAGTGTTTTTATATGGGAAGCCCCACTTAATTATTTATTTTATTATTAAATATTGAAGTACGAATATAATTAAGGATTTTGTGAATATTTCAAGTGCCTGTTGCCATTATGGATTACGAGCAAAAAAGCCAAAAAAATCACGTTTGTTGTATGGGAGCCCCCTTTAAATATTAACTTTATTTTGTTTTTAGTATTTTTTGTTATAGCGGCAACAGATATACACAATCTGTCAAAATTTCAGAGGTCTAGCTATAGCGGTTCTTGAGATCTATCTCTCTCTACATGTTTCTCGATGTTTGATAGTTTGTATCTTCATTTCTATTGACCCTACCATGACAAACATTTTTTCTCGCGTAGATCTATCATCGAAATAACACATTTTTATAGTTTTGTCGAGAAAATGTCGAGATTTAAACATTATGAGACGAGTAGATTTTAGTTATCTCGAGAGTGAGATATCTCGTTGGCGTATGCTAGGCCGGCTGGAGACAGAGTACAGACAGACATCGAAGTCTCAGTAATAGGGTCCCGTTTTTACCCTTTGGGTACGGAACCCTAAAAATTTGGAACATTTTTAAATGATTCCAGAATTTCTCCGGGCTGGGGCAAGTGAGTTTAGTCAACGGTCAGCTAGTGAGGACGCCAGTGTTGCCAGCCGGCTTCCTGCAAAACGTCATGCATCTGCCGACCGGTGAGTCACAGTGTTGCTGGCATCACACTTCATCACGATTGCGCTTTACTTACATTGGCTTTTTCTCTTCTTTTATTTCTTAAATCAAAAAAATATTAAAAGAAAACATTAAAAAATTACAAAAGCAAAAAAAGAAAATGTAATAAATAGTCTCTTACAAAAAAAACGTAGTTGGTAAATATTTCTGAAATAAAACTTAGCTGTAAAATATTAGCGGTTTACTCATCAGACAAATTCAAAGTTTTGCAATAATACTCATTAAAATATAAGTACGTTTAAAATAATGAAAAAATCTGATCATTAGGCTTTGTCAATCGCATGTCCACTTGGCTGCTAACTGGTTCTATTCTCATACTAATCTGTGTTTTCCGCTCCCCGCTTGTCACCACCTAACAGAGCAACAGGCGACAGTGTCCATCCCCGGTACTAACCTTACCATCCCGCTGAGCGCTTTGACCGGCAACCAGATGATTACCATACCGGGCACCAACATAACGCTCCCCAACGGGTTGCAAATACCGACGAGTCAGGCGATTTCCATCCCCACGAGTGTGCAAGTGCCCGTCGCGAGCGTTGGCAACACTGTGCAACTGAGCGGGGGGGATAACAAGAGCGGGGTCAAGGACGCCAAGCCCACGAGCCCGCAAGCACAAGGTTGGTCATGGTTATTTTGCCCTTACGGCGTACGGAGTTACGGACAGATGAATTCCTTTAATTGTTTTTTTTTTTTAATATATATCCAGTGTCGCACAGCCGCCCTAGCTTTTCATCTTTCACTTTCTTTGCTTTAATTTATTTCAATCACAGTTGTATATAATCATCATATTGTACTTTTTACTTCATTCCAAGCTTGGTGTCGGTAAAATAGTAATTTGATGTGTACGAACCTGACGTCTAAACAGTTTTTCCGTTTTTGGCAGCCACACACGTTGATTTGTTTGGAAATTGTATCTTATAATTGTTATTTATACCTAATATCATGCTTAGAAAAGCACGATGTACAAATTGACCGACTGTGTGGCTGATGTAAACAATAAAAAAATAATCAATAGCCGAGAATATCATCCGATCACGTATAGTTCGCGCGCGAGCTTTGAGGAGATGATGATTATGCTTTGATGGCACTTCCTCTGCACTATTCCTCTGAGCTCGTGCGCGCATCAGAGAAGTTGATTCATATCTCATAGGCACTCGGCGGACCTGCGTAATTTGGTCGTGTTATGTCAAACCCAGCCGACAGCTGATCACAGCTGATTTACATAATCCGATTTGATTGTCATAATCCGACCAAATAACGTAAAAGTAGGTTTGTCGACTGCCTATGAATCAAATTCATAACTTATAGGTTGCGAAATTATGCACCCTTAAGTTATATTCTCGCCCACTTACGAATTAAGATTAACCAGCGTATAAAACTATTCAAGATCTTAGGTGATGTCTTAGTTTGTCATGTAACGCTTCCAATGTGCCAGACAGAGATCAAAGATAACTTAGACCTTGTGTAAAGTTATTCGCTGTGTTAATATTTTTATTAGTAAGGGGGTTGGAGGGTATACTAAGTGACATTTTAATGGTTGTTTTCCCGCAGTAAAATGATTCTATCTTGTAGTACAATAGATGTGAAGTTTGTTTTTATTAAAATAATAAATAAAATTCGGCTGGCTCATTGTCGCTCGCGCCTATCGGCATAAAGTTGCCACGTACGTCATACAAAATATTTTTTATTTTTTAAAAATTACTTGCATGATTCGATAGTACTACTATAGGTAAATCGTTCTTCTGCGGGAAAACAACCAATAAAATGTCACGTTGTATATAACCACTATTACTATTACCAGCGGGCGGCGGCGTGGCGGTACGCGGGGGCGTGGGCGGCGTGGGCGGGGTGGGCGGCATGGGCGGTATGGGTATGGTGCCGGTGCAGGTGCCCGTGAGCATGGCCAACGGCCACACCGTGTACCAGACCGTGCACCTGCCCGTGCACGCGCCGCATCTGCAGGTCATGCCGCAGTTACAGCAGGTAAGAGTGCGTACGTGCGACGTACCCGAGACATACAAAAAATATCTCCTTACCAATAAAAAGACAACGCCAAGTCACTTTTGTAACATATCAGAATTAAAGCATCTTTTTGTAAGTAAGGTGTTAATATAGTAATAGCTTCAACATGTCCTTCCCTTCGGCGCCTTTAATATAATCATATTAAAAGTTTCAGTGGTGGTTATATTATAATATTATATAAGTACGATAGTAAATCTTATCGAGGATTGATGGTGTATTATTTTTAGTAATCACAGTCGTGCACGTATATCTGTTAAAATAAAATTTCCCTCTTGACTTGTTAGTCAAGATTTATTTTACTGGATTTTATTTCACAGATGCAAGCCCAGCCTCAAGTCGCCAACGTTCTGACGCCGTCCGGTCAAATACAACAAATACAAATTGCTTCTTTGGGAAACGTTCAAGTGAGTAAAAGCTAATATACTTTTCCTCTTACTCTTTGCGGAGCCATGCCAAAATTCAGTCATGATTTGGCCAAAGTATAGGGAACAACCTGATTCAAATATTAAGGAGATGCAGAATAAGGGAGTGGTTAAAATAACTCATTTGATTTGTAGGGTGGGACATCACAAGCTTCAGTCAGTGCCGCCCAAACACCCGCCACAATCACACTACAGGTAAACGATCATAAGACATTATTGTGAACATGGCTCGTTTTCAAATAACATTTTAGTCGTAGATAAGGTGTAACATCTCTCAAACACTGCAAACTACACTTTAGTTCGCCGTATTTTGAGAAAAGTCGCTTGTTAAAACTGCTATAATTCCGTTACACAAAGTCCCTACTGAACGAGCGAAAGAAAACGATGTTACACAAACAATAACGCATTTGTCTAACGCTTACTAACACTTCACGCTGCTCGGAGAAGGCGGTCCAGGGTGTGCAGGGAGTACAGGGGGACTCTAGTATCCCACAGCAACCGTCCCAGACGATAATCACCAACACGCCCGCCGGGCAGCAGGTGACCGTCATACCGGCCGCCAACAATGTGACGGTCGTTAATCCTGTACAGGTATCTTTTAGACCCCCACACTCTTACACCATTCGTAGAAACAGACGTGTGATTATGAGGCTAGTAGTTACAAAATAACTTTTTAATGTGTATATGTGTGTAATAGATATATGTGTATTGTGTAATAAATAATTCTAGTATAACAAAAATCTGCCAACGTTGGCTGGGTGAGCTAGTTTAATTGTAAAAGTCAAAACTTATGTAATCGAACAAGCTGACTCCGCAAACGTTTTGTCATATACATTATTTCGGGTATAAAACAGATTTTAGGTCCTTCTCAAACATATTCGATAAGCACACAAAATTTTATCAAAGCAGTTCAGCTCTATAAGGAGTTTAGCATTGTATTCTATGACACAAGGATCGTTTGATTTATTAGAATAAAATTCTTTATAAGTTCGATAGTAAGCTTCGTGTCGTGTATTATTAGAGCCATACCTCACCGGGACGCCATCGTGACGTGGTCAGTGACGTTACCATGGCAACGTCCAAACAACGTCTGGCGCCTCTACGTCGCCGCAAAGCGGTGTTTCTAAACTTAACTTTAAGAAAAACACCGCTTTGCAGCGACGTAGAGACGCCAGACGTCGCACGGACTTTGCCATGGTAACGTCACTGGCCACGTCGCGATGGCGTCCCGGTGAGGTATGGCCCTTACACTCAAAAAAATTTCATTGTTGTGTTGTATTTGTTGGTATTTGTGGCTCGAATCAACTCCACGTGTAACATTATTTGGCATTATACAGATGCCAACCCTGGGCGTGGGCGGTATCGGGAGCACGGTGCAGCTGGTGCCCGCGATGGGTCTGCAGGGCGCGGTGCAGCTCACCCAGATACCGCAGGCACAGCAGCCGCAGCCCGTCATAGGTAAGGAGAGAAAAACTGAATGTGAAGGCGAGGGTATTGTGTAAAAATAAATGTAAACGACTCCTACTACTGTCCATAGGTATTCGTATAATTAAGTACGCTGCAGGCGCGGTCCGAAGGTCACACACACAGTCACAGGGGACATGACCCCCACCCGCAAATCTAAGGTCAAATTGAAAAATATCAAAATCTTGCCAAATAATAAAAGGAAATTTCTAGCTATCCCATAACAGCGATAAATTTTTAGTGTAGTGACTAGTGAGTGACCCCCTCCAAAATTTCAGGCGCGACTGCGCCTGGGGGGTTATTATGAGCTCTTATATCCAGCCAGTTTCCAGCCAGTTTACAAGCCGTGTCTATGCAATGGCCTGTAAATTGGCCTGTAAACTGGCTGGATATAAGAGCTCATAATAACCCCCCTGGTACGCTGTGTTGCTGTTTAAAGTTGTCATTATATTACTTTTCTGTCCAATCTTGGCGAAAACACTCGCAAAGCAACGGAGTGATTTATGTTTTAAAACACATGCAATTTACTAAGAGAGGACTACGATTTTAAGTAATATGGCATAAGTATATGATATACATTAAAACATTTATCAATGTAGTACGACCATGACATTAACTTTGGGTAATTTATGTTTACTAAGTCGAACCATTACCAACTTTTACAGTAGTGACTTAAAAAACTGTCTATAGTTACTTAGTTATAGACACATATTATTATGTATTCATCAGAAAACCTCTTGGTAACTATTAGTATGATATAATGCAGTTGCATTGCAAGATTGCTTCAATCTCATAAATAGTTATTTATGAAATTGAAGTGGTATAATTCATAATGAGTTCACATCGAGTATACAAAATACGATATCGCCCTTAGACTAGAAACATCTGTCACTTCATTGTCAATAGTGGTTTACACGTATAGGAAACGATGAACTATGTCAAGTTTTTTTACAGAGGTTAATGACCGCTACAGACAGAATTCGGAAATATGTCAAGTTTTTTGACAGAGGTCAATGACCGCTACGGACGTAATTTGGCAATTTGAGAATAGTTAGTTTTACTATGTTTTACTATGAATGTCGGCATTTCCAGAGACGCCATACCCCGGTCAGCAGATCCAGCAGGACCCTAACGAGCCGGGCAAGTGGCAGGTGGTGACGGTGACGACGGGGCCCAGCACGCCGGAGTGCGAGAACATCAAATCCCGCCCCGTCAGCCCCAGCGGCGGCAAGCGTCTCATGAAGCGCGTCGCCTGCACCTGCCCCAACTGCGATCAGGGCGAGAAGTGAGTACAAACATTTTAGTAAAGAGGATATAATATTTGCATTCAAGTATGAAGCTTCGACCAAACCTGCGCGTTAGTAACGCGGGACGCTATGCGGGAGCGTCTGCAACGCGATACTGGCGTGCACACCTGCGCGACTACGGTGCGAACCGTAGATTCATTCCCGCTCTGCCGACGCGAACGCCTCGCATTGCGGGCGCGCAGGTGTGCACAGCGCCATAAGATAACATGGGCAGCGTCCGCCGCGCGGTAGACGCTACCGCTTCGCAGTCGACGCTTTGGTCGCGCAGGTTTGGCCGAAGCTTTAATTACTAAGCTGTCATTGAACGGCTTAGCGCGGCTTAAATGATTATGGTGCATAAACAATATTATTCTAATTAATGAGGGTTGTATCATGTCTGGCGCTTTGTAGCCTTCAGGTCTGTCGTGTCAAATGTCGTGTCAGACAGATAAAACAGATATATTATCGTGACATGTGGATTGTGGAAGCTATTTCGTGACATATCACAGGCCACCGCTTTTTGACACGACAATTGACACGATAGACTTAACGACTACATATCGCCATACTACCCTCATTTAATGCCACTGTTTTTGTACCCTATGTTAATAAAATTAATTATTATGAATGTTAGGTTTACACTTTACGTGTTTAGTATAGTTGTTTGTATAAAATGTTAACAACAAAACATAACCACAGAGACCCACAGCATGTTAGCGTTTATAATAATGCAACGCTACTTGTTTCTTTCATGCTCCTATCCACTCTCTCGAGCCCCCACAGACTTTCTGTCGGCCTATAGTTTGGTCGGGTTGGGCTGTTAGCGCGCACACTACCCAACTGAACAGTTGGGTTAGTGCTTGGTGGTGAGTGCACAGACTAGACAATTATAGTCGGCCGATTGTTGGGCTCTCACATAGACCATAAAATTTAATCTACTATCAATAATATAATTTGTGTATTGTTACAGCCGTCTGGTAGACCGCAAGAAGCAGCACCTGTGTCACATCCCCGGATGTAACAAGGTGTACGGCAAGACGTCGCATCTCCGAGCACATCTGAGGTGGCATTCCGGCGAGAGACCATTCCTTTGCAACTGGCTCTTCTGTGGGAAGAGGTAATATCGAATTTACTTTAAATATATTCCCACTTCTTTAACCAGGAATAACTTTGGCCCGTTCAGAGCGGAATCGAAATAAAAACGCTCTTTTGGAAATGTATGGCGTTTCTAACGAACAGGATCGCGAAGATTAACCAGGTTTTCGAGCCCTGACCCTAACGTTAACTGACTGTTTCCCACGCCCACGAATTTAGCGCAATCTCATTTTTACAGGTCTACAAAATATATACTCAGATAGCAATATTTTTCGTGTAAAAGAAACTTTGTGTTACTCCAATAATGTAAATATGTCATTTATTTTAAGTATTTATTGAAATTCACGAGTGTTAAACACCTATTTTAGATTCACCCGGTCAGACGAGCTCCAGCGGCACAGGCGGACGCACACCGGCGAGAAACGGTTCGAGTGTCCCGAGTGCAGCAAGCGGTTCATGCGCTCCGACCACTTGGCCAAGCACGTGCGGATACACACCAAGAACAGAATCACGGTATGTACAGCAAAAGTTCGGTTGTGAAGTAATAATAATCATAATAATAACTCCAACACCGCGGTTTTAGTGACGGTGGCTGGTTTCATTGAAACCAGGCTAGTTACGCAGGAGTAATTTTATAGTGCCCAAGCGTGTGCGCACTACACAAGACTCTCTATTCCTTTTACTCTCTAACCCAGTTAAGTAGGACGGAGGACCGACACGACTGGCGAGTGATCAGGCGCAGGACCGACATTATACACGCCCATCCGACGCATGAATCATCTTACTTATCAGATAATCAGGTGATAGCCTGCATTGTCCTAACCAAACTTGGAAATAACATGTTTCCAACGCGGGAATCGAACCCACGACCTCCGAGTCAAGAGCCACGCTGTTAACTTCTGGACCACGGAGGCGTTATGTATTGAGCATACAAATAGAGTGCGAACAACTTTAAGATCGCTCGGCAAAACTGGAGGGGGCGATTGGCGTATGTGCCCAATATAACTATTAATAACATACGGTAGCTACCAGTAAGGTACGATACCGTCACGTTCACTATTTGACCCATCAAAGAGACTCAATCACTACAATTTGTGCATTCCCTTCTTTCCATTTTTGACTTTTTTTTTACTTGTGCGAGAATAAAGACGGTTACACTATGAGAGTACGATTGCGATATTCGTGTTAGCTAGCCGCTGCAGCCCGTGTAGAGTTGCTTTAGAGCTTAGACTGTGGTCTGTGACACTAATTCTTATATTATTAACTCTGAATCCTTCGAGAATTTATCGTTAAGGGTCAATTTATACTAGTGCAGAGTTGTAGCGCATCGAAGTGTCTTACCTAAAACTGTAAATAACAAATTCAACCCTAACTAAAGGACGTAACGCACACTTTACTTTTGAGATTCTGCGCGAGACCAATCATCGTTGGACTCGCAGATGCGCAAATTCGCTAGAATGCGCGCGTCTTTTTAAAATCTTAGAAGTAACGTGTTAAGGTTGAATTTGCTATGTTCAGTTTTGGTAAGTCGCTTCGATGCGCTTCGATTCTGCGCTAAAATAAATTTACCCTGAGTGGACGCTAGCTCTACACAATTAAAGGCAACTCTATTCCTAGGAGGTGGCAACATCAACTCAGATGTACTCCGACTCGGCATCAGACAGCGGCGACGAGAAGATGATGCTGACGATAGAGACGATGCAGGGCGACGAAGACAAAGTTGTCTTGGTGCGGTCCACGAAGCTGGAGCCCGACGACACGTAGCCCGCGCTCATCGACTACTCGCAGGTGCAGTGGATCGATTGTCCCGTTACTATTGAGGGGCATACCTTAGAGTAATGCGTGAGATTTTTTTTCTATCGTCCTTTCATTATAACGGCAAAAGTGTGTCTTTCTGTCTGAGGCC
Organism: Plebejus argus; assembly: GCA_905404155.3. NCBI lineage: Eukaryota > Metazoa > Arthropoda > Insecta > Lepidoptera > Lycaenidae > Plebejus > Plebejus argus. The sequence goes on along the minus strand of FR989927.1, from coordinate 11,848,678 downwards.
CAGATTCTGGGCACAATGTGTTGTTTAATATTTCAGATATACTCTGATGCAATCCGGTTGAAACTAGTGGTCTTACCACAAAAGATCTAAACATCTATTGAACAGTTGTTTTGACACTATTATGTACCGATTTTTTTGTAATCAACTGTTTAAAAGGTTTTTAAATTCTTTTGTAGTAAGACCGTTAATGTTTTCCGCAACTTGGATCACGCTAATATTAGAAAGGCAATGGCTGTATGTCACCTTTTCGCACTAATTTTGATGAAATTGTGTATGTGGATATTTTAGTTCCGGTAAAGGACATATAAATTCGAAATCAACATTATAAATTATTGTCATTCTTTACTTCTGGGTTGCTCAAAATACGCGCACAATCGAATAGGACTGTATTTGCCTGTATATTTTAAGAGAAATGTGATTTTAGATTTAATACTTAAATGATAATTGTATTATAGTAAATCATTGTAAAAATGTAATAAAGCCAGTAATGCTCGTTTTAGGATAAAAGGGGAGTAGTGCCAAATATTATGTTTGTGTGTAAATATCTAAAGTTCATATTGAATTGTATTTATTGTCGTCCAGGTCGTAGGAGTGTATACGTAGTAGAATTGTTTCGGTCCAAGGTATTATGTAAAACATTGAGCTAATTGTTAGGTCAAGAATACGATAAACCGTCTAAACTCTAAACTAAAAGAAGCTCAAGTGAATATGTAAATGTCTTGACTAAATGTTATTCTCCCAGTGATCATGTTAATCATCTTAATTCTGATAGGTTTCAATTAGAATGTGTAACAAAATTATAAAATGATTGTAAATAAGAAGATAAAACTGTATAAAGGCCATAAATTATGTAAAGTTTATTTAAGAATTAACTTTTTACATAAACTTAAGATTTTCTTTGCGAAAAGAAAATCTTATCTTTATTCATCATGTAAGCAGATATATTCATTCAGTCACGAATTTCACCAGTATATTACTGTAAACAACGAACGGTAAATGTAAATTACTAAGGGCCTGTTTCACCACTTCCTCATATGTACTGGATAGGCTATCCACCACTTAACTTGACAGATAGAGTATGGAGAATCTGTCAAAATTGTTGTGGAAATAGTCTATCCAGAACTTTATCAGGAAGTGGTGAAACAGATCTTAAGTCTATTTTATCGATATAGCATCGATACAGCATTTAAAATATACTTTAACGAATAATTTATTTTTTAAAAATGTGTACAGGGTTGAGTTCGGAAATTCGAGAGAGAGAGAGAGAGAGAGAGAGAGAGAGAGAGAGAGAGAAAGAGAGAGTGATCCGTATGTTGTGGGCATAAATATTATCATAATAGATTCTCTGTACACACTGGCTCACCTTGCTTATAAAAATTTTAAAAGTACTTACATAATGTTAAACTTGAAGTTATTTTAAAACATATTTTGTTTAAATAAATATTACTCATTACTCTCAAGTCATAAGCCTCCTAACAAAAATGATAATAAGCTATTATGAAAAACATGACTGTAAACCAACGTAAATGAAATTTGAAACATAACCCGTGAATTGTCATATAATTTTGAACCACAATAAATAAAAATATACAATGGATAACTTCGCCATGCAATGTTTTGTCCTTGTAGGCTGTAGGTATACTACAGGGTATAATAATAATTATTATGATAGTATTACAGGGTGATAATGAAACTAAGCAATAATACTTTGGGGTGTATAATATGTGTTCCTTATTATAGAGTTCACTGTGAAGTTAGGATGAAAGAGCAATTTTTTGTGATTGATTTTTTTCGTGATCACAAAAAACATAAACTCCTTCAGCTCTGTTACTTTCATAGTGGTCTCTATATAAGGAACTCATACACACCCTATATCACTTAGTTTTGTTACACCCTGTATAATACACTGGAAAAATCGCAAGATAATATTTTATACCTAGCTTATTCATTGTGTAACTTTTTTATTGGTTAGGGTCAATGATGAAAAACTCAAAGCAGATAATATGTTACTACTTATTTAAATACGGCCCAATTGGGTCGTCTGTTATTTAGTCTGCATCGAATGCAGTCACGAACGTGCCGCGTCTTGTCTTACCTAAATAAATTAAAAATTACGTCGTGTGTGTTTCGAAAATGTACCAATTATGACTCAAAAGTAAACAAAACACATGGAATCTCTTACCACATGTCTTGATTGCAATAAATACCTCGACTATAATTTACATTTTCAATTATTTTTTCGAACAATCTGGAAAAAATAGAATATTTTTAGTCATAGCTCAGGCGAAGAAAGAGACAGCGATACGATTCGATGTTTAAAAATAGAACTGTCTCTTTTATGTAAATGGCATTTCGTATCTTTTGTTTCACTTATCTGTCAAATTTGTCAATGTCTGCAATTTTGAACTTAAAAATTGTTCGGAAGAGATTTAAGCCGGAAAATAGTATGAACGTAACAGATCTGTTTAAGTAGAATATCATTGGTTAGGGTAATTAAAAAAAAATATACATTCTTGATTTTTTACATCGTTTTTTAGGATTCCGTAGTCAACAAGGAACCCTTATAGTTTCGGTCTGTCCGTCCGTCTGTCCGTCTGTCCGTCCGTCTGTCCGTCCGTCCGTCTGTCCGCGGTTTTGCTCAGAGACTATAGGACCTACAAAGCTGTAATTTGGCATGAATACACATATTAATAATGCCGATAAAATGGTACATAAAATATTTAAAAAATATTTTTTTATGGTACCTCCCCTACACATCAAGCGGGGTTGAATTTTTTTTCGCGCCCATCCCATCGTGAGGAATGTCGTTGGATAAGTTTTTTAAAAATATTATGAGTATTCATAGATCATTTTCCGATTTAGGGATCTATTTGTGAAATATTAAGTTTTAAAGTAGAAAAAATCGTTAGAGTCCAGTGTCCCCCCCCCCTTCTACCAGCTAAGCGGTTGCTTCTGGAAATGTGAAAAAATTCACGGGAGTAGGAAATATGCTGAATTTAAAAGGAAAACTATCACGGCTAATTTGACTTCATAAGTTATTGAGTAATAGTCGATCAACTAAAAAAAATGTATTCGGCGAAGTATAAAGGAACTTTTCGTTCAAATTCCTTTGAGATGATGTTGTTAGTAGTGTAAAACATGTTATAAATGTACATTCATTGACCATACAAAAATTTTCAAAAACTAGCGATGCTACGGAACCCTATATTGCGCGTGGCCCGATACGCACTTGGCCGGATTTTTTTGCATAAAGATATAGTTGCTGTCTGATGGGATGGCATAAGAAAGTTTAAACATAGTTATATTGTTGCTGTAATTTATATTGACACCTATAACACTCGTTAGCTAAATGTGGTACAATTTACAAAATACTCGAGCACTTGTTGGGTCCAAAATGCTTATTAATGTGTAGTTGTTTCGTGATTTTTATTGTACAGTGTAACATATTACATATTATCTTTGTAAATATAAATGTTGAGATGTTGAATATAAATATTTTCATATTAAAATTCTCTTATTATTGAAATATATGCCTGATTCACAGTGCCTAACTCTACCGAGCCCAACTTCCCTTAATTACATGTCACGTTCACGTACATGATATTTTCGCGTCGAAGGGGGATTGTGAATAACCCTTCTGGTATTATAGTATCTACGTTTAATGCTGTAACTATAAGATCTACGGTCTATGTTGTTAAAATACAGGATATAACAAAACAAACTAATAAGTATTAATACTTTCGGGTGTGTATAAGGTGTTGTTTAGATCCTAAGCAATAATTAACGACATAGGGTGTAAATAAGTAAATGTGTAGACGCCAGACGGGAAGAATAATATTATATTAACGGTTAAAATCTAATGGAGTATAAACTTCAGTTATAAAATTTAGCTTTTCAAAGTAAAGCTTTCAACACCCCCTAGGACGCCATAGATAGGACATTGCCGCCTATAGGCCATGATGACCTATACTGCCTAATGCCTATACATCCAGGGCTGATTATTTAAAATTTAAAGTTAAGTTATAAGTTGTTATTTTTTAACACCATACCTAATTTATTATCTATTTAGAATACGCTATCTCGAAAGTGAGTTTTAGAGAGCATTGTTCGCAACATAATATTGTGAAAACAGGCAACAGCATATTTTATATTTTTTCAAATAGAAAGGTTGATTCTTTGTAAAAACAGCTTATATGATATATCCATAACAAATTCTTAGTGTTGAGACCCATGGCCTTTAAAACTCCAAGGCACTAATTCCTGGCTTTAACAAAAAACTGTCGGAATTAATGCTGGGTTAGAAATCAATTAGGAATCCTTACCAGAAGCCTAAGCTCAATAAACACCTTAACAGAATAGGTGTTAGTAGCATAACGACTTGCAGATTCTGCGAGGAGGACGAGCCACCTGTACACCTCCTCGACTGTCCAGCTCTACTACAGAGCAGAAACAGACTCATTGGTCGCTACGAATACTCACCCACAGAGGAAATTCGTGGCATGGTAGGTACCTACTCTAACGTGAAGGAGAACGAGGATCCATAGGGTCGCAGTGACATCGGGCTATAATGAGCTGCCTTCAGGAAAAAAAATCCTTAAATTAAAAAAAAAACCTAGGTGTTCTTGTATTCGCTAGTGTGTGTTATTTATTGGACCGTAACTATCTGCAGCAGTCGACTGTCGAGTTCTGCACTAAAACCTTATCGCGATGCGTCCGCGGTCGCTCGCTGGAACCAGCTTGAACTATCGCTTACAATGTTCATAATTGCATTAATGACTGCTTGGAATAAATACTTTCCATGATAGAAAAACTGAAGGTGCTGAAAAATATTTCCAAATAAGCGACATCAGTCGAGTAATAAGCTCCAACCACACTGTATTCAGGGACCCTTCCTAACAGAGCTATAGGATTTAGGAGGACGGGAGTATCAAATCCCTTGCATAGGGCTATTTCTTCCCTGAAAAAGTGTGGTGTACGGTCTTAACTCAGCTTTAGAACTTAAAATTTTAACAAAAAGTAAATATTAAAATAAAATTCAAAACTAGTAATATAAAATTAAAACATCTATAATTTTTCCATCTAACATTCTATCGGGAAGCTGGCTCTACATTCACTAAAAGTCTACAACCGCAACGCACAGCAACATCAACAATATGACGAAACCATTAGTTTATGGGAAAATATAATCTTGATAGCTAAAGAGCGTTTAGAACGAAATCGTCCCGACCACAATGGCGCAGGTCGACGAACGGCGTTTTCCGTGTCGCTACGTGTAGCCGCCCATTACCGCGACCGTGAAATCGTGATGCCGACCACTGCCTTGCTGAGGCGGGGCAAACGAGCTACCACCGGCCACCGCCATCAACAAGCTACTTATTACCACCACTCTTGAGTCTTGATTCTTCTTAGTTACCCCTCATGGCTCAGTTTTGCAACATAGACGCTGAATCTCACAGCTCACTCCTATCATGCATCCCTTAGCTTACAAAGAAGCTAAAGAATAACTGATGTTTTAGTGAAGCTTGTAGGTTTTAATGACGGTTGTAGCTCGTCTGCACCACCTAATATTGAGGCTCTATTTTTCTATTTTCACCGACGCCTCACTGATTTCAAACTTTTTGTTGACCATTGTCAAAAGTAACAGACTCCTAACAATGCCTCTCGAACGATTTGGCAATCGCTATTGTTCGGAGGTGTCCAAGCTTGACATCGAACTACTTAGATAAGTAACTGGATAATGCTACTGATCTAAACTTAGTAAAACAAAATATTTTTATTTGTGTAGGTTATCGTTTACACGCGCTCATTGTTTTGATGCGTTGAAATAGCAGGAATGTAGAAAGGAACAGGAAAATCGAGTAAAATTTTTACGAAGTGGACTTTTGTAAAAAATCCTTGCAGGAATTAATTAAATTCAATCTCATTTGTATACGACACTTAAAATCGGTCGGGATAAAAGTTGAGTCTTCAGTGAAAAATGCTGCTACAAGAAATAGTCTCGTTACTGGCATATACGGAATAGATACACTTCTATTCTGTTATCGGACAACATTTGCATTAAATTGTAATAAGATTCCTGTCTCGTGCAATATAACACTATCCTTGAACAAACTTCGTATCGTTAAGTGTATGTTTTCTAAACGAAATTACCAGTTATACCATAGATAAAGCAAACGGTATGGTGAAGCGACGATAGGGATCTAACATCGCTAGCCAAGAAAGCAAGACCAGGCTAATCGGTCCGCTGCCTCGCTACGGCGTATAGCCTCTAATGAAAGATAGACGATAAATTCTAATTATATCTAACTAGCTGACTAATTACACGGGGCAAGTAAATGTGTATAGCACGTTACTACGCTCCGTACCTATTAATTACTTCCAAGCTACTTCAAAGTTAGTCAGTAACATAGGAGTAAAGTTTTTAAAACTCTTCTTAAATGTTATAATAGTAATTTAAATAAATGAGCAATGTGCACGTTACATCAGCAGTCAGCTATTATTTGTCCACGTGTACTTTACATTTTACAGTGTAATGTGGTCTTTAGGATTAAGTTAGCCGCTAACCTCAGTGTCTCAACGTCGAGGTGTGGGTCTTTAGTTTATGTTAAGCGCTGACTTATTAATAAATGCATATGCTTTAATCTACTGCAAAGATCCACTAAGACCCCTTGTAAGTTCGCTACGCCACTGACTTGCGCCGTAGACCAAACTCATCCTGGTGAATCACTCAGTGGACCATAAACTTGTACAATATATTTAAAATAATCTACTGTTCTTAGAAGAATAATTGGAAATCTATATTACGTTAACGTATGCAGACACCACCGTAGTTATTCGATTTTTCTTTTTCTTCCGCATTTAATTTATAGAAAAACAGGGCAATACACACAATATGGTGTGTAAGGATATAATTATTATGTTTTCATTGTACAATCAATTTTGTAAAAGTAGCCGATAAACATAATAGAACTAGACCTAAAAATGGGCACCTTTTTTATCTGCCAAATTCTTACGACCCAATATAGAGCTTTCGGGAACATCCTAAAGGCGTTTTTAGCCGCGGCGAGGAACCATCCATAGTGAAATTTAATCTATAATCCAATTTAATACGTTAACAGGCCACGGTGAACCAATCTGTAGTGAATTATAATAAAGTATGACTTGCCTGTTTGAACGTATTCGATATAGAATTAAATTGCCTTACCTCCCACGCGTACATAAACAGTTACAGCCGTGAAAAGCTGTATATGCTTATTAAGCTTAATGCTGCCAGAAAATAGGTAGCTAAGAATATACCCTTGCAAGTTAAAAAGCTAATTTTGAAAACAAAATTCTGTTAAAGGACTCCATAGACGCATCGTTGAAATATAACCTTATCTACATACCTAATGAATTTCATGATTAATGATTAATATTTAGTCATAAATAATATTATAGGAACAATTAGATTTAAGTTTTGTAACTGTCTCGAAAAATACTTGATCACGATCGAAAGTTCTAGTTCAGGAATGAAGCCAAGACTGTCTTGGCAAGACAGACAAACAAACACGTAAAAATAATAACGCCTGTTTCTTTTGTTCTGTCTGTCAGTTGGAGGTTAAAAAGGATTCACAACGGTTAAAGTAAAATACAACAGTTATAGTCGTTATTTAAGTTAGTGCAGTTTTTACTGTATTAATTACAGGCGAGTGTTAAATAACTTATCTATTATGTCTTTTTTCTAAAACCAGTTGAACTTTGCAGAGGGCATTTATAGCATTCACGTTGGGATGGTTGGCAGGTGATGAGCATGTCACCTGCGTCAGGATGTCATGCACCTTACCACACCATCACACTATACCGACTTCTGTAAAACGCTTCAGAGAAAACTAATTCCTATGTAAAGGTTTTAGAGGTGATACTTGCCGAAGACTAAATTCAGAAGCTTCACCTGGTTCAGAATTGAAATGGATGCGGAATAAGTCCTTGATAATTGATATTACGGTTCAAAAGTGTTTGTGGGGTTTTGAAAAAGACGCTACGCTATTACAGCTCATTCGTCGGCCGATGCGCGCGCGCCGGCGCATGCAGGTCGTCGTCTTCTTCACGGGTGGCTGCGCTTCCTCGTGCTCGAACACTGAACATTACATAAATCTCAATCATTCACTCATTGTTGCCATGGAAAGATTTTATGATATTGCTAGGTACACTGCTGGAATCTTGGTCCTGTACTAAGTTTACTGAAAAGATGTTAAATGCCTAACAAACATCTTATACTTTTTCTATGCAATGAAGCCTATTACCTTAACTAGGTACCGTTTTACTAAATTAAAAATGTAACTTCAAGTATGAAAAGCGGAATTTATTAAATCACACTTAGTATGGTTTAGTTCTACCAGCTTTTAGTCGAGCTAACCTTAAATCTGACGTAGATATATTATGGTCGTATGGTATGAAATATAATATGAGCTTTTGGCTCGTTTATTATAACTCCTAATAGGTTTTACATAAAATGTATCAAGAGATCGGCACAGTAACTTCTGGTGCGGCGAAATAAAGTGTACACGAGTAATAACACGATGACTAACGAATAACGATGTTATTCACCACGCTGAGGCTTGTTTGTTAAGGCTTCGTTCACACTCAATACTCTATAGTTATCAGTTATGTTTTAAAATTAATCTAAGACCAACAATCAAGATCAATCATAGCTGAAGTCGTCAGATTATGTGAACTGCAGCTGTAGGCCATGTAGAAGGTCAGATTTAGAGATAGATTGAAAGGTTAATTTTAGTTCGAAGAAACACATTCTATTTACGGGTTTCCCTTGAAATTCCCACACTTATTTGAATGATGGACGGTCATCATATTATGACCTTTATAATACACCTGCTGACTGGTCACCGGTACGGTTAGAAAAAAAAATGGACGAAATGGCACCCGCCTATGTCGCTGACTTTACATTCGATTATCTATAATCGGCGGGGGTGACGCGAGTCGCGCACATTATGCACCCTCCTAGTTTTAATTGGCAATAACCTTTATTTGTAATTAAAACAGGCGATTCCTGGAGCACTGGCTTGTGTCAGAACAGGTAAGTCTTGTCAGGGAATACGTTAGAACTTTTAACTTTTTTTTAACCGCGAACGGAGACGTGGTATGCTTTTGAGGTGGTGTTGCTTGGTGCTGTTAATGTTGCCAAGTTTGCTTAAGGTGACGCCATGTTAAAGTAAAAAACCGTGTTGAATGTGTTTTAGATTGCTTGTTTTCTATGCGAGGCTGGCCCGGCCTCTCATAGAAAACAAGCAATGGAACAGTAAAAATAGAATGGGCGTAGCGACAAAATGGTTTTTGTCGCGTAGTTTAAAAACCATAAATACATTTCATATAAGCTATGGGCAAATTAAAGTGTGTGCTAGAACCAATTAATGTACAAATTTTGGAAGCTTATATCACTCTCCTCTGTTGGCAAAATAGGAATCCCTTTTTTTACAGAGGTCTTTTTGATTGATTATTCTGTGTTATAAAAGTTGACCAATCGTGTTATGCTATGGGTAATTCAAAGACAAAGACATGATGAATACTGACAGTGAACTTTAATTTGTTAGCTTTAGTCATTGCTGAGAAAAATGGACATCGCTACAGCCAAAGGCGTCACCTTAAATGTTTGGCTCCACGTTGGGCCAGGAACCCTTAGAACATAGTCGAAATCCAGCATTGGCAATTACGATCATGGTCTTTTGTGTTGGTCCATCAACTACGTCCAGAAAGTGCTATGCCACTTTCTGATTTTGATACAGTTGTCAGTTATATTTGTAAAGAATTCAGATCATAAGGTTCTATGTTAACGTTTCACATTTTAATATATTTTATCGATCACCTTTACATTACGTATACTTATAATAAAGTTTATGAGTTGTAGGATGTGGCTGTAATAGTCATAGTAATATTATGAAAGATTAGACCACAGATACCTCTCGGAAACCTTTTGCCACCATAATCACTGCCAAAGATTGAGTTAAATCAAAAAGGCAGGTGCGAAGCCAATCAATAGAAAATCAGACTATTACGACCGCGACTGCGGCCTAACTGTTCCATGATTTTGTTTTATTTATCAATCGGCCGATTCTCATGATACTTCCGTTCGGAATTATTTACACTTCAGAAGCATCGGGACCATTTCGTCTAAGCGCGGTCAACAACCGAGTCCGTCAGGCGCGACTGCCCACCGCCGCCGCCGACCGCCGCTCAGATTGCTCAGAACCTAACACCATAATGTAAGCAGCATGCAGTACACTAACTAAGCCGTACCCTCAAAATAGAAGTCACTACTCACTAAATATACTGTTATATAAGTTAAACGCACGAGTAATATAACGATGCATGGGTTTGGCAAAAAGTTGTTTGAATTTTTTATTTTTATTTTTTATTAAATAAGGGGGCAAACGAGCAAACGGGTCACCTGATGGTAAGCAACTACCGTCGCCCATGGACACTCGCAACATCCGAAGAGCTGCAGGTGCGCTGCCGGCCTTTTAAGAGGGAATACGCTCTTTTCTTGAAGGTTTGCAGGTCATATAGGTCCGGAAATACTGCTGGTAACAGTTCGTTCCAGAGTTTTACAGTGCGCGGCAGAAAGTTACGCGAAAATCGCACTGTGGAAGACTGCCACTCATCAAGGTGATGAGGATGGTATGTTTTTCGCGTGGGACGATGGCGAAAAGTTGCAGGTGGTATGATTCCGAACAATTCCTCAGAGCACTCCCCGTAATACAACCGATAGAGGATGCAGAGTGAAGCTACATCTCGGCGTAATTCCAAGGGGTCCAAGCTGTTCGAAACACTATGGCAGTCAACAATTCGAGCGGCCCTTCGTTGGATACGTGTGCAAACGTGTGCGTACATCTGATTAAAAAGGTTTTATATCGGGATAATCTACTGTATAATTTTATATTGTACTACTAAGCGTCATTTTACCCCTAACAGGACCTTTATGTCCACGACATAAGGATCACTCTCATGGAGACTAGAGGCTTAATATAACTTTTTGAACGAATAACTCATGGAATTTTTATTATATTTTAAGGACAAAACTCGTTTCACCCGTTTTAAAACAATTACATTAGTTAGAAGTAATTTAAATAGCTGGTATATTATAAACAAGTTTCAGTTTAAGGTTCAGTTATTTTGTACAGACTAAGTTTTGCCGTCGCGAATGCACATCATAGACTTCATTATTTTATTATATTATAATATCAATAGACAGTAATACTTAGTAAAAAGAGTTTCGTAGAGTGTAGACATTCGCATACGTTCTACCGTCTACGTCAAATTGTGATCTACGGACATACTTACTCGTAAGCTTCGCCGAGAGCTACGCTCGTAGCTTCCCGCCAAAAGCGCTACTCGGTGGCGTCTAACCTAAGCTATATAATATTATTATTATAAAATTTTATAATAATAATATTATATATTATAAGAAAATTATTATTATTTAATTAAAATAAATAGTGTACTGTCGAGGTAAAACTATTACGTTAGTAACTATTCAGTTGTCTTTAATATGGTGTCGCCATAATATTATTATGATATAGGTATTCTGTGTTGCGATGAGAATTGACTACTGAGACTTGCGTTATACTTGAAATAAAATAATTATAATAATAGATGTATTTATTATTTAAAAAAAAGTCTATACTGACTACGAACGACAAGTTTTGTATGTGGTATGGTTAAGAAGAAGGTATTTTGATTATTACCTATTTACTTACTAATTTATATAATAAATGACATAGGTAGTTAAGGCGCTATATTGATAATATCGTCCTTTTTGAAGTAATACTATAGGACCCTCAGAAATGTTAAAAATCTGGTAATAAGATATACATATCTTCATAGCCTTATCTAGGTTTGAGAAGAACCAGAAACACGATTAATGAATTTTGCCTCGATACATTTCTCGATCGAAATGACCTCTTAAAATTACGAAATTTGAAGATTATTTTTAAACGAGAATAGATGTATTGTAGGAAATTAGTCTAATTAATAGACACCTTTGCAACCCAAAATCGTATAGAAGCATTTTGCTCAAATGCTCCTAGTTATTGTTTAAATAAACAAAATTACGTTTTTTCGCATGTTTTCCGAGCGAGCCGATAGCTTCTGGCCGCAGCGTATTCACGACTTTATAGTCATACAAATTAAGTATAAAATTGCCCTTGCGGTAAAATTACTATCAATATAGCGCCTTAAGTGGAAGTGACTGGCTACTTGTGATAATGTAGTCGGTTAGCATGTGTAATTGACTAGTTTGCGGTTGAGATGATTGCGTTAATTTCATCTCCTACCGTGAGTGAATCATTAAACTGGCAACACAATTTTGGATGGAAAGAAAAAGTAAGTATATTTAAGTTTGTCGCACTCAAAGTGCGACAACGCACTTTGAGTGCGACAAACTTAAATATAAGGCTGTAAAACAAAATACGATCTTAATTCTAGTTACCCCATATCCCATGGTATTTGTGGGTATTTGGTTTTTCTTTCTTGTATACTGATAAATACTGCTTTAATATTAAATAGAGACTAGAGAGTCCTAGTTCTCTACACTCTATGCTGTATAAAGACAAAGTATCGTTAAAAGTTTGCCAATACATACTATTCCTTGGTAAGTTTTTCTGTCTCAATTCGTGTCTTTATTCAAAAGCGTTATAACGTCATAACTATTTTATTCAAAACATTAACCAGGCCAGTCATCTCGTTGCGTGATCTGAGCCAATGAACTCCGGGACAGTTTTTTGGTTAATAACAATGAGAAGCGAGCGAAACGAAGAAAGGCAAAAAATCTGGAAAACGACAAAATTTCTCTTCTATAAATCGTTGGACTACATTTTAATAGTGATACAAAATCATAAAACTTTTTGGATTTAACCAAATTTTTGAGGTTTTTTGACACTATCGAGTCGTTTTTGATTGGCTAATCTTCAAAAACAAAATTTTTATTTAGTACCTAAAGTTTTCCTACATAGTGAAATAGCATTTTATTAATTTCCCTACATGCCTCGATGCATATCGTTTCCCCCAAGTTTCTACACAGTTTCTACTGATGGAAATCTTCGTTAACATTTCCATCAAGCTTGTTGCGCGCTGGTTACCATTTATTCCTCTGGTGCTTTTAAAATAATTTGAGCATTCATTAACGTGGCGAGACCGGAACGCGCAGCCTCAGCTGAGCAGCATAATGGCGGGCGGGCACGCTTAGATAATTGCCCCCGACTTTGTGCGTTAACCTTAATAGCGTATGTTTATGTTCTAGTACTTTCTTTTTTTAATATCTTCTTTTGCGCGGATAAGATCTGGCGCTAATGGATTTCTACGTCTCTGACCCCTAATGCGCTTTTGGATCGTGATTATTACCAGCGAACATTTTCCCGTGACGAATTTCTGAATTAAATCAATCATTGAAATATTTCTAAGTTATTACATAATTTGCAATGAGTTTAGTTTATTTAATCTGTGTATTTAGTTTATGTACCTATCTAAACTTTACTGATTTACGGTACATAAGCTCAAACTTGACTGTAGTTTATTGACATACAGGTTTTCATTCTCAGCTCTCCATTTTCGAGGTCTTTTACGTGTTAAAAAAAGTAAAACGAGAATTAAGAAATTAAAAAGTAAACCTAAATCATAGTTTACATACATTTTGGTTGAAGTAGTTCACCCAAGACGAGAGTTGGGAGTTGTTGCTGCTACAGACATTTTATGCGACGGCTAGACACTTTATTACTTCCGAATGTTAGTCTTGTTATACCTGGAATATATTATGGGGATTGGCAGTTCATCTAATTAAAAGCAATACTTGTCAAAATTGATTTACTCTGTAACGGGACAGGGGACAGGCCCAGGACACGTCAGTCCTGCAGTGCTACCTCCCGATCTTTACGACAACATAAACTTAACAAGGACGCTGGAGACATATTTTATGTTGCAGCATAGGGGCTGCGCTTATTGAAGTAAATTCAGTTATCCGTACTAATAATTAATATCCTTTCTAATATTATAATAAAATATAAATATGAAAGCGTGTCTGTCTAATGTCTATCTGTCTGTCTGCTCTTCACACCCAAACCTCTGAAGCGATTTTGCTGAAATTGAGAATACTTTGAGTCCCAGAAAAGGACATAAAATATTTTTTATCCTGGAAAAATGTACGGTTTCGCGCGACATGAGTAAATAATGACCTATAACTATTAACTAGGTTAGATTGTAAGTGAAAATTACTGAAAATAATTAATTATTATCTTTCGTGTAAGTATATCCAGTTCAAGTTAACTATTACCTTATGAAACTTTACGAGTCTTTCGAGACATGATTATTATTTGAACGTTAAGTTATTGCACACTTAACTTCGTCAATTGGTACAAGTGTTATAATATATTATCTGGTGTACCACTTTTACACTTATCACTTAACAATAAGTCATTCTGTATACTTGCTTCCTATCGTAATTCGTGTGAAGAGCTTATTTTATTTCAGAAGCTTTTTGTCCTATTAAGAACTTAGTTAACAAGGTCCAGCGTCTTTATATTAATCTCTCATATTATGATAATATTATGAGGTTCCTTAATCCAGAGCTAGACAAAGATAAATAGATTATTTTAATATGGTCGCTGTTAAGCATTTGTGTCCTATAACCCATATTTTTTTATATAATTTTGAATGCAGTCAATTTAGAGAACATAACTGTATTCTGAATAACCCAACACGCAATTTTTTGTTGGTTAAGACACTAATGCAAAACACGAATGCTTGACAGCGTCCAATTTATAGAGTTATTTTCCGTGAAAATATTCTTGTTAGTAAGAGGAGGTAGTTTATTTTATAATATGTGGTGGCAGCCCTGCCGTTCGATCAATATTATAACCATTTAAGGATGGCTCAATTAATCATATCGATGTAGGTATTTAATATTGAAATTGCTATGTAAATAAGTGTTTATTTATGTAATAAAATGAGCTATAAATGCCCATATTTTATTGATCAGTGAGGTTTTGTCGCAGAATAGCGGATATTGCAGTGCTCTGGTATACTTATTTTTAGTTTTTACGACGATATTTCCAAAAGCGGAGGTTAGATAATATTATCAAACACCTGGCCGTACAATCTTCATAATTTTACGTCAGACTTGCTATCGCTGAAATGGAGACCCAGAAGCTTAGCCGATGATCAATAAAAGAGTACCTAAGTAACTATTTCTAAATTGCCAACAGACTTTAAGACCTACTTAAGCGGAAAAAGTAATTAAAGCTTCCATCGGAACAGCTAAACCAAGAATATTGAAAAAACGACGCTTTAAAACGCTCTTCGAACGAGTTGTTACGTGTTATAAAGATATCTTGTTTAAAAGATTGATGCCATCGACGATTACGAAATTTTATATAGCTTTTTACGCTCCTCAAATCGCTGAGTCGTTCCGTCGGAGTGCTAGAGCAAAAAACCTAGGTATTTTGTGCTGGGAGTGCATGAGCCGGTTCGATGACCCCGCCGCGGCTTTGCGACGAATTGATTCTATGATTGAAACGCCGAGCCATCACCACGTTCGGAGCGAATCGCTATTATCTGAAGGGTTTGGATTTCTAGATAAAATGTGTTTCTCGGTACATTTTATATAATATTTAGGGTAGGTTTTATCAAATGAGGTTATAATTTAAAATGATAAAGAGCTATAAAACTATTTTTTTAAAGCATGAAACAAAATTATAACAGGTCATTTAAAGTTTGAGCTTTGCCTAGCCCAACCAACTGATTTCTATTTTGGACCGACACATAGGCAACTGTTTCTTTATTATGCTTTTTCTAGCAGCTGTCGGAATATCGGTTCCCAAGTATACTTTTAACTTAGTCAGAACTTAATTAAACACCTTGTTTAAGCGTCTGTTAAGGCATTGACACTGCAGTTGTAGTAATAACGTGTAATGATGACATCGGGGCTGCTGATGATGTATCGATCGTCGCGGAATGTGTCGTGGCGTGTGCCGGGGTAGGGTTGCCGCTACGTGGTTAAATGACTTCCAATAAACCGGCCAAGTGCGTGTCGGGCCACGCGCAATGTAGGGTTCCGTAGCACCGCTAGTTTTTGAAAATTTTTGTTTGGTCAATGAATGTACATTTATAACATGTTTTACACTACTAACAACATCATCTCAAAGGAATTTGAACGAAAAGTTCCTTTATACTTCGCCGAATACATTTTTTTAGTTTATCGACTATTACTCAATAACTTATGAAGTCAACTTAGTCGTGATGGTTTTCCTTTTAAATTCAGCATATTTCCTACTCCCGTGAATTTTTTCACCGGCCAGAAGCCGGTTGCTTCTGGAAATGTGAAAAAAATTTAGCTGGTAGAAGGGACACTGGACTCTAACGATTTTTTCCACTTTAAAACTTAATATTTCACAAATGGATCCCTAAACCGGAAAATTATCTATGAATACTCATAATATTTTTAAAAAACCTATCCAACGACACGCCACACGATGGGGTGGGCGCGAAAAAAAAAAATTCAACCCCGCTTGATGTGTAGGGGAGGTACCATAAAAAAAAATATTTTTTAAATATTTTATGTACCATTTTGTAGACATTATTAATATGTATATTCATGCCAAATTACAGCTTTGTAGGTCCTATAGTCTCTAAGCAAACCGCGGACAGGCAGACAGACGGACAGACGGACAGACGGACAGACGGACGGACAGACCGAAACTATAAGGGTTCCATGTTGACTACGGAACCCTAAAAACGAGGTGGTTCTAGGTTCTGCTAGGGATATTTTTTCGTTTTGCGGAGAAACTAAAATCGATGTCTTAATAAATATTATGATACCCATCGACGGAAAAGCCTTATGCCATGCCATGATGTCATATTATGATCGATAAGCTTCAGGAAATCAAATAAAAATTAAAGAGCTTTTAATGCTTGTAGAGCTTATTTTCTAGAGCGTATTGATTGCTTTGTATAAGTTATAGAACTTCGTTGTCTTTTCAATAGAAGAAGTCTTCTATTATATTCAAGTGAAATTAAGCATGTAATATGAATATTACATTTGTGCATAAAATATAAATATTGTGATGGAACTTGATGGAAGTAACAGTAACGAATAAAACTAAAAAGCATTTTAAATGTTGGTCTAACGTTAAGTGTTTGGTTTTGTAAGCATTTAATGAGAAAACAAAATTTTGATCCAATTTACAACCAACTTCCACTCAAAAAGTATGTGTGTCAACCCTAGCGTGATGTATGGAGGTGTCACCACTCACCTGCTATTATCATGCACATTCCCCACAATGCGGCACGTCGCAAAGTGACGGATTACCCCCCGCTGCTGAAAACTGGAAGCTGGCAAAGCTACACTGACCCCGCTTCCACCATGCCGTTGAATGAGTTCATTCAGAATAGTTGAAGCTATCTAGGCTTAAATATTTAAATACTTAAGTTGCTTCGAAAGTATCGATTTTGAATATTTATTTTTGGGAAGTTACATTCTCTTAAGATATTACATGAAATATTATTATTGGATATTATAATACTACATATAATTTAACTTTTATAAATGTGTAGGTAATGCTGTTACAAAAGAAACTATAGAATGTAAGGCGTTTTGGTTGTTATATTGATTTTACCTATGTAAACTTTCCAAATAGACCAACTGAGAGCGTATTGGGTGGTTTTTGTCTGAGTATTCGTGTGAAAACTTTAAATTGATGATATCCACAATTCCACCTGATGACGGAGATGGGTCTGCAGATTGAGGTACGTGTTTGACGCCGTGGGACACATCACACAACATGCAATTTACTTTCGAAGTTACTGGCCCAACATCTGACTCATTATAGATTTAGACTTCATTTCAAGATTCAATTACCAACCACTTCTCTAAAATCCAATTATTATTATTTAATATGTAACAAAAGTAGTTTCATAATTTGTAATTAACTGGAGATTCTAAATTCAATGTAATACAATTATTATCAGTTACCTACCTAATAAATAAAATCTACAGGTAATTGTCAAAGCGCACGGAAGTGCGCAGGCCTAGTTCCAGCAGGCCGCGCGCATGCCGTGCACTATTTACACGAACCGCTTCGACGCACTTTTGACCCCCCTGTAGCTCAGTGCCTATTGCGAGTGCAAAGATAAAATTATACCTACGTAATTATATACTACTACTTAAGCAGTATACAAAATTTCATCGAAATAAGTTCAATAGATCCTGAAATATGTCTCTGTAAAAATAGCTAATTTTGGCACTCACTCACTCACTCACTCGCTGACCGGTAATCAAAACCTCTAGGCCACTTCCAATTATTGTCCTAGCGTTATGAAATTTGGCACACAGGTCGGGTGTTATATGTAGATTACCAAAAAATTCAGAAATAGAAATTTAAGAAATTGGTCAAGCGTGAGTCGGTTCATCTACGAACTTTAGAGGCTACTTCCAAATATCCTAGTGTTATGAAATTTGGCACACAGGTCGTGTGTTATATAAAATATAGATTTAAAACAAAAAATTAAGAAATTTTAGAAATCGGTCAAACGTGAGTCGGCACCTCTACGAACTTCAGAGGTCACTTCCAATTATGGTCCTAGAGTTATGACATTTGGCACTGTGTGCCGAGTCTTATATGTCATGTAGATAAACAAAAAATTAAGAAATTTTAGAAATCGGTCAAGCGTGAGTCGGCTCATCTACGAACTTTAGAGGCCACTTCCAATAATTGTCCTAGAGTTATGAAATTTGGCACACAGGTCGTGTGTTATAAATTATAATATATAGATAAACAAAAATTAAGAAATTTAAGAAATCGGTCAAGCGTGAGTCGGCTCATCAACGAACTTTAGAGGTTACTTGCAAAATATGCCTTAGCGTTATGAAATTTGGCACACAGGTCGTGTGTTATATATTGTATAATAAGAAATTTAAGAAATCAGTTAAGCGTGAGTCGGCTCGTCTACGAACTTTACTGTTTACTTAAAAATTTGTCTTCTATTGATAGTTTAACAAATACCATTAAGTGGCATCTATCGAAAGTATTGTTTATATCGGGCGTGGCACAAAAAGAAAACATAGGATGATTTCTTGAAAAAAAGTATTGAAATCCCACCAAAAACATACCTGTTAAAATAGGGCCTAGTTCCTATAGGCTAATTTTTGGTCTAAAAAAAGAGTTGAAATCTAAACCAATGCCCAGTTCAGATGCACTTCATCGATCATAATCATCTTCATCAACAGCCTGATCCATAATACTTCTAAATTTGAACTTGGCAGGTTTTTGTGATAGACGTACCTAACACTGAAGGTAACTCTTGATTAATTATGTAATTAGATAATATTTATAGAATTTATTAACATGCCAAGTTCAAATTTAGAAGTATTATGGATCAGGCTGTTGATGAAGATGATTATGATCGATGAAGTGCATCTGAACTGGGCATTGGTTTAGATTTCAACTCTTTTTTCAGACCAAAATTAGCCTATAGGAACTAGGCCCTATTTTAACGGGCATGTTTTTGGTGGGATAAATGATTACTTGTTAAAGTAAGCTAGCCGTTAGCATGTAATAAAGTACAGATTGCTTGGTAACGGAGGCTAAGGAATACCGTCTTTATTATGAACGAACTATATTATTATTTGATGAAGGAATCTCAGCACTCCATCTTGAAGAAGTGTCGACAGATTCTTTCAGCGATTGGCCAAGCTATCGCTCAGATCAGGGTTGTCACTATCGTGTTTCAAGTTTGTGAATCCGTCATTTTGATTTTCAACGTCTTGTTCAAATAATTCATCTTATTTAAAGATGATGTTGAGTTTATAATTAAATAACATGTAAGTATATAATATAATTGAATTAAGCACTTCCAAATTGAAAAACATTTTCTATGAGAAACAGTTCTCATATCCCAAACTGAGTAGGAAATTATAGAGTTCCTAGGTTTCACGGCCCAATTCTATGTTAAGGATACTGGTTTTCATTTTGTAAGATTAATTAAGAATTGATTATTGTGGAATTCAACAAAACCTCGCTCGGTCGTTAATAAACCGCATTCGTAGTCGTCTCGCTTTTTGAAGCCGCTCTTTGCTTTGGCAAAGAGCGGCAACAACAAATATTTTTTCTCGTAAGTTAAATTTCGTAGTAGCGAAGAGGGGAATTCCTACATAACATTACAAGTTTTAAAAAGTAATCTTTTCGAAAAATCAATAACTGTAGTAGGTTATTACAAAACATAGTTAAAATTATGTACTTAAAAACAGCATTTGGCTTAGGAATATATACCTAATATCCAATATCCATACTTCCAAACTAACATTATAAAATATGTGAAAGTATGTCTGTCTGTCCGTCTGTCTGTTACCTCTTCACGCCTAAATCTCTAAACCCGTTTTTGCTGAAAGGTATGGTTTTTACATACATACTTTGAGACCGAGAAAGGACATAATATGATACTTTTTATTCCCCAAAAAATATACAGTTCCCGCGCGATAAACGAATTTTGGCGCAACGAAGTTGCGGGCGTCATCTAGCTTGTAATAATATTATAATCAAGTGTATATTTTTATTGTATTATTTTAAATATAAATTTTCGAAAGCCCTAAGTCAAACAAACCATTGTCCAGCGCCGCGAGCGACGCGGTGCGTAAATGACATTCTTGTGGAGACGTTTTTTGGTTCGGAGGCTGAGCGGAACGGATGCTAGGTATTCTCATCTGGAGCGCTCCGGAGCTATCAAGAAACTAATGACAGTACGCAAACAACTAAGGACAAGAATTCCCACTTTCTTCCGGCGTTTTGTTGTATATAATTAGATACAAAGAGATTAGCGTTAGTACCAGGTGTTAAAATAAAGAAGAAAACATAATAATTGTATGTCTTTAATCGAGAGGCAAGGTGATGTTTAGCAGTTATAACTTTTTAGGGTTCCGTAGCCAAAATGGCAAAAAAGGAACCCTTATAGATTCGTCATGTCTGTCTGTCTGTCTGTCTATCCGTCCGTCCGTATGTCACAGCCACTTTTCTCCGAAACTATTAGAGCTATACTATTGAAACTTGGTAAGCAGATGTAGTCTGTAAACCGCATTAAGATTTTGATGCAAAAATGGAAAAAATATTAAAAATTTTAGGGGTCCCCATAGGTACAACTGAAACAAAAAATTTTTTTTTCATCTAACCTATGCGTATGGGATATCTATGGATAGGTCTCCAAAAATCATATTGAGGTTTCTCATATCATTTTTTTCTAACCTGAATAGTTTGCGAGAGAGACTCTTCCAAAGTGGAAAAATGTGTGTCCCCCCCCCCCTCTAATTTCTAAAGTAGAGGCATGATAATTCTAAAAAAATATATATGATGTAGATTACTATAAAAACTACCAACGAAAATTAGTTTGAACGAGATCTAGCCAGTAGTTTTTTTTATACGTCATAAATAGTAAAGTACAACTGAAACAAAAAATATTTTTTCATCTAACCTATGCGTGTGGGGTATCTATGGATAGGTCTTCAAAAATGATATTGAGGTTTGTCATATCATTTTTTTCTAACCTGAATAGTTTGCGAGAGAGACTCTTCCAAAGTGGAAAAATGTGTGTCCCCCCCCCCCTCTAATTTCTAAAGTAGAGGCATGATAATTCTAAAAAAAAATATATGATGTAGATTACTATAAAAACTACCAACGAAAATTGGTTTGAACGAGATCTAGCCAGTAGTTTTTTTATACGTCATAAATAGTAAACCTTAATCTAAATTTCATTAAATCGACTGAAATATAAAAATAAATCAAAAATATTTTAATTTCATAAAAATAAACATTATTGCTGCTGCGGAACCCTCCATGGGCGAGTCCAACTCGCACTTGGCCGCTTTTTAAATGTTGCATCTTATTATTTATGAGAGATAATTTTTAAAATAAGTTTTTTTTACAATAAGGATAGGAAGTAAAGAGATAGCTCTACTCACTATACATAATTATTAGGTAACAGGCGGTTTCTGAATTTTTTACAGAATTTTATTTATCAGACATCAAACGCGCTATGCGTTTGATTGATCGACAACGCTATTGAACAAAATATTAGATACTCCTGAGTCCTGACACAAAACCTCAAATAAGTACGTAGGTTATTGGGGTTTCATATTTCATAGGTTTTTTAGAATTTAGATAATCAATTGCTTCATTATTTAGAGACATATCTTTTCAGTATGTTCTGGAATTCCTTAATGTTCCTTCATAATCGTTATTTCCTGTAGGTGCATCGACCGCACTTTGATCGTTTACGCCACATTTGGTTAAAATGTTTCGGCACGGAGTTAATCTGATTCTAAACCAATTCGTGCCGGTGTTCGTTTCGTTCATCTCGATCGCTTTGTTTCAATTGTAATTGATAAATTTAAGTTTATTGCCCACATGCCTAGCTATTGTTGGATGTTGAATGAGCGAAAACTTTTATGGTAACTTAAAGCCGCAAAACGGTCTTGTTATATTCCTCTATGGTGAACTGTTATAACTTGTAATATTTGTGGTACATTACCCTTACCCGTTATTGTGCGAGCAAAGTAAAATCAATCACAGGAACGAAAATAATAATTATTCTTATTTTTTAAATAAAAATGGATGGGATGGGAATGGGATTGCCTAACGAGTGTAATTTGTGAGTCGCAGAATTACGGTTGGCAGAAATTCTGTTGCATTCAGTTTCATACAAAAGTCCTGTTTGATTCACACAGCATAATTTTGTGAGTCATGATTTGTATGAAATAATTTTACGCGACCGAAATTCTGCGACTCGCAACTCACAAAATGACGCTCGTTTGGCTTCACCCTAAAGTAGCAAATAACTTCGTTTCCTTCTGCACGTGGAAAGATTTTTCTACGGAAGAATACAGACAAATTTTATCCTCTACAAAGCAACGCTAAACTTCTTCATTACCTTGAAAGTGTAACGAACTCTGCACTTACTTAGAAATACGTCATTCTCGAGAAATATCAAATTCACAAGTGGCTATGTTATAACATGTACTTACTCGTAACTTGCCGTTGTAATACTTGTAAGTTGTAATATTGGGTATTACGCGGCGAGTCAGATCGTTAACATGACTAATGACTGCTGTACCACTCTGTCACATTGATTGCTGTCTCCAGATAATATGAGATAATGCCAATGAAAAAGGTTCTTAAGTCTAGTCGAGCCAGTCTTGAATCCTTACTCCGTCCGTCTGTCTTTTACCCCCTCACGATTGAACGGTTGAGAGATTTGGTATGAAGATACTTTGAAAAGAAAAGAAGACACGTAGCGACGTCTGTGTGATAAACAAATTTCAGCGCAAGTCGCAACAGAGTTTACAGTTTAGGGTGTCATGTAGTGGTTTATAAAAATGCCTTTTTGCATAAAACTGACAATTATTTAATAAAGGGTTTTTCCAATAGGGACTTGACAATTTTAAATTTAGTTTGTGGATGCACCCTTACACTTTAAACATCGAACTATTAAGTATCATTTTACATTTTTATCATGGTGAAGTACACGAACGAAAAACGTCTGCAAATCTTAAAAAATTACTACAGATAAGTACCTAGTCGGAGTAGAGCGCGAGCGTTAACACTTAACTCCGATTTTCGATCGTAATTCCTGCCCTAGCAGACACACATAATATTGGCCATGATTATGGATTATTTTGGTCCGAATTAGAAGATATGGACTTGGACAGCACGAGGTTTCAATAGGACGGCACCACAAGCCACACATCACACGTTACAGTCGATTTATTAAAGAGCAAGTTTAATGAGCGTGTTATCTCAAAATATTATGGCCTTTTTCCGCCTCTTTCGTGCGATTTAACGCCTCTACTTAGATTTTTTTCTTAGGGGCTGCGTCAGGTCGTTGTATAAGCCGACGCAGTTGGAAGAGCTCAGAGCCAAAATTACACGCGAAATAGCCGAAATGTTTGGCAAAGTCATATAGAAAACTGGGTTCAAAGAATCATCGCTGCAAACGGGCCTGCGGTGACCATATGAGAGAAGTCGAGTTCCATTAAAAATGTTTTTATTTTTCTACAATTCGATACTAAAATTTTTGAAATGTCTCAAACAGTTTTAATTTTATTTTGAAAAAAATTTATCAAGTCTTTATTGGAAAATCCCATACGCCTCTTTGTGATGTGGCGTGGAACCTTAGAGTAATACATTAGCAAGCTACGTGGAACGATTAATAGAACACTGACTTCTAAATTTAAATTAACAAAAGTTAAAAAAAAACTGCAAACGTCATTGAAATGCGTAACGAGGCATTCAGGGCATAAAACGCAAATAAGCTAATTATTATTTACAGTTTCAGCAAAAATAGACCACTACTTACGTAAACCGAATTAGTTTTTATCCGTCTAAACATAATATTCGGTACCTTATAATAATTATTGTTTTCGCAAAATTGTGATTTGTGAGATAATACTTAAAATTGCGATTTCGGCAAAATATGTAACAAGCTTCGTACGAAAACTAATCCATTCTAGAATAATACCTAATAATTATACATTACAGAGTGTCTGTCTCTTTATTTTGTTTCCTTCAAGCCTAAACTACTGAAGTGATTTTGATGTTTTGTTGCGTCCTGGGTAAGGGTAGTTTTAAATTTAAAAAAAATCGCAGACGAACAATAAAAATTAATCGGCGCAAAATAAAATTGGTAATTTTGTTACTGAATCAACGTTTTTAGAGTTTAGACAACCATAACTAACTTGTGCTGACGAGGATTTTGAAGGAGGTTTTGAAACGTTACATCAAATAAACCTCATCAGCAACATTTTTTCAGAAGTCTTGCTTATTAAAATTGTATTCTATTAGAACAGGAATGATCCATACAACACAAAGTATATAAATTATAATGAATCTTGTGCGGCCACCGTGACAACCCCAGTTCACTTACCGCTCGCAAGAAATTACTACAATCAGAGCTACATTTTTTATATCCAGACTGTACAGTTATTTAATACTTGCAACATGAATTCATGCAAAAAATAAACCTAAAATATATTTCAGTGTTTATTAAAAGTTGTGCTAAAATCAAGAATGTAGAAGTTATGTTAAAGACGGGGGTTATAAGTTTGATGTGTCTGTTTGTCCGCGTATATGTCTGTCTGTCTGTCTGTCTGTGTGTGTGTCTGTCCGTGGCATCGTAGCAACCAAACGGTTAAGACCGATTTTTATATAGTTTTTTAGTTTGAAAGAAAATCAAGAGTGTCTTCATCAATATTTCAACATTATCACTCATCAGCCCGCTCAGTGTTTGGAGGAAAGATTGAACTTACATTCTAATAATTCGATCGATTTAATATTTTGCAATCTTATTTTTGGCACTTATCAAAATTTTGAATCGGTAGTTGTTGTTTTTCTTAGTTTAAGGCGATATAATCGAAAATAAATTATAAGCGCTTATTACGCAACGCAAATTTCGTCGTGAATACGCTGCGGCCAGAAGCTATCGGCTCGCTCGGAAAACATGCGACAAAACGTAAATAATTATTTAAAAAATAACTAGGAGAATTTAAGCAAAATGCTTCTATACGATTTTGAGTTGCAAAGGTGTTTATTAATTAGACTAATTTTCTACAATACATCTATTTTCGTGTAAAAATAATCTTCAAATTTCGTATTTTTAAGAGGTCATTTCGAAAGTAAAATGTATCGAGGTAAAATACATTAATCGTGTTTCTAGTTCTTCTCAAACCTAGATAAGGCTATGAAGATATTATGTATCATCTCATTACCAGATTTGTAACTTTTCTGAGGGTCCTATAGTATTACGTCAAAAAGGCAGTTGTTTTCAATATAACGCCTTAACATTCTACATTACCTGCCTATATAGTGCCTACTTAAATCATAATAATTATATGTACCTACTATAATATTGAGGCTAACGGGACAGCTCTATCAAAATAAAATTTTAGTTAAAAACCTAATCAATAGCTTTTATTTATTTAATTCTATGCCATCTACGCGAAATTTTAATACCACGTAGCACTTAACGGTTAAACTAATAAATTAATAAATAACCATTAGGAGAGCATCCCATTAGAGACAGGTATAGATAAATTAAGAATGGATATGTCTTAAATGCTGGAAAAAATCCAGTTTGAAGCGTCAATTGAATCATTATTACATAGTTTATACCAAGGCTTATACAATATATTCTGCTTTATCCTACAATTATACGAAGAGAGCTTTTACATACCTTGCTAGATTTCATACAATCTTTCCTGATGAGGATAAAATAGATACATTTAGTTTATTTTAATTGTAACTCTGCGTCCTATAGTAATGCTTTAGAGAATCTACTGAGGGGATTTATAATTACATTATTATAAACTTAAAATTAGTATTTATTACTCTAAGGCCCACTTGCGCCAATCCGGGTTAAAGTTAACTCTGAGTTGAACATCATGTCATATCTGTCACTCAATAAGTCAGTGATAGAGATGACATGATGTTTAACTCAGAGTTAACTTTAACCCAGATTGGCGCAAGTGGGCCTAAAGTTCTTTGTTCTTTGACTGGACTTTAGCTGTCTTCGTTATTATGAAGTAGAATTTTAAAACAGTATGAGATTTAACTTATTTCTTTAGCGTATGGCTCCGCTAGTTTTGAAATGTTATTTGAGATCTTTAAGTCAAAAAACACTTTTTTTCGAACTTTGGGAGTGAAACCAAATGTATCTTGGCTAAGGTTGCTCAGTACTAATAATAATGGAGGCATGATCTGTAGCATAATGATTATAGCGATATAAAATTAAATGTTATAGTCATAATTAGGAAGAGTTGTAAAGAGTGAATATGGTGCATTAGAGAAGTACTGTAATGAGCCAATTAAGGGGGACTATTAGTGCAACGGATAACAGGAATAAAGTTCCGTATATTTACAACACAAATTGGAATATCTGTCATACATTATAATATCTTTGTTACACTGAGTTTATCATCTAAAGTCGGGTACTTAGCCAAATTAAATTCGATACTTTCGACAACAGATATCGATTTTACTATCTACTAGAATCTATATGACGCCGCAACTCCATTGCGCCAAAATTACTGGGACTCAAATTATCTCCGTACAAAATATAAGCAAAATTGGTTCAGCGGTTTGAGCGTGAAGAGGTAACAGACAGACAGACGGACACACTTTCCCATTTATTTAGTATGGATAAATGACAGCACTATAATCAGCACATATTACAGAAACAAAATAACTAATAAAAATTTCAAGAGACTTCAGGTTCATACACAAATTGAAATGGGTTTAGCTGTTTGAGAATGAAGACATTGAAGAGGTAACAGATTGAGGTAACCAACAGACAAACTTTTGTTCCTATTTATATTATTAGTATGAAATTATGAATATAGGGGTAAAAACGTATTACTATTTAAGCCTGTTTCACAACTTCCTGATAAGTGCCGGATAGGCTATACACAACTTATCTGACAGAGGATAAAGTATCTGTCAGATGAGTTGTAGATAGCCTATCCAGCACTTATCAGTGAGTGATAAAACAGGCCCTAAGAATTAGATATTAAAATGTAGAGTTGTAGAAAGATTGATGAATGAGAAAAAAAAATGATGAAAAGATTGTTCAATGGTTAATTGATAAGTGGTAAATTACTGTTCCCACAGATTAGTTTCTCAAGCTTAGACCGAATTTCACCAACCTCTGTTTGTTAAATCCTAACAAGGCATTACTCGGACCTTAGAAAATTAAACAGACTGTCAAAACACTTACGTCCCACAGTAAAAATTTAACAGCGGATTAGTAGATGCAATGTTAAGTGAACAACGAGTGAACAACTATCAATTCGTTCGTTCTTGTTATAAAGCGACGAAATTGCAATGTACAAGTTTAATACGACATATTGTCTGCTGCAATGGCTGCAATGTATCATTTTCTTCCTTATTCGTATAATACGTCATCTGGTAGATAATGCGACCAAATTAAAATATCACTGATCGCATACATAATATGTTACGCTACAATAGTTCTTTTTAATTTACCAGGGTTATAATTATTATCTGTCAAAGCTGAAAACATGAAACATAATACAAACTTTTATTTACTTATTTCGGTTTGGTAATTTGATACAAGCTAGAGTATTTGCAATCTCAAAGAAAATCCGAGGGCTGAATTTTTGACAAAATGAAAATAAATAATTATTCATCACTATAAAAAATAATTAATAATACGTGAAACATGGCGGAAACACACAAAAGTCAAAACAGATTCTTTTATTAATATTGGATATTGTCTTTGACAGATGTTGTTTTGACTCATATAACAGCCTGTTAATTAATATTTAACGGACCTCCACAGCAGGAATTAAAATTTTAACGCCGTGTTAGGTGATTTGACATGACATTAGGGCATGGTGGAACGCTCGATAGCTCTAACAAGCCGTTAACTGATTTAACACGCCGTTATTTATTTAACATTGCTTGATGAAACTGGGTCTTAGTTAGTTATTACTTATTAGCTTTGAGTATTGAACATTTCAATTTTATTATTATTGTTATTGGTCATTACTTTCTGTTTTTAATTAATTTAACTTTCAGTTTACGATATTATCTTGGTAAACAGAAGCTATTTCAAGCAGTAGATATAGGAAATTATTAATTATTTTATAGTAATTCAATTTTAACCGTCAAGGCCGCCATATTTGATTTTGAAGTAACAGCATTTTAGGATTTTTGGGATTCCGTACCCAAAGGGTAAAAACGGGACCCTATTACTGAGACTTCGATGTCTGTCCGTCTGTCTCCAGGCTGTAACTCAAGAATGGTAATAGCTAGAGAGTTGAAATTTTCACAGATCATCTATTTTTGTTGCCGCTATAACAACAAATACTAAAAACAAAATAAAATTAATATTTAAGGGTGGGTCCCATACAACAAACGCAATTTTTTTGGCTTTTTGGCTCTATATCAATCATGGCAATAGGTAGGTACTTGATTTTTAGGGTTCCGTACCCAAAGGGTAAAAACGGGACCCTATTACTAAGACTTCGTTGTCTGTCCGTCTGTCCATCTGTCCGTCTGTCTATCTGTCTGTCTCCAGGCTGTAACTCAAGAACGGTAATAGCTAGAGATTTGATATTTTCACAGATTATGTATATCTGTTGCCGCTATAACAACAAATACTAAAAATAAAATAAAATAAATATTTAAGGCAGGCTCCCATACAACAAACGTGATTTTTTGGCCTTTTTTGCTGTCTCCAGGCTGTAACTCAAGAACGGTAATAGCTAGAGATTTGATATTATCACAGATTATGTATATCTGTTGCCGCTATAACAACAATTAATACTAAAAATAAAATAAAATGAATATTTAAGGGGGCTCCCACACAACAAACGTGATTTTTTTGGCCTTTTTTGCTCTATATCAAAAATGGCAACTGGTAGGTACTTGAATTTTTACAGAATCCTTAGTTATATGTGTACTTTAATATTTAATAATAATATCAAATTAAAATAAAAAATAAGGGGGGCGCCTATACAAAAAACACAATTTAATATGGCCTAATTTTGCTCTATAATGGTACGGAACCCTTCGTGCGCGATTCCGACTCGCACTTGGCCGATTATTTCACATAGTTCTTAGTTATATGTGTATTTTAATATTTAATAATAATAATATTAAAATAAAACAAAAAATAACGGGGGGCTCCCATACAGAAAACACAACTTTTGGCCTAATTTTGCTCTATAATGGTACGGAACCCTTCGTGCGCGATTCCGACTCGCACTTGGCCGATTATTTCACATAGTTCTTAGTTATATGTGTATTTTAATATTTAATAATAATAATATTAAAATAAAACAAAAAATAACGGGGGGCTCCCATACAGAAAACACAACTTTTGGCCTAATTTTGCTCTATAATGGTACGGAACCCTTCGTGCACGAGTCCGACTCTTGGCCAATTATTTCAGAGTACACCAATCTGTTTTTTTTTTTTTTTTAAAGAAGGCAGGTCGCTGTAGCCCTGACGTCACTGCGACCCATAAGGATCTATTGTGACTCCTTCGCATTAGAGTATCATCCCCAGCCCAATACTGCTCATAAATTGAACGATGTGGTTGGGGTTGGTGTCACGAATTTCCTCTGTGGATGAGTATTCGTGGCGACCAAGATGCCTGTTTCTGCTCTGTAGTAGAGCAGGACAGTTGAGGAGAAGGTGAATAGGTGTCTCATCCTCCTCCTCACAGAATCTGCAAGTCGTTATGCTACAAATACCTATTCTGTTAAGGTGTTTGTTGAGCTTGCAGTGCCCAGTTAGGCTTCTGGTAAGAATTCTTAATTGATTCCTACCCAAGGTGAGCACTAATTCTGATAGTTTCTTGTTGAAGCCAGGGATTAGTGCCTTGGAGTGTTCAAGGCCAGGGGTCTCAGCCCATTGCTTCCTGCTTAGACTGTGTCCCCATTCCTTGAGCACTTGCTTTGTGGTACTGGGAGGTATACCACAGACTGGTTCCGGGCCATATATGAGACTCTCGGCCCCAAGCCTAGCCAGTTCGTCAGCGGTTTCATTGCCGGGGACGTTACTGTGGCCCGGGACCCATACTAGGCGGATGTTGTTGTTCCTGCCCAGCATGTTTAACGTCTCAATGCATTCCAGAACCACACCAATCTGTACTTTACTTCTTAAATATTTTTACTTGCTGTAATATAATATTAAATTTTGCATATTCACGAAATTCTTCGCAAACAAAGTATACCTAATTAACTTACAACGGTATATTTTTAACAAATTATCAATTGTTATTTATATATTTTTTATTAAAGATTTGAAGTAATTATTAACTTTAAATAATTATTATCTACACATTTAATCAATTATAGCAGGGGTTCCCAATCTTTTTCAGCCTGCGGCACAGTTACAATAATATGTCGCACTCGCAACTCGCAATGTTTTGTCACGGGCCACGGCGCCGGGCGCCCTACTCTACCTAGCTATTAGAAAAATATACTAAATGATTATACCTGGGTTAAGCCAGTAAATGCAGATAATAATTAACAAATATTTCTCATCTACCTGCTTCACATAATAAATATAATAATTTAATTTTTAATATAATTGCTGTTTCGGATAATGTTGGAGGATCTACTCACGGCGCCCCTCTTGCAACGGCGCACACTTTGGGGACCCCTGACTTATAGTATATAATACTAACGGTCAAGCTGTTTAAAATTGCTAGTTATAAGAAAAAGTTCCTGCTATGTACGTAATTTGTATAATTAAAGGTCCTTCACTTTTTAGTAGCAAGGAATGTAAGCTATTAAAAGCAATAAAAAGTGTGCCTACTGGTCCATAGAAATATAACTAATGGTAATAAAACTGTGCAAAAAGGAGTGAGCCTACGATTTATGCACTTTCTATGAATAATATATCGATAAAAGGAATGTTTTAATGGAAGGTATTCCTCTTACAGCGAGTGTACAAGAGTTGTCAGGTCACATGTAACAAGTGCGAGTGAGAGCTTTCACGTTAAAGGTTCCGTAGCACGGTATAGAGTAGGGTATTTATGGCTGGTTTCTGAGGTATTTTGACTGGAGACAAGACAATACCTTTTAGGGTCAATTCAGACTGCAACGCGACGAGGCGAGGCGAGGCGCGGTGCGACATACATTTTTATGGATTTGTCAGATTCCAATTGCGTGAGACGTCTTGCGAATCCGTCAAATCCATACTAATTTAAAAATGCATCTACGCGTCGCGTTGCGGTCTGAATTAACCTTTACTTGGCTGTATTGTCTAAAAACCTCAGAAACCGGCCATTCATCAAGGTGATAATATCAACAGCGAAGATATAAGTTAGAAATTAAGTACCTATGAGATTTTTAACGCATCGCTCAGTGATATTATGGCGATTGCGATGTATTGTTACTTTCGGGGGAGTGACGACCTATCCAATATTTTTGTTGGATAGGTGAGCCGTGAGAGTCTGGAGTCAAGAATAGAGTTTAATTACTTTGCAACATTTAAACTCCATTGTTGCTACGAGAATACGTTCTCATAATGAATTGTTTTGAGTTAGGGTCCTTATAAGACCCTACTCGCAGATTTATCGATAACTTGTCGTAAATCATAATACTACTAAACGGAAATCGTGTGTTCATTTCGATTTACATCATGTGATTTCATACAAATACACTTACACATGGGATAAGCGAACAGACAAACTTATTTCAATACGGAATTCTGTGAGCGGTATAACTAGTCGAGGTACATCTGGCCGTACAGCTGTTGTGCCACGCGCCTGATGTGCCGGAGATAATTTATAATGTTCTCGACAGTACCGACTTAACAGTTTATTTGCCGACAGTACTCACAATATTACCTCTATAAAGATAAACCAATAATCGACGCTCGCAAAAAATTCGAGCCAATACAGGTACAGTCGTAACGAAAATATCAAGTTATTCTCGTCAGCTGAAAATGAAATAAGTTCCAAAAACTTTGTGCAACTGTATGTATCAATTTATTAATTACAAAATTATAAAGTATATTAATTATGGAAAGTTATGGTATGGTATCTTCTTTGTGTCCCGGTGGCAATTTCGTACAGGTATTAAATCGATAAGGATGGCTTTAAGTAAATTGAGAATAATTATATAAACCAATATTATCATATCTCATTTAATATCATAGAATTCAAAGCAAATTTATTATTAAAGAAAAAAATAAGCGTACCTGGGTAATGAACCTGTGAAAGTAGCCTGCAGTTGGGGTAACATTGTCATAAAACACATAAAGTATTGGACGGTTAATGAGCGCTACATTTACGTCAAGTATTAATTTAACTGTAAAGTTTAAAATATGTTAGCACTCAACAAGGTGTTTTAAATTCTCTTCATTATTTTCAGATAACCTTATTATTGCACAACGGTAAATTGTCGTCAAGAGTTGTTTATTAGATTCCATCTTCTGACATCCGTTTACCCGAAATAGAAATTATTTAGTGTCCATTCCCAAACTTTATTAAAACTAGATATGATTCACACGCTTATTTACATAACGTTACTTCCTGTAAGGTCATTAAATTGGTCGACACTTTAGTGTGAATATATCCAGTAGGCATAATTGGCTAATAATAAAAATAATAATAATATAATAATTACCCCGCGTTCCATTTGATATTAAAAACGATAAAAACGCTCAAGATGCCTCCTGTTTTGAGCGTTTTGATCGTTTTTTAACATCAAATGGAAAGCGGGGTTAATATTATATGGTCACAGCTCACAACCTATCCTTCATTAATAATTGGTGAATATGTTATCGACAATAATATTATGAGGCTTCATATCGGTCGATATGAATAGAATTTGAAATGATTTATATCTTCACTATAGCGCTTTTGATTGGTGAACAAACGTCATTTGACAGATAACTATTATCTGAGATATCGAATATCAGTTTATATTGTATTATACATTTTAAGCTAAGGCAATAAGCAACTTGAAAAAACTATCCCACCAAAACATTTCATGTAAAATGTTGCCAAGACGACCACATAAGATTTACCCTGTGAGCCCAGCTTCTGAATCTACACGGCCTAACTCTACCGACCCTAACTTCAACAAATTATACATATCTGATATCAGTAAATTCGTTTCGCTATTTCACTGCCGTCGTGGAGGTGACGAATATTTAGTTTCTGATCTGAAAAAAGTAACAAAAGAGCCAAGCCATACATAATATAATATTTACTTACTGATATGTAGAGTATTATGCCGATGCCGTGTAGATCAAGAAACTTGGCTCTAAATGAGATCTGATATCTTTTTCACAAGGCAAACCTTATGTGGTCGTCTTGGCAATTTTTACATGAAACTATCTGTCCCGGCAAACGCTGTTTTGCCATATAAAGTATGTTTTCGCACATATTATTTTATTAAAGTGACTAAATAAGTATGGCACCATGGCAACGTCAATCGCTATCCCGTCGCACAAACAATGGTCGCCGTCAGTCTCGAGTTGTAATAATTTACTATTATTTATTCAACAAATACACTTATTAATTTATTATAAAAAGTAGCCAGTAGCCGATTCTCAGACCTACTGAATATGCATATAAAATTTGGTAAAAATCAGTAAAGCCGTTTCGGAGGAATACGGTAACTAACATTGTGACACGAGAATTTTATATATAAGAAGAAAAAGATGTTTTGGTGGGATTTCAGTTCTTTTTGTAAGTTTTTGTAAGTTCTCGTAAGTACTTAATAATAGGTTTTTAGTTACTGCCTACAGTGCCGCGTAAACTTTCATGTCCTAATTCATAAAATTGCGAATTAGGACATAAAATTGTGAATTAGCACATAGTGAGTCTCATATAAACTTCCACTCCCCCATTTTAGAGGATGGGGGCGAAAGTTATAAGTTTATGATTTTTTTGTTAGTTGTATACTAAACTTAGATTACATACCAAAATTTCAGCTTTCTATCAGTTCAGGAAGTAGCCAATCATTTTGATCCGTGTGTTTTAGGTATCAATAAAATGTAAAGTATCAGAGGTATTCAATTATTGAGACTTTTTATGTTTAATTACCTAATCTATTAGTGACATCATAATATTATCCTGAGAATATGAACTATCGGGTACATCGGAAACCAACTCTGTGAGGGTTCAAAAAAACGACGAACGAAAAATGTGTCTGTCTGTCTGTTGCTCTGTCTTCACGTCCAAACCACTGAACAGATTTTGCTGAAATTTAGCATGTGTATGCTTTGAGACGCGGGAAAGAACATAGAATACTTTTTGTTCCGGAAATGTGATAAACGAATTTTGGAGCAACAGAGTTCCAGACGTCGCGTCGTCTACGAGTAGTTAAAAAAAAGTCAGTATTTAAAAATAAATTGTAACTCATATTACCATCATACTACTTTGATCAAACAACGTTCATTACTTTCATGACTTTGACGGTTGACCTACAGATTAAAAATAAAAGTTATAGAAAATGTGTTCTCTCCTATGTTTAGAAATAGTTTCATGTCAAGTTCCCACTTGAACCAGCTGTAATTGTGGCGTCATTAGGTGTAGCAGCCATCAGGGACACCTGACATGAATATTTTATCACTATGTTATATTACATAAGCGCCCATATTAAAATATTATTTAAGCGAAAGTATGTCTGACTTTGTGTCTTATACAGACGCAAAGTCAGACATATTTTCGCTCTGCACGGTTGAGTAGCTGAACCATTTTTAAAGGTATTTTGAATAAACATACGTCCCAGGAAAGGAAAAACAAAGTCTAGGGTCAATTCAGACCGCAACGAGACGAGGCGAGGCGAGGCGAGGCGCGGCATAAATTTGTATGGGTTTGACAGATTTTAATTTGTTGTGTCTTGCGAATCTGTCAAATCCATAATATTTTAGAAATGCATCTACGCGTCGCGTTGCGGTCTGAATCAACCCTAACTAACAAGACAATTTCCTAATTCCGATTTTGCGCAGAAACAACCAGTTTGAACTACAACTGTATTCGACTCGGTTCCAAATTAACTCGGATTACCTCAATTTTTCATATTTTCTAAACCTACGCATTGTTACTCAACACTGAAATAATGCTCTATATCGCATGCGTCAGATGGCTCGGTTATGAAAATGAGTTAGTTATATACTATGTTTTTCTTACGGACTTTGAATCCTAGACCTTCAGTATAATATAGGAGGAGTATGCTTCAGTATAATATTGAGTATGGATTATCTGCTTGCCGAAATAAAACTCTCACTTGCATCTCTCTTGCTTCTCGTAAGAAACATATTTTAAGCCGTTTTTCGCAGTGTAAGTAAAGTTACCGGAGTCCTAACTACCAAGGTTTTAAAATATACAAAAGGGGTTAAAATCCATACTTCCATACTAATATTATAAATGCGAAAGTGTATCTGCCTGTCGGTCCGTCTGTCTGTCTGTCTGTCTGTCTGTCTTCTGTCTCTTCACGCTGAATCGATTTTGCTGAAATTTGGCATGGAGATACCTTGAGTCCCGGGAAAGGACATGGGATAATTTTTATTCCGGAAAAATGTACGGTTCCGGCGCGATAAACAAATTTTGGCGCAACGGAGTTGCGGGCGTCATCTAGTACTTATAAGATACTTCATACTACGCTAGGTTTTTTAAGTGTATTATTGCATAATACAGTGATCCGCTCGACACTTATAAAATGTCTCTTCCAGCTGCAATCTATATATATAAAACTCAAAGGTAACTGACTGACATGGTGATCTATCAACGCACAGCCCATACCACTGGACGGATCGGGCTGAAATTTGGCATGCAGATAGATGTTATGACGTAGGCATCCGCTAAGAAAGAATTTTGATAAATTCTTACCCCAAGGGGTTCAAATAGGGGATGAAAGTTTGTATAAATAATACTTCTTAACGCGAGCGAAGCCGCGGGCAAAAGCTCGTATCTATATATATAAAAATCAAAGGTGACTGACTGACATGGTGATCTATCAACGCACAGCCCAAACCACTGGACGGATCGGGCTGAAATTGGGCATGCAGGTAGATGTTATGACGTAGGCATCCGCTAAGAAAGGATTTTGATGAATTCCCACCCCAAGGGGTTCAAATAGGGGATGAAAGTTTGTATAAAATAATATTTCTTAACACGAGCGAAGCCGCGGGCAAAAGCTCGTCAAGTATATTATTTTATTATCTCTCGAACTTTCGCGTTTATAACCACCAGGTTCAGGTAAAACAGCTGATGTGTTCTAACGCGGTTAACTATTGCCGGTGGCAGATGTGACCTTACAGTTGTACATTCCCGGTACAAGGTGCTGCTGGGTTTTTTGTACAACTTACTTCGTTTTTTATCGATTTTATGTCATCTATCTCTGTCTCTCTTCACTGCTCAATTGTTAATAGAGAGAAGCTGCTTATTTCCGAAATATTGGGTACTAAATATAAATAAATAAAATAAATAAAATATCTTTTTTATTCAAAATAGGTATCATAAATACTCTTTTTGAACGTCGTGGAATGAACGATGAAACTACGATGCCTACCACCGGTTCGGGAACTAACCCGGCGAGAAGAACCGGCGTAAGAAACTCGCACGGGGCCCACTTTTTTACCAAAAAAAGTGAGAAAAAATTAATCTTTTAAAATAAAATAATGTAACAATGTTATGGCTTACAGCTATGTAACAAAATTAAAAGTAAAGTAAAGTAACCTGCATGGAGCCACCCTATTCCCAAGGTGTGCTGTCTTCAATGAAATCATTGACTTTGTAATACGCTTTAGCACACAAACGTTCTTTGACTGCTTTTTTAAATTTATTTAAATATAGATTTTGAACATTATCTGGGATTCTATTGTATAGGCGTATACATTGGCCTTTAAAGGATTTACTTACTTTAGCTAGTCTAAACATTGGTATAGCTAATTTATTCTTATTTCTAGTATTTACACTATGGTCATCGCTTTTCTTTTTGAAAATATCTATGTTCTTTTTAACATATAAGAGATTTTCCAAAATGTATTGAGATGCGACGGTCAGAATTTTTATTTCTTTAAATTTTTCTCTTAGAGATTCAAAAGACGACATCTTATAGATAGAACGAATAGCTCGCTTCTGCAGCACAAATATTGTATTAATGTCCGCTGCATTACCCCACAAGAGGATGCCGTAAGACATTATGCTATGAAAGTAGCTAAAGTAAACTAATCGCGCGGTTTCTACATCAGTAATTTCACGAATTTTTTTAACAGCATATGCTGCAGAACTAAGCTTATCTGACAGTTTCACAATATGTGGACCCCATTGTAGCTTACAATCCAGTGTTATGCCAAGAAATACGGTGGTGTCCACTAAATTCATTTTCTCATCATTCAATAGTACATTGGTTTGTATTTGCCTAACACTTGGCAAGCTAAACTTTAAACATTTTGTTTTATTAGAATTTAAGAGTAAATTATTTGCATTAAACCAATGTATTATTTTTGAGAGAGCACTATTTACCTCGTCATAATTAAATTGTCGCCGCTTCACATTAAAAATAAGTGAAGTGTCATCAGCAAAAAGTACTATCTCATGCTTGTCTTTAACAAGATAAGGTAAATCATTTATATAGATGAGAAAAAGAAAAGGGCCTAAGATGGACCCTTGTGGCACACCTAGTTTTATTTTGGTCCCATCAGATCTTTTGGAGTTAACTTCCACCCTCTGTGTTCTATTTGTAAGGTAAGAGTTCAGAAGTTTAAGTGCCGTGCCCCTTATTCCGTAATGGTTTAATTTTCTTATAAGTGTATCATGCTCTACACAGTCAAATGCTTTTGAGAGATCGCAGAAGATACCAAGTGCATCCTGCGATCCCTCCCATGCTTCAAAAATACTACACAGAAGACTGATGCCTGCATCTGTTGTAGACCGACCTTTTGTAAAACCAAATTGATTATTATGTAATAAATTATTTAAGTTAAAATGAGCAAGTAATTGATTTAAAATATTTTTTTTTTTTTTTATATATGCAACTTGAACTTTCAATAGGTACTTGATCAAATCATTACTAATATTACAAATATGAAAGTGTGTCTGTCTGTTACCTCTTCATGCTTAAACATCTTAATCGATTTAGGTGTTTGGTATGATATGATACTTTGTAAGATAGGGAAAGACCTGTGATAGTTAAAAGTTTTTCGGAGCTGCGGGCGTAGATGCGACGCCTAGTTGATGAGTTCTAAATATATTGAAGTTATTTGGTAGTATAAAATGAGTACAAGAAGCAATATTATACTTTCAAAGCTATGGGCAGGACCAGTGCCGTAAATAGCGCGGTGCCACCGGTGCCCAGGCACAGGGCGTAGACTCTGTGGTGCGCAAGAACGGCCAAACCAGGCAGACTCTTATTTTTTCGGTTTGCTCCCGATAAGTTCCCGCTGTGCCCCAGAGATGTTTCCTAATGCAGTAAAAAAATAACCACAATCGAACATATAACCTCCTTTTTGGAAGTCGGTTAAAAATAAGGTTACTGTTTTAGAAGCTCGCACAGGGCGCAAAAAAGGCTATTTACGGCACTGGGCAGGACGCGTATACAATAATATCGAACGGAGGCTAGACAAAGTTTTTGTTCTACTGCTCTACGGATATGAGCAGTGGAGACCCATCCGGTGTGGTATAGAGTTTCCTGATACATTGATGACTTTTGATCGACAAAAAAGGAACTTGAAACATTCGAAGAACCAATAGATCGTACTAAGAATAAAGTCTAAATACAAGTAAGTTAGAATAGGCCTTGTTTTTGGCACTTAAAATAACTTTTATACTACTATAAAAAACTTTAAACAGAAGAAAGAATTCGAGTTAAAATGTGCGAGGAAATTATATTTTTCCAATGATTTATGATCTTGCCTTCAGTTCATATATTTTACTTGTATTAGTCACCGACACCCCGACACCATTGAAAAACAAAATGTGTCAGCGTTATCAATAGAAAAACTAGTTTCATTTTAGTTATCTTGGCTGCACACTGTGTCGGCAGTCGCAACTGTGTACTTTATCGCCTAACCGAAAATTGTGTTGCAAGTTTGTAACACTAAAGGAAACAGTATTTACTACTTATGTTCCGATGTTATTGTACATTATTGCTTTCTCAAAGCGCACTAGGTGTGTGCTGGCTACAACTTACAAGGTAAGTACATATTATATCAAATAAATCCAACAACTTCCACAATAAATACCGATATGTTGCTACAGTTTGTATCAAGTAAATATAGTGTCGAATAAACGCTTGAAAATCTGCATTATTTATCTGTTTTGGAATACAGATAGGACCAATGTTACGCTCTACATAATAGCATCAACAGCTCTACTTTATTCGGAGTTTCCTATTTGCCGGCGCAAAAGACATTCATTCCGATATCCAAAGAATATAACAGTTAATTTTACAATCGAATTATTTGTTTGTTACTGCTTTGTTGACAATTTATTGAGCAATCGTTATTTCCAGTTTCGTCGCCTCAGCTCTTGACAAACCTTTTCATGTCGAACAATCGAGGATTTTTTGTGTATCACTTGCTTCATTTGCATTTACAACCGAGCCATTGTCATCAGTTTCGTTCTAATTATGAATGATCGAAACAATCGTGTCGAATACGGTGTTATCGGGTCTACAGCTCGAACTCGTAAATCATCGGGAGGTTCGCGCACGAGTCAGGTGGTGCGCGCCCCGAACATGAACACCAGCCCTCGACCTTTCCCCGCGGATCCGACCGGTGGCGCGATAGTTCGTGGCACGTCCTTTGTTGACCGTTTTGTTTTGGAGAGCCATCCGGTTCCCGATGGAGGGGAGGGGACAGGTGAGCACAGGTTTCGTGCGCGTCCACAGTCAGTCCACCTCGCCGCGTCGTGCTGCGCGCGCGCCTCGCCCGCACATAAATACAATAAAATATGGAAAATGCCAGTCAGTCCGTGACAGGTGCGCGCGGCGTTCGTGCACGTGTGCTGTTAGTGAGTGCGCCAGCGCCGGGCTTTCTCCGCGACCGGGACCATCGGTGAGTTCCTCGAATTATTTCGCAGAAGCTAACGCTTTCGATAGGGTCTTTTATACGAGCACCGGCGGTTGGTCGCATCTGCCGGCCCGGACGAGCGCAGCTGGTGCCCTTTGAAAAGGTAGGTCGTAATGTTTAACGTCCTCGTCCGACGTCAGCCTTAGCGGGGAATGAGTCGTTTCTGGTGCGATTTCTTGGGGGTTCTAATGTAATTAGAGGTGTTCGGCGGGCTCGTTCACACGCCGCTCCGTTTCGCGACTCGCTGTTACTTGGGTAAATATTAGCCGGCTCGATAAAGTCTTCGAGTGCGTGCGTGTTCACTTTGTGTTATCGATTCCACACATGCGTCATTTCGATACTTATCGTGCCGGATCTGGGTCATTGTTCTTTTGTGTTTTCCACCGATAAAAATATTTCTGAGAAAATATGCAGCTCTAATTTTCACATAAATTCCTGATTTGTATAAAATTCTGCCGGTTTAAAGTGGAAAACAGGAAAGAGATATGAATGCAATAAGCAATATCTGTTTTACAATAATTATTTTCTACAGATGTTTGGTCTATATATGTATGAGAAAATATAATTGGACAATATAATATTATAGAATCTCAAAAATCATTTTTTCATGTTAGATTGAAAAACACATTTATAGTCATTTGGTATAATTGTAATGGGCCTAGGTCTCGAGTTGATTGTCTGAGCTATTATAAAGCCGGTACTTACCTGCTTGATATCATTAATATCCGTGAAATGTAAATTTAAATGAGGAATGAATTAGGTAAGTACCGGGGTTAAAGTTCGCTAGCTGCACGTGGCGAAATAGTTAATTAATGAAAACAATGCTTCTATGAACATCGTGTATTTCTTAATTCTATCTTTGCTACAAAATATTATTTGTCCGTAACCACATTGCATCGTAGAGTTGGTAGCGCAAAAACGGCAAAATCACTGCAAAAAAATTTTTCCTATTGATTGGCTTTTCCGCTTATGACTCATATATTATTATCATCATTCATCATCAACCTTGTAGTAAACATTATATAAGATTTAAAAGAGTTTCGCGTCACATCTTAGAAATTAAAATATTGACAAAATCTCAGGGTGAATTGCACCAGAAGCGTAGTTAAAGTTAAGGTTAAGGTTATCGTCAAATATGGTGAATTTGCTAGGGATTTGACAGTTCATTTCACAATTTGTTATGGTTAAAGTTAAAGTTATAGTTAAAGTAGGTTGATGCAACTCACTCTTAGTAAAACGACTTTCAAACTTCAGACTGGAAAATTGATTAGCGTTGTTTTGTTTGTCAATTTCCCGAAACAGAAATTTATAAACACCGAGGTCTACTCGGTAATAAAAAAATTGTACAGTCAAATATAAGATACCTCATCAGAGTCATAATTTACAGTCGTAGGAGGTACAGAGTTAGGTACTTTGCCTAAAGTAATTACTCCAGTCAAGTATAATAGTACAGGAGGAACCTATGATTCAATAATCAATTTGTTCGTCGTTGCTACGCGGACAATATACTTAATATTGCAAAAAATATATTAGGTCAACGATCTTTAAATACTAAGCAGTTTCGTGAATAAACATCGACGGAATCTCTGATATTCAAATTTTAAGCAAACATAGCATGTATTTTATTAACAAAACAAATTTTATAGTCATGGTATTTTGGTTACTTTTAATTTTAAACAGTAGAATAAGTATTCAATTTTAATTAAGCAAAAGATTATTTCATAGCTAAAAATAGGATTAGTAACTGATCTTACAACTATAACTAAGAGTTAAGACGTCTATTTTTTACTTTACAGCTACAATTAATGCTAATGGTACCTAAAGGTTTACTAAAACTTTAGCCAGTAAATCAACCTCTCGTTACATTCAATTGCATCGTCGATGGGAGAACTGCTAACTTCCCATAGAATTTAAAACGCTCGTCATAAAAATACTGAGCCTCCGGACGGGATCGTTAAACTCGACGGACGAGGAGTTATCCGTGCAGAAGAAAAGTAGAAAATATATTTGTCACGAAACTTGCTTACCAACAAATAGCTTTAGTCAGTGGGACACCCGCAGTATGCAAATGCGTGCAGCTCCGAGCCCAAACATGGCATTGTCTAACGGCCGCTCACTCCTTAAGACGAGTGGCCATCCGTCCATCCATCTCAAAGAGTGTCACTCATTACAGCACTATCCACGAGCTCCAGATGCGATCAAATCGCGT
Organism: Plebejus argus; assembly: GCA_905404155.3. Lineage (NCBI taxonomy): Eukaryota > Metazoa > Arthropoda > Insecta > Lepidoptera > Lycaenidae > Plebejus > Plebejus argus. Next base: position 11,805,886 of record FR989927.1, on the reverse strand, counting down.
CAAAACGGATACACTTTGAGCAAAAATGATAATTGTGCTCGTTTACCACTTGTTATGGTAATAAATAGGATTCTTCCCGCCTTACAGATAGCTAGCTGTTTTACCTCATTAAAGTGAGAAATCGCCATGATTCCGAAGCGATTTTTCATTAAAAGCGAAGCGTTTACTTTTATTTTAAACTTATCTGATGAATGAGTTTGCCGGCCAGGGTGGCCAGGGTGAGGTACTTCAAGACTCAAGAGTCTATAGCCGTGAGCAAACGTTTATGTAAAGAAGTAAAGATTCATTACTCAACATTTTATTCTATTCCGCGAGTGTGCATGTCTGTATATTATAAGTAAATATGTATATTTTAACAATAGTTAGAATTATGTAGTTCGCCGTATCATCAAAATATATTTTATTTAGCTAAAGTTTGAACTTTGTACCGAGACACGTACTTCTGAGAAAATTGCTGATGCTACGTTAAAGGTATAATGTACAATTATTATTACTAGTGTTGCTAACGATGTCGATTATCGACTCCACGCTTTTATCGTCCTACATTTAAATTTCACTGAAGTAGACCTGCTGTGAAATTGGTCGTAACATTTCTGACGTTCCCGTTAAAGTGCTCTGTAATAATCTATAAACGATCGATAAAATTTGTCCTGCTGGGTTTAAAATTTAAATGTTTGTTGAAAAAGTTACTTCCAGCTCGGAGTGTTCTTTGACTATTAAAGTCGCCTGGCGATATTATTATATAAACTACCTACCTTCTATCCCGACATAATGATAACTTTAGTCAAAACTTTATTTACGAATTACGTTATTTTTATAATAAAACTTACCGCAATGTAGAAGATCAATAACATTGGGCACAAAATGACCTTTAGACTTATGAATTATTAAATAGAGGCCAATGACATAGTGCATAGCTAGTTGTTGTTGAATAATTTCATAATATCCGATCAAAATTTCAAGACGAAGCTCATTATACAGTTTGAGATTGCAATACAAGTTCTATTTGCATTGGTACGAATACGTACGGTTGGTGCTTCGCTTTACGTCCTCTTGTGATTTATTTAGGCTTAATCGAGTAGAACGGTGATGATGCTAATGATGATGATGTAGTTTTACCAGTCGGAGCATCAGCATTTAATAAAGACGGTGGATCGACAGCACGTCGCTGGGATTGCGGCATGGGACGAGACTTAATCGACGGGCGGCGTCACGCGTCAGTCCCCGGCCCGGAACAAATTACCCGGAGATAAGCATCGATATCTCGGCATGCTACATGGACAACACTAGCTCTATATTTGTTTGAATTTTCAAAAACTCTTTTTTATGGTTTTTCTAAAATGTTATTAGTTCATTCCAAAATACTTTGCATTGGTTCGAATTAAATTGATCGATGCTATATAATTAATGTGTTTACGCTGAAGTTGTAGATTGTTTAGTTTGATTATTGTACCTGAAAAAATTGCATCTTAACTTTACTGTTTATTTTTTCTATTAAAAACAGACTGGACCTAATGTATTTCATTTATAAATATTATACAGTACAATTTAGTTATGCTCGGTACACCACTAATCCAAAACGGGTATCTCCGCGTTTCAAAATAAAATAATTGAGTGTAGTATTAGAGATGACTCTACATTCTTATTGTTCCCAGACGTCGCGTCGGGAGCGCTCACCAAATTATATTACTTATAAATCCCATCAAACAAAACGGTAGATAATGTTAAAGCCCAAGTACATCATCACTCCAAAGTGGCCCATGTCATTGCCCTGTGATCATCTTACAATCATTGTTAAAGAAATTTTTAGAAGCTTATGTCTAATGTCAATTTATTTTCAGCTACCTGAGCTTGCTACATTTTCGAAATGTTACCTACTTTACAAAGTAGCATCATTTTTGAGCTTGGTGACTCTACAATATCTAAATATGTCATATTGAAATTCAAAAGCAGAAAACTCGAGTGAAAAAATATAACAGACAATTCTATTGTGAATAGTAGAAAGTGTAGTTAAAATGTGATCAGTGGTGAATCGTGGTGACACATTTGTGATCGTTTTTTCAATTTGTGTTCACATTGTTAAAATATGACGAAACTAGATTGTTCTCTCAAGTTGGAGCATGAAATTGTGTGCACGAGGCGTACCGGCAATTGGCGTCAGTTTTTTATCAGTCCCCGGTCACGACAGCTCCGGAGCTCTCTGTCTGTGGCCGGAGTAATTGGCTAAAACTACTAATGCTTGAGGTTTCACGTCAATACCAGTCTACGAGGACCCCTCGAGTATATTTATAAATGTATTTGGAAATTGTGTGTCATTTGTAGAGAACGGCGAGTTTAAAGTAATTCCAAAGCTAGTTTTACTGAAAACTGCTTTATTGTGAAAAGTTTGTTCAGTTAATAGCCTCAGCTAGGTTAACTTTATTTCGCCTATAACGAATCTTTGAACAGGTTTAGCCTAACCCTAATTTAGTTAAGCATTCGACGGAGTAGAACACAACACACTATCGTCTACATGGTAGATTCTAATCTCACAGGAACAATAAAAGCGACATTACACTACACGAGCTGGCTACAACAAGACTAACAAACAGAAACGCCTACGATACTATAGATGGGTACCCAAAGGTTTTACGAGCGAAAATAAACAAGACATACGAATGTAGGCTCTATCGCGAGCTAATAACCACTACATTTCCGCAGCTAAGCTATTTTCATTAATGTAACAAGCCTATGCCCATTAAATTCAGTAATAAATCATAAACGATATGCAATATTTGATTCGTAGGGCTTCATTGTGAGAGGAAAATTTGCTTAGAACATGACTACAAAAAGAAAATTTGCTTAGAATATTGATCCCACATTTTATTGCTAATTCTAAAATGATTACAACTTTTGAAGTGGATAAAGATTTAATATTTAACTTCAATTTATTCTTTAGTCTTTGCGACGTGCTTTTGCGTTGAAGCTATAAATTATTATATTATCAATAAAATAAAAATATGAAAATAAAATAAAATACCTATATTATTAAATATTGCAATTTTGTAACATTGAAAATTGTATTGTATTTTATACATGAACTCTTCCTTATACAGATTGTAGCAGATAAGGGAACGAGTATCAAGGCTAGCAACCCTAGTACAGATGGCCAGGGATAAACCTCATGCATAAAATATACCCAGACCATGTTCACCAAATATCTAAAATGCATGCCAGCTTATATTCTGAAATTCAGAACATGGATCGTTAGTTGTTTAAGCGATTATATTATAATTTCACTAAGTAGGTATATTAAGTATTGGAAACAGACATGACAATTTAAGACAGGACGGTATTCAAAATTGTTTACCATTGTATTTTTTTTCATCTCCCTAACATGATCAGGGCACGTTTTTTGCGTGTATTTTCCTCAATTCCTTTGTCTTTTGCTTTCTAATTTTCTGTGTTCTTTTATTTAGTACAATATACTAATAGTTGTTTATTATTTTTCTACCATCGTATTTCTTTTAAAATCCTAGTTAGTTTTAATGACTTTATCTGTCTACCATAAACTCCAAATAATTTTAGTTTCTCTCTTAGACGCGACGCGCGTTTGTGATTCGGAAATTCTGAAGTCTAAAATTTTATAATCGCGACAAACGTATTAAGTGATATTAATTCTTTCTTCATATTTATTTGCTTTCTAGCCCAGATGCGTTTAAGTATAAGTTAAAAGGTACATAATATTATAATTTTCTGTATTTTAAATTCCTTTTGAAAGGAAGTTTAAATTGATTAAATGAAATTATTGAATCATGAAAAGTCAATAAATAGTGACAAATGCAAATAAGAGATTAGGCCGAATGTGATCGACTTTCCAAATCAGAGATAACGTTTACACCGTACATTGACGTGTTGATAAGTGATCATTGATCAATAAATCATTTCCTCTCGTTACCATGATACAAATTACTTATGATTTTTTTGTAAGTATAAAATTTCTTGTTGAATTGAAACTATGAAAAAATAATTATAGCATTATACAGTTTTGTACCTTATGAGTGACTTACTAAAGCATAATAAGAATATTAAGCTTTAGTAAGATTTACGGACTATACAATTAAAATTAACGTTTTTGAGTCTACATACTAACCAGTAACCACACATACCATATTATATTATTATGATATCTATACATATAATAAAACTGTAGAAATGTGAATTCTGTACATTAAAGATATTCAAAAAATAATAAGCGGGGGGTGTCACTAGATCGCTATAGAAGCCAAAAATGTGGTTAGTTTTTTGTCTGTCTGTCTGTCTGTCTGTCTGTCTGTCTGTCTGTCTGTATGTTTGTTCCACTATCACACGAAAACTACTGAACCGATTTGAAAGCGGTTTTCGCAGATATATTTGTCTTCTTCCAACTTAACATCTGGTGTATAAAAAATTTCCCCCCACCCCTCTAAGGGGACAAAAGAGGGGTCAGATTTTGTATCAAACTTTTTTCTTTAACACGAAAACTACTGATCCGATTTGCATACGGTTTTCGCAGATATATTTGTCTTCTTCCAACTCAATATCTGGTGTATAAACTTTTCTCCCCACCCCTCTAAGGAGACCAAAAAGGGGGTCAGATTTTGTATCAATTTTTTTCTTTAATGGACTTAATTCATGTTATTAACTGTATTTTCCAACTTAACATCAGGTGTACACAATTTTCCCCCCCACCCCTCTTAGGGGACAAAAGAGGAGGTAAGATTTTGTATCAACTGATGAAGTAGAAATACTTTAAATGGCAAAACAACGTTGCCGGGTCAACTAGTTAAAACATAAAGTATCTTAAATACTATCTTGTTTTCCTATAAACGACTTGCCGTCCATCATGTAGGTGCTTCCTACAGTAAATTGGACAAATAGCGAGCCAATAAGGGAGGATTTGATTGACACAGCTCATAAAGGTCCAACAAAACCAGAAGTGGAAGCGTGGGTCGGACCCACCGCGCAGGTTCAGGTAATGACATCTGATGCTATCTCATACCAATTAGGAACCCATGTTAATAGACTTTCATTGCAAACAAGTAGGCGGATTCTTCCGATTGATTCTAAATTATCTCGTGTGTTACTTCGTTTGTTAGTTGTTAGTGTTTAGTTTAATTGATACAGACTGAAACTAAGTTTAAATCTTCCAAACAAATATTTACATGTCTACGTTGAATAGTCGAAAGATCCTGAGCATATTGACGTGACTCGGCATTTTGAATATCTTTATCATTTATCTTATTATCTCAACTCTAATATTATTTTGAGGACATTAAATGAATCACTCCGAACGAATTCGCAGTCAAAACTAGCATAGGTACTGAATTTAACGTGGGAGCGGATTTACTCGTTACAATATTTTATTGTTCACCTCTCTTTTTGTAACAAAGCAACAGAGCGAGATCGAAATAAACCATGTCTAAATTACAGCGGTCATACTAGATAATTTGTTCGAATTCACTTGCTTTTTTCTATGTAACGATTCAGTATAACCCGGCTACGTCGAGTGAGCCGCGGTGGCGGTGTAAAATGAATTAACTCTAGTGATTCTAATGTCGGTAGCATTACGCACAGCCTTGGCAACGGCCGGACGAAAACTTGCAAGCCTCGCGTTGTACAATACTTCAGATGAATCCAAACAGGTTTTGTTTTACCTAATGCACATAAAAGTTTATAGTAAAACTGGGTTTTATAGAACGTTAGCTTAGCCCGACTTCGTAAAGTTTTTAATCTTGGTTCGTTTTTTATTATTTAAAGACTGTTGAAACTGTGTTTATTTTTCTTATTTCTATCTAATTCTTTTTTGTATAAGTTGATACTATAGATAAAATTATTACTGTATTTTAGGGTGCAGCAAACTTACACTTGACATGAAAAATAATAATCGGCCAACTGCGAGTCGGATTCGCTCACGAAGGGTTCCGTACCGTTAAAAAATTGGCCAAAACTTGTGTTTTTTGTATGGAAACCCCTCTTAAATAATTATTTAATTTTAATTTTATTATTTATTATTAAAGTATACATATAAATATAGATTTTGTAAACATTTCCATTGCCTACCTGTTGCCATTATTGATATGGAGCAAAAAAGGCCAAACAAATCACGTTTGTTGTATGGGAGCCCCCCATAATAATATTGATATTATTTTGTTAACCGGAAAAAAGGAGGAGGTTATAGTATTTGTTGTAATAGCGGCAACAGATATACACCACTTGTGAAAATTTCAGAAGTCCTGCAGCTATAGCGGTTCTTGCAATACAGCCTGAAGACAGACAGACAGACGGACAGTCATTGAAGTCTCAGTAATATGGTCCCGTTTTTACCCTTTGGGTACGGAACCCTAAAAAGGAGTAGATACTATTATTGAAAACTGTAATCTCTACAATATTCAGCTCTATTTTTAACTCTTCTACTGTAATGTCTAAAGTCAATAGGTTCTATGTAGAGTTCGCTACATATATTGGGTTCAGTATTAGCATTCTCCTTTTAAGTCATTTAGCATGTCTAGAGGCGTTTCTATTATCCTATCGTAGGTGAATGGAACACGGAAGAGCACGGTAAATGGTTTCGCTATTACTATTCGGAGTTCTTGTTCAATTTTATTGATTTACATTTAAGTATAGTCTACATAATGTTGCCTGAGTCAATTCTAGCATGTTTCTACGTTTTCTTAACTTTTTTGTCTTCTTCTTCAACGTATAGAGATAGACAAAGTGTTAACTCTACATATATTTGCTTATAAGGAGAATCGCTATTATACTTTTTTAAATATCATCAAAAGTCCTTGTATTAAAAATATCCAGATATCCGTATATATTTTATGGTTCTACAAAAAGTTTTCAGTTTTATCAATCCCAAATAAAAAAATACAATTCCAATATATTTTTATATGAACTAGCTTTCTATATTCGGCTCAAAAGTAGCTCTACAAAGTATCTCAATTTTAACGTAATCATGCACAGTCATACAATCCATCTATACACCGTTAGAGCAATGACAGCGTTCAGTGCGATGCAGAGTTTCATTAATGCATACTGATTCCCACGTACACTGTTACTGTTATTTCTAACAAATTATGTGTTCACCTACGTTTCGTGTATTTTTGTAACTGTATTTATATTGCGTATATTTTTAAACGGTATTTCGGTCAGTGGTTAAAGAAAAAATACTCTACTGAACCTCAATAATGTAGAGTCCTAATTAAAACCGTCATATTCGACATTGCACTTTCAGCTTAGTTACAAAATGTGATAGCAATATTTTATTATTTGGGAGTTGGGACTATAGAGAGGAGCGACGTAATTAAATATTAATTGAGAGATTCAAAAGTTGTCGTGATTTCTGGCTCGAATAGAGCTGTAGCCTGTATGCTACAGAGTTAGACTAATTTGTCAATTTGAAAACAGAAAATACGTAGTTTCTTCAAAGAAAGTATGAAAGACTCATCTGTAGTGCAGTGGTCTTCTTAAATGCTTGCTAGATCCTATTTCTATAAAGCTTATTTGTAATAAACTAAAAGATAGCCTAACCCCAGAGTACTGTTTGAGCTCTATAATGCTTCGCATGATTCACAACAAACGAGGTATTTGGCAGTCAAACTTGTCGTTCCCACGAAGGTTCTGACTTCTGACGCAAGCGCAATCGACATGCACAGCGTATGTTCGTCTTATAATTGCCATAATGGACACCGTATAATCATAATCAAATACAATTACAAGCGGATTGAAATGAAGTTTTTATGGTGCGCCGCGGCCGAGGCCCGAGACGTATGCCTACAATAGAGCGCTAATTGAATATGTTCTCTTCGTTTTATTGGAGGCTAATAACGACTATGGTGGCCAAAAGTTTGTTTTATTTAGGAGATACAGTTTGTCTGAAGACTAAGGGCCTGTTTCACCACTTTCTGGTAAAGTGCAGAATAGGTTATTCACAACTTTTGACTCTCCATACTTCATCTGTCAAGTTAAGTGGTGGATAGCTCCTATTCGGCACTTATCAGGAAGTGATGAAACAGGCCCTAAAAGTTGACGGACCTACGTTATTTGGTCGAATTATGTCAAGTCAGTGTTAGTTGGCTAGGTTTGACATGACGCAACCACGTAATTTCTGTAATTTCCGCCATCTGCCTATGAATCAACTTCTCTGATAGCACCTAAGGCTTTAGTTTTGGGAAAGTTGTGATGGCATTTGCCCATCAACTCGGTCCACCTTAAAAATATACTCGACGCCGCAGTGTCGCGAATCCATTTTCTGTCAAGTGACCTTTCCAAATTCCAATGTATCGCATTAAGACAGCAACACAGATTAACGTAGAGTAAATATTTTAGCTTATAATGGGACGTACGCCAAACTGTAGACCGTTTCTGAAATGATAAGATTAAACATTTTGCACAGTACTTATAACAGTACATGCTCTCTGGTATATTATACTAGGTTTAGAAATTACAGTAGCCGTGGAGGATGGCAGGGCACCGCACTTCCCCCCCATAATTACTTCCCCTCAGCTCTCCAACATCAGCCAGCCTGCGGTTTAGTGGATAGCTCGAGAAAACGGTAAAAAATGTTTTTGCTGCGATTGGCTAAGCGTGTTTTTAAATAAAAATCTTTCTCATATTTTGTGCGCGTTACGTACCAACAACGGCAACACCGTTTTAAATATTATTATGCTTTATGTTTATTATGCGACCTCTTTGCGGGGACCAAACGGTGGTCCTCGGTGGACCAATATGGGGTATGTGGAGGGCATATACCTACCGTATACGTCTATGATTGCTTAGGACTGATACACTTTTTTTTTCTTTTATGAAATAAGGGGGCAAATGAGCAAAAGGGTCACCTGATGGAAAGCAACTTCCGTCGCCACTCGCCCATGGAAACTCGCAGCATGAGAAGAGCTGCAGGTGCGTTGCCGGTCTTTTTTTTAAAGGTAACAGGGTAATAGGGGAGGGTAGGGATGGGAAGGAAAGGGAATAGGGTAGGGGATTGGGCCTCCGGTAAACTCACTCACTCGGCGAAATACAGCGCAAGCGCTGTTTTACGCCGGTTTTCTGTGAGGACGTGGTATTTCTCCGGTCGATTCATGCTGAAGTATGGCTCTCCCACGTCACTTACGCTAATATCTCAGCTGCGCCATCGTGGTTTGCCGACTTATCAAATTGCCGACTATTTTCGCCAAAAAATGGGTTTTATTTTTGTCCTTAACTCTTCCACGTGTAGAGGTTAATTACCCGAATCACCGAGTGTGACTGGAACTAGTTTTTACACGATCATAAAAAAATGGTAATTTGAGTTTTATTGTGTAGGGTGGGATGGACTTTTACCTACTTTTAGAGGTTTGTTCGAATTGAATTCATATATTTATAATTCTTATATATTTTACTTAACTAAAAGTTAAGTAAATATAAGAATTATAATTTAATAGATAATATAATGGATAATGATTAATACTAATATTATAAAGAATGCTTTTGCTACAGAATAATTCTGTAGCAAAAGCAGATATAGTGTCATATTCATGATAAAGTGAGGAAAAAATGTGCCACAAAAAATACATACTAGTACATATTTCTAACCTACAAATCTCCGCTAGTACAAATACATAATACGTGTATACCGTATAAGTACTAAATGGCAATAAGTAGAATGTCCTAGCGCGTAACTTTCGCTCTGCATCAGGCAGCCTAATTTAATGTCCGCTCAAAACTGAGAATGCGAGTTCCTTTCCCAGGGCTTCCGTACCCGTGGGAAAGATGCCCGGCATTCAACTAAAAAACGGACATGGAGGTCACACGAGAACTGGACGATCACAAATCAGCTTATTAATTTGTCTATTAGCTTATTATCTAGTATTAGCAGGTAATAGCGTTATTAGCAGTACAATAACTTCTCCACAATGTTGTAATTTCTTTGACAATGTATTTTCGTGTTTCAATAAACAACTTGTAATAAGATTCAAAAGGTTTTGTGGGTGGTGGTCTTAAAATCTGTACAAAATTTCCCCTAATTCTATCCAGCAAAGAGCAATTAAGCGATGAGCATAAAGTTTGAACGTGTAGTCGGTACAGACAGACAAAATAATATTGCTAGATATGAATTCATATTAAGTCCTATACTTAATCTAGTGTAACAAAAATAAGTGATGATACTTTAGGGTGTGTATGTGTTCCTTGTAGAGAGTTCACTGTGAAAGTAGCAGCGCTGAAAGACCAATTTTTTTTTTCACTTTTGTGTGGGGAAACTCGTGACGCTGGGGCGCTTGCCCATACAAAAGTGAAAAAATTTTTTGGTCTTTCAGCGCTGCTACTTTCACAGTGAACTCTCTACAGCATGACTGGTGAGTCAATACCGATATTTAAGGAGAGTATTCAGTACTCGATTCTCATTATAAATATGTAATAAAATTAGGTTTTTAATTTTTTTTTTAATTTCCCAAAAATTAATGAATCATGGATACTAAGTAAATTACGCGGCTAGGCAAGTAGGCATACTATGCGGCCGGTGCAGAGGCGTGCGCTACCAAAGAAACACCACACAACTACCCCTCCCGCTCGCGGTGTCCATGCGTTGGGTAAATAATTATTTAACTTTAAGCTACATTTACTCAGTGATCAATTGATATTATTTTTTTATATTATTTTTTTCCAACTAATATAATAGCCAAATATCACGTCCTCAAGTATTGAACATGTCTCACCAGTCACGCAGTATAAGGACCACATACACACCCTAAAGTATTATCACTTATTTTTGTTACTCCCTGTATATCCATTATCAACTATCGTGTACTTAAACGTTGTAAACTACATCGAGCAAATAGCAATGTGATAAAAATTCTCGATACTCATTACGAGATGTTTTGTCTTTTAACAATTTAATATCTCATACCATTATTAATTGGATTTCAATAGACAACAATTAAAAATAACTGTTGACGATGATTGATAGGATGCGTTGAAATATGTAACAGCCCTAAAAAATTTCTCTTAATTAGGGCTGTCAGACGTCATTGTTTTATTAATGTTTTTATATTTACTAAGTGCGTTGTGATATTTTGTGAAATTCGACATCAAAAACAACAACACAGAACATTAGTTATAAGTAATTGGAACAAAGTAAAATGTAAGTTGTGCACAATTTTTGGGAGGCAAAGTGCAAGAGCCTACTTTGCAAAAAATAACATACTCGTAATAACAATACAGTGAGGGACATTTTTAAAAGGCATTATATTGAATTAGTCATAAAACTGTGCATAATGGAAGAAAAACAACACGTCATTACTTACAAGTTACAACTTACAAGCATATTTTAAAATAAAATAAATCATTCATGTGTGTTTTTATACATTTAATTCACTATTTAAACAAGAAGTATTTATTTAATTTGCTTGCCAAGATTTATTTATCGCGGGAAATTGTATTTTTTTAAATTAAAAACTAACCTTAGATGTCCTATGGGCTATGAGACACAAATGCAGATATTGTAACAGACAGATAGACGGCCACAGAATAAATTTTTAATAAAAGTAGGTAATTTATATTACAAAATAATTCAAAAGAGTATTGACAACCCTTAAACTACAAAAGAAGGCTTGAAACTTGAAAGCTATTAATATTATGATAGGGTTACAACACATTCAAACTCATACAAACCTTAACAGGTTTTAATGGATGTAATTGTTTCAGTTTAATGATAATGATCATCATAATAACATAATAATTATAAATTATAATGATTGTGACTCATTAGTCATTTGTTTCGTAGAAAAAATGTTACATAATTTTGAATCATTTGTCGAAGGTTGTGTTTGATTTTTTTATTTTTTTTAGAGCAAACGTACGATTTTATTTTGCTTTGGTCGTTTTCTTTTTAATCTCACTGTGACGTCAAATATACTTGCTGTAACATGAACATTCATTCTAGGAAACAATAGAACAAACACCCTAACGCAACACAACTTATATCACAGGATTTGAGAACAACAATGGCTCAAAATGAGGTGGTGAGAGTACAATGGACTGAGGCTAAGATATATGAGCCAGATTGCTATTCAGTGTTCTTTATTACTTCTGCCTGCCAACACTAGTCACTATAACTAAGGGTGGGTTGCACCAGTGACCAGAGGCGTTGTTATAGTTAAGCAGTAAGCTTGAGGTTATCGTCAAATATGGCGTCCTTTAGGGTGGGTTGCACCAGAGGCGTGGTTAAAGTTACAGTTATGGTCAAAGTTATAGTTGATAGTTAAGCCTAACTTAACCTTAATCTTAACTTTGACCACAGAATTTGACAGATGTCTGTTGCTGGTCCGACAAAACGTGGACGCTGTTGGTAAAGGAGAACTGTCAAAAGTGGCGTATTTGTATGATGACAGCGTTAGTTCCTTTTTTTGCCACGTTAATTTAAAGCCTTGTCGAGCTCTATGGTTATGGTTAAATATGGCGTTTTTAAAGTTACAGTTATAGTTAAAGTAAGTTGGTGCAACCCACCCAAAGTTGGTCATAACTTATAACTCGTAAGTCATAAGTCATAACTAATAAGTCATAACTATGGAATATTACATTTATTTTAAAGCGAAAATAAGAGGTGTAATAACGAAGAGTTGGATTGGATTAAATCCAAATTAGTTCATCAAGGGGTAACAGATAGGTAGACATACTTTTTTGTAAATAATATTAGAGCAATACTCAATATTTTGTTGTTTAGTTTCCTAATACTTGATTCTTGAGTATGTTAAGTGCAGGTACAAGAGAAATTAGTCGTCAAAAGTTGCGAATATTTGTTTTACTTTTTTTTCTTCAGACTCTACACAAACAAATTAACAAAGTAATACATAATATTTGCAACGTCCGATTACCGATATGAATAGATAAGGACTGATATATTAAGATAACATTTGAGCACTGAAGGGTAAGCCCCGATTAAAATGCAGAAACTGGCTGAAATTGTTGATTTCTCTGTGATTCTGTTGAATGTACTATCAGAGAAGATTCATAGACTTAATTTGGTCGCATTATGTCAAACCTAGCGGACAGATCACAAAATATCATTGAATTTACATGATCCAACCAAATGTCGTTGGTCCGTTAACTGTCTAGTGTCTATGTATCAATTTGGCGATTTGATGGCACTTTTTTAAGAGGCCGGGGTACCCTCGAAATTCTCATACATACTTAATACCAAAATCATTTTCTCATACGAAAATATTTAACATTTTTGAGTTATTTTTCAGCTTAAAATAGTAATTACCTAGGTTCCTGCACAAAATTTTTCTAAAAAATATTTAAACACTAAAAAAATTTTTTTGTGTTTAAATATTTTTTAGTAAATTTACTACTAAATATTAAAACACTAAAAAATAGAGTAAAACACAAAAAATATATAAATAAATAGTAAATTTACTACAAAATATTTAAACTCTAAAAAATATTTTTAGAAGGGTACCCCGGCCACTTAATGGAAATTGTCTAGCTACTTTATGTAACCCAGTCAAAATATCTGTAGACCCAAATTTGATGATATCATTACAAAACGGACGTGTCATCGCGTACCAGTCGAGTCTACATAATATTTTGATCTGGTTGTATCGTGTACTTATTGTAATTTAACTTTGTATACAAGAAAATAACAATCTGTCCTTTTATTACAGATTTAATTGGGTGATCTCATCAACGTTATGAGACTAGAGACTACGGTGCAATTTTGTCGTGGTAAGTTTTCATTTTCCTTAATTTATTTTATTGTTTTACTCACAAAAATCTTGTTACTCGTTATATTTGAATACTCTGAACGCTGAGGTCACATTGATGTGTAATTAATTTGAGAAAAATAACCAAGTTTTATTGTTTAATGTTTATCGTAGAAGCAGTTAAAAGAATTAATATTTGTACCTACTTATTAGTTAGAAAATAACCCACATGTTTCGTGGCTACATGGTTCTTGGCAATAATAGGTAAAATTTTCAATTGTCGAGCTACGTCAGCTATCGTGCGTAATGAAACTAATGAGATACAGCCTAGAAATCGACGGATAGTGAAGAGTCAGTCAAGAGCGGGCTCCCAAATTTTGCTGTGTTTTCTAATAAGTATGACGATCCCGGAAGACGATTGACTTAAATGAAATAGAGATTTATTGAATCATTGTATAGGTATTTATCTGATATTCTCTAAAAGGAAAACACGATTCACTTAATTTGAGTTGATAGTTATATTTTTCGAAATTATGAATCTTTCTGGGCTTTTTAACAAATATCTGTTATACTTATTGAGTTACTATCATGAATAACTTGCACTACTACAATCACACTCTTTATAAAATAATGGTAAAAGGAAAAATAGTACTGTTAATTGTACTTAGTTTTTAAGTAATCATCAAAAAACAGTTTTGGGACTCACGACCTTTACTTTCGTGCTATAATGCAGGAACCGTTGTTACGCGATATTGTTCACTATTAGCTGCAGTGCAAAACACACTGCTCGGGAGCACGATTCATGGAATAATTATATCACGATTGGAGGATAGCGGTGTGTGTAGGCGGGGCTAGCGTTTTGGCAGTAGGCTCTTAATCTTGTTGACGTCCTTTAGGGACTACAAAAAAGCAGAATCCGCATGATGAAGCCAAAACTAAGATTACACAATGTTTTATTCCGATGAGAATTTTCAGGAAGATCAACACGTCAGGTAATTGGCGTGACGCGTGACGCCGCTATACCTAGCTGTCACGCTACAGCGCACACCGTGCCGCCACTATGAAATCAGACTTTCAAATTAGACTCGTATTACATTGCCGGTTGTGAAGCGGTCGAAAATGATACCCCTAAGTCGCCGAGCAATGGAAAGAACTCGCACGCGTAGGTCGCTTAATTTAATGGAAAAATCTCACGATTGTGTCACGATTCACGAAGTCCAAGGCCGTACTATGTCATTTGTTTCAGCTTAGAATTCTGAATATTATGTAAGTCGCAGAGAATTTTTAATACCAAAACTTCTTTTCGTCCTTAGGTATTTCATCTAAATAATATTATGTTTTAAACAAAGTTCTTGTAGGGTTAACAATAATTTATATTAGCGAGTCCAATATCTTTTATTATCTAGGTACGATGTTTTTAAGTCGAACATCGATACATTTATGATGCTTTAACTGTAAAGCCCGATTCAGAATGGAAATGGCGAAATTACAAAAAGCAAATAATAAAGGGCCACCACAGTTGCAATCGAAATTAAACGCACAAATTAGACGTCTTATCTTAAAATTTCTCGATAAAGTTTTATTTTCGCGCTCATTAAAGATCCATTTAAATTTTTAACACCAACATAAAATCGTCATTGCTGTGAAAGTGTTAATCCAGTAATACTGTTACTAATGTAAGCTTCAGTAACATATAGCATAAATACAAATAAATATGTCCAACCCCGCCATAAAGTGTATAACTTTAATAGGTTTGCAGTTATTTATAGTAGAAATAATTTAATTATGTGCATGCCGATAAGATCCCGTGCATAATTACTTAGATAGCGAGCTAATAAAGATATTGCTGTCTGCAGTAGCCAGACGGGATCCATGAATCAGATAGGTTTCTATTAAATTATACTAATAACAGTTATAATAAAATAGGAAAAATACAAAAAAAATGTCAAACATAATATGTACTATCAGTAGAGTTCCGGGAAAATAGCGGAGCTACGTAATTTGGTCGGATTATATAGAGCCCAACCGACCAACCGAACTACGTAAGTAAGTGCACTATCTGTCTATGAATTAATTTCCCTGAGAGTATGTAAGTAAAAGTGCGGACACAAAATAAGTGAAATCAACGGAATTCTAATATGAAGTTAGTTTTTTTTTATAAAACCTATACTCATAAAACGGCTATGAGTAATCAAAGGAAACGCGTTGCAAGTAGTAGGACAGTTTTTGCGTTGCTTTTTCCAGTCGGTCTCAGCTTGTAATGTACCACTTACAGAGTTTCCAGCTTCTATTAGCCAGTGATTTGTTTATCGCTCAATGAAACAGCTATTAAGCTTTTATTTTAATTGAAAACTAATTACTCTTACACCACTTATTTAATTGGTCGCTGGTGTTATTTCATTTCAGTTCTTAACAGTATGTAACATAATACATAGTATTATTTGATTGGAAATATGTAAGAGATTTGAAATATTTAAGTTAAAACTTTGAAGTTATTCTACAAACTTTACTACTACCGTAAAAGATTGAGGTTGATTAAATAGGTCTACATAAAAAGTCTTTACTTTTTCTTTAGTCTCTAATAACCACAGAATACATATTAGTACTGCAAGTATAACTACAAAATATTAAAATTGTAAGGAATCATTAAAAATACGCGCTATTGTAAACGAAATGTGTTCTCAAAACTTAATAATATTTTCCCGAGTGTACAAGGATGTGCGAAATGGGAATGCCGTTATAGAGTGTCCGAATTTATTTTACCTCCGCCAGGAACTGTATGCCAGCGGCACAAGGATCATTCTCCTAGAAACTGGGGTAAAATAAGCCTGAACAGTGTAGGGCACGTGCAGTTGACATGTGCTGCCGCAGGTGGCTGCCCGGTGCGCGCGCCAACTGCCGTCTGCCACCCTGTATTATAGCGCTACCTCTTTTGATCCTATCTTTTTAATCTGCGATTCTTTTTTTTTACGTGACAAATATTCTCTACTTCTTTGAAATTAGTCTTTTTGAATAGTCAGTGACGTAAAGTTTAGAGTTTGTATTTCGTAGTTCTACTCAACTCAAAATATTTTTAAAGTTTCACAAATTTATCAAAAGGGAAAAGTATTGTGTATCTTATTGTGATAAGGTAATGACAAAATTTTAATTAGCCATGTTGCTAACTAAACAACATAATATTTTGAGATTAATAATTAAAAAAATAAACAAATTTAAACAACTTTCGTGATTAAATTATAAGTAATTTAATCACGAAAGTTAATAATATGGTTGCTCTACATTTTTAAACATCTTGATATTTGTTTTAATTTTAAGATAACGTCAAAAGTTTACGACTTCACCTGGACTCTATTTTAGGTTCAAGATCGCAGGAAGGCCGTGTGTCGAGTTGTCGACGTAGCGTGTTTGTTTGTTACGACAAGTGTACCTACGTAACAATGTCTATTTATCATCTACGTCGAGTGATTTGCAACTTGAGTATTTTGCAATTTTATGATTTCGTAAGATTTTTTAAATATTGCTTCTGAATTTCTCATCAACTTGAAGAGTAATATAATTATTATATTATAAAACAAGCATAATATTATGTCTGACTGTTAGACAAATGCTGTTTACAAATATTAGAAAAAAGTACAGACCTTGCACACATTCCAGACTATAGCATGTGTGGTGCCATAATACTGCCTATAAATAAACTATAAATAAATAAATAAAATAACAATCTTGAACAAAACTGCTGTAGAATGTTTAAGAAACAAAATGATCAGTTGCTCAACTGAAACACAGATAAAATCACTAAATATTGCGGCTATAAACGCTTCGTGGTTAAATCATTAAAGATCTCTATCTTAAACAATGCCTCACTGATACCTTTCTTTATCTAACACTAAATTTATTGTTCATCTATATTAATTATAAAGTCTGATAGTAGGTATTTTGTAACCAGTTGAATGTATTTGGGGGTGGCATTAGCCATACTTATGCCCGTATAAATAGTCAGTACTTAAGATGCGATCCAGTCTCAAGACGCGGTTCGGCTCTCTGATTGGTCCAAATTTTGACAGCCAACCAATCACAGAGCCTGAACCGTATGAGATCGAGATGCATCTTGAGCACTCACTATTTATACCGGCCTAACTGTTCTTTTTCACTTAGTACCTAAGCTACGTTATAAATTCAAACCGAAAGATGTTATAATAATAATTATTATGTTTCATATATTATAATAATAATTTCACATTCTTTTATTACTTTAGATAACTAAAATGCCACCCGGCAAGCAAAGCAATAATATTGACAGAGTCAGTGCAATGTCCGGTGGTAAGTCCATACCAAGTGGAAAATGTCGGCCAAAACAAAAGTTTTGTCTCAACAACGTACGTACACGTACGTCGTACAACGTACGTACGTTCTTAAGGAAAATTATTTTTTTGGCCGCCGCGCTTTAAAGTTCTGTCTTTAGTAATAAAACATAGATCGTAATAATTTTTATGTTGCGATCTACGAAATTCTCTGAGTGTGTTGAATTCTTGTAGATTAATTCCTTAGGATAAACGTAAAATACTGGAAAGTAATATTTCCCCTTTTGTTTGTCAAGCAAACACATGTCAGGTTTGAACTTTAAAGGGCGATTAGTTTTACATTTCCAAAGCGTTTGTAGGCACTTGTAAAGTTTTACATTTGTATTGTGTGAAAATATGTTCCGTATATTAACTCAAGTCTCGACTTTGAACAATAATTTAAGATAAACTCAAAGTGTTATCAAGAAAATTTTCAAGCATGTCACTTGGCAGGTTTTTGGAATAATCGTGGAATATACTTTGTGGGCGGAGATCACAACAAAATAAACATAAGTATATTGTGAACATCCGTGTCTATCAAAATGGTCATTAGTGTCACGACTTTTTCAGTTCTCGTCAAAACGCTGTTGGAAGGACATTATCTCACATTTGACTCCCACACTGTTGACTTGTAACTTTGGTGACTATAAAAATATAAATTGTATACGTATTATTGTTTTTTGTTTGTTTATTGTTGATTATATGTTTGGAAATGCAATAAGTTCGCCATAAGCTTGCATCGCGAACGTGAAAATTTCCTAAAATTAAGACACATCTCTACGTCACGAGGATCATGAGGTTTATAATTATTACTCTACAGTTAATTAGTTCGCCGCGATTGTTACGCGCAATTTTCGCATATTTGTCGCTCCTGGAAGTTCGATTTGAAATTACAAGCGCAATTTTTTTGTATGAGAACGAATTTATATATCACTTTTCTCATTGTGCGGCGCGGCGTGGGAAATGAAGACAATAGGGAGATCTCGGGTTCGCTGTCTCCTTCGGCTCAAGAAATCGTGAGACCCGTGGGATTGAGCCATGTGTAAATAGGAGCAGTCGTCGTGTCTATTCCGTACTCTAGTCCCGTTACGTCTCGAGGAATAAATCAGACAAAGTCGCCTGTCAGAATTAACTACTCTATTAGATCGCTACCTGATTCCCGCTGTACTTTCTCTGTATCTGATCCATCGATATGCTCTAATAATATGGTTAAATATGTCCTTTCGTTGGTAGTTGGTACGAAAGTTGTATGCCGTTTGTAAGTACTAAAGTATTACACGCTTATTAAACCTATTTAGTAATATATGTAAGTAAGTGCTAGTTAACTAATTTGCATATATTTTTGTCTCTGTTGCCACTCGCCCTACATTTATATAGCCAGTAGACGACAAAACTAGACCTTCTTAGAAAATTATGAAACAGTTTACTCTAGCAATATCTCGAAAGCAATTAAAAACTAATATCGAGATAGGATAGAGCCATAAATTATTAGAATCTAGATGGCCGAGAGTCGAGACTAGTTGATTGTATACGGGAGTAGCAGTCAGCGAGTAAATCCTACATGAGGCTCGGCTTCACAAAGCGCTGTCGATCCGCGGGGAGATAAGACGTTTGACATTTTCGCTATGATAAATGGCGATTGCCGTATCACCGGAAAATATTACTCCAGAAATCGCCTTCCACTTCCGACTAGATAGCGGCGTTGTGTCATCAAACTTTTTAGATGGCTCCAGCAGGTTGGTAAATCAGTTTATTAATGAAACCATTCACATATAATAAGATGAGGATAGTGAAATAATATAATGATGAGCAGAAGGTATTTACAGACTAGGATGTTTTAAATTGCTCAGCCGTCAGCGTCAGTTGCGCGCTTGTAGCTCGGTCTACGCAATTGGATAAAAAATGATTACCAAAGCATCGCCTTTGTATCATGAACATTGAATAAGGTATAAAGTTTAGCAAATTACGTAGCGACAACCCACATGGAGCGTCCATACATTAGCATTATAAACAGTCTAAGGCCGACCGTGAACTTCTAGCGGTGAACGAACTCATTTAGGAATCGAAAAGCGAGGACGCGAGGTCTTCGCGTGCTGGTGTCAATATTTCCTCGCCTCGCCGATCGTATATCGGCGCCGACGGCCCGTACATCAGCGCCGGCCTGCTCCGGCTCGCTCAGGCCTGCGCCGGCCGGTCACGACGGCCCCCGCCGATATCCTCGTCAAAACACTCCAAGGACCGTTTATTATTTTCCTGAAAGCTGGCAGCTAGAACGATGCCGCCAACACATAAATTATACTCCGAGGTGTTAACGGTAACCGTTATGCCTTAAACCGATACTTAAGTGGTATCCCGGGCGGTAATTATAAATTATTAGAGGGGTACGAGCCGCGCGAGTCTGTATTATTCCTCGGATGTTTGAACAGCCGAATTAACAGTTCATCCGGCGTTTCGAGTAATTTATGATTCGATACAGTTCTTAATATTATAAAGTCATAATTTTTCTCACATTATTTCGTCAGCGGTCGCAGTCGTCGGCGGCGACCGCATTCACACGGTCTCGAGCCTCCGAGATTACCGGCGAGTGGTCTCAGACCGCGTGATTGATCATCTAAATGTATTACTGAACGGACGGATTACGACTCCGTGCATTCAAATCCACGCGAAACAAACGCTCGGCATTATCGTTTATCGCTTTGTTTTGTTCTAGCTGCGTCGGTGTGAGAAACTTCTATATCTTTTTCGAGTCACGGCGAAATTAAACGGTAAATCTTCGAGCGGAGTAATAAACGGAGGTGTAATCGCGTCGTTGTCTAGACGGCTCCGGCCGGCGGGGCCGGGACGGTCGTCGGACTTTATCGTTATTAGCCACATTATAATCATTACGACTCTTTATGAGCATGTGAAGTGATTACACAGCGTGTACAACATGTTCTAACACACGCAATTACATAATATGTCATGTCTCCCGGGATATTATTAGTCGGAGCTCATAAATTATTTAATGCTTATCAGAAAATATTGTCTAGGTACAAATATACAATAATATTATACATATTATATAGATGTCAATGGAACTATTTTGGAAGAGTCAATGTTTTACACAGCCTACCACGAGTTGTGAAAATCGAGAAAATTGCTTACTCATGTTTCTTTCTTTTTTCATTCAAACTAAATTCCTTGATAGAATGATAGTACATTTTACTCCAGCCCCAAGCTCGGGACGAAAACATTCACTTGACGTATCCACGGGGCATCTCGGGCACGATTTCATCACGTAGCGCAACGGGACGGCCGGCACGTGATCGTATTCTGTCCGCACTAATAATATGGATAATTCAGTTTTAATGCGGTAACGGGACACGCGGTTCCGGGGTCCTAAATTGTTACAATTTATTTGAATTTCACCAGCCTGAAACTACGAAATGTCTTTACGCGTTTCGCCGCGATTTGTCTTTACCTACGCGCTCTACATTTTGTGTCCGTGCAGTTTTGTTTGATGATATGCAAAACTTTCTTTTTCAAACTTATATAAAAGTATCTTTAGGCATGTCATAGACTCTCGCGTCTCCGTCCAGCGCGCAAACAGGAACACGGTCGGGTTTTAGTGAGTAGAGCTGCGGCCACTTACCATCTTATCGGCCGTAGCGAGTCCCACAGACCCTGGTAGTTTTTCCGCAACGCTGCAGGGGATGCATAATGGCATATCCCGACCAAAAAAAAGTTAAGCACCTAAAAGTATATATTATATTCTGTGCTAAAAGTAACAACTCGATCAAAACACGTTCGAGAGTTGCTTGGTTAGAAACGTTTACGCTTTATATCTTATAGCTTATAAGCTTTATATATTAAGAAGGAGATGTTGCTAGCTGTCTAAACTCTAATGGATTGAAATGTCAGTGTGGATGTTCGCGGGTAATGAGGACTGGCGTGAAGCGGGGTCGTGAACTCCGTGTGAGCTGCGACCACGTGGGAGCGAACAGCCTTCCGGGAAACTGCTACCTCGCTTTACTTGTCGCCTCACTTAATTTACCTCATCGTCTTTTATGTTTTCAGATAATTTTGTCACTGTATTTTCCACGCAATTCAAAAAAATCATAAAACCTGCACATCTCATCGGAAAGTTTCCGGGAAAGTACCCCAAAATATTTCTTTGGACGAAACATACATATTGGTACAAAACATAATGACGATTGGTACGGGTTAAGGCGTGAAATCGTGAAATACGCTTTCACAAACAATCTCTTATTTGCCTTTGAAATGAGACGAAGTTAGTCAATATGACATATTGACTAACACATTGTGACGGGCGCAGGTGTGACGGGCCGTTACTCTCAAAGGTCACGTGGTCGTCGCTGGAGGTTCAAGTTCACTGCCGCCCACGTCTCGTAACTTCTGTCATCTTTTTTTTGTAAATCGCCAATTTGTGAATGCTTAGAATGGTGATCCTCGAAAAGTTTTCTCAAGTATCATAATTATCCGTAAAGGTAGTCTTAACACTTTCTTTTTTCTGATTAAGTCTTATTCACAAATCTATTACCTATAATTATTACGACGTATTAGGTGCGTGTTTCTATTTGTAACTCAAAAATACACAGTAAAGTTATCTACATTCTACTCATTACCTCCACGATAACTGTACACCATGGAAATGTTCTTTGAATACCGAGTGCCGTCATAAATTATTCTTAAATATGAACACGCAAGCGACAAAAACAGTTAAAGACGCTCAAATGAGTGTATTTCTATGATGTTCATTGCGGTATCCAGTATCCTGTCCGGATATCTGTCATTTTCTTAGCGGGTGTAGCGCGGAATTGGACCTGTTTGACGATTGACTTTGGTTCGACTCGAAAACGATATGCCGCTATCCGACTTCCGAACGGATGCGGGCTTTCCTCACCTGATAATTTCATTATCACTAATTGCGCCTCGTGAAAACCGCTGATAACGACTTATTTTTACATACAGAGACAGTGTTCAAACAATACTTTAACTACCCAAATATTGACGAATGAAATGCCGATTATTGTAATAGATTTTAATTCCATATCCGACTATTCTAAATACGTATATGGTGTTGGCCCATTTTTTCGATAAAAATGGTCATGAAATTTACAAACCGCAATTTACTTGTAAGGAAACGACAGCTTTCTTTTATTAGGCAAACCCAGAATAGAATCGGGGAGTCCAAACGGGTTTTGTTGTTTTGATGCGTTGTGAGAATCCGTGATGTGTTTTTGGCGGTCGTTCTCACGCCTTCGTCCGAAACTCGGACTAAAGTATATTTACTTTTATATCCGAGGATTACAGCTAATATTGCCTTACTTTCTGGAAAAAAATTGTGCCGCTACCGGCTAATTTTGTTGCGCAAATATTTTTGCCAAAATGGCAAAAATATTTGCGCGTTCACGTTCCCGGTACTAATTTTGACGAAGCATTGGTCTCTTAGAAAATACTACTGTTAATAATACTCGCCGATAAACCTTGGTTTGGAAAAATAAATAAATAAATAATAAAATATTATTATTATTAACAAATAATAATAAGTGTAATCGTTTGATCTGAAAAGTAAATTTTGATATGAAAAAATTCAAATTTATTGATATTATTAAATTCAATAGATTTATACAAAGGTGATGTAAAGTACTACGAAGTATAGTTTGTCTGCATAAAATGTTATACGGTTTTTTAGGGTTCCGTAGCCAAAATGGCAAAAAAGGAACCCTTATAGATTCGTCATGTCCGTCTGTCTGTCCGTCTGTCTGTCCGTCCGTCCGTATGTCACAGCCACTTTTCTCCGAAACTACTAGAGCTATACTATTGAAACTTGGTAAGTAGATGTAGTCTGTGAACCGCATTAAGATTTTGATGCAAAAATTGAAAAAAATATTAAAAATTTTAGGGGTCCCCATAGGGACAACTGAAACAAAAAAATTTTTTTTCATCTAACCTATGCGTGTGGGGTATCTATGGATAGGTCTCTAAAAATCATATTGAGGTTTCTCATATCATTTTTTTCTAACCTGAATAGTTTGCGAGACAGACTCTTCCAAAGTGGAAAAATGTGTGTCCCCCCCCCCTCTAATTTCTAAAGTAGAGGCATGATAATTCTAAAAAATATATATGATGTAGATTACTATAAAAACTACCAACGAAAATTGGTTTAAACGAGATCTACCAGTAGTTTTTTTTATACGTCATAAATAGTAAACTAATCTAAATTTCATTAAATCGACTGAAATATAAAAATAAATCAAAAATATTTTAATTTCATAAAAATAAACCTTATTGCTGCTGCGGAACCCTCCATGGGCGAGTCCAACTCGCACTTGGCCGCTTTTTTATTTAAATAATTGCGTGTTAGTTTTTACCTCAAACTTCATAGATTTGAAATAACGTCCCTATATATATTTATTATACTTAATATAATTTATATAATTATATAATTATATAATTATAGCCTGTGTGATTGATTCGTTCCGAAACATAGGAAAATATTATTAAATAGTACCTACCTCGTCAACCGACTGAAATCATTGACCGTACATTATACAAAAAACTTAACAAGCAGTGTGTAATGACATCATCTAGGTATAATTATACTCACTAGGACTACAAAAGTATTATATATACCTTTGAATGAAATCAAAATCAATATGTTATATATTTTAATATAATTTTTAGAATTAGCAAAAGAGTGGGAAAATAACGATTTTCTTCCAACTATACCTTCTGTCATTCATTTGAATATTATGTTTAATGTAAGCCACAGAATTATAATTATAACCCACGTAGGTGGGGCCAGAAGAACAAAAATAGTGGGCGGACCAAAATTTGTCGATGAAAAACGAGTCCCAAATGCGCCTCTAACTACATTTAGAATAAGGAGCGGTAACAGCCTCTACTTTTTGTAGCGCTAATTTTGCAGAGTTCATGAAATATGAATCATGATTTTTTGTTTCTTTTCTGCATAATTTTATGAAAATATTTTTATGATCTGTGTGGATTAGTCGGGTCTCATTACTTGTATAAGGCTGATAAGTCAAAGTTAGTTGTCCCATCTTTGATCTTTCGAGTCTTGGTACATTTTTACTATTTTTTACCGAGCGAGGTACAAGATACTTATAACGTATATATAACGTAATACGTGTAAATTTTTGTACCAATTTTTGGCTGGAGCAAAATGCCATAAGCCAGAAAATTATAATTTTATAGCACTTTCATATTACACTACATTTATACAGTACACTGGCCGATTTACAATCTTTCTCAAAATGTGAAGTCAGTTTATATCAAGCAATATGCCTCTAATACTCATATTACTATTATAATAATTATCACAATTTATGAAATATAAACGGCGGATGAGTGTAAAATGATAAATGCGAATATTCGATGAGGCAGATCCGGTCAGTCGATCATCTCTACCATTTCTATTTCCGACGGATATAGAACCAGATTTATGAATTACGTTTTATTTAAAACTACATAATATTTTATTTCAAGCTACGTATTTTCTTAAAAAAATACAAACAATTTAAACTTGTCATTTGAAAAACTTGTGCTGACACTTAAAACACTTCGGAAAACGAGGAAAAGTACATGGTAAAGTAAGAAATTTACATTTTTGTCTATTTAGATTTTACGTAATTTGTATACGAATTAAAGAACAACCCTGACCTGCATAGCATAAAATATGTTCTAGAGCAGAAAATTGATGTATGAGTCAATCAAAGTTTACAATATTGATAAACTGTACATATATTTTTTTATCAATTTAATTTTATAAAAGGCTTCTGACGGGGGACGCTGAAGATGATTTATTATTGCCCTGGATCAATAAATGTTCGAAACAAAGCACCACCTTTAACATGTTTTACACTGAGGTTCCGTAGCTTGGAATCTATTTATCAAGAATTTTTGCAATAAGTAATTATTGCTTTCCTTTTTCTATAATAGACATTTAAAGGTACAAGCACAACCCTACAGAAACAGTGTTAGCGCATTTTTTTCTGTTATTAAACTATACATAATAAAAATATTTAATTTGTCATATACATCAGCGATAGGTATGCCGTTGCCGTATGAGTGTAGTAGGCGGCAGCAGATTCCATAATTTTTTCAGTTATTCCTTCTTTCAACGCTCAAATCGTCGAATTTAGCCGCTATCTCATAAAAATTTAACACCTCAATTGTTAATGTTGTATGCAATTTCATATCATAAAGCAGACCCCTGAATATACTCGTTTCTCGTCCGGCGGGGAAACGAACTCGAATAACCTGTCGCGACTGCCTACTGAGTAATATCTCGACATCAGTCCGCCGCGCCGCCAACTTTGTATGCATTTTTCACGAAATTTGTTACAGTTTTGTGACAGCAATAAATTAGGCCCATTTAATTGCGACGAATGTTTTACATACCTAATTATCGGATCCGCGGTAGGTGAGATCGTGTCGTACGCGGTGAATTTGAAACAGATTCCTACATACATGTTTGGACGCAAAAAGTATTCAGAATACATGCAGGTACCTATTAACAATCCTAATGAAAAATTTACATTAAGCAAATGTTAGGTTATGACTTATGTTCCGTTAATCTTGTTTGTCAAACTAACCATTGGGCAAGGACAAAAAGCTCTATAATACGTAAAACATACACGTGCACGGTACATTATAAATCTTTTTTTATTAGCATTAGTAGAGGTTTAATTGTATAAACTCTATTTAGAGCTGAAATAGCATGCTGACTAGTAACAAGATAACAACTAACACACAAAAATACAAGTTATTCTGCTATAATGTTATATCAAAAATATATTTATAACCAGTAAATTATTCATTCGGTCGCAAGGACCTGGCGTTGTGTCTGTAAATAGCTCGATATTATGTCATCGTTTTGTTTCCATTTATTTATGAATTCTTTTGTTTCTTTGCAGGTATTAGATAGCAGAAACATGATGATCTACACCTGTGAGTGTGTGGTGTCGCTAACATTAAAGTGAAATGGTAAGACAAATGTTATAACTACACATTATTATAACCATTAAATATAACTAATTATGATATTATTTCATAGTTAATTTAATGGTTAACCCCAAAAGTATTTTATTTGTATGATTTTAACATCATCTAGCTTCGGAATTTAATACTCTTCAAAATTACATTGTTTTTCAATATTACTGACAACTTTTTTATTTAGTAACATTTATTAATAACATCAGCTACATTGGTCAGGTGCAATTTATCAATCAAGAGAATATTATGCTATTCTCCTACCTTTCTTTTACTTTCTACTGCATTATCTTCTTCCTGCAAAACCATCTCCTCTACTGTATCCGTATCTTCTTCTTAAAAAACCCCTTCTGTAACCGTGTCCCATAGAAGCGGCCTTTCCTCACTTACCACTACCATAGTCACAGGTCTTTGTGTGGGGAGGGAAAACTTCCTACTCCTCCTATGTTCTTCTGATTAATTTCGTTCCGGGTACCAAGACAGCTTATCCTTCGAGCTCCCTGAGATCATATACAGGGTGTTACAAAACTAAGTGATAGTAATTTAGGCCATATGTATATATTATATAGAGTTCACTGTATAGTGATTGATATTTGCGCTAAAAGAACATTTTTTTTAAATATTTGTATCGGCAAGTAGTAGTAGTGTCACGGATTTTTTCATACTAATCACAAAAAAATGAACTTTCAGTGCTGCTACTTTCACAGCGAACTCTATATGAGGACCACATACACACCCTAAAGTATTATCACTTAATTTTGTTACATCCTCTAAAGAGGGTTTTCGTGGTTGGATACCGTCGTTGATCCTGGCGACACAGGAGATACAGTGATCGGAATGTGTGGTGAGATTAAGCCCGCTAAAGGATCTTTTATTCCCACTCTATCACCTCCGTGTCAGATGCGATCAGTCACGTGACGTCACGCGGGCGTGCTCTATGAATATGTAAACCCGTTCCTCACACGGACCGCTACGGGCTATTTATTAAAACATCTGTTAAATCTTGTACCTCGTGTCGTACCTCATCTAAACAGGCTTGACATACATAGGCGAGGAATTTTATAGCTGAAGGAATCTTGGTTACTTCGAATGCGGCACCATGGTATAAGTTTTAACTAAAACCACCTGATTCTACGGTTCACATTTAATCACTTTAATATTCATCTTAAAGTTACCATTTAGTTAAGGCCGTCACAGACTTAGCTATAATATATTTTAATATACCGTACTAAACACACTGAGACCAGAAATATATATTATAGCTGAGTGTGTGGTCACGCGAAAATTGTATAGAAAATATATAGTAATATGCCTAGCTATAAATATATTAATATATATTATAGCTATGTCTGTGACGGCCTTTATTCTCATTTAAATTTTAAGCATATTGTATCAGGCATTTAATAAAGAACGTAAAGGCGCGCTGCACGTGTGACATACAAAGTCGATACATTATTATTTATTACCATAATATCGGTTCCGAGAAAAAATGTTTTTGGATCACGAGAAAAAATTAAAGAGCAATCTGTTTATTGAAAGTCGAAATTAATTGTGAAACTTTAGCGGGAAGGATACGCTCGTTTCCTCGGGTCACAGCGGACTAATTTATAACAAGTAACAACACATTAATTTATCTTTTGGTCAATATTCAGATTTCGTTTAGCGGTAAATTTAATTATGGCTACTTTCCACACTTTGCTTTAGCTGTTATAATACAGATAACTTTGTACTGTCAGAGAAGTAATTGATTCCCAGGCAGATGGTGGACCTAGTAATTTGGTCGCGTTACGGCGTTAAGTCAAACTTATCCGACCGATCACAGCTAACATTGAATTGACATAAGATGACCAAACGACGTAGGTCTGTCAACTGCCTAGTGCCTAGGAATCAATATATTTCCTCGGGTATAAAGGCCGTCACAGACTTAGCTATAATATATATTAATATACCGTACTAAACACACTGAGACCAGATATATATATTATAGCTGAGTGTGTGGTCACGCGAAAATTGTATATAAAAAAAAATATATTAATATGCCTAGTTAGCTATAAATATATTAATATATATTATAGCTAAGTCTGTGACGGCCTTTAATTAGCATATTATAGTCCAACAAGGCTTTATATGAATGTGTCAATGATGTTAATAGGCGCTGCTAGTAAAGGAAAACTGTCAAACACATGTCAAAAATGACGTTTTTGTATGATAGAAGCGTTAGTTCCTTTTCTCGCCACGTTCATGTAGAGCCTTGTCGAATTATAACAATTTATAAAATTAATAAGAACTGCACACAATACTCATTTATTACTTTCGTAACTAATTCACCAAAATCAGCATTTATTTGTGAATTTGCTTGATATATACTTTTAATTGTGACAAACAGAAAAATGTGCTTACTGTACATTTTGCTTAGTCAAGAATTTTTTGTATGGTAATTGTAGAATCAAATTATATCAGTAAAGTGATTTTAAATTATATAAATTGGCAATATTGAAAAACTTTGGAAGGAAAAATACTCGTGTGAAAGGCAAAACCAACAATAATTTTCTGTGGAAACTCGCTTCCTAGTAGACAAAAGATGATGTCCTATTTTGTGCTAGAAGCCTGCTGCATCCGAGAGTCCTGCACACGACGCAAGGACCCGTCATAAATTGGAACTGAGCGCAATAGAGTTGGGCAAGTTCATACAAATCCCACGGCACGGACAATTGCCTCCGCAGTCACGCTCGCCGCTAAAATACTCTAATCTCCGCGAGCGACGCCGGGAATGTTGGGAAATACGCTCAAATGGAATACATTTCAATACTGCAGCAAATTCAGCTCATTAATATTAATCCGGATGCTTACCCCTGTCTGTGCTTGATTTGTAATTGTATTAAGGTTTCCACGAGCGTAAATGCCGTTTGTCCTTATAGCTAGCGTTGGCCGTATTTGTCCATATAAATCGAACTCATGCGTCAATGTTCATTTAGAGCTTAATTGAAATTAATTGTGTTTGGCGTAGAATATGTTTTAGTTAAGTTTAAACCTACGTTAAGAGGAGTCCACACCGCCCTTTTTTCCTTACAAACGTTGTCGTCCCCTTATTTCCTCCCTGGATAATGCCGGTAGTGTTATACATAATTTTTTTCCTGAATATCTAAGGTCACTAAAACAATATCAATATGTTTTTTTTTTTCATAATTTAATTATTAAATAAGATATGAACGTTCAAAAACCCAAAAAACTGACCAGATTTTCCGCTGTGTTCAAACATCCAGAAAACAGATTTGGCTAGATTATACAAAAAAAAAACCATAGGAACACAGCTCAAGCCTTTCTTTAATCTTTTATGAAAAAAGTACTTAAATCGGTTAAGTTTCGGAGAAGGAATCAGGGGACAACGAATCGTTGATTTTCTGTAGTTGTCTCTATCGCGCTCTGCGGTATAGGCTTGAGGTAAGGGAGACAGCTATAGATATTACACGTACTTTTTTTTCATTTCTCTAGCCCTTGGTGTATCCTCTTAATAGTTCTATTAGGTATCTGTAAGAAATTAGCAGGCAAAATAAACATAAATGTATTATTATTTTACTTGTTGATGCTCATTCTTATGTGGAAATTATTATCAAACCTAGTAACGGGCTCTTAAAATATGCGAGCCAAAGGTACTACAACGAGCGGTACCTACCATATTTATGAACGTTGATTGTCGAATAATTTCCAACTTCAAGAATTAAGTCCGCACATGCGCGCTCGAATCGCTGAATTCAAATCGTAACAATTATTTACTGCGAGTAGAACAAAACGTAGTAAACGCGGCTGGAGCTCTGGTAGTGGAGATTGTTTTTATAACAGTAGGTAAGTTGTGGGCAATATTTTTCAATCAGCTCTCGTAACTAAGGCGAGTCGGCCGATAAACAAACATAAAACGGAATTACGAGACCGAGTCGCCACCGCGAGTGCCGAGTTCCCTCGGCCTCTCTACCACTATATTTTATGCACAGTCGTCGAATTAGCTTACCACTTTTGAGCCTTATGCCGAGGTAGGAGAATCGAAAAGCCGCCCAACCCCGCTTGTCAGCGGCTACAAGTAAACCGACACCGGGACATATCCTATAATTTGAAGTTTTGATCCGCAATACTACCGCGTATTAATGTCATACAAATGTAATTTTCATAAAACAGGATTTGAAATATTTTGTACTTAAAACTGGGTTGCATTAAACTAGATTTAATAGTATTCGCTCCGACGTATTGTAATCCTTACATTTAAGATTCCGGTCTCCGGTCTCGAGAATAACTTTGATACTTAATGGTTCTACCGACGGAGGTTCGTACTCTTAAAGCGTTTTCTCAACACACGATCTTCGGAGTACCATTCTGTAAATGCATTTCGACACCTTTAGTATAGGTGAGATAATAAATTGTCGAAGTGTAACGAGCTTGCTTCCTAGGAATCTAGGAGCGAGACGGGGCTCTAAATAAATCCAGTTCGAGATAGCGTAGAGCAGGTGGCTCGGAGGCGTGACTCGACTAAAACCACTGATTTACTGCTCCCGGCCTTTGTCTATAACGTAAATATTAATTAGCAAGTTACCACTTAATGCCATGTGACGTGTGCGTCATTAGCGTGTCATGAAATTACAAGCGAGCGCTTAACAGTTCGAGTCATACTAAGTAGTCTGTGGTTCGAGTAGATCTCGAGTAGATAAATACACTCATTTGTATCTACTCTCGTGTCGTATCCAGATTTGTAAATTGAAAATTCAAATATATTATATGGGAACAATCAGAGCAATTTCCTCGAAAAGTTTGCGTTTCTCAAGTCAGACATAATATCATGTTATATTATGAATTATGATATTGTTACTACTACAGTGGTTGGTCCTAACTCCTGAGGTCTCTCTTCGATGCCTGCTATATCTATGCCGTATGTCTGCAATAGAAATTCGCATGTCCGACATCGCACACAACAGCTCGATAAAAAGTAAACATTTCAGGACACGCATTCATACATTATCCGTATTTGTTTAGCTTAACGAGATTGTAGAATCGATTCGCTTCGATATTCGCTCCAAACGATAAAACCAACACCATTAGTGTTGTCTATGTGTCACAGATAATCCATTATGTCAACATGGTGCCCATAGTGCCGCTTATAATCGTTTGTATCAACATGAGGACAGACCCGAGTGTTTGTGAATTAAATCCACAGTTCCTCGCTTGTTAGAGCCTTTACACTTTCACTTTGATACGAAATGTAGAATCCTCTATGATTATTATTATTGTGATTCTCGCAGCAATACTCAAATTGATAAATACGATTATCGTCAAAATACTCCAACCAACGTGGATGTCAATAGCTGTTTTCAACAATCATTAATTGTTGTTTTCTGTATATGTTCTGTATATTCTGTAGTAAAACGAAAACTGTCGAGAACTTTTAACGAATTGGGAACACATTTTCTCTATATCATCATCATTTATCTACAAGTGATTATTTCATCTCACGTTCAAGCCTGTTAGTTATTATTTTGAGCCAGCTTCATTAATATGTCAGTAATGACCAAAAACTAACTTCCTGCTTACGACTCGGATGTGAGTTCTCAATCGATTTCCAAGTTGTGGGCGTATTTACGTCAATAATTGAACGAGTGAACCGCTATGTTTATTTTGCTCACTCCGAAAAGGAATTATGATAAACCTGTTGCTTCTGTTCTGGAACGGAAGTATCATTAAGTACATAAAGTTTTAGTTACACTTAGGGCCTGTTTCACCACTTTCTGATAAAGTGGTGAATAGGCTATTCACAACTTTTTTGAAAGATTCTCCATACTTGATCTGTCAAGTTAATTGGTGAATAGCCTATTCGTCACTTATCAGGAAGTGGTGAAACAGGCCCTAACTCTAGCATAGCTGCAGCTAGTGCTAAAATATACAAATGCATAATGCTAATACGAAAGAAAATATTACCATTGATAACACTCCTCTTTTTTCATCGGGTCTTAAAAATTAAGACAGTGAGGAAATATTAGTCATTAAAATGCTATTCGCAATCTATTGGCAACATTTTGGAGCAGTTTTCATTCATTTCATTTTTGTGATATGGCTAAACATGCCATTAGATCATTCGAGGATAAACCACTAATTACCGTTGGAATAATAGTTCAACTGTTTTAAATTGCATAGCTTACACCAAAACAAATCGAAGAGGAAAAATAATAATAATATACGTATCGCCTCCCGCGGCGCCGCACACATTTTGGTGTAACTTTATAGTGGTGTTAGTGAATAATTTTACAAAGGCATCAGCAGCGGGGATGTTTATGTGACGATAACTTAGTTCTGCGACAGCCTCCGTCGAGAACAGTTAGGCTCTAATGAGATGCGTCTATCCCGGGACACCTCATGGTAAGTGCCATCAATTACTGGCATAGGGAAGCCGTAACGAATGTCCTTATTAGTGTCACTCAAAATATTATTACTGAGTTGTGTCATGAACATGACATAAATTATTAGAACATGAATTTTGGTTACAATGTATTAACTTTAAGTTTAACATCTGGCATGTTATTATCGTCGTTATAAAATTATTATTAGCTTCAATCTTAATAAAAAATATTACCAAAAATAATTGCTTTGCAGCACCTTTAGCAAAATTTTAAAAACTTACCCTCTTACTAATAAAAACTTCTTAACCATGCGTTCAACGTGTGAATAGTTATACAGGAGTTTTTAAGTTATACACACGTTACACAGAGTCTATACATGGTCTATACAGAGAAATTTGTATGGAAATGACAGCATCGTTACACAGGCCTTATGTCAAAAAATTATTATTAGTAGAAAAAATCTTATGCACCCTCTATACACGCTGTGTAACTTTTTATTAGTAAGAGGGCTACCCTATAAGAGGATTTTTTAATAAAATAATGCCAAGACAGAATTCATAAGTTGATGAATTTCTTTATCAAATATCAATAATCTAAGTTCTAAGTCTCTTCAAGATCTAAACTCAGTCAAAGAAGCAAACAATGAATCTTTATTTACAAGCAACGTAAAGAGTTTGGTATAAGTCGCAAGTATTAATTAATAATGAGTGATAGCTCGTTGAATACATATCCGAGATTTATCGCTTTGATAACGTATCTCCTACGTCTATTTATTATCCCACAGGTCTTTATAACGATCTGATACAAATTCGCGCCTAGACGTGCGAAATGCATAATTCTCACGATGTTTCGTCAACTTACGAGAACACAAGACGTAGATAGTCATTAGTCGTTTTCTAAGAAATTAAATCACCTTTAATATTTGAAGTTCAAAAAACTCTTTATTAATTTTTAAGGACTATCATGTAATATGTAGATTTACAAAGCTGTTTGTTATATAATATGTTCAAAGTTAATTACATTTTTTAACCGTAATTATCGCCAAAATTATACCTGGATAACAAATTAAGGTGAAATTTTGGTCACCCCAATTTGTGCACCAATATTATAGAGAATATAGTAGATACTATGCAGAAGTAAATATAACTATAATATTAAAATTACAACGGTTAAATGCTTTCACAATCTCTCATCTTTATTTCACAAGGTAAACGTGAGTCAGTGAGTGTTGAGTCAGTACTGTTCGTGAGTGAGTCGGGACTCTAAATCTCATCATGACAAGGGAAGCTGGGAGCTAATCTGGCAATCTATACCCGTGGTATACGAGATACGTATCCCGTATTAGACGTTGGTGGGGTGTTAGGTTTACGAGCTATTATTGTAATTATTAGTAGAGTATTTTATTAGTTTATTAGACACACTTATCGGATGTACTACACTTTCATGCTAATTTATTATTTAAAATGGAAAATGGTTTATCAGTTTATTTGGTACCTTTGAACTTATCATTCACGGAAACGACTTTAACGCTGTAGAATCTTGCAGAAATAATGGGTAACTTTTCGTTTCAATTTACCTATTATAATTATTTACTTCACTTGTGATTTGAAAGCATAATAAGTGACCTTTTGTCTACAAAACGTCTGAGTTATTGGTGTAATATGAAACCTGCTCACACCCTGGGTTGCCTGCAGGTACATTCGCTGTCATAAAATAGGGGCTTACCTACATTCTGGTTCAAACTTGCAGTTCAAAATTAGAAAGGCTACAAATTACAATGTAACGAGTCACTTTAAATTGGTTTTGGGTTATTTAGGACAAGGGTCACATTATGACGCCCCACACTGTGACAGACATACAGACAGAATGCACTTTCGCATTTATAATATAAGTATGACGTCACACGATAATGCTTTTATGACAATAAATAATAATTTACGGTAGGAAGATCATTTTATTGGCGGAAGGAAATTAGTTTCAGACTTTTATTAGGTACAGTAGACATTTACTGGAGTAGTTATGTCTCGGAAATTGATAATATAATATTAATAACAAATTAAACAATTTCATTTAGATCTTGTAACAGCAGTAATTCATATTTCAATTTCAACCTTCGTTATTAAAGTTCGTTATTAAATAAGGCTGTGCGTCAACTTTCAGTTTCAATTTTTTTTTAATTATTTACTAGCAAATTTGAAGACATGCGTGGATGAAGTGGAATTTGTTAAATATGTCGTTTTTTCATATAAATGGAGGCTTTAGGGCCGGCAAAATGATTTAAAAAATCGGATTCTAAGATATGACTAATAGTATTTTAGATAGATGATGAAGTATCTAAGTTACAAGGTTTGTTCAACTTATGAGGGAAAAAGTAGCAATTGCTCTTTATAAAATGTTAATAACCCATTCATGTCTTGAATTGCTTTTGATTTATGTTTCAATTGGACAATACTATAATATTACATAATATATTTTTGCTTTTATTATTATTAATTGTAGTGTAGCTAATTACGAAAACTTTGAAATTAACGAAAATCTTTCGAATTATTTTGTTTACGTAAAGAAAGTTTAATTGATATTTGTATTAATGCGAAAGTAATCGTGAATTTTATTTGTATAGTAATTGTGTTTATCGTCAAACTTAATGGAATCTGGACAGTAAAGCCAATAATAAATATCTGGGAGTGTTAAGATTAGCACACCGTAGCACCATTTCATGTGACACATAATGCTTATTACGTGTTTTTATATGCTTTCCGTGATATAAAGGTAAATTTATTATGATAAAATTACTTTAAACTTTACGAAGTAGCGAATGTGTATGTATGAAATATGAATCCGTGACTATATGATATTTTTAAACCAAATTGTGTAAGTATCCCTAAACTAAGTGTAGCTTTTGTTTGTGTAACAAAAGTAAACGTAAAAGTAAATGTAAATTGGAGGTTAAAGGTTGTGATTGTACAGAGAAAAACAGTATTTTTTTCTACACAAAAGACATTCCAAGTTGTTATTATAATTTATAATACACAGGGACAGCTAGTAGTCCCGGTAAATGTTGTTTTGCCATATAAAGTATTTCGCCCATATTATTTTATTGAAGTGACTAAATAAGTTTGTCACCACGGCAACGTCCATCGCTATTCCGTAGCATGTAAACCGTCGCCGTCAGTCTCGAGTTGTAATAATTTACTATTATTTATTCAACAAATGCATACACCATATAAAAAGTACCCTGCAGTAGCCGATTCTCAGACCCACTGAATATGCATATATAAAATTTGGTTAAAATCAGTAAAGCCGTTTCCGAGGAGTACGCCAACTAGCATTGTGACACAAGAATTTTATATACCTAATAAAATAAGTTATTATAAATTTACTTGAAGCGTGTGCCCGGCCTTAGCGTTGAATTAAAAGTGGGGCCCAATTACAGCGCAGAAAGATGGATAGTCGATACAGGGGACTGCAGAAGATTTAACTGCTCTATTTCATTCAGATCGTGCGATAAATATACAGGGCATGGCCTGGGCCAGCCGGATTTATAGTAAGTGTCTTTGTATTGCGTCTAATGGCAATTATTGTGGCCCGAACTTCCCAGTAGCTGACTCACCGATACCGAATCAATTTATGGCAGAAATATTAATATTATATTTCATCTCACTTCGCTCGTCGAGAACTATATAAAGTCAATTTCAATTGTTATTTTATGCCTTATTTTGTTTCGTGGTGATAAGTTTTTATTTTATTGATACATTTGCAATTGTTACACTTCTGATTAATTTTTTAGATTAGAAAGTGATACGATATTATAATGAAATATATAAATGTACCCAAGGTGAATGGAGCGACACCTTAAAAATTACTTTCTTAAATTAAACAGTGCATTAATCACCGTATGTTGATCGATTAGAAATTATGTAAAAAAATTTGCTATAGATACAATAGACGGCTTCCGATCAGGCTTTGCCATGTTACAATGTAGCTTTCAATACAATATATTCATTAATTTTAATTGCGATTTGCGCACATACAACTGATTACCATCTCCACGGAAACACACATTAATTCATCTCATACACACATATGTTAGCCAAACGATGACATAAATAAGTAAAGAAAGTTTGGAGAATATATTTTTTTCTCAATGCTAATATTTTGCCCGCCGCAAAATCTACAAGCTTTTAATGAAATTACTCGATGTTGAAATTTTAATGATAACCGAAGCTTTTTGTCATTCGGATCCTTTGTAAGGCGAACAATAAAAAGGCCATCTCGAAAATCGATACCGGTAACCTCTTAAAAGCGTTTCAATGAAACCTGCAATATTTCGTGAAAGAAAAACAATACACAAATCATTACCGTTGAAAAGGAACGGGCGATGACGTAGCCACGTGCTCCGTTACTCAACTTCATTTCTCGACAAGAGTCTGAGCTGGTTAGTGCGGTGCCATGTTTAAATTAAAAAAAACTGCCGCAGTTGCATTATCAATGTAGCGTTCGTAAAGTAGTTACAATTTATTAGGATAAATTAAGTGGTAGATAGTGCTAACGATTAATGCTTTTGGTTAATTGAATTTTAATTGGTACATGAGCTATTTGTGTATTTTTATTCCTCCTAGCCCAAGATTTTTGGACCACTAAGTCATGTATGGACAACAGTATACAGAAGATATAGGACCGTTGCGGAAGAAAGAAGATAGAAGATACAAAGAAGAAGTCGCACCAAGCACAGGCAATGGCACTGGAAGAATTCACGGGTTAATTTAAAATATTCCCGTGGTCTCTTAGTGGCATCACTGGTGCTGGGCGATACAGCGTTTACTTCTAGAATTTGTTAAAAAAAATGAAGACAAATTGAAGAACAGCAGAAGAAGAGCAACAGAAACGACTTAAGATCATCTGAGAAAATAATATTATGTATTTAATTTATGTTTGATACCGAAACTTTAGTTTTTTCAGTTCACTGGTTGTTCTTCGAAATTATTTTG
Organism: Plebejus argus; assembly: GCA_905404155.3. NCBI lineage: Eukaryota > Metazoa > Arthropoda > Insecta > Lepidoptera > Lycaenidae > Plebejus > Plebejus argus. Next base: position 11,767,463 of record FR989927.1, on the reverse strand, counting down.
TTGATAATAATAATTATGAAAGAATTTATAAGTATACTACTAATCTTTTTAAGCCTTATTTAATGTTATATTTTTATGGTAAGCATATTTTTTAAATAACGATTTATCACATAGTCATTGTCATGTTTTAAAATGGGACAATATCATTGCAACAATTACATGAATAAGCTAAGTAATTAAATTGCATTTAGATGTTTTGTGCTTTTGATGATAATGATATTATGAAGGACTATTGAATGTATTGATACTTGGTTTGAAAAGCAAGCGCAGCCTACGCCAGCTCCATATTAGATCGAAGAAGGCGTCCGATACTAACAATTATGTCTCATGGGATTTCGCAACATGTACAGACTACACTTTAATATCGAGTTCAATGTACGTTATTTGCAGAAATATATTGTAGCAGCCGTCCTGATAAAGCGTTGCCATCAATGAGCAAAAGATGAAAAACTGCGTCTGAAAAGTTGAAATGAAAGAAACAAAAAATTAAAACTAATGAGTATTTTACAACGTAGATTTTTTTATAATCTATAGACAAAGTATTGTCTAGTACAGATTATAAAAAATAATATGTTGTAAAATACGTACGAAAAATTAATTATTAATCTCCTTATGCGCTTTGGGAATTAGGATTCGGTAGAAAATTCAGTGTAAATTAAAATGTAGAGTCGCGTCGTCTCGCGAGTCGCGAGTGCGGAGTGACGAGGCATATGATTTTCTTTATCGTTGCGTTTCTTCAATTAGTCGTAATAGCTCGTCTTAGCTCACGTCTCGGGCTCTGGCCCACTTGCACGTAGAAAGCTGTCCTTTGGAGCGTGATGTTTTTTGTATATTATATTCATCATATTTTACTACAGCAAAAACAGTTATTCACCGTCGTGTTTTTACCGCAAAACAGTTAGACTTTATAACATCAATCATATCTGAAAAGACTAGAAATATGTGAAGTTATTAGCTGTGCAATGAATGCACAGAGTCTGAGAGTTGGTAATCGTTTTAAGCTAGTTGTAGAGCTAACCAAAAATTTTGACATAATTATTACATACTATTTAAAGGCTTTTTCAACATAATATTATTAACTGTTTATTAAATTATTAACAATACTAGTTTTAAGTTGTCAATTATTATAGGACTATTTTTAACTTTTATTTAATACATACTTATAAAAACTTATAATTACTATTGCAATATTAGTAATGTAATTAGGTTGTAACGTATTATTTGAGATAGTTCTTTTTGCACAAAATTGTATACAAATCGTTACCTACCAATTTCTTAAAATCATGATTTTAAAATTAAAATTAAGATGACTTGCGTAAAAATTTACGCAAGTCATCTTAAGAATTGTCTAGAAACTATTGTCTATTTTATTTAGCAAATGAAAATATCAATTTTATGATTTAGTAAGAATGGTAATTTGGTAATTTCGTTTTTTTTAATAGAATTACTGTTAGTGTTAGGATGTAAATTGTAAGCCTTCTGCGAGTACTAATATTACGTTTGTGTTGCCAAATAAATCACAATACATGTAAAAATACACTTTTAAGGTTCAAACAGAACTAAATGTGTAACTAAAGTCAAATTAACGCGAATAATCTCGCAAGGTCCAGCTCAAATTAAGAGTCTGAAATGCAGATTGTGTTGTCATACATGTTAGCATTTACCGCGTCTGGATGGCTTCAGATAGAAGTGAAACCGAGATAAACGGCCCCGGCCTGCGCCATTTGTAAACCCTTATTAAGTACATTATCGTTGACACTTTGAAACATGAATCTGCGGCTGTATCGAATATTTCAAACTTGTAGAAAGTCCTAAAGTTTCCAGGAACTGACTATTTTATACGCGTCAGCGCTGTCACTTAGCTCTACAATAAATATTATGACCGCTATAAACCTACTTAGTCTAAAATTAGCTACAAAGTCATAAATAAATTAGTTAACAATAATTATTATATGTTTTATTATGCGTAGAGGCAAAATTGAAACGAAATGAGCCTATTACTATACTAAAACGTAGCACATGTGGGAAGATGAATCATGAAACTTACCAGAAATTTTAATCCGATAGTGTATGTAACTTTTTTTGGGAACATGTATTTTAGTTACTGTTTATTGACTCAACTGAACTAAAAATAAAATTTTATGTTTCGTAAACTTTTCACTAATATTGCGATCTAACTTCTAAGCATCTAAAACCCTCCCGGGCAGAACAGTCCTTATGATTCTTATTCGCGTGTCATTTCTTATCATGTCATTCATATCATACCACCTGCAACTTTTCGCCATCGTCCCACGCGAAAAACATACCACCCTCATCACCTTGATGAGTGGCATTAATCAAACCATACTTCAACCAGTGTTATATACTAATCTACGAAGATATCCTCTAATGAGAAGTCATCTAACTCAATCGTCTCTCCACTTGCTTATTAGGAGAATAACATCCTTTCTCTATATGTGTTTTGACTTCACCTGTAGCATACATTAAGCGCTGTCAGATCACTACACGCGTTTACTAGACGTTCGCTGATAAAGGCTACTTATTTTCTGAACGCCATTTAAATAAAGCTATTTATTATATCGATAGCCACCTGTCCGTCTTCAATGATATAGGGAGTGCTAGATGTAATCGGCGCCCGGCCTGGCTTACGCCTGTAACGTGTGTTTACAATTCGTTACACGCATTTAATTTCATGACCGCCTTTTACGATCGATATTTTTACGATACTCATAAAACATTTAATTTTACCTATGTTAAGAACAAAACTTTTTTTGTGGGACCTCCGTGGTACCATCGAGGAAATTGATTCATAGGCAGTTGACAGACCCACGTCATTTGGTCATATACGTAATACAATTCAATGTTAATTGCTAGAAGTATAAAGTAAATGGTTAATTGCGATCTGTCGGCTGGGTTTGACATAACGCGACCAAATTACCTAGGTGCCCCTATCTGCCTATGAATCAACTTCTCTAAGGCCCACTTGCACAGATCTGAGTTAAAGTTAACTCTGAGTTAAACATCATGTCATATCTGTCACTCACCAAGTGAGTTCAACATCATGTCACAAGGTATCACTCACCAAGTGAGTGTTACAGATGACATGATGTTTAACTTAGAGTTAACTTTAACTCAGATCTGCGCAAGTGGGCCTTATAGTACTATTCAGCAAAAATATTAAAATTAGTAAGATTCTACCTATCACCAAAACACAATTTCATAAACCTTTTTAGTCCGTACTCCTTTGCGAGTGCGAGTTCTCCAAAAGAGATCTAAGTTTGGTCATCGTTTCCTCGGTACCAAATAAGTCCTACCTCCTAGGAGTGTTTGCCTCCTGGGAGTATTAATATGGCGGGCGAGAAGTGCACGCGGGCGCCTGAAGGCGAGAACACATCTATATGGTAGTGCATTGCCGACTAATTCTACTCAGGAGTAAAACCTTTTTATGGTATACTAGCTGTCCCGGCAAACGTTGTTTTGCCATTTAAAGTATATTTTCTACATCATCAGTTGATACATGTTTTACCCCCTCTTTTGTCCCCTAAGAGGGTGTGGGGGGGAAGGTCATACACCAGATGTTAAGTTGAAAAACACAGTTAATACCTAATATGAAGTAAGTCCACTAAAGAAAAAAGTTTGATACAAAATCTGACCCCCTCTTTTGTCCCCTTAGAGGGGTGGGGGGAAAAAATTTATACACCAGATGTTAAGTTGGAAGAAGATAAATATATCTGCGAAAACCACATTCAAATCGGATCAGTATTTTTCGTGTGATGCTGGAACAAACATACAGACAGACAGAAAGAGTGACAGACAGACAGACAAACAGACAAAAAACTAACCACATTTTTGGCTTCTATAGTGATGTAGTGACAAAGGTGTAATTTCGGGTGTCAAGTCATGTCTTCAGAATTTTCATTTCTACAACAGATTGTCTTCCTGCCGCACGCGCTTTGGTGACGCCCACTATCGTAATATTTTAATTTCGCCATAATTTCAAAACCAAACGTCCAATTTTAATCATTCAAAGATCAAATATTATCTACATAAGCTGTACTTAGTGATAAAGTAATTTATTTTGATAAGGATTAATAGCGTGAGTAAAATATATGCGTTTAAATATAGTCCAAAAACAATTCAGGATTTTTAAATAAAAAAATGGTTATTGTGCCTCACTCGACATAGATAGGTATAGTGTGTCGCGGACTTTTTTGTAGATATTTATAAGATCTACAATTACTTAGAACATTTTATGGTTCTATCTCTTATAGTTTAGGCAGCGTAAGCAAAATAATTAACTTTTCTAGCTGATTTTTTACACCTTGCGTCCGAAAAACTCAAATATATTACGGAACCCTACTTTTTTCCAAAATAAAATGTAGCCTATGTTCAGCAGAAATAATGTAAGATTCCAATAGCAAAAGAATTTTTCAAATCGGTCTAGTAGTTTCGGAGCCTATTCGACTCAAACAAACAAACAAACAAACAAACAAAAAATCAAATCTTTCCTCTTTATAATAGTAGTGTAGAAGTGCTTGTGCGAAAACACTGGGTTTCGAGAGTTGCAGTCGTACTGTGGTTATTAAATATTTCTTTCAATAAATTATTGTGAAATAAGGATTTTTATATTGCGTCTGGAAATGCGAATCAAAAAATCAAGCACGCCGTCTAAGTTCATTATTTAATTTTAGAAATTATGAGTTGTTAGATTTTAATATGTAATACTTAATAATTAAATTATTATTAAAGACAAAGAAGCGTTTCGGAAAACCCATGCTTTAATAGGTCTAATAAGCCCAGACCGCAATTCCTAATGCTTTCTCATGCAATCAAGTTTATGGAATTATCAACTTGCGTCGAAAAATGCTTTACAATAATAATAAAATATATAATATAATAATAAACTTACCTCTCATAAATTGATACTTTATTGTTAGTTCATAAGCTTTTGTTATTATTGAGTGTTTAACTGCACTGAAAACGTGTTAATAGTGTTAAGTGTTTATGTAGTTTTTAGGCTTGTTAATAAAATCACTGTATGTTTTCCTAATAAAAAAAAAAAACAATAGATTGTTTTGTATGGTACCTGATAGAAAAACATATGGTAGTCGTAGACGGGAGGCCTTACAAACTTAAATGCACTATAGCACGCGCATTTATGTCGAAGAATCCTCAATCTACATGGTCTTGGCCAACGTTGAGAGCATTCTACTTACTTTGGTCACTTTAATTTAGAATAATAATTGTATTCGTCTAATTATAATATTCGTAATGTTGATCAACAACGAACAATGATCGATGCTGTGTTGAAATTACAATTAAAATCGTCTCGATCTACTAAAAGCTTAGGTGCTTATTTATCACAACGACTTATTATTCTAGCCAATTACTGTCCAAATTATGATTTCCTACTCGTAATTCCGTTTCCATTAATTAATTGACTATACAGTAATAACTGACTATTATACGTTTCAATTAAGTGCGGATAAAATTTATATTGAGCGAAATGAAAACGACATTTAATCGGCAATTAGAGAATTCTATTAGACTCGAGTAGGTACTATATTAAACTACAAATTGAAATTGCTCCACTATTGCCTATTAGAATACTTTATAATATTTATTTAATTGTCCTCTAACGAACATTTAAAAAGAACCAAAGTGGGTACTAATTGACTAACTGCTATTTACGAGCTTGGGAACATACTTATTTCTAGTTTATGGGCCTGTTTCACCACTTCCTGATAAGTGCTGGATATTCTATCCACAAATTAACTTTACAGATAGAGTATGGAGAATCTGCCAAAAAAGTGGTGAAACAGGCCCATAATAACATAAACTGAAAGAGGAATTGGCCTCTAATTTAAATAAAAATCTCAAGTAGCGGTTGCTTGTTTCCAAACTCCTACGAAACGGCTAGACCGATTTTGATGAGATTTTACTACATGTTTTAAAATAATAGTAAGATAATTATTTATTGACAATACAAGCGTCGTGCATGAACATCTATCCACTGTAGGAACTGCGAGACGTCAGTGTAGAGGGTGACGCCGGGCGCCACGTGCGCCGACAGCACGCCCACCTGCACGCCCCCATCCACCACCAGCGCGCCGCCAGAATCGCCCCTAAATAAATAAGTAAATGATGGGCAAAAATGTATGGGCTGGGTATAGGGCTCAACAACAATTTAATATATATAGTTTTTGGAAGGTATACCCATGTACATAGGGAGCTTGTCAAGATTCGTTGTATATTTTGAGTACAACTCGGTCGAGTTAGCTCCGTACCTGGCGGACATACTATATTATATGGCCCCCAGGTACGGAGTTAACTCGACCGAGTTTTAAATCCACGTTAAAAGTGACATAAGCGCTTGTACATTTCATGCTGATAACATCACGTTACACTATAGCATGATTATTTTTAGGGTTTCGTAGTTAACAAGGAACCCTTAAATTATAGTTTCGGTCTGTCCGTCCGTCCGTCCATCCGTCCGTCTTTCTCAGAGACTATAGGACCTACAAAGCTACCTTCGTTACCTTTCTAAGCTAAAAAAAAACCTTACCACAAAGACGATAAAACCTACGTCGGTGACGCCAACCATGTACGGTGACTGTAAATTATTTCAAAAAGTACAAATGTTAGGGGCTGGGCGCCATATAACTTTTTTATGTACTCACTAAGAGCTGTCTAATGGTGTAGGTATAAATTATCCCACCAAAAACATAAATGTAAAAATGGAGAGCCATTAAGTTCCATACAAACATTATTCTTGTCTATGGTCTTCGCCGTAAAAAGGATGGAGATCTAAATAAGTGCCAAGTTTCATGGAAAATCAAAATATGTATGTATAGGAACCAAATAACAATTTATGAACAAATAATAGAGTCTATTTCTTTGGTTTATTGAATATCTATAACAATTGAAATTGATATTATTTAAATAATGTGAGATCTTAAAGTAGATTCGATCTAACTTGGCTAGTTTTCATTACATCAGTCATTTCATAAAGTTATTAAACATTTTAATTCTGATGACATAAACTTAAGGTGGCGTTTCGATCTTTTTTCGTTCCGAAAAATAAATTAAAATACCACTTTATGACAGTCTGTCATAAAGTGGCATTTTAATTGAATTTTTGTCGGTCGCGATTAGCCGCGGCGAAGATCGGCCTTAAGTTTATGTTTAATCTTAAGTTTAGTTTGCTTACCGCCATGGGTAACTCGATGCATTTTTTGCGCTGGCACAAAATGTTTTAGGGCTCACTTCTGTTTTTATAATTTTTTTACATTTATAAAGTGGTAAGATTTTCTGATCAGTGTAGAGTAACTCATGCGTGCCTTTGACAGGTCCCTTCACTTCTATCTGTACAAGTAGATTTTAGTAAATAATCTAAATTTAAAAATAAAACCAATAGCAGACAAACTGTTTTTCACTTACTTTAGAAACACCCCATCCGGCAATTGTACCGACTAGGCCTGCTCTAGGAGGCATCTTTGACAACGCCACTCTGAATACTTCGGATCCCAATTTAATATCACGATCAACGACTGCCAGACCGATATCGTATATCAGTTCAATCGGATCGTACCTCTCATGTACCACCGTATCTTTGACTTTATACAGAATTCCTCTATTTTTATGATAACTACCGACTCTAATGAGGAACCCTTGGTTTGAGGCATCAGAGATGCAGTGAGCAGCTGTCAGTATTGTCCGCTGGTTGACAATAGACCCGCCACACATAATCCCCTTTTTTCCGCTCGATTCAAAGTACACGGTGTAGCCAAATTTTTTCATACTCTTTACTGGTATCCCTTGCACTATTCTCGGCTCTAGATCTGTTGCGTTCACGGTGAACTTCAGCCCCAGTAACGTTATAAACAAAATCATTATTTTTCGTGCTGGAAGTTGCAATTTCAAATATATTAGTCACAAATCACAATACAACAATAATATGTTTTATTCGAAGAACAGGATAGGTGATTGCGGTAAAAAAGGTATAAAGCGGACTTTGCGCCGCAAAACGCTGACAAATTAAACAGTATGTCTGGTCTCTGCAGGCACGAAGTAAATTGAAATCAGTCATCAAATCTGAATATAAAAATAACAATATAAGTTTTAACTCTGATTAGAAATTGCAATATTACTATTAAGTGCCAATTTTAACTGCTAATTAAGCACTGCTCAATTGAGCGTATATAAAAATTTAAACTAAGTTTTACAACCTTCAGCAATTTCATCATTGCGGATATAAGTGCCAACTTCAGTAGTTCTTACAAATTGCTTTGTATAGTAATTGGCGGAGTAAGCGGGCCCCTAGACGATCAATTTTATTGCACAATATCACGGTTTAATTTTATTGAACAGTTTATTTGACAATCAGATCGAAGGCGCGCGATGTCAATAATACATATTACGCAATACGTTATATTGCGCAATTAAATTGCTTGTCTAGGGCCTGTTAAATCGCCCGCTTTTAAAAATGCAATGAAATTGTATATTGTTAGAAATCACTAGAAATATGATGGACCAAACAAACAACAAAACATCAGTAATTAAGTACATAAAATAATCCGGGTACAGAATACACACAAATTGCAGGTAATGCTAAGGATTTGATAACATGTTAATATACTTGTTACTGCTTAATGCTAATTAAACATCTAAAACTTATAATAGACATCCATTTCTTACGAAACCCGAAGAAAAAGCACAGCGTTACCGTTAAGTTAAGAAGAGCAAAATAACTGTTCCGTTCCGGTGTCGGCGCATCGCGACGGTGAGCGGATGGGATTTGTAACGATTTCCGTAAATTAAATATCGCCAATATCCAACTATCTTCCTGCAATTTGCCGAGAAATATTATATCAATATCGAAGTAATGGTAACTTATTAGTAAATATGATGCTACGCCGGTATTACGACCGTTAAACATAAAGTTCAACTTAAGTCGTAATAAAGGTAAATTGGTAGGTACTCGACATTATTTGAAATATATAATATAATAATATTATTGAATTGTAATTATTTATAATTATAATTAAAGACTATGCAAGTTGAAATTGCAGTGGAAGATTTTAAATAATTATTTTAATAACTTTTCAGTTAGTCTTTTAGCCCACCTTTCACTTCCAAATCATAGCTATAAAGTTTTTTCTGTGCTGATACTTGATAGGTCTTGTTAAATACTAAAAATAACGTTCCGATAGCGATAACAATTGATAAGAAAAGTATACTATATAGAGTTTATAATGCTTCTACTAAGTAAGTAAGAATACTGCAACTCTACATCCTTTTAGTTAGTTATCCGTTAGATATGTTATGACTCCTGAAATGCCCTTGGTTTTCTTATTAGTTAGTGGTCAGCCAGATAAAAATAATAATGAAATATAAAAGTTAAAAATATATAACATAATAATATAGCCGAATAGAAAATCTTCCTTTTTTTGGAAGGTGATTAGAAAGAACTTTTTTAAAACATACTGTATATGATGTTCTCAGCCAGGGCGTTCCACCACAAGATTAGTGAACACCGCACCTACTTTCTCGAACCTTCTACAGAGAACACTGATCTAATGTATAGGATTTACCCTTTACACATTCGAGAGAAAGTCTATGGAGAATGGAGATGTTATTTGTTACTCGCGCAGCTTTGAATAATTGCCTCTTCCGTGGTATTATTACAAGGTAATTATTTTGTGATGCGTAGTTGGCTGCAGAAGGTAGATCATTTGATGCTGTAGCTGTAGCAATTTTGCCCATGTATGTAATACAATTCTTTATTCTACTTGGGAGTTGGCCTCAATTCTGAAAGTAACTAGTACCTAAGTGATAAACTTTACAAAGTTCAGTAGCCACCTCCAATTTCAAAATATAATACTCCCCACACCGCGGTTTCGGTGACGCTCGCCGGTTTCACTGAAACCAGGCCAGGTACGCAGGAGTAATTTTATAGTGCTCAATTATGTGCGCAGAACAAGAACACTCCTCCTCTCATAACCCAGTGGGACGAAAGACCGACACGACTGGCGGGAGGTCAGGCGCAGGACCGAATTTTTACATGCCCATTGCCCATCCTTCGCATGGATCATCTTACTTGTCAGACAATCAGGTGATCAGCCTGCATTGTCCTAACCAAACTTGGAAATAACATGTTTCCAACGCGGGAATCGAACCCACGACCTCCGAGTCAAGAGCGACGCTCTAGACCACTGCACTACGGAGGCGTCAATTACGATTATTGTGAAATGAGTTCCTCAAAATGTTTTTCTACAACACGTTGGCATACTCTACCATACCGAACTGAGTTATCTACTTACTGTCTGACATAGGAGGGTAACTGAAGTGTCTGCAATCTGCATGATATTATGACTTGGGGCGGAATCTACGTGACTTTAACACAGTTACACATGCTCAAAAATAGCATGCTTATAATAATGCTTAAAACAAGCATGCTGTTTGAACTCGATACATTTGCTTCTATTAAGCATGCTTATTATTGTGCTCCTGCAGCAAAAAACTGATCGATACTTCAGTCTACTAGCATGGTGCCCCGCCACCCGCGCCTCTGGTAGCAATTAGCATGTTAAAAAATCGGACGCCTGTTGATTTTTGAGCATGCTTGAAATAATATGCATTATACTTATTTTTAGCAATGCTTGGAGACACATGCTCGAAAGCAGCAACTGCTCGGTTGAATCATACCTTCAGAATTCAGCTTTCGTGCTTGAAAGCATGTGTAACTGTAGCTTTACTGCGCGCGCGCAAGACCCGGCGGCGCCGTGTCACGCGTTTATTTATTGACATGTCACGTGACTCTGGCGCACTCCTGCCTCCTGCTCCGACTCTAATGACACGCAATAATTTATGACACTCCACTACAATTTATTTCCAATATTTTATCTCAGCTATAAATTAGAAGCGCCCTGGGCATGCTAGTCTGAAGTCTGAACGGATAGATGCGTTTAGTTTCTGTGAGTGAAAATTGGCATTTTTTAACATAAGTTCATAAAGAGAAGTAAATAAATAAAGCAACGCTTTCAAGAAAAAGCCAAGCTTAATATTCCAATATTCTCTCTAAGAGACCTACAAATTCTATTACATACTAACAGTTATGAAAGAGGGTAGAGGATTATGAAAAAATAGAGTAAGGAAGTACAAAACTTTATAAATCCTGGTTAACATTAATCTTAACAACAAGTATACCTTCTGGTTCTGGTATGGTATCTGGTTATAATGTAACTTACTTAAAATCTTGTTAGGAGATTTTTGATCCCGTTGAAAGGATACACTCATGCTAATTCAGATTGTGTTTTAGATTTATGTTTACGATTACGAGATCGTGCCGACGACGCGAGTCGCGACGTAGCCGGTACCGTATGCCAGCCATGCATCACAAAAACGATTCCACAAATTAAAGGGAATGTTTGACTAATTGGAGTAGGTATATACCACAAGTGTACCTACCTACTCAAAAATAAATTAACGAAAATGCTTTTTGCGAATGTTGAATTTTCGGAATCGTAAGAATTTAACAAATCTTATTTCATCAGATCACAGTTAGATAAGGGATTCTGGAAATTGTGAATATATATACAAGTACAGTTAATTTTTAATATAGTTTGCCGTGAGTCCTACATATTATTAGCTCAATAGATCATTGTTTCTAGTTTCTATCTCATCAAAATTCTAAATTTAATCAATTACTTATTATATATTTTGTAAAATTGAAAATGTTTTAAAAGACCCCAAATCAAACATCCTTTTTATACTGCTAATTCATTCATACTTTAGCGCCCCCATTGTTTCAATTTAAAATGCATCCAGATGAAATAAAGGGGATGCCCTAAGCCTCTACAGTCTACACAACGCCCTCATTTTTTTTCTGGGACCCACACCGCCCCACTTGAGACCTTCATTCAGCGCCCACAAGGGGGCGTTATCGCCCACTTTGGGAACGACTGATTTAGGGTGTGTCTATGTTCGTTATATACAGCTAGTTCACTGTGAAAGTAAGCAGCTTTGAAAGAGCAAAATTTATTTTGTGATTTGTATGAACAAGCGACTGCGCGTCATGATTTTTTCCATACAAAGATGAAAAAAGTTACTGTTTCAGCGCTGCTACTTTCACAGCGACCTCTATATAGGGGGTACACATTCTAGAGTATTATCACTATGTTTTGTTTCACTCTGTATAGAAATTCTTATCAAAATTCGTAGAACGATAAAATCTAAGTGTAAGCGAACACAATCCAGTATTGTTCGCGTCTGCTATCTCTATATTCTCTCTAACAACCCATAAACATGAAAATGGACCACCTAGAATACTCGATACAGTTTAATTGCATTTTGTATTGCCTTTAATCGTACCAGTGTACTAGGTGATACAAGTTTAAGACAGTCTATTAGCAGTCATATTATACAGCTTGCTCCAAAACTCGCAGTCGTCAGCTTTTAAATTATTATAAGCAGCGCCTTTAATAAATATATTTTTTATAGGCAACTTTTTAGTAAAAAGTTGACTTAACTCACTTTGGTCATTTAAAATGGCTCATTTTGATATTTGAGGTATGATATTGACGCGTAGATGGCGTGACTTCAAGATGCACAAGTTTTGAAATAACTGAAAGCAGAAAGCTTATAAAATATTTTTATATGCCTACTCACGATTATCTCCATGTCTGCGAAATCGTAGCGAATCGATACTTTTTTTCATATAAAGGTGGTTCCCATATTTCATGTTCTTCTAAAGTTTCTTTTAAACTACTAACAGAGAAGTTGATTGATATGATAAGTTGATAAGAGCGTACCTGCGTAATTTGGTCGCGTTTGGTCAAATCCAGCTGAAAGATCACAGTCCACAGGTGTCAGGTAACATTGAATTAAGAGGATACACCAAGGGCTAGAGAAATGAAAAAAGTACTTGTAATATCTATTGCTGTCTCCCTTACCTCAAGCCTATATGGCAGAGCGCGATAGAGACAACTGCAGAAAATCAACGATTCGTTGTCCCCTGATTTAATCTTCTCGAAAACTTAACCGATTTAAGTACTATTTCATTTAAAAATTAAAGCAAGGCTTAAGCTGTGTTCCTATGTTTTTTTGTATAATCTAGCCAAATTTGTTTTCTGGATGTTTGAACACAGCGGAAAATCTGGCCATTTTTTGGGTTTTTGAACGTTCATATCTTTTTTAATAACTAAATTATTTAAAGAGGACAAAATAGGGACATTGTATTAGTACGGCCACTATTGATATTCAGGAAAAAAATTATAACTCTACCGGCATTATCCAGGGAGGAAACAGGGGACAACGTTTATATGGAAAAACGGCTGTAGTGTATCCTCTTAACATAATCCAACGAAATGACGAGGTAAATTACTGGTATGGTATGGTGTACCTTATTCTTATAATATCACAGACTATATTTCAGTGTTCTTAACTGTCTAGAAAATTCTGAAGCTAGTCGTACAATGTATAGGTATTCTTATATCATGGCAAAAATTCACAAGGCAATAAAGTTTTTATTGCCTAACAATTGATAGTATTTTATAATTTTCCCGAATGGGTTAGCCGTTTTAATTACTTTGGTAATTAGTACTTATATTTATTATGATGTCCGATTCCTAGTTACGTTCTAGAGTCTAGACTCTAGAAATCTAGACCAATTATTAAGTACTATCTAACTAAAATTCGTTTCAATTATAAATTGTTTTGATCTTAATGTATTAAACAAGGTGGTCGTTTAATGACTTTGATGTTGAAAACGACCTTAAATAAATAAATTAAAAACAAAATGATGTACAAAATCAAAAAAATATATTTTCTATGGTAAGTACCTACCTACCTCCCCTACACATCAAGCGGGGATGATTTTAATTTCGCGTCCACCCCAGCTACTCTGCCGTGTAGGGTGTCGTTGGATATTTTTTAAAAATATTATGATTTATGAGTATTAATTAAAGATCATTTTCCGATCTAGGGATCTGTTTATGAAAATATATCGTCGATGCGCCTGCCAAAGCCTGTAGGTATTTTGTTTTTAGTCAAATTTTCGGGGGTAAACAATAAACTATTTTACTTAATGATGGTTAGACTTATCAATAAATTATAAAATATGCAGCATGGTGGTAGATCTTATTATGTATGAACTAAGACTTTTAATTTATTGATAAATCAATTCATTAAAATTGTTTATTATCTACCCCTGAAAAATTTACTAAAATCAGACACAGGATTTGGCAGGCGCAACGACGATATGAATTTTAAAGTGGAAAAATTCGTTAGAGTCCTGCAGTGTTCCCCCTTCTACTGGCAGCTAAACGGTTGCTTCTGGAAATGTGAAGAAATTCACGGAGTAGGAAATATGCTGAATTTAAAAGGAAAACTATCACGGCTAAGAAGACTAACTTATGAAGCTATTGAGTAACAGTCGATCAACTAAACTTTTCGTTCAAATTCCTATGGGCTATAACTATGGAACCTTATACTTGTTGCAGGTGGCCCGCTACGTACTTGCTGGTTTTATTTACACGGAAATTGATCGAAACGCAGTTTAAGATAAAATTTCCGTGTGTAAATCAGCGAATTCTAGTAGTTTTGAAACGAAAATCTTTCCTTGACAGTGTATACTAGTTGTAAAAAAAGTTCCAATAACATTCTTTGTCATGTTAGTGCGGCGCGGCGGATTCCTCATTCTACACGGTGCGGGTTCCGTGAGAACAGACCGAGTGCGACGAATAATTGATACAATTAAAATTCTATTATTAAATTATAATTACACATTCTATTATCGAACATTGTAACTGTATCTATAATGTAGTGCATTGAAAGACACCGATAGAAAGTTATTTAATAGATAGAGTATGTATTTAGTACCTACTTTTTGTTATGACTTATGAGGTTACATGGTATTTATATATTATATTATTTACAATTTACTTCATATTAATGATTATTTTAGTTACATACCGATATACTTTGGATTTTATTAACATTCAACTCATCCGTGATTTTGACTGACAAGTGATTATTAGAATCATCGGTTATGCTCGCTAGAGTATCATAAAATCGATACATATTTTATTACTCTTGTAGGAGACTTCCGCTGACTTTACCAAGTTAAACGACGAAGCCTAGTTACTGAGACCACAGAATACATATTAGTTTAACAACTGAGACTGAATAAAGAAATTGTGTGTGAGAATTGGAGCTTTGTAAATTAAGGACGCTATTACAAATATCAGCGATTTTCCGGTACCCTATTAAAGAATTAGGAGTCAAACTGCGAGGATATTTTGGTTTCAAATGAAAGATAATATATTCATCTCCACGACTGTACCATCAACATTCTATAGCCGCATACAAAATTTTCACATAAAATACGTTTTAACCATCACAATAATCGCAAAATATGAAAAAAATGGGGTCTGATTAGGTACCTTAATATCTAAATACACTGAACTGAGGAAAATAAATATACAAAAAAATTGTTGCTTATTTAGTCCTCTATAAAGTCCGCTAAAAATTTTATATAAAAATAAACAAATTTTCCAATTTCAAGAAAAATAAGAAAATTTCTCAAATTTTTCATACATTTTCGCCATATCAAGAACGCGGCGAGCATCGTAACCGCCACTGTACAAGGCGCGCTAATATGAATCTTATTTTAATATCATTAACGTCGATATTCGTACTGACAGACATCCGACCTGCTAATTCTCCGGTTGGGAGTGTCGGTCGTCGGAGCTCTCTGACTTGTAGAGCTAGCTACGTCGAGAGTAATAAACATCTCTACTCCTTGCTGTTGTCGTCATTTTACATTGGTTAATATCAAAATGTTTTCGTGGGATTAATAATTTGTGGTTAATTGAACTTACCTTAAGTGAACTTCAACCAAAATTATACGAGTTGCTGCATCCGTAGAGATTTAATAAACCTGTAGTCCGAATTTTGTGGTACTGCATCATCACACGCCATTTAGATATTATTTATTTAATTTAAAACTGAAAAAAGACAATCAATTGGTTTTATAGTACTTCCGCCTTGCTTTCCTAGATGGCGGTGTTAGTTCGTCCGTCATTCTTTTTAGAGAGGATAATTCATAACATTTTATCATTCCGCAAGTAAAGAATAGGGGCAACAAACTAAGAGAAGTGGGTGGGGTGGGATTTTAAATCTCTACGGATGCAGCAACTCGTATAATTTTGGTTGAAGTTCACTTAAGGTAAGTTCAATTAACCACAAATTATACTTCGTTGCTGCATCCTATGAGATTTAATAAACCTGTAGATGTTCAGCGCGTAATTGCGGAATGATAAAATACCAGATTAATTACATTAAGTTAATTAATTACGGAATTTAAAATGATAGGTATAACATTATAGACATCATAACAATTTTTATTTAATAAAGTATTGTACTTCTAAATAATAATACTACTTAATTAGTTTGGATATGCTATGAATCAGAATTTACATTAAAAATAGCTTCTGCGAAAGCTCTGTCTTGTGCTAAATCTGGTAAAGGTAAGTTATAAAACTTAGCAAAACAAAGTGATGAGCCGGCCCAGCCAGCGCATCGCTTGATAATGTCGACGGAGACTCCCGCGCGGCGCGCCGCCGACGTGGAGGCGTGTCGCGTGCTGTGCGCTGAATAAACGCCAATCTCTATGCCACTGTCCTTGAGGACACTCTTTATCCAGCGACTTATAGATTGGGAACTGGCATTATGAAAAGGCTTTCTAGTTGTTAAGATGAGCTTATCAGTAGCTGGGCCATTTCTCAGCTCTTTTGTCTTATCTAGGTACACAGATAAAGCTTTAGCTGGGGCTTGATGAATAATTATTGATAGTGATTACAATACGTGAATTTTCGGAATGAACGTCTTCTGTTCTTATGAGTGATAATGTCTGCACCCGTTGTCCCGTCGACAACGAGTTGAATTATTATATATAATTATTATAATATTAGAATGAGAGTTACCATTTTTTTTTTCTTTTTTTTTTTAAATTTCTAATGATAATAAGTATCGAATCTTACGGATAAAATTTAGATACGTACTCCAAAAGTTTATAAGGTTCCCTTAAAAATGAATACTTTAGGAAGCTGGGCTTACTCCTAAAAACTCCTTTAAAAAATCTTAGGATCGTTATTGCAACGGGATTTACCAATGATTAGAGACAAACTAGAGTCTAGACCTATAACAATTTAACATTCCGCAA
Organism: Plebejus argus; assembly: GCA_905404155.3. Classification (NCBI taxonomy): domain Eukaryota; kingdom Metazoa; phylum Arthropoda; class Insecta; order Lepidoptera; family Lycaenidae; genus Plebejus; species Plebejus argus. The sequence continues at coordinate 11,750,239 of FR989927.1, read as the reverse complement.
CTTGCTTTTTCATTAAGTTTTTCTGTTAAAATTTAAGAATTCGTAATAATATTATATCAGCTACGGATCCTTAATACAAATCAATATTATTACTTTGACAAAAATTAAACCAATGTTTTAATCCTGTATCATACTGATTAATTGTACCTCCCGATAACGGTTTTAGTATGATATTGTCAATAGACATCTCCGGTATTCAGCGTCTTAGGTAGACTTTCCGCACAATACTGCGCACGCCAGAAGGTTTTATCTGGCCTAAAATAAATCTCGTCAGATTTGAGAAGCGATCAAAACAGTGGAAAACACGACCGAGACACGACGGCCAGTACGGAACGACTAATTTACCAGTCGCTTCCTCTTCTATAATTTTCCTAAGACAGTATGAGCGCGAATGGCGGAAAGGCATAGAAAAAATAATCGTGCCATGAAATTGTAAAAGCAAGGATGATGAAGGCACCTGGGTCTTGTTTCCAAGAGACATAATATCTTAGCAGATAATAATATAGCACTTATTATTAAAGCACAACGCGAGTAAGTACGGTATCAGCCATCAGGTTGTCAGGTTGACCGAAGCTCAATAAGATCTTTAGTAAGTTCCTATCGTTACGTTACGTAAGTACCTAGACGCCTGGTCAGCATCTGTGTTTTTATATAAATAAGAAGCAAATAAATTATATATGCGTTGTTTCTCGCACTACTGCCATATATCTCTCGCGATTTCATTGAGATGATGAAATTGAATACTTCACATTATAATATTAATATAAGATAATATAATTATGGCAGTAGTATTATTTATTCTTAGTAAGACATTTAAAATATTATCACAACGATGAAATGAAAAATGATTTCAATCCCTAGGCAGCCAATAATTCAAGATAATTGATATGATGGCGAGCTTCATCCGCGGACCAATGGCATCTAGTTACTACTCCGTCGCACGCGGCGCCCCAGTCGGTGAGTGACGAGTCTGTGAAGATCTCCAGCTCGTATAAACTTGTGTTTATTCTAATAAAAAGCTTACTTTATTAAAAATAATATTGCACCACCAACTGGTGGTACACATAAGGTTTTACAGGCATGATGGAATCAAAATTATTATTACATTTTTGTGAAGCTAAAAACTTATCTCGTTCAAAGTATTTAGTACGCGGCCAGTTGTATCAAAGAATATACAACTACACATACATATGCTATTGCTGGTCATGCTGAAATTAAAGTGCCAATGAACTTCGCGAAATCGCGCTTTGTTATGGATTTCGTTGGCTAGTTAGAAAATTTCTGGAGTAGGTAACTGCATGACTTGAGTATTTAATATTATGTCAAAGCTAATATAATATCATTGGTCAAAGCCAATAAATCTACAAAGTTGTGAAGGCGTCATACTAGTTTTCTCAAAGTTGATAATAAAACCTAATTGTTTCAATTTTGACCTTAATATATTATATAGTAGCATAATCTTTAGATTTCGATTCGAATTTCGACCACTAGATGGCCCTGCTTTCTTGACCACATAAAAAGAGGCTTTTGAAGCTTTACAAATATAAATGGCACAGAACTTAAGCCGTACAGGAAGGCAGTTAAATTCACAAAGATTATCATGAAATCGAAATCTCAAAAAATAATAATAATAATAATAATAAATTTATGTAATGTATGAATCGGCACACAGCACAAGCAATTCCTTGAGATCGATTGAGATTTGAGATTGAGATATGAGGAATATACATTTGGAAAGACCAATTTTATAGCAGTGCGAATATCTTCCATTTTAAAAGTTGATTACGTGCAAATTAAAAATGTATTTAAGTAATTTTGAGTTGAATATAAATCTTAACCCACCGATACTTTTCGGTGTAAGAAAAATGTATGAAATAAATTGGTCTGGCAAATTTTCATTACATACTGAAATAGCACCTAATTGTTTGAGTTCACTTATTGCTTTGCTCATCTGACTCTTTGTAAAAGGTGGATTACTTGGTTCCACACGTTGGTAAGGTGGCTTACAGAAGGGACTTATAACTCAATGCAGAAGGGTATTTTATAATATCCTTTAGCATAAGACAGCACTGCACCGTGCTATCGGAGGTTATTAGAAGCCAATTGCGTAAAAAGAATTGGATGCGGCCAGCGTGAGGTACCTCTAGTAGCGGCGTCTCCTGTCGTTGCTCGGTCTGGCGCTCGCGTAGGGGCGGCCGCGGCGCGGGGGCTGCTGGGCCCTCCTCGCCGACGTGTCGACGGCTGCGGCTCGTGCGGGCGGGCCGGCGCTGCTGGCGCTGGCCTCGCGTACTGCTGACGAGGAGGAGCTCGGGAGTTGCCCGGCAGTGCTTGTTGCTAGCGCTTTTCACCGAAAAGGTAGACGTCGCTTTTTACGCCTTGGATTGTATTATGAAAAAAAAAATTTATCGGTTTTTGCAGCCTGCTGTAGAACTGCGGCTACCTCTTGATTGAGTTTAGGCGCTTGTGCCAGCGAAAAGTTAGTCGGTATAAGAATCTTCGCCACAAGCGACTCCTTGTATTCCTTAGCCAAACCATCGACCAAGATTTTACCCCAACGTTCAGAGAGTTCGGTGGGAATGCGTTCGCCTAGGGCTTTCTGTTTTATTGGCCTTGCCAAGAATATTTAGTATTTCAAGTGGTAACCTGGGAGTAGATTCTTGGTTAGGATCTACTGGCACGGTGGCTTCTGGTTGGCTCAGCGGTGCTGATGTCGGCGGTGCGGCCTGCGGCGACGCCGGTGCAGGCGCGGCCGACTCCATATAATCCACGTCTTCGACGTCGGCTAAAGATTGTGGAGTTCCACAGCAAGATTGAGCCTCCCGCGCGTCGATGTCTTCATCGCGCCTTTTGTCGTCGGATGAGTGCTCGTTATCGCAGCGGCCTTCCCGGGAGGAAGACGCTGATGACTCGGATCTTGTCCGGTGTGAATAAGCAAAAGCATAAAGTTGCTTTCAGGATGATATCACGTATCATCACGACTCAGTTTGTAACCTGGATAATATCGCGTATTACCCCATTAAGGTACAAAAGGTTGACTATCTGGTTAATATCACGTATTAACCCTTAAGATAGTCTTTTTTTAACGTATCGTTACCATGCCATAGCTGAGAACAAAGAAAAAATTCATAATATTTTTAAAAATTAATGCGGGTAGTTTGGTACCTTTTCCTTTGTTGCAGCGTAATTTACTTTCCAATCGCCGTATTTTGCGGCGAATATGTTCATAATCATCCTTATTCTTCCTTTTTCCAATATTATTCGGCGATTTACACTAATTATAACACTTTAACACTGTAGAAATTAATTTAAAAAGGATAACGTGTTGACGATGCCGCACACGAAAAACGAATGACGGACGAACTAACACCGCCATCTAGGAAAGCAAGGCGGAAGTACTATAAAACCAATTGATTGTCTTTTTTCAGTTTTAAATTAAATAAATAATATCTAAATGGCGTGTGATGATGCAGTACCACAAAATTCGGACTACAGGTTTATTAAATCTCATAGGATGCAGCAACGAAGTATAATTAGGTATTCATCTTGAAAAAGTATGATGTATAAGTTTGCCAAGGCAACGGTGCCACGCGCGCCTCGCCTCGACGTGAGCCATAAAAGTGAACATAGTAAAATGAATATAAATTACTTTACACTGGCGATATTATTTATTGATGGCCTGATAATACGAGTGTTAATACATTATAATTTGTCTCGGGAGATGGAGTAGGTCGTACATCTTGCAGCAAATTGCCGGCAGATACGGGTGAGTCAAAACAAGCATTAGGTGGGCTCATAAATACAGCGGGTCATTACGGTCGTAACGAGTGGGTACGCACGTGCCGAGAGCGGGTGAACTTACACCGAAACATGCGAAATGCGAATGTTACAGCCTACAGAGGGCCTAGAAAAGTGGCAATGCGATTATCGTAAACCCTTAGGGTCAATTCAGACCGCAACGCGACGAGGCGAGGCGCGACGCGACGCGACCTAAATCTGTATGGATTTGACAGATGTCGTCAGCGTGAGACGTCTTGCGAATCTGTCAAATCTATACTAATTTAGAAAAGCATCTACGCGTCGCGTTGCGGTCTGAATCAACCCTAACACTAACGCCACAAAATGTATGGGATTTGACATTAGTATTCGCTAGCGAAGCGATGACTTAATATGTCAAATCGCATACATTTTGTGGCGTTAGCGTTAGCGTTTACGATAATCGCTTGCCACTTGTCTACTAGGGCAGGTGACATTAACTCCTTTTACTTGCGCCAATCCCAATCGAGTGTTGGTCTTTTATTAAACATTGAATTAATGATCCTGAAGAACGAGAAAAATAACAAAATATTTATCCCGAAGTTAACTTTAACTCAAATTGGCAAAAACAAACCCATAATTTTATCTCGGTATATTCTCGAATTGTATTATCGTAAAGGTACATTCGACATCTTAATCACGAGTCGCATTGTGCAATACGCTAAAAGTAGTTATTGGTTGCTATATTTTCTCGCAGCTATGAATTTATGGACAAATACATTTTTTGGCTTGCAACTAGCATAATATAGCTATAGCAGCCGACTAAATTTTATGACCATAATCAAACTAATGTAGCGACGTACTCATAAAATATATCAATTAGTTTCTGATTTCAGTGCCTATGGGAAATTACTATAGAAATTCATACTCTTCGCATAATTAAATTTACGAATAGAATTATATGATTAGAATATAATTTAATTAAAAATTTATACCAACTATCTTTCGAATACATAAACGAATGTGCAACAAACGCATTAAAAATACATGAAAACAACGGGATCACAAAAGTGAAATAAGTAACTACTGCTAAATATGGCCAATAATTAATTTTGTGAACGTCATTGGCACTATTTTAATTACGAAACGGTGTGAGTGTAGTCTCTAGAAATGTTCCTGTTAGGATGAGTACCTATCAGTAACATGATGATCATAACGGTATAAGTATTAAACTATGTTAAAAGAATTAGTTTTGCAACAAAATGTGCTACTACTTACTTGAAAAGTGGCTACCTACAAGAAAACGGAATTGAATCATAAGATATTATTAAATTATTATCCTTCTTCAAAGTACTTTTGCGGATAAGATATTTCAATAATATTATTATTACTTTCGAACAAGGTGATACTATTGGCACTGGTAATAATTTACCAGTATCTGTAATTATTGCGTAGAAGAGAGAGAGAGAGAGAGAGGGTCGGGCGCTAGCACCTTTACCACAACATAATGATAACGTATTAGAGATACGTTTCCCCGAGAAGAGACGGACACCCCCAAATACAAATCCAATAAAGACGATTTTGCTGCCTGCACCTTTAAATCCTACATTTCAAATATTCAACGAATTTACTTACTTAAATTTCATTCTTGTGCTGAGCCGGGGCTGATGCTTATAATTTTTATAAATATTTCGAAGTAATATTGCGATACCCTAAATATTTGACAAAAGTATAATATGACTTATATCATGATTTATAGCGTGGACTATACAATGTATCGATCGATTTTATACAAATATAAAATCGAGGAAATTGATTCCTAGGCAATTGACGGACCTACGTCGTTTGGTCGGCAGTCAAGTCAATTAATGTTAGTGTTTAGTTAATCAAAAAAAAAAAAAAAAAAAAAAAGTTAGTGATCTGTCGGCTGGGTTTGACGTAACGCGACCAAACTACATAGGTCCCCCATCTGCCTTTTTTTTTTAACATGGGGAAATGCTTTACGCATCCCCGGCAGATTGGGGATATCGGCCGGGGTATGTGGGACTCCTGTGTAGACTACCCACTAAAACCCCATTGTGCTCCACTCATCGCTTAAGGCAGAGTTGGGGGTACGATAGAACCTACCGCAACTCTACCAGAGGTCCCCCATCTGCCTAGGAATCAACTTCTCTGATAGAACATTTGCTGTACGTAATACAAAACGCATGAGAGATTCACTGGTCTCGCGTTCGTTGAAATTTTCCTAACATACATTGTATCACAACAAAAAGTAATTGCGAAGAAAATGTTTCAGTCTGATGACTGCAAGATTCGAGATTACCGACGCGACGTGTCAGGTTTTCGGTTCATACATCACGTTGCATGTTAACCATCGTATCCGCTCATTCATAGTACAAATGGAATAATTGGATTCTTACGCATAGACCTGACTCACGACCGGCTATGGATGGAGCTACAAAGTATTGCACCTGCTCCCGCCACGCGCCGCCGAGCGCGACGCGCGTCCACCCAGCCGCGACCGATTCCGAAGAAGCCGTTAAAATATTATTTCAAATTTCGAATTCTTTTTAATTTAATTTTTATTTTTTTCAGGTTATTCTGACAATGAAGCTGGTAGCGATGAGCTGAAAGAAACATAAAAACATTCTCTACAATTTTAAACCGTAGTGCTACCGATAAAGCTGTTAAAAATATTATTTTTTATTTTCGAATTACTTTGATTATAATTTATATCTAATTAGTATTTTTGCGAGTTATTCTGACACCGAAATCGCTAACGAGGAGCTGAAAGTTTTATAAACATTATGCAAACTCTACATTTTACCATAGAGCTACGAAAAGTCTAATTTAAAAATAATTATAACATTTATTAATTAATTATTATATTATAATAATATGTAGCTTCGAAGTATTAGGTAGATGTTTTAGGATTAGATTTTACATCATGAAAATGACGTCATGTAATTAACATACTTTGGTAAGACGTAAAAGGAATCAGTCGATATGGTATCTATGAAACTTTCTTATGATAGGGAAATACCTTGATTTTTATACTATACCACAGAATAGATAATAGTATACCAACCTATCACATTGAACATAATCAATGAAAAATACGCGACAAAGCTAAAGAAAGCCGATACCTGTGATTTGCCTGTGATATTAATGAAAGCGCTACCTTAAAAGTGAATCGACCACGTGTTGCCACGAGACACGTGGTACCAATTGTACATTAAATATAAAAATATAGGATTTTATTCAATTAAATTATAAATATTTAAGGCATTAAGCCTCAAGTACTTTAATCTACTTTTTCGTAAGTTCTTTTGTGTAAGTTTTTTTATGTAAATTCTTTTGAGAAAATAAATGTCTTAAGCTTTTTGAAGTCTAATAAAAAAGGATGAAAATGTTACATGGGTAAATTGCATGTGGAGAAAAGCGTCATATTATTATCTCATAATTTAGTTTTATCACGTGGTTTTTAGATTAGGTTACATGCAAAACGAATTTGGTACTAGGTACATGCAATTTCTTTAACAAAATCATAAGCACTGTGTTAATGCAGGAAGATGGAATAGGAATTTTGAGGTTATTTAAAGAATAAACTCAAAACCATGAGCTCTAAGAATCACGTTGAATGTTTAATTCATTTCCACGGCGTCATGGCAGGTTTATGAAAGATCATTGGATTCCTCCAAGTTGGCTGACCGGGCGGCGCGGTGCGCGGCGGTCAGCCAGCGGAACGGGGGGCGCCACGCTCCGCCGCGCTCCGGGATAATGACTCCGGCCAATCATATCTCACTTCTTAGATAATTACGTCTTCCGACCTGCTTGGAATTTTCTAGAACCTCTAGAAGTTTTGTGGTTATACAACAATCTGCAGGAGAACGCAAGTCTTTTATGAAATAGCAGTATTTTGTCATGAGATAGCGAGACAGCCAGTTGCGAAAATTACGCCTCTGTCGCTGCTACGAATTTTTCTCAAACCTCTACAGAGTTTTGAGGTTATACCATTGTGATACCGACAAAATGCCGACGTGGTTGCGTTGTCGCCAGTGGTTGCGATGTGGTACGATATGTAAATACGAAAGTCAATGAAACGGAGGGAGGGTAGGTAGAGCGCGGGCGGTGTGCGCGCACTGTCGTTGCATCGTTGTGGTGGTTGCGATGTGGTTGTGATGTGGTCGGTATCACACAAGTGGTCGACAACGACTGCAAAATGTGGTATGTGTGAATGGTCCACTTCATTTAGGGTTAATCCACACGTACCACAACCACACCACGTGGTCGGGCGTATATTTCGTATTGTAAGGGCCAACCCAGGGTTGGCCAAAAATGTCTTCTCTATTAGCAATGGCAGTGTTTTATCGTGATACCGTCCAACTTAGTGTGAGAATTACGGTTTTCGACCTGCTTGGAATTTTCTAGAACCCCTTAAAAAATTTGAGGTTATACAAAAATCCGAAGGTAGTACGTCGATCGTTGCCTTTAGGCTTTATCATTCAATATTGGAATTGCGTCCTTCTCGCTGCTAAGAATTATTAAGAATATTTGCACAGTTTTGAGGTTATAAAAATAATCTTGACTAGGAACGAAAATTACTTACCTCGCTATTTAGTATTTTTTAATTGCTACAGAAATTATTTAGGGGAAACACCGACTTTTGAAGTGATATTACTTAAACATCGCGGAACAAACCCAGTCGAGGTATAAGAATTGCGCCTTTCTCGATGCTTAGAATTTTCTAGAATCTGTAGTAAGGAATAGGATATTTTATGCGTAGCGACTAGTGTGTCTCGGTGGGGCCTAGTATAAATTAATATCATGGTTTGGGGCCCTTAGGAAGGGTAAAGATTTATGAAAAAAGTAAAAGAAATATTAATTTATCATATTAAGAAAACTGACATTATTTTCTTATGTAGGTACTTAATTTAGTTTAAAATTTGAATTAAGTAATATTAGTAAGACGTTTGGATAGTAGGTATGGAAGTATGGAATATACGTGTAAGGCAAATTGGCGGCTGAGTAAGTGATGATTAAACAATCAGGTGTTAGGTCATGATTACGAATAGAATGGTTTTGGATTACTGCAATACTATATTGTGTGGACTGTGGAGGTATCCGGTGTTAATCATTGATGCGCTGTCTGTGCATTACAGTGCCTTAGTCCTAGAGTTATGGTTTATTATTATATTATTTATTTAGCTAGCTGACCTGGCAAATTTTGCTTTGCCAAATTACGTAATTTGGGGTAGGTATGAAATATAAAAGTTTGCTGATTCTCACACCAGATGTGAGTTGGCTGCTCATTGCTCAATGAGCAGCTACATATCTACACTACTATTATAAAGAGGAAATATTTGATTTTTTTGTTTGTTTGTTTGTTTGTTTGTTTGTTTGAGTCGAATAGGCTCCGAAACTACTAGACCGATTTGAAAAATTCTTTTGCTATTGGAATCTTACATTATTTCTGCTGAACATAGGCTACATTTTATTTTGGAAAAAAGTAGGGTTCCGTAAGATATTTGAGTTTTTCGGACGCAAGGTGTAAAAAATCAGCTAGAAAAGTTACTTATTTTGCGTACGCTGCCTAAACTATAAAAGACAGAACCATAAAATGTTCTAAGTAATTGTAGATCTTATAATTATCTACAAAAAGTCCGCGACACACTATACCTATCTATGTCGAGGGAGGCACAATAACCATTTATTTATTTAAAAATCCTGAATTTTTTTTGGACTACATTTGAACGGATATATTTTACTCACGCTATTAATCCTTATCAAAATTATTTTATCACTAAGTACAGTTTATGTAGATAATATTTGGTCTGTGAATGATTAAAATTGGACGTTTGGTTTTGAAATTATGGCGAAATTAAAATATTACGATAGTGGGCGTCACCAAAGCGCGTGCGGGAGGAAGACAATATTCTGTTGTAGAAATGAAAATTCTGTACATAAAAGATATGAAATGACACCCGAAATTACACCTTTGTCACTACATCGCTATAGAAGCCAAAAATGTGGTTAGTTTTTTGTCTGTCTGTCTGTCTGTCACTCTTTCTGTCTGTCTGTATGTTTGTTCCAGCATCACACGAAAAATACTGATCCGATTTGAATGTGGTTTTCGCAGATATATTTATCTTCTTCCAACTTAACATCTGGTGTATAAAATTTTTTCCCCCCACCCCACTAAGGGGACAAAAGAGGGGGTCAGATTTTGTATCAAACTTTTTTCTTTAACACGAAAACTACTGATCCGATTTGCATACGGTTTTCACAGATTTGCATACGGTTTTCACAGATATATTATATTTGTCTTCTTCCAACTCAACATCTGGTGTATAAAAATCCCCCCCCCCCCTCCCTCCCCACTCAACCCTCTCTGGGGACCAAAGAGGGGTCAGATTTTGTATACAACTTTTTTCTTTAGTGGACTTACTTCATATTAGGTATTAACTGTGTTTTTCAACTTAACATCTGGTGTATGACCTTCCCCCCCATACCCTCTTAGGGGACAAAAGAGGGGGTAAAACATGTATCAACTGATGATGTAGAAAATATACTTTAAATGGCAAAACAATGTTTGCCGGGACAGCTAGTTGTATATAAATCAGCTATATGGTAAGAGTTTGGCAACAAAAACCGCGTCACCAGAACTTTGTTTTTTTTTTAATTCAAATAAGTACTTAAAATAAAACATACCTATCTACTAACACTTTAAAACTAGAAATCCAGTTTGTAACTTTAAAGGTAATGTTAGTATTTTTTCAAGCGCCATAGAGGAATCACTTTGCGATTACTATACCTTCTTCTCTATATTTTTAAACAAACAGTAATTATAGTAGTATTCTTATTAATTTTATTAATTACATAATAATATTACAGGAGAAATTACTTCCTACGGGTCACTTTTTTAATAAAAAATAATTGAAAAATTATACATGGTAACATAATAAGCTTATGTGTGTAAAATTTATTATTATGCATTCAAATGACTCGGTAACAAGTGTCGTTGAACTTCAGGTAATTAATTCACTCGTCCACGTCTGTCTTAGAAAGACTTGCTTCTAAATTAGTACAATGAGGAAGTGACAATTGAATTAGCGTTTAGATATAGGGTTGACGAAGAAAGGATATCTCTGGAACATCTTTATCCTCCGTACCATCAACCTTTGATGAGATTGAAATAACTTAAAGTCATGACCAAATATTTCAATTTAAATTAAAGCTGGTGCTATTTGCATTCAGAAAGTTGTTAATAAAACTATTTTGATGATTATAAAAAAAAACAAAAACCAGGAAACAGACACAAAGCTGCCGACCCTAGATTTCATTATCGTAATAGAACAATAAAGTGTGTCATCGCAGGTCGCATATCACAGGGTTACACTTGCTCCGCCGGCAGCGACCACAGCTAGCGTTTATCTCATTATGTGCAGTGTAAAAAAACAATAATTCAAAAATAGAACGTTATTTTTTGTGGCCAGCAAAAGTCCGAGTGAATGTGGAACTTTTTGGTGCGAAACAAGCAGGTCGCTGCGATGCTAGCGGTTTTAGTGGCGGCGGCTTTGGTTGTTATTTTTATGACAACCAAGGGGTCCAGCTATTCGGTGGTGGAGAGGGTTGCGGCTGAAACGGAAGATGTTAGCAATGAAGCGCACATATTTTCGTGTAACAAGTAAGAACTATAAAAATTCTAAGTTCTAACGCAACCCGGGCTTCCAAACTTATTTTGTCTACTGCCCATGCTTTGAGAACAAATTATTTTTAACGCCCCCCTTGTTTCACCCTTATTTTTATTTAAATTAAGGGGGCTTTAGTAGCAAATTTTATGAAAATAAATACAAAATGCTTAATTAGTCATTTTAAAACCATATTTTTACCATTACCACCTCCAATTCACCCCCAAGCCTCTACACAACGCCATAATTTTTTTCTGAGTCCCACACCCTTTAGGCCTTCAGCGCATTTGTTCGTTCAATCATTCAATGCAAACTTATGTTGATATTTTTCTTATTACATAATTAACAAAAATAGTCTTAGCATGCATTTTTAAGTACTTACTCATAATATATTTTTATACTCCGGCCTCCGGGCAAAGCTCGTCCTCCTACACACTTAATCTTCGATCAAATGTTTCTGATCAAAAACAGAAATATTTGACGAAGTACTTAATAGTTCATATACTACCTAAGTACGTACCTACTTCTCTTAAGTTTTTACGTGATGCCGAAAGTTCGACATATAATTATTGTTATATAAATATTAATAAAATTATTTATGTAGAGCCACAGAATATATATTATGGTAGAGCTAAAATTAGACTGAAAATGGACTGCTTGATATGAACTGATTACACAGTAATTATTATTGTTTGCATAAAAATCATTAACATAATATTTATCATAATTTACAGTTAGGATTTTTCTTTCTTTGTACCGTGTACGTTGTTTCTTGTTTTTTTATAGATAGTATGATCATTAAAAGTCCATTACTAACCGCACTCTACATTCGAGCTATTTTAAGCATTGTAACAAAATGTTATATTGTTTCTTTACATCTTAAGATTTCGAATAATGCTTTCAAAATTTTCAGTCTACCCTCGGATGATCATTTCATGCCTTCCATCGGAAACGGGCACATTGCGACAAATATCTTCAGCGACACGGTGTACATGAACGGTCTCTACAACGGGCGGAAGGGCGAGAGTAGGCGAGCTAGAATACCAGCCTGGGCCAACGTCAGGCTAAACTCCACCCTCACTCATCTGCCGTTCAAGCCTGTATACAGCCTGGACACCAAGCAAGGAGTTTTTAAGGTCACAGTTGATAGAGACAGATCGGTGGTGACACAAAGGATATACGCTCATCGGTATTACACAAGGGCTATTATCAATCAGATACAAATCAGACCGAAGCCGCATGCAGGTGAGAAATAAAATAGTATACAGGTAATATTTTAAAAATAATAATATACTTAGTTTAATATTATTGAATATAATAATATACTAATATTATAAATTTGAAAGTGTCTGTACGTCTGTCTGTTACCTCTTCACGGCCAAACCGCTGAACCGATTTTGCTGAGGTATGGATATACTTTGGGTCCCGGGAAAGGATATAGGATATTTTTATTTCGGAAAAGTGAACGGTTCCCGCGTGATAAACTAAACTAAACGAATTTTAGCGCAACGAAGTTGCATCTAGTATAAAAAAATATAGCAATAAAGGAAAATAAGAAATACTTTAATATTTCCACAGGCGCTTTTATTTGATGGAGCTTTTAGGTTTTTGTAGGCATTAAAACATATACATTAAATTAGGATATCAAGGGGCTGTTTCACCACTTCCTGATTTAGTGCCGGATATGCTATCCTCAACTAAACTGACAGATAGAAGTATTTGAAGTATCTGTCAGATAAGTTGTGGATAGCCTATCCAGTATCCGGCACTTATCAGAAAATGGTGAAACAGGCCCTAAAATGTAATTATTGAAAATTTTAGATCCTAATTTCATACATAAAGAAATATGGATAGCAATCAAGCTGATGCCTGGGCCCACTAGCAAAGATATTGACTTCCAAACTCCTATCCCCGAGATCATCGACGGCAGGACTGTTTGGAGAAGCTGCGGGAAGACCAGGGTGTCAGAGGACCCGGTCTATCAGCCACTACCAGTAGAAGTCTGCGCCTACTGGACGTCTGTGCCTGATCATTTAGTGGTACCGCATCATCACTCCAGAGTCTTTACGTTCATAATGACCGCTGACAAGAACCAAACGGTCGCTAGAGAGGAATTTGTTAAAGGTACGAATATTATTCAAATCAAATCAAATCAAATCAAGTTTTTTTATTTCGATTTTATACCCAACCGTAGGGTTATATTTAAACACTTACATAGTATTGCAGGAGGATGGTGAAGACTTGTACGATAAGCACTTAGAAGCGTGGCAGAAACTTTACAGCCATGCTAGTATGCAAATTGAAGGAAATCTACAACTTGTGAGTATAAAATAAAATTTATATACGAAAGGATACTATGTATGCCGTACGGTCTAATTAATTTAAATAACCGCAGATCAGTGCCTAGTTTCAAACATTGAACAATATAGAGTATCTCACTTACAGGCAAAAATAGTAAACGGTATTTGGTACTACCTCTTGAGCTCGCTACCTTCCGAAGAAACGTTCTCCCACCAAGAGAGATACTATGGACTCAGTCCAACTGGTTTGGCTCGAGGGGGCACATTGGATGACTACGAAGGTAACATCTTATGGTGTAGCTGTAGACTATAAACTTACACTTATATTGCTAACATTTTAAGTTAAGATGGTTTTTTTTCTTGATTTCGATTTCAGGCCACAATTTTTGGGATACGGAAATGTGGATATTTCCAACCATTCTCCTTCTCTACCCTCGATATGGGAAGAAGCTGCTGGAGTATCGACTAGATAACGCCTACGTGGCGGCTGAACTCGCCAAGATTACAGGCAATAAGGGTTACAGGTAGGTACCTACTATTGAGAAACGAACATTACTACGAGAAGTACTCGTACTATCAGAGAAGTTGATTAGGCAGATGACGGACCTACGTAATTTGGTCGCGTTACCCAGCCGTCAGATCACGACCATTCACGACTAATATTGAATTGACGTAACCCGTTACCCGACCAAATGACGTAGCTCCGTCGACTGCCTATGAATTAATTTCTTTGATAGTACATTAAAATTTAAATTACTTACCTACGAATTTAGAACTAATTTGGTATAGCATCATCATCCAATTATTTCTTTTGTTGTTTTTGCCCTTTGATTGTTCACTGAGTTTAAGTTTGCGTCCTTCTACAAAAAATATTGACGTTACCGTACTATACTATTTTTTATCTTCAAACTGCGTAAATCAAAATAAGCATACAATTATAGCTAAACACCAACGTAATTTACACGTGACATTGTTGAACAAACATGGCGTCAACGAAATATTATGCGAGTTATGTTAAGCTAGGACTAAATATAAGTTAGCCCTCGTGATAATGACTGCCGTATTTTCACTAGGTTCCTAGGACATAATAAAATTTCAGGCAATGTTGCCATACTTATTATCAGGGCCGAATTTATATTTTTTGCCGCCATCCTAGGACGCTGCCACCACCCATATTATGCTATGGCTAATACTGCATATACATAAATCCAGAGCTGCATATTATAATGATATTACCTTCAGGTTTCCATGGGAGAGCGCATACACGGGCGCCGAGGTGACACAGCCGTGCTGCCCCGAAGTGGCGGAGTTCGAGCAGCACGTCACAGGAGATGTGGCCTTCGCCGCCAGACAGTACCTGGCTGCCACACGCGACGAGCATTGGCTGCAGGTATTGGAAGAACATAGTAAAGTTAAGTGATATGTAACCAATAAAGTTAACACTTATTGGTTATACATATTATGCGAAACATAAGAAGAGGGTGACGTTTAAATCCCATCAGTTTTGTCAGATTCTTGCTGGCTTGTTTTAGAGTTTAGACCTTGTACAGTCTATGCTTGTACGAAGAGTCAGCCAATGTATTTGTTTTACTAATTTTCATTCTTATTAATTTGCTATTCGGTTTTTGTGTTTTGAGGATAAGTACTGAAATAATACTATTTTTCCAGCACGGCGGCTGCTCTATCGTGACGAATATAGCAGAATTTTGGGCTTCACGTGCCGTCATCAACTACACGACAGGATTCTACGATATAGAAAGTAAGTATTTAATTATCAGAGTGCGTAGTGCGAGTTTTATTCGATCATACTCATCAAGAACGTTAACGCGAATTTGTATGGGATCAAAGCGGTATCCACGTAAGCCACTGGCGCTGCTTTGATCCCATACAAATTCGCGTTAACGTGTTCGATGCGTATGATCGAATAAAACTCGCACTACACCCCCTGATCTAATCTACAGCCTAGTTCCAAGTACAGCTATATTGTATGACTTACATTTATTTTTCTCGTTAATAGATGTGATGGGACCCGACGAGGAGCACAGCAACGTGACCAATTCCGTGTTCACGAACGTCGTCGCTGGATATTCTCTATATTTAGCCGAGTAGGTAACTCAGCTAATCATTAAGTAATGTAGTTATACTATCTGTGTTCACGAACGTCGTCGCTGGGTATTCTCTATAATTGGCCGAGTGGGTAACTCAGCTAAGCAGTAAATACTTCCCATACATAGTTCTTATAATCTGTATAAGCTTAAAACTTACTTGACCGAAGAACGGCATAAGTGCCTATGAGAAAACTAGAGCAAAAGATTGCTAGGAACATTGAGAAGTATTATTGTTAAAAGCGCCTGATGTTATAAATAGGCAATATGTATTTGGCATCTGCTAACAATAAAAATATATAATTAAAGTATAGCTAATTTTTAGGGTCCCTTTGGGTAAAGGGTAAAAAAAGGGGACCCTATTACTAAGACTTCGTTGTCTGTCCGTCTGTCTGTCTCTAGGCTGTATCTGAACCGCTACAGCTACAGTTCTAAAATTTTCATAAATTTTATGTATATCTGTTGCCGCTGTAACAACAAATACTGAAAACAAAATAAAATTAATATTAAAGGGGAATATTAAAGGGGAGGGGGAGGGATTTGTATGGGAATACAACAAACGTGATTTTTTTACCATTTTTGCTCGATATCCATTATCCATAATGACAACAGGCAGGCAGTTGAAATTTTCACAGAATCATTTTCACAGAATCATTATATATGCACTTTAATAATTGATAATAAAATTAAAATAACATAAAAACTTAAGGGGGGCTCCCATACAAAAACACAACTTTTGGCCTATTTTGCTCTATAGTGGTACGGAACTTTTCGTGCGCGAGTCCGACTCGCACTTGACCGATTATTATTATTCGTAGAGTATAGCACTAGAATGTGTCTATGAGTCTGGACTCTGGAATCAAACAATAATGATAAAATTACCTATGTTTAAAGTGATGGGTACATGGGAAAGACCTCAAAAAACAATATTGTAATGTTCCAGGTATGTAGCCTGTTTATGTAAATCCTACTACATGGCTCGGGAGCCGGAAAGGTGGGCAGACATCGCCTGGAGCCTGGCCCTACCTTACGACACCGTTCTGGACTACCACCCCGAGTACGAGGGATACACCAGGGGAGAACCCATAAAGCAGGCTGATGCTGTACTGCTTGGCTTCCCATTGCAGTATCCTATGAATGTGTAAGTAATACGCATGGAATCGGTAGACCTGATGAGTTCATAACATCATGGATATCGCATAACAGCCAAGATCACAAATATTTCGTCTTCAGTAGTAGATAACTATATAATAATACAGTCTTGAATAACAGACAGTTTACCATCAACCTAAACAGAGCCGGATTAATATTTAATTTTATGAGTGTAGAAGTTAGAACACCTTATTTCCCCCGCCCCATGTACGAAATCAGCCGCTGCCTTAGGACGCTGCACTGCCGCTCTCTAGGGCTAAATCTTCATTTAGTACCTGCTTAAAATTTAAAAAGTTTGCAGTGTTTTTCTTGATGCTTACTTGTATTTTTCTTCTTAACCAACCGTGGTCTGATTCCCGTAACACAATTAGTCTGTAATGCAACTTCTGATGCTTAGCACGGGACGAGACGGACGTAGTGTAAAGCGTCCAAAGGTGACAAATTGTGTCTAATTCCAGTTCAACACGAGCGAACGACTTAGCATACTACGAGGCAGTGACACGCGAGAGCGGACCAGCCATGACGTACAGCATGCACACGGTCGGCATGCTGCAGCTGGACGACGCCGTGCATGCCGAACAGCTCTTCAACAAGAGCTACATGGACAACGTCAGAGAGCCGTTTAAGGTGGACTCAAATCCTTAATAACTATGTATGAATAATCTGTCAAACCTCTAAATCGTATGGAACGATTGCTTTAAAAGATTTTTAGGCGTTCATAATATTATAATAGGGAGATTCGTCCATACTACTTAATATTTTCCTCTAATTTTCTTCTTGATTTCATCGTGGATTCAATTTTGACAAAAGTTAATGAGTTCTGCAATAGGACATAATAATAATATAGAAAATGCTCAGTTAACATGCTAAATATAATATAAGATGTAACAAAAATAAGTGATAATAGGTTACGTGTTCCTTGTAGAATGTAGAGAGTTCACTGTGAAAGTAGCAGCGCTGAAAGACTAATTTTTTATTCACTTTTGTATGGGGAAACTCGTGACGCCCGGGCTCTTGCCCATACAAAAGTGAAAAAAAAATATTATTTTCATATTTTTTAAAAACAAGTGATTATACTTTAGTTTAATCACTTATTTTTGTTACACATTGTATACAGATGTATGTTGTACCTATCTAAGCAATTTGGTCGGACTGTCAATCCTAGCACCTACCGCACAATGCACAAGCATTAATGATTTCATTTCATGATACAGCTTATTTCCTTTACTTGTTAGTTTGTTTGTCACAATTCATGTGCCACTCATCGTTATATTGTGCTGATGCAGCTAAATAACCAAGGCTAATGACTTAAAAAGATGTCATCCTATAGCTGACGATTCTCATTCATAGATTTGGAGCGAGCTCCGGAGTCCAAATGTTGGCGCCGTGAATTTCCTTACTGGCATGGGGGGTTTCCTCCAGTCTCTGGTCTTCGGGTACGCTGGCATCAGTCTAAATCTCGACACGTTAAAAATAACGAAACCTCAGCTACCGCCTGCGTCAACTAAGTTTACTATTAAAGGTTTGTATAATATAATATGTAATTATAAAGAATTCTATTCACCTATAATATTATTAATTATTATGTTACTATAAGGAGTATAAGCAGATAGTAGCACATAATTATATTTTTGACCAACTTCCAAAAAGGAGGAGGTAATAGCTATAATATTCTATCAGAGAAGTTGATTCGTAGGCAAATGACGGACTTGTTATTTTTAGTCAGGTTATGTCAAGTCAATGATGGTTGTGAACTTCTAAGTTCTGGACTGGACATAACCTGACTAAATTACTAAGGTCCATCAATTTGTCTGATGGTACAATATTTCCTATCTAGAACCGCACCTTATGACCTAGTCGGCCCTACAAGACATGCAGTTTACTTCTACATTACAGGTATCAAGTATTTGGGCGCAAGCTTGACCCTGGACATTGGTGACCCGGACACGACCCTGAAGGTGTCTGGTGTGGACGAGAACTGGCCCCTCATCATGGACAACGGGAAGTACAATGTCACGTTGGTGCCAGGAATGACTGGTAAGAATGACACTTAACTTTTTTTACTTCTCTTAGGGCCTGGTTTACCATTTCCGATAAGTTCCGGTAGGCTATCCACAACTTATCTGACAGATATTGTTAAGTACATAAGTTGTGGATAGCCTATCTGGCACTTATCAGGAAGTGGTGAAACAGGCCCTTACTAGAAGAAAACTTGAAATACTGGTACTTTTCTCAGTTGAAATAACTTGAAACTCTTTTTTAAAGAAAGAAAAAAAAAGCGGCCAAGTGCGAGTTGGACTCGCCCATGGAGGGTTCCGCAGCAGCAATAAGGTTTATTTTTATGAAATTAAAATATTTTTGATTTATTTTTATATTTCAGTCGATTTAATGAAATTTAGATTAAAGTTTACTATTTATGCCGTATAAAAAAAACTACTGGCTAGATCTCGTTCAAACCAATTTTCGTTGGTAGTTTTTATAGTAATCTACATCATATATTTTTTTTTAGAATTATCATCATGCCTCTACTTTAGAAATTAGAGGGGGGGGACACACATTTTTCCACTTTGGAAGAGGCTCTCTCGCAAACTATTCAGGTTAGAAAAAAATTATATGAGAAACCTCAATATGATTTTTGGAGACCTATCCATAGATACCCCACACGCTTAAGTTAGATGAAAAAAAAAATTTTTGTTTCAGTTGTACTTTACTATTTATGACGTATAAAAAAAACTACTGGCTAGATCTCGTTCAAACCAATTTTCGTTGGTAGTTTTTATAGTAATCTACATCATATATTTTTTTTAGAATTATCATGCCTCTACTTTAGAAATTAGAGGGGGGGGGACACACATTTTTCCACTTTGGAAGAGTCTCTCTCGCAAACTATTCAGGTTAGAAAAAAATGATATGAGAAACCTCAATATGATTTTTGGAGACCTATCCATAGATACCCCACACGCATAGGTTAGATGAAAAAAAAATTTTTTTGTTTCAGTTGTACCTATGGGGACCCCTAAAATTTTTAATATTTTTTCCATTTTTGCATCAAAATCTTAATGCGGTTTACAGACTACATCTGCTTACCAAGTTTCAATAGTATAGCTCTAATAGTTTCGGAGAAAAGTGGCTGTGACATACGGACGGACGGACAGACAGACAGACAGACAGACAGACAGACATGACGAATCTATAAGGGTTCCTTTTTTGCCATTTTGGCTACGGAACCCTAAAAAGGACAGCATTTTACTAAACAACAATTACTAATGCTAACCTTAGGTAGCACTAAATTGGTTTCCATTCAGTAATCACTGTTGCGAACGGATCCGCAACACTTTGAAATGTTTTTAAATATTGTTATGATATTGTGTCCTTCATTTCCGTGCTATTTATGGAAAATTTTTGGACTTAATTAACACCCAAAAGTCAACGGAAGGTAACTCAATTAATGTAGAGTACGATAGAGTGCGTATTATTAACTACAAAATACTTATTTTTATATAATTATTGAATGTTACAATTAGTTGTAAAACAACTTTATGAAAATGGCTCTCCGAAGAATGCGTCATTGGTCAAAATTAACATTGGTACGAATGATTCACTGTCTTCTAAGAAACACCAAATAACATTTTGATATCAATATAATATATTATTTTTTTAATATTTCAGTGACTCTAAAAGGCCAGGGACCATTCGTGATCCGCTCCGTGCCGTGGAAAGACTGCCAGCTGCCCTCCGACACCATCGGTCACAACTACCTTCGGCCAATAGGAACATAGAATCAGTCATTATGGATACTTAAATTATTTATTTTAACACATGTTATTGTAGATGTGATATTTGTGTCATATTTTAAAATAAAATGATATTAATAATTTATTTCAATTATATCAACTAATCATAAAGCAAATGAATACCCTATTATTGAGACTAGTCTGTCAGTCTGTATTTCACCAGGTTGTATTTCATTACCTGTGTTT
Source organism: Plebejus argus (assembly GCA_905404155.3). NCBI lineage: Eukaryota > Metazoa > Arthropoda > Insecta > Lepidoptera > Lycaenidae > Plebejus > Plebejus argus. The sequence goes on along the minus strand of FR989927.1, from coordinate 11,729,258 downwards.
AGTTAGAATTATGATATCACAGATGATGTTCATGTACTGCTGCTACCTGTCTGTTGCCACTTGCCGCCACAACAACTTAATTAAACTAAGGGCCTGTTTTACCACTTCCTGATAAATTGCCCGATAGGCTATCCACAACTTTTTTGACAGATTCTCCATAATCTATCAGCTGTCAAGTTAAGTGGTGGATAGCCTATCCGGCACTTATCAGGAAGTGGTAAAACAGCCCTTAAGCAGAATAAAATAATGATTTTGTACTAATAATAATAGTAATATTGTTATCAGTTATCACTTATAAGAGACTTAACTAATGAGGTCAAAGGTACCGGTTATTGACAATTTCTTAATGAATAGAGCATTATTATCAACTAGCACGATAAGTATTATAAGAAATGTAAACTAAGCCAAAGTGCATATTTTAATCTATACCTACATAATATAATAAAACTGTAGAAATGAAAATTCTGTACTTACATTAAAGATATTCAAAAAATTATAAGCGGGGGGTGTCATTACATAATAATTTATTATTATATTAAAGTACCATTAGTACTTACCTATTATTAATAACATATTATTTAAAACCAGAGTCAGGTGTGGGAATGTTGACGCGTGCGAGTAGAAATTGTGTGTGTGTGAAAATATTTGTGTGTGACAGGAACATAGAATATACTAGACGTTCCGTGCGGCTTCGCCCGCGTAAATTAAGAATTTACGAAAACTGTAAATTTCCTGCAAATAAATAGCGTATGTCTCACGTGGTCTATACTCTACATCTATGCCAAATACTATTCTATATATGCTAGGCTCCCTTAGTCTAGTCTACAACGTGAAATTTTAGTGGTTGTTTTCCCGCAGCAGAACGATTTACCTATAGTAGTACTATAGAACCATGCATGTTATTTTTTGAAAATACAAAATATTTTGTATGACGTACTATGGAAACTTTATGCCGATAGGCGCGAGTTACTAAGGACCCGACCGAATTCTTTTTTGATTTGAACAAAAAAAACTTTACAAATCTATTGTACTACTAAGATAGAATCATTTTACTGCGGGAAAACAACCATTAAAATTTCACACTGTATACCCATAGATAAGACATAACAGTGGTGACCACGACTGGATTCAGATAACACCAGCTGACTCCTGATCAGAAGGTTGCGTGTTCACATCGCGATAGATCATAATTCATAGGACACATAACACATTACACCAAATAAAATAATAATGATCAAACATAACATAAAATAGCTTAAAAATGTACCTACTATTAAATATATTTTGTTGCTGAATCAGCCAGACTAGACGTACTCTACGCGTCGAATTTCGAAACCTGTCTTCGAGTTGTACTACTAATATATATTCTGTGCTTCGAGTAAGGAATTAGTATTGTTGTACTGTGGTGGGTCTGGTAACTAAGGTCAGAGGGTCAGCTATCCTTGAGCTATCCTAATATGAGAGGCAAGTCACCGATAACATCACTTTTAAGCCTGAACTTTTACTATAAAAGTTGCTAGAAACATCGCGTTTAATTAATAGGCGACCCCCTAGCTGTTGTACGATCGTGGAAAAACGAGACACAATAGCTTGTCTTTTGTTATCGCGGTTGCATGCGAGATGGCTTACATACGGGTTATATGAAGGTCAGTTAACAGATCACGGTTAACATATACTTGACAAAACCCTACAAAAAACGTAATCAATTATTAATATCATCAAAATTTTCGTCATAGTACAAAATATTTTGCATGTTTCCCTCCCCTTGTAATATGGGTAACTCCGACCTACGGCACATTGAACCTATTATATTCGTTAATCTTTATCGCTTGGAATGTGAAATGAGGTAAATCTCAAGACCTCTGTGTATATCGTAGGTATACAAAATATTGCGCCATCAGTGACGCTGACGCAAATGTTCGATGACAAAAAACCCGTCCGCCGCAACTTGTTAGATAAATATTGTAGTTTGCTTCATTTGGAATCGCAGTCTATAGGTATAAGTACTGATTAGCAAGAACTTATTATCTGAGCTTCTTGCTAATATTATAATTTATAACTGCGAAAGTGTGGATGTCTGTAATCACGGTGTAGGTATAAATACAGTGTGAAATTTTAATGGTTGTTTTCCCGCAGTAAATAATTCTATCTTAGTAGTACAACAGATTTGTAAAGTTTTTTTTTGTTCAAATCAAAAAAAAATTCGGTCGGGTCCATGGTAACTCGCGCCTATCGGCATAAAGTTTCCATAGTACGTCATACAAAATATTTTGTATTTTGCAAAAAATGTGCTTGATCACATCGAAGGCATAAAACAAGTAATTTACGAAATAATTAGCAATATCGCACACGTTTCCGATAATAATTGCACCGCATCTAATATTTTGATTTATGTCACTAACGCATTACGTAATACGAAAGCATAATATTTTTGCGGCAGCTTGAATGGCGAGGTGAAAATATTTTTACTACACGTTATCCGCTTTATTGAAAGAAATTCGTTAATCCGAAAACCGTATATATTATCTATCTATAATAACAACTATCGTTGGTTCGTTCCCGGGACTAAAAGTTAAAAAATATAGGTATCCAAAATCGTGAAGAGGTAATAGACGGGCAGCCACTCGACCAAATAACTCAGCCTGAAATAGTTCTTAAAATAAATCTCAGAGCTTCTGCACAACAAATAGATCAAACTTCCTAAAGCCCCTCTTAGGTGAAGATGCTTACAGACATTAACCAGTTACCAGCATCTTTTAAAAATAGATGCACCATATTATTATTATGCAAGTTCAGTACGCAGTGTGAACTGTGCAGCCTCATCATATTTTATGTTAGAATTTTCTCTGATGTTATCTTTTGCCGCTAGTGGTGAAAAACCCTTCACATTTAAGCTTAGATAAGCGAAAACTAGATTAGAGAGAAAACAGTTTACGCGACACAATCAAGTACTTAACTTTAAACCCAAACACATGACAGACGGTGCGGAAACCTTCGAGGCATCATGATTCATGATATGAGGCTAGGCATCAAACCTTGAATTTGACAATTATTTGACTCTTTGAGACCATTCGCACTCAGAGCCATTAATTAATGATGATTAAACTTCAAGTTAATGAAGAGTTTGACATGATACTGTATGGGGCTAAATCTTCAACGTTTTCGGCACTTAGAGCTGCCCCGGGGCCCGGGGCAGGGCGGGCCGAATAGATACGAAAATAGCCGAAGTTCAAATTGCTACATGAAAGAGGTTAACTACGTAAATACTAGTACTAAAGGCCGTCACAGACTTAGCTATAATATATATTAATATACCTTAATATACCGTACTAAACACACTGAGACCAGAAATATATATTATAGCTAAGTGTGTGGTCACGCGAAAATTGTATAGAAAATATATATTAATATGCCTAGCTATAAATATATTAATATATATTATAGCTAGGTCTGTGACGGCCTTAAGTCTAAGTGCTTCGTGGATCATCGGTTTTGTTCGGTTATTTCCGTATCCATTCGGCCTGCACTGCCTGCCATACCCCGGGGCAGTTCTAGTGTCTAGATGCCGAAAACGATATAATTAATATTCGTCTCTGAGAACGGCAGCTACTTGTTTAATATTTAGTAGAGTTCCCATGCAATAGAACGCGGCCCTGCCGACAGTCACTGGGGTCGTAGTGCAAATAAAATAGTTCGAATTACGACCTTCGTATGGGCGGAAGCTGACAACCCGTCATCCGTGCATTTCCCCTCTCCCTACAGGAAATACCCTCATGTCTATGACGTTGGGAGTAAATTCTACATGTCATAATGTATAAGTACCTAGTATTAGTATAATATTATAGTAGAAGTATACATAATTGTGATGTAGCGATAGATTTTCACAGTGAACTCTCTACGAGGAACACGTACACACCCTAAAGTATTATCACTTATTTTTGTTACACCCTGTATAAATAAGCCGATTCTATCATATTACGCCCGAGGGCTTTTCGTTATATTTTAAGAGGTGTAGTAGATTATAGTAATAATTTAATAAACATCAATTTTATTAGATGGGGAATCAGCCAATTTTTCACATGAAGACGTACGTAAGGTACGATTAGACAAGGATGTAAAGGTGTTAAAAGACGTTATTAAGATGAAGTGGTAGGGTGCGCATCGCGTTTCTGAGGGGGTGAGGTATGAAGCGTGGCGGGAGCATGCGCGGGGCAACCATCTTCCGCCCCGCGCACGCCTGCTAGTAGGTGCGTAGCGTAGACAGTGCGTGCGGCAGCGGCGACCGGGCATGCGAGTTCAATATTTTACCCTCTTATTATCTTCTTTTAGACAAATTTTTTCCTTAGTAGGCATAAATGAGAATAAGGGTCGCCGCACACTTGACCGGGTATAGTTATAATTGGTATTATATTGTTTTTGAAATTTTTTTTTCTTAGTTGGTATTGTATGAATAGAAATAAGGGTCACCATACACTTGACCGGGTATCGGTATCGGTATTATCTTGTTTGAAACACTTTTTAACCTCAGTAGGTATGAATGAGTAAAAATGAGAATAAGGTTTACCGTACACTTGATGTACACACATATCGGTTGATTGTACAAGAGAATACCGATACTTACCTCATTAGTTACCGATTCCAAATTGTCTCGAATGCTTCCGTACGCTCACAGATGCTCTTTAGTGCTGGGCCCAGACCCGTAGCTGTAGCCCATACCTATCCCTAATTCCCGACTCAAAGTCTATGCTAGTATGTATAGGCCGCGCATTGAACGTGAGTAAACTAATCCCTGGCTAACTTCAGGCAGATTCTTTTTACAAACAAACAAACATAAATAAATGAATGAATGATATTCAAAGTACAAGCCTACTTGACATACGTTATGAGATAATATGTCATATTTATTAGGTTATTATGTCAGAGTATACAATAGTCAATTTATTTATAAAAATATATTTATTAATTTTTAGGGTTCCGTAGCCAAAATGGCAAAAAGGAACCCTTATAGATTCGTCATGTCTGTCTGTCTGTCTGTCTGTCCGTCCGTCCGTATGTCACAGCCACTTTTCTCCAAAACTATTAGAGCTATACTATTGAAACTTGGTAAGTAGATGTAGTCTGTGAACCGCATTAAGATTTTGATGCAAAAATGGAAAAAATATTAAAAATTTTAGGGGTCAAGTTAGTCATAGGTACAACTGAAAATTTAAAACAATAGATTTGGATTTAAATTTCTCCAAATGTGAACTTTTTTTTAACGGCCCAATCGCACAGCCGCATGACGTAATGATGTCTAAATTTAACAATTTGGCCCCTAGTATCAAAATTCTCAGTAAAGAATCCCTCCGCCTTCTAGGTGCCCCTATATTCAACGACGGTTTTGAGTCTTACGTTTCGGAACAAAAACAAAAATTCGTAGTATCTTCTGGCAAACTCGTCGCAATAAAATCCCATATGGCTTACCAAATAATTCGTTTTTGTTTGTTTGTGCCCCAATTCACATATGTCCTGAGGTGCTGCCCTCTATGGGAGTACCCCAACCTTCTTTCCCATTTAGACACTATTTTAAAAGACACAATAATGAATATTTTCAACTGCCAAATCTCTGACACCTCTTGGGCCCAAGCTACTCTCCCCATTCGTTTCGGTGGCTTGGGTCTTAGAAGCGTGTCCAGTGTGTCCCTTCCTGCCTTCCTTTCTTCAGCTCACAGCATTCATCCTCTTTTCATCAAAATCATCACCAATTCTTCTGGAAACGTAGGCATTGAGTCACTAGCTGAGGCGATCAACGCTTGGAAACGTGTTTGTCCTAGTGACGTTTCAGTTAACCCCAATATCCAAAAGAATTGGGATGAACCACTAATCAATTTGGCACAATCAGAAATTCTAAATTCCTCGTCCACCACAGATCGGGCGCGTCTTCTAGCGTCCGCCGAGCCGGAATCAGGCTACTGGCTCCAGGCTAACCCATCATCCAATACCGGAACACTTTTAGATAACCACACATTCAATCTTTCACTCAGTTTGCGACTAGGAGCCAATATCACCGAACCCCACCGCTGCCCCTGCGGCGCCGCAGTAGACCGCCAGGGTCACCACGGTCTATCTTGTCGACGCAGCGCCGGCCGCCAGTCCCGCCATGCCTCCTTGAACGACGTTATCCGCAGGGCCCTTGTCTCCGTCAACGTGCCGGCTACTCACCCGGCGTTCAATATTGTTATTGATACTGGACAATACCCTTATTCTCATTTCTACTCATTCATACCTACTAAGGAAACAATTGTGTCAAAAAAATATTATAAGTATCGATACCCAGTCACGTGTACGGTGACCCTTATTTCTACTCATTCATACCTACTGAGGAAAAAAAAATTTAAAACAAGATAATACCGATACCGATACCAGATCAAGTGTGCGGTGACGCTTATTCTTATTTCTACTAATTCATGCCTACAGAGGAAAAGAATAGTCAAAACAAGATACCCAATACCCATATCGGTACCCGGTCAAATATGCGGTGACCCTTATTCTAATGCCTACTGAGGAAAAAAATAACGTCAAAAAAAAGATAATACCGATACTCAGTCAAGTGTACGGTAACCCTTATTTCTTTTTTTCCCTTAACTCTTCTTTTTTTTTTAATTATTCTTTTCCGCAAAAGGGATATTTTTTTCCTCTGCAGTTTTTATTTCCCATTTTCACATCAAATTCTCGTAAAGAGCGGGCCGACGAGTAGTACGTGTCTGCTTGCGACGAGGCTCCGCGGCCGACTGAATCGCCACCCCGCATCCCCGCCGCCCTCATACAGTGCGAGCGTTATAGGTTATTATTTTATTTTGAATGACTAACTATCATTTTAGTGAAAACCATAAATACTACCTTATGGGATTTGATGAAAGGTTTATGAAAACATAAATTTTTTACTAGAATTGTATCTAAATTCGCCGTAAAATCGAAAAATTGCAATAAAATGGTAATTTATGATGATTTTCACGATTTTTTTCTATCGAGGCAAATTACTTTAATCGTGTTTCGAAGAATATAACGTTATTAGGCATATCTTCACCCTTACGCCGGTATGAATAACATTGTATTAATTTTAGCGGTTGATATCTAAAAACAGGTTCAAAGATACCCTAGATCGCGATATTATACGCTTCTGGCCCTACCACTTCATCTTAATTCATACAAAACATGTATTCGATAATCGATTCATTATGAAAAAGGCAAATAGATAACCTTTGGTTTTATAACAACAATCTTATTAATAATAAGAACATTCCAACCAACGTATTAAAATACTTAAAATATAACCGCCTTACAAATATAAAACCTGTGTTTAGAAACGTTATACAATAATTATATTTTCTCCGATCTGTCGATCTTTTAATCCAGCATATTATCAGACAAGAACAAAACACAAAATTTTGCAATGTCTGTATGTAACACAGTATGATTTTATTGACAAGAGGGTAAGAACACACATACTTATTATAAGATGTCAAGAAAGTAAAGACGCACGCGAAAATTTTTAAATGAAATAAAAAATATTATGAGCACTTTATTCGAGATAAAAATGTGCAAGGTGGCAATATTTAAAATGTAATAAGCGTTCTCTGTGATATTAATATAATAACCTATATTATAAAGAAAAAAAAATCACCTTTTAAGCGTGATTAGGTACTTTGGAAAATTTTCGCGCGCGTCTTCACTTACTTGAGAGACTATAAGTAACTTTCTTAAAGTTGTTCACTGATACCCTTTTTAATACTTACAATGTTATTATGTAATTTGCCTTATATAATAATTCATTATAAATATTCATAATATGCGTTAAACGATGATTATAATGATAATTGAAAAATAAAGCTGTTTTAACTAGCCCAGCTAGTTACCCATTGAAGGGATGAGGTAAAGATTGGAATGGCTAATCGAAATAATGTAGTAAAAATACTTAAACCTAACGTGTATTTTATAACATAGTAAAACATAACTAATTTGGTCTATCAACATTCTGGTAATATTATAATTTGTAATATTAAGTATTTACTTAAATAAAAAAATATACTGTCATGAGATTCCTAATAAAGCACATAAATACACATTACACAGAGATAGTCTACATAATCAGTATAAAAATATTGCATTATTATTATTATTGGCCAGAAATCAGAATATTGGCCGATAGCTCAACAACGAATGAAGTATGTACCACCATTATACTTCATTCACTGTCGCGGTGGTAGGTACTCCATTTTCATCAAAATAATTGAATTTAATCTCTATATTTTTGTCACTTTTGTATAGTCTGTGCAAAAGAGAGCCAACCTACTAAGGCACCATATTATTATGTAGACATATCATGCAGAGAGAGCGAGAGAAATTAAACAAATAAATTTATTTGTTTAATTTCTTTTTTTAATTTAATTTCTTTTTCTTTTAAATTCGAAAACATGCATATCTAAATTCGGAAAAATGTCTAACCTAGTTTTGTAGAAATTACTAATTAGTGGAAGACTGGTACTTTCATTACTATCACACTAATCCATCAGAACTAACATTAGGCCCAGCTCATACAAACGCTCGCACGCAGCGTCGTACGCAATGCGCATACGCAAACCGTACTTGCGTAAACTCTCACTAAATACGTTCATCTTCTATGAAGATTGTAACCGGTTACCGAACGTAAAAAACGTTTTCTCATTCGATATCTCACTTTTCCCGAACGTAAAGTTACTTACTTATTGAGTATCTTTGCAAAATTCTGAGAATCATCGCATTACTATGTACTTAACTGAAGCAATTGTAATTTTTTACAGTGATACAGATCTTATTATAGAGTTAAGCGCAATAAGGCAACAGATTTCATATAAGCCGCCGTCGACTTATAAATAGCTTTTATACTCCTTAACTATTATTATAACTACTACCCTAAATCAAACCCGATGATATTATCTAGATCGTATTTGAATATTCTGAAATCGTACTTGTACAGTTTGTAGAGCCGTCGTATTAGATCTAAGTCTAACTCAGCGAAGTACTTGCGTAGTTTCTCCGCGGTTCCGCCGGTGTGAGTCAATCTTGGGAACTGCACTTGAGATGCTCCTATTGTGTTGAGAGCTAGAAGCGCGTCGTCTAGCAGCGTCTCGTATTTACCTGAAAGCAATTTCCATTGTTAAAATTTCATTACACACTCTCGTTCGAACATAAATGGTAGGTGAAAACTGGAAAAGGATGATTTTTATAAACGTCTTTAATGCTTGTTACTTGTAGTTAATAAATATATGAAGATGAACAATTTTAGATTCTTACCAGTAACCCAGTATTTGCCTTTTGGAAAAAATAAATAATTATAGATGTGAATCTAAAAAATCGGCCAAGTGCGAGTCGGAATCGCGCACGAAGGGTTCCGTACCATTATAGAGCAAAATTAGGCCATAAATTGTGTTTTTTGTATGGGAGCCCACCTTATTTTCTATTTTATTTTAATATTATTATTAAACTAGCTGTCCCGGCAAACGTTGTTTTGCCATTTAAAGTATATTTTCTACATCATCAGTTGATACATGTTTTACCCCCTCTTTTGTCCCCTAAGAGGGTGTGGGGGGGAAGGTCATACACCAGATGTTAAGTTGAAAAACACAGTTAATACCTAATATGAAGTAAGTCCACTAAAGAAAAAAGTTGTATACGAAATCTGACCCCTCTTTGGTCCCCAGAGAGGGTTGAGAGGGGAGGGGGGGGGATTTTTATACACCAGATGTTGAGTTGGAAGAAGACAAATATAATATATCTGTGAAAACCGTATGCAAATCTGTGAAAACCGTATGCAAATCTGTGAAAACCGTATGCAAATCGGATCAGTAGTTTTCGTGTTAAAGAAAAAAGTTTGATACAAAATCTGACCCCCTCTTTTGTCCCCTTAGAGGGGTGGGGGGAAAAATTTTATACACCAGATGTTAAGTTGGAAGAAGATAAATATATCTGCGAAAACCACATTCAAATCGGATCAATATTTTTCGTGTGATGCTGGAACAAACATACAGACAGACAGAAAGAGTGACAGACAGACAGACAAAAAACTAACCACATTTTTGGCTTCTATAGCGATGTAGTGACAAAGGTGTAGTTTCGGGTGTCATTTCATATCTTTTATGTACAGAATTTTCATTTCTACAACAGAATAATAAATAGTCTTCCTCCCGCACGCGCTTTGGTGACGCCCACTATCGTAATATTTTAATTTCGCCATAATTTCAAAACCAAACGTCCAATTTTAATCATTCAAAGACCAAATATTATCTACATAAACTGTACTTAGTGATAAAATAATTTATTTTGATAAGGATTAATAGCGTGAGTAAAATATATCCGTTCAAATGTAGTCCAAAAAAAATTCAGGATTTTTAAATAAATAAATGGTTATTGTGCCTCACTCGACATAGATAGGTATAGTGTGTCGCGGACTTTTTTGTAGATATTTATAAGATCTACAATTACTTAGAACATTTTATGGTTCTATCTTATATAGTTTAGGCAGCGTACGCAATATAAGTAACTTTTCTAGCCGATTTTTTACACCTTGCGTCCGAAAAACTCAAATATCTTACGGAACCCTACTTTTTTCCAAAATAAAATGTAGCCTATGTTCAGCAGAAATAATGTAAGATTCCAATAGCAAAAGAATTTTTCAAATCGGTCCAGTAGTTTCGGAGCCTATTCGACTCAAACAAACAAACAAACAAACAAACAAACAAACAAAAAATCAAATCTTTCCTCTTTATAATAGTAGTTATTAAATATTAAAGTACACATATAATTAAGAATTTTGTGAAAAATTCAAGTACCTACCTGTTGCCATTTTTGATATAGAGCAGAAAAGGCCAAAAAAATCACATTTGTTGTATGGGAGCCCCCCTTAAATATTCATTTTATTTTATTTTTAGTATTTGTTGTTATAGCGGCAACAGATATACATAATCGGTAAAAATATCAAATCTCTAGCTATTACCGTTCTTGAGTTTCAGCCTGGAGATAGCAAAAAAGGCCAAAAAATCACGTTTGTTGTATGGGAGCCCCCCTTAAATATTCATTTTATTTTATTTTTAGTATTTGTTGTTATAGCGGCAACAGATATACACAATCTGTGAAAATTACAACTCTCTAGCTATTACCGTTCTTGAGTTACAGCCTGGAGACAGACAGACAGACAGACAGACGGACAGACAACGAAGTCTGGTAATAGGGTCCCGTTTTTACCCTTTGGGTACGGAACCCTAAAAACTATCTTGTAACGCTCTGTGCAGAGAGAAAATTAATGATTGTTAAAATGTATAATATTACACATTTAAAAACCTTTTAAAAACTAAATTAAAGAAGGCAAAGGTTTTGCGTCTCATTTTCTCATTAGGGATTTAAGTTCACTATTTTGTGGGCCAATTTGTTCGTGAAATTTCTAAGTACAAGAACTCTATCTCTGGTATGAACATGCCAGAAAGATGTTCATTATTTTGTTGCATTACTTATAAGTTATAACATCTGAAAATAATTATAATAATTTATGTTAAGTACAATTGTTTATATCGGGTCAAATTTCCGCTGATAGTTGCATTCGTAAGCGGAAAGCTATAATTGGAAACAAAGAGTATGAAACTACCAACTACTTGTTTTACTTCTAAATTATTGATAGATTATAGTAGTAATAGATTATATTTTTAATGCAATCCATTATGGCTGTACAGTGTACAGTATGTATTTTATTTTTTTGTAAGGCCGCGCTCGTTATAACTAGATTTTGTGTAGATAACCACTTATAGCATCCGCTGTTCCACCTTGAAATGAAATAATATGCGGTGGATGATCAATTTCTTGTAGTATAATAATACAAAATAACAAAAATGTGTGTTATTAGATGAAAAACCTTGAATTATTAAGAAACACTCTATGTGAAAAAAACCGGCCGATAGCGTGTCCGGCCACGCGCAATATAGGGTTCCGTAGTACCGCTAGTTTTTGAAAATTTTTGTATGGTCAATGAATGTACATTTATAACATGTTTTACACTACTAACAACATCATCTCAGTTACTTTCAAAGGAATTTGAACGAAAAGTTCCTTTATACTTCGCCGAATACATTTTTTTTAGTTGATCGACTATTACTCAATAACTTATGAAGTCTTCTTAGCCGTGATAGTTTTCCTTTTAAATTCAGCATATTTCCTACTCCCGTGAATTTTTTCACATTTCCAGAACCAACCGCTGGCAGAGGGGGGGACACTGGACTCTAACGATTTTTTCTACTTTAAAACTTAATATTTCACAAATGGATCCCTAAATCGAAAAATGATCTATGAATACTCATAATATTTTTAAAAAAACCTATCCAACGACACCCCACACGATGGGGTTGGCGCGAAAAAAAAATCAACCCCGCTTGATGTGTAGGGAAGGTACCATAAAAAAAATATTTTTTTAATATTTTATTTTATGTACCGTTTTGTCGGCATTATTAATATGTGTATTCATGCCAAATTACAGCTTTGTAGGTCCTATAGTCTCTGAGCAAAACCGCGGACAGACAGACAGACGGACAGACGGACAGACGGACAGACGGGCAGACGGACGGACAGACCGAAACTATAAGGGACTATTGTTGACTACGGAACCCAAAAAAGACAAAGAGTCAGTATCTTTGTTGTACAATTACGTTTTGATACAGCTTTAAGTATAATTTATGGTTTGCTTGATAACTTGATAAGCTAGGCTAGCTAGCCAAATATGGCTTATAAAAATTCTATGACAATATACGTCATGTCGCAGTCATCTAGTTCAATCTGCGGTTCGATTGAATGACTAGCGCATTCATTGAATGACTCCATTCAATTGAATGACTAAAGGACAACTCGTCAAGACGTTGACTGTAACGTTTAACGTCTTGACTAAAAGTCATATTATAGCGAAGTCGTTAAATGGGATGCTATATTTTTTTTTCAAGTAGCCGTTGACGGGGTAGTTATAGGTAAATCCACGCTTTCATATTATTTTATTAGTTACTAGTTGACCCGGCAAACGTTGTTTTGCCATTTAAAGTATTTCTACTTCATCAGTATTTGATACAAAATCTTACCCCCCCCCCCTTTTGTCCCCTAAGAGGGGTGGGGGGAAAACTGATGTTAAGTTGGAAAAACAGTTAATAATATGACGTAAGTCCATTAAAGAAAAAAATTTAATACAAAATCTGACCCCCTTTTGGGTCCCCTTAGAGGGGTGGGGGGGGGGGGGAAAGTTTATACACCAGATGTTGAGTTGGAAGAAGGCAAATATATCTGCGAAAACCGTATGCAAATCGGATCAGTAGTTTTCGTGTTAAGGGCCCGGGTTACCCTCGAAATTTTCATACATTCTTAATACCAAAACCATTTTCTCATACGAAAATATTTAACATGTTTGAGTTATTTTTCAGCTTAAGATAGTAATTACCTAGGGTCCTGAGCAAATTTTTTTTACAAAATATTTAAATACTAAAAAAAAAATTTTTGTGTTTAAATATTTTTTCGTAAATTTACTACTAAATATTTTAACACCAAAAAATAGACAAAAACCCTAAAAATATATAAATAAATAGTAAAATTACTACAAAATATTTAAACTTTAAAAAATATTTTTTATTATTTAAATATTTTGTAGTAAATTTACTATTTATTTATATATTTTTAGTGGTTTTGTCTATTTTTTGGTGTTTAAATATTTAGTAGTAAATTTACTAAAAAATATTTAAACACAAAAATTTTTTTTTTAGTATTTAAATATTTTGTAAAAAAAATTTGCTCAGGACCCTAGGTAATTACTATCTTAAGCTGAAAAATAACTCAAACATGTTAAATATTTTCGTATGAGAAAATGGTTTTGGTATTAAGAATGTATGAAAATTTCGAGGGTAACCCGGGCCCTTAAAGCAAAAGTTTTATACAAAATCTAACCCCCTCTTTCGTCCCCTTAGAGGGGTGGGGGGGGAAAATTTTTATACACCAGATGTTAAGTTGGAAGAAGACAAATATATTTGCGAAAACCGCATTCAAATCGGATCAGTAGCTTTCGTGTGATAGTGGAACAAACATACAGACAGACAGACAGACAGACAGACAAAAAACTAACCACAGTTTTGGCTTCTATAGCGATGTAGTAACTATATCTTTAATGTACAGAATTCACATTTCTACAGTTTTATTATATGTATAGATTACAAATAAAGCACTTAATGTAAATGTAATCGATAAAATATCAACACAGTGCTATCAGCTGTGCGAGCTGTTTGACGCCATATTTGTTTTAGTGACTACTAGCGCCGTGGTAGGAAGAAAATGAAATACGTTCAATTACCTGACTGATTTCCTGTCCGCTATCTTCAAAACGCTATGCTTCAAATCGCTATCTAGTTGAACGTTGAGGGACGATCGTTCAATCGACGTTCGGCCGAGTCATTCAATTGAATGGTGTCATTCAATGAATGCGCTAGTCATTCAATCGAATCGCAGATTGAACCAGATGACTGCGACATATATATTATGTTACGCTCAAAGACCGAAAACGCTCAGTGAGCGAAAAAAGAGATCACAACGCGTTGTGGTCACAGTGAAACAGCCACGACGCGAATTTCGCGTTGTGGCTCTAATGAAAACGGCCACGATGCGTTCTGGCAATCACAAAAAGACCATAACGCGAAATTCGTGTTGTGGCTGATATATAGGTACTATTCGTTTTTCTTGATTTTTCGTAATTGATTACTTAATCGTCCATAGGTATGGAAGATTATATATTATTTATTATTATTATATTTGAATTACCAAGCGTACTATAAAATATTTTTTTTTACTAAATCACTACATAACGTGTTTATCATTATTATTAAAAAATATCCATAGTTCAATACTATCCCTAGTCCGTACTAATATTATTACTGTCTGTCTGTCTGTCTGGCGCAACGTGTAGAGTAGAGCACTATGGTTTCAATGCAACTAGGCCAGTTACGCAGGAGAAATTTTATAGTCCCAAAATGTGTGCGCAATACACAAGAGCACTCTGGTTTCAATGAAACCAGGCCAGTTACACAGTAGTTTTATAGTGCCCAATTGTGTGCGCAATACACAAGAGCACTCGGGTTTCAATGAAAACAGGCCAGTTAGGCAGAAGTAATTTTTTAACACACTTGGGCACTACAAAATTACTCCTGCGTAACTGGCCTGGTTTCATTGAAACCAGAGTACTCTTGTGTATTGCGCACAGACTTGGGCGCTATAAAATTACTCCTGCGTAACTGGCCTGGTTCCAGAACGCGTCGTGGCCGTTTTCATTAACGCCACAACACTTTGCGTCGTGGCTGTTTTAAATGCTCAGAACGCGTCATGGCTTTTCTCGATTACCACAACGCGTTGTGGTCGAATAGCACGTCAGCCACGACACGAATTTCGCTATGTGGTATTTCTGTGATTACCAGAACACGTCGTGGCCGTTTCACTATGACCACCACGCGTTGTGAGCCATTTTTTCGCTCACTGAGCGTTTTCGGTCTTTGAGCGTAACATATACATAATATTGTTTTATATTATTATTTATAATGAATCTCTACCTATAAATAAATTAATGCACTTAATTGTGCAAAAATTGTTACAATTTTAACGAAAGCTGAAAGAAAAACCCAGGAAAAAAATCACAAGTCCAAGCTATTTTTCGGTATTGTTAGTTTCCATAATAATTAAATAAAGTTTGGACAAAGTTGAAGACTCAAAAACCGGCAGAACAAGATATCAACAAAAAATAAAACGAGAATAATTATTATGGTAGATGAGGTCATTGGGAAAATTACTGACTACTTTTTAGCCACGGTTTCTCCCGCGGAACCGTACTTTTGGACGCATCAAAAAGATTGAAGTGTGCTATCTGCGTTTATTCTAGAAAAAAATGCCAGATTATTTATGAAAATCAGTCCATTATTATTTGAAAAAAAAAAACAGAGAAATAAACAACATTTTCCTCTTTGAAAGTTTTGAACATAATATTCAGCATATATAAAAGCAGTTCAATAACTACAAAATTGAAAAAAATCGGCCAAGTGCGAGTCGGACTCGGTCACGTAGGGTTCCGTACCGTTATAGAACAAAAATAGGCCAAAAATTGTGTATTTTGTATGGGAGCCCCTCTTATATTGTATTCTTATTTTATTTTATTATAAATTATTAAGGTGACGCCATGTTAAAGTAAAAAACTGTGTTGGATGTGTTTTAGATTGCTTGTTTTCTATGCGAGGCTGGCCCAGCCTCTCATAGAAAATAAGCAATGGAACAGCAAAAAATGGAAAGGGCGTAGCGACAAAATAGTTTTTGTCGCGTAATTTAAAAACCATAAATACATTTCATATAAGCTATGGGCAAATTAAAGTGTATACAAGAACCAATTTATGTACAAATTTTGAAAGCTTATATCACTCTCCTCTGTTGGCAAAATAGGAATCCCTTTTTTTACAGAGGTATTTTTGATTGATTATTCTGTGTTATAAAAGTTGACCAATCGTGTTATGCTATGGGTAATTCAAAGACAAAGACATGATGAATACTGACAGTGAACTTTAAATTCTTAGCTTTAGTCATTGCTGAGAAAAATGGACATCACTACAGCCAAATTATCAAGGAGTCACCTTAAAGTACACATATAATTCAGGATTTTGTGAAAATTTCAAGTGCGCTGTTGCCATTATTGATTACGAGCAAAAAAGGCTAAAAAAATCACGTTTGTTGTATTGTTTTCTTTCTTTCTTTCTTTCTTTCTATACACACCGGCAAAATTAGCGGAACATAACAAAATTTTCAGTTTTTTTGTAAATTATTCGCTTATTTGTATTATATTTCTTTATTTAATAATTGATGATTGAAAAATAAAACTTATATAAATTTAGGGCATGAAATCGTGTAAAAAGAAAAAAAATCAGCAAAAATCAAAAATTAAGAAAATCTTTGAAATTACAGCAGTAATTTTTTAAGTTAAATTCTCCATTTTTACTTAAGAAATGCCATGTTAAAAGCGTTTAATGCCTTCTATGGATCTCAAGAGGGCCTGGATACGCCATTCCATGCTTGCATTTTGATTGTCAATCATTTCCTGTGGAATATTCTCCTACTCCTCCAGTAGCGCCAACTCGAGCTCCTGAACAGATTTTGGAGCTGGAGGTTTAACTCGTACCGTTCACCCATTGATGTGCCACACGTCCTCAATCGGATCCATATCCGTAGACCGTGCTAGCCTCTCCACCTAGGCTACGCCAGCATAATTTAGGTAATAATGCCTGATTTTTTTACTCTATGGACGCGCATAAAATTGAAGCTACTGCCTAAACTTGTGTAAAAAGCACAACATGCAGTTCTAGGACATCTGTGCTTTAGCCGTGTACTGTCAAAGTACCATCATTAACAATCATCAGCTCCGTGCGGGCTCCAAGTCATATGCCACCCCAAACCATTTCGAAGCCTGCATGATAGGCCACTGTTTCCGTTAAGTTTGATGGTCTATAGCGTTCCTTACGATTTATCCACATTCTTTATCGCCTGTCAACAAAATTTACACAGAATTTGCTCCCATCACTGTACAGCATACGATTTCATACACTTGTCAAATTTTGATGTTCACGCGCATATCTTAGCCTAGCTCTTTGGTGTCCTGTCTCAAGTTCTGGTGCCCTTGCTGGCACTTTTGAGTTTAATTTAACTTCTTTAAGTCTTCTTCTTACTGTACAATCGCTCACACGTACATCTCGGATCTGTTCCGACAGGTTTCGTGTATGCAATGCAGTTTGAGGTCGATTTCTTAAGGGTTGTACCCTAACAAAACGGTCATCCTGAACCAATGTCACCCGATATCTGCCTTGTTCTCGTCTCCAGACGTAAGATCCAGTCTCTCTGTAGCGTTGAAAGTTACGATGGACCACGGAAGCTGACCCACCTAAGGCCTGACTGACCGAACGGTAGGTGTGACCTTTCTCTATCGTGGTTACAGCTCTAGCTGTCGTAGATGCTGGGAAATCACTAATTTTATATCTAAGCAATGTGTTCTTCCAAAAACCAAACAATCAAATGAGCTGGCATACCTTGAACCCCGCTAAAATCGCCATTCTTATCAGAAACACTTACAACGTCAATCATCGAAAAACATTTATTATGGCATAATTGCAATAAAAATCTCTCAAATTGCCAGTTTTGTTCAATATTTTATTTCTTAAATGAGCTTAGAAACTATATAAAAGGATTTCAGACAGCCCGACCCACTTGAGTTCAAGTTGTGCCCCTTTTTGACTATGTTCCGCTAATTTTGCCAGTGTGTGTATATTATAACAAACGCGATTTTTGGCCTTTTTTGCTCGTAATCAATAATGGTAGCAGGTAGGCACTTGAAATACGAGTCACAATATTCTTAATTATTATATTTATTCTTTAATAAATAATAAAATCAAATAAAATACACATTTATTTCCATACAAAAAACATAATTTTTTGCTAACTTCCGCTCAATAACGGTACGGAACTTCGTCGTCCGACTCGCACTTGGCCGATTTTTAAGGTAGGTAAATTTCCCTATTATCTATTCTGTGCCGTTACCAAAGTATGGTTCCGCTAGGAAAAGTATAATCAATTAGGATTCCTGGGCAAAAAATATTGGGAACCCCTGAATTAGACTACTGGATATAGGTAAAAATCTTGCTCAAAGATTCCGTTAGATAGGTACATACAGCCCAAGCTAATAAAAGTATTTTAAAAAAACCCCCGCCAAAAAACTTTAAAAAGTAATGAAATAACATTTCCTGACTTTAAGTTTAAATCATTCCTAAGAGTAAAGTAATATTTTAGTCCATAATTATTGTTGTCAAGGTGTGTCGGGGGACCGCTAAGTAAACTACCACAACAGCACCTTTTGCATTTTGTACCGCCATAATAGTCGCTGATTCTCTCGATTCGGGTCGCTGTGAACAGACCCTTAATTTATATTGTTAAGTGAAATCAAACATCTACATTAGCGGTCCCCCGACACACCTTGACAACAATTATGGACTAAAATATTACTTTACTCTTAGGAATGATTTAAACTTAAAGTTAGGAAATGTTATTTCATTACTTTTGAAAGTTTTTTGGCGGGGGTTTTTTTAAATTTCTTAATTTAATTTTATTTTATGCTTTTTAAACTTGTGCAGAATAATTCCTATCAACTGGATCATATCCCAATGAATACCATCTATAAAATATGTCCTCTTGGAAGAGGCCGTCAATATGAGCCCAAACATGAAACCTCCACTTTAGGTTCATACGGAGCTTGGCTCCTATAGAATCCAGGTGATGCTGCAGCAACAGCATGCAAATATTTACTGTTTATCTACGTCTTACTGGTTGTCGCAATTAAAATGAGCCCAAACACGAAACCTCTGCTCTAAGTTGGTGAGGAGTTGGGTATCCTATTGATTACCAGGTGATGCTGCACCACCAGGTCAACTTTCCAATAATGTGTATAATATATTCATAAGTGTCACGAACCAGGATGCAAAATATAAAACCCATTAAACGACTGCAAGTTGCTAATCGTCCTATCACGAACCAGATATACCGTGATATTTCAGCAATGAGCAGGCTGATGATGATGAACTATAGCTAAGAACACTCTCCGTCATGTCAGCTTTCAAACAAAAAAAACTAGATCAAAATCGCTCCACCCGTTTGGATGCTACGATGCCACAGACAGACAGACAGACAGACAGACAGACAGACAGACAGACAGACAGACAGACAGACAGACACGTCAAACTTATAACACCCCTCTTTTTGGTCGGGGGTTAAAAAAGAACTTACCGACTAACGTGTACTTGACGAGGCAGGGGTGGCACAGGCTGGTGATGGGCTGCCAGTGTTCGTTGTTGGTGACGTCAGTGAGCTCCTCCTTCGTCCGGTCGGTGAGGAACATCGCGAACTCCTTGAACGTGACGTCATGGCCCAGCTCCAGGGACTCGTTGCTGGCGTTGGGTCGGAACGCCTTGATGATTCGCTTGCCGACGCGATTCTAAAAGTATTTGTCAGATTTTAAGTGTCTTCCAAGAAGAAAGAATTTATATGAGCATTGGCAGAGAATATTTTTAAGTTTATCGTGGGCTTTGAGCGCGGCGACAAAACGAAACTAAACAGCTTGATTAGTATGATAAGTATCAAACAAATTTTTCGTGAGTAGCTCTTCATTTTGATAAGACTAACAACAATATCCTCTGCGAAAATTCTCGAAAGTGGTAGCTAATCAGAGATGTAACAAAGGATTTAATATTTCGATTTGATGGTCCTAAAAATGGGTTGTTGTATACTTAATCTATTTGTAGGACAATGTTACTGATAATTTATAATGATAGTAATCAAGTCAAGAAAATGTTCTAGGGAACTAAGAACTTGTACTATACCTTTTTATTTATTTACGCAAATACGCAGCCAGGGTTTTTGTCTCTCATGGGATTTTTCCTATGTGCCAGCCAAATACAAGCAGACCTAGTATTAATTATTGCCTATTACTATTAATAGTCAGAGGGTAACAGGTAGGTCGTAAATCGTTATGCTAGATACATTCTTATTAGCTACTGCAGAGGGTATTTGATTTATTTAAATGATAGTTAAAGGCCAAATTAATTGTGAGTTTCTTAAAGTGGTCGATGACGGGCTAATTCATTAAAACGTGGATGTCAATCACGTGGATGTTACAGATGTTTATAATATATAAGTAAGGCCCGTATAAATAGTACACCCGGTCTCAAGACGCGGTTCGGCTCTGTGATTCGTCCAAATTTTGACAGCCAACCATTCACAGAGCCTGAACCGTGTCTTGAGACCGAGATGCATCTTGAGTAGTTGACTATTTATACGGGCCTAAGTAATAATTATGTTTTTAAGGGCCCGGGTTACCCTCGAAATTTTCATACATTCTTAATACCAAAATCATTTTCTCATACGAAAATATTTAACATGTTTGAGTTATTTTTCAGCTTACGATAGTAATTACCTAGGGTCCTGAACAAATTTTTTTACAAAATATTTAAATACTAAAAAAAAAAATTTTTGTGTTTAAATATTTTTTAGTAAATTTACTACTAAATATTTAAACACCAAAAAATAGACAAAAACACTAAAAAATATATAAATAAATAGTAAATTTACTACAAAATATTTAAACTTTAAAAAATATTTTTTATTATTTAAATATTTTGTAGTAAATTTACTATTTATTTATATATTTTTTAGTGTTTTTGTCTATTTTTTGGTGTTTAAATATTTAGTAGTAAATTTACTAAAAAATATTTAAACACAAAAATTTTTTTTTTAGTATTTAAATATTTTGTAAAAAAAATTTGTTCAGGACCCTAGGTAATTACTATCTTAAGCTGAAAAATAACTCAAACATGTTAAATATTTTCGTATGAGAAAATGATTTTGGTATTAAGAATGTATGAAAATTTCGAGGGTAACCCGGGCCCTTAATGATGAAAATTTTAATATTAAGGTGCCCCCCCCCGCGAGCATTCACGTGTAATGTAACATTATAGGTTCGTTTTTGAGCATTACATTACAATACTACCTCCCTGACAGACGAGCATTCGCGTGTAATATAAGTTATGTAACATTCGACTTAACGTATTTCATAGCTAGTTGATGAAGATGTTACAAGTTGTATCAAGATACTACACACTACATCATAACAAGGTGCGCATTGTAATGCTCGGTTCTCCTCTCTCACTGATGTAATGCTTGACTGTAACGTTACATTACAAGCGAATGTTCCCGGTGATGAGCACCTTTATACTTTTTACTTTGGATAAACTTGTACAATGTACATGCACTATTCTTGTATACTTAGCCAATTTTAGGGTTCCGCAGTCAACAAGGAACCCTTATAGTTTCGGTCTGTCCGTCCGTCTGTCTGTCTGTCCGCGGTTTAGCTCTATACTCTGAGACTATATGGCCCACAAAGCCTATCTACTATGATATTATGTATACGTGCATTGTGCATTCAGCATGAATGCACATACATAATAATATTATAATGATGTCGACAAAATGGTATAAGTATAATAAAATCTTTTTTTATGGTAGAAGGAGGAGAAGCCTTCTACCAGCTAAACCGTTACTTCCGGAAATGTGAAAAAATTCACAGAAGTAGGAAATATGCTGAATTTAAAAGGAAAACTATCACGGCTAAGAAGACTTCATAAGTTATTCATTTTGTATTGTATGAATTATTTTTATGATAACCTTGCTCTGATAAATATCAGGATTATCAGGTGTTATTATGTATACTTACACAAGAATTTTAATAACATACATTGTACTTTCCTGATACTTCCATTATTAAATGATGAAAATTTAAAATTTTATTTTTAATAAGTGCATAATATCTAGTCTATAATGTAGATATTAACCTTTTTTTTTCTTGAAACTTTTTTCTATGTAACAGTACTCTATAATACTCATTAGAAATAAGTTATAATAATTATTAATTACTAGCTGTCCCGGTAAACTTCGTGTCACTTTAAAACCTTCTCTGGACTTCTACGAATATTTTAAGACTAAAATCAGCACCATCCGTCCAGCCGTTTTCGAGTTTTAGCGCGACTAACACATTTGAAAATCCAATTTTATATTATAAGATTTCATAAAAATTTTTCTTGTATAGCATACATATATATTTGTACATAGCATGCTATTTTAAATATTAATATTTAAAATAGCATGCTATGTAGTAATTTTTTTTATCATATTTATATGTATTTTTATTATGTATTTATAATAAGCCTTGTGATAACTAAAATAAAAAGAGTAACTTACTTGAAAATATTTGGCACTTGGTGTGTCCCCTTCTAACTTATTTCTATAAGCTGACAACAATCTTTCAAATGGATTTCTGACGAATATCATCTTGTGGTAGTTGTCGAGCATATAATCTCTCTCCTCTTTGGTAACTGAGCTGAGGTTCCGGAACAGACCGGGGGCATGGGCTACATTTCCGGGTATTGAGAGAACATTTGTATCATTCCATTTGCCCGCTATTATCATGAGCGCTCTCTTCCAATTTGTACAAGCAACCTGCAGGTTTCAATTTTATTAATAATTTCACAAAAATAAAATACTTACACAGAGCAATAAATTATACTATTATTTCAGGAAAATGCAGGAGTAAAACATAAAAGGTCACAAAAACTATTATCCACCATAATAATATTAATTGTTACCGCACCTCATTTAACTTTTGAATTAGGAAAAAAAGAGAATATAATATAAAGCTATTAAAATGCCCAATGAATTATGTAACAACAATTAATATCTAAGGGAGATTTATCATAGATCATAGTCAGCTAATAATCAAGATCTTACAAGATATTTAGGTACATATTTTGATGTATTATAAGTTGACCTGCTTAACCAAAAACCAGTATTTTTGTTATGAGGATTGCTTTTATTTTGGCTGCAGGTATGAATTCATACAAAGTTGTTAGATCGCAACTACAAATATTGGGATATATGATTAAGTTTCAAGTTTTATTTTCACAAGTCTTCTACAAACTAGATTTATCTTGGAACCATAATATTATCTATACATGTCTATACCTAGAAAAATGATGTTTTTATGTAATAGACACTACTACAGAAACTATACTGTATGTTTAGTGGTTCACCTTGACCATCTCACCTTAGGCACGTAGCAATACATAAGTTTGCGTTCATCGTCGATCAAAATGTGCTCCAATTGATTGGCGGGCAAATCATCCAGGGTATAGTTGACAGGGAAACGATTGCACGTGTCCTGAATAAGTTCTTGGCGGGCCAAGTTCAATGATTGAGTCAATTCTAAGGAATGTTCGCTAAGAAGTTCATTATCATGACCACTCACTACAGACCACAAAATAGTCACTAAAAATACCACTTTTTGTCGTGCAGCGCACATTTTTCGCCATTAAAAACTTCTTTCTTGTAAAACTTTCGCGGGTCAAGTTGTATTTAATTAGGACACTTCAAAAATAAGTGAAAAGAACCCACTTATTTATTGAAGAAAAGTATCAAAGCATAATATCAGGTAATGATAATTTTCACTGTATTAACTCTGTCTGTATTTTAATGCTGATGTTTGTTTAATTTTTTCATATAACATGTGTTTTTGAATAAAACTTCGATCACGAAAATATTGTAAAAAATAATCACAACAAACAAGAAACCAACATCCAAATTCACATTGACAATCGAACTAAACTAAATGCGCGGGCCGCGGGGCGCGCCGCTCGGGCCAGTGTTGCCAGATAGTCTCGGCGCATACCCCTGAACTAATTGGAATTCTCCATAGAAATCCCCTATATTACTTTTTCTTTTAATATTCAATAAAAATATATTACTAAACTTTATAACATAAAATTTACATTTCCATTTATAAGAAAAATAAGAAACGCTCTCAAATTTTTTCATATTATATTTTCGCCATATTATTATCAAGAATGCGGCGAGTGCGTCAAAGGCACGCTGATATAAATGTTGTTTTAATGTCCTTAACGTCGATATTCGTACTGACAGACATCGGACCTGCTAATTTTTCTGTTATAGCGTCCTTAAAGATGGTAAAAAAACTTTAATAAAGTGATATAATATGGCAAAAAAAACTATAGTTGACGTGTTTTTTGAATTTCTCCTAAAACATCCCCCAAATACTTTTTCCCCTTGTTTTGCCCCTAACTTGATCAAAAATCCCCTAAATCTAGGGGGAAATCCCCTGATCTGGCAACACTGGCGCGAGCTGTCGACTATAATGCATGTGGAGAGCGGCGCGGGGGCCGAGGAAAGACCGAAAACAACTGACAAGACGTGTGAAGTGACAAGCAAGTGACAACTGACAAGTGCAGTGCTACCAACTCTTTAAAACATTTACCCCTAAAATTATTTATGTTACGTTCTTTCAAAGACCGAAAACGCTCAGTGAGCGGAAAAATAGCTCACCACGCATTGTGGTCTCAGTGAAACAGCCACGACGCAAAATTCGCGTTGTGGCTCTAATGAAAACGGCCACGATGCGTTCTGGCAATCACCAAAAGACCATAACGCGTTCTGAACATTTTGGAACGAAGTTCCTTATGTCGCGTTCGGCGAATCTGAAGGCTAGCTAGACAGAGCGACATTTGACCTTGATTTGACCTCGACATTTTTTTATTAGTACCTGTATGTTAGGGGCAGATGGCGATGATAGTAAGTATTTATGTGCGTCAACTAGATGGCGTTTTTTAATATTTTTTGAGTGTATATTGTATATTGTATACTTACAGGTTTTTCGAACATTTGTTGAACACACGCTATGCAGTGATTTAGTAAAAGAAAAAATATTTTGTAATACGCGTGGTAACTCAAATTATAATCTTCCATACCTATAGATGATTAATCAATCAAGAATAATCGGCTAAGCGCGAGTTGGACTCGCGCACGAAGGGTTCCGTACCGTTATAGAGAAAATATAGGCCAAAAATTGTGTTTTTGTATGTGATCCCTCCTTAATTTTTTTGTTTTATTTTAATACGAGCTTTTGCCCGCAGCTTCGCTCGCGTTAAGAAGTATTATAATATAAAAACTTTCATTTGAACCCCTTGGGGTGGGAAGTAATCAAAATCCTTAATTTCAGCCCGATACGTCCAGTGGTTTGGGCTGTGCGTTGATAGATCACCATGTCAGTCAGTCACCTTTGAGTTTTATATATATATATATATATATATATATATATATATATATATATATATATATATATATATAATATAGTTTCGGTCTGTCCGTCCGTCCGCCTGTCTGTCCGTCCGCGGTTTTGCTCAGAGACTATAGGACCTACAAAGCTGTAATTTGGCATGAATATACATATTAATAATGCCGACAAAATGGTACATAAAATATTTAAATTTTGTTTTTATGGTACACATCAAGCGGGGTTGAATTTTTTTTCGCGCCCACCCCATCGTGTGGGGTGTCGTTGGATAGGTTTTTTTAAAAATATTATGAGTAGTCATAGATCATTTTCCGATTTAGGGATCCATTTGTGAAATATTCAGTTTTAAAGTGGAAAAAATCGTTAGAGTCCAGTGTCCACCCCTTCTACCACATAAACGGTTGCTTCTGGAAATGTGAAAAAATTCACGGGAGTAGGAAATATTATGCTGAATTTAAAAGGAAAACTATCACGTCTAAGAAGACATAAGTTATTGAGTAATAGTCGATCAACTAAAAAAAATGTATTCGGCGAAGTATAAAGGAACTTTTCGTTCAAATTCCTTTGAAAGTAACTGAGATGATGTTTTTAGTAGTGTAAAACATGTTGTAAATGTACATTCATTGACCATACAACAATTTTCAAAAACTAGCAGTACTACGGAACCCTATATTGCGCGTGGCCCGACACGCACTTGGCCGATTTTGAAAATATCAAGTGTCTACTTACCTGTTGCCATTATTGTTAAATTAATGAATTATTTCACATAACTTATCGGTAAGGTATTGATTTTTTGGTATCAATCGATGCAAGATATATTTTTATCTTTAAGTACATATAACAAATCTGTAGAAATGAAAATTCTGTACATTCAAAAAATAATAAGTGGGGGTGTCACTACATCGGTATAGAAGCCAAAAATGTGGTAAGTTATTTGTCTGTCTGTCTGTCTGTATGTTTACAGAGTTTACCAGCATTATATGAAAACTACTGATCCGATTTGAATGCGGTTTTCGCATAATTATATCCCGTCGATCGTGAGAAAAACAACTTATCTATTGTTATCGCGATCGCATGCGACAGCTTGGGGCTTGATGAAACATATTTGTGTTCTTCCAACTTAACATCTGGTGTATAAAATTTTTTCCTCCCACCTCTCTAAGGGGACAATAGAAGGGGTCAGATTTAGTATCAAACTTTGTTGTTTAAACGGACTTCATATTATTATCTACTGTGTTTTCCAACTTAACATCAGCCCCCCTACCATGAGCTCTTATAGCAGTATTACTTTAATGTTACTTTCAGATTTCGCACAAACAAAAAACATAGCTATATTTATATAAATAGAGATCATGTTTGTTTATGCGAAATTCAAAAGTAATATTAAAGTAATACTGCTTTAAGAGCTCATGGTAGGGGGGCTGGTGTATAAAATTCCCCACCCCTCCCCCTCCTCCTTGAAAAGGTACTCCTATTTTTGATTAATAAAAATACTAAAAGGATAATTATTATTATAGGTAAGTAATCAAAATTTATTCAAACGTCATTCACATAAAATATTATAATGCTGCCACTTCGTCACTCGACAACTTTTCTGGAATTGCGCTCTAGAACAAAAATGGAACCTTAGATAATATTATAGTTATTATTTAATTAATTTAGAAAAAAGTATTAAAATTATAAATGTTAGTTTAAACTTTCATTCATAAAATTTCAAAAATCGGAGTTAAAATGAAAGTGATAATATTATACTACTATAGGTATTATTATGATACTAGTATAATGTTGTTGATCCTTATGTGCTATAGTAACAGTAATTTAATATTTGCAAAGTAAAACGTAAACATACCCTTAGATGTTGTATGTATGAGACTTGGTAGTATTGACGAATTGAGCAAAATGCTTCTTCTGCTACTTGAAGTTGATTATATTGCCACGCTAAAATAGCAAGACATGCCCAAAGTGTATCATCTTCTACTGTACGACAGAGCTATAAATAATAAAGAAGAACAATACTAAAGTGGAAGTCATTAGAAGTAATGAAAGTTTGCAACTATGGAGTTTCGGTCGCGGTTGCTTTAGGAGTTACCTAATACCAAGTCATGAAAATCTAACCGACGTCAAGCATAAAGCACTAAAGAAATATTTTGATGTATCCTTTGGTAGTTTTTATGATCACTATTATATTTCTTTTTATTCATATTCAAAATACATTATACATACCTGTAAAGCTTCTTGCCAGTGATTAACAGAGAGGTGTTTCAACAACTTTTCGGGTAACACAGCTAATGATACGTGAAACAGTGAACCATTTCCTCTACAAATAACTGCAATGCCCTCGTCGATACTAATTAAAGCTGGATTGCGACCGGGATCACTAAAACCATACCTAATATCGTATATTGCGATTTTTACGAATATGTGGAAATATCCTGAATCACAGTCTGCACTCTGCACAGTGCACATTGCCTTAAGGGGCTGGGGTACCCTCGAAATTCTCATACATACTTAATACCAAAATCATTTTCTCATACGAAAATATTTAACATTTTTGAGTTATTTTTCAGCTCAAAATAGTAATTACCTAGGTTCCTAGGTAATTACTATTTTGAGCTGAAAAAAAACAGTAATTACCTAGGTTCCTAGGTAATTACTATTTTAGGCTGAAAAATAACTCAAAAATGTTAAATATTTTCGTATGAGAAAATGATTTTGGTATTAAGTATGTACGAGAATTTCGAGGGTACTCCGGCCTCTTAAGCGCTTATTCCATTTGACTTGATTTAGTAACTAAATTTAGTGAAGTAGAATAACATTTAGAAAGCTAGGATCCTAATTAGTGTACTAAATCGGCAAAAATGTGGCTTCTAACTGACTAAATCAATGTTGCCAGATGGTTTCAACATTTTATTGTATTAAAGTCAATATATATTATGTTATACGATCTGGAATCCATTCGTAGGTAATTTCTAAAGTCTGCTGGTTCCAAGTAGTCCAGAAAGTTCATGATTCATAATTTTTCGTGGAGCAAAAATTCTTTCAACCATCTTTTTCGACTTTTATTTATTTTGATTTTCATTGAGCCAATAGCTAAGCCTATGAGAAGACCAATTTTGAAGACGTCTGGCCAAAATCACCGCGTCGTCGCAACAGATTTAGTTACTAAATAGGACAAGTGGAATAAGAAGCTTCTAATTAGTCTTCTTTTTAGGATTCTAATTAGATTTCTAAATTTAGTGAAGGAATAACAACTTTAGTTACATGTGACCGTAATCCGGAAGATTATTATTATAATATACTAGCATTTAGCAATATATTTTGACATTGCGACAATAATATTTTGTCCTACCGGCTACCACTCCTACCCATGTGGGCTTAGTAAGTAAATATTAAAAAAAGAAAAACTGCGTTCTTAAAAGTTTAGTTGCCTCTGTTACTTACATTATTTCTTTACTTATAGTTGTAAGGGCTATCCAATCGGGCTGCTTAGTTTTTGGGCAACACCAAGCAACAACAGAGTTTGCTCTCAATCCAACTAGTAGATCTGTTTCTGGACTCCATTTAATGCTCAAAAGTTGAGAGCCTGAAATAATAATATACTTAGTAGGTATCCACAGCAAATACAATAGAATAATATCATACAATTAATCTTTGTTTGTCTGTCTTTATCTGATATAATATTGGAAAACTTAAATGAGTTATGAAGAAGCGCATAGTAATTATCCGTAGAAATTTTTAGGGTTCCGTACCCAAAGGGTAAAAACGGGACTCTATTACTAAGACTTCGTTGTCTGTCCGTCTGTCTGTCTGTCTGTCTCCAGGCTGTAATTCAAGAACGGTAATAGCTAGAGAGTTGAAATTTTCACAGATTATGTATATCTGTTGCCGCTATAACAACAAAATATACTAAAAACAAAATAAAATTAATATTTAAGGGGGGCTCCCATAAAACAACCGTCATTTTTTTGACCTTTTTTGCTTTATATCAATAATGGCAAACGGTAGGTACATAATTTTTTCTCAAATTCCTTAGCTATATGTGTAGGTACTTTAATATTTAATAATAATATGTAAATAAAATAAAAAACTAGGGAGGCTACCATACAAAAAACACAATTTTGGCCTAATTTTGCTCTATAATGGTACGGAAGCCATCGTGCGCGAGTCCGACTCGCACTTAGCCGATTATTTAAACAATGAAATATTATTATTATTTATAATATTATTAATAAAAAACTTTTTAATACTAATAATTGGTTGTATAGCTTACCTAATTTAGTAAATTTTGGCTTAGGATCTTTTACTGTAATAACATACAAATCCCTGTTATAATCTAATAAGGCCAACTGTCTATCATTGATAGGCCCTGTTTGACTCAGTGATATATCGGAAACCGTCATCTTGTGGGTCACTTTTGTTACAGTATTATCAGATGAGCTGCGAACTATTAACCCGGTGGGCAAATCAAACACGTGAATGGCTGAAACAATAATTGTGCACAGCTGAGATTTAAATTCTTTTGAATATACAATATAATATTCAAAAGAATTAAATCTGTTTGGAACAAATTCTACTTAATATCAGTAAGTATTTACTATTTATGGCTTGGCTGTTTCGTTACTTACTTCAGATCAGAAACTAAATATTCGCCTCACAAGTCACATCCATGACGGTAGCGAAACAGCGAAGCCATTCATACTTACTGATATTATGTAGGATTTGTTAGTTAGGGTCGATATTAGAGTTAGGTTAGGTCTTTTTCACAAGGCAAACCTTTTGTAGTCGTCGAGGTAACATTTTACATGAAATGTTTTTGGTGGGATTACAATATATTATTATTATTTAATATACTGACTATTATACTGTACCTACTGACTGGGGCTGGTCGTGTTTCACGCTGACTGCACTGAATGAACTTCGTCCATTTTGTGGCTGAAATTAGAAGTAAAAACCTACTATCACTTACTTTTTGTATTGGTCTGATCTACAAGAGCTAAAATGTCTGGTCCTAATGACACGGTGGAACAACTGATCGTCTCAGGACGTGAGCCATAACGAGGACTCGCAAGGAGTCTACTCATATAGCTGTAAACGGTAATTCCAGAGCGTTCGATTAAGCATATGCACCTGAAAATATTATAAAGTTCATAATGTTATACTCGCTTTCTAGTTCCTACTTCATTACAAAAGTTTAAAAAACAATAATCACTTACTTTTCAGCAAGCAAAATCATGCTAACAGTGCCGTCTTTCAGATCAAAAGTAACAGGCGTATTCCACGAGGTTAGTTTATGAATGAAGCATTGTTTCACTGTAGTTACAACTAAATGGTTGAATCCAAGTGCTATCTGTATTACCCTATCAGGATAATCTAACTGATCACTTTGATCTGCTATGATGTCTTTTATTGTTACAACCTTTCGCCCAGATTGTGTGCAAGCAAAGTTTTTCCACGTGTATTCTCTAAAATAATTCAATAAAATAAAATGTTAATGTTGACAAAATATAAGTATAGATATTTTGACAACAACGTTATTACTATAATAATAACAATATTTTGGCCACAATAATAATTTTATAGAGTATGGACTTAATAATGTTATTGTGGCCATCATTAAGCTACTTTCAGACCACAACAGACATTTATTTTCATCTTTCTACTTCCTTGCCTTGTTATGTAGATGACATTGTAGAGACACTATGTGAATATTATGTCGATCAACATATTTTGCAATCTAATAATATATTAAAATTCTCATGTCACAATATTTGTGCGCGAACTCCTCTAAAACGGCTCAATCGATTTTGGTGAAATTTTGTACGCATAACGCACCTACATTCATTAGGCTTAAGAATATGCTTTTATCTACTTTTTAACGTTTGCCGGGTCAGCTAGTATACCTTAAAATGATAATATCATGCCTAAAACTATTTATTTACCTATCAATAACATGCGCAAATAATACGTTGCCATTAGCACAAGCTGCCGCTACCTGTGTTCCATCGGATGACCAGGCTAAGTTATAAATGCTGCCAGTGGATGGTCTGTCCATACTGTGAGACCACTAAAATATTATAAAAAATATTATTTTGCTTCAAATATAACTTTTCGAGAATTATTTTTTTAACAAGCTTACCCCATTGGCGTTGCAGAGTCTTATTAAATTGAAACTGCCTATAACGAACATGTCACCAGCAGGTGACCAGCTTACGCTTGTGATGGGCTGGTCGTGTTTCACGCTGACTGATATTTGCTGTCCGTAAGAATCCCAGATCTATGGCATAATAAAAACCAAAGGCATAATCAATAATCGAAATCTTATTATAGTGACTTATAAAACTTCTTCTACATGATAAATAACTGTACCTTAGAATACCCGTCTTCTGATCCAGATATTATTAAAGTTTTATTCGCATTCCACGCCACACATACTATAACGCCTTCATGGGCTTTCCACTACAAAGTGATGTCGCATAAGTAAATATAATAACTAAACTAAGTATATTCAGTTCTTAGACTAATTTTCGGATTATTGTATGGAAAATCTTGGGGTAACTTAATACTTGCTAATTGTTGTTATTATTAATAATAATTTATTGAATATAAGTACCTTTGTTATTTTGGAATTTGAATTTAAATGTTTTATTATCAGGAAATTTCCTTTACTATATAGTATTGAACCACAATCCGGACTCCATGCAACACCATAGCAAGGTAAATCAGACTGTATAACGGTAGAACGTAAAAGACCATTACGAGACCAAATCTTCACTAGGCCATCTTCTCCACCTTAGAAAAAAATCGATGAGTTGTTATGAAAAAATTTTTTTAAATAACTTTAATATTCATTGTTATATTTTTATATCTAATGCAAATATTTTATTAATAGTTACGAATCTTTGAATAAAAACTCAAATGGATTAACCTGTCAATAGGCCAGCACCATCCGGGCTCCATTGTGCTACCAAACATGCACCTTGGTGAGCTACTACGCTTTTCTCTATTCTTCCGTTATTGTTTATAATGTGAAATCTGCAAAGAGTCGTCATTTGTACACTCTTGTGGGAGGAGTAAAATATTAAACACAGAATACTGTATCACTAGGCACAACCACTCCGTCCGCTCGGTAATGTATAAGTAAGGCTCGCTCTGTTCAAGCAACCATTTCCTAATACTACCGGCTACCCGCACTAGGCGTGGGGCGTGGGCGTGGCTATCTTTATTTATTAATACACTACATCTAGAGTGTTATTTTGGAATCAAGTAACTTAGAAAAAAAAACTTTATTTGCATTACCTGCCATCAGCTGTCGCTATTAAAATGACATCTAGCTGGTGTTTTGTACCCCCAGATTTTGGAAATAAATTCATGGAGGTGGGATAAAAATCTTCCGGAAAAGTTGCAACTACTACACATTCATTGCTTGCAACATTCCATTTCAAAAGTTGATGGTCGTCTCTAAGATAGAATTTAAAAAATGATAAATATCGGAAGCCTACATTGTTACTACTCAATTTACACAACCCTTAAAATAAGAGTAACTTATTTAATAGCCTAGCTTTTAGTGTTACTTATATAAAGCTAGGCTGGTTTCTCTTATTTAGTAAGCAGTCCAAGCTAGAGAGACCTCTACTTAATCATTAGTAGTATCAATAGTTTTATTATTAATGAAATAATTATTAATTTATTGAGTAAATATTACAATATTAACAATGTTTTGAAAGGTTAATAATTCATAAAGTTTAAGAGACCGCGACTGCTGCGGTTTAATAATAGTGCTACTTGCCCACAAGAGAATACGTCTTCAGTATTATTCCAACTAACACAAGACACCACACCTAAGTGTTTAGGCTCTTTTAATGCAGATATTTTCAATTTCATTGTAAATTTTCTTTTACGGTTATGTTAAGAAGTAAATAGAATATATTATCAGTGTTATGTCTTTCGTTTCCATAGAAACCAATAGAAAATTTAAGCTAAAA
The DNA here is from genome assembly GCA_905404155.3 of Plebejus argus. Lineage (NCBI taxonomy): Eukaryota > Metazoa > Arthropoda > Insecta > Lepidoptera > Lycaenidae > Plebejus > Plebejus argus. Next base: position 11,695,487 of record FR989927.1, on the reverse strand, counting down.
TGAGAGGGTGAGTGAGACTGACAATATGATACTGATTTCTGAGAGTTATTCCTTTGGCGCCGCGTCGTAAGCACTGATAAGGATAGAGAAATCTCTCAGAACAGGGGAAATCTAAAATAAATGAGACAAATCTCTTTAATCACTGGTCATTTTAATACTATTTTATTACGTTGCGCAGTGCGCTCAATGTCGCCAAGGAAAGCAATTAATTCTAAAGTGGCAACACATTGACAAACTGTCAAATTATATGTGACAGTGTCAACTGTCAGTTGTTACGTCACAAAATCAATGTCACATTAATTGTATTTTCCACATGGTTTTAATTACTTTTTATTTAAAAATGTGTTCATAGGTTCTGCTTCTGTGTAAGAACTAAAGCACTGATTTCAACTCCTAATATCTAAGTGTATATTTCATAACCCAAGTCTTTCTATTCGAAAAAAGAACTATTTCCAAAAATGTCTGATGTTCCAGACCTCAGTTCAGACGAAGAGCAATTTGTTGAAGATGAGTGGCAAGAAATGGAAACAAGCGACAAAACTGTGAAGTGCTTATTTTGTCCAAGTACATATCCTTCTATAGAGGAATGTTTAGGCCACTGCGAGAGTTCTCATAACTTTAATTTAAACACACTCAAAGCAAAATTCAACATGGATTGTTATTCATATATAAAAATGATTAATTACATTAAAACACATAGTTGTAGTTGTGCGGACATCATAAATACAGATAGACCACAATGGGACAGTGAGCAATATTTAAAACCAGTGGACAATGATGAGTGGCTGATGTATGATTTTGATTCCCTGCCGGAGGCTCCAAATTCTCCCAAAACTTATCATGCCAATGTTGAGAATGGATTAGTTACGTTGTCGCAGGCTCATTTTACAGAATTGCAACGAACTATTAATACATTAACTAAACAATATGAAGAAAGTCAAAACCATCTCCAAATGGCTAAAGAAGACATGCAGAAAATGAAGGCATCAATGAAAAATTTGGTTGAAGGTACAAGCAATATTGACGTAAACATTGATTGCGTTGGTAAAGTCCCTTTAGAGAGTGATGAAGGATATTTTAGCAGTTATGCACATTTTGGAATTCATTATGACATGTTGTCGGATAAGGTTCGTACTGAAAGTTATAGAGATGCTATTTTATATAATAAGGATACTGTAAAAGACAAGGTAGTCTTAGACCTTGGATGTGGCACGGGTATTCTGTCCATGTTTTCAGCTACTGCAGGAGCAAAGAAAGTGTATGCTCTAGATCAGTCGGAAGTCATTTACCATGCTATGGATATAATAAGAGAAAACAATCTTGACAGCACTATAACTACTGTAAAAGGAAGACTTGAAGATACTAAGCTAGAGTCAAAAGTTGATATCATTGTATCAGAATGGATGGGATACTTCTTGCTATTTGAGGGAATGTTGGACAGCGTTATATACGCTAGAGACAATTTTCTCAACCCTGGAGGAATTTTGCTGCCAAATAGATGTAATATTAGCTTAGTAGCCAATGGTGATACAGATACTCATAATAAGTTAATACAGTTTTGGTCAGATGTTTATGGATATAAAATGAATTGCATGAAATCTGAAGTGGTAAGAGAGGCTAGCATCTCTGTTGTGGATAGTAAGCATATTCTGTCGGAACCATGTGTTGTAAAAGACATAGATATCTATACATGCAATACTGATGTAATGAATTTTACGTCTGATTTTAAACTGCCTATAGTCAGTGATGGGAGCATTACATCTTTAGTTGGTTACTTTGATACATTTTTTGATCTGCCCAACAAAGTATTTTTCTCTACTGGTCCACTCAGTACTCCGACACATTGGAAGCAGACTGTTTTTTATTTTAGAGACTGTATTAAAGTAAAAAAGGGTGATGTTGTAGAGGGTAATATTTCATGTACGAGATTGAAAACTGATGTTAGAGGTTTGTCAGTTCAGATAAATGTATTTGGTAAATTACATAAGTTTGTACTAAGCTGATTTATATATATTTTATATTAAAAATATGCTATGCTGCCTTCACTGTTCTGTTCTTTTAAAAATAATATAAAATGTCTAGGAAAGAAATAAAGTCTACTGAATTTTGTTGTTTGTGGCTAAGCTCTTAGGACATTTTTGTATACATGCTAGTTGGGATTATTGACAGTATTATGTATACATATTATATCCCAATGTAATGCTATTATAGAAAAGTATTCTCCATTTGTGAATAATGACTAAAACTGCACAACTTCAAAAATACCTTTAAGTATGTTGAACTTTTAACTGGCCTATTTTTCAAGTTACTGCCATTTACTTTTATATTCTTATAAACATAAAAAAGTAGTTTTATAGAAATATACTATAATATTTGACAAAAAAAATACAGGTGCATTTAGCTTCACACAAAAGTATGACTTTTGGGTGTCCTTAGATATTATTTTGTGATATTTTTGTTAGAACATTGTCAAAAAAGGTTCATTCTCTGAACCTGTAAGGTTTCTTATTGTTAGTTATAAATTTAACTGGTAATTAGTTAAAATATTTTGTAGAATTCAAATATAATATTATGTAACATCGTGCTGTACTGTATGATATATCAAAAGAGTTACCGTACAGTAATTTTATAGCATAGCTTACAGCTAAAATCGAGTTTGTGTTTTGAATTAAATGCTTTGTTAATAAAAAGAAAATTTTTCTACGAAAGATCTTTAATTCATCTCCATATATTTTACACAAAAGAAGTTTATTTACAATAGAGTAATAAATTAGGAATTATAATAATAATTATAACAGACATCAAATATTGGACTATACAATGGATATTAGAAAAAATATGAATAAAATTTCATGCTGTTCAAAAATATTTTTATTTTATTAATATTAAAAAAAATTAACCACAGAAATATTGATTGTTGACCATGTCAATAAAAAATCACAAGTTCTTATAGTATAGAACTATAGACTCCTATCAAGTAGTAAAATATTACTACTTGAAAGCGTCTACAGTAAAATATTACTAGGTAGGTACTTGATAAGCGTCTATAGTTCTATACTGGAAGAACTTGTGATTTTTTATTGGTCAATATTTCTGTGGTTAATTTTTTTCAGTAGCTTAGCTGTTGTTTTGTAGTTTTTTGTCTTACATTTGTCAATTATTAAGTAAAGCTTTTACTGACATTTGCTTAAAATAAACTACTTACTTGGTTTTTTAATCATCACAGTCATGATGCTGCAGTAATTTATAAGTGACAATGTAGTTAGTAGGTTTTGTTTTATGTGAAATAAACAAAAAGCTGTAAGTAAATTAATATTGCTGGGCTGAATTTCTAAACTACCTACATATTATAAAGCTATAACCCCAATCAATATGGCATACACATAGGTATATCTACTTTTACAATATTTTACTTAGTAAGGCGTCTCCCAGACAGACGCGGCCTGCGGTGGCGGTAGCGGTGGCGGTCAGTTGGATGACTTGAAAGTTCTAGGAACGACACAGACACACGCGGTGGCGGTCGCAGTACAAAAAACTGACCGCCGCGCCGCCGCGACCGCCACCGCTGCCCGCGTCTGTCTGGGAGACGCCTAATATAATTTAAGAACAATATCCACGAAAAGTTATATGTGATAGTAGGTAGGTATATATATATATATATATATATATATATATATATATATATATATATATATATATATAAGATCTATTGTAAATTCTATGATAAGCGTCACAATTTATGTACTGTCCTCCTAAGCCCCAGACTCAGACGAGGGGAACTAAGTTTGTATAGCGTGATTATGGTTTCAATAGCAATGATATTCGAATAGAATGGTCCCACTTATCTATATGGACAACTAGGCCTTTGATATAAGTACCTATATAAATATTTTTTAGCAACGTTCTACAAATTTTCCGATTTGATGCGATGGTTAAGGAACCAGGATAACACAAGGACGGTTTACTTAATTTTGTGGATTGGGATAAAAAACTATGGGTAGAAAATTATTTTAATTTTATTTTCAAGGCTAATTTCGAATCATAAAAATATTCTGCGTATCACGTACCTACATGTAAGAATTGTAACCTCTACCGTCACTTTGCTCTGCATGCAAATGGTTACGAGTACGTAGGTACGGCTAATGGCTATACCTATTACCAAGTTTTTAATGACTCTCAGATCTTAGGCTGGAAGGTAAAACCTATGAACCTAGTGGCTAGTTTGTTCTTTGTACATAATGCATATTAGGTACCTATTTAATATTATGAATGTATACGATTATTGCTTTTCATATAAGAACAGCCGATTTTTAAGAGATTTTGTTTCTGTTGTTTATTGTGAGATCTAAGTTCTCATAGATTTTATGGACTTTGAAGCATCATAATACTATAAAGTAAATTCCTAATTGCTTTAAACTGCGATTATACTATTTATATCTTACTTCTTGCTTCAAAAGTGTTGGTTTCTCATGTCATTCGCGTATCATTGACGCCAATTACGAAGCTATAAATTATAATATATATACCTGCGATAGACGTATCTAATTCTCTAAATATTAATTATATGTAAGAACCTATATTTTCTAATTTACAATAAACATATCGACATCTATATATTTTCTAGTAATAATAGTGGATATCTATATAATATTTTCTCTATCTAAGTACAAAGAATTTAATAACATTAGCTAATGATTTTTTGATTTATAATAACACTTGGTCAGGGAGTATAATAAGGAGTCCAATTTTGAATCGGAAATATTAAAATTAATAAGCGTATCATTACTATGGGATAAAGTTACATCTAAGTTATCGTATTATTATATTAGATTTATTATACTATGATGATGTTTATAATATTATGTTACGCTCAGCGATAGCGTTTTAAGCCCCATAAATAGATTATGTATCTAGGTACATGTACATTGTACAACGTCCTATCGAATGAGAGGAAAACCTGATTATTTTTATAAATCAATAGTAGAATCTATTACGGCAATAAAAAATAAGATTTGCGCTACTAAGATGGCGCGTACTAGTTAAGGGACTTAAAAGTCATCAGATAGAGAGCGGTCACGCGTTGAAGCGTTCTACGTTTGCATTTTACGTTCAAGCGGTCAGTCACACAGCCGGAGCAATTCTGATGCGGTCAGAACGCCCTGACTGTGTGACTATATCTAAGTATGTAACAACACAAAGAACGCAAAACTGACCGCTTGAACTCTCGACCGCGTGACATGCTCTCTGCCTGATTTGTCCCTATAAAGCCAGCATTAGACAAAATAAATCAGGTAAAGCTACGCCTCTCTAAATGTGTAACGCACTGAAAATAAGTGCGTTTTCTGAAGGCTTCTTCACCTAGATAGGTTTGTAATAATATGCTACAAAATATTACATGTTAATACTGTAATTAAATGCTACCAAATACAGGTATAAGATGCGAATATACCTAATATTATAACAAAAGAAGTCGGTTAAATAATATGGTATACCTACTATAGCTGGACTCGAAGGACCATTTTCGAGTGCTTATCATATTTATCGATTTCTTGTACTTAATGCCTTAGTTTTTAAGCCATTATTGCATTATTTATCATTATTATGAAATATTTACAACCGTATTTCTTTTTACATATTATTCTGAGGAAAGCTATACTATAAGTTGCTTTAGAAGTGGTACTAAAAATCTGAAGATTTAAGAAATATAAGTACTTACTTAATATTGTTATCCAGTCATAATAAAAAACCGCCTTGAAAGTGACAACTGGCATCAGAAATAAATATTTTTCTGGTATAAAAACAAGCTTACACCGTAAAAAGTACGGTTTCCTTAATGATAGTAACTTAGGTACAGAGTTTGTAAGATAAAATATAATTTAAAATACTGAATAAATTAGTTCTTAAAATATACAAAATATATAATGTAGATAGTAGTTGGGATTTCATTAATAAAAGTGTAAAGAAGGAGACTGTATAATATTATGTTAATTATATGTATACAAAATTCCGTCTATCGAGGCCTGCTCGTATGAGATAAGTTTTAAACACTAAACTAACGTATAGTTTATACCTACTAGTTTTCGGTGCGTTGCTACCGCATCGTAAATACCGCATCGTAAATTATTATATTATCACTATAATATAATAATCATAGTTACAAACAAACAAACCGATTTTAATTAATTAACACAAAGTTCTACGAGTCGGCACGAAACACGCTGCGGTTTCTCGCCAACGACCAATTTAAAATGACCTCACTACTTTGTCTTCCAATTTCGCAATAATATACAAGTTAGTCGGCTATGATTGTGCACTAGGACATCTTTACTTCTATTTCATCTAGATAAATAAATAGCCATAAACTATTGAAACAGATCTACGAAATCAAATCGTCTTATTTTGTTACAAAAGTGGGCAAAAGAATCTTAAAGAAATTATTTAGATTATTACGCTATCGCATTAAAAATGAAATAAAAATTTTGTGACGGAAAATAAAAATAATATGTCAGGACTGAGGACTATTAATTTATAACAGGAGTTTAGAGGTCTCTTATGTCACCTAATTTAATTTACATACCCTACTTACACTTAATAAAATCTCCATTTCACACAAAAGGCTAGACAATTATTTTGGTGCATTTCAGCGAGCAAAAGAACACAAAGTAAAGCTTGAACAGCGTATCGCTTAGCTTTTGTTCAACAATGAATGAAACATACTGTAACAACTCGACTTAACGATATTTACAAATGAGGCTAAATATTATTCCTCCGGCGCGGGCGCCGGCGTCGCATTCTCCTCTTCTTCTTGCTTAGCCCGAGCCTCAGCATCTGCAATTTTTGATTATACTATGTAATCTATGTATAATGAGTAATGACCATTCAAATAATCCTATCAAATTATTGAAATGCTATAATATTATGTTCGCGTATTATTTTGTAAATTTACTAAACATAACTATTAGGTCTAACCTAACACTTCGTCGTGGACATATTATAACGTGGTGATTGACAAAATACTACAACCTTTAGCCGCCTGTTCCTTCCATATTTTCTTGTTGTCTGTAAGGCAAGTGATCCACGGCTTCTTGATTTTGAATTTTGTACTGGTTTCGCTGGCTGAAAAATAAAGAACAGTTTATATTTTTCAATTTCGATCTCTTGTTCTTTTTCAAAAAAATTAATGTTAATTTCATGAAAATTGTTTTAGCTTTTTAAGGTATTGAGAAGTAATAGACGGAACAGTAAATTTTACAGTCTATGAAATAATTTACATTTGTATAGAAATAAGAATAGCCTCTATACTTAACCCCTTATTTTAGTCCTGTCGAATATCGCTTACCTGTATTTTCTTCGCTAATCGGCTCCTGGCTGGTTGTGCTGGTGGAGTTCTTTGTGCTCGTGTGCAGCGGCCCTAGGATGCACTCTAGCATATCAGCGCATACGCCCATACTCGGCTCCACGATGAAGTCTATGAAGCCGATCTGAGATTCCGCCACGAGGGTGTTGTTCCTGTCGCACAGCGGGCTGAACGGCAGACCCATCTCCCTCTCCTTGTCTCCCTGCAGGAAGAACTCGTCGAGGAGACTCATCGTCCAACGGTGGTGGAGGTCCCATCGCTGAAATGCGAGAATATTCTGATTTAAACTCAGCGCTAAACTAAGGAGTGAGCTTTGAGACTTGTGAAAATTAATTGGAAACAAAATATATGCGAAAATGGACACAAAAACATTGATTGTACTTATAATGTAGATTAGTATGATATTAAGTATCACGTAGACACTTTTTTCAAATATTAGAACTTTGTATCCGACAACAATAACTTTATAAAGTTAATGTTGTTGGATATGTTGCTTAAATCGCGTTACAACCATTTTAAAAGAGCGTCCGGGGGTAAATGGGGTAAATGGGTAGTGTGTAAATGTAATTAATGGGTAGACCTTTGGTTCGTACTCGTAGGGGGTGCAGGTTCGATCCCGGGTGGAGGCGTGTACCAATGAGACATTTTCTGATCTTAAGTACACAATACGGACGCTCGTACGGTGCAGAAAAACATCGTGAGGAAACCCGCACATAGTAATTGGTCCGAGACGTATTGACCGTTATACGTATAGTTCTTTCCTCTGGACTAGGCCGACTATGTTGCGAGAACATGCCGTATGTGTCCCTGGCAACCATACGGACATATTTTAAATCTTGTCCCAGATACTAAAGTATTTAAAGAGTGGTTACTTCACTCTTAAAATACTGTATAAATCATCCACAACGGATGCAAAGGCCTAGTTTTTTTTACAACCATTTTAGCAACATAACACAAAACATTACCGGTAAGAGTTTAGAGACTTGTGACCTTGCCGAATAGTGAACACGGGCAGAGATTTTAAAACGCCTTTATGATAATTGCGTTTAGAAATAAAATATCCTCCTGTTATTTATTTTTATACTGACTAGGATAGAAATTGAAAGAAATAAAACCTTAGCGGGATGCGATATATCACAGCAATGCAGCACCAGCGACACCGCTTTGGACTTGTCGACAGCGGGCTCGGCGAGCGACAGCAGCGACCGCATATTCTTCAGCTGCTGGAAGTGGAACGACATGTCGGTGGCCAGCACCATGTCGATCACTAGCGTCCGGAACTCCCGGTACTCGTCCCGGGACAGGTTCTGCAGGATGTTGCTATCCTCGTCTCTCATTAGTCTGGAGAGAAGAATAGAGCAAAAAAATTAGTAAATAAGCAGTAACGGACAGACATAAACACTTCTATTTATTTCATTAGCGTGGCAAATCCACACCAAAAATAATATGCCAGAGCTACTTTCAGTTATCTTCAACACAAGCAATCAATATTTATAGGTTAAAAAGGCGTTAATAAAAATTACGGTCAGAATTGGATGACCTAAAAGTTGAAGGGACGGTGGAAACGGGACGGGCCCTGGGGAAATTATGTCGTGATAAAACGAATAGACGACTCTAAACTCCTTTCTCACATTGTACGAGTTCGACGTGTTCGCCGTGAAAATATTGCCGACCTACTTTCATTTATCTTCGCCGAATTTATTTTTGCGAAATAGAAATCCTTAAAATAGACAACAAGAAACTCGGAAGCTATATTTAAAGATGATAATTAAGAATATTAGCCTGCCGGCCTAGCATACGCCAACGAGATATCTCTCGATGTTGTTGTGTTTCATGTTTCTCGATGTTTGATAGTTTGTATCTTCATTTCTATTGACCCTAGCATGACAAACATTTTTTCTCCTGTAGATCTTTCATCGAAATAACACATTTTATAAAGTTTTGTCGAGATAATGTCGTGATTTTGACATAATGAGACGAGTAGTTTTTAATTATCTCGAGAGTGAGATATCTCGTTGGCGTATGCTAGGCCGGCAGATGTAGAATCAGAATCAGAATCAGAATCAGAATCAGAATAATTTATTTCAGGAAATTGGTACATACCTAGTTAAGATGGGTAGAAATATTTTATGAATTAATCGTTGTCATTCATATTTTTATAGCTCTATTCTTTTAACTACTGCTGGTGATAAACAGTTTTATGACCCTCTTGAGGTGGATAAAAAAATGTTAAAGTCGCGTCAGAAAACGTGACTAAGCCAAAAATTCGTAAGACGGTGAGTAGACGATCGGCGCGGCATAGAAGCGAAAACCGCGCCGTCAATACGCATCTTCTGCGTTTTATTTTCACTTTTGCCGGTGCTCATGGAGTGTAACTCGCGTTTTTTCATTTGTTACAACGCGTGAATCGAATCTATGACCTCCTTGAGCTACTGGTTTCAAAGTACTATCAGAGAAGTTTATTCATGGGCAGATGGCAAACCTACGTATTTTGGTCGCTTTTTGTCAGCCAGGCTACAGATGAAGATTTACTATCAGATAAGTTGATTTCTAGGCAGATGGCTAGAAATCAATTTCCTCGATGGTAGATTGAGTTGAGAAAATCCGACTAAATGCCGTAGGTCTGTCAACTGCCGATCAATTTATTCGATGGTACAAATGTCAATCACCTGAAAGCGGCGCTGATGTGGTGGTTCTCCAGCACGGCGCGGTCGTTGTACAGCAGCGCGGTGTCCGTGCCCGACATCACGTGGAAGTTGTTGGTGGTGCCCGTGTGCTCGAAGTCGTGGATGATTGCCGCCACCAGCGTCGCAAATATCTCCAGGTCGGACAGCCAGTTCTGGAATATGTATGAAGGAGTGTGACTCGACAGGGTTTTCATGTATCTTGCAGTTGCAACACGTAGGCTGCGTTCCCACTGGAGCTGAGCTAAGGTGCGTTGCAAGGAATGTGTTTTACAAGAACCAATAGAATCGTTGCGCTGAACGTGGTCAGGCAAATTAAGCGTTTCTATTGGTTCTTAAAAACACATTCCTCGCAACACAACTTAGCTCAGCTCCGGTGGAAACGCAGTCAGGTACTGGGATGTGAGTTGTGACAGCACATATCGAATTGTCTGTCAAAAATTTTGTATATGAATTTTTTCGATGCGATTATCTTGTTATTAAATACGAATAAAGAAGCAATTAGGGCGTGGAGGTGGCAAAAAATCGTCCAAAAACCATAGACTAACCGCTAATCTCTCATTCGAGAAAATATTGCTTTGAGCTTTCATATTTTTATCGTGTAAGAGTGAAAACAAGATAGCAATACATAGCATAGTTTCCGAAAGTCTCAAAGCAGAGCTAGCTATAGACTTTTTGATATATTTTTCAATGTCTCTGAATTCAACAAAATACAATTATATATGAAACTAAGAAAAACATTGCAATGTTCCACATAAGGATGTCATACAGATTGTACGTAATATGTAATAAATAAGTAGGTTGTTACTGCGGGTTCGTTAGCCATTACAGCCGGCAGTTAGTGCGGGTGTTACGGGCTGTAACCACTAATGGGCCGAAACGCTCCATGCCGACGCTACTACAAATAGCTAACATGTTACACAACATACTATGTATATTATTATATACAAGGCTCCTTAAATATTATCTATATAGATATCTAGGATGATGTCTTTATTCATTGTAATTTATCGATACTTTAACATATTAAGAGCAATCATTTTATAGAAGCAAAAACTTATTCATATCATCAATGATAATATGATGATATGAATAAAATATTTATTCATATCATCAATTTGTCGGCGAACAAAATATAATTTAAATTTTATGTAGCGTGCTACGGCGTAGCAGCTGCTACGCGCTTCTACGCGCTATTTCTATTGCACAATAATATTATTATTGTATTGAAATTCATGTTTGAACTGTTATATTATATCGAACCCCTTAAAATACAACATATTCTCAATCTTATTACTAGTACCATAGCTGATAATATACAGTTAAATCAGGATTTACTTAAAAAGTACGTGTGGCGCCTCAAAAAGTTATTCAAATTTCGAACACATGAAAGTGCTAAGTCCACAAACAAAGATCATGCATTTCAAATTCATATGAAGATTAACATTTTCTTTGTTCGGAATATTTGAACTTTGTACGGATGAAAAAGAAGCTTGAAATTTAATCCCTGGATATGGTCGTATATCAAATATACCCATATTATAACAATATACCATAAATTATAACAATAAGAATGTGAAACACAAAAGAAAATTTAATGTTGTTAAACAAACAAATTTTTAACCAAAACATTTATTAGAGCTTTCGTATTAAGAATGCAAATTTATGGGTTGAGTAGACGGTGTAATTTTTGCTTAAATTTGCAGCGTTAGTTGTAGAATTAGTTTTCTTGAGTATCCTCAACTTATTATTAGTCTATTATTCTAGACGAAGTAGAAATTTGATTCTCGTGCACACCTACTTTGTATAATATTGAAATGTATATTTTTTATTTGAGTCGTCATTTGCCTATGTTCTATTTTTCTCTTTGAAAATCTTTCGTAAAATTATTTGTGCCGTTGAACTAACATGCATCTTTAAGCCCATCACGCCTTGGGTAATTTTTTACCATTATTATTTTACGCTATATAATATTTATTGTAGGTGTATTTTAAGTGTATGTTAACACTTTATCGTACCACACAAAGCCTACACAATCGTTAGGGTCACAGCGGGCGCTAGCTCACTTTCATTTGCGGGGCGACATGAAATATGGCGGGCAATCTCAGCCACTATCATCGTTTTGTCTCCCAAAAATTTCATCCCTGTTACACTAGTTTGCGCAAATTTTTTTAGAGTAGGCTACATAGTACATGAGTGCCATGACAGCTTAGGTATAATCAAAACAAGGCACAGAATTTCAATTTTTATAGTGCGGTTGACTACATCTCCAACATTAGCTCATCATAAAGAAGAGGTTCGTACCCGCAGCGGAGACATGATGATGATGATGATGTTGCATGATGACACGGTACATTTTTGTAGGATAATCGTGGACTTGACAATTCCTAATAAAACCGACAAAAACGAGCGTTTGTCGATGTAGTCGACAAATTCGCACTTCGGCTAATAGCCGAAGTGCGGCTACACCTAGTTTTACCCGGCTACAACTAGGTGCAGCCTGCCACATGCGGTTAAACTTAGGTATATCCTACTTATCTTCGGTTACAACTAGGTTTAGAATCTTAAAACAACTGAACTGAAAACCTAGTTCTAGCCGATGATAAATAGGATGCACCTAAGTTTAACCACTAGTGTGCGGCTGTACCTAGTTCTAGCCGCTATAATGAAGGCTAAACCTAGTTGTAATCGAAGATAAGTAGGATATACCTAAGTTTAACCGCATGTGGCAGGCTGCACCTAGTTGTAACCGGGTAAAACTAGGTGTAGCCGCACTTCGGCTATTAGCCGTAACAGATATAATAAGACAAATTTTTCTTACACACACGCACAAAAATATGATTGGCGAGTGTACATTACTTGTAAGAAGACACATTTTCGAGGAGTCGAAAGCTATGTATTTCCGTGGACGTAATAATTAAATACTAAAATGATAACTTACCATGAGTCCGGTCTGGCAGAGCATGTAGTGCACGGTCTGCGCGACGTCGGCCGCGTGGAGGTTGTTGTGGTAGGGGTTGTGGAACCGGCAGTAACCCTCCTCTATCCGACTCAGGAAATTCTCCAGGATCGTTGACGGCACCTACAGAAGGAAAAAGCATTTAAAATAAGTATAAACTTGCATATTCACCTGTAAATAGTATTTAATAATAGTAATGATTCATACAGGTAAAGCCATGAAAATGGGACAAATTTGTACATCTAAGGCCCACTTGCGCCAATCTGGGTTAAAGTTAACTCTGAGTTGAACATCATGTCATCTCTATCACTGACTTGGTGAGTGACAGATATGACATGTCTGACATGATGACATGTTTAACTCAGAGTTAACTTTAACCCAGATTGGCGCAAGTGGGCCTTAGGGTTTCAGAAACCATTCAAAAAGTTAAAAGTGAACTTTATGTGTCATATTTACAATATATAATTAAAAAGTTGAACAATTTTATTCTTACATATTTTGGAGTTATCGTGTTAATTTGTCGTGAATAACTTTTCTACCAAACGATTTACATCAAAGTTTCTATCATATACGGTTTCAGGCACAGATTATAGAAGGTTTCAAGTTTCACTTTTCAGTATAATTGATGTGACATAACTATTAATTACTGTACCTAGTGACATTGATGATATGTAACACGTCAGTTTGTTAATTAGCTAATTGATAGCTTACTGATTGCGTATTGTGATACGTTTGAATGGCACGTTAATATGGAATAGCCTGAATGAGATCTTATCTGTTTTATTTATTGCATTTTGACACGTGTTAAGTATAGAATATATTATAATAGCTTCGCAAAAAAGAATCTGGCGCAGTAACAGCTGGAACAAATAAAATTACGCGTTCAAGCCGCTAACAAAAAAGCGCCTAAACTTAAAACTCTTTTTTTTGCCAAGCTGTAGTCGGCCAACTTTTAAAAGATACATAGATTAAGTAACGAATGTTAGCGATGTAATCTTCCTAAAACTACTTAAGAATTACATGGAAACGGTTATTCGCCTATTTTCATACATAATTTTATTTGCTTTTTTTAATTAAAATAAATTTTAATTAAAATTTTAATTAATTTAGTTAAAATAAAAATAGCAATTAGCGTTAATTAAAAAAGTATATTTTTTTACTAGTATCAGTGTGAAGCCAGTGCGAAGCAAATACGTCTTTATAATATTATTCTGCTATGTCTAACAAAAAATAAAATGTAGGCCAATCAGAAGTACAACCTGTGAGTACAACGTTCACACTAAGTAGTAGTACTAAAAGTAGCAATCAAATCGAAAGTCTCTACTATAAGTACTTACTATAATTATTTGCTACAATTCGATACTTTTTTAGTTTTTCAGCACTATCAATACATCAACTAAAGGGGATCCTGATTTATGTCTTAGGATATTCGTCTGCTGCCCAGGGCAAAAACTTTTATCTTCAGACCTTGTAGTTTTTTCTTTAGGTTAAAGGCATTATGCCTTTCAAGTCCTAGATAAAATCTTTTTATTTGTATTTCTTCGAATAACTAAGAAAATATTGTAGAGCTTAATAATATGAAAAAATACTGAAAGAAATATCTAGATCGTTTGAAAAACTCAGATACTAGTAACTGGACGCTGTTAAGCATTTTCTATCATCCTACAAAAAATACCTATTGAGTTTTGAAAGCAGTTACTAGATTATTTAGAACAATACTGCATTCATAACTCAACAATTTCTTTTGTGGCTTAACACAAATTAACAACGACCTACTCGTATTTTAAATATTGAGATCAAAGTTCGTTTTGCGTAGAGAGGATAATAATTTTACAAAACGTCAATCTGTTCTCGAGATCTAAGAATATTTACCTACAGATATAAAGTGTCTCCCGGGGTGGCCATAAACCATTCAGCCACGTATCTGACGATGTAATCTGGAGCACCCGGAAACGGCGAAATAAAACGGAGTTGTAAAAGTAGATATTATTATGGTGGTAACAGAATTATTTTTACTGTATTTAAATGGATACTTTATATCGAGAAATAGGATATGCTGATCAATCAGTAGATTTGGCTAAGGCTGCGTTTCCACCAAAGATGTGTGCGAGGAATGTGTTTTTGAGAACCAGTAGAATCGCTTCATTGACGTGAGCTTACCGTGACCTCGCTCAGCGCAGCGATTCTATTGGATCTTAAAAACACATTCCTCGCAACACATTTCTGGTGGAATCGCAGCTTAATGCGTGGTAATGATTACGACGGTAATTGTTATTCGGCGAAAAAATCGCGGATCACTTTTGTATCTTCTTCTTTTCGAAAATGGCTCTTTGGAACTTTTCATATTTCTCACGTTTCGGCTAGATTGCAGCGGCTGCGTCTACGGATTTGATATGGTGAAGTTACTTATTTGGTCAAGTTTCGTCAATTACTTATTATTATTATTGGAGTGTTCCGTCGATCTACGTAGAACGTATTCGCAGTAACGTGAAGCCGCGGTGTTTAATTAATTTCAAAGAAGAGTATTTTAAAGAAATCACTATCATACTATGGTATGCGGTTGGACAATTCGACGACTATAGGCCAAGTAAAAGATTAGTAGTAAATAAAGTGAACATTAGGTGTTTCACTGCAAAGGACCAAAATCTAGTAACAAATAATATCTATATAGTAAAACTGTAGAAATGAAAATTCTGTACATTAAAGATATTTAAAAAATAATAAGCGGGGGGTGTCACTATATTGCTATAGAAGCCCAAAATGTGGTTAGTTTTTTGTCTGTCTGTCTGTCTGTCTGTCTGTCTGTCTGTCTGTCTGTCTGTCTGTATGTTTGTTCCACTATCACACGAAAACTACTGAACCGATTTGAATGCGGTTTTCGCAGATATATTGGTCTTTTTCCAACTTAACATTGTATAAAAAAAATCCCCCCACCCCTCGAAGGGGGCAAAAGAGGGGATCAGATTTTGTATCAAACTTTTTTCTTTAACACGAAAACTACCGATCCGATTTGCATACGGTTTTCGCAGATATATTTGTCTTCTTCCAACTCAACATCTGGTGTATAAAATTCTCCCCCCCCTCTGAGGGACAAAAGAGGGGGTAAGATGTTGTATCAACTGATGAAGTAGAAATACTTTAAATGGCAAAACAACATTTGCCGGGACATCTAGTTAACTATAAGTGTAACGTAATTAATGTCAAAACAACGTTTGCCGGATCAGCTAGCTTATTCAGCTATCGGAGGAGTTGATTCCTAGGCAGATAGGGGTAGGGCTAGGGCCTACGTAGTTTGGTCGCGTTAGGTCAATTGTGATCTGTCGGCTGGACAGATCACAATAATTATAGACATGGGTCGACCAAATGACGTTGGTCTGTCAACTGCCTAGGAATTAATTTCCTCGATAGTACAAACTACAAACCTTGAACTTGTGTATCATGCCGTATCTGTTGAGTAGCTCGTAGCCGAGGTACTTGACGGGGGCGCCGGCGGAGGCCTCGTGCAGCGCGAACACGTCGAACGACCATTCGTCCAACGTCTGAAACAAATTGTTCGTACACTTTTAAATTAAGTGTCTAAACACACTTTGAAACGCGGCGTAAATTCCGCCGCGTTTCAAACGCATACAAAATACGGACGGAACGCGAGGGATGACACAGTATTCCGTCGCGTTCCGTCCATATTTTGTATGCGTTTCACATGTTTTGTGGTGGAATTTACGCCGGCGTAACTTCGGCCTAGTGTGTTCAGACTTTAGACCTACGTTGAGACACTGAGACTGCGCTTGATCCCTTTGGGGAGGTTATAACAATATCGTTTTTAGCTATTGCATAGCTTTTATCGCGAGCTTTGAGCGCGGCGACCGCGTAATGAAAAATACCTAACATTCGTCTAACGTCGTTTCAGCCAGAGTTCCGTATGGTGTTTATATCCCCGAGTGCCACAGGCCACACGTATTTTATTTCCAAGAATGTGTCAGGAGAAGGCTATGTTTTCGAGAGTATGTAATATGTATAATATTATATTATGCATAGCTTGATGGATTTTAGCTTGAGAAGTGTTGGTGAATCTGTATTCAATATTCATGTTTGCTATGATAGTAACACTAGGTATAAAATTACTGATTACAATGTGATTTTTTTATTTAAATTTATACAAAAATGCAGTCAGTTTTTTAGTTTTTACATTACCGTTTATATTGCTTGTTATATTAAATCACTATTTGCTTTATTAATTATTATTTACATTTTATTTTTGTTACTTGTACCTACCTACTACCAAATTGTTGTTTGTTCCAAAACTTATCACTACACAAAAAATAACATTGTTGCAAAAAAATGGAAATCAAATCCTATTCTATTTATTTTTACACTACGCGTTATTAAGTGAAAGGCTTAAACTTTCATATAGCTATAGGATTAAAAAATCATCGACATAAAAATAAATGTCAATATAGTGGCACTTGAACCGATTGTTCCGCCAACCAATTCCGCAGATAGATGCCAACATTTTTACATTTGCAATCGAAAACTCTTGATTGCTTTCACAGTTTTGGATTGCATTTGCTTTGCAGTTGTTTTGTTTGATTTGTTAGATTATTGTGTAAAAAAGCAGTCGAATTATTCATATATTTTCCCTGGTAATTTGAAATTTCTGAGTTATATAGGATCACTCACAATAACACGCGGAAATGGAGAGCGCAAATGTGTGAAAAGAAATAAACGAGCGCTTCTTGGAAGGATTCATACGTGAGTCGCAGAAAATGAAAACCTTTTATGGGATTCCGGAACTTGGAGGGACAAGAATCCGTTAAAGAGGATTACAATATTTATTGAAAATACGAGACCATAGTCCGACACGTCTGTCAGATATACATAGTGCTTTTGTATTTTTGGACGTGGGCTCACTTTTAAAAGGGAGGAAATGGGAGTACTCTCCTCTCATCTGGAAAATTCTGAGTTGAATGTTAGGTATATTCGAGTCAGGTGTTACTTATATTAAAATATAAAAATACAATAAGTTATATTATTAATATTAAGGAAAAACAAAATATAAAATTAAATAATCCTATAAATAATCATATGGTCTACGTAGTAGTCATAATATGTTCCTACCTAACTAGGTAGGAACAGATGCCTACTATCATCTATTATGATTCGAGACAAACAAGAAAACATAATCCACATTTAATTTCAAATGAAGGTGTTTTAAGCGAAGCAATGACAGATTAATTTGCAATTTAGAGCAGTCCACGTCTTATCCACTTAAGGGCCCGGGTTACCCTCGAAATTTTCATACATTCTTAATACCAAAATCATTTTCTCATACGAAAATATTTAACATGTTTGAGTTATTTTTCAGCTTAAGATAGTAATTACCTAGGGTCCTGAACAAAATTTTTTTACAAAATATTTAAATACTAAAAAAAAAATTTTTGTGTTTAAATATTTTTTAGTAAATTTACTACTAAATATTTAAACACCAAAAAATAGACAAAAACACAAAAAAATATATAAATAAATAGTAAATTTACTGCAAAATATTTAAACTTTAAAAAATATTTTTTATTATTTAAATATTTTGTAGTAAATTTACTATTTATTTATATATTTTTTAGTGTTTTTGTCTATTTTTTGGTGTTTAAATATTTTTTAGTAAATGTACTAAAAAATATTTAAACACAAAATTTTTTTTTTTAGTAAGTACTTAAATATTTTGTAAAAAAAATTTGTTCAGGACCCTAGGTAATTACTATCTTAAGCTGAAAAATAACTCAAACATGTTATATATTTTCGTATGAGAAAATGATTTTGGCATTAAGAATGTATGAAAATTTCGAGGGTACCCCGGCCTCTTAAGCTTTTTACGAAAGCTTATTAATTAAAATGCTAATTCAAATTGCATAATGGGCGTCAAAATTCGCGCTCGGGCCCCGGCGATAACATTTTATTTATGAAATAAAAACAATTTATCACGATTGGCTCAGGAGTAATGGAGAGGTTCCCGCGCTTCCGGCTTTCTAACCGAAATTAAATTACTATGCGCTCTACTTCTAACATTGTTTACCGAACTATTTATCTTTCATTAATTGCCTTTTAATAGGTTATTTGAGTCCGTCGGATTTTTATTTTATTACGTATATATACTAAAATATTTACAGTAAAATAGAAATTATAATATTTGTTATGACCATGCTATAACAATTTAGGTATACAAACTTTACAGCCAAAATATAACTATAATATCTGCGAGCGACTTCAGAGGTGAAAGATCTCGTAAGACTCAGAATTAATTCCAAACGTTAATTTGAGAACACTCAGGTATTAAGCGGTGTTTGAATTTGGAAAGTACTTATCACTGTGTTGTCGCACACGACAAACTAAGCTCGGTTAATACGCTTGTTTACTCCAAATAATTAAACTGCCGTCGAAATTCGACAACTAAGAGCGACCGCACACTTACAATTTCAAGTTGGCCAACTACAGACTGTCAAGAAAGTCATGACAGGCGGGAAAATTTTCTAAACGTAATCACGCTTAAAAGGTGTATTGTTTTCTTTGTATTTTTACAGAGAACGCTTATTACATTTTAAATATTGTCACCTTGCACATTTTTATCTCGAATTAATAAAGTTCTCATATTATTTTTTTCATTTAAAAATTGTAGTTGACTGTAGTTGGCGAGCTTGAAATTGTAAGTCTGCGGTCGCTCTAAATATACGCATTACGATATTATTACAATTAATTTGTAACGTTACCTAATTAAGCTCGTAGGTTGATATCTATTTTAATCTCAGGAACGTGCTGTGTCATTTGAGAAATGAGCCTTTACTGATTTGATTTCATGAGTTTTTGAATTTAAGCTGTTAATGACCCCCCTAAACATAAGTATAAAACAATTCTGACTATAATTATTTCAGATTTCCATACAAGACTGAACTCACCCTACTGGGCTATAATTAATCTGAGACTTGCAGGAATTATGTCTAAAAATAAATAAAGTCAATATTTTGACAATAGAATATTAATACAAAAGCGTTAAAAGAAACTTATAATTAATTTTTTTATTTAAGGTCGAGTTTCCACCATTGGGCGATCTCTAGTTTTTGTAAAATATTAAACGGATGTTAGGCGCGTGCAAGATAAAGATATCAAAACATTAGATATTATATAATAATAATTATGCTCGAGACTTTGGATCAAAAAAAAAATCGATCGAAACCTTCACTGCGTAAGGGCCAAAAAACTTTCGCAGCTAAGACGTGCTGACAAAATATGAACGCGTGGTAGGTTTTAGAATGACAAATTCGAGGCGGACCCCGCAGGTAACGTAGACTATACCTTGAGGACTCTGACAACATCTTGTGGGAACTGCATGAGGGCCGTACTCGTGACCCGCCTGTAGATCCTGTCTACGAATATCCCCGCCCTGATCGCGTGCGCCACCGACCGGAACTTCGGTTTCTCGTCCGACTTCCGCTTCGCCGTCGCCAGCTGCCTCGTGAACGTGGACGCCAGCCACTCCCGCACCTCCGGCGGCACGGCGTCCGGCTGGACCTCTGATAACTCATCGTCTTCGTCCGCTAGTCTCCTGTGCACATAAACTCAGTTTAAACAGACGTAAATACAGTCAAACATCGAAAATTAGTACCGTTAAAAGCTGTGAATCCATATAAAAATATCAACTCTCGGTATCAGCTTTCCGTGAATTGTTTCAGCACTCGAAACTGATGAATTCACTCGCTCAAAATAAATAGAATAATTTCGGTGCTTCGAGTGCCGCATTCCGAGCTTTCTGAATAAATAATCGATAGTATATTATTGCGAAATTTTACTTTATTACTGCCGTTTCCAAATTGGAGTGTAACAACAAAGAATGCTTTCATCAATTGAAGTGCCATTATTATACGCCGTTATTATAACTGAGTACTATTGAACGCGTTTCAACAAAATTGTATTTCAAAGGCAATTAAATTGTCTGATACACGGTGGATACACGCTAATATCGCTAGATGCTTTTAATATCGGAAGATATAATCTACTAGTAGATGATCTATTCTGAACAGACTGAACTAATAATAATAATTGTAAAAATTTTTGAAAATACCGTCTAAACTCTAAAACCATGCGTAACATTGCTGTCTGTCGTTTGTAAGACACTGGTTCTATTCTAGTTAATGTTGAATACTTTCAGCTTGAATACTTCGTAGGGACTAATAAACGATTTATATGCAGAAGCAACTTGTCACTTTCCATAATACTCTCCTCCGTAAGTAAAATATTCTCTTGAGAAGTGAAAAATTCAAGATTAGTTAAAGTTAACGAAGAACAGTGAAAGAAAAACAACCATGCGGGGGTTAAAGTTTAGATAGCATGCACGGTGCGACACAAATAATAATTGCTTTCCATTGAAAGGCAAATTACGATTCTATAGTTTGTTATAAAAATATTTACAAGGAAGAAAACTTATCCAATTTATGTTATTTATCTGACGTAGGTACTTATCTGAAAAATTAAGCAACTTTGAATAAGTATTCCCATGTAAACATTTTAGTGAGGAGATAAATGTAAACAATGCTTTCTCCTCTTTTTAGCCGACTGCCAGGAGGGCTATGGCAGATAGAACTCGTAATTACTAATTTTGTACTTAATTTTTTAGTAGTAAGTATACAAATAAAATTATAATCCTTTTTCAATGGAGAGCAACATAGACAACAAACTGCAGGACAAAAGCGGTACCTGTAACGATGCTTAGAATATTACCACCTGAATATCTAGTACTAATTTAATACTAAATCTATCGAATGTCTACCGTGGAAAGCGATAAGAATTTTGTTTTGGCTATGTCACAGAATACATATTAGTACAAGGCTATGGTGCTTCTGCGATTCAAGTGGTAATCCGTTAGGTTACATCGACACACCTACACACGAGGCTCGGCGCCGATTGCTGTCGCGGCACGCCTGGTCTAAAATAAAACATCACGTCAATTTCACATCCAGGGAGGAGGGAATTTGCGCTCAAATCACATAAAACGACATGTCAATACTGTTGATAGCGGCCATTTTGACGAATCTCATTTATAGCATAAAATTGCTTTTGTTTTTTTTAGATTTAAATTTATTTTTCTCTTGATGTGGTATATAAGAATTGATACGATAGTTTTAAATCGTTATGAAACTTTTTTTTGTAGATTATATAAGCATGTAATTACGTTTTCAAAAGCAAGTATGTACTTAAAAATTAATATTATACTTACTTGAATAATAATAAGTAATACGTTATTATACTTTACGTAACAAAATTAATTTAATATCAACAGAATTAACACCAATTATACGCTTCGCTATTTAATTAGTCGTCGTAATTCAATAACGTAGCATCAAGCGAAACATCAATCAATTAAATTTTACAGTTACATAATCATCATTAGAATATAGTACGTATTATAATCGAGTGAAAACAATAAAAAAGTTGAATGAAGAACAACCAAAAAATCAGAAGTAGTCACTAGGTGTCATGATGAAGATTTACTGAAAACTAGCAAAGCTGTACGAAACATGCTTATACAAAATCGAGTTAAAGTTAAAGTACGAGTAGGTATATCCAGGTGAATCAGGTTTTCCATACATATAGGAGCTACCTATTCTACCAGTGGGTAAGCGGGGTTAAGTACAAACACAAACTCGAGCCGGTTAACGGTGAGCACTACCGAGGGAAAAAGGTTCTCCTCCCGCACAGAATATCGAAACTACCGGGAGCTCAGGAGTTTGATAGAGTTAAAGCATCAACAGAACAGAAAGACCTAGGCACAGAGTGGACAGAAGGGAGGCGCGACTACTTGGCCATTGCCGGTGGTGTAACGGTATTAACTTTGCTTCGTTCGTTTTCTCTACAGAACACCTCGCCCAGCAAGGTATGCGGAGCCGCCTCATATGTAGCGCAGGCTGCACTCTCGGCCGCTCGGCGTCTCGCCTATCCCTGTGTTACAAAGGATCACTGGCGGCGATGGGCGCCTGCGCACGCTCGGCAAGTACCAGGCTAGCATAACATTGTAGTAGTCTTCGACAATCGTAACATCATATTCAGTATTGGAGCATTTCGGTATCACCTGTAATTATTATTAGAAAGCGGTGAAAAATATTCATGTCGCAATCCATAAAACGTTTTTGCGATTATCGGTTCGGTAAGTACATCATGTTGGGTTGCAGTCAATTTATTATGTAGCTTATTTGGTTCTTTAGTAACTGCGTGGCGTAATTTGTAAATAGCACCTGGGTACACGTCAGAAATGAAATGTGAGGATTATAAATGGCTTAACATCCACACTAATGTTATAAATGCAAAAGTGTGTCTGTTTCTATGTCTGTTACCTCTTCACGCCCAAACAGCTGAACCGATTTTGCTGAAATTTGGCATGGAGATAGTTTGAGTCCCGGGAAAGGACATAGGATATTTTTTGTCCCAGGAAAATGTACAGTTCCCGCGCGATTAATGAGTTTTGGCGTAACGGAGTCGCGGGCATCGTCTAATTTTTTATGCTTTATTGTTTCTAATGTATCTGTGGGCACAGTGTACAATAAAACGAGTATATAAGGAATGTAATACTGGCAGCTGTAGTTTCAGCGACAGACCCCCCGTTTTACTGCGAAACGTAAAAGATATTATGGGTAGAACAATAAACCTTACTGCGTCACACGAAGGTTTGTAATTTATAAATTGAACGCAATATTATGGGTTAGTATTTATTTAATATCATACTGAATTAGGGTTAAATTAATTAACATTGGATTATAATTATATCGCGTCATCTCTATCATTCTCCTTCATTAAGAAAGAGATAACATGCAGATTAACATAATATTTGACTTCGAGTTAAGTTTAACTCAGATCCGTACAAGCTAAAAAATAGGTTTTTTCTGTTTTTATGATCCTCCTATATTATAATATTTCTAATATCGTTGTACATTTTCTTCCAAGTATTTAAATCATTGAGGCTATAGATGTCAATCTGAAAACAAACGACTGAGTATAAATATTACTTTCCCTTGTGTAAGCAATAAGAATGAAACTCGTACTCAAATCTTATACGTGTATTCGGTTACAATTTCATGGACATTGTTTAAGACTAAGCAGAAAACGCCCTTCAACTTTAATCATAACTCACAATTTTACTTCAAAGGGTAGCAAATATTATGCGGGTCCCTTAACCAAGATGGAATGTTTGCAGAGCAAAAGTATGTTAACTAATTCATAACACTGAAGAATGGCTGCTGTACACATAATATAGTATAATACAGCTTGTTGAACAACTTTATGACAATATTATTATGCAACATGGGGTGCGAAATATTCTATGGTATATATTATTATTACTTATATACAAGATGACGCCCGCAAAATCAAAATTACGCTAAAATTTGTACATTTTTTTTCGGATTAAAAGTAAGTATCCTATAATATTATCCTTTCCCGGGACTCAAAGTGTCTTCAACCAAATTTCAGCAAAATCGGTTTAGCAGTTTGGGCGTGCAGAGGTAACAGACAGACAGACATTCAGACAGGTATTAGTAACCGCAACTGTCCTTTAATATATTGCATGTTCATTGTTACTTCACATTTGTATAGAAATTATAACGATCATTTCAAATGAAAATGCCTTTTGGTGTTTTTGGTGTTTTGGAATAAAAAAGTTTCACGATAAATTCGGTCAGACCTTTGCGAATAAGAAATTCTTGACGGTCGATGTAATATGTATTGCGAAGAGCCGTTTGCATTGATGAAACATTCCATTTCGAATTTTTGCCCGGGAAATGTCTAAGAAAATGCTTACTGATGTCAAACTTGCAATCATGAATATAAGATGTAAATCGCTGAGGAAATAGAAAATAATAATCGAAGGAAATATTCCTTTTCATAAAAAATGAAAAGTTGCCCATTTTTTTTTGTGCGCAAATCAGTTTGAAAAGTAGATTATGTCCTTTGCTCGAGGTTTATTGTACTTATGTTATTTTGTACTAAAATATAATTTCCTCATTTTACTAAAAGGTGCTCCGATTTAAACACATTCATCTGATATTTCTTTTTATGTCTGATATAATATTATACATATAAAAAAATTCAATACTTATTATGAAACCTATAATATACATATATACTACATATTATAAGTTATTATTACAAAATATAACAAGCAGTTAATTTGGCATCGTTGGTTTTATGGAATTTAATTCCAAACGAAAACCGATCACACTTGAATTTAAAATGTCAATATTAATTCATTCATTATTATTATCTGTTAAGTAAAACTGAATAAATTCATAGCTTATTAGTTATTACCGTTCGAATAACTGAATGAATTAAAAAAACGAATGAACAATAATAATTGTACCGTGAATTCTTCCAGCCATTTTCATGAGTTTGATCAATTTGGCTTACGACTCATTCACACGCTAACGCCCTCATATTGTGATAATGTGTCTTGTTATTACGGAACGCAGCGAGACCACACATAAAATGCAACCGTAAATTGTTATAGCGAATATTCATTTAATATAAATGTGATAATATTGTGGTTTTTATTAATATTTTATTTATTTATGAACTATATTCACCACAGGTTCTTGTGTTGATTGTTTAGCTTAGTAAATTACTTACTTTCACTTAGTAAATTAATAACAAAATATTAATTATCTCAAAATTATTTAAGAAGGCTGAAGCTATGATCTCTGTTTTGTTAATTACTGTTCAGTACAGACGAGCCATAAGCGACCGCAAGCCTGTTTTTGTTGAGCGTAGCTGTGACCATCAACAATTTGCTGTCGGTCGTGACTCGTGTCAACTCAAACATTTTGAGTTCATACAAGACAAACGCGTGCGGGGAGTGCACGTACTTTTGTCGTATATGAACGGACGTAACTTTCTATTAACTAATAGAAAAATAAAATTTACCTACTTTGAAATTCTTAGGTGCTTTATAAGTACCTTCTTAGGTGCTTTACTTATATTTTAAGAAGAAGCGTTTTAGTCACACAGGGTTTGTTTACTGAAAGACGAGATAAACTGTCACGAGGCGCCGCGGCGTACTTGAATATTTTTGACTTACAAAAATTCATGATTATAATAGCATCCTAATAGTAGCTAATAGCGTGTTAAAAATTGTTGCTTTAGTAGCCTGTCCATGACCTTATACCGCATTTCATTCAGTAATAAAATCAGGTTGATGATGATGAAATTCAAAGCTTACTAAAACAGAGGAATGAGGATGAATCAATATCATACCGCGTATAAGACATTTTCTTGGTTTCTCGCCTCATTTGATGAGTTTTATACGGATTCGTATATGGGGCGGAAAAAGATATTGGAACGGCGTAAAATTTTAATCCCGACATTTTGTGGAAGATAGAAACAATCAAAATATCTGTCGTAATTCTAAGATTGTTATTTTGCGGTGCTTAGAAATAGATACAATTGATTTACTTCGCAATCAATTTTCTACGGTTCTAAAATTAACATTATCAGGAGCAAAACGGTATAATATACCTAATATATTTTGTCCTTTTGACACTCCCTTCCTTTCACCTATATCTCGCACCGAATATGTACTGTCATATTTGGCACCCCTGCGCCAAGACGTATTCATGGAGCTCTGACATTCCCTCTTTGTCCATTTTTAGGGTTCAGTACCCAAAGGGTAAAAACGGGACCCTATTACTAAGACTTCGATGTCTGTCCGTCTGTCCGTCCGTCCGTCTGTCCGTCCGTCCGTCTGTCCGTCTGTCCGTCTGTCCGTCTGTCCGTCTGTCTGTATGTCTCCAGGCTGTATCTCAAGAACCGCTATAGCTAGACTTCTGAAATTTTCACAGATTGTGTATATCTGTTCCTGCTATAACAAATACTAAAAATAAAATAAAGTTAATTTTTAAGGGGGGGCTCCTATACAAGAAACGTGATTTTCTTGGCCTTTTTTGCTCGTTATCAATAATGATAACAGCTACGCACTTGAAATTTTCACAAAATCCTTAATTATTGTATTTGTACTAAAATTAAAATAAAGTAAATATTTAAGGGGGGCTCCCATAAAAAAAATACAATTTTTTGTCTCCTTTGCTCTATACCGGTACGAAACCCTTCGTGCGCGAGTCCGACTCGTACTTGGCCGATTATATATGAAAACTGTACGCATGAGTAGTATAATCTCACAAAAACAAAAAGTCACTTAGTATTCCGAACAACGCAACTCAATTCACCTGGAACGAACGATTGTTGTACAATTTTCAATGGCCGCCGTTAACCGTATCAGCTATTGGCTTCTCGTGGCACTATTTTTCAATGAGAATCTTTTTAAATCTTTATTTATTAGATGATGCTATCTGGAAACTTTATTTACGTATAGGATAGCTCAACGTTTTTTAATGTCCAACATTAGTGTTCTGTATAACGATCTTATTAAATAAAATAGTTCATCTTTTTACTTCTATTGTATCATTTTTCGAAAGAAGAGAATATGCAATCAATATAATAATAATTATAATCGTCACAGTAAAACTTTAAATAATTTAAAGTCTAATATTATACCTGTGTCTAAAATCCATAATACTAATAGTGTGTGTCTGACTGTTACCACTTCACGCTCAAACTGCTGAACTGATTTTCCAAAAATTTGGTTCAGAGATACTTTGAGTCCCGGGAAAAGGACATAGGATACTTTTTTTCCACGCGATAAAATATGAATACGCGACGGAGTTGCAGGCGTCATATAGTAAAATAATAATAATATTATGTAATTAATAATAATAATAATCGATTATGATGTAGTAATTAATAGATGATGCCAGCAACTCCATCCGATTATCGCACGGGAATCGTACATTTTTCTGGGAAAAAGTTGATATTCTATGTCCTTTCCCAGGACTCAATTTGGGCGTGAAGTGGTAAGACAGACAGACAGTCACATATAAGTATGGATTGTTTAAAAAGCTTTAAATACAATATAGTCTGTGTATTAACCGTTTAAGTTTTAGATAAATCAATAGCTGATGTACAATAACTATTGATGTGAGACACAAAGACGCAGTGACTACGAATCCTCACTACCTAACCAATATTGAAGATCACACACACACTGTTGGATTACGAACAAAAAGACACTGTCTATGACGTTAAAAACTTGAAATTTTGAATTTTTACTTGCTTGGAATTGTCATACTCGTAGTGCTACCACAACAAATAAATATTATAATTAATGTGATTGTTTTTTATCTGTCTGTCCGTCTCCGATACCTCTTTACAATGCTAATTGCTAAACTGAATATCCTTACCGAAAAGGTAAGGAGAATCTTTGAGTCTCCGGAACGGATATTATAATATTGGGATAGCTGTTTATCTCGGGAAAATCTAAACGAAATTTTTGCGTGAGTAGCGGGCTTTCAACTTTGTCCACTTGCTAATATAAAAGTAATAATATGAATAATTATGTCTCTGTTACCTAACGTATGTTTTATTTCGTAATAAAGAAAAATTTACACACTACAATTTAAATTATATATCAGTTTAGCATCGCGTTAATATGTACAGTCTATTCCTTCGCATTGAATTATTAAAACTGAATAAAGAAAAGTTCTTATTACCATTTCTATAAGTGGATAGGGATCGTCTAGAGTCTAGACTTTAGATTAAAATTTGCGAGTTTTCATTGTGGAAACGTCTGTATGAACATCATAATATTCAACATAAAATTATTTTAAAATGTCTTTATTTGTACTAAATTGCATAAAAATCTTATCTTAACGTGTTGATGTCTTGTACACCTCGTTTTTTTATAGATACTTTTTATGGGTTTATGAACTATCAGAGAAATTAATTCTTTGGTGGACGTATGTTATTCGGTCGGGCTATGTCAAGTCTAACTTGTAGATCATTGGCCTGGACACATTTAGGGCTTTATCACACTGGCGATTAACGAGCGATTTGAAAGCGACGCGACTGCGCAGCGTCGTCGCGGCGTGGCGTGGACGCCATTTTGTACACTAGTCTAGGGATATGACATTGTAGATAAAAAATCGATATTTAATTAATCGGTTTTTTTAAGTATAGATTGCTTGATAATGGATCCTCCCATATTCGTCACTGTATCTGCTTTCGCTTCCTGCGTTTTCGAAATAACAAAGCCAGTAGTAGTGTTTCCTCGTCAGAATCCATTTTGCTACTGAGTGTCCAAAACGCGGAAGGCAAGCTGCGTGCACGCCGCGCAATCGCGCCGTTATCGCGGTGTGTGCGCTGCGCAGTCGCGTCGCTTTCAAATCGCTCGCTAATCGCCAGTGTGATAAGGCCCTTGGTGCATCATCTTCTTTTGCATGAATTACTACGATAGTACTTTTCGTAGATAATAAATTAATAGTAAGGGATGTAAAACTAATTACTTTTCTTGGCATCAACGAAAAAGGTCTTAATAAAGCGTTATTAAAGCAACGCTCGCATCACGAGGCACGAGTTTAGTTACTAAAGAGGTGTCCCTTGGGGGAGGCCGTTAAGTAAACGTTTACTCTACCTTCGAGACCGTGTGATGTTCTGAAATGGTTAAATCACCCCTCCAGAACCCAACTTAAAGGTCCTTAGAGACGATTACGGCTTATAACATTACTAAATATAGCTGCGAGAATTTTATAGCTTAGGTGGCCGTTCGTAGGTAGACGCTTTGTCAATTTAATAATATATTAAATTCTCCTGTCAGGATGATCGTAACAGAAGTTCCTCTACCTCTAAAGTATTAACGTGACAACAAAAAGGTGTAATTTTGTAACTCGACTTTACTCTAAAAGAGTAATTACAAGTATTTATTTATTTTAGTCCTTGGTTTTAAGTCCGACCAACATACTCTGGAGTTGTAGGTAGTAGTCCAGAAGGATTGACTATTGCTATATTAATGTCGAAGGACAACCTTTAGGCTATTGAGAACTTTTTGTGTATAATAGAGAATTGCGACAAGTAATAACTTTTTAGTACAGCGAATAAAACTCTATGATCTAGTATTAACGCTACTACTAGTACGCTAAATTCGAAACTTTTCAGACTTCAAAAAAAGGAGGTTATGATGACAGTAAGTAAATTTCATTGAAATAATTTGTGTGTCTAAAGTACCTAAATGCTTGATTATAAAACACTGGTTCTTTTTTTATTTTACATCAAGATTAATATTTTATTGATAAAATAAAATCACTAAATATGACAATCCGCCATGAAATGTTGAACGCCAATCAGAGCGCGTGACGTCACGTTAGGGCACTGTTGACATTGACGTTTGAGTTATTTATCTTTTACCACAGACATTTTTTTTTAAATCGTCCCGGTCGGGACAGGCAAAGGGATTACCACAGACAATTATTACTGTCGAATGATTCCTATACAGCTGTCACTTGTCAGCTATACTCTAAAGTGACGTCACAAGTGACGCCATGACACCTTGAAGTGTTTTGGTGCAAATTTTAAGTTTATGATTTAAAAACTAATTTTTATATACTAAACCATAATTATTTTTTGCAGAAATATTATGTTTGTTGTAACCAATATATATATTTCCGAGTATTATAGAACAGTTTCTCAAAATTTGTCATCATGCCTATTCGACGCGTATGTATGTAATATTTCCAGAACTGCCCAGTTTTTGTATATGTTAGTCTATATCAGCGTTTGAACAAATATGCTAAATTTCAAAAGTGTATGTATGCTCTTATGTTTGTGTTCGCATATCTCCGGAAATCCGATTTCAGTAATTCTTTTTTTGTTCTATTAGGTATTGTTCAACTTAGGGAACAGTGTAAGTTTCATCAAAATTGGTTCAGTAGTTATTAATTACGTACAATTTTGAAGTCGGTTTTATCTTTTTAAAATACAGATATTATTTTATTTCAGCCTTCCATGACGGTGAAACATCGGAAAAAAGTACGCACATCGACAAAACCTATAAAACTACATAATATTGTAGAGTGCTAATAATAATTCCAAATTAAGAGAATACACCAAGGGCTAGAGAAATGAAAAAAAAGTACGTGTAATATCTATAGCTGTCTCCCTTACCTCAAGCCTATACCGCAGAGCGCCATAGAGACAACTGCAGAAAATCAACGATTCGTTGTCCCCTGATTCCTTCTACAAAACTTAAAGTACTTTTTTCATTAAAGATTAAAGGAAGGCTTGAGCTGTGTCCTTATTTTTTTTTTATATAATCTAGCCAAATCTGTTTTCTGGATGTTTGAACAAAGCGGAAAATCTGGCCATTTTTTGGGTTTTTGAACGTTCATAATATCTTAATTAATAATTAAATTATGAAAAAAAAGAAAACATAGGGACATTGTATTAGTGGCCGTAGATATTCAGGAAAAAAATATAACTCCACCGGCATTGTCCAGGGAGGAAATAGGGGACAACGTTTGTATAGAAAAAAGGGTAGTGTGGACTCCTCTTAACAGTATATAATATTTAATTTGCTTTAACAAAATATATTTTGGAACGTTTCTCATTTGTATAATGTATATCTTTATAGATCGATTAAAGGTCTTGTTAAGTCTGGTCATGTTCCTTAGCGTTGTTAGCATATTATAATGAAATAATATTTAGACGATCCCATCGGTAATGTTTTATTAAGGGTCCCGGGGGTACGTAATTCTCATTTCACCGCCGTTTTCGTCATTAACGTATTACACATCTTGGGAATATTGTATAATTATTATAACGGTTTAAAACATTTATTCGTTTATTTAGGTAATAATTTTTAGGTTTAAGCGAATAATATTGTTAAATTTTATAGCTTGATCTATGGGCGTAGCCAGGATTCTATATAGGGCAGATTAAGAAAATCCTAGACTTCGAATTCGTGATTTTTAACATATTATGGAAATCTCACAATAGTATAGTTTATAAGCTGGTGAGACGTAAGATTAAATTAATATTCTTGAGAAGGAAAAACCGAACAGGTGAGTTGTCTAATGCTCCAATACTCAATACGTTCAGAAAATTAACTAAATGTATAAAAAAATATATTTAAGTTCAGCTAATATCAGGTTTTTGAACAGCATATAAGCACCTGAAACACAAGGTTAGTAAAATTTCTGATTTGGAACGCAAACTGAATAACTCAAATGTAAGAAATTTTATAAAGTGGGACATAGTTTTCTTTTTCATCATAACGATAAACTTATATTTCTAAATTGTATATATTGAATCAATATTACTATCTCTAGAGTACGGAAATAATAATTTTGCAGCTCAACTAATATCCAGGTTTCTCAAATACATTTTCTAGTAATCAATTTCAGTGAAGGATTTCAACCGGCCAGAAATGGTGAGAGCTAGAATTTGGTTCTATAGATTTCTATTTTCAATTAGTACTTCAAAAGCTAAGTTAGAACGTTGGAGTTCTACAAATATTTACATTTGCTCAAATATCAAAAAGCCATTTGTAGAGTATATTATTTTCAAAGATATCATCTTCTGATTCAAGTTACAGTAGGTAATAGCAACATTTTACTCTTTTTTCCTATTTTCCTCGTCATGTTCACAATATTAAAAATTTTATTGTGTCTTCTACATCTCTATAAAATAACATTTTTAATTTCTTTTTCATTATAAATGTAATCAAATAATTACTGTAAGTACTAAAACTAGCAAGTAAAACTACAATATACTTACTTTGTTTCGTCAATGTACACAGCTTCAAGAACTTTGGCGGCGTATTGGAGGTTTTTTTGTAAGGTCTCTGCGGGGATCTCACCCCTGTTTAGTTGTCTTAGGAGGTAGCGTAATCTGTAAAGAAAAAAAAATCATTTAAAATAAATGTCATGATTATAATAATAATAGGGATGATGACAAGGTCAAAGATTAGCGAATTTTGTTATTAAAATAAATAACGGTAAAAAATAAGTGTTTCCAAAATTTCAGCTTGATAGCTTTTGTATTTTTTTTGTTATGCGCCTTCAAAGTTGGATATTCAAGTCGAATTTTTTTCAATAAAATTTCTTAATATTAATTGTATACCATTTGATAACTTAATATGTAATTTAAAGCAACTTTTGTTAAGAAACTACTTTCATAAACGCAATAATTAATATAGCTACCGAAAAAACTTCTTCCGCGATGCCTACAAACAACTCTAAGGTGACGTCATAATCGAGTAGCATTTTGTATGAAGCGTTTCGGGCAGGTCAATTTTATGAGATGTTTGAATTGTCATAATATATTGGTGATTTTTTAAGCTATCAGAGTGATTCTTTCACCGATGTTTCCATTTTTTAAAGGTCTTTCAATTACCAATAAGAAAAAAAATAGTTATCATGCCTGTTAGATACTGTTTATAATATTCATCTGATAAAAAAAAAATCTTGTGTCGCAGTGTTTGTTGTGTTGTGTTCATCTGGAAACGGCTGGACCGTTTTTAATGAAATCATATAGTTAAAAGGTTGGTTTGAGAATCAAATGGGCTAGCATCTATTATAGAACTTAAAATAACATGGCATTTAATTATGGCAAAACAAAGCTTGATTTGTCAGGTAGTAGGTAATAGGTATAATTATTATGGCGGTAATTATTAATTTAATATTTTTTAAGTAACTACATAATATTATACAGCAATGATAAATTTCTAAAAACTTTGGAGGACCAAGGAGTGCTTGACGTGGAGTCCCTCTAAAACAGTTACGTAATTTAGGTACGTTCCCTTGCCTAGATAAGCACCTATCACAGTGTGATTTCAAATATTCGTGCTGTCAAATGCAAGTACCCGTAGCATTTTCAAATACGAGAGTGTTATTATATGGAAATGTATTTTCGAGATACAGTTAGAAAATAAATGCATTCATAGTCCCAGTGAAATTCCCAAGGGAGTTTGGGAAACTAACTCTAAAATGTGTACGAATTTAGTTACGGCCGTGTTATGAATATGGATTACTGTGTTGGGGAACATTCACAAATCACACGTCAGTTTGGAGAGTAACTTAATGCTGTTTTGTCACGGGAAATACTATGATATTATATGCCAAGCTTTCTGGTTTAAATAATTAAGATCTGTACAGATTAAGCACTTTATCAAAAATCAAATCAAAACATTTTATTTCGGGCATCAGAGGCCCATATAACAAATACCTTAAACCTAACATACATATAATTTTATAATAAATACCTTAGAACTAACATACATATTTTATATATTATACTTAAAAACTAACACTTTCACGTTTTGCCGGCGACGTGACTCGCTTCGTTCCGGAGTCTCCCCCGGAACCTCCGATAGACTACATCCATCGGCCAGAACTCCGGCGCCTCGAAGGTCGACAGTAGATTCGTCGGCACTCTCACCACAAAGGAGCTAAAGTTAACCTTGTGGCGAGACTGCAGACGTTCGACCCTCAGGCGCAGTGTCGTCTTCTTCTGAATGTAGTCCACGACGTCCTCGACCTCCATGGACCAGTGCAGGCGGGATATGTACAGGGGCGTCGCGGGGACCTCGCTCCGCAGACGCAGCTCAGGTACATATGGTGCGATGCCGCGATGGTTGCGGGCAGCGGGCTTCTTCTTCCTCCTCTCCACCATTATGAAGCCCTCCTCATCGCACCTCCTGCTCTCGTCCTTGCCAGGCCGAGAAGACTCCACCTTGCGGCTCTTCATAGCCTTGCGGCTCTCCTTAGTCTCACGACTCTTCGGAGCCTTGCGGCTCTCATTCACCCCATTAGATTTCGCCCGCGGGGGAGGTGCGGGGCGACCAGCAACAGTCGCGTAGTTTTGCTGAGTCGCCTGAGGACTCAGCGTCGGCGCAACAGGGAGGGGGGCGCGGGCGGCGGCGGCAGCGGCGGCGTTCGTTGACCCGTCCGATAATGCTGACGGGCTAAACGCGCATGTTTGCGCGCCACGACGAGTGGTGACGTATGCGGCATTAGGTGAGGGTGACCTACATATTGAATTACCACTTTTTAATTGCGATAATTCAATACGTAAGTCACTGATCGTAGACTCTGATGCCTGCAATCTACCTCGAACTCCGGCCAGCTCCTCCTTCAGGAACCTGATGTCCTTCAGTAGGCTGACGACGTCGACGTGGTCCAGCGTGACGGGTGGCAGCTTGTGCAGCTCCTTGGCCACAAAAGCCGGCACCTCATCAGGATCCGTCTGCTTCAGCAGGGAGATGATATCCTGCACGCTCCTTTCTGTTCCGTCTCTTCTTCGCGACGGCATGTTCGCGCTCTGTCCGAGCGTCTCGTACAGCAGCTGCTTGCCCTTGCAAATCTCCTCGCTGGAGAACGAGGACTTGCAGATCTGCATGATGCTGACCTCGTCCATAGTGTCGATGGCGTGCTGGATAAACGCCAGCAACTCGTTGGCCACGAGCGCCATGGTCACGTGCAGCGGCAATGTGCCGCGCGATTCGCAAAAATATTACTTTTGCTGCGTGTGTAACGCGGAGCACGACCGATCGCTAGCTCGACACATTACGAATGTATAAAAATTAAATTTTATTAATCATACTCAGAACTCAACCTAG
This sequence comes from Plebejus argus, assembly GCA_905404155.3. NCBI lineage: Eukaryota > Metazoa > Arthropoda > Insecta > Lepidoptera > Lycaenidae > Plebejus > Plebejus argus. The sequence continues at coordinate 11,659,959 of FR989927.1, read as the reverse complement.
GAATAAATAAATAAATAAATAAATAAACGTTTATTCTGCCACCGTTAAATGTTACACATACCTAATAGGTCACATTATATACAAAGCTGAACTTAACAAGCATAATAATTTAAAAAAAAAACAGTTATTCGTATAAAAACACGTATTCTACAGCTAAAACATACATTAAATGACTATCAAAGGTAAATAATTAAAAATAAAAAACACAATTCTATTGATATGACTATGACAATAGCACGGCAGTGTAACACCCAAGTGTGCAGAAACGGAGACCACTCAGGTTAAGACGACCGATAATGTCGTCCCTGATCTTCCGTGGACCCCTTTGTTTTCGGGCAGATGACAAGCAGACAGAAGCAGTGTTATGATATCATAAAATAATATTATATTATAAATTATATAATAAGACATAAGAGACATATTATAGTGTGAAAAATAATGAATACATTCTAAAATATAAAACTAGTGAAAAATATATAATATAGATAGATACAAAGTTACTTGAAACGTTTTATAGATACCATAAAAAATATATACAAAATAAACGAACAGCAATAAAAAATATATATGTATAATAATGATATTATGTATGTATATTATCATTTATCATTATCCTAACTGAATAATTGAAGCAGTTTTCTGTAAGTATGTTTAATAACATCATTATATCATATTCCTGATATGAGATAATAAATATGTATATTAAGATTGTAAAAATTGAACATAATTTTTTGGCTTTTAACACGCAAATAAAAAAATACAATATTATTATGTGTAAATGTAATATTGTAGTAATGTAGGTATTGACGGGTATTGACTTAGGTATTACACAGCCGTCTACATGTTTAAGTAATATCTTAGTGAAATGAGGCCGATATAAAAATATATCGTCGGTATACAGTAAGTTGAAGTAAGTATAAAGTAAGTTGGTTTTAAATAAAATAAAAACAATGTATAATTTTAGAAAACAAAATTTAGGTATCGCACAGCCTTTCGAGAACAAAATTGTTTTAAACTTACACAGGGTTTTATATGTAACAAGGATATTGTGCAAAAAAATTAAAGGTAAAAAATAACTATAATATAAAATAAAATGTAAACTAACAAACGGAAAAAATACAATGTAACATAACAGTAACACACGACAATAATTATAACATAATAATATAATATAAACTCGCAATGACCTGCACAATAAGTAACTTTTAAAGTTAAAATGAATAATAATAAAGATGAACCAATTTAAGCAGTACAAAAAATGCGTGAGAGATCACTATCTGAAGTGATACGCTGTACAGGGGAGTCGGGATCACGACGAGCGAAGATATGTCCACCGCGAGTCCATACGTATCGCCAGTTATTGCGGCGAACTTCTTCGCGAGCTTTGTAAAACAGCGCGCGATTGTGCTTGGTAAGATACTCATTGATGTAGATACGAGTCGCTCGACCTTCAGTGATACCACTAGTATCGACGCCACGGCGAACTCGAGCCGCTTTGAGGATATTGTCACGCACGATCCTACGGGAAAAGCGAACAATAATAGGCCGCGGGTTTTGGCGCTGCTGGTCTCCTTCGGCTCCTGATCGCATCGGACCCCTCCGCTCGGCACTAACAATATCTCGCTCATCTAGCTCAACACCGACTTTTTTCGCGACCAAGTTGACAAGATGCTGTACATTTTCACCGGTGTATTCGTGTACGCCTGCGACTTGTATGTCATTACGTAGGTATTCTTGTTCCCGTTGATTCAATTGATATTCTAATTTATCTATCGCGCTAGTTACCGCCGGGTCCTGGCCGGGGGTGCGCGCGTGCGCATCGATTCGCTGCTCTGCTGCAGTCATTCGTTTCTCGAGCCCATCTAAACGATTATTGATCTCTGCCATAGTCGTGTTAAGTTTAGAAATCTCCTGACTGAAGGTTTGCATTTCGTGCCGTACAGACATCATAACTTCCCTCAGGAGCCTTATTTCGTCCGCCAAAGGGTTAGGCGAAAAACTCGCGTCGGCAAAAGTGTCTAGTGGTGACGTTAAGCCCTCAGAGGCAGGTGTTGTGGAAGGAGCTTTGCATGAACGGCAAGACCATTTTGAAGCAGTTTTTGGGTCAAATGCCATTCCTTTAGCGCATCGAGGGTGGTACACTCCCGTGCACTTATTACATTTGATCCCTTCAGCTACACTCAGGAATCTTCCACAATGTGAACATTGAAAATTGGGCATGCTGAGGTATGTTTTTTTTATATTTTTATGCTTAAAAACAATTTAATTGTATTTATTCGCACCGTAACTTATGTAGTACTTTGTTACCGTAGGTAGTTGTGGAACAGCTGATTGTAGGTCGCGTCCGTCAAACCACTTTTTCCACTTTTGCTCACAAGATTTTAACTTTTTTTAACTTATTTTCACTATGTTATACTACAACATGTATTTTAAGTAATTAAAACTGATTTTATGAGGCTTTTAAATATTTAAAATTTAATAATTCGTGGAACTACGTGCTTGCTGTCAGATGTCATCCGACCGACATACTAATACAGACGAATACTAATAAAGTTACAATGTAATCCCAATTAACTGAAAAAATATTTATTTTATAATTTAAACAGGAAGATTTTGGACTAGAATAAATCATTTGATAGGTATTGCCCTTGAAAACCGATCAGTTGTATGAATTCTATCTTCTTATATATTTTTTTTATTAAATAAGGGGGCAAACGATCAAACGGGTCACCTGATGGTAAGCAATTACCGTCGCCCATGGACACTCGTAACATCAGAAGTGCTGCAAGTGCGTTGCCAGCCTTTGAAGAGGGAATACGCTAGCTCTTCTTGAAGGCTTGCAGGTCGTATAGGTCCGGAAATACTGCTGGTGACAGGTTCGTTCCAGAGTTTTACAGTGCGCGGCAGAAAGTTACGCGAAAAACGCACGGTGGAAGACTGCCACTCATCTAAGGTGATGAGGATGGTATGTTTTTCGCGTGAGACGATGGCAAAAAGTTGCAGGTGGTATGATTCTGAACAACTACTCAGAGCACTCCCCGTGATACAACCGATAGAGGATGCAGAGTGAAGCTTCATCTCGGCGTAATTCCAAGGGGTCCAAGCTGTTTGAAAAACTATGACAGTCAACAATTCGAGCGGCAAATTCATTGGATACGATCCAGAGGGAGCAGTTAGTATTTTGGCGCCCCTGTCCAGAGATGAGAACAATATTCCATATGAGGCCAAACTTGCGCCTTGTAGAGGTAAATTTTAAGTAAGTATATAAAATTCTCGTGTTACAATGTTAGTTACCTAATTACTCCTCCGACACGGCTTTAGTGATTTTTACCAAATTTTATATACATATTCAGTAGGTCTGAAAATCGGCTACTGGCTACCTTTTATATTGATAAGTGCATTTTGTTGAATAAATAATAGTAAATTATTAAGTACAACTCGAGACTAACGGCGACCATTGTTTGTTAGACGGGATAGCGATGAACGTTGCCATGCCGGGCTACCATACGCCAATTACGAGATATCTCACTCTCGAGATAATTAAAAACTAATCGTCTCATAATGTCAAAATCTCGACAATATCTCGACAAAACTCTATAAAATGTGTTATTTCGATGATAGATGTACGCGAGAAAAATTTTTTGTCATGCTAGGGTCAATAGAGATGAAGATACAAACTATCGAACATCGAGAAACATATAGAGTGAGATATCTCGTTGGCGTATGCTAGCCCGGCAGGTGCCGTACTTATGTAGTCACTTCAATAAAAAAATGTATCCACCTGGGCGAAATGCTTTATATGGCACAACAAGGTTTGCCGGGACAACTAGTATTTTACATTTCTCTGAGTTACCAAAATCTAAACTTTGCGTGATATTCGACTCGATGATGATGTCCAAAACATATCTGAACAAGTAATTAATCATTGTGTTGTGATAAATTTTTTAACTAAATTAAAGCTCGGCTGAACGCGAGTTGACAACAGATTAACAAAGGCCTGTCCAATTTTTTAAAGTGCTCAACAATATTTGTTTATTGTTTCGTTCGTTTTATAGCGTTTAATTTTTACGATCGAACAAAATATTTTATAGTGGCCGAATAAAATATTTTATAATTTCGATTTTGAGCTGTAGGCTGTGCTGCGTTGCACCGCTCTTGCAGTGGAGTGTGAAGCACTCCTTACTACTAAAATTTCTGACATTTTTGTTACGTCTTTTTTTTGGTCTTAAGTCTTGACTCTAGATTTAGAACGTCTATGATTAAGAATTCTTACATGCTATTAAGCATTAAGTGCATAATAATTATTAAACTATATTACTGACTGTATATATTAATATAGTAGCTAGTAAAAATACGATAAGGTACAAGAATTTATTACATTTAATAAAATAAATACGAAACAAGACACTATACATTAAAATATAATCTAAGAGTAATTAATATAAAATTTTTAAAGGTTAATTTAATTTTTATTTGAATTAATCTCTTAATGAATTGAAACAAATGAAGTTCTAATAATCTGAGTCAGCACAGTGTTAATAAAATTGAATAAATAAAAACACAGACTAATCTGACGTTGCATTTTTAATTAGAAAGCAAAATCTATTAGTCTGTATTTAAAGTTTTTAATTTAGAATTGTTATAGTGTTTCTTCAATTTTAAAGGATAAATTCAAAATCAAAATAATCAAATATTATTATTTTAACATCAAATATTTTTACACACAGATGAAAACCAATTTCGGTTCCCTTTGGCAGCTCGAGATTGTTGCTCTAGGTATATTAACTTTATGGCTTGTGTCACTGCCAATTTAATGTAGATTTATGCCCCATTTCTGAGGTTTTTTGACTAAAGTTTAATATCTATTCACTGGCGCTTTTGATTTGCTTGCTTTATTTTTTTATATTATCAACAAAAACTTACAGCTATGCAATAAAGACAATTCAAGTCGTGAGTGGAAGAATCAAATAAGTAACATTTCATAACATACGGACAATTAGTCATTTTTTTCCGTAATTTTTTTAACAAACCTTGCAACTTATATATTCATCACCTGGGTACACAATACACATATTATAATCCACAGTATTTTTATTTCAAATAATTTTTCCGACCCTTAAGCCTCCATTTATGCAAAAAAAAAACTTGAGAGGTGTCAAGGTCGACACCCGAATGGAACGAAGTTATTTCTTATGTTCAAAAAACCTGTATACTAACATAACATTATACTTACACTCAAAAAAAATAAATTAAAAAACATGCCGTCTATTGACGCCCAGGAATACTAACAACGCGTCGCTGTTTATTCTTAAAAACGCCATGTAGTTGACGCCACAGAATACATAATAGTTGTTGACGCACAAGAGTACTATCAACGCCCGCTGCCTCTACTATGCAGGTACTAATAAAAAAGTGTCGAGGTCAAATATCGTTCTGTCTAGCCTCCTTTACGCCGAACACGCCATAAGGAACTTCGTTCCTAAAACGGCAATTTTTTTCAATACGTAACTTACATGGTTCTTCCACTCACGTCTTCAATTAAGACTAACAAAATTAATCTAGAAGCCATCAAGTTTTTACGTCAAAATATAAATGAGTCAGCTGTTACATAGAAAAACTATAGTCAAAAACCTCAGAAGCCGGGAAGTAGTGCTGAAAGCCTGAAAGCGCTCACCTAAGTGCGGCCTTATCGCAGGCATCGGGCGTGTCAACGGCGGGCAAGTGCTCTGTGTCGAGGTCGAGCTGGTCGAGCTGTTCGTCGGTGGGCGGCGAGCTCTCGCGCTTGCTGCGGCTCGACGACCGACGGACTATCGTCAGGCCGCCTTGTTCTGGGGACAAGACATTCGGTTAGAGCAGTATACTCAGTAACACACACTCGGTAACAGCAGAAACGCAGTATAAACTTTTTTATCAATCCTTCGGGATTGACAACAGACAACATGCTATGCATGCAAGGATATAATATTTGAGACGTGCATGCAATAATACATCAGTAAATTACAGTAGTCAGTCAAAATCAGTTTTGAATGTTGGTCTTCGAAGAAGGTAACGTTGCTAAACTGTGAATAAAAGTGAACTAGCTTCGACAAGACGCATGCAACGGTAAATATAGCTGCAGATCCTTTATTGAACAGTATAATTGTGACAGTGTAAACTATGAGTTTCATAAAACGAAACATCCAATAAAGTGTGACATAATAAAGAGTTTGTAGACAACATGAGAATATTTAGTATGGTAATAAATAAAGCGAGATGAATATTGAGCACATAACACTTTCCTCTTTTTATTACTGTTTTCATTGATTGTTTTGGTAAATAAGAATAGATTATGGGAAATTCTAAGTAATATGTTTTGTATTTTAAAGAATTTATGGAGACAAAATATTCTTAAGACAGAAACCGTTTACACGTGTTAGCCACTATTTATATAAAATGAACCAATGGCTTTGTCCACATTGTGCCTTTTTCTGTTCGTCAAGGGCATGCGTTATAGCGCAGTCAACAGCGAACGTGAGGCATACCCGTGACGCGCGTTGAAATCGTAGCGCTCGCTATGACACTTTTATTTCAACGCAGGTGGATTTTGACGCATTCAATTATTGAATATGCCAAACGAAAGTTGAATAAAAAGAAGGTGACGAAAATTGAAGATGAAATTGCATAATGTGGACATAGCTGCTATTGAGATGTATTGAACTTCAATAACTTTACTGCCATCATGATAACGAGTCTGAACATTTCAAATAGGCTTTTGACAGAATGTTGGCGTCCGATTTTATAATGCTGCATAGGTTATTGACTTCGGTGCATTATGGCGGAGGTGGACACTGTAATCGATGTAATAAAGAACTGCACGAACAGTTTGTTATTACTTATTAATAATCACTTGCATGATGACTATCAAGTTCTGCATAATTTTTATACACGACAATGCTAAGTCTTTTCCACTAAGATAAGACTAACGACCGCGCTCAGATTTAAGGATTACTTAACTTTAACAAGAATGAAATATTGACCTAAACTCTTAAATCTTATTATGTCTAAAGGTAAGCAGTTATATTAGCAGTTACAGCAGTTATATTTTACATTATAACTGCATGCTGTCTGGGAGCACCTTTACTATTTTATGTCAAACTCTTCATTAAATGAAAGTTAATTGATCATTTAATATTTCTGCGATCATGAGCTCCTAGTAAAGACATATATTATTTTGTTAAATGCAAGATTCCTTTAAAAACATTTAAAACTTCTTTTAGATAGAAATTGCGCTTTACGGCAGGGTAGCTAAGTGGCACATGGTGGCACTAAATTTCCTTAAATTTCTTATTCATCTTATGTATATGACATTTTTATAGCACTGAAATACGCTTTTAGCACCTTATAGGTCCTTATTCCAAGTATAATTTTTAACGCGTAGGCGTTTAGAAGGACGGTATTTTATTTTAGTTATCTGAAGTATTTTTTAAATCTGGATAGGCTTTTATGTGTACTTATAATAATGTAGGATTTTAAGTATTGCTGCATTTCAAACACACGTAGTAATAATGTGAAAATATGTTTATTTGTCTTTCTATCACAGATCACCTCTCCTGCTCTGACCACTGACTCCCGGGAAAGAACCTAGGATTAATACAAAATGTAAGTCTACCACGCGATTTTCTGCTCAAAGTTGCATGAAACAACCTGTGAAACAAAAGTCATTATTTTCCGTCTGCACAATTACCGATAATAATCTGTTCACGGGAACTGTTTATCAGGGACCGGGTTTGTTGTTACGCCGTTGCCATGACAACAGCACTCGGGCATTCAACATGGCTCCAGGCTCGCCATTATGGCCGTAGAAATGTTCTCGACATGAATTGAAATGCATTGTACGAAAAATTCTAAAATAAACATCACCGGTCGGTTTGTTTGGTCCTGTTTTATTCACAACACCCCGAATCAGATGCAATCAGCAATAGGCGACTCGTTGGTGTTTCAATGTTGTTGTATTTTTTTGGTTTTCAGAAAAAACAACCTAACGAAACAAGCCTAACTTTTATATCACTATTCACTGGGCAAAGCAGGAGAAAAAATTCGGCATATCTACCGATTACAAACAATATCAGTAACTACCAATAATCGCGCGTCAATTCACTGATCTATATGATATTTTTTTCATTATTATTTGCAACTATAACCCGATCCCGACAGACGTTGTCCTGTCTTTACGATGATCATTTAATTCGAATTGGTATAATGCCAAATTTCATCAAAATAGATTAATTGGTAGTTTAGGCGAAAATCATAAAAGTTTATTGTGCGGGAACCGTACCGTACAAAAAGTACCTATCCCTTGTCCTTCTCCGGAACTGAAAGTATCTACATACCAAAATTCATCAAAATCGATTGAATAGTTTACGCGCAAATCATAAAAGTATATTGTGCAGTAATCGTACATTTTTCCGGGATAAAATGTATCTATGTCCTTCTCCGGGACTCAAAGTATCTCGATACCAAATTTCAGCAAAATCGGTTCAGCCGTTTACGCCTGATGTCGTAACCAAGGGAAATATGGATTTATTTTTATTTATATAGATAAATATATTTAAGGTATGAAAAACTACAACATGTGAAAACAATTAGCGAAATAATTGTGTTGTAATCTCCCTTGTTCGCGCGAGTTTTAACTAAATTATTATAAGAGTGATGTCGTTTACACGGTAATAAATGAGGTTTTAATGGTTATTTTTAAGAAAATTATTATTATTATTATTCTGTTAGTTATTAATTACTTTAGCCACATGTTAGTCAGAGTACTAACAGCTCGCCAATTTTACTTTACTACTGTAATACGTTAGTAACTTAGTACCCAGGGAAGAATTTACCAGTTGTTAAGGGGACGACTAAAGCAAAATAGATGATCTTATAATTCATTTTTACACATGATAATAAGCTACAAATTGTTTTATTTTTTTAACATAGATAAGTACATTATATTTGCGAGGGTCTGTACTACTAGCGAAAACACGATATCTTTAAATTTTTTCCATAGAAAAAAGTTACAAATATGCATCTAAATTTGACGATTATTTCATATATTTACAAAACGGTAAATTCAACTGAGTCAAAATTTTTACAAATAACTAGATGTCCCGGTGAACTTCGTTTCATTTATAAACCTTCCCTGGACTTCCACGATCATTTTAAGACTAAAAATTAGACAAATTGGTCCAGCCGTTATCGAGTTAAAGCGTTACTAATATAATTGAAAATCCATTTTTATATACATACTAGCTCTTTTTTAAGGTTTTAAAGTAACTTCGTGTTACTTTAAAACCTTCCCTGGACTTCTGCAAATATTCTAAGACTAAAATCAGCCCAATCCGTTTAGCCGTTTTCGAGTCTTAGCGCGTCTTACACATCTGAAAATCCATTTTTAGGGTTCCATACCCAAAGGGTAAGAACGGGACCCTATTACTAAGACTTCGTTGTCTGTCCGTCTGTCCGTCTGTCCGTCTGTCTGTCTGTCTGTCTGTCTGTCTGTCTGTCTCCAGGCTGTAACTCAAGAACGGTAATAGCTAAAGATTTGATATTTTTACAGATTATGTATATCTGTTGCTGCTATAAGAACAAATACTAAAAATAAAATAAAATTAATATTTCAGGGCTCCCATACAACAAACGTGATTTTTTTAGCCTTTTTTGCTCTATATCAAAAATGGCAACAAGTAGGTACTTGAATTTTTCTCAAAATCCTTTGTTATATTATGTGTACTTTAATATTTATTAATAATATTAAAATAAAATAAAAAATAAGGGGGGCTCCCATACAAAAAACACAATTTATGGCCTAATTTTGCTCTATAATGGTACGGAACCATTCGTGCGCGATTGCGCATCGCACTTGGCCGATTTTTTATATATAAGAAGATAATATTATAAATAATATAAAATTTTACTACCGAGGGACTGTACTAGCGGATTTTTTTAATGTTGCATATTATTTATCGAGTTATTAAGAAAAACAACTACCTAACTTGGCGCTGATTCTGCGTCGTTCTTTTTCACCTGTCATAATATGAAAGACGGGTGTAAACTTTTCTGTGAAGAAAGAAGGACAGTGTTAGATTTTTTGCTTTATTTGCCCTCTTATGAAACTGTCCTAGCAATCTAAATTCGAGAGTTCTCAACTAGCTTTTTCCTACTATTTCTTTCACACAGAACTTTGTATGATGCAATTAAAACGACAATTATCATAATAAAATAATTGAAATATAAAAGTTCATACTATTATATTTATGATCTCTCATTTATTTATTATTAAACGATACTTGAAAGTTGGTGGTGGCGACATAATATTCGTAATATGCTGACGTCACAAAATCTTCCATAAGCGTTCAGCAAATGAGATTTCACAGCATTTTATTACAAGAAAAATCTGCTATAAAAACTAATTACAAACGTTCGGATATAGAAAGTTTCGTAATTGAAAATGAAAATTTATGAAGAATTTTTTCATATCAGCACGAACGAAACGGCTACTAAAATTCTTTTGCCTTTCAAACTTTGGCTGTGCACGTCTGTTTGTAATAATTATTGAGCAAATTGTACTTTATTATTCATAAATAGATTTTGTTATTAATTACCAATTTATTAAGCTATAAAATTTTTATAGCATAGAATAATTTATTTCTCTTACACATAAAGGTGAGATCACACTAGGCGGAAGTATAATACAGCGAAGCGGCAATTCACGATCCGTAATGTTGAAGTGAAATATCCCGAAGTTTCGTCATGTTTCGCTGCCGCGTAGTGCAGTTTGCAGTCGAATATTTTGCCGCGTCGCTCTGTTGCAGTGTAGTTAAGCTTACTACCGCACTCAGAGAAAAATATTATTTACTTAACTAAAATGCATTATCATTTATTTGTCAAACTCTTTTTAGGGTTCCGTACCCAAAGGGTAAAAACGGGACCCTATTACTAAGACTTCGTTGTCTGTCCGTCTGTCCGTCTGTCCGTCTGTCTGTCTGTCTCCAGGCTGTAACTCAAGAACGGTAATAGCTAGAGATTTGATATTTTCACAGATTATGTATATCTGTTGCCGCTATAACAACAAAATATACTAAAAATAAAATAAAATGAATATTTAAGGGGGCTCCCATACAACAAACGTGATTTTTTTGGCCTTTTTTGCTCTATATCAAAAATGGCAACAGGTAGGTACTTGAATTTTTCACAAAATTCTTAGTTATATGTGTACTTTAATATTTAATAATAATATTAAAATAAAATAAAAAAATAAGGGGGGCTCCCATACAAAAACACAATTTATGGCCTAATTTTGCTCTATAATGGTACGGAACCCTTCGATTCCGACTCACACTTGGCCGATTATTTAAATTAAAGCTTATTCAATAATCATAAATAATTAATGTCTCTGAGTTGAAGATTCAAAGTTTTACTTCATTCAATATACTGTATACAAAGTTTGAAATAGGAACTCATACAATGAAATCTATATTTTTGCGTTAGATTTTTTTAATTATTTACAATATAGTACTAATTTAATTATTATCAGTACGATACCATATGTTATTATTGAATATATTACTATAACATACGTACCTATGCATAATTAGTGTTTAGTGTTTAGTGTTTTAGAATTAGTGTTAGTTTTAATATAATTGTATGTATGTTAGTCTATAAGGTATTTATAATATGGGCCTAGATGCCTGATATAAACAAATAAATAAAATAAAATAAAATAAAATAAATAAATAATTATATTGTATGAACATGTCATACTTTTGTAAACTTTTGTTATTTCATTAGATTTAAAAACTTTCTGCTTTTTTTGAAAAAAGGTGAATTTTTTATTTAAAAGCGCGCAAACAATTGTAGAGGAGTAGTCAAAGGAATGCCTCATTAAATTTGATTTTAATTTGACTCTAGTAGGTATGCATTCTTTTCAATAAAACTAGTTTGACAAATAAAATAAAAATTTAACGCTTTGAAGTTTGAAAATGGAACTCGTAGCACTTTCGTAGCGCTCGCGCTAGCGTAGCGTTTGTAGCATAGTAGTGTAAAATATTTTAATTAAATGATTATACACTTTCCTTGCACTTATTCCACTTTATTTTAATAGATTTATTACAGAATTATAATATACACGACCGGTTTCGAAAAATTCATCATCAGGTGTACTGCAGGTAATTTTAAATTTAAAATTACCTGCAGGTAATTTTAAATTTAAAATTACCTGCAGTACACCTGATGATGAATTTTTCGAAACCGGTCGTGTATATTATAATTCTGTAATAAATCTATTAAAATAAAGTGGAATAAGTGCAAGGAAAGTGTATAATCATTTAATTCAACATGAATTTCCACCAAGAAGTGACAGTACATTCAATATCATATCTAAAATATTTTAATTATTTTAAAATAATTATTGTTATTATACTTATACCATAATGTTTGTATAAAATTTATTTGTTTAATAGGAAAACCCACAGCTTAATTAAAGTACAATAGAAATATAACATGAGTAGTTTAATTTTATTAAAATATTATGGTAAGTATAATTATGATAATTACATATTTTATAAAACTTGAAAAAACATAATTTAAAAAGGTATTTATATGTTACGTTGATGCTCGTTTATAGAAATAATTTTTGGTGTCATTAAAATTAAACTCACTTATGCGTAATATCTTGTAAACGAGCATCGTGCTAAAGTAGAAAAAAAACACACCGTTATAATATTATAATCCAATGAAAATTATCATCAGAGAAATTTGATTAACAGGCAGATTTTGGTTTGGTTATTTAAGCCCAGTCAGATCACGACTAAGGGTCAATTCAGACTGCAACGTGACGCATAGATGCATTTCTAAATTTGTACTGAATTAACTGATTTCAATTACGTGATACGTCTTACAAATCTGTAAAATCCATACAAATTAGAAATGCATCTACACGTCGCGTTAGAGTCTGAATTGACCCTAATATTGACTCCACATAACCCACCCAAGCGACGTATTACTTTTGCCTACGAGTCCATTATCCCTGATGGTACATAAAACAGTAAACACCAAGAGTTGTAAAAACCGAAGCCAGTATAGGTAAAGTGCAAAAACCAAAACTACAGACAGTGATAACAAAAAAAAAAAAACATTTCAATGCACGTAAGTATACAATGGCTATTAAAATTTTGCTATTAATTGTTGTAAAAAAAGATTTTAAACTCGTTTTTAAGTGGTTAAAATTATAGTTATACAACATAAAATATGCTTAAGATGAAGTGGTAGGGCCAGAAGCGTATAATATCGCGATCTAGGGTATCTTTGAACCTGTTTTTAGATATCAACCGCTAAAATTCATACAATGTTATTCATACCGGCGTAAGGGTGAAGATATGCCTAATAACGTTATATTCTTCGAAACACGATTAAAGTAATTTGCCTCGATAGAAAAAAATCGTGAAAATCATCATAAATTGCCATTTTATTGCAATTTTTCGATTTTACGGCGAATTTAGATAGAATTCTAGTAAAAAATTTATGTTTTCATAAACCTTTCATCAAATCCCATAAGGTAGTATTTATGGTTTTCACTAAAATGATAGTTAGTCATTCAAAATAAAATAATAACCTATAACGCTCGCACTGTATGAGGGCGGCGGGGATGCGGGGTGGCGATTCAGTCGGCCGCGGAGCCTCGTCGCAAGCAGACACGTACTACTCGTCGGCCCGCTCTTTACGAGAATTTGATGTGAAAATGGGAAATAAAAACTGCAGAGGAAAAAAATATCCCTTTTGCGGAAAAGAATAATTAAAAAAAAAAGAAGAGTTAAGGGAAAAAAAGAAATAAGGGTTACCGTACACTTGACTGAGTATCGGTATTATCTTTTTTTTGACGTTATTTTTTTCCTCAGTAGGCATTAGAATAAGGGTCACCGCATATTTGACCGGGTACCGATATGGGTATTGGGTATCTTGTTTTGACTATTCTTTTCCTCTGTAGGCATGAATTAGTAGAAATAAGAATAAGCGTCACCGCACACTTGATCTGGTATCGGTATCGGTATTATCTTGTTTTAAATTTTTTTTTCCTCAGTAGGTATGAATGAGTAGAAATAAGGGTCACCGTACACGTGACTGGGTATCGATACTTATAATATTTTTTTGACACAATTGTTTCCTTAGTAGGTATGAATGAGTAGAAATGAGAATAAAGGTATTGTCCAGTATCAATAACAATATTGAACGCCGGGTGAGTAGCCGGCACGTTGACGGAGACAAGGGCCCTGCGGATAACGTCGTTCAAGGAGGCATGGCGGGACTGGCGGCCGGCGCTGCGTCGACAAGATAGACCGTGGTGACCCTGGCGGTCTACTGCGGCGCCGCAGGGGCAGCGGTGGGGTTCGGTGATATTGGCTCCTAGTCGCAAACTGAGTGAAAGATTGAATGTGTGGTTATCTAAAAGTGTTCCGGTATTGGATGATGGGTTAGCCTGGAGCCAGTAGCCTGATTCCGGCTCGGCGGACGCTAGAAGACGCGCCCGATCTGTGGTGGACGAGGAATTTAGAATTTCTGATTGTGCCAAATTGATTAGTGGTTCATTCCAAATCTTTTGGATATTGGGGTTAACTGAAACGTCACTAGGACAAACACGTTTCCAAGCGTTGATCGCCTCAGCTAGTGACTCAATGCCTACGTTTCCAGAAGAATTGGTGATGATTTTGATGAAAAGAGGATGAATGCTGTGAGCTGAAGAAAGGAAGGCAGGAAGGGACACACTGGACACGCTTCTAAGACCCAAGCCACCGAAACGAATGGGGAGAGTAGCTTGGGCCCAAGAGGTGTCAGAGATTTGGCAGTTGAAAATATTCATTATTGTGTCTTTTAAAATAGTGTCTAAATGGGAAAGAAGGTTGGGGTACTCCCATAGAGGGCAGCACCTCAGGACATATGTGAATTGGGGCACAAACAAACAAAAACGAATTATTTGGTAAGCCATATGGGATTTTATTGCGACGAGTTTGCCAGAAGATACTACGAATTTTTGTTTTTGTTCCGAAACGTAAGGCTCAAAACCGTCGTTGAATATAGGGGCACCTAGAAGGCGGAGGGATTCTTTACTGAGAATTTTGATACTAGGGGCCAAATTGTTAAATTTAGACATTATTACGTCATGCGGCTGTGCGATTGGGCCGTTAAAAAAAGTTCACATTTGGAGAAATTTAAATCCAAATCTATTGCTTTAAATTTTCGGTTGTACCTATGGGGACCCCTAAAATTTTTAATATTTTTTCCATTTTTGCATCAAAATCTTAATGCGGTTCACAGACTACATCTACTTACCAAGTTTCAATAGTATAGCTCTAATAGTTTTGGAGAAAAGTGGCTGTGACATACGGACGGACGGACAGACAGACAGACAGACAGACATGACGAATCTATAAGGGTTCCTTTTTGCCATTTTGGCTACGGAACCCTAAAAATTAATAAATATATTTTTATAAATAAATTGACTATTGTATACTCTGACATAATAACCTAATAAATATGACATATTATCTCATAACGTATGTCAAGTAGGCTTGTACTTTGAATATCATTCATTCATTTATTTATGTTTGTTTGTTTGTAAAAAGAATCTGCCTGAAGTTAGCCAGGGATTAGTTTACTCACGTTCAATGCGCGACCTATACATACTAGCATAGACTTTGAGTCGGGAATTAGGGATAGGTATGGGCTACAGCTACGGGTCTGGGCCCAGCACTAAAGAGCATCTGTGAGCGTACGGAAGCATTCGAGACAATTTGGAATCGGTAACTAATGAGGTAAGTATCGGTATTCCCTTGTACAATCAACCGATAAGTGTGTACATCAAGTGTACGGTAAACCTTATTCTCATTTTTACTCATTCATACCTACTGAGGTTAAAAAGTGTTTCAAACAAGATAATACCGATACCGATACCCGGTCAAGTGTACGGTGACCCTTATTTCTATTCATACAATACCAACTAAGAAAAAATTTTTTCAAAAACAATATAATACCAATTATAACTATACCCGGTCAAGTGTGCGGCGACCCTTATTCTCATTTATGCCTACTAAGGAAAAAATTTGTCTAAAAGAAGATAATAAGAGGGTAAAATATTGAACTCGCATGCCCGGTCGCCGCTGCCGCACGCACTGTCTACGCTACGCACCTACTAGCAGGCGTGCGCGGGGCGGAAGATGGTTGCCCCGCGCATGCTCCCGCCACGCTTCATACCTCACCCCCTCAGAAACGCGATGCGCACCCTACCACTTCATCTTAACATAAATGCAGCATACATTTTAATCTATTCATATTAAAGCGTATTTAAACCAGTCGACTGTTTATTTTATAATTGGTTCTGAAGAAACTTGAAACATTTTATGAAAATTTGTAATGCTATAAAGTCGGTATAGAAATGACTTATTTTTTTAAAACATCTAAGAAAAGTTATTTTTGTCATTTGCTTTTGCTGCAACACGGTTTAAGTCACGTTAAAATAATATCGAGTATTAAAACATAAAAGTATTAGTAAAATAAAATTTTATTTGCTCAATGTTTAAAATATAATACGCAATAATATTATTGGTTTACCATTTTGAAATCAAAGCGCACGGCCGTGCGCGGCCAAGTTCCAGCAGGCCGCGCGCTTGCCGTGCACTATTTACACGAACCGTTTCGACGCATTTTTGACCCCCCTGTAGCTCAGTTCCTATTGCGAGTGCAAAAATAAAATTATACCTCCGTAATAATATACAAGTACTTAGGCAGTATACCAAATTTCATAGATATAGCTTTGGTAGATCCTGAGATATCTGCCTGTAAAAATAGCTAATTTTGGCACTGACTCACTCACTCACTCACTGACCGGTAATCAAAACCTCTAGGCCACTTCCAATTGTCCTAGCGTTATGAAATTTGGCACATAGGTCGGGTGTTATATGTAGACTACCAAAAAATTCAGAAATTTTAGAAATTTAAGAAATTGGTCAAGCGTGAGTTGGTTTATCTACGAAATTAAGAGACCACTTATAATTGACCTAGCGTTATGAAATTTGGCACACAGGTCGTGTGTTATAAGTAGATTAACAAAAATTAAGAAATTTAAGAAATCGGTCAAGTGTGAGTCGGCTCATCTACGAACTATAGAGGAAACTTCCAATTGTCCTAGCATTATTAAATTTGGCACACAGGTCGAGTATTATGTGTGGATTAACGAAAAATTGCGAAATTTAAGAAATCGGTCAAGCGTGAGTCGATTCATCTACGAACTTAAGATCCCACTTCCAATTGTCCTAGCGTTATGAAATTTGGCACACAGGTCGTGTGGCATATGTAGTTAAAAAAACAATAAAGAAATTTAAGAAAACCGGCAAGCGGGAGTCGGCTCATCTACGAACTATAGATAAAAATTCTTATGTACCAGCGATACAATGAGAATCTTCATCAACAGCCTGATCCATAATACTTCTAAAACTTTGAACTTGGCAGGCTTTCGTGCTATACGTAACAACTAACATATCTTGATGAATTGTATACTTAATTAAATAATATAATAATATAATTAAATTAACCTGCCAAGTTCAAATTAGAAGTATTATGGACCAGGCTGTTGATGAAGATGATTACGATCGATGAAGTGCATCTGAACTTGGCATTGGATTGGATTTCAACTCTTTTTTGGGCCAAAAATTAGCCGATAGGAACTTGGCCCCATTTTTACAGGTATGTTTTTGATGGGATATATTGTACAGCTATTTAATTCCATAGAATATGTGTAGTGTGTCCCTAGTGTACCTCAAACCTATGAATAATGGTCTCTTATGTGTATGTTAAAACTTACATAATTATAATTAATACGCTCGTCGCTCACAGAAATACTTTTGTACATATTATTTCAAGTAGTCGACTCGGTCAATATTGACGTGAAGAATTTTATTTCACCAAACATTTCAAAATATAAAGTGGAATTTAGTGGCGTGCTAAGCAATATTTCACCGAGCGGTTCAGACGGAAGGATTTGTGTAGGTTCGGTTATGGTTCGGTTATGGCTGGGTATTTCCGAGCGCAGTTTTGTTGTAACGGTACACAGACTTCCGCGTACACAAATCAAATTTCTCTTATCCAATTTCGACTCTATGAAAGACTATTAAACCTTTGATTAAATAAAAAGCAATATTTGGTTATTACTATGGATTATGCTTACAAATTGAGATTGTATCATATTTTATAAGTTATAATACCTACTGTGATAAACGAAACCACGCGCATGAGTATCTTAAAAATATGTGTTAGAAACTCGTTATTAGTCATTTACACTCTTGTTATTAAGAAATACCAACAGTAAACCACACTCGATGGGATTTATGATGAAAAGTTAAGGGCCCGGGGTACCCTCGAAATTTTCATACATTCTTAATACCAAAATCATTTTCTCATACGAAAATATTTAACACGTTTGAGTTATTTTTCAGCTTAAGATAGTAATTACCTAGGGTCCTGAACAAATTTTTTTTACAAAATATTTAAATACTAAAAAAAAAATTTTGTTTAAATGTTTTTTAGTAAATTTACTACTAAATATTTAAACACCAAAAAATAGACAAAAACACTAAAAAATATATAAATAAATAGTAAATTTACTACAAAATATTTAAATAATAAAAATATTTTTTAAAGTTTATAAATTTACTATTTATTTATATATTTTTTAGTGTTTTTGTCTATTTTTTTAGTGTTTAAATATTTAGTAGTATATTTACTAAAAAATATTTAAACACAATTTTTTTTAGTAAATAAATATTTTGTAAAAAAAAATTGTTCAGGACCCTAGGTAATAACTATCTTAAGCTGAAAAATAACTCAAACACGTTAAATATTTTCGTATGAGAAAATGATTTTGGTATTAAGAATGAATGAAAATTTCGAGGGTACCCCGGCCTCTTAAGTTCAAAGATTTATAGGGCCTGTTTCACCGCTTACTGTTAAGTGCCAGATAGGCTATCCTCAACTTATCTGACTGATGCTCCATGCTCTATCTGTCAGATAAGTTGTGGATAGCCTAATCCGCGCTTATCAGTAAATGGTGAAAGAGTAGGCCTATACTACGAAACCGTTTTGAGACTCAAACAATCGAATGAGTTGCCCCGTCCTACTAACAACGTCATTTCTACAGTGGGACGCGGCATTCTCGTACGATTGCTTGTGGCTCAAAACGGTTTCATGGTACGGCCCCAGAACCTAAATCGGATGGATCTTTTATCTTTTGAATTTTATAACAGCTCGTATAAAAAATTAATAGCCATTGCAACCATAAAACCGTGCTTACTGGGTGAGCCATTCCGTGTGGCGGGCGGCGGCGGCGGGCGCGGCGACTCCTCGCGCGGCGCGCCGCCCGGGGGACTCGCCACTGCAACATTAAATGACGGTCAATATGCATATTGTGACGTCACCTTTTTGTTTTTTAAGGAGGATATACTATAAACAGGTTGTAACAAATCAAAGTGATAATACTTTAGGGTGTGTATGAGTCCCGTGTATAGAGTTCGCTGTAAAAGTATCAGCGCTCAAAGAGCATTTTTATGATTTTTGTGAGTTAAACAAAAGTTACTCTTACAGCGCTGCTACTTTGACAGTAACCTCTATAGTCTATACAGGGAACTGATACACACCCTAAAGTATAATCATTTAGTTTTGTTACACCCTGTATACCAAAGTGTATAGGGACAGAACAATCTAAATTAGTTTTTTTAAAGAGGATGTCACGCTGTCAGGTACTTGTTTTTAGGGTTCCGTACCCAAAGGGTAAAAACGGGACCCGATTACTAAGACTTCGTTGTCTTTCAGTCCGTCTGTCTGTCGCCAGCCTGTATCTCAAGAACCGCTATAGCTAGACTTTTGAAATTTTTACAGATTGTACGTATAATATATTGTTGCCGCTATGACAACAAAATATACTTAAAATTTTAATATGAAAATAATATTATGTCAAATGAGATACATTATAGACATAATATTCTTGCTCAACTCACAACTGAAAGCGACACGAGGTAACAGGTAATGGTGATTTTGTGTTTGGTGACTGGGTCATGGTTGATGGTGGTAAAGCTCTCGTTGCCTTATGTTAGATATTTTCATGTTATTATAAAAAAAATATTCAAGTATTTTCATATTTTTACCTTACCATATACCTAACTTTTAAGTTATTACCATAATAATTATTTGATTTCTTTCCGCCTCAGATGAAATTTTATTGGCAAATTCTGCAATTCCCACTTATAATTCTAACTTAAGCATTTTATACCTCCACCTTTTCATTTTTGTCGATACCCATTTACGTTCGGGACGTGACACAATTTCGAATGGTTTTCGGTTTCAAACGAGACGATAAGGGTATTCGCACATCGGTGTATCTATACAAAGTTTAAATACAAGATTATATGCCGCACTCAGAGACGAATATTAGCTATGTCCACATTATGCAATTTCATCTTCAATTTTCGTCATCTCCTTTTTATTCACATTTCGTTAGGCATATTCAATAATTGAATGCGTCAAAATCCAGCCGCGTTGAAAGAAAAGTGGCATAGCGAGCGCTACGATTTCAACGCGCATCACGGGTCTCACGTTCGCTGTTGACTGCACTATAACGCATGCCCTTGACGAACAGATTAAAAAGGCACAATGTGGACAAAACCATTAAGTAGTTAAGGAAAAAAGCCATTAAGTAGTCAGAACTTTTCCGAGCTGGTAGCGACTTCAAAAGTACGAAGATTGAGTACAGAAATAGTTGGGTTTAGGCTAAGTCTGAAGACGGCACTATAATAAGGAATAGGAATTATTTGATTCTTTTTAGATTATTTTAAGAATATTACTTTTGTTTTTACTTTGGAAGTCGGTTTTAATTTTTTTTTATAATAATTTTACCCTTTTTAGTTACCTATGAGACCACAAGGCTATAAATAAATATTATATTATTATAGCCTTGTTGTCTAAGGCCCTGTTTCACCACTTCCTGATAAAGTATATAAGTATACAACGTGAAATTTTAGTGGTTGTTTTCCCGCAGCAGAACGATTTACCTATAGTAGTACTATCGAACCATGCATGTTATTTTTTAAGGTACTATGGAAACTTTATGCCGATAGGCGCGAGTTACTATGGACCCGACCGATTTTTTTTTTTGATTTGAACAAAAAAACTTTACAAATCTATTGTACTACTAAGATAGAATCATTTTGCTGCGGGAAAACAACCATTAAAATTTCACACTGTACAAAAGATAAAGTAAAGGTAAACTTTTTTGACTGATCTGGGTTTAAAGTTAATAACTTTAACTTAGATATTCTGCACAAGTGGGCCTTATTTACTTTTAAAATAATAAATACTTGAAAAATATATAAAACTCACGTAACCCAACTTTGAAAATTCAGGTGCTTGTTACTGAGATTATTGCTATTAAATATGTCCTTTTCCCATAGCAAAAAAAATACAATTAAAAATATTTTAAGCAAATCTTAACTAATCTATGAAGATACACCGATGGTATCTTAACTTGTTAGTTTACTTTTAAAATATGAACTAAAATAATATTTACAGAAACACGCCTGAAATCGAACGTATTTTAAAACATGTTTCATTTAAAATAGCACTCAAGCGTCGACAGCGGAAAACAATATGACATCGACTGCAACTCGTATGTTTTGAATTTTAAATGTGCTTTTCCTAAATAAAGCTAACGGAACACCGGAAATGCATCGGCGATGCCACGCTCGCTGGAGTATCGAAAACGGTGCCATGTCGCTGAAATGCTTCTAAGCAATACCTGTTATTAGTCATCCAGACATGTCAGTTACGGCGCGTGCAGACGCGCGTTTTCTGCGCATTTTTTGCGCGTTTTCTGCTGTAGCGTTTGGAAAAACATGCGAGCAGAAACCGCGCGCGAAGAAAATGCGCACGTCTGAATGCGCCTTTCGAATTTTGCAGACTACTATACTGATTTTCTCGCGTGACGTGAAAGATTGGTAGATAGCAGTTTTACACTCGTGTCAATATCATTACATGCCAAAATATCTCTATTTTCTATAATGATAGCCTATAGGTATATTCTGTTTATAAAACAATATATAGAAAAAAATAATACAAAGAATACAAAGACGATCTAAGACAAAAAAACAGCAACTTAAATAAGGAGTGGTTACGTGAGTACTTACTCGTAAATTCAGCGTAACAAATTCTTATTAAATAAATAATATAACTCGTGAAGAGTTAAAGAATTCAAGGTATAGAGTGATAAGAATAATATTTTGTAAAAGACAGATAAGAGACTAAATAAACTTTGATAGGCACAGCCAAATTCTCCGTAGTAACAAACGAAAATCGAGGAATGAACAGGAATATTTCGAGTAAAATACGCTCCTCGCCACTGATAATCTTATAAAATTTATTACTTATTGTAGACTCTTAAAATAAAATTGATATTTTAAAAGTTATATCATTTTATGAACGTTTATGACGTAGATAATATTTATATTATGATTTATGCCTAAATTAAGCTACCTGTTATTATATTTTCGATGTTTATCCCTTTAAAATTACTAGGTACTTATTATTATTATAAAACGAACGTATTTCTAGTGATAAATTGTATGGATTAGATAAAACGAATGAAATGCATGTAAACATGTTATTATTATGTTTTTATTTTGCTTTCGTAATTTTATTTGACATCTAACGTACAATAATTGGCATTTTGCTTTTTGTGTCGTTGTAGATGTATACAAACATGTTTATTCCAATAAATTATACGTTTAAAATTTAGTTTCTTATTATATTTAGCAATATTCCGCGAAATAAACCTTAACATTAAACGAGCTTTTGCCCGCGGCTTAGCTCGCGTTAAGAAGTATTATTATATACAAACTTTCATCCCCTATTTTGAACACCTTGGGGTGAGAATTTACCAAAATCCTTTCTTAGCGGATGCCGACGTCATAACATCTACCTGCATGCCAAATTTCAGCCCGATCCGTCCAGTGGTTTGGGCTGTGCGTTGATAGATCACCATGTCAGTCGCCTTTGAGTTTTATATACAGTGTGAAATTTTAATGGTTGTTTTCCCGTAGTAAAATGATTCTATCTTAGTAGTACAATAGATTTGTAAAGTTTTTTTGTTCAAATCAAAAAATAATAATTCGGTCGGGTCCATAGTAACTCGCGCCTATCGGCATAAAGTTTCCATAGTACGTCATACAAAATATTTTTTATTTTCAAAAAATAACAGGCATGGTTCGATAGTACTACTTTTTTTTTTTTAATAATATCTATGGACGCTTCACGTCACGTCAGTCTGGCCCCATGCTAAGTACCTGAAGGACTTGTGTTACAGGTACCAGACAACGGAAATATATTTAATACTTTTATACTATACATACATTTAAGATTTTTATTATATGATAAATATATTTAATACACATCCATGACCCAGGAACTTTGAAAACTTTTTGTTCCGTCGGCGGGATTCGAACCCGCGACCTCCGGCTTAAGCTACCAACGTGCTATCCGCTGAGCCACAGAGGTTGTCAATAATACTACTATAGGTAAATCGTTCTGCTGCGGGACAACCACTAAAATTTCACTTTGTATATAGATTACAGCACGTAGAAACCAGAATGTAGAGAAACTCAACAATACTAATTATGTCCAATACACAATTTACAAGGTGCTTACTGTCAGTTCAATTGAAACTCTCAATAGAAATTTCGAATATTGAGGCAAATATGAAATAGCGCGCTAGTTTCTTGCTTTTGGAAACCCGAACACAATATCGTGTATTTACGCTACCGTAGGCATTTGGCTTTCAACCGGCTATTAAATAATATTGGTAGAGTTTGAAGCTAATATTTATTTGTACTTTTATTTCAAACTTTTTTTTTTAAATAAGCCCTTATAGTTAATAGAATCAGGCGTTACTTTGCGGAAAAATTTAGTTTGTTATTATTTTTAGCAATTTTCGCGGAATATTGCTAAAAATAATAACAAACTAAATTATAAGCCCTTATATTTAGTATATGTTTTCCGCTATCGACGCTCGAGTACTATTTTAAATGAAATATGTTTTAAAATACGTACGTATGTTTTAGTTATACAATGCTTTTGCTATTTTATGTTTCAGGTATTTTTGTGGAAATAAAGCGGTGGGCCAAACATAATAGTTGTCTTTTACAACGAACAAATAACCTACATTATATCGAAAGTAGCACCGGAAGAATTGATTCATGGCATATATGGCCATATTGTCATTTGGTCGGGTTACATCAAGTCAGTGCCCTGCATAACCTTACCCTGCGGTTCTCAAACTAAATACTTTGGAGCCGGACCCTTTCAAGAAATTTCATTTTTGACGGACACCCCAAAAATATAATAATAATAATAATATCTATGGACGCTTTACACGACGTCAGTCTGGTACCGTGGTAAGTACCTGAAGGACTTGTGTTACAGGTACCAGACAACGGAAATAT
Source organism: Plebejus argus (assembly GCA_905404155.3). Classification (NCBI taxonomy): domain Eukaryota; kingdom Metazoa; phylum Arthropoda; class Insecta; order Lepidoptera; family Lycaenidae; genus Plebejus; species Plebejus argus. The sequence goes on along the minus strand of FR989927.1, from coordinate 11,635,405 downwards.
ATTTAATACTTTTATACTTTTTTATAATTTCTTCGACGGTACATTCGCCCATGAATCCATTTCTCCGATAGTACGAAGATGTTCGAATGTTGTGACTTGTGCCGTACACTAACGAGGCGACCTAACGAGGCGCGATAACTCGCATACAAAATAACGAACCTTATTCTTGATATTTTCTTTTACGTTTACCGTATTATTGTTTTAGGTAGTTATGTAACGGATGGCCAGATATTTGATATGTTTTTTATATTATGAATAATTACCTATTATCAAAAATTATCTTATACAGGTACGTGAAAAACTGTTTAGTTATTCTGATACTGGCCTTTTAAATTTTAAGTTTATCACCACAACTTTGAGTAAGATACATTGTTTACAAAATGCTTTTAAACGTAAATTAAAGGTGGAATAAAATAGCCAATACCGTTAAATATCAATCAAAAAATACCAAACGTAGCTCTCGTTACTCCAAGCATTCTACGTCGAAAGCCGAATCGCTTACCGAGGCATTTTGCAAATTCCACCAGAGATCTCAAAAGAAAACTGTATATCTGTACGCAACATGGATCTATCAATATTAAGATCCCTCGAGGAAAAGTAAATCCTATTTTACGTAGCTCAGTGCTATCGCTCTTCGACTATAAAAATGCCAATAAATACGGCAACTACGTGATGAAGGATCAACTGACCAGGAGCTTTTGTTTTATCAGATCGCTTTGGGTAAAAACGGGACCCTATTACTAAGACTTCGAAGTCTGTCCGTCTGTCCGTATGTCCGTCTGTCCGTCTGTCTGTATGTCTCCAGGCTGTATCTTAAGAACCGCTATAGCTAGATTTCTGAAATTTTCACAGATTGTATATATCTGTTGCCGCTATAACAACAAATACTAAAAATAAAATAAAGTTTATTTTTAAGGGGGGGTCCCATACAAGAAACGTGACTTTTTTGGCCTTTTTTGCTCGTAATCAATAATGGTAACAGCTTCGCACTTGAAATTTTCACAAAATCCTTAATTGCATTTGTACTTTAATAATTAATAATAAAATTAAAATAAAGTAAATATTTAAGGGGGGCTCCCATACAAAAAACACAATTTTTTTGTCTACTTTCGCTCTATACCGGTACGGAACCCTTCGTGCGCGAGTCCGACTCGCACTTGGCCGATTTTTTCTCTCTAATTATTGTTTTTGTTTTTTTTTATTTCAATGTTGGTTAATTTGTTTGTTTTCTGAGAAGTATTTTACTAAATTTATTTATGGACTGTTAAATATTATAGGATCGTAATAATTAATGCGAGACCTTAAAGGACAAAATAATTCGTTGTCGTTAATATATTTAAGTGAGTATTCAAGTGAGCGTAATAGGAACCAAAATAATAACTTTAAAATTGTACTATACTTTAAATATAATTATTATGAGGGTTGTTAAGTTTTCTGGGTACACTGGGAACTCAGGTAACATTCCATTTAGATGGATATTAGAGTAAAACAGTATCCATACTAATATTATAAATACCAGTGTGTTTGTCTGACTGTTTGTCTGTTATCTCTTCGCGCTTAAACCGCTGAACTGATTTTTGTGTTAGGTATGGAGATATTATGAGAGCCAAATAAGGACACGAAAAAAATTGAATTTGGGCGTTCTAGTTATTTATACACTATTACTAGAAATGCCACAAAAGCTCTGCTTACACTAGGTCTTATGAACCTAATTTTCCGATTTAAAATTCATTGCTCTCCTTGTCAATTGAACTTCCAGTCGGAAATAGATCAATGGAGCTGCCGTCGCCAGGACAACGGATGTATTTGGTGTGGAATTACATCCTCTTTGAAACACTCCCTTTATTTCCAGGAAGGATGTGTCAATTTTGCTTTAGAATATTTAAAAAGTATCATTCATTAGAATTTTCATGTAATCAGCTTATTGAACCTTTTGATAGGTACTTATTCAAAATGTATTTGATAATTTCTACATCAAAGTTAGAATTAAAAAACGCAATAATATGAGAGTTGAATAATAATATTATGATGCGGCAAGTGCCCGGTCTCTACGGTTAGCGAGAAATTATGTAAAATCCTTTACTTTTTTGATAACCTATTTAGCTGTTGAAGCATTTGACTCAAGGCTTTGGTCACTAATACATCACAAGTATATTGTTACAAAGCCATGTGTTATGTAAAAACTTGTTGCTTATAATTATTTACCTGCTTAACCTAACTATAATCGTTAAAGGTATTTATTTATGTATCTTTTTCTAATAGCTAGGTAGAGTAGGGCGCCGTGACAAAATATTGTGACATGTAACTGATCCGCAGGCTGAAAAAGATTGGGAACCCCTGTATTATACTCAAAACACTAAATAATATTGAAATCACTTGAATGAAGGTAACACGAACCCAATAATAATTAATGAACTTTAAACATTGAGTTCAGCGTTCATCCCCCTTCACAATCCCTCTTAATAAAATATTCATGCAAATTTAATATTTCCACGGAAAATCACTACAGCTCACTGGAACCTTTATTGGTATTAAATTACTTAGTAATTATAAAATAATTGAATTCTACTTTATCACTGCTAAAATACAAACGAGTAGTCTCTTCAAAGTTACTAAACTTCTTTTTTTTTTTTTTTTTTTCTTTATTTATTAAAGAGGGTTTGTTCGCTTTGCGAGCATGTCACCCTCATAGGAACATACAGAATAATTTATGCTCTAAACTTAATGCCTAACTTAACTAATTTATATAACATGCTAGCCTCTTTAGATTTTGGGAAAGAAAGGATACTATTGCATATTCCTATCTGACGTACATCAATATTATACTGATATAGAATTCTCAGTCTCTCAACTTCGTTCCGAACACATTCAATTAAAATATGGTACACGTCTTCCACCACGCCGCATTCTGAACAGTTTGGTGATGTGATTTTTCCCATTAATGTAGCGAAACTATTTAAAGGAAGATGTCCGGAACGAAGTCTGAGACTCAGTACAATATCTTGCCTGCTCATATCGGCATCATCGAACCAAGGTCTTTTTGGTATGGTCATTTGCATAGTTCTATACCACACTCCTTTTGATAATGACCGTTCATCAAAATATTCTTTCCATAACCGGTATCCTCGAGATTTTACGTTAGTTAAAATATTAGTATAGTCAGGAAGAAGTTCCACTAGATCACCTCGCGTCGTTGCTTCTTTCGCTAAACCATCTACCCTCTCGTTGTCTATGATGCCGATATGAGCAGGTATCCACTGTAATATAATCTCTTTGCCAGACCTAATTAAACTTAAAATACATGCCACGATATCATAAGCTAACTGCGTACATCGATCATTAGAACAACATTTTAATACATGCTGAAGAGCACTCTTGGAGTCGCAAAAGATCACAATTTTTTTAACATTAATAGACTGTACATATAATAACGCATTGTAAATAGCGACAAGTTCTGCTCCCATGATAGATGTATGTGAATTAATTTTAAATCTACCGGTCTTATTTAATTGTGGATCCAGAAAAGCTGCGCCCACTTTATCTTGGTCTTTCGATCCGTCTGTAAATATCTTATGAAACTGTGAAAAATAATTTACAATATAGTTATTACATTTTGTTTTCAAATCATTTTTTAATAATGTTTTCTTGGGCTCGGGGGCATTTTCAATATATAACTTAATTACATGAGATAGGTTCACATTGTTTACCCACGTAATGAGTGAAAATCTGCCTAAAATACTGCTAGATTCAATAGGTATCGTCTTATATAAGTCATGTAAGCGGACCAATAAGGGCTTTTTCTTTCGTCTCCAGAACGGACTTTGGCAAAGATCGGACAATTTATCAACTACGGAAAAAGTATCATGATTAGAAATAGATTTTAATTTTAATAAAAATTTTCCAGCTAAATAGTGTCTCCTGATATGTAACGGGGGGAGAAAAAGTTCACATTCCATTACATGGATCGCAGTATTCTTAAGAAATCCACCTATTGTTCTCAAACACGTATTTTGAATTTTAGTCAGTTTACTTAAATTAGTATCGGATGCACTATCGTAAAGGAAACTGGCGTAATCCATTCTACTGCGAATCAGTGAAATGTACAGACGTCTCAAAAACTTGGGATGAACCCCCCACCCTGATCCAGCCAAAATCTTAAAAACATTTAAATGTTTCATACATTTTTCCCTTATTTCGTTTACGTGTTTGGTCCATTTTAGGGATCGGTCTAAATGAACACCTAAATATTTAATACTATCCACTACTCGTAATGAATTGTTATTTAAACTTAATTTTATTGACTCTGACTTATATCCACTTTTAAAAACACATATTTTACTTTTATGAGACGATATATTTAGACCTATGTTTTGGATAAAATTATTAAATAAATTTAATGCCGATTGTAGTTTACGCTCTGCTTCTAATATATTTTTAACTGTAATATATAGGACAAAATCATCTGCGTATTGTGATAACAATACGTTATTAATTATAATACAGGTACAAACATAAATAGTTCCAATGTTAAACAAAATAGGGGACAACGGGTCACCTTGAGCTAAGCCGCGGTCAGTATTTCTAGAAATAATGCAATCACCTAATAAAATTGTCAACGTTCTTTCTTTCAGGAAATTCCATAAATAGTTACACAATTTTTTGCCCGTTCCCAGTCGGTCCATAGTAGATAATAAAGCACGCACATCAATATTATTATACGCGTTGTCTATATCAATTATATTTCTTCGCTTCATTCTTCGATATATTAACCAAGTAGTCCTTTGTCTATCTGCTAGGCAATCGCGTTTTTTAAAGACGTATGTAGGTAGTTGAAAAAATAACTTCCCATCCCGGCCACTCGCTCCTCGCGCGCGCCTCTTTCTTTCTTTCTTTGTTAACGCGAGGCAACGCGTGCACGTATACTAAGTAACCATGCCAAAGCGCAGCGCTCAGACGAAAATTGGTTATTTTTTTAAGATGATTGAGTCAGTGTTGTAATTAAAATCAGTGTTATTTTATCGTGTAACAAGAAAATACATGTAAGTACTATTAAATACTTAAATAAACGGCAGGCACTACCGAGGCCAAGACGAGCCAATTATATTCAATACTAACCGGCATGTACTGCGACCGCGAGTCAATAAACGTACAATGTGTTTGGACTGAGAGTCTTTATACACAATCTATAATATTATGTATGCTTCATCTGTTCTATAAATATAATAATTATTATAGAACTATATGTTTGCCGGATTGGGGGAAACATCTGCAATTATTTAATTAACTGGCATGTACTGCGACGGTGAGTCAATAAGTACAGTGTGTTTGGACCGCGAGTCCTCTTACACAATCTATATCTATATGCATCGGAATTGACTGCGAGTCTCTGACGATGTTTTACCTATTCTATAAATAGAACTATACGTTTGTCCGATTGGGGGAAATAAGTGCAAGTTAATTACTGCAAGTACTTAATTATATTAAGTTATTTTATAAACTGCCATAATGTGTGGATTGACTGCGAGTCTCTAAACACAATTTATATGTATCGGAATTGACTGCGAGTCTCTGACGATGTTTTTTTTTTTCAGCTTTTCTATAAAAATAGCTATATATTGGCCGGTTTGTCTGAATCAACTGCGAGTTATTTTATAAACCGCCATAATGTGTGGATTGACTGCGAGTCTCTAAACGCAATTCTTATGCATCGGAATTGACTGCGAGTCTCTGACGATGTTATATCTAAAAATAGAACTATAATATATGTTGGCTGGTTTGAGATGATTAACTGCGAGTTAATTACTAGTTAAATTTAAAATATATTGTTATTCTTTAAATCAACATAAAGTATGGATTAACTGGGAGTCTCCGACAATGTTTAAAAATAAAAATGAGCAACTACCGCGCGTTCCCCCGCGCTCTTTGTTCTATAAATAGAACTACATAATTATTATAATATTATCTTTACCATTTTATACAAAAATATTTCGAGCTAATAACTACATTGACTGCGAGTCTTATCAGTTAACAACCAATGCGCGTCCCGCACACCTTTTGTTCTAAATATAGAACTACGATTATAATTTATTATGTCTGACGGTATGTGACTATTATTATTAAATAAATTTTGCACCAATGTTGGGATTCGGGATACACCGCGAGTGTATAACGAAACTTATTTAATATCTTCGTAACGTGATAGTTACTACCCTCAATATTTTTTGTAACATAATATTAATTTATATGACAAATAAGTCGATTATAACGAACAATATAACTACCCCAATAATTTTTTTAGGTCACTAAGACCAGACTATCGGGGAAATATAATTAGAAGTGACCGATATACGGGTCGATCAGGTTACGAATAAACCAGAAGTTTTCCCGCTCCTAAACCAAGTGCCAACGGTCGATTCTGACCCACCGGCACTGGACCAGATCCGGATAGATCCAGAGCTTCTACTGACGTTAGGTGAACCCTTGTTGGGTTCGCCAGATTATGATTTTAAAGGATCACAAAGTCGATTAAGATAAGCTATTGCTTATAAAACATTCCTGCTAATAAGTGTTGCAGCTCGATTCTATTTCGATCGATTATTATCATTATAGATTTCACCTGACAATGTCTCGAAATTATAAGACCTATCAGTTATCGCCAGTATCTAACTTATCTCGATATTAATTATTATCAGACTTATCAGATAATATACTATCAGACAAGACAAGATTATAAGCCTTGTTATATCAGACCGAGATTATTATGGTTTCGCTGGATAATTCCAGTATTTGTTCTCAGAGACAAATTAGTACATTCCATCATCAATCGGGTACTTTTTGGGCTCTGACAAACCCTTCCCGTTACCCGTCAAGGAGGGGGGGGGGGAGAGATGTGGACTGTGGTAACCGTCGGCTGGCGCCACTAGTATTGTAACGCTACAATCAACCCCCTTCGAGTTCGAAGAACGTTGAGACGAACAAATGCTCAACACCGCAGCCGTAGTGCAGCTAACAGTCATTTTTATACATATTTTATAGATGTTACTATTATAATTATTATTCCCAACCTGCGGCCCACCGGAACTTTATTTGTGGCCCGCGTGATGTTAAAGCATTTTGAAATTCACGCCCACCAGCAGTAATCGTGAAAGTCGTAACTCGTAAATTATTTTTGTTCACTAGTAAATCGTTGATTTTGAACGTTATTTTTAAACCTAAAAATGTTTGTTGCGGCCCACGACACCAAGACCAAAACAAGTTTGTGGCCCGCTTAAAAAATAAATAAATAGGGAACTTCGTTCCAAAAACAACAACAGGTTGGGGGCCACTGGCTTAATGTATTATACATCATGACATCAATAAATTATTATTAGAATTTAAAACTATATCTTCGTGTAACTCCACCGAAGATTACCTTATTTCAAAGATTTTCCTTTCTTCAAACTATTAAATATTGTATTATATTTTAAATACAATTTTTTAAAAAATTATTTTCAATTTGAATCCACTTCGTAAGTTTATTTCTAAATAATTATTTTACATGTTAATTTGGAAAATTACCGTATGGCTTTCAAGGCAATATCCAAAAGTGGATATCTGTCAAAAATAGATTTAAAAGCCAGCTACTTGTTGGTTCCTATTAACTCACTATTCGATTGAAAGATTTAAAGCCTCAAGTCTTGACGTACAGACTATCAGATGCGCAGTGCGCTTACATTTATTCTCACAAAAAATATAAAGAAGGAAACCAGATCAGGCGTAGAAGGCTTTATCACTACTAGCCTTACCACGCTTTCGCAATACCAGTGTTCTAGGCGCAGCCTCAGGCGCCCCTTTTTTGTTTAAGTTTTATTGTTAATAGTGCCATGGGTGTATTAAATCCACAACAAATATGTAAATATTTAAGTCTTAACGCTTACAATACATATTATTATAACATAACTAGATGTCTCGGCAAATGTTGTTTTACCATATAAAGTATTTTGCCCATATTATTTTATTGAAGTGACTTAGTAAGTATGTCACCATATTGACGTCTATGATTGCTATCCCATCGTACAAACAATGGTCGCCGTCAGTCTCGAGTTGTAACATTTTACTATTATTTATTCAAAAATACACTCATCAATATAAAAATAATTAGACGTTGTCCGATTCTCAACCCTAGCCGATATGCTCGCTAAGATTCACGAAAATCGGTCGAGCCGTTTCAGAGGAGTTCAACTACGCACACCGTGATACGAGAATTTTATGTACCTACATATTAGATATATTATATAATAATAATATAAGCCTATTAAAAACGAAATAATATAGAACAGTTAAATCAGTGTACTATTCGTGAGCTACCTCAACACCTGATTTCTGACCCCCGTCGCGGAATGCAACTGGTTTTCAGCGATTAAAATTATTAATGCTAAATAAATGCAATGATAAATACGATAACATAATGACACTTAATCTTGAATAATATAAGTGTAAGTATAAATATTTATCCTGCTGGACCGAGAACACAATATTCTCTAATTTCAATCATATTGTAATTGTAATTTGTAATATGCAATAATCACACTATCGACGAGTCGACGACCACAGGGCCGGACACAGTTATGAGTTATAACAGTAGACGCCTTAAAATTTATTCTAAAATGCTCTACTTCGACTTAGATTTTAGGTAAATACTCTCTTCAATCTCATTAGTTAATAGACTTATTACAGAGATCTTCGTCTGCTTCATCAGAACCTTGCCAAACAATTTGACAATGGCTGTAAAACGATATCTTCTACAGCCATGTCACTGTGCACTGTCATTGTTTATGATCAATGTTGATATTATTAGATGGTGACATTGGCTTAGATGAATGTTTAAAGTGTCTTTTGAAAGAAGCTTTCCGGTAAACATTCTAATTCCTAGCCCATACCTGAGTACCTAGTGTAGTACCCAGGATCCACTTATAAATTATTTGTTTTTTCTTGCACTCTGTACCTACTGAATACTGATCATTGACTTAAAACTTTCTGCCTAATAATAAAACTCGGCAAAATAAAAAATACGGTTTTAACTTTTAAATTATTCGAAATTTATATTACAAAGACAAACTCCTGAGCGTGATCGGATGTTCTTAAATTATGTACTTAACTCTTTTATAAAAAAAAAAGAAGAAGAAGTTATAATATTTAAGTTATTACGCCCTGCGATGGTTATTCAAGATTATACTAAATAGGATAATGCTACAAGTACGGGTTTAACGCTCTGCACAGAACAGCCACCTCCCATTCGGTAATAGCCGCTGGATAAAGCAGGTGCTGTGCGAGAGCGGCGCGGCGTCGACACGTCGAGCGCCGACACGGGGATTGATACTGGACCTATTAGTAAGACGACAGTCGACAGGCAGAACTAGTGACTCCAATACTTTCGCTATTTTCCTAAGCCATAATTTTATCGACGAACAAAGTTTCGCTGAATCAGTTATATAATCTTAATCACCATGATCCCAGTACAATATCATTTGAATCACAAAACCATAGAGGTCTCTTAAGTTTTGTTTCGACTATTATTATTATTTATGGGCATAATGTTAAAAAAAAAAAAATTTCTCGAATATAATGATTACTATTCATAATGTATAATATAAGTATATATAAATTCTAAGTATTTTGTAAAAAATCTTTCTTTCGTTACTCTGAAAATCTACTTGGTTAATATATCGAAGAATGAAGCGAAGAAATATAATAAATGATCAAACGAACTTACCAAGTGAAGTTCGATCATTATTATATGAGTCGCTTCATTCAAAGATATAATCTCCCTCCCACCCAGTCTGCAAGAAACTATGTTTGCTGCAGTACCCAAAGAAAGAAAGAAATATTTTTTGCATTACCTCTCTCTAAACATAATGAGGCGCGCGCGAGGAGCGAGTGGCCGGGATGGGAAGTTATTTTTTCAACTACCTACATACGTCTTTAAAAAACGCGATTGCCTAGCAGATAGACAAAGGACTACTTGGTTAATATATCTTTGAATGAAGCGACTCATATAATAATGATCGAACTTCACTTGGTAAGTTCGTTTGATCATTTATAAAACAGGCAACTGTTATCTTTTTTTCTGAAAATCCGGTTTGAATTTGTGACACGAGTCTAGTTAAGTTAAATAACGTCGATTGGCCCTTTCTGAAACCTGTAGTATTGCTCGAAAAGTATTTATTCCTTTCCATAAACCATTCTATTCTATGAAATAGAATGTTATGAAACACCTTGCATATGCATGAAATCATGGAGATGGGCCTTAGGGACGAAGAAGAATCTGGGTTTCGGCCTGGTTTTGGAATCGGAGTTATAGTAATACGGCGCCATTGAGTTGGAACAAAGGACGAGTCATAAAATTGGTTGTAAAGTGAAACTAAAATGTGTTTACCGTTTTCAGGCAAATGTTTTAACATTGAATATGAAATTTTGTCATGACCTGGCGATGTGTCTTTCGATTTTATACAGCTGTTAAGTTCCTGAATATTTATTGGAGTTTCCAAGTCAGAATTCTGTGATGTAAAAACCGGTTGTCTAGGTAAAACAGAGTCGGGAGTAATAGTGCGTAGTAACTCATTAGCCATATGCTTGTCAACGTACCTATTTTGTATATGGCGCCCTTTAACCCATCTCATCTTCTGCCACAGCTCATTTTGACTAGATACTTGGTCGAGGGAAGAACAAAAGTTTTGCCAAGATGTTTTTCTAGCATTTCTAATGAGCCTTTTAGATTCCCTGATTTTATCCTGAAGAATATTATAATTATTGGGTGTGGGGTTGCGTCGAAATTTAGAAAGGGCCAAACGGCGTTCTGCTACAACTTTAGAGAGAGATGCATTCCAGTATGGCTTACAAGAAAATCTGCTTTCGATGTTTTCGTTTATTTTAACATATGGAATATATAAATCCGCTGCTATGTTCATATAGTCAATAAAAAGATCGTACGATGCTTGTAAATTGTTTTGAAAAATGTAATTGTTGTAAAGTTTGTGTAATAATGTTTTATATGAAATCCAGTCGGCTTTTTTATAGTTTCTTTTATCTTTTAAAAATTTTAAATTTATTTTTTGATAAGTAGTAATTTTAATTATACAATGATCGCTACCTATTCGAGTTTCAAGCTTAAATCACTAGTGGCTAGAGATAGATCTGGGGAAGAATACTGCATATTGTTGTTATGTAACAAGTCAACACGAGTGGATTGGCCATTGTTCAATACAATAAGATTACTATCTGATATCGCATTAAAAATCTGATAACCACGATGATCATTTTTGCTGGACCAATAATTGTGGTGGCCATTAAAGTCACCGAGCACTAAAGTTTTATTCGGTAAATTTGAAAAAATCAAGTCCCAATCCGTTTGACTCGTTTGTATTGATGGAGGACAGTATATTGACACTATATTTTCTACTTGGTCACAATTATAAATGCTAACTGACAAAATTTCTATACCCGGGTTACAATTTTGTATAGATTGTAATTTAGATTTTACTGACCTGTGCGTAAGTATCGCCACTCCGCCGTATGTATCATCGCGGTCCTTGCGGAAAATATTATATCCATTAATCCTGAAATCGCGATCCGTACACAACCAAGTTTCACTTAGTGCCGCAATGTGAACCTTCTCTTGCAGTAATAAATTTTCAAATTCAGCTACTTTCGGTCTTATACTACGGGCATTCCACTGAATAATATTAAGTTTAATATTACGTTTATTACTATCCGTCGTCGTCGGCAAAATATTTTAGAATAAATTTCAGAATTGGCCAATCAGCGACGTTATCTACTGCTAACAAAATCAACCATTCAATACAACATTTTAATACATTTTTAATTTTAATTTGAGTATTATCATACGTCTTTAAAAAAATAATTTCTTGTAGCCTACTTAATAGTTCACTAAAACTAACTTTTTTACGGTCCATTTCTACATTCGTTTCTGTTTCACTTTTTGAGTTCACGCTATCCTGGATACATTCTTCTTCTACGATTTCCATTTCTAATTTTATATCTTCTTGCTGCTTTTGCTTCTTCTTGACACTCGGTTTCTGAGGAGGAGGGTGATGGACAACCGCAGTAGTTTTCACCTTGTCAGCGTACGTATTAGGGAGGTTAGCTTGAGATGGAGTGGAGCAAATAGAATCAGCATCGTTGATAATAAGAGTTTCGTTTATGGGTAAAACTGGGAATCCCGATAGTGTAAATGCTTCTTTATCTTGTTCACGGTCGTTTGTTGGTGGCACATACATTGTAAGGGCTTTTCTAAAGGTGCAGTTAAATTCGGCCATGATATCACGTATCTTTTTTTCTTTAATAAAAATAGGACAGATTCTCGACAGAGCCATATGGTCACCATTGCAGTTAGCACAACGATATATTTCAACTTCACAGTTGGGATGATTTTTTGCGCACTTTGGGCAAACTATTTGTTTGCTAGGGCATCTTTTGTATGAATGGCCGAACTTCCAACAACGGGAACATTGCGAGACTGGAAACACATAAGCTTCCACCTTTATCCTTGTATCGTGCACATAAACATATGGTGGTATGTACGAACCCTTAAAGCATAGACGTACCGACTCACTAGGTAGCCATCCAGATTCGTCTAAATTTCTGCGATTTAAACGGTTTACCGATAAAATTTTGGCTGGTTCTGGGCAAGAAATATTTTTTAATATATATTCATCTGAAAGGTCTAAGTCCACGTCTTTTATCACGCCGTATGAAAAACTCGTCTCCATAGCTTTTTGAATTCGCCATCCCATATCGATTAGATTTTTACAGTTTTCTAGTAAATCAGCACTAATATGACTATTTAATTCGACACGTACTCTGTAAGGGTTAATGTATTTCACTCTTATTACATCTTTTATGTTGTTCTCCTTGAATAACCGGGCTAAAGCAAATTGTTTTGGCATAATTTCATTCGACGATATATATATTTCGATTTTTTCTTCCTCTCTTAATTTTTTCCCATGTCTCCTAACTTCTATCCATTCATCTTCTTCATCATTTCTGTCTCTTTTCGTAGGTCTCATCTCCACTGCTAACTCATTACTCTTCAGTAAACCGCACTCATTATTACACTCCGCACTCAGTTCTTCAGATATTTCATTAGATTCATTCATATCGAATTGTAGGTAGTGTGTAGTCGCAGCGAGCCGGCGCGCCGGCGCAGCGGCCGCTATGCCCTTAACACGTAAACAGTAGATCGCTTTATCGATGCGCACTAAGTAATAGAAACGACCGATTCGCACGCATGCCGGTACGAGACTAACTAAACTTCTTCTTAGTCAAAGTTACATAACAATACAAATCAAACTCGGCATAAAAACCGAGCAATTACCGTCTTGTATCATAAACTTCATTATAATAGGATCAAGAGTAATCCGAAGTATACCGAATATTGTTTCGGATTGCTACACGAAATCGAACACGATCAAACACGATCGTATCAGTCAACGCCACATGCAAGAAAATTGTGTTGTCGGTTTTATTTTGTTCGTAGCACCGTAGCGCCGTAGCTCCGTAGCGCCGTAGCTCCGTAGCACCGTAGTGCCGTAGCTCCGTAGCGCCGTAGCTCCATAGCACCGTAGCAGCGTAGCGCCGTAGCTCCATAGCACCGTAGCACCGAAGCGCCGTAGCTCCGTAGCGCCGTAGCTCCGTAGCACCGTAGCACCGTAGCGCCGTAGCTCCGTAGCACCGTAGCACCGTAGCACCGTAGCTCAGTAGCACCGTAGCGCCGTAGCTCCGTAGCTCCGTAGTGCCGTAGCACTTATAAGTTCGTAGCAATCGAGCAGGTGCTACGAGTAATGGCGTATAATACAATGGGGCTCGAAATTATTATTGCTGAATAATATTGACGCTGACTGACAGACGGTAGCACAATTTACTATTGTCTCTAACCTATTTTCGTAAAATAACAACTTTAATTCTCATTCATTTGGACTAAACAGATATTTTTATAATGTTATGACAAAAAATAATATATTTTTAATCTAGATTTTAGCCTTTACTTTGTGTCATAATATTTTCAATTTGCAGTACTACTAAATTAATAAAATTATGTTCTAAATCACTTCATCACACCAGTGTCCAATCTAATATGCTTGTCCTTGTATTAAATGAAATAAAAAGCCCCATAATCCTACAAAGAACGAATGAAACAGTGAATGGTGATCGAACAAATAACTTGGTGTAATTCCGTTAACAGATTGCGAGCACTCGCTCCGTCTTAATAAGTTACAGCTATTACGTGTCGGTTGCTATAGCAACCGACCTACCTCAATCAAGGTAGTTTGTGATTGGTGGGTAAAATAACAAACTCCTTTTTTCTCTCGTAATTAAGTGTAAAATTAAAAAATAAACCTTAGTGAATATCCAAGTCTTAATATTTCTCATTTAATTTGATTGCTCCAATCTCGACGCTTTCGAGACTTTGTGCGATGATTTTAATTTAAAATAGACCTTGTTATGTTATTAGCAAACAAATTAGTACAATAAGTATGAAGGGGAAAAAAGCTTTGAAGGTTTGTAACAATCTCTAGCTGTTAGCTTATGTATGCTACGGACGTAGTTTAATATTCTTTACTTATCAGTTATTATAAAGCCTTAATTCAAAGCTCTATAAATATTAAATCCAAAGGGGTGTAAACAAAAATACCACCATCCAAAAGGGTGTAAACAAAGAATTTTTGTGTACCCCTTTTGGATGGTGGTGTCACTTATAAAAATTATATCAAAATATAAAGTGTATAAAATGGTTTTGTGATTAGGTGTAGTTTAAAAAAATTAAAATTGTTTTAGTTTTATAAAGTATGTATGTAAAAGTGTTTTATTAATTAGTAAAAAAATTCATGACCACCACTTCGTACTTATAAAATGTTTTGGTTGAAACAACACCTCGTGAAATAGAATATTTCAGGAACTGTACATTCTGGCGATAAAATACAGTTAGTCCTTCTCCGTAGGCCGTAGCAATATCATGTCCATGCAAACAGAAAACAAATATTTCCTCTTTATAAATACGTAGAATTTTCAAAACGTAAAGGTTTTTATAAAGTTCAATGTTGTCTAAGCTTATTGAATGTATTCCGTGATTTAATATAAATATTTTATTAATAAGCTTCTTGTACAGAACCCTTAAAATAAATTCCAAATAAAGAAGCTTATCTTAGTTCAAAGAGAAATCTACTTTGTAAACAACTTTTGTGCTTTTGTGCCTTACATTTTTGATAATTTTTTCTTTAAAATATAATTTCAAAGAAAAGTTTATACAAAAATGAATTACAAAATGAATGTAATTTTTTATATTTTATACTACTACAGCAATCAAGTGGGCGAAGACTGAAGACTTTTTTTCAATTTTAATGCTACGAATAATAAAACTAGGAAAAATAATTGTATCAAAAAATATCTTCACGAGTCTACAAAATGAGACCCGAATACATGGAAAATGAGTAGCGAATACATTGTATGCATATTTTATGCATGTGTACGGTACTCAATTTAGTGTATTATCCAAGTGACAATAATTATTCGCAAGGGCTTTATTTCGTAAATTTAAGTGTTAGTCTCGTAGCTTCTGTCTTAATTTAGAGTGTGAAAAGGAACCAAATTCAAAACGTTTGAAGTATGGGAGTTACGTTTCCATAGTTTTAATTATTTGCAGTTTTATTAATATCTAAAATTGAATCCAGATAGGCACCTAACAAGCAACCAAAAAGCTCCACTTTAAAAATCAATATACTTCAACAATTTTCGTGAGCAAACTTTCCATCAGGGTACCTGCATTCTTGTTCTTATTTTCCTTGGTCTGAAGTTTTCGAGCAAGTTAAGTGCTCCGAACTTAACTACGAGCGTAAATCTCATTTTATTTTCTTTGAACAAGAAAATACGGGAAATATTTGTTAGGTGTTAGGTTAGTTTAGGTGTAGGTTCAGCGAAGCGACACGCGGTAATCAGATAAAGATCAGGTAGACAAGCAGAGATTCGAATTTAAAAAATATATCTATATGGATTTGTTTGGACTCACGCACTACAATATTAGGTTCGCATAATATACGAGGAGGCTGGTCGAATTCGGTCGGATTGATCGTAGGCTGTCTTGACCAGAGTCCAGACAGAGGCTTTAGTTCCAGGAAAATGATTAAAACAAAAATGTGGCTTCAATCTATTATAGCTAGATAGGTATATTAACTATAACTGATGATGAAATATGAAAGTTACAAGGTTTGTTCAAATTATAAGGGAATAATATAATCGGCCAAGTGCGAATCGGGTTCGCGCACTAAGGGTTCCGTACCGTTATAGAGTAAAAAAATTTTTGTAGGGGAGCCCCTCTTAATTTTTTGTTTTATTTATTTTATTATTATTATTAAATATCAAATTACACATAAAAATAAGGATTGTATGAAAAATTCAAGCATTGCAATTATGGATATAGAGCAGTATAGTTGCAAGTATAGTTGCAATAATTATGGATATAGAGCAAAGAAGGCCAAAAAAATCACGTTTGTTGTATGGAAGCCCCCCTTAAATATTAATTTTATTTTTTAGTAATTTGTTGTTACAGCGATAACTGATACACATAATCTGTGAAAATTTCAACTCTCTAGCTATTACGGTTCTTGAGTTACAGCCTAGTGACATACTTACAGACAGACGGACAGACGGACAGACGACCAGACGGACAGACGGACAGACTGGCAGATAACGAAGTCTTAGTAATAGGGTCCCGATTTTACCCTTCGGCAACGGAACCCTAACAAATGAGTAATTTGGCTAAAATTCTGGTAAAAACTCATGGCTTCAATTATTAAGATCACACCTATTTCTCTGTCCCAATTTTAGGTGTTAAATCTATTACACCATGAACCCTAATGGCTAATAGAGTCATCACTCATCAGCAAACACTATGAAGGTACACTTGTAAACAATTATTTTAATCAAGCGAATGGAACGTTACTGTTATCAAGTCACGTACTGTCGGATGGAAAAGTTTTGTTGCTATATACAACGTGAAATTTTAGTGGTTGTTTTCCCGCAGCAGAACGATTTGCCTACAGTAGTACTTTCGAACCATGCATGTTATTTTTTGAAAATAAAAAATATTTTGTATGACGTACTATGGAAACTTTATGCCGATAGGCGCGAGTTACTATGGATCCGACCAATTTTTTTTTGATTTGAACAAAAAAAAACTTTACAAATCTATTGTACTACTAAGATAGAATCATTTTACTGCAGGAAAAAAACCATTAAAATTTCACACTGTATAGGTATAGTCACTTCGGTTCAATTAATAAAATTAATTATGTACCTACAACAATAATTTAAAAAATATAATGTTATGTATCTCCTTACCTCTAAGATAAGGTCTAGAAATCTGAAATTTTAACATGACTTTTACGAAATAAAAGTCATATTGCATTAACTTTCTTTTGTGTGTTTTATGTATTATGTTTAACTAACAGGACCGACATGTATTTTTATAAAGGTCCTTTAAAATATAATAAAAAGTCATGTTAAAATTTGTGATTGAATTGACTTAGCTTTACTAAGATTTTAACATTAAGTACCAACTTTTTTGTATTTTTTTAATGAAAATTAAGTAGTTTTTAGATACCGGCCAGGACGCTGATACCATACAAAGAAAAAAAAGAAAGACGTTGGGATGAAATTATGACACGACTGTTTTTTTCCGGAATCATCACACGTGTACGCGACAGTACAGTTTGTTTGAAGCAGCGCTCCTATGTATCCGATGTCCGATAAGAATGGGAGTGTCGATGTTATTACAAAGCCTTCTACAAACTGCCTGCGCGAGTGTACATGATGGGCCGACAGCCTTAATCGCCACATCATTAAACTGTTGTTTGTTAGAAACACTTTATATTTTACGAGCTTTTGCCCGCGGCTTCGCTCGCGTTAAGAAGTATTATTATATACAAACTTTCATCCCCTATTTGAACCCCTTGGGGTGAGAATTTATCAAAATCCTTTCATAGCGGATGCCTACGTCATAACATCTACCTGCATGTCAAATTTCAGCCCGATCCGTCGAGTGGTTTGGGCTGTGCGTTGATAGATCACCATGTCAGTCAGTCACCTTTGAGTTTTATATATATAGATTAAAAGACGTTGGGTAAACTGACTTTTTACAGAACAGTAATGACTCCAACAGCTAATAATAGCTGCTGTCAATTTTTATTTTAATAAAGCAAAAAGGCTTAAAGAATCTCGCTTTTAGCTCTATGCTCTATAGTAAAATGTTATTTTTTTATTACAACAAATTATTGTTTCAGCCCAATGACTCTAGTACTTGCCCGCTCATAAAACGTGGATCAGTATCTCAGGCAGGTAGGAGTATTAAGGTGCAGCGCTTTCTAACTTGTAACTCTAAAATTCAATCGCATCTATTTAGTTTACCTTTATTTATCTAGGGAATTTTATATAGCCTGCAATGAACATGTTAAATACTGCTGCTAACTGCTATATTGTTTTAGCATAGGTAATAATTAGTATTTCCCCAGTAATACGAATCAGCCGGCAGTTTCTATCTAATTAACAACTATAATTGCTTCATTAAAACTTGCTAAGCGAACCTTAACCGAGGTCCCCGCGGGAGCGCCGCTTAGAGATAACTTTTGCCCAAAGCTGTATTTGTGATAAAAGCCGGTAATGTGACCAGAGTTCAGACTGGCCAGAGCTATACGTATGTACTTCTGGTCCAGAAAATATTAAATTAATGAAAAAAATACGGTTATTTTCACAGTATAAATGTGTGAATGTATTACATTAACAGATGACAAGTTCATTAGCACTTTATTACAACAATACTAGCTGACGCTAAATACTTTTTTGCCTTAAACGTTCATAGTTTGGGTACTTATAATAAATTCGGCTGAATCTCAGACCTACCAAAGTAGATACATATTACGTTTGGGTAAGCTTAGTAAACGACACACACACATACGAGAATATACGAGAATCATAATATTATATTATGTAAAATCTGTGCTATAAGCAGCCTTATTTGCAAAACTTTTGTTAAAGCATTTTGTGAAGTGCTTTTGATTTTCAGACTTAAAAATTTATTTTAAGCAAAATCACAAAGTTGTCTCAAGTACGTTCCTAATTGGCCTAAAGAAGACACAACAAACAAAGTAAAAACAGAAAATACTGAGACATCACGTCGAGACTCGAGAGTTGAGACTACGTAAATATGGTGCGTAAATAAGTTGCTCTTAAATATTTAAATTAAGGCAAATCGTTGCCTTAATTGAAATATTTAAGAGTAACTTTTACTCGCGTCTATTTTATCTCGAAACTTTATGTTTGCTGAAGAAATACAAAATTAATCTTTGTCTGTAAGGTTTTATTAAAATTTCGGTTAACATAATATATTTGTACGCATACATTCAATAAGGTTTTATTGCAAGCTATAATAATCTTATAAGTATATCTATGGCGATACCTTGATGGCAATCTTCAAATTCCGCATGGATCTGGTAGGCAGCTTAGCTTGCTTTTTACATAATACCCAAATTGTTTGTAATATAAATCGAAAACTGTTTTATACTATAAACATTTTTGAGCATATCAAATTATGACGTGCTTTGAAGGGTTTAAGTATACAATTATTTGATAATGATCCAGAAATAGGAACACTAGAGCCACGTGACGGCACCCACGCTCTATAAAAATAGGTCATAATATCGTCTTTAACTCAAGTAATTCTATATTTAACTTTTATAATATAATGCCAATGTAGAGTAAATGCTTAAAATATTAAACGGTTAACATGATATTAAAACTTCACTTTTACACGTACTGACTTGACAAAATGCCTCAATTATGAAGTGTGAAACATATCCTAATCGAATCAAACAATAAAACAGAGAAACGAGATTTAAAAGTAAGAATTTAGTTTTCCATTTTATGAACTGTTATATAGTATTAAGAATTCCATCCATCCATTTTATTATGAAATGTTATATAGTATTAAGGTCGGCTTGGATGCAAAGATTGCATTTTGCAAATGTCACTCAGGCGTACGGCGCTATTACTACGATGGCCAGTTTGCAATTTTGTGAAAATTTCTCACATATAACTTGACAGCCATTATTTGACGCCGAACTTAATATTATAAGAAACGCCGAGGAATTAAAATTAAAAAAGCTTTTGAGGATAAACTTGAAAAATGCTCACTCATTTTGGGGAAATATAAAATACTAGAGGACGCCCGCAACTCCGTTGCGCCAAAACTCGTTTATCGTGCGGGAACCGTACATTTTCGGGACAAAAAGTATCGTATGTCCTTTCCCGGGACTCAAAGTATCTCCATACCAAATTTCAGCAAAATTGGTTCAGCGGTTTCGGTGTGAAGAGGTAACAGACAGACAGACAGATAGACAGGCAGACAGACAGACGGACAGATAGACAGACCACACTTTCTATTTTATAATATTAGTATGGATTGAAGTGGTGGGGCGCGTCATTTCAAATTAGACAAGCTCTAAACTATTCGAGGAGTACAGTAGGAGGACATCAGTCATGAACACCACCATGCTTTTCACATGGAACCGCTTGGAGCGTACAGAAAACTTTTTAGACAAAATATAATTTGCAATAAAATATTGTGGTGACTTTGTGAGTATACATTGAAATGTAAGCTATCCCATATTTCAAGTTGAAAAAACTGTACACGATATACAAATCAAATTTTAAATCGGTTCAGTAATAATTAAGGAGTCCATCGCGGACAAACAACGTGACACGAAATTTTTATAATTATATAAATATTAAGGCGCGCCGCAGACGTCACACTTTTTGTGTGATCGAGTCTGCGGCTTACATACAGTCTGCATGGCCACAGTCGACTGTATGTAAGCCGCAGACTTGATCTCACAAAAATTGCGACGTCTGCGGCGCACCTAAGAATGTATATTTTAGAATCTGGATAAAAACTACTAACACTACGATGCCACTCGAAGAAAAACGATTATGCTTCATGCATATAACAAGTAATGACCAGAGTCTCAAACAGAGCAAGTTAGATAAAGAAAGCATTTAAAATTTTCCAATCCAAATTTTTAATAACAATAATATGAATAAAGAAATTTATTACGCGAAATGATTGCGGCATTAAAACCGACAAATGACTGGAGTTTCTCGTGGAGTGAATTACTTATTAAATTCAAAGAAGAAAGAAAGCCTTTTGAATTTAAGGAACGATCCAGAAGCTCCAATCCCTTAGTGAAAATAATAAATACTTCCTCTGAAAGTGATTGTTTTGGATTTTCTTTAGAAAGTAGCAAAATCTTGTTACACAGTTATTGTCAATTTATTTTATGTTCATTTGTAATTATATGATAGGCCATTGTTTCCCTGTGGATAAATTAATTTAAAAACATATTTTACCTAGCTGTAAACGGACTTGAAGCACAAGTGTACACTATTATTTATGAGTAGACATCGGATTATATTATGCACGATCAAAGTGCCGAAATATGCAAAAAATATGCACAACCAAAAGCCACTTATTATTAAATTTTGTTAAATTTTTGAAGAGATTTCCGGTGGTGTCATTAAAAGAAGCGCCAATTTTTATAATTCATCAAATTCAGGATTTTACATTTCTCATACAGCACCAATAAGAATTTTATACCAACATTTTTCGATTGCAATCTCGATACCCATGGAAGTCTATTAAATTGTTACCTACTTTATTATTATCTTTTTACTAATGTTGCCAATTATAAAGAAAAAATTTGTTTCCAGAAAGATATTGTACCTATCGGGCGTATTGCATTCTTTAAAATATAGGGATGGAGATTGGAGCTACATATTTGAAGTGTTTTGATTCATCGTACCTCTGTTTTGGGGCCTCGGTGTGTGTCATGATAGCTAGTTTGGAGACTATGAGGGCATAAAACTACCGAAATATTATGCACTATAAACGAAAAATTGCCATAATATGCACTATCGCCTAAAAAGTGCCATTATATGCATAATTGCATATGCATTTGCATATGCAAATATGCAAATTGCAAATGCATAATATAATCCGATGTCTATTTATGAGTAAAAGAGATTTGATTATAATTTAATTTGTATTTTTTATACCCAATAATTTTAAATATGCCAATACCTACTTAAATAATTAATATTAGAGCGAAATTCTTGTATTTTAATTTTATTATTCACTACTAATAGCAAATCATGTGATTTTCAATTCATATCTTTTCTTAACCTCACGAAAATATGGCAAAGAACCAAAGTAAAGAACATATTTTTTTAATTCACAGCCTGAAGGCATTTCTCAAAAAAGTTTGGGCTAAAATCTAATTAATTGTCATCTTACGCCGACGCCGCCGGCGCTTTAACAATTTTATTATTTTAGAAAAAAATTACATTTATTTTTATATGCATCCTAAAATCAAGTTTGTTCAGAGAAATTTCCTCTTTTCTAGGATTTATTATAATCAGCATCATTTCGTGACAGCCGTCTCTACCTTGTAGAAATAGAGGATAATAAAAAGAAAAATTAGGGTCTGTGGGTATATTTTATATATCTAGAGGTAGATATATAGAGGTAGATATATAGAGGTAGATATCTTAAGGTAACTAATAATATAAGAATACATTCGATGGATAGCGAGAAGCTCAACTGTTTGGCTTATGAACGAAAACATTATTATCAGTCTTTACGCAGACCTGCAGATTTTAGGTATAAACATTTCCTATAATTAACAGCGACTTTGCTATTTAATCGTAAAAAGAAACCGTTTCTGTGGTGGCCATACTAAGCGCGCTGTAGTAAAAAGATATTTTAATTAAAGTAGTACGCGAGGAAAGACGATAGCGCGGTGCCTCGAAGCCTTCATCGATTTAATTATACTCTCTGATCGGTGACTCGTACATAGCATATAATTTATAGCCCGTAGGATATTTTATGTTTGTGTGCAGCACCAGTTTTACCACGGAATATAATGTGGTTTTAGAGGTTAGAATTCATTTGTTGCGAATTTGGATGGCGACCATAAAGGAAGATCTTCCGACCAACAAAATGGCATGCGCGGTCAGGCCGCAGTCCGCTGATGTCATTTCGGACGTTATATATCTAGCCGATCTCAGACTTTGATAGTGCGATGCAGGATTGTGGCACTAGTTGTGGGTACCGCCTTACGTTGAAACATTTTTTTTATTAAAAACCCATATAAAGTTAATATACCTAGCGGAATAGGGAAACAAAGGCCTGAGCAAGAGAGATGTCACACAGTAACACTGCGTGGTAAAAAGAGACGTGTGATACATGACAGCAGCACTCTTTTTTTGACGTCCAGTCGGCCCGTGCCGCACATAGACAATTTAATCTCATAGAATTCATGCTAAAAATACAATAATTTACTAAAACAGCGTTACATAAACTGGTGGCGGTTTTTCTGCACACTGCTTCATTAAAGGTGAAACTGGATTCATACATAATCAATAATCATAAATCATAATACATTATAAATATTACACAGTACACTTCATCTGTGGCCTTTAACATAAATAATCAATATTTCAGAGTACATAATATTATCATTTTTTACGCGATCACATAATATGACACAAGTAGTATTCAAATTATTAAACAATTTTCGTCCCACGATCGAGTTACCTCGCAACATGTTCCTCACATAAAATTTCGTCAAGAGTCAAGTAGATTACAGGTTGATAGGCCACCTTAATTACTGGGTCGCAAGTCTTAGGTAAGTACTTAAAATGTAAACACTAAACGCCTTATACTTGTACGGGCCCACGTAAATTTTGTTCGCATTAAAAATAAGAGCAGAGGTTTTAGAAATGTTTAGACGCTATAAACCTTAGGGAGCTTAAGTGGAATAAACGTGTTTCCCTTATTTCTCAACCTACACAATAATATTCCCATGTTTCTCCAAAATTTTGTAAGTATGTAATTTTAGACCAAACGTAAACTTAGGTTCGTGTCAGCACGTGAAAATAAAACATAATTAATTTCGAAGTCGCATCGAGAGGATAAAACCGTTATTTGACATACTTAATTATTAATACATCTAAAGTAGCACTTAGAAATCTTTTTTATTTGGACCTGTATTATAGTGTAGGTACAATGTGTATTGTAGTTCCTCTAGGACAGTCTATGACTTTAGAAAGCTATAAAGCTTATACTAACCCTAGTAGCTGGCTAAAAATAGTTCGTATTATTTACGTTACATGACTGAAAAAGCATTCTACGAAAATTTTACCTAGCATTTTTTGTTGTCCTTATCTTACTGTATAAAGTTTATACACCGCGACGATCTTACTGATTAATCAATCACTTTTCACTACCCAAAATAAAATTCATTTAACAGTATTTAAAAATAAAACTGAAGGTCGTATGAAATTCCGCAAGTAAAGAACTTAGATTAATTGAATCTCTCTAAAAGAAAACAATAATGGCTATTTCTATAAGAAGTTAATCTTATCGCTGTAATGAAAGGGCACTGAAGAAAATAAATTAACAGAACAAGCGACGATACAAGGCCGTAGTTTTTAACGAATTCGAAAAATGGCTTAACTTAAATGAATTAGTAAATTAACGAAATTGGTTCCTTCCCATTAAATTCTACTCATAAGTTTAGATATTTTTTTACCGTAAAAATTTTGAAATTTCAACAAACGGCATCCTATAAAAATGGTAAGGAACTTAATAGACTAGAATAAATATTAATACTAAATAGAAATTTTGTTATGACTTTTTGAAATAATAAAAAATATGTAAGTATGCGTATAAAAATAAAATCTGATAACTAACTGATCATTGGAGGAAAATGAAATTTGATGAAAAAAAGGGAAGGTAAAAAATGATTCATCAATTTCATGGGGTTTTCTTCGAACATAGCTTAAAATACCTATTGGTAATGAAGGTTTACCTATTTCCTTTATAACGTTAAATACGTTAATTATTGCATGTCGAGAGCAGATTTCACGTTTGTAAATTCGTTTATAAATTTTAAGCCAAAATGGACCCCGAACCAAGTTGGCGTGCCATTTATACCAGGCGAAGATATTTTTTATACCAGCGTAAAACCTCGTATCTTTAAAAATAGATAGAAAAATAATTTTACACGCAGCTTATTTGGACGCTGTTAAGCATTTGTGTACTGTCCCACAAAAATACATATTTAATTTATGAATGCAGTCATGTTATTTAGATGATTTCGAACAAGACTGGAAAATTTTGTGGGTTAGTACACAAACGCTTAACAGCGACTATTAATTATCTTTGGTAAATATTACTCATAATACTTGTTAAGTAAGTATTATCAGGGTGTTGCAAAAGTGGTATAGTAAGCCGAAAGGGAATTTCGACCGACCGATCGACCACGTAAATTTTTGGGTATGGCGATTTTAGTTCCGCAAGTGACCGCTAGGGGCGCTGTAAAATTTGCCATACTAAAAATTTACGTGGTCGGTATCGAGTATCGATAAAAACTATAGCTTTAAACTCATGGTAGAGCTACTGATCTGAAGTTTAAGTTTAATTATATTACTTTTAAAACTAAGAAATTGGCGTAATAAAATAAATTTCGTTATGATATCCCCTTAATACGTCCTTGTATTAATAGCAAATTAATAGGAATAAGCTGAAAAGAAAGTAAAACAATAGTAGGTAGAATAGTAAACATTGTAAGAGAGAAAATAGTAGAGTAGTACAAAAATGTCAGAGAGAATAGAAGAAAAGGAATGTAAAGAACAAAATGTATCCATAAAAATTACGCCCATGTAAGCAACAAAAGTATTGTAAGAATTAAGCTGTATAACTTATGGAGAAAATTTAATAATTAAAAAAAAAATATGTCTGTCATGTTCTTACATAATATCGTTCAAAAGTTTATCAATTTCTCCTCCGCTCACATTTGCAACTTGTAACCTACCGTTTATAACTTCAGAGTTTTCTTTTTTGGAATTGCTGCCAGACATACATAATATTGTAGCGAGCAAAAAATAATATTCCTTACCTATGAAGATATTTACGTTTCCAAATTAATACCACAATATAGAATAGATGACGATGAAAAATTCGTTTATCACTCGGGAACCTTTTCCGGTGTAAAAAGTATGCTATATCCTTTCCCGGGACTCAAGGTATCTCCGTACCAAATTTCAGCAAAATCGGTTCAGTGGTTTGGGCAGGAAGAGTTAACATACAGACAGACAAATTTCGCATTTATAAATATTATTAAAAATATAGTATGCAGTATGGATAGAATATGTACTCACTTTAAATAAACGAATGAACATGCATTTTATATGAGGCACTAAGGATGTTGGTGCTCCGAGCAACTTGGCAGGTTTTCAGCAGAATTAATCGTGTCTTTCCGCGGGATTTACGCGTAATTTGCTTATTAACTTTTTTCGAGGAAGTTGGGAAGGTTTCAAAGCAACACAGTTTTGGATCGATTACTGAATGCTTTGAACCTTTTTTTGTTTGCCAAAACTTCAAAATATAATATGCTGTACTGTGGTTAGACTAGAACTAGCACGATTATAACTCACTAGATGATGCCCACAATTGCTGCATTGCGCCAAAATTCATTTATCGCGCGGGAACCGTACCTTTTTCTGGGATAAAAAGTATCCTATGTCCTATCCCGGGACTCAAAGAATCAGCAAAATCGGTTTAGCGACTTGGGCGTGAAGAGGTAACAGACAGACAGACACACTTTCGTATTTATAATAATAGTATGGAAGTATGGATGTAATTCAACTCATGCCCGATCAATACCCATTCAATAGTTTTTAGTATAGAACTAACAAGCATATTCACAAAATTAAGCATATTTGTGCGATGTGTTACAAAACAAAAACACAAATGAAATTCCATAACTCGGAGTGGGATGAAGCGAGTACGCTGATGAAGTTAGCGTTACAAGCCCTCGTAATTTCTCCAGTTATACCTCAAAGGTGGAGTAATAGACTGGCGCCGGCATGTTTTATTCAGCAGGTACACCGTCGCGTCGCTGCCTGCGGTAATGAAGTGGATCGGATCATTTTAAACCAGACTGGATTTTGTAAGAAGCATAAAAGCTAACTTGCAGTCCCCAATCCATACCAATATTATCATATTATCATACTAATATTATTATATCATACTAATATTATCATACTAGATGTCCCGGCAAACGTTGTTTTGCCATTTAAAGTGTTTCTACTTCAATATGTTGATACAAAATCTTACCCCCTCTTTTGTCCCCTAAGAGGAGTGGGGGGAAATATTTTATACATCAGATGCTAAGTTGGAAAACACAGTTAATAATATGAAGTAAGTCCGTTAAAGAAAAAAAAATACAAAATCTGACCCGCTCTTTCGTCCCCATAGAGGGGGGGGGGGTTATTTTTATACACCAGATGTTGAGTTGGAAGAAGACAAATATATTTGCGAAAACCGTATGCAAATCAGATCAGTAGTTTTCGTGTTAAATAAAAAGTTTGATACAAAATCTGACCCCACTTTCGTCCCCTTAGAGGGGTGGGGGGAAATTTTTTTATACACCAGATGTTAAGTTGGAAGAAGACAAATATAAAACCGCATTCTAATCGGATCAGTAGTTTTTGTGTGATAGTGCAACAAACATACAGACAGAAAGACAGACAGACAAAAAACCACATTTTTGGCTTCTATAGCGATGTTATATGCGACACCCACCGCTTATTATTTTTTGAATATCTACACTACTATTATAAAGAGGAAAGATTTGTTTGTTTGAGTCGAATAGGCTCCGAAACTACTGGACCGATTTGAAAAATTCTTTTGCTATTGGAATCTTACATTATTTCTGCTGAACATAGGCTACATTTTATTTTGGAAAAAAGTAGGGTTCCGTAAGATAATTGAGTTTTTCGGACGCAAGGTGTAAAAAATCAGCTAGAAAAGTTACTTATTTTGCGTACGCTGCCTAAACTATAAAAGATAGAACCATAAAATGTTCTAAGTAATTGTAGATCTTATAAATATCTACAAAAAAGTCCGCGACACACTATACCTATCTATGTCGAGTGAGGCACAATAACCATTTATTTTTTTAAAAATCCTGAATTTTTTTTGGACTACATTAAAACGGATATATTTTACTCACGCTATTAATCCTTATCAAAATAAATTATTTTATCACTAAGTACAGTTTATGTAGATCATATTTGGTCTTTGAATGATTAAAATTGGACGTTTGGTTTTGAAATTATGGCGAAATTAAAATATAACGATAGTGGGCGTCACCAAAGCGCGTGCGGGGAAGACAATATTCTGTTGTAGAAATGAAAATTCTGTACTTAGAAGATATGAAATGACACCCGAAATTACACCTTTATCACTACATCGCTATAGAAGCCAAAAATGTGGTTAGTTTTTGTCTGTCTGTCTGTCTGTCTGTCACTCTTTCTGTCTGTCTGTATGTTTGTTCCAGCATCGCACGAAAAATACTTATCCGATTTGAATGTGGTTTTCGCAGATATATTTATCTTCTTCCAACTTAACATACGGTGTATAAAAGTTTAATAAAAACTTTACATTTTCATTGTAAAAATAAAATTTTTTTTTTTATTTTCCCCCCACCCCTCTAAGGGGACAAAAGAGGGGGTCAGATTTTGTATCAAGCTTTTTTCTTTAACACGAAGACTACTGATCCGATTTGCATACGGTTTTCACAGATTTGCATACGGTTTTCACAGATTTGCATACGGTTTTCACAGATATATTATAATATTTGTCTTCTTCCAACCCAACATCTGGTGTATAAAAATCCTCCCCCCCCCCTCCCCTCTCAACCCTCTCTGGGGACCAAAGAGGGGTCAGATTTTGTATACAATTTTTTCTTTAGTGGACTTACTTCATATTAGGTATTAACTGTGTTTTTCAACTTAACATCTGGTGTATGACCTTCCCCCCCCACACTCTCTTAGGGGACAAATGAGGGGGTAAAACATGTATCAACTGATGATGTAGAAAATATACTTTAAATGGCAAAACAACGTTTGCCGGGACAGCTAGTCTTTAATGTACAGAATTTTCATTTCTACAGTTTTATTATATGTATAGATTATCATACTAATATTATTATATTATCATACTAATATTATCATATTATACTAATAATTATAAATGCGAAAGTGTGTCTGTCTGTTACCTCTTCAAGCTTAAATCGACTGATGAAATTTGGTATGCAGATACTTTCAGTTCCTTAGGCCCTCGGAGAGGTGTCTGTAGGGTCCTGGTGGTGTTTTGTAGAAAAATAAATACTATTTCTCATTGTGCTGGTGATAGTATTAATGAAATGTAATAAATATAGTTTTATAGGATCTTATGGCCGCACTCACCTGGACATTTTTGATGATTAAACTTCAATTCAATGAGTTTGACAGATAATATGGGCCTTATGTCAAAATCTTAATTTAATTACAGTTAACCTGCCAGCTAATTAATGTTGGTCTCTGAGTGTTAGTGAGGCAGTTAATGTTACTTCAACTTAGTGCTCATCAGTTTTTCTAATGACTTGGAAGAATTTTAAATTCTCGCGTACTTGCCATTGTATATTTTAGAATTAAAGTATTCTTGGTATATGCACATTAATTAAATCTGTACAATTGACTTATGATACTTGTACACAGGAATTGAACATAAAGAATTGAAATGGATGTCAAATTAATATTAACGTAGTAGTGGTAGATTGATCCCTTCGATTCTGATATAAAACGGAATTTCCAATTCAGTATTGATCCTGTAAATACGGGGAACACATCATAGCATTGTCGTTATGAAAAGTTTTCGCACAAAAGAATAAATATTATGGTATAATGTTTTTTACCGTAAGTATTCAGGCGTTTATATACGTGAACGGTTGTGGATATTATAATTTACCAACATTGAATCTTCTGAAGCGAATTTGATGTAATATAGAATAATATGGGAGGACAGAAACGAGAAATACTCCTTTAGTCTTTCCTCATCCTGCAATTTTTAACGTTGCAAAATAAACATGATTTTCGCGGGTTTTATTTGCGAAATTACTAGCACGATTATATAAAATTTTCATTATAATGAAAACGATAACAAAAAAATTCTAAGTAGGAGGAAGAAGTTTGTGAACTTCTCACATTTCTGTTACATTAAAGAAGAGCCATATTTTAACAAATGTATCCTATTCAGTAATGTTTAAGCTTGTACAACACGAAGGGATGAAAAAGCTTTACATAAAATTTTCTGTGTATAATTCAACCGGGTGAAATTTCGCAAGCTTTTAGCGCTAATTATATAAAGTGACTCTCTCGTAATGAAAAAAGTGTTCAAGAATGTGGAAAAATACGCTCTCAACTACGTGTTTTGTGATGAATCTTTGTATAGAGCTATTAAAATTGTGTAGAAAACGTTTGTTAAATTTTCCATATTATATTAAGCTAGCTGTCCCGGTGAACTTCGTGTCACTTTAAAACCTTCCCTGGACTTCTATGAATATTTTAAGACTTAAATTAGCCCAATCCGTTCAGCCTTTTCCGAGTTTTAGCGCGACTAACACATTAGAAAATCCATTTTTATATATAAAATTAAAAATTTGGATCTGTATCTATTTATAACTCTTCTTGAAAAACCACTAAAAGGATTGATTTGAGTATTTATGATCTAACCTACATAATATAATAAACTGTACTAATATTATTCGTAGGTTCTACCCTTCTAAATAGTTTAACATTTTGTGATACTTTAAGGGCCTTATCACACTGACGATTAGCGAGCGATTTGAAAGCGACGCGACTGCGCAACGCACACGCGGCGATGACGTCGCGATTGCGCGGCGTGCACGCAGCTTGCTTTCCGCGTTTTGGACACTCGGTAACAAAATGAATTCTGACGAGGAAACACTACTGCTCAAACACTATCTACAATGTCAAATCTCTAGACGAGTGTACAAAATGGCGTCCACGTCCACGTCGCTTTCAAATCGCTCGCTAATCACCAGTGTGATAAGGCCCTAAGTTCCGGGAGTGTATGGGTTACTTTGTATTTCGGCGAAAGAACATAGCGGCCAAAGTCTAGTAGATATATAATAGTAATATTTAATGAAGTATGTCTGTCTGTTAATTCTTCGCACCCAAACCGCTGAAGCGATTTTGCTAGAACTTGGTACGGAGATAGTTGAGTCCCGGGAAAGGATAAAGGATACTTTTTATCCAGGAAAAATGTACAGTTTCTGCGCGATTAACGAGTTTTGGAGCAACGGAGTTGCGGGCGTCATCTAGTATACCTATATTATGCCACCTATATGTTGATATTTATACTATCAAGTTGTCATAATACGTAAAAAAGACGACAAGAGATAATTACGCTCTGAAAAGATATCTCCTTTGGTCCTACCACACCCTATTACATAATGAAAAGGAGAACGATATTAATTGCGGATTGTTTCATCCCGAATCTGCGCAAGGTCACATATATCACATAATAATTATTATAAAGCCCTCTCTACACATTGGGCCAACGCTGTGCCAACGCATTGAGCTAGCGCATTGGGCCAACGTGTAGAGTACGGAACGTCGCTCCCAACTTAGCCAAGGCCTTGACCAAGTAGACGTTGGCCCAATGCGCTGACTCTATGCGTTGGCCCAATGTGTACAGCGGGCTTTAAGTTGCTTCTACAGATTTAAATTGTTACAGTATGAAGCTGTACAACCAAAACATTAAGCCGGCTGTACCTAAGGCCAACGTATTTAGCCAGCGCATTTGCGCCAATGTGTAGAGGCTTACTTGGGCATAAGTTGTGAGCGATATTTTGTTCTCTGCACTTTGGCCCAATGCGCTGGCTCCGTACGTCGGCCGAATGTTGATCCAATGTGTACAGTGGGCTTAAGAACTTCATCATCAAAGTACTTTTTTGCAATCCAAGAGTTGTGTCCCGTCGCCGCCCTCGCAGGAAGCGGGCGGGAGGCACTGACACAGCAAATTGCCTATCTACACAATCGGATTATCCTTCGACCGAGATTCAAGCCGGAAAGATCAAAGGTTATCACTTATTTCTGCTTCTATTTACTTGACACTGAGTGGATATTTTTAAAGCGAAAAGTAGGAAATGAACTGAAATGCGGTTAGTATATTTTGTCGACCAACTTATTTCCTTTGAGTATAGTATCTATTATTTAAAACAACTGATTTCAAAGTAAAAGCACGAGAAGTGTATTGTTATGAAACTGTTTATTACATCATATTTTAACTAATTGTGTTTTAGAATGTGCCTATTCTACATTCTCATTATCACCCTAAGGTTGGCTGGTAGAGAATGCTACAAGGCATTAAGCCCGCCTACGTAAATATTTGTATGAAGTATTTAAATAAATGAATAAATAAGTGTAAGACTGAGATGATATAAAAAAATTATTAAGTTTTAATTTACGCTAAGTAACTCATTAGTCATTACGTTGTGTTCATTGTATGTATGACAATTATTTTTCAACAATATCGTAACGTTTACAAGAGTAATATTATAATATTATAACTAATGTAACTTACTAAATAATAATTAAAACAAGTAAGCAAGTTCAACTTGTTATTCGTGGGGCATTCAAAACAAACAAAATTAGGAGCTTTAAAATACGAAGCGGTCGGTCAACTAAAGATAAGTCCCCATCAGGCGCTTCCGTTGATAAGTGTTGGTTCAAAGCGACCGGACCGAAAAAATGTAAAGAAAATATTTTTCTAAAGTTGAAAATTTTCCGTGTCATTGAAGATATCTAGGGTCACGTAGAATCACGAGTAGGTCACGTATTACGTAAATCTTGAATATTGTTAATTAATCTGACGGTATTTTTGTAGTAATTGAATTTTAACATGAGTCGAGTTGATTTATGAGATGACGGAAAAAATATAAAATTTTATATTAATATTGTGATAATTCACAATTATTTACATTGATTAAAATCTCGCTTCACATAAATTTAATTTACACCTACAGTCATCGCAGTAATGAGGTGATCTTTCTGATGAATACAAAATTCATGATAATTGTTGATTTCTAATTTCTTTGAAATTGCATATGAAAGACAAATACCAGAATATATTTTTCGGAGTTTTTTTCACGTTACATGTAATAATTGGTTGGCTTTGTTATCTGCGCTTTTGACGCGAAAGGGGCCCTGACCTCTTTCACTCCCCGAGGTCATTGACTTGAATGGAGGAGACCTTTTGGGATGGAAAAAGTATTCCCTTACAACACTAATAACGTGTTAACCAATTAATTCAATTGAAAGAGGCAGTATTTTTTTCAGGAAGCTAGAGTAAAATAAAATTATTCCTAAAACCGTAGAATTTTTTGAAGTAGTAAATGTATATTTGTCGGAAAATATAAAAGGGGACGTTCTAATAAAAGGAAAATTGATGAAACTTTTGTAGCTGAGAATAAAATACGACGTAGACAAAGCGTAACTACCTGAATTTTTAACACTCGAAACAATGCTTTTTGTGAGCTTTGCAGAGGAAAGCTTAAACCTTACTATGATAATAGAATGCCTCAGTAAGAATAAAAGTGAAATTACGAATTGATGAAAATTAATAATTAATTTCAAGGACGTATTGTTTTTATATTAGTCGCTTCCGATTATAGCACTTAGATTCTCCAAATTAAGTAATAGGTACTATATGTTTTTGATTTAAAAAACATTAACAATAAATATTAAAATTAAATAATTTTATTAGCAACAACAATCATATTTTCAAAGTAAGTTATATTAAACTAATAATATAATATTATTATGTCACATCCTTTGATGAATTTTAATCTTCTTATATGCATGATCTTTTGTACGTCTTTTGTACGAGTTTTAGTCGATATCAAAGACATCGAAGTGGAAGCAAACTTTGAAGTTTTTGAAGAGGTGCTTGAAGAGTTCGTATTGTTGTAAGCAAATTCATCTTGCGTTTCAACCATAAAGTTAATATTATACCTAGCGGAATAGAGCAACAAACTCGAGCTGTCAAACGAAACCAAAATTGGTTTTCATCTGTGTGAAAATTATTATATTGTGTACTTATACAGTTATACATTTACACAAGCATGATTGAACATGAATTCTATGAGATTAAATTGTCAAACGGGCTGATACGGGTTGATGGACGTCAAAAAAAAGAGTGCTGCAGTCATGTATCACACGTCTCTTTTTACCACGCAGTGTTACTGATAGTGACATCTCGCTTGCTCAGGCCTTTGTTTCTCTTTTCCGCTAGGTATATTAACTTTATGGTTTTAACTAACTTTCAGCTGTTTTGTATTCAGTACTTGCTTAGTGCTTCTTTGCATATTTTTATATTTCACTCACTTCTGTACTAGATGATACCCGCAACTCCGTTGCACCAAAATTTGTTTATCGCGTGAGAACCGTACATTTTTCCGGGATATAAAGTATCCTATGTCCTTTACCGGGACTCAAACTTTCTCCACAATAAATAACAGCGAAATCAGTTCAACGGTTTGGACGTGAAAAGGTTGTTTGTTACCTTTTCACAAATATACAATGTAGTCGGTTTTTTTTCTTCAAGCTAAGCTCAATTTTCTAGGTTTTGAACAAATGACTAATATTAAAATGTAAATCCTTTGTCCATTTTTGTGAAATGATCATATTATGAGAAATCTAGAATGGGTCTAATTGAGCCTTAAAGCAGTTGAAGTCGTAGCATCGAACAGCTGTGTTTAATGGAAGTTTTAACGACTTGAAGTTACCACCGAACGTTACCGGAGCCGCAGACGCTTCCATATTTTACTACTTACTCACCAAAACTATGAAGGTCTCTATGGTGGGCTATGAATCGTGATGGATGACCATGATGGACATTGTGATAGCGATGATGAACAATAATTATTATAATTAATATAATATGTAGGTATGCCTAGTACAGATAATAAATTGTTCGCATATTCTGTACATCAGTAGCCAACATGGGTACTTACTGAATAGGCCGCATACTGCGAAATATCTTTGCACAAGTAGCTTGAGTTTTTTCCTAAATTAATGTAATCCATACAATATATTCTCTCTGTCTATCTGTTTGTTATCTCTTCACGCCTAAACCGCTGAACCGATTTGCTGAAATTTGGTATGTAGAGTACATAGCGTAGGTACTTTTTACTCCGAAAAAATGTACGGTTCTCGCGCGATATATTTTCACCCTATGTAATTGCGGGCGTTACCTATCTAGTCATAAATAAGTTAATTGTTAACGAAGACAAAACATGGCATATTTTTTCTCAATATTGATAACTCATACAACAATGTGTGGTACACAAAAATATGTAGGAAATATTTATTTACGCACAGCAAAGAATACAAATCCATGTAAAGCGCCATACAACAAAAAAATAATTCGCGTGGCATTGACAAACGCGTGATCTGAATACAGGCCACCGGCGTTGTTTGTTCGGGGCTTAGGGCAAACGAATGTCCATAACTAATGAAATTCGGTTCATCTCTTGCTTTGGTCATCTGCCGCCAACTTCTTTGTAAAAACCTTGAAATAATACTAGCAATAATTGTGATCTCGAAATGTAGCGGCCAAACCTCTTCGACGACCTCTGTGGCTCAGTGGATAGCACGTTGGTAGCTTAAGCTGGAGGTCGCGGGTTCGAATCCCGCCGACGGAACAAAAAGTTTTCAATGTTCCTGGGTCTTGGATGTATATTAAATATATTTATCATATAATAAAAATCTTAAATATATGTATAGTATAAAAGTATTAAATATATTTCCGTTGTCTGGTACCTGTAACACAAGTCCTTCAGGTACTTAGCATGGGGCCGGACTGAGGTGGTGTGAAGCGTCCATAGATATTAAACCGCATATAAATCAAGCCATAATTCCGATGATGTAAGTGTAACATACATTCGCTGTCTTTCAAAAGAATTTTACATCACTAAAGGCTTGTTTCACTACTGTAGTGTATCACTTCCTGATAGGTGCTGGATAGGCTATCCACAACATATCTGATAGATACTCTATATTCTATCTGTCAGATAAGTTGTGGAAAACCTATCCGGCACTAGCAGGAAGTGGTGAAACAGCCTCTTACTTTAGCTTAGTCAACGATGCCATTTTTGACTTGACTGAGTTAGAAGAAACCTGGTAGAATTCCAATCATTATCATCAAATCTATGCATATAAAATTACAAGTCCTGACTGATTGACTGATTGACTGACTGACTGACTGACTGACTGACTGACTGACTGATTCATCATCACTGAGCAAAAACTATTGAAGTTACAACCACGAAATTTGGTGAGTAGGGTTGTTTTGTAAAGTAAACACTCACTAGGGAAGGAATTTTAAAAATTTTAACCGAAAGGGGGTGAAAAAGGGGTTGAAAGTTTGTATGAAAGTCCGTCATTTCTTAAGTTAGAAACATGAAACTTAATTTTTAGGCTACTGAATAAAAATGAATAAACACGTATTTAAGCGTTTTTGGAAATTTTAGTGATATTTGAATTATTTACTGTGATATTTTGAATTATTTACGTTTACATTTTAGAACATACTTTAATAATGGACATCAGCGTTAAAAGGTGGATATTTTGAATATTCATGGCAGATTTTCGGAAGCGAAATCCCTTATCAAAGTAAAGGGCCTCCAACTTGGCGAACAAGGGTTAAACAATGTCCGCTTTATATTAAGCGATATTTTAGTTTGTTTCTACGTGAGCTGAGATAAGCTTTTAGTTATGGACGAATCAAAATAAATGAAGCATAAAATGTTAGTGGTACCCATTAGTTTAACGTATTATTAACGTGAAAATGGGTGAAGCTTTAAACTTTTTTATTTTTGTGAGTTTAGCATATTTCTTTATAGTTTAATTACTATGAACTATAATTTATAGATCCTAAAATAAATACATAGGATATGTAAATTTTAATTAAGCTTAATTATTTAAATAAGCCTAAATTACCTTTTGCTTGTGGCTTTTACCTGGCGGCACGACAAGAAGCTAAGTAGACCGTATATTTTGTCACTAGCATAATGCTTACCTGAAAAAAAATCGAAGGGATTAAACTAAGGTATGAATATTAAATTTTATATTTTATTTTTACTATAATATTATAGTACCTATCACGAAACAGGTTAAGAATATATTATAATAATATGGTACGATATCATGACCAACTGTTTTTGGATTTTGAGTGTATCACTTTTTACTTCAAAAATTGATACGCTAAAATACATTAATTTTCTTTTAATAAGCTAATTTGTGTGGAGACAATTTTTCACTTCTTTCAAGTGAAAGATTCTCTCAACTCTCAATTAGCTCATCAATTACTTATAATTACTGATTGTGTACCAATCCTATCTTATCACAAATTTAATAAAGGAAGATCATAGTTTAACTTACTTAGGAAAACCAAAGTTACAGCTTATTAGTTTAAATATTACGTAAATATAATACTGTTTTGTTTTATATTTTCAACGGACACTAACAATGAGGGTGAAAATGGCGGTGCATTTTAGACCGGAACTACTTGAATCGTTCAACTTGCTTGTCTAGCGGGAACCGCTATGACCTACATGGTGGCTTTTTGTGAAAATATTATTAGCTACAATACAAGCTAAACATTGACTGTTAAATATTGCTCATCATCAAACTGTATTATTACATAATAGTTTAATGTTGATTAAAACGCACAAAACAATTTTTATCGTTTGATTCAATTCTTGTTATCGTTTAATATTAATAACCTATTATAATTTATTAATTCATCACGGCCCAAACCATAGTAAAACCCAAACGGTCGCATGCAACCGCGAGAACAATAGATAAGCTATAATTATTGTGTCTCGTTTTTCCACGATCGACGGGTACCACGGCAATTATTAAGTACTAGTTGACCCGGCAAACGTTGTTTTGCCATTTAAAGTATTTCTACTTCATCAGTTGATACAAAATCTTACCGCCTCTTTTGTCCCCTAAGAGGGGTGGGGGGAAAAATTGTGTACACCTGATGTTAAGTTGGAAAATACAGTTAATAATATGAATTAAGTCCATTAAAGAAAAAATTTGATACAAAATCTGACCCCCTTTTTGGTCCCCTTAGAGAGGTGGGGGGGAAAAGTTTATACACCAGATGTTGAGTTGGAAGAAGACAAATATATCTGCGAAAACCGTATGCAAATCGGATTAGTAGTTTTCGTGTTAAAGAAAAAAGTTTCATACAAAATTTGACCCCTCTTTTGTCCCCTTAGAGGGGTGGGGGGAATTATACACCAGATGTTAAGTTGGAAGAAGACAAATACATCTGCGAAAACCGCTTTCAAATCGGATCAGTAGTTTTCGTGTGATAGTGGAACAAACATACAGAGAGACAGACAGACAGATAGACAGACAAAAAACTAACCACATTTTTGGCTTCTATAGCGATCTAGTGACACCCGCCGCTTATTATTTTTTGAATATCTTTAATGTACAGAATTCACATTTCTACAGTTTTATTATATGTATATAAACAAGTAAACATT
The DNA here is from genome assembly GCA_905404155.3 of Plebejus argus. Classification (NCBI taxonomy): domain Eukaryota; kingdom Metazoa; phylum Arthropoda; class Insecta; order Lepidoptera; family Lycaenidae; genus Plebejus; species Plebejus argus. The sequence goes on along the minus strand of FR989927.1, from coordinate 11,596,829 downwards.
TCACTTTTTTATGCTCTTCTAACATTTTGGTAATATTAATTAAAGCTTTTTAGGCCACATTTATAATATTATCATTGCCAAAGAAAACCTGTACCACAGAATATATATTAGTAATCTGTACTTACATTATTATACTTTTTTGTAATAACTATTGTATAGTCTGTTATAATATATTATGTCTGTTACGTCTTCATGACCAAAGCGATGAAACGAAACTGAAGCAAAATCGTTTCAGCGCTTTGGTTTCAGCCTCGATGGTACCCATCTCTATAGATGGGTACCATCGAGGAAATTGATTCCTAGGCAGTTGACGGACCAATATCATTTGGTCCGATCATGTCAATTCAATTGTTATCTGTCGGCTGGGTTTGACGTAACGCGACCAAAATACGTAGGTCCCAATCTATCTAGGAATCAACTTCTCTGATAGTACTTTGAGTCCCGGCTACGTTACATCTCGGAAAAGTGTACGGTCCTTGCGTGGTAAACGAATTTTCGGGCGTCATCAAGTAATTTCATCATTTACAGCACCAAGCACTTGTAAGAAAGTAATTTCTGTTTATCATATAAATTTTCATTGGTCAATTAATTTAAATGGTCGTATAAGAAAAGTAAGATGACAAATAATTTAATTTCCGAGCAGAATTCAACAATTGAATCTTGGATTTGCTGAAGAAAAAGATGAACATCCAAGGTACGGCCTTTTTGTGATTACTCACAATAAAAATTAATAATAGAAAATGTAGTCAACTGAGACGTTCTTTAGTAAACCTTATATAATATTGAAAAAAGTAATTATTTTCTGCTTGAGGGATGAAATTTTGCTGACGTTATTTTGGGATGATGAAAACGAATTAAAATGTTTGTGACGATATTCATATTGAGGAACGAGGAAGTGCTCATCACGTTTTCGCTTGCTATTGGATTTCGGGAACTTTAACACTTTTAACAGGTTTTACAGGACGTACCTACTTTGAAAATTGAATGAAGGTAAGAAGCAAACACAAGATTTATTTATTGCTCTATAGCTATGTCCACATTGTGCCCTTTCATCTTTAATTTTCATAATCTTTTGACATTTCGAATGGAAGTTCATCCACTCCATGAAGTCAAAGCTAACGAATGTTTGGAGCTGTTTACGAAGCTGTATGTCTATGTGCAGCATGTTAGACGCTTTGAATAATTCTCGTAACTCGTTGAAGTACCTCTACGCTCTACAGCGGAGCTCGAGGAAATATCATCATAATTATAACAAAATACGTGGACTATTTTCTTAGCGGGCCCCTAAACGATCAATTTTATTGCGCAATATCACGTACTGTACAATGTTATTGACCATCTAGGGTTGATAATGAACTGTAAATAAAATTGAAGCCTGATAATATTGCACAATGCATTTGATCTTCTAGGGGGGGCGGCTAACAATAATTGACGCACAAAACATTGTAATTTATCTTTGTGCGTAATTGTGAATATTGTGTTTTAAATGGTCTCGGATAATTAATTAATGATAATGATAGTTGTAAAAAATTATAAAAATTAAACTTAAATGGTATACCGTATAAGTTATCAATAATTAATTATTGCAAGTTATAGTTTTTCACGAGCTTTAAATGAGGAAATAATATGTAATAGGTAGATAGTAGATAATATGTTTTTGAGAGTGGGTATTTAGACAAAATGCTTGTTTTTTAAAGTTTTCCAAAACAAGGTATATCGGCATACGACTTGTACGAATTTATGAACTAATTTGGCAATATGTGTTATAATTTCCACCAGCTAGAATCAAGCCTCGTAAGGCAATCCTATTAATTAATAGTTGGAAACTCGGAACAGGTACCTAACTGATAAAACAAATATAATATTATCTCAGTGTACTGTGAGTTTTTCAAGTCAAGCATTATTATTGTTATCTTCCAGGGGACAAGCTCGTAGCCTCGAGGTCGGCGAAAGTGCAATTACATTTTATGCCGAAATTCACATTCTTGTGTAGCACCGAGGTATGATGTTTATGATTTTTCTATTTTTGCGGAACGCGGAAAAGGAAACACTATTTTTAATAACTCGCTAGTTTTATACCACGTCATCAAGTTTCATGACCAGCACAATATTTTCTACAGACCTTTAAATTAGTGAAGATGACTTCAAATGGTAATTTATTAGTCTATGTCATTTTGCGGAAACATAAATAGTTACATATACCTACATACGACATTTACTGTAAATTGTAAATTGGTTCAGCGGTAAGCGCGAATAGGCAACAGTCAGAGAGATAGACAGATAAACTTTTCCATATATTTATAACTAGCTGTCCCGGCAAACGTTGTTTTGCCATTTAAAGTATTTCTACTTCATCAGTTGATACAAAATCTTACCCCCTCTTTTGTCCCCTAAGAGGGGTGGGGGGGGGGGATTTTATCAACAGATGTTAAGTTGGAAAACACAGTTAATAATATGAAGTAAGTCCAAGAAAAAAGTTTGATACAAAATCTGACCCCCTATTTGGTCCCCTTAGAGGGGTGGAAGGGGGGATTTTTATACACCAGATGTTGAGTTAGAAGAAGACAAATATATCTGCGAAAACCGTATGCAAATCGGAAAAGTAGTTTTCGTGTTATATACAAAAGTTTGATACAAATTCTGACCCCTCTTTTGTCCCCTTAGAGGGGTGGGGGGAATTTTTTTTATACACCAGATGTTAAGTTGGAAGAAGACAAATATATCTGCGAAAACCGCATTCAAATCGGATCAGTAGTTTTCGGTGATGCTGGAACAGACAGACAGACAGACAGACAGACAGACAAAAACTAACCACAGTTTTGGCTTCTATATCGATGTAGTAACACCCCCTGCTTAATATTTTTTGAATATCTTTAATGTACAGAATTCACATTTCTACAGTTTTATTATATGTATAGATTTGTTATGAATTAGTTAAAGCATAACTAATAGCAAAGCTCAAATATGGTCTCTAAAATACTCTACATAATATCGTAAATTCGTGATCCTATCTATAGCAGCTAAGCCCTTCGGCATTTCAGAACAATGTATTAATAATAATTCTCCGTAGATATTAATTAAAATCGGAATTTCAGAAGGTCATCATAAGGTCGAATTGATAATGAAATACACGTTCGTTGTTTAGAGTACCGTTATGTAATGATTTGGTTTTTTTCGGATAACAATTTCCACTTTAGATAGTGGTGATATAAATTAATATTATGAAGATGATTTTAAAAAAATCTACTGTATATTGTGTGCTACCCCTGGTATATCATGATAATTATGAAATCTATTTTGGACATAATTACAAAATAAAAAAATAGAGTTCCGTATCGTTATAGAGCGAAAAAAGTTTCTAGATATGTCTCAAATGAATTATTTCTTATTTCTACTGTGTCTGTGTCAACCGTGTCTATTGAAAACAAAAAGCAATAAAAACTTTTCACAATCCTGTTCTTTTACAATTGAGTTTTATTTAGATAAACATTTTGTACTTATTTTCATAATTCAGAACTAAAAGTTCGAGATGAATCCCAATTAAAAAGTTTTATGCTACACGAATGAAAAGTTAATAATTTACGCGTTTAGAATTTTTTTTAATTAATAAACACAAACTACGCTCTTCCACAGTTACTCTGAATTTAACCTTTTGGAGTTCAAAATTTGTTACTTAATCAATTATTATTTTTGCTATATTACACTTTAAATGTCTTATCAATTAAAAGCCACCCTTACACGTGCAAATGTAATATTAATTTGAAGTAAATACCTACGTAGGCGGTAGGACCAATTTTGTAGTACTGCATTTTTATGACGGACGGACGGACTTCTAATTGTATTAGTTACATTATAACAATTATTAATATTTAAAAATTTGTATTTTATGCATTTATTAGTATTATATTTTACTAAAAACATTGCGCATTATGTTCTAAATATTCAAGTGATACTTTCTTATTTTAACCGACCTCCAAAAAGGACGAGGTTATTATGTTCGTCTGTTTATATTTTTTTTCAACGATCACTTCGCCGTTTGTGGACCGATTTTCAAAATATTTTTGCTACTGTATCGAGTTTGATCCGAATTTAGTACTATGTTCATAAATAATCGGCCAAGTGCGAGTCGGACTCGCGCCGAAGGGTTCTGTACCGTTATAGAGCGAAAATAAGGAAAAAATTGCGTTTTTTGTATGGGAGCCTCCCTTAAACATTAATATTATTTTAATTTTATTATTTAACACACATAATTGAGGATTTTGTAAAAATTTCAAGTGTCTATATTCATTCCATTAGGTATGGATTACGAGCCAAAAAGACCAAAAAATAATGTTTGTTGTATAGGAGCCCCTCTTAAATATTAACTTTGTTTTACTTTTAGTATTTGTTGTTATAGCGGCACCAGAAATACATACTCTGTAAAAATTTCAGAAGTCTAGCTATAGCGGTT